>OX381632.1:9649254-12364254 GCA_947459985.1 Diloba caeruleocephala
GTAGGAGACTTGCCCCAAAAAAAGAGGCGGGGAAGCACTAAAAAAATAAGATGATGTTGTCTTGTGATAGAGATTTCACGCATACGCACGAGATGTTCTTTTCGTTCGCGCTAGACCTAAATACTCGTGTGTATATATGTTCGCGGCATTGGGAGCCGCACCATAATCTACTGTGGCAGTGTTTGTTCTTTCCGATAGTAAGCTTTTGATATTATAAGGGTAGTATTTAAACCTAGTCATTATTTATATTCACACCTATAATTTAATTAATAAAACTATTAGCCGCCGTTTAAGTTTTCAATCGCCCGCAAAATAAATTCCCGTAAGAATTCTGATAGACCATAACTCGTACCGTCGTAGTCTTCATCCTACATGATTATGCTACGTCGCTACGTACGTAGAGCGATGCGCTACGCCCGTAGCGCATAGCTTATTTAATTTATGTTTTCATTACAGTGAATTATTTACTTTAATAGTAAACTAGCTGGGACCCGCGGTCTCATCCGCGTTTAATTTTTAAAGAAATTTAGAGTACTTCGACATAGACACTTGACATAGAATATATATATTTGTTTTATTTGCACGGTAGCCTAATTTTTTTTCTAAAATAAAAGTGGCCTTAGTTATTCCTTATAACATCAGCTATCTGACAGTGAAAGTCCCGTCAAAATCGGTTCAGCCGTTTTGGAGTTTTCCCGGAACAAAAAGACAGACAAAAATATTTTTTTTTTGTTATATGTACCGTATATACTTTCATATGCATTTAGTAAAAAGCTGTTATTTTGACATTACAAACAGACACTTCAATTTTATTTATTTGTACAGATATGTACCGTATATACTTTCATATGCATTTAGTAAAAACCTGTTATTTTGACATTACAAACAAACACTTCAATTTTATTTATTTCTATAGATTATAAAGGCGTCTATAGCTAGTTGCACTCACTGATCAGTAAACGATCGGTGAGGTTAAGCAACGCCCGATGAGGTCAGCCATTAGGTGACCGCGTGGTATTTGAACTGAGCGTGGCCGTGCTTCGGAGGGCCCATCAAATAGTCGGTTCCAGTTGTTGACGTTAGATGGCAGTGGTTAAGTCAAGTCGGAGATCTTTAGGCTGTTTGAACAACTCTGACAATAGGCTACAAACCAAATGAAAAAGAAAGATGGTTAATACTGTAGAGTGGTGATTAATACAAGTGCGTCGGGACTCAAGCATTATTTATGTATATATTATAACATAATTTTAAATGTCTTCAAGCGACCGTGCATAAGGGTTGATGTGCGACGATATGCTGCGCTTGCTGCGATTATCCCTCGGATGGGTGACCATTCTATCCACCTAAAAACACCTCTGTGTCTCAGAGAGCACGCTAAGACGCCGATCCTGATTTTTATACGACTGCAGCAGTTGAACGATACGTTAGCTGGTGATTAGTTAGTGTAGTTAGTTGGTGAGATCAGGTTGTATTTATGGTTGGGAACCGCTTTATTAACGAGGCTGATGCAAGAAGAGACTCGATAAAATATTTTTAGGCAGCACATCTGGGTGTATCGAAATGTAAAAGAAATGCGCGTTAATTGCTTTTAGTAGTTAAATTCCTCGCAACTCGAATCAAAAATTATAATTATAATATTTATTAAGAAAAACATTCATTTATTCCGCGAAAAACGATAAGATGGACATTAAAAGGTAGTGAAATTGTAAACCGATTTTTTATAATAACGAACGCAGGACTGCGACACCAGGATTTCTACTGTATCCTGAGTAAAAAGAATAAAAATATCATTTTTTACAAACTGAACTAAAACATCTATTAATATCCAAATGATATTTATTATAATATTAACGAATAAGTAAACGATAAATTAAATTAAAATTAATATACCGTGTGGTGCCGGCTCAGAATGCCACCACCCCATCTCCTCCCATGGGTGTCGTAAAAGTCGACTAAGGGATTAGCCGGAGGATGTGCAGCAGCGTCCTTCGAGTACATTAACAACTCAACTGCGATCGTCAACCCGCCTGCCAAGCGTGGCGATTATGGCAAAACCCCCCAATGAGCCCACAACACATCCATATCGGTGGTTGTGGTGATCTTTGGGGGAGGCCTGTGTCCAGCAGTGGACTTCATTCGGCCGAAATGATGATGAAACGATAAATTAAACCTGGCGAAGGTCGCTGGGAGTCGTTGGATGAGGGCATGTGACCGCTCATTGTGGAAATCTATGGAGGAGGCCTTTATTGCTAATACGATGATGATGATGAAATCAAATTAGAAATAAGTAACAAACATTTAGCTCTTCCTCTCTCCTAACCTGCTGTACCCGACAGGGTTTATAGTGATCTAAGAATATGTACCAACCACCTAAGTTCAGATTGTGGAATGCAAATAAACATATTGATTATATTGACATAAATCTGATATGCACAATTTATTTTTATTAGTTCCCAGTAGAAATTGATCATGAATTTCCGGGGCGGGCCCCGGGGAAGGGCGAAGGGGTATGCCAGACTCCTACCAACAAAAACAACTGGAGCGGTCATCTTCGGCACTGAAAGCCCCCTGGCCCCCCAGGTCCTCGTAAGATAACACTAGAACCGCCCATTGTTGCCACGCTTTTAGGCACATCTCGGAGGGGATGACTATAAAGCGATCACCCCCTATGCACAAACACCTAGACCCAAAACAATCATCTGTAGATCATACAAAAATTTGCTCCGTGCAGGGATCGAACTCGTAGCGAGAAAGCCAATCGTTTAGACACAAGCGGTGCCCTCGTTTTGTGCTGCGTGTGGTTCCCGGCAAAGTACAGACCGCCTTTCTCTACCATTGCGTGTCGTAAAAGGCAACTAAGTGTTACATCAAGAACAACGGGTCATCTTGCCAAGCGTGGCTATTATGACAATATTCCCGTCGTAGTAACCATTAGAAGGCCGTTATTCAATAGTGCGTGTTAACGAGCGTGTGATTTGTTTCAGGAGAACTATTTAGGACTACCTTTCAGCCGAAATCCAAAAACAAAGGAATCTAGGATGAAAACTCTTGAATATAGGCCTATCTTCGGTTGTAGCACACTTCCATCCGCCCCCTACCGCATAAACAAACAGCATCCAGGCGGGAAATAAATATCAAGAGATATCAGGCCATCGCCACGATTTGCACCAACCCATCTCTTCTCATCATCATTTCGGCCGAATGAAGGCCACTGCTGGACACATGCCTCCCCCAAAGATCACCACAACGACCGATATGGGTATGTTGTGGGCTCATTAGGGGGCTTTGCCATAATCGCCACGTTTGGCAGACGGGTTGGCGTTGGGTTGCCAGTACCAAGCTTCGGGCGCCTAATTCCCATACGCCTGAAACCCCTGCCGTCACTATAAGGCGGGGGCCTCTGGGTGCGTAGATTGGAGAATCTGCGTGCCCACACCAAGCGACCCACGAGAAGACGGTTTACAAGCCCCCAGGGTTTGACCGCTTTACAGTTACCCTCTCAGAGACGTCCCTATAGGCGTGGCACCAGTGGGCGGCTCTAGTGTGATCATACTAGGACCTGGAGCCCCCCTTAGATGCCGAAGATGATCGCCCCAGTGGTTTAAGCCGGTAGGACTCCGGCATGCCCCTTCGTCCTTCTCCGGGGCGGAGGAAGTTCATGAAGAATTTCCACTGGGCCCGATAGTAAAAAAAAAGGCGGGTTAGTGAGCGCAGAATGGCCGCTGTTCCAAAGAAGGGACACTGCTGCCCATTCCACTGGTTTAGAGTCCTTTAATCGCCAACGACATGTACGGGAGATAGAGTGGTGCTATATTCTTAATCTGAACACAACTCGTGTCAGTTGTATTCTATAGTTGCATCATTTTAATCATCACGTATATACCGAATAAATAATCAGGCATATATTTTTCCTCCATAATTGGCAGTTAAGCATAATCGTGTATAACCATTTATTTGTCATGCAAACAAAGAACAATATCTACCCATGAAAGGTCATAGGATAAAACGTATCTCTTTAATTAATAAATTGGTGCACCTCAAATTGGTGCACCTCTAACTAATGTGACAATGTTTGGCTCATATTATTTGGAGTGAATTACATTTCGGTACGTTTTGCAGTTTCAGAGTGCTATAAATAAATTGTAAACAAACAGGATTAGGATTTCGGAGGTCCCAATTATGCGTTTTGAACTTTCGAGCAAATTACTATTACAAGATTTTATCAAATAACTTTTACATTTCTGTAAACCAAAGTTATGCCGAACAAGAATATCTCAATAAAAATAATTAATACTCTTTCACTATTATGAAAAAATATTATAAGCTATACATTTAATATTAGCACTTTAGTTATGCGAACCAAGGGGATACCCACAAAAAATCGAATTACATATTTTAAGATTTGGATTTGGCGTAGTCATCGACGCTGTTGTAGCTCGTCCCGGGGTGAAACTAGTTCGTCTCCTAACCCGAGACCTGGTTTCGGTTTCCTTTTGGTTTCCGTCGCTCCTATACGCTTCTGTACCTTGCGCCCCCGGTCTCTAGCTCTTAGCTTACATACTAAACCAGGCTTTAAACGATACCGATTTAACGTTGTAGAAAAGAAAATGCGGACCCATGATGTTATGGTATTTTGTATCGGTATACATAATCTTATTCGCTTTGAATGAAAAATCTTGAGTTGTCTGTTTTTACTTTCTATTACGGGTTAGTGGGAAAGGCTTTAGCTGTTTAACATATTGTATACCGATACTCTGCGGCATAGAGCCAAAACAAATCCATTGCCGTCGGTATTTTATGCGTAATTTTTCCACCATTTTTTTCTTCTAATGTCTATTTTTAGCATTTCCCCTCACTTGGATTTCTCTTGTTTCGTGGATACAGTTGATTGACATAAATCACACATGCACAAACACACGGACACGAAACAACTATCTGTAGATCATACAAATATTTGATCCGTCCAGGGTTCGAACCTGCGACACGTAGCGCGTGAAAAATACCTTACATAAAACACCTAAATAAAAGGGACAAGGTCACTTTTGCAGTCCAGCAATTTCTCAAAACGCAAATATAATTTCAGACTCGAGAGCAATCTAGGGCAACACCTATACTGGCGTTTTAAGGAAAGCTCTGTAGCAGTTTGAGTTGACCATTTTTTTGGGCTGAGAAATTTATTTATGCATCCCACGTCATCCGAGGAAACTGCGTGATTATGTGGGGCTTGACCCCATTAAAAACTCCGCCGTGGGACCTGCATCCGCTTATTGATGGAACGCGAATACCTACTGCCCGAACACCTTCGTGCCTTTGAAATTTTCATTCTTAACTCTCCATCCCACGATACAGGGTTTATGTCCAATTCCTTCGCTGTTTCAGCAATAAAACTCTGGAATGCACTTCTCCTTTATATAAAGAAAGCACAGAGTAAATTGGAGTACAAACGTGCGTCAACACTTCTTGAAATCATTGCAATCCTAATCATTCAAAACGGTCTTCGTCATTGGTGTCAATATTTTATATCAGATATTTTGGCATGTATTTGTATTATATTTTATCTACACTAATATTATAAAGAGGAAAGATTTGTATGTTTGTAACGAATAAACTAAAAAATACGGGTCCGATTTCAGAGGTTCTTACACCATTAGAATGCTTCATTATCGCTAAGTAACTGTATGTAGAATTCATGTCTGTAAAACGCACCCACGACACAGGAGAAATCCTAGTGTGGGGCAACGTTTAAAAAAAAACAAGTAACATAGGTTATATTCATTACTAGAAACATTAGGGATATCTACTAAAACTTCAATAATGGATGCATCCCGCATGCGCTGCGGGAACTATTCATGAAATAATATTCTACAATATTTATTTTTAAACTTAACCTCACATTGGGATTTCTCTTGTGTTGTGGGTGCGTTTACAGACATAAATTCCAAATACAATACACCCAGACAACAATTATCTACAAATACATACAAATATTTGTTCCGTGCGGGAATCGAACTCACGACCCGGAGCGCAGCAGCCGACTGTATCAGCCATTGCACCAATATTAAAGAACATATCAAAATCTACAAAAAACTTCGCGGTACTAGATGACCAACTATTGTAATTATGTAACTGTAACATCTTTTTTTACATTTTAAAAGTTGATAGAAATGCCGGCCAAAACCAGACCATGTTTACATTTACTCTACGTTTATCCCAATAAATTTAAAAAATAAATGTCCACTCGTGCGAAGCCGGGACGGACCGCTAGTTATTTATAATTATGTAATATTATAATTTATTGTCTATTTTTATATTAGTGATTGTATGTATCCCCATTTTTAATTCAGTCTATTTCAACATTATCGATAGCTTTGTTTTTGTACCTCTATCGAGGTGCTTTTTTAACCCAAAGGTAGACTGGTAGAGAATGCCTTATGGCATTAAGTCTGCCTTGCCTTGTACCTATATATAATGTACATAAAAGTTTAAATAAATATTTCTTTCACGGCCCATCAGCCGTTGGCTCGTGTTCGGCCTACCTACACGTACGGCGATGCATCCAGGGCATCGCCGCAACTCCAGGGCCATGCAATGCGGATGGCAGTCTCGCCGATCTACCACCCGCTGTCTCCTGTTAGGGTGGCATCAGGCGGGCGTTTAGCCAAGTTTGAGTGGACCTGTCCCAATAGATTGGAAGACATCACTCACACACATCAGCCCGTAAACGTCCACTGCTGAACGTGTGCATCCCAATTATCACTACAATGAGCGCTCATAGGGGATATAGCCATAATTACGATGCTTGGAAGGATTGGTGATCGCAGTAACTTATTAGCACAGGGGAGAATGCTGCTGCTCATCCTCTTGACCCTCATTCGCTTTTTACGACACCAATGGGAAAGGGATGGCCAGTTCTTTTTTTTTGTTGCTCCACACTAGCTTTTCTCCAGTGTCGTGGATGCGTTTACAGACACAAATCCCACACAGAATACACCCAGACCCGGAACAACTTCCTGCAGATCGTACAAATATTTGTTCCGTGCGGGAATCGACCCCATGACCCGGAGCGCAGCAGCTGACTGTATCAGCCACTGCACCAACCGTGCCGTGTTCTTTGGTGGGTTTTAGAAAAAAGATTTTTTAAGGAAGAGCACATTTCGTTTTACCGTTATGGAAATTCACTGAATTTCAAATACAATTCTATATATATTCGAATTAAGAAATATATGATTGTAATTTAAATTGCTATATATAAATCTTTTTTTTAATATATAAAACTTAATTTCCGTGTGGTGTTCGGATGAAGAATATAGCACCACTCCATCTCATCCCTCGGATGTCGTAAAAGGCGACTATGGGATTAGCCGGAGGATGGGCAGCAGCGTCCTTCGGGTACATTGTACCTAACTGCGGTCGCCGACCCGTCTGTCAAGCGTGGTGATTATAGCAAAACCCAACGAGCACACAACACTAACCCACACCGGTCGTTGTCGCAATCTTTGAAGGCTTTTTGTCCAACAGTGGACGTTTTTCGGCAGAAATTATGATGATGACATGTATTTTCATTACCCATTATGTAGGACTATTTATATACCTACTGATACCGTAACCTAAACTAATGAAGACCGACGTCATTTCGTATTCAGTCAAATAAGAAGGTAAGCGCAAGGCAGTTCCCGCGTTAAGTTTAAACAATGAACTATATTTAAAAACGAAAGAGTTTTATTGAATTAAAAAATTATAGCTCAGGGTTTCCTTTTGTAAGTACCAGCCGTACATTATTTGTTCATTTTTGCACATAAATATGTACTAAACGTGTATATGACTTATTTGTGAAGCAATAAATACATTATCAAATACATTATTATTATCGAATAAAATAATTGGTAAACAAAACTCACCGCTGATGTTGTTGCTTTTCAAACTATCTTCACCCAAAATAGCACTAACACTGAACTTCAACAAGGGCTTTTTTTGTTCGGTATACTCCTCACAGGTCCTCACTAGTTCGTCTGTGTAACCCTTTCCGTCGTGTTTCTCCCCTTCGTCGCCAGAATTCTCCTGATAATTCAAGTTAAAACGCTTTTCTAGTTCCTCCAATCGACGAATCCCAGATTTCTTGCACGAAAATGGCGGGCAATCGTAAGACCCGCAGCTTTGACAGCGTCGAATCAAATTTGGGACATTTAAAACCTCCTTTTCCGCTGACCTCCCTTCGTCGTTTCTTTGATAGTATTCGTTGTTGTAATAAACCTCATTTTTGACGTAATCGTCATCTCGGCTTTTAGAATCATCGTCTTCGATTTTCGAGTCATCAATTGATTCATCTTGGCGAGTTTCTTCGTCGCATTCAGCGATTTTCGATTCGTCCATGTCCGGCGTGTTTTCTCTAGATCGCTCGTAATTTTGACGTACGTAATTTTCTATTTGTTGATTTATGTACTGATTGTGTAGTTCGGTTTTTTGTTGATGTAATATATTATCGACTAAAAACGGCGAAGTCATATTAAATGGTCCCGCACTGGTTTTGTTATAGCAAAAGTTCTGTATCGTCTTCAACATAATGTTGTGTTCTAGATTTTTGCCGAAGGTATTCAGTTTTAACTGTCCATTTTTAAAATCTGTTGGGTACATAATACTATCTGGGGAAAACTAATTTTTTTTTATATCTACAATATTATATCACATAACATAAAACATAAATTGTACTGGACATCACACACACTCCAGTCCGATTAATGAATTCAAAATTCGCGCTCGGATACGCATACAATAAGTTCATACGCGTCTTCCCTGTTCGATGGTTGAACAACGACTGAGTTAAAGGGAGTGGTTCTTCAGAAAGGGGCGTGTATCCGAACACGGGGTGGCTTTTTAGGCGCGCTTTTGTTACAATCACCAACTAACCCCGACCTCCCCTTGCCTTTTTCATTCAAGAATCAAGGGCTCTAGCTCTGTTTGTCGTAATACCAACTTACAATTTTAGTAATAGAAATTGTGTTATTCCAAAATACTTCTTATGTGTAACAAGTTAAGACATTTTCAGTATGTAAAAATAGAGTTGTACGGAAGTAGGTATGTGTGCAGTTATTCATAAGTAAAAGGGTATAGTTAGTTGTTTTTTATCGAGTTAGTTTCTGCCCTCGGCACCGCCCGCATTTTATTGTTACAAAACCTTTTACGATTGATACAAAGCGGTAATGATGCTTTGATAATATAAAAATGGTTTTGATATTGATATTCTGTGAGTTATGATCTGATTTGGGATTAAGAAATATACCAACATGGAACGTTAAGAATAACCATATTATATTCGGTGTGATGTCGGGTTAAGAATATAGCACCTCGTCATCTGCTCCCGTGGAAGTCGTAAAAGGGGACTAAGGAACTCTAAACCATATGGTTCCCTTCTGTGGAATAGCAGCTATTCTGCGCTCACCAACGTGCCGCTGCCAAGCGTGGTGGGTACTGGCAAATTCCCCCTAAAATGACGACACAATTCTGGAAATCTATGGGTGAGGTCGCTTCAAGAATGGGCTTCTTTTGGCTTATATGATGTAAGGTATTGTAATTTCCAGGAAATAAAAGTCTAAGAAGGGATTTTAAGGTCATAGACAACAGCATCATTGTGCTGATATGATTATGAGATCAACTTTCCATCTGCCAATCTTGGCGATTATTATTATACATACATGACATTAATTTCTCGTAGAACTGATGGCCCTTGGGTCAAAAAGGTTCTCGAGTGGAGACCGCGCACCGGAAAAAGCAGCGTGGGTCGACCTCCAACGAGGTGGACAGACGACCTGGCGAGGGTCGCTGGGAGTCGTTGGATGAGAGCGGCATGTAACCGCTTGTTGTGAAAATCTAAGGCCGAGGTCTTTGTTCAACAGTGGACGTTCTTTGGTTGATATGATGATGATAATTATATTAAAAGTCCCATTTTTATATAGGGAATAACATATACAAATAATTGCCCACATACTGCATATTTATTTATGGAACTTCCAACAAAGGATACATAAGAAATCACATATAATAACTACATAGTTTTAGACAAATTTACTCCCTTAATTAAAGGAGGCCATAGCGTGCACATAAACATTTATAGTTTATAAACACTACGCTATAATATAAAATATTATGTCCAACGACACAACTAAAACATAGAATGGATATACATGCAGTGTTTTGCTTTTAATTCAAAGTCAAAGTTTTTAATTCAAATAAACCAAATATTGGCACTTATGAAACGTCAGAATCTAAGTTGCACGGTTCCAAATAGTTGATCTCGTAGAGCCGGCAAAAACTGGACCCGTGCGGTGCAGTGGCTGATACAGTCGGCTGCTGCGCTCCGGGTCGTGGGTTCGATTCCCACACGGAACAAATATTTGTACGACCTGCAAGTAGTTGTTCCGGGTCTGTGTGTATTGTATGTGGAATTCATGTCTGTAAATGCACCCACGACACAGGAGAAATCCTAGAGTGGGGCAAGGTTTAAACAAAAAAAACTCCTAATACTTAATACTCTTTTAAAATAATTGAGATTACAATGTTGATTGATACAAATTATTGTAAAACATATACCGAGAAAAATTTAGGACAATGTGTAAAGATGGAACATACCACAATATATGTAATATAAGAATAATGAATTATTTGCCGTGGCAGTTAACGGCTGACCAGTCCCAACAGACGGCACCAGTTCACGAGCATGACGCATGCATCAGCATCGCTTAGCTCAACCATGTTGTAGGGAACCGAACGACCCGATACACAACACCACCGCCAGCAAGACATTTTAGTGAGCATGACAGACCAATACAGCCAGGCAAAAGATAATCGATATTAGTACTAAAAATAACATCAATGAATTGAATATAAAGTCCAGTGATATGAAATTTAAATTCATTGTATAATATGTTTTAACTTATTCTTGAACTTAGATGAAGTATCGCAGATGTCTTTATCATTGTTTAAGATCAAGATGACCTGAACCTGAACGATAAAACTCTATAACTATAAATTTTTGTTCTATTGATTAATTATTTTGTTAGGACATACTAAATAAAATTGTTTCCTCAATGATAAAACTCTATGAATGTAATTTTTTGTCTATTAATTAATTATATTGTTACAAAATATTGACATTAAATTTGTTTCTACTTTAATCTATTTTTCATATTTGTACACCAGAAATGGTCAAACATGTTGATCTAAACTATTATTTTACACCTATAATAAGCATCTCAACCATGTACGGTTGGTGCAGTGGCTGATACAGTCGACTGCTGCGCTCTGGGTCGTGGGTTCGATTCCCACACGGAACAAATATTTGTATGATCTGCAGGTAGTTGTTCCGGGTCTGGGTGTATTGTATGTGGGATTCATGTCTCTAAACGCACCCACGACACAGGAGAAATCCTAGTGTGGGGCAACGTTTTTAAAAAAAAATAAAAAAAAAAATAATAATATTATGTACACATGTTTCAGAAAATAAATTTATCTTTATCTTTATCATTTAAACTTATACGTAGTGTTTTAATCATTTGTAATATATAAGGATGGTCAGTCCACGATTCTCTATCTGAATCAGTAGAAAATATTCATCATCACCATTTCGGCCGAATAAAGTCCACTGCTGGACAAATATCCATTTATTTTCTAAGACAGAGTCAATCCAAAACAGTTGGCGGTCAATGACCTCATACGCCAAACACATGATCAGCTGGTAGTAGGCTGGTAGGCATTGTATGAGATGGGTGAGTATTTAAGCAGCAAGTCTTTTCGTAAGATGAAGATGATGAAGAGCGAATTATATGTATTTGTATATTGTATATTTTGCCAATTTATTCAGATTATTGTATATTTCACCTAAAACTTACTGATCGGGCATGTTTTCTTTCATTTTAACTGTATCCAACGAGAAAAATAGAAACATACATAAAATAATACGCAGTAAAAAAATAGTTTTTTTTTTAGAGTTAGAATTAGAATTAGAATTATTTATTTGCATAAAATGTAGGTTACATAAAAGATGACATTTATATTGTACAGTGCCAGATACATTTTGCCACAATGCGGCGTGCAAATATTAAAATCAACAAAATAATAATGTCTCAGAATGAATATACTAAGTACATTTTAAATAATATTGTAGAAATAATAGTCATTTACAAATTACGAAAATTCATAACAATAAGTAATCATCGTCGTCTGGTGTCTTGTCGTGTGGTGCCGGCTCAGAATGCCACCACCCCATTTCATCCCGTGGGTGTCGTAAAAGTCGACTAAGGGATTAACCGGAGGATGGGCAGCAGCGTCCTTCGAATACATTAACAACTCAACTGCGATCGCCAACCCGCCTGCCAAGCGTGGCGATTATGGCAAAACCCCCCAATGAGCACACAACACCGATATCGGTCGTTGTGGTGGTTTTTGAGGGAGGCCTGTGTCCAGTAGTGGACTTTATTCGGCCGAAATTATAAGTAATCACAAATGCAATTAACAATCAATAGTTAAGTTTACAATTTCATATTTATTTTAACAGTTCTTGTAATGAGTAAAACGATTTTTCTAGAAGCCACAATTTTAGTTTTCTACTGAATTGACTTATAGGTAAATTCTTAATGTCACTAGGAATAGCATTGTATATGCGTCCACACATTGCATAACAATTTTTTAAGTATAATGTTGTCTTTGGGATCTTTGGCAAGACAATTCGGTCTGGATACCTTGTATTTCTAGGAGAGATTTGCTTAGCAGTTTGAAATAAGTTCGGATGGAGTTTAACTACTTTTGGTTTGGCTACTACCAAAATGTGCATAGAAGGCAATGTTAGTATACGATTTTTTTTTTATAGTAGCTTAGATGATTCTCATGGAGAGAGTTGAAATAATAGGTAGGATAATGATACTGCTAAGCATTTGGAACAGTATCAACTTGATTGTTAACGTTTTCAAGAACATAACTGAATGTATAGTAAATTTATTTTTCATTTTGTTTAAAAACGTTGCCCCAGACTAGGATTTCTCCTGTGTCGTGGGTGCGTTTAGAGACATGAATCCCACATACAATACACCCAGACCCGGAACAACTACCTGCAGATCATACAAATATTTGTTCCGTTCGGTAAATAAAGTAATACGTTTTAATTTAAGGCATAAGGTTTGTTTAAATAAAATTACCTTATTTTTTAGTATTTATTTGAATTTGATTTTACCCTATTTTGGCACTTTTGGCGATTTTATTGCAAATTTAGTCATTGATAATGTACTAGTGTATTATAATATCTGTGATAATGCATATTTGGGAGCTCTGTTCTCGAAGTTGTTGACAAGTATGTCTACCTGGGACAAACTGTCCAGTTAGGTAGGTCCTACTTCGAGAAAGAGATCAATCGTCGAATCCGTCTCGGCTGGGCAGCGTTTGGGAAACTTCGCAACATCTTTTCGTCAACAATACCGCAATGCCTCAAGACGAAAGTCTTTAACCAGTGTGTGTTACCAGTGATGACATATGGAACAGAGACGTGGTCACTCACAATGGGCCTCATAAGAAAGCTCAAGGTCATTCAGCGAGCTATGGAGAGAGCTATGCTTGGTATTTCTCTACGAGATCGAATCAGAAATGAGGAGATCCGTAGAAGAACTAAAGTTGTCGACATAGCTGAAAGGATTAGTAAACTCAAGTGGCAATGGGCAGGGCACATTGCTCGTAGAACTGATGGCCGCTGGGGCACAAAGGTTCTAGAATGGAGACCGCGCACCGGAAAACGCGGCGTGGGACGACCTCCAACGAGGTGGACAGACGACCTGGTGAAGATCGCTGGGAGTCGTTGGATGAGGGCGGCATATAACCGCTCGTTGTGGAAATCTAAGGGGGAGGCCTTTGTTCAGCAGTGGACGTCCTGTGGCCGATATGATGATAATGCATATTTCGACCATTATAAGTTGCATATAATCCGGACTCTACTTTATTTTTAAATGATGTCCCTCGCTAGGATTTCTCCTATATCGTGGGTACAGCTTACAGACATAAATCTCTCATGTAATCACCCACGACTATCTGTAGATCATACAACTATTTGTCCCGGGAATCGAACCCGCGACACGTAGTGGAGAAAGCCAATTGCTTAGCCACTGCGCGTGAAGTCAATACTAATTACATTACTTACTTTTCTTTGGTAAAGATAAAGATAAAAAATTCGTTTATTCGTGTAAACCATATACAGGCTCTTATGAATCGTCGAGACTTTAGTTGCCGCGTTCCAAGGTGTAGATTTCCTATGGAGAAGAACGGGCAAGAAACTCCATGGTTACCCTTTTTAACTCATATTAAATGTTACAATATTTTATGAGCACATTGTTGTAAAAATCAAGGTTATGTGAAGACAATGTAGGAGAAGAGCCTAAACTTCTTAAAAGTCTACTAAAGAAGCCTGACTGTATTTTTTTTAAGTCAAAACTTCTTTTAGCTCGGTACGCATATCTATACAAATAAATAAAATTGAAGTGTCTGTTTGTAATGTCAAAATGACAGCTTTTTACTAAATGCATATGAAAGTATGTACGTTACATATAACAAAAACACTATTTTTTTAAAAATTGTCTGTCTGTCTGTCCGTCTGTCTGTTTGTTCGTAAAAAAAAAAAAAAAGTAAAAAAAAAAAAAAAAAAAAAAAAAAAAAAATAATCTCCGAAACGGCTGGACCGATTTTGACGGGACCTTCACTGGTAGATAGCTGATGTTATAAGGAATAACTTAGTTTACTTTTATCTTAGAAAAAATATTAGAGTTCCGCGTAAAAAAATAAAACCCTTGAAATCCATCCATTCAAGTGTCTATGTCGAAGTACTCTAAAACTCTTTTAAATTAAACGCGGGTGAAACCGCGGGTCCCAGCTAGTTTTTATATATTTTAGATGAGATAAAATCTCAGGACTCGCGACACCGTTACGAGACGCAGCTATAGTGTGTGCATATATGCATGTACATATAGCAGACCGCGAACGCGTCTAGATAAATAAATAAAATAAGTTTTCACTTCTGTCGGCACTCCCGGAGTGCAACCCGTTTTTTTTTTTAATGTGGTATTAGAATAGGGCTATTTCTATCATTTAACGAAGTAATAATGTCTTAGGTTTTCGCGAGTATTACACATTATAATAAAACAGTTTTAAACGTCATGTCATGTCTGTCATCCTGCGACCACGAACGCTGCAAAGCATTCGAAACGTCAGGAAAAACAAAAATCTAAAATATACGCGATAGAATCCGTTTAAAAGTGTTTTATTATAATATAACGAAGTGTCTATTTATGTTAAGGAAACCATCGTTCGAATATTTTTCACAAAGTAGTTCTAGAAGAGTGCCTTAAAAATTACAAGCCTGGAATACTTGATGTTAATTATCAGATCGCTGGCAGTGAACTACAAGAACTCATAATAATTAATAGCATTTTGCAAGCTCGCCGCTATCGCACCCCAATAACCCACCCCCTCTATTGTAACAGCTGACACACTCTCCATTTTCGTTTTATATCCGAAATCAGCCAAGCGTGGCGATTATGGCAAAACCCCCCAATGAGCTCAAAACACATCCATATCGGTGGTTGTGATGATCTTTGGGGGAGGCCTGTGTCCAACAGTGGACTTCATTCGGCCGAAATGATGATCCGAAATCAGCATAGAAAGTGTAACAATAACAACCATTTCTCCATATTAGATCCTAAAAATTCAAATGAGCAATTGACACAATTTTACATTGCAAATCACATCGTCTCGCACTTCTGACGTCTTTCTCTTTCGACGTCTAGCCGCCGACTGAGCGTAAAAGAAAAACGATGTTCTGAAGGAAAAAATCGTTCCAATTTCAAAATTGGCCCCGCCCCTCATTGTTATTGGCTGTTTGGGAGTCTATAAGCGCTTTTATTGGGCACAATTGATTTTGAACTTTATTTTCACCAACCAACAGGAGACTTTGCGCTGTGATTTTTTTGTAGTAAAAAAATATCGCATGAATTTTACTTCTTTGGGCTAAATATTGGAATTAATGAGGTAAGTCGGACCAGTTGGTTATTGCGGTTGAAGAAAGTCGTAAAAGAATGAATATAGGTTACAGTCGCTTTTCGGATGGGAAAGCAATATCTTTTTAGCATTCTGTTTATATTTACGATCTTGTTTGTTTAGGATCTGGGCAGTTTTTGTTAGTACTTAGGTATCATTAGTGATAATAATGTTCTGCATATGAGTCCATTTGCTGATAGACGTTAGATACTGAAAATCACGCCTTCGGCTGTTTCAAGTAGTTCCCGCCAAAGAATAGACGACCCAATGATCAAATCAAAAAGTTTTTTCTAACGTTGCCCCACTCTAGCATTTCTGCTGTGTCGTGGGTGCGTTTACGGACAAATTCCACACACTTGAGGTGTGTTACCCAGACCCGGAACAACTATCTGCAGATCAAACAAATATTTGTTCCGTGCGGGAGCCGAATCCGCGACCCGGAGCGCAGCAGTCGACTGTATCAGCCTCTGCACCAACCGTGCCGTCTTTTTAAACTGTGGCAGCAACAACCCCCCTGTGCTAAGAACAACGATCACCAATTCGCCTGCCAAGCGTGGTGATTATGGTCATATCCCCATGAACGCTCACTGTAACTATCATTTGTACATTTACTCCCTGATGTGTTTGTATTTACAAAAATCTTTAAGAAAGGTACAATAAGAGCAGAAGAATGGGCGGCGTGCTCAATACGATGAAATAATAGCGTTTATTACTTTTATACTTCATCATTTCGGCCGAATGAAGTCCACTGCTGGACACAGGCCTCCCCCAAAGATCACCACAATGACCGATATGGGTGTGTTGTGGGCTCATTGGGGGTTTTGCCATAATCGCCACGCTTGGCCGACGGGTTGGCGATCGCAGTTGAGTTGTTAATGTACTCGAAGGATGCTGCTGCCCATCCTCCGGCTAATCCCTTAGTCGACTTTTACGACACCCATGGGAGGAGATGGGGTGGTGGCATTCTGAGCCGGCACCACACAGCAAGACACCATTTCCCCAATGAGCCCACAACGTCATTGTGGTGAACTTCGGGGGAGGCCTGTGTCCAGCAGTGGACTTCAATCGGCCGAAATGATGAAATGGTGTCTCAGTTGTAAACAAAAGATGAAGCTGTTCATTATCCAGTCCACCAAATTCATTCATTCATTCATTCTTCAAATCCACCGGGTCCCCCGCGCCATAGGATTGTATTATAGGTGGGCACTCCTATACTACTGAGAACAATATTACCGAGGAATTTGAAGCCGACCCAAATTGCGTCAAAGTCAAAGGCAAACATCGCCATGTTATTTTTACAAGCTTTTATTTAGTTTCATCTGTCCCGGTGTCTGTCATGAAATCTTGCAAGTTAAATTTGACCCACTTCCCGGTTTCCGATTAAGCTGAAATTTTCGCGTGACAATGCAATATTATGATGGCATGACATGGAGGTGATCTGATCTGATGAAAACGACACATCCCCCTCGAGTTTGGGCTCGTTTGATTCATATTGACGAGTACTTTCATCCTATATAGTAACCAGGGTCTGATGCTATAACTGGAGGGTGGCCATAGGAGCTCCGCAATACATTTTTGAAGTTTTCCTTTACATCTGCAGAGCCTTATCAATTTGTCTCGAAATACTATGTTCTATGTTCTACTATGTTCGAGGCTCCGTGTTTTTATCAAATATATGTACATATTTACACACTGTAGTTTGTAGATCACACAAAAACAATTTTGTCGACAACACTGGTCAGCCAAATATATAGTTTTAATTCGTGTTTGACGAGTTTGATTTTGTATTTAAGTAGATCTGAATACAAGAAACAAAGAAATGAATCTAATCTTAATCTAGTTGTATGACCGCAGAACAATGTCCTTTGAGTTTGAAGTGATAACTTTATTTTATTAATTGACCAAAGTGGCGTAGGTAGGTACTCGTATACTCACCTACTTTATGACTTAATTCGTTTACTTGTGGATTTATGTTTTATTGAAGATTAATAATTAATATAGGACCTACAATAGACGCCTCTATGGTAGGTTTTTGATAAACACATATTTTATGACTAACGAACTCATGGTATTTATCAAAAAATCACCGCATACACAAACATTCACATGCTTACACATGTGCATACACAACAACTTGATTTATTTTCAGTATTAGCGTTAAATTAAATAATAAATTGATTTCAATTGCTAATAAGCACCTAATCACACATAAACATACATACTCAATACACGCGCAAACAAGTAAAATCAAAATATGGAATAAGAAAAAAACAACTTCCGTAATTATCTTAAGACTACTGTATGACGAGGCTGTATGGGCTAGAACCCTTTGCCTTCCCTAGAATGGGAAAACTAGAAGGTAAAAAAAAAAGGTAGGCTACATCTTTTTTTTTAAACGTTGCCCCATACTAGGATTTCTCCTGTGTCGTGGGTAAGTTTATAGACATGAATTCCACACACAATACACCCAGACCCGGAACAACTACTAGCAGATCATACAAATATTTGTTCCGTGTGGGAATCGAACCCACGACCCGGATCGCAGCAGCCGACTGTGTCAGCCACTGCACCAACATATACTTACTACTTTTCTAGCACAGTCTTCTCCGTGATGCACTTTGCATTTGTTATCAATAAGCAGGTATTACCCACAAATATAAATATTACTGTCTTGTCAAGAATCAAAGTCCTACGCAATCTTACAGCTCAAATATAATTATGGGCTTCGTAAATAGCGGTAATTGTTATCGAGAAAGACTGTCCTACCGTGATACAGTTTCAACTAGTACGGAGGACAGTGTCAATCAATCCCAACAACCTAATATTTATGATAAAACGCTTAGTGTATGGATTCACTGGTGTTTATGTAACAGTATAAATACTCTGTAACTGATTACCTACCTTTTTTTTTTTTTTTTTTTTTTTTTATCATGAACTTCCTTCGCCCCGGGGAAGGACGAAGGGGTATGCCGGACTCCTAAGTCAAAGTCAAAGTCAAAGTTTTTATTTCATATAGGCCCTAATAGGCACTTAAGAAAAGTCGAAAGTTAACGTGCACGGTTCGGAAAAGTTGATCTTATGGAGAAGAAGCCGGCAAGAAACTCCATAGACACTCTTTTAAAAAAAGTGATATTACAATTTAACACATTGCTCGCTATGTGGAAACAAAGTGGACTACATATGCACGATAATAAACACACTATTGCTTCTGTAGTACACAATCAGAAATTGATAATTATTAACGCACAGGTACGAGTCAACGAAGTTATCACATTTACAAAATGTAGAAGATGCTAAATTATATTAAAATAAAGGGCAATATGGCCATCAAGCTGTAAACAATGTCATATTGTGTACATTAACATGTCAAAAAGGACATATGTAATATGTCCTATATAAAAAAAGTTATCAATTCTAACAAGAATTATATCTTCATTCGTCGCAATTCAGAATAATTAATAGATAAACACATATTTTGTCAAAAGGGTACCAGGGAAGCCACATGTGCAGAAAGAGTCAGTGCCAAACATCCCTGTCATCAACATAATCTATAGCTTTATAATAAGCTTTTCCAATAAGAACGCGTTTAATATAGGCTTTAAACTTTCCCTCGGTAAGATCTGTAATAGATTTGGGCAGCTTGTTATAAAAACGTATACTATTCCCTAGGAATGACCTATTCGTTTTAGCTAATCTAAATTTAGGTACTACTATTTTATGTTTTTGCCGTGTATTGATGTCATGAAAATCGCTTCTTTTATGATACTTGTGCAGATTTTTGCGGACATATAAATGTTTTCAAAGATATAAAGTGACGGCAGTGTAAGTATGTTAATTTCTTTAAACATGGTTCTAAGAGACTCGCGAGGGCCCATGTTATAGATCGCACGGATGGCCCTTTTTTGTAAAATAAAAATAGAATCTACATCGGCCGCTGATCCCCACAACAGAATGCCATAAGACATAATGCTGTGGAAATATGCAAAGTAAACTAATCGGGCTGTAGCTACATCAGTCAGCTGCCTAATTTTCCGAACTGCAAATGCAGCAGAGCTGAGCCTACTCGATATAGCTTTGATGTGGGCACTCCATTGCAATTTAAAGTCGATGGTTATTCCTAAAAACACAGTTTCATCAACAGTTTCAAGTTGGTTGCCTTCAAGAGTTAATTTTAGTCCTATTTGGGGTGTATTAAGCAATGAAAACTTTAAACATTTGGTTTTATCAGCATTAAGTAGTAGATTGTTAGCCGCAAACCATTTGCAGAGGACTGTTAGACTTTCGTTTACGTGTGGAATATTACTATCATTTCTATTAATTTTAAAAATTAGGGACGTGTCGTCAGCAAATAAAATTACATCAGATAATTTGGTCATCATATATGGAAGATCATTTATATATGCTAGAAACAAGAAAGGGCCAAGAATTGAGCCCTGGGGCACGCCCATTTTGACCCGAGACCCCGAGGAGGTAGCACCACTTATATCTACTTTTTGCTGTCTAAAAGATAAATAAGAAAATACAAGATCAGCAGCTCGTCCACGAATTCCGTAATGCTGTAATTTACGGATTAGTGTATTGTGGTCAACGCAATCAAATGCCTTGGAAAGGTCACAAAAAATGCCAATGGCATCTTGAGAACCTTCCCAGGATTCTAGAATTTGGGTAACTAGTTGCACTCCTGCATCCGTTGTTGATCTACCTTTCGTGAATCCAAACTGACGACTATGTAATATCCCGTTAATATTAAAATGTAATAACATCTGATCAAGCATAATTTTTTCAAAGATTTTACTCAGTGCTGGGAGCACAGAAATAGGTCTATAATTTGACGGATTATTCTTACATCCCGATTTAAAAATTGGTACTATCTTACTATGTTTCATCAAGTCGGGAAAAATTCCGCTATCTAAACATTGGTTAAAAATACCTGCAAGTGCAGGGGCAATGGTATCAAACCTACCGGCTAAAACCACTGGAGCGGTCGTCTTCGGCACCTAAGGGAGGCTCCAGGTCCTCGTATGATCACACTAGAGCCACCCACTGGTGGCCTATTGGCACATCTCGGAGAGGGTGACTGTAAAGCGGTCACCCCCCCAGGGGGATTGTAAAGGATCCCCCAAAGCGTCCCACGGCAGCGCGTGACCACATGCGTGCCACCGTCTTCTCTTGGGTCGCTTGGTGTGGGCACAGATTCCCCAATCTACGCACCCGCGAACCCAGAGGTCCCCCACCCTATAGCAACGGCAGGGGTTTTCAGGCGTATCGGAATTAGGCGCCAGGGCGGTTGTTACCCCAGCGCCGTCTCCTTCTTCTTCGAGCGGGATCGGCCCTCTCCCGATCCCGCTCTGCGGTCTCCTTCTGGAGCATGATGCTCTCACAGAAGGAGACCACTGCATTCCAGTTTTCGTGCTCTGCCAACATAGCCGACACTACTGCTGGCAGAGAGAGATCTTGCCCGATCCGATCGACCAGGATCCACCGCTCGGCGGCCCACGCAGGGCACGCCTCGAGCGTGTGCTGTGCGGTGTCCTGGTCGCTATCACAATGGTGGCATTGTGCCGTGGCCTCGCGTCCTATCCTGTGCAGGTACGCGCCGAAACAACCGTGCCCGGTGAGCACCTGCGTCAGGCGGTAGGTGACGCGCTCGCTCCTTCTGAGCCAGGCTCCAAAGAGTGGCAGGACGGCCTCGACGACGCGCTTGGCTGCAAACTGCATCCGCAGGCGATGACGCCACTTTACAAGTGCGCGCCGCCGAGCTAGCCGCCGCAGCTTGTCCAGCGCCCCTGGAGGCGCGCCTTCGCCGCTCTGGCGGAGGGAGCGTGTCTGATCGTAGACCCACGCATCCATCTCCGCCAGGATGTCAAAAGGCGGAAAACGCGCCAGGAGAGTTGCCGCCTCGTAGGACACCGTTCGGTATCCTCGTGCGATCCGGATAGCCACTCTGCGCTGCAGACCGTGAATTTTGGTTCTGAGCGCTGGGCGCCTGATAGTCGAGCTGACCATAGAGGCGCCCCGTATAGAACCACGGACCGCACGACTCCTCCGTAGAGACGGCGAACTTCCTCACATGGTCCCCCGAGATTGGGCAGCAGCCGGTGTAGAGCACCCACTACCTTCTCGACTCGGGGGACGAGGCGCTGGAAGTGCTCTTCGAAGCCCCAACGACTATCCAGGGTGAGCCCCAGGTATTTCATGTACCGGCCCACCCCGATTTGCGCGTCACCAACGCGTATCCACGAACTGGGTGGTTCTCTGCTTCTCGGCAGTTTGTGGAACCATAGCGCCTCGGTTTTCTGAGGCGCTATCCGCAGACCCAGGGCGTGGATTTTGGCCACGACAATTGCCAAGCCGGATGGTTCCCTCGAAGGACTCCCCGCTGGCCAACACCAGAGTGTCATCAGCGTAACAGACTAAGCTGACGCCAGCAGGGAGAACGACACGCAGGACCGCATCGTAGGCGAGGTTCCATAAGAGAGGGCCGAGAACTGACCCCTGCGGAACCCCGCACGTAATCTCCCTCCGCTTTACGCTACCGTCCCTGCCCACGTAGCGAATGTGCCTATCGCGCAGATAGGCCCCAATGATGCCCTGCAGGTAGGGCGGACACCGATGATAGACTAGTGCCGCCCTAATAGCGCCCCACGGGATGGAGTTGAAGGCGTTGACGATGTCTAGACTGACCGCCAACGCCACCCCACCCCTCCGGGACACTGCCTGTTCCGACAGCGAGCGGACGCGAAGAATCGCGTCGATGGTGGACCGCCGCTGCCGGAAGCCATACTGACTTTCGGCCAGGTCGGGGCCAACTCGCGACAGGTGCTCAACGAGTCTTCGGGTAATTATTCTTTCGAATAGCTTCGAAGCCTCGTCGAGCAGGCAAATGGGACGGTATGCAGAGGGAGACTCTGCAGCCCTTCCTTCCTTCTTCAAGAGAACCAATCCGGCTTCCTTCCAGCCGGACGGGAACACGCCACTACGGAGGCAACTGGTGAACAGCCGCCTCAAGCGGTCCCCAAGAGACTGTAGCGCATACACCCACGCACGGCCCGGAATGCCGTCCGGACCCGGTGCGGTGTTGCGACTCTTCAGGCGGCCAATGGCTCGGCCCAGCTCCCCATCCGAAACCCCCAAATCCTCGGCCCAGTCCGAGGCATTTAGGGGTGGAGAGGGACCATTATGGTCCCGAACCGCCGGAAAGAGCGTTGAAAGTACTCTCTCCAGCAAATCCGGGGCCATGGTTTCGGTCACCGGGGGGACATACGGGCGCAACTTGCCTACTACCATACGGTAGGGTCTCCCCCACGGATCCCTGTCTAGTCCCTCTAGGAGCTCGCTCCAGGACCGAGCCTTCGCCTCACTGATGGCAGTCTGAAACGCCAGTGTGGCCGCCCGGTAGGCCCTATAGGCCTCGTCAGTCTCTCCGGCTGTAGCGCTGTGCCGGCGTCGGATTCGTTGGTACTGGCGGCGGGATGCCAGGCAGACCGCGCGCAACTGATCGACCATAATGTTTTTTTTTTTTTTTTAAAACGTTGCCCCACACTAGGATTTCTCCTGTGTCGTGGGTGCGTTTACAGACATGATGAGACGTGCGGGAATCGAACCCACGACACAGAGCGCAGCTGCCGACTGTATCAGCCACTGCACCAACCGTGCCGTCATTGTGTTGTTTATATCTTGATAGATGCATTATAAACTTTATTATTTATATTATTACACATTAATAAATTAATTATTATAACCGTGAACATAATTACCATCAAAACACCCAAAATGAGTCTGTAATAAATAATACTGAACTAAAAAATTACTTCTAAAGCGTTGTTTTGACATTAACCCTTTGCCAACTGCTCGTGACAAATCAAAGTAATTGCGTAAACATAGCATTGATTTGAATAAAATAAAATAGGGGTTGATATTCATGTATTATACACGCTTTTATTGTTAACGGGGTGAACTACTCGGGAAGAAGCGACTTTTAGCAATCGTTCTCGCAATGAAATGTATTGTGGGATTATAGGATTCGATTTTCGGGATCCCGGGATCCCAACTGCTTAACAGTCCGGAAATTTTCAGAATTATCATTAATCCCGAAGTTTTCCTGATCCCGGGATAATTGGGATTGACATCATTTAAAAAAAGTTGCAAATTGGACTGCTTGATGCGAAACGCTGTGCCAGTGCCTTCGACAAAATCGCTTGCCTATCATCCATGCAAATAAATAAAATTGAAGTATCTGTTTGTAATGTCAAAATAACAGCTTTTTACTAAATGCATATGAAAGTATATCCGGTACATATAACAAAAAACAATTTATAAGTTTTATGTCTGTCTGTTTGTTCGGGTAATCTCCGAAACGGCTGGACCGATTTTGACGGGACTTTCACTGACAGATAGCTGATGTTATAAGGAATACCTTAGGTTACTTTTATTTAAAAAAGGAATTAGGGTTCCGCGCACAAAAAAAGAAAACCCTTATAATCCAATATATATATTCTATGTCAAGTGTCCATGTTGAAGTACTCTAAATTTCTTTAAATTAAACGCGGGTGAAACCGCGGGTTCCAGCTAGTTTTACTATAAAATACAGGAAGTTTTGTATTACTGCGTCAGTCAATTTATTATGCCAGCTGATTTTTAATTGCGTTTGCGCCAGCAGGTTAGTTGTTTGTGTAATTTAAATTTTATTGCTTTTTAGTTAAAATGTTTTTAGTAGATACTTGAGTGTATATCTATAGCAAACGAATAGAATTCCCGCAGTTCTAAGAGGTTATGTTTATACAGGTGTCCAGTAAATAGCACGACATACTGCAGGGGGTTGGGGAGGGGAGCTTGGGTCAATACCTACCAAAAAAACACAATATATGTTCAGCAAAATCTTACGGTTTTTTTTTCACCACTGTAGGTTAAAGTTAAGCGATAAGAAAATTGTACAGTGAAAATTTAAATAAAAATTGTATTTCTTGAAAACATTTTAGTTTTTAATAGAATAAAGACATCAATGAGTAAAGTAACTATTCACAAATAATTTGAGGTAAAAAAAAAACTAGAAAAGGAATTTTTCATTACGAGATGCTTAAAAATCTGTGTCAAGGTAGAGATTTTTCGATATTTCGGAAAATTTCTAATCTAATCTAACGGCCGAATGAAGTCCACTGCTGGACACAGGCCTCCCCCAAAGACCACCACAACGACCGATATGGATGTGATGTGGGCTCATTGGGGGGTTTTGCCATAATCGCCACGCTTGGCAGGCGGGTTGGCGATCGCAGTTGAGTTGTTAATCTACTCGAAGGACGCTGCTGCCCATCCTCCGGCCAATCCCTTAGTCGACTTTTACGACACCCACGGGAGGAGATGGGGTGGTGGCATTCTGAACCGGCACCACACGGTTATTTATACACTGTAAATCCGTAAGATTTTGCTGGACATTTATTGTGTTTTTTTAGTAGGTATTGACCCAAGCTCTCACCCCCTGCAGTATGTCGTGCTATTTACTGGACAGCCTGTACACTAATAATGTAGTATTTTTTTTGTGAGGAAGTTCTTGAGGATTACCCAGGCAAAACTAAAAATTTGAACGGTATATTTTTTTTTCTCACCGCAGTAATTAACATTGTTATAGTTCTGTTCAAATTTACTGTGGGAGACTGGTGCCTAAACTAGGCTGAAGCCTGTATTTCAGGTCACCAGGCCTTCCACCTCAGAAGCCTAATTTTGCTCTTTCATCAACTGCGCCAAGCGGAATTATTCCTTTTGCTTGTTCTTCGTGTATCTAACTCTATCAAGTTGTTTCCTCTTGTTAAAGTTCTCTTGATGAATACTCTCCAATACGTTGATATCATTATATAACGCCCCGATACTGGTTGATTTTGTTCTTTATAACCCATTGATAACTGGGTTATAAAGATGATAATCCTGCATCCCATGAATGCGCACTTTCGCTGCAGACAACATCTTTATATAACAATAGACTCGCTGTTCTAGTAAAAACTGTATAATATGGCTTTTATACACCCAATATTGACGATTTATAAAAATTTATTTTCAATTTTTCATATCTTTTTCAAATATATATATATTAGGCACTTTTAGGAGTACTTCGGGGCCTAAATGCGTGTTAAAGTTTTTTATATTATCTTTTTGTTTTTTTATTATTATTTAGTTTATTGATAAATAGTCTGTATGTAAGTTTTAGTTTTAATGTGTATGAAATACTAGGCACTCAATTAATTCATTTATGTAGTTAATGCAGTTCTTTCTTTATACCTCATACACCAGCCCATGCGACAATAAATATAAATCACACATAATGATTATAATATAAATTTTATTTAACGCATGCAACTGACACGCATTTTGGCGCGAGTCCGCACGTGCTGCCATCTTTTGACACATTTGTCACGCTTCCCTGCAATTTGATATGGCGTATTAGTATTGTCCTAATTATATTTTATCTTTGTATTTATTACGATTTAGACGAACTATTAGCAGATTACACGCTTTGGTTTATCATTTAAATGTATAATAGCAACTTTGGGTGGATTCAATGGGATTTAAAAACCGGTTATGCGGTGAAATATTTAATGCGAATTTCTTTATTATGGGATAGAAAATTTGTTTTACTACTGACCCTCCTCTAACTTTACTTACATTAAGTTAACATGATTAGGTATATGAAAGCATATTGAAACCCTCGTTATATACATATTTAAATTTTAGTGAACTGAATCGAGAAATTAGTTAAATTTATTGACGTACCTACCTAATTAGCCAACAAACAAAGTACGTGATATTATAGAAATGTAGAAATAATTAAATCCAATTACCTAGACTTTTCAAGAACATTACTGCCTTACTCCTTGGCATTAAGAGGCGTATCTTTTATTTTCTAACGTAAGTATTCGTGACATGTATTCATGTATATGCCTTGATGATAAAACACGGAGCCCCTAGTGACATCTATTATCCAGCAGCATGAACATAGATAACTGTTACGTAAGCCATCTATTACACGCTAGATGGCGAGGCGCTCTATCTTTATAAAATACTAGGCAACGTTTTTGTAAAGGTAATCAAAAAGGCAAAAAAGTTCATTCTGCGCTAGTGTATATCTTTTCAGTATCTAAACATACAGTGTTCTCTAAATAAACCGATCATGAAGGAATAAGTATTACCGGAACCTACACGGTTCGCAGATTTCTGTATATTGTTATTAGCAAGAAAGCTGCTGCAAAGATCTTTTCATCCGCGGAAATAAACCTACCCTTATCTGAGCTGGTCAATATTTAAGAGATCCCTTATTGCTTGATAGACTACACCGTGGTCATAGGCACTGTGCGTGTACGATGTTACCATGCAGCACCACTTTTTGATATTGCGAGGAACACGGAACAAAAATTTACCGATTATACAAACCCAAATATCCGTTAGCAGAATAAAAGGCCTTGTACAGGAAAATGTATCAAGTCTGGGGTGCAATTCCTTAAGGTCAAACATCCATACATCCTTCAATACAGAATTAGAATGACGGTAAAAAACAATTTGGTATACACTAAGACATGATTGAAGCTATTCAAGGACACGTTGCAGACAGTGAGCCATGGGGACGAGTCTAAAGAAATACCAAATTGGGTTGTCATCGTTATTTTAATTTTGTATTCATAGATGTATGGATGTTTGAGATTAAGGAATTGCACCCTGTTGCTTACATCTCCATTTTTTTGTCATGGCGAAATCCGCATGGGCTTGGCACTTTTACCAGTTAAAACCCCACGGTTTTTCTTCTGCTTACCTATGGCTGGGGGTTCGGTGTCTGTCCGTTAGGCATTGGGCTGCGCCACCAGCAGGGATCGGCCGATCACTATGTCTTGGCCAGCCGCACATCTCCAGAGGCGCGCGACCTAAGGATTTGGTATGATATAATCCTTTTCAAACTAGTTTGACTTAAAAGCATTTAGCAACCGTTCTTTTACGGCTGTTATAGCTTTGAACTTACACCCATTACTTCCAATTGTGTCTGTTAGTATGAAAAAAAGAATGCAGGCGCCATTTAAAAACACCCTGATAACGGTGGTACTGCATGCGTTCCCAATCACACTATCGTGGCAACGATATACTACTCTGTCAAGAAAGTAACGAGAAATAATACACAAAATGTTTGTTATTCATCCAAATTTATTTTATCACCTTCAAAGTATGCTCCTTCAGAAACGATACACTTACGCCAACAAATAATCCAATCATCAAAACATTTTTTAAACGCTGTTTCCTGAATTGAGTTCAGTTCTCGCCGCGAATTCTCCTTTATGTCTTCTACCGATTGAAAACGGTTGCCACGAAGTGGTAATTTGAGTTTAGTAAAAAGGAAGAAGTCGGCTGGAGCCATATCTGGTGAATATGGTGGTTGCTCGATGGTATTTGTTGAGTGTTTGGTCAAAAATTCGTTCACAATGATGGCCGTGTGTGAAGGCGCATTATCGTGATGCAAAATCCAAGAATTATCTTTCCACAAATCTGGCCTTTTTCTTCGAATTTGCTCTCTTAAATGCCGCATAACGCTCAAATAATATTCTTTTTTTACCGTTTGACCTTCCGGCAAGAATTCCGAGTGCACAACACCGCGATAGTCAAAGAAAACAGTCAACATGACTTTGACTTTTGATCGACTTTGGCGTGGTTTTTTCGGTTTCGGTTCAGTTGGAAGGCGCTACTCCGAAGCTTGTTGACTAGTTTGCATGTCAAACTCGTAAACCCACGTCTCGTCACCAGTAACAATGCGTTTCATGAATTTTGGGTCGGAATTGACTTGTTCTAGCATATCCTCAGCGACTCTCATGCGATTGAGTTTTTGACCGAGCGGTAACATGTTTCATACCCAAATGATTAGTTAAAATGGTTCGGATCGACTCGTGAGATACAGAAAGTTCGGCGGCTATCTCTCTCAAAGTTGAATGAGGATTTTCAGTCACATTTCCTTCACTTTTGCGATGTTAACTTCAGTTGCAGACGTTGAAGGCCTACCAGAGCGAGGCAAATCTTCCATCACATCTCGACCGCTTTTGAACGCTTTGTACCACTCATAAGCACGTGTTTTTGATAAAGTCGACTCACCGTAAGCCTTCTGTAACATTTTCAGTGAATCCGAACACGAAATTCCATTGGCGATGCAAAATTTAAGACAAACTCTTTGTTCGGTGTTTTTGTCCATAGTGAAATTCGCTATACACACTAGACATATAACTAAACAGCACAGCTACTATGAACTCTATATAATATAAACACCAGATGCAACTCAAACTCCGCGCCAAAATGGAAAACAGTTGTGCCAATCTAACAACAACAATAAAAAAAAAATTGAATTTGCAACCATAAACAAATCATCCATTCCCGATACCTTTTTGACTGAATGTAGATCGAGCGAGATAGCATGCGAGTCAGTTTCAGATATTTTATTACCACATAAACAGTTTGTTCAATATCATTTCAGCCGAAACTTAACCCCGGGCCTACCCCAAATATCGCCACTACGACCGTTCTGGGTTTTTGTTGTTTGTTGGAGGGGTTTTGCCATAATCACCACGCCAGGCAAGGTAGCGATCGAAGTTGAGTTAATAATAATAATTACACTCGAAGGACGCAGCTGCCCGTATTCCGGCTTGACCACCCAGGGTCTGTTTTGGGTTGGTGCTATAGCCATACACCACACGGCCCGGTGGTGCGTTTAATAACATTTTTAGGGTTCCAAACGTCCGAAGGAAAAATCTGCGTACCCTTATAAGATCACTCGTGTGTCTGTCTGTACCTACTGAACCGATTAAGTTGAAATTTGGTACACATATGGATTTCTGCGACCCAAACATGTACGTGTATCGCAAATAAATGAATTTTGAATATGGGGGTCCTTTTGGGGGGCAATATAGAAAATGAAAGAATAAAGTTTGGCAAACTGTACCGTGTAACATATGAAATAGAAGGACTTATTGTGAGGTCTCAAATGTATTTATTTTATAATATACTAGCTGGGACCCGCGGTTTCACCCGCGTTTAATTTAAAAGAAATTTAGAGTACTTCGTCGAAGTGTATATCACTTGACATAGAATTTATATAGTGGATTTCAAAGGTTTTATTTTTTTTGCGCGGAACCCTAATTGTCTTTCAAAAATAAAAGTTAAGTTAGGTTACCTAAGTTATTCCTTATAACATTAGCTATCTGCCAGTGAAAGTCCCGTCAAAATCGGTCCAGCCGTTTCGGAGATTACCCGGAACAAACAGACAGACAGACAGACAGACAAAAAAAATAGCTTTTTGGTTATAGGTCCCGTATATACTTTCATATGCATTTAGTAAAAAGCTGTTATTTTGAAATTACAGACACTTCAATTTTATTTATTTGTATTAATAGTTTCAAGGTTTTTAAAGAAAATATACGAAAATTTCGCATTCCCCCCACTTATCTCCGCAACTAGTCTAAAATAAAAACCTATAAGAAGTCTATGGTCTTAAACTAACATGGTAAATCTTTCAATATTGTCCGTACAAACTTACGTTTGCGGTTGGAATGTATCGGAAAACATGATTTCAACTACGATGTTAATTAAGTTTGTTCTTGGGATAGACAGTATTCCACAATATATTCAGTAATTTTGGACCCTCTCCACGCGAGTTCAACTCGCAGTTGACCGTATTTTTTTTTAATCAGTGCATGTCAAGGTCAAAACCTTTTGTTTTTGTTTCAATAAAACTCCAACATAATCGAAACAAGCATTTATTACATTATCAATAAGCAAATATACATACATTACAAGCCCACTCGTTCTACCAGCTTTGGTCGCGTCCAACAATTAAATTTCGAATCATATTTACAAAACAATCGGAAAAACAGAATTTTGGTACAAGCACTCAACTTCATAACCCGCCTGCGATTATTTCATATTTTTACAAAATATATATAGAGATTTCCTTACAGGGTAAACAGAATAAAAATGTACTAATATAAGGTCTACAACGAAGACGGATATGAATCACTTGAACAAAGAGGAACTTGGGAATATAATCTTTAGTTATCTATTTTCAATTGAAATGGTAATGTACATATTCGACCTCAAGACAGCTTGAAAAAGGGGTTAGCTATAATAATAGACCTTATTCAAGCTGGCTAGGGTTTTATATAACTTACAAAAACATATCAACATTTTTACGTGACTATTAAAGGTATTTCTATGTACCCTGCAAGCTGCTAACATGGTGACAGCAATTCTCGCAGACGAGTTTACCACAGACAAAAAAGAAGCAAGAATGAGATCGAACTAAAATTAAATAATAACCAAACCCACCATGTGGGGTGGTCCCATTTGTTATAAATTATTTAAATTACATGGACGACAATTTGTCCTTTCACTTTAGATACAATTTTAAAAACATAGTCATAGTTTTGTTTTTTAATGTTGCTATTGAACAATTGAGGTCCCAGGCATTGCTATATCAACGCTTGGCAAGAACATTTGTAAAAAAAAACAGCATTATTGTACAGAACAAAGATTCGCGTCGCCAATCTCTGGCCATTGGCCCGAGTTGGCCGGCCAACATATAGAGGTATATTGTAAAATATGACTATGTTCCAAAACCATGTTTTTATTGAGGCTTTTCCCATGAAAGTATATATTTTATCGAATATGTCATATGTATGGATTTTAATTGGTTTTATTATACACAACTATGAGATAACGGGAAAAATCGCCTTGAAGTTTTACATATAATATTAAGTTATTTTTAATATTCCTTTAATTTTATGCGAGTCATAAGTCTCTCATATTTTTTGTCACCGACCCTTAATATAGAGTGCAGAGTACAAAAAACGGAAATTACAGTAAATTACAACTTTTTCTTTGCAGGAAAAAATCTAAACTAAAACATTTAAATAATTTGATTGAACAGGAATACATGAAAATAATTTATATATAAAGATATTTCTGCCAACGCAATTGAGACAAGCTACTGGTTGTTGAAACTGACACTGGCAATTAGTTGCTGGACGATTATGAAGCATATACTATTGTTAAAAATAATTAATGAGTTAATATTATTTGCCAATTCCTGCTTGTCCCTAATCTCATAAATAGTTAGTGAAAATTGTTTAAAATTTAATAATGTATGTAATGAAAATAGGAATAATAAAATTACATATTACAATATGAATTATTTCTTATTCTAAAACACGTTTTAAAAACTAGCAACAACTGAATAACAACAGCAACTTTATAACAACCAGTCGCCAGGCTCGATTATGTCTACAAACAACAATTTTGAAAGAACTTACTTAAAAGGTAATGATTCTTAAATTTTACATATAATTAGTATGAACCTTAAGAGGGGTGGGCAGACCCCTTAAAACGACTTCTTGATCACTGCGTGACGTGGAACAACATGGGAATGATCTGTTACCCCAACATCTGTTAGTTCGGGTTTTGGAGGCAGATAAAGGAGTAGACGGCAATTTTGCTTTAGAATAATACATGTTTAAAATATTGTCTGTTACTGTAAAAAAGTATAGTCCCCTAAATACAGATAGATATAAAAAAAATTAAATCATAGTCAACTATTTCAGAAACGCATTTCCTGCGTAAAGCAGGTTGTTGCTATGCTTATCAAACACCAAAACCTTTCTATTACAAAGATAAAAGTTGGTTGGTGTAGTGGCTGACACAGTCGGCTGCTGCGCTCCGGGTCGCGAGTTCGATTCCCGCATTTATTTCTGTAAAACGCACCCACGACACAGGTGAAATCCTAGTGTGGGGCAACGTTTTCTTAAAAAAACATTAAAATAAAATATAGAAAAATATACAAATACTGTTATTTTCAATCCTTTTAACATCGTTTCCTTTATTCCACGCCACGCATTGATCCGAGCCACTAACATACATTTACTGGGTGATTAACTTAGCCTAATATATTTTTACACCTATACAAATTATTTCTCATTTTTTCTCATATAAATATTACATTTATTATATTTTTTATTACGTTTCATTAGAGAAGCTGCCTTAAGCTACATTTTGAGGCATGGCACGGTATAAAAGGAACTATGAGACATTTTGTGTTTGGTCAAGTAAGTCACGTGAGGAAATTCATTTGTGTTTTCTGCTTAAACGGTATAAAAGAGTAATGATAATTTTTGACCAAGATAAAAAAGTTTGTATCTACCTGACAGCTGTACAGTCGAGACGATTCTGATCAAAACTGTTAGTTACACGCCCCGACTCCACTGATATGTATAACATCTTGGAACAATACATATGTATTGCTTGTGTGGAGGTGAACATATCGTAATTTGAATTGGAGTACATCAAATAATTACTTAGGGTTATCGCATTGATGTATTGGAGTGTTATTTATCTACTTATTATTTTATAGTTCTGTACTAAAATTGAGAAAACACTATGTATGACTACGGTGTAACTGTATGTAACAACAGTAGAACGCTAGTTGTTCCCCCGCGCCTTTAAATCACTTGTGTGTCAATATATAATATGTGTGAATCGTGAATAGAATTATAATGTGGAGTTTCGGATTTTATCTGCCAAGGTCACTACATCCTATACTACGACTAGTATAGTTCACAACACTATATGTACGAGTGCGCGTCAAAGTAGGACGGAAACGCGCCCCGACTGATCTCGTCGAGATGTCTTTAGAACGCAAAGCTTTGTCTCGTTGTGAGGACAGGGGGCTTACCATAAGTTCTTAATACGAGTTAATTGAAGACCTCAACTAATTTGTTTTGATTATATGTACACACGGCTATATGTTAAGCTATAAATTTCCAGTATAAGCTGACCGTGTGGTGCCGGCTTAGAATGCCACCACCCCATCTCCTCCCATGGGTGTCGTAAAAGTCGACTAAGGGATTAGTCGGAGGATGGGCTGCAGCGTCCTTCGAGTACATTAACAACTCAACTGCGATCGGCAACCCGTCTGCCAAGCGTGGCGATTATGGCAAAACCCCCCAATGAACACACAACACACCCATATCCGTCGTTGTGGTGATCTTTCGTGGAGCCTGTGTCCAGCAGTGGACTTCATTTAGCCGAAATTATGATAATCTGACCTCGCATTGTATAGGTTTTCCGTACAATCCGAGATCATGCGATACTGGAAATTTATTGCTTGATATGTCGTCGTGTATATATATGACCAAAACAAATCAATTGAGGTCTTCAATTGACTCGTATTAATAGCTCATGGTGAGCCTCCAGTACTGATGTAATGATCTGGGCGTCTGTCTGTGTACTCATGTGTCAACATATACCCCTCAATTCTTAACACAAAAATGGACACCTATGCCTCAAAACCTTAAAACTAAATACATTATAATTTCCAAATTAGTTCACAACGAATGCAATGGAAGATACAATTTTAGGATATTTTGTTTATATTTATACATGTTTTCTTTAAATTCGATACGAAAGCACTATTCAATCACATTTATTGTATTAAGAAGGCACTTATATTACATCTATTAGCTACAAGGGAAGCGCATGTACTGCAGTAAGTTGCGACAGAATTAAGACTTTTGCGATTTGCGATTACACAGATTTATTCATGTAAATAATTAAATAGCAATATGTATGTATTATTAGTGTTGTATATATTCGTATAATTATGTATGTATAATTTTAATGTTTATAGTTTCTGTCTTTATTTATATACCTGTGTCTTGCATGTCTTACTCAAGATGAATTAGCTGTTGCTAATTCACGATCCCTCAGCGAGTTTTTCAAGTAATACATGTTTTTTTTTTAAACTTTAAACCTAATACGTGGAAACTTTGTACCCCTTTTTAAGAGCAATTGCGCGCAAGGAGTGTGGGACTTTGCATAGTTACATTTTATTATATGGAGTACAGAAAGCTAAAATAAACTTTAAAAGAAATGAGTTACGGTCGAATTTCGACCACTAGTTGTGTTAATCACGTGAACTGTACGTCTATCCATCACGTACACTCAAAACAACTGTTGTTTCGAGTGACTAACAACAATAAAATCACAGGTTAATCGCAAATCAGATCACAAAACGACGCAATTGCATTGCAACAACATAACGCTTCCTTACATAAAGGTTAAATAATCGTATTCGGTGGAATTACACTTTGACATAAATACTATCTGTTTCTACGTCATCTATTACGGTATAAGCGAAATTAGAACATTACAGAGTTAAACATAGATAATAATAACCACATCTATTTAGACTGAGAGGTGATTCTGAAATAGAATATGGTTAGGGCGGTGATGAGTTTAATAGGTTGATCATCCGCGAGCTTATCCCCATTTAGAGGTTAACGATTATCATATATTCAGGTTAAAAGAAGATTAGTCGCTTATAATAGAGAAATTTATGTTAAATATGTTAATGCTAGTGTGGTTTATGTTTCACAAGGCACTCATAAGTTAAAGGCCATACCAGACGAGCGATTTCTCAGCGTAAGCGATGTCACAACGATTTCGCTACGTTTTGACGATACGACAACAATCGCTTAGCACCTACGCTGAAAAATCGTTTGTGATAGTATCTTAGAATGTTTCAACCTTCATTTCGTAACACAGACTTCCCTAAGCCCAACAGTGGCGTTAGGTCCAATTTGATTTAATATAACAAAATATGGATTTAATATTCACAATGATGACCCACTTAATCTCTGCTAACATTACAAGCAAAGATCAAGTGTTTTGATTAACAGATTAACGGAATATTGTACCTATTTTGTATAATAATTTGAGACAACAAACATATTGAAAACCTGACAATACTTTGGATAGAGTATTACACCTAATTCTTTTGATATAATATGGAGCCACGACTCTTATTACAGAAACGAAAATCATTTATATAGAGACTTACCTATAAAGTAAAAAAAACTTGTCATACAAAATATTTCCTTGGAGAGTTTGACAATGATCAACGAATTAGTATTTCAGAAGCGACATCTCTTAAATATATATTTTCGTTATTCTATGCCGTTTAATTTACATATAAATATCTGCGAATTGGACAAAGATCAACGTGTCTCATAACAGAGGCGACAAATCTTTATAAATATAATTTATACCCGTTTGGTTCTTCTAAACGTCCTGTCCAATCCTCTATCTATTCTGATTGGTGAAGTGACTGATTGGATCATTTCGGCGATGTGTGTATCCACGCGTGGTTTCTGTAGTCGCTTGGCGGACCTCGTGCGGAACTTCGCTGATTCTTGGTTCGCTACGATGTTTGGCGTTAATGATTTTATACATCTGCAACAAAAGTTTAGATGGTTACCGCAATTGCTGAACATGTCCTCCACTAGACCAGCATAGGTAGTTGTTATAGTCCCCATGCTTGGCAAACTGGTTGGTGATCCCCAAACCATATTTACCTGGAAGTAACATACACACACATAGAGTGGATAATACCGGTCGTTCGTACGTTTCAACCGAATAAAGTCCACTGCTGGACACAAGCCTCTCCAAAGATCGTCACAACAACCTCTTTGGGCGTGTTGTATGCTCATTGGGTGGTTTTGACATAATCGCCATGCTTTGCAATCGCAGTTGAGTCGTTAACCTCTAATATGTTCATTGTCGGCAGCCGCGAGGCACAATAGATTTCTAATTATGTCTGGCTTTGTGACAGATAATGAGTTAATATACTCGAGAAGGACGCTGCTGCCCATCTTTGGGCTAATCCAATAGTCGCCTTCTACGACATGAGAGATGTGTTGGTGCTATTTATTCCTAGCCGGCACCACACGCTTCCTCTTAAATCCGCACGCCTTACCAAATATCTCTCCGAAGCACGGAGACGCTGTGTTCAAATACCACTATGTGGTCACCCATCCATATACTGACCGCGCCAAGTGTTGCTTAACCCTGTCGATCGTTTAAAGATCAGTAAGTGCTACTGGCTATGCCACCCTATTCCTAAGCATGCACCAATGCACAGCAAATAGTGGTCGAGTTGTTACCTGGCAGCCTCCTGCAGTTTCCTGGCGAGCAGTTCGTTCTTCATCTTGGCGGCTGCTAGTTCTCTTCTGAGCTGCGTCTTGCTCTTGTTGCCAGCTGGGTGGAGGAGTGAATGTCTGCGGAGACGAGCCGCGGAGGGACGGACGGAAGGGTCTGGATCTACCATTTTCTGTTGACAATTGGGTAATGCATTTAAGTTTCATCCGCGAATATATTCGTGTTGGCAAGCAGATGCAGTAGAAGAATATTTTAAACGTGCATATTGTTTGACCTTTTTTTATTGGTAGCCATTTGAAATTCGAACTTTCTCCCAAGTAAGGGCGAGGTGGTATGCCTTTTTCGGACTTCTACTGGTTAAAACCACTAGAGCGGTCATCTTAGGCACCAAGGTAGGCTCCGGGTCCTCGTAAAATCACACTAGAATCGCCCCATTGGTGCCACGTTTGGCACATCTCAGTTGTGCCCTATGGGGGAAGTTAAGCATGTAACGCTAACTTGCTCCGAATTAAAGGCCCTTCATAAGAAAATATCAGACATAGCCGTCTACCTAACTATTTAGCTGAAATCACTCCAGGCATTACTTATATTGGTATTGAAGCAAATCTTACCTTCAACAATTGATTAAACTCTCTGGACAGATTGGGAAGTTCCGGCAACTTGCCATCTCTGATGTCGTGCCATTGTTGGCCATTCTTCGGTAGGGCACCACCGCCAGCGACCTCAAACAGTGTCAAACCTGAAAGATAATGGAATTAGGAAAGTGAACGAAATAATACGATGACGGCACGGTTGGTGCAGTGGCTGATACAGTCGACGGCTGCGCCGGGGGTCGTGGGTTCGATTCCCGCACGGAACAAATATTTGTATGATCTGCAGGTAGTTGTTCCGGGTCTGGGTGTATTGTATGCGGAATTTATGTCGGTAAACGCACCCACGACAGGAGAAATCCTAGTGTAGGGCAACATAAAAAAAAAACGTAATTAGGCCACTATCGCACTGTCTGTCCCACAGCTGGGTACGGGCTTTTTGTCACGTAGAGAAAGGTTAGGCCTTAGTCCACCACGTTGGTCTAGTGCGGGTTGGCGGAAATCGCACATCATTAAGAACATTTTGGAGCTCTGTCAGGTGTGCAGGTTTCCTCACGATGTGATAAACAAATTCTGAGCCGCACATGAAACCGAAAGTTAGAAGTGCGGGCCGGGATCGAACTCAGATCCTCCTGTATGTAAGGCAAGCGTTCAACTACTAGGTTATCAATGGTTTAGAAAAATCGAAAAATCACTTGATGTTTATCATAAAAACAAAAAAAACTTGATGGCAGATAATCTGCATGTAGTTGTTCTGGGTGTATTGTGTGTGGAATTTGTGTTTATAAACGCACCCACGACACAGGAGAAATCCTAGTGTGGGCCAATGTTATTAAAAAGAAAAAGGATCTGTCAATTGGCGCCATGGAACTTAAATCGGGACATTAATAAAACACAAATATTGACGGGTCTTGTCAGTAATCAAAGTTATAACAAGCCACAAGTTACAAAACAAAGATGTTGCATAATCTATACAAATAAATAAAATTGAAGTCAGACACTGCACAGCTTTTTACTAAATGCATATAAGAAAGAAAGAAAGAAAGAAAGAAAGAAAACTATTTATTTTCTATCATATGAAAGTATATACGGTATCCCTACCACAAAAAAAAAACGAATTCAAATTTTTGTCGGTCTGTTTGTTCCGACTAGTCTCCCAAACGGCTGGACCGATTTCTATGGAATTTTCAGTGGTAGATAGCTGATTTTATAAATAACTTAGGCTTTCAATTTAGAAATATAATCAGGTTCCGCGTAAAAACATTACAACCCATGAAATCCAATAAATATACTCGTATGTCAAATGTCTACGCCGAAGTACTCTAAATTATTTATAAATGATCCAAGTTCTTTTAAATCAAACGGCGAGTGAAACCGCGGGTCCCAGCTAGTAATTAATGAAACTCACCGAAAGCAAATATATCAGCCTTAGTCAGCTGCGTTAAGTCTTCTTGTAACACTTCTTTGGGCAGATATCTGCAGTCCCCCTCCTCTACCGAAGGTGATGAAACACACGTCACGTGGCCTAAGTCGCCTGGTGATAAATGAAACGAAATGGTGATTAAAGTGACGAATGCAGTCTATGTTCCAATTTCAATAAATAATCATTTTTGCAAATATGGGTAGTACACACGGCTACACATCAAGCTATACAAAACCAGTTTACGCTGATCTCTCATTTACCAAAAGACTATACAATGCGAGATCAGCACCATAAAGGATCCCTTACAATGCCCCTGGAAGAGGTGACCACTTTACAGTCTATAGTGCATATAGACGTGGCACCAGTGGGCAGACTTCGGGCCCCTTTTGTGCTGAAGATAACCGCTCCTGCAGCCGGTAGGACTCCGGCGATCCGGAATTTCCACTGAGCGACCAATCAAAACTAACAAAAATAAGGTGGTGCTTACACAAAGCACAGTTTCCACTCACCGATTTTATATTTATGATGGTATTGAGGCTCATCATCATCGTACCCATCATCTGAGTCATGTGATGGTTCTCCTTCACCGCTGCATATGAAGATGTTGCCCGGCTTAACATCCATGTGGACCAGTTGTAGAGAATGGATGTACCTGCATAGAAAGGAACAAATGTTGTAATAATATTAACATTAAAATGTATACTACTCTGTCAAGAAAGTAACGGGAAAAGATCAATAATACACAAAATGTTTTTTTATTCATCCAAATTTATTTTATCACCTTCAAAGTATGCTCCTTCAGAAACGATACACTCACGCCAACGAATAATCCAAGCATCAAAACATTTTTAAACGCTGTTTCCGGAATTGTGTTCAGTTCTCGCTACGAATTCTCCTTTATTTATTTATTTTACTTTAATTACAACGGTCTTGGACCAATTACAATAATTAAAGATAGACAACATAGCTATAACACAAGACAATGAACATAAAACAGCAAGGTACTCGTCTTTCATAAATTCCTCTCAAAATGCTTCTGACATACTAACAATATCTTCTTCCAATCATCCGCAAACAAATCACAACTCGGATGAGAATCCAAGAGTTCATTGAGTACAGCGAGAGTGCGAGGTATTGGCGAATTAGCTCGCGCTACCGTGCGGCATGGAGGAACAGCAAAGAGCTTGTGTTTCCTGTTGCGGCGGTAATTGTCTGGAGCGAAAAATCTAGCCAGTTCGTTATGCAGATCCGGTGCATCAATATACCCACGAAGAGTCTTGCAAACGGTTGTAATTTGGGCACATGCTCTCCTTACCTCAAGCGAGTTGTAACCTAGGCACCCGAGAAGAAACTTAGTTGGGTAGAGGTATGGATAATATCCGTTTACGCGATACTTTATGTCTTCTATCGATTGAAAACGGGTAATTTGAGTTTAGGAAAAAGAAAGAAGTCGGCTAGAGCCATATCTGGTGAATATGGTGGTTGCTCGATGGTATTTGTTGAGTCAAAAATTCGTTCACAGTGATGGCCGTGTGTGAAGGCGCATTATCGTGATGCAAATTCCAAGAATTATCTTTCCACAAATCTGGCCTTTTTCTTCGAATTTGCTCTCTTAAATGCCGCATAACGCTCAAATATTATTTATTTACCGTTTGACCTTCCAGCAAGAATTCCGAGTGCGCAACACCGCGATAGTCAAAGAAAACAGTCAACATGACTGACTTTTGATCGACTATGGCGTGGTTTTTTCGGTTTCGGTTCAGTTGGTTCGAAATTCCATTGGCGATGCAAAATTTAACACAAACTCTAAGTTCGGTGTTTTTGTCCATAATGAAATTAGCCATACACACTGGATATGATATAACTAAAAACAGCACTGTATTTAATATAAATAACAGATGCAACTCAAACTCCGCGCCAAAATGGAAAACAGTTGTACCAATCTAACAACAACAATAAAAACAAAAATTTGAATTTGGAACCATAAACAAATCATCCATTCCCGATACTTTTTTGACTGAATGTATATATATCACAGGTGTTTTGTTATATTTGGTCGCTATGGCAACCACTTACTAAGAGTGCGGTATTTAGGTGTATTCATTGGGGGGTTTTGCCATAATTGCGACGCTTGGCAGACAGGTTGGCGATTGAGTTGTTAAAGTACTCGAAAGATGCTGCGACTAATCCTCCATCTTATCCCATAGCCACCTTTTACGATACCAACAGGATGAGATGGATTGGTGCTATTTGTGGCACCACACGGTAAACCAACCAACTGGTTGACGATAATAATGGTAGACGGTAATTTACATTGTAAATATGTTATTTTTAAAACAGTTTGATGTCAGATTTGACAGTCACTGTTTTTCCAAGAGTTTCATCTTTACTATCCGTCTGTGATGTTACTAATAATTTCTTTATATAGAGTGATACACTGAAACATTATTATTTTATTTAAAATCACTTCTCTGCTTCCCACTATCTCCCATTAATCCAGTGCCCTTATCTACTCAACAGGGCAGATAGAAAAAAAAAACAGTTTCATTGTCCCTGGTAGCACCAGCGTCGGCGCTTAACGGGAAGAATAGCACAGATCATGTTTAATATTGATGGCTGATGTCGTGAGAAACCGCTTTGCCAACAATGCGGTGTCACAGGATGGGACGATCTCCTAATAATTCGTGCCCAATTCTGTTTACTATGTAAGAAGCTCTGATGGAAGCTGAAGCTCTGCATGGAACAAAATTCGGTTCGAAAAACTAAATTAAATGATACAGGCATTTCTGCCTCCCGAGTTTCTGACGATGGCGCGGCACGATGACTTCACGATTGCGCGAGAGGTTTGGAGTAAGCAACTGCTGGATACGTGATGGCTCCATGTATGTTCTGGGACCCGAAGGCACCCGGAATAGGATCTTCGAGCGAACAGCAGGGCCTGATGGTGATACGTCCTCATTCATCGCAGAGTCACCTACCATTGCCATTTCTGTAGAGCCCATGTTCTGAAGCCCATCGCAGTAAAAACTAAGGTGAGCGTCAGGATGGCTGGACCAAGGAAGATTTTGAAAGTTTGAGCAATATGAGCAAATGCCGTGTGGTGCCGGCTCAGAATGCCACCACCCCATTTCCTCCCATGGGTGTCGTAAAAGTCGACTAAGGGATTAGCTGGAGGATGGGCAGCAGCGTCCTTCGAGTACATTAACAACTCAACTGCGATCGCCAACCCGTCTGCCAAGCGTGGCGATTATGGCAAAACCCCCCAATGTGCTCACAACACATCCATACCGGTGGTTGTGGTGATCTTTGGGGGAGGCCTGTGTCCAGCAGTGGACTTCATTCGGCCGAAATGATGAGCAATACCAAGTTTTTGTACCTATTTGGTACCAGAAATAAAATAATTTGTACCTCGCTAAAGAAGCAAAACTATTACGAGGAAAGTGGTCCAGCCATTCTGACGTCAGAATGGCTGGACCACGTCGGTTTCGCCTGGTTGTAGGCATTATAACCAGTTCATATTTTTGTTAAACTTTAGTACCTCATTGGTACCTCAACATATGTCTTTATTAGATTTTTTCGATAAGCCAAAAGAAAGTTACTCCTAGAAAAAGTTTTGTATGTAATCTGGACCCGGTCGGTTTCACCTAGTTGTTGGCGTTATACATAATTCATCTTTTCGTTTAAATTTAGTACCTCATTGGTACCTCAACATATGTTTTTATTAGATTTTTTAAGCCTACAACTAGGTGAAACCGACCGGGTCCAGATTACATACAAAACTTTTTCTAGGAGTAACTTTCTTTTGGCTTATCGAAAAAATCTAATAAAGACATATGTTGAGATACCAATGAGGTACTAAAGTTTAACGAAAATATGAACTGGTTATAATGCCTACAACCAGGCGAAACCGACGCGGTCCAGCCATTCTGACGTCAGAATAGCTGGACCACTTTCCTCGTAATAGTTTTGCTTCTTTAGCGAGGTACAAATTATTTGGTTTCTGGTACCAAATAGTACCAAATAGGTACAAAAACTTGGTATTGCTCAAACTTTTAAAATCTCTCTTGGTCCAGTCATCCTGACGCTCACAAAACTAAGCATGATGCAGCCAAAAGGTACTGTTGAATACGGACTAGTAGCTAATGCTACTTGCGGGTATGATTATGTTCGTTTACCTACATATTCAAAGATTTAGAATATTAATTGATACCAGGTTATAATTACCACTTAAACTTCAACTCTTGATGGCTTCTGTGGAGTGATCACCACACTTTCGCCGATGTCATGTATTTAAATAATTAGAAACTTCAACTTATTCTTAGATTAGGTATGGATTCCCACAATGTCATGTTAATCGGCAACGTTGTTCGGTGTTCAGATTAAGCTTTAAATATTCATAAAATACTTCACAAAATTTAATTAATTCTACAAAAACATGATGGCAACGTCTTACGGTTTTCTTCTTCTTCTTCTCTTAGATTATGGCTTCTGTAGGTTATCTTCCACAATTTCGCCAATGTCAAGTTTAAGGCAACGTCGTACGGTATTTAGATGAATAAATCTTTACATATTCATAAAATATTTCTCAAAAATGAAAAAAAATCTAAAAAATATGTCGGCAACGTCGTACGGTTCAATTGTTTTTCCTTACGGTTTTCAGAATTCAGTGATTTAATTTCCAAATTAATATTTGTTTGAAACTGTCATTGTCACAGAACAGCATTACTTCTGTCATCTGTCATAGCGAAGGCCGATTCGAACAATTTAATTCGAATAACTCGATTTACTCTTTGAACTCGCTGATTCGAATTGCACTTCTTTAAATTCGAATTAATTCGTTTTACATATTCGTGTTGCGGACTCGCGAAGTTGTTACGATTCTTGTAGGTACCCGTATCAACTCGATCGAACCCGACCAATCTGACTCACTCAACTCTATGCCCCCGCTGACTCAAATACATACATACATACATACATACATATAATCACGCCTCTCTCCCGTAGGGGTAGGCAGAGACCACTTCTTTCCACTTGCTACGATCCTTACATACTTGTTTCGCTTCGTCCACTTTCATTATTCCCTTCATACATGCTCTTCGGTTTAGGGTACTCTTGACCTGGCCTTTTTCCAAGACGTCCCTGATTTGGTCTTGAAACGTCCGCCTAGGTCTACCCCTTCCAGCACTTTCATTCACACTCGCCTTATACACTTTTTTCGTCAATCGTTCTTCATTCATTCTCTCAACATGGCCAAACCATCTCAGCATACCTTTCTCAATTTTTGTCACTACATCTTCTTTCAGACCACAACGTTTTCTTATCTCACTATTCCTTATCCTGTCACTCAGTTTAACTCCTATCATACTTCTTAACGCTCTCATCTCAACTGCATTTATTCTGCTTTCATGTTTCTTCTGCCATACCCAACTTTCACTTCCGTACATGAGTGTCGGAACCAACACCCCCTCATGCACAGCCAAACGAGCCTTGTTAGACACCTTCCGACTGTTCATAAAGGAGTGCAAAGCTCCATTCACCATGTTTCCTGCATTCACTCTTCTTTCAATATCACTCTCACACTTTCCATCTCTTGTAAACTTTGAACCCAGATACATTCACCTGTTCAATTTGTTCATCTCCAATCACGATATTGCAGTCTGTCACTGCCTCATCTCTTTCAAACACCATCACTTTCGTCTTCTTTACATTTATCTTCATTCCCTTTCTAACAAGAGCTCCACTCATAGCAGTTACCATCTCCTGCAACTCCTCTGCCGAGGACGCAAGTAATACTTGGTCATCAGCATAGAGAAAACATTTGACGAGTAACTCATTCAACTGACTCAAATGGCTCGCCGTATCTGTTTATTTACATTACTACTATATAACCGTCCGTCCCAAATGAAAGTTTTATAAACAATAATTAGGGCGGTAAAAAAAAATGTAGAGTTTATAAAAAAATAAAAAAAGGTCTGTAGTACCGCCAGTCGAACTCCCGTACCGTTTTATTCACTGTGGTGGAAGTCCTAGTGGACTTCCTAAGTGTACCAGATACGTTACCGGTTAAAACCACCTCGGGCGGTCATCTTTGGCATCGCAGGGGGGCTACTAGATTTCGAGAACAAACGCTCCCGAGCGCGCGCTGATACCACGCCTATAGGCACAGCTCGGAGGGGGTGATTGTAAAGTGTTCACCCCCTCTAGCGATGTGGAGGCGACTGTAAGTGGTATCCTCCCAGGCTCATCTCAGGGGGATGGTAAAGGATCACAACGATGGAATGAGCTCTCAACATAGCAGCTCTACAAGTTCTAGTATATACTATTATGATTGATTGATATATGTTTAATGTCTGATCTTCTCGTAATAGTTTTGGATTATCAATGCTACCTAAACTGTATATCCCGCGCCAAACGTTCGCTTTTGACACCCTGCCTGCGCCTGCGCAGTAGTGACTACGTAGGTGCGCGGACGCAGGGGGCGGGGTCAGCAAGCTCATGCACATGTTTCAGCTTTTCTTTATATGATTGATCTGGCAACTCTTAGTTCAAGCGGCCAAGAAGCTTGAAGTATAGAAACAAAAATTACACCCTTGAAATCAGGATAGCTGAAAATCGGCTTTAAAATAAATTAGCGAAAATTACTTCTTGACAAGACTTCGACAGATTTATCTCGACTCTGATTCTCGTATATATATTATATATATATATATATGTATGTACGTGTCTATTTAGTGCCCACAGCATTAAGACCGCCTTTCTACACTTGTACATTAAGCATAAATTAATAAATAAAAATTGTATACTCACGCTAGTCCATCAGCGATGTGCGCGAGCAGTAACAACAGCTCACTCTCAGGCAATGGAACATTCTCCATCTTCTGTTGTAATGAGCCACCATCACAGTACTCGTTCTGGATTATCATGTGGTCATCCTCTGCCCATGCTGAGTAGTATCTGTGATAAGGATATGTCATGGTCAAATTTGCCGCTGCGTTTTCTCCCAGTCCATGGTTGTTTGTGTGTGGTATATAAGGTTAGAGTCACTCAGTTAGAGGTAAAACCAAGACCTCAAACATATCAGTGGGGCTATAATGCCCGTAAAACCAAAGATTTAAATTGTTAGATAGGCCCCTATGAACAAAAACCGTGGCATTTTATTTAGATACATGCATATATATACATGTTAATATTATGCCGTAGCCGCCCGTGGCATCAACTTATAGGCCCTATCAGAAGACCAGCGCTATAGCATAAACTGCTGCAGCATATGCTGAGATAGGGACATGTTTTGGCCTCGTACAGCACTACTAAGCCATATATTTTTATATTATTAATATTACGTTTTCATTGTCATTGTGTAAAAGTCCAAAATAAAACTTTTCCTTCTTTCTTTCTTATATGACTCACACTAGTTTCTCGTAAAACTATACTCAATAGCATAAACACGCAAGACTTCAATGACTTGCAATGTCACGCATAATGATTTCCGCAGTGTGTCGATAAATGGAAAACATGTAATTCGGACAATAGATTATCGTTGTATAATTGTATTCTTGACGAACTACGAAACTATCTTTGTCACTGTCCTTCTCATAAGTATCTCTATTAGTTCGTTTTGTACTGCTATTGTCTGTGTCCGTGATGACAATAAACAAAAATGGCGTTATGATTAATTCTGTCATTTATCTAAATATTGAAAACATTATCTGTATTAATTAAATTACAAGTGAAATGTAATGCCTTTATAAATATCTTAATAAAGTCGCACTTTGTTTTATTTTCTTATTGATGTAAGATAACGTTCTCAGCTCTTGCCATGCGGTGCCGGCTACGAATTGCACCAACCTATCTCATCCCGTGGGTGTCGAATTAGTCGACTAAGGGATTAGACGGAGGATGGGCAGTAGCGTCCTTCGAGTACATTAACAACTCAACTGCGATCGCCAACCCGTCTGCCAAGCGTGGTGATTATGGCAATACCCCCTAGTTAGCCCATAACACATCCATATCGGTCGTTGTAGTAATCTTTGGGGGAGGCCTGTGTCCAGCAGTGGACTTCAGTCGGCCGAAATGATGAACGTTCTCAGGGTATTCGACCGCATCTAAAGACGAATTCAATCATCCACGAGTTTGAGGCCCTTTTAATTTTTTTATTGGGCGCAGTGGAAATTTTTCTTGAATTTCTTCCGCCCCGGGGAAGGATGCATGCCGGTCTCCTACCGGCTAAAATCACTGAGGCGGTCGTCTTCGGCACCTAAGGGGGTTCCAGGTGTATATATACATATATATATCGAGCTCCTCTAGTGAAGAGCTGCGTTTACAAGCAAATAACAGAGAAATAACGGGTAGCCCAGTGAATGGTGTCATATTCATCACCGTTCCAATGGATACGCATTCCGTGTGCCGACTACTAGGTGTTATTTTAAGGTCTATAAATTATTCATTGACAAATTTTTTTTTTTTCATGAAAGCTTCTCCAGCCGGTGCTCACCGGACCACGTGCGGGTGCTTGCCCAGCGCCGCGTGCGCGTACACCTCGGTGAGCGCGGCGCGCTCGGCCGCCGAGCCCGCCACGGGCCGCAGCGAGCGCTTGAGCGCGTACACGCAGCCGTCCAGCTTGTTCACGCACTTCGTGACCCGCCCGAACTCGCCCCGCCCGACCACGCCCAGCTCGATGAACTCGATGTTGTAGCGGGATATGTTCGATTCCTGTGGCCAAGGGACTCGGTTACTATTTTTATACAATAGAGACAGGACTCAGTATTTTTATACAATAGAGGCAACCTATCTATCTATTATCAGAGGGTAATATCATAGATAGCGGCATGTTTACAGTGGCTAGTCGCTTTCTTTTTGCGTTATGTGGCGCGCGTTCGAAGTCCGCGCGGAATTAATATTTATACAGCCTACAGATAATTGTTTCGCTAGACCCGAAACTATTAAGTGTAGTGTTTATGGATCTGAGATTTATGTAAATACTGAACCCGAAGTCAAAATCCTAGTGTGGGCCATCGTTACTTTTAAATATCGACCTGCCTAGTTCTACATCATGCAAGGATAACCATTCTTTAGGCCGTGTGGTGCCGGCTAAGAATACCACCACCCCGTCTCATTCCGTGGGTGTCGTAATAGGCGACTATGGGATTAGCCGAAGGATGAGCAGCAGCGTCCTTCGAGTAGGTACATTTATAATTCAACTACGATCGCCAATCAGTCTGCCAAGCGTGGCGATTATGGCAAAACCCCCCTAATGACCACACAACACAAACCCATACCGGTCGTTGTGGTGATCTTTGGGGGAGGCCTGTGTCCAGCAGTGGACTTTATTCGGCCGAAATGATGATGATGAACGATGGAGACTAGATAGACTCCACAAAACGAAAACTCCTAGGGCTTCGTGTTTGTGCCTTACATATTTTTTTATGTGATTACGCGGGTAAGTATGACCTATCCTTAAAAAAATATTGTTTTTTATTTATGCCATATATCAATTCAAAAAGCCGTTGAGATATGGGTCGGCACGGTTGGTGCAGTGGCTGATATAGTCGACTGCTGCGCTCCGGGTCATGGGTTCGATTCCCGCACGGAACAAATATTTGTATGATCTGCAGATAGTTGTTCCGGGTCTGGGTGTAGGTATTGTATGTGGAATTCATGTCTGTACGCACCCACGATACAGGAGAAATCCTAGTTTGGGACAACGTTTAAAAAAAAAAACCTGGGTCACTCTGACATAAGGGAATATCTATGCCATTGGTTAAGCGTTCCAAGGCCATAAACAATAACGTCTCGTGCATTTTATGTTGGAGAGAGAGTACATTGAAACAACGAAAAAATTACATAGGGTAATTACCCTGAGTCTCTTGGCTGGCTGTTCAGGTGTCGCATCGCCCCAAGTCGGTGTTTTTGATAGCGCCCGCTTCTTCTTGTTTAAAGCTTGACCTGATAAGAGAGATAAGTAATGTTTTTAATTAATGTTCAAAGATATTTGGTAAATCCGAAAATAGTAATTGCTAATTTGTTACTAACTGAAAACGTAGTTGTAAGTTATTTTTAAATAATAAGGATTACAGCGTTCTCATCATCATCATCATCATCATATCAACCAGAGGACGTCCACTGCTGAACAAAGGCCTCCCCCTTAGATTTCCACAACGAGCGGTTACATGCCGCCCTCATTCAACGACTCCCAGCGACCTTCACCAGGTCGTCTGTCCACCTCGTTGGAGGTCGTCCTAGGCTGCGTTTTCCGGTGCGCGGTCTCCATTCGAGAATTTTTTGGCCCCAACAGCCATCAGTTCTACGAGCAATGTGCCCCGCCCACTGCCACTTCAGTTTACTAATCCTTTCAGCTATGTCGACAACTTTAGTTCTTCTGTGGATCTCCTCATTTCTGATTCGATCTCGTAGAGAAATATCAAGCAGAGCTCTCTCCATAGCTCGCTGAGTGAACTTGAGCTTTCTTATGAGGCCCATTGTGTGTGCGTTCTATCCTACCAGAAACTGAAAGATTTAAAAAAATAACCAACATTTCTTGTAACCAAAGAGTTTTAGTAAGTTGTTTGTGACGAGACGAGCAAGTCATTCGTTCGGTGGTAAGCACAACGCCTGTCCATAACAATTGTAATGCTACCCAGGATATGTCCTGTGTGGCACCAAACTGCGCTCTTCACTTCGGGACATTAGTTATTTAGTCTCTTATAGTCCAGTAATTTCATTAGCTACAGTGCCCTTCAAACCGTTTTTTTTTGTATATAAGGTCTTACTTTATTAATGGAAAATATTTTAGGAGGTAAATCTATAGGTTGCAATGATGTGCCGTGTGGTGCCGGCTCAGAATGCCACCACCCCATCTCCTCCCATGGGTGTCGTAAAAGTCGACTAAGGGATTAGTCGGAGGATGGGCAGCAGCGTCCTTCGAGTACATTAACAACTCAACTGCGATCGCCAACTCGCCTGCCAAGCGTGGCGATTATGGCAAAACCCCCCAATGAGCTCAAAACACATCCATATCGGTGGTTGTGATGATCTTTGGGGGAGGCCTGTGTCCAACAGTGGACCTCATTCGGCCGAAATGATGAAATGATGAATGATGCGTATTAGCAACAAAAAGAAACATTACATCAACTTTTATTTTATACATAGTCAAAAATAATTTAAATAATTCATATTTCCATTTGCATAAAAACGCAATTCACCACGTAAAACTGTAACCATCATTATTACGACTTTCTAAAAATACTGTGGTACTGTCACCGAACTCGCAGACACAATAACACTGAAACGTGTTTGAACATGGTCCGGTCGAACAACAGTGTGGTTGTTTAGTAGCCCACCAGTGTGTGTTGATACTTGAAATTAATTCTATACCATCCATAGAGCCTAGCCTTAAAATATTTTCCATTATTAAAGTAAGACCCTATATATTATAGTAATGTCTGAAGTTTCAACCCTGCAGCATCTACTCACCATCGGGTGTGAACGGGTTGATATTGGCGACGGCGCGCCGTGCCATCCGGGAGTCGTCCAGCTCGTCTGGTGGTAAGCTGCCTAATGCACTGTCGTCGCCGCCCACCGGTGGGTGGAGGTAGTGGCTGGAACCCGCTGGCATGCCTGCGGATGATGGAAGTGATTATTAATTGGTCAATAATCAATATGATTTCTGAAAATATCACGTTAGCTATCGAATATAAATAAATACATTTGCTTTAAATTTTTATTTCGCCGTGTGTCATTTTTTACTCATCGACGAATGGACGTAACAATACAATACAATACTGTACATCAGACATAAAAAATAAATAGAAGATCATATACATAAAAACGACATGTACAAAGAGCGGACTTATCGCACTCGGCGATTTCTGCCAGACAACCTTGGGATGGACAGATTTGCAAGTAAAAAAGAATGGGGTAGTTGGCTGTGTAACAATAATTATAAAATACTTATTAATACATATATATACATACTTAATGATATTACATACCGTGTGGTGCCGGCTTAGAATACCACCACCCCATTCCATCCCATGGGTGTCGTAAAAGTCAACTAAGGGATTAACCGGAGGATGGGCAGCAGCGTCCTTCGAGTACATTAACAACTCAACTGCGATCGCCAACCCGTCTGCCAAGCGTGGCGATTATGGCAACACACACACACACAACACACCCATTTCGGTCATTGTGGTGATCTTTGGGGGAGGCCTGTGTCCAGCAGTGGACTTTATTCGGCCGAAAATATGAAAATGATGACATACTTAACTATGACACATACGTCAAATATGATATGTATATTTATACATATATCACATTCAATCGTCATCAACTGCTTAATGACTTACCCGTCTGAGCGTTTAATTTAGGTGGAAAAAGTCTAGAGCGCGGCGGAAGATGGGATGGAGTGGAACTTTTCTCAAGTAACGTCTTCGGCGTGTGGGGGCTGTCGAATAATCTGTAACAAAAATAAATAATATTAAATATACATGCATATGAGGAGTGTGTTCTTTAGCAAGATGAACGCAATATTATGTTTGACAGCTTGCAAGTTACATCCGGAGTTGTTTACTATACAGACCTTGTTGCAACAAGGACGAATTTCCGTGCGTTCAGGCGTTTTTGCCATACCTACGATCGGAATCAGTCACAATAACTCACAACATAGGACCCGTAATTAAATATTTATAACCATTTTGGATGCCGTGTGGTGCCGGCTCAGAATGCCACCACCCCATCTCCTCCCATGGGTGTCGTAAAAGTCGACTAAGGGATTAGCCGGAGGACGGGCAGCAGCGTCCTTCGAGTACATTAACAACTTAACTGCGATCGGCAACCCGCCTGCCAAGCGTGGCGATTATGGCAATACCCCCCAATGAGCCCACAACACATCCATATCGGTGGTTGTGGTGATCTTTGAGGGAGGCCTGTGTCCAGCAGTGGACTTGATTCGGCCGAAATGAATGAATGAAAAAACATTTTGGCACCCGTGGTGCTTGGCAACTAGGCTTATCCTAGTTGTATACTCCCACTCACTAGGATTTCAGACGTGGGGAGTCACCCAAATTGAAATTTCATTTATTCAGGAACAATTTTGGCGAATTCAAAATGTTGGTTGGTGCAGTGGCTGATGCAGTTGGCTGCAGCGCTCCGGGTCATGGGTTCGATTCCCGCACGGAACAAATATTTGTATGATCTGCGAGTAGTTGCTCCGGGTCTGGGTGTATTGTGTGTGGAATTCGTGTTTGTAAACGCACCCACAACACAGAAGAAATACTAGCGTGGGGCAATGTATAAAAAAAAGACAATTTATATTGTGATTGAATGTCATTAATTAATTCAATAAATAACAATAAGTACATACATTAATTTAGAAAATACACAAATAAAATTAATGACGTAGATACCATTCATATTCATATTTATTAAACCCTACCCTACTGGGGATATAATTTAGTTTTAATACCCAAGTGTCTCTTTTTTGTATGATTTTATTTTGCATACCAATACGTACTAGTTTACGAAACTAAAACTTTATTATTAGTAAAAATGAAATTTGTTTTAAATAAATGCAATCTATAACCTATTGATCAACCACTTGAAATAGAGTTCACTATTTTCGTAATGCCTTATATATTTTGGAAAAGTCCCGGCTGTTGACGATATCGAAAAACAAAAAGCTTCACCTCTGAGGAACTTTCAGATAAACATCTACCACACAAATCGATCGCACTAAAGTTCAAACGTCGTAACCGCGAACCGACCTTGAAATATAACCGCCGTTTTATGTTGAAGTGACACACAGCTACGAAACGTGACCAAGACACGAAGGAACCGAACGGCCATGTCACCATGGCGCTTAGTTTAAGGAGATCTAAAACTAGTTAGCACCAATACCACCGCACAGATCTTCCTGTGGGTGTCGTAAAAGTCAATTAAGGGATTAGCCGGAGGATGGGCAGCAGCGTCCTTCGAGTACATTAACAACTCAACTGCGATCGGCAGCCCGTCTGCCAAGCGTGGCGATTATGCCAAAACCCCTCAATGAGCCCACAACACAAACCCATACCGGTCGTTGTGGTGATGTTTGTCTGTGTCCAGCAGTGGACTTCATTCGGCCGAAATAATCAAAAATTAGTGTCGATGCACGCAGTAATCACTCACAATGTCTTAATGTTTTTTAGTGCGGTATGTTGTTTGGGACTTTATTATTTTAATAACCGGAAGATAATGGTTCGGTTTACCTAAGGCATGTTCCTAAGGTAAACCGAACCATTATCTACGTTTTGATCAACCTCAAGTCCTCGCGAAAGAGAACCGATATGTACCAAGAATGTTTCGTGAGGCTATTGAAATTAATAAACATCCTAATTTTAATAGAGAAGATGGCTGGCAGGTACCACTTGTTTGGAATCCGGTTATTAAATTAATAAAGTCCCAAACAACATAACGCACTAAAAAATATCAAGACATTGTGAGTGATTACTGCGTGCATCGAAACAAATTTTTGATTAATATTGTACGGTAGATAAAATAAAATAACTTTTTAAATCTGTAACGACGCCTGTTACCTTAGTCATCCTGCGACCACGAACCATGCAGTGTTCGAAACGTCAGGAAAAACAAAATTCTAAAATATACGCGATAGAATCCGTTTCAAAGTGTTTTATTATGAGTAATAATCGCGAAAACCTAAGATATTACTAGTGTAGGACTTTGTTATTATTTAAATTTCTATGTACAACACAGACTTGAGTGCCCCCAAAATGACAACACAACTGTGGAAATCTACAGGTAAGGCCTTGGGTCAGCAATGGAAGTGTTTTGGCTGATATGATGATAATGATGATGAAAGCCATTATTTATCACTTACTGTTAACGGCGACATCGTCTAATACTAACTACTAATTTTCCTCAAGGGAACTTAAGGAACTCTAGACGGCATAGTTGAAGCAGTGGCTAAGCGGTTCGCTCTCTGCGTCACGTGTCGCGGGTTCGATCTCTACACAGGACAAATATTTGTATGATTTACGGACAGTTGTTCCGGGGCTGGCTGTTTGTGCATGTGAAATATTTGTTTGTATATCATACTCACGATATAACATAAATCCAAGTACTGCATCGTTAAAAACAGCTCGACAGCTTAATAAAACGTATTCCTTTTTTATTATCATTGCGGATCTCCATCCCGGATAAGGGCCGAGGATGCGGTAATGCATACCGGTTAAAACCACCGGAGTGGTCATCTTCGGCACCGAAGGGGAGCTCCAGGTCCTCGTACCCTCGTACGATCACACTTGAGCCGCCCACGCCTATAGGGACTTCTCGGAGGGGAGCTACTGTAAGAAAGGCCGCCCCTAGGCACTTCTCCCCCCGAAGCCTCACTGTGCGCTGCACTGCGCCCACGGCGGCACGTGACCACATTGCACATCACCGTTTACTAAACTATTAAAACGTAACCTACGCTATGACATCACCTAAACTACCTGTGTGCCAAGCTTAACTCGAGTCCTTTCAGCCATTTAAATTTAAGCATGATGGAGTCTCAAACATTAAAACATACAAACTTCCATATTTATATGTATAAAATGTCGCGCCAAATTAATCACCTTAAACCAATGATGTTATACCATAGATATGTTACGTCAATATTAAATGGCGCGCAAAATAGTCTCGCTTGCACAACCATGTCGTGAGAAAGAAGACACAAAAACAACAAGAGTAAAAGAGATAGCTATCTAGGCGAACCTATTGCGAGGTGCTACAATTGGGGGAGTTTTGGTGCTTACTTTTTGCACGCGTGTAACATATCTACTTCTTTTTAATATATAATATAATTGCCTTAAACGATTTCAAAAGCGTATACATCTGCCATGCATTCACGATTTTAAACTATCGTGTTCATTTTTAACGTACTTGGAAGAAATATTATGTTATATTAGAAGTATGAAAACACCTTGTTCGTAATATTAGGAACCCTGGCAATACTAAAATAACTGCAGACACTCAGATCGAAAACCTTGGAGTAACCAAATAATCTAAAACGACATCCAAACATCACCTTGAATCGTTCCCATCACCTTTTGTAAACGCACCCCAATTCACAACCCTGTTTTTTTCTCCTAAGAAATCTCAGGTGTTCGTAAATTGAATAAGACGCAAGTGTCGGTTCATTGTTATGATACTTGCAAGTATAGTATGTTTGTGTGGGGTGGCCCCAAGATTTTTCTGGACCTGTAAGAATTATAATGTTCCTGTTATAAGTTTTAGGTTGCGCGGGATAAAGATATTATATATTATATATAATTATCAGGCAGGCAGTTGAAACAACTGATAGGTGCCTGTATCCTGCTAATCACCGCTGGATTCTAATCTTTGCAGTTAAGAAGATATTTGTCAAGTCTGTTTTTGAACTGATTCACATTTTGCGCTGAGACTGCGTCTTCTGGAAGTTTATTCCACGCTCTGACTATCCTGTTGCTTAGAAAGTGTTTGTGTGGGTTGTTATTTGAAAAGTTGGTACATAGCTTAAGGTGGTGTTTTGTAATTGTCATTATTAGTAATTATTAATAATTGACATTATTAGTACCTAGACATTTGGACTTTGATTTGATAATATCCAAAATAGGAATAAAGAAGGCGCACTCACGAAAAAGTTCTTTTAATTAGTTACCAAGCTAAAAATAGTGGCCGATTTCATATTTGGAAGCCAAACCGCATTTTTATTGTAATGCTGGGCCCACACTAAGCTTTAACGGCGCGAATTATCGCTTATTGGACAATGGAACACTAGACATAGGCGTAGCCACGACGTAACGCACAATTTTTTTTATTGAATTCACAATGCCGGGCACATCACAGATTTAGCGCGTTATTTAATGCGTGTAGTGGTCAGAACTGCGTTTGTTAGTGTGCATGTGCACCGAGAGTGCAATAGGGCTGTACGTGTTTGTTTCCCGCCCGAAAAGTTGATCGATGATAACTATGGCTGGAAATGAATATTAAGTAGGTATGCTGTGGCTAAAGAGTTGACAATTGATAAAGTGGTTGAGAAACTCATCAAATAATACAGTCCAGCAGCTTCAACCTCCATCTTGAAATGGTCGAATAGTGCGATTTGTTGACATTATTTTGAAGAATAGCGCCTTAAATATTTTGATAATGGGTGTTAGACGTTAACCTTAGTGTGACCCCAGCATTAAGACTTTGTTGGTGGCTTATGTTTAGAATTAAACAGCCTATACGAAATCGAACGTTAAAATTTGAATAAAAACATATTTAAATAGCTGACCAAAAAGTCGGTAATACCTAAATCATGCTAACAAAACACACGACATTTTTGAAACCAGTATTTCTTCGATATTTAAACAACAAATACAATTAACATCCGTGCGAAAATAAACGTTAAAATTATTACTTTTAGATTCACTTTCGGAAACATATTCGTCAGAAAAATATACCTGAATTCAAAATAGACCTTATTTCTACACCGTACGGTTTATTCCAGCTTGAGCTTATAAAGGCATGTGGGTGTATATTTTTTTCCGAAAGCGAGGCAGATGTCAGCTGTTCACATCATATGTTTTCGTATATAACTGTACTATAACTGATTCTACAACAAAATTCTTTTGAGTGAATCACACATAATGGATAGTTTTTGTATTTTTTTGTGGGCGTAAGCTGCTGGCTGGATTTCCGTTGGGTAGGCTGAGCTCAAGGCACTTGAGTGTTTGAATATTATGGAAAAGGTATATCTTTTGGCGCGTTTGATGGGAGTAAAATTGGGAGGTGCGCGCGCATACTGTCACATAAAGTAAAATTACCGTCAAATATGATGCTGTCAGTTAGATAGCTCACCACGGTTTTTTCTAGTTTCGCCTAAGAAGTATCATCATATCAGCGATAAGATGCCCACTGCTGGACAAAGGCCTTTTTTATTGGTGCCCAGTGGAAATTCTTCATGAGCTTCCTTCGCCCCGGGGAAGGGCGAAGGGGCATGCCGGACTCCTACCGGCTAAAACCACTGAGGCGGTCATCCTCGGCTCCCAAGGGAGGCTCCAGGTCCTCATATGATCACACTACAGCCGCCCACTGGTGCCACGCCTATAGGCACATCTCGGAGAGGGTGACTGTAAAGCGGTCACTCCCACAGGGGGATTGTAAAGGATCCCCCAAAGCGTCCCACGGCAGCGCGTGACCACATGCGTGCTACCGTCTTCTGCTGAACAAAGGCCTGCCCCATAGATTTACACAATTGTATCTGTCATTGGGGGGAATTTGCCAGTACTAACTACGTTTGCCAGGCGGGTTGGTGAGCGCAGTACGGCTACAGTTCCACAGAAGGGACGCAGCTGTCCATCCCTCTGGTTCAAGTCCCTTAGTCGCCTTTTACGACACCACGGGAGATGCGAGTGGTGCTATAATGGTAATCAGGACACCACACGGACTTTGGTTTAAAAGGAATTGGCTAATGTATTGATCATATATATATACAGGGTGTCCAGTAAATAGCACGACATACTGCAGGGGGTGAGAGGTTGGGTCAATACCAACAAAAAAACAAAACACAATATATGTTCAGCAATATCTTACGGATTTACAATAGTACAAAATTTTGAGATAAGAAAATTGTACTGTGAAAATTTAAATAAACATTTTAGTTTTTAATAGAATAAAGACTTATCAATGAGTAAAGTCACTATTCACAAATAATTTGAGGTAAAAAACAAACTAGAAAAGGAATTTTTCATTACGAGATGCTTAAAAATCTGTGTCAAGGTAGAGATTTTTCGATATTTAGAATTTTGTACTACTGTAAATCCGTAAGATTTTGCTGAACATATATTGTGTTTTTTTTGGTAGGTATTGACCCGAGCTGTCGCCCCCTGCAGTATGTCGTGCTATTTACTGGACACCCTGTATATGATCAATACATTAGCCAATTCCTTAAGATAAGCCGATGAGAAACGGGTTATATACTTTTCGCTACTGATAAACGGATAGCCGATCAGATAAACTTGACGCTGTTGCGGTTTGATGGGCACTGTAGCTAGTGAAATTACTGGGTCATCATTCATTTTTATCATTTCGGCCGAATAAAGTCCACTGCTGGACACAGGCCTCCACACCATCACCACAACGACCGATATGGGTGCGTTGTGGGCTCATTGGGGGGTTTTGCCATAATCGCCACGCTTGGCAGACGGGTTGGCGATCGCAGTTGAGTTGTTAATGTACTCGAAGGACGCTGCTGCCCATTCTCCGGCCAATCCCTTAGTCGACTTTTACGACACCCACGGGAGGAGATGGGGTGGTGGCATTCTGAGCCGGCAGGCACCACACGGCATTGTTGGGTATAAGAGACTAAAGCCGGGTCGCGGGTTCGATTCCCGCACGGAACAGATATTTATATGATCTGCAGGCAGTTGTTCCGGGTCTGGGTGTATTGTGTGTGAAATTTGTGTTTGTAAACGCACCCGCGTCACAGGAGAACTACTAGTGTGGGGCAACGTTTAGAAAAAAAAAAACGAACGACTCTAGGTGACGCGGAAAGTGTCATGCCGCGCAGGACTAGTCCTGGGCAGCATTACAATTGTTATGGGCAGGCAGTACGCTAACCACCAGCATAATGATTTGCTCGTCTCCTTACAAACAAAACTTTATTTTACAACAGGACCCTAAAGCGAAATAAAACGAATGTCTTACTGCACGGAGCAGCTGTTTCACCTGTTCGATGTCATGTCGCGATTAACGTTCCCGCCTTCAAGCATAAACGGAATAATTCTCCGTTTTTGGCAACTGATTTACATTTGTTTGTGGAATTCATGTCTGTAAACGCACCCACGACACAGGAGAAATCCTAGTGTGGGGCAACAAGCCATAATATAAGGGAAGTGTGGGGACACGTTTAAAAAAAAAACAAAAAAAAATGGGACATCTACTTACCTACGACCAAAGTCAAAGTCAAATATTTTTATTTCAAATATTGGCACTTATGAAACGTCAGAATCTAAGTTGCACAGTTGGAATCTTAAGTGAATTTGCTTCACTAGCAAACCCACTTCTGAATCCGTTGTGAAATCTCTAATATCGTATTGTTTTTACTACTTTTCACTGCAGATTCATAAGCGAATTTGCTTCACTCGCGAACCCACTGAATCCGCAGTGGAATCTCTAATATCGTATTGTTTTACTACTTTTCACTGCGGATTCATAAGTGAATTTGCTTCACTAGCAAACCCACTTCTGAGTCCGCTGTGGAATATCTAATTTTGTATTGTTTTTGTGAGTGAGTTCTTGCAGAATAGTGCACCTTTAACTGCGTGGCCACGATCATGAATCACGTGCGGTGGTAATGCGGTTTGTTTAAATGGTCATTATGATGCGTAGTTGGTAGTTCGTTCGTCGATGCGTAACTGTCATGTCCCGTTGCCTTTAAGGTATTGCAAGGTTAATGAGGAAATGGGAGTTATTGAATCCGACTGCTACGGAATATTCACGCAGTGACGGCACTGATGGCGCAGTGGCTTACCTTAGTGGATTCCCGCACGGAACAAATATTTGTATGATCTGCAGGTAGTTGTTCCGGGTCTGGGTGTATTGTATGTGGAATTTATGTAAACGCACCCACGACACGGGATAAATCAGAAGTGGGGCAACGTTTAAAAAAAAATTAGGGGAAGAAACCACTTTTTCAAAATGAACTGATACCTCAGAGCCCCATAACCAAATTACTTTAAAAATCCTATCTCCAGTTTTTTTCTTCTTGATACAAAATACTTACCATTTCCTAATCCTTCTATTCCTACTAAAATATTAGTCATTCATATAAAAAGTTGGTACACGTAACACGACTTATACAGTATCTTGAAAGTTTCAGATAAGAACTTGTGTTCATTAATAGGGGTCGATTGTTAGACCTTGTCGACCCCCAAAATCAATTTTCGTTTATGTTGACTCCTGGGAAACCGATATCGACCACTTTGGGAATCCCTGATTGAAACCATTTGCAACCACTGGGGTAAAAAGGTTCTCGAGTCGAGACCGCGCACCGGAAAACGTAGCGTGGGACGACCACCAAAGAGGTGGACAGACGACCTGGTGAAGGTCGCTGGGAGTAGTTGAATGCCGCCCGCCGTTCAAACCATCTCTTCCCGTGGGTGTCGTATAAGGCGACTGCGGGATTCGCCGGAGGATGGGCAACAGCGACCTTCGTGACATTAATTAACAACTTAACTGCGATCGCCTACCCGCCTCCCAAGCGTGGCGATTATGCCAAAAACCCACAATGAGAACACAAAACACCCACATCGGTCGTTGTAGTGGTCTTTGGGGGAGGCCTGCGCCCAGCAGTGGACTTTATTCGCCCGAAATGATGACAAACTGTTGTGTTAGACTAACAGAATGGAGAAAGTGAATGAGTGATTCTAATAACCAAGAGAAAGTGGGGAGTCATTTCCCCCCGATTCATATAGAGACAAGCAATCCTAGGCTCGTCCTGTCTATAATAACAGGTAACCAATGTCATCATCATCAGATCAGCCAAAGGATGCCCAATACTGAACAAAGGCTTTCACCAAAGATTTCCAAAATGTGTCTACATTTGGGGGAGAATTAGTCATCAGGGATTTGACACTCAATGTCCCCAACCCTAAACAGGAAAATCAATAAATATAATTACTAATGAAACTGCTATAAACTATGAACATTGAATGAAAATTATGTGAAATATCTAATTTCTCCAATAATAACAAAACATAACCACTCCTCTCACAAAAATACTTATTAAACTTTCATTTTTAAAAAAACGTTACCCCACACCAGGATTTCTCCCGTGTCGTGGGTGCGTTTACAGACATATTCCACACAAAATACACCCAAACCCGGAACAACTATTTATAATACTATACATAATACAAATATTTGTTCCGTGTAGGAATCGTACCCACGACACGGAGCGCAGCAGCCGGCTGTATCAGCCACTGCACCAACCGTGCCGTCCAAGCAAGCCAACTTTATCATATTTCTGCTACAATAAAAAATAAAAATAACTGTATGTATGAAGAAACCAGTCAAACAGGTTCAAAATGAGGTCATCTACAAATAGTGAAGGGTTATGTTAAATAGCTACATGTTAAGACTTGTTGTAGATTTTGAACAGGAAAGAACTTTCTAGGATCTAAAGACTGCCTTTTTTAGAAGTGTGCAGTAAATATTGTATAATAATTTCTTTATTTTCAGGCTACTTATGCTCATAAATAGAGATAGCAGAGAGTACTAGCAAATTCCCCACAAATGATGACACAATTGTGGAAATATATGGGGAAGGCATTTGTTCAGCAGTGGACATCTTTTGATTGATAGATGATGATTAACTAAATGTATATAAATTCCGTGTGGTGTCCGGATTATGAATATAGCACCACTCCATCTCCTCCTGTGGAAGTCGTAAAACGCGACTAAGGAAATCTAAACCAGAGGGATGGGCGTCAGCAGCGTCCCTTCCGTGCAACAGTAGCCATACTGCACTCACCAACCCGCCTGCCAAGCGTGGTGAGTATTGGCAAATACCCCCCAAAATGATGACACACTGAAAATCTGTGGGGGAGGCCTTTGTTGTGTGTATCTTTGTTGATATATAAATGACTAATATAATAAAAATAAAATATATGATAATATATATTACTACCCTTTTTGTATTTTTAATGTTTCTGTTAGTCTTTAAATTACATAAATAATAATAGTATTCATTATAGGTGGTGGTGGTTTACATTTAATTGAATACCTAAACAAATGAAGTGAAGGAAATGTCTAGTTGCATGTTGATGATGTTTTTCTTCCACACTCAGGGTTTAATAATAGTATAGCCTGTAGGATCTGTTGATGGTTTAAATTTGGCTCTTACGTTAACAGATTAACTCATTAACTGTTACATAGCCAGACACAATTAAAAATCTATTGTGTCTCACCGGCTGCCGGCAATTGACAGGCTGAGTGGTTCTTCACCTTAATAGACACTATATTTCAGTCTACAAAGAAATCATAGCAAAATTATGTGTTTTCATTGCAGTTTTGATTTAGCAGTAATTAGATAATTTGCCAATACTTTTACACCATCAATTATTCTGGAATTTCTGGCGTATGCTACCCCTGGTTATGTTTTGCAAAACATTTTATAAAAGTTGTTTAAACCATTTCTTTCTTCTACAAAGATAGGGACAGTATTATTATGGGTATTTAATGATGTTTAGTTATTGGTAAAAACGAATAAAAATATGGATGGAACCATAACTAGTTTAGTTTAAGGATTAAAAACTGTCTTATATTTGCTGAAACAGGCTACAGGACCCTGTGAAGATTATAATAGGAAGCAAGTTGAATCCTGTCACAACTTGATTTAGGGCAAGTTAGGACAGGCTATTACATATATCTTATATCTTTAAATGAGCAATTCTTGTATATATATATATATATATATATATATATAATTGGAATCTCGGAAAATCGGCTCCAACGATTTTCATAAAATTTAGTATATAGGGGGTTTCGGGGGCGATAAATCGATCTAGCTAGGAATCATTTTTAGAAAATGTCATTTTATAGGCGTTTGAGTAGTCTCAACTGAAAAATATGACTCTTCCTGACATCTATTGGCGAATAATAATACTATTTTTTGTGAGCAACTAATTGCTTTAACGACACAACAGCAGATGGCGTTGTTAAGTAACACGAAAATACCCAGCCAAGCTCGGTCATCCAGGTACTAGCCTTAATACGAGAAGAAAAAAGAAATAATAAGCTAGAAATTGAATATGTTAGGGTATGCATGTGGTAGTAAGCTCTTGAGATTATCTAATGTTACTGATCCATATGAATGACCAATCTTCAAAAATTTATCAATTCAATTCCAAATCTCAGATATTGCCCTACATACTCACATAAATATGAAAACAATGACAAAATTGAGAGCTGTTATCTGTGTGGTATCCAGATTAATAATATAGAACCTGGACTGGTTCTCTCTCTCTCACTATCTTCCCATGGATGTCGTAAAAGGCGACCAAGGGTCTAAACCTGAGGGATAGGCAGCAGTGTCTCTTCTATCGACAGTCTTGTGCTAGCCAACCCGGCTGCCATGCATGATGATTACTGGCAAATTCCCCCCAAAATGATGTCACACAACATGTATCTGGTTGTTTAATAGAGGAGGCTCTTGTTAAGCAGTGGATGTTTCATGGCTGTTTTGATGATAATGATGATTAAAATTGCCAAAGGTTGGACAATAAGTATTGAGGGACAGTTGAAGGAAGCAATCAACAAATTATTTAAAAACCTAAATCATTAGAACAAAATTATACATAACAATGCACAACACTTGTGATATTATAATTAGAAACAGCAACAATGTAAGAAAACAGTTTTGTAAAGTTTACTGGCTGCGTGCCATTTTTCAAATATCATCCTTTTTTAGTGCTCACCTACATCTATACAAATAAATAAAATTGAAGTGTCTGTCTGTAATGTCAAAATAACAGCTTTTTACTAAATGCATATGAAAGTATGTATGTTACATATAACAAAAACACTATTTTTAAATTTTTTGTCTGTCTGTCTATCTGTCGGTTTGTTCTGGGTAATCTCCGAAACGGCTGGACCGATTTTGACGGGATCTTCACTGGCAGATAGCTGATGTTATAAGGAATAACTTAGGTTACTTTTATTTTAGAAAAATAATTAGGGTTCCGCGTAAAACAATAAAACCCTTGAAATCCAATATATATATTCTACGTCAAGTGTCTATGTCGAGTACTCTAAGTTTCTTTTAAATTAAACGCGGGTGAAACCATGGTTCCCAGCTAGTTATATATAATATCAGTAACTCCTGTGCAATATGTCAAGCTTCTAAACCCACCTGTTTAAGCTGTGTGTTGTCTGTAAGCAGGCAGTATTAGTTTTATTAAGTAGATAGCTTCAAGGTCGTAATCTTGTATACAATAACAATTTTAAGGTGCATCCTTATTTAAACCAGGATGTATTTACAACAAATGTCAGTTGTATTTAATAGCTCAAATAGGTAGGATCATCAAAGAGTATTAGTTGATAGACTAATTGATAGTATTTATTTTAAGGAAGGTACCTTAACTTAAGGTCGCTTTTATGATAAATCATGTTTGTTTGTAACTTTCTATGACAAGTAAATTTATAAATTATGGGGTAAATAATAAACAATAGAACAATATATGTTAATTTACAACTAACACGACAGTTGAATACAATACACAAATGCTAGGTAATAAATCACACTAAACTCCGTACTGAACTTATAGCAATAGGGGCCAGAACATTCTACTCACGAGAAAGCATAGTTATCATCTTAGTTGCATAATTAATGTGACATTAATTCTTAGCTTAAAACAAAAGTGAAAGTCTCGGTATTTACGTGGTAACTACGCGCTAAATGCAGCTATGGGGGCTACAAAACCTGCAAAACGGCCAAGCAAAGTGGCCAAGCGTGGTGATTTCCAATAAAAGTTAGATGGATAAAACTGACACAAACCTTAGAGCCCTAACTCTTTTGTACGGCGGGCTGTGTGAAACAGGAGCCGGTAGTGCATCCCTCATGCCGTCGTCATCATCCATACTACTAAAATCCAACTTTCTTGGCACTATAGATGATGGTATCGGACTCAAATTGTCCGAAAATATATTGAAAGAGTCTGACATTTCACAGGATGTTTCTACGGATAATTCCGATGAATCGAGGTTGTTAATGAAGCCCGTCTTCATTCTATACCACTCGGTCATCTTCGTTAACACATTTAACACTTTTAAAACAAAAATATCACAATAAACTCACTATCTTCTTTTAGAATTCACAAAACGATCTCACTTTCACGCACTAACAACGTTATGGCGGATGACGCATAGCACCTGTTCAATTGTTCATCCAATCACAGCAAGTTATTTGACCGGTGAGTTAAATACTCAAATTTTATTGGATAGAGTTGTTTTTTTTAAATAACGATGTAGCTTCTCTGGCCTTGATTGGTGGATTTCAGAATGCGTTCGATTTAAAATAAATATAAATACGCGTTCATAATAATTTGTACAATGTTGAATTTATTTTTTGAAGATGGTGTGATCTTGAACCGAATGATTCAGGTAAAGTAATGATGTGAGCATAAACTTAATTATAAGTTTATGGCTCGGAACAGCCGAATACTGAAACGCCACTAAATATTAAATACCGCTTAATCTATTCGAAAAACCTGTTTTTGGTACAGAACCGGGCGGCTCAAATATTTTAAAGCTTTAATGTAGCGTTTCAGTATTCGGCCGTGATTGTGCTAGTTTTATTTTTATATAAGGCATCTTTAATACTATCAATTAATAAATGCATGATAAATTTTTATACCATAAAGAATAAACAGTTATTGAAAAGACCAATCATAGTTTTAGTTATTTGATGCAATAAATAGTTTCAATAACTGTTTACAGTTTGTATACACGGCTACACATCAAGCTATACAAAACCAATATAAGCTGATCTCGCATTGTATAGGTATGATGAGAGATTAGCGTAAACTGGTTTTGTATAGCTTGATGTGTAGCCGTGTGTACAAAAGACCCATAACTCATAAGACCAAATACCGTAAACAGGTAAACAGGCCAGTAAGTAGCGGTGTGCGTTGCAAACCGTAAACAGTTATTGAAACTATGCATCGCGTCCAATACCTAAAACTATGTATTGGTCTCTTCAGAAACTATTTATCGGGCGAAACACTTTATTCACACAGCATTGGATCGTCGATAAACAGTTACCGAAACTAGCCGAATGACTCCAACCGAGTTATTCCGAAGTAAACCCGACCGATACCGACGATCGCACGAACAAGAAGCGAGATCGCACATTTATAAATTTTAGTCATTCTAAATAATAATAATAAAAATCACATTTTATTCTATTTTATTAGGAATGATTTTTATGCTGCTATCAAATCTTTGACACGTTATTTAGGTATATCCATCCTATATTGGCACGAGTATAAATTACATATTAGAACTTTGCTTATGACTAGAATTTATTGTGTCAAATTATTGTATTTTACCAGTCATAATAATCATTTACCACAGACAAAGAACAAAAAACCAAATTATAAAATTTTCAGTTGATAGCGAACTTGAATTAGTTACTATTGATTACAAGTTTCGAAGCAAATACCTAAACCGACACGAAAACGTTTATCATTTCATAAACACTTTAAACGCATCTCGTCCAATAAATAGTTACCGTAAATACATAGTTTTGTGTTGATAGCATGTTTCGAAGCAAATACATGAACCGACACGAGAACGTTTATCATTTCATAAACACTTACGCATATAGTCCTTTAAATAGTTTTTGAAAATACATAGTTTTGAAACACTATATCGGATACCAATACATAGTTTCGGTTCGGTTCACGCAAAAAGCTTTATTACCCACTTCTACCAGTAAGTAGTGTACCCTACGAACTGAACATTTTCACATAGATTATACACTAATCATTTTCAGTTTGACAGTGACAACTCAGTTCTAAAGTTCTCTGAATCTGTGTTCGTTCGGTCTGCTGGCGGTGGGTTTCCCCGTTAAACTTACCTACTACAAATCTACATCAAGATAAATTGTAAAGTATCATTAAAACTAAATAAATGACTCACTGCGTTAACATATCAAATTGATGTAGTTATTATACAATGGCACTGCTAGGATGGATAAAAATTGTGTTATTAATTGGTTTACCATTTATGTGTATGCAAGAAAATATAAACAAAGAGGAAATTATATTTCATTATAACAATACGTAAGTACTAGCAGATTAGCAGCTATCTAGCTTGCTTGGCGTCTTTGTCTATATCATATACCTATCATTTTATTTTATATGAGTGATAGATTTTATTGTACTCACTAATCCATATTGATGACTAAATTATGTCAATAATTAGTTTAGTTTACACCGTATTAGTCGACTGTTAGGGTTTTGTGTGAAGCATTAAAATAGCAGTACACTGTTGGACATCCTCTCCCAAGTTGCACCACCATATTCAGTTCTCTATTTACATTTAATAGGGAAGCATTGTATGCATACAAAAATGAAAAGCATGTTCTGATTTGTTCCAGTAGTTTCCCATATCTACTGCTCCACATATGTACCACTCTCTTTGTATTTATAAGATTTTTGATTCCAGTGCTTACTCTACTGTAGAGTTTAATTTAGTACCTAATGACTACTTTACTCTATTTCATGCCTGTTTTGATATCTGTGTATGACACTATAAATGTTTTCCTTTCCTGATCAAGGTAACTGTGTCTGAGTAGTTCTCTATAGATTTATAGAATAAGTATAGAAATGTTTTATGAGAAACCTTCAAATGTTTTTACTGGTCTATGCACTATCTTCTTTTACTTCCTGCTTCTCTGGTAGGCTTACTTCTTTTTTTAAACATTGCCCTACTATAGTAACCATGCTGACTTCTGTCTTTCTTATTCATCTGTTGGAGGAGGTATACAATAGAAATAGTGATTAGTTTGTTTCTAGGTCAGTGGTCTTGATAATCTGTGTGAAATTGTAAGCAAATAGAATTTTGTTTCTAATAGTAATTCTTAAACTTTTGCAAATAGAATACATGATTTTAAGATAGTAAACTGTCTGCGGTGATCACATTCAATGCAACTTGATCAAAACATAGAGGGTAGTCAAAATATTATTTTGATAATATACTGTGCATGAATAGACCCAATAGTATCACAAAATTTATTTCTAATATTAAACAATATTAGTAGGTATTTTTATGAAATGTTATTTTTTATAAGGACAATACTTTTATCAATGAACCTGGCCAATGTACTCAATATTGCTTGATAATAATATTTATGACTTCTGATAAAAAATATTGGATGAGTCAAGACAACAACATAATTCAACTAGTTTTAGAAGTTTTTAATTATCGCGAATTTCACTCATATTAGACTATGATTTAGGGACTTATCGTGCACAGATAAATCAAAACAATATTTTGATTAACCTCAACATTTCAGCCAAGTTGCATTGACCGTGGTCATGAGAAGACTCAAGTTGAGGTTAGTCAAATATTGTTTTGATTTATATGTGTGCGAAAAGTCCCAATACCATAGTCTAATATTCCAATTTTATTATAAAAATTATATATGTAGGTATAGTAGGTTAAATATTCTAACATTAATCAAACCCATTCTATATAAAATATGTTTTAACTTTCAAAAACAAATGATTGCAGGTAGGAAAGGTAAGAGCAAATATTTATATTATTAAAACAATGCTAGGATTTCTCCTGTCGTGGGTACAGTTTGCAGACATATCTCATGTTCACAAACACATCGAGTGAGAATCAGAAACAAGTCTAAGCGTGAACTTACGCTTCCATCTGTCAAAATTATGAGCATAAGTTTATTAAGAGCATTTTGACAGATGGAAGCGTAAGCTCACGCTTAGACTTGTTTCTGAATCTCACTCACTCTGTGTTTGTGAACATGAGATATATATCTGTCGATCTCACCCTTAGACTCGGTTTTGAATCTCACCCTGAGACCCAGAACAACTACCCGCAGGTCATACAAATATTTATTCCGTGCGGGAATCGAACCCGCGACCCGGAGCGCAGCAGTCGACTGTATCAACCACTGCATCAACCATGTCGTCAATTAACCTAATTCGTCTAGTAGTGACAATACCTGGAGTCTTTAGTTAAACGATCGGCGAGGTTAAGCAACGCTTGGCGCGGTCAGTCTGTGGATTGTTGACTGCATAGTGGTATTTGAACGGAGCATCGTCGTGCTTCAGAGGTCACGTAAAGTCGTCGGTCCTTGTGGTCCTCATTAGACAGCTATTGTTAAGCCAAGTCAGAGGCTTTTGGGCGGCTTCAACAATTCTGACACAAGGCTAGCCACTGCCCACTAGTGGTCTGGTGTGTTTCCTGACCTTATGAAACAAAGTAAAGTAATTCCACTGTTTAAATCTGGTAGCACCACAGATTCCACAAACATTCAGCCTATTTCGAAACACAAAAAACTGTTCGGTTTTACCAAGCGTCGTTTAACTACAGATGCGGGCGTGGAATTGCTGATAAACAATGCAACTCACAGGACGCCCTTGGTAAATTCTGTGAATTGTCCAAGGCCTTCGATTGCGTACATCACGACACACTCATAAAGAAATTGCACCATTATGGATTAAGGGACAAGGCTCTTGACCTTCTGACTTTTTACTCAAACAACAGAATTCAGAAGGTGGATGTTAATGGTAAGAGATCTCCAAGATCTGCGGTCACCATGGGCGTTCCACAGGGATCAATTCTAGGTCCTTTTTTTGTTCCTCATCTATTAGTAGGTCACAGTGTTCATATTGTACTCGTCTCCACAGAGTAAGCAACTCGTTCATGGGTAAATGTTGTTATGTATACGTTTTTTAAGTCCGAAATTAATCATCATTTCGGTCGAATGACGTCCACTGCTGGACACAGGCCTCCCCCAAAGATCACCACAACGACCGATATGAGTGTGTTGTGGGCTCATTGGGGGGTTTTGCCAGAATCGCCACGCTTGGCAGACGGGTTGGCAATCGCAGTTGAGTTGTTAATGTACTCGAAGGACGCTGCTGCCCATTGTCCGGCTTAATCCCTTAGTCGACACCCACGGGAGGAGATGGGGTGGTGGTATTCTGAGCCGGCACCACATGGTTATCTGAGCCACATGGTTAATCCTTTAAGAAATTTAAAACTTACATTAAATCTAAAATTAATTGTCTTGGTGATAAAAATCTTGGAAGTTAGCTGCTCGCTAGGTACAATCAACAATGTTTATTTTTTACACATAAACTGACATCATTTATTTTATACACATGAAATATACACAGTTTTTTTTTGACATTTGATTTATATTATTACTTTTACTATTAATGTATACATTTTTATATTTGTGACATTTAATTTACATGCATTTTGATGTTTAAGTATATTGTAGAATTGTTGTAATTTTTAAATATTTTGTGTACATGTATTTAAAAATATTGTATATGACAGACTAACGTGTTGCTGTGGAGTTTCTTGCACCGTGTCTTCTCCCCAGCTTAAACACTAGGACGCGGTGAAGGGTGGGCTTATATGGGTGCTGTCTAATGTTGACGTTCAAAAAGAACGAATTGTTTTAGTCTATTTTGAATACATTATTATTTTATTTTAGATAAATAATGGTTTTTTTATGCCCTTAATTTATTTTGTTTAGACTTTAATTTCATGTTTTTGCAATAGACAAATTACCTAATTGCATAATATGCAACGGCCTGAATGCACAAACTGAAGTCATACATTTTGGTTGCAGGTATAAATATAACATTCCATACACAGTAACAGTTAACAAGAGTACCGAGTACATCCTGGAATTTGCTGGGGTAAGAAATATTATATATTCTTCTATATTGTTCGCACTGTTTACATTCTCCAACAGTCAGACACAAAGCTACTATTCTTAGGCTGGGTTTAATGCGATAACTAACATTCCAAAGGACGTCCACTACTGAACAAAGGCTTCGCCCTTAGATTTCCACCGCTGTGTCGTCATTTTGAGGGGAATTCGCCAGTACTCTCCCCGCTTGGCAGGCGGTTTGGTGAGCGCAGAATGGCTGCTGTTCCGGCATCCACGGGAGGAGATGGAGTACATACTAACATACATAATCAGCCGTTTACTGTCCAACTGCTGGGCATGGGCCTCTTCTCACGATGAGAAAGGTTTAGGCATTACTTCATGCTGGATTAGTGTGGGTTGCATGCACTACACACACCATTGAGGACATGTTTTTGGAGCCTTCTCATTTGTGCAGTTTTCCTCACGATGTTTTCGCCACACAAACAACATCGCTTAATACCTTCATTTTTTTACTGTTGGGCTTCTCGCATACTCTCTAGGGAGATGTAGATGTTTAACCGGACAATTGGCGAAGCTTGAATGGCCTCCAGACAGGCTTAAAACTACATACTAAGTAACTGCGTCTAAGGGCATTCCCTTTTTTTATTGGTCCCAGTGGAAATTCATCATGAACTTCCTCCGCCCTGAAGAACGAAGGGGCATGCTGGACTCCTACACCTAAGGGCGGCTCCAGGCCCACGTATTATCATACTAGATCCGCGCACTGGTGCCACCACGCCTATAGGCACATCTCGGAGAGGGTTACTGTAAAGCAGTCAACTACCCTTGGGGCGATGGTAAAGGATCCCCGAAGCGCCCCTGTGCGCTGTGACCACATGCGCGCCACAGTATTCTCGTGGGTCGCTCGGTGTGAGCACGCAGATTCCCCAATCTTCGCATCCGCGAACCCAGAGGCCCTCCGCAAGGGCATCCCCTGCGGGATACGTACCTCGACTTAGGGCGTTACTGGGATAACAACAACACAAAGGGAATGCTGGGTCAATTAACTTATTCGGGGTTCAAAGGCGACCTTTTATTCCTACCCTTTTTACAAGGGTCATTATACCCTAATCTTCAAAGAACAATTGTCTGTGTTCAGAACTTTATTCGGCCGAAATAATAATAATAAAATAAAAAAGCCAAATTTCACTTAATCCATTCCAGCCGTATAAGCGGGATTGAGAGATAAATATATAATCACAGACTTCCACTATAATATTTTCAGCAGTGGACGTCTTTTGGCTGATACGAAACAGACTCAAAATATCACTTCTGAGCAAGTTAAAGTACCGATTTTAATCCCTGGGAAGGCCAGCAATTAAAATCGGTGCTGGCTACTTATTTCAAGTATTCCACTGCATCCAGCTTCCCCAACGCCATCTGCCGACAATTATTACATATCACTGTCTACAGTTATAATTGTCCAGCAATAGATAGCATTATATTAATCTTTCAACTTTTCAGGAGACGGAAGCCTATGATACCCCAGCCAGGATCACCGTAGCCAGTGATTTTGCCAACAAAACTTATCCCCTGTTCATTACTGCGAGACAACAGAAAGGTTTGTACTTTTATGCTATCTAGTATTTAATTTGCCAGTTACTGATGGTAGATCTCTCCCACGCATGAGCCTGATTGTAAGTATGAACTTCATCATCATCATCATATTAGCCATAAAACATCCACTGCTGAACAAAGGCCTCCCCCACAGATTTCAACAATTGTGTCATCGTTTTGGGGGGAATTTGCCAGTACTCACGCTTGGCAGGTGGGTTGGTGAGCGCAGTATGGCTAATTTTCCAAAGAAGGGATGCTGCTGCCCATCCCTCTGGTTTAGAATCCCTTTGACTTTAGTCGCCTTTTAACGACATCCACGGGAGGAGATGGAGTGGTGCTATATTCTTAATCCGGACACCACATGGATTATGAACTTATGTAGAAGTAAATAATTTGAATGAAAAAGCTGTCCATTCCACCACACAAAACAGCCGCATTTAGAGGTAGTTTCCGTTATGCAGCATCTAAAATATGGAACAACCTGCCACCGCCTATAAGATGTCTTGATACAATTCATATCTTCCGAAAACACCTACGGCGATACCTGACTGATGCACAACGGAAACTAGATATGATAAATAGCAACACGTCCTTTATTTAGTGCACGTTACATAACTTTATTATTATTATCTATACAAATAAATTAAATTGAAGTGTCTGTTTGTAATGTCAAAATAACAACTTTTTTACTAAATGCATATGAAAGTATATACGGTACCTATAACAAAAACACAAATTTTAATTTTTTTGTCTGTCTGTCTGTCTGTTTGTTCCGGGTAATCTCCGAAACGGCTGGACCGATTTTGACGGGAGTTTCACTGGCAGATAGCTGATGTTATAAGGTATAACTTAGGCTACTTTTATTTTAGAAAAATGATTAGGGTTCCGCGCAAAAAAATAACCCTTGAAATCCAACATATATATTCTATGTCAAGTGTCTATGTCGAAGTACTCTAAATTTCTTTTAAACTAGCTGGGATCCGCGGTTTCACCCGCGTTTTATTTGCCTTTTTCTATCTGCCAGTGAAAGTCCCGTCAAAATCGGTCCAGCCGTTTTGGAGATTACCCGGAACAAACAGACAGACAGACGGACAGACAGACAGACAGACAAAAAATTCAAAATGTTTTTTTTTGTTATAGGTGCCGTATATACTTTGATATGCATTTAGTAAAAAGCTGTTATTTTGACATTACAAACAGACACTTCAATTTTATTTATTTGTACAGAAGATTAAACGCGGGTGAAACCGCGGGTCCCAGCTAGTATTTACTATAATATTACTGATATTAATGCACACTTACCTACTATATACCTATTACTATTAATCCGTTTTGTTATTATTATTATGTTTCTTCAATATGTAACTAAATCCTACGTATATAAATAAAGCACTGGCTCACATCCGTGAATTACAAACGGTTTCGTTAAAAACCAGCGTCAGGCAGTCGTCTGACATATGCTGAGCCAAGTCCTTTTTGGCGAACCCTGAGGCACATACCAACTTTCTTTGTGTTTTTGTTTTATATCTGTGTAATTAATTGTATGTGTGTCTCATTTTCGACCAATTAAATAAATTAGTTCTTTCTTTCTTCTTTTCTTTCTTAAAATTGTTTATTTTATCTGTGTTTCAGGTGTATTTTCATGGCAGCTACCGATGTTGGTTCAAACGCCGGTCAGTCTGGAGCAGTTTAGCAACATATCTCGGACCCTATGCCCACATAATAATATGTTTACCGAAGATGAAGATACGTGTGGTGAGTAAAATGAAAAACAAAACATTATATTTCTTTTCTGTTTTGTTAAATCTATTTACATCAATTTTTTGCGGTATTTTTATTATATTCCCTTTGATTGATGATGGATGTAATGGATGATGGTTAATGGAGTTTCTTGCCCGTTCTTCTCCATAGGAAATCAACATCTTGGAACGCGGCAACTAAAGTCTTGACTATTCATAAGTGCAATATGCAGATATGGATTTACATGAATAAAAATATATTTTTTATCTTTATAATTAATTTGGGATAATCAGTTTTGTTCTTTACGTCATTTTGAGCGTAAATAGCCCAAAATTAAACATATGTTTTAGTGCTCCCCTTGAAAAGTTAATAAAATTAAGAAATCTGTCCTAAACTGAAAGTTGATAAATTATGAATATACTATATTTGTTTTTTTTTTATTTACCATATGTTACCGCTGTTAACCCATTTTTTTATAATTACAATAATATTGTAGTATGTTGACTTTTTTGACTTGTCCGACTATACCGACTTTGTTGACTCCCTTTTTTAATTCACCTTCTCTTTCTGTTCACGCTGTCTTAGTCAGTGGGAAAAGGATTAGAGTCTACTGTGGTCCTCTCATACGTAAATATTTATCGATACTGTACCTTTATATATATATTTATTGCTCGACAAGGAGGGAAAGAATTTGGGTGTTTATGAATTATAAAAAAATTGCATGTAATCATGTTGCACATTACAAATAAAAAATTTTAAACCATCCAAATAACGGGATTTTTATTAGATGTGTATCTCAAAATCAATTGAGGAGGAATGATTTGATGGTTTTGAGAATAAATAGCGTGAAAAATTATATGTTAAAGCCCAGATCTCAATTAAGATTCATTACTCTCTTCCCGTGGGTATCATAAAAGGAGACCAAGTGATTATATCAGGGGATGGGCATTATATAGTTACTGACCCGCTGCCTTTGAGATTATGATTATAATAGGTGTAAGGCGCAAGGCACACAGAAAAGACGGCGGATAAGGACGAGGCGAGGATGCGGCGCGGACGGGGTTCGGTCGCGTCTAAAGTAATGCCATCGAGAAGCGCTACAAAAGTTCATTCGCCTAAAACACGAATATGAAACAGACAATCTCTCATCTATCTCTTTCGATCTCGTCTGTTTGACATATGCTGCGTGCTCACGGTAATAATGTTCAAGGATTAAGTCGGTCATCGCTCGACTTGCCAAAATTCGGGCGACCATTTTATAAATTCGTGGTTCATTCCGTGTCGGGAAGCGCTCGAGGTGATACTTACTGTTTTTTTATTTTTATCTATCTAATAAAGGCTGATTTGACAGATAATAATAAAATGATCTTGCATCGAGTTCATTTATTTGCATTCAGCATGGCTTCTGATTGGCCTTTGTTTAGAGACAGTGTGGGTTTCCGTATTTCGCACAAACCTACTTACTACAGACGGTCGCAGCGAGCGAGACGCGGGCACTTCACGCACCATCCACACCACGTCCACACCCCGTCCACGCCCCGGCCACGCCCCGTCCACGCCCCGTCCACACCCCGTCCACTCCCCGTCCACACCCCGTCGACACCCCGTCCACACCCCGTCCATACCCCGTCCACACCCCGTCCACACCCCGTCCACACCCCGTTGCGCTCGTGTCCCGTCCATGCCTCGTTGCCCGGTGTATTTTGCAATAGGGTGCAGAGGACGATGCATCGTGCCCGCACCCTGTCACCTCTGTTTTACATCGCGACACTTCTATACATTTTGTATTACACAACCAATTTTAATTACACTAAATGGGCGCCGCGTTTTCGCCTCGTCCTCGTCTGGCCTCCCTTCCGCGTAGCCTGCGTATTAGTTTAAAAAACCAAAAATGCTTTTTGAGTGAAATACTATATAACGCGTTTTGAACTTTCTGATTAAACCGCATCGAGGAATACGAGTTGTGGCAGTTTAAAAGTGGCAAGGTAAGGCATAAAAAACATCCAGAACGCGTGGCCTTTTCTGTCTATTACAATCTATAATTATATAGTTTAAATATAAAATATATAATTTTACGACTCGAGTTCTTCTTGTGACTAAACCAGAGAGACCAAAAAGCGTAGACGGTTTTTTTTTTTTTTTTTAAATATACGGTGCTCTACACTAGGATTTCTCCCGTGTGTGTGCGTTTACGGACATGAATTCCACATACAATACGCCCAGACCCGGAACAACTACCTGCAAATCATACAAATATTTGTTCCGTGCGGGAATCGAACCCACGACCCGGAGCGCAGCAGTCGACTGTATCAGCCACTGTACCAACCGTGCTTTGTTCGCTCAATGAATATTTCTATTTGTCCCGCTCGTTCCGGTAAGCTCGAAGCTTAACACATGCATCATCATTTCGGCCGAATAAAGTCCACTGCTGGACACAGGCCTCCCCCAAAGATCACCACAACCATCGATATGGATGTCTTGTGGGCTCATTGGGGGGTTTTGCCATAATCGCCACGCTTGGCAGGCGGGTTGGCGATCGCAGTTGAGTTGTTAATGTACTCGAAGGACGCTGCTGCCCATCCTCCGGCTAATCCCTTAGTCGACTTTTACGACACCCATGGGAGGAGATAGGGTGGTGGCATTCTGAGCCGGCACCACACGGCACCACATGCATTCTCCTCCAAAATAAGCTAGACCTAAATTTTGTTATAGACGTTTTTGAACTGTTTTTGTGCTGCTTTAGGGCCAAAGCACTCACGGTAGTTTTAGTATCGATAATCAGCGATTTTGCAGCTTGATCGCGTTCTGGCGATTTGCAGTGTTTGAGTTTGGTATCAAAATCGCGCGTTTTAGCGATTCTATCGATGCTGGCTGGTGGAGAGATAAAGGGAGGGGGAGAACAGGTGGGCTAGTAGCACATGCTCATGCTGACTGGCTAGTGTTTATTCGACCGTAAATTGTTATTGCCGACGCTTCTGTCCTGTATGGTTGTTAAAATGAAATGATTTTTATTTAGCAAGTAGTTATTAAGAAACACTTTCGCTTGTCAAGAAACGTAGATGAAGCTGGCATACCTTTCTGATTGTCTCCGAGAAGAAACCTCGTAACAACTCAAAGGTTTCTGTTTTAGATTCCAAACATATTTAGATACAATATTACGTGAGGAAAATGTAGGGCTACGTCTCGAATGGCTTTTTGAAGAAACATTCATGGCCGTTTTGGAATGACCTGTCTTGACAGACGGCAAGGTTGAGTCATCGTGTAGCTCAATTCTGTTTTAGGGAGTTCAGCGACCCGTCCCACCACTATAACATCAGCAGTATTTGTTGCATATTCATCTAGCATCCGAACTCTACACTATCAAATGTGCGGAGTTAAAGAACTCAATTGCAGCATCGAGCCTCCGAAATGCCATTGCAAATCTCCGATGCCAACTTCTAAAACTATCGTGTGTGCAATGCCCTTATCTAAACATCCAGAACCTCAAAATAACACCGCCTCTCTCTTCCAGACGTCTCGACACAAAACACGCCGATCATACACCTAACATCTTCGTCTCCAGACTCGATCAGCGTCACCATATCGGTAGAAACAGTCCAAGACTTCTTTGTAAGGCTAAATGCTACCACCAATTTGACTACCACGCCAAGTCAGCCAAAATATTACTTCTTCCCCTTCGACCAGTCGAATGACCTGGATCTGTCCTTCCAACATGCTAAAAGGAAGTATATGTGTAACTCTGAGCTAGACGATACAGAGCAGGTAACACTTCATCGGTATTTTTTGATGAGTAACTTCGAGAGCCACAGTTGGCTGCTACGGCCAAAGAGTGTGATAGTGATGATAGAGTCTGATGATGATATTTGTGCTGTTGTCTCCATCCAGAATTTTTCGGTAAGTACGACCTCATTCTTATCTCTCTTTTTCTATTGGCTCAATGTTTTGTTCTTGACCAATGATATTATACCATAGATATGTTACGTCCATATTAAATGGCGCGCAAAACTCAGACTCGCTGTATGTAGGTATAAAGCTATAGAACTAAACACCTATGCTGTAAGAAAGAAGATACAAAAACTACAAGAGTAAAAGAGATAGCTATCTAAAATGACAACAAGTGCACTCGATATCTTTGTCGCACCTGTGATAGAATATATGTTGTCTATTTCCTTGCTTGGCCTGTGTTTTGTTCGAGAACAATATTCTATGGATAATTTGAATTGTATTTTTATTAAAATATTTGATATAGTCTGTTACTCACGTGTGGTATGAGATCTGTAGTTCTTTATTTATTTTTGCTTGATAGTTTGTGCATTTTCTATAAGCACGACGGCGTTATAATAAAACAATATAGATTGTGACAGTGTGTGCTCGTTGTCCTGTCTTAGGCGCACTGATTGCGAGGTGCTACAATTGGGGGAGTTTTGGTTCTCACTTTTGGCGCGCATGTAACATATCTACTTCTTTTAATATAAAATATAATTGTTCTTGACCTTGAATTCTGTCTTTGCAGTGCCCAGTTTTTGACAACGAGAGGGACATATTATATGACGGGTACTTTTTGACTATGACGAGAAGAGGGGGTATAACACTTACGGTAAGTACTCACTGCTCTTCGACTGACGCATACATATGATGCTGTCCCAGGACAGCGTGGTTATCCTGTTAGGTATAGCGGCATCCAGAGCATAAAAACTGGAATGCAGTGGTCTCCTTCTGTGAGAGCGTCATGCTCCAGAAGGAGACCGCAGAGCGGGATCGGGAGAGGGCCGATCCCGCTTGAAGAAGGAGGAGACGGCGCCGGGGTAGCAACCGCCCTGGCGCCTAATTCCGATACGCCTGAAACCCCTGCCGTTGCTATAAGGTGGGGGACCTCTGGGTTCGCGGGTGCGTAGATTGGGGAATCTGCGTGCCCACACTGAGCGACCCAAGAGAAGATGGTAGCACGCATGTGGTCACGCGCTGCCGTGGGACGCTTTGGGGGATCCTTTACAATCCCCCCGGGAGGGTGACCGCTTTACAGTCACCCTCTCTGAGATGTGCCTATAGGCGTGGCACCAGTGGGCGGCTCTAGTGTGATCATACTGTGACGAAGTCATCCTTCATCTTCATTTCAATCAACCTCTTTCATGAGTTCATACCTTCTATCTCCATCACTGTCCACCTCACGATTCATTCTTTATTCAAATCAAAATTCGAATTTATGTGACGTAGAGTCGCTCTTCATATTTTGATGATTATCATTACACATTGGATTCTGAACGCTAGTGGTTCGACACACAGCTGTCGCTCTGACAAATAGTCTCCTGCAATATTACAATTACTTATTTTTAAACTAGTTTAAATATTGTGATAATAAGCTATATTTGAAATATATAAACATCACCATGAATATGAAGTGTTGAAGTTGTGAATATCAATATACCTATATAACATATATGCTACGTTTCATTGAATCTCGTTAACTGAACTCCGTTACTTGCTGCCGTGGAGAGAGCCTCCTAGTTGAGCTAACCGGGAAGAAACACGGAGGGAGGCACTCCGCGACAATACGAGGACCTGGAGCCTCCCTTAGGTGCCGAAGATGACCGCTCCAATGGTTTTAGCCGGTAGAAGTCCCCCTTCGCCCTTCCCCATCAGGAGTGTTTTATTCCGCGAGCGCCAACCTTTCTGCCTGCCAGCAAGTCAGCTTCGGAATCTATCTCCCAACTATGTACTCCTTTGGCTCCTCCCCTCCGTCGAACCAAATTTGGCGCCAACTCTCCAATTCCACGTTTGTGTAGGCTCGTTAACGAAAACAGCAACCTGAACGACATATTAGCTATGGTTGTAGACAAAGTTTTGGTAGCGAGAGGTCTACCCGGCTATTGCTTCGAGACCTAGGCACTGCACCGCCCAAGTAGGGCACTGCTTGGGAAATGGCACACGGGGATCGCCTCCCGGCTTTGGTGAAGCAGCTATGCCCCGAGAACACCTGCATCAGACAGAGTGGACGGGGCATGGCAGAACAATGTCTCGAAACACATGATGCCATCATCGTCTTCATTTTAGCCGAAAACCTAACACTGCTGGCCGTAAGCCTCCCCAAAGATTGCCGCAACAACCACTCCGGGTTTGAGTTGTGTTCATTTCATTTTATTTCGGCCGAATAAAGTCCACTGCTGGACACAGGCCTCCCCCAAAGATCACCATAACGACCGATATAGGTGTGCGGAGTGCTCATTGGGGGGTTTTGCCATAATCGCTACGCTCGGCAGGCGGGTTGGCGATCGCAGTTGGGTGGTTAATGTACTCGAAGGACGCTGCTGCCCATCCTCCGGCTAATCCCATAGTCGCCTTTTACGACACCCATGGGATGAGATGGGTTGGTGTTATTCGTAACCGACACCACACGGCAAGTTGTTGTGAGTTGTGTGTGTTTGAGCTTTTGCCATAATCGCCGCGCTTGGCCATCGGGTTGGCGCTCGCAGTTGAGTTGTAAATGTACTAGAAGGATACTGTGCTTCCTTCGGCTAATCCCTAAGTCGGCTATGACGACAGCCTTAGGATGAGATGGGTTAGTGCTATTCTTAACCGGCATCAAACCACACCAGTTTCAAAAATTTACATCGGAGTAAAGACAACGTTATAAATCTTATATTTCAGCAAGACACCTTCCCCGTCGGTTTCTACATAGTGTTTATAGTGAAGACCTCAGACGAGGACTGTACGGACAAGGCTGGTAATGCCACGCTGCCTAAAGTTGCGCAGTATCTGGGGTGGACAGAGGAGGAAGAGGTTCAGGTCGTTACTAACGATGGAAGAGTCAAGAAGTTCAGGTACGTTGGAATATACGCTAAGAAGGCGACGGAAAATGAGAGGAAGAGGAGGCGACCACCTCTCTCCCTTCCTGTAGCAAATACACCGGGTGCCGGAGGGCGCTTGTCGATCTCCGGCCTCCATGGGTTGCGGCGAACAGAGAAATGTCAGAGACGGCGGTGCGCAATTCGCCTTGATTGTACGGCTAGGCAGACACAGGGGGACAGGGCCTGCGGGAAGGTGCCCCGAGACCTGCCGGGGGACTTGTTCATCACATCAACTGCTGAAAATTGGCCTCCTAATGAGCGGTCACATTGCTATGTTACCACGCTTGGCAGGCGGATTGGTGAACATAGTATGTTGTTATTACCACACAGAGGATGCTGCTGCCCCTCCTCTTGATATCAGCACTTTGTAGCCTATTACGTCACACATGGGTGAAGAGGAGTAGCCTATTTTAAATACAAAATGATACGATATGATTGTACACTCACAATTATTGTGCCTATGGCCTATAGTGTTTTCTCTGTCTCCTGCTTGCTACGGAGGGAAGTGGAACGTATATTCTTTCCTACTCCTCCTTTTTCTTTTCTGATTAATTTCGTTGCGGGTTCGAAGACCGTGATTCATTTCTCTGGGACACACCGACCTTCATTGGTCGGTGTTCTTTTCGGCGGTCGCCATTGTAGATCCTGGCTTACAGGAGTTGCAGTGGTTGGGAATGTGTGGAGGGCTTGTCCCAAAAAATCGGCTGAATGAAGTCCACTGCTGCACACAGGCCTCCCCAAAGACCATCACAATGACCGATATGGGTGTGTTGTGGGCTCATTGCGGGTCTTGCCATAATCACCACGCTGCGCAGACGGGTTGGCGATCGCAGTTGAGTTGTTAATGTACTCGAAGGATGCTGGCTCCGGCTAATCCCTTAGTTGACTTTTACGACACCCACGGGAAGAGATGGGGTGGTGGCATTCTGAGCCGGCACCACACGACATCATGAATGTGCTTTTATACAATAATGAATCACACGATTGCCTCTATAATACACAATAGAAAATTGAGTGCGTATTTTGGACGTAACGGAGTCTGAACCATCTCGTAACATCATCATTAGCTTCTACTCTTACCTTACAGCTCTGTAACAGTTTCAGGATAATCCAGACCATATCATATCAGGACTACGCGATAGCCGCGGGCGCTGCGTTGGCTTTCTTCAGCTCTTTCTACGTGGCTTTCATTGTTGCCATCCTGTGTAGGAAGAAGGTGCAACCGCAGGAGTCTCATGATGAAGGTGTGTATCCTTATCATATATTAGACGAACCAGATGCGACTCAACCATCATATCAGCCAAAGGAAGACGTCCAAAGTCAACACGCGGTTAAATTTGCTCGAAGTGTCAAAGTGCAGATCGATTTGATCGCTGCCACTATTCATGATAGCATAACCTCGCATGAGGGGAATTAGCACCGAGAACCGTTCTCCGTTGCGTGGGCAGAGTGGAGTTATTGGACTGCGAGGAATTCTTGAGGGGGCACCTAAACTAAAGATGGTAATTGTGGGTAAAACCTTAGCTCGGTTAGGCGTCGGCCCCTCCCGCGGTCGCGACGTTGGGCCCTCACACAGCTGGACCGCGAGTTGCTCGTCGCAGCTGCTAACGTCGCGGCCTGGCCAGAGGTCAATCAAGGGATCTTGCCCGATCCGGAGGAAGAAGCGTCCTGGTTCCGGGAGACGATGACGTCAATATGCGACGCATCCATGCCCCGGGCCAGGCGCTCCCGGCGTACGGCAGTGTACTGGTGGTCGGATGAGATCGCGCAGTTGCGCGCGGTCTGCCTGGCATCCCGTCGCCGGTACCAACGAAGCCGACGCCGGCACAGCGATACAGCCGGAGAGACTGACGAGGCCTATAGGGCCTACCGGGCGGCCACGCTGGCGTTTCAGACCGCCATCAGCGAGGCAAAGGCTCGGTCCTGGAACGAGCTCCTGGAGGGACTGGATAGGGATCCGTGGGGGACACCCTACCGTATGGTAGTGGGCAAGTTGCGCCCATATGTCCCCCCGGTGACCGAAACCATGGCCCCGGATTTGCTGAGAAGAGTACTTTCAACGCTCTTTCCGGCGGTCCGGGATCATCCTGGTCCCTCTCCACCCCCGATTACCTCGAGCTGGGCCGAGGAGTTGGGGGTTTCGGAAGGGGAGCTGGACCGAGCCATTGGCCGCCTGAAGAGTCGCAACACCGCACCGGGTCCGGACGGCATTCCGGGCCGTGCGTGGGTGTATGCACTGCAGTCTCTTGGGGACCGCTTGAGGCGGCTGTTCACCAGTTGCCTCCGTAGTAGCGTGTTCCCGTCCGGCTGGAAGGAAGCCGGATTGGTTCTCTTGAAGAAGGAAGGAAGGGCTGCAGAGTCGCCCTCTGCATACCGTCCCATTTGCCTGCTCGATGAGGCTTCGAAGCTATTCGAAAGAATAATTACCCGAAGACTCGTTGAGCACCTGTCGCGAGTTGGCCCCGACCTGGTCGAAAGTCAGTATAACTTCCGGCAGCGGCGGTCCACCATTGACGCGATTCTTCGCGTCCGCTCGCTGGCGGAACAGGCAGTGTCCCGGCGGGGTGGGGTGGCGTTGGCGGTCAGTCTAGACATCGTCAACGCCTTCAACTCCATCCCGTGGGGCGCTATTAGGGCGGCACTAGTCCATCATCGGTGTCCGCCCTACCTGCAGGGCATCATAGGGGCCTATCTGCGCGATAGGCACATTCGCTACGTGGGCAGGGACGGTAGCGTAAAGCGGAGGGAGATTACGTGCGGGGTTCCGCAGGGCTCAGTACTTGGCCCCCTTTTATGGAACCTTGCCTACGACGCAGTCCTGCGTGTCGTTCTCCCTGCTGGCGTCAGCTTAGTCTGCTACGCTGACGACACCCTGGTGTTGGCCAGCGGGGAGTCCTTCGAGGGAACCATCCGGCTTGCGGAGCAAGCGGTGGCAATTGTCGTGGCCAAAATCCACGCCCTGGGTCTGCGGATAGCGCCTCAAAAAACCGAGGCGCTATGGTTCCACAAACTGCCGAGGAGCAGAGAACCACCCAGTTCGTGGATACGCGTTGGTGACGCGCAAATCGGGGTGGGCCGGTACATGAAATACCTGGGGCTCACCCTGGACAGTCGTTGGGGCTTCGAAGAGCACTTCCAGCGCCTCGTCCCCCGAGTCGAGAGGGTAGTGGGTGCACTACACCGGCTGCTGCCCAATCTCGGGGGACCATGTGAGGAAGTTCGCCGTCTCTACGGAGGGGTTGTGCGGTCCGTGGCCCTCTACGGGGCGCCTGTATGGTCAGCTCGACTGTCAGGTGCCCAGCGCTGCAGAACCAAAATTCACGGTCTGCAGCGCAGAGTGGCTATCCGGATCGCACGATGATACCGAACGGTGTCCTACGAGGCGGCAACTCTCCTGGCGCGTTTTCCGCCTTTCGACATCCTGGCGGAGATGGATGCGTGGGTCTACGACCAGACACGCTCCCTCCGCCAGAGCGGCGAAGGCGCGCCTCCAGGGGCGTTGGACAAGCTGAGGCGGCTAGCACGCACGCACTTGGAAAGTGGCGCCGCCGCCTCCGAATGCAGTTCGCGACCAAGCGCGTCGTGGAGGCCGTCCTGCCGCTCTTTGGAGCCTGGCTCAGAAGGAGCGAGCGCGTCACCTACCGCCTGACGCAGGTGCTCACCGGGCACGGTTGTTTCGGTGCGTACCTGCACAGGATAGGACGTGAGGCCACGGCACAATGCCACCATTGTGATAGCGACCAGGACACCGCGCAGCACACGCTCGAGGCGTGCCCCGCGTGGGCCGCCGAGCGGCGGATCCTGGTCGATCGGATCGGGCAAGATCTCTCTCTGCCAGCAGTAGTGTCGGCTATGTTGGCAGAGCACGAAAACTGGAATGCAGTGGTCTCCTTCTGTGAGAGAGTCATGCTCCAGAAGGAGACCGCAGAGCGGGATCGGGAGAGGGCCGATCCCGCTCGAAGAAGGAGGAGACGGCGCCGGGGTAACAACCGCCCTGGCGCCTAATTCCCACACGCCTGAAACCCCCTGCCGTTGCTGTGAGGCAGGGGACCTCTGGGTTCGCGGGTGCGTAGATTGGGGAATCTGCGTGCCCAGACCAAGCGACCCAAGAGAAGACGGTAGCACGCGTGTGGTCACGCGCTGCCGTGGGACGCTTTGGGGGATCCTTTACAATTCCCCCGGGGGGGTGACCACTTTACAGTCACCCTCTCCGAGATGTGCCTATAGGCGTGGCACCAGTGGGCGGCTCTGGTGTGATCATACGAGGACCTGGAGCCTCCCTTAGGTGCCGAAGATGACCGCTCCAGTGGTTTTAGCCGGTAGGAGTCCGGCATACCCCTTCGTCCGTCCCCGGGGCGAAGGAAGTTCATGAAGAATTTCCACTGGGCACCAATAAAAAAATAAAAAAAGGCGTCGGCCCCTCTCCAGCGAAACCATTTCGAAGTGTCAGTCCGTTATTATTCATTTCGGCCGAATGAAGTCCACTGCTGGACACAGGCCTCCCCCAAACCCTCCACCACAATGACCGATATGGGTGTGTTGTGGGCTCATTGGGGGGTTTTGCCATAATCGCCACGCATGGCAGGCGGGTTGGCGATCACAGTTGATTTAATGTACTCGAAGGACGCTGCTGCCCATCCTCCGGCTAATCCAGGGGTTCCCAACCTTTTTTTGTCTACTGCCCACTTTAAGAATAAATTATTTTTAACGCCCCCCTTTTTAAACATACTTAAAAACCGCTAAGTACTTATAACTGATTATTGAAACGCAAATTTATAGTATTCGGACAGAGTATCTTTTATTGAAAATAAAACAAATATAATCAATTCTTATATAAAAACTAATGTGAAGGTTGAATCTGATGCTGTTCCATAAGTTTGTTGATATCAGGTTCCAATTTACTCAAAAACAGCCGCAAATCGCCACGTTCGGTAACACGCAAACGATTTCTCTTTTTAGTAAGCAGCGTTGCCACAGCACTAAATCCACGTTCACACAAATATGACGATGGGAATGCTATCAAAAATCGTTGAACAATAGACCACAATCCAGGGTACAATTGCGGGATCGGTTTTTGTAGCCAAAATTCTTGATATCCATTTTTGAACTTGATTTTTATTTCTTAGTTTGTTGTCAATTCTATAAGTTCTTCTTCCAGCTGAGGTGACATTGCTGTGTTGACATTTGAAAACGGATCCAACACCCAGTCTGGTATTTCCAAGTTTAAAATGTCCTGGTATCGTTCGGTGAAGTCAATGTGGAGGTTTTCCAAATGTTGGCAGTAGGCAAACAAGTCGTCGTTACTGCAGTATACTGATAAATTCGGAAAATTGTGAAACTCACGTCTGCCCATATTCTTTTTGTGCAGAAGCAGTTTGGCTGCGAAAGCAGCAACGACATTTTTTGTTTTAATTAAATTTAGTTCATCGCCTTGCAGTTGGAGGTTCATGTCGTTGAACATTTTATACAGGTCTGTCATGTAAGCTATATCATTCTTTGATGTTATGAGCTTGTTGCGCAGTTCTGTATCTTTAGTTTCCAAGAACTCTATCATAGAGTCAAACAGGTTGTAAAATCGAATCAGACAATTGCCTCTTGACAGCCAACGAACTTCAGTATGAAGCAACAAACGGTTGAAATCTTCGTCATTAGTAACACAAAGCTGATGAAATAATCTATCATTCAAAGAGCTGCTACGGATTTTATTGACTGCTTTGATGACATATTGCAGTGATTGAAATAGTCGTTCACTTAAGTTTCTAGCAACCAAATGTTGTCTATGAATAACGCAATGTATAGCAAGGACATCTGGAATTTTATTCTTTAAGTATGCTATGAAGCCTTTATGGCGCCCTGTCATAGCCGGAGCGCCATCAGTAGCAACTGATATAATATTTTTCAAAAGAATCTCTTTCTCTTCACAAAACTTTTCCAATGTATTGAATATGGTTTCGCCTTTTGTATCTGTCTCCAAATTTCTGGCAAACAATAGTTCTTCACGTATTTTCTCATCTTTAATAAACCTCACGTAAGATAGCAACAACGCTTCATTAGTTGGTAAAGTGGACTCATCGAGCTGAATTGAGAATTGACTAGTCCTCAGATGATTGCACAATGATTCTTCAATGTTTTCAGCCATTTCATCAATTCGTCTTTGCACAGAATTATTACTCAAAGGAATTTTTCTGATAATATCTGCGGCCGGTTTATGAAGCACAGTAGTTATTACTTCCTTTATTGCTGGCAAAATTAACTCTTCTCCGATGCTGTGTGGTTTGCCTTTTTGAGCAATTAACAAAGAGATATTGTTCGAAGCTCGAAGTCCGTCGTCATCTTGCTTAGCAGCCGCCGAAAATAGTTTTGATACACTTGGCTGAGTATTATGCTTCTTCTCTAGGTCTTGAAAATATGCTACATTCTTTTCTGTCTTATCTGGATGCATTTTATTCAAATGATCTTGCAGTCTTGAAGGCTTCATTGCTTCGTTCGAAAATGTTTTTAGACATAGAAGACACAAAGGCGACGACGGGTTTGTGGGATTTTCAATAAATCCGAATTTAATATATTCCGCAGAGTATTGCCGTCTCTTCTTGTTTACTTCCGACATTGTTTTGTTGTAAGAAATACGTAAGTGTTGAAATCAAGTACTGCTTATCTATTATGCGCGAAACCGCAAATGCAAATAAAATAAATTTACGTCGTTTATATAGGATTGCATAAGCAGCACGCACCAACAGGAATAAGACAAACGTGCATAAACTCGTTTATCTCATTCGACGCCCAATCGTACACGACAAGCAAGAACAAGTATTATAGAACCAGCCGATTGGTATAGGAATGTACAATTCGGATTATTTAACAAAAACTTGTTAAAACATGATTGCCCGCGGTCTTTTATATCGAACCGAGTTTGAGCTATATCTTAATTAATATTAGTTGATGTTCACAAGATGTAGTCGAGAGTCGAGAGCTCAGTCGGTGTCTAAGAGTCTTCCTAGCTAGGTAGATGAAATTATAAATTGACCCCAAAGCCCTACACAATGCCCCCTTTTTTTTCTGGGTCTCTTACCGCCCCCCTTTAGGCCTGCAGCGCCCACAAGGGGGCGTTATCGCCCACGTTGGGAAAGACTGATCTAGAAGTTATACAGAAACGCCACCATGTCGGTCCGAGTACATGAACAGAGCACGGGGGCAATTCCATTGCAGAGAGGTGTGAGACAGGGGGACGTCATTTCCCCGAAACTGTTCACCGCTGCAATGGAGGATGCCTTCAAGCTACTGGAGTGGAAAGGATTCGGCATTAACATCAATGGCGAGTATATCACTCACCTTCGATTTGCCGATGACATCGTAATCATGGCAGAATCGCTGCAAGAGCTCCGCACAATGCTCGATGATCTCAACAGAGTTTCCCAACAGGTGGGCCTTAAAATGAACATGGGCAAGACAAAAGTCGATGTCAAATGTCCATGTCGTGCCCACCCCAATATCCGTTGGGAGCTCTGTTCTCGAAGTTGTTGACGAGTATGTCTACCTAGGACAAACTGTCCAGTTAGGTAGGTCCAACTTCGAGAAAGAGGTCAATCGTCGAATCCGACTCGGCTGGGCAGCGTTCGGGAAACTTCGCAACGTCTTTTCGTCAACAATACCGCAATGCCTCAAGACGCAAGTCTTTAACCAGTGTGTGTTACCAGTGATGACATATGGAACAGAGACGTGGTCACTCACAATGGGCCTCATAAGAAAGCTCAAGGTCACTCAGCGAGCTATGGAGAGAGCTATGCTTGGTATTTCTCTACGGGATCGAATCAGAAATGAGGAGATCCGTAGAAGAACTAAAGTTGTCGACATAGCTGAAAGGATTAGTAAACTGAAGTGGCAATGGGCAGGGCACATTGCTCGTAGAACTGATGGCCGTTGGGGCACAAAGGTTCTCGAATGGAGACCGCGCACCGGAAAACGCAGCGTGGGACGACCTCCAACGAGGTGGACAGACGATCTGGTGAAGGTCGCTGGGAGTCGTTGGATGAGAGCGGCATGTGACCGCTCGTTGTGGAAATCTAAGGGGGAGGCCTATGTTCAGCAGTGGACGTCCTGTGGCTGATATGATGATGATGATGATGATCTAGAAGTATATAACACATTGAAATAGTCACCTAAGCACGTATCAGGTTTTAACTCTCAGCCTCGTTTTTATGAGACCGGTCCGGAAACCTCTGGCCCACATAATCAGCCATAATCATAGTATGGGTTGGTGGACTACACACACCATTGAGAACATTTTTGGGGCCCTCTCAGGGTGCAGGATTCCTCACGATGTTTTCCTTCACCGTTAACGCAAGTGATAATCAAATTCTGATCCGCGCATGAATCCAAAAAGTCAGAGGTGCGGGCGAGGATCGAACTCTGACCCTCCAGTATGGAAGGCAAGCGTGCAGCCACTAGGGTATCACTGGGCCACAACGTTAAGTAAATTAAGTGCAATAAATCACGGTCAGCAGGACGACCAGTAATCGTTTGAGTACTCCACAGAAGGCCACCTAACCCCACCGCTGACCCCCCACGATGACCACAACGTGCCTTCAGCGAGAAGACGCCACATCAACGTTGTGGACACGAGTGGCGAGAGCACCTCGAGACAGTGTTTAGTTGGCGATGGGGATGTCTTTACTTCGCAGCGCACAGGTAATATATCACCTTTTCGTTTGGTTTCGTGGTTAATGGCCAACCTTATGTCAGGATTGTTAGCCGCCTCAAGGTCTCCGACTGCTGTCTGATGACAACAACCGTGATGACCATCAATTAAAAGTGCCTACCGAAGTACGGAGATACTTAGCACTATATGGTCACCCATCGATATTTTGACCGCGCTGAGTGTTGCTTAACTCACCGATAGTTTACAGATCAACTGACTGAGCGCCATTATTGTAGAACGCCAAATCGAGTCCTTCATAAAGGACCACTCAGATATTATAAAATTATTGCTGCTATGAACAATCCTAAAGGAAAATTCCCATAATCACTAAGTTTTCAAACCGGATTGGTGATCGCAGTATATTGTATAATTCACCGGAGAACTCTGCTGCCCATCCTCTTTGAACCCCAATTCCAAACAAACTGTAGACATATTATATTCACCTGTATGAGTTTGTAAATTAATTATGAAATGAGTAAACAGCTATAGGCGGGCTATGTAATTGCGTGCGGGATACACCCCGCACTACTTGCGCCTCCCAAAAAATTGCATATTACTATCAACATTGGGAGGCCAAAGCGGAACTTACGAGATTTACTGACATCCACGGGATGATGAGGTGAGGTGATGGTTCTTTAGCCAAGATCCACACCGCCGGTACTTCTCTTTTTTTCTATCATCATCATATCAGCCAAAGGATGTCCACTGCTGAACAAAGTCCTCCCCCATGTAGTTCCACAATTGTGCCGTCAGTCGTCAGTATGGCTGATGCTGCTTCGCATCCCTCTGGCTTAGAGTCCCTTTATCGCCTTTTAGGAAAGGCATGGTAAGAGTTTCTAGACATATTTTTATCGTGGTTAACTCCTCATGGTTATACTCCGCCTTGAGCAAGGCGTACTGGGGTCGTACTGGCCAAGACCTCCACGGTACCCCTTCGAGCCATCTTACTCCTGGGCGCGAGATTTGCTGGTACATCATTAAACCAACAGTCAAGTCTTGGTCACCAACTCCAATCTAGCAGGACCCGTCCCCCTGTGTGGCCTGGCCAGCCGCACAATACCATAGAGGCGAAAACAGAAAGCTATCGTCACCCGTATCACCCATCCAAGTACTGACCGTGCCGGATGTCGCTTAACTTCGGTGATCGGACGACAACCGGTGTATTAAACGTAGTATGGAGATAGTTTCTAGTCTTAATGATGACTTTTTACGCAGATGGTGGCAGTTCATCGTCAGATACGGAGTCCGACTTCTCGACTCTAGATGATGTGAACACCGACAAGGATATCTACAGGCTTGGTGGAAAGCTCTGCGTCGCCAACTTGGCCAGGTAGGATAGAACTAAACTGATTTATTTTCTGAGAACTTCTACTTAATCGACGGCACGGTTGGTGCAGTGGCTGATACAGTCGGCTGCTGCGCTCCGGGTCTTGGGTCCGATTCCCACACGGAACAAATATTTGTATGATCTGCAGGTAGTTGTTCCGGGTCTGGGTGTATTGTATGTGGAGTTCATGTCTGTAAAACGCACCCACCACGAGAAATCCTAGTGTGGGGCAAAGTTTAAAAAAAATAACGTTTCAAACCTGCGCTTAAGAAATGGCTTATCGTCATCATATCAGCCATTTGTACGTCCACTGCTGGACATCGGCTCTCCCTCACAGACCTCCATAACTGTGTCGTCATTTTGGGGGTCATTTGCCAATACTCACCACCAAGTGATAATCTGCACATGAATCCGAAAAGTCAGAGGTGCGGGCGAGGATCAAACTCAGACCCTCCTGTGTGGAAGGCAAGCGTTCAACCACTGGACACGATTGTACAACAAAGGCCTTCCATAGCGGGGAATTGGTCAGCACGTTTTGCAGGCGGGTTGGTGAGCGCAGTATGACTGCTGTTCCACTAAAGGAACACTGCTAGCCATCCTTGGGGTTAAAATCCCTTAGTCGCCTTTCCGTGTGGTGTCCGGATTAAGAATATAGCATCCATCTACCGTGGAGGTCGTAAAAGGCGACTAAGGGACTAAACCAGAGGGATGGGCAGCAGCGTCCCTTCTGTGGAACACTAGCCATACTGCGCTACCAAAACAATCGTGGTGAATAATGGCAAATTGCCCCCACAAAGTGACGTCACATGGTATGTTCCCCGTTGTTTTATGGGGGGTGCTTTTGTTCAGCGGACGTTTTTGCTGGCTTGATGAGTCGCCTTCTACGACATCTACGGGAGGAGATGGAGTGGTGCTATATTCTTAATCCGGATAACACACCATAAATACCACACTATTTAATTAATATTATTTATGATTAGGTGCGCCCCGGTTTCACCCGCCGTATAATTTGAAAGAAATCGGATCATTTATGAATTGAATAAAAATGATTGTATAAAAAATAGTACATATATTGCATTTCATGACTATTCATTTTTTTTCGCGGAAACCTATTTCGTTTTCTAAAATAAAAGTAGCCTAAGTTACTCCTTATAACATTAGCTATCTGCCAGTGAAAGTTCCTGAAAATCGGTCAAGCCGTTTCGGAGTTTAGCCGAAACAAACAGATGGACAAAAAATTAATTAATTGTTATTTAGCTATTAGTACCGTATATACTTTCATAAGCATTGAGTATAAAGTTGTTATTTTGACATTACAAACAGACACTTCAATTTTATTTATTTGTATAGAGTGTATATATTGTTCCTAGGTGTCGCCCTCGTGTCCTGTCAGCCAGATCGAAGTTATATCTTTGGAACGTTCTAACCGTGGCCGTGTTCTACACATTGCCAGTTATCCAACTTGTGGTCACATATCAGAGGGTAAGTATCTTCTCTTTCTTCTAGAGGTTTCTTTATAACTGTGGGTAACGAAGTTAAGCATGTGGCTCTAACACTATTTCATTAAAAGAATTAAATTGAAAAATAATAGGGGAGCTTGGTTCATTATCTTAGTTCAATTGTAAATTCAAATTTCAAATTCTTAGATATTGATGTGCAGCATCCACCTCTGATCGCCAGCGTCATGGGTGCCCAGCGGGATGTCAGGAATAAAAACGAGTCACCAAGTGCTAAACGGGGATGGATTTACCAAAGCCAATTTTTTCCGGTTATATTATAATTTAGAATTAATCGATTGGGAATGGTTGTATAAGATTCAGAATCCAGGGGCAGCGTTGAGGTACTTTTATTAAGAAGTTAACGAGGCAATTAACGAGTGCACTCCTAGAAAAAGTTTTATCGATATTGGAAACTGCGGTCTTTGATTATGGATAGGCGAATACCGATGCCTCTGTCAGTTGTTGTAAGCCGAAAACAGCAATTAAAAAAAATATAAATAGGTTTAAAGACTACATTCATATTAGCCAGAGGACGTCCACCGCTGAACAAAGGCCTTCCACGTAGATTTCCACAACTATGTCAACGTTTTAGGGGGTAATTTGTCGATACTCTCCACTATTGGGGAAGTGGGTTGATGAGCGCGTTATGGCTACTACTCCACAGAAGGGACGTTGCTGCCCATCCCATGCTCGAGTCCCTTAGTCGCCTTTTCCGACATTCACGGGAGGAGATGGAGTGGTGCTATATTCTTAATCTGTACACCATACCTAATAAATGCATTATAAATGTCGTAACAGATGGAAAAAATCCATATTTGTTATTTTATATTAAAATTAAAATAACAAAACGGTACCCATTTTGTGACTTAACATTAATATATAAGACATTGATATTATTATAGGCAACACTAGAGTCAAATTTTATTAACATTGCCATATAAAAGATAATACAGTATACCTCATTCCAATGCTTCTTAACTGTTCCAGCTCCTGAACCAGTCAGGAAACCAAGACCTGTGCTACTTCAACTTCCTCTGCGCCCATCCTTTACTGATGCTGTCGGATTTCAACCACGTGTTCTCCAACCTTGGTTACGTGGTGCTGGGCTTGCTGTTCCTGATGCAGGTGTGGCGCAGACACACCAGTCACCACAACAAGTCACCAGCTCAGGTCAGGATATGGATATTATATAATATTGATATTGCGACATATTGTATACAGGCAGTTCATTTAAACTGGAGACCTGCTTAAACATACTACAGCATAACTATTATATTGGAAATTGTTTTAATGGCCTCTACGGGAGGACCCTAAACCAGAGGGATGGGCAGCAGCGTCGTGTCTGTGTAACAGTAGCCATTCTGCGCTCACTGACCCGCCTGCCAAGCGTGCTGAGTATTGGCAAATTCCCCCCAATTCCACAGTTGTGGAAATTTATGGGGGAGGCCTTTGTTCAGCAGTGGACGTTATATGGCCGATAGGATGATGATGACAATTCAGAGTCGTATTTTCTTTTCTTTTATATTTTAAGAAACTTTGCCCCACACTAGGATTGCTACTGTGTCGTGGGTGCGTTTACACACATAAATTCCACACACAATACACCTGGACCCGGAACAACTACCTGCAGATCGTACAAATATTTGTTCCGTGCGGGCATCGAACCCGCGACCCGGTGCGCAGCAGCCGACTGTCAGATCTAATCAGCCACTGCACCAACCGTGCCGTCAAGGACCGTTCAAACAACAGAATCCTGCAAAGAGCAGGATGTTGCCGTGTGGGCGGGGCGTAACAAGTTAGGATTATTCCCTACACATCTGTTTCATAAAAATAATCTATTTCCGGTCATTGGGTGCCTATATTCATTATGATCATCATCACAGCCAATAAACTGCTGGACTAAGTTTGCTTGTCTGTAGACAGAGCTGGGCATCCCGCAACACTTTGGCCTGCTGTACGCGATGGGGATCGCGCTGGTCAGCGAGGGGCTGCTCTCAGCTGCATACCACGTGTGTCCTAACAGCATGAACTTCCAGTTTGGTGAGTTATATATCGTTTTTAGGGTCCCGAACGTCCGAAGGAAAAAACGGCGGAACCCGTATAGGATCAATCGCACAGTCAATTTGGTGCGAATGCACTGGACCGATTAAGTTGATATTTGGTACACATGAATTTCTGCGACGCAAACACAAATGTGTTACGTGTTTTCGTCTTAAGATGCCATATCATTTTACGAACTATCTCGAACTTAGCTTCAACAAGCGGTGCTCGACCCTGGATTTTTTCTCGTAAAAACTGGAATTAATAATAAGTGGATATTATATGGATCACAACCATGAAACTTATCATATAAATGTTTATATTTTATTTTTATACAGTCAATTTGTTCTCTTTCTTCGTTCAATGTAGTCACTAGGACTGTGGTGTCCTTCCATTAAAAAGCGAGGATCCTCCACCCAGGCGGGTGGTATGCCTGGCGGGCCCAAGCCCAACGGTTGAAGTTGAGTGACTGTATACATACAGCGTCGTTATATTGATGCACTTTACGTTCAAGTAGATGTCGCTGTAAGTTGTAGTTAGATGCTGTTGATGTAGATGTCGCCACACATTCATTAAATGTTAAGCTACTAAGACTCGTAGATATTCAACTGTGTTCTGGTATCCTGTGCGGTGATTTTGTGTGAGGCAGTAATCTGGTAGAAGAAGGCTTCGGAGACCGCTCTCCCAATCCACCGCAGAAAACCAGGGGACCAAAGACGGGTACACAATGCCCTCTTCAGCCCCCTATAATTGTGGGCCATGAGTTGAGGACTTGGGACTTCATACTAAACGGGCTCGAGGTGGTGGCGCGTAGGTGCTGCACGCGCGATCCCCATAAATGGATTGAGGGGGAAACAACACGTTTTCCCGCTCGTTTGCGACCCCCATATTGATTGAGGGGGTAACAACATTTTCTCCCGCTCAAACGAGCCCCCGTTCGTCCTTAACCTTTGTTTTTTTTGTATTGGGCCCAGTGGACATTTTTCATGAACTTTCTCCGCCCCGGTAAAGGACGAAGGGGCATGCCGGACTCCTACCGGTTGTTCACTAGGGCGGTCATCTTCGGCACCTAACGGGGGCTCCAGGTCCTCGTAAGATCACACTAGAGCCGCCCATTGGTGCCACGCCTATAGGCACAACTCTGAAACGGTGACAGCGGTGTAAAGCGGTCCTCTCCCCGGGGGGATTGTAGTAGTTTCAGGCGTATGGGAATTAGGTGCCAGGGCGGTTGTTACCCCGGCGCCATCTCCTTCTTTGACCAGGATCGGCCCTCTCCCGATCCTTAATAAATACATCGCTTTTTAAATAACTTCAAATCTCACCTCAACAGACACTTCATTCATGTACGTGACATCTGTGCTCTGCATGGTCAAGATCTACCAGTCGCGGCACCCCGACATCAACGCTAGAGCGCACGCGACTTTCGGAGTACTTGCGCTTATTATATTTATTGGTAAGTGTTATATTTGGAAGCCTTTTGGTTCCCGGCTAAGGATGAACCACCCCTCTACCCATGGGTGTCGTAAAAGGCGACTAAGGGGTTGATGGCATGAGGATAAGATAAGATAAGAGGATGGGCAGCAGTGTCACCTGTGTGCTAATGACAACATTACTGCGATGACCTATCCGCTTGCCAAGCGTGGTAAATCACGGCGCTCATTGTAGTGATCATCGGGAGGCCCACGGTCAGTAGTGGACGTCTACGGCCTGGTGAGCGTCAGTATTGGGTGCGTATGCGTCCGTGTGTATGGATGTGAGTTTGTGTGAATGCGTGCGTGTGTGTACGTATGTGTGTATGCGTGTATGCATGCGTGTTTGCGTGCGAGCGTATATGTGCGTTATGTATCCTATGCTCTTTAAAATAAAATAAAAGATTGGGGTAATGGTTGGTACAGTCGGCTGCTGCGCTCCGGTTCGCGGGCTTGCCCCCGCACGGAAAAAAATATTTGTTTGATCTGCAGGTAGTTGTTCCGTTCTAGGTGTATTGTGTGTGGAATTTGTGTCTGTAAACGCACCCACGACATCACGATCCTAGGGTGGGGTTTTTTTAAAGGAAAAGTAGAATCCTGACATTATATGATTATTACAATTATCTTCCAGGTCTGGTGGGCGTCCTCAATGCAAACTTCTACTTCTGGATAGCGTTCACAGTGCTGCATCTGGTCACCTGTCTCATCATGACCTTCCAGATATACTACCTGGGCAGATTTAAATTGGGTGAGCTTAATTTTTAAGGCATGCCTTGGCGTTCCGGCGTGGTATGCCTTGCCGTAGTCAGGGTAAAGCATGGGGCGGTAAAAACCAAATCAACCTGGCTGCCAAGTGTGGTGAGTACTGATTTGACAAATTCCCCCCAAAATTACGACCAAATTGTGGAAATCTATGGGGGAGACCTTTGTTCAGCAATGGAAGTTCTTTGGCTGATATTGATGTATAAAATATCACCTATATATATACGGTGTGGTGCCGGATCAGAATACCACCACCAAGAAATGGGGATTTCTTCCCGCGGGTGTCGTAAAAGTCGACTAAGGGATTAGCCGGAGGATGGGCCGCAGCGTCCTTCGAGTACATTAACAACTCAACTGCGATCGCCAAGCGTGGCGGTTATGGCAAAACTCCCCAATGAACCCACAACACACCCATACCGGTCGTTGTGGTGATCTTTGGGGGAGGCGTGTGTCCAGCAGTGGACTTTATTCGGCCGAAATGATCATGTATAAAGTCTCGTGTAGCCATTGCAAAAGAATAATCTCGCGTAAGCGTCGCGTTCCTTGTAAGAGACGCGACCGTCTACGTCATGAGCCGCGCGGTCCACGAACGAGTTGCTCTTTAACGAGTGATATTCCTACAGATGGCGGTATAATCTACCGCGCGGCCCGGGAGCTCCTCACGCGCCCTCTGGCGGCCATCACGCCCACGTATTGTGGCAGATGTGTGCTCCTCATCATAGCTAACCTGTCCAATTGGGCCATAGCTGCTTACGGGTAAGTGACATTTTATTCTAATTACGATTTAATACTGGAACATTCGGCCGTGTGGTGCCGCCTCTAGAGTTGTTCACGAACTAAATACTAAAAAGAACTAGTTCCTGACGCTGTACTAGAATGAACTGTTCCGACAGCAAATAGGGCATCGGTCATTTAGTACTTTGTAGTACTCGTTCGGACTGGGAAAAAGACCCGGCAAGCGCCACGCGAGCCTCGCGGCGAACGAACGAACGAGATGCATTTCTCTGAGCTGCTGACGCACGGGAGTACGGAGTGGCTTTAAAATTCTTAGATCTCAAACTTCATCTATCTATAAGTTTTTAAACCATCGCGAATTTCACTCATATTAGACTATGATTTCGGGACTTTTCGCGCACAGATAAATCACACCAATGCCTCCTACATTGGTCAGACAAAACGTGCTATCGCAGAGAGAGTGAAGGAGCACATCACAGCGGTAAAGCACCGTCAAATCAACAAATCTGCCATAGCTGTACATTCAAACCACTGGATTAAGCTACACGACCCAAAAATCCTCTCCACTGATCGTCATTTCTACCCCAGAATTGTTCGTGAAGCGATTGAAATAAAAAAAGTACAAGAATTTCAATCGGGATGACGGATATAGATTGTCCTCATCGTGGAATCCAGTCATCGAGAAATGTGCGCGTCGCAATTTGTCTAAAAGTGTGTCCGCCGAAACGGTTAGCATTGTGTGTCGCATTTAATTTAATTCAGTATTAAGTGAATAGTTTATGCTCGTGACCACGGTCAATGCAACTTGGCCGAAACGTTGAGGTTAGTCAAAATATTGTTTTGATTCATCTATCTAAAAGTGTTTAGAACTTTAGTCCTCCATACTGATAGTAATATCGGCTTTTGTTATTTTGTTTTATTCTATAAACATTGCTTCCAAGGTTGCCTATGCGTATATATTTTCTAGGTGTTTCTTTTTTCGCAATCTTATGCACAGATTGCCACCCCATTTCATCCCGTGGGTGTCGTAAAAGTCGACTAAGGGATTAACCGGAGGATGGGCAGCAGCGTCCTTCGAGTACATTAACAACTCAACTGCGATCGCCAACCCGTCTGCCAAGCGTGGCGATTATGGCAAGACCCCCCGATGAGCACACAACACACCATATCGTCGTTGTGGTGATCTTTGGGGGAGGCCTGTGTCCAGCAGTGGATTACATTCGGCCGAAATGATGATGCACAGATTATAAATTGTTCAATCTGCTTGTTATCTACGTTATTATCTACAAGAAAGTACTAGAAGATGAAACTAATAGCTACATTTGAATGACTGTACTAGATCTAATCGCTCTGTTGTTGCTGTTTAAAATCCGAGCAAAGAGAAATATAATATTAAAAATAATATAAAATGTACTAGATCACCGAACTAGTACATTTGAATGACTGTACTAGATCGGAGCGCTCCGTTCAATGTTCGAGCAAGAACCAGTCTACCGGTTACGAATAGTACCAACCCATCTCATCCCGTGAGTGTCGTTCAAGGCGAGTATGGGATTAATTGGAGGATGGGCAGCAGCGTCCTTCGAGTACATTAACAACTCAACTGCGATTACCAACCCGCCTGCCAAGCGTAGCGCATTGGCATAATGCCAAACCCAGCAGTGGACTTTTTCGGCAGAAGCATTTGTTATATTTTCGGGGGTTATAAAGATTTTGTCGAAACAACTGTACAATGGACGCTATGAGAGTCAACGACGATAGTATGTCGGTAAACGCATAGTGGGGCCTTTTGTTATAGTCGTTTTATAAGTCTCAACTCAACCGCAACGTTGTGACATATGCTACTGTTCCAATGGTAACCTGTTCCAACAAGACCCTGTTCCAACAATTGTAGCTTCAGTTATAATTTGATACAATTTCCCTACATCTGCTACATTTCCAGTTCGATACTGTTCATTTACATCAAACTGTTCTGGTATTGATACAAAATTTGATGCAGTTAAGTGAAACACCATCGGGATTACTCGTTACTTCTGCTACGGTTCCGGTACGAACCTGATCTGCATCTACGACTGTTCTAATAGAAACCCATTCCAACTGTTCTAATAGAAACCCGTTCCTACTGGTACTTCAGAGTTCCACCTGTTCTGATATTAAATATGATCACGGTGTCTTTTAACACAGCGGCAAATATGCGTCTGCTACAGTTCTAAAATAAAACTATTCCGTTACATCTGCTATTTTTCTTATAGAAAGCAGTTCCAACAGTTCTGATATTATATATATTTTGTCACAGTGTCGTTAAATACAATCGCAATATCGCTTTACATCTACTCTGGTTTCAGTACAATTTTCTACCTAACGGTAAACATCTGCTACTACGAGTATTATAGAACTGTTCCACCTGTTCTGATATGAAATATAATTTGATACAGTGTCGGGCACCACAACCGTGATTTCCGTGGGATCTGCTACTGTTCTAAAACAAACTTATTCCATCTATTCTAGCATTTAATATCATCGTCACTGTGTCATTTAAACAGCGGTTAACATAGCGTTGTCTGCTGCGGTTCCAGTACGAACCTGTTCCTTCTTAAACTGTTTTGGTAGATACCTGTTCCAACTGCTCGACAGTAAATATAATTTGATGTAACGTTCGGGAAACTTCGCAACGGGTTTTCGTCAACAATACTGCAATGTCTCAAGACGAAAGTCTATAACCAGTGTGTGTTACCAGTGATGACATATGGAACAGAAGCGCGGTCACTCACAATAGGCCTCATAAGAAAGCTCAAGGTCACTCAGCGAGCTATGGAGACAGCTATGCTTGGTAGTTCTATAGGAGATTGAATCAGGAATGAGGAGATCCGTAGAAGAACTAAAGTTGCTGACATAGCCTATAAGATAGTAAAGTAAGATGAAGTCGCAATGGGCGCGGCATATTGCTCGTAAAACTGATGGCCGTTTGGACAAAAAGTTTCTCGAGTGGAGATCGCGCACCGAAAAACGCAGCATAAGACGACCTCTAATGCGATGGGTGGATGATCTGGTGAAGGTCGATGGGAGCCGTTGGATGCGTGTGGCATATAACCGGACTTTGTGGAAATCTGTGGGGGGGGGGGGGGGGGGCTTTGTTCAGCAGTGGACGTCCTTTGGCTGATATGATGATGATGCAATGTAAATACCCCAGTCGTAACAAGTCGGGATTTCGCGTCACATCTACTACTGGTCGAATTGAAACCAGTTCGAACTCATCATATCAGCCGAATGTGCTGGATACTGGCTTCCTGTATGTGCTGTTGCCGGTTGTGTGCTCGTTGAGGGTTTTGCCGTAAACGCCACGCTTCGCAGACGGGTTGGCGATTGCAGTTGAGTTGTTAATGTACTCGAAGGACGCTGCTGCCCATCCTCCGATTAATCCCATAGTCGCCTTTTATGACACCCACGGGTTGACATGACACCTTCAATTAGTAAAAACAAACTACCGTTCTACTGTAAACTTATTGTAACTGTTGTATTTATTTTCCTAGTGTCGCTCAACACAGCCGCGACTTCGCGTCCCACCTACTTCTGGTGCTGATGAGTAACCTATTCCTCTACACGCTGTTCTATATCGTGATGAAGTTGCTGCACCGAGAGTCCATCAGATGGTACAGGTATGTGTACATGGACATACATAGTAAGAACAATCCAAATGCAAATACCACATGTATCTTCTTATGCTGGGGCCACACTAAGGTTTAACGCCGTTAATCAGCCTGTTTCCTGGTAAAACGGATTTAAAAAAGATCCGCCAGAGGCACCACTAGTGGGTGGTACACGTGTTTTGATTTCCCTATTGACAGTTACGTTAAACGCATGTCTTATCATTGAAATAAATGATTTAATAAAGTGAATAAAAAATATCGAAAAATAAATTACCACGCCTTTTTTTTTTATTGGTGCCCAGTGGAAATTCTTCATGAACTTCCTTCGCCCCGGGGAAAGGCTAAGGGGTATGCCGGACTCCTACCGGCTAAAACCACTGGGGCGGTCATCTTCGGCACCTAAGGGAGGCTCCAGGTCCTCGTATGATCACACTGGAGCCACCCACTGGTGCCACGGTCACCCCCCCCGGGGGGATTGTAAAGGATCCCGCGGCAGCGCGTGACCACATGCGTGCTACCCTCTTAAATTACCACGCCTACCAAACACTGTGCATTCGCGAATTCCACTTTAGATAGTCAATATAAACAAGATGGTATAAAATTTGTGACTAAACCACGGCATGCAAGCCATCGTTTTCAATCCCGGACAAGATGATCTTGTATTTTTGCAAAATTATGCTCCGGGTACATCATATTCTGTTAATTCCATTTTTACAATGTACGTTTAACGTACTGTCAATAGGGAAATCAAAACACGTGTACCCCCACTAGTGCTGCTCCTGGCGGATCTTCAAAACCTTCCGAGGAAACAGGCTAATATTCGCGTTTAATGGATACTAGATATAGGTGTAGCCACAACTTAACGCGCTAATTTTGTAATGGCGTTCATAATGCTGTTAGACGTTAGGCGATAGATCGGTTGGCGGTTTTTTTGGCACATCAAAGAGATTTAGCGCGATATTTAATGCGTGTAGTGGCCACAATTGCGTTTCTTAGTGTGTGCATGTGCACTGAGACTGCTATAGGACTGTACGTGTGTGTTTCCCGCCCGAAGCAAATGTTGATCGACGATAACTATGGCTGGAGATTAATATTAAGTATTATGTGATTATGGAGTGGTATCAAATAATACAGTCTAGCAGCTTCAGCCGCCATTTCAAAAATAATTATAATAATTTGTCGAATAGTGCGATTTATCGACATTAAGACTTTAAATGCCACTGCCACAGGTGTGGCCACTCAGTTGCCACAGGTGTGGCCACTCAGTTGCCACAGGTGTGGCCACTCAGTTGCCACAGGCTGAACGCATTATTTTGTGGAATATTTTTGGGTCTTATTTTTTTTTTTTTTTTTTTTTTTTTTTAAACATTGCCCCACACTAGGGTTTCTCCTGTGTCGTGGGTGCGTTTACAGACATAAATTCAATACACCCAGACCCGGAACAACTACCTGCAGATCATACAAATATTTGTTCCGTGCGGGAATCGAACCCGCGACCCGGAGCGCAGCTGCCGACTGTGTCAGCCACTGCACCAACCGTGCCGTCATTCACGTCAATCACGTCACGTCATCAATTATTGCGATAGTGGGCGTTAGACGTTAACTTTAGTGTGACCACAGTAATACTATCAATCACCACGCCCAGCGAAGCTCTTTATGTTGTCCGTATATAATACCACCCCGTCTCCTTCCGTGGATGTCGTAAAAACCAGAGGGATGGGCAGCAGCGTCCCTTCTGTGAAACAGTACAGTGTGTGACATTAGCCTTACTGCGCTCCGCAACCCGCCTGCCAGGCGTGGTGGCTAGTGCCAGATTGTTGGAAATCTATGGAGGAGGCCTTTGTTCAGCAGTGAATGACCTTCGGGTGACATGTTGATGATGATAATCTCCGTTCAGTTCTAGACACAGTCCTCTCCCAATATGCAGCAACCATGCTCTACCCAAGCCATCTCATAAATATTTGTCCTTTATCCTACAGCTGGATGTTCATAGTCACGACGTACTCCATATGGTTTGGGTCCAGCTACTTCTACTTGGATCAGAACACCAATTGGGCGGTGAGTACCTTCTAATCAACAGGAAAATCTTCTAGAACTCACTTTTTCTTTGACGGCGCGATTTTTGGCGCAGTGGTGTCGTGTTGCTCTTGGCGTTTTTCGTCAAGAGATGCGTGTTCGAACCCGCATTGAACAAATATTTGTATGGTTTACCTCTGCGGTGTCAGACCCGATTGAACGGCTTCGATATGTCAAGGCTAACAGCCAATGCCTCACTTTGACTCTGTGCGTTGCGTGTCAGATTTTTTGTAAACTTCAAATAAACGTGAAAGAGCCCTGCTTTAGTCATGTGATTGGAGCTCGTAAATGGCTGGCTCGATCGGAGAGTACACATCAAGCTATAAAAAACCAGTATAAGATGATCTCGCATTGTATAGGCTTTCGGTATGATGAGAGATCAGCGTATACTGGTTTCGTATAGATTGATGTGTAGCCGTGTATACCACGCCGTCAGAGTACCGGCGCGAAGTACCAACATTATTGGTAACGATTGTTGTTGCTTTTCAAATTGAAAGCCTAACACTCAAGAATATGGCAGACATATCACATGAGGGTCTTCATTTCGGCGAAATGAAGATGAGGGTCTTCATTTCGGCGAAATGAAGTCCACTGCTGGACACAGGCCCCCCCAAAGATCACCACAACGACCGATATGGGTGTGCTGTGTGCTCACTGGGGGGTCTGCCATAATCGTCACGCTTGGCAGGCGGGTTGGCGATCGCAGTTGAGTTGTTAATGTACTCGAAGGACGCTGCTGCCCATGCTCCTCATACAGTAGCAATTTATAAAGCACACTTGCACTGTAGCGATTTAGACAAATAATAGGGCGCGTCTTCGTGTATATAGTTCACTATCTATACAACTGGCAACCGTTACCAGTTAGTCCGTGTGGTGTGCGGTTAAGAATATAGCACCACTCCATCTCCTTATGGATGTCGTAAAAGGCGACTAAGGGACTCTTAAACCAGAGGGATTGGCAGCAGCATCCCTTCTGTGAAGCGGTAGCTATACTGCGCTCACCAACCCGCCTGCCAAGCGTGGTGAGTATTGGCAAATACCCCCCAAAATGATGACACAGTTGTGGAGTCTATGGGGGAGGGTCTTTGTTCAGCAGTGGACGTATAAATGGCCGAAATGATGAACCGGTACCAGACGCGCGCATACTCAAAATGACGTTGTACTAATGGCTCTCTCGTTCCACAGCTGACCCCAGCTCAGTCCCGTCAGAGCAACCGCCAGTGTTCCCTGCTCCAACTGTACGATTCTCACGACATCTGGCACTTCCTATCCTCAACTGCGATGTTCTTCTCCTTCAACATGTATCTGACCATAGACGACAACCTCTCCAGGACGCCCAGGAATAATATTATGGTGTTTTAAATTACGGTACCGTTTTAGTATTTGTTTTGTGAAGACCGGCTTGCCGGGCTTGCATGGGCTTGCGTGGGCTTGTGTATGTTCGTTTGCCTAAAAGGTATATTTGGCGTTATGATTTAGAATAAGTTGAAACTACGTTCTTGATGATAAAACTGTTAGGCAATATATAAAAATTCTAAAGAAACATTGTCCTGTTAGCCGGTTTGGTCTTTTGGATGGCGTCTTTTGTTATTGTGCTCATGTTTATAGGCTTTGAGACCGAGTTCTAGTGTTGTCCCAAGTCTCATAATGTATTATCCGTTTCAAATGCTGTTGGGGTAGGAACTTTTGAAATTGCGTTACGCGGCAGTGAATACGTGTAGTGTCAGTGTTTTAGTTTTTTCGTTTAATCTGTAAATTTATTTGTTAGGTAGATAGTTATGTCTGTCTGTAGTATATGTTATGTATGTAGTGAGTTTAATCTATAGTGATTGTTTTGAAATAATTACTTTTTAACCGACGACAAAAAGGAGGCTTTTTTTGTATGTATGTACACCGATTACTCCGAGATTTGTGGACCGATTTGAGCAATTCTTTTTTTAACAGGTGCAGTATGCTTTCGAGTTGGTCCTATATAAATTTCATTACATTTAATTGAGTAGTTTTTTAGCCAGCTTCAATAAACAGGTTAATTTGACTACGTTTATCTAGATGATGTCTTAATAGTTTCGATTCCACTGAGATCAGAGAACCGATTCGAGTCATTCTTAATTTTAGTGTTAAATAGTGATACCAAATTGGAAAAAGTTCTTACATTTACTTTCACTAAAAAGAAACAAATAACTCTTTAACAAAAAAAATATACCGACTTCAAAAACCCTACACGATATAAAAACATTAAAACCACTGAAAAAGAAAAAAAATGAAGTCGGACGGGGCTAGGTATGCCCCAACCATGGTCCACGCAGACCAACGAGAACAACAAGTTATATTTTATACCGTGTAGGGTGTTTGAAGTCGGTATTTTTTTGTTTTAAAGTTTTACTACATATCAATAATCTTTTGACAAAGAAAAATATTTTTGCAGGTCTCTCTATCAAAATAATCATAAGCATTTCCCGAGCGCTACTGTTTTGCACTTATTTTAGTCCATAGTAGCTTAAAATAAATAAATAAATAAATAACTTAAACAATATTATTAACCGCTCGATACCGTTCTTGTCGTTACTGATAACTGTCAGTTGCCGTCAAACGGCGCTCCATTCTATAAATGTATGTCCTAAGTGTATCCTAACAGCATTTGGAACGACTAGTACGTTGTGTTGATGTCAAGGGAGATCGGTATCCATAGTGTAATTTTATTATATGGAAATATGTCTTTATTTAGATTAGAAAATATCGTTTGCGTAGGGACTAAATAACTCGTAAATTAACTATTTATTTATGTAAAAGAAATATCCCGTCCGTCTATTGATATGTTATATGTATCCTTGCAGTTACGATTTTTGAGTAAATTAACGAAACAATAAACATTGATGTCAAGTATTTTTGTTATTTTGCTTCAATCAAAGCAGCTTTATTAAAGAGATATCAAAATGCTTGTTAGATGAAATGGCGCAGAGTGCTTTGACCTATAAACGAATGCTGAGTCAGTTTGGACTAAACGTCCAGTTATTTAGTTCACCCTGTACGCTACCGGTATACAAGTAAATTTGTGAGTTGTGAACCAAGGGCGGATCCGGGGTGAAGGAGGACAGGGGGCTTAACCCCCCCCCCCCCCCACCCATAAAACTGGGTGTATAGTTGATCCTAGACCAAACATCAACAATAACCTCTGAAATTCTTGACATGAGACACCGAGCCCCCCCTCCCAGATTAAAATTCTGGATCCGCCCTTGTTGTGAACGATCTAAATGTAAACCTTGTGTCAGAGTTGTGCAAGCCGCCCGAAGGCCTCTTTGGCTTAACGACTGCCGTCTACGGAGACGCTCAGTGGAAATATCACTATACGGTCACTCATCCATAGTCTGACCTCGCCAAGCGTTGCTTAACCTCACAAATTATTCAACTTATTTTGAGACTGTTATGTATTGACTTTTATATTGTATGTTTGTTCTTATGTGAAGTTTATTGTAACTTAGAATTAGGAAGTTAGAAATTGTTAATAGTGTTGTGTTAGTCAAAATTATCAATGCAGGATTTAAAGGCTAGAAAATTTATATAATAAGTATTTTTAAGTTTCCTTGGACATTAATGATTTTTTGTCGCAGTGAGATATTGAACGAATTACGAAGGCTGAAGCCGGAAGATGAAATTGTTTATAACTAATTTATTAGAAATTAAAAATTGAATTTATTACTAATCTAATTTAGGTGAAATTTGGTCGATGGTTATATCAAGAACGATCCAATCGTGGAAACGAGTGTTCAAATCAGGTCCCATGTTAGTTCGGCACCCCGATTTGCTAAAAACAGCGACAGCAACTATCGCGCAGACAAGAATCCACCGGTGGCAAATCGCCAAAAGAATTGGTATTGCGTAAGGCATTCGCCCGCCAATCGCTGGATGCATAGTAACTAGCGTCATTAGCGATAATCTTGCTGTGTGGGTGTAATTTGAAGATCATAAATAGCCCGACAGAGGCGCGTCAGAGGTCTTCGCCTGTTTAGTCGCTATCGGCAAATAGGTAATACCAAATTGACGTTTGACAGCGGCGTTGGAGCAATTTGCGCCTGTTGCAAAGCGTCTGTCTCTGACGCGCCTCTGTCGGACAATCAATGAACTAAAAAAGTTCATTCTTTTTAGTTCCACTGGTGGCTACTGGCGCTAGTAACTATGCATCTTCCACAAGCAGCGACAAGCAAACATGGCTAACGTAATACCAATTTTTTGTCGCTTTGCCACCGGTGGGTGCTTGGCTGCGCGATAGCTGCTATCGCGTCTGCCGTTGCTGTTTTTAGCTAATCAGCCCGCCGGTCGTAATGTGCTGCGCCGGCGCCTCGTACCAGTTAGTTGTGATACGCAATAACGGTGTCAAGTAATGAGCAATCTTTATGTTACACCGGAGCGTAACAAACGTTAGGAATCACGTAAATGCCTGGCGATATAGTTTAACAGCTTATTTGACTATCTGACAACGTAATTATATACCTCTTAGAATCTACAGTCTGTAAGAATTATGCAAAAAAACTGAAATCTCTACGGTTAGAAGGACGACGTCGATAGTATATATGTATTCGATAGAATATTTTCATATAATCACATCCGTAAGTGATATTCGTGTTTATAAGTGAATGCGGATTTACAGATTATTATTTGTGCGTGCAAACTCATCGTATAAAGGTCTATCCACACAGGTCCGGTCAGCGTGATCTGGGCTCAGTGTCATCAGGGAATCCGGCAACAGTATTCAGATGTTTTATTATCTTTGTTTCATACAGAAGAATTAGCAATTCCAATATTATCGATCTTAATAGATCGTAGATCGATTAACAGTGATAGCCTAGTAGTTGAACGCTTGCTTCCATACAGAGAGGGTCTTAGTTCGATCCCAGCCCGCACCTCTGACTTGATCACTCGCATTAACAGTGAAGGAAACATCGCGAGGAAACTTGCACACCTGTTACCGCTCCAAAATGTTCTCAATTATACACAGGGTGTCCAGTAAATAGCACGACATACTGCAGGGGGTGAGAGCTTGAACCTACCAAAAAAACAATATATCTTCAGCAAAATCTTACGGATTTTTTTTTTCACCACTGTAGGCTAAAGTTAAGCGATAAGAATATTGTACTGTGAAAATTTAAATAAAAATTGTATTTCTTGAAAACATTTTAGTTTTTAATAGAATAAAGACTTATCAATGAGTAAAGTAACTATTCACAAATAATTTAAGGTAAAAAAAAAACTAGAAAAGGAATTTTTCATTACGAGATGCTTAAAAATCTGTGTCAAGATAGAGATTTTTCGATATTTCGGAAAAGTTTGTACTACTGTAAATCCGTAAGTTTTTGCTGAATATTGTGTTTTTTGGTAGGTATGGACCCAATTTCTCACCCCCTGCAGTATGTCGTGCTATTTACTGGACACCCTGTATGTGGTACGCCAACCCGCACTAGGCCAGCGTGGTGACTAAGGTGTAAGCTTTCTCATCGTGATGGGCTGATATGTAATAGAAAGTAATAAAAACGTGCATTTTATTTAAACATTTCTGTATCCGTTTTGCTCAACAAGTCTCGTCCGAGTGGTTTTAAACGCTAACGGAGCATGCGTACGTCAGAGCATACTCCAGATCACTCGGGGCCCAGATGCGCATGCGCCTGACACGGCCATGTGTGAACATGTTCATACAAAATGTATGCAAGCAATCTTTTTCCCGAAACGCTGCCCTGAGGTTGATTCGAGGGTGTGGATAGACCTTAAAGAGTTCATGAACATGGGTTCGTATGAGTCTGAAACTAGTCGGGCATATCTGCAATATTCACGCGGTTACCCGCCATGTAAAATACACGAATTAAAAAGAAACTCATTTCACAGCTTCATTCATTTAGCATAATACAGCCCTGTATCGCGAGGCAAGTGGTCTCAGGAGACATGCAAAGTTGTTACTTTTAAATTGTCTTAACTATTAATTTTATTATTTAGGTTTGAGGACCACTATAGTTATCGAAAGTACTGGGCAAAGCGACTAATATCTCGAGGTGACAAGCACAATGTGACGCCATGCAGGACTTGTAGCATTACAATTGTTATGGGCAGGCGTGACGCGCTTACCAACAGGCCAATGTCCTGCCCGTCGTGTCACTAGGGTTCATCAAAAATACGGATCTTGTACAAAAAAGTTATTCTCTGCAAACCTCATACATCCCTCATCTTTTACTTGAAATTACCATGACAAACGTTGCTCAAAAATGTATTGATTTTTAATTTATATTTTTCCTTATATACTGTTATTCGATTAAAGAGTCGATAGTCATTTGCGTGTGGTGCCGGCTCAGAATGCCACCACCCCATCTCCTCCCATGGGTGTCGTAAAAGTCGACTAAGGGATTAGCCGGAGGATGGGCAGCAGCGTCCTTCGAGTATATAAACAACTCAACTGCGATCGCCAACCCGTCTGCCAAGCGTGGCGATTATGGCAAAACCCCCCAATGAGCCCACAACACATCCATATCGGTCGTTGTGGACATCTTTGGGGGAGGCCTGTGTCCAGCAGTGGACTTCATTCGGCCGTAATGATGAGTCATTTGCGTTTAGTTGATTTTTAGAAATAATCCTTTTTATCAAATAATATAAATTTTGATAGGAAATTAAATGGTAAGCAAATATACAAATACATTTTTTATTATTTTATTTTATTACAGAGAAGGCCTTTTTCTTTTAATTTGGTTTTATTATCTCATCTTGTTAGTTAGATATGATATTGCCAGAAGTCTTATTTCGTTTTATATTGCAAAATAAATTATTTGTCCAGAGTTGGGCTGCGGCGAATTCACAGGCTTGGTATGGCCGAACCAGATATGTCACGCGGGACTTGACAAAATGATAGGTGCTGTCCCCTTGGTGCCGTCTGTACAGTTATTTCTATCTTTCAGTACATCTTTATTATAGCACACTTAACACTGTAGTAGGCTTTAAATCTGGCTGTAAATGTCCAGTAAAAACTGATCTCTTGCTGTATAGGCTTTCTGTACCATGAGAGATCAGCTTATACTGGAACTTATAGCTTGTTAAGTAGCCGTGTGTACATTCTAGAACTGTTGATGTTCTTGCTATAAGCACCTATGTAATAAGTAATCGCCTTTAAGTAACTTTAATACTATTATAAAAAACTTTTACTATTATTTATTATAAATAAATGTGGAAGTTTACGTTTGAATGTTCGAGGCTCCATCACACCTGAAAGAATTCCAAAGAAATTTACTATACAGGTAGATATGTCGTGGAGTGGGATATAGGATAGGTTTTAATGCGTTATCAAGTTCCCATAAAGGTTTAAATTATTTCCCTCTCAGATAAAGTCCCGGGTGTCAACTAGTATTACTTCAGATATAAAACATATTGTTTCAAGTAGACACACTTAAAACGTGAAAAAATATTTCATACGAAACGGTAGAGTATGTCAGTGTAGGATTTAAACTAAATTTAAACTTTCAACTTTTTCGCTATTTAGTATTAGATTAGTATTTAAAATTTAAAGTAAAATTCAAGACTTATTAGCTTGCAGTCACGTCTTAGTAATTTATTATGGCCGATGATTTTAGTCGACTATGTGTATGGAGCTCATCGACTACATTTCCTGAGTCAATTCTTGATTTTTAAAAAAGCCACTTAGTATAAACTAATATGAGTGAAATTCGCGATAGTTTAAAAACTTATATAGCCACTAAGAAGTCAGGCCAGGACCTAGTATTTTATTTTTTTATTTAAAAAAACGTTGCCATGGATAGGATTTCTCCTGTGTCGTGGGTGCGTTTACAGACATTAATTCCACATACAATACACCCAGACCCGGACCAACTACCTGCAGGTCATACAAATATTTGTTCCGTGTGGGAATCGAACCCACGACCCGGAGCGCAGCAGCCGACTGTATCAGCCACTGCAGCAACCGTGCCGTATTGAAACCTTAATCCAAAATGGTTGTTAAGAAATTTTTTTGAATAAAGAAAGAGTGCTCTATACATATAGTCGACTAAATGTCGGTCGGTGAACACCAAAGCTTAAAATTAGATAAAATCAATTAGTGAAAACAAGGTGCTAAGAAATTTTTCAAGTAAATTAAATTTAATGTATCGTCTCATTGCTTGTAAGTTTATTAAAACTGAACAATATTCCTTGATAAAGGTAGACGCGTCGTCGCTTTTCCCTACATACCTTTTAATATTATAAAGATACATGATTAGAGTTGCTATACTCGGCTAGTCTCGTTCGGCAGGTTTTCTTGGCCGGGGAAGGCCTTATTGAAATGTCCTCTGAAATCATTTCAATTAGGCAATTCGAAGAAGAAAATATGCAATTTTATATTTTTTTTAAATCTTACCCCCGGCTACTATTGGCTTAGACAATTACGGGCCAATTTTATTAGTGCTGTGTCATGTAGTTTTTAATCGGGACTAATCTAGGTTTTTCTCTGGACATGTGGATATAGGTTTCGATACTTTATTATTGTTTGTTTTGACCGTCTAAATAAATATGTCTCCAATGTCATTATAAAAATAATTTTTTAATTGTGAAAGTTATTTAATTTCTCACCTATAAAGCTTCTTTTTAAATATGTAAGTTAAGATTTAAGCTAAATTATAAATAGTCCAGAGGAGATACACACGCGTCTTTAAACGAAAAATACTGTTATATAAAATACGCGCGCGTATTTGTATGCTACAATTTAGTGTTGCTTAAAATTCGACTATCGATAAGACTACCCTTAAAACATTCATACTATCGATTGGCCGATCAATAGTATCGATACTATCGATTTTATTTTACATATTGAACAATACTATCGATAGAATCGATAGTTGAAATTATACAATGGTATCGATACTATCGAAAGTATTACACGATTTTTGACTATCGATAGTATCGATAGTATTTATGACCCAGTTCGATAGTATCGACACTATCGATAGTATTGTTGCCAAGCTCCCAATCAATACTATCGATACTATTGATAATATCGATACTATCGATAGGGCAATCGATAGTATGAGTGATTTGGGGTTATATGACACTATCGATTGGCTATCGATTTTTAAGCAACACTACTACAATTCCCCCTTAGTCTGATACCGGCCATCGTCAGCGATGGTTCAGTGGCAGTCTAACTCCCGCGCGCTATCGATAGCCTAGCATCAAAATAACAGTTTGTTATTAAAATTGGGTGAACAAAAGCTGTAAAATATTCTAAACGAATGAAATAAAGAAAGCTTATTTAATAAAATAATGTAAGACATGGTTAAGAACAAATAAGCACCTAAACGCCAATATGATTTTATTATTGTTGTAGTTCGCCGCGTAAGAATACCGGGGTGAGAGAGGAGTGCGGGACGCGATGCCCGATTTGAGATTAATAGATTACCAGTGCCTCGCCTAAATAAAACATTATTTATTTCCATACTTTCTAACACCCCATTGTTTAGATCGTAAATATCTTGCAATAGAATCGCACATTGCCTACGTAGTCGCGTTACGTCACTGCTAAGTAGGCAGGGAGGGATAGCTCGCAGCGTGCGGCTGGGCACTAGTGTTGCTTAAAAATCGACTATCGATACTATCGATTTTATTTTACATATCGATCAATACTATCGATAGTTGAAATTATACAACAGTATCGATACTATCGATAGTATTACATGATTTTTGACTATCGATAGTATTTACGACCCAGTTCGATAGTATCGGCACTATCGATACTATCGATAGTATTGTTGCAAAGCTCCCAATCAATACTATCGATACTATTGATAATATCGATACTATCGATACTATTGATAATATCGATACTATCGATAGGGCAATCGATAGTATGAGTGATTTGGGGTTATATGACACTATCGATTGACTATCGATTTTTAAGCAACACTACTGGGCACCTTCCTTCACCTCAGTCTGGTTCTAACCCTCGTGCCGCGAAGCCTATGCAGTTCCGTACTAAATCTCATACACCAATATACCCGCCTGTTTCGCTAGTAATTGGTGGATCGAACTGTGTCGTTTTTTACTGTTCTGTAACTTTGTGTGTGCCTAAACTGTTGTGCCTTTGTTCCTTCCACGATCAGTGTGATTTGTGTTTGTGAATATTACAATCGTGAGTAAACAACAAATTTTATCTTACTAACACTCGCCACATTCACCAAAACACATTTATAGTACTTACCCACCAAATAATTATTTTATGGTAATTCAAAAATCAATCCAAACTAGCTAACTAAGCAACTCTAGCATATTTTATTCAATATTCTTTTGTAGAAATTCGGTTAGGAAACTTGAGTGTACAAACCATATAGTGGAATACAGTGGCAGTGCTAGGTTTTTCCAAGACATTACTTAATTTAAATGTATCCATAATTAGACCTAAGCTGCGGAACGCCCGTTTAGTTTAGTTGGGCGAACTTTGAGTAGTTTCTCAAATTGCATAATTTGTGCAAATGTTTATTTTAAATTGTGCACTTTTTACTTATACCAGTGTAATAATTTTTTATTTTTACCGACTTCAAAAAGGAGGAGGTTCTCAATTCGATACGTTTTATTATTATTAATGTACACTGATTACTCGGAGATTTGTAGACCGATTTGAGCGATTCCTTTTTTAATAGGTGCAGAATGCTTTCGAATTGGTCCCATATAAATTTCATTACAGTTGATTAAGTAGTTTTTTAACCAGCTTCAATAAACAGGTTTAATTTGACTGCGCTTACCTAGATGATGTCTTAATAGTTTCGATGCTTAGAATTATTTTTAGTGTTAGATACGGATACCAAATTGGGAAAAGTTCTTACATTTATAATAAAACTTTTTAACAATAAAATACTGACTTCAAAATTCAATACGATATTGAAACCACTAAAAAGGGCCAGGTATACCCCAGCCATGGTCCATGCAGACCAACTAGTTATATTTATGGGCCCCGCCCGACTTAATAAATGAAGTAATATTTTTCTTTTTAGTGGTTTTAATATCGTATAAAATTTTGAAGTCGGTTTAAAAAAAACCAATTTCAAACAGTCTAATAATGTGTGTTTTATTGTTGCATGACGGTATATGGTGATTTGAACACTTGAATATTCGCTTCCCTGTTAATTTGTATGCAAGAGATGCGTCGTGGGTATTCGTCTACGAAAGCGTACGTATTTTGTTTGAAGGCTAAAGATGGCGTTAGTGTTTCTTTAGTTTTCCTAAGGCCCGTATTACAGATCGAGAATCAAAACTCGAAGTAGAATTGGAGCCGAGATTGTGTTAATCAAATGTGAACCCTATGTAATACGTCTAGCATTTAAATTCAATTGATGCAATCTCCACTCAATTTCTGCTTGAGTTTTGATTATCGATCTGTAATACGGGCCTAAGACCGCACAGTCGCCGTCGTCTATATTGTATGATCAAAATTTTAAGACTGTTGTCATTTCCCTTATGTAAATAAATAACGCTTATAAATATGTTGGTTTGTTTTTTTCATCAGCCCGTAAACGGTTACAGTTCACGTGCCTCCTCACGGACTATCCTGAATGACAGTGAGGAGGTATCGCCATAGTCCCCACGCTTAGCAAACTGGTGATTGAAGTTGGTAAGCATACTAGGACGCTCCTGCGGTTTGACTGACAAAAACTCTAGATTTCTAATTGCGACACCCACGGTCTTCTAGTCATGGTGGCTAAATGGACAAACGGTGTGCGGGAATTTGAAAAAATCTTTACAGAACAAACAAATAAAAATACTAAAATTTCCGCATTACTTTTATTCCTCATAACCTACATCTACAAGCTGAAATAAACGAATATTTATATTACACGATTGTAAATACAAGGTCGCCGCGCTAGTGGCGCCCTCTGCGTCCGCCGTAGCCCTCATAAGTGGAAACGCTTAAAGCTCAGAGTTTTATAGCTAAAACTGGACTGGCGACTCAGTTTGGCACGCTAAAAAGGCTGCATACGAAATAATTGTTTTGTTTGTTACTTATGTAGACTTGCTTATTGGCAAATAAAATGATATTAATAATTTACACTGAGTAATTTTACATTTTTCTACATAAAGTCGAAGCCATGCTAGAGGCAATTGTCTGTTTTGTTATTGTGTGTACAACACTTAATTGGTCCTTTGTTCGCACATACCTAGCTTATTACAATGTAATAACAAAATTGTAATAAACCTTTTTTTGAAAAGAGTATATCCATGGAGTTTTTTGCCGGCTCTTCTCTATAGGACCGACTTTTCCTAACCGTGCACTTAACTTGACTTTTCGTAAAAGCCTATTGGGCCTATATGAAATAAAATAAATTGATTGTTTTTGATGCATTTTTAAACAATAATTTTACATAAATAAATAAAACTGTATTTAATTCTGTTTTGAGTGTCATTCCGACAAATTACTCAAAAAATATCTCGAAATCTATCCATCCAATCGCAGCCATCAAGAGATTCGCCAAACTCAGTCGCCAGACACACAAAAATACACGTTTTTGTTACGATTTTACATTATATTTATATGCTTACTTTAACATTGAGACTTATCATACTCGCGTCACTTAAATTACATACTTTATTACAATACATTTGAAAGAGAAATACAATTTGGCAATGTCACAGTCGGTTATGTATAAGTTATGTGAACTGTATATATTTAAATTAACTTCACGAGCCAGAGAGTTGTAGACATGAAGTGATAAAAATAATGCACATGCGCATCTTGGTCAAAAATCTAATTTCCGCCCGTATCCATCGACAACCATTCATCGTTACATACTATCGAAATATAAAAAAACTGCCACGGTAAATTAAGGTGCGGCTAGGGTGTCTCTTGGACCTTACAGATACTAACCGTAGCCGAGTATCTCTGTCTATAACTGTCACAGACCAGCGATGAACTCGGCACTGTTAATATCAAACTGGTGGGACATTCACCCACACATTACCGCTGCATTTTTTCTACTCATTGTTCTTCGCCTTCCGTATCGTCAGATCACCGGTATGGTTAACCCCTAGAAGTTAAGTACAGTTGCGGTCAGTGTGTACAGTTCACATATCTTATATGAAAATAGTATAAAATTTCGGAAGAAATAGTTTGGAGTCTTGAAAATTGGCTAGCAACAAAAATCAGTTCATTTCAGTTTCATGGTCAGTAAAATTCTCTCCTCGCCTCAAATTAATAGCTGAAACTGTGTCCTGGCTATTTTTAGTCGCTAACCATTTCTCATGTAATTATTCTCCAATTTAGATGCTTAACAGTTAATTTTTGGCCTCGTATCTTTTATCTCACCTGTCTGTATGTAAGTAATAAATACATAAATTATGTAATACAATGACAATCAAATAGACAGAACGACAGATAGTCAAGAACATTATTTATCGCAAAATTACAGAAAAGATACGAGACCGATGATTGACCATAACATTTATTACATAGTATGTTTTTTATTTAGTCAAAGCGGAAGTGAAATTTGATCATAAAAATATTATTGTCTGTGTATATTGCGATGTAGTCCAAAACACACTTAGGCTTCAATTCCTTTATCCTCATACATATAAAACTAATAAATATCAAGGCGTACGAGACTGTAGCCAAAATAACGTAACAAATATCCCACCTAAATACGTGGCGTAACATATACTAAATATGTTTTCGACCCAATCAACCGACTCTATACAAAAGATGCGATTGTTATACATTGGTATATACAAAGAAAACCATTTATAAACCATATTAAAATATAAATAGAACATGAACGGGTCCATTTTGCCATTTTATTACTTTATAATTGTTTTAATTGGTATTTCTTTTGTCAGCCAGACAAAATACATATCTGCTGACTATACTTTAGATGATGTTTGAATCGTCGGCGTTCAGTATAAAGCGTATATAAGATAATTTTTCCAATTTCTAACACTCACACAGCTGATAATGTTGTGAGATTTTCATTCGGTGTACTACAGTCTTTTTACATTTCAATATGGTTCAAATACTTCTAAGTACCGCTTTTCTACTGAATAAATACTGCTTACAAAAATATAGTAATAAATGCATTTTTCATTATTTATATTTTGTTCAATATGGCAACACTATCTTTTCATAGTGGCAATACTGAAACGGGTTTCACTTTGAAAGACAAGCTTGGTGCATGCCTATTCCAAAAACAGCTCAACGTCTTTTAGATAACGAAATGGGTAGTATTAAAAACGATTTCAGTATAAAATAATTGTTTTCGTCTATTCTAACGCATTTTGAATATAAACATAATATGGCTGTTATTTCGTTACAGTTCAAGAATGAGGTCATCGCGCGCAGTATCATAAAAATATCATAGCACAATAATCACGTAGCGTTTTCATCGCGTTGTTTACGATACATTGCGTTTTCAAAAATGCCAACAATGGCAAAAAAAATTAACCTTTTATTTCCGAGATAAATAGCTTTCGTACTTTCATTATAGGCCTAAGTTTTTGGCACGTTGTTACTTACAACTTGTATAAGGTTTATAGATATTAGAATGAATATTAATATTTACGAGAATCTTCGATCAACATTGTAAACAGAAACCGTCCAGTAGGGCAAAATACAATGCTCTAGTGTGATCATACGAGGACCTGGAGCCTCCCTTAGGTGCCGAAGATGACCGCTCCAGTGGTTTTAGCCGGTAGGAGTCCGGCATACCCCTTCGTCCTTCCCCGGGGCGAAGGAAGTTCATGATGAATTTCCACTGGGCACCAATAAAAAAAAATAAAAAAATAAAAAAGGGCAAAATACAATAGAAAAAACTTGAAAAAGTACTTCTCGTATTAATTTATTCTCATATGATGAATAAAAAAACTTAATAAATATGAGTATAACTCATATATATAATTAACGATAAAGCGTATTTTTCAAAGTGAAAGCCGTTTTAATATACCTTCAATTAAAGGCGCCGCCTTTTATATTACAACTCTCCTGCTTCCAGCAAGGGCGGATCCAGCATTTTTATCGGGGGGCTCGGTGTCTCGTGTCAGGAATTGATTGTTGATATTAGATCTTGCCGTGTGGTGCCGGCTCAGAATGCCACCACCCCATCTCCTCCCATGGGTGTCGTAAAAGTCGACTAAGGGATGGATGGGACGACCGGAGGATGGGCAGCAGCGTCCTTCGGGTACATTAACAACTCAACTGCGGTCGCCAACCCGCCTGCCAAGCGTGTCGATTATGGCAAAACCCCCCCAATGAGCCCACAACACATCCATATCGGTGGTTGTGGTGATCTTTGGGGGAGGCCTGTGTCCAGCAGTGGACTTAAATTAGCCGAAATGATGATGATGATGATTAGATCTAGAGTCAACTACACCCCACAAATGGGGGACATGCTCCTCTGGGCCCCACCCCTGGATCCACCCTTGCGTGGAAGTAGTAACACAATTGGGAAATGTTTTTTTTTTTTGGTAATATTATAACGGCCCTGGATTATAGTCATGTAGAGCCTTTGGGAAACGAAAGAGCGAATAACGTCGATAATATGCCAATGTTATGTTACTTGAATATTACAAAGATATGAATTTCAAATATGGATATTGTCTTTCTATACATATAAAAATCGCGCCAGCATCATTCAGCCAGTGTCATCAGCGTCAAGAAATTGAGAAATATACTGAGATTCCCCGTCAATACTTTATGTATGATAATTTATTGTTAAATATAATAATACTCGCGTGGTAGGGCTTTGAAGCGATACCTATACAAATCTAAGAATAAGCCGAGTCGTGTCGTTCTCAGTTAATAGACCAGCTTTTACCATGTGAGGTAAGTACAGCCGAGAACAAGACTCATTTCACATGGGACACGACACCAGTGACTGGGCGACTGGGCAAGGCGTCACTCTTGTAAATTTGACTTATTTAAGGATTACATAAATAAGTGGCTCTTCAACGCACCGTGACGGCACCTGGACATATTTTGCGACTTTCACTTACAAAGTCGTTTACATTAATAAATTGCTCGTAAGTAAAACTTAAAAACAACCCCATCCCCTCCCGTGGGTGTCGTAATAATCGACTAAGGGATTATCCGGAGGATGGCCAGCAGCGTCCTTCGAGTACATTAACAACTCAACTGCGATCGCCAACCCGTCTGCCAAGCGTGGCGATTATGGCAAAACCCCCCAATGAGCCCACAACACACCCATATCGGTCGTTGTGGTGATCTTTGGGGGAGGCCTGTGTCCAGCAGTGGACTTCATTCGGCCGAAATGATGAAGTAAAGCTTACAAAAGTAACACCCGCCTAACGTTAGCCTTTTAGATGTATTTCTCACATCTGTACGTGATTTAGTAACCGCTTCAAACTACCAAAGTGTGATGATTATACCGACTAAATAATAATATTATTAGTAAAAAACCGTCAATAAATAATATAACGAAACGACTGACTTAACTAAATATATCACTCGTACAGTCTACATAAAGTAGTGCGACCACACAAGAAAGACCCCTCTTTGCGCTGTGAAAATAGGCGACAAAGGGTCATTAGAACATTTCTTTCTGCTGGATCAATTAACTCTTATATATAACTGTACAAGCATATATTCTTATACAACTTTACTACAATATTTTCACAGTATAATGAGTTTCATTTTGTTAATATACAATATAACAGTTAAATGGCGACTGTGGTGAGACTTTGTGGCGATATCACTACAATTGAGTAAACAATATTTTCCCAAACCGAGAAGGACCGATTGCGATCTGACGTACAACCAGGCAAATTATTAAAAATTTAAACATAATTATAAAGTTATACACATTTTTGTCAAGAATTCCTTATTTGTGGTAAGATTACCAATTTACTTAAATTTTGTGACGATTCCACATTTTTACTAACTGTCCAAATACAAAAAATAACGAAAATATTATTAAAATATTTTAGTAAACTTCACAACTTATTATTATATAACAAATCTCTCACCAATAAAGCAAGCTTATAATAAATGTACATAAACAATATAATTTTTGGCAATAATACCAAAACATTGTGACAAATTTACCAATACATAAATTCATTCATAACCTATTTGTGGTAACATTGGAAAACTTACCAAACTTAGAGTGTGGTAATTCACCACAAATGTTTTTTTCGTCGCCACAAGTCTCATCACAATTTGTGGTAATCTTATCAATAATTAGTTGTGGTATATCAACCGGTGTGTGGATGAGATTTTTGTTCGAATATCGCTGTCATGTCACGGATATTGTAAGATGGGGACATCTTCTCTTTCCTATAATGAAAAAAAGTTTAAGCTATAATAAGTTTTGGAACCAAAAACCTGTTTCTCCTAATTTTTAATATCTTTGATTGAAATATTATTACGTTACGTATTTGATAACATATGATACTTTAGTCAGTTAAGAAGATAAAACAAAGGTTAATACAACACAAAAACACATTGTTTTAATTTGAAAATGATTTAATTCGGGTGTTTTCTTTAATATACATATGGGTGTACTTTACTATTTGACTTTCGGCCGTACAGGTATACCGGTACTTATACCACAATATTGATAGTTTCGTATAATTTCAAGCGACGTGAACTGTCAGGTCTGCCCGTTCAGCGTTATGTGTACCTTTATACACCAAACATTATAAAAGGAGGTTTCAATTTTGCGCGAAAAATACGGTGTATTAATGTTAATTTTTCGAATTAAAGCCGTGGAAATCAAGCAACAATACAATGAATAATAGTGGAGGCGACTTGGAAGTTCGATAAATTTATACTTTGGCGTACTTTTATACCTATTCAAATATCTAAGTTTCGAGTAGAATGTTAGATCAATATGTTTTACTACTAACTTCGTTATTAAAATTTGTTTCGATAGTCGAATAATAATCAACATTGCAATTCGATTGTAATTTAAGTATTTCTAGAATTTTTTGCAAATATTCTGGCGATCAACTTGATACTAACTGGCAGTTGATGCTTGGATGGATGAACTACAGAGTTTCTAGAACTACTAAATAGCAAAAGACCTTTGTCTGTGCTCATATGCACGTGGTCTACTCTTTGCCGGAAAGCGGACGGGCGTCATTCTGTGCTTCTCATGCTATGCTATTCATTAACATGAGTTAGTCAATTCTATATTCACCGCTTTGGAGTCTTACTGCCAGATATGAGATGACACAAGACTAAAAGAAAATTTTCTGTATACAAGGTGTCGCGGATAGGTCTGAGAAAGAATCTCAAGCAGAAAGTCTATTCGTTGATTTCATACACAGACTGAGTATTTTTGTATTCCTACTCTACAGTGCTTTTCTGTAAGAGCTCACTAGCAAACTCACATCTGAATCCGCAGTAAAAAGTAGTAAAACCAATACGAAATTTAAAGTCTGTTTACTAGTAAGTCTCTTAAAGAACAGCCACACTGTTTGTAATTTTTTGACGTATTCTACGTAATCTATACTATAATTACTACTAATTCTGTGACAACCTGTATATTATAGTTTTATTTTTTAACCCAATCAGTCCGTAAGCTGTGGATCCGCTGACCATACGACCCCAACAACGAATTGACTCTTTGAACAATTTAAGTGTGTTAACTCAAGTTCACACAAGAGAATGAAATAGTAATAACAACTTCCAAGCCCCTCCCATTTTCTGTACAACTTACCTATCGTACTGACTTCTCTCTTCTCTACTCTCACACCGAAACTCTTTCTCTGGACTAGAAGGAGACGGGATAGACTCCAGATTGTTGCTGCTCTTAGCCAGACTAAACCTCAGTCTCTGTCCCAAATCCACTGTATTTCTCCTCTCGAACTTAGGTAACTCTTCTTTTAATCTTTCACACGTATCTATTCTGTCTTCTTTATCTTTTTTGATCTTTATTCTAGTTAACTGTTCAGGGTTTGATCTGAAAGATTGGGAGCTGTATTTCTCTCGCAGGAAGTTCCTTCGTTCTTCTTTATATTTTTCTATGCGTTCTCTGCTAAGTTTTTTGTCACCGTCCAGGGATATTAAAGTTTTGATGTCTGGCCGATCAAACCTTTGGATTAGAGATATTTTATTTTCAGAAGTAGGTGTTATGATAACTTTGTGTTCATGATCTGTATTTAGATTTAAATCTGGAAGCTTTTTGCTAGAGTTTTTTACTTCTAAACTTTTTCGTCGGTCAATGTTTGATTGTTCGGTGCCAAATTCTTTGATAAACGCATTTTCGTCTAGGGATCTTGCATTGCAAGAATTTTTGGATAGTTTGTTGGATTTCGAAGATGCTGTCGGAGGTTTGATATCGATTTTCTTGACTTCTATAATCCGTTTCTCCTCTTTTCTTTCTAGACTCGGGTATTTAATTTCAGCTTTGAATTTGTCGAAGATGAAAGCAGATTTCTGCTCTGTAGGGCTTTCGAAACGTATAGCTAGTTCCCTTACATTCATACTTTTAAAGTTTCCATTTTCTATAGTATCTTTAGTGTTATCAATTTCGTTAATTTCCAAATCTTTATCGCTAATTTTTAGAGTATCCACATTAATGTTTTCATAATCATTATGTTTTTCAAATGCAATATTTTCGTAATGCCTATCGTCTGGCAGAAGCATTGCGTTAACTTCATCTATACTCTTTTTGAAGAATTTTACTTGGCTGTAAACATCTATATCTTCATCTAAGTTAGTTTCTGTAGGAGTTTCTAGAATTATCAGGTCTTGAAGATCGTCAGGTTGGCAAGCCTGTTGAGTTGGCAAACAGGCGTCAGTTTGAGGGATACTCGCATCTTCAACTATAGACAGATTCTTTTCTAAATCGATATCTTCGTAAACGGAATCCCTATCGTTGGTAGGAGTATCTTCAAAATTCTTAGATTTAGTAGGAGAGCGGAATGTAATACTAATGGTAGATTTCAAAGGACTTTTTAAAGGACTTCCAGGAGAACTTTTACTGCTGGAAGATTGCAAGTTTATATAATTTGGTCTAGCATAGTTGTAGCATTCATATAGTTCATCTCCTTTGGTAAGGCTTACATTTGAGTAACTCGAGGAGCTTTCATGTGAAGACGTCATCACTTTCATGACGTCATTGTCGTCTTTTTTCTTGTCTGTGTGATCGGAATTCGAAGAATTAGATACAGCTGATAATCTGTTAAGATTGTGATAGCTTATATCAGTGGAGTGTAGAGGACTGTGTTCTAGGCTATCGTGTAGATTCTCAGTTAAATCTTTCAAATTCTCGTAATCGGTAGCTTTTAACTCGCATTTTAAACATTTCTCTTCAACGCAGTTATTGCAGACTTCGCTTTTGATCTGAATCGTGTGTTTATTCGATTCGCTGACTTCAGAATCACTTTCTAAAGGATCATAGATCGGTGTAACGGGCGTTAACGGACTAGAGTTAATCGTACTCGTAGTGAGCGTGCGCGTGCTGACGGAATTTTCAGCAGGCCAGTCTATTTTAATGAGGGTGGAATGCCCGTCTTTGCCCTGCCAGCTGAGTCGGTTTGTTTGTTTGTCGGTATCTATGTGCATTGCGCTGTATCGCGCTTTTGATTTTCGTGGCGAGTTTCTTTCTCTGTAAGTGTTAGATGTAAGTGTAAGCAGAAATTTAGATTGTTATTACATTTATGTTTTGTTATGCAGTGTTGTGGATTCATTGGAATTTTAAATAATGATCTGTTTGGGTTTTTGTGTACGAGACAAGTTAAATAGTGCGATTACTGTATTGTAACGAATACTTCTGCGGGCTACAAATATGAGTCCTGGTTTATTGCGCATGTGTGTTATGTGTATAAGACGTGGGTCGTCTGAGATCTAGGTATCTGTACGACTGAAGTGGTTTATATTGAATTTACATTTAAAAGTCGACCATTATATTAAACTTGAAGATATGAATCAATCCACAACACAAGATTAAAATTAAAACAATTAATTTCAAGTCACAGTGGCTGCTCACACAATTTTGAAAAACGGTTTTGTGTTATTGGAAACAATGGTATGTATTTATAAAAAATGTGATTCTGTGATATTTAAGTTCATTAGAATAAAAAGAAGCGACAGTATTACAAAAATTACTCCGTAAATGTAAATGGGCTGGAACAAAGAACCATTATAAGGGGGACAGTTTCATAATGGTTTAACGATGGGCATTAGTACGTCCCTGCCCCATCATTATGACAAGTAATAAAGGTATTTATGGGTTGAACAGTAATACCTCGAATTCTCAATAAATCGAAAAATCATTATTTGATTGTTAATTGATTGGTAAATTGCTCAGCAGCTTCGTCTACATTTGTCTTCGAGTACATTAACAACTCAACTGCGATCGCCAACCCGCCTGCCAAGCGTGGCGACTATGGCAAAACCCCCCAATGTGCCCACAGCACACCCATATCGGTCGTCGTGGTGATCTTTGGGGGAGGCCTGTGTCCAGCAGTGGACTTCATTCGGCAGAAATGATGAAACATATCGAATGTTTAGTAAGTAGCCTGACCGTTCCTGACATCAAATATGTCAGCCAAAAGACGTCCACTTGTGAAAAACCACCTCCCTTAAAGATGTCCACAATTGTGTCGGCTAATTGGAGGGATTTTGCTGGTACTCACCACGCTTGGCAGGTGGGTTGGTGAGGGCAGTATGGCTGCTGTTACACAAAAGAGACACTGCTGCCCATTCCTTTGGTTTAGATTCCCCAAGTCCCTATTTACGACATCCAAGGGAGAAGATGATGCGGTGCTATATATATATATATATGCTGCATATTCTTTATCCTGACGCCACACCGACCACATGAAGGTATGTCAGTGGCCAGTAAGTAAAAAACAGAAATTTGTTGTGCATATACATACTCGCGTCATTGGAGTGGCCTAAGAGGCATCCAAGCCGCACCTTAACCTACTTTGACAGTGTTTCGATATTTCAACAATGAATGTTCGATATACCATGACCGGTAGATCTACTAAACATTCATACGATTTATTGAGTGCTCGATTTGTTAAACTTTCGATATAATGAACTTTAGGTTATTTAGAATTCGATATGGCGTAGGACACCGGACATATTTCGGCAAGTCCGGACATTTTTCTTCTTTAACGTAATGATAATAACTGTACTAAAACATCTGTAGTAATTTTTAACCGTTAAATCGATTACTAATCGGTAACTACCCCATCTCGTGTCCCGCACGGAGTTCGTGTTAGTTTGACTAGTCCCTTAAACAGACGAACAGACACTATCTTAGGAACTAAATTCTCATAAGTGTATAACATTTAGTATGTGCAGTATATAAGGTATATTTACCTGAGTTTAACGTTTCCGAGAGAGGTGGGGAAGTCGGTGAGTGATGCCATGGGACTGTCCCGGTCTTTACAAAGCCTGCGGACAAATATAGTAATGTTATTTGATGTCTATAGTCCATTTGTTTGTGTAAAGAACTCAACTGCAGGGTCGGCCCTCTCCCGATCCCGCCCTATAGTCTCCTTCTGCACCATTACGCTCTCGCAGAAGGAACTGCACTAAAATGTTCATGCTATGCCGACATAGCTGACATTACTGCTGGCACAGAGATCCTGCCCGATCCGATCGGCCAGGATCCGCAACTCGGCAGCCCACTCAGGACACAGTCAAGCGAGTGCTTTGCGGTATCCTGGTCGCTTCCATAATGGTGGCATTGTGCCTCCTCGCGTCCTTTTCTGTGCAGGTACGCACCGAACAACCGTGACCGATGAATACCTGCGTCAGACGGTAGGTGACGTGCTCGCTCTTTCTGGGCCAGGTTCCGAACAGTGGCAGGATGGCCTCGACGACACGATTGGTCGTGAAGTGCAACCGTAAGCGATGTCACCACATCTCAAGTGCGCGCCGTCTAGCCGGCTGCCTCAGCCTGTGCAACGCCGCTGGAGGCACGCTTTCGCCACTCTAGCGGAGGGAGTGTGTTTGATCACAGACCCACGCCTGTCTCCGCCAGGATGTCGAAAGGCAGAAAGCGCGCCAAGAGAGTTGCTGCCACCTCGTAGGACACTCACTATCCTGTATCCCCGTGCGATCCGTATAGCCATTCTGCGATTCGGGTGACGAGGCGCTCAAAGTGTTTCTCGAAGCCACAACGACTGCCCAGGTGAGCCTCAGGTAATTCATGTACTCCTACCACCCCTGATTTGCGCGTTACTAACGCGTGTCCATGAACTGGGTGGTTCTCTGCTCCGCGGCAGTTTGTGGAACCAAAGCGCCTCGGTTTTGTGAGGCGCTATATGCAGAACCAGAGCGTGGATTTTGGCCACAACAATTGCCACCGCTTCCTCGGCAACCCGGATGGTTCCCACGAAGGAGTCAAGAGTGTCGTCAGCGTAACAGACCAAGCTGACGCCAGCGGAGAGAGCGACACGCAGGACCGCGTCGTAGGCGAGGTTTCATAAGAGGGGGCTAAAAAGCCGTCTCCTGCGGAACCCCACGCGTAATCTCCCACCGCGTTACGCTACCGTCCCTGCCCACGTAGCGAATGTGCCTTAATGCTCAAGGAGTTTACGGGTAATTATTCTCTCAAATAGCTTCGAAGCCTCGTAGAGCAGGCAAATAGGACGGTACGCAGAAAACGACTTCGCGGACTGTCCCTCCTTCAACAGAACCAATCCGGCTTTCTTCCAGCCGAACGGGAACACGTTGAAAGTACTCCGTCCAGATAATCCAGGGCCATGGTTTCGGTCATCGAGGGGAGCCACGGGCGCAATTTGCATATTATATAAATTCAAAAAACCATACGATAGGGTAGCCTTCCCCTCGCGAGTTGCGCTATGTAGTGACTTCGTGGACGTCAGGTCTCTCCAGCTGTAGCACTGCACCGGCGTCGGCTTCGTTGGTACCGGCGGCTGGATACCATGCAGACCGCGCGGAACTGCACGATCTCATCGCACCACCAGAACACTGCCTTACGCCGGGAGCGATTGGCCCGGGGCTATGCCCTGTATATCGACGTCATCACCTTCCGAAACCAGTCTGCTTTGTTTTCTGGATCGGGCAAGATCCCTTGATTGACTTTTGACCACGCCGCGACATAGGCAGCTGTGACGAGCATCTCTCGAACGAGCTGTGTGAGGGCCTAACGCCGGAAATGCGGGCTAGTACCCGGACTGCTCGGTCCAGGTGGACGGAGGGCCACTTCAAAAACTATGTGGTCGGACAGCGTGACCACCTTCGCTGTCCCCCACCAGCCTGAAAACAGAAGGAGCCGTCCATGAAAGGTTTACGACTGACTCCCCCTGCCACCGAACGCAAGGGCTTACGGATCCACGATTGTTACACCGTCTTTTTTGCCCGTCTCTGTGGTTGCCCTAAGCTCTGAAGTGAGCGTTGAATTCCCCAGGATGAGCACTGGACGGGCTGAACATTGACAACGAATGCTGCGCGCCACTCCGTCCAAGTATTCCCTCGAAGTCCGCGAGAGACACGTTGGGGGAGACGTAGCAGTCCACTACTGCTAGAGGTCCCCATTCATCATCATCATCATTTCGGCCCAATGAAGTCCACTGCTGGACACAGGCCTCCCCCAAAGATCACCACAACCACCGATATGGATGTGTTGTGGGATAATTGGGGGGTTTTGCCATAATCGCTACGCTTGGCAGGCGGGTTGGCGATCGCAGTTGTGTTGTTAATGTACTCGAAGGACGCTGCTGCCCATCCTCCGGCTAATCTCTTAATCGATTTTTACGACACCCATGGGTAGAGATGGGGTGGTGGCATTCTGAGCCGGCACCACACGGCAAATTAAACAGCAACAAAGCCTTTCGACATGGTCTACACGGAGCAGGGCGGTCCATCTGCAACCACAGCCCAATATATAGCGACGGAGCCGGCGGCACCCCGAACCAGCGAGGGATTTATTTATTTATTACTGGAAAATCTACAGCTAAAAATACAGGTGTAACAATAATAGTAAGGAAACAGAAAGCCAATTACAGATTTTCACATATAGCAATTGCATAGATAACTGTTAGTGTTTACACAGGTTACAACAAATTGAATATATAAAAATAAAAATATAAACATTTATATGATAAGTTTCATGGTTATGATCAATACATATAAGTAATAATTAATATTCACTACATTTAATAAACATATTTAATAATTATTTATGAGACATTAATGAGAACGAGAGTTTGTAAATTTGTGTTACCGTTTTCACGAGAAAAAATCAAGGGTCAAGCACCGTTTCGCTGATGTTATACTGGTTGTAAACGGATCTAGGTCATAATTTTTGCATATTTTATTGAAATTTTTACTCGCTCGCACTATAAAGGAGTTTTGGCGATAGTTGGTTGATGCTTTAGGAATATGAATGGGGGGATTAAACCTTGTACATTTAGTTGGAACATTGAATTTAATTGTTCCTAACAGTCCGGGACAATCAATTTCGCCAGATAGTATTTTTAATAAGCAAAGACAGTCCGCAATTTCTCGGCGTTTTACAAGAGGCAGGAGATGAAATTTTTTACACAGTTCGAGATAGTTTGTAGAATGATATGGCACATTAAGACAAAAACACAAGTGCTTAATAAAGCGTCTTTGTAAATTCAATTCGATCTATGAATGTATTGTAGACTAGCTGGGACCCGCGGTTTCACCCGCGTTTAATTTAAAAGAAACTTAGAGTACTTTAACATATACACTTGACATAGAATATATGTATTGGATTTCAAGGGTTTTAATGTTTTTGCGCGGAACCCTAATTATTTTTCTAAAATTAAAGTAGCCTAAGTTATTCCTCATAACATCAGCTATCTGCCAGTGAAAGTCCCGTCAAAATCGGTCCAGCCGTTTCGGAGATTACCCGGAACAAACAGACAGACAGACAGACAGACAAAAAAATTAAAAATTGTGTTTTTGTTATAGGTACCATATATACTTTCATATAAATTTAGTAAAAACCTGTTATTTTGACATTACAAACAGACACTTCAATTTTATTTATTTGTATAGATTGGGTTCCAGACATGTGAAGCATATTCGAGATGACTTAGATTTGCGCGTTGCAGCAAGGACTTTTGGCCTCCGTCGCCCCCGACCCCGCGGCGCACGTACCTCTTGGCGACGCAGGGGCGCGGCGAGGCGGCGCGCGAGGCCCGCTTGTCGCGTGCGCGCGGCGATTCGCCGTCGATGTACCCGATGTGCGCCAGCTGCTCCTCCAGCAACGCGCGCCGCCTGCGGGCACCACACACGGTCATCCTCATCCTCAAACTTTTTATTTCATATAGGCCCTAATAGGCTCTTACGAAAAGTCAAGCTAAGTGCACGGTTCGGAAAAGTCGGTCCTATGCAGAAGAGCCGGCAAGAAACTCCATGGATATACTCTTTTCAAAAAAAAGTTATACTACAATTTTGTTATTACATGGTAATAAGCTAGGTATGTGCGAACAAAGTAGACTAATTAAATGTAATACACACAATAAGCCTATCCTAGCGGCCAACATGGGCTCTGAACATCCTGACGAGAGCCGAGTTAAATTAATTCTGAATATAAATCACGCAAAGGCGGTAAATAAGGTAATCCACAACACGGTTTATGTAAAAAAAATATCTATATAGAATGCTTAATACTAATAATATATAATATAATAATAATAACTTGCCGTGTGGTGCCGGCTTTGCCGTGTGGTGCCGGCTCAGAATGCCACCACCCCATCTCCTCCCATGGGTGTCGTAAAAGTCGACTAAGGGATTAGCCGGAGGATGGGCAGCAGCGTCCTTCGAGTACATTAACAACCCAACTGCGATCGCCAACCCGCCTGCCAAGCGTGGCGATTATGGCAAAACCCCCCAATGAGCCCACAACACATCCATATCGGTGGTTGTGGTGATCTTTGGGGGAGGCCTTTGTCCAGCAGTGGACTTCATTTGGCCGAAATGATGAATATACATACTAGCTGGGACCCGCGGTTTCACCCGCGTTTAATTTAAAAGAAATTTAGAGTACTTCGACATAGAATATAAATATATACATCATCATATCGGCCATTTATACGTCCACTGCTGAACAAAGGCCTCCCCCATAGATTTACACAACTGTGTCATCATTTTGGGGGGTATTTGCCAATACTCACCACGCTTGGCAGGCGGGTTGGTGAGCGCAGTATGGCTACCGTTTCACAGAAGGGACGCTGCTTTTACGACATCCACGGGAGGAGATGGAGTGGTCCTACATTCTTAATCCGGACACCACATGGACATATATATACATATATATATATATATATATTGGATTTCAAGGTTTTTATTTTTTTGCGCGGAACACCAATCGTTTTTCTAAAATAAAAGGAGCCTAAGTTATTCCTTATAACATCAGCTATCAGCCAGTGAAAGTCCCGTCAAAATCGGTCCAGCCGTTTCGGAGTTTACCCGGAACAAACAGACAGACAGACAGACAGACAAAAAAATTAAAAATTGTGTTTTTGTTATAGGTACCATATATACTTTCATATGCATTTAGTAAAAACCTGTTATTTTGACATTACAGACACTTCAATTTTATTTATTTGTATAGATATTTATATAGATAATGGATAGTGTATTTATGCACAGATATACATCTACTTTAGTCTAAATATGTACTTTAATATACGTTCGGCTGCGGCTTGTGGATAGTTTTATTCTTTTTGTGGTTGCAGTTTGTGTGACGCACACAGCACAGTAGAGTAGTAACATTATTTAATTATAATATACATATTATGCATACTACGAGGTATTGCTGAAAATCAGCGCCGCACCGCTAACTGCGATGTGGCTTTAGGCTGAGCAATGTCTCTTTTTGATCGGTATTGCGACGCACACCACTAACCATTAACTTTATTTATAAATAATAAATGTATTCTTCCAGCTATCTTCATATTGCATGGTTTGTTTTATGTTGATGTCTCAATATGTTTGTTAATGGTTTGTTAGTATATTATTTTGCTTTATCTACTCAACTTATGCTTTCTGTAAGTGATGTGTGTTGCCCTATCTATCCAAATAAATTTATTTTCTTTCTTTCTTTTTCTTTCTTCTTCTGTAACTACAATACGAGAGAAATCCGACTGTGTCCTTTGGTATTTTTTTAAAGAAGGAAGGTTATGATTAAAGATCAAGCGTTATTTCGTGCCCGCTCAGAATACCACCGTCTCCTCCCGTAGGTGTCGTAAAAGTCGACTAAGGGATTAGCCGGAGGATGGACAGCAGCGTCTTTCGTGTACATTAACAACTTAACTGCGATCGCCAACCCGTCTGACAAATGTGGCGATTATGGCAAAACCCCCCAATAAGCCCACAACACACCCATATGGGTCGTTGTGGTGATCTTTGGGGGAGGCCTGTGTCCAGCAGTGGACTTCATTCAGCCGAAATGATGAGGGGGGAGCAGGTAAATAGGGTTAAATTCCTAGTAGCATCTCTGAAAATCCTGATATGAGACCCAAGTGCCCACCCAGATTACAATCCTGGATCCGCCTCTGCTGTAACTACAATACACTGACGGCACGGTTAGTACAGTGGCTGATACAGTCCACTGCTGTACTCAGGGTCGTGGGTTCGATTCCCGCACGGAACAAATATTTGTATGATCTGCAGGTAGTTGTTCCGGGTCTGGGTGTATTGTGTGTGGAATTCGTGTCTGTAAATGCACCCACGACACAGGAGAAATCCTAGTGTGGCATATTTTAAAAAAATACAAGTAAAATCCGACTATGGCAGGAAATATATTTCTACGCGTTAATAAGAACATACTACGACCAACAGTTTGTTATCAACCGCGATGATTACGGCTCCCAACCATTGATTGTAGCGCCGATTAAACAGTCTCGGAGCGTGGTTTTTATAGCGCATAGTAAGATGTTGTTACCCAGCCTGAAAACAAAAAGGTCTTCTTCCATGTGCTGTCGGCTAAGATCTCTTCCCTTGGGTGTCGTAAAAAGTGACTATTGGATTAGCCAGAGGATAGGCAACAGCGTCCTTCGAGTAAATTTTTAACTTAACTCCGATCATCTAGTCTAACAAACGTGGCGATTATGGCAAAACCACCAATGAGCACACATTAGGCCGGTCATTGTGAAACAAAATCCGTCAGTCAGCTTGTATGACACCCACGGTAAGAGAAGGCGAGGCCTAACCTTTGTCAGAAACATGACAACACCGTTCCGTTTATAGCTGACAATAATTTACAGGTAATTAACTAACAATGATTATATTAATTCCGTTTCTTCAAGAGGCTACTTTTCTCTCAGAGGCTTTGCATTGTTCATATCCAACACTGCTTAACGGCTCTGAACGAGTTCTGAGAAGCGATTCTGCAAGAATACAGTCATAATCACAGTCTCTGGCTGGTGGAGAAATGGTCGTACTATCGATATAGACAACTTAAAGTGGAGTACCGAAGGACCACGAGAAGTGTTGCCAACCCCTACAGAAATGTTCCCCCAAAAGCATTTTAAAATCCCCTAAATATTGTTTTTGTACCTTTACCTAGTATAGTTTGTTTAGGTTTACAAATACTTTTTATTGTTGTAGGTAGAAAGAATATAAGTAGTTATTTTTATCACATGAAATAAAACAATAATTATGCAATATTATTTCATCATAATGTCAGCCCAAAAAACATAGCGCGAAATCAACCCGTCCGCCGTACCGTTCGATCATTCTAGGCTGCGTTCAAAAATATATCAACAAGTGCAAGTTGGCAGCGGTTAGAAATATAAGAACTATTTTAGTTTATATTATTATTAATCCTTCCGCTGATAAGGGCTGAGGATTATATAGGACCCCCCCCCCCCCTCCACAAGTCTCTCTGCATACATAGTTGGTACTTACCGTTCGGCTAGTTCGTTAGCTTGGTGAATGTCGACGCGCAGGTTGCGGCACGGACTCGGCTCTGCGCTGCAGAGGACCGATTCTGGTGGCGTCGAGCATAGGGAGTCGGCCTGTAGCGATACATTATATTGAACTACAAACAAATTTTTTCATGTTATTTTTTTCACGTTTTACATGCCTACAGATTCGCGAGAATATCAAAATAGCATTCTGCAGCAATGGCCGACATGGCCTTCCCGATCTTATGATCCTCAGACCAGACCTGGATAGATACTAGATGTACAATGCTTCATACTTTTTCCTTTTTAGGTGGTGGAGAAATTCTCATGGACGTTCTCCGCCTTTGGAGGGGCGGAGAGGCACTCTTACCAATTACCTAGGGCTGGGGGTGCGGGGATAGATTTATCATAAAAAAATCTTCGTTCGCATCTCTGACCAACTTAATCACCACTTCATCGACAACACCACACTGACCTGCGCATGGTTCAGCTGCAGCTGCGTGTCGTCCTCCTCGCTGAACATGTGGTGATCTCTCTCCTGTGGCGATAAACGTAATCGCATGTCCGCCAGCTCGGCTTGCCACGGCTCGAAGTACGAGTCGCACGATGAGGACCTGTGAACAAAGCGGGAATTATAGGACTTCCACCAGCTTGGGGTAAAAAAATGAGTAGTACCGGATAGAAATAGTTCCGGGAACTATCTCCTATGCTGAATCGATATCGGTCCAATCCGAGATGTCAAATGAAACAGACGAACCTGTTCGTCAGGTCTACTCGACAGCGAAAGGAACGACGAAACTTGACAGAGCCGACTCTTCCCGAACCGAACCACTCCGAGCTAACTAATGCGTGTGCGAGTGAACGGCTGTTGGGCGCCATATGCCATCTCTTACTATGCTGTTACAATAAATAATGTGACTTTACACTGCGTGTTAAAGTCGATAATTACTTGAATGTCATTTTCTCTTGGACATTTGACCGAATGAACCGAGGAACTGTGACTCACGAACATGAACCGAAAGGTACAATGTGAACTAGCGGAACAAGATAGTTCCTCGAACACGTTTCCTAAACATAGTTCCTTTAAGAAAAGGAACCTTTCCATGTGTGACGGCACTGTTGGTGCAGTGGCTGATACAGTCGGCTGCTGCGCTCCGGGTTGCGGGTACGATTCCCGCACGGAACAAATATTTGTATGATATGCAGGTAGTTTTATCCTGGTCTAGGTGTATTGTGTATATCCGGGACATGCCGGAATGGCCACTCTTGGATTTCTCCTGTCTTGGGTGCTTTTACAGACACAATTTCCACACAGAATGACTGTGCTGTACTGACGTTAAGACAGTGGTGTCCGTCTTATCTTTATATATTCATCATGATTAATGATTATTTTTTGTTTCATGTACGCTTTATAGGCATTTAGAAATGTCGAACTTATAGAGAAAAGCCAAGAAACTTCATGAATAATCTTTTTTTAAAGTGGATTTCCCATTGATCCTACTCTACTTGGGTGTTTAGGTCTCTTGTTTCAAAGGTTCGACTAGGAAGGTATTGCCGTTCTCGGGGGTCGCGGGCGCGCAGTTTGGGGAGTCTGCGTACTCACACCGAGCGACCCCGGGAACACGTGCCGCCGTGTGCGCAGCACAGCGCAAAGCGAGGCTTGGGGGATCCTTTACAATCCTCTCCGAGAAGTGCCTGGGGGGCGACCTTATTACAGTCGCCTTCGCTCCGCTAGAGGGGGTAACCGCTTTACAGACATCCCCTCCGTGATGTGCCTAAAGGCGTGGCACCAATGGGCGGTTTTAGTGTGATCTCACGAGGACCTGGAGCCCCCTGTGGTGCCGAAGATGACCCGCGGCATACCCCTTCGCCCTTCCCCGGTGCGAAGGAAGTTCATGTTGAATTTCCAATTGACACCAATAAAAAAAGGTTGGTATTACCGCAATACCAGATATTCTGTTGCCAAGCAGTGCCCAGTGTTTACACTACTGTTGCAGTATGAAGGATACTGTAGCTAGTGAAATTAGTGGGCTTAAGAAACTAAATAACTGATGTCTTGCGAAGAGCCCATTACAACGCTTGCCACTAGGTGATGACACGCTCGTCTAGTCACAAGGATATTTTTTTATGATATGTCTACATACATAGGTAGGTGCCGGCTCAGAATACCACCACCCACCCCATCTCCTCCCGTGGGTGTCGTAAAAGTCGACTAAGGGATTAGCCGGAGGATGGGCAGCGGTGTCCTTCAAGTACATTGACAACTCAACTGCGATCGCCAACTCGTCTGCCAAGCGTGGCGATTATGGCAAAACCCCCCAATGAGCCCACAACACACCCATATCGGTCGTTGTGGTGATCTTTGGGGTAGGCTTGTGTCCAGCAGGGGACTAAATTCGGCCGAAATGATGATACATAGGTACATTTGAGTAACATTCATTTTATGGCGTTCACCTCAAGTGATCTGCATAGTTCGGAAGTTGACGCAAGAGGGCAGGGTGGTGACTCTATCCGATCTCCAGCCTTCATGAGATACGGCATGCAATCCTGCGACCAGAGAAATATCCGAAAAAGTTGCGTACTGTATTCTGTGCGCGGTTTCCTAGAGGATTGTGCGACTGGCCAGGCCGTACAGAGAGACCTGCTAAGGATGCGGTGAACGCGAGCAAATCCCGTGCCCCCGACTCAAGCTAGGTGGAAGGAACTCTCCCCTACCGTAACTACATGGTGGGGGGCCTCGGGGGTTGCGGGTGCGCAGATTGGAGAGTCTGTGTGCTTATACCGAGTGACCCCCGGGAAGACGGTGACACGCACGTGGTCACGTGCCGCCGTGTGCGCAGCACAGCGCACAGCGACACTTGGGAGATCCTTTACAATCCTCCCCGAGAAGTGCCTGGGGCCGGCCTTTTTACAGCCGCCTGCCCTCCGCTAGAGGGGGTGACCGCTTTACAGTCATCTCCTCCGTGATGTGCTTAAAGGCGTGGCATCAATGGGCGGCTCTAGTGTGATCTTACGAGGACCAAAGCCCCCCTGCCAAAGATGACCGCTCCAGTGGTTTTAGCCGGTAGGAGTCCGGCATACCCCTTCGTCCTTCCCCGGAGTGAAGGAAGTTCCATGTAGAATTTCCACTGTACATCAATAAAAAAAGGGGGCGGTGAACGCGAGCGAATCCCATGCCCCCGACTCAATCTAGGTAGAAGGAACTTTCCAGGGTCCGCTCTAATATGATGACCTTACCATAAAATCAACTCAAGTTGTTGTGGGACACCCCGCAGAAGCCAAACTTATTACTCATTGTAATTGTTGTGTAAATTGATTTGAATTAATATCGAATTCCATCTTATCCAGTAGATGTTGGGGAAGGCGACTAAGAGACTCTAAACCAGAAGGATGGGCAGCAGCGCTCCTTCTGTTGAAAAGCAGCTATTCAGCGCGCAACCAGTCCCCTGTCATGGAGGTGAGTACTTGCAAATTCCCCCAATGACGACACACCAAGCCCTAGTGTAACCACTCGTTGTGGAAATCTACGGGGAGACCTTTGTTCAGCAGTGGACGTCCTTCGGCTGATGAATTATTAATTTATATATATTTCTGCTCTTTGTACTGTATAGCTGCTATATTTATATTTCAGCAATGTCATCATTTCGGCCGAATGAAGTCCACTGCTGGACACAGGCCTCCCTCAAAGATCACCACAACAACCGACATCAGTATGTTGTGTGCTCATTGGGGGGTTTTGCCATAGTCGCCACGCTTAGCAGACGAGTTGGCGATCGCAGTTGAGTTGTTACTATATTCGAAGGACGCTGCTGCTCATCCTCCGGCTAATCCCTTAGTCGCCTTTTACGACACCCACGGGATGAGATGGGTTTATTCACATGTGGCGACACCTACATCGCCAGCAATACAACTACAACTTACAACGACATCTACTCGACTATTAATTGCAACTCTCCGATGACGTCAAAGAATCCTGAATCACGCTATTAGAGTATTCGCGCAACGTAGCATATATACAGTCGTCCAACAGCAACCGTGGGGCTTCGGCCCGCCAGGCATACCACCCGCCTGGCTGGAGGATCCTCCCTTTTCTATGGAGGAACACCACACCTTGTTCCCTATACACAATTATGTGATATGTAATAATTTGTGTAAAACCTATCTAATTCAATATTATAACCTCAAATATTTTAAAAGAGTATCTATGGAGTTTCTTGCCGGTTCTTCTCCATAGGATCAACCAATTGGAACCGTGCGACTTAAATTCTGACGTTTCATAAGTGCCAGTAATTGGTTTATTTGAAATAAAAAAACCGTTATTTATTAATAAATATTACTATTGTCGATATATTATATTTAATGTAAATATTAATTCAATTTATGAATAAAATTGTACTACTGTATTTGTAAAAACGTCTAAATAATGATTTTCTTCATCATCATCATTCAGACCCAGGCCTCCCCCAAACATAGCCACAACAACCGGAGTGAGTGTTGTGTCCTCGTTGGGGGTTGGCGATTGCAGTTGAGTTGTAAATGTACTTGAGAGACGTTGCTGCCCATCTTCCTCCTTTCACTACACAGGTGGAGGGGTTGTCAGTTCTTTGCCGCAAACAACACGGCTACATTGTATCTTTTACCTTAAATCCGCATTTTCGCAAGGCGACAAATGTGGGTCATTATGCGTCTGCGACATCGCGGTATGATGCCAGACATCGGAAGATGAGCGGCTTCTTAAAACAGAAAACTAATATAGAAAGTTACGGAACCATTTCTTGTGATGGACGGTTTTGAAGAACTGTCATTAACTTAATTATTCTAATGTGAATCTTTGTATCCACTAAGCAACATCTGTAAAGATATAGACGTAGCATCCGAATGCGGCAAGACGATCAAGTCATTCACTTTTTATTTGAAGGCCCCCCGTGTTGTCCTTCCATCATCATCATCAGCCTATATCGGTCCACTGACATAGGCCTGTTCCAGCGTGCGCCACAACACCCGGTCACCAGCATTCCGCATCCAACCAGACCCAGCGACCTTCTTCAGTTCGTCCGTCCTACACACTACGCTGATCCATCGCGGTCTCGTGCTCGGTCATCGGCAGACGTGACCAGCCCACTGCACCTAAAGCTTGCTAATTCGGTGTGCTACGTCCATCATTCTGGTTCTCTTCCGGATGTTCTCGTTTCAGATTCTATCTTTTAGTGACTCCAAGCATAGCACTATCCAGAGCCCGCTGAGCGACTTTAAACTTGTGGACTAGTCCGACTGTTAGTGTCAAAGTTTCCGCTCCGTAGTCTCCATCACGAATTTAGCTTGAGCTTACCCAACTTCTGAGTATTAGATCTCCTTTAATATTTGCCAGCTACCTTGAACTTGCGCGTCCGTCTTCTAGGCAGAAGACAGTCAGGTGCATCTGCTCAGGCTGGCAGACCCCAATATAGTCAGGAAGCGCTAAGGTAATTACCTGGTGTGGTGTTTGAGTGGTATCGCAGCTCGCTCGGCAAGCGGTGCGAGCGTATCAGTGTCCGATGCCAGCGACTCGCATGACTTCACGGGCCGGAGACCCAGACCCTGGCACATTGGGATATCCTGCTGACAAAATAGTAGATTGAAATAAATAAAAATAAATGTTATCCTTTTTTGGGAGGTTTCGCTTATTTACGCGCGGTGCTGCTTGCTGCGCGTGAGCAGCCCGCGCTGCCTGTACCTGTACCTGTACCTATACCTGTACCAGTTACCTGAGGCGGTGTGGGAGGTAGCGGCTCGAGCGGCGGCGGCTCGCGGTGTGAGCGCGCGCGGTGCTGCTTGCTGCGCGTGAGCAGCCCGCGCTGCCTGTACCTGTACCTGTACCTATACCTGTACCAGTTACCTGAGGCGGTGTGGGAGGTAGCGGCTCGAGCGGCGGCGGCTCGCGGTGTGAGCGCGCGCGGTGCTGCTTGCTGCGCGTGAGCAGCCCGCGCTGCCTGTACCTGTACCTATACCTGTACCAGTTACCTGAGGCGGTGTGGGAGGTAGCGGCTCGAGCGGCGGCGGCTCGCGGTGTGAGCGCGCGCGGTGCTGCTTGCTGCGCGTGAGCAGCCCGCGCTGCCTGTACCTGTACCTATACCTGTACCAGTTACCTGAGGCGGTGTGGGAGGTAGCGGCTCGAGCGGCGGCGGCTCGCGGTGTGAGCGCGCGCGGTGCTGCTTGCTGCGCGTGAGCAGCCCGCGCTGCCTGTACCTGTACCTATACCTGTACCAGTTACCTGAGGCGGTGTGGGAGGTAGCGGCTCGAGCGGCGGCGGCTCGCGGTGTGAGCGCGCGCGGTGCTGCTTGCTGCGCGTGAGCAGCCCGCGCTGCCTGTACCTGTACCTGTACCTATACCTGTACCAGTTACCTGAGGCGGTGTGGGAGGTAGCGGCTCGAGCGGCGGCGGCTCGCGGTGTGAGCGCGCGCGGTGCTGCTTGCTGCGCGTGAGCAGCCCGCGCTGCCTGTACCTGTACCTGTACCTATACCTGTACCAGTTACCTGAGGCGGTGTGGGAGGTAGCGGCTCGAGCGGCGGCGGCTCGCGGTGTGAGCGCGCGCGGTGCTGCTTGCTGCGCGTGAGCAGCCCGCGCTGCCTGTACCTGTACCTGTACCTATACCTGTACCAGTTACCTGAGGCGGTGTGGGAGGTAGCGGCTCGAGCGGCGGCGGCTCGCGGTGTGAGCGCGCGCGGTGCTGCTTGCTGCGCGTGAGCAGCCCGCGCTGCCTGTACCTGTACCTGTACCTATACCTGTACCAGTTACCTGAGGCGGTGTGGGAGGTAGCGGCTCGAGCGGCGGCGGCTCGCGGTGTGAGCGCGCGCGGTGCTGCTTGCTGCGCGTGAGCAGCCCGCGCTGCCTGTACCTGTACCTGTACCTATACCTGTACCAGTTACCTGAGGCGGTGTGGGAGGTAGCGGCTCGAGCGGCGGCGGCTCGCGGTGTGAGCGCGCGCGGTGCTGCTTGCTGCGCGTGAGCAGCCCGCGCTGCCTGTACCTGTACCTGTACCTATACCTGTACCAGTTACCTGAGGCGGTGTGGGAGGTAGCGGCTCGAGCGGCGGCGGCTCGCGGTGTGAGCGCGCGCGGTGCTGCTTGCTGCGCGTGAGCAGCCCGCGCTGCCTGTACCTGTACCTATACCTGTACCAGTTACCTGAGGCGGTGTGGGAGGTAGCGGCTCGAGCGGCGGCGGCTCGCGGTGTGAGCGCGCGCGGTGCTGCTTGCTGCGCGTGAGCAGCCCGCGCTGCCTGTACCTGTACCTATACCTGTACCAGTTACCTGAGGCGGTGTGGGAGGTAGCGGCTCGAGCGGCGGCGGCTCGCGGTGTGAGCGCGCGCGGTGCTGCTTGCTGCGCGTGAGCAGCCCGCGCTGCCTGTACCTGTACCTGTACCTATACCTGTACCAGTTACCTGAGGCGGTGTGGGAGGTAGCGGCTCGAGCGGCGGCGGCTCGCGGTGTGAGCGCGCGCGGTGCTGCTTGCTGCGCGTGAGCAGCCCGCGCTGCCTGTACCTGTACCTATACCTGTACCAGTTACCTGAGGCGGTGTGGGAGGTAGCGGCTCGAGCGGCGGCGGCTCGCGGTGTGAGCGCGCGCGGTGCTGCTTGCTGCGCGTGAGCAGCCCGCGCTGCCTGTACCTGTACCTATACCTGTACCAGTTACCTGAGGCGGTGTGGGAGGTAGCGGCTCGAGCGGCGGCGGCTCGCGGTGTGAGCGCGCGCGGTGCTGCTTGCTGCGCGTGAACAGCCCGCGCCAACCGGATGGGGAGCGCTTCAAACCGCGCTTGCCTACAACATTTATACAAATGTAAATGTGACATTTTAGATTTTTTAATTAATAATGCGTGTATATTAAAGAGCTAGTTCTATAGTTTTAACGGGCGCAGGTGCCTTACTGGTTAATAATACAAAGCCATATTTGATTATCAAATATACTGTTTTATTATTTATTTCATGTTACTACAAACAATATCCAAACTTGCATTTTTAATAGAAACCAAAAAGAGGTGTCGTGGTACACCCGACAGAAGCGAAGCTTTTTATGCATTGTATGTGAAGCTGAAATTATCAAAGATAAACAAAGACAGTAAGAAAGTATTCACAAATACAATAATAATCGGAAAAGAAAAAGAAAGGAAATAAAGGGAGAAGTTATCTAAAAGAAAATTATACATACAGAGCACTTGGTTTTGTTCTACGATCCTCGAAAGATTTTAAAAAGCCCTCGACAACATTAATCTTGTTCAATAGTTTTGTGAGGAGTAGACTAGAATATTGTAGCACGACTTGGAATCCGACATACAGAGTACACATAGTTAGAATCGAGAGTGTACAGAAAAGACTAGTTCACCACTTAGCCTTTCGACACAAAATTATACACTCAAGAAAGTCGTATGAGGAAAGGCTTAAGCATTTTAAGTTAATTTCGCTTGAATCTCGTCGTACTGTGTCTGATTTAACATTTCTTTACAAATTACTCAACAATGGTATTGACTGCCCGAATCTACTAAGCAAGATCTGCTTTAGTGTGCCTCATAGAATCCCTCGTTACCCTTGCTCATTATTGAAAGCTCCTCATCATAGGACCAATCTTGGTAAACACTCTCCCATTGTACGTTTAACTCATCAATATAATAGCGTATCCGGGGCCTCTAAAGAAATAGATATCTTCAATAACTCACTTAGTAAATTTAAATGCCTGATCTTAAAATACTTAAAGGTGTAGATGTTGACATGCTTATAAATGCTTGATCTAATCTAATTCTCACTTAATTTAATCCATATTTAATGTAATTTAGTTTGATTTAATTTAGCTTAATTTAATTTATTTTGATCAACTAATTTAATTCTATTCCAATTAATTTTTATTTTCATTTTGTTTATTTATTTATATAAGCGAATACGATTGATATATTTTGCTTTAATTCTTAATGATTATTACTCATATGAATGGTTTTTTTTTTTTTTATATGTTTTTGATATAATACTAGCTGTGATCTCCTATAATTGAGGAAGCACAAGGCTTAAATGTATATTGTTGTTATTATTTATAATGAAATGTGTATTCTTTGTTGGAGATCCTAATAAAATAAAATAAAATAAAAATAAAATTAAGGGAAAAGGAATCTATAAGGAAATAAAGATAAAAGTAATCTAAAAGGAAAAGAAAACATAAAAAGGGTAATAAAAGAAACGGAGAGCAACGAATTAAATATATTTCGCTCACTCAGAGGGCAACTTGCTAAGCCAATGAAGTTTGATCATTCGTGTTGGCTCTGGCACACTTTATGGTAAGTCACAATCCGAAACGTACGTAAAGAAGCTTCGCTTATAAAAATAACATTAACATATTATATGCTAACCTGGTACAGGTAAGTCTAATACTGTGTGGTACTGCGGCAAATTGTTGGGACCGGATCCGACCTGTAAGTGAAAATAAAAGTAGCAGGGCAACCTTGATGATATTTTTATGAGAAACGATAAACACAAACGTAAATATAGATCATAAAATTTGTTGTATGAAAATAAATAGCCAATCTGAGTATGTAATAAATATGATAAAAGAAAGGCACTTAGTCACTAATTACTGTAGAGAGATTTACACGAACTCGGTTGTTAGTCAAGAAATGAACAATTGTACAATTAGTTAGCGCGTCCGATTCATAGCTAATTGTTAGACTTTTTGTTTCTTTACTAGGAAATATAAACGTAAACGGATCTTAAGGGCAAAGTTTCACGCGAACTAATTCTAACAATGCGATAAGCGTTACTACTAATTAAGTGGGCTAAGCTATATAAATTCTAATGGAATGGTTAAATAAAGTCGTGAGTTGCGTTAGAACGAGTCGATGTAAGAGAAGGTTGTCGTTGGACACTCGAATTAAGGTGCGAATATTTAGGCGACTTTGGTCCCACGACAACCGAAACGGAGTTACATGCTTAAGTCGAAACAGAACTGACGCGGTGAATGTGTGCGGTTCCAACAGTCGTACCTCGATGTACTTGGGCCGCAGGTGCGAGGAGGGCCGCAGCTGCGCGCTGGCGCCGGCGGCGGCGGCGATGGCGCCCGACGGCGCCGGGAGCCGCGGGCTGCCGGCCGCGCCCCCCGCCGCACCCCCCGCCGCGCCGCGCCGCCGCGCCTCCTCCAGGCTGCGGGCCACACACTGTACCGCGCTGTTCGTACCAGAGACTAGGGCGGCCCCACGACACTACCTTGGGGAACGCCGAGTCACCGGTGGATCACAATTACTTGTAAATTCCCCTATATCACTGCACTGCGCCCGATCAGAAAGATAGGTTTCGAGAGGATCTAGTCGAACTCCTTTGTACTCCATTCGTACCAACTTGTTAAGCAGTAGGTGAATGGAAACTATGTCTAATGCCTTGGCCAACAAGCCCAAAGAGTCTGTGGTGCATTTTTCCCCTTTATCCAAAGAGATAAAAAATATGTTTAGTTACGGAACGGATTGAACGGAAGCCAAACTAATTATCAGAAAACAAATTATCAGTATCAAAATAATTTAAAGTATAGAGTTCCCCTCTGCTATAGGAGGTGAAGGCTCTACAGTCATCCCTTCCGAGATGTGCCTGAAGACATGCCACTAATGGGCGGCATCCAATGTGATTGTTTGCGATCCTGCCGTCTTCAGTGCAGAAGATGACCGCTCCGTTAGCCGATAGGAAGAAATAAATGATGACTAGTAAGTACCTACTGAGATCAATTATTTTATTATCTTTGGCACTTATGTTCTTATTGTCTACTACGAAAGTGTTAAAAGATTTGGTCAGCTCAGATAGGGTTTGCTTGGACCGCTTGGTAATTTTCACCTTGCCATGCAGTATTTGCTCGAGTAATCACGGTATGACACAACGGCAACTATACAATGAAACATACTGTCTCTTTCTCACAACACGCGTGAATTTGATTCTAGAGATTTTGATCTAGTTACTTTCATTATCATTTCGGCCGAATAAAGTCCACTGCTGAACACAGGCCTCTCCAAATATCGCTACAATGACCGATATTGGTGTGTTGTGTGCTCATTGGGGGGTTTTGCACTAATCGCCACGCTTGACAGGCGGGTTGGCGATCGCAGTTGAGTTGTTAATGTACTCGAAGAACGCTGCTGCCTATCATCAGGTTAATCCCTCAGTCGCCTTTTACGACACCCACGGGATGAGACGGGGTGGTGCTATTCGTAGCCACACGGCTGTTGTTGGTTTATTACTTTTACTTCATGCAAATGTGAAGATATCCTACCTCAACAACTTGGTGGGTGGATTGATCGGTAGGCTCTTCGGTCGCCTGCACGAGTCCGTACCGCGGAGCTCGACTTCCGACTCGCATCGTTCCTGTAACAACAAATATTTGTAAAACCACGCTTTGAAGTTTTTCATATATCAAAACATTATAAAGGTAGTGAGTGATTACTGCGTGCATCGAAACAATTTTTGATTAGTCTTGTACGGTAGATAAAATAACTTTTTAAATCTGTAACGACGCTTGTCACATTAGTCATCCTGCGACGACGAACCCTGCAAACGTCAGGAAAAACATGAATCAATAATACACGCGATTTAATCCGGTTAAAATTGTTTTATTATAATGTGTAATAATCGCTAAAACCTAAGACAATACTATTATAAAGATACGTATATCGTAGGTGTGTGTTCACAATAACATTATCTATGAAATTTCGTCGATTTTACAAACTTTATCCTACCTGCTCAAGCGACTCGGGTCCTGAATCTTCATCCTGCTCCTGCTCAAACAACTCCTCCGCGTAGCAGATCAGGAACTCTGTCACCACCGCCTGTAGAAACCAAGTTAAATTCGGAGATGTTATTCATGGCCTATATCCGAATCATCGCCATGTGGTGCCGGCTACGAATAGCACCAACCCGTCTCATGCCGTGGGTGTCGTAAAAGCCGACTAAGGGATTACACGGAGGATGGGCAGCAGCGTCCTTCGAATACATTAACAGCTTAACTGCGATCGCAAACCCGCCTGCCAAGCGTGGCGATTATGGCAAAACCCCCCAATGAGCACACAACACACCGATATCGGTCTTTGTGGTAATCTTTCAGGGAGGCCTCTGTCCAGCACTGACTGACTTTATTCGGGCGAAATGATGATGAAGAATGATATCTGAATATGTGAAATATATCCTATATTTACCGGTGCTGTGTGATATAGATAGAGATAGAGAACATAAAAGAAGATGTAGTGAAAAAGAAGTAGAAAAACATATACTTTAATAGTATTTGGTGATATGGAGAATAAATAAAAGGCGATTAACATAAGGGATACGGCGATTGTACGTGGAGAAAGATGCCCAGAAAGGACTTACGTTGACCATATTGGTGATGTCCTTCAACAGGCTTATGGGCGCAGTACTTACAACCTCCGTGCATGTATGCAGAGACACAAAAATTAGAAAGCAAAGGGAGATAGGTTGTGTGGTATCTGCTTACCAACTAGGGAGAAAGACGTGATGATATGTATGGTACCTGCACTGCAACTCCCTGCAAGGCGTGCTGTGGTCGGGGTGCCCTCAGCAAGTTGGGTGCCCACACGATGGCCATGTTCCGAGCGGTCATGCCTGTCTGGTCGCCCAGCAGCGACACGCGGCGGAGGTGCCGCATCAGGTAGGCTAAGGTTCTGGGTGATCATGCAATTTACTTATGTATTTTAGGTACACCATCAAAGTATATACATTGAAATTTTATAAAAACAAAAATATAAAAGATGCACATTTCTATAACTTCAATAATATGCATACACAGTAACAATTAAAAACTGAAACTGGAATTAAAAGTGAAAAATGCTATGAGAAATTAATAATAAACCAATAAAAAATCCTTTAATATATTTAAATTATTTTTGTGTGTAAATAAATAAAAATAATACCTTATACGCTAGTTTACCGTGCTGATATAGTAATACCTGAATAACTCATATTTTAGCACTATAATTCTGATTTGGTATAAACTGATTATTTTGAACTGTTAATAATTTTATATCTTTCGAATAATAAACACGAATTTTAGATTTTATGTTTTGAGTGCAGCACAAAGTTAGGGATAAACGGAATTTGATTCAAAGCGTGTCATAAATTGGTCTAGCTGCCATTTCTATCGCTGTGAAATTGCTCGTACATCGTTCCCGTTGACTCCATGACTCACCGTCTATAGAATTTTATTTAGCCGTTTTCAAGTGATGCACGAACAGACAAATGAAGCATTCTGCGTATGTAGAATCCTGTGAGATGTGGATCCACGAATATTTTATAATAAAAAAGAAATATCTACCGATAATGTGGCGGGGGCAACTTGACGACTGTATCTCTCACAGCTCGAATCCGCGCCGCCTCGTCGCCCGTTTGCACAGCGCTCACGAAGCTCTCATACAGTTGGTATGTACAGAGAGGATTTGGTAGTTCACTGCGAATGTAATGACATAATAATTATACGTGTACATATTTATTGCCATGGATAGAATTGCTAGATTTTAAGGTAGACGTCGCGCATCTCTTATTCATACAAATTAATATATTTATTAATAAATTTAGTACTAACACAAGTACCACAAAATCATTTTCCAAAGTTAACTGAGCTAAATAGTAAGTATATACTCTTTATGTGTGTATATATATGTATCGTATATTCTCTACACACCATGTCTACATTTCTTGTCTTCGAATTCTCCTTTCGCAGGTGAGCTGGGAAAGATTTCTCAAAGAAAAAAGCAGTCCCTTGGACAGCTGTCCTTGGTTACTATATTTTAAATATTTCTATGTGTACATAAAAACATTTAAAGAAAATATATGTTTTCAGAACTGTTTATTTATGTGTGACCACGGTTATTTCATCAATGGCTGATTACTGAGTTATAAAAGATCTGTATGTATCGAGGTCTGAGCCACATTGTTTTGTATGAAACGGAGACCCAAGACATCTCCCTAAGAACTCCTCACTGACACACATATCGCGTGTAAAGAGGAGCCTATTCAAAGCACTGCTTGCAGGGCCCTGCACGTTGCTCCTGATGAAGGGTTTTAGTCCACATGACCCTGCAAGTCATTACACATTGAACGTCGTAAAGGTGTCAACGTGTTTCCGCCAGATCTAAAGACGAGGTTTAAAATGGCACCAGTTTTAAATAAACTTTCATTTAAAAGTACTAGCACTAGCCTTAACAGTTCTTATCTACATAAAAAATAAGACATAAGAGGGTTAAAAAAATTGGTGTGAAAAATGCTGGCCTGTGGGCTATACGAATATTTTTAGAGAATTAGAATCTATGACGCTTTTGGATCTATTTTTACATCGAAGTTGTATTTCTTATGGACCTTAGAACTGTTGAGGTTATAGTGCTTCTTTTTAGGGTTTCGAACGTCCCAAGGAAACAACGGCGAAGCTCTTATAGGATCACTCGTGTGTCTGTCTGTCTGTTCGCCTGTCCGTCTATCACAGCCAATTTGCTCTGAATCTCCTGAACCGATTAGGTTGAAATTTGGTACACGTATGGATTTTCGCAACCCAAACACGGACGTGTAACGTTCATAAATGAATTTTGAATATGGGGTCACTTTTGGTGGCAATATATAAAATTAAAGAATGAAGTTTTAAAAACTGTATTGTGTAATATATGAAATCAAAGGGCCTGCTGTGAGGGTCTCAAATACATTTATTTTATCATTTTAAATTATATAGTTTTAAAGTTGTTTAAGAAAATTAACGAAAATTGAGCACATCTTCCAGCTCAGCTCTAATAAGCAAAAAATTTTGAAAAACATATATCTAATAGCTTTCAACCTATAGATTACAGGAAAACCTATAAGAAGTGTAGTCTTAAAATAATATGGAAAATCTTTCAATATCGTGCCTACAAATTTACGTTTTGTAGTTGAAGTGAATGGGAAAACATAATTTTTCAACTACGATGTTAAGTTTGTTCTTGGGATAAGTTATTGGCACAAAATCGAATCCAACAATAGACAGTATATTCAGCAATTTCGGAACCGTGTTCACGCGAACTCTGTTCAACTTATATTGCCAGTTGGCGCGGTGACACTGACCGGAAGTACATCTTGAGCAGCGAGGGCACGGCGTGCGGGTCCTGGCGCGTGGCGGGCGCGCCCAGCGGCGGCGCGGCGCCCGCGTCGAAGGCGGCGCGCAGGCGCTGCGTGAGCCCCGCGCCGCCCGACAGGCGGTACACGCCGTCCACGGGCCCGCGCGCCTCGATGGCGCCCGCGCACGCCACCAGCACCGCCGGCACTGTTGGGTAAGGCGGGATAATTGTTTAAGTACAGCCAAAATAAAAGTGGACCTAAAATACTACCTTGGGGCACACCGAAATTATTAACTTTAATGACTTCAAAACAATAATTCTTATGTAAGAAGCTAATCTTGCAACACTGTGGCCGATACGTGAGTTAACTAGCCAACCATTATAAAGCCACGAATTATACCGAATTGTACTGTTACTCGTGAGAAGTTTATGATTAACAAAATCAAAGGCTTGTGACATATCAAAGAAAATTCTTGGTGCTTGGAACTAATATGTCATTTATTTCCAAATCCTTACTAACCAAACGTTAGACAATATTGTGATGGTACGTTTATTATTCAAGGAATATTTTCATTCTTTTTATGTTAGGAGCTAACCATTTACTATTAGTTTTTTTTTTTGTTTATACAAATTAAATTGCGTATCATGTGACCTAGAGCAAGGTCTAAAGACATCTACAATCTCCCCCCAGTTTTTTTATTATGCCGTTTTAATTTGTTTATAATTCTCAAACCGAGATTTTATTTAAATCCTGTCAGGTATATCAGTTGAGTTGTTAATGTATTCGAAGGACGCTGCTGCCCATCCTCCGGCTAATCCCTTAGTCGCCTTTTACGACACCCACGGGATGAGATGGATTGGTGCTATTGGTAGCCGGCAGCACACGGCACTGCACGTAGGTACTTATTTAGAATGAATAAAATGAACGCGATATATTACCGTAAGCTATTTCAATTCAATTCAGTTTTGAATTAAATTAAATTAAAATTAATTGGAATAATACTGGAATAATAGTGCAAAACAGACATAAATATCACTGGACGATCACCTATATTGTGGCCAATGTGTGAATGGCTTTGTTAGCCGAAGATCAACGTTGTTCAGTTTCTTTGAATCAAGAAGTGTTTAGTTCTAGACCTTGGCCTATATTGGCCGGCCATTGTAAGCCATGCAAAGCCAAACAAAATCACGAAGCATACTAACAGTACCCACCTTCGTGTCCGCAGTTGAGCAGATGTTCTCCAAGGTCACAGCCGAATACTCTCTCGCGCAGTATGCCTTGCTGCTTCAGACTTCTCCGAGAAGGTCGAGACAGGATGAAGCTCCTGAATAAGGAGATCAGCTTGCCGTGTTTCCGGAGAACTGGCTTGATTGGGGCTACGGCTACTGAACTGTGAACAAGAAAAAGGTAGAAGATGTGTTAATGAGAATGTGGCAGAAGTGACAGCCATTTTGTGTGGTGTCCAGATTAAGAATATAGCACCACACCATCTCCTCCCGTGGATGTCGTAGAGAGCAACTGAGGGACTTTAAGCTAGGGGGTGAAAAGCAGTGTCCCTTCTGTGGAATAGTAGCTATACTGCGCTCACCATCCCGCCTGCATTAGCTATAGCCTGCCAAGCGTAGTGAGTACTGGCAAATTCCCCCCAAAATGATGACACAATTGTGGAAATCCATGGAGGTGGCCTTTATTTTGCAGTGGACGTCCTTTGGCCGATACTGCCTCACAGTTTGCTGATGTTGAACTATGTTTTGTTATAAAAATTATTTTGTTGCTTCGCATCTAACTAGATGGCGTTGACGGCGTATTAGAAGTCGGTTGGTTTCATTACCGCTGATTTGGTTGACTTTGCAATATTTATGGAATAAATTCTCTCCATTCTGAGTAAGTGTTCTCCTGTGGTTTTTGGGATTTTGTACCGATATTTGTACAGCTGATATTTATTTGTGTGTATCCTTATTTATATTTTTATTGATGAAAGGGTCCGTCTCTCCCCTTGACCTCCATCTCGCTTGATGGAAAGCGATGGGTGTGGCCTATGATGTACCGAGCACACTGAGAAGGCTCACGTCACATATGTAGAAGAATCCATGATATCCGGAATCCGTGTGGATAAAGAATATAATATGTCGTAAACGACGTCAAACTAAAAGTACTATGTGCAGCAATATATGTAAACTTGTGTATTAGTTATACATACCCAACGATCGGCGGCGGTTGCGTCATATGCCGCGGCACCTTGTCCCCGATGACGGCGACGCAGTGGTGCGGGAAGAAGCCCACGCGGAAACCGCGCTTGCCTCGCCACCACAGCGACTCTTGAGGACCTGACAGAGCTTGAGAACATTAGGAACACTCGCATTAGGATTTTAAATCTAGAAAATCTTGTCGCAAATTGATATCGCAGGTAAAACAAATATATTGGTAAATAAGATTCTGATCTAATCGTTATTATCTTGCACCGGTCCTAAGCCAATTAGGGGCTTCGGGGCAAAATGTTTTTCGCTTCCATTCTTCCCTGTTAGCTGTCACCTTATCACTTACTCTCTTTTCCTTCATATCATCCATCTTTCGTCCCCCCCTCCCCCCACCCATCCATCAACATTCATATTCATCACTCTCTTAGTCACATATGTTTCATCCCTCCTCATCACATGTCCATCTCAAACGATTTTCTTTCAACTGTTCCGTTTGTTCCGTTTGTGGCGCCACTTTCAAACTCCTTCTATTCTTATTTCTTACTTATAATTATAATTTGTTGATATTAATCAGGGCAAAAACTCACAAATAAAAAAAAGGGCTCCCAGAGCGTAAAACATTAAAGAATAAGATTGAGGAGTATGCATATTTTGAAGTGAAACTTCTTTTGGGATAGTGTGAATTGGATTTTATGAAACGAAAGAGAGACACCTATAAATGTATTTATAGGGTTTAGGCTGTGAGAGAATTAGATAAAACACGATTCTATATAGTTTCCCTTTTCCCTATTGTCAATCAATCGCTCTCTGTTTACCACTTCCATAGTGTATTTATCTCATTCTCTTACAAATTAACCAAAATACTCTTCTACGGCGTGTGAACTCACACTCAACATTTTTTTTTGCTTCGTTTATAAACTAGTTACGTACTTATAATATTTATTCATGAACTCATAACAATTTTGTCGTCTTATTCAGCCAATGCTGTGTTAGCCCGCAATTGGCATAAGTATAAGAAAAATACACTATATTGTATAATTTATATTGATTGTTGAAATTGAATTGAATTGAAGTGTATTTATACGTATGCTGTGGGTGACCCTTACATAAATAAATGAATAATTCTTACCAGGCATGTCGATGATCGATATCATGTCGCCCACTTCGAAGCTAATCTCGTCGCGAGCCTGAAAATAATAATTATAATTATTAAACTAAACTGACGACTAAGTACTTTACCAGTAAGTTCAGCGGTCTAGTTGCGTAGTTCTCTTGCAACCCTAAGATGTTTTTATAAGTGTAGATGCGTTGCCCGCGCTATGCTATGGTCACATGCAAGGTAATTGCCCGGAGTTCACTTAGTCACGCACCGACCAATGTCGTGGCTCGACGTATCATAGCATAATTCAGTAACATATTGCGAAAAAATGTTATCCTGTGTTTATAGACGATGCACGAAGTATACTGCTATTGTGAGTGAAAAAGACGTTTTATTTCATAAATAAATAAACACGTAACATAAATCGATATTGTAAATAAAAAATTGTATCTTGTTTTATTTTTTATTACGCGGACTAATGGCGGCAAGCGCGCCGTTCTGTAATGCAATAATGTTCGTGTCATCATCATTTTTCATCATTTCGGCCGAATGAAGTCCACTGCTGGACACAGGCCTCCCCCAAACCATGTCCACAACGACCGATATGGATGTGTTGTGGGCTCATTGGGGGGGTTTGCCATAATCGCCACATTTGGCAGACGGATTGGCGATCGCAGTTGAGTAATGTACTCGAAGGACGCTACTGCCCATCCTTCGGCTAATCCCTTAGTCGACTTTTACGACACCCATAGGAGGAGATGGGGTGGTGGCATTCTGAGCCGGCACCACACGGCACTGAGCCGGCACCACACGGCACTGAGCCGGCACCACACGGCACTGAGCCGGCACCACACGGCACTGAGCCGGCACCACACGGCACTGAGCCGGCACCACACGGCATATAATAATAATGTTCGTGTATGGCGAGTTTATTTATTTGTAAAATGTCATTGTTGCAACCGGTTTTATTTTCGTTCATTTCATTAAGTTCACTCGTGTCACAACAAGAGGTCATCTCTTGAGCGACCTTCCCAGTGCTAAAACCCAACATACTCAGTAACACATAGTGTTGAACAAGCAATTTTTATAAAACGTTGCCCCGCACTAGGATTTCTCTCTCTGGGACACACCGAGCTTCATTGATCGGTGTTCTTTTCGGTGGTCGCCATTGTAGATCCTGGCTTACAGGAGTTGCAGTGGTTGGGAATGTGTGGCGGGCTTGTCCCATAAAAAAAAGTCTAACCAATATGATCTATGTATGTACCTGCGACACATATTTCCTGACGGAATACGCGGCTGCGACGGCGGGAGTGTTGATTGATGAGGAGTCTTCGTTCGCAACCAGCAGCTTGTGACCTGGTAACAAAGTTGAAAGTTTAAGGTATAAAGTTATTGTTTTTCCGACGTATAGCTGTGTAGTAATGTGATTGAACGCTTGCCTTCCATACATATGAGAGTGTATGGTTCATATTTTCCAGATAGGTTCTTGTAGGATTTTGTTTGAAAATATGATAAAACCAAGGGGAAAAGTATCAATCCGAGATCGTGATGAGGGCCTGAGTTCGATCCCGGCCCGCACCACTGACTTTTCACATTCAGGCACAGATCAGAATTTGAGTATCACTTGCGGTAACGGTGAAGGGCAACATCATGAGTCAACTCTGCACACCTAAGGGGTATCCAAAAAGTTTCTCAAAGGCGTGTGTAGTTCGCCAACCCTCACTAGGCCAGCTTGGTGGACTATGGCCTAACCTTTCTCATCGTGAGACACGGGCCCGTGCCCCGAAGCGGGACAGTAATGAGCTGATTATAATGTATGCATGTTTTTCCGATGCGCGACCAAATATAACATGTATCCAGCACAGCCATCTCGGGGTTCCCGGGGGCCCACAGTGGGGACTCTGCCTGCTCGCACCAATGGACCCCGGGAGACGTGTGCTACGCACAGCGAAAAGCGAGCCGAGGTGGGGTCCTTTAAAAACTCCCTCTCAAGGCTCTTTACAGTCGCCCTTGCCCTCTGCTACAGGCGGTGACCCCTACGAAATGTGCCTATAGGCATAGTACCATTGAGCGGCTCCGGAGAATGAACGATTCTCAAATTGCCGTCAAATTTCAATTGCTATTCTTTTGAATTTTACATATGAAATTGCAAAAATGTCGGAATCTATATAAAGTGTGTGTTATACGTTTGTAGGAGGCTGCGGAATAACTCACTTGCATCAACGTTATTTATGTGCTGCAGGATCTAGGGCTAAGTGGTCTCCTTCTGTGAGAGTGTAATGCTCCAAAAGGAGGTCGCATAGCGGGATCGGGAGAGGGCCGATCCCGCTCGGAGGAGGAGGAGACGGAGCCGGGGTAACAACCATCGCGTCGCCCGTGTCCGACACGCCTGAACCCCCTGGCGTCTTTATATGTCGGGGGGCTTTGGGGGTCGCGAGCGCGCTTATAGGGAAATCTGCGTGCTCATGAAGATAGCGGTGTGCATGTGGTCACGTATCGCTGTGTGCGCAGCACAGCGCATAGTGAGGCTTCGGAGGAATTTTTTACAATCCCCTCGAGAGATGTCTAGGGGGGTGGCCTCTTTACAGTCGCTTTCGCTCCGAGATGTGCCTAAAGGCGTGACACCAATGGGTGGCTCTAGATGGGTATTATTCGAGTTCCTAGGGCTTCCCGTCGGTGCCGAAGATGACCGCTCCAGTGGTTTTAGCCGGTAGGGGGCGAAGGAAGTACATGGGGTATTTCGGACGGATAAAACTTTTTATTTCGGAATCACTAAAATCCAGCAATGGAATGCGCAACTGGGACATTTAATATTTTGTAGCGAGGCACAGGAGGCGAGGACAATATCTGCCTTTTTGGGAAAATATGTCTAACAATACACTGTGAAACTGAAATAGGCTTTAACGGGGCACGGAATAAAATCCGCCTGTTTGAGAGACTTTTATCTCCAGCAGTGGGCTATGAAACTGAGACCATAGCAGGCTATGTGATAAAGTCTGCCTTTTGAGAGAAATGGCTAGCTGTGGACTGTAAAACTAAGTCTAGCGGGATTTGGGGTAAAATCTGCCTGTTTGAGAGACTTATATGTCTAGTAATGGACTGCGAAACTTAGATAGTTGACGACACGGTTGGTGCAGTAGTTGATACAGTCGGCTGTTGCGCTCCGGGTCGTGGGGTTCAATTCCCGCACGGAATAAATATTTGCACAATCTGCAGGTAGTTGTTCCGGGTCTGGGTGTATTGTGTGTGGAATTTGTGTCTGTAAACGCACCCCCGACACAGGAGAAATACCAGTGTGGGGCAAAAAAAAAGATAGTCTTAAGCAGGGTAAAATACGCCTTTTTGGAAGATCTAGCAGTAGTTTCCTCCAGGAAACAAAAGGAAACATGATGCATACCTTTGTTGTCCATCTGCAGCCAGTTGAGCACGGGCCCACAGTTGATAGAGTCGTCAGCTATGATGGACAGGTGGTGCACGTAGTCGGATATCAGACGCTGGTATTCAGTCTCGGAGCGCGCGAGGGCCGAGGATATCTTCTCGCGGAGATGAGGCAGGCCGGATACCTTGCGGTCGTATATGCATCTGGAAATAAAGAACACGTTTCATCATCATCATCGTCATCATCAATGAATGTCCAAACGGCCAATGAATAAAGGCCTCCCTATAGATTTTTTGAGTTTTCCACTACTGACCAGAGGGCCAATTTTTTTTTTTTTTTTTTTTTAAAAAAACATTGTCCCACTCTAGGATTTCTCCTGTATCGTGGGTGCGTTTACAGACATGAATTTCACACACAATACACCCAGACCCGGAACAACTACCTGCAGATCGTACAAAGTTCAGTCAGATTTCAGTATAATCTCGATCTAGTCTCATTTCAATCTCATTTTTGACGTTTATTTCATGACAATTTAGTAAAGTGACATTTCGAAATGTTAGCAGAATACCGTTTTGACTGCGATCAAGTTTCGATCCATTTTCGATCTCATCACAGTGTAAGTTCACGTTTGACGTTGTTTGTTAGTTTAGGAGAATACCATTTGTGACATTTATGACACTGAGACTAGATCAGAACTATAATTTGAACATTTTTAAATTACGAGAATTGGCCTTCAGGGCTCTGACAGCGTAAGTTCATTTTCCAGCGTTATGTCGTTACTGCAGCAGTTCCGAAATTATTTATCCGTGGGATTTTTGTCACCATGACGACTATTTATTACTAATTATTACTTATTATTCGAGTGCCGGTATTCATAATTTCAGCCAAAAGACATCCACTACCGAACAAAGGCCTCCCCCATAGATTAACACAACTGTGTCATCATTTTGGGGGGAATTTGCCGATACTCACCACGCTTGGCAGGCGGGTTGGTGAGCGCAGAAATGCTACTGTTCAGCAAAAGGGACGCTGTTGCCCATCCCTCTGGTTAAGAGTCCCTTAGTCGCCTTTTACGACATCCACGGGTGGAGATGGAGTGGTGCTATATTCTTAATCCGGACACCACACGTTTGAAGTTTATTTGTTTGAGTGCCGGTATTACCTAGTGATATCCTAGATCTGGTGTAAAAGATCACCCTTCGCCTCGCTTTGCTTGTATTGCGTACACGGCGGCAACTCCAAATGTGCCCGCCGTCGCATTCCCAGGGGTCACTCGGTATGAGCACGTGGTACCACCGTAACCAAGGTATTGCAAAATGCGGTACCTGTGCAGCATATCGTCCAGTTGCAGGAAGTTGTCTCGGTTCCTGGTGAGCGTCCACTCCCGCACATCGCTGGCTTCCGTCCAGCTGGTGCTCAGAGCTCGTCCTTCGGCGCTGTCCTCGCATGATTCGGTTACGTGTGATCGCACTTTGAGGCAGATCCAACCTGGAAGCAGTTCAAAGTTAGCTTATTAACTATACATACGAGTAGTCTTGGTTGGGCTCCTGGGCGGCCCGCACGTAGTCATGTGCCGGCCGTGTGCGCAGTACAGCGCACAGAAAATTAAGGGGGATCATTAAAACCCCCCCGAGAAGGGCCTATGGGCGGCCATTTACAGTTTGCCTCCCCTCCACTAGAGGGGGTGACCGCTTTACAGTTATTTCCTCCGAGATGTGCCTAAAGGCGTGGCACCAATGGGCGACTCCAGTGTGATCTTACGAGGACCTGGAGCCCCCTTTAGGTGCTGAAGATGACCGCTGGAGTGCTCCAGTGATGAATTTCCACAGAGACCAAAAAAGTTTGATGTCTGGTTTTTACTACGGGTTGAGGGTTCGATCCTCGCACGGCACAAATATTTGTATGGCCATCGGAAGTTGTTCCGAATCTAGGCGTTTGTTCAAGCTTCGACCATTAGGCGATTACGTTCCGTGAAATAGTCACTTTACTTTTAATACGCACTTATTTTAACTTGGAACACTAGCGTCGATTACCGGGTCCGGTCGCCAATCTAATTATATAGGGTCTTACTTTATTAGTCGAAAATATTTTAGGTGGTGAATCTATAGTTCCAATGATGAGTTTTAGCAAAAAAAATAACATAACACCAACCTTTATTTTTTACATACTCAAAATTTCCGTTTGCATAAAAATCCCAATTCACCACGTAAAAACTGTAGGTGACTATCATTATTGTCTTTCTAAAACAACTGTGGTACTGTCACCGAACACGCAGACACAATAACACAAAAACGTGTTTGAAATTGGTCCGGTCGAACAATAATGTGGTTGTTTAGTAGCCCACCAGTGTGTGTTGATACTTGAAATTAATTCTATACCATTCATAGAGCCTAGCCTTAAAATATTTTCCATTATTAAAGTAAGACCCTATATATAACATTCGCAAGCTATCCACCAACCCACTTTTTATGTAATGCAAGTAGTCAGATAAACGCCTCAATTTATTAAGTACGTGAGTTTTTCATTTAATGCATCTCTACTTACGCCGCTGCTCCAACAGTGTTTGATAATGTAGATTTATGTCTATATACCATACAAAATTTTCCCCATGCACTGAATGCCATAGAAACAAATACATAATTTCGGCCGAATGAAGTCCACTGCTGGACACAGGCCTCCCCCAAAGATCACCACAACCACCGATATGGATGTGTTGTGGGCTCATTGGGGGATTTTGCCATAATCGCCACGCTTGCGGCAGGCGGGTTGGCGATCGCAGTCGAGTTGTTAATGTACTCGAAGGACGCTGCTGCCCATCCTCCGGCTAATCCCTTAGTCGACTTTTACGACACCCATGGAAAGAGATGGGGTGGTGGCATTCTAAGCCGGCACCACACGGTACATGATAGAGCTAATTTCCCAAAAAAACATTGTTTTGGTGTTTTTATCTGTGGTGGGCAAGCTTCCATATCTTCGAATATCCTTTACGCTACGAGTCTCCAAGGCCTTCTCCTCATTCCATACAGCCCCATCTATTCCCAAGATAAACCTACCTTCATCCATGGAGTCTTGGCACTTGTCCTCACATCGTACGGTCTCTATGCTGAGCCCTCCAAGAGACACTCTTTCGTAGTGGAAGTGAGCACATTCCTCGAGTTTCGGGAAGCGGCAGGATGGCACCGGTGGCACGGGCTGGAAACAGACGAACTAAATGCTCAAATAACATAACTGTTCTGGGCCGAAATCGTAGAAATGTTAGGTATTTATGTTTCACAACTAAGATCTCTGATGACAACTGACATCATCAGCTTCAAAATCAGCAAAAGATCATCCACTGCTGAACAAAGGTCTCCCCATTGATCTCCACAATTGTGTACGAAATATACCGTAATGTTGAAAGAGTAAGATTTCGTCCTAAATCTATACAAATAAATAAAATTGAAGTGTCTATTTGTAATGTCAAAATAACAGTTTTTAACTAAATGCATATGAAAGTATATACGGTACCTACAACAAAAATGTTTTAATTTTTTTGTCTGTCGGTCTGTGTATTTCTGTTTGTTCCCGCAAATCTCCGAAACGGCTGGACCGATTTCACTGGCAGATAGCTGAAGTTCTAAGGAATAACTTAGGCTACTTTTATTATAGAAAATAATTAGAGTTCCGCGCAAAAAATATAAACACATGAAATCCAATATATATACACACTCTGTGTCAAGTGTCTATGCTGAAGTACTCTAAATTATTAATAAATAATCCAAATCTTTTTAAATCAATCGGCGGGTGAAACCGCGGGTCCCAGCTAGTGCTTGAATATAAAAACTTCTCACCGTGTCGTCAATATCGTATGCGGCTGACGCGGACGGCGCTGATTGGCTCATCGCCGAGCCCTGTGACGTCACCGGCGTCACCGCCAGCGCGGTCAGCGATATGGAGCCTGAAATGAAAGAAAATGCCGGTTTAATGGTTTAGCTGAGCGATGATGATATGCGGGTTCGTTGATGAGGGTGTTACGGAACTTCGAGTCCGAATCCGAATCCGATTTTTTTTTTTTGTTTGGCTTCTCGCAATGGATGAAAAAGGAGGCCTCCAGCCAGCCGAATCCGATGTCGAAAACTCCGGTCAATATCAAACTTTTTGATTTCTACTCCGGTTCTGATCTTCAAACCCGAGTTCGCCTCCGATACTATCCAAAAGGAGGTTTGACGGAGCTTAGCGGTCCGCTGACGAACAACAAAGAGCCGAAATTCAACCTAATCAAAAATTTCTGGGTAATGTAAATTCCAGTTTACACTGACCTCTCATCAAATGCGAGATCAGCTTATACTGGAAAAGTATAGCTTGATATGTAGCCGAACGTCGTGTGGTGCTGGCTAAGAATACCACCACCCCATCTCATCCCGTGGGAGTCGTACAAGGAGACTATGGAGGATGGGCGGCAGCATCCTTAGAGTGCCTACATTTGTGTTTGTTACTTTTATAAATATTGCCCCACACTAGGATTTCTCCTGTGTCGTGGGTGCGTTTACAGACATGAATTCCAGATAACATTTATAACTCAACTGCGATAGCCAGCCCGACTGCCAAGCGTAGCGATTAGGGCAATAAGCACACAACACAAACACATACCGGTTGTTATAGAGAGGCTTTTGTCCAGCTGTGGACGTTTTTTGGCTGGAACGATGATGATGTGTGTGTGGTATGTATGTCTGTAAACCCACGATACAGGAGTAATCCTAGTGTGGGACAACATACTTAAAAATAGGGTGTGGGGGCAGTATGTAACGTTCTCTATCTATACAAATAGATAATATTGAAGTGTCTGTTTGTAATGTCAAAATAACAGCTTTTTACTAGATGCATATGAAAGTATATACGGTACATATACCAAAAACTCTATAGAGTTTTTGGTATGTCTGTCTGTCTGTTTGTTCCGGGTAATCTCCGAAACCGCTTTACCGATTTTGACGGGACTATCACTGGCAGATAGCTGATGTTATAACTTACTACTTTTATTTTAGAAACATAATTAGGGTTCCGCGCAAAAAAGACCTTGAAGTTGAATATATATATATAGAAGTACTCTAAATTTCTTTTAATGTAATAATAATTATATATATATATATATATACTATGTCAAGTGTCTATGTCGAAGTACTCTAAATTTCTTTTAAATTAAATGCGGGCGAAACCGCAGGTCCCAGCTAGTGTAATAATAAAGACTGAGATCACCAACCTGTCAAATATGATGATTAGAGCATTGTGGCCTGTATGAACGTTAATCGTAGCGGTCTTTGACAGGCTTATGTACGACAATGGACAATCAATAACTCGTTATCGTTATGATAACAATGAGAGCGACATACTTCAATGATATTTAGACTATGATTTCGGGACTTTTCGCGCACAGTAAAATCAAAAGTCTTCTCGTGACCACGGTCAATGCAACTGGGCCGAAACGTTGAGGTTAGTCAAAATATTGTTTTGATTTATCTGTGCGCGAAAAGTCCCGAAATCATAGTCTATTACTAGCTGGGACCCGCGGTTTCACCTGCGGTTAATTTAAAAGAAATTTAGAGTACTTCGATATAGACACTTGACATAGAATATATATATTGGATTTCAAGGGTTTTATTTTTTTACGCGGAACCCTAACTATTTTTCTAAAATAAAAGCCTAAGTTATTCCTTATAACATCAGCTATCTGCCAGTGAAGGTCCCGTCAAAATCGGTCCAGCCGTTTCGGAGATTACCCGGAACAAACAGACAGACAGACAGACAAATAATTTATGTTATAGGTAACGTACATACTTTCATATACATTTAGTAGAAATCTGTTATTTTGACATTACAAACAGACACTTCAATTTTATTTATTTGTATAGATGAGTGAAATTCGCGATAGTTTAAAAACTTATACTTCAATTAGATAAAAGTAAAGATTGAAACTAATGTAGACTCACCAGGCGTCTCCCTCTTATTCTCCGGGTCATTGGAGGCTCTGGTGGAGCTGCGCGAGTCTGAACTGAATCGCACTGATCTATGAACATAATGTTTTTAAAATTAAACACGTATATCGTAAAATATCGCAAGCCACGCTAAGAATAGCACCATCTCGTCTCATCTCGTGGGTGTCGTAAAACGCGATTATGGGATTAACCAGAGGATGGGCAGCAGCGTTCTTTGCGACGGTATATTTACAACTACCCCCGAGGGGGTGACCGCTTTACAGTTACCTTCTCAGAGATGTGCCTATAGGCGTGGCACCAGTGGGCGGCTCTAGTGTGATCATTAGGTGCCGAAGTTGACCGCCCCAGTGGTTTTAGCCGGTAGGAGTCCGGCATGCCCCGCCGTCCTTCCCCGCGGCGGCGGAAGTTCATGAAGAATTTCCACTGGGCAGCATTTAAAAAAATCAAAATGTTGCCGATGTTTCCCTTCACGGTGAAGTCAGTCGTGTCTTAGGTTAACTTAGTACCCATGACATTGAAAATTAGGACATTTCAGTTTTATTTTTAAACCGGGCCATGCCTTGTAGTCTTTATTCGTAGGGTTAGTGGCCAACCTTAGTCGCAGTTGTTCAAGTAACCCAAAAGCCTCCGTCGGTCTCTCTTTACTTGTCCTCAGAAGCAAGGTGACGCTCTCTTCAAATACCACTATGCGTTCGCCCATTCTTTGGCTTACCGCGATAAGCGTTGCTTAACCTCGCAAACGCTATGACCGAAACCGGTACTGCAGACCAACAATAGATAACATATATTCCAAGAAAAGAAAATGGTACTGCAGCTTATTTTTAACAAGTGGTGCAATAGGGCCAAATCCAATTGCCTCTCTCCTCCCTCGCCTATGGTTGGCGGTAAGCAATTTAAGCACAACAGCAAGCGCAGTACTTCCATCTTTGTTCGTCATATGATTGTAAACTTAAAAATAAAAATGTAATTTTTTTATTGTCGTGGGGAAATCCTCTAGTCTTCCTCTGCCTTGGGTAGGGCGGAGGGGCATGCCGGACTCTTACCGGCTAAAACCCCAGTGTCCTTCCACTCACCTCTTGCTGGGGGGCGAGGTGTTCACTTTGGCAGCAAATGTTCAACACCGGACTGTGAATATGAACAGTCTGCACATCATATTCTGTGGGAGTGTGTTCTTTGGCAAGATGAACGCAATATTATGTTTGACAGCATGCAAGTTACATCCGGGGTTGTTTACTGTACAGACCTTGTTGCGACTAGGACGAATTTCCGAAATTTTACTATTGGAATCAGTCACATAACATAGGACCCGTAATTAAATATTTATAAACATTTTGGTACCCGTGGTGCTTGGCAACTAGGCTTATCCTAGTTGTACACTCCCAATTATTGTGCCTATGGCCAAGTGTTTTCTCTGTCTCCTGCTTGCTACGGAGGGAAGTGGAACGTATATTCTTTCCTACTCCTCCTTTCTCTTTTCTGATTAATATCGTTGCGGGTTCCAAGACAGTCATTTCTCTGGGACACACCGACCTTCATTGTTCGGTGTTCTTTTCGGTGGTCGCCATTGTGGATCCTGGCTTACAGGAGTTGCAGTGGTTGGGAATGTGTGGCGGGCTTGTCTTTGGCAGCATTAGACCGCACCCCTGGCAGGTATCGGTCCGTCACCATTTGTCGGGCCCCGTCTCTATGCGACCTGGTCAGCTGCACATATCTTCAGAGAGGCGGGCGCAGTACACACGGCGGTGGACTGTATTTAGTTCCAAGCTAGAGGGATATATATATAGCCGGCTCAGAATGCCACCACCCCATCTCCTCCCATGGGTGTCGTAAAAGTCGACTAAGGGATTAGCCGGAGGATGGGCAGCAGCGTCCTTCGAGTATATTAACAACTCAACTGCGATCGCCAACCCGCCTGCCAAGCGTGGCGATTATGGCAAAACCCCCCAATGAACCCACAACACATCCATATCGGTGGTTGTGGTGATCTTTGGGGGAGGCCTGTGTCCAGCAGTGGACTTCATTCGGCCGACATGATAGAGGGATAGAACTCACCGGTGGAAGCTGCTGCAGTGCGTCATGCCGTCCTTGTCGGGCTCGGCGAACGCGCGAGCGGCGAGCGACTGGCAAGACATTACCGAACCGTGGGGGGAGCCCTGCAAACAAACAAACAATACAAATTAAACTTACTTCATGATAGTACGGATACAATGACGGCACGGTCGGTGCAGTGGCTGATACAGTCGGCTGCTGCGCTCCGGGTCGTGGTTTGGATTCCCACACGGAACAAATATTTGTATGATCTGCAGGTAGTTGTTTCGGGTCTGGGTGTATTGTATGTGGAATTCGTGTCTGTAAAACGCACCCACGACACAGGAGAAATCCTAGTGTGGGGCAACGTTTTTTTTTTAAACATAACAAAACAAACATACAAGTTCCTACTTTTGTCTGTATATAAGCGAAGACGAGATAGATTACATGTTTAGAAAATCTACGACCTATTTAAATGTCTTCGGTGTTAAATCACGGAGTTACAGCTTTTTTTGTGCATATGTACCTATATGTTATGTGCGACTAAAACCTCTACCGTGTGACCCGCTGACGCGTATTTAGATAGGCAGAAAGAAAGAAAAAAAAAGTATTTATTTGCCACAAACAGAGACACATAAAATAATACTGAAAACGTTAAATTAAATAAAAAAAGTGTAAAACTAATATTATTTAAACATAGGCATACACAGAGCTACACATTGTGTCTCGAGTTTGCGCCAAAAGGACAACCAGCTCAGCATAAGCCGGACGAATAATGCCCGACGCTGGTTTTCAGCTGGACCAATATACAAGTACAATAAAGCACGGATGCCAAACAGATACAAATACATAGATAAATTATTACAATATATAAAGACACGTTATACTGCAATTTAAAAACATAAAACAAATTACTGCTTAAAAAAAAGAAAAAGTTAAATCAGTTATTGATATTAGTATTGGTTTTTGAAAGCGCGCGCCTGTTTGAGCTGCCTATCCAGCGGTGGTCCGCACGCGAGCTGCCTTAGTATAGTGATGCGCAGGGCATCGCCGCAACTTCAGAGCTTTGTAATGCCGATGGTTCATGTTAAGCGCGCGTCTTAGGGTGAGATTCAGAAACGAGCCTAAGCTAAGTTCACGCTTCCATCTGTCAAAATTAGGGGCGTAAGTAGTGCGTTTTGACATATGGAAGCGTAAGTTCACGCTTAGGCTGTTGCTGAATATCAGCGCTGTGACCCGTTCTGATGCCACAGCATTTACGCTAAGCAACGACCTAAGTCTTGCGCAAATACGACGTACAATTCCCACTTTTCCAGTCATAACAAAATCCGAAGGTTTGAATCTTTGACAAAACTATATTCTCTCGGCATTGGTAATTTCTAGTCGTCAACAATGTCAATTGTCAACCATCAAATAGGTAGGTAAATTAATGTTTTATTATTATTGGCCTGGAGTCCAAGTCTTTTGGCCACAAGTAGATTAACACAAATCAGTCTAACACAGATAAGTGTTAATTTGGTTGTTTTGTTTCGGCCAAATGAAGTCCACTGCTGGACACAGGCCTCCCCCAAAGATCACCACAACGACCGATATGGGTGTGTTGTGGGCTCATTGGGGGGTTTTGCCATAATCGCCACGCTTGGCAGACGGGTTGGCGATCACAATTCAGTTGTTAATGTACTCAAAGGACGCTGCTGCCCATCCTCCGGCTAATCCCTTAGTCGACTTGTACGACACCCACGGGAGGAGATGGGGTGGTGGTATTCTGAGCCGGCACCATACGGTTGACGGTGTGACGGTTACCACCAAAGATATTGGGAGGAAGGAGATATGCCATGTTGTTCAAAATGTATGCGAGCCCAGAAATCCAGTTTTCCCCTACCATTCTTCATAAAAACACTAATGCACACATTACAAGTTCTCATCCAATGAACTGAATAAACATAACATTATAATTGGCTACTCATACTAAAACACACCCACGACTTTGTAGGTAGCCAATCATACCGAGCGTACTTACTGCACACCGCAGCCGTACCACGCGACCCGTAAGTTTATTGGGAGTACCATTCGCTGTTCTGTTTACTGCGTTTGTTATTCGCCGATTGCTAGTTATTAAGTGGTAGACGAGAAGCATTCTATTTTAAACAACAATAATAATGTCGTTCTGCTCCATCAATCCAAATGTGACATAATAAAGAAAACAATAATTTTTAATTTATTATTTTTATAGACAAATACAAGAAAATTCCATTCTTTTTCATATTGCATATGATTCCTACCTTGATAAAGTTATTATTTTAGCTGCGGTTTTTGCATGTTTTCCCCAAACAACACGACCCTTTAACAAAGTTTCACTTACGCGCATGTCGCGGTGGCGCGGTTACGCCCCCGTACCACTACTCCTTATTTCCTATTTCTGTGGTTACCAAGCGAATATTTTGATTTTTAATGAATTAGTATTTTAATAAAAATAGATGGATATCATGTACAGAGATTTACCACTGATGTCGCGCGAATGAATTAACAAATTAGTGAAGCAATGGCGCTCGTGTTGCACAGCTGCAATCTGTCGCCCGAATTATAAGTCACTTAAGCATACGTTGCAGATATTTCATTGGGCAATTGTTTAGTTATATTCTAACAGGTATGAGGACACTATTGCATGCGAAACTGATATCCTCAATTATCAGAACAAATGAATACTAATATTATAATACGGCACGGCTGGCGCAGTGGCAGAGCGATTGGCTTTCTCCGCCTCTCGATCCTGCACGGAACAAATATTTGTATGATTTACAGATAATTGTTTCGGATCTGGGTGTTTGTGGATGTGAGATGTATGTCTGTAAAATACTCACGACTCGGGATAAATCCTAGTCTGGGAAATCGTTGCAAAAAAGTTGTCTAATGCATGCGAAACTAAATTTCTAAATTCTCAATTACCAGAAACAGAATCTCCTCGTTTCTGATTCGATCTCGTAGAGAAATATCAAGCATAGTTTTTTCTATAGCTCGCTAAGTAACCTTGATCTTTCTAATGACGTTCATAGCAAGTGACCACGTGTCTGTCTCAAATATCATCACTGGTAAAACAGACTGGTTAAAGACTTTTGTCTTAAAGCATTGCCGTATTATAGGTATAGGTAGAAAATACGTTGCGACGAAGCCCAGTCGGATTCAACGATTGACCTCTTTCTCGAACTTGGACCTACCTAAATGGACAGTTTGTCCCAGATAGACATACTCGTCAACAATTTCGGTAGACGATATGGCCTTATATTTTGGGATTATGTTAATACCGTTTTGGAGGTACTACATAATCAGCCAATTACTATCCCACTGCTGGGCACGGGCCTTTTCTGCCAATAAGAAAAGTTAAGGACTTAGTCTACCAGTCTGGCCTAGTGCGGGTTGGCGGACTACAATACCATTGAGGACATTTTCGGGCCCTCTCAGGTTTCCTCATGATGTATTCCTTCACCGTTAACGCAAGTCATAATCAAATTCGGATTCTGCTAGGTACTAGAAAAATGTATTAGAGATAAAACTGTAAACTATTTTTTTAAGTTCGAAAAGTATCCCGTACTGATACATGCAAACCACATTTACAAAACTGGCTGTACGTCATTTTATATCTGTAAGTAAAAACCTACATGTATTTGTATTATAAACCTATCGAAGGTCAACGAAGCTTAAACCTGTTACCCATTAAAACTATTTTCGTCCTCAAAAGCATGAATAGCATATGCCATGGCACCAAACCACACAATAAAATAAAAAAAAACCTGATCAAATTAATTAAACTCGGCAAGAACATGAATGAATTCAAACGTAAGCTTTTAAATTATTGAATGATTAACGCATGGGATTCTGTTAATGGATATCTTAATGACCAATTGTAATAACATTTATTTAAATTTATATATATATATATATATATTTAAAATGTAGCTTATGATAATGATTTATGATATTCTCATTAAGATTTTTATTTGACTGTTCATTTATACGAAACGGCGACACACTTTTTTATTTAGTTGAAGTGATATTTTCGTCCCTTAACAATTTTGTGTGCTTTCTTGCGGGACATAGAATTGACCTTTTTTTATTGGTGCCCAGTGGAAATTCTTCATGAACTTCCTTCGCCCCGGGGATGGGCGAAGGGGTAAACCACTGGAGCGGTCATCTTCGGCACCGAAGGAGGGCTCCGGGTCCTCGTAAGATCATACAAGAGCCCCCCATTGATGCTATGCCTTTAGGCACATGACGGTGGGGCTGACTGTAAAGCGGTCACTCCCTCTAGCGGAGGGCAGGCGACTGTAAAAAGGCCGCCCCCAGGCACTTCTCAGGGAGGATTGAGGCGGTCACCTTCGACACCGAAAGATGCTCCTGGCAAGAACGAACGCTCGGGAGCTACCCATTGCTGGACTTATTGACACATCTCTAGCAGTTATCGCGACTGTAAAGATTACCGCAGGCAAATTTCGGAAGCAGGTGTAAAGGATCTCCTCGACGCCTCCATGTGCGCTGTACTGCACCCACGGCGGCACGTGGCCGCATGTGTGCCACCGCCTTCTTTCCGGGGGTCCCTCGGAACCCCTACGTACTACTTTCCTTCACGCGGAACAAAACTACGCTTAAAGATAGTTGTTATGGCAGGTGATAGGCAGGACTGTCCGCCCCAGTTGAGACCTTAACACAGAAACAGTTATATCTATTACACACTAGCTATGCCCCGCGGTTTCACCCACCGTTTAATTTAAAATAAATCAGATTACTTATAAAGCATTTAGAGTACTTTGGCGACAGTTGACATATACGTCATATTTTATTGGATTTGGATATTGGATTTAATGGGATTTATTTTTTTAAGCGGAACCATAATTCATATTCAAATAAAAGTAGCCATGTTAGTCCTTATAACGTCAGCTATCTGTCAGTGAACGGCCCATCAAAATCAATCTTGCCGTTTCTGAGATTAGCTCGAACAAACAGACAGACATCAAATTTAAAAATTGTTTTTTTGTGATAAGTACCTACCATAGGATGTACCTATCATCATTTCGGCCGAATGAAGTCCACTGCTGGACACAGGCCTCCCCCAAAGATCACCACAATGACCGATATGGGTGTGTTGTAGGCTCATTGGGGGGTTTTGCCATAATCGCCACGCTTGGCAGGCGGGTTGGCGATCGCAGTTGAGTTGTTAATGTACTCGAAGGATGCTGCTGCCCATCCTCCGACTAATCCCTTAGTCGACTTTTACGACACCCACGGGAGGAGATGGGGTGGTGGTATTCTGAACCGGCACCACACGGCACTGTACCTATGGTAGGTACTTATCACAAAAAAACAATTTCATATGTATTTAGTAAAAAGCTGTCATTTTGACATTACAAACAGACACTTCAATTTTATTTATTTGTATAGTTACCAATAAATAAATCTTAACAACCACTGTACTAAACACAATCAGCTCCATCTACCTCCAAAGCACTTGAGTTTTATCACCACGCTAAACACGTAGGGCACTCGGCGCTATCTCCCAGATAACATTCAAGTGTTCGGTAGGTTAACGACGAACTTATCTCGAGAGACAGTTAACCGAATTAGAAAAAGATACTGGTTTTAAGTGGTGTGTGATCTGTGGTTTAATAATTGCCTATTATTATAGCTGCTGCGTTTTACTATGGCGAGAGTTAAGAAAGAAAGAAAAGCGATTTTTTACCACATAAAGCGCGCATCCGTACATTCTCATTAATCAAACTAATATCTCCACTAAATTTGCATTAAAAAAGTACATAACAGAAAGATTGAAAACTAGAAATCTGTGTTGAAGTGTCTGTAATGTAAAGATAACAGCATTTTATTAAATGCATATAAAAGTATACACGGTACTTATAACAAAATAACAATTTTTAATTTTTTTGATTGCCTGTTTGTTCCGGCTAATCTCCGAAATGGCTGGACCGATTCTGACGGGACTTTCACTGGCAGATAATTGATGTTAAAAGGAGTAACTTAGGATGAAAAACTAATTGTTTTAGAAAAATAATTAGGGGTCTGCAAAAAAAAACCCATGAAATCTAATATATATGGTAATTAACACTTAACACAGCTATAAAAAATAGTTGGAAAATCCAAAAGTGCACGCCTCATAATCTTTAATTCATTAAATAATAATTAAACTACATCGAATTATACCGTGATAAGTAATAGGCTTCTATTCCTCAAAATGCTGAAGCCTATAAAAAAAGCCAACTCGATAAACTGAAGTATTTCGCTCGTTATAGTGACCACAAGATACGGGATCCGCACATACAGACACACGTACGTCCAAGACAGAACGTTTTTAAACAATTTTTTAATTAGTTTAAATAATAAAAAGAGATTTACAAAATATCACGAGTGTTAAAAATTGTGTTTTTTCTCAACATTTGTCCATTTATATTCACTTATAAAAGCAATAACGAATAAAAAAGTGACATTTTAAGATGGAGAATCACTCGGTGTGCGTAAACTGACAGTAATACCCACCTCAACGCTTCGCTTACGAGGCGTGCAATAGCAGTTTGCTGATGCACGTCTTAAATGTGGCAAAGAGATCAACACTCAGCATAATACTGTGTTGTAACGTTGGCCACAACAAAGCGCTGTTTTTCAGTGCTAACCATCGACTGTGACTTTTAAGACAATGGAATAAGGTTGTAAATTAAATCATTGACGCGCTATCGTGGAATGTCGCAAATATAGTGATGCAACGAATATTAATCTTCGTATTCGCCGAATAACGTGACGACATTCGTAAAACTTCTGTATTTCGCGTGGTGTCCGGATTAAGAATAGCACCACTCCATGTCCTCCCGTGGATGTTGTAAAAGGCGACTAACGGACTCTAACCCAGAGGGATGGGCAGCAGCATCCCTCCTGTGGACCAGTAACCATGCTGCGCTCACCAACCCGCCTGCCAAGTGTGGTGAGTATTGGCAAGTTCCCCCCAAAATGACGACCCGGTTGTGGAAGTTTATGGGGGGAGCTTTTGTTCAACAGTGAATGTCCTTTGGCTGATATGACGATGGGGGAGGTCTTTGTTCAGCGGTGGACGTCCTTTGTACTCACCACGCTTGGCAGGCAGGTTGATGACCCCGGGAAGACAGCGGTGTGCATGTGGTCACGTACCGCAGCACAGCGAATAGTGAGGCTTCAGGGGAATCCTTTACAATCCCCTCGAGAGATGCCTGGGGGGTGGCCTCTTTACACTCGCCTTCCCTCCGCTAGAGGACTGTAAGGCGGTCATCCCCTCCGAGCTGTGTCTAATGGCGTGGCACCAATGAGTGGCTCTAGATGGAGATCTTTCGAGTTCCTGGAGGTTCCCTTCGGTGCCGACGATGTTTACCCCGGTGGTTTTAGCCGGTAGGAGTCCGGCATGCCCCATCGCCCTTTCCCGGGACGAAGGAAGTATATGAGGTATTTCCACCGGACCAATAAAAAAATTATTCATTACTGTTCCACAGATTAGATGCTGCTGCCCACCTATTTAAGGTTCATTAGTCGCCATTGACGGCTGGAGATGGAGTCGTGTCATATTCTTAATCCGGACACCACACGGGCTGTTTTTAATTTCCGTTGACGAATTACGTTCAACGTATTCATAGTAGTAGAATTTTAGACAGCATTTGTATTTGTAAAATAAATTTGCATTGCATCACTTCTGAGCCATGTTTATAAGCTGTTTTCAAGGGTTATCACGAATCGTCTCGAGCGCAGGTTTGATGACTTCCAGCCTCCCGAACAAGCCGGTTTCCGAAAAGGTTTCAGTACCATAGACCACATCCATACGCTGCGGCAGGTTATACAGAAGACCGAGGAGTATAATCTGCCACTATGCTTGGCGTTTGTGGACTATGAGAAAGCCTTCGATTCGATCGAAACATGGGCAGTGCTGCAATCTCTGCAGCGGTGCCAGATCGACTATCGGTACATTGAAGTGTTGAAGTGCTTATACAGAAACGCCACCATGTCGGTCCGAGTACATGAACAGAGCACGGGGGCAATTCCATTGCAGAGAGGTGTGAGACAGGGGGACGTCATTTCCCCGAAACTGTTCACCGCTGCAATGGAGGATGCCTTCAAACTACTGGAGTGGAAAGGATTCGGCATTAACATCAATGGCGAGTATATCACTCACCTTCGATTCGCCGATGACATCGTAGTCATGGCAGAATCGCTGCAAGAGCTCAGCACAATGCTCGATGATCTCAACAGAGATTCCCAACAGGTGGGCCTTAAGATGAACATGGGCAAGACAAAAGTCATGTCAAATGCCCATGTCGTGCCCATCCCAATATCCGTTGGGAGCTCTGTTCTCGAAGTTGTTGACGAGTATGTCTACCTGGGACAAACTGTCCAGTTAGGTAGGTCCAACTTCGAGAAAGAGATCAATCGTCGAATCCGACTCGGCGGCGTTTGGGAAACTTCGCAACATCTTTTCGTCAACAATACCGCAATGCCTCAAGACGCAAGTCTTTAACCAGTGTGTGTTACCAGTGATGACATATGGAACAGAGACGTGGTCACTCACAATAGGCCTCATAAGAAAGCTCAAGGTCACTCAGCGAGCTATGGAGAGAGCTATGCTTGGTATTTCTCTACGAGATCGAATCAGAAATGAGGAGATCCGTAGAAGAACTAAAGTTGTCGACATAGCTAAAAGGATTAGTAAACTGAAGTGGCAATGGGCAGGGCACATTGCTCGTAGAACTGATGGCCGCTGGGGCACAAAGGTTCTAGAATGGAGACCGCGCACCGGAAAACGCAGCGTGGGAGGACCTCCAACGAGGTGGACAGACGACCTGGTGAAGGTCGCTGGGAGTCGTTGGATGAGGGCGGCATGTAACCGCTCGTTGTGGAAATCTAAGGGGGAGGCCTTTGTTCAGCAGTGGACGTCCTGTGGCTGATATGATGATGATGATGATGATTGCATCACTACTTATACTAATGACTTTAGTCTACCGACGCAGCGAACCGCAGCAGTGAAACGGCAGCTAATCAGAAATATTGGTGGCAGTAATTTACGACTTTGTTATTGCTATGCGGTGCAGAATAGGCCGGAAGGACCGTTGTGTTTGTGATAAGAGAACTTTTTACGAAAAACCAAAACAAGCATTAAAATAACCACAATCTAAACAAATAAATAAAATTGAAGTGTCTGTTTGTAATGTCAAAATAACAGCTTTTTACTAAATGCATATGAAAGTGTATACGGTATATTTACAAAAAAAAAACTATTATTTAAATTTTTGTCTGTCTGTCTGTTTGTTCCGGGTGATCTCCGAAACGACTGGGCCGATTTTGACGGGAATTCCACTGGCAGATAGCTGATGTTATAAGGAATAACTTAGGCTACTTTTATTTTAGAAAAATAATTAGGGTTCCGCACAAAAAAATAAAACCCTTGAAATGAATAGTATCGAAGTACTCTAAATTTCTTTTAAGTTAAACGCGGGTGAAACCGCGGGTGCCAGATAGTTGTTAATAAAATAATATATATAAATATATAAGGTCTTATTTTAATAATCCACGATATTTTGCATGGTGCCTCAGTAAATGCTTAAGATGATGTACCGAACACAAAAAAATCTCACGGTAAAAATCCATTTCTTTCCTTTGTGTGATGTCGCTACCGTGCGCCGTCTGTTTTGTTTAACGTTACAGACTATCTATATCAGCCAACCAGCCCCGTCCGCCATTGTCTTACTAGATGCATGTGAATATTATCACAACTAAGAGAATTAGGATGTAATGAAATAAGTAATTTAATAAAATATTTTTTTAAACAGCAAATTTAAAGTTTTTTTTTATACCTACATTATCTTCATCGTTCACTATAGCTCCATGCAAAATATCGTGGACTATTAAATTAAGACCTTGTATATATATATGACTGCAGTAGTGCTGTACAAGGCCAGCAAAGGTCGACTATCTCAGCATATGCTGCAGCGCTGGTTTTCTGATAGGGCTTATAATGTTGATGCCACGGGCAATCACAAACAGGTACACACGAGATCAGCTTATACTGGTTTTGTAAAGCTTGATGTGTAGCCGTGTGTACATATATGCCTACTAATAATTGAGAAATAAACATAGTATATTGGAAACTACATAGTAGATATTAAGTAGAACGAAATATTTTTACTAATTTAGTAAGATCCTATAGATACGGTAGTACACGTGCCGCCGTGTGCGCAGCACAGCGCAAAGCGAGGCTTGGGGGATCCTTTACAATCCTCCCCGAGAAGCGCCTGGGGGGGCGACCTTTTTACAGTCGCCTTCCGTCCGCTAGAGGGGGTGACCGCTTTACAGTCATGCCCTCCGTGATGTGCCTAAAGGCGTGGCACCAAAGGACGGCTCTAGTGTGATCTTAAGAGGAGCTGGAGCCCCCCTTCGGTGCCGAAGATGACCGCTCCAGTGGTTTTAGTCGGTAGGAATCCGGTATACCCCTTCACCCTTCCCCGGGGCGAAGGAAGTTCCATGTAGAATTTCCACTGGACACCAATAAAAAATAAAAAGAGATACTATAGAAGGATAACATTTCGCATCTACTGAAAATCTTCTAACAGTCAAAGATTTACTCTGTACAACTTTCCATGTGTGCGCTTCCGTCCGCTCTTTTTGTCTATGCACTCTATGCCATGAAGGAACCGACGTTAGCGCCACCGGTTGGTGTTACGAATTGTGAGAAATTAATTTCTAACAAGTCTCTCTTTTTCAACCGATTAGACTATAATACATATCATGTTACCGCATTTGTTCGCATAACCGAAACGTCATGTCTGAGTATTTCCAAATTAGTACTTTAATCATATGTTTTATCTTTATAGTGGTCACCAACTTACACCGAATCGGTGACCAGCGTTACAATTCTCTATTTCCCCCGTATGTATGCATGACCGCGACTTTTTTTTTGATACTTTAATTGGGGTAACCTTATACCTATAGGAGCGTTCCAGTTTATAAAATATTGAGGTATTATATGTAAAGACTTTAGACGGCACGGTTGGTGCAGTGGCTGATACAGTCGGCTGCTGCGCTCCGGGTCGTGGGTTCGATTCCCGCACGGAAAAAATATTTGTATGATCTGCAGGTAGTTGCTCCGGGTCTGGGTGTATTGTATGTGAAATTCATGTCTGTAAACGGACCCACGACATGGGGCAACGTTTTATAAAAAATAAATCTTTTATTTTGTTTGAACGCGCTAATCTCTGGAACTAGCAGTCGCAGCAAAATTCTTTATGCATTCGAAGGTTAAAGGCTATTTATTTAATATCACGCTACGACCCTTAGAAGCCGAACAAATATAAAAATAAATTTAGAAAGAACACTAAGCAAACAGACACTTCAATTTTATTTATTTGTATAGATATATTACTAATATTAAGTTATATGTTATAATAAAAACGCTTTTAAACGGTTTAAATCGCGTATATTATAGATCTTTGTATTTCCTGACTTTTCGAACACTGCGGTGTTCGTAGTCGAAGTTTGTGATAAAATTGTCATGCTGCCATGAAAATTTTATCATGAAGGCATCTCTTACCTGTCTTACTCTTACCGGCCAAAACCCCATGATGTTCCTTCTTTTTTTATACAACTTTGTGACGTAACGAGCAAGTAATTCATTCACCGAATGGTAAGCGACATGCTTGCCCATAACAATTAGAATGCTCGAGTTCTAATCGCCGACTTATCGTAAGCGACAATACTTAGAATTTCCTTTTTTTATCGTAAGATACAAATTTCAAGTTCAAGAAATTGTCGCTTACGATAAGTCGGCGGTCAAAGCCCGATATATAGATTTTCAGTAATTTCACTATCTACGCGCTAGTGTAGCTAGTGAAGTTACCGGGCATAAGTAACTTTGCGTCTCGAGGTGACGATAGTATAGTGTGATGTCTCGCAGGACCACTGCCTGGGTAGAATTCTAATTGTTATGGGCAGGCATATCGCTTACCATCAGGCGAATGACATGCTGGTGTAGTCACAAGGATGTCCGGAATGCCCCGCCCCAATAAGATCTCTTCCTCCGGGCGGAGAAAGACAACAACAACAAAAAACTACAGTATGTTATTATTAACACACGGGAGGATGCCGCTTACCATCCCCTTGACATCCACCCTTAGTGGCCTTTAACGAAACTTCTTAGCCACTGCCCATGCGCTATGTTGATTATAAAAATATGTCATTAGCTAGCGAACGAGGTCACGCGACTGTCCGTCTAGCAGAAACATAATTTTCCTGAGAAACCCGTTTTTAACTCACCATTTTCTAGGCGGCCGATACTTTCTGTTACCGGATCAGCATATACGCCACGATAAAATGTAATTATAATAAACGACAACGCACCAAACCGACATAACATTTTATAATGCTATAAAAGTCTGTAAAGTAGGTTAACTATGTCTCTATGATTTTTGAATGCGTACGGCGAAGTTTGTGTGTTAGCGGGCGGATGTGGCGGACGGGATTTTAATTATACTGGGTTCCCTATCTTCAACACTCCAATGCGGTAGAGCACTGATTCCATTTGTATTTTTTTTTTAACTCACCGTCATATCAGCCATTTATACGTCCACTGCTGAACACAGGCCTCCCCCAAAGATGTCCACAATAGTGTCGTCATTTTGGGGAGTATTTGCCAGTACTCACCACGCTTGGAAGGCGGCTTGGTGAGCGCAGTATGGCTGCCCATCCCTCTTCTTTTTTTTTAAGAACGTTGCCGCGTACTGGGTTTTCTCCTGTGTCGTAGGTGCGTTTACAGACATGAAGTCCACATACAATACACCCAAACCCGGAACAACTACCTGCAGATCGTACAAATATTTGTTCCGTGCGGGAATCGAACCCACGACCCGGTGCGCAGCAGCCGACTGTATCAGCCACTGCACCAACCGTGCCGTCAAGTTTAGTTTCCCTTAGTCGCCTTTTACGACATCTACCAATTAAGAGCTTCGCAGGAGGATTCACGCAGCATGTTGTTACAACAAAGACCCTTCTGCCTAACCAACCACAGAACCCCTTGATCCCTCCCTCCTTGATGCTCTTGATGCCGACTTTCACGGCACCCACGGACGGTAAGGCGCCCTATAATTTTCCGGGAATGAAACGGGTTTTTGTTTTAAGACCTAAGAAGTGACGTTGACGGCACGGCTGGTGCAGTGGCTGATACAGTCAGCTACTGCGCTCCGGGTCTCGAGATCGATATCCGCACGAAACAAATATTAGTATGATCTGCAGGTAATGGATCTGGGTCTGGGTGTATTGTATGTGGTATTCATGTCTGTAAACGCACCCACGTCACAGGCGAAACCCTAGTGTGGGGCAATGTTTTTAAAAGAATAGAAGAAGTACTCTGTCGCAGATTGAATCCACTCAATGTGCAACAAAAATATGAAAAATTGAAAAGAAATTTCGTCAATAATGGGTGTCTCAAAGCCATAATATACACATTTTATTAAAACAGCGAGTTTATTATTATATCAAGATGTTGTCTGCAGTGAAAGTGCGCATTCATGGGGTGCAAGATGATAACTGGGTATAAAGGACAAAATCAACCAGTATCGGGGCCTGATAAAGTTATAGCAACGTATTGGAGAGTATTCATCAAGAGAAAACAACTTGATAGAATCAGATACACGAAGAACAAGAAAATGGAACATTTTAACTTGGCACAGTTTATGAATGGACTATGAAATTGGACTTCTCGGGTGGAAGGCCTGGTGACCTGAAATACAGGCTTCAATCTAGTTTTGGCACCAGTCTCCCACGGTAAATTTTTTAATACTGTAACCTTTTCGTTATTGTGGTGAGATATAAATATCTATCTAATAGGTACCCCTATTAGATCCGTGTGGTGTCCGGAATAAGAATATAGCATCACTCCATCTCCTCCCATGAATGTCGTAGAAGGCGACTAAGGGAATCTAAACCAGAGGGATGGGCAGCAGCGTCCCTTCTGTGAAATTAGCCATACTGCGCTCACCAACCCGCCTGCCAAGCGTGGTGAGTATTGGCAAATACCCCCCAAAATGATGACACAGTTGTGAAAATCTATGGGGGAGGCCTTTGCTCAGCAGTGGACGTATAAATGGCCGATATGATGATGATGATGATTAGATAGATATTTAAATAAACATCTAAATACTCACTTTGACTCATCCAAAGCGGTTGCGCATTGGAACGGCATCCAAAAATCGGGAGTGATAAGAAAACTAAATTCTGAAGCCAGTGATTTATCAAACGCAAACTCAAAGTTTTTATTGCCCTGATAGGCACTTAAGAAAGGTCAAGGTGCACTGTTCGGAAAAGTCTGTCTTATGGAAAAGAGCTGGCAAGAAACTCCAATCACTCCCCCGTATATTTCCACAGCGACTTGTTACATGCCGCCCGCATCCAACGACTCCCAGTGATTTAAAGGTATGAAGCCAAATATTTCCGTTTTGAACTCGAAATAAAATTATTTATTTTATAATTTATGTACACCCTGAAACATAGATATAAAGAAAGAAGAAAGGTACAAAGATACTACTTATTTCTTAAGAAATCTCTTACAGCATACCTGTGAGAGGAAAATTTGTACAAGAAATATAGAGTATGTAAAAAGTAAATAAATTTAATACATAAACATGTATAAAATACACAAAAAAAAATATATACACACATACATAAATATACATATCCAAAATTGAAAGGTAAGTATCAGGAAAATCGTTTCCGCAAGTAAGATGTTGGGTTATGATTTTATGAAGGATATTAAGAGGAGACACAATATCAGAGTGTTTCTGCGAAGACGAATTGAGAGCCACTTGAGTTACTTACGAAAGTTGAAGTCTGGTAATACTTTTTAAATTTAAAACAAAACGAATGCATAAATTTTGTAATCGCTCAAGTTTATGCAAGAGCTCCTCCGTGGTAGCAGGCATCAGCGTAATATATGATGCGCCGAATAATAGATTAAGCAAGACAGATTTTGGTTTTCAAGGGCAAGAAGCTCTGGAGACATTTTAGCGAATGGAAGGTAAAGGGAACTTTCTTACTGAATTCCTTAACTTGTGTTCTCCACGTCAAATTAGGGTCCTAAAACACTCGTAAGTTTTTAGCTGAGTCACTGTAATCAAAACACCGTTCAAGTGGAGAGGTGCTAAACACGCAACATCAAGCCTGATACGCATGTTTCGACTGCCAATTATCATTGGCCTGGGATTCCTGGGATTTTCCTGGATTTACTTGCAGCCCAAAGGACCTTGCCCATAAACTAATTCTCTCCAGGTCTTCATTCAATTACCATGGTCTTGCAAGTTACGTTCAATAAAACCTGTACAGTCGATTAAATATTTTATCGCACACTTTTCAACACGCTAACCGCTAGCACTGTGACCCGTATCAACGGCGACATTTATAGGTCATAAAAATGTATGCAGTAAAAGTATTGACGACGTGAAATGTGATATTTACGCTCTAGGCAAGGAAATTTCGGATTATATCGTAATACGAACGGTATTAAAGATTATATTCTCTTTTGTCAAAGTCAACTATTGTGTTTTCTATTCTTAGAATTGGAGAGAAGTCCACGTCATTAAATGACTGGTCACCGGCTTAATGAAGACGATTACAAAACGCTCTTATCTTTCTTTAAGTTTGTAGGTTATGAGTCATGCCTTGGTCCCAAGTTACTTGAGGTTGGCCGCAATATGTTGTCATAGTGTAAGTTTTGGCAAAAAGGTTTACATCCGACAACCTCTATGACACCAGGGTTGATGTCAGGCAAGTGCGTATACTAGTTTTGGTGGATTACCCGGTACCCGAGTATCCTAAAGAGCTTAATGGCACTCACCGGGTTTCAAATTTCTCCTAGTGGCGACTAGACTAGAAGGATGCTGAGGAAGGAGCTGAATAAAAGCCTCACTCTTAATCGGCGGATTACATTCTGTGTCTCCATTTTGGGGGGGATTTGCTAGTGCTCACCAAGCTTGGCTGGCGGGATGGTGAGCGCAGAATGGCTGCTGTTGCACAGGAAGGTCGCTACTGCCCATTCCTTTGGTTTACAGCCCTTAGTCGTTTTTCGTTTTAGTCGTTCTAGTTTACGACGTCCATGGCAGGACATGGAGTGGTGCTATGTTGTTAAATCCGGACACCACACGGACCGCAGTTTGCAGTCTAAAGCAGCGTATTCACTTATTGCGTGACAAGTGTCTCAAGAGAAGATTTCACGCGACGCGACAAGTTTTACAACATAGAAATGAAAGTAAATGTCGCGCAACAAGATGTCTGGCGATGCAGCGCGATGTCCTGCGACATTTGTCTGTTAGTTCCGCGACTTAATGAATAAGATCGGATTCTTAGTAACAGTGGTGATCATAGGTGATCAAAGTTACTGTTCGTTTTAGTGCAGCATTGCCTAATCTATGTTGTGTCCGGATAATGAATACGGAAATAATAATATGGTTAGTGAAAATACTAAGGGGGCGACTAGAAATACCGAGTGAGCGACTATTTTGAGTTTGAATATTTTTACCTTTATTACAATAAAAGTTTAATGTTAATCTTAAAGAACAAATACTGTCGCAGTAGACTAGATTATTTTTATCGCTTACTTAGTATTTTTGTTTCCCGTTTTCAGTATTTTAAACACCTTGTAATTTGAATTTACAGTCACTCGTTGCAATACTACCCGTATGAATATAGCACCACTCCATCTCGACGACATAAAAAACGACTACATCCAGAGGGATGGGTAGCAGCGTTCCTTCTGTGGAACAGCAGCCATACTGCGCTCACCAACCCGTCGGCCAAGCGTGGTGAGTACTGGCAAGTTCCCCTCAAAATGACGACACACGTGTATGTAACCGATCGTCTTATACGGAGGGTTTACTTCAGCACTGAACGCTTTTTGTGCCTGGTGATGATGATTGCTTGATGGTTATCAAAAATTAACACGAAGAGGCAGGCTTGCCTTTTAAAGACATCACCAAAACATTAAAAATGTAAATTACGACTTGTTTTTTAATCAACACGAACCCTATGACCTATTGATTATCACCATAAAATAAAATTCACCATTTCATATAGAATCCTATATACATAACCGTATACACGAATTTTGGACGTATTTTTTTTTCACTAGGATCTCAGAAATTTGGTTATCACATACTCCATTCTCATTATTAACAATAATTGCAGTTTGGAATCACGATGCATTTCTCCCTAGCCTAGCATTCAAAGAATTTCCTATATTCCAGCTAATACCAAAGCCTCGAGAAATATGATGTTGTATATCTATCATCGACCGACGTTGACCGCATAACAAACAAACAAGCCGGTCACTTACATAGGAAACAATTGAATGTTGACTCACTGCTCTGTCTTGTGCATGTGTTGGTAGCATCAAAGAGTTGACCGGCATTGAGAAGGCAACTAGCTTTCGTTGTTCGCTCAGCCATTGTTTGAAAAAACGTTCTAACCTACTTAAAACCAAGGACGTTCTGAATGACTGTAATAGTTTATGGTCAGTATATTTTTCATGAGCTGCATGCACGCTAAGCACAGCTCTCCTCCCGTGGATTTCGTAAATAGCTACTAAGGGACTCTAAGCCAGAGGGATGGGCAGCAGCGTCCCTTCTGTGGAACAGCAGCCATTCCACGCTCACTTATGACGAAAGGGCATGCCTAGTTCGGTCATCTTCGGCATTGAAGGGGGCTGCAAGTCCTCGTATTATTTACACTAGAGGGTGGCTCTGGACTGGTGCCACGCCCATAGACACATCTCGGAGAGGGTGACTGTAAGAGGAGAGAGGAGGAGAGGGTTTCTCGAATAGTTAAAGTGGGAGTTAATATTAGCCTTATTATATAAAGCCTTCATTGTGTCATCGACATGAAGTTTACTCCTTACTAATGGAACTGTTTAATGTGATGGTCAAATGAAAGCCATGTTCTCGCTGTAGATTGTCCCACAACATGAGTAAATTTGTATTATATTTTCATTACTCTTACTTATTATTTTTTAGGGAGACAATCCTTGCACTGTGTTGTGCTGTACCGTGGATAGGTAGACCAAATAGAAATATGTCTTTTGTGCGAGAATCGTTACTGCAGCCCGTAGCACAGAAAGCCAACCGATTAGCCTGTGCCGTCGAATTTGTGATGACTGTAGATGTAACAGTTACCAACAGAGCATATACACGCGAGCAACACACTGTATATATTCTAAACTTCATAGACAGTATTATCTAGAGGTGTGCCAGTTTTAAAAAGAAAACAAGTAAAACTTGAATGTAAAAAAAAAACAGACGGCGTAAAAAATAATATTCGCCATATTTAAATATACCCTGTGTCACTCCCAGAATTGAGACGAATCTAACGACACCTCATATGTTAAAATCGATCCACTCGTTAAAGCTACAGAGCATACCATAGAAATAGACATACAGACACTCAAAAGACATGTCCCTCTGTCTTGGCTGTCGGGTAATTAAGAAAAACAGTAGAATAATAAATAAAAAACCTAAAAGTAAACCATACATATTGAAACACGTTCACGTTCTTAGAAAACAACATAATAAGTTATGTTTTCTTTTTTACTGTCACTACATGACAGTGAAGGACATTCATAAAAAAATTGCAATTAATTCCATATACAAAATCATTCAATTAAGAACAGACAGGCAGATGTCAGTTTCTAGATTAAATACATGACGACTACACAAAACACAAACATACATATTTTTTCTAATAATCAACTAGTTGTAGGGATGTAGAAATTACTATTAATGAAAAGGTCTTTTAAAATAATACCATGAGAAGTATACCTGTGTCATCTTAATAATCTAAGTCAGCAGGACTAGCTTGGCTTAGCAGGACAATAGCATGACAATAAGTAGATAAGTAGGCACTTAATGTGACTAACAGTAACACTTCTTGTCTGAAATATTTATGAAACAAGATATAATGTAATTCAAATGGTGGCAGTGAACACTAAACCTGCTGGCTTCATTACTTCACTCTCAAATATTCATTAGTTAACACACATAAAACATAAGCAATAGTGATGATGTTAGAATGCTAAACAAATTAATAACACATACATGCAATATCTTATCTTTACCAATTACTTTACTAATCTTAACCAAAGGGATGGGCAGCAGCGTCCCTTTGCTGAACAGAAGCATTACTGCGCTCACCAACACGCCTGCCAAGCGTGGTGAGTATCGGCAAATTCCCCCCAAAATGACGACACGACTAATGCACCGGCCCCCAGTTCCCGGCAGCCCCGCTATTCCTGGTCATGGTAGCGGCCACGGTAACGGCGGGGCAGGGGGTGCTAAGAATCACCGGACGGGATCCGGCTACCACCCCAAACGAAAACTGGCCCTGGTAACGTATAACACACGCACACTGAGGGCAGACGAAAAGATTGTTGAGCTGGAAGAAGAAATAGATAAGTTGCACTGGGATATCATGGGTCTATCAGAAGTCCGAAGAGAGGGCGAGGACACGATAACCCTGAAATCTGGCAACTTATTCTACTACCGGGAAGGCGAACATATGTCTCAAGGTGGTGTCGGGTTTCTCGTCCGCAGGTCCCTCATTAACAGCATAGTGGCCATCGAAAGTGTGTCGAGCAGGGTAGCGTACCTTATACTCAGAATATCCAAGAGGTATTCGTTGAAGGTCATACAGGTCTACGCACCGACCTCGACACACCCAGATGATGAAGTAGAGAGTATGTATGAGGACGTAAGTAGGGCCATACATACCTCGAAGACACACTTCACTGTTGTGATGGGGGACTTCAACGCGAAGCTGGGCACTCGATGCGATGGTGAGTTGAGAGTGGGGCAATTTGGATATGGGCAACGGAACCCCAGGGGACAGAGGCTGGCCGACTTTTTGGAAAAGGAGGGACTCTTCGTGATGAACTCCTTTTTCCAAAAGCCGCCTCACAGGAAATGGACCTGGATGAGTCCCGATGGTTCCACGAGGAATGAGATTGACTTCATCATGACCAATAGGAGGCAAATATTCAATGATGTCTCTGTGATCCACAGGGTGAAAACCGGTAGTGATCACCGAATGGTAAGAGGCACATTGAATATTAATCTCAAAGTTGAGAGGTCTCGTCTGATGAGGTCTACGCTCCGGCCCTCTAGTGCTCATATCCAAAACCCCGAGAGCTTTCAACTCGAACTCCAAAACCGCTTCGAGTGCCTAGAACATTGCGTATCTGTGGACGATTTAAATGGTAGGTTTGTAGAAACTGTCCAAACGGTTGGGTCTAAGTTCTTTAAGGCCCACCGTAAAGGTAGACCAAAAAAGTTCTCCGATCACACTCTCGACCTCATGGCAGAAAGACGCGCCATGACGCTGCAGTCTTCCGGTGATGCTGAAGCATACCGACTGCTCAATAGACGGATATGGAAGTCCTTGCGTCACGATATCCGCACCTTTAACACCAACGGTGTTAAAGAGGCAATTGAGCGGAATCAAGGCTCCAAAGTGTTCGCAAGAGACAAGTCTATTGGGCAAAGTCGTATTATGAAGCTGAAGACCGAGGACGGCAGTGTAGCGTCGACTAAGCCAGAGGTTTTGAGAGAGATTGAGAAGTTCTACCGGCAGTTATACACCTCGGTAAGTATACCTACCATTGGCTCTGACAAAGACCCGCGAGCCAAACTAACCCGACACTATACCGAGGATATCCCGGACATCAGCCTGTACGAGATTAGGATGGCCTTAAAACAGCTTAAAAATAACAAGGCGCCGGGTGGAGACGGAATTACGACAGAGCTTCTGAAAGCGGGTGGAACACCGGTACTTAAAGTCCTTCAGAAGCTATTCAATTCCGTCTTACTCGAGGGCACAACGCCGGAAGCGTGGAACAGAGGTGAGGTGGTGCTCTTCTTCAAAAAGGGTGATAACACCCTATTGAAGAATTATAGACCCATCTCACTTCTGAGCCATGTTTATAAGCTGTTTTCAAGGGTCATCACGAATCGTCTCGAGCGCAGGTTTGATGACTTCCAGCCTCCCGAACAAGCCGGTTTCCGAAAAGGTTTCAGTACCATAGACCACATCCATACGCTGCGGCAGGTTATACAGAAGACCGAGGAGTATAATCTGCCACTATGCTTGGCGTTTGTGGACTATGAGAAAGCCTTCGATTCGATCGAAACCTGGGCAGTGCTGCAATCTCTGCAGCGGTGCCAGATTGACTATCGGTACATTGAAGTGTTGAAGTGCTTATACAGAAACGCCACCATGTCGGTCCGAGTACATGAACAGAACACGGGGGCAATTCCATTGCAGAGAGGTGTGACACAGGGGGACGTCATTTCCCCGAAACTGTTCACCGCTGCAATGGAGGATGCCTTCAAGCTACTGGAGTGGAAAGGATTCGGCATTAACATCAATGGCGAGTATATCACTCACCTTCGATTTGCCGATGACATCGTAGTCATGGCAGAATCGCTGCAAGAGCTCAGCACAATGCTCGATGATCTCAACAGAGTTTCCCAACAGGTGGGCCTTAAGATGAACATGGGCAAGACAAAAGTCATGTCAAATGCCCATGTCGTGCCCATCCCAATATCCGTCGGGAGCTCTGTTCTCGAAGTTGTTGACGAGTATGTCTACCTAGGACAAACTGTCCAGTTAGGTAGGTCCAACTTCGAGAAAGAGGTCAATCGTCGAATCCGACTCGGCTGGGCAGCGTTCGGGAAACTTCGCAACGTCTTTTCGTCAACAATACCGCAATGCCTCAAGACGCAAGTCTTTAACCAGTGTGTGTTACCAGTGATGACATATGGAACAGAGACGTGGTCACTCACAATGGGCCTCATAAGAAAGCTCAAGGTCACTCAGCGAGCTATGGAGAGAGCTATGCTTGGTATTTCTCTACGAGATCGAATCAGAAATGAGGAGATCCGTAGAAGAACTAAAGTTGTCGACATAGCTGAAAGGATTAGTAAACTGAAGTGGCAATGGGCAGGGCACATTGCTCGTAGAACTGATGGCCGTTGGGGCACAAAGGTTCTCGAATGGAGACCGCGCACCGGAAAACGCAGCGTGGGACGACCTCCAACGAGGTGGACAGACGACCTGGTGAGGGTCGCTGGGAGTCGTTGGATGAGAGCGGCATGTGACCGCTCGTTGTGGAAATCTAAGGGGGAGGCCTTTGTTCAGCAGTGGACGTCCTGTGGCTGATATGATGACATGCAATAGTCTGAAATCACAACAGTGAACAGGTAAAACTAGTCATCCATTTTTAGAAATGCTACTTTTAAATTATTGTTTGAAGAATCAATTGTTATTTATTTTCCTTGTTTTACTTATGTGCAGTGCATATAATGAATGCAATGCCAATATAAAATAAAATATGGGTACAATTTAAATGCTTGCTAAAATAAATACTAAGTGCAAAGTAAAATATATTCAATTGGTACTAAAATACCCTGTAACAACACATTGAGTCCCAAAATAAATATTTGTGAATCGGTATAATTGTGCGTTTTAAACAAACATTCATTTTACTTCCTTAAATAAGTATATGATCATCAAATATTGTTATTCAAAAAATTTCTAAATTTTCCATGTGGTGTCCATGTTAAGAATATAGCACCACTTCTAAGGGACACTAAACCAGAAGCCTCACCAACCTGCCTGCTAAGGTCGTGAGTAGGCAAATTCTCCCCAAAATTATGACAAATAGCAGACATAGCTTGTAGGCATGTAACCATTGTTATGATCAAGTGAGCAAATGATCTTGTGGGTCACCTAACAGTAATCAATCACTGCCGCCTATCATCTTCTGCGACACCTGAGGAGTAGCTGATGTACTGAATGTGAAGGCGACTTTTTAGGGAGATGTACACTCTTTTCTTGAAGGTATAAACAATAAATACAGTGTGTAATAGAAAAGGTAAATACATCCGAAAGCGGGTCATTGTTTGCATAAACAGAAACAGCTTTTAGGACCAACCCTGAAATTGCAAAAACAAAATCAGATGATCCAGAGCAACATTGATGATTATTCATGGCCCAACAGATTTTTCTCACACAAACCTTTACATCCTGTATAACCTTGTTCCCAGCCACACTTATATGGGCTATGGTTGAAACAAATAATTAATTTTCTAATTACAGGGAGACCCATCTTCAGCAGAGGACTGATAAACTGATTTAATTGAGTCAACTGCTATTCAATGCTGGACATGGTCACAATTAACTTTTATTAAATAATGGAAGGCACTGGCTGGATATTGTGAAGAATAATATCAGTGACCAAGAACAAGATCTGGCAAAGTGGAGCACAGTAAGCACTGAGGAGGGAGGACTTAAGATTGTTTTTATTACATATTTTTTATTGATAAACACATAATACCTGGGTGACTTATTGTTTTACTATTTAAATTGTATAAAGCTGAGTATGCTTAGGTTAATAGTAATGTAAATGGTTTACTAGTATGTTTGTCTTTGCGTTAAGATGTAAATCTCATTAAATCACAAAGCTATATGCAAATAAATTAAGCCAGAAGATAAATAACATCAGATTTAACATTACAAAAAGAACTTTACATATTTTTAATGGTTTCTAAATATGGATGATAAGGAAAACATAAAAATTAAAAAAGAAACAAGACATACAGACAACATCTAGGGACAGCCTGGAATGATTAGCTCCTCACATTCTGACCGCATAGCATCCAGCTGTCAGTGCAAACACCAAATACCCGCCTCATCCTTGTATGATACTAATATAAAGCACTTTATTATAATAAAATGCCATTTAGTATCTATTTATTCACAAGCTTCTAAAAACCCACAGTCAAAAACATATTGGTCCACTTGCACATTTCCGCTTTTATTAAAGTTATTTTTTTATCAACTTTTCACTATATTGTATCCTTTTTTGTCACACATTATGAATTAAATTGTGTTTTAATTTAATTTTGGCAGTCGTGTTCACTGTAAAACTATCTCCTTTACACTTTGGCACTGCATTTTAGACCACAAATCTGTTTTTGTACTAACATTGGCATCAATTTGTAACCCAGAGTGGATTTCGAAAGTATTTTTGCAACTAAAAGGCTAAGCGCAACACGTTCACGGTCCGTCGGAGTCCGATGAGAATAAAGCAAAAAAACACTATAAAACACACCACTGCACTAAATTTCGACACTTAAAACAATATTTACAATAAAACTGGGCTAGAAAATAAAAATAGCAATCCGGACAGCCACGATCGCAAGGCAATGAACAGACGATACTCCGATTCTGTTGTAACATTCGTGTTTGTTGCCCGTTAGCGGATAGACGAATACGCTAATATAGCGTAAATTAATTCAGCGAAAAGCTTTTTCTAATGAAATGATCGCGAATTAATAACTCAATAGCATTATTTCGACTTGACAGAGGGCAGGCCCCCCACCCCGCTCGCAGCGTACTGCGGTCGATGACGATGTTGCCAGCGCATAGATATTACCTTGGCGATGCGGGAGATTTATCATAAATAGAACAAAATATGTGGCCGTAAAAATATCCAGCTTTATTATGTATCAGTGTTGAAATATTTTATAGACTTTAATGTATATAATTGTTTAGAAACGAAATTATCTCTTCAATTTAATTGATCATATTAAAGATCTTAAGTGATCCAATTCTCACTCACAAATCCAGATCAAGTTCGCTCGATAAAAGTATTAGAAGCGTTCGGTATCAAAGATCTTGATTAAAAATACATTAAGAAAACTATGTTTCTCTTGCAATATTTTTTTGTTGGCGTATAATCGTGTTTTTTTAATGTATTTTTACAAACTAAAACTACAGTGGCATATGATGACAGAAGCAGTAGCTATTTATATTCACGGCTTAAGCATTCGCTTAAAATTGTAAATATTAAGAAAAGAAAGTGGTAAAGGTAGTTTTACGCTTCTTCGGTATATGTTAACATAATTATTGATATATTTTATAATGGAAAACGCAATTAAATTAGTAACTAACCATTAAAACGAGGAATTCATTACTTTCAAGCAAAATTAACAACAATTTCATTACTTAACTTTCCCTGGGCAAATAATAAATATTATTTTACATCGCCATTTCTTTAAGTTAGTAGCTACGACAATTTACGACGAATATAACTTGCGACGTTGACGTCTTCAGAAATAAAAGTTACTGTGACCATGGCGCAAAATAGTTTTAATTACGGTCTTACATAATAATATCTGTTTTAGTGTCTAATATTTTAGATTATAATGATAATAATAAATCATTCCTGTATGAAAACTCAAGCTGTGAAGATTACTTTATCACTTTGACGTTCAATACTTTAATAAGTTATACTTATAAATTTATTTATTTACATAACCTTTATTTTAGATGATGACGATTGGACTAGAAAATCGTATAAAAAGACCGGGCTTTGAGACGAATTATAAGATGGGCCAGACGTATATCTAGTACCAGACCTTCGGTCTAATAATAGCAATAACTCGGTTGCTAGACCTGGTAATATCAAGACAAATATCCCTAGTTACCTTGAAAACTGTATCATTATCACTATCGTAGTCGTACAAACTGTGATTCTATCTCTATGGTTCTAGCGTGAATATTACAGTTTGTTTCAACTTGAATAGGAAAACAATAAGGAAACCCACGCATTAATTAACATTTAATTACTTCTTAACAAACGACGTTAGACAGCTGCTTCGTTAACAATAAAAGGATGTAACATAGATTCCTATACTATATTAATGCTATAGTCAGCTGTTCGCATGGAGGATGGATCTGGATCTAGACTGCCCAATAATGCGGTATTGGACCAGGTTGCATGTTGAGCACTCCGGATCCAAACCTAAATATAGACTAAGATGAAGTGTATAGTGTGTTTTTATCTTTTTGTTATTGTAGAATTGTAAATTAAATTGTTTTTATTGATGATTTTTTGTAATGTTAGTCTTTTTGTAATTATTTTATTTACTCATAATGTATCTATAATATTATCAATTTCACATGTATGCATATAGACTGGTTCTGAAATAAAAATGAATTATTATTATATTAAATACCAAGAGCGACTTCGATGAGATCCCCAAACCGAATCTATTATAATAGAAAGAGGTTTGAAGAGGGCTAGGGGGTGAATAGAAAAGTCAATAAAATTTATGGCACTGTCTTGTTGGCGTAGACAAATTATAATTTAATGCTACGATACCTTATTGTTACAGTTCATGTTCTCAATATTCAGCATCGGACATTTACGGGCTATTATGGCACTGTTTCATGTGTCTGCCACATGGTAAAAAAATATTATGAAAAAGGCGTGTAGGGTACCTATCCAGACAGGGTCAGTCTTATACATGCCTTTCTCACGTTGCGTAGTCTACTTAGGACAGACTGATTTGATTGAAGGACATTAGATTGATGGTCTCCTTGTAATTCAAAACCATACCATCTTTTTTTTACAAGGACATGGCGCATTCCTGACAAGGCAGCCAATCAGTTCTGCATATAAATTAAATAGTTTTCACTTTTCGCATTAAACCTCACTTGGACCGACAGTTTTGTAGAGAGCTGTTATAGCATGGTTATCGAATAGCTATTAAAGCGTGTAATCATTGTAAATTACAAACGTGTTAGGTACTGCGATACGGACGCGAAAGTGATGGATTGGTTGTTACTTCATTTTATTCGCTCGGTATATCATCTTAATGGCAAAATAATAGCTTCGATTGTGTGAGCGACGCTGGCCTTAGTCAGAGTCCGTCATCAATTATCGAATACTATTATTGTAGCTTTGGGAAAGTTTAAAGCAATTAAGATAAGGATTTTAAAAAGCAACAGATTAAAGGTACGCAAAAAAGGATAGGGCGTCATTGTTAAGGAACGTGTATTATTCATTGAATAGTTTTTGCGTATATTTCTTCAGACTCGTCATACAATGTAAATGATGTGAAATGTATATATAACAAAACCTATGATGTTGATATCTATTACCTACTTCAATTCAAGACACATAGAAAGGGAAAATAATGTAACAAATACATAAATGTAACATTTACAACTCCTAACAATGAAAGCATAGTAAAAATGTATGGTTATTTAAACTATACAAAGTGGAGAATGGTATGATTTCATATCATTACACTGCTGAACGGTCTGTGTGGGCCTTTTGAATAAACTACTACATCAACCGACTGACTAGTTTCCGGTGGGATAATACCATAATCACCACGGTTAGTAATCAAACTAATGATCGAATGTAGTCGAAATAATAAGAGTACAAATGTGATTGCTGCTGTTCAAACACCAGATCAAATTCCTTATTTGCCATGTATGACTCTTAAGGGAAGAGCCAAAATTCCAGGACCTTCATCGTAATAGACACAGCCTTTAGGCACAGCTAGACATAGGCGTCCCCTACAGATTGATAATCCCCATAACAAACACCACTGAGCGGCTTGCATCCTTAATTCATTTGTAAAGATATTATTGTAAATGTATTCGCCTAAATAAGACAGTCTTGATATAAAATCAATTTCTCCCCCTTGTAAAGAATTAAATACGCATCGTCCAGTCCTGCAATGTCCAGTCACCCCTCAGCGGAAACGGAACAGGTTTTAAGTTTTAATTGTAGAGCCGTGTGAAAACGGCGTGTTCTGAGTTTGTGACGCCGAGTCCACCGATTGTAATGATTGCAGTGCCCTCGTTTCGGTTTCGTTTAATGTTTAGTTTTGGTTAGACGTAACGTAATATAGTGTTATTATTAGCACAGTGGAGGGTACTGCTGCTATTCCTCTTGATATCAAGCCTTAGTCGCCTTTTGGTCACAAAAGGCGGCTGACACCCATGAGTGGAGAGGGGTGGTCAAATCTTTACCGGGAACCACACGGCTTACTTAATGTATTAACAATGATGACATCAAACAAACAAGTTCAGAAAGTTATATTTATTAAGTTATATATACAAACAGTCAACACAATTGTATCACAACTTAAGCTTAATACGTATTGACATTGCCTATTGTCCTTCACTGATAAAGTTAGACCTTGATAAAAACTACTACATAAAATATGATTGAGGGATAATCACCATGCTTATAAGGCGTATTGGGGATCGCAAAATATTGTTATTTATTACTAGGACGCCACTGCTCATGTTGCTTGTACTTACGATCCTTCGATTGGTGATCGTATACAACAACCGCAAAAAGTCGGAGTGTGGTCGAATTATCGGGGAATTAAAAGGCATAAGTACCATTTTATTTATTAGCTTTTGGTTTATTTTTAGCAGATATCACTACGATAAAAACCTCATATCTTGCTCACGCCGCTTCCTAATCAAAGAAACGATCCATCAAATTGAACAGGTTACAACTGGACTGCAGCAAATTTCTCTTCAAATAAAATATCAGACATTTATCGCATCTAATTCAAAAGTATTTGCATATTTATTTTCCAATCGCGACTGACAACAGCGATTCTCACACTTTGTTCGTTAACAGCAAAAATACACTGAAGATACCATAAAGTAAACCATACCTTCACTGTCACGGGATTGACCCTCAAACAGTTATGCATTAAGAGATTAATGCTTGGCCTAGTGCAAGTTAGATCACTTTTATTATATTTGAAAATGACAATTAATTTGCGCGTTTTGATGCCAGAAGATCTATATGCGGATGAAAGCTGAGAGTGTTATGATCTAGTATTACACCTAAATACCTAACTGTAATAGCTTTATTTAAAGTGGGACATGAGCAAATAGCTGATTGGGAATTAGGAACACAGGAATGAGAATGAGCCACAATACTAAGCGCATGTTGAGTTGAGCTGAGCTCATGAGTCAAGATACATGTTGAGTACCGATATCATTGCTTCAAAGCTATGGGGGGATCAGTATTCTGAAATTCTAACTTCAAGATCATTGGGTACCACGCCTAGGCAACGTGAATTTGTGGAATGCCATGCTGTCTGAGATTGTCGTCTTCTACTTTGATGTGTGGGGCGTGAAGGTATTAAACTTTTCGAAAATGCATTAAATAACGATACAAAATACAATATACGTGAATGTCGTCATCAATTCAATATATAATTATTATTGTTTATCTTTAAATACGTACACTGACTTGTTTATGAAGGGTCTATTAAAATATCGCAGCATACATTTTTTTTTATCTAGTAATCACTTGACCACCTGCAACCCCAACAAATAACAGGTGAATGCTACCTTCAATTCACCTAAACAACTCCCCAACGGCCCAACCGCTATTTACGATGGAAATAACCGACTACATGATACCACAACATAATCTACTTATAAATAAAATACATTTATTTCAAGCAACCTTAACTCATATGTGGAGTACACACAAATACAAAAAACAGTAGTATCTTATGTAACTCATCATCATAGCTGATATATTATCCAAAGTATGTTGAGGTCAGCTTCCAGTTAAACCAGAAGCAACTTCATATCAGTTCATAAGATCATAATAACACAAACAGTAAAAAAAAACATTCTCAGAACTCATGCGCATCATAATATATAAAGACGTTTCTAAGCGTTATTAGGAACAACCGGACCAACAAAAAAAGACAATGTCAACAGTATAAAAACGGTCCCATGTGTTATGCATACGGGTCAAATGACGTAATAGATTTGGTCGCCATTTGTGTAGGACAATGTGTGTATTGATACAATGTACAGTGTAATTGTCGCTAAAATTCATTGTGGGGTAAGGAGAGCTCAAAGTAGCGTTAAAACAGTGACTAACAACGGATCATATATGAAAGATTAATAATACGTAATAAAGTGAAAAGATTAACATCGATATTTACTAAACTTTAGGTAGGCATTCTTACTCAAATATATAGTTCTGCACTGTTAACATTTTTGAAAAAGTTGAAGGGAAGATTCGATCCCTTGAAAGTTATCTAATGGCATCAAATATGTATTCAGTTTTTATCAAGCGAATGCGTAAAGAAGCGGGGTAAAATTTAAACTTTACTAGCAACACTAACAAAAAAAAGTCAGTTGTGGCTTAATTATAGACCAAATATAATAATTACAACAAAAAAGGAGGCGAGAAAATATAGAAAAATTACTCGCGAAAGGGCCAAAACATTAATTTAAATAAAATTAGTAATCAATTTTGTTTCTTGCTGTATATTAAGTAAACAGATAAAACATTTCAGCATATCGTAGTCTACTGGTGGACATGGCTTCTCGCGAAAATGTCTCACCCATAACGATAGAAAAATAAACGGGAAAGTAGGGGTTCATATAAATTCTGCCTACTCATATTCTCAGCTACAGCCACAGTTTATTTAGCAATTCCTAGTGTCATCTTTCATTTGCATTCGAGATTGTAAAACTGTATTACGTAAAATATTTTACAATAGCAAGCGAGAGCAGTAGGTAACTACATAATGTTTGCATAAAGTCATGGCTAGTGTTTTCTCCGCAATGAGTCGTAAAAACCAGTATTTACAAACATAACTACTGCCAAAGCGTAAACTTTCAGTTTTAGCTTTCATTGTACAATAGATCGCTATGCTGAACGGTTTTGGTGTGATAAAACTGCTGTCTTAAGGGCGTAGCCAGCATAATGTATAGAGGGGGGCAGGGGGGAGGTCTAGAAAATCTGTAATAATACGATAAAATATACTTCAATAATTTTAATTTATTTTTTATATTCTTCGGTTCAGGAGCCCGAGCACCTGCTAGAAGGGGCTGACAACGTCTATGGTCTTAAGCTAAACTCTTGCAAGACGAATAAGAAATGGATTATACGTTAGTCGTCTATTTTGTAATTTCGTAACTACCATACTACACGATTTTGTTTTAAACGTCTATTTATACTATCTGTGTATATGTGATATTTTTATTTTTACACGCTTTATATATTATTCGCATTATCTATGTGAAAATGTAATGGAACATTGCAATACAATATTCACACACTTCTAGATGTCCGATTGACTAGAAATTTTGCAGACGTATCAAGAATTGATGACACTACAATAATATGACAAGACTATGACCTGGCGCTCTCACCAGGATCATCGCCTCGCGATTTAAAAAACCTAATAACCGGTTACTATTGTACACTAGTAAATAATGAACTTGAATCTATAAGCTTTTAGGGTTGGGGTGCTCGATAGCTAATGTAATTAAGAGAGTATATGTGTAGAGCACCTCTTACTCACCATTTTAGATTTAAAAATATTTTGTGCTTAGTTTGTTTTAGCTCATATTTCATTAAAAGCGTGTTATTTGTAGTTATATAAAACTATAATTTTATTTATTTAGCAAACGGAAACTTAATATTTAAGCACCGAAGTTTTAATGTCACTGCTGCAGAGAGTTCGATTACTGTACACAATAGTCCATACAGAGTGGGTCGCTACAAATACTTCAAGGCCCCGGGAAGACCAGAATCAACGGGTCGTCAGTATTCGTGGCTTCGCAGGTTCCAGGTTCCCACCAGAGTGGGTAAAAAAAAAAACAAAAGATATGCAACACAGATGTTTTGACTTAATGCAATACGCGGAGAAACGTATGTTTAACTCTGGAGCTATACGTTTATCGCTGCGATCGGCGAAGATGAATAATTAATATATTTTCAGATGTTATCTTTAACTTTATTTAAATGATAATAAGCTAACGCAACGAAATTGAACCACAATATTAGTCTAAATGTGTCCGGTTTAAGAATATAGCGCTACTCCACTAGACTCCATACCAGAGGAATGGGTAGCAGCATTCTTTCTATGGAACAGTAGCCATACTGCGCTCACAAACCCATCTGCCAAATGTTGTGAGTACTGGCAAATTCCCCCCAAAATGACGCAACACAGCAGGTAACCGGTCTTTTGTGGGGCAGGTCTTTGTTTACTAGTGGACGTCTGTTAGCTGATATTAAATGATAATAAACAAACACCTAATTGAAACAAAATATAAGTCTATATGCGGCGTTATGGATTTTCTGTATTCAAGTTCAGTAACTTGAATACAGAAAATCTTATCTTACAGCTTATAAATACGTCAATACGTAAATTAGTCAGCACGTGGTAACTCAATGTCAACCAGTATTTCATTTAACGAGTACATCTTTATACAAGTCTGAAGACTCCAAGAGATTCAAACATTTATTGGAGACACTGTCCTAAGTTTAAATGTTCAACATATTGCAAGTAGCAAGTGTAATTTGTTGGAATCTTCAGTCGCCCTCCTCGACAATAGATAGATTACATCCAGCTAGGATCATCAATCACCATACACGTCACGTCCTGGAAATCAAAAGTCACCACTTTCAATACCACAGAACATTGTACGTCTCTACAAACGGACAAAAACTTTCTCGTTCATATAATAATCACAGTTGAAATTGAGCGGTTTCGCACACCCATCGAATTACATAGGCACCTCGGCGACCGACACTTAACCTTTAATGATTCTTCGAACGTACATCATGTATAGATATAATAATGATAGACGTACAAATTTTACAAAAAGAAAGTTGATTTTGATTGTTATGTTGACCGTGGTTTTTAACATGCGTTACAACTCCCGTCTGATCTCCGCGACCTTCAAGAAACTAGGTTTAACCATCAAAAAAAGAAAGCGCTTATTGATTGGCATTAGCCGTAGCTTCAATCCTTTGCCGATATCGAATATTATTGCTAAAATTAATCATCGACAAGATCCTTGGTAGGATCATAGATGGAGGTTATAATTCTGGTGGATAAATATAATCTAAATGTAGTTTTTAATTATTTGAAGTAAGTGATTTAATTCTTTAGAAATTTGCACACATCAGTCCATAAACCTCCACTGCTGAACATGGGCTTCCCAATGATCACTAAATTCAGGTCAGGATATCGCTATAATCACCACGGTTGGCGGGTGGATTGGTAACCGCAGTAGGTTGTTATGCTACTGCCCGTCCTTTTAAAATCAACCCTTAGTCACCTTTTCCACCCACAGGTGAAGGATAGTGGTTTCTTTGCCGGGAACCACACGGAACACTTTTTTTTCAGTGTTGCCCCTCTCTCCTATACCTCCTGTATCGTAGGTACAGTTTACAGACATACATCCCACATGCACAAACACTCACACCCGGAGCAGCTATCCGTAAGCCATACCTTTATTTGTTCTGTGCGGAATTCAAACCCGCGACACGTAGCGCAGAAAGCAAATTGCTTAGGGACTGTACAAACCGTGCCGATAAAAAAAGTTAGCTTGTGTGCTAAAGGCCGAGAAGCTAAAGAAGGGGCTAGGAGAATAGATGCGGATGGCGACGGAGGACCGTGTTGTGAAACTTAGTAAAGGCCTATGTCCAGCGGTGAACTGTAATTTGTTTATTTTTAGCAAGGAACGCAATTGAACACTGACATTTATAACTTTAGTGTTGCTAGATTAGTTAAATATTTCATCAAAATGGGAAAAACTTTCAACGTACTTAATCGTGTTTCATATCACTGGACCAAGAAATAAGCAAATATTCCATCTTTCAAAATTAAAATGAGCTATAATTCTGACACAAAGATGGCGGGATTGAGAGAAACAAGTATCGAGTGTTATTATAAATTTATCAAACGATGTTCGAACTCAACCGGACGTTGACGCGGCTTAGCGTTCTGATACAGACCAAAGCCACGTTGACTTATGTATACAGTATACTGCAAACGCCGCACAATTGATACCGACCACAAGCATAGCAAACATAGGATACAATGCTTTTATGGTTCAATGGCATATTGTAAACACGGAAGAAATGAATGAACTTAAATAAAAATATCGCATCGATAGTCTAACAGAACATGACAAAGCGAATGGATGTGCAAAAATGAATAGTTCACAGTTTAAGTAGTAAGGTCCAGATCATACTGAGGTGCGGCATATACACGAGCCTATTTCGGACTTCTCAACGAAAGTTCGATCAAAGAACACTGTAGGGTTTTAGCTGGAAAAGAGGCCGGCACGCCCCTCCGCTTTTCCCCAGGGCTGATGTCCATGAGAATATCCCACCTACAAAAAGTTAAGGTCTAGAGCACGTTGGAATGGAACAGTTGAGGATTAAATAAATTAAGAGGATACATTTTTACGTGTCCAATTTTATGTGGGCTGTCATGTCATAAGGTTTCATTACTTTCTCTAAAAATGAAACATATAATGTTGAATACAATAACTTTATACAGTTTGGGTCTCTTGTTTAGTCCATTTTGTAATTTCCCACTGTTGACATAACTGATAATATGTCAAAAGGATGAGCAGAGTCTTCCAGTGCCTGTGTGTGTAGTCAATTCTTAAAATACTGTTTCATGTGATAGACATTTAGGAGCTGATTAGATGATGGTGTCATATATTTATCACTTCATTTATTTCAACTATTCTTGCTAGTTCACAAGATGTGTCTTCATTATTAAATAATTTAACGATTACGGTACTGATATCAAACTACTTAATTACCAAACATAATCAATGAACAAACATAAACGCACAAAAACATTCTCAATTAACCAGAGGCTGCGTGACTGATACATATCGTTGCTTTACCCGCAAAAAAGTAAACTGTTAGTCTATTGTTAGGGGGCTTGCACATTGTTAGGTTGAGAAGAATAAATAAAAGGTGCTTGAGGTTATTTTTTGCTCGTTCTACGATTCGTTATTCTGTATTTGTCGATTATTTGTTATGGAAAGAAAATAACCAAGCAGATGGTACTGAAGTTGGTATTTCGGACGGGCTGAAAGCGGAATACTTTTGTAAAAGCATTCTGCGGAAGCACCATTTAACTATGTCTTCCTAGATCAAACTATTACCAGGCAGAAAAGAGGTTAATAGAAGAATGAAGCGTTCGAATAAATTCGAAAAGCTTTAAGGTCATTCCACGCAAGGTGCGCTTAAACAAGTATATATGGCTTGTACTAGGGATGATCGGAGTAAAACCTCGCAGGATGCCAAAGAAGTCTTTGCTCGATCATTCTGAATAAGGATATAGGATAAATAAGGAAAACTGTACAGCTGAATGTAAACTGAAATAAAACCTATAGGAAGCAAGGTAACAGGTGTAAAGAAAAGTTAGAACGTAATGAAAACACATCAGCCAAAGCACGTCCACTACTGTACAAAGGCCTCCCATGACATCCACAATTGTGTAGTCATTTTGGGGGAGATTTACCAGTACTCACCACGCTTGGCAAGCGGGTTGATGAGCGGAAAATAGCTGCAGTTCCGCAGATGTTTAAATTTATCCGTTGTTGTGTTACGATCATATTTAACACAAAAAACAGACATATCCGTAATCCGAAATCCAAAGGTTTTGGATTAGATCAATTATTAATTTCGGCCGTTGGTCGACTTTTACGACATCCACGTGAAGAGATGGATTGGTGCTATTTTCTTAATCAGGAAGCTACAAGGAGAACAATATAATAATACATGGCCATGTATAAATTACATAAAAAAACTTCTAATCAAAGAATAATAAAAATAAGCGAAGTGGAAAACCGAATTGCTACGTTTGATTGATAAATCCGCATGTATGGAGAGTGCTTAACACAGGCTCAGTAGAGCAAAACAAATTATAGTAAAAACACCATAATACTGTACTTAGCAAGTTTATTGATGTTTTTGTTAGCAGATGTATTGGAAAAGACGTTTATGATTAGATTATAATTGACATTAGATGGCAAGATAATCCTTTTATGCTTATTTACCCTAGTGAGGTGGACACACATGCTTGTGTGTCTCGATGATTAGTTATAATTATAAGATGACCCCTGTCTAGGGCTAGCATCCATCTGGATTTCGCCAAATATGGGCTAATTTGGAATTAAAGATGTCCCGGATTTTTCGGAATATAAATACATTTTGTTAAAAACTGCTGCAAAACCTATGCAATGTATATATCTGTCGAATACCTTGACCTTCCGTAATGATTTTACACGTGACAGCACTCCCTGGCAAAAAGGGGTAGCACTAACTAACAACATCCAGGTCCCGGAGCATTGATGATCAGCAGGTGGCCGGATGGGGAGAACTGTGCGATAACATTGTTTTCTTGATCAATTACCAGCTTGTCTATGTTCAGAATACTTATGAGCATTTCCTCTTTATTGAACATGATCGGTACTGGACTGCAATAGATAACCCTACCCCAATCCCATTGTTAGATTACTAACAACTCTGATTAACCTCTTCTTGACATGCATGAAGCAACAAATATAGTGAAGTCCATTTTTCAAAATTCAATATTCAAGTTTATAAATTTAATTATAGTTATCGATACTTTTGAAGAAACAGATAAAGTTACAAGTCGGTATAATGTTTCAATGCTAGTCATTATTAATCAATCGAAGTCAATGAACTGTAGAAATATTAAAAATCATAGCAAAAACTCGATCACAGTATTTGTATTTAAAACCAATCAACGCCAAGAAAAAGAATACAAAAAGTAAACTCCGTCGTATCGACTAAACACTTTAACCAACACTATAAAATAACCTCTAAAATACATTCGAATTTAAACCTTAGAACAAAGGACATAAAAACTACCAGCAATTACAATTTACAATCAACAAGAACCAATTCAATTTGAACACTAATACCACGCAGTAAGAACTATACACGAAAATGCACTTAAATTTCAGCCTTTTCCTCAACAATAAACGGTCCCATTAGTAAACACTAACAATGATTATGTCATTCAACTTTCGACCTTATTATATCGTATACAGAGTTAGGTAATAAGCAATGTTGCCATATGAGAAAAATGCATTTCACACATGTGACAATGCGCGGAAGTTGACACGGCTAAGGCGTCACGATGTGCTTGTATATTATGCTTATGAATGGGTAAGTAGAATTGTTATTTTTTTAATAAATGTAATGAAATATGGCATTAAATTAAATGAAGTTTTATTGTATAGGCTTGCGTTTGACCACTATCTCACCTGATGTTAAGCATGATGCAGTCGATGATGGTGCACGTTTGTAACGGTCGAAATAGACTCCGAAAAGGAGTTCCAACTTCCAATGAAACACATATTTCGGATCTAACATTTTCCTAGCTGAGTGATCCAATTATAAACCGCTTAGGCTATAGTGAACTGTATGTAGCTGTATTATGATAGGATTGGAACGCATTGGGTGACCCGGTTCTCCTGTATCGGCATCAAAATCGTACCCATTTCTAATAATTCTGCTGTTGGCTAACTTTCTGCTCGAATAGCTCTAAAGATATCTTACGATCAGACACGCTCCCTCCGCCTGAGCGGCGAAGGCGCGCCTCCAGAGGCGTTGGACAGGCTGAGGCGGCTAGCTCGACGGCGCGCACTTGGCAAGTGGCGTCACCGCCTGCGGATGCAGTTTGCGACGAAGCACGTCGTTGAGGCCGTCCTGCCGCTCTTTGGAGCCTGGCTCAAAAGGAGCGAGCGCGTTACCTACCGCCTGACGAAGGTGCTCACCGGGCATGGTTGTTTCGGTGCATACCTGCATAGTATAGGACGTGAGGCCACGACACAATGCCATCTTTGTGATAGCGACCAGGATACCGCACAGCACACGTTTGAGGCGTGCCCTGCGTGGGCCGCCGAGCAGCGGATCCTGGTCGATCGGATCGGGCAAGATCTCTCTCTGCCAGCAGTAGTGTCGGCTATGTTGGCAGAGCATGAAAGCTGGAATGCAGTGGTCTCCTTCTGTGAGAGCGTCATGCTCCAGAAGGAGACCGCAGAGCGGGATCGGGAGAGGGCCGATCCCGCTCGAAGAAGGAGGAGACGGCGCCGGGGTAGCAACCGCCCTGGCACCTAATCCCATACGCCTGAAACCCCTGCCGTTACTTTAAGGCGGGGTACCTCTGGGTTCGCGGGTGCGTAGATTGGGGAATCTGCGTGCCCACACCAAGCGACCCAAGAGAAGACGGTAGCACGCATGTGGCCACGCGCTGCCGTAGGACGCTTTGGGGGATCCTTTACAATCCCCCCGGGGGGTGACCGCTTTACAGTCACCCTCTCCGAGATGTGCCTATAGGCGTGGCACCAGTGAGCGGCTCTAGTGTGATCATACGAGGACCTGGAGCCTCCCTTAGGTGCCGAAGATGACCGCTCCAGTGGTTTTAGCCGGTAGGAGTCCGGCATACCCCTTCGCCCTTCCCCGGGGTGAAGGAAGTTCATGAAGAATTTCCACTAGGCATCAACAAAAAAAAAGCTCTAAAGATATCTATACAAATAAAGAAAATTGAAGTGTCTGTTTGTACTGTCAAAATACCAGCTATTTACTAAATGCATATGTAAGTATATACGGTACCTACAACAAAAAAGCTAATTGTAATTTTTTTGTTTGTCTGTCTGTCTGTTTGTTCCCACTAATCTCCGAAACGGCTGGACCGATTTCTACGGGACACTAGCAGATAGCTGATGTTATAAGGAATAACTTGGCTACTTTTATTTAGGAAAAATAATTAGGGTGCCATGCAAAAAATTTAAACCCAATATGTATATATATACATACTCTATGTCAAGTGTCTATGCCGAAATACTTTAAATTATATGTACATAATGCACTTTCTTTTAAATTAAACGGCGGGTGAAACCGCGGGTCCCAGCTAGTTGTCTATAAAATTCTACAAAAGCCCACAATAGTCAACAAATAGTGACAGTATTAGTATAATATGAGAAACACGCATTTCACATGCAATGCGCGATAATACGCGGAAGTTTACACACGTCACGGATCCACGAGCATGCGTGTTGGTAATACATGTCACGCGTTAAACTACGAGTGCAGGGTACTTCCAAGATCATGGGCAAAGTAAACAACTGATTGTTATATTGCAAAGGAAGCAACATTTATAATAGCCGGGGTAAAGAAAGTTCTACATAGTTGGTTTTGGAAAAAGAAACGTCGTACACCGTGGCCAAATATTAAGAGGATGGATATTAGCATCCTGCTCTCTACGCTTGTAACAATTAACAACGATCTCCAATCCAGTTTTCAAGCAATATGACCTCACTGACCTTTGCTGTAACGGTTTATATTCAGCGGTTAACGTTCACACCCATACGTACGTACGTATGATAAAATTATAAGTCTGTGAAGTCCTAAAGGTTTGTTAAAGAGTCTGTAAATCTAGAACTCGACGTTACGTGATTATATGCGATGAGATAGAGCTCCTTTGCTATTTCTTAGCCACGATTAAATCCTAATATATAAGTATAGGTATATTGATGTTACGAAAAAATCAAGTCAAACATTTTTCCTGAGGATTGACCCCAAAACGTCAAGGTACGCTACTATGTTTACAGACAAAATACTAACGACTTGGATTAATTTCTCACCCGCTAAGACCAGCTAAACTTTAGTCTCATCCTTCTCCTATCTGACAACACAATACAGCCGGATAAGTTCTAACCTCCTCCAATAATTACAATAAAGAAATAACAATAGACTATTTATATGAACATAGTAATAAACTTGATACAATACATTTTATCTACCCATCGAAGATGCGTACAACGGATAAAACATTTGAATAATAGCACACGTGGGGTAATTTAACTTCTGTATCTAGCAACACCGCCGTCCTACGGCGGATGTGTTCAGAATATATTAAAGTAATTGAACGCGTTCGTGACATTCAATGGCATATTATTTTTATCTATGGTTATTATAGTAAATTATAAACGAAAACGTTTCGTTTTCGCAGAACACCATGAGTCAGATTCATAATGAGGAAAGTATGGCTGCGTAGCAACTATTACAAGCCACATCGGAAAATATTAATGAATTTAAATAGTTTATAACAAGACTGATAGGGGTTGTAAGCCGCTGCATGAAACTACAAGAAGTTCAAACCAATGACAGTTTAGGGCGTGAATAAATAACTTTGAGCCTGTACTAGAATCATCCAGTGATTCATCCCCAATATCTATAACAATTCCACAAAAACAAGAGGTAGGTCAAAATCAGATATATTTTGTACAGACCGGCTGAATTCTAACCGCAAAATGCAGTTCCGTTGCAGTTCGCCAGCACCGAGTCCTGAAGGGTTCCAAAGGACTTCCCCCAAAGATTTCCACAATTGTGTCGTCATTTAGGAGGGAATTCGCCAATACTCACCACGTTTGGCATGAGGGTTGATGAGCGCAGAATGGAAAAAATTTGAACTACGACTGTATAAAGCGAATTACCCTATTATAAATATACGCAATAATATATTTACATTCTACACTACACACAGAGTACACACAGTTACACTAAGGTGGTACCATATAATAATCATGAGATCATTATGGACCGCTATAATCGCCACGTGGTGCCGGCTACGCATAGTACCTCCCGTCTCATCCCGTGGGTGTCGTAAAAGGCGACTATGGGGTTAGCCGGAGGATGGGTAGCAGCATCCTTCGGGTACAATAACAACTCAACTGCGATCGCCAACCCGCTTGCCAAGTGTGGAGATTACGGCAATACCCCCCTATGAGCACACAATACACCCTGACCGGTCGTGGTGGCGATCTATGGGGGAGGCCTGTGTCCAGCAGTGGACTTTATTCGCTGAAATGATGGTGATGATTATGGACCGTGTCGTATATATACGTCACATTGCCAGTAGCGCCGCCCTTCAATTCACAGATAAGTTAGTGGAACTTTATCTATAACCGTAAAATTTTAAAGCACACATTTCACAAAACCTGATTATAAACCTGTCTTTCGTTACCAAATAAACCGGGTAACAATAATAACAAAAAAGAACTATTACCTTTTTGTTACGTAGCAATTTGTATAACAGTTGCGTGTCTTTGTTTTGCTTTGCCATTTGCTTCTGCGCGACGTGTCGCCCGGAACAAACATTTGTTTGACCGTTGTTCCGGGTCTGGGATCTGGGTGTTTGTACATGTGAGATTTATGTCTGTGAATTGTACCCACGATACAGAAGAAAGCCTCGTGGAGCATAGTTTAAAAATGTCATAACTTCAGCCTAAAATTGTCCACTGCTGGACGGAAGCTTCTTCCAAAGATTGCGACAACGAACGGTATGGGTTTGTGTTGTGTGTTTTGAGTTTTGCCAATAATCGCCACACTTGGTAGGCGGGTTGGCGATCGCAGTTGAGGTATAAATGTACTCGAAGGACGCTACTGCCCATGTTAATCGCATTGTCATTTTTACGACACCCACGGGATGAGAAGGGGTGGTGGTATTCTTAGCCGGCACCACACGGAACTTAGCCGGCATCACAAGGAACGGATATGGGTAGGTATGTACGTTTTTGGAGCGGTCATCTTCGGCACCTAAGGGAGGCTCCAGGTCCTCGTATGATCACACTAGAGCCGCCCACTGGTGCCACGCCTATAGGCACATCTCGGAGAGGGTGACTGTAAAGCGGTCACCCCCCCAGGGGGATTGTAAAGGATCCCCCAAAGCGTCCCACGACAGCGCGTGACCACATGCGTGCTACCGTCTTCTCTTGGGTCGCTTGGTGTGGGCACGCAGATTCCCCAATCTACGCACCCGCGAAACCAGAGGTCCCCCATCTTATAGCAACGGCAGGGGTTTTCAGGCGTCTGCCGGGGGAGCGGTCCAATGCAGAAAAGCGTACAACTCACCCCCGGCTAGAGGTAAGAAGAAGGACACCGTGGGGTTTTAGCCGGTTTGATCCCGGCATGCCCCTCCGCCCTTCCCAAGGCGGAGGAAGTCCAAGAGGATTTCCCCACGTTAAAAAAAAAGGAAAAAAGAAAAGGGGTTTTCAGGCGTATCGGAATTAGGCGCCAGGGCGGTTGTTACCCCGGCGCCGTCTCCTTCTTCTTCGAGCGGGATCGGCCCTCTCCCGATCCCGCTCTGCGGGGTAGGTATGTACCTACAAAATAAAAACAATAAAACTTATATTTACTGTAGGAAACAATCGTCTGAACAGAGTAATGCCATAGAGTCGTCTCTGGATTTAGGCGAAAATGAAACAATGTCAATTTAATGATGTCATTGTATTATGAACTGTGACTGATGTCGAACGGAAAATGTATTTTGAATTAATAGTAATGCGTACAGGGAATACCGAAGTGTTTATTTTTATACAGGTGTCTCGGAATATATTACTAAACTGTCTAATGACAGTTATTCATCATATCATATGATCATATCGGCCATTTATACGTCCACTGCTGAACAAAGGCCTCCCCCATAGATTTTCACAACTGTGTCATCATTCTGGGGGGTATTTGCCAATACTCACCACGCTTGGCAGGCGGGTCGGTGAGCGCAGTATGGCTACCGTTTCACAGAAGGGACGCTGCTGCCCATCCCTCTGGTTTAGATTAGTCGCCTTTTACGACATCCACGGGAGGAGATGGAGTGGTGCTTTATTCTTAATACGGACACCACACGGAATGACAGTTATTACTTGCATTAAACTACATGCAGCTATTGTATAATGTATAAATAATATTAATTCGCATACCAGAAATGGACAATATGTGGCAGCTTAAAATCTGTAAATACCATCTTTGTACCCATATTTTAGCGAATAAATGACTATGACTTTTGACTTTCTATTAGTTATATTATTTAGTTTTGTAGAAAAGAAAAAATGACATCAAATTATGCGGAATAAAAAAAAGGGGTCGCACGTAAATACGTAAATTTTAAACTAGTAAGTCATTATCAAATCTTACACGTGCGAGTCATTTTTTTAAATAGACACTTATCATTAATTAATGTTATGTTTATGGTAAAAAAATACGACATATTCTTAGCACCAGAAGGTATTAAGAATGTAATACCGGCTCAACCTGTCCCATCACTCATTTTGTCAGGACTGTCCGTAAGATATCTTTCGTATCTTCTTTAGACAAAATAATAGCGCACATTTAGTTCGTGACAGCTATTATTGATCGTGTTATTACATACTAGCTGGTACCCGCGGTTTCACCCGCGTGTAATTTAAAAGAAATTTAGAGTACTTTGAGATAGACACTTGACATAGAATATATATATTGGATTTCAAGGGTTTTATTTTTTTGCGCGGAACCCTAAATATTTTTCTAAAATAAAAGTAGCCTAAGTTATTCCTTATAACAACCCGTCAAAATCGGTCCAGCCGTTTCGGAGATTACCCGGAACAAACAGACAAACAGACAGACAAAAAAAATAAAAATTGTTTTTTTGTTATAGGTACCGTTTATACTTTCATATGCATTTAGTAAAAAGCTGTTATTTTGACATTACAAACGGACACTTCAATTTTATTTATTTGTATAGATTCAAAATGAATAAACGAGAATTGCGTCAATAATAGATTAGATAAAGTTACCATAGCCGTCGTGGTAAATGTGTTCTTGGGTGAGGACCAGAACTTGGCAAATGTAGTACACACTACACGATGCCCTTCGCCTGGGTGCACCGACAGCATACGCCGTGGGTGGAAATAGATGAGAAGAGCCGACGCTCGGGCTTAGGAGAGCCCTGTGTCCACGGTCGACAAACACAGGCTAATTATTATGAATGATGTAATTATTTTAACAAATCATATCATCATATCGGCCATTTATAGTCCACTGCTGAACAAAGACCTCCCCCATAGATTTCCACAACTGTATCATCATTTTGGGGGGAATTTGCCAATACTCACCACGCTTGGCAGGCGGGTTGGTGAGCGCAGTATGGCTACCGTTTCACATAAGGGGCGCTGCTGCCCATCCCTCTGGTTTAGATTCCCTTAGTCGCCTTTTACGACATCCATGGGAAGAGATGGAGTGGTGCTATATTCTTAATCCGGACACCACACGGATTGAAGTGTATGTTTGTAATGTCGAAATAACACCTTTTTTCTAAATGCATATGAAAGTATATACGGTATTTATAACAAAAAAACGCTTTTTTTGGGTTCCGAACGTCCGAAGGAAAAAACGGCTGGTACCCTTATAGGATCACAGTCTGTCTGTCACAGCCTATTTGCTTCGAATCTACTGGAACGATTAAGTTGAAATTTGGTACATATGTGAATTTCTGCTATCCAAACACGCACGTGTAATGTAAATAAAAGAATTTTGACTATGGGTTACTTTTGGGGGTTAATATAGAAAATTAAAGAATAAAGATTTGATACTTTTTTTAGCTCTTACCTGTAGATTACAGGAAAACCTATAAGAAGTGTATGGTCTTAAAATAACATGGTAAATCTTTCAATATTGTGTGTACAAACTTACGTTTGCGGTTGGAATGTATGGGAAAACATGTTTTTAACTACGATGTTAAGTTTGTTCTTGGGATAAGTTATTGGTACAAGACCGATTTCAACAATAGACAACATATTCAGCAATTACGGAACCCTCCCCACGCGAGTTGCAACTCGCACTTGTCCTGTTTTTTTTGTTGCTCTGTCTTTCTGTTTCGGCTAATCTCCGAAACGGAGGATCATCATCATATCAGCTAAAGGACATCTACTGCTGAACAAAGATCCATAGATTTCCATAACGTCCAGTTACATGCCGCCCACATCCAACGACTCCCAGCGACCTTCACCAGGTCGTCTGTCCACCTCATTGGAGGTCGTCCCACGCTGAATTTTCCGATGCGGGATCTCCACTCGAAAACCTTTTTACCCCAACGGCCATCGTTTCTACGAGCTATGTGGGCCACTGCCACTTCAGCTTACTTATCCTTTCAGATATGTTGACAACTTTAGTTCTTCTACGGACCTCCTCATTCCTGATTCGATCTCGTAGAGAAATACCAAGCATAGCTCTCCTTAGCTCGCTGAGTGACCTGGAGCTTTCTTACGAGGCCCATAGTGAGTTACCACGTCCCTGTGCCATATATCATTGGTGATAATCCCTAATCATCCCCCAAAAAATGATACGGTATCTGTCCACGCAACACGTGAGAACGACTAAAAGAAAGAGAGTTTTGATAGAACTTGCACAGTTCTGTTTACTTATGATAATCGCAGGCATGATTCATCTTAATCGGTCAAATGAAACCAGAAATACATCTAATTCTCTCCATTAAATCATGTCTTACTTCATCGCCGCAGCATCCTGCTGAGCGTCAGCCATTTTCTGCACACTAACGGCACAATCGTTTCAATCACAGTTATAAATAGTTAGTTTAGTTAATTATTATTAATTTGCTTTATTGGAAATTGTATGCTGGCAGCATTCAAGCAAAATGGCCTTTTTTTTGCTTTTTATTTGTTCTACATTATGAGCGCCTAGGTTTCTCGGCCTTCAGAAATCAAATTATCTTCTTTCTTTCTAGAACGTAGTCTTGTACAAAACAAAATCATGCTAGCTCAGCTGCTTAGAACCTAGAAGTGAGTTGGCACACGAAATGTTTAAGTTTTTAAACGGTGACGGTTATGACACCACTCATTGGCCAACCAGTTAGCTCTGTCATTTCCTTGTGAACGTTGCGCCCGGAAATATTTAATTACTACGACTTGTAATGTGACGAGAATGGATAACTACAACAACAATATTTATGTGCTCGTGTGTGTGTGACGGCAAAAGTTGGCTCTCCTGGCGTGCTTTCCGCCTTCCAACATCCTGTCGGAGATAACTGATGTTTTAGGTCTAGGATCAGACATGCTCCTTTCATCAGAACGGTTAAAGCGCGCCCCCAGGGACTTGCGATAGGCTGAGGCAACTGGCTCGACGGCGCGCGCCCGAAAAGTGGCGGCGCAGAGCTGCAGACTTGCATTTCGCGACCAACCGCGTTGTCCAGGCCCCCAGACCACTTTTCGGTACCTGGCTCTTGAGGAGCGAGCGCCTCACTTATCACCTGACGCAAGTATTCACCAGGCACGGTTGTTTCACTGCGTATCTATACAGGATAGGACGCCAGGTCACGGCACAGTTGCACCACTGTGAATGCGACCACGATAGGGCAAAGCACACCATCGAGTGCCGTGCGTGAGCTGTCGAGCGGCAGATTCTGGTCGATCGGATCAGGCAAGCCAGTAGTGTCGGCTAAGTTGCCAGAGCATGAAAATTGGAGTGATGAGTCTCCTCTGTGAGTGTCATACTCCAAAAGGATACAACAGAACCTGAGCCGCTTCGTCGTTATACGGCGGAAGGTATATTGGGGAATCTGCGAGCTCACATCCGGCGCGCAAGTGGTTCCGTCATCCGTGTCACCGTGTGCACAGCACCCCGGCGGCCGCTTTACACTCCCCTCCGCTAGGGGGTGTTACCACTTCACAGTTGTCCCCTCCTAGAAGTGCCTAAAGGCGTAGCACCAGTGGCAGGCTCTGCATTCCTTCTCGAGATTCTGGAGCCGACTTCGGTGCTGAAGATGACCACCCAGGTGATTTTAGCAGATAAGAGTCCAACTCACCCGCTCTGGGAATGGCAGAGGAAGTCAAAAGATGGATATCCAAAACTTCTTAATCTTAAGTCAGTTGTTAGTCACGGGAAAAAGGTTTGCGTTCATAAAACAGAAAAGAATAGAACAAATTTATTTGCTCAGCTGCTTAAAAGTGGGAGTAGGGTTCCGTATCCGTACATACTGTAGGGATCCCCTAGTCTACACGTAGTGACAATCATTTTATTTATTTGCAGGCGCTCGCAAGCTACTTATTCACTTCATTGAATAACTTGAATAAAAGTTTAGTTTTTAATTTATATAAATTTTCCCGTTGCCCCACACTAGGGTTTCTCTTGTCGTGCATCTACAGTTATATTCGACACACAATACACCCACACCCGGAACACCTGCAGATCATACCAATATTTGTAGATAGAATCCTGAGGGTATTCGATATTAATTTCAACTTAATACCACAAGCCGTTTTTTTTTTCAGAAAAATGGCCTTTACCCACGGACTACGGATGGACAGAGACAGATGAAAGACGTTTTTACATTATGAGGTATGGAACCCTTAAAAGTATAGTATCAAAGCTGAACACCAAACCCTAGTCACTGACTCATCAAGAAATCTCTGGAAGTGTAAAGCTTCTATGTTACAAACACAAATACCCAAACCCAGAGCAAATAATTGTAGGCTATACACATATCCGTTCCGTGCGGGAATCGAACCAGCGACCCGTAGCGCAGAAAGCAAGTCGCTTAGCCATTGCACCAAGCGTGCCGTCAAGTATGAAAACCTGACAAGTGCGAGTTGCAACTCGCGGGGGGAGGGTTCCGTAATTGCTGAATATGTTGTCTGTTGTTGAATTTGGTCTTGTACCAATAAATTATCCCAAGAACAAACTTAACATCGTAGTTGAAAAACATTGCTGTTTTCCGATACATTCCAACCGCAAACGTAAGTTTATACACACATTGTTGAAAGAAACTTCTTATAAGTTTTCCTGTAATCTACATGTAAAGAGCTAAATATTCTGTTTTACTTTTTAATATGTACCTATATTTATTTCAAGTTATTTGCCACTGCCTTATTGGTATATATTTTTATTTATATTACGTTCCCTCCGTCCGTGTGTCACTGCAGGGGTGCCAACTGAAAATCCGCGCTGGGTACCTAATGCCCAGCAAATGCTGAGTTGGTAACCCTTTCGGCATGATCATGCCAATGGTACATTTGGTTTTATTTACCTAAAAATATGTCTACTCTCTCTTTCTGTTCTGTACTATCTGTATGTTTGTGCTGAATAAATGTGTTTTCTTCCTTACTTTCTTTCTATTATCTAAAAAAAAACAACATTGTAGGCTCAGTAGTTTCGAAGATAAAGGGGGAATGGTCAATTTTCATCTATTTTCTTAAATAACTTTAAACTATACATTTTAGAATTATAAAATTTAACTTCCTACCTTCCATCCTCCGGCAAATTTTGAAACCCTCACAACAAGAAAGTAGAAGGTATTTCATTTGTTACACGTTACAGTTTGCAAAACTTTATTCTTTAATTTTCTACATTACCCCCAAAAGTGACCCCCATTTTCAAAATTCATTTATTTACCTTACACGCACGTAATTCACATGAGTACCAAATTTCAACTTAATCGGTCCAGTGGATACGCAGCAAATTGGCTGTGTGTGACAGACGGACAGACAGACAGACACACGAGTGATCCTTTAAGGGCTCCGGCCGTTTTTTCCTTCGGACGTTCGGAACCCTAAAAATGCAAGTGAAATGAAATTCTGAAGGACAGGAAGCTTCCCAATGACTTTTATTCGATACACTTCTGACGAATCAGAAATGAGGAGATCCGTAGAAGAACTAAAGTTGCCGACACAGCTGAAAGGATGAGTGAGCTGAAGTGGCAAGGATTGTAATTGTTTTGTTCTCTGGATAGAATCCGTCCTCAAGCTTACTCTTTGGATTATTTTTGCATTAATTTTACAAGCTGAGATAATTAATGCAACGACACAAGTCTACACTATGTCCAATGTATTTTTTAAAGGTATTTTAAATCAGTATATGTTATGATAAAAACGTGTTTATCGATATGCACGTTTATCGTATCTTGTTTGATTAGAGATGCATGATTCAGAATGCAGATTATGTTTTGTGTTTTTTTTCTAAATATATCTTGAAGTGGTAGGCAGTGGTATTCTTTTAGAGGGATCCTTTATGATCCTCCTCGGGTGTGGTGACAAGTGACTTTACAGTCACCCCCTTCGCGATGTGCCTATAGACGTGGGACACGTGGGCGGCTCTAGTTAGATCGTACGAAAACCTGGAGCACCCCTTCGCTGTAGTGGTTTAAGCCGGTAGGAGGCCCTTCTCGGGCGGAGGAATTTCCACTGAGCTACCAATAAAAATACGGTGGTATTCTATCATTCAGTGTGTTAGTTCGCTGAAAATATTATTAAGTCTCATCTGCCGAGGGCGGGAAAATCGTAATTGTAGCCAGACGCAGTTAACAGTTAACAGAGAAATCATATTTGGTATCAATCACGGACCTGTTGTATCTCACCCGAATTTGTAACTCCTGGAACATCTAGGCCATTATATAAACATCGCGAGCAAAATCAGTTTCATCAAATTACGAAAGCCCTGAGTTACGAAATCACAATAGTGTTGTTGCATCGCGTCATAAAACCGGTATTTTTGTACCAGAAACCGGTATGATATGTTAGATTTCTCTTAGACGCTTTATATGCAGTGAAACACATCCGATATATGTGCCAATGGCACTACTTTAACATTTCTGAACGGTAAAGAAATGTAATGTTGGTTTTTAGTGTTTATGATCTGAGAAATGGTTTATTTTGTTGGTCACTCTACATCGATGTTTATGTTTTGGTAAATTTTAACGGACCCATATGAATACTGCTAATATTATGCAGACACAATATGGCTGGCATTACATTCCATTGCTTGTTTTAAGGCAATTTTGCGTATAAAGGTAGCCACAATGATGGTTTTCTTTTGCGCGACACCCTAATTAGTTTTCTAAAATAAAAGTAGCCTAAGTTATTCCTTATAACATCAGCTATCTGCCAGTAAAAGCTTTCCGTCAAAATCGGTCCAGCCGTTTCGAATATAAATCGAAACAAAAATTAAATTAGCAGCATAATATATGACGTCAACAATACAATATGCGGATGTTGAGTTCCGTATTAGAATCCGTAAGTCACCAGTTGCGCCTCTGATCAGCCAAGTCAGCATATCGGCGTCCTTTGCTGGAGTTAGGGACTTATTTAACTGGTGGTAGAACTTATTTCAATAGCCCGTCTAGGCAGGTGCCACTGCCGTGCCAGATAATTAGCCAAGCAGAGACTTAAAACACAGTTTAAATATTACTTTGTTCCGATTTGAATGGCACCGTTTAGCTCGTAAAATTACTTGGGATAAGAAGTAAAGAAAGACAGACAAGTTATTATTTTAGGAAGTCAGGACACGCGATACATATTTAAAAAATAATGGGAAATGGCAGACACAAAGATAAACAGGACAAGTACTAGTTAATCTCGCGTGGAGAGGGGTACCGATATTTCTGAATATAATGTCTAATTTTGAATTCGCTCTTATACCAATAACTTATCCCATCACATCGTAGTTGAAAAACATGTTTTCCCATACATTCCAACCGCAAACGTAGGTTTGTACGCAAAACGTTGAAAGAATTACCATGTTATTTTGAGACCATAGACATTTTACAGGGTTTACTGTAATATTTAGGTAATCTATACAAATAAATAAAATTGAAGTGTCTGTTTGTAATGTCAAAATAACAGTTTTTTACTAAATGCATATGAAAGTATGTACGTTACATATAACAAAAAACCTATTTTAGAAAAAAAAATCTGTCTGTCTGTCCGTCTGTCTGTCTGTTTGTTCCGGGTAATCTCCGAAACGGCTGAACCGATTTTGACGGGACCTTCACTGGCAGATAGCTGATGATATATGGAATAACTTAGGCTACTTTTATTTTAGAAAAATAATAAGGGTTCCGCGTAAAAAAATGAAACCCTTGAAATCCAATATATTTATTCTATGTCAAGTGTCTATGTCGAAGAACTCTAAATTTCTTTTAAATTAAACGTGGGTGAAACCGCGGGTCCCAGCTAGTATACATATATTTTTCCAAAATTTAGACTCAGATGTTTTGGAGATAAGGGAATGGTAAATTTTCGTCAATTTTCTTAAATAACTTTAAAACTATATATTTTAAAATCATAAAATAAATACATTTGAGACCCTCGCAACAAGCCCTTCCATTTCATACGTTACACGGTACAGTTTGCAAAACTTAATTTTTTTGTTTCCCCCCAAAAGTGACCCCATATTCAAAATTCATTTATTTACGCTGCACGTACGTGTTTGGGTCGCAGAAATCCTTATGTGTATCAAATTTTAAGTTAATCAATCGGTCCGGTAGAGGAGCTCGGAGCAAATTGGCTGTGACAGACGGACAGACAGACACACGAGTGATCCTATAAGGGCCCGCCGTTTTTTCCTTCGGACGTTCGGAACCCTTAAAATATTATATTAAAAAAAGGGATGCCGCTCAGCATTACACCTCTATGTTACAAATTGCTTGCACCACAGCAGCAATGATGTTCTGCGGCAACCTAAATTGGTGACGAGTGATGGCTGACGTCAATGCTTTACAGTCACCCTCTTCGAGATGTGCCACCAGGCGCGGCACCAGTGGGCAGCATCTAGTGTGATCATACGAGGACCTGGAGCCCCCCTTAGGTACAGAAGATGACCGCCCCAGTGGTTTTAGCCGGTAGGAGTCCGGCATGCCCCTTCGTCCTTCCCCGGGGCGGAGGAAGTTCATGATGAGTTTCCACTCCACCAATAAAAAAAGTAGCGCAATAATAAAATTGTGTAAATCGCACGGGGATTTATTAAAATAAAGACAGTTGATTGACTGACGTGCAGATTGCGATAAGCAATTGAGCCGCCATATTCAATACCACAGAGTACCTTCGTGGTACCTAATACGTTATACAGGGTGTCCAGTAAATAGCACGACATACTGCAGGGGTGAGAGCTTGGGTCAATATCTAACAAAAAAAGACAATATATGTTCAGCAAAATGTTACGGATTTACAGTAGTACAAAATTTTCGATAAGAAAACTGTAGTGTGAAAATTTAAATAAAAATTGTATTTCTTGAAAACATTTTACTTTTCAATAGAATAAAGACTTATCAATGAGTAAAGTCATCATTTCGGCCGAATGAAGTCCACTGCTGGACACAAGCCTCCCCCAAAGATCACCACAACCACCGATATGAATGTGTTGTGCGCTCATTGGGGGGTTTTGCCATAATCGCCACGCTTGGCAGGCGGGTTGGCCATCGCAGTTGAGTTGTTAATGTACTCGAGTAAAGTAACACACAAATAATTTGAGGTAAAAAAAAACTAGAAAAGGAATTTTTCATTACGAAATGCTTAAAAATCTGTGTCAAGGTAGAGATTTTTCGATATTTCGGAAAATTTTGTACTACTGTAAATACGTAATTTTTTGCAGAACATATATTGTTTTTTTGGTAGGTATTGACCCAAGCTCTAACCCCCTGCAGTATGTCGTGCTATTTACTGGACACCCAGCTGACGAACAGTGTAGTACCACGTAAGGCTTGTCCTGGGTAATGCATTACTAGTTTTATGGACAGAAGTGATGGGTACCACCAGGCGAATGGCTTGCTCGTATACTCACGAGGTTGTATTAAAATGCCTGCTCATCCTCCCAAAGTCGCCTTTTACGACAACCACGGGAGGAGATGGGGTGGTGGTATTCTGAGCCACGGCGTTCATTGGTTGACTAAAGCTTTTGTTTGAAGTGAAAACTTCTTTTAGCGCGGTCCGCATATTTTAGATAAAATAAAATCTCTAGAGTCGCGACACCGTTACGAGACGCAGCTATAGTGTGTGCATGTATGCATGTACATATGGCAGACCGCAAACGCGTCTAGATAAATAAAATAAAACATTTATTGCTGTAAAAATTTCACTTCTGTCGGCACTCCCACAGTGCAACCCGTATTTTTTTTTTTAACTTTACCCCACTCTATCATTTCTTCTGACATTCATTTCTTCGTCGTGGGTGCAAACACAAACTCCACACACAATACACCCAGACCCGGAACTACCTGCAGATCATACAAATATTTGTTCCGTGCGGAAATCGAACCCACGACCCGCAGTACCGGCGAGAAGTACCAACATTGCTGCGTTTTGAACGAGTGACGAATACCACTAGCTCAACCGGCACGGTTGGTGCAGTGGCTGATACAGTCGGCTGCTGCGCTCCGGGTCGCGGGCAAGAATCCCGCACGGTACAAATATTTGTACGATTTGCAGGTAGTTGTTCCGGGTCTGGGTATATTGTGTGTAGAATTTATGTTTGTAAATGCACCCACGACACAGGAGGAATCTTAGTGTGGGGCAAAGTTTAAAAACCAAATGGCAGGCAAACGACATAGGGGCTTTCAAGATAAAAAATTGTGTCTGCCTTAAAGATCGGATGTTTATGGTGATCGCCAAGGCGACCCGCATGCTCGTTTGCCCTCGCATAAATCACCGTGTAGAGGCCGGATAGAATATAGCACCACTCTATATCCTTCTGTGGGTGTCGTAAGAGACAACTAAGGGACTCTGAACCAGAGGCATGGGCAGCAGCGTCCCTTCTATAGAACAACAGCCATACTGAACTCAACAACCCGCCTGCCAAGCGTAATCAGTACTGGCAAACTCCCCCCAAAATGACGACACAATCATGAAAATCTATGGAAAATCGGAGGATGCCAGCAGCGTCCTTCGAGTATATTAACAAGTCAACTGCGATCGCCAACCTGTCTACCAAGCGTGGCGATTATGGCAAAGCCCCCCAATGAGCCCACAACACATCCATATCGGTCGTTGTGGTGATCTTTGGGGGAGGCCTGTGTCCAGCAGTGGACTTCATTCGGCCGATATGATGATGATGTATAAGTCAAAAAAACGTTTGACCTACTCAAAAAAACTACCGGATTATTATCGTTACACAAATCCAAAATACTAAATAGACTTTCAGCCCCATTACTCTAACGGTTTTTATGTAAAAACTACGAATATCATTAATTTGTTCTAATAGTTTATTAGAAAGCAGATTGTACCGGTTGGAAGGTGATCAAAAGAATGAGTATGGTTGTACTATTGGGTCGGGTAGCGTACCCAGTTGTTGGCACAGCAGGATTTGTTGTATATTTTATACTCAGAGGGCCAATTCTCGTAATTTAAAAATGTTAAAATTATGGTTCCGATCTAGTCTCAGTATTATAAATGTCACAAATGTTATTCTCCTAAACTAACAACCAACGTCAAACGTGAACTTACACTGTGATGAGATCGAAAATGGATCGAAGTCAAAACGGTACTCTGCTAAGATTTCGAACTGTCACATGTACTAAATGGTAAGTTTTTCTTTATATAAACTTCAAAATTGAGATTGAAATGAGACCAGATCGAGATTATACCGAAATTCGACTGAACTTTAGAACTTCAGTTCGGTCATGTTTCAGTCATAGTGTAAATTAATTACGAGAATTGGCCCTCAGGTGTATAATACAGAGTACACTAATGGGCTGCCCTATACATAATTAGACCATTACTGTCCCACTGCTGGGCACGGGCTTTTACTCACAACGAGAAAGGTTAGGTCTTAGTTCAACATGCAGACCTAGTGCGGGTTGGCGTATGTATTTAGTAATTTATTAATTATGCACCGGATTTGATGACTTACACACTTTTCTACCAGCCTACTTTTCGGGTGATGAAGAGACAAAACCTGGTAAATGCATTATAATTCTCTTGGTTGTGTACGTGATTACACATATGCATAAAACCACGACATCGTTTAGTGTACAATAATAATGTCATATAAGGAACTTCAGGCTTAAAATATGGTAGTCTCTGCCTGAAACCAGTAGCTCAGAATTGATTAAGAAATCACAGATAAAGAAAATCTTATTCTGGTCGATACAACGGAAGGACCGAGTGATGCAGCGACACTTCCGAAAGGCCAATGTCCTGCAGTGGCCTCCAGCGCACAACCAGGGGCATCTTATAGGCTTTTATTCTAAGACATACCTTATACAATATGCGGAATACACTATAAACAAACCAAAGGACCCTCAAACCTATTTCATGTTAGGAGGAATAAAAAAAATACGGGTTGCACTCCGGAAGTGCCGACAGGGGCGAAACCTTATTTTGGCGCAATAGAATTTTTTTAGATGGTTACTAGGGTAATGCAATCCCGACGGCGAAACGCCAAACTAAACGTCTAGCGTCTCGTAACGGTGTAGCGAGTCCAGAGATTTTATCTCATCTAAAAATATGCGTACCGCGCTAAAAGGATTTTCACTTCAAAAATTAAATTTAAATTCGCTATCGACAACTGCCACGCTCACCTTACCTAGTAACTATCGATTCAATTGATTAATAGCTTTGTCGTGATATCAAAGAGAAATTAAAGAACAGAATGTACAAAAAATTGATCGATCCATGATTGACGGTGAGAAAAAGGATTAAAGAAATCGACAATTCTGCATTCACATGAACAATTTAATATACAGTGATACCCATAATATAATGGAAGAGAGTAGCGTTGATCGTAAAGCAGTCAAGAAGGTTGTCTAATCTATATATATATAAATGAATGTTTGTGTGTATGTCCTTTATATAATCGTAAACTATGCATCTGATTATGTCATGATCTTCAGCAAAGTGTTGTGCATGAGCCCACAAAGGTTTTTGAGTTGGTACGACCAATCTTTGACAGATAGCGACACTATCAGTCCAATGAATTTCATTTCTATATAAATAAAATAACACAACTTTGATGCATGAGTGTTTGTCATATGCCACAAGTCATTTATAATAAATTCATCATGTTTTCAGCCGAATAAAGTCCACTCAGAAAGACCGATCAGTGTGTGTTGCGTGCTCATATGGTTTATTGCCGTAATCGCCACGCTTGGCAAGCGGGTTGGCGATCGCAGTAGTATTGTTAATGTACTCGAAGGACGCTGCTGCCCGTCCTCCGGCTAATCCCATTACATTACCAAACAAAACATCGTAGTAAAAAGGATAGCAATATTTACAAAATGCGACTGGAGTGGGCGAAACAAAATTTCTGAGATTCAAACCTATGCTGCGATATCTTTCTAAACCGCGGGAATATATGCAAATTTGACGAGTGAATGAAAATGCTATCGGATAGCCACTTTATCAGTTATAAAAAATGAATTCCCAAAATAATTAATTACTCCACAATACTAGAATAAAAAAAACTGACTCAGGCTTTAACAAAAGTAAACAGTTGCTGTGTTCTAATGTGACACGGTTGCTGCAGTGGCTCAGTGGGAAGTCAGTTACAAAAGAGCTGCAGCCACATAACTCAGATTGGAATAACACTCAACATATAACTACCATATTGTACAGTTTTTATGATTATTGTGTGGGTTAACAGAATTCAAAACGGTACCTAAAACTAACTAACTATTTATAACGAAGCAACTATTTATAAAGTTTTCATAGCTCACAGTTTTCTGTGTGGTGTCCAGATTAAGAATATAGTACCACTCCATCTCCTCCCGTGGAGGTCGTAAATGGTGATTAAGGGACTCTAAACCAAAGGGATGCGCAGTAGCGCCCTTCTGTGATACGGTAGCCGTACTGCGCTCGCCTTTTTTTTTTAAATTTATGTCCAGTTGAATTTCTACATGAACTTCCTTCGAATGAAGGGCGAAGGGGTATGCCGGACTCCTACCGGCTAAACCACTGGAGCGGTCATCTTCGGCACCGAAGAGGGGCTCCAGGTCCTCGTAAGATCACACTAGAGCCCCCCAGTGATGCCGCGCCTTAAGCACATCTCGGAGGGAATGAATGTAAAGCGGTCACCCCCTCTAGCGAAGTGAAGGCGACTGCAAAAGGTCGCCCTCCAGGCACCTCTCGGGGAGGATTGTAAAGGATCCCCCCAAGCCTTGGTGTGCGCTGTGCTACGCACACAGACCCCCCAATCTGCGCGCCCGCGACCCCCGTGGCCCCCTACCATGTAACGACGGCAGGGGGCTCAGGCGTGATGGACCCAGGAGCCGGGGCGGTTGTTACCCCGGCGCCGTCTCGTCCTTCTCCGTGCGGGATCGGCCCTCTCCCGGTCCCGCTCTGCAGTCTCCTTCTGGAGCATGACGCTCTCGCAGAAGGAGCGAAGGTACTCCGCTCACCTAGTCGTCTGCAAAGCGTGGTAAGTACTGGAAAATATCCCCAAAATCACGACACGCGGCATGTGACCGGTTGTTTATGGGGGATGCCTTTGTTCAACAGTGGACATCCTTTGACTGATATGATAAGGAGATCATCATTGGCAATACGTAATCGAAACAATCATATCGTGAAATTGTTGGACTTTTTACATACGAAGGCCAGTCCTTCGAGGCGATCCTCAGAACCTAGAGCCTCCTTCGGTACCGAAGATGACCGCTCACGTAGTTTTAGCCAGTAATAGTCCAGCAGGTCCCTCAAACTAATAAAGATCTCCAGCGCGGATAAAAAACGGACTACTCATATTATTATTAACTAGCTGGGACCCGCGGTTTCACCCGCGTTTAATTTAAAAGAAATTTAGACTACTTCGACATAGGCACTTGACATAGAATATATATATTGGATTTCAAGGGGTTTTTTTTGCGCGGAACCCTCATTATTTTTCTAAAATAAAAGTAGCGTAAGTTATTCCTTATAACATCAGCTATCTGCCAGTGAAATTCCCGTCAAAATCGGTCCAGGCGTTTCGGAGATTACCCGGAATAAACAGACAGGCAAACAAATCAAAAATTGTTTTTTTGTGATATGTACCGTATATACTGTCATATGCATTTAGTAAAAAGCTGTTATTTTGACATTACAAACAGACACTTTAATTTTATTTATTTGTATAGATTAATGAGTCCGCTCTCGGCCTCAATCTCCTGATGGAAAGCGATGGACGAGGTGGACGATGGAACAAGCGCACCCATTAAATGCCTATTCACTTACTTTGAAGATCAACTTTGACGGCACGGTTGGTGCAGTGGCTGATACAGTCAGCTGCTGCGCTCCGCGTCGTGGGTTCGATTCCCGGACGGAACAAATATTTGTATGATCTGCAGGTAGTTGTTCCGGGTCACTACATACTACAATACACCCAGTATTGCATATGGAATTCATGTCTGTAAACGCACCCACGACACAGGAGAATTAACAGTGTGGGCTAAGTTTAAAAAAAACCCTGTAATATGTAGTAGGATACAGAGACGCTGGCAGAGTCCCACCCTTTTGGGTGTTCTAATTATAGTTAACGAGAAGTGCTGAGTACGACATAATGAGATATCGACAGTGCAGATGATTTAAACGTGGCTGTATTTCACCAAACAAAAAAAAATGTCCTCTATGGCGTTCTCTGTGGCTTTGTATTTTACCTATACTACTATACTATTGTATGTATATTAATATATACATACAATAGTATAATTATTACAGGACCTACTTAGAAAGGATTACAATTTATTAGTACCTAGAATTTCATGGGAAGCCATTAAAAATGACTCATCAAGTTACAGTTACCACATAAATGAGGAGAACCGGCTTAATAACTTGGCAGCACTGTTTATAGTACTAGTGTAGTGCTGCAAGAGAATGTTACAATTGATATCGATTTTAAATAAATAAATAAATATCTTGTCTTTATCCACAAACATGTATCGAGGCAGACTTAGTGCCGAAATCAATAGTCATTCTATTTGATCAAGTTATTAATCTTAAATCTAAAGATTTGGGCTTAGTTTGATTATTAATTTTGGCCGTCAATGCAATTCCGGTGGAAATACCTCATGTACTTCCTTCGCCCCGGGAAAGGGCGAAGGGGCATGCCGGACTCCTACCGGCTAAAACCACCGGAGTGATCATGTTCGGCGCCGAAGGGAGGCCCCAGGAACTCGAAAGATCTCCATCTAGAGCCACCCATTGGCGCCACGCCTTTAGGCACATCTCGGAGGGGGCACTCAGATGCCTAAACGAGCTATGGAAAGAGCTTGGTATTTCTCTACGAGGCGAAATAAAAAATGAGCAGATCCAAGTTTCCGACATAGCTGAAAGGATTAGCGATCCGATGTGAGATGTGATAGATGCGAGTTGTTTTTAAAATGGTGTACAATAAAGAATATTCTATTATATTCTGTTCTGCTCTATTCTATAGCCACTCAGTTCAATTACTATTATGCGTCGTTTACCGATCAGTAGCTATGAGCGCAAAAATTTATTCGAAAAGAAATACCGACTTCAAAGAACGTACCTACACGATATTAAAAACAAAATATAAATGATGAAGTCGGGCCAACTTTACGTGTAAAATATAATTTCTTGTTCGTCTGCGTGGTTTTATCTGGCCCCGCCCGACTTCATATATAAAGTTGATTTTTCTTTTTAGTGGTTTTAATATTTTTATTATATCGTGTAGGGTTTTGAAGTCGGTATTTTTTTTGTTAAAATTTTTATTTGTTTCTTTTTAGTGTGATTAAATGTAAGAACTTTTTCCAAGTTAGGTATGAGTATTTAACACTAAAAATAAGAATGTATGAATCGGTTCTCTAATCTTGGAGGAATCGCAATTATTAAGACATCGTCTAGGTAAACGCAGTCAAATTAAACCTGTTTATTGAAGCTGGTTAAAAACTACTCAATCAAATATGATGAAATTTATACGGGTCCAAGTTCGAAAGCATTCTGCACCCATTGAAATATAAAAATTTGCTCAAATCTATCTACAAATACCAAAGTAATAGGTTTACGAATTAAAAAATAAATGAGTTGAGAACCTCCTCATTTTTGAAGTCGGTTAAATAATAATAATTAGAGGAAACAATAATTAATAATACATTTTTAGGTGCCAGTATTAAAGGTCACCTTTCACGACATTCAATGGAGGAGAAAAAATGGTGCTATATTCTTAATCCCGGCACCGTACGGACCACATCTTAGCATTCATGGTCTCGACCTTCTAACCTTAGCCGACACTGTTACTTCGAGAATGACTGGCTCACTTACTGTACTTCAATAAAAACGTTAATTAACACAGTTCGTAATACCGCTATAGGCTGACCTTGACAATGACCGGCGACTTTGTAAACATGTCTTAGGGATCGGCGTATATTAAAGTTCATTTATACGTCTCCGGCATTGAGATCGATGGGCACCAAACTAAATCTCATGACTGAACTGATAGATTTGGTAGGCACATTTACTGTGTCGGCTATGTTGGCAGAGCATGAAATCTGGAATGCAGTGGTCTCCTTCTGTGAGAGCGTCATGCTCCAGAAGGAGACCACAGAGCGGGATCGGGAGCGGGCCGATCATGCTCGAAGAAGGAGGAGACGGCCCGGGGTAACAACCGCCCTGGCGCCTGATTCCAATGCGCCTGAAGCCCTCTGCCGTCGACTGGGAATCCGAATCCGAATCTGCCCGCCCACACCGAGCGACCCACGAGAACACGGTGGCGCGCATGTGGTCACACGCCGCAGCGCACAGCGCACAGTGACACTTCGGGGGGATCCTTTAGGGGGGGGGGGGGGGACACCCCTTTACAGTCACCTTCTATTACTGCCGATGAATGTACATTACACCTTATAATATAATTATAACACTAGCTGTGCCCCGCGGTTTCACCCTCCGTTTAATTTTAAATAGAGTTTAGAGTACTTCTGAAAGGATTAGTAAACTGAAGTGGCAATGGGCGGGGCACATGGCTCGTAGAACTGATGGCCATTGGGGCGAAAAGGTTCTCAAGTGGGGCCCGCGTGCCGGAAAACGCAGCGTGGGACGACCTCAAACGAGGTGGACAGACGACCTGGTGAAGGTCGCTGAGAGTTGTTGGATGCGGTCGCCATGTGACCGATCGTTGTAGAAATCTATGAAGGTGGCCTTTGTTCAGCAGTGGACGTCCTTTGGCTGATATGATGATGATGATAACTGCCGAAAAGAAATTGCCTGTATTCTAAACTCTGGAGACTACACGGCTTGTATTAATACAAAGAACATTTAACATCTCAATTTTATTTAAATTCTAAACTACAGAACCATACTCTAATATCGTTGTTACTAGCTTGACAGATAACGGTACATAATTTTGTCGGAGTTGTTAACGTGCGAAACACTTTTCATAACAAGCATACAGAACTTTTTTGTAATGCCCACAAGGCATTTCAACTTTTAAATGCTAAAATAGATTTTAGCCATGTCATACTTGGATGAGAGTAATACTAAATAAAAACTTTAATAAAGAAACGTAGGAAGTAGGTACTCTTTTTCCTGTCTTTGCCGAAGGTCTTCATCGGCCTAGTCTGTTTCCAGTCAAACCGGTTGCAATTGAAATCACATCTACTAGGAACGACCGAAAATTAAAGGTCAAACCAGTTCAGACATTTAGGCTTTTGACGGCCCGTAAAGACTGTCAAATGTTGTCATATGCCACCAAGCTCGGCGGTATAACGTGCTCTCTCTTAGTCTCCATGAGTATGAAACGGTCGTCCATCCTAGACTGCATCATCATTTCGGCCGAATAAAGTCCACTACTGGACACAGCCCTCCCCCAAAGATCACCACAACGACCGAGATGGATGTGCTGTGTGCTCATTGGGGGGTTTTGCCATAATAGCCACGCTTGGCTGGCGGGTTGGCGATCGCAGTTGAGTTGTTAATGTACTCGAAGGACGCTGCTGCCCATCCTCCGGAAATCCCATAGTCGCCTTTTACGACACCCACGGGAGGAGATGGGGTGATGGTATTCTGAGCACCAGACAACAGACTGCATCAAAGGCGGTTTAATATTTTAGTTTTCATCGAGTTGGACTTGCTCACGCTTCGTCCTCCTACCGAAGACGACCGCTGAGCTATCAGCGGTCGTCTTCGGGACCGAACGGGGTCTCCGGGATCTTCTGAACGAATGGTCGGAGCGTTTAATCTCGCAAATAACCGATCTACACAGTAACCATTACCAATGAGCTCTTCAGCCGTATAGCGTGTCCAGCGTAGGGTATGATGGCCGGGTAGCATCGTATCTATACAAATATAAATAAGTTAAATTGAAGTGTCTGTTTGTAATCTATACAAATAAATAAAATTGAAGTGTCTGTTTGTAATGTCAAAATAACAGCTTTTTACTAAATGCATATGAAAGTATGTACGTTACATATAACAGAAAAACTATTTTTAATTTTTTTGTCTGTCTGTCTGTCCGTCTGTCTGTCTGTTTGTTCCGGGTAATCTCCGAAACGGCTGGACCGATTTTGACGGGACCTTCACTGGCAGATAGCTGATGTTATAAGGAATAACTTAGGCTACTTTTATTTTAGAAAAATAATTAGGGTTCCGCGTAAAAAAAGAAAATCCTTGAAATTCAATATATATATATTCTATGTCAAGTATCTATGTCGAAGTACTCTTAAATTTCTTTTATATTAAACGCGGGTGAAACCGCGGGTCCCAGCTAGTGTATAATATAATAATGGCTTTTTTACTAAAAGCATATGAAAGTATATACGGTACATACAACAAAAATACTGCTTTTATTTTTATTGTCTGTGTGTCTGTTTGTTCCCGCTAATCTCCGAAACCGCTGAACCGATTTCTACGGGAATTTCACTGGCCGATAGCTGATGTTATAAGAAAAAACATAGGCTACTTTTATTTCAGAGAAATAATTAGCATTCCGCGTAAAAAAAAGACAATCAAATATATATACTCTACGTCAAGTGTCTATGCCGTAAGTACTCTAAAACATTTATAAATAATTCAATTTCTTTATAGTTAAACGGCAGGTGAAACCGCGGGCTCCAGCTAGTACTTAAATAAAATAAATAAAACCGACTCTTCTTCTTCGTCGTTTCGAAGGTACATCAAATTAAATGTCGTTTTCCAGAATGTTGCCGCCCCTAAGGCGTTACTGGTGGCAGGGCATAAGCCACTCAAAGTCCTGCACTTTGTCCTGCTAGGGCATGATGAGCAGGACAGTAGATGGGACACTGTCTGCAAAACTTAATAAAACCTACATGATATCAAAATATTAAAACCGCTAAAAGTAAAAAAAAAACATTGTTTACGAATATAATTTCTAGTTGGTCTGCTTTTTATTAGTCGTGTTATTAGTATTATTGGTTTCTTGTCAGTATAAATAAATGTATCAAAGAACGTTTTCCAAGTTAGGTATCAGTTTAAATCATTAGTAACCAACCCGATACACTTTCTTATCGAAGTCAGAAGACAGTCACCACTCACGGATGACAAAGCCAATGTCATAAAAAAACACTTAACCTAATCGTAGCATAATTATATTTATATGAAACCAATTCGAGAGTAATTAACACTAAATTAAATAAGAACGTTATAATAAAAGACTTTTAAACGGATTCTATATATTAAAATCTAAAATAAACGCGATAGAATCCGTTTAAAAGTGTTTTATTATAATGTGTAATAATCGCGAAAATCTAAGAGATTACTAAATAAGAATGACTTAATCGGTTCTCTAATCTCGGAACAATCGGTGAATTATTAAGACATCATCTAGATAAGCGCAGTCAAATTAAACCAGTTTATTAAAGCTGGTTTTAAAACTACTCAATCCAACGTAACAAAATTAATATGGGGCTGATTCGAAAGCATTCTCCACATATTAAATAAGGAATTGCTCAAATCAGTCTACAAAGCAAGGAGTAATGGATGTACATACATATTAAAAAAACGCATCGAATTGAGAACCTCTCCGTTTTTGAAGTAGGCAAATAAAATAAAACCCATTTTATTTTTTTTATTTCATATAGGCCCTAGTAGGCACTTAAGAAAAGTCAAAAGTTAACGTGCACGGTTCGGAAAAGATGATCTTATATCGGAGAAGAGGCGGCAAGAAACTACATAGACACTCCTTAAAAAGTTATTGTACAATTTAACACGTCAGTCGTGCAACCAAAGCGGACTATACATATACACTACAATAATAACCACACTATTGCTTCTGTAACACACAATCAGAAATTGACAATTTGACGGCACGGTTGGTGCAGTGGCTGATACAGTCGACTGCTGCGCTCCGGGTCGTGGGTTCGATTCCCGCACGGAACAAATATTAGTATGATCTGCAGGTAGTTGTTCCGGGTCCGGGTGTATTGTGTGTGGAATTCATGTCTGTAAACGCACCCACGACACAGGAGAAATCCTAGTATGGGGCAACGTTTAAAAAAAAAAAAAAACAACGAAGTTCTCACATTTACAAAATGTAGAAGATGCTACATTATCTATACAAATAAATAAAATTGAAGTGTCTGTTTGTAATGTCCGAATAACAGCTTTTTACTAAATGCATATGAAAATATATACGGTACCTACAACAAAAATACTCATTATTTTTGTCTGTCTGTCTGTTTGTTCCCGCTAATCTCCAAAATTGGACCGATTTCTACGGGACTTTCACTGGCAGATAGCTGATGTTACAAAGAATAACTTAGGCTACATTTATTTTAGAAAACTAATTAGTATTTCGCGCAAAAAAATTAAAACCCATGATATTCAATATATACATACTCTATGTCAATTGTCTATGTACTATTTACTCTAAATTATTTATAAATAACCTGCTTCTTTTAAATTAAACGGCGGGTGAAACCGCGGGTCCCAGCTGGTATTAAAATAAAGGGAAATACAACCATCAAAGCTGTAAAACCTGTAAATACTTACTACAATCACCAATCGACCTGTCATGATTATGGTATGTCCTCTGTCCGCCCACAATCATTCATTATCGCCATAGCGGTAGTAGCAGTAATTGAAATCAACAGTCACTGCCATTACACTCATCAAACACACAATGACTTGCTATCATCGCCCACACCTTATAAACTATACAATAGCATATAATCATCTTTTTAACATTAGCGTTTTATTGGTTCACAAATTCATAGTAATCTTCACGTCTGTGTGAAATTCATACCGTGTATTACTTGTACAGTAATAGCGATCATTCTCTTTGGTATAAGATACTGTCCATTAAATAAAATACTCTTTGGTACACTCAAGCTATAAAAAACCAGTTTATGCTGATCTCTCAATATAACGAAAGCCTACACAATGCGAGATCAGCTTATCCTGTTTTTTATAGCTTGATGTGTAGCTGTGTGTACGAGATACTGACCATTAAGAAAAACAAAGTTTTTGTATCTTATAAATTGAAAATGATTTGACAAAAATACTCTTTGGTATGAGATACTGACCATTAAGAAAAAAAAAACGTTTGAATCTAATAAATTGAAACTGATTTGACAACTTAACCAGGCAGTATGGTCAATAGACTATATCCTGCCCAAACGGGCGAATGAACGAAAAAAATAATAAAAAAATTGGCAACTTAATATATAAAGCCGCTGATACAGAGAGATGAAAAAAAACATTTATGTACGACGTTGCCGACATACTTTTGTAGATTTATTCATTTTAGAGAAATATTTTATAAATATGTAAATGTTGATTATTCTGAACACCGTACAACGTTGCCTTATACTTGACATTGGCGAAATTGTAGAAGATACGCTACAGAAGCCATAATCTAAGAGAAGGAGAAGATACAGAGTGACTGTCGGGTGCATTTGTATTAATGTCTTAGAAGATAATACATTATAAAAATAAAAATGCACTCCGGGAGAGCCGACAGAAGTGAAAACTTATTTTGGCGCGTTAGACATTTTTTAAAGGTGTACTAGGGTTAATGCGATCCCGACGGCGAAACGCCAAACTAAACGTCTAACGTCTCGTAACAGTGTCGCGAGTCCAGAGATTTTATCTCATCTAAAAATATACGTACCATGCTAAAATAAGTTTTCACTTCAAAAACTGAGCAGCAATTCAAAAGGATATGTCATTATTACGAGTAATACCATGGAGCGAGTACTATGTGGGATATTTAATTATTTTGTTTTATTGACGTGATATTTGTCTGGCAGTTTAGATATGTCATGCTCACTCAAGTGTCCTGCCTATGGTGGCGTCGTGTATCGGGTCGCTAAGGTTCCCTACAATATAGTTGAGCTGGGCGATGCTGATGCATGCGTTATGCTCGTAAACGAGTGCCGTCTGTTGGGATTGGTCATCTTAATGCTGTCATGACAATTGAATCAAAAACTCTAGTAAATATTAAAATCAAGCTTGTTTAGTGTAGACTTTTGAACTAAACCTCTTTTTTCCTGCATTGTCCTCACATTACACACATTTCGAGAACATTGTAGTAAAAAAAACACTGTACCAATATGATTTACAAAGAGTAACCATGGAGTTTCTTGCCCGTTCTTCTCCATAGGAAATCTACATCTTGGAATGCGGCATCTAAAGTCTTTACTATTCATAAATGTCTGTGAATGGTTTAACATGAACAAAAATATTTTCATCTTATCTTATCTTATCTTATCTGATTGATCCCGATACCGTCTTTACGTAGCAGCGATTCAAAGGGATATTTAATTATTGATCCCAATACAGTGTTTACGTCTGAATACATCACAGTGTGCCGTGTGGTGCCGGCTCAGAATACCACCACCCCATCTCCACCCGTGGGTGTCGTAATAGTCAAAGTCAAATAATTTTTATTTCAAATAAACCAATTACTGGCACTTTGGAAACGTCAGAATTTAAGTTGCTCGCGACTAGGGGATTAGCCGGAGGATGGGCAGCAGCGTCCTTCGAGTACATTAACAACTCAACTGCAATCGTCAACCCGTCTACCAAGTGTGGTTATTATAACAAAACCCCCCAATGTCGTTGTGGTGATCTTTGGGGGAGGTGTCCAGTCGTCCACAGCATCAATATCAACTTATAAAGATAGCTATTATTACAGTTTACTAATCATCTATCTTCTGCTTAGGCCCGCATTAAAGAACGAGAATCAAAACCTATCAAAAACAAAACCTAGATTGCATTAATAAAATATGAAATAATAAATACCTATATATAAAATTTATTTAGAATGAAATATAAATTTAGTTACACTTAAATTATATGATTTATTTATTTTGTAAAGTTGATCAATACACTTCAATGTTAAAGAATTTATTTCAATTTAGGTTTTATTTTCTTTATTTATTTATATTTTTTTAATAGAATGAAATTTTTTTATTTCAATTGTCAATAAAGTGTTTATCTGTTTATTTGAACTTCACGTAATAGGTCCATCTTTACATTCAATTGTTGCAATCTCGACTCAAATTCCATTTTAGTTTTGATTTTCGTTCGTGGAGACCACGCCCCGGAATATGTGAGACGACATCGCGTGGAAATGTATGGGGGACGCCATTATTCAGCAGTAGACGTCTTTCGGATGATATGAGGTATGCATACCTTAGTCTTCAAAATCTGATACCAGACTTTTACACGGAGTGTTTGTCATCTGTCAGGCCCCATCTGATAAAGAATAACTTCAATCAACTGTGGAATAGCAGCCAACCTGCGCTCACCAACCAGGTTGCCAAGCTGGTGAATACTGGCAAAATTCCCCCAAATGACGACACACGGCATGTAACGGTTGTCTATGGGGGAGGGAGGTTTGTTGAGCAGGGGACGTTTTTGGCTGATGTGATGATGATGAATCAATTTATCATCGTCCAATGGGCGTGGACCTCTCCCAAGCTGCGCCACTACACTGTTTACTCCAGTTATCATATTCAGTTCGTGGACCCATATGGTAGGCATCTCCCACCCCGTTTCACGATCTGCGGTCTATTTTTAAGACTCGTCTCGTGAGACGGCCGTCAGTCTTTGGTTCATCATTTCAGCCACGACGTCCACTGCTGGACATAGGCGTCACCCGAAGATCACCACTGTGACCGGTGCTATAATCGCCACACTTGGCAGGCGGGTTGGCGATCCCAATTGAGTCATAATTAATGTAAATCAATTACTCGAAGGATGCTGCTGCCTATCCTCCAGCTAATGCCATATTCGCCTCTAACAACACCCACGGGTTGAGATACGATGGTGCGATTCTTATCCGTCATTACACGGTAGTCCTTGATTAGCTTATGTATATCCAAATTTCTAAGGAATAGTTTGGTTAAATACTTTTTAGACTTGTATATCGCCGTCACTTATTCTAGACAAGCTGGGACCCGCGGTTTCACCCGCCGTTTAATTTAAATGAAAGTGGATTATTTACATATAATTTAGAGTACTTCGGCAGAGACACTTGACATAGAGTATGTATATATATATTGGATTTCATGGGTTTTATTTTCTTCCATGGAAGACTTATTGTTTTTCTAAAATAAAATTAGCTTAAGTTATTCCTTATAACATCAGCTATCTTCCAGTGAAAATCCCGTAGAAATCGGCCTAGCCATTTAGGAGACAGACAAAAAATTACAAATAGCTTTCGTTGTAGGTACCGTATGTACTTTCATATGCATTTGGTAAAAAGCTGTTATTTTGACAATACAAACAGACTACTACTACTACTACTATAAACTTCCCCCCGCGCATTCGTACGGTGCAGTGTGGGTCTAATTCGCTGCTCATTATAATTACGATTATATTTTTTCGCGATCGGATTCCGGCTCGTGATTTGTTTCTGGTTGTGTGCTATTGTGTTTAGTGCTCGTTTCGTAAGTTTTTAACGTCCCATAAGTAATTTATTGTGTTAAATAACCGAATTAATTTCTCGGTAAGTACATTTATTTTTGTTAGTACTGAGGGTATCGTGAAATAATACTGCACCCGTTATTTGGCGCTCGTCTATTGTCGCGTTAACCTTGTTATTTATAATTAAAACCAACTTTTGATATAATAAGTATGTCGACGAATAATGATGACCCGCCCGACCGTGGTGGGGAAATATTTCGTAGAAGCAATGTAACTAACAGGTCTCCGACCTCCGTGAACACAAAACGTTTATTTAGCGAAATTTCGCCATCATATATTTCACCCGAGGATAGGTCCAAGCGGCTGCAAAAATCGGAATCTATTGAAAAAAACTCGTCAATTTTAAATGTTAGCGACGCGAGCCAAGCTGACTATTGCGAACTAGTATCTGAGGCATCAGCGTATTTATCAAAAATCAACGACCTTGTTAATGATCAGGGATCCCGCATAAACATAGCGAATAAGTCCGCGATCATGGATATTACTCAGCGAGTAACGGCTATCGTGTCTTTACTAGCGATTAAATCGTCATGTAATGAAACAAAGCTAGCGAGAACGGAACGGGAATTGGAAAAAATTAAATCCAATACGTGTGATAATAGTAAGCAATTAAACAAGGTATCATATGCCGATTCATTAAAACTCCGTTTATCAAAAGTTGCTCCGCCCATGGAGTCGCGCGTACCGCTTCCCTGTGTAGTTGCATATCCGACCGCCGAGCGCTCAGCTGATTATGCGTCATCGTCCGCTACGAAACAGGCCTTAATGAAAGCGATTAATCCTAGCGACGACGGTTTCCAAATCGTAGGCGTTAAAAAAACCGCAAAGTCAGGCGTTGTATTGCGCGTCGCGAATGAGAAACAACTCGCAAAGCTTCAATCGGTCGACGCTATTAGATCCGCTGGCTTACGGCTTGAAAAGCCAAAAGGTCGCAAACCGCGAATTTTAGTTAAGGACGTCCCTTCTTCAATGGAAGACCGCGCTTTTCTGACCGCATTATACCGGCAAAATATTAAGGACGAGTTGTCAGTTGCAGAGGATGATTTTATCAAATCAACTAAAATCACTCGCAGGCGTTCCTTAGAAAACGGGCGGAAGTGGATAGGCATAGAAATTGAATCCGAAGTGCGTAAACACTTGGTCACTACCAAGGATAAATTGTTTATTGATTGGGCCACTTGTCGTTTTATCGATGATGTCGAAGTAGTCCGCTGCTTACATTGCCAATATTTCGGCCACGTTAGAAAACATTGCGTTAATAAAACACCTACCTGTGCTAACTGTGCCGAGGCACATGAAACGATGGAGTGCCCTCATAAGGACAATTTGGAGCATTCACCAATATGCGTGGCGTGTAAACGCTTTAAAAAACCGTGCGACCATCGTTGCGGGTCACAGGATTGTCCTACCTATAAGCTCAAGCTCGAACAGTTAATCCTAAATACTAACTACTAAGGATGGCTTACACAGTAAATAATCTTACCGTTGCACAATTAAATCTTCATAACGATAGGGTGGCCACGTCGGAGTTAGATAAATTAATTTTAGATTATAACTTAGACATTGTCCTTATTCAAGAACAATATCAAAATGCAAGCTTACGTCAAAAAGTAGTACAACTAGATGGCAGGGCACGAGCTGGAATTTACGTTTCGCGTTCTACTAGTTTTTCAGTGACATCGTTACAATATCTTATGACGCCACACTGTGCTGTCGCGGAGGTTTCAACGGCACTTTATAAAGTTTACGTTGTGAGCTGTTATTTTCAATACTCAGATCCTGTTGCCCCACACATACATAATCTTCGCCACGTTCTGCGGTCGCTTGCAGGCCGCAAAATAATCATTGGCGCCGACGTTAACGCGTCATCATCACTCTGGTATGGCAAAGTACGGTCCACTGATTTTGAACGACGTTGTGCTGTCGAGGATTTCATCGCTGAGATGAACCTATCAATACACAATACCCCTGACGCACCACCTACTTTTTGCAGCCAAATGGGCGAGTCTTCTATTGACGTCACACTATCTAGTGCAGACGTTCGCTTGGACAGGTGGCGCGTCCTTCCGGACGCGTCGTGTAGTGATCACCGCCTGATCGTGTATGAATTTGTACCTAGATTGACACAAAGTTATCAAAATATTGGATCAAATTTTAGATACAAATCTAAAGGGGCGAACTGGGATTTCTTTAGCTCACTTTTTGCATCTCATGCCAAAGACTTCACTCGCGATGGGTTGTCAGCAGAAGAAAGTGCTAAAATCATGTCAGACACATTTACATACTGTGCTGATGTTGCTGTAGGTCGCGGATCAATAACCAACACTCGTAGATGTGATTGGTGGAATAGCTATTTAACTGAACAACGTAAACGTTTTCGCAGAGCGCGCAAAAAACTAAACAAGCTTAAAAAACAGCAAATCACGGGAGACATATTTATTGATACATTAAATAGATTCAGAATTGCCAGATCTAGTTATAGAGCCGCGGTGGCAAAATCGAAGGGAAATCTGTTACAGAAGGTAGTGCAAACACTAGATAGGGAGGGTCCGTGGTCTCCTCTGTACCACGAGTTTAAAGCCAATAGATCAGTCGATCTTGCTTATATCCAAAATATTAAAATTAATAACATGCATACCACTGGTATTGAGGAGACCACGGAGGCTCTTCTCAATACTCTTATACCTGATGATCTACCTGGAAATGATAACGAGTATCATCAACAGATTAGATCATGGGCTGCTGAACCGCCGGAATCCCCAGCGTCTGACTTACCATCCACTGACGAATTCATAAACGTTGTCAATAAACTACCACTTAATAAAGCATCTGGAGAAGATAAAATATCGAATAGAATGATTAAAGAAGCTTGTAAAATATCGGGTGACTCTATACTGACCGTTTTTAATCGTTGCATTGCTGAAGGCATTTTCCCTCGTATATGGCGTTCCGGTTTTATACGCATAATACCAAAAAGTGGTGACAACCCCCCGGATGATCCTAAATCATACCGGCCTATAACTTTACTACCATCTTTAGGGAAACTTCTCGAGCGCCTTATAGTTCCACGTTTGCTGCCAGATGGACCGAAATTTCATAATAACCAATTCGGCTTCACAATAGGAAAATCTACTATTGACGCGGCAATCTCTGTCAGGAAAGTAGTAAATTCATCTGAACATAAGTACGTGATAGGCATCTTCCTTGATATCTCTGGTGCCTTCGACAACGCGTGGTGGCCAATGCTACTACTTAAAATGAAAGTCCGCGGTTGCTTCAGAAACATCTACACTCTCGTTTACTCATATTTTGCACACGGATCTGCAAAACTTAAACTTGGTCATCACGCTGTGTCGAAGGAACTCACGATGGGATGTCCTCAAGGATCCGTTATTAGTCCTTATCTATGGAACATGGGTTTCGATGATTTTCTAGCGATTCCATTACCATCCGGCTGTTCATTGACTGGTTACGCAGACGACGGCCTTCTGCTTATTCAGTCAAGTACAAGGGCGAGCCTTGAAAAATTGGCGGATACTTGTTTACGTTTAATCTCTAGTTGGGGCGAACGAAACCGCTTAATGTTTGCACCACAAAAAACCTTTCAACTAATTTTAAAAGGCAATCTTAAGACATCACCGAGCATTAAATTCAATAATGTTACCGTAAAAAGAAAGGAGTCCGTGTGCTACCTTGGTCTTGTATTGGAGAGAAATTTTTCATTCGTTGAACACATAAAATCTGTAGGTGAAAAAGCTAAAAGGAACTTTTATGCCCTGACAAGGATATCAACAGCTACATGGGGTCTTTCATTTTATACTTTGAAAACTATTTACGGCGCTACCTACTTAGGTTGTATTTGCTATGGTTCACCTGTATGGGCCGATAGGGCTACTATCGGCGCGGCAAGACGTAAACTGCTCCAAAGCCAGCGCTTAGCGTTGATATTCTTGTGCAAGGCATATAGGACAGTAAGTACTGAAGCTCTGCCTGTGCTAGCAGGTGTTTTGCCAGTCGATCTTGAGATACAGCGACGTGCTGCAATGTACTACTCAACTAGAGAAAACATGGACGCGGAATTTCTGCTACAACGCGATCGTGTTAGGATCTGCAGATTGTTTAGACCACAGACTGGTGTTTGGGAGGAACTCTTGGCCGAATGGCAATGCAGGTGGGACACGTCTATTAAGGGCCGTCACCTATACCAGTACTTTCCATCCATTCGTGAGCGGTTGGCAAGTGCATGGTTGGAAGTTGATCATTGCGTGGCTCAATTTCTCACCGGCCATGGTAACTTTAAGAGTAAATTGTTTAGCTTCAAGCTTGTCACCTCACCATTCTGCAAATGTTCAACACCGGACTGTGAATATGAACAGTCTGCACATCATATCCTGTGGGAGTGTATTCTTTGGCAAGATGAACGCAATATTATGTTTGACAGCATGCAAGTTACATCCGGGGTTGTTTACTATACAGATCTTGTTGCGACTAGGACGAATTTCCGTGCGTTCAAGTGTTTTTGCCATACCTACTATTGGAATCAGTCACAATAGCTCACAACATAGGACCCGTAAATAAAAAAATTGTACCCGTGGTGCTTGGCAACTGGGCTTAACCCTGTTGTAAACTCCCATTTATTGTGCCTATGGCCTATCGTTTTTCTCTGTCTCCTGCTTGCAACGGAGGGAAGTGGAACGTATATTCTTTCATACTCCTCCTTTATCTTTTCTGATTAATTTCGGTGCGGGTTCCAAGACAGTTATTCATTTCTCTGGGACACACCGAGCTTCATTGATCGGTGTTCTTTTCGGTGGTCGCCATTGTAGATCCTGGCTTACAGGAGTTGCAGTGGTTGGGAATGTGTGGCGGGCTTGTCCCAAAAAAAAAAAAAAAAAAAAAAAAAAAAAAATACAAACAGACACTTCAATTTTATTTATTTGTATAGATTAGGTAACGCAGCCAAATGACAGGTTTACAGATATTTCCGCAGGCAAGAAAGTTATGTGATTTACGGCATCAACATAAACAATGAATCACGATAAACACACTTATGACACACTGAGCATGATTCTCCAATCATTTCATTCTCTTATTATGTTATTTGTGTAAACAAAAAGATAGTGGTAATATAAGGTCAAAACAATAAGTCGCCTACATTCATGTATGATCTTCTTGCGTTGTCTCTGTTAAGTTCAAAGAACTATCGATACAAAACTATGTGTCGATAGTTTTCATTTTGTCTGACCAAAACGTCAATCAAAATTATTTAATGGCGCGTCGCCAATTGACTTTCTTTTTTGTCCAGTTAGTATGTCGCTGAATATTTTTAAAGTATTTTATTGTAGAAGCTAACTATTGATATCACTGATCAGTAAACGATCGGTGAGGTTAAGCAACGCCCGGCACGGTCACTGTGTGGGTAGGCAACCGCGTAGTAGTAACCCGAGCGTCTCCGCGCTTCGGAATCGGAGTGCACGTAAAATTGTCGGTCTCCCGGCTGCTAGTAAACGGTAGCCGTTAAGCCAAGTTTGGGGGCCTTTACCCAAAGTTGCCCACTAACTAAACCGAAAGAAAAAAGGAATTCCCAATTAAGATTGTGACGAAGTCATCCTTCATCTTCATTTCAATCAACCTCTTTCATGACTTCATAGGTACCTTTTATCTCCATCACTGTCCACTTCATGATTAAATCTTTGTTCAAATCAAAATTCGAATTTAGTATTGTGGTGTCGAACCGTTCATATTTTGGTAATTATCATTACACATTGGATTCTGAACGCTAGTGGTTCGACACACAGCTGTCGCTCTGACAAATAGTCTCCTGCAATATTACAATTACTTACTTTTAATTAGCTTAAATTGTGATAGTAAGCTATATTTTAAAACTTATATAATCATCAGCATGAAGTGTTGAAGTTGTGAATAACAATATACCATTATAACAACATATATGATAAGTGTCACTGAATCGCAATAACTGAACTCCGTTAATTGCTGCCGTGGAGAGAGCCTCCGGGAGTTGAGCTAACCGGGAAGGAAACACGGAGGGAGGCACTTCCCGACAAGATAACATAATACTCGTGTATGAAGTACTCTAATTTGTCATATATTGTTCTGAAACACTTTTGAGACAGCAATCTTCATAGAAAATGTTTTATTTAGCAGCGTTTAATTGGATTGTGAATATAAATTATTATTCCTGTAGTCTTGCATTTTGATTCGAGCTGGAGTCGGGGCCAGCAGTGCTTCTAAACCACAATAAAAAGACAGCATAGCTATTGTGTTCAATAAGAGGATATTTATAACAACAATAATTGTACCAGGGAGACGTAGTCGCTTTAAAGCAGAAAAACATTATTGTATACCAACAACTACAAAACAGACCAGGAAATAATTTATTTAATAAATCGATACAAGCACGTCCCTACAACAATTGAATTCGAACGGAAGCGCCAATGAACTTGGCGGGAAGCGGTAATGGGTAATTTAAAAAAAGAATTCTTTAATGGCGAGGTTAAACCTCCTTGTTGATATTGACATTATTGGAGGGAATAATTAATTTGAGGCTGGCAAGGACGTTTATTTTGGACAAGGATTCAATTTAATTGTTTATTATAGTATAAAAATGTTAAATGCAAGTCAAACAAGTAAAAGTAAACTAAACGTTGCGAGGAGAATTTGGACTAAGAAAACCAATAGCCATAGAAGTTAGGTTATAATGTGGCTTTTACATGTATACCTATTCATCATGTCAGTTCGCAATCGTCCTTTCTAAACATCGGCCATATAAACCGCTTCTATGAATGTCCGCGTGGGCTTATTGCAAAGTATAAAACCAGTTTCTGATCGCATCATATAGGTATTATGTATGTCTTTAGTGTGATTATACGAGCACCTGGAGCCTCGCTTAGGTGCCGAAGATGACCGCCCAGTGGTTTTAGCCGGTAGGAGTCCGGCATAACCCTTCGCCCTTCCCCGGAGAAGGAAGTTCATGAAGAGTTTCCACTGGGCACCAATAAAAAAAGTGGTATTATGTATGTATTATAGTGTCGTGTGGTGCCGGCTACGAAAAGCACCAACCCATCTCATCCCGTGGGTGTCGTTAAAGGCGACTAATGTGTGGAATTCATGTCTGTAAAGGCACCCACGACACAGGAGAAATCCTAGTGTGGGGCAACGTTTTTTTAAGAAAGAAAAAATGTATTATAGTGCCGTGTGGTGCCGGCTACGAATAGCACCAACCCATCTCATCCCGTGGGTGTCGTAAAAGGCAACTAAGAGATTAGCCGGAGGATGGGCAGCAGCGTCCTTCGAATACATTAACAACTCAACTGCGATCGCCAACCCGCCTACCAAGCGTGGCGATTACAGCAAAACCCCCCAATGAGCACACAACACACCTATGTCGGTCATTGTGGTGATCTTTGAGGGCAGCCTGTGTCCAACAGTTGACTTTATTCGGCCGAAATGACGATATAAGTATTATTATTATCACATAGAAAGACGCTGCTGCCGATGACCCATGTTCCTTTCCCGAGTCGAAAGTCACGATTAAATGATCTGAATACAGAAAAAATACTCTCTTCGATAGTTAATGCTAATAGAGTAAAGACTAAACTACATAAAAGCAGTCTTCAAACGGTAGAATAATGACTGTAATTTGATGTAAGGAACGAGTACATACTTATCTTCACGCTCAGCCTACCCCGGAAGGAATAAAAGCGTGACGTAGAACAGTTTTATACAGAACAAGGTCAGGAATGACATTCGTATCGGAAATTTGGCAACATTTCACAAAATATTTGTAGGCAAAAAAAAAAACAACATTCAGCCAGACACTAGTGTAGAATCAAACTTCATAGTCAGCCAAACTTTCGGCTTCGGCTTAATTCTGTGGAATATAATTCGGGAAACTCGAATTAAACTTGTATTCATATAGTACCCTTTTTTATTGATGTCCAGTGGAAATTCTACATGGAACTTCCTTCACCCCGGGGAAGGGCGAAGGGGTATGCCGACTCCTACTGGCTAAAACCACTGGAGCGTTCTTAAAAAAAAGAAACGAGAAAAGCGTACAACTCACGCCCGGCTAGAGGTAAGAAGAAGAACACCGTGGGCGGTTTGATCCCGGCATGCCCCTCCGCCCTTTCCAAGATGGAAGAAGTCAAAGAGGATTTCCCGACGTTAAAAAAAAAAGTGCTGGACGAGCATACCCATGGAGGTGAAAAGCTTACGGTCAATTTAGGTACCTAGACACGTATTTATGTTAACAATAATAGTCGATGTAACGCTCTTTGGCAGAAACTTATCTTCGGCTTTTTCCTGGTGGCGACACTAACGCGACTTTTAGCACAGACTATAACTATTTACTTACGAATAAAATTATTACTGTAGTTTATAGCTTTTCATTTCCGCTGTCTAGTACCTGAAAAATAAACAGATTCGTTATACACATAAAAATAATAAAGTTTATTTAGAAACAGACATGGCATTTTACTGCTCAGCTTTGTATGTATGTTTGGTGTTGCCAGTTTTCGTTTTTAGTACTGGCAACATCGTTTGTATTTATGGAGGAAGGGTGAAATGGGTACCAAAGGAATATTACATCAGTGGATCGATGTATAATTAATCAACAGCCGGCCATGTTTGACGAGGGTTGTATTTTGACTTTGTTTATTTATAATAAAACACTTTTGTACGGATTACATCGCGTATATTATAGATTTTTGTTTTTCCTGAAGTTTCGAACACTTCGCAGGGTTCGTGGTGGCAGGATGACAAGGTGACAGGCGTCGTTACAGATTTAAAAAGTTATTTTATTTACCATACATGGTTGTCATACATAGGGCAAGCATACACGCTCCACAAAGTCTGCAGTGTGGGAACATGCCTTAGACAAACCTTACCATTTTCTTCGTTTTGATCAACCTTAAGTCCTCGCAAAAGAGAACCGATATGTACCAAGTATGTGTTGTGAGGTAATTGAAATTATAATCATCATATTTCTAATAGAGAAGATGGTTGGCAGGTACCACCAATTTGGAATCCAGTTATTAATATACTAAAGTTCTAATCGACACAAAAAATCCATCAGTACCACATCTTATCAGCTTAAAGGCCTCCCCCAAATATTTCCACAATTTTGCTGTCATTTTAGGTTTTTTTAAACCTTACCCCACACTAGGATTTCTCGTGTGTCGTGGGTGCGTTAAAAGACACAAATTTCACACACAATACACCCAGTGTACACACAATTCGCCAGTACTCACCTCTTGGCCAGCAGGTCGTTGAGCGCAGTATATGTAGCTACAGTTCCACAGACGGCACTCTGCTGCCCATCCCTCTGGGTTAGAATAGCACCAACCCATCTCATCCCGTGGGTGTCGTAAAAGGCAACTAAGGGATTAGCCGGAGGATGGGCAGCAGCATCCTTCGAATACATTAACAACTCAACTGCGATCGCCTGCCAAGCGTGGCGATTATGGCAAATCCCCCCAAGGAGCACACAACACACCGATGTCGGTCGTTGTGGTGATCTTTGAGGGAGGCCTGTGTCCAGCAGTGGACTTTATGACGGCCGAAATTATGATGAGGGGAGATGGAGCCGAGCTATACTCTCACCGGGAATCTACAGTAGTTATTATAATTTATGAACTCTGCTACTTCTTCATAGCAGTTACCTGTCGGCGTCAACTTCCACTGTAAACAGACACCGCTGAATATCAGTGGTGTATACGAAGGGACCGTCAACTGACCTCCGCAACACTATTACTTGTTGGTGTATTGGCTGATAGTCGGCTGCTGCGATCCGGGTCGCGGGTTCGATTCCCGCACGGAGCAAATATTTGTATGATCTGCAGGTTCCGGGTCTGGGTGTATTGTGTATGGAATTTGTGTCCGTAAACGAACCCACGACACAGGAGAAATCCTATTGTATGGCAACATTTATACCTACTTGGGTTAGACGGATTGTCAGAGTTTTTGGGCTTGACTTCCCGAATCGAGTATCATAGATATTCATATGACAGCCAGATCGATAACTCTCTGAGGATGGAGGGGTAAAGCTAAATGTTGAAAGAATGGTCACCCATCCAAAGTCTGACCGCGGAAAGTGAAGCTTAACCTCACAGGTCGAGCGTTCTGCGTGGTATCACTCAGCCAGAAACTCCTAAGTAACTTATTTAGTGTAAAAATATTATTTATAATTAAGGAAACCACAGAAATATTCACGTAGGCGGCCTGCTTGCCCTACTAATGATCTGATGATTCATTTATGAATAAGAACTTTGTAGCACCCGAAATAATAGCTTCCTATCTATATTATTATTTATCACTTCTACTGACACATTAAAACATCAAAATCATTACCCTCATTTCATAAGAACAGTCGGTCTAAAGTAAACTTCCTTAATTATTTTAACTGGCCCTCATGTAGATAGTGGTTCGTTATTTCACTGAATCAAACACAAGCCCGGCTAGCTCAGTCGGTAGAGCATGAGACTCTTAATCTCAGGGTCGTGGGTTCGAGCCCCACGTTGGGCGAAATCTTTTTTGGGGGTTTTCCAGATTTTTATGGCTACAAAATACTATATTAGTAAATTAATATACATTTTTTTTTAATTCTTTCCCGTTGATTATTGAATCCAATTTACAATCTATGTTTTCTAAGACTAATCAAAACGAAACATGTGAGGTGTTTATCATCCCATGCTATTTTATAACTGTCACCTATGACCGATAAAAAAATAAGATACATATCATGCTGTGACGAAGTCATCCTTCATCTTCATTTCAATCAACCTCTTTCATGACTTCATACCTTTTATCTCCACCGCTGTCCACTTCATGATTATTCTTTATTCAAATCAAAATTCGTATTTAGTATTGTGATATCGAATCGTTCATATTTTGATCATTTGAACACATTGGATCCTGAACGCTAGTGGTTCAACACAGCTGTCGCTCTGACGAATAGTCTCCTGCAATATTCCAATTATTTATTTTTAAACTAGCTTAAATATTGTGATAGTAAGCTATATTCTAAAATTTATATTTATATAACTATGAAGATGAAGTGTTGAAGTTGTGAATATCAATATACCATTATAACAATATATATGCTACGTTTCATCGAATCACAATAACTCCGTTACTTGCTGCCGTGGAGATAGCCTAGTGGACCTAACCGGGAAGGAACACGGAGGGAGGCACTCCACGACAATGCTGCCTCGGACCACTGGTTAAGGGTGTAGAGATATGCGTTACACTTGACTTAAACCATAATTCCTCTGGGCAGCAGATGTAGTATACAGCGGAACCCTTTTCAAGCAAAAGTCACCTTTATTTTTTAAATCATATCAGTTTACCGCGAAACTGTTGTTCAAGTAAAACTCACTCTTATTACAAAGTCGCCAAGTTTGATTTTCGCTGACGTAGACATTCACAGTTAATTTATTGTAGTCACATTGCAAGCGAGTGGCGGATAAAAATATTCATGAAGTTAACAAAAACGGTGTGGAGTGTGTCATCAATTCGGATGTTATGCATATTTGAAGCGAAAGTTATTTTAAGACTACACTTTGATACAAACCTTTTTCGTATGTCTATGGCAACGAGCAAATCGTGAATACAAAGCATGACGTCATAGATCGTACATAGTGCAATTTGTGGGCTATTATGCTCGTACGAACCAGTACGGCAACGTTGACTTCCTTGCAAGGCTGAGCTTGCTACATCATCAACATTTCAGTCGAATGAAGTCCACTGCTGGAGAGAGGCCCTGCAAAGATCACCACAACAACACTGTTGGGTGTACTGTAAGCTGGTTTTGCCATAATCGCCACGCTTGACAGACGGGTTGTCGGTCGCAGTTGAGTTGTTAATGTACTCGAAGGACGCTGCTGCCCATCCTCCGGCTACTCCCATAGTCACCTTTCACGACACCCACGGGATGAGATGGGGTGGTGCTATTCGCCACACACAGCACAGCGGGGCGCAGCTAGTCGCCAACAAATGCTTGATGACAATAACTCCCGCTTACATTACTACCTAGCCTTACTCTCATTGCGTTTTAATGTAGCAATAACTACTTACACACACATAATCCGTATGACGTTTACGCATATAATGTTACTATTCCCGTGGGATACGTCAATTATTCGGTTACCATATGATATGCCAGCTGGTTAACGAGGCGACCCTGTGTTCACGGTTGATGCAACTAACGGGACGAGCAGACCACCAAGTGACACTTGTTCGCTTAAATACCAACGCTTGTATTACAATTAAAATGGCGACGCTAAAAGGAAAATAAACATTTAACCGTCGTGCGTCGAGTGTTGGTTTGTTTGTCAAGTACAGACTGCTGGAAACTTCTGAATCGATTAAGTAAACACTAGAAAGAATTATCTGTGTCTTTTAGCAAAAAAAAATTTTACTACTACATTACTACACTAGTACCTATTTCTCCTCTTCAGGGGAATCCTTTACAATTCTCCCCGAGAAGTGCCTTCCCTCCCTAGAGGGTGTGATCGTCATCAGCCATCCCCTATGAGATATGCCTAATGGCGTGGCATCATAAGCGGCTGTAGTGTGATCTTACGAGGACCGAAGGGGGGCTCTTCGGTGCCGAAAATGACCGCTTCATTGGTTTTAGCTGGTAGGAATATATACTCATGCTCCTTCACCCTTCTCCGGGGCGAAGGAAGTTCCATGTAGAATTTCCACTGGACATCAATACAAAAAAGGAGTCAGGCATGCCCCTTCGCTCTTCCCTGGAGCGGAGGTTCATGGTACATTTCTGCTGGTGATCAATAAAAACGGAGATAAAACAAGGAATAAATTAAGATACAACGGTTAAAGCACAATTGGTGCACACAGCCATCTCTTTAAGACCACCATTCACACACACTGCGAGTAAATGTCCACTGCTGAACATGGGGCTCCCAATGAGCGGCCATAAGGGATATTTCCACTCTCACCACGCTTGGCAGACGGATTGGTGATCGCAGTATGTTATTAGCACACGAGAGGATACTGCTGCCCATCCTCTTGATATCCCTTAGTCCCTTTTTACGACCCCCGTGTGGGGAGAGGGATGGTCTAGTCCAGGGATTCGCAAACTATTTTGGGCAAAAGCCCCCTTTTCCAAAATGAACTGATACCTCAGACCCCAAATTCAGAGCCAAATTACTTTAGAAATCCTATCTCTAATTTTTTTCCTATTGATACAAAAATACTTACCAATTCCTAATCCTTCTATTCCTACTAAAATATTAGTCATTCTTATAACAAGTTGGTACACGTAACAAATCTTATAAAGTAGGTATCTTGAATAAGAACTTGTGTTAATTAATAGGGATCGATTTTTAGACCTCGCCGACCCCCAAATCAGTTTTCGTTTATGTTGAACCCTGGGAAACCGATATATCGACCGACCACTTTAGGAATCCCTGGTCTAACCTATACCGGGAACCACACAGAACTTTTACTTAAATGTAATAATACCATATAAATAAAGATAACATATAGTCACTATTATTATTTATTCTGTGCTCTCAAGTTTATATTGCTCTTAAAGAGGTAACTACTTGAAACTTCAATGGCTTGACCATATTATGGAGGTCGATTACCTTTACGCAGCCTCTACAAGGTAAGCAATGAGTCAAGTCACTTGAATTTTCCTAAAAAAACATCTGGTAGGTATATAAGAATCTCCCTTAGGTGCCGAAGATGACCGCTCCAGTGGTTTTAGCCGGTAGCAGTTCGGCATGCCACTTCGTCCTTCCCCGGGGCGAAGGAAGTTCATGATGAATTTCCACTGGGCACCAATAAAAAATAAAAAAAAAGGTATATAAGAATATACATAAATATGTCATATATTTAAAAGGAACGTACGGCGTTGGCGGTGTGTGGTGGTATGCTGATTCGTAGATTTTCTCGGTGTTCCAACGCAGTTAAGATCATTCTGTATAAGGCGTACTGCCAATGCTTTTACGCGAGCAGCATGTGGACATCAGACACCCAGCGTGCCCACAACGTCCAACGTGTCCAATACAATAACATTTTCAGGACCCTGTTGAGGCTTCCACGCTTCTGTAGTGCATCAGGTATTGCTGAAGCACACAGACTGATGCGCAAAAAATGAAAATTCTATTATATTTTATGTAATAATTTAATTAATAAAATTGCTATCCAAGAGTTATGCTTGGTATTTCTCTACGAGATCGAATCAGAAATGAGGAGATCCATAGAAGAACTAAAGATAGCTGAAAGGATTAGTAAACTGAAGTGGAAATGGGCGGGGGACATTGCTCGTAGAACTGATGGCCGTTGGGGCACAAAGATTCTCGAATGGAGATCGCACACAGGAAAACACAGCGTGCGACGACTCCAACGAGGTGGACAGACGAGGTCGTCACCAGGTGGTGAAGGTCGCTTGGAGTCGTTGGATGCGGCATGTAACCGCTCGTTGTGTAAATCTAAGGGGGAGGCCTTTGTTCAGCAGTCCTGTGGCTGATATGATGCTATCCAAGCACAAAAAACTTTTTTTTTTTCACCAATTAATAAATGCGGCGCCTGTTCTTTGAGTGCGTATTCGTGTTTAAAAAAGTATTTATAAATCCCCTTGCAGAATATTTTTTAAACGTTAAATGCGTACACATGCTGCATATCAAGCTATACATATCCAGTTGACGCTGATGTCTCATCGTATTGAAAGTCTTTGTGCATGGACATCTACTGGCTGATATGATGGTGTCAGGGCCGTATCCGTTCGTTAACAAGTGAAGATCAAGTAGTAGTCCACTTGTCTGACAGTACTAAGCTCCTCGTACCCTGGCAACCTTCCAGAACAAAACAAACATTCACAGTTTTTCCAAGAAATGTTAATCAATATTATATTTTTGTGTTGTCAACTATGGAGGGATAATAAACTGTAGGGGTGACGTCATCGTCTAGGGTGGCGTCGTCTAGGCGGGGATAGTGAACAAAGATGGCGTGATCTAGTATTTGAGTTATCTTTATGGCCCGTGTAGCTCCCGACAAAGAGGAGACAACAGAAGAGGAACAAGCTTGTTGCCTCACCATTCTGCAAATGTTCTACACCAGTCTGCACATCATATTCTGTGGGAGTGTGTTCTTTGGCAAGATGAACGCAATATTATGTTTGATAGCTTGCAAGTTACATCCGGAGTTGTTTACTATACAGACCTTGTTGCGATTAGGACGAATTTCCGTGCATTCAAGCGTTTTTTCCATACCTACTATTGGAATCAGTCAATAAATATTATTTTTGTAACGGTGGTGGTGCTTGGCAACTGGGCTTAACCCTGTTGTAAACTCCCATTTATTCTGCTTATGGCCTATAGTTTTTTCTCTGTCTCCAGCTTGCTATGGAGGGAAGTGGAACATATATTCTTTCCTAGTCCTCCTTTTTCTTTTCTGATTATTTTCGTTGCGGGTTCCAAGACAGTTCTTCATTTCTCTGGGACACACCGACCTTCATTGGTCGGTGTTCTTTTCGGTGGTCGCCATTGTAGATCCTGGCAGGAGTTGCGGTGGTCGGAATTGTGAGGCGGGTTAGTCCCAAAAAAGAGGAGACAAGACTCTCTCTTTGGATGTTGTAAAAGGCAAATAAGAGATAATGTCGAAAGGCCACCAGCTGGCGGCTGTCACCAATTTAATTGCCAACGTGGTAATATTTGTAATTCCGTCACCGTTCAATACAGCCGTTTGGGCCAATTGCATAGCAGTAGAAGTCTAGGTCTTAGCATAATCTATCTATACAAATAAATAAAATTGAAGTGTCTGTTTGTAATGTCAAAATAACAGCTTTTTACTAAATGCGTATAAAAGTATATAAGGTACCTAATAATAATACGTCGGACGTATAAGGATGTCGCAGAATACCAGCGCAGTGGTTTTACGTATTTGTGACGCCACTGCATTAAGCTGAGCGATATACCTATTTCTGTTTGTACGGACGGGACGCACACTTTTGGATTGTAATTGATTTTTGTTTCATAAAATTTTTATTGTTTGGCTATGCGTTATGTCCGTGTCAGATAAGAAATAAATAATTTTTCTTTCTTTCTTTCTTTCTTTACCTATAGCAAAAAAACAATTTTAATTTTTTTTGTCCGTCTGTCTGTTTGTTCCGGGTAATCTCCGAAACGGCTAGACCGATTTCGACGGGACTTTCACTGGCAGATAGCTGATGTTATAAGGAATAACTTAGGCCACTTTTATTTTAGAAAAATAATTAGGGTTCCGCGCAAAAAATATAAACCTTGAAATCCAATATATATATATTCTATGTCAAGTTTCTATGTCGAAGTACTCTATTTTTTTTTTAAATTAATCGCAGGTGTAACCGCGGGTCTCAGCTAGTGTAATATAAAAATGAATGTTTCTTTGTTCTCTATGCGCTCCTATACCATTTACCGAGTTAGTGTGACGGATATGACATCATTCGCTGGGCTCGTTAGTTCCTTGCGTACGCAGCACTCGAAAAATTATTAATTACGACGACTATAATAACATATAAATGCGCTTGTGAGATCCAAATTATACATACGCTTAGGCCGCTTATACACGCTAAGAAAAGTCGCCGGAACTAGGCAGGAAATTGTGTCGTTTCCGCACACGAACTGTGCACGCTGCCTCAGAGCTGAACAAGAAATAAATCTTCTCTAACCAAACCATCGAAAATTTGTGATAGATTGACTCGATCAGTGCACAATATCTTAATTAAGCACGTTAGTCCGAAAACAATCTTCGTGTGAGACAAGTTTTTTTATTTTTATTGATCCGGTGGAAACACATCATGCACTTCCTCCACCCTGGGAAAGGGTGGAGGGGTATAAAGTTTTTGTGCCTACGGTCCAAAAAAAACTTGTCGTGTACTGTATGCTTACTTACCAAACATGAAGTGTTTAGTTACGCATTTACGAGAGCGGTCTGTAAGAGATTATCCTTTTTTTTTGTCAATGTGGTTACGTGACGAGCAAGTCATTCGCCTGGTGGTAAGCGTCACGCCTGCCTATAACAATTGTCATGCTACCCAGGACTGGTCCTGCGGGGCATCACACTGCGCTCGTCACCTCGACACATTCGTTATTTATTATTAGAACTGAAAACGGGATATTTACCATGTTTTTTATTTGTGTTGAGTTCCCGATATTTCGGCGCTGTTGCACTGTTGTTCACGTATAAACTAAAGTTTTTGCGGGTGGATGTTTAATATCCCGTTTTCAGTTCTAATAATAGTGTAAGTGACCATGTCAGTCTAAAAACTTATATTCGTTATTTAGTCTCTTATGCCCAGTAATTTTACTATCTACAGTGCCCTTCTAACCCGAGCACAGTAATGTCTAAACAAAAAAAGTGTCTAAAGTGTTTTAAACACTACTGCTGCGGCGAATTCTGTTACTGGGGTGGTACCTTCTTTTTTTTTTTATTTGGGCCTATTGGAAATTCTTCATGAACTTCCTTCGCCCCGGGGAAAGGCGAAGCGGTGTGCCGGACTCCTACCGGCTAAAACCACTGGAGTGGTCATCTTCGGCACCTAAGGGAGGCTCCAGGTCCTCATATGATCGCACTAGAGCCACCCACTGGTGCCACGCCTATAGGTATATCTCGGAGAGGGTGACTATAACGCGGGGGGATTGTAAAGGATCCCCCAAAGCGTCCCACGGTAGCGCGTGACCACATGCGTTCTACCGTCTTTTCGTGGGTCGCTCGGTGAGGGCACGCAGATTCCCCAATCTACGCACCCGCGAACCCAGAGGCCGAGGTCAGAGACGGGGGCGTCGTATAGCGAAGACAAGGGGTTTCAGGCCTATAGTAATTAGGCGCCAGGGCAGTTGATTCAAGGTTTCTTTCATATTATATTAAACTAGCTGGGAACCACAGTTTCACCCGCGTTTAAATTAAAACAAATTTAAAGTACCTACGTCGACAAAGACACTTGACATAGAATATATATATATTGGATTTAAAGGTTTTTTTTTTTTTGCGGTACCCTATTTATTTTTCTAAAATAAAAGTAGCCTAAGTTATTTCTTATAACATCAGCTATCTGCCAATGAAAGTCGCGTAAAAATCGGTTCAGCCGTTTCGGAGATTACCCGGAACAAACAGACAGACAAAAAATGGATATTTTGCTATAGTTACCGTATATGCTTGCTCGTAAAACAAACACGAGTATCATGGTCCGCAAATGTACTTACTGTATATATATAAGGTAGTACCTCCAAGTAACTCTGAATAATAAATTCCGCAAATACCCTTTCACATAGATTTCCCATGAGCTTAGAGCCGAACTCGACACATGAAATTGACATCATAATCATATTAACTGTACAAAGGGATGGCTGACCTCTAATAATTATTTCAGTTACTGTCGCACTGTGTGGATATGGCCTTTTCTAGTACAGAGAAGGCACTAGTATTGTTTACCACGTTTACTGTGTTTCATTGGCGATTTTAGACGAGCTATTATATTATATGTTATGTATAAAATAACTGTTTTCGTCTATCCTAACGCATTCTTAATAAAAACACAATAAAAAAAATATTTTCACATACAACTGCAATGTAAATTAAAACAAAACAGCTATTGTTTCAGTACAGTTTACATAATTAATAAATATCATAGTTCAATAATCATGTAGCGTTGTGATCGCGTTGTTTACGATACATTGCGTGCTCGGAAATGACAAAAACTGTAACCTATTTCGGTTATAATGGCCTAGTGGGCAATACGGCCTGCACAAATTCTCCGAAACAAGATAAGTGATTATTGTCACTTATCTTTAAATATACCTGCCTCGTCTGCTGAACCCTACCCCTCACCGCCTCAATCAGTAGGTGCGGAGGACTGAGTGCGTGGGTGTCCTTTGCAGGCAGCGATTCAATATTGAGTATTACGATGTTATTTTTTGGCTATGATGGCTTGGTATATGAAATATGGCTCACCGCATTTATGGCGAATATGGCCTTGGTCCGTAATACGCAACCGTGCTTATAATTTAATAATTGTTCGAGATTGCGTTTTTTTTAAAACTACTATTTGAAGTAACTTTGGCCTAAAGCTTTAGTAAATGACTACTGATTAGTTTATTGTCTGAAATAACCAATAAGGACCAATTGATCTCATTCGCTTTTCTATCCGTGTGGTGCCGGGTACGATTAGCACAAACCCATCTCATCTCGTGGGTGTCGTAAAAGGCGGCTAAGGGATAAGCCGGAGGATAGGCAGCAGCGTCCTTCAAATACATTGACAACTCAACTGCGATCGCCAACCCGCCTGCCAGGCGTGGCAAAACCACATGGAACAATGAGCACACATCACACTCAGGCCGGTCGTTGTGGCGAACTTTGGGGGAGGCATATGTCCCGCAGTGGACTTCATTCGGCTGCTACGATGAAATGAATTGCACGGCAAGATATTTATAGAAGAAGCGACAACTTTATACAGCAAAGAGTTAAATTAAACTCCAAACATGACACGAAGCACTATAAATAGATATTTTAGTTCAACAAAGAGCCGGATGACCTAATTTAGAATTTACCATAATTCCGTCCGCCCTGTACTGAATATAGGGAGTGAGACATCGAGTCGTGGGGGGAAGGCGCCATATTATGGTACGTCCTAGAATCGTATGACACATTGTTCTTAAAAAGGAAAAACTTACAGCTTTTTTGAAAGGTTTTATTATAGATTCATGGATGTTAATTGTCTTTTTCTGGTCTTAGGGCCCAGTAAAGAGAGCCTAAGGCGCTAATTCCCTGTGGTGTACGGATTAAGAATATAGCACCACTCCATCTCCTCCCGTGGATGTCGTAAAAGGCGACTAAGGGAATCTAAACCAGAGGGATGGACAGCAGCGTCCCTTTTGTGAACCGGTAGCCATACTGCGCTCACCAACCCGCCTGCGAAGCGTGGTGAGTATTGGCAAATACCCCCCGAAATGACAGTGATCAATAGTAGGGATGTTGTTCGTTTTTTTTGCAGTATGTTATCCTCCATTTATACGTCCACTGCTGAACAAAGGCCTCCAATAGATTACCACAACTGCCGTCCTTTAACAAGGAAGCCGTTAAGTATAAAAAGTAGTTTTCAAGAAACAGCCAAAAAAAGGTGGGACGTCGTTATATCTAAAAACACTTAAACACTTTTTTTTTTAAAAACGTTGCCTCACATAAGGATTTCTCCTGTGTCGTGGGTGCGTTTACAGACATGAATTCCACATACAATACACCCAGACCCGGAACAACTACCTGCAGATCATACAAATATTTGTTCCGTGTGGGAATCGAACCCACGACCCTCGGCGCAGCAGTCGACTGTATCAGCCACTGCACCAACCGTGCCGTCAATAATACTTATTAATGACTGTTAGACACACTATTTACATTTTTTTGCGTCCATAATTGGTCTTATTTGTTCAGAAAACTATTTTCAAACATTGTTAAGTCTTCTATTTATTTATTTAGCTAATGATTTTAGTTTGTTTTTGGCTCTAATTACTATACTTAAAGGTCGCTAACCTTACCTTTTTTTTCTTTTTTTTTTTATTGTTGCCCAGTGGAAATTCTTCATGAACTTCCTTCGCCCCGGGGAAGGGCGAAGGGGTATGCCGGACTCCTACCGACCTAAGGGAGGCTCCAGGTCCTCGTATGATCACACTAGAGCAACCTAACCTTAACGGCTTTAATAGTGTTTGTAACTCAAGAACGATCACTAATATAATTATGGTTCTTAGATAGAAGACAGAGAATTTTAAACTATATCACTTTGTATTAAAAAGTCAAAATCGACCTGAGGGTTAACTTTCTAGTTTAAGGACGACAGACAACGACGAGTCATACGCGGAGTGTCGTCATTTTGGGGGGAATTTGCCAGTACTCACCACGCTTGGCAGTCCCTTTGCCACCTTTTACGACATCCATGGAAGGAGATGGAGCGGTGTCACATTCTTAATCCGACTGTCTTTTCTAGAACCATCCTAAAATGGTTCAGCGTGGGTCTCCTCGAAGAATATAATAGAATAAAATAATAGAATTAGACGGCACGGTTGGCGCAGTGACTACGTGATTGGGTCTCTGCAAAATGTGGCACGGACTCGATCCCCGCACGGAACAAATATTCGTAACATCTAGAGATAGTTGTTTCGGATCTGGGTGTTTGTGCATATGAAAGGTAGGTCGGTAAACTGTACCCGCAGAACACAGGAGAAATACTAGCCAGGCCAAACCTGAGCCAATCGAATGGTTGGCTATTTAAATCTCTGAACTAAACAATGGCCGATATGAAGCTCTGACAAGCCTACAAATGAAAACACCTCGAATATAACTCAGCTACGCGAATTTCCATCCCACAGGCAGCAAGTATATTATTTACACCAACCGCAGTCTTGCGGTCTACCGAGCGTCTACAGAAATAACTAGAAATACGTCACTAACAGACAGAGTAGCTGGGATCCGCGGTTTCACCCGCGTTTAATTTAAAAGAAATTTAGAGTACTTCGACATAGATACTTGACATAGAATATATACATTGGATGTCAAGGGCTTGGTTTTTTTTTAAGCGGAACCCATTTTTTTTCTAAAATAAAAAGTTTTTTTGTTATATGTAACGTAAATACTTTCATATGCATTTAGTAAAAAGCTGTTATTTTGACATTACAAACAGACACTTCAATTTTATTTATTTGTATAGACTAGATGTTGCCCGCGGTATCACCCGGGCGTTTATCTATACAAATAAATAAAATTGAAGTGTCTGTTTGTAATGTTAAAATAACAGCTTTTTACAAAATGCCTAAGCAAGTATATAAGGTACATATAACAAAAAAATAATTTGTTTGTCTGTCTGTTTGTTCCGGGTAATCTCCGAAACGGCTGGGCGGATTTCGACGGGGTTTTCACTGGCAGATAGTTGATGTTATAAGGAATAACTTAGGCTACTTTTATTTATTTATTTAAACTTTTATGTACATTGAGTATACATAAGGCGGACTTAATGCCATGAGGCGTTCTCTACCAGTCAACCTTTGGGTTAAACAAAGCACTTCAAAAGAAGTATAAAAGCAAAGCTATATCTAATGTTAAAAAAGACTGAATAAAAAATAGGAATACATACATATACTAATATAAAAATAGATACTATATTATATTATTTTTATGTTAGAAAAATAATTAGGGATCCAACACAATTGTGGAAATCTATGGGGAGGCCTTTGTTCAGCAGTGGACGTATAAATGGCTAATATGATGACAATAGGGCTGAGCCTAGTTTGTTAGGCGAAATTCAAGCAAATAAAGCAGCTCCACTGAAAATGAATGCATATAGGCGATGTCTCCATAATGTCCTATTTACTGCAACAACACTGTTTCGCGACGCCACCTTGACCCAAATACGAGTCGGATTGACGCACTGCGTAATTTTGTTTGGTGGCACGTTTCGTGGTATGGTCAGGTGGCAAAAACATATTTACGTAATTTCTTTTCAACAAAAAGTAAAACCGACTTCATATAAACACAATTATTACATGTACATAGGCTGCACTAAAAGTATCGGGAATGGAATATTTCCACTGTTCCTGTCATATTAAAATCTTTTTAATTGAAAACTCCTTGGTTTAACAAATCGAATACCATTTATTTATTTAAAAAAAGATTCACGGTCTTGTCACAAGGTTTTGTCAAACTTGTTTAGTCGTTGAGAAAATGGAATTGACTCGAGAAAATTCAAGAGCGATGATTTATTATGACTTTCGAAGTGGTTTAACACAAAAACAGTGTGTTGACCGGATGATTTCTGCATTTGGTGATGAAGCCCCATCCAAAACCACAATTTATCGCTGGTTTGCTGAATTTCAACGTGGACGTGTCAAGCTCAGTGATGATCCTCGTCAAGGTCGTCCAAAACTGCAGTCACCCAAGAAAACGTTGATGCTGTGCGTAAGCTGATTGAGGAAGATCGACATGTGACATACCGCGAAATTCAGGAAACTTTAGACATTGGCATGAGTCAAATACAAATAATCTTGCATGAACAATTAGGTGTAAAAAAGTTGTTTTCCCGATGGATACCGCATTTGCTATGTGAAGAGCAAAAAGCGGCTCGCGTTACTTGGTGCGTCAGAACTCTCGAAAGATTCCACGCAGGATCCTCAAATGCTGTATACAACATCGTATCAGGTGACGAATCCTGGATATATGCGTACGAACCCGAAACAAAAAACCAGTCACGAGTTTGGGTGTTCGAAAATGAGTTAAAGCCAACAAAAAATGTTCGTTCACGGAGTGTTGCAAAAAAAATGGTGGCCACGTTTGTCTCCAAAACCGGCCATGTTACGACTATTCCTCTTGAGGGACAAAGAACGGTTAATGCAGAATGGTATGCTAGCATTTGTTTGCCACAGGTCGTTTCTGAACTCCGTAGAGAGAACTGCAACCGCCGCATCATCCTCCATCACGACAATGCGAGTTCTCACACCGCGCACAGAACAAAAGAGTTTTTAGAGCAAGAAAACATAGAATTATTAGACCATCCGCCGTACAGCCCCGACCTAAGCCCTAATGATTTCTATACTTTCCTTAAAATAAAGAATAAATTGCGTGGACAGAGATTTTCATCACCTAAAGGAGCTGTGGACGCCTACAAAACGGCCATTTTGGAGACCCCAACTTCCGAATGGAATGGTTGCTTCAATGATTGGTTCCATCGTATGGAAAAATGTGTCAAATTTCGCGGAGAATACTTCGAAAAGCAATAAATACATTTTTAAATAGTAATGTTGTGTCACTTCCTTGATTCCCGAAATTTTCAGTGCCGCCCTCGTAAGTATATGGATGCCGTGTGGTGCCGGCTCAGAATACCACCACCCCATTTCCTCCCGTAGGTGTCGTAAAAGTCGACTAAGGGATTAGCCGGAGGATGGGCAGCAGCATCCTTTGAGTACACTAACAACTCGACTGCGATCGCCAACCCGTCTGCCAAGCGTGGCGATTATGGCAAAACCCCCCAATGAGCACACAACACACCCATATCGGTCATTGTGGTGATCTATGGGGGAGGCCTTTGTTTTAGTTCGTGTGCGTAGATTGGGGAATCTGCGTGCCCACACCGAGCGACCCAAGAGAAGAAGGTAGCACACATGTGGTCACGCGCTGCCGTGGGACGCTTTGGGGGATCCTTTATAATCCCCCCGAGAGGGTGACCACTTTGCAGTCACCCTCTCAGGGATGTGCCTATAGGCGTGGCACTAGTGGGCGGCTCTAGTGTGATCATACGAGGACCTGGAGCCTCCCTTGGGTGCCGAGGATGACCGCCCCAGTGGTTTTAGCCGGTAGGAGTCCGGCATACCCCTACGCCCTTCCCCGGGGCGAAGGAAGTTCATGAAGAATTTCCACTGGGCAACAATAAAAAAAAGGCTATCACTAGTTGCCAACCGGAATACAGTAAGGTTTAAAATTTAAACACTACTGTTTGGCGGCGAACATCTGGTACTGCGGTGGTCCTTCCACCAGTGACAACTATTAAATTACACGATCACTAACCATCCAATGGGATCACCTTTAAAGGAGTTCCATTTAACAATAAAAGCCGAACATCAAAACATTACGAGGCAGAGGGTACAAGCAATTTCATCATTTCGGCCGAATGAAGTCCACTGCTGGACACAGGCCTCCCCCAAAGACCACCACAACGCGGTTGTGGGCTCATTGAGGGGTTTTGCCATAATCGCCATGCTTGGCAGACGGGTTGGCGATCGCAGTCTAGTTGTTAATGTACTCTAAGGACGCTGCTGCCCATCCTCCGGTTAATCCCTTAGTCGACTTTTACGACACCCACGGGAGGAGATGGGGTGGTGGTATTCTGAGCCGGCAATGCAATTTATCATCATTAAATTATTTTATATCAATTCATATAAAAAGTATAAATTCGCATGGCACGGGGAAAGTAGAATATTACGTCAGTCTGACTCACCGGTGTGACCTTCAGGAGCCGAGCCCAAACGACCTCGCTACACCCTTTCGACCTTACAAAGGGTAGGGTGGCAATTGAACACGACTAGGTATCTAATTGGTTTTATTAGATGTACTCAGATGACTCGGCTGATACGTTACGTGTCGCGAGTTCGATCCCCGCATGGTGCAAATATTCATATGATCTACAAATAGTTGTATCAGGTTTGAGTGTTTGTGCATGTGAGACGTATGTCTAAAAACTGTACTCACGACATAGGAGAAATCATAGAGTAAGACATTGATATTTATATTGTAAAAAGAACATGGAGATGAATATATTTAAATTCTCTCTGTTTTAAACGAATTGTATAAATTCATATCGTGTAACATGCATGTTTATAATCTGAAAATGAAAGCAAAGCGATGTATTACATACTTTGAGATTATCACGCGAGGTAATGAGTGTGAACCGTGGGAAACTGCTGATAATAATCATTACGATCTCCGCAGGCAATAGGCCACTACATCATTAGAATAATGACAGCTTTACAGGGTGTACCTGACCCGTGGCCATGGTAGTAAAGTGACTTTGACTGCGCATAGGCAACTTTTAGGTCTTAGATGGTGTTTCAGTTAAAGATATATGCAGCTTGGGTTGCCAACCATACTTTAAAGATAAGATAAACATATTTTTATTCATTTAAACCATTTACAGGCAGGTTACCAGTGATGACATATGGAACAGAGACGTGGTCACTCACAATGGGTCTCATAAGAAAGCTCAAGTTCACTCAGCGAGCTATGGAGAGGGCTATGCTTGGTATTTCTCTACGAGATCAAATCAGAAATGAGAAGATCCGGAGAAGAACTATTATCTCTCCGGGCCGATCCCGCACGGAGAAGGACAAGACGGCGCCGGGGCAACAACCGTCCCGGCTCTCAAGTCCAACATGCCTGAGCCCCCTGCTATCACTACATGGTGGGGGATTTGGGAGTTGCGGGTGCGCAGATTGGGGAGTCTGCGTGCTCACACCGAAAAATACCAACTTTAAAATTCAATACCATATTAAAAGCACTAAAATGAAAAAAAATAACTTTATTTATGAAGTCGGGCGAGGTATGCCCCAACCAAGGTTCATGCAGACCAACGAGATATATTTATGGGCCCGCCCGACTTCATAAATAAAGTTATTTTTTTCATTTTAGTGGTTTTAATATCGTATTGAATTTTAAAGTTGGTATTATTTTTGTCGGTATTTTTTTTTTTGTTAAAAACTTTTATTCTGTAATGTTTACACACGTAGTAGTACGAAAGACAGTGATAATTCAAATCAAGCATGGTAGCTGCATTTACATTTAAAATGTAACACCATACTGAGCTAGTTCTGCGCGGTACTCGTCTCACGTAGGCAGACTTTCCACTTTCGTGCCCTGTTTTGCGCCTGCGCATAGAATTGTGATCAATTGCAATATCGTTTTGTAGGTACTCTATATTTCACTTTCATTTGTCGTGACTTTGCGCTTCTAAGGCTGGGACGCTCGATTTGGCCTTGGTTTCAATTCATTTTGATTGGAAAATGTAACCAAACCCCGTAATAATAAAACCCCCTGAATATATTAATATGAAGTCTATATATTTGGCCGTGGTGAAAAGGCCGAGCGTCGTTTAAACGGATCAGATTTTTGCTACTATATCCTATATTAGTCATATGCCCCCAAAGATCACCACAACGACCGAGCAGTTATTTTTTTAAACTTTGCCCCACACTAGGATTTCTCCTATATCGTGGGTGCGTTTTATAGACACAAATTCCACACACAAGACCCGGAACAACTACCTGCAGATCATACAAATATTTGTACCGTGCGGAAATCGAATCGACCCGGAGCGCAGCAGCCGACTGTATCAGCCACTGCATCACCCGTGCCGTCAAGTTGTATATACTCGTCGTACTTGCATATAATTTAATGTAATATAATGTGATGCAAGGTAAGCAATTCAATTCAATTTATTATAATCTAATTTGGTCTAACTGAATCGAAATTGATTAAGTTTCATTTGTGTTGATTCGATCTGCCTAAATTAAATTAATCCAAACAAATAATTAGAATTAATTTAATATAATAATACATAATTCAATTAAGTTGAATGGAATTTAATTTCTGTGTCGATGTTAATATTATATGGGTTCGAACCTGAAATATACGAGTATGTCATCATTTCGGCCGAGTGAAGTCCACTGCTGGACACAGGCCTCCCCCAAAGATCACCACAACCACCGATATGTATGTGTCCTCGATCATTGGGGGGTTTTGCCATAATCGCCACGCTTGGCAGGCGGGTTGGCGATCGCAGTTGAGTTGTTAATGTACTCGAAGGACGCTGCTGCCCATCCTCCGGCTAATCCCTTAGTCGACTTTTACGACACCCATGGGAGGAGATGGGGTGGTGGCATTCTGAGCCGGCACCACACGAGTATGTCAGATTAATTAAATTAAAAATGTCCATATATTACTACGAAATAATTACATAATTAAAAAAACCAGGTGGCCAGAACCATCTAATTTTTTTTAGTTTCTCAATTTACCAGCCAGCTTTTTATTTTTAGTGAAGCGAATGAGCTATTTTATTGCTTACGGATTCTCAAACATTATATATGTAATCTAAAATTTTCTTCTGCAAATCCCAACAAAGAACCAACATTTTTCAAACAGCTAATTGCGTATCACGTTACTAAACACGAGTCACGTCACCAGGGTTTCATCGAAGCTCAACAATGGCGCATCACACATATACAGACCACGGAGTAGTAGAAGCGAATGGAGTGTTAACATCCGTATTTCTAAGATGCATAGGTCTACTTAAAAATAAATAATTTAAAACAAACCATGTCCTGAGTTTATTCCAGCGTTTCTGTTTAACAGATTTTTGGCTAGGATACGTCGTACCAGAGCCAATTTTTTGTCGTGGGTACCCAGTTTACAGACATAGCTCTCACATGCAGCACAAACAGCAAGACCCGAAACAACTACCTGCAGATTATACAAATATTTGTTCCGTGCGGAAATCGAACCCACGACCCGGAGCGCAGCAGCCGACTGTATCAGCCACTGCACCAACCATGCTGTCAAATTCCGTCTCTGTTCCATATGTCATCACTGGTAAAACACACTGGTTAAAGACTTTCGTCTTGAGGCATTGCGCTATTGTTAATTAGTAGGTAGTTGTTCCGGGTCTGGGCGTATTGTGTGTAGAATTTATGTCTGTAAACGCACAGTATAAATCCTAGTGAGGGGCAAGTTTTCTCTTTTCAAAGAATAAGTAAATAAATAAATAAATAATTCAGTGTATGCTGTGTTCTCTTGTGTGTGTACATATTGTTAGAGATCCAAATAAATAAATAAGAAGAATAAAAGAGACGTGGTCACTCACAATGGGCCTCATAAGAAAGCTCAAGGTCACCCAGCGAGCTATGGAGAGTGCTATGCTTGGTATTTTTCTGCGAGATCGAATCAGAAACGAGGAGATCCGTAGAAAAACTAAAGTTGCCGACATAGCTGAAAGGATTAGTAAACTGAAGTGGCATTGGGTGGGCCGCATTACTCGTAGAACTGATGGCCGTTGGGGTAAAAAGGTTCTCGAATGGAGACCGTGCATCGGAAAATGCAGCGTCGGACGACCTCCAACGAGGTGGACAGACGACCTGGTTGAAAGTCGCTAGGAGTCGTTGGATGAGAGCGGCATATAACCGCTCGTTGTGGAAATCTAAGGGGGAGGCATTTGTGCAGCAGTGGACGTCCTTTGGCTGCTATGATGTGTTACAATAATTACGAATGGAGACTATCGCAGAAACAATGGGGGAGAAAATTACGAAGACGTCCCAAGGAGCCTGCTGCAGTAAGTAAGATATAGGAATAACACAGTTATCAAAAGAAATCTGGGGTAGCTTTGACGAGACAATCTTAAAAACAGTCAGGGAACCACCAACAACAGTTGCGCGAGTATTTGTTGGGTTGATCTTTAGTCCAAATTGCGTGCTCCAGTGCCTATACGAGACAGATCAATATTGATAGCCTCAATGGCATCAGACTACTGTCCGATAAGGGCTTGAGTGTAAATTTGGAGATCATCTGCATAAAGGCGAAAGTAAGAAGACAGTCGTACAGGTTGAATTTGAATAAATGTGCGGAAAGTAAAAGGGATAAAAAACCACCCTGAGGCACGCCAGTAGAGGTGTAATACCAAGAAGAGAAATATTCTTCGATGAAAATACGCTGACGGCGGCCAAACAGGTAACTATGAAATCAGTGAAGTAAAGATGGAGATGTGTGAAAAGAGCAGAGTATTCCAAGCAAAATATCGTGATCAACGGTATTAAAAGCGTTAACTATTTCCATGCCTAACCTGATATCGTTAGTAATATTCACAAGGTCTGAGGCCTGTCCATAACAGTGATAATGCTACCCAGGATTAGCCCCGCGTGGCACCACATTGCACTCGTCACCTCGAGACATCAGTTATTTGATCTGTAATACCTAGTAATTTCACTAGCAGAGAACAAGCATAAACCCAAACACAGTATTCTTGCGGGTCGCCGCCAAATAATCCCACATAATTATTATATCTACCATTTTTATCCGTAAAAGTGCAAATTTGTTGCGGTGGCGGGGATGCTACATCAACGTGACATGTGTAAGGGGAACGTTGGTGTGTACTAGGTACTTCGCTAGATTCTGATCTGCGCCAGCGACGGAAGTCCCTGCGCACCTACTATTCGCAATACGCTGCCACGGAAAGTTTCAGTAAATGGTTCCTCGACGTTCTTTTATTATTTATCCTTATCTTCCATACTATATGACATAACTAAACATGTGTCCTAATTATTTGACCGATGTTTAGGTCAATTATGCTGGTCAACAAACGAAACACGACTTAATTGACGATTGTTGCTATGATAAACTGGCATGATATACAAGCATGAATCACCGTTCAAACATCGCAATCGGATTGAAGATTTCAGTGTACCGCATATTATCACTCCATGTCTTAATTACTCTGTGGATAGGATACACTAACACATACATACCGTCAGACAGACATGACGTGATAGTGTTGTTAACGATCTGCTACATTTCAAATTAGTGGTCACTTTGTAATGACTTCCTTTCGTGTCGTTGCATCCTGAATGTGAGGTTCCATTCTTTGAGAAGCAGAATTAACGTCAATTGATACTCTTGACTCCAGTACTGATAAGTCCGATGTTTTCGGGACAAGTTCTACATTCACTCGTAACTTCTGTAAACCAGGATCTACAACGGCGACCACCGGGATAATCACCGATTATTGAAGCTCGGTGTGTTTTTAAGGGAAACCTATAACCGTCTTGGAACCCGCAGCAATTGCTGAAATGGTAATGGTTGGACACATAGCTCGTAGAACTGTTAGCCGTAGGAGGAGAAAGGTTCTCGAGTGGAGACCACGCACCGGCCACGCAGCGTGGGGTGGCCTGCGACGAGACGGATGGACGACCTGGTGTAACTCGCTGGGAGACGTTCGATGCGGGCGGCGTGAAACCGGTCGTGGTGGAAAGAGAGGCCTTGATTCAGCAGTGCACGGGTTTTGGTTGATATGATGATGAAGATGATGAATACGCACAAAAAAAACGATTATTTATTTTATTTACTATACACCAATCAGTAAAAGACTGACGACGACACGGTTGGTGCAGTAGCTGATACAGTCGACTGCTGCGCTCCGGGTCGCGGGTTCGATTCCCGCACGGAACAAATATTTGTATGATCTGCAGGTAGTTATTCCGGGTCTGGGTGTATTGTGTGTGAAATGTATGTCTGTAAACGCACCCACGACACAGGAGAAATCCTAGTGTGGGGCAAGGTTTCTTTTTTTTTTAAATAAGAAGAAATGTACAAATACAGTAGTGCTTAAAAGTATATTTTAGAGTACAATGGGCGACCTTATCGCACTCGGCGATTTCTTCCAGGTAACCTTAGGATGGAGAAATATTAAACTGGATAATATATGCGGCAGTCGATAGTGCACACAGATACATAATGATATAACCAAATTACGTATACTATCCTAAATATATAAATAATAAAGATTATACACAAATAATATTGCCGTGTGGTGCCGGCTCAGAATACCACCACCCCATCTCCTCCCGTGGATGTCGTAAAAGTCGACTAAGGGATTACCCGGAGGATGGGCAGCAGCGTCCTTCGATTACATTAACAACTCAACTGCGATCGCCAACCCGTCTGCCAAGCGTGGCGATTATGGCAGAACCCCCCAATGAGCCCACAACACACCCATATCAGTCGTTGTGATAATCTTTGGGGGAGGCCTGTGTCCAGCGGTGGACTTCATTCGGCCGAAATGATGACAAATAATATAGACATATAAATACATATATAAATATACAAATCAATCTGTAATTAATTCGACAAAATATAGAAAAACAGTTAATTCAGATGTAATAGATAGTAAACTCTAAACAAAAATAATTACACTGACAAGTACTAGTTCCCAACAACAACAAGTAGTAGTTGGTTCGCTAGTTCACTAGTCTTTTGAACACTGATATCGACTGAGCTCGTCTTATTAAAACAGGTAATGCATTATACAAACGTGCGGCCTGAACCGTAAAGGAGTTGTCAATAAATTTTGTGGAATGCATTGGCATTTTAAGTTTTAGGTCTTCTGATGATCTTAGAAATCTTGCATGATTGTCACCGAGAAACTCGAGGAAAGGTAAGAGGGAGTAGAAGGAATGAATCATCATGTCGGCCGAATGAAGTCCACTGCTGGACACAGGCCTCCCCCAAAGATCACCACAACGATCGATATGGGTGTGTTGTGAGCTCATTGGGGAGTTTTGCCATAATCGCAACGCTTGGCAGACGGGTTGGCGATCGCAGTTGAGTTGTTAATGTTCTCGAAGGTCGCTGCTGGCCATCCTCCGGTTAATCCCTTAGTCGACTCTTCCGACACCCACGGGAGGAGATGGGATGGTGGTATTCTAAACCTATTATTGTCTTGTGATAGCGTCTATCCACCGTTGCTTCATTTCATTATCAGAAAGCCGATGAATATTTTTGCTCTCATTTTCCCCGCGAGTGATTGAATTCGTAATACAATACGTGTCACTCTTGACGTGGATTAAAATATCACTTCGAATAGTAAGTACATCACTTAAAACCACACAAGGAATGATTATTACACTGTAAAGTAGCGAAAGAATATGAGTAATCCGGTTACTACACGGAGAAGCAGTAGTGTCACTAAACACACTGCATATGACAGAATTTCTGTCACAGAAGGATCTAGATGTTTATGTCGTGAGGCGTTCTGTGACTCAGTTTCCATCACTTGCGTCGACGTCGACAGTAGTGGTGGTTAATATTGCGTCTAGCGCGATTAAGTAGCGCGCTATATTCACGCAACGTACAGCACACGCTATGCCGGCTCCAACTTGACGCTATAAAATAGCGCCATTAAAAATAACGAGTAGGTAGCGAGGATAATAGCGCGAGCAAAGGCACAGCGGGCGTGGCGAGCTGGGCGGCAGTCATCGCGAGAATTCGCGCGCTATCAGTCGTTACCAAACGTGTTGATTATAATATTTATTTATTTTAGATACGCCAACAATGTACTTACATAAAAATTTCGTAAAATTAAAATATATAACATACATGACATTTGATGACGTCAATAATAGGCATACACAACATCAAACAATTCCGTTCCATGAAAACTGCTGTAATAAATTCTTAATAAAAAAATATAACCTTATCCTATGTTAATTAATACATACAAATCTATTTTCCCAAGCATGGAAAGTATGAGGAAAAGTTTATTAATTTTTCTTTACTGCTCCATTTTATTTTACGTATCGAATATATTATAAAGTATTCAATATCAAAATTATAACCGAAACAGCGCGCTATCTATACAACAACATTTAGCATGATTCGAGAATATTCACCGCGCTTATATCGCGTCATTCGCGTACACCCAGTTCGTTATAATGTTAGCGTGTAAAATAGCACGCTATTTTACTATAGCAAATAGTCTGTAGCGCGTTATTGCCATATAGCGGTTTGGAACGCCATTAGTCGACAGGCGTGCGTCACAAATATAAAGTTTGACTGCTTAGGTGCCTGTGTCGCCATACTGTCCCTTAACGTGATGATCCATTTTCCAAGCGAAAATATCCTTCGCGACCTTTCATTCTAAAGTAGTATATTGCGTGAGCCAAAGATTCCGTCAGACTACAAAAAATACCTCGTCCCAAAGTTCTCAGCGTGATAGAGTACAAAGGGCTTATCTGTTATGGCTTCAATTGGGGTCAATTAGAACGTATCAGCGGGTAGATTAAAGAAAGTTTGCGTGGGCTGTATGGTGTAGTCGTTTTATATTGGTCCATCTCATCTTTCTTTTATTTTCGTTTCGTTACTGGCCATCTTCAGTTTTTTTAAACGATGCTCCACTTATTCTCTCTTCTGTGTCGTGGGTTTACAGATCCGGAACAACTAACAGGCTTTTCTTTTTACCGACTTCAAAAAGGAGGAGGTTCTCAATTCGATGCGTTTTTTTATATTTTTATGTATGTGCACCGATTACTCCGAGATTTGTAGACAGATTTTAATAGATGCAGAATGCCTTCGAATTGGTCCCATATAAATTGCAAAACATTTGTTTGACTAGTTTTTTAACCAGCTTCAATAAATAGGTTTAATTTGACTGCGCTTAGATGATGTCTTAATAGTTTCGATTCTTAGAATTATTTTTAGTGCTAGATACGAATGCCAAATTGGGACCCGTTCTTACATTTATTTACACTAAAAAGAAGCAAATAAAACGTTTTAACAAAAAAATACTAAAAAGGAAAAAAATAACTTTATTTATGAAGTCGGGCGGGGCCAAGTATGCCCCACACATGTTTCATGCAGACCAACGAGTTATATTTATAGGCCCCGCCCGACTTCATAAATAAAGTTTTTTTTTCTATTTAGTAGTTTTAATATCCTATAGAATTTAGAAGTCGGTTTTTTTTGTTAAAAGTTTTATCGTATATTTAGTGGCCAACCTTCTGTCAGAATGGATCAAGCCGCCTGAATGTCTCCGACTTGGCTTAACGACAGCAACCGGAATCGACAATTTTACGTGCATTCAGAAGCACGGCGGCGTTCAGTTCAAATACCACTATGCGGTCACCCATCCACAGACTGACCGCGGCGATCGTTGCTTAACCTCACCGATCGTTTACCGATATCGGTGAGTGCAACTAGCTATTTCGCCTTAGTTATTCCATGTATAGTATATTAGTATTATAGTGTGCAGTATTTTTTAAACGTGTGTGTGGGGCAACCCACACTAGGATTTCTCCTGTTTTGGGTGCGTTTACAGACATGAATTCCACATACAATACACCCAGACCCGGAACAACTTCCTGCAGATCATACAAATATTTGTTCCGTGCGGGAATCGAACCCACGACCCGGAGCGCAACAGCCGACTATATCAGCCACTGCACCAACAGTGCTGTAGTGTGTGTAGTCACAATGCTATGGAGATTGGGTACCCGTGTAAGTGAAAACTTATTTATTGGCGCTCGCCTTGTAAACCATTGGAAATTGTTAGTTTATCTCGTAGTCATTCCACACGAGATTTGAAATTAATGTTGACCGGATTTATTCCGTCATTTGTGCCAAGACTTCTTTCGGCGGAAGATGAAAAATAATCGGAAATTTGAAATCCGGTAAACAAATACTTTTAAATTTTATTAGTTAGTTACGATTACTGGCGGAAAATTGGTATTTTGCGTACCATAACTAATATTTAGTTGGTGCAGGGTACGAGATCCTAAAAGCTGGTACGTGTACCACGAAGCTGGTATGACTAACACCACTGGTTTCGCCCAAAAGTTTGTTACGCTGTGTGTCTTGCGTAATCTTCCATGAAGAATAAGTAGAGATGCGTCTACAAAATCATTGTTCTATTTTAGCTGCATTCTCCTAAGTAGGTTCACGCGAGAAATAATTAAGATTCCACACACACGCACGTCCTTCACTATGATTCTATTAACGCTAACTAGCCGAGGCGGGAGTATGTTCAAGTTGATAACACATGGGAGTAGACAGAATGAAATCTAAATAAGAATATAAATTTATCGCTATTTCTACGGTAGGTCAATAAGTTAGCCAGTTACATAGAGGATTCAATCAAGAAAAACTAAAAATAGCCATCACAAATACACACAATCCATACTAACATAATAAAACTGAAGAGTTTGGTTATTTTTGGTTTGGATTTGCAAATAATTTTTGAATTTGATAGCCCATTTCTTGAGGACGGCTACGAAGATGAACATCGCGCTACGACCTTTAGGAGACTAGCAATAAGATAAAAAGTCAGAAAAAACGGTAAGTGAAAAGGAAGTAATAATACGAGCGGGCGATGCGACGCCCCCTACTTTAGACAAAAATATGACAAAAAATATGTCTATACCGAAGTACTCTAGTTTTTTTTTATAAAACATCCGATTAATTTTAAACCGGTTTTATTTAAACGGTGAAACCGCGTGGCACAGCTACTATTATATAAAGTCTGTACCTAAAAATGGTACCTTAATATTTTACATACTGGAATAAGTAAGGGGTAATGGAATGGGGACAAAATCGGTCGTGTAGTTTCTGAAAAAATCGCTCTCATCCAAACATACGGGGGAAACGAAATCTATACAAATAAATAAAATTAAAGTGTCTGTTTATAACGTCAAAATAATAGATTTTTACTAAATGCATACTAAAGTATATACGGTACATAACGAAAAAACAAATTTTAATTTTTTTGTCTGTCACTTTCGGGTAATCTCCGAAACGGCTGGACCGATTTTGACGGGACTTACTCTGGCAGATAGCTGTTGTTATAAGAAATAACTTAGGCTACTTTTGTTTTAGCAAAATTATTAGGGTTCCGTGCAAAATAAACTCTTGAAATCCAATATGTAGGTATATTCTATGTCAATATGTCGAAGTACTCTAAATTTATTTTAAATTACACGCGGATGAAACCGCGGCTCCCAGCTAGTAAATAAATAAAAATGAAACAGTGAGCTTTCCTTTTTCTGAAGTCGGTGACAAAGAAACAAAATGCCCGAGTCCTAGGGCGACACGATACGTTTTTAACGTAGTAGTATGAACTTGTGGCTGCATCGCGTTTTGGAGGCTTACTGCGCTTAACCGTGGCATACAATCGAGCATTTCAGCGATTCTACCGAGTCTGCATCGGGTGGCGGAGAACTGAAGCGAGAGGGAGAGCGGGCGGGGTAGCAGCTCACGCCCGTGCTTCCTGTTTATTTGAACGCAGATGATTATTGATGCCATTTGTGTCGTGTGTAAGTGAAACAGCCGCTGCACCAAGCTTCCGAGACTGACGATCAAATGTGCGGAGTTAAAAGTGGATCTATCCGTGTGGTGTCCAGATTCAGAATATAGCTCTCCATCTCCTCCCGTGGATGTCGTAAAAGGCGAGTAAGGGACTCTAAGCCAGAGGGATGGGCAGCTGCGCCCCTTCTGAAGGACAGCAGTAATTCTGCGCTCACCAACCCGCCTGCCAAGCGTGGAGAGTAATAGTAGTGGTGGCAAATTCCCCCCAAAATGGCAACACACGGCATATAACCGCGGGCTGATTAGCTAAAAACAGCAACAGCAGACGCGATAGCAGCTATCGCGCAGCCAAGGATCCACCGGTGGCAAAGCAGCAAAAAATTGGTATCACGTAAGCCATGTCCGCTTGTCGCTACTTGTGGAAGATCCATAGTTACTAGCGCCAGTAGCCACCAGTGGAACTAAAAAGAATGAACGTTTTTAGTTCATTGATTGTCCGACAGAGGCGCGTCAGAGATCTTGGCCTGTTTAGTCGCTATCGGCAAATAGGTAATACCAAATTGACGTTTGACAGCGGCGTTGGAGCAATTTACGCCTGTTGCAAAGTGTCTGCGACTTAGGTAAGCAGGTAATCAGCCCGCCGGTCGTTGGAAATGTATGTGGGAGGCCTTTGTTCAGCAGTGGACGTCCTTTGATCGCAGCGTATCGAGCGTCCATAAAGCGAATATTCCCCGACTCCCAAAGTATTGTACGTACTTTGGCCCTTACAGGATGACAGCCCAATTATGCAACGCATTCAGAATCGTAATAACCTTCAATTAGATTTAGACAGCTCATCAGCATTAATAGGGCCGTTTTCGTAAACATCTTCGACTCTCTCTCGTCGATAGGATGTAATCATTAACATAGTTGATCTATAAAAATGAATGACGATTGCTAGTGGCCCAATAAAAGGGGAAAGTGCAAACGCCATGTTTAAACATCATCATGACGGCACGGTTGGTGTAGTGGCTGATACAGTCAGCTGCTGCGCACCGGATCGTGGTTTCTATTCCCACACGGAACAAATATTTGTATGATCTGCAGGTAGTTGTTCCGGGGTTTGGGTGTATTGTGTGTGGAATTTGTGTTTATAACGCACCCACTACACAGAATAAATTCTAGTGCGGGGAGATGTTTTTTAAACAAACAAAAAAAAACCGCCATTTGATGTCCATACATAACACCATAATCAGTCGATTACTGTCCCACTGCTGGGCCCGAGCCTTTTCTCACGATGAGAAAGGTTACACCTTAGTCCACCACGCTGGCCTCGTGCGGGTTGACGGACCACACACAATTGAGAACATTTTGGAGCCCTCACAGGCCGGGATCGAATTCAGATTCTCCTGTATGGAAGGCAAGCATTCAACCACAAGACTATCACTGTTTCTTCATCACATGATGTCCACCGGCATCCAACGACTCCGAGCTATCTTCACCAGGTCGTCTGTCCATCTCGTTGGAAGCCGTCCCTTGCCGTCAATTTTAGTTGCGTGGTCTCCACTCGAGAACCTTTCTACCCTAAACGGCAATTATGTTCTACGACCTATCGAAGTCAAAGATGGAGTATTTCAAATAAAACCAAGTAATTGGCACTTATGGAACGCTAGAATCTAAGTTGGTTCCACATAGACGAGGAGAAGTACCGGCAAGAAATTCCATGGATACTCTTTTAAAATAATTGATATTACAATGTTGATTGATATAAATGATGGAAAATCATACTTTATAACAAGAAAAATGTAGGTTAATATGTAACGATGGAACATACCACAATAATATAATAACAATTTATTTGCCGTGGCAGTTAACGGCTGACCAGTCCCAACAGCCGGCACCCGTTCACGAGCATGACACATGCATACCATACAGGTATCCGACGAAGTTCCTCTTGGGCTACTTAGGCTATAATTCATTAGAAGTAAGACGATCGAATGACCAACTGCTCACTATGTGAAAGGTTCTCCGTGGAGGAATAGACACCCCAGATCTCCACAGTGAACTGTTACAGCTCTTCACTCCGAATAATTACCGTAACAGGAGACACAAACTATTCTCAGTTCCCTCATGCCGAACTGTCGCGCGTGCTCAGTCCCCTATTCCGCGAACCCTCACTGCCCTCAATGCTCTCCTAGACGCAAAACCTGATTGTGATGTGTTTGCGGATGAATGGAAAGTGATTTTGTCAGAGTGTTTGGAGTACTGTGAGAAGAATGTGTGAATGTGTGTGTAGCTGTAATGTTCCGATATTATATTATGTATATGTTCAGTATTTTTCTGTTTACCAAACCTTTTTTATTTTTTATTATCGCGCCTATATTTATTTTTTTGACATCACTTTATAATAATATGCAATAATAATCAAATATTAGAATACCACCACCCCATCTCCTCCCGTGGGTGTCATAAAAGTCGACTAAGGGATTAGCCGGAGGATGGGCAGCAGCTTTCTTCGAATACATTAACAGCTCAACTGCGATCGCCAACCCGTCTGCCAAGCGTGGCGATTATGGCAAAACCCCCCATTGAGCCCACAACACAGCCATAACGGTCGTTGTGGAGATCTTTGGGGGAGGCCTGTGTCCAGCAGTGGACTTCATTCGGCCGTGATGATGAATAATGTATAATTTTATTTCATTGCTGTTATTGTACATACTTAGAAATTAATTATTGTAATTGGCCACGGCCGTGAAATTAATTGTATTTGAATAAATAAATAGCATCGCCTAGCCCAACCATATTGCAACGACCCGATACGCAACGCCACAATGCTCACTAAAATGTCTTGCAGGCAAGACATGACAGACCAATACTGCCAGACAAAAGAAACAATCAATATAAATACTAAACATAAAACAAAATCTGCGCCCCGCATTGCCACGTCAACTTAAAAATATTTTTAGCTACGCTGGCAACTTTATTTCTTCTTTGAATCTCATTTGTTATCGAGCTCTCTTTCGGTAGTCGAATTAATGGAATGATTTACTAGACTTTTCATTGACTAAATATAATAGAACAAATCGACGACGTTCATGTCCCTCACATCCCTCCTCGCGATTCCTTATTGAGCATGACATCATAGGTATCATCATTTCAATTTCGTGATCAAAATTCAAGGATATTTCAGCTTATCCAGATGTAGGTACCTCACAATTTAATCTACGAGACATGACATCAGCCTACCGAGGCAAGCATCCTAGTCATAATAGTGTTAAATGAAATAGGATATTGCAATGCCCAGCCAAGCTCAAAAGCCATCGGCTCACTGCAAATCCAATTTGGGAGAGTAAAAATGCATCATCTTATTCTTTGTTCTTGTTTTCGTGTGTTATTGGCGAACCTTGTGTCAGAGTTGTACAAGCCGCCCAAAGCCCTCCGACTTGACAACAACCCGCGGGCTGATTAGCTAAAAACAGTAACAGCAGACGCGATAGCAGCTATCGCGCAGCCAAGGATTCACCGGTGGCAATCATATCGGCCATTTATACGTCCACTGCTAAACAAAGGCCTCCCCCATAGATTTCCACAACTGAATCATCATTTTGGGGGGAAATTGCCAATACTCACCACGCTTGGTTGGTGAGCGCAGTATGGTTACCGTTTCTCAGAAGGGACGCTGTTGCCCATCCCTCTGGTTTAGATTCCCTCGGTGGCAAAGCGTCAAAAGAAATTGTATTACGTAAGGCATCGCCCGCCAGTCGCTATCGTGGAAGATGCATAGTTACTAGCGCCAGTAGCCACCAGTGGAACTAAAAATAATGAACGTTTTTAGTTCATTGATTATCCGACAGAGGCGCGTCAGAGATCTTCGCCTGTTTAGTCGCTATCGGCAAATATGTAATACCAAATAGACGTTTGACAGCGGCGTTGGAGCAATTTACGCCTGTTGCAAAGCTTCTGATAATCCGCGGGACGGACTTTACGTGCCCTCCGAAGAAAAAAAGAAAGAAAGAAAGAAACATTTATTTGTTGCCAAACATAAGACACAATAGATTAGGTAGTAAAGTATCATAGTAAAATTATACAATATAAAGTTTATTTTATTTTATTTTGCCTCGCAATAGGAATTCTTCTGTGTAGTCGGTGCGTTTACAGACACGAATACCACATACACCCAGACCCAGAACAACTACCTGCAGATCATACAAATATTTGTTCCGTGCTGGAATCGAACCCACGACCCGGAGCGCAGACGCCGACTGTATCAGCCACTGCACCAACCGTGCCGTCAAAAATGTATCTCACGGTTGCACCAAATCGGTGTCCAGTTCAACATGTGCCAGGCTGGTGGTGCTAGGCGCTGGTTTTCAACTGGAACCCACTTTGAAGATGACACACGGACGTCAAAGAGAGCATCCAGCCTTACCGTAGATACGTGCGAATGCTGCGTTGTAATTTGTGATGCCCAGTAATGTCACTAGCTACAGTGCCCTTCTTACCGGAGCACAGTAATGTCTGAAGTTTAAACACTACTGCTTAGCAGCGAATATCTGGCACCGCGGTGGTATCTAGCTGGCCTTTTGCAATAAGAGATCTACCACCAGTAAAGTAAGCAGTGTTATACTGCGTTACGAAGTTCCTTTAAAGACTTAAAAGTTAAATTGTTACAAAAGATTATTTTTTTGCCACTGCTGAACAAAGGCCTCCCCCATAATTTACTCATCACCAGGCAAGTTGGTGAGCGCAGAATGGCTGTTCCAAACAAGGGACGCTGCTGCCCATCCCTCTGGTTTAGAGTCCCTTAGTCGCGTTTTACGACATCCACGGGAGGAAATGGCGTGGTGCTATATTCTTTATCCGGACACCACACGGACGAGTTGCTTAAATAAGTGATTATGTTTACTACGAAACTGGCTTCACCTACATACAAAATCATGTGTGTTAATGTATTCAATTCAAAACATTTTAACACAATGGACATTAAAGATGTGCTACATACAATGTAGGCGATAGTCGCAGTTTGCCTTGGTAAAACTCGGTACACAATCAGAGATATTCAGTCACTGGGTTAGACGACCTTAAATAACTCTATCGTTTATTTATTTTATTTTTATTCATTAGTTTCTCGTATCCCTGTGGTGTCCGGTATCTGGAACCGATAGAAAATGAAAGCCACCATGCAGCATATCGGTTGTCAGAAAGAGATGAATATACACCTTCAGTTACTTCAGGGAGCAGCTATGCGCATGCTCGTTCGATGTAGTCCTGGCGCCAGCCGCCATTAGACCGCGTAATAAAACAAAATACTGTAATTTTATTTACAGTATAGATTCTACGCATAGAAAAGACGTTTTTTTCTCACAGTGGTACTATAATTCGCGCATAAGCCTTATATAAACACAGGAATGCATATTTTCCGCAATATGTTGCAAGAATTACGTCTAGTTGCGACCAGCCGCGACACTGGTCGGTGCGCGACCAAGTGAACTCCGGGCCATTACCTTGCTTTCATCATAGAGCGCGGGCAACGCATCTACACTTATAAAAACATCTTAGTGTAACAGCACTTAAAAAACACAGAAAGATTTAGATCAACACCCTCAATATCACCGCTAATTATCCGCCGGAACAGTTCCAAAAAAATTAGCAAACTCTGCTAAATTTTTTGTGTAGTTCAATTGTTTTACCATTCTAATTAATGTAACGCGATATTTAGTTATACCGCTGTGTTCCACTAAACTGAATTAGTGAGAGAATTTCATTAGCGACTAGAAAATCGAAAGTTTTAACCCAATACTACGGGCTATGTGAGCTTTCGATACTTTAAAGGTGCGGTATGAATTTTTGAGCAATCAGGGATTTTCCCGCGCCGTGGGAGTAAGTTTGATATAACCAGTTATTGGAAAACGCAGCGTGGGACAGCCTCCAACGAATGGGCTGACGACCTGGTGAAGGTCGCTGGAAGTCATTGGTTGTGGGCGGCATTTAGCTGGTTGTTGTGGAAATCTTTGCAGAGGCCCTTGTTAAGCAGTGGACGCCCTTTGGCTGATATATGGATAATGATGCCGTATTTTTCGCAAATTCCTCATAAAAGCTTATAAAATTATACTACACGAAATATTTTACAATTTTTGCTTTTAGTTACTGTGATGTGCCTTTGGACCTAGCGGTGCAGTTTGGCCACATGGAATCGTGCAATTCAAGTACACAGTTCATTCCATCATCGGACAACCAGAAGTACGGCATTGCGCCACCGTCCTATGGTACGTACGAAGCGTTTTGCCTCCATGTTTCTCGTACGTAAGGAGTAGAACTCATCGCCAGAGTCTGTGTTTCCCTACTGTTATAACCTGGGAATCTTCAAGTCGCGAGTGAACAGGGTTTCTTATAGGCAAGTGGGCACCATCGTAGATCGTATCGTTGCTTAACCGCCCGATACAGAACCGATATTCAATATATAAAAAAAGTGAACCTCACAACAAGCCCTGGCATTTGATGTCATATGGTACAGTTTGCAATTTTTTTTTCTTATTTATAATGTAATAATGTACAATAGTGACACCCATATTCAAAATTCATTTATTTATGTAACACATGCGTGTTTGGGTCGCAGAAATTCATAGGTGTAAAAATTTCAACTTTATTGCCCCAGTAGATCCATTCGTTTTTGGAACAAGGTTGTTTTTGATTCGGATGTGCAGAACTCTAAAATATGGTTCATTTACTTTATAATTTTTTGTTATGCTCCCTACCAATGTGGGTGACACATTACTGATATTCTTGATATCCTCTCCAACTATGGTAAATATGCATGTTCATTGTTGCATTTATGTAAAACAGATCTAACCACACACACACTCACAAACACACGCACACACACACGCGCACACACACACAAATAAGTATGGAACTAATCGTTTTTCTTAAGTCTTGTATGACAGGCATACTGTTGATTGCAGAATATTGTTGTTAGCATATGATAGTACACTGCAAGTCTCTAAATTTATAGTTCCTTAGTCATCATATAGATTTCCGGGCTATTCCTCACCAGGAATTGCACAATAGTATATTCAATGTACATCTAACTCAGTTAATTCAAGTTTTTAGTTGAAGAACTGTGAAGGAGGTTACAAAACAGGATAATTGAGTCTTATTGCAGGCGTCCAGCTAGGTAGGTACCACTACAGTGCCAGATATTCTGCTGCGAAATAGTAGTTTACACACTAAGCACTACTGAGTTCCAGTTTGAAGAGCCCTGCAGCTAGTCAAATGACTAGGATAAGAGACTAGCTCTAGTGTGATCATACGAGGACCTGGAACCTCCATTAGGTGCCGAAGATGACCGCTCCAGTGCCCCCGGGGCCGGTATGCCAAACTCATGAAATTAATTCCACTTTTCCACTGGGCACCAATAAAAAAAGGCATCAGAGACTAAATCAGTAAAGTCTCAAGATAATGAACACAGTTTGGTGCCATGCAGGACTTGGCCTAAGTAGCATAACAATTGTTATGTGCAGACATGTTGCTTACCACTAGAATGGCTAGCTTACCTGAGCACTACATAGTATAAAAAAAGATACAATTCTGATTACCTATATGGTTGCAAGTTGCAATGCTTAGAAGTATCAAAAGATCAGTTTATATTAACGGCTATTATTCACAAATAAATAAACACACCACACCAATGGTGGCTCTAGGTGGACATATTTCGAGTTCCTGGAGCCCCGAAGTAGGAGTCCAGTATTCCCCTCCTCTCCCTCGGGGCAGTGGTAGCATGTGATATCATTCCACCAATATAAATAAAAAATATAGTTGCTAGCTAGGCTGATGGTGCCCATTTCCCTCAATCAATTCTACAACTTGAGAGAATAATAAAATACTCTTATCCCCAAACAGAGGTGAAAATGTCTGAGTTTATGTAACTATATTGCATCATTGACCACACACCATTGTATTGTTTCGGCAAAGTGTTAGGTTACTTAAATACCTTAATAGTACTTTAGGAATAAAAATATTCAACTAATAAGCCAAAAATAGACAGACACTTTAAATAACATTTACAACTGTAGTGTAAACTAATATGATAAAAGGCTGTTCTAATTAACACAATGTATTATTATTTAGTCAAATTTATTTTTAATAATAAGGAAAGGAAATTTTATTTTTACCTTCAATGCAGGGGGTCGACGCTTCCCGTATAATCCATGTTTTCACACAATCACTGACACCTACACAATCTATTAATTAGTCAACACAAAATAATACCAAAAATAAAACGTTTTGAAGAAAAACCCTGTTTTGTTTTTATTTTCACACTTCACTCACAAACACTCAGCCATCACTGGAAACAGCCAATAAAAACGGCACGAATAGAAAATGCACGTTTTAAGTTTTCCACACAGGATATATGAACGAAAACAATTTTAGCGACAATTTGATTTATTATTTTCGCAAGAAAATAGGCTGACTATTGTACCATAACAGTGGATTGGATATTCAATCAATTGGAGTGTATATTTAGTTTCTCATTAGTTACTTAAAAATAGTTCTTTTTCCTCTTATCTATATACGTTATCATGGTTAGCAATTATTTTTACAATAATTGATCCGCAAACGAAAGAGATACACCCAGAAAAGTCAACAACCGTTTGACAGGTTTACCGACTAGCATCTGGATGAGTCGCCATTGTTCATAAATTGCACAGACTACAGTAGGTATATGATAAGTTTGCCAGAAGGCTCCTATAATCTCCCAATAATTTTCGTATGGCCTACCTTTTCTATTAGTTTTTTTCATTAATATAAGTAAAAGAAATAAATATATATTATAATGATACTTTGATCTTATGATCCCATTTTTCTATAACTCAAAAATGTACGTTAGTTGCTACATCTAGCGTGGTCATAAGGAAACTAAGTTCACTAAAATAAACAATAGATGACTCTCGACCTAACATTTATTTTAGAATTAGTACAAAAGATGTCTCTATGCTACATATTATTATTGGGTAATATTTTTCTTTTACTTTAAAATGAAATAATAATTATCATAGCTCCATTTAATTCGATTGATTTACCATCCATATCCATATCTATCGGGGGCTTATGCCCGTAAATAGAGAAATAATAATAATCCTGATAGAGTAACTGAAACTTTCACGGTTTCAGTAACTCTATCAGGATGGAATTTGGTGTGTACGAATGTGCATATCATGCATGTAAAATTAGGAGGAATTATGGAATCCGCAAAACAACTAACGGATTCCGTGTACCTTAGATCTCTCTCCTCAACTGAGACGTACAAATAACTGGGTATGTCAGAGGCGTTAGGTTGATAGTGATAGTGATAGTGAGGCTGACATGAAACAATCATTGAAGGAACGCTACTTTTGCCGTCTGAAAAAAGTTCTAAAACAGGTTATTGTCAGGCAGAAACAAGGTGCGGGTTTTTAATGGTTGGGTCATGCCAGTCTTGTTAAACTTCTTTGGTATACTCAGATCATGAAGTAAATACAAAGAGGACTTGGCCTAAGCAACTGTGCACTGTGATACCAACTAGGTCCTGACGTCATCACGGTGGCTGTGGCCTATGTCAGTCTGCCGGCACCCATCCTGTGCACACTATGTTCGCGCTACTATCACAATATATGATTATTGCTTTATTTCACAAAAAAGAAAAAGTGTTTTTTTAAAATTATATATAACAACACTGATTTACAATCCATCACGCAAACAATAAAGAAAAAAGGTAAAGCACAATACACCTGATTGACATCTACTAGATGTGAATCCAGCATGCACATTTTAAGTAAGGCACTCATAAAGGTACTTATATTAAATAATAATAATTAAATTAAGATTAATATTTTTTTTAAATATCCTGTTTATGGCAAAGCATCAAAAAGTTAATGATTCCTCACTCAATCAAGTCTCTGAGTTCAGATCTTAATGAGGCCACAGAACCAGTGAATATATCTATTTCACTACGAATGGAGTTAGCCAAAGAAAGCATGCGGGAAATCGGCGCAAATTGACCTACATTCGTTCGATTTTTAGACAGAACGAAGGTTTTTCGGTTTAATAAGCGGCTGCTAATACGTGAAATACAAATTCGCACTTTTTCTAAAAGTTTGGGAGAATCTATTAGATAATTAATTAATTTAAACAGTAACATTACATCTAAAAAATTTCTACGCGCGCTTAATGATATCATTTTGTAATGATTCAGTCTAGAGTTGTAAGAGTTCAAAAAGCGGCATCTATTTTCGGAGTAACATAAATGATATAAAAATCATTTCTGAACGCGCTCTATCCTATCAGAGTGTACTTGATAAAACGGGCTCCAGACCGTACTACAATATTCCAGAATACTTCTAATAACGCTGGTTCCGGTTCTTTAAAAATGTTCATTTCCCTGACGATGAAACCTAGTGATGAATGATAGTTTTGATGCTCTATTAATTATCATATCGTAATTATTTCTAAAATTTAAACCACTGTTTACCATAATACCTAGGTCCCTAATCGTATCAACCTCTGGAAGCGGACTGTTTCTAATTGAGTAATAAGCTTGACATGGATTCCTTTTCCTGCTAAATTTAATAAAGTAACATTTGTTTTGATTCAATGCCATGCTATTTTCTGCACACCAATTATACACGTTATTTATATCTAACTGAAGCTGAGTCGTATCGAATTCTCTATATATGGTTCGATATATTTTTAAATCATCAGAAAAGACTTTATATTTGGCATCTCCCCACCCCCTCCCAACCCAGATCATTTATGAACACAAAAAAAATAGAGGCCCCAGGTGTGATCCTTGGGGTACCCCTGATTGTATGAAACACTTTTAAGCAGATTTAAATCCCTTAAAATATACTAGTTGTGATAGTTTTCTCAAGTATGATTCGCACCAACGCAACAATGACCCATGAACTCCCATACTTTCTAATTTAGCAAGTAGCAAATCCTGATCTACCAAATCGAAGGCTTTTTTAAAGTCTGTGGAAATTGCATGAACTTCTTTACCACCATCTAACGCAGATGATATATAAGAGACATAATCAACCAGATTAGACATAGTCGATTGTTCTGTGTTATCCTGGAAAAGCTGCTCGGATAAACGTTCTGATGCCATCGATGACATCGCATTTTACTTAGGAGTACATTTATTAGATAAGTTTTAGAAAAATCTGTTTACATCGTCTACTAACAATAGTTTTACTGTTTGATAAAATATGCCACCATAATGTATCATATGTATATAGCTAAAAGCTACGTAAAAATATTGTCATCTTGAAATTTACATGTATTAAAATAGATTTTAGATTACCTAAAGCCTTTTTAGTTGACAAAAATATCTTATTAATGTTTTTATCATTATTTTAATCCGCGATTTAATTTGTTCGCCAGCAAAGCAAAACTCACCCGCTCTCGTTGGCTAAACAGAACTGGCGCATACCTATTGTACTTGGAACCAACGACCGCAGGGAAGTATAGCAGAGCAAGCAGCTACATGGTCGCTATTATCGGGAACTTCATCGGCGCGATGTAGACATCCTAGCGTCCGTAGCCTGGCTACATTTTGGTGACCTTTTGGGGGAAACCGAAGGTTTTGTTTATGCAATTTCCATAATTCGAAGTTATTATGACGAACAACTACCGCAAATATATTGCCAAAGATGGCACGGTTGATATCTGTCGGGCATGTCACCGTCCAGGAAAATCCATTAATCATATTAATTCTGGTCGTTCTCATATTGCTAACGGCGAGTACTTGCACAAGCATAACCAAGTAGCCAGGATTATCCACCAGCAACTTGCACTGCAATAGCTTTTGAGTTCAGAAGTGCCATACTACAAGTATTAGTAGTATTTATTTTGTTTAATTGACGTGATAGTTGTCTGGCAGTTTAGGTATGTCATGCTCACTCAAGTGTCCTGCTGATGGTGGCGTCGTGTATCGGGTCGCTTAGTTGCCCTACAATATGGTTGAGCCGAGTGACGCTGATGCATGCGTCATGCTCGTGAACGAGTGCTGTCTGTTGGGATTGGTCAGCTTAATGCTGCCATGACAATTTAATCATAATTTAACATAAATATCAGGCTTGTTTAGTGTGGACTTTTAAAGAAGTTTACTTTTTTCTGCTACATTGTCCTCACATTATTTATTTTGAGAGCAATGTAACCAAAAATACTGTAACAATTATTATGATTTAAAAAGAGTAACCATGGAGTTTCTTGCCCGTTCTTCTCCATAGGAAATCAACATCTTGGAACGCGGCAACTAAAGCCTTGACTATTCATAAGTGCCTGTATATGGTTTTACATGAATAAAAATATTTTTATCTTATCTTATCTTATCTATATGCCCGACCCAGTTCTCGAGAACGACTGTAGGCGCGTCGCCACTACAGGCGACACTGGATACGGTGCGGGGGCCGGGGGCCAGGGGTCCAGCCGGACCGGCCGCTTGCGCGCCCCTCCATCGTCCTTCACTCAGCTCATCGACGCGCGGCACTGCGGGCATCTCATCGGTCCAATATTATAGATTTGTAATACGGCAATAAAAGCCTATATTTTAATACAGTCCACTTCATTTCAATCAAGCCCCGTTGAGGTCTAAACAATGGTCCTTCTACCGTGCTAAACAAGTACCTGATTCAATTTTGCCGTACTTAATTTCGCAAATTTAAAACGGTCGTCGAGTGGACTTTGACCGCGACCGCGCCCATTCCCGGAACAAAGAAATCGTCCCCGTAGCAACGTAGCAGCCTGCGTGGTCATCGAAGAAGCTGATGTCCTTACTTGGGAGTATAAAACTTTATTTGAGTGAGTCCGTTCCAATTAGTTACTTTCTTATCTTCTTTTTTTTGCCGAAAATATCGTCATCCTGTTTTTACTTACACGTTTTTTCCCATTTTTACTAAATAATTAACTTCCGTGTTCATTACATTGCATGCTTATTGATGCCGATTGCATAATACTATAGCACAATAAGATTATATTTCATCGCAAAAAATAGCACGCGCTCGCTAATTAGTGCAGGTGTTGAGTGAGTCATTAACCTTGACACTGGTTTCTTATCTGCTTGCATCGATCCCTTTTGTTTATGCATAGCTGTTTAGTACTTCATTTTATAAACTCATTAGCATTCATTTCGTGTCGTTTATCAAGTTAACTTTGAAATGGCAGATAATCTTAAAACTTCATTAAAAAAACGTAGTTCAATAAAATCAAAGCTTACAATTTATAATAACTATTTAACTTTAGTTAAAAGTAGTTCCGAAATATCTGAGTTGCAGCGCTTAGACTTACAAGAACGTTTTAATAAATTCGAACCCTTATATTCCGAATTTGATGATTTACAGACAAACATCGAAGTACTGGCCGAAGATGCCGAGTCTGCGTTCACTGAGCGTGAGGACTTTGACCGTCAGTACTTTAACCTGGTGGCCCTCACGCGCAGCCTGCTTGGTTCTTCGTCCAACGATGCTGGGTCTGAGACGGGCTTCCGCGATGCCAACTCAGGTGCACATAATTCTAATAAGAATAATTTTGTTCGTTTGCCAAAAATTGATTTGCCTCATTTTGATGGGAACTACCAATGCTGGCTCGAATTCAGAGATACCTTTACGTCATTGATTCACGATAACTCTTGTATTGACAATATAAACAAGTTCCATTACTTGCGAGCTTCCGTCCAGGGAACCGCAGCCTTAATGATTAAAAACATCGATTTTAAAGGCGATCATTATAAAATTGCGTGGGAACTATTGTGTGAGCGGTACAACAACAACCGCCTACTTGTCAATAACCATATACAAGCTTTATTTGATGTCGAGCCAATATTGAAAGAGTCGAGTATCTCAATTAGATATCAGGTTGATATAATTAATAAAAATGTTAGGGCACTTACTTCATTAAATCAGCCCATACAACATTGGGACACTACTTATATATATCATGGCCAAGAAACTTGACTTAGTTACTAGTCGTGACTGGGAAGAGCATAGGAACACTAAATTAACGGATGATCCTACTTTGTCACAATTCTGTTCCTTTTTATGCAGGAAAGCGGACTGGTTGGAATCTGTCGAGTCAAATCTTAACATGACTCAAAGTAACACTATCGTTGCCTTAAATAATAATCATTCGAATCAAAATAATAATAAAATCACTCAAATTAAGAAAATACCTTATAATAAATTAAATAAATGTCCACTTTGCTCCCAATCTCATAACTTATATAAATGTGATTCTTTCAGAAACTTAACTGTAGAAAATCGCATAAAAAAAGCTAATAATTACAATGTTTGTCTTCATTGCTTAAACTTTGGCCATTCTGTTAAGCATTGCAAATTTTCACACTGTAAATATTGCAAAACAAAACATAATACGCTTTTACATTTAGAATCTCATGAGCCCAAACAGTTTTCAAATCCATTGCCTTCTGCCACTATGCCTGCTATGCTTTCTGTAACGCCCTCAGCGCCAAGCATTGTGCTATCAGCCAATTCCAGCATGCAGCTTGCTACTTCTGCGCATGTTTTACTGTCCACAGCTATGGTGAACGTGATCAACGCAACGGGTAAGAAGTACACTGCGCGCCTATTGCTGGACAATGGTAGTACGGCAAACTTTGTAACGCAGAGCTTTTCGGAGAAACTGGGTTTGTCACGACGCGGTACGACCACTAAGGTAACGGGTATTAATAATACCGTATCTACCAGTACACAGTCTTGTCACCTTACATTAGAGTCTTTATGCTGTGCCTTCACTGTTGATATCGAGTGTAATATTTTACCTGAAATCACAAAGGTTCTACCGTCTTCGTTCGTGCATATTAACCATGTCCCTATTCCTTCAGGTCTTAAACTAGCAGACCCGAATTTTAATATTCCGTCGGTCGTAGATATCCTGGTAGGGGCTGAAGTTTTTTGGAATGTCATAGGCATCAATACAATATACATACCTTTGTAGGTTTAAGTTGGTGGCGGGAACTTGCCTGCGGGTGGACGAGTCCTAAACGTCATAAAAGATTAAACGTCGTTCGTCAGTTTATTACAATTTAGGTCCTTATTATCATTTTTTCTACTCACCTTGAACAGAATCAGCATTAGGTATATATGTGTTATTATTCCTTTTTAAATATCATTATTATTCGTCACAATTATGTGGGTGTGGTGTTCACTTGATTTATCGCACGAAACAAAATATTAAGTAGCGAACCGTCTTGATCGGCTGCGCGCAGTGCAATGATGAGATTATATTGTTTGTGTTAGCTTAGCCGGTTGCGTCTGCCTCGCTGTGCATCTTGACTGGTCCGTTCGTATCTACTTAACGTTTTGCACTATACAGTATTGTTACAAGTTTTATTTTTATTTTTTATCGTTTTCTATTTTAAAATATATATTAATAGATTTATTTTTGTTATGTAAACTGGTTTACCTCCGTCACGGCCTACCTATAACAGGTTCAGTTGAAAATCAGCGTCAGGCACTAGCTGTCTGACATAATGCTGAATTGAACCTATTTGGCTCAGCTGTTGGGCACATAGCAGCTTAATTAGGTAATCATTTTAAGAAGCGTTTTTGTATATATATTTTGTTTTTTACTTATTTAATTTGTCAGTGTCCTGAGTTTGTGCCAAATAAATTATTTTCTTTCTTCTTTCTTTCTTTCTTACAATAGACTTAGGGAAAAATCTACCAAAATTATTCGAAACTAAATTTGGATGGTTAGTTTCAGGTAGTATTTCGCGCCAGTCAGGTTATTCTGCCACACATTTTTGCCATCATTCCAATGTCACTCCCGATCTTACTCAATTTTGGGAGCTTGACACTGTTTCTTCAAAACATTCACATGCTTTTTGTTCAAACCCCCTTTCGTAAAAGTGATGGTCGCTTTGTAGTTACTATGCCTTTAAAAGAAGATCCTAGCACTTTTGGTCATTCTTTTGACACTGCTAAGTTAGCCGTGTGGTGCCGGTTCAGAATACCACCACCCCATTTCCTCCCATGGGTGTCGTAAAAGTCGACTATGGGATTAGCCGGAAGATGGGCAGCAGCTTCTTTCGATTACATTAACAAATCAACTGCGATCGCCAACCCGTCTACCAAGCGTGGCGATTATGGAAAAACCACCCAATGAGCCCACAACACACCCATATCGGTCGTTGTGGTGATCTTTGGGGGAGGCCTGTGTCCAGCAGTGGACTTCATTCGGCCGAAATGATGAAGAAACGCTTTTTGTCTATAGAGCGGCGATTTAAGCGTGATCCCCTCTATGGACTAAAATACAATAAATTTATGCGAGAGTACGCCAAGGTCACATGACGTTAGATTCTGGCTGTACTTTCTCACCTGTAAACTCCATGGTTAGTCATCATGGAGTCATTCGTAATTTAAGCACCACTACTCAACTACGCGTAGTATTCGACGCATCAGCCTCTACCAGTTCGGGAGTGTCTCTTAATGGCATTCAGATGGTCGGTCCCGTAGTACAAGACGATCTGTTTTCTTTTTTAACACGTTTTCGTCGGCATAGGTACGTGGTAATGGGAGAAGAAATGTACCGGGCGATAGAATTATGCCCAGTCCAACGACCTCTTCAAAAAATAATAATTTTAGTTTTCATCTCTCAGAACGTCTTAAGACCCTAAAGCTTAATTGGGTCTGTGATTCTGATTCGTTTACATTTAGTATTAACATAACATCTACAACTAAATTCACTAAACTTCATGTCCTGTCTGTCATTAGTCAGACTTTGACCCACAAGGCCTCGTAGGTCCGTGCGTCGTCAAAGCAAAAATGATCATGCAGCGTCTATGGCTCGACAAATATGACTGGGATGACGAAGTATCGCACGAAGTCAAAACTCTTTGGTGTGCCTTTGAAAACACAATAAAATCTTTAAATTGGTTAAAAATTCCTCGTTGGGTTCTGCATGAAGACTCTGTTACTCATGAAATATAGGTCTTTACCGATGCGTCTGAGAAGGCGTATGGTGCTTGTGTTTATATAAGGTCATGTAACAGCACTGGGTCCACAGGTGTACAGCTTCTAGTTTCTAGAAATCGTGTAGCGCCTATCAAACCAACGACAATACCGAGGCTTGAACTTTGTGGAGCTTTGCTGGGTGCAAGGCTGTGTACTAAGGTTCAGGAATCGCTTACCATACCTATTCACAAATGGTGTGACTTGACAATAGTATTGGGTTGGCTCTCTACTCCTTCTAATCAATTAAAACCTTTTGTTAGAAACAGAGTCAATGAAATACAGGAGAGCACGTGTGATCATACCTGGAGCTACGTACCGTCGAAGGACAACCCGGCGGATCTTGTTTCCCGTGGTCTTAAGGCCGACGTTATTAAGGACACACCTTTGTGGTAGTGTGGACCCTCTTTTCTATTACTTAATGAAAATGAGTGGCCTAAAATACCAAACTCAGAGAAACATGATTTGCCGGAAATAGTAAATCATTTCATTAGTGATAGTGGTGACAATAATTCATATATTATTCATCATTCAGACGTATCCATGCAGTCATCAATCGTTCATAATTTATTAGTAAAATTTTCTATTCTAACAAAAATACATAACATATTTACATATAGATATACAAAGATTTATATACAACTTAAAAAATAAAAATAAATTGAGTGGCAATCTTTCAACAACAGAATTACATAAATCATTAAATTTAATTGTACATTTCTCGCAAGTAGAAATTTTTCCTGAAGAGTATAATCTTTTAAAGTCTGGTAACAAATTGCCACGCAATAGTAGATTGGTTCCTTTGACTCCTTTCATAGACAATCATAATATCATTCGCGTGGGCGGAAGGCTTTATAATTCCCCCTACGATTTTAATGTAAAACATCCCATAGTTACATGTAGCAAGCACATATTAACTAGACTTATATTCCAAATGCAACATTTAAAGCTTGTACATGCTGGTCCTCAGTTGCTTCTGTCACATATTCGACAGACTTATTGGCCTTTAGGTGGAAGAAACTTGTCTGGATATATCGTGAATAGATGTCTTAAATGTTTCAGACACAAAGCTCAGAAGGTTCAGCCTATAATGGGTAAATTGCCTTATTCAAGGACACTTCTTAAATATCCTTTTCTTAATTGTTATGTTGACTACGCAGGGCCAGTATTGGTAGCCGATCGCAAGGGTCGCGGATGCAAACTAACGAAATCATATATGTGCATCTTTGTTTGCTCGGCAGTGAAAGCTGTGCATTTGGAGCTCGTCTCTGATCTCACATCTGAGGCGTACATGGCTGCTCTAAATCGTTTCGTGGCGCGTCGAGGCAAGCCTCGAAGCATTACGTCCGATAACGGGACAAACTTCGTAGGCGCATCAAATGACATATATAGGTTTTCAAATTCATCGAATGTTGCATCTGAAATAGTACAGGAGGGTATCGAATTTATTTTCACGCCTGCTTACAGCCCACATTTTAATTCATTGGCTGAAGCTGCAGTAAAATCTTGTAAGCATCATTTAAAAAGACTCTTGCATCTTACCCATTTCACTTTTGAAGAGATGACTACCTGTCTTATCCATATAGAGGCGGTCTTAAATTCGCGACCTCTTACTCCCCTCTCGTCAGACCCTAACGATTTTTCGGCACTTACTCCCTCTCACTTCCTAATTGGACGGCCACTCTCATCTGTACCACACTCTCAGGTAACAGACACTAACATCACGAGGCTAGATCGGTGGAAGAAAGTTCAGCACATACGGCAGCACTTCTGGAGCCGATTTCATAATGAGTATACTTCTCTGCTGCAGGCAAAATCCAAGTGGTTTCATTCCAGAGGTGAAGTGAAGCTGGGAACCTTAGTCCTAATCAAGGACAAAACAACGCCACCGCTGCTGTGGTCCCTGGGTCGGGTCACTAAGACCTATCCCGGCGTGGACGGCGTCACAAGAGTAGCGGAACTGAAGACGAAGAGGGGCCTCATTCGTCGAGCATTCAACTGCATCTGCCCTCTTCCAACCGAAAATTGAAGACACTCCTTCATTCATACTTCAACCCGGGGAATATGTCGGCGCGTCGCCACTACAGGCGACACTGGATACGGTGCGGGGGCCGGGGGCCAGGGGTCCAGCCGGACCGGCCGCTTGCGCGCCCCTCCATCGTCCTTCACTCAGCTCATCGACGCGCGGCACTGCGGGCATCTCATCGGTCCAATATTATAGATTTGTAATACGGCAATAAAAGCCTATATTTTAATACAGTCCACTTCATTTCAATCAAGCCCCGTTGAGGTCTAAACAACGACCATGTCATGTTGTACTGCGATCGATGTATCTTCACTGATAGGAGTATTGTAGCCAAGGTTCAAGGTGGAACCATATGTCTTTCCGGTTACTCAATGCTCTGGATGCTGGAAGTTTGGACATGTAAGGAAATTATTTCCTACTAGGAAAATTAAATGCCCAAAGTGCGGGTTTAATCATGAAAATTGTCAGTCTACACAATTTGTATGCATCAACTGTAAAGGGCCACATATGGCACTCGATAAAAGTTGTCCGGTGTTTATGAAAGAAAAGAAGATTAAGCAAATCATGAGTCAAAATAACTGTACCTATAAAAAAGCGCTAATAGTGTATCAACAAAGTAATGTGCAAGAAAGAATCAATTCAGTACCAATTCAAATAGATATAGCTGAAAAGCAAGATTATTCTCTTTCTCCTTCATATAGAAATATTTTAGTGGCCAATAACCGAAATAATGTATCTATGACAAATAGGGAAGAAACGAATGAAAACGAAGAAAATATCTTGGAAGAAAATATTCAACATAAGCCAATTGTCATCGGAAAAAATAAAACAAAAAAAAAAGAATCAAGAGATTATGGAAGACACAGAGGAAGAAGAATTACTACAGAGCCAGCAAACAAAAACATCCATACCAGAAGCATGTACTAATAAGAAAGGAAAGAGTTCAAGCATTTCAAAGATTTTTTATCGAATTCAAGAAATAGTCTTATCAAAAAAGTCATTGGAAGAAAAGATATGTTTATGCGTTCAGTATATTGTTGAAGTAATAACATCGTTATTTATTGAGAAACTTAAAGATGGGGGTTTAATTAAGAATTTATTTAATAACATCGTAAATGGATAAAACACTAGATTTCAATATAAATATACTTCAATGGAATGCACAAAGTTTGAAACCCAAATTAGTTGACTTTGAAATGTTATTAAACAGAGAAAAAATCCATGTTGCAGTAATCAGTGAAACTTGGCTTGAACCTGACTCGCGCATAAACTTAGGAGGTTACAACATTTATCGGCAAGACAGATTAGATGGTTACGGTGGTGTCGCAATTATATGCCATAAATCTTTAAGAACTTATGAGATTCCTTTATATGTAAGTAATTTTGGCATTGAAATCATTGGTATCAAGATCTTAAACTGTAAGTTGTTGCATAATATTATCTCCGTCTATTGTCCATCGTCTGTTCATACACTGCAAACAGATTGGGATGGTTTATTTTCACTGTTTACTACTAAGACTTTAATTGCAGGCGATTTTAATGGCCACCATAGTAATTGGTCAAACAGGACTGATACAAGAGGTAATCAGCTATTTGATAGTTCTCTAGACCATGGCTATATTTCACTCAACGATGGTAGACCTACTAGGGTAAAACTCGTTACCGGGCTTCTTCAGGAAACTTCGCCTGATATTTCATTTTGTTCAACAGATATTGCTGTAAATGCTGAGTGGGGTATGACCAATGAAAGCTTAGGTAGTAGTCTTAGGACATTTTTCAAATATCAGGACTCCTTACATTTTATTTCTAAAAGAAACTTAAGATTAGCTAACTGGTCAAATTATAGAGTAACAGTGACAGATCTACTTTTACAGAATGAAAACATTTTTGTTGATGTCCAGAAGATGTATGATTACCTTTTAGGACATATTAATACAGCTGCTAATCAAAATATCCCCTATAAAAAGATTTGCATAAATCCCATTCGTAAATTCGTACCTAAAGTATTTTGGAACGAGGAACTCTCAAGGTTAGTGCCCAACGTCGACTTGCATTGAAACAATTCAGACGTAATCCTACTCCACAAAATTTAGACCGATTAAAACTAAAAATCTCAGAAACTCAACGATTAGTAAGACAAGCTAAGTCTCGAAGTTGGTATAGCTTTTGTGATAGTATCGATAAGTCAACTTCGCTATCAGAAATGTGGCGTAGAATGAGGTGGTTAAAAGGTATCAAACAAGCCAGAACATATACTTCCGATGTAAGTAAACATGAACTGTTACATTCTTTGACACCTGATTTTGTGACTGACCCTCCTCTGACTTTTACGTCATCTAAGCTTGACGCCGATTTTACATTTCATGAAATGGAAAGCTGTTTTAAACGCAAAGATACTTCTCCGGGACAGGATGGCATCTACTATTCCATGTTAAATGACCAAAGATAGGTAAAGAGTATTTACTTAGGTTGTACAATTTAATTTTTAGATCTGGATGTGTTCCTGCTCAGTGGAGAAATATTCAAATAATACCAATACCTAAACACAATAATAATTCAAATTCCAAGCTCCTATTGCCTTAATGTCCTGTCTATGTAAAACGTTTCATTTGATGTTGGCTAGGCGCCTAGAATGGTTTGTCGAAAACAGTGAAATTTTGTCACCAAACTCAGTTGGATTTAGAAGAGGCCAGTTCTGTATGGATTGCTTGGCTCGTCTTGTTACCTCAATTCAGATTGGTTTTACTCAGAATAAGCCAACATTGGCCTGCTTTTTAGACATTGAAGGAGCGTATAATAATGTAGTTATCAGCAAACTAGTATACATTTTAGAAGAGTTACGTGTAGGTAATAAAACGTGCTCTTACCTTTGGGAGTTCTTGAGAGAAAGACATATTCAAATTATGTGTGACGAAGGAGATAGTAACTTGATTATTAGATGGACAAATAAAGGACTTGCTCAAGGCGATCCAATATCACCACTACTTTTCAATATTGTGACTATTGGAATATGTCAAAGTATAAATCAGGTATTTATTTGTCAATATGCAGACGACTTCGTTCTTTTTTCTCAATGCAACAAGCTTGAAGACAGTGTATCTAATATGCAAAGATCTTTAAATAGTATAGTTAAAATATTAGAACATCTTGGCTTAGAATTGTCAGGTTTAAAATCTAAATATTGTGTTTTTAGCAGGGCTCGCAAAATGCAACAGGTTAATCTGTATGTTAGGGATTCAGTATTAAATTCAGTCAATTTTATTAAGTACTTAGGTTTTTGGTTAGATCGATCTTTACGCTGGGGAAAACAAGTAAATGAATGTTATCAAAAATCGCTGATATGTTGCCGACCTTACATACACTACTTACATACTAGCTAGGTACTCCCACACATGAATAAAGCTTTTGCATAAAAAACTGAACATTTGCCTATTTTTTACTCTTCTCTTATGTATGGATGTTAATGATAGAAACTACATATCAAAATAAAACGATTATATATTTGACTAGATAGATGCCTACATTAAATTATATACATTCAAATACTAAAGCCCAAAGCACAAGCTATAAAAGCTCTAAATTGTATATTTATAATACTTAAAGTCTGAACATAACACATGGTACATTTATTATAATACCTATTATTAATGGTACAGTTTGTTTAGCGGCAATTTTTTAAATACACATTTCATTTAATTACAATAACGGTTCAACGGAACAACTGTTTCACGTTAAAATAAAAAGAACTGATCAAATTGCAAGCAGTCGATCCTCTAAATATTTTTTATTCATTCATAATTTCCCATATAGTAAGGTGAACTCAAAAAACGGTAAACTAGCTATCTATTCCGTTTTAAAATTATTTAATGACAAGTGCCATTAACTTTGAGGATTTTGTATCTTTTTCAACTCCGGGAAATATAAAGCCGTTTTTAGCTAATTCTTTGTATGTTATTTCATATAGATCAATAAATCCGGCTTTCTTGGCGACAGCCTGTGATGCTCCCGCTGTGAAGACGGTAGCCGTCACTTTGATATCCAGTGCCTTGCATAGAGGAATCCTGTAAAAAAAAAAACTGTAATTGTTATGCCTTATGCACAATGAGTCGGAGTAGGGCGTGCTAAAACCTGACTGACCAGACTGTAGGTAAACTGGTATACACAGACTTCATGTTGAATATTAATTTAATTAAAATGGTGTTGCTGTATTCCCTTAAGGTTACTTTTGCATAACCACAGGACTAACGACTCCATCATTTAAGAGCTCGGCATCAGACAGCGTCTGTCTTCCACCGTCCAAGCTCGTATTCTAACTTTCTTGAAACTTGTGCAGCCGCCGTCTCTCAAGTCGATCTCGAGGGTATGAAATGTTATATTCCTAGTCCTCTAGTGGCTGCAGGGGTGAGAAGGAGGCCGTAGTTAAATCGGCCCTGCCAGAAAGCTAGGCTTAACTTGGGCCTTTTCAGCCCAGCAACGTGCAGTTAGGATTGTGCTAATTCACAAGCAGTCTAGAACCTTTAAACCTGAGAAGAAATTCCCTATTGGTGTTTTATCACTTGTGCAACGACAGTGTTCGCGTAAACCTAAGACATTATTATGCGTATAGCACTTAACAGTGGTCTGACGAGCCAAGTGCGCAATCCACTGAATGGAATATCTGTCCGGTCGCGTAGTCAGCAGAAGCTCCAGTAAAGAACTCCTATGGTTCTTAATATCTGGTACTCTTGTTCAAGAATGAACCAGTTGAGAAGCCAGGGAAAAGTTGTGAGCAGCCCTGCCCGCTTAGTCATTGGAACGAGAACCAAGCCACTCAATGTGGTGGGCGTTAAAATTTCCAAGAACCACTAGCTCTGTGGAGGGATACTGCTCAAGTACTTTGTCAGTAGCCGATGGCAGGTGCTCAAAAAATCGTGTTGTATCCAAGTCACCGCTATGGGACCTGTCAAGGTATGCGTAAACCGTGGTGTGGCCACCATGATCCACGTGCAACCACAAAATAGACTGATCATGGTCTTCGATGCTTCGAAAACGGTGACAGCAAATATCCTCCCGGATAAACATGCATACTTCAGCAGGGCGCACAAAATTGTGCTCCAGTTTGTAGCCTGGGTAATGCAGATATAGAAAGAAAGAAAGAAAGAAAAACGTTTATTCTTAAACGCGCAGTCATCCAGAAATTATAATTATTAATACAAACTTTAGAGGACGGAACAACACTCGTGACACACCACGCCAAGTGACATGTTATGGAGAGAAAGAGAATCTAAATTTCGTATTTGGGATCGCCTTATTTGTGTATATGTGAGGTGACGTTGTATAACTGTGTGACGCCAGAAAAGGCCGCTATCTCAGCTATAAGCTGCAACAAAACAATATTGCGGCGCTGGTCTTTCGATAGGGCCCAAAGTGAAGCCTAGAAGATATGATGTATCACCATTACAAGATGTTTGCGTCTCCGTAAGAAAAAAGGGTCAGCTATGAAGTTTTAAGGTGCTGGTGAACTGCATTGATGTTAGCGTGAAGTCCCCTGATATTGCAATCATCAATTTTTGTGTGGATAAGGATGCCGCTGAATAACAAATTTTCTGTTTTTCTTCATCAGGCCATATTTTAAAGAAGGTTAAAAATATTTTAGAGCTTTAGCTGCGCTTGAAAATCAAACTTATTTTACTATTTTTTTATGTTTATGCCGAATGCTATAAGGCTTACACCGGTGAAAAGCTACTGAGAAATAACTTCCCCCTATCTCACACCTCTGCAATGGAATTGCTTCCGTGTTCTGTGCATGTACTAGGACCGACATGGACACGGCATCTTAGCGTAAACACTTCGACCTACCTATAGTCGATATACCTGGCCCCACTGTAGAGATTGCGGCACCGCTGCAGAGACTGCTGCGACGTCGAGGTTTCGAATCGAAGGCTTCCTCATAGTCCACAAACGCTAAGCATAAGATTTACTCGTTGGTCTTCTGTATAACCTGTCGCAGCGTACGGATGTGGTCTATGGAACTAAAACCTTTTCGGAAACCGGCTTGTTCGTGAGGCTGGACGTCTTAACAGTTTAAAAAACTTAAAGCAATGATTAAAAACATGTCACATAATATTAGGTTTTGACAGCCAACGTATTTATATTATTATTTTTAGTATATTTTCTTATTTATTTATCAGTCCAAATGGTCGGGAAATTGCCCAAACAAAAAAACAAAAAATGTGTTTGCGACACTGTAAGCTTACTAGAGAAAATTACCAAAGAAAACAAAACGGTATCGAGGCCGGAAAGAAATCAAATAAAACTAAATTTATTTACTGAAAGAAACTCTGATGGCACCGGCTATCTTATGCTTCGAGGAAAGGATATGCAAGACAGATACAAACGAAGAATCCAAGATACCGATATAAGAGCAATATGTCTTTACATCAAGCACTCCCCGAGACGAATAACCAGGCTCGACTTAAGTTATAACCTTATCACGGACAAGGGGTTCTTTAAACTGTTAAAAAACTTACTAGTGAAGAGCCGATCCAGTATTATCAATCTAAATATCATGAATAATAGATTAACCAGAGTATCGATTGAGTATCTCGCAAAATATGCAAAGTATATAAAGCTGAAATATTTGAGATTGAATGGAAATCGTTTCGGGACTAGAGGCGGTGAATTTTTTGGGACTTTTTTGAGAAATAACTATAGTGTAGAGTATTTAGATATAGGAGAAACGAATCAAACTTTATCTAGCATTGCTCAAATAATAACTGCGTTAAGGATTGATCATGGGGCAAACACAACACTGAGAGTGTTCGATTTTAGTAGAATAATACCGTTATTCAACCGGTATTCGTACGAAACGAAATGGCTAGCGTACCATATCGAATATCTGTTGGAAAGGAACTCCTCTATAATTGAATTGCACTTACAAAAGAATCAATTTATCAGTCATGATATGGAATATATTGTGAGGGGCTTACGAAGGAACTCTACACTTTTATACTTGGATCTAGGTTTCAACAGAATTGGGGATTATGGGGTGGAACTACTTGCGAAATATTTAGCTGACGGACCTCAGTTAATACTCTTAAATGTTGCCGGCAATGCTATTAATGATACCGGTGCAAGAGCGTTAAGTTTCGGTATGCCGTACTCTAAAATCCGCGCACTTGACATTTCTAACAACAATTTGACAGATAGTGGTTTGCTAGATTTATTGAACACGATAAAAAAACCGTTCTTTTTGCGGTTTTTAAATATATGGGGCAATAAGATTGGGCACGCCACATGTAAAGTTATCGAGCGTATGTTGTGTAGTGGAGCTTTGTTTCAGCATACCATTGATGTTAAACTATACGAAGTTGACAAAGTATTACACGCAGCGTATTATCCAAACCCAGCTAATAGAAATAAGCACTTATATTACGACGAATTGGACTTCGGTTTCGCTCAACCCATTTATCATATAACCAGAAACGTAATTGAAGAAAACAAAAAAGTAAAAGTAGATTGTAAACAGAGACATAAGTTGGATAAAACTGACAAGTGTAACTTTTAAATATGTTTTTGTAATGTGTTTAATTTTCGATGTAACATTTTTTTTCATAGAAATAAAGTGTGTGTGTCCGCTTTATTCGAATAAATAGTATTCTAATAAAACTCTTTTAAACGGATTCTATCGCGTATATTTTAGATTTTTGGTTTTCTTGACGTTTCGAACACTTTGCAGAGTTCGTGGTCGCAGGATGACTAAGGTGACAGACGTCGTTACAGATTTTAAAAAGTTATTTTATTTTATCTACCGTATGATTATAATCAAAAATTATTTCGATGCACGCAGTAATCACTGTGTCTTGGTGTTTTTTTTGTGTGGTATTTAGTTTGGGACTTTATTATTTTAATAACTGGTGGCTGGCTTTAAACTGGTGGTACCTGCCAGCCATCTTCTCTATTAAAATTAGGATGTTTTTTAATTTCAATAGCCTCACGAAACATTCTTGATACATATAAGTTTTTAAACTGACATGGTCACTGACACTATTATTGGAACTAAAAACGGGATATTTACCATATTCTTGGTACATATCGGTTCTCTTTCGCAAGGACTTGAGGTTGATCGAAACGAAGAAAATGGTTGGGTTTGTCTAAGGCATGTTCGCACACTGAAGACTTTGTGGAGACTTTTAATCTGGTGGCTATACTATGCTTTGTTTGTCCTATGTAACATACGCAATAGAATCCGTTTAAAAGTGTTTTATTAGAATGTGTAATACTCGCGAAAACCTAAGACATTATTAAATAGGAATACTATTTAATAATGTTTTGTTTACATTTCTCAATGATGTAAAAGATGACTATTATTTTCTTTGTTGCATGAAAGGGCATCATCACCATAATTGACGGTCCTTTTTCCAATTACAGCGCTACCGGCCATCTGTCTATTTTGTCATGCTATTCTGGTCTGTGCCATTCGCATTCAGGCTGTCCCTACGATCGTTTATCCATCTGGGTGCTTATCTGCCAGCACTTCTGCTCTTTTATATAAATAATTAATCTTCCCACTTCTCCCGCTTTAACATACGTCTTCCACCTCATCACATCAGCTAAAATACGCCCACTACTGAACAAAGAATAAGAATAAGAATAACTTTTATTGACATAATAGCTGATACAAAAACCAATTGAAGCCTCTGAATCCCAAACTAGGTATAAACCTGTAAATCAGGAGACAGCGCCTTCTTCCATTTTATTAGTCTACATTATATATAATGTCAATTTATGTACAGAGTGTGCTTTAATTACCCATAAAAATACAATAAGAAAACAAATTAATTAAATGTGTAAGTTTGAGAAAGCGATCAAATGAAGGTGTGAGTAAGTGTTTGTGTGGGGTGAGTGTGCATGTGTGTGCGTGTGTGTGGTGGAAGTAAAAGAATGTACGTATGATTGCCTTTATATATATAGATTTTTTTATATACGTTACCTACTGGAGTAATATTTCAGTTTCCTCATAATTTAGTGTGAGAAGCCAATTCCTAACCTTAATTTTCGTATCGTGAAGCGAGAGTGGGTAAAAATTTAGATTTTTATTAAGTTTGTTATAAAGATGCACAGAAAGAAAACCTCTTTGACGAGCTGCTAATGCGGTACGACATCTAACGGGATCCATTACGTTTGTAATGGTACGTTTGTTGCGTAATCTATTTATGTCAAAAGGGGTTAAGACATGTTGTTTGGTTACGACAAGATAAATAAAAAGCTGCCTCACTGTAAGCACCTAGGGTGCTTACAGTGAGGCAGCTTTCTAACTGATAAAGCGTTCTGGTTGGGAATCTATAAGGTTTAAAACTCATTGTTTTGAGCAAGGAGCGTTGAGTTCTTTCAAGGTGAATGATGTGAGTTTTGCATGCACCTCCCCAAATCCCGATGCAGTAACCAAGAACAGATTGGACCAGTGCATAATAAACAGTACGAAGGAGCTCAAAGTCAGCCACATGCCTGAGATTTTTAAAAATCCATGTCAGTTTCCTAACACGTGCCGCAATCATGTCAATATGCGGTTTCCAGGTTACTTTCTCGTCTAAGAGTACCCCAAGGTACTTAAACGTAGGGATCTTACAAATGGTTTCACATGAACAATTTTGTTGTAAGAATTCACATGTGTGGATACGAATTTCACGTTCGGCTGTTCCATGCGAGAGTTGGTGAACTGGATAAATTTTGTTTTAGACATGTTTAATGTTAATAAATTACGTTGTAGCCATAAATGAGCCCTGTGTAGTCCTTGTTCCGCATTTTGTCGTACCTCGTCCCAGGTCCTTCCTTGAAACACGAAAGCTGTGTCATCGGCATATGTGAATATTTTACCTTTATAGAGTGACATTTGACACAGGTCATTTATGTATATTAAAAAGAGACTCGGACCGAGAATACTGCCTTGTGGGACTCCACAGGTAACCATTACATCTGAGCTAGTATATTTATTTATTTTAACCTTTTGCTGACGACCCGAAAGAAAATCAGTGAAAATTTTAAGCGAAATCCCCCGTATACCACATCTTTCCAACTTATCCACAAGAATAGGGATCGAGACGGTGTCAAATGCTTTGGCGAAGTCGATAAAAACTCCTATACACTTTTGTTTATTATCGAGACTTGCTGTAATATATTCCACTAAAGAACTGACGGCTCCGTCTGTACTTTAACAAAGACCTCCCCATAACGCCCGTTACAAGCCATGTGTCGTCATTTTAGAGGGAATTTACCATTACTCACCACACTTGGCAGGAGGATTGGTGAGCGCTGTTCCACAGAAAGGATGCTGCTGCCCATCTATTTGGTTTAGAAACTCGTAGTCGCCATTTACGGCACCCACGGGAGGAGATAGTGTGGTGCTACATTCATAATCCTCCGTCGCGGTCGTCCCTACCAATAGTGTGCACACATCAATCCTGCCAGCAACGAATTCTGCTCGCTGTCTCATCCAGGAAAGGCCCAAGCTTTCAAAGAATATCGGCGTAAAGTTCATTGGAGCCGTGGGCGGTTGCCCGGGGAGAACTAAGCGTTACCGAGAAGAGCCGAACTGTGCATGCCTGATGTCAATTGTCTATGCCGAAGTACTCAACATAATTTATAAATAATCCGATTTCTTTTAATTTAAACGGTGGGTGCTAGTCATATTTTATAAAAGCTTATAAATAAACATATAAATAGAAGCGAAAGCCCTCGTGTCGCTATAACGGTGGCGCAAAGTCGGGGCGAAAACAGGATCCTGGTGGCGGGATGGACGGAACGACTCGTGAAACCCGGTGCAGGGCACCCACGATAGCGGCGGTAAGACCCGTTCATGGAAGAGTGGCTGAAGAGGCGGCATGGCATTCTCATCCACCGGCTGACGTAGATATAACACATATCTGTGCGTATATATTATACATGTGCGTATTCAAAATAAAGTGGTGAAAAAAGGTTTTAATATACAATTTTATTCATTAACGGTCCCGGCTTCGCACGGGTGGACATTTATTTTTTAAACATTTTTGGATAAACGAGTAAACATTGTCTGATTTTGTTCGGCATTTCTATCAACTTTTTAAATGTAAAAATAAGTTTTAGTTACATAACTATAATAGTTTAGTTTTTTGTAGATACGTTCTTTAATATTGTAGAAAATTTTTTTGTTCTATCGTGAATAGTTTCCGCAGCGCATAAGATGAAAGATATTTTATCGCGTATTTTTTTAAACTTTGTGTTCCATTATTGAAGTTTTAGTAGAGATCCTTAATTTTGTCTAGTCATAAATATAGCCTATCTTACTCAGGCATAATGTAGCATACTAATGGTGAAAGAATTTTTGAAATCGTACTCGTAGTTTTTGAGTTTATTTGTTACAAACATACAAAAATACAAACTTTTCCTCTTTATAATATTCGTGTAGATTATGCAAAATAATAGCAATAATCAAAATATATAATCATAACTTTTAAATCAATGCTACCTCTATAAATAAGGATTATCTGTCGATCGCCCCTTATTGGTAAAATTAAAATACAGTTCACAATTGTTATGGTTATGTAAGCTTTAATATATCATATTATGTAAAAGCTTATAAGTCAAAGTCAAATTGTTTTTATTCATGTAAACCATTTGTTGGCACTTACAAATAGTCAGAATTTAAATAGTTGCACGGTTCCAAGTCGTTGGTCCTATGGAGAAGAACCGGCAAGAAACTCCATGGATATACTCTTTTGAAATAATATATGAAAGTATTACAGTCTTCAATATAATCGTAAAAAGATATGTGAGGATAATGCATGCCAATGTGTGGGATAAATACACACATATTTATGCACAACGATAATTAAATGCCTTACAATTAGATTGCTATGGCAGTTAAAAGCTGACCAGTCCCGACAGAGGGCACCTAAAGAGAAAGAGGGCAAATAAAATATAAGGTCCCTTAGCTATAATATCTGTTAAAGTACAGAATCCAAAGTATAAACTCATTTTCAATAACCTAGAAACGTCCAATCCACCACGTCGCACATTCCGGGATGAATTCCCGATAAATTCTCCATTACCGGGACTAAAGAATCCGACAGGCATCTGTAATAACGTCTGTAATTGGAAGACGGTTTCAATAGAATGTTTTAGATCTCGCTTTAATAATTTACGGATAAGAGACGTTCGAGTGTTAGTCGTGAATAAATAAAATGAATAAATTGAAGAGTTTTGTCATTAGGAGGAGAAAAATGGCACCCAATGTTTTTTGGAGGAACTCCGCAATTGAAGCTTCTTGTGATAGTGGAAAACCCTTTTGCCAAAACCTTTGCAATATGACTAACATATTGGTAACCGTGTGGTACCGGCTCAGGATACCAACACTCCATCTCCTCCCGTGAACGGGATGAAATGGGGTGATGGCATTCTGAGCCGGCACCATACGGCAAAAAACTACCTAGAGCATAAGAATCTGTTCTGTGTGAGGATCCAGGACCCGTGTCGCAGAAGATACGAACTAAGCCACTGTCAAACTTTGATGCGCTACACAGAACATACCTGGCTAACAGAAGTTCTTTACCCACTCCACATCCCCTCCACGCAGGGTCCACCACAAGTCCGTAAGCAGTCAGATATTTGTCCACATTGTAGCGTTCGAAGATGTCTACACTCTTGCTCACCAGGTCGACTGCTCCGAAAAGTTGGGCCCAGATCTTATCATCGGTCTAAAATTAACAGAATATGTTTATAATGGCTATTTTTGTGTAACAACATCGCAGTCCACGGGATACGGGACTTTTCTAAGTTGCAGTTGGTATCTTGAGTTGACCAGACGTCTGGCAATATCTTTAAAAAGCAGATGTGCACTCGGACCCCATGACCGGAGCGTTTCGACCCCAGGGCTGTCCAATTTGTTGACAAAGAATTAGCATTGCCATTCTACGTGGCAATGCTGCCAGTCTTCTGGGAATTTTACCGGTTGACAGCGAGAAAGAAGGAGCACTTTGACGCCTAACTACCACCTTTCTTGTTGTAGTTTTTATTTATATATTCGTTTATTTTAGATAAGTGACATAGTAGTAGACTAGGTAAGACCTTCTTTTTTTTTATTGATCCGGTTGAAATACGTCATGTACTTCCTTCACCCCGGGAAAGGGCGAAGGGGCATGCCGGACTCCTACCAGCTAAAACCACCGGAGTGATCATGGTCGGCACCGAAGGGAGGCTCCAGGAACTCGAAAGATCTCCATCTAGAAGACTAGGTAAGACCTAGGGATGTAGTTTTCCGGGAAAGAAGACAATTACGGATGCAGCAGTCGGGAGAGGCAGAAAGTTCTATTGGTCTCATTGATGTAGGTATACATTATCGTAACTAACTCGATGATTGATGAGAGTAAAATGGATGCTGCCCGCGCAACCGTCACGAAAATCCGACATAGTGAAGTTGGCCGTCAAAGTTTGATAACAGGAAAATGGGGAGCTGCGCGTGTAAACCGTCGGAAAAATCCAGTACCTATGACCTACGTCAAATCCGTCAAAGATAATTAAAAGTACAAAAGTTATTTTACTGACTAATAAATTATTTTAAATATATTTGACTCGTCTGTGGCAATACATTTTTTAACATTATTTTCTTAAGAGACTATAACATAACTCTTCAAAAAATTTGTGATAGATTTTTAAATGATCGGCAACGCGCGAGTATTTCCTCTGGTGTTGCGATCGTGCATAGGTTTCGGTAATAGCTAACCTCTTTACCACTTTAGCGGTATTAAAAGTATTAAAAATGATTTCACCTGTCAAGCCAGCCTGTTTTAGAGCTGTAGCCAGCTGTAAGCTCTACTACCATATAAACCACACCTGAAACGGCTCTTCCTTATCCCCCATGCAGATAACAGATAGCACGTTGACGCCCACGATCCTCGAAGGTTGCTCATCATTGTCCTCAACACAAACCAGTGACAGGTTCTCTTTGAGGGGGGTACGCCAGAGCTTTTGGAGTTCAGCCAGCGCTGATGGGTACTTCTGAATGCCTGTGAAAACGTTCAAGTTCATTATCTTCTGATGATGTCAGCATTTGTAAGCATCGTGTCGCCGGGAGTCTTAAGCTCGCTTATCATGTGTTTAAATGACCGATCTTAGCAATAATTTGGATCCTAAACATTTAGATCTTTATTCGATCATCAGCGTCCGCACCTGTTTTTAACCAATCTAACTAGAAGCCAAATTAACGATTGGCAACTGATACTAAAAACCGGACAAATGCGAGTTAAACTCGCATGGAGAGGGTTCCGTACGATGGATATGTTATCTAACGTGTTTTTAGGAATCAGAACGTCCGATGGAAAATTGGCGGAACCCTTATTATACCCTCGAGTGTCTGTCCGTCTGTCACAGCCATGTTGCTCCGAATCTACTGGACCGATTAACTTAAAATTTGGTACTCGCATGGATTTCTGTGACCCAAACACGTACGTGTGACGTAAATAAATGAATTTTGAATATGGGGGCAACTTTTGAGGGGAAATATAGAAAAAAAAAAAAATTTAGTTGCGAGAGTCTCAAATGTATTTGTTTTATAATTTTAAAATGTATCGTTTTAAAGTTATTTAAGAAAGTAGACGAAAATTTACCGTGTTTGTTCCACCTCTCACCATTCTTTTAGGTTAGTAACTGAACGTACTTGGTAAATATCTTGGATACTTACCAATATACTTGCATGGTGGTTCATCTTTCGTGAAATATCGTGTGAGCAGTGCCATAGCTTGCTCGTGCATGTCTGCAGTAAGGTCCTGGATGCGTAAGGTCCCTCTGTCTGTGCTGAACTGGTGCCAAGTGGTCGGGAATGGGATGTGTGGAGGTCGTGTGAACACCATCTGAGGGCCAATTCTCGTAATTAATTTACACTGTGACTGAAACTTGACCGAACTGAGATTAAATTATGAATTGACCGAAAAAATGGTATTCTGCTACTCTTAAAGTTCAGTCGGATTTCAGTATAATCTCGATCTAGTCTCATTTCAATCTCAATTTTGACGTTTATTTAATGACAATTTAGTACATGTGACAGTTCGAAATGTTAGCAGAATACCGTTTTGACTGCGATCAACTTTCGATCCGTGTCCGATCTCATCACAGTGTAAGTTCACGTTTGACGTTGTTTGTTAGTTTAGGAGAATACCATTTGTGACATTTATGACACTGAGACTAGATTGGAACTATATTTTGAACGTTTTTAAATTACGAGAATTGGCCCTCTGATTAAATAAGAGCTTCGTTCTTTTCGTGACAGTAAATCTTCGTATCCATTATTCTTGACGGCATTCGCGCAGTAGCAAATAGTTTTGCTATCTGCGCGACCTGTCGCGGTTTCGATCACTGGTCAGACCTTTCACGAGACCAGACCAGTCACAGCATCATGTAGTACAAGTCTGTCTTAGACTGGCCATACAGTCCGTATGTACTTACTTTTTTGGAGTTTACTCTTTAAGAAAGGATTTATATTTAAGGCCACCGGTATGAAACATTTATGAGAAGTGAAATTCTGTCGAGCCTGTTTTTTTTTGCTAACCATACAAACATTTGTTCGGGAATCGCAGGTGGCGCAGTAGTCGACTGTATCGGCTACTGCACCAACCGTGTCGTCATGTATGTGTCAAATATAGATAAATATTGTAAGTTTTTCTGAATTACCAAATTAAACGTTTGGTTTTTTTTTTTTCATTACTCATATTCGCACTTCAATAATACGCAAATTGTGTGTAAACATTGAAGAACAAAAACAGATTTTGTGCATTTATATTTATTTATTTAGTTTCGGGCGTACGACACAATTGGGTTACAGCTGAAAACCAGCGTTAGGTGGTCAGTTTGCTGCCACCTAGCATTATGCTGAGCTGTTAGCCCTTTGGCACTATAATTTTACTACTGCACGATTTGTACATAGCTGATGTATTTAGTTTATAGTTGTTATGTTTAGTAGTTGTAAGATTTTTATTGTGTGTACTGTTTGTGCTAATAAAAACATTTTTCTTTCTTTCTTTCGACATTTATAGTATTATTTCACTTAATATATATAAATATTGATATTTAATATCATTATTATTAATTATCAATACGCAGCGAAGTGATTGACATTGCACTATTTTTTACTGTTTTTAAGAATTAGCACTGGTTGACATTATAGATTAATTAACATTTAATAAAATTTGAAATACTATTATTGGATCCTCTGCAGGAACCAATATTAGTATGTCTTATAGGTAGGGGCGTTTGTGCAATTGAGATGTACACGGCACAGTCTAAAATATAAACCGATTACAGAGTATAGAAGCTATACACAATATTTTTAAAGTACAGATTATATAATATGACACAGCTTTTCGAATACACATACTCTTCTACCCAGCTAGTCGTATTTCATAAAACAATGTGTAGATAACAAGGGTTATGATTAAGAACTCACCCCTTGAATATATGAAATACGTTACTTGGGTATTGAACCCTGCATCAACGACCACAACAAACTCAGTAATCGACTATTTAGTGAACATCAAGTGACTTAGTTGGAGGAATAAACACAATTTTTAGTAATGCACATCATACTAATTGCTAAAAGTGTACAAGGATTGATTTGGTGGATAACTTTCTTTGCAGGAGAGTTAATTTCACGAACTCAAAGCCCAAAAACAATTTCATTTTAAAATTATTAACTCTAATTTATATTCTGTTATGACACTGCTACGCCGGCCAGGCGTTACTGCTACGCCGGCTACGCGCTGTGCTGATACACGGCTCCGTAGCCGTGCCGTACAGCCACCGTAGCATCACGCAAGTTGTCGACAAAGTCATTAATATGAGAAAGATAGAATATTATAATCAAATACGTAATAACGGCCAGCGGCAGGGAAGCAGTAGGCCCGCGAAATAGGTCAATATTTGATACTATAATTTTACATACATATTTTAACTCTTTTAAGTCATGACCCATCATTTCGGCCGAATAAAGTGCGCTGCTGGACACAGGCCTCTCCCAAAGATCACTGCAACGACTGATATGGGTGTGTTGTGTGCTCATTGGGGGTTTTACCATAATCGCAACGCTTGGCAGGTGGATTGGCGATCGCAGTTGAGTTGTTAATGTACTCGAAGGACGCTGATATGGGTGTGTTGTGTGCTCATTGGGGGTTTTGCCATAATCGCAACGCTTGGCAGGTGGATTGGCGATCGCAGTTGAGTTGTTAATGTACTCGAAGGACGCTGCTGCCCATCCTCCGGCTAATCCCATAGTCGCCTTTTACGACACCCACGGGATGACATGGGTTGGAGCTATTCGTAGCTGGCACCACCCAGCTTGTCGATAAACTAATTACATATCAAAAATATTGAATGTTATTATACAAAGACGTACTGACGGCTCAAGATTTAGATGTACAGTTCAGAGTTAGAACGAATCCCTGCACATAGCGCTTGTTTTCATCGCGGTAAGCTAAATAGGTCTACGTGAACTTTCCTTAAAACACATAAACTAGAAGGTCACTAACCGTTTTCCCGGATGTGTAATATATCAAACGTTGAACTGTCTGTTTGTCCGAACACCACGGCTGGCCGCGAGAGAGTGAAGCTTTAAAGGGATGAAAGGGGGACGTGACACACCGAGTGAATCGGGAAATAATATTTATATATTACTTTTATTTCTATTATGAAATAAATATTTGTGTATTTATTCATAGGTACGGGTTGGCTTTAGTATGGTCCGTTTTGGTTACATAGTATTTTTTGGAGTTTGTTACACTGTTTCTTATTCTTGAGAATTAACATTAAGACTAAAATAGCTGCTTTTATTTTTATTTATGGACGTTCCAAAAGTGCAAAATGTTATTTTGACTATTGTAAGTTAACTACGTGTTCTTTTTAGTCTTTCACCGGTTCCTCAATCTTTGGGCATGTTTTATTTATACATAGAACATTTGCTGTTAGTATGAAGAAGATGGCTACTCAATATTTAGCAGCTTTCGGGTATACCTTACTACCAATATAATACTTTAAATATCAGCCTCAAAAGAGCTCATTAGCCGCTTGTTAGACCTATATATAAAAGATCTGGGTTATTTTCCAAATGATTGTGGAATTACAAAAATGATTCAAAATAATATCAATGATTAAAAAAAACAGTTATTTCACAAAAATCCTTTTTTTGGACAATATCACATACCAGATGAAAAATAAATTCAAAATAATGCTTTCCAATTATGACCAGTCATAAAATTAGTCTTATATATACATTATATTATTAACTTCACGTTTGTTGAATTATTTTTTAAATTACCGAGCTATATTACCAAAAATATTACTCAAGTCAGGACATGTTGTCATAGAGATAAGTATTTCGTACGCGTTTTGCGAAGCTATAGCCGCTGCCTGTCATTATGAAGCAAGTTATAGCCAACGTGATTCTGGCATTCATACAACATGCCACTGACAGCGGATGAAGTCAGCAGCGTCCAGCAGTCAGCAAGTCGAACTTCAAATAAAATTAAATAGGTGGAAAGGTCAACCAGATGCTGTCACGCAGGGGAGATAGAACCGAGAAGAGTATCCAGTATATTATCGCCTTGTTGAAGGTGACCGATCTGGACGACGTATCATCATATCATATTGCTTATTGTTAATGAAGCATGCGTCATGCACGTGAACGAGTGCCGTCTGTTGGGATTATCATATTAATGTTGCCATGACAATTGAAGCAAAAACTCTAGTAAATATTAAAATCAGGCTTGTTTAGTGTATCATTTTTAAGAAGTTTATACTCTTTTCTTCTGCATTGTCCTCACCTTATCCTAAATTCAAGGACATTGTAAAAAAAAGTACCAGTATGATTTAAAAAGAGTAACCATGGAGTTTCTTGCCCGTTCTTCTCCATAGGAAATCTACAGCTTGGAACGCAGCAACTAAAATCTTAACGATTCGTAAGTGCCTATAAATGGTTTTACATGAATAAAAAATATTTTTATCTTTTATCTTTAATTTCCATAGATTTTACAAGCTTTTATCTAACTTGCCTTATTAGTATGGATCAAATCTTGCAACAGAACTTTCGATTGAGCTGAAGTTTTGCATACACGTTTAGTTTGGATGACAATGCGTGGTTAGGTAAGTGACGTCATTCTAAATCCAATATGGCGGATTCCCAAAGATGGCGGACCAGTTTTTTTATTTATTTACCTCCATGATATGGGTATCCAATGAAAGGGTTTGCTGAGAAAAATACCAAAATAGTGAATAAAAGCTTGTTTAAAAAAGTTTTTTTATTAATAACAATCTTATTGCATGCAATTGCATAATATATCTCTTTATGTAATATCATTTGGAAAACGTGATTGGAAAAGCCTCTGGTTGAAAAATGTAATAAAATTGTTGTTGGATATAGATCATAGCATTTAATTTTAATTTTAGAGACGTTATTAAATTGTATAACACACTGTTGACAATCCCCACATCATCATCATGTCAGCCCAAGGACGTCCACTGCTGAACAAAGGCCTCCCCCACAGATTTCTATAATTGTGTCATCATTTTGGGGGGTATTTGCTAAAACTCACCACGCTTGGCAGGCGGGTTGGTAAGCGCAGAATGGCAGCTGTTCCACAGGCGGAACGCTGCTGCCCATCCCCCTGGTTTAGAGTCCCTTAGTTACCTTTTACAACATCCATGGGAGGAGATGCTTTATCCTAAAAGAACACATACAAAATACACATATAAATAAAAAAATTGCACTCCGGGAGTGCCGACAGAAGTGAAAACTTATTTTGACGCGTTAGGAGATTTTATTTCATGTAAAAATACACGTACCGCGGTAAAAGAAGTTTTCACTTCAAGCGTCTCGTAACGGTGTCGCGAGTCCAGAGATTTTATCTCATCTAAAAATATGCGTACCGAGCTGAAAGAAGTTTTCACTTCAATAATAAACTTTTCTCCTTAGTACAGAATTATGATGCCATAAGGCATGTACTCGAATTAAATAAATAAATTTAATTTTCGAATTTAGATAATTTTCTTCGCTCTGTGTGCCCCGATCTCAAAAGATGTCGTCACCAAGTAATCCGAGGCAGCTAAACGGTATTTAATTTGATATCCCACGACATTTATATCGTCCTCTTATCGCGTCATCCATATAGGTGTCGCTTCAGTCGTAAATTCCTATAATAATTAGGGATTGCTACCGGAGACTTTGGAGACGTTATATTAGCGATAGTATTTAAAACTGAAAATCAATGTATCAATAATGCTAATATAATCATTAATCAATTCTTTATGAATACATGTTGTCGCTGTGATCAACTTGCATATTTATACTATATAATTTTATTAGTTTGGTATTAATTGTAATAATATTAACGGGTAATTGTCATTTAAGTTAAGAATATATATTGATAGTTTGTAATAACGTCATGTCCGGTAAAAATAGTGGGTACTCGAACATTTTAATAAGTTTGATAACGACTAGGCTTCAGTAGTTTCAGTTTTGGTTCAGAGAACAAGTGTTATCAATTTATGTAACTAGATTAAAAGTGAGTGTTCTGCAAACGATTGTATTATAATGCTTAAGTTTCGTATACGATGCAGTAATTATGTATTAAATGTATTTCTACTAAAAGCGACTGTTTCAATATCATCATTTCGGCCAGCTAGTATCAAATAAAATCAAAGTTACTGGCCCCAAGTTATTTGTGTCCGCGCAATCATCATTTCGGCCGAATGAAGTCCACTGCTGCACACAGGTCTCCCGAAAAATCACCACAACGATCGATATGGGTGTGTTGTGGGCTCATTGGGGGGTTTTACCTTAATCGCCACGCTTGGCAGATGGGTTGGCGATCGCAGTTGAATTGTTAATATACTCGAAGGACGCTGCTGCCCTTCCTCCGGCTAATCCCTTAGTCGACTTTTACGACACCCACGGGAGGACATGGGGTGGTGGTATTCTGAACTGGCACCACACGGCAGTCTGAACCGGCACCACACGGCTGATTCAATATAGAAAAGTGTAAAATATAACATATACGAAATAATTGTTATTTATTATGACGTTGCTATCGAGGAAATAATTACTGAAGTGCGAAAAACTGCAGTGAACAAAATCTCCAAACGCTTCGCGAACTATCCCCACTACTTTCGGTAAATGTTGCTTATCATCGCAAGCGTGTCAAGGCTGTTCTTAATTTAGAAGAATATATGCATATAAATAATACATTTTTTTGTTTTTATTTTTTTCATGGCAATTGTATTCTATTTTGCCAGTGTCAAGTTAAGATGTCACATTTTATTTAAATTAAAAGAGAATGTTTTTTTTTAAATTAAATGTATTTACGAAGTTAAATTAATTAATAATCCCGGTATTCCAATCGGTACTACAATCACAGGCACAGTTGAAATAAATGTCTGTAAGCTGTGCAGTGTGGCTAAGAATAGCAGCACCCCATCCCATCCCGTGGGTATCGTAAAAGGCGTATAAGGGACGCGTAACGAGAGGGATGGGCAGCAGCGTTTCTTCTGTGGCACAGTGATCATACTGCACTCGCCAACCCGCCTGCCAAGTCTGGTGAGTATTGGCAAATACCCTCCAAAATGTTGACACAATTGTAGAAATCTATGGGGGAGGCCTTTGTTCAGCAGTGGACGTTTAAATGGCCGATATAAAGATGAAGATATCGTGTACTGTTTGTATAATAATATTGTGCTTTAATTCTTCTTCATAGTTCGCCAACCTAGGGCCAGCGTGGTAGACTAAGGCCTAACCTGGAGTGGTGCTATATTCTTAATCCGGACACCACACGATATAGAGACAATATATAAAAAGTAAAACAAAAAAATACTTAATCTAAACAACCTACGCACACTATCGAGAACATTTTGTAGCCCTTTCAGTTGCTATATTTATTCTGTATTTTTTTTAATGATAAACAATAAAAAAGAAACCTAAGTGTAAGTGAACGGTTGTAGCGCGCTGTCCCGTGTAATTCATATACTGATAAGTCATCTTGTCCTCTAAAGTAAGTTTTTATACGTACTACAGAACGACATATTTATTGTGAAAATCCTACCTCTTGAACGAGTCAGAACGCCTCTTCAGATGTTTCCTTCACCGTTAACGCAAGTGATAATCAAATTCTGATCGGCACATGAATCCGAAAAGTCAGAGGTGCGGGCCGGGATCGAACTCAGACCCTCCTGGATGGAAGGCAAGCGTTTAACCACTAGGCTATCACTGCTTTTAAATTTGAACCCCATTACGTTATGTCAAACATGGTTTCAAGAGGCGTTCTGACTCGTTCAAGAGGTAGGATTTTCACAATAAATATGTCGTTCTGTAGTACGTATAAAAACTTACTTTAGAGGACAAGATGACTTATCAGTATATGAATTACACGGGACAGCGCGCTACAACCGTTCACTTACACTTAGGTTTCTTTTTTATTGTTAATCATTAAAAAAAATACAGAATAAATATAGCATAATTATATAGCATTCGTAAACCACAAAGGTTTGTAATTAATGCTACAAGTAGTCCAATATCTAATAAATAAATAAAATAGTAAACTAAAGTAAATTGAAAGTTGGTGAGTGCATTTCCAAGTAATTGTGTTTCCAAAAAAGTGGCGGCACGGTTGGTGCAGTGGCTGATACAGTCGACTGCTGCGCTCCGGGTCGTGGGTTCGATTCCCGCACGGAATAAATATTTGTATGATCTGCAGGTAGTTGTTCCGGGTCTGGGTGTATTGTGTGTGAAATTTGTGTCTGTAAACGCACCCACGACACAGGAGAAATACTAGTGTGGGGCAAAGTTTTTAAAGAAAAAAAAAAAAAATTAGCATTTCATGTGCTCCAAGAAGTAAGACTTAAGTTTAAATTTAATATTAGTTGGCGTGAAGTCACTACGCAAATTAGAAGGTAAGTTATAAATGTACAAATGGTCAAGTCCGAAATCCGGCAGGATATAGTTATAATACGTAATTAAATATATTCTGTGGAAAGGAAACCTTGAGGCCCTGGTTACGTGCACATACAGGACCTTTTATTCTTTTTAGCGTGTCGAAACGGATAGGAAGAATAGAAGAAATAGAAACGAGATAATCATCATCACCGTGTGACGAGGTCATCCTTTATCTTCATTTCAATCAACCTCTTCCATGACTTCATACCTTTTATCTCCATCACTGTCCACCTCGATTCATTCTTTCATCATATCGGCCATTCATACGTCCACTGCTGAACAAAGGCCTCCCCCATAGATTTTCGCAACTGTGTCATCATTTTGGGGGGTATTTGCCAATACTCATCACGCTTGGCAGGCGAGTTGGTGAGCGCGGTATGGCTACCGTTTCACAGAAGGGACGCTGCTGCCCATCCTCCGGCTAATCCCTAAGTCGACTTTTACGACCTCCACGAGAGAAGCTGGGAGTGGTGCTATATTCTTAATACGGACACCACACGTAAATGTCTACGTACATAAAATTAAATAATGTTTCGCAGGACGACTATGAGACACATATCCAATAAACATTTTTCAAAAAATGTACCGGCTTCAAAATCCCTACACGATATAAAAATATTAAATCCACTGTTTTTTTTACATGTGTCTTTGTTTAGAACAAAGCAATAGAACTTGAAGGATAAACGGACAACCCAGTGATATCTGACGTACTTCATCTTCTGAGTGTTATTTTAACACAGTTGCTGAAGCACTATGTAATAAACAGAAACGACATTATCATTATTCCACGATTTATAACTGTAGTCATACTAGCTCGTATATCACTTTTAAATTTTTGGCATGAAGCTGTTGGATGCGTTTAGTCCAATGAATTTACAATCTGTGTAATCAATTACCTTAAAACTACATGCTACTGCATGCTTATATATGCTGCTTATAAACATAGTGGTCTGCTAATTATGGTGGTACTAATTTTATTGATGGGTTAAACTACCACAACAAATATAAGGTATTGGGTAGTGCTTAAGTAAGTATACTGGAAGAAGACTGAAGTTTAACGGAACATTTCTTTTTTTAAACGTTGCCCCACATTCGGATTTCTCCTGTGTCATGGGTGAGTTTACAGACATGAATTCCACACACAATAACACCTAGACCCGGAAAACTACCTGCAGATCATACAAATAGTTGTACCGTGTGGGAATCGATCGAACCCACGATCCGGAGCGCAGCGGCCGACTGTATCAGCCGCTGCACCAACCGTGCCGTCTAATTGAAAAGGTTACTCTGTGATGGCGGTTTATAGTATCCCCTCCACTATCGAATATTATATAAATCTACCTATTTATACACCTGAAGCTTACATAAAAGGTGCCTAATGCGTCAAGCGAGACAACTAATAATCTTTTTTATTGACGTATCGTTGGGGGTGGAGTTCGATAAGAATTGAGCCGCAACCCCGGCAGGTATCGGGCCGTCGCTTGGTCTAACAGGCACCGTCTTTTTGCTACCTAGCCAGCCGGACTGCACTGCATCGCGCTGTCTCGGGCCTCTTCTGATGGGTGACGAACTGCCCGAATATCGTCGTACTTTGGCCGCACCTCGTGGAGGCCGGAGATCGGTCAGCGCCCACCAGCACCGGGTGCGTTGGATTGAACCACGGCTGGGCCGGAAACGAGACTAAACAATCATCGACCGCCGCGATTAGACCACGTCGCTGCGTTGCTGAAGCTGGGCACTCCTCCTCGTGTTGACAGATGCAGTTGTAGTCACCCACTTTGTCTTTTGCTGGAGCAGATAAACATATTCTAAGTGAAAACGTTTCCCAAAATTTAGTTTTATATGCTCCACCATATAGAACCAAATTTTAGGATATTTAGCCAGTGTGGTGCCGGCTCAGAATGCCACCACCCAATCTCTTCCCGTGGGTGTCGTAAAAGTCAACTAAGGGATTGGGGAAGCCAGAGGATGGGCAGCAGTGTCCTTCGAGTACATTAAAAACTCAACTGCGATCGCCAACCCGTCTGCCAAGCGTGGCGATTATGGCAAAACCCCCCAATGAGCATACAACACACTCATATCGGTCGTTGTGGTGATCTTTGGGGAGGCCTGTGTCGAGCAGTGGACTTCATTCGGCCGAAATTATGATGATCCAATCAAAAAAATAGAAGGGTAGGGAAATCTAAAGGATCAGAGGGAAAGGGGGTATGGGGACGAGAGTTTAAGACTGCCATTACGGTTACCGATTCGCGGTCTCCTCTCAAGGACTCGTCTGCTCCAACGGCCATTAATCCTTAGACAACATGGTCAGCTCAGTGCCACATCAACTTGAAATTTTGCAAGCTATGTCGGTGACTCCAGTTATTTTCCGGATACATACATTCTGGATGATGTTCCATAAAGAAACTCCAAGCATATCTCGTTTCATAGCTCGCTTTACGACTTTGATTTTATGGACTTGCCCAACTGTCAGTGACCACGTCTCTACACCGTATGTCATGACAGGAAGGAGGCACTTGTTGAAAACTTTTGTCTTTAAGCACTGCGATATAGGCGATGAGAAGACTTGGCGAAGCTTACCAAATGTTGCCAAACTCAACGGAATCCTTCGGTCAGGTTCTTTCTCAAAGTTTTTTCTACCAAGTCGAATTACCTGTCTCAGGTAGACATATTTCTTTACGACTTCGAGCGTCGATCCTTCAATATAGGTCTACATTGAAGGATCGGCGATCTGGATATATGTGAATTGAACATAACCTTAGTTTTGTCCAAATTCATCAAGATCGATACACCGAGAGGCTTCGTTTAGCCCAGATGCTCTAGCGACTTGCCATTATGATGATGTCGGCAAAGCGAATATGTGAGATTCCAGTCTAGCGTCTTAAATACGCCTTCGAACGCATCGGTGAAGAGCTTAGGGGACATTCATTTGGTCTCACCACTTTATGCAATTGGATGGGGCTGGTCTTTTGATTCTTGATCTGGACGGTCATCGAGGCAATGTTATACAGACATTTCAACACATCAAAATACCGCCAGTCAATCTGACATCGTTACAGAGCATCCACATCTGACGATATTATTTTATTGTATTAAAATAAGTTTAGTCCCAACAACATACCACACTAAAAATATCAAGAAACTGTGAGTGATTATGATTACTGAGTGCATCGAAACAATTTTTTATTAGTCTTGTAAGGTAGATAAAATAACTTTTTAAATCTGTAACGGCGCTTTTCACCTTCGTCGACCACGAGCCCTGCAAAGTGTTCGAAACGTCAGGAAAAACGAAAAACATATGCGATGTAATCCGATTAAAAGTGTTTTATTATATGTATTAGTATAAATATCCTATAAACCTCAAGAAATGGGCTATCAAATGCAAAAAGAATTTTTCAAGTCCGATTAGTAGTCGCAGAGGTTAGCGCGTTAAAAAAAAACAACGAAACTCTTCACCTTTCTCATATTAGTATAGATTTAGGTTATGCTTTGTGCGCAGTGCACAATGTTTACTTTTACAAGTACAAGTGCATAGATAATGTTATGGTGAGCCATTTTCGTCACATTACAAATCGCCTTAATTATTTTACGGTAGAAACGATAGCAAGGAAATGGTAGAGCATTAACGGGCTACAAAGCCAATGGTGCCATATACGACACCGTTCAAATGGTTACGTTTTGCGTGTGTGACTATTTTTCTAGGTGTTATTAATGTGAAGATTGTCTATTCTTTAGCTCCGCGACTAGCTTGCAACATTCCTTATAAACAACAAGTTCGTTGTTCTTCAGCTAAAAATCTTTGTTCTCAAATGGTATACAAAGAGAGGTGCAAGGTGTATCGGGAAGTGGGGTCGAGTGGGCTGTTATCGTCCGTTTTTAATTTTTGTCATTCACTTTTTTGTTTTAACCTTATCGGTTGTACTCCCATATTGCCAGAATCACCACACGTGGCAGATGGTGACAGAAGTCTGTTTATTAATTTCTAATACACTGTTGTTATCAAGACAATGTGTTCATTGTTAAATATAAATAATTAAGAACAAGGACATATGGTGTCACGTGTGGTGCCGGTTCAGAATACCACCATCCTATTTCCTCCCGTGGGTGTCGTAAGAGTCGACTAAGGGATCAGCCGGTGGATGGGCAGCAGCGTCCTTCGAGTTATCATTAACAACTCAACTGCGACCGCCAAGCGTGGCGATTATGGCAACACAACACACCCATATCGGTCGTTGTGGTGATCTTTGGGGGAGGCCTGTGTCCAGCAGTGGACTTAATTTGGCCGAAATGATGATGATGACATATACACATACACATGTATGGTCTGCAAGTAGTTATTTCGGGTCTGGGTGTTTATGCATGTAGGATTTTTGTCTATAAACTGCACTGGAGAGAGGCAAGGATGGGACATCGTTCTCTAAAAGACGGAGGAGCAGACTCTTTGGGACGGAGACTACATAGCATAGTTTACGGTTTGAGTCAGGCTTCTCGGGAAAGTAGATAAGAACTAATATACCACTTGTTAGACTCCTAGAGACCTTAGTATGCAGAAGTAAAGACATAATGCCATGTGTTGCGTTAGTGTGGTAGACTATCGGGGAGCTTGTTGTTTTACGCTTCAGTCTTACTTAAACCACATAATATCTGTTTCATGATTCAGAACCAAGGATTTCCATATCCCATTTCCATATACTACTAATATGCGTACTAGATAGATAGATAGTTTAGAATCTGCTGATTGTTTAAACCACAGGCCGGTGTTCGGGAAGAACTCTTGGCAGAATGGCAATGTAGGCGGGACACATTTATTAAGGGCCGTCACTTATACCAGTTCTTTCCATCCGTTCGTGAGCGGCTGGCAAGTGCATGGTTAGAAGTAAATTATTGCGTGGCTCAATTTCTCACCGATCATGGTAACTTTAGGAGTAAATTATTTAGCTTCAAGCTTGTTGTCTCACCATTCTGCAAATGTTCAACACGGGACTGTGAATATGAACAGTCTGCACATCATATTCTGTGGGAGTGTGTTCTTTGGCAAGATGAATGCAATATTATGTTTGACAGCTTGCAAGTTACACCAGTATATGGAACAGAGACGAGGTCACTCACAATAGGCCTCATAAGAAAGCTCAAGGTCACTCAGCGAGCTATGGAGAGAGCTATGCTTGGTATTTCTCTACGAGATCGAATCAGAAATGAGGAGATCCGTAGAAGAACTAAAGTTGTCGACATAGCTGAAAGGATTAGTTAACTGAAGTGGCAATGGGCAGGGCACATTGCTCGTAGAACTGATGGCCGCTGGGGCACAAAGGTTCTAGAATGGAGACCGCGCACCGGAAAACGCAGCGTGGGACGACCTCCAACGAGGTGGACAGACGACCTGGTGAAGGTCGCTGGGAGTCGTTGGATGAGGGCGGCATGTAACCGCTCGTTGTGGAAATCTAAGGGGGAGGCCTTTGTTCAGCAGTGGACGTCCTGTGGCTGATATGATGATGGTGATGATGATGAAGTTACATCCGGAGTTGTTTACTATACAGACCTTGTTGCAACTAGGACGAATTTCCGTGCGTTCAGGCGTTTTTGCCATACCTACTATTGGAATCAGTCACAATAGCTAACATAGGACCCGTAATTAAATATTTATAAACATTTTTGTACCCGTGGTGCTTGGCAACTAGGCTTAAGCTAGTTGTACACTCCCAATTATTGTGCTTATGACCTATAGTATTTTCTCTGTCTCCTGCTTGCTACGGAGGGAAGTGGAACGTATATTCTTTCCTACTGCTCCATTTTCTTTTCTGATTAATTTCGTTCGTTCCAAGACAGTTCTTTATTTCTCTGGGACACACCGACCTTCATTGGTCGGTGTTCTTTTGGGTGGTCGCCATTATAGATCATGGCTAACAGGAGCTGCAGTGGTAGGGAAAGTGCGGCGTGCTTGTCCCAAAAAAAAATCCTACTAGATACGCTCTTCAGAAGGAGCATTGTATTCCAATAAACTGTCAATATGAATAAGATAAGGTCTATTCAAATTAATAACATATTTATTCTTCCTTGAATCCTTGCCCATCGACTGGACAAACTTTTATTTGGAAAAGCACGTCTACTGTAAGAACATTATCGTCGATGAGAAAAGCAAAAGAAAATATAAGCAGTTAATCTACAAAACAGTCTACCAACACACAGTTACTGTGTAACATAAATAAAACATTCAAACATCCCATCGACTCATTTATTATAAATTTCTATAGCTTACGTCAATACAGTTCAAAGTTTAAAACTAATGGATGATAACAGTTCCATTCACCCTGGACCACCGTTCGCAATGTACTTCGTATTTGGCAGACGGCCAGCTTGGAAATCCTCCAGATTTCATTTATACGTCTCAACAACAGTTCAATATAGTCTATTTAACCGAACGGACGTTGTTTCAGTAGTAAAACATAACAAACAAATAATAAAACACATTCAAATTATAGAATTTCCATAAAATTGAGGTTATTTGTCGCTTCACGGGTGCCAAAGCGGGAAAACGCGCGCCTTTTTCAGCAAGACAAAGGTCATTGTGTTATTATTCCTCTGTGGATTTAATTTATTTCGGTCGTCAGGTGATAAAAAGGTAAGAAGTTCTGCTTTTGCTTTTCTATTATTGTGCTTTAGCTGTTTCGTAATAGAAAATATATATTATATAATTCGTTACTATGAAAATGAAACAATATTCATTTTGGATCTTTTTATTTTTCTGAGCTGAGAATATGATTGACTCGCTGTAACCAATGCATTAATTTTACATAACATATACTACACAATATATGGCTTTTAGAACCAATTTATAATTCCTTTTTGTGAAAATAGTTTCTTAATTTATAACCTACCGACATGCCTGTATTAGCAGAAATCCAAGTTATAATCATCCATAATAAGTTATTTCGTTATTGCCAGTCACATTTGGCAAAATACATCCACAGCTGAACAAAGGCCTCCACCATAGAGTTCCACCACAATTGTGTCGCCATTTTGGGAGGAGTTTGCCAGTACTCACCACGCTTGGAAGACAGATTGGTGAGTGCAGTATGGATACTATTCCACGGAAGGGACGCTGCTGCCCATCCCATCCATTTAGAGTCCCTCAATCGCCTTGTACGACATCCATGGGAGGACATGGAGACGTTATCACCAGTTTCGTTATTTCCAATATCAAACGGAATACCAAATGCATCACATCAGCAATCAATTTTGATATATTAATATATTCAATATTTTTAACAATAGATCCAACCAAAAAGGTAAATATTGCTCATTAGTAAGCCATTACAGAACCAAGCCCGAAGACGCTCACAGCACGATAAATTTCCTTATTATCATTTTTAACGAATTCATCTTTAGTGTTTTTTTTTTTAAACATGTGTTGTAAGATTTTGCTGAACAAATATTGTGTTTAATTGGTAGGTATTGACCCAAGCTCTCACCCCCCGCAGTAAATGTCGTGCTATTTACTGGACACCCTGTATGAATACAACGATGTGTAAAAATTTCAAAACGATCGGTAAAGAACTTTGGGAGATTTGCAATTTTGAACAAACTAACATTTTTTTTATATATGTATAGATAGATTATGAGTCTCCTGATATGATAAAAACATGCGCGTATATGAATACAACTATGTGTAAAAAATTCAAAACGATCGCTAAAGAACTTTGGGAGTTTTGCGATTTTGAACAAACTAATTTTTTATATATATATATAGATAGATTATGAGTCTCTTGATATAATAAAAACATGCGCGTATATGAATACAACTATGTGTAAAAAATTCAAAATGATCGGTAAAGAACTTGGGGAGATTTGCGATTTTGAAACGAACATTTTTTTTTATATATGTATATATAGATTGAGTAAAACACAGGAACTATGGTGCCCTTTCAAACACATTAAACTTCTGCTTTCGTGTGGTCAGTGGCCAACCTTGTGTCAGACTTGTTCAAGCAGCCCAAAGGCCTTCAACCTGGCTTTTTTTTTCTTTTTACCGACTTCGAAAAGGAGGAGGTTCTCAATTCGATGCGCATTTATTTTTTATGTATGTACACTGATTACTCCGAGATTTGTCGACTGATTTGAGCAATTATTTTTTAAACTGGTGCAAAATGCTTTCGAGTTGGTCCCATATAAATTTCATTACATTTGATCGAGTAGTTTTTTAAATAGCTTCAATAAACAGATTAATTTGACTGCGCTTATCTAGATGATGTCTTAATAGTTTCGAATCCTCTCAGATCAGAGAACCGATTTCAGTAATTTTTATTTTTACTGTTAAATACTGATACCAAAAATTAAAAAAGTTCTTACATATAATTACACTAAAAAGAAACAAATAAAACTTTTTACCAAAAAAAGACCGACTTCATAAAGGTTTTTTCCCTTTTTAAAGTCGGTATTTTTTTTTGTTAAAAAGTTTTATTCACGTGGTGAAATCCCCTTGGACTTCCTCCACCTTGGGAAGTTAACGTCTGCCGTCTTATGACAACAACCGGGACCGAAGATTTTACGTGCCCCCGGGTATGGAGACGCTCAGTTCAAATACCACTATACGGTCACCCATCCATAAACTGACCGCGCCAAGCGTTGCTTAACCTCACCGCTCGTTTACCGATCAGTGAGGGCAACTGACTGTGAGCGCCTCATCACTTTAAACCGTGATACTATGTCATTAATGCTATTAATAAATACATTACGTGATTTGACGTGATTTGATACGTGACACTGTTTTCAATACAAGACTGCCTACCTCTATAGAGAGATGAACAAACATGTAGTTAGTAGACGGCGCGGAGGCCCTGAGGTTAACGGACTTGCTTCTGAAGCACTAGGTTGTGGGTTCAGAAGCTCATCATCACCCGCCCTCTGCTGAACAAAGACCTCCCCCATAGATATCCACAATCGTGGTGTTTTTTTGTAGGGAATTTGCCAGTACTCACCACGCTTGGCAGGCGGGTTGGTGAGCACACTATGGGTAGTGTTCCACAGTAGGGACGCTGCTGCCCATCCCTCTGGTTTAGTGTCGTTTAGTCGTCTTTTACGACACCCACGTGATGAGATAAAGTGGTGCTATAATCTTAATAAAAAGGATCGGAAAATACAGGGTTCGGTCTTTAATATTTTTTGTATAATGTTTAAAATCTCAGTGAATACATTGTTTTTATAACAATTCATATATGAGAGTAATGTAGATAAAGGCAATCTATAACTGACGAGGTAGTGCCAAATGGGGGTTTGTATGGTTAAGTGTCCTCATTTGAGAAATAACACCATCTACACTCCAAGTTGGAGTTATCTATGAATCCGCTTGAACAGGTTTTCCTTGTCGCGGAGTGCCTCCCTCCGTGTTTCCTTCCCGGTTAGCTCAACTGGGAGGCGCTCTCCACGGCAGCAAGTAACGGAGTTCAGTTAACGAGATCAATTAGACGTAGCATATATGTTATATAGGTATATTGATATTCACAACTTCAACACTTCATCTTCATGGTGATGTTTATATATTTCAAATATAGCTTATTATCACAATATTTAAAAGCTAGTTTAAAAATAAGTAATTGTAATATTGTATGCAGACTATTTGTCAGAGCGACAGCTGTGAGTCGAACCGCTAGCGTTCAGAATCGAATGTGTTGTGATAATGATCAAAAGTATCTTTCTACCTAGTCTGTGATCAAAATATCAAGAGCGACTCTACGTCACAAATTCAAATTTTGATTTGAATAAAGAATGAATCGTGAGGTGGACAGTGATGGAGATAAAAGGTATGAAGTCATGAAAGAGGTTGGTTGAAATGAAGATGAAGGATGACTTCGTCACATCCTTACTTCGATCCACCACACCACACTCTGAAGTTAGTTAAGGGATTTTGAGGTTAGCCAATTGCCTTTGTTTAATGGCTTGACCAGCGACTTATCAAAACGGCAACCCACGGATACAGTTCTGGAATAAAAAAATAAAAATAAAACCCAAATTAAATAAGAGTACTGTTATGCAGTCCGTGTGGTGTCCGAATTAAGAATATAGCACCACTCCATCTCCTCCCGTGGATGTCGTAAAGAGCGACTAAGGGAATCTAAACCAGGGGGAGGGATGGGCAGCAGCGTCACTTCTGTGGAACATTACCCATAGTGTGCTCACCAACCCGCCTGCCAAGCGTGGTGAGTATTGACATATAAAATGATGACTTAGTTGTGACAATCTATGGGGGCGGCCTTTGTTCAGCAGTGGACGTATAAATGGCCGATATGAATCGCTTGACCAGCGACGAAAATTGACCACGCCCCCTCCCCTTATCTCCGAAACTACTGAGCTTAAAACTTTAAAAAAATATGAATCATATCTCTTTACCTATAGATTACAGAAAAACCTATAAGAAGGCTATGCTTAAAAGGACATGGTAAATCTTTTAATATTGTGAATACAAACTGACGTTTGTGGTTGGAATGTATGGGAAAACATGTTTTTCAATTACGATGTTAAGTTTGTTATAAGGATAAGTTATTGGTACAAGACTGAATTCAAGAATACACAATATACCTATTCACCAATTTCGGAACCACCTCCACGCGAGTTGAATTCACACTCTCCGGTTTTTTTTATCATAAAGAAAACGGATACAAACACGCTTAGAAAAAGTAGTCTCATGTAGGCGTCGCAGTCCATGACGAGGAGATGACCGTGTGACGTCAATTCTCGGTTGATATGACAACACCATGGGTGTACTGCTGCATAACCAGTTTATTTAAATTATATATCCTTCCTTATGCCGTCCACGGATGCGGTTTATTTATAGTATTCTTAGACTGATGGGCCACATGGCCCAATACTTTAAATAACGTTACCAACGTGTGACGCCATATCTCACATAATACTTGGCAGTATTTTGTAATTATGATTTAGTTCAAACGATTTGAATGAGAATTAATGCGTAGGTGGTGTTTGTAAATACTGGTACAGGGAGGTTACCATGAACTCTTACGATCAGTCAAAACAAACGCTGCCAATAAACTGGCCTGCTAAGTTGTACTATATCATTTAGTAGAACTGCACGGATTTTAATACATTTTTACCGACTTCGAAAAGGAGGTTATCAATTCGATGCGTTTTTTTTATGTATGTACACCGATTACTCCTAGATTAGTTGACCGATTTGAGCAATTCATATTTCAACTGATGCAGAATGCTTTCGAATTGGTCCCATATAAATTTCATTACATTTGATTGAGTAGTTTTTAAACCAGCTTCAATAAACAGGTTAATTTGACTGCGCTTATCTAGATGATGTCTTAATAGTTTCGATTCCTCTCGGATCAGAGAACCGATTTGAGTCATTCTTATTTTTAGTGTTAAATACTGATATCAAATTGGAAAAAGTTCTTACATTTATTTATTACTAAAAAGAAACAAATAAATCGTTTTAGCAAAAAAATACCGTCTTCAAAAACCCTACACCATACTGGTACAAGTCGGTTTTTTTTGTTTTGTTAAAAAGCTTTATTTACGGTTAATGTTCCACGAACACTCTATTTTCTGAAATGGACAAGGTATATAGTTTCTTGGCACTAATACACCATCTAAAATGGCGTTTACCAATAACATACACTGAGTTCAGGGTTTAGAATATTACATTTAAACATTTGTAACCAACACGAAATTGTTTAACACCAATACAACAAAATATTGCCGCCGCGACGGTAGTAGCGAAAAGAATTATATTTTAAACTAGCTGGGACCCGCGGTTTCACCCGCGTTTAATTTAAAACATATTTGGAGTACTTCGATATAGACACTTGACACAGAATATATACATTGGATTTCAAGGGTTTTTTTTGCGGGGATCCCTAATTATCGTTTCTAAAATAAAAGTAGCCTAAGTTATTCCTTATAACATCAGCTATCTGCCAGTGAAAGTCCCGTCGAAATCGGTCCAGCCGTTTCGGAGATTACCCGGAACAAACAGACAGACAGACAGACAGACAGACAAACCGACAGACAGACAGACAAAAAAAATAAAAATTGTTTTTTGTTATATCATCATTTCGGCCGAATTTAGTCCACTGCTGGACACAGGCCTCCCCCAAATATCACCACAATGACCGATATGGATGTGTTGTGGGCTCATTGGGGGGGTTTGCCATAATCGCCACGCTTGGCAGACGGGTTGGCGATCGCAGTTGAGTTGTTAATGTACTCGAAGGACCCTGCTGCCCATCCTCCGGCTAATCCCTTAGTCGACTTTTACAACACCCATGGGAGGAGATGGGGTGGTGGTATTCTGAGCCGGCACCATACGTTTGTTATATGTATCGTATATATACTTAAATATGCATTTAGTAAAAAGCTTTTATTTTGACACTAGCTGGGACCCACGGTTTCACTCACGTTTAATTTAAAAGAAATTTAGAGTACTTCGACATAGACACTTGACATAGAATATATATATTGGAATTCAAGGGTTTTATTTTTTTACACGGAACCCTAATTATGGTTCTAAAATAAAAGTAGCCTAAGTTATTCCTTATAACATCAGCTATCTGCCAGTGGAGGTCCCGTCAAAATCGGTCCAGCCGTTTTGGAGATTACCCGGAACAAACAGACAGACAGACAGACAGACAAAAAATTTAAAAATTGTTTTTTTGTTATAAGTGCCGTGTATACTTTCATATGCATTTAGTAAAAAGCTGTTATTTTGACGTTACAAACAGACACTTCAATTTTATTATTTGTATAGAAGATTACACACAGACACTTCAATTTTATTTATTTGTATAGATAAGAAGTGTTTTTGCAATATTTATTTTTGAGTAGGGACATAATTTTGGTTTTGCGTATTGTAAACTTCCGCAGTTTTCCGTGTGGTGTCCAGATTAAGAGTATAGCACCACTCCATCTCCTCCCATGGATGCGTAAAAAGCGATTGAAGGACTCTGGAATGTAACAATAAAAGTGGTTGCATTTTATGCCTTTGAGATTTTAATGAAACCTCTTTCTTTTTTATGCATATACCAAGTCTATTTTTCAGTCATGTATGCTTGGTTGATTCGAATTAACCCCCGAATGAGTTACTATGAAATTGCAAGATCTTATTTTAAATAACGTGCCATTAATGTTGTTATGGATGCTTCCAAATTGCAGTTTACAGATAACAGTACCTACAATCAATCAATCGATAATCACACACAAGAAAAAGTTTGCGGATAATATTATAAGATTTATTGCGCTTGCAACCCACTTCATAAGCCTCGTTGTTGTAAAAGGCTGTACTTTTTAGAAAGAGATTCTAGCAATTTTCAATTACTTATATGTTCATACTCATGCTGTATATTATCGAGTTCGAAGATCAATAACGAGGTTGAAGCTCTGAAACGCTCTAAATATAGTTGCCATCTTGTTTTTATTTGCCGCCATTTCAGACGAGCACGAGTTTTGGCACTTATATTTCCAAATATTTTTGAGTGTTCAATTAATTATCTTATATTTTATAGCCCATCTTGGCTTGAAAGGAAAACATCGAACGCAAGATCATCGAATAAGTATGCGTTAAAGTCGGCTGCGGCAATGAATATTGAATTGTTATTGTAGCTACTAGTTGACAATTTGACAAACAATAATCGCATTAAATCCATTAACACCTATAACTAGCTTACTACAAGTAATTATGGTACTGAATTAAACAACAAATTACGTGTATCAATGAAACAGAAAAAATATATAAAATCAATTGAACAAAACAAATCAATCATTGACCTGTAAATGCCCTACCAAGGTCACATCATGCAGTGCAGCTGTCAAATGTAGGCGGTCGCCATAGTAACGCGTGTGTAATTGGCATATAGTTCAGACAGACGACGTCTGCGATAACCTTGTTTAGTCGCATTATAAAATTATTGTTGTCGTACGTCAATTATAATTTTAGGCGTGATTTTTATCGCTAAGGAATAGTTTATACATGCAGCCGATGCATAAACATCTGCATATGTATATTTAGAAGCTGCAACCTTTACAAGTCTAACGCCTGGGTTAGACAAACCTAACATGATAGTTCTATTCATTTCCTTCTTCTAGACTCGACATTATCGACAGGTTTTATAAAGTTATTTTAATTTCACTTGGTTTTCTACAATATCTATGATAGATTTGAAGGCGATGCATAAATTCCGACTATATCATAGTTTGGGGATTGGAACTAACGATAAATGGTTAAGACCCGAACCCTACCACTCTGGGATCTGATATCAGCGATTGTTATAGTGTTGAAAACTACACATCCGTCAATTCCTTCGCGGAACAACGGTCTTGTTTTAAAATAGAAGAGATCTTGTTTTTGTTTGTTTGTATTTTAGAATACGTTGCCGCAGATTATACAATATTTTCCGTGCGGGAATCGAACCCATGACCCGGGGCACAACAGCCGGCTGTATCAGCCACTGCACCACCCGTGCCTTCATTTTTTTTTTTGGTTAAGTTCAATGGGGTGTTTTGAAAAAAGAAATGCAATGTCTACCGAGAAACTTTCTCTTAGTACTTGTTGCCAGGATCGTTACCATTTGCCTATATTGAATTAATCAGGACATGCAGCTTTATTACCTGGTTTGGCCGTTAAGACAGATTTAGTCTTCATCTTTCTTAATTCTAGTTTATCTGTGACTGTTGAGTGTATTTTATTAAAGCTCTTACCTTGATCCCTTTGGGAGTTATTCCATAATATGCAACGATCCATATAGAGGCTTAACCTTTCCAATTAGCGTCTCAATGAAAATTCTTTCCTAAGTGTTTAAAAAGTATGCATTTATATAGGACCAATTACAGAAAAAAAACGGAGCCTTATTTCCAAAGGAAATTATAAAAATACCAATTGAGGAATTGATATAAGAATTTGTTACTTGTTTATAATGTTTAGAGTTCAACAGTCATTTGGCTTACAGCATCACGGTGATGTCCAATTTATTTATTGTCATGATATGCTATTGGATAACTATCAAAAATTAACAATTTCGTAACTTTCTTATGATATCATCATATCAGCCACAGGTCGTCCACTGCTGAACAAAGGCCTCCCCCTTAGATCTCCACCACGAGCGGTCACACGCCGCTCTCATACAACGACTCCCAGCGACCTTCACCAGGTCGTCTGTCCACCTCGTTGGAGGTCGTCCCACGCTGCGTTTTCCGGTGCGCGGTCTCCATTCGAGAACCTTTTTGCCCCAACGGCCATCAGTTCTACGAGCAATGTGCCCTGCCCATTGCCACTTCAGTTTACTAATCCTTGCAGCTATGTCGATAACTTTAGTTCTTCTACGGATCTCCTCACTTCTGATTCGATCTCTTATGATATCAATAGTTACAAATTGATACAAAACTCCTACACAAATACAAGCTTACACACTCGTTGCCAACGAGACGATTTTAGTTTAATTCATGCGTGTAGTCCACTTAGTGTTGCCAGATGGCGGAATGAAAAAGAAAAGCAGTTTAGTGCTACTTCACAGAAATGGAAGATTTAGAAAAAAATATGGATGACACACTCAAATAAAACGATAAAAATATTATTTTTATGTTTATTCATCATTTCGGCCGAATGAAGTCCACTGCTGGACACAGGCCTCCCCCACATATCACCACAACGACCGATATGGGTGTGTTGTGGGCTCATTGGGGGAGTTTCGCCATAATCGCCACGCTTGGCAGACGGGTTGGCGATCGCAGTTGAGTTGTTAATGTACTCGAAGGACGCTGCTGCCCATCCTACGGCTAATTTCTTAGTAGACTTTTACGACACCCACGGGAGGAGATGGGGTTAGAGTATGGGAGTTAAGGGTATGTTTTATTGGATAACGTTAATATTTGTCAGAACTACTTTTTATCTACATCTAATCATTCGTTTTAGCTACTATTAGGTCAAATCTCGAGGTAACGATTGATATTTGAAAAGGAGAACATTAGGCAGATGAGAGAGGAGAACTTATGGATAAGGAGGACTTCCTTCATTTGGATACCATCTGGCAACCCCAAGTCCACTCCAATCTTCTTTTTGTTCTTATAACCTTAAATACACTTCGTCAGAAACTTCTAGACATCAAAAAATACCCTTTCCCTCAACCGGGAATTTTTCAGTAGTCACAAAACATCGAGTCTATATCTTAAAATAACATTTTACCTTGAATTGAGATTTAGAAGTGACAGTAAGGTGCGCGTTTTCCCACTTGGAACTAGTCCAAATTGCCGGTCAGAACCAGAACAATAATTTGGATCTCTCAGATCTTCAAAAGGCTGGTTCATTTGAAAGGAGAGAAAAGACCTAAATAAATTGGTTAGGAAATAGGCCATTGACACTAATTGGTCGGTAGTGTTTGCCGTATAATAGATGACGCCACGAGGGTTTTATGTTTACAAACACGAATTTGCGCACTATGCGGTATATTTGTCTGTCACCCACGCAGAATGTGCATGAACGTCGGTATTTTATGAGTTTTTATGCCTGTTTTTCATGCATAATGGTTATCCGCTGGTTTCCGTTCCTGATGTTTGTATAATAAAACTCACGTCTTAGAGATTAATCTGTAGATTTTTATTTGGCCACTGCATTTATATCGTCAAAAGTTTAGATTTACTCTATATGTACATTATTTTACTGAGTTAGCTTTTATTGAAATTTGAAATTTGAAATTTATACCTTATGCATAAAAGTTTGAATTTATTTCGAGTAGCTACGCAATGACAACAATCGGACGTTCGGGGGAACGCGGGTGAGAGAGTGGTGCTAATCCACAGACTAGAAACTTCAGAGTGAGCTAGAAGTTTGTGCGAGGTTGGTATACCGAGTGACCGAGCAGCAAATAAAGGGAACATTTCACTGTAATGACACATACCATTTCGTTTCAAATATAAATGATTAACCTTCTTTCCCCAAGTGCAAACAAATTATTAATTACAATTTATTGTGAAACATTTCGAATTTCGAGGAAACTGTCAGAATTGGCTCGAACATTGCGGCTTTTCCCGCGTATTGGACTGACGCCAAATTTATTTTTCCTTTTTAAATACATGACCATAACGTCCACTGCTAGACAGCCTAGTATCTAGTACATTAATTTAAATAAACTGAGAATATAATTCTTATTCAACGAATTATACCTACATTAATTTTGAAAAGGTCAAGGATGGATGACTGAAAAGGAAATTATATTATTAAAATAGCACGTGTAACCCGTGCGGTTAATAATAGTTCGGCAAAACTAAAGAGCATCAAGTTAGCGAATTGTTTGTCATCCAGATGGGAAAATAGCAAACATGTTAATTCACAAGCACTGGTGTTGTGTCCAGTACTGAAAGGAAGATAGTTTACACACATTCATCATAGCATTAATGATTGATGAGGATGGTTTTCTGTTGGTGCAAAGGAGGAAGCGCCGTCAGCGAACTAATAAGAACCGCTGCGGCACGGCTCCTGCGGAGTCCAAAACAACGATATGTGCCGCGAAGCCGAACACTCCAGTGTTTATTTCTCGCCTACACTACACCATTACAGCGGAGGACATCGTGGAGTAAGTGCGTCAAAGGACCAATTAAACGCCGAGAGTGCAGCTGCTGGAGTCGCGCCGCAACGTCAACTTCAAGGCGTTCGTGGTGCGAGTACAACATAGTATCTGCATCTCGTCATGGAAGAGGACTTTTGGCCGCAAGGCGTGGTGTTCCGTCGCGTCCGCGGACAAGTGCCACTAGAACGCACAGTGACGTGCGAGTGAAGTTTTTACTAACATAGACTTAAGTTTCTTTATACTAACATAATCTGTATTATTACAATACATATAGAGTAGAGAGAGTAGAGATTTATTTATTCATCCTGCGTAGTATGAAAGTCATCCAAACATCAGACAACCTTGTTTTGTCCCCAATATCCCCTGAGTTTTCTGCGACGCAACGCCTTTGCAATTAATCATGATTTTCCTGCGTTTTTGGATCACACGCGTACGCCGTACATATTCAATTGAGGTCGTTGCTCGTGGCAGACTGCCCATAACGTTTCGATCGACGGGCTGATTACCTAAGTCGCAGACGCTTTGCAACAGGCGAAAATTACTCCAACGCCGCTGTCAAACGTCAATTTGGTATTACCTATCGGCAACATAGCGACTAAACAGGCGAAGATCTCTGACGCGCCTCTGTTGGACAATCAATGAATTAAAAAAGGTTCATTCTTTTTATATCACCGGTGGATCCTTGGCTGCGCGATAGCGTCTGCTGTTGCTGTTTTTAGCTAATCAGCCCGCGAGATCTATACAGTCAACCATGTGTTTGTTTTGGCGGAATCATTTGGATACGTGATAGGAAACTGAATTGAAGAAAATCGTCTTCGACCGTCTTAAGCACTCCGTTACGAGTTGAAACCCTAGTTCTCTTTTAATGCCATATAACCTTTCCAATCCAAGGCTACACTGATAGGAAGAACATCGGGAAATTCGCCAACAAGGTGTGACCACGCGTAGTGATCAATGTTTGTTTCTTCTCTGTATGAGACAAGGTTTATATCCCCTGTGAAACGGAACCCGGTATTTTGATAGGCTTGCGCGGGGATACACGCAGAGTCCCTTTACTCCTCCCTCTACTGGTTGTGCCATAGGTTCTTCTTTCTATGTTACTGCAGCCACCTAAGTAGTAGTATTTCTATTGACGAGATCAATTTGATTACCTAACAGCAAGTGGTTTGCGTGAGCATCTTCTGCCTAGTTTTCACAGCTCTTTTGCACTGCTTTACAACTGCAAGCTTACAAAATGTAATTTGGATGTAGTTAACACTAATCCTGGTTCACTGATCGTGTCCCGCAGTACCAGTATTACTTTGCAGTTGCTATACGATTGAGTGTTTTAATTGTTGCTGCCATATAATTAGATGTAATATCAAGTTGTATCACGACAAGCAATTAACGGATAGAGTGGAGAGGAGATCATCTAAAATATTAGCCAGAAAAATATTTTATTTCTTTGATCAGTAATTTTTTCCTTTACAAAAGATTATCTTTGACTTATAGACAGCAATTATCCAATTTTTGACCGTGAACTCATTTGTACACTGCCTGCTGCCAAAACTTTAAAGAAGTATAGGTATATTTTATTAGTTTCCGTCTGTGACTAGCTTCTGAGATCATAGTTATAAAGTCACTTGGCATCACTTAAAACGAAATAAAAATGTTACCTAATTAAAGATCATGCATGCTTTCTTAATTTGTATTCATAAAGCTAAACGCGGATTATAAATAAGATATAACCGACATTAATTCAAAATAGAATCGACTAAATCATTGTTAAAAACTTAGGTATCAGTAAACCAATAAAGGTCCTAAGCCCACTTTGGTGAACCTTTCACTGCTGTTTTCCTCACACGTTTTAAGTCCAGCTGTGTAAACAGCCCGACTCAGTACGGTCGCAGTAAAAACCAGAGGTTTCATCAATTCCAGTATTATACCGAATGAAAAAATAAAACAAGCAATGATACAATGTCCTGTGCATCCCATACGCGTTCTAAAAGTCGAGACCAATATTAAACATAATTGTGAAACTCAAATCCAATCGAAACGAAGGCGCACGCAGTCACGCACATACATGTTGTTATAATTTGGAGTCCTGCCCATCTTGACGAGGTATATGATCCTGGTGATGACGTAGAACACAAAGAGAACTTTAAGTCTAATGATGACATGTCAAGAAGATATGTCTCTAGCATTAGCAATCAGTAGAGCATCTATTAGGAGTCATCATATCAGCCACAGGACGTCCACTGCTGAACAAAGGCCTCCCCCTTAGATTTCCACAACGAGCGGTCACATGCCGCTCTCATCCAACGACTCCCAGCGACCTTCACCAGGTCGTCTGTCCACCTCGTTGGAGGTCGTCCCACGCTGCGTTTTCCGGTGCGCGGTCTCCATTCGAGAACCTTTGTGCCCCAACGGCCATCAGTTCTACGAGCAATGTGCCCTGCCCATTGCCACTTCAGTTTACTAATCCTTTCAGCTATGTCGACAACTTTAGTTCTTCTACGGATCTCCTCATTTCTGATTCGATCTCGTAGAGAAATACCAAGCATAGCTCTCTCCATAGCTCGCTGAGTGACCTTGAGCTTTCTTATGAGGCCCATTGTGAGTGACCACGTCTCTGTTCCATATGTCATCACTGGTAACACACACTGGTTAAAGACTTGCGTCTTGAGGCATTGCGGTATTGTTGACGAAAAGACGTTGCGAAGTTTCCCGAACGCTGCCCAGCCGAGTCGGATTCGACGATTGACCTCTTTCTCGAAGTTGGACCTACCTAACTGGACAGTTTGTCCTAGGTAGACATACTCGTCAACAACTTCGAGAACAGAGCTCCCAACGGATATTGGGATGGGCACGACATGGGCATTTGACATGACTTTTGTCTTGCCCATGTTCATCTTAAGGCCCACCTGTTGGGAAACTCTGTTGAGATCATCGAGCATTGTGCTGAGCTCTTGCAGCGATTCTGCCATGACTACGATGTCATCGGCAAATCGAAGGTGAGTGATATACTCGCCATTGATGTTAATGCCGAATCCTTTCCACTCCAGTAGCTTGAAGGCATCCTCCATTGCAGCGGTGAACAGTTTCGGGGAAATGACGTCCCCCTGTCTCACACCTCTCTGCAATGGAATTGCCCCCGTGCTCTGTTCATGTACTCGGACCGACATGGTGGCGTTTCTGTATAAGCACTTCAACACTTCAATGTACCGATAGTCAATCTGGCACCGCTGCAGAGACTGCAGCACTGCCCAGGTTTCGATCGAATCGAAGGCTTTCTCATAGTCCACAAACGCCAAGCATAGTGGCAGATTATACTCCTCGGTCTTCTGTATAACCTGCCGCAGCGTATGGATGTGGTCTATGGTACTGAAACCTTTTCGGAAACCGGCTTGTTCGGGAGGCTGGAAGTCATCAAACCTGCGCTCGAGACGATTTGTGATGACCCTTGAGAACAGCTTATAAACATGGCTCAGAAGTGAGATGGGTCTATAATTCTTCAATAGGGTGTTATCACCCTTTTTGAAGAAGAGCACCACCTCACCTCTGTTCCACGCTTCCGGCGTTGTGCCCTCGAGTAAGACGGAATTGAATAGCTTCTGAAGGACTTTAAGTACCGGTGTGCCACCCGCTTTCAGAAGCTCTGTCGTAATTCCGTCTCCACCCGGCGCCTTGTTATTTTTAAGCTGTTTCAAGGCCATCCTAATCTCGTACAGGCTGATGTCCGGGATATCCTCGGTATAGTGTCGGGTTAGTTTGGCTCGCGGGTCTTTGTCAGAGCCAATGGTAGGTATAGTTACCGAGGTGTATAACTGCCGGTAGAACTTCTCAATCTCTCTCAAAACCTCTGGCTTAGTCGACGCTACACTGCCGTCCTCGGTCTTCAGCTTCATAATACGACTTTGCCCAATAGACTTGTCTCTTGCGAACACTTTGGAGCCTTGATTCCGCTCAATCGCCTCTTTAACACCGTTGGTGTTAAAGGTGCGGATATCGTGACGCAAGGACTTCCATATCCGTCTATTGAGCAGTCGGTATGCTTCAGCATCACCGGAGGACTGCAGCGTCATGGCGCGTCTTTCTGCCAAGAGGTCGAGAGTGTGATCGGAGAACTTTTTTGGTCTACCTTTACGGTGGGCCTTAAAGAACTTAGACCCAACCGTTTGGACAGTTTCTACAAACCTACCATTTAAATCGTCCACAGATACGCAATGTTCTAGGCACTCGAAGCGGTTTTGGAGTTCGAGTTGAAAGCTCTCGGGGTTTTGGATATGAGCACTAGAGGGCCGGAGCGTAGACCTCATCAGACGAGACCTCTCAACTTTGAGATTAATATTCAATGTGCCTCTTACCATTCGGTGATCACTACCGGTTTTCACCCTGTGGATCACAGAGACATCATTGAATATTTGCCTCCTATTGGTCATGATGAAGTCAATCTCATTCCTCGTGGAACCATCGGGACTCATCCAGGTCCATTTCCTGTGAGGCGGCTTTTGGAAAAAGGAGTTCATCACGAAGAGTCCCTCCTTTTCCAAAAAGTCGGCCAGCCTCTGTCCCCTGGGGTTCCGTTGCCCATATCCAAATTGCCCCACTCTCAACTCACCATCGCATCGAGTGCCCAGCTTCGCGTTGAAGTCCCCCATCACAACAGTGAAGTGTGTCTTCGAGGTATGTATGGCCCTACTTACGTCCTCATACATACTCTCTACTTCATCATCTGGGTGTGTCGAGGTCGGTGCGTAGACCTGTATGACCTTCAACGAATACCTCTTGGATATTCTGAGTATAAGGTACGCTACCCTGCTCGACACACTTTCGATAGCCACTATGCTGTTAATGAGGGACCTGCGGACGAGAAACCCGACACCACCTTGAGACAGATGTTCGCCTTCCCGGTAGTAGAATAAGTTGCCAGATTTCAGGGTTATCGTGTCCTCGCCCTCTCTTCGGACTTCTGATAGACCCATGATATCCCAGTGCAACTTATCTATTTCTTCTTCCAGCTCAACAATCTTTTCGTCTGCCCTCAGTGTGCGTGTGTTATACGTTACCAGGGCCAGTTTTCGTTTGGGGTGGTAGCCGGATCCCGTCCGGTGATTCTTAGCACCCCCTGCCCCGCCATTACCGTGGCCGCTACCATGACCAGGAATAGCGGGGCTGCCGGGAACTGGGGGCCGGTGCATTAGTCGTGTCGTCATTTTGGGGGGAATTTGCCGATACTCACCACGCTTGGCAGGCGTGTTGGTGAGCGCAGTAATGCTTCTGTTCAGCAAAGGGACGCTGCTGCCCATCCCTTTGGTTAAGAGTCCCTTAGTCGACTTTTACGACCTCCACGGGAGGAGACGGAGTGGTGCTATATTCTTAATCCGGACACCACACGGACACTATTAGGAGTATCTCCTAATAATCCTCTTGACGATCACTGCAAGAAAACCGCTTTACAGACAAAAGTATCGGTGATTTGTCATACACAGAAGGAACGAATTAAAATTCGTTTACATAGGTATATGGGTGATCCAAAAGTGGGTTCTCTACAAAAGAGTAATTAAACTAGTAATGTATAAATGATAATAACAATCCCGGAAGGAAAATGAAGCAGCTGCTGAAGATCTTCATCCCGTTTGATACAAAATAAAGTGTATCAAAAGGAGATCCTTAAGAAGCTTACAGAACGCAGGGCAGTTTGTGGCGAGCTCAATGTGAGTGGCGACACTGCGCACCCGAATGCTCTAGAGAGTAGACCAGGGCTTCGTGCCTGGTTTACCTTTATTGGTCGGCTGGAGTGGAACCCCATGAATGCCCGCAGTACTTTCAGCTCTGGCTTGCCTTAGTTGGCTGCAGAGGCGGCCGCCAGAGCTGTATGTTCAGGGTTAGAAGTGTCTAATGGCGTTATAACGGGGACACCCGCTTCAAGTCTTCGAGACACGCGATAGTGAAACCGGTGCTACACCTCTCGACACCCCGAACCGCTCACACCCGTTTTGTTCCCTGTCACCTGCAGTGGTGGCCATTTAGGAGGCCCATCTTGTAAGTGGCAAGTCACCGCCTGCCACGGTATTTCATATGAAGGTGGAAAAGCAGAAGCCGTTTTTCCGTTTTCAGAAGTATTTAATCCATTTAGCACCCATTGCTATAGAGTTTAAATTGTAGTTTCCATCTCATACAATAGTTTTACATCTCCGGGGACAATCCAATACTTCATTTTTATAGTGCAGCCATAAAGAATCCCCGGTAGTGTCCCATTACATTTTAGATTAATATTCTCTATAGGGCCTCTGCGTGTTGGACCCATGTCTCCGCGTAAGCCTATCAAAAGTCCGGGGACATGTATTTAATGATAACGAAAAAGGTTTAGTAGATAAATTCTATATTCTTCTCGCGGCCACTATATGCCAGTAACACTAACTATCCTTCCTAAACCAAAACAAAACGTAAACGCAAAACGTGCCATTCGGAGCTGCTTAAAACGATAGTTGCGATCTATACGATGTTGGCAACTGTACCATTCTTCAATTTATCTGTTTACCCGTTGACTGATTGTGCGTGCTGTAGACACGAGTCAGCCATCTGCGTAATATTTTTTTCTATTTATGATGATTGTTATGGCCAAGCATGTGATATATATTTCAGAGTATCGATTTGTAGCTACAAAGTCAGTTGATTTTCTTCGTCGACCAAATAGCGTGCTCCTGGCAAAGTAGTTAAAAAAGATTGTTTTTATCTTTATGAAGGGATTGAATTTATTTAAAATAGTGTGATCGCGATTATTCTTCTTCATCATTTTAAAAATATTTGTCTCCCGCTAATTGAGTATAAATTTAAAGAACGTGGATAAACTTCGAAGGCAGAATTTTCGGCATACATTGTCGTGTTGAATACAAATTACCAACGCTTCCAAACATCAAAAGATGCCTGTTTTCATCAGTTAGTATTTTTTACTCACAAGATACTAGTAGTCAAGCAAATCTATACATAGTATCTGCCAGTTTTCTTTTAACAATATATTGCCATCACCGTGTTCTGGTAATATATGTGACGTATCCAACTTCCTTTCAACACTCGTGACCATCAATCAAAGTGCACTACTACACTTTTTTACGTAGGCGCTATAGAAGAGAACCTTGTAGATTCTGCTAACGACTAGACCAGCCTCTCGTCTCTAATCTGACAGAATATTATCAGCAATTTATACCTTATTAAAATCACCAATTAACCTGCCAAGTGCACCGATTATGGCAATACTCTTTTTCAGCCGTTCTTTTTAGAGGTATATTAGGAGACTGCTGATCAGCGTCCACGTTCACATGCTAATATGAAGAATACATTTATTTTTTACTACTCTGTAGTTTAAGGAAGATTTGACTATGAAAGCAAATCGTGTGTTTTTTGTGTTGGCTAAATAAATAACCACGTGTCAGGAGAGATTTGAAATAAATGGATATGATTTCTTTGTTATAGTGACGATGCCTTCAGAGGTATTATCCGGGAAGTCGATGCAGCGCGAGCTGGCCGACTCCATCATAAGGATGGTGCCGCTAGATGAAATCAGGATTCTGCTTGCTTGTGGCGCTAAGGTGTGTAAAAAAGTATTTTTTTATATATTGTGATTTTCTATCTGAGATCCAGATAGTTTATTAGATTTTTTATCTGTGAATTGTTAATATTAAAGTAACAAAGCTATTTAATAAAAAAATACTATTGCTGTTGTTTTTAGCCGCAAGAAAAACCAAAATCAGATTAGGTATAAATTTCAAGACATTCAGCTTAGACGGATATGACTGAATATTATCAGCAATTTTTACCTTATTAAAATCTATAGGTGAACGAGCCAGTAACCCAAGGTCTCCGTCCGTTGCACTACGCGATCTGGCAGCGGTACATGGAGGCTACGAGGCTGTTGGTGGTCCGAGGCTGTGACGTGAATGCGAGGGATGACTGCGGGTACAGTGCGCTGCACCTGGCTGCTGAGCACGGGTAAACATAGGCTTATTTATCTTGGTTACTTTGAGGCAAACAAAGTTGGTTACGCTTTGGGTAATTTTTTTTTTTTTGTAAACATTGCCCCACTCTAGGATTTCTCCTGTGTCGTGGGTGCGTTTACAGACATAAACCCAGACCCGGAACAACTACCTGCAGATCATACAAATATTTGTTCCGTGCGGGAATCGAACCCGCGACCCGGAGCGCAGCAGCCGACTGTGTCAGCCACTGCACCAACCGTAAATGTAAATGATGTCATTTGTAAATGAACATCAATAAATCTAAAATGGATATCATTTATATATATGCATTAGTTATCCGCCATTTTCTAAGCAGTACATGATGCATCGGGTTCTCGGACAGGGTATTTTTTCTAGAACTAGTAACAGCTTTTGACTAAAATATAATGAATTTCTGTCGTAAATACATATTATCAATTCACAATCGAAAAAAGTCACTTAAATAGAATACTTGATTTAAGACAGACATTATTTCCTGTAAAAAAATGTTTATATCACCAAATGTTTATTCTTTATGGATTGTTGTGATGAACCTCAAATATTTAACAATTTTATGTCTCTCGATTACTAATCTCCACAGATACACCGAGCTTGTAAAATTACTACTGGAAAGCGGAGCGGCAGTTGACTACAGACCAGATACTGGTGAAGAGTTCCCAAGGACCACGCTATGCGATGAACCTCTGAGATTGGCAATTAGAAACAAACATTACGTACGTATTTGTCACTACTAAGTCACGTGCTGTTTTTTTTTTTAAAATTAATGTACACTAGTGTATAAAGGCGGTCTTAATGCCGTAGGCATTTTTTGCCAGACGACATTTGGGTGATTGTACACTACTACGAATCTATAGGACATCTCAAAGTCACAAGTTTTTTTATTCATGTAAACCATTTGCTGGCACTTACGAATAGTCAGAATTTAAATAGTTGCACGGTTCCAAGTCGTTGGTCCTATGGAGAAGAACCGGCAAGAAACTATATGGATATACTCTTTTAAAATATTAATATAATACTAATGTCTTATTACTTAACACAATAAATTCGAAAAAAAAAAAGAAGTTGTGTGAAGATGCATGCCAATGTGCGGGATAATACCACATATTCTTTTTTTATTTATTTCATATCTTTATTAGAGATCCAATAGCAATCATTCCATCTTAAAAGTAGACTGGTAGCCGACCCTTATTACGTAGTTATGAAATGCTTTGTAATTATATTAAGCTTTGTGATATTTATTTAAAAACTAGCGGCGCGTCCCGGCTTCGCACGGGTGGACATTTATTTTTTAAACATTTTGGGATAAACTTAGAGTAAATGTAAACATGGCCGGACTTTGGTCGGCATTTGTCTCAACTTATAAAATGTAAAAAACAAGTTATCGTTACATAACTACAGTAGTTGGACATCAACTTATAAAATGTAAAAAACAAGTTATCGTTACATAACTACAGTAGTTGGACATCAACTTATAAAATGTAAAAAACAAGTTATCGTTACATAACTACAGTAGTTGGACATCAACTTATAAAATGTAAAAAACAAGTTATAGTTACATAACTACAGTAGTTGGACATCAACTTATAAAATGTAAAAAACAAGTTATCGTTACATAACTACAGTAGTTGGACATCAACTTATAAAATGTAAAAAACAAGTTATAGTTACATAACTACAGTAGTTGGACATCAACTTATAAAATGTAAAAAACAAGTTATCGTTACATAACTACAGTAGTTGGACATCAACTTATAAAATGTAAAAAACAAGTTATCGTTACATAACTACAGTAGTTGGACATCAACTTATAAAATGTAAAAAACAAGTTATCGTTACATAACTACAGTAGTTGGACATCAACTTATAAAATGTAAAAAACAAGTTATCGTTACATAACTACAGTAGTTGGACATCAACTTATAAAATGTAAAAAACAAGTTATCGTTACATAACTACAGTAGTTGGACATCAACTTATAAAATGTAAAAAACAAGTTATCGTTACATAACTACAGTAGTTGGACATCAACTTATAAAATGTAAAAAACAAGTTATCGTTACATAACTACAGTAGTTGGACATCAACTTATAAAATGTAAAAAACAAGTTATCGTTACATAACTACAGTAGTTGGACATCAACTTATAAAATGTAAAAAACAAGTTATCGTTACATAACTACAGTAGTTGGACATCAACTTATAAAATGTAAAAAACAAGTTATCGTTACATAACTACAGTAGTTGGACATCAACTTATAAAATGTAAAAAACAAGTTATCGTTACATAACTACAGTAGTTGGACATCAACTTATAAAATGTAAAAAACAAGTTATCGTTACATAACTACAGTAGTTGGACATCAACTTATAAAATGTAAAAAACAAGTTATCGTTACATAACTACAGTAGTTGGACATCAACTTATAAAATGTAAAAAACAAGTTATAGTTACATAACTACAGTAGTTGGACATCAACTTATAAAATGTAAAAAACAAGTTATAGTTACATAACTACAGTAGTTGGACATCAACTTATAAAATGTAAAAAACAAGTTATCGTTACATAACTACAGTAGTTGGACATCAACTTATAAAATGTAAAAAACAAGTTATAGTTACATAACTACAGTAGTTGGACATCAACTTATAAAATGTAAAAAACAAGTTATCGTTACATAACTACAGTAGTTGGACATCAACTTATAAAATGTAAAAAACAAGTTATCGTTACATAACTACAGTAGTTGGACATCAACTTATAAAATGTAAAAAACAAGTTATCGTTACATAACTACAGTAGTTGGACATCAACTTATAAAATGTAAAAAACAAGTTATCGTTACATAACTACAGTAGTTGGACATCAACTTATAAAATGTAAAAAACAAGTTATCGTTACATAACTACAGTAGTTGGACATCAACTTATAAAATGTAAAAAACAAGTTATCGTTACATAACTACAGTAGTTGGACATCAACTTATAAAATGTAAAAAACAAGTTATCGTTACATAACTACAGTAGTTGGACATCAACTTATAAAATGTAAAAAACAAGTTATCGTTACATAACTACAGTAGTTGGACATCAACTTATAAAATGTAAAAAACAAGTTATCGTTACATAACTACAGTAGTTGGACATCAACTTATAAAATGTAAAAAACAAGTTATCGTTACATAACTACAGTAGTTGGACATCAACTTATAAAATGTAAAAAACAAGTTATAGTTACATAACTACAGTAGTTGGACATCAACTTATAAAATGTAAAAAACAAGTTATCGTTACATAACTACAGTAGTTGGACATCGAGTATCGCGAAGTTTTTTGTGGATATTGATATGTTCTTTAATATTGTAGAAATATTTTTTTGTTTTATCATTCAATAGTTTCCGCAGCGCATGCGATGAAAGACATATTATAGCTATTTTTACACCTTAGGTTACACTATTGAAGTTTTAGTAGGAATCCCTAAGATTTTCTAGTAATAAATATAGCCTATGTCACTCAGGAATAATGCAGCATTGTAATGGTGAAAGAATTTTTGAAATCGGACCAGTAGTTTTTGAGTTTATTCGTAACAAACATACAAAAATACAAATCTTTCCTCTTTAAAATATTAGTTTAGATATTTATCTAAAAATAGATCTACCTAAGAAATATCATGCATCTGAATTATTATAAATACGATATTAAATTACGGTGTTAATTTAATATTTTAGCTAAGAGGCTAGTTAGGTAATATTAATACTAGACCGCGTAAAGTTTCATAAGTAATGAGAGATCCATGAAAGGCACCATGCCAGCTGGACCTAGACTGCTGTATTGTGATTATAACAATGCTGTTTTTGAAAGAAACTGTCGAAGTGAAACTATTTTTGACCTCTGTTAGATTCCTAGCCTTCTTGTTTACAGGAGGTAGCTCGACTTCTTCTGGAACACGGAGCAGACCCGAATAAGCGCTATTTCTTCGGTTCTGAAATCAACCTGGTCTCGGACCCTGAATATCTGGAGCTGCTGTTGACATTTGGAGCCAACCCTGACTTGAGGGACAGGGCTGGACTGACTCCACTTATGAAAGCTGCTAGGCAAAGAAAGGCAAGAAAGGAGATTCTTAATTTATTTTTTAATCAAAAATCCTTTTAGTTAAGTATACTTAACATAAAAATAGACAAGCTAAGTAGTCGTGATGAAACGAGCGAGCGAAGCGTGTTCTGTGCGGAGGACTGCTTACCTAGACTATCGCAGTTCACTGTCTCCTGAATTTAGGCCTATCCCCAAAACCAGTCATGGCATATCGGATTCGCATCGGTAATGTTTTTCGTTGTTGTCATAATCATATCAGCGAATAGACGGTGGACTGCTGAGCAAAGTGCCATGTGCCATCATATTGGGGGGAATTTGCCAGTACTTACCATGCTTGGCAGGCGGGTTGGTGAGCGCAGAATGGCTCCTGTTCCATAGAACTAACACTGCTGCCCATCCTTCTAGTTTAGATATTCTTTAGTCATCCTTGTACGACATCCACGGGAGGAGATGGAGTGGTGCTATATTCTTTATTCGGACACTACACGGGATCATGTTAAATATCAGGTAAAGTATTGTCAGCAGGCATTTCTCTAGCATACGAACAGAGAGACACAATAACGTACAGATAGGCAGATGGACACGACGAAACTATAAGGGCTCTGTTTTTTTACCGACTTCAAAAAGGAGGATTCTCAATTCGACGCGTTTGTTTTTTTAAAATGTATGTCCACCGATTACTCCGAGACTTGTAGATCGATTTGAGCGATTCTAGTTTTGAGCAATGCTTTCGGATTGGTCCTATATAAATTTCATTACATTTGATTGAGTAGTTTTTTATCCAGCTTCAATAAACTGGTTTAATTTGACTGCGCTTACCTAGATGATGTCTTAATAGTTTCGATTCTTAGAATTATTTTTTGTGTTAGATACGAATACCAAATTGGAAAAAGTTCTTACATTTATTTACCCTAAAAAGAAACAAATGAAACTTTTGAACAAAAAAATACCGACTTCAAAGTTCTATACGATATTAAAACCACTAAAAAGGAAAAACAAAACTCTATTTATAAAGTCGTGGGGGCCAGGTATGCCCCAACCATAGTTCATGCAGACCAACGAGATATGTTTTTTGTCTTTAAAACCCTAAAAGCAGATAGTGCTTGTGTCGCCAGCTTCAGAGCTACTATGTGAAACAGATACTGAAGTCTACTATTTCAGGGTATCGATGCTGTGCTGCTGCTGATCAGCTTCGGGGCTGATGTCAATGCGATGGCTGACGCGAGAAACGACTACAGAACTGTTATGCATTATGCTGTATTAAGTGGTAAGGAATCATTTATTACGGCCATTTATATGTCCACTGCTGAACAAAGGCCTCCCCCATAGATTTTCACAGCTTTATCATCATTTTGGGGGGTATTTGCCAATAATCACCACGCTTGCCAGGCGGTTGGTGAGCGCAGTATGGCTACCGTTTCACAGAAGGGACGCTGCTGCCCATCCCTCTGGTTTAGAGTCCCTTAGTCGCCTTTTACGACATCCACGGGAGAAGATGGAGTGGTACTATATTCTTAATACGGACACCACACGGAATGAGGATATTTTGAGCTAATTATAATCTACTTTTAGCCTTTTTCTTTGTTATTGTCAAGTTCGGCTTTGCTCGGGTGCCCATTATCAAAGCTTACTATCAAGCAAGATTAAAGTGTTCGTATCACTATCCTGATCCGAGACCCAAACGGTGATTCTCGTATTATTTTACTTTTCTATTTTAATAATAAACAATAAACTTTATTGGCATTTCACAAGTAAGCACTAGTAATAACATAGTCGTTCATCTGGATTAAACTAAACAAAGTATACATGATAAGTATGTGTCGTAACCAGCACCCTTGCTAAGTTATGTAGGTAACTCGTATTAAGGGCACTAGTTTCAACTCCTGGCGTACATTGAATTAGACATTAGGACAGAAGTTAGTGCGAACATACATAATTTGCAAGAATAGTCAAAAAAACATCTTATTGTATGTAACACACTTTCAGGCAACCCTGAGGTGGTAAACCTGGTGATTAAACAAGGTGCGCGTGTGAACTACGACTGTCCAGAGTTCAGCAAGCCGAGTCCCCTGGACCTGGCGATATTGAAGGGGGATGTGGCCATGCTGCAGATGTTGTTAGCTGCTGGTAAGTAATGATAATCAATAGGTATTAATAGTAATAAGAGCTTAAAATGAGGCCAGGATATCGGCCAAAGCCATACAAGCTGAAAATAGGGCTTTAGTTCGAGCAATTATTTTTCATTTTCTTTTTTAAAAAACGTTGCCCCACACTAGGAATTCCCCTGTTTAGTGGATGCGTTTACAAACACAAATTCCACACAATACACCCAGACTGGAACAACTACCTGCAGATCGTACAAATATTTGTTCCGTGTGGGAATCGAACCCACGACCCGATGCGCAGCAGCCGACTGTATCAGCCACTGCACCAACCATGCCGTCTTGCCAGTAGCACGCTGTCCTTTTGTATGAGAAATGGCAGCGGAAGGCTGAAGTCTTGTGTACGCTTTTTTATGCCTAACCCAGGAACAAAAAAAGTGTTGTTAAGAAGATTCCTATACCCTTCAGTTGCCTTTTGGAAGAGATAACACAGATTTATTATGTTGATGTCTTTGAAAGTGGCTACCACACACTTTGAGACAAAATTAAATACATTTTTTTTCCTAACTTATGTAAGACTAGCTGGGACCCGCGGTTTCACCCGCGTTTAGTTTAAAAGAAATTTAGAGTACTTCGACATAGACACTTGACATAGAATATATATATTGGATTTCAAGGGTTTTAATTTTTTTGGGCGGAACCCTAATTAATTTTCTAAAATAAAAGTAGCCTAAGTTATTCCTTATAACATCAGCTATCTGCGAGTGAAAGTCCCGTCAAAATCGGTCCAGCCGTTTCGGAGATTACCCGGAACAAACAGACAGACAGACAGACGGACAGACAGACAAAAAACTTAAAAATTGTATTTTTGTTATATGTACCGGATATATTTTCATATGCATTTAGTAAAAATCTGTTATTTTGACATTACAAACAGACACTTCAATTTTATTTATTTGTATAGATTCGTCAGCAAAATTAAGAAAACAATTCCCCTCTTAATTGCCTCCTTACGGAAATGACAAAATTAAATGAAGTACGGAATTTGCTGCTCCTTTACACTGAGACACACTTCGTAAGAAAAAGAAGATTGATAGAACCATGCATGAAAGAGTAGTCTCGCGCGGCCCATGAACGAATTCTTCGTTTACTTGACGCTAAGACATCTCAAATAACAGCCCATGTCTGGATTTCTCCAGGTGCTCAAGTGAACGCGTCCAGTTCAGTGATCGGGTCACCGCTGCATGTCGCCTGCTCCGACAGCATCGCCAACAGGAAAGAAATTGTTAAAGTGAGTACAAATAGAAGAACGAATAGAACCAAAAATCTTGCTTTCAAATACAATTGCTACAATATATTGTTACCGTTGAAAACAAGCAACAAATCATACATGATTTGGATGGACCGAATCAACGAATCGTTATACACACACATCACATCAGCCAAATGAGGTCTACTGCTAAACGAAGGCTTCCACAATTGTGTCATCATTTTGGGAGGAATTTGCCTGTACTGACGCTTGGTTTCCGTGTGGTGCCGGATTAAGAATATAGCACAACTCCATCTCCTCCCGTGGAGGTCGTAAAATGTGACTAAGGGACTCTACACCAGAGGGATGGGCAGCAGCGTCCTTTATGTGGAAGCCTTTGTTCAGTAGAGGACGTTGTATGGCCGGTATGATAACGCTTGGCAGGCAGATTGGGGAGCGCAGTATGGCTACTCTTCTACAGAAACTGCTGGACATCCCGCTGGCTTAGAGTCCCTTAGTCACCTTTGTGTGGTGCTATATTCTTAAACCGGAGACCATACAGAACAAATCAACGAATGCTGGGTGTAGATTTAGTCAACAACTACTTTTGGACTCCTAACGAAGAGGTTTATTAGCCTGTTTTTAGCTCGTGAGTTTGCTTAGTAACTGCTATCTGTAAATATTTTTACTTATAAATAAATATCTATCAATAAACCGTGTGGTGCCGGCTCAGAATGCCACCACCCCATTTCATCTCGTGGGTGTCGTAAAAGTCTAGTCGACAGGGATTAACCGGAGGATGGGCAGCAGCGTCCTTCGAATACATTAACAACTCAACTGCGATCGCCAACCCGTCTGCCAAGCGTGGAATTATGGCAAGACCCCCCAATGAACACACAACACACCCATATCGGCTGTTGTGGTGATCTTTGGGGGAGGCCTATGTCCAGCAGTGGACTTCATTCGGCCGAAATGATGATAAATAAATAAATTGTTTATGTACAAGTATTTTTTTGTTTGGCGTATAGCCCGTATCTGCATGGGCTGCTGTCAATTTTCGGTTGGTTCATCATGGTTCGAATACTTTATTATGATCTGGCTGTCCACTTCCAGATCCTCCTAGAGAGCGGTGCAGACCCCAACCTGAAGGTATACAACGATGAAGACGCCACGCAGCTACGTCCAGCTCTGGCGGAATACCTCGCGAGTAACCCTGAACCCAATGGTGAAATAATCACACTGTTACTGAGATATGGGGCCAGGGTAAGTTTTAATTATATCTACTGTTACAAGTACCCTGGGTACGGGATAAACTAAAATTTACCAAAACAACACTTTACGTAGTTTACCTACTTATTACTTGGAACTGGAAACGGGATGTTTACCATGTTTTTGAACGAAAACTTCTTTTAGCGTGGTACGCATATTTTTAGATGAGATAAAATCTCTGGACTCGCGACACCGTTACGAGACGCTTGAAGTGAAAACTTATTTTGGCGCGTTAGGAGATTTTATCTCATCTAAAAATATACGTACCGCGCTAAAAGAAGTTTTCACTTCAAGCGTCTCGTAACGGTGTCGCGAGTCCAGAAATTTTATATCTTTTATCTCTGTTGGCACTCCCGGAGTGCAATTTTTTTTTATTTAGAGGACCAGATACAAAAAATTTACCTCCTTACTTCACATCATAATTTTGCCGTGTGGTGCCGGCTTAGAATGCCACCACCCCATTTCATCCTGTGGGTGCCGTAAAAGTCGACTAAGGGATTAACCGGAGGATGGGCAGCAGCGTCCTTCGAGTACATTAACAACTCAATTGCGATCGCCAACCCGTCTGCCAAGCGTGGCGATTATGGCAAAACCCCCCAATGAGCACGCAACACAACTATATCGGTCGTTGTGGTGATCTTTGGGGGAGGCCTGTGTCCAGCAGTGGACTTGATTCGGCCGAAATGATCATCATAACTACTATCCCACTGCTGGGCACGGGCCTTGTCTCACGTTGAGAATGGTTCGGCCTTAGTCCACCACGCTGGTTGGTTTCCTTCGGTGAGAGCGTCATGCTCCAGGAGGCCGCAGAGCGGGATTAGGAGAGGCCCACTTAAACTACGAGAAGGAGGAGAGGGCGCTGGGCTTACATCCGCCCCGGTGCCTATTTCCAACACACCGGAGCCATCGTTATATGGCGGAGAGCCTCGGGAGTCGTGGACTTGTAGACTGGGGAATCTGCGTGCTTATACCCTCGAAAGATCCCCGGCCCCCGCAGAACAACGCACAGTGAGACTACAATCTTCTCTGAAATGTACTCGAGGCCACCTCTTTACAGTTGCCTCTCTGTCACTAAAGAGAGACCCCGTTTTACAGTCATCCTTTCAAAATGTGCCTAAGGGCTTGAAACCATGTGTTATTTTGCCATGCTTTTTTGTAAACATTAACCGGTAGCGGGTAGGCACGCGCTGGCGAAACGTCACAGATGTTATAATACACTGGCTGGATCCTGAAGATCATAGCTAATGATGGTAAAGGATGCTTGTTGTGCTCATCCATACCTACTAGTGATGTAACGAATGTTAGCATTCGTATTCGCCAATATTCGCATATTTTTTCCATTCGCATTCGTATTCGCACGAAACGAAGCGAATGTTTTGCGAATGTATTTGACGAACCAAAAGGAAATTTAATACTGGATTGGATGGAACTGGAAAGATAATACAACATTTATGATTTACATTTTTTATTTACTTATAAAATTAATAATATCTAGGTCTAATAAGTCTTACTGTACTTATTTAGTAGATTATAACTATTTTCTTTTTTAAGCGTGGCAATTATGGCACATCCCCCCAATGCCCACAACACACCCATATCTTTCGTTGTGGAGATCTTTGGGGGAGGCCTGTGTCCAGCAGTGGACTTCATTCGGCCGAAATGATGAAGACTATTTTTAAATTAAGATTCCAATTTGTTTTTACAGAAAACAAAAAGAAATTGCCAAAGCTTGAGTCGGCTCGGCTATGTTCGGTTTAAACGGCTGCCACGAAATGTCGACTCGTCTGACATTTTTCACGCGCTTTATTTGAAAATCAACATTCGCATTCGTGTTCGTGAATATTACATATGAATATTCGCATCCGCATTCGCATTCGCGAATGTGAGAAATCTAACATTCGTTACATCACTATTACCTACCGACAAATCTTAAAAAATCCATAAAATACGAGAGGGCCAGAGGTTTGATTATTGACATATTAATTCTAATCTGGCTGTGGGGCAGCGCACTAGTGCGGCACCCCACTAAAAATGCTAGCTATAATATATAGAAATAAAGGGCGAAAATATCCCCTGGGTATAAGCCGGTGGGTAAGGCCGGTACTGAATCCACTCTACCTTTTTTATTGCAGGTGATCATGAAAACTCAGTTCCGTGATCCTGACGGTATCCTGAACCACCTCCAGAACGTTACCTCCGAAGAGTACCAGCACATCTTTTATCTCCTCCTAGAAGCAGCTGAAGCTTTCGACTTGTGCATGATCAAAAGGAATAGTACCATCACTGCAGTTCAAAAAGAAGCGTTAATTAAACAAGCTAAGACTCCAATTTCCTTGCTAGCACAAACCAGAATATTTTTGAGGAGATATTTCAAAACTTCCCTTGTTGATGTGGTTAATGATTTAGAGTTACCCAAAATTCTTCATCAGTACCTGCTTTTTAACTGCAGTTAATAAGTTCTTGAAACTTAAAGGTTACATTTGATTTTAGGCTGAAGACGATTTCTTAGCCTCATCTTGTTTAAAGATGTTAGTAGTGTTGCCGGTTGATTTAGTCCCCCAGATAAATGGGTGATTTTGATGGTCATCGATGTGGTCTGTTCTTTATAATGAAAGATTAAGGAATTTGGTAGCGTAAAGGGTAAGTATTGGCTAATTTGTTGTATGGCCAATACAGTGTATATTTAGATGGTTTATTTGTGTTTTTTATATTGTTCTTTGTATTGAAATTATATTTTTGTACCTCAATATGAAGATCCCGCAACTTATAATTATTGTTTTCACGTAGAAGTATAAGATGTTTGTGTTGTTGTACACCTACATATTTATCATAGCTCTATATCGGTAATCTTGTTTATGATTACCGAAAATATAATTATATTGAAATATTTAAAGAAAATATATTATAATTAATATTCGAATGTTAGGTTATTATTTTTATCCGGTTGATTTTACGAAGTTCCTGTTTACAAGTGTCATTTTTAAATGAAATTTAAAATAGTGAAACCTTTCAAAATAAAACTTATTCCAAAGATCCCGAAATATAATGTTGTAACATTAATTCATAATGAATAAGCAAATCTAAGAAAATAGGTTTTATTTATCACTATCGCAAGTCATCTTGTATTATGTAGTCTGATTTTACATTACTATGTGATAATTTGTGATATATTTTATGATAAAGACTTGATTTGTGCTTGTAACTGCTATGTTTCAGGTGATATCTATCCAATGAATATTATTTTAAATAAATAAATGTGTGAAATATAAAAATCATAGTTTTAATTCATTAATGTTCCCCGAACGGATAAGCAAAAGGAGCTTACGACATTTAGTCACAAATAATATGTGGACTGGTCCAGAGCTCATCGCATACTTATGTAGATTTACCATAATATACATGCTGTCCCTGGAAGTATGGTTCAAATCGAATACCAGGCATGATCATTTCTAAACTTATTAACCTTGAGAATGTCGGGGCAATTTTTTACGGTTCCAAAGTTATAACCAATTTTTGTTTTTTCTATCACTTCGCATAGTACTCAAAGGAAAAAATCATAAAGAAGCTATCAGGACTATCAATTAATTTTCTTTCAGGACCTTGTAGTAGAATGAGCTTTTCTTGTTGTAATACTTTTACGCAGCCAGGAAACATGTGTTCAATAAGAAAACACCTTCCCTGAAAAGGCTTCGATCTGGCTAAAAAAGCTAATCAATTTTCGAGCGATTTTCATGGGAAAAAGTTACGCTATCGAAAGTTGACATATAGCGTATTACAAAAACTTGCCCAAATCATAGAGATTCTTTGGTGGTATGAATCACTGGGATATTCCTATTAGTTTAAAAGTTAGAGAATTTGATTTACAAGGAGGTCTTATTTTTACAATTTTCTAACTACTTGGCAAAGTATTAAATTGAAATTACAGTAGGTGTTCAAAATTGCTTTCCCTTACTCTCAAACACAACTGGCATCGTCGAATGGAATTTGTTTTAATCGTCTAAATGCACGGGAAATATTTTATAGCGTATTACAAAAACTTGCCCAAATCATAGAGATTCTTTGGTGGTATGAATCACTGGGATATTCTTATTAGTCTAAAAGTTAAAGAACTTTATTTACAAGGAGGTCTAATTTTTACAATTTTCTAACTACTTGGCAAAGTATTAAATTGAAACTACAGTAGGTGTTCAAAATTCCTTTCCTTTACTCTCAAACACAACTGGCATCGCCGAATGAAATTTGTTTTAATAGTCTAAATGCACGGGAATTATTTTTATGTTCTGTTTTTTTTAAACGTTGCCTCACTCTAGGGTCTCTCCTGTGTCGTGGGTGCGTTTACAGACATGAATTTCACACACAATACACCCAGACCCGGAAAAACTACCTGCAGATAATACAAATATTTGTTCCGTGTGGGAATCGAACCCACGACCCGGAGCGCAGCAGCTGACTGTATCAGCCACTGTACCAACCGTGCTGTCAGTTTATTAAATCCGTATGAGGTTGCAGATTTAATTTTCTGACGAAGTTGTTCCTCGGTATCGCTCTCTGTCTCGTACACCATCTCTTTGTAATAACCCCATAGAAACAAATCTATGGGGTTCAGGTCAGGGGAACGTGTTGGCCATCGCCCCTCTTCCGATCTAACGACTAGGGGAAGTTATGTCTACGTGGTCTCTTACGACTCTTGCGTAATGTGGGGGAGCCCTGTCTTGCTGCAACCATATGACTCGACGGGTTTCAAATGATACTTCTTCGGGGAAACAAATTAGGTCATTTTGAAGTAATTTCTAGTATGAAGGGACATTGACTCCAGCAGATAACTTACGAGGACCTATTAACTGTCCTTCTACTATGTCCACATGTTGACACCGAACTAATGCTGGAAGTGGTCACTTCGCACAATGCGTGGGTTAACGTACGCATAAAAATGAATATTATGCATGTTAAATATTGCACACGTTAAATGTGATAGGGATGAACTCTGTGTCGTTTCACAGTACGGTGTACCACAGTTCTCAGAATCCCTGACATTCTTGACATGCTTCTGGATTTCTGGCTTCTGCGTAGGTGGAGTTTACACGTTGCATTACTCGGTAATCTGGAGAGCGAGAATTAACGAAATGAATCTCGGATAGGTAACTCCGACTTAATATATATCCACGGTGCGAAGAATGTCTATTATCTAATATATCCCGGATTGGTATTTCAAAAGTCTAACTCGACATCGTATCAGTGTAGGTACTTTGAAAGTAGCCAACATGTTGCACGGACGCGTAACATGTGGATGGAACGATTTCCAAACCGTGATGTGTGTAGTGTCCACGAGTCCACTTATTAAACGTGCTTTCTGCGAGTTAAAACGTAAAGATTTTATTCTGTAACGGATCGGAGACAATTTGCGTCGACGTGTGTCAGTGTGTCTAACTCAAAACGGCAGCCTCTTTAAACACTTGTTGCGTGTAACCTGAGCACGTACGTAGGTCATCGTCATTGTTTCAGTCGTATAAATCCACTGCTAGACACAAGCCTCCCCCTAAAGACATCGACGGGACTAGGTGTGTTGTGGAAGAGGTTTGGCATAATCGCCACGCTAACAGGTGGTTTTGCGATCGCAGTTGAGTTGTTAATGCACCCGAAGGACGCTGCTACCCATCCTCGGGCTAATTCAATAGTCGCCTCTTACGAAACCCACGGGATGAGATGGGTTGGTGCTATTCGCAGCCGGCACCATACATTTACGTTAAACAAGTACATTTTGTAATTTTTTATCGAGTGAGTAAATAAGATGATTCGGGCTTTACTGAATTGTTAATCACGTGTGAATAAAAATGTTCTTACTTTTTAAATACCTATGTGAATAAAGGAATTGTGTTCCTACCTACTAAGTACCTTTTTATTGTTCCCCAGTGGAAATTCCTTCAGGCTAAAACCACTGCAGCGGTCATCTTCAGATGGTGAGGGGCTCCAGGTCCTCGTGAGACCACACCAGATCCACCCATTGATGCCACGCCTTTAGGCACATCTCGGAGGGGATGACTGTAAAGCGGTTACCACATCTAGTGGAGAGAAGGCGGCTGTAAAAAGGCTGCCCCCCTGGCTTTTCTGAGGGAGGACTGTAATTGCAAAGGATATTCCCAAGCCTCACTGTGCGCTGTACTACGCACAAGGTCCTGCCTAAGTACCTATATTTTACCTATGCAATGTAAACACAGTTTTCGAGTTGGTTTAGGTATTTTTGCCGGTCCTAAGCCCGGAGAACATATGAAGCAAAGCCGATCATTTTGTTTCCGCCTGTCAGCTGCCCTTGTACTTTGTTGATCAAAATTAGCCCGCCAATCACGCTGTTGCCAAACCTCCGCTCGCGCTAGGTACTAACGTAACTAACGTTATCAAAGGTCACTGACCAGCGAAGTATCCAAGAGTTTCGTGAGTTGTAGTATAAGAAAATCGTGTGATTTCATGGTACTGGTATCTTATTGAAAGTTATTACTCTTTTTTTTTATCAGTCTATTAGTACTATCATACCCTTAAATTATTCTGGACTTTGCTTAAACATCACATATATCCAAGGATATAGATGTATCCAGAGTTACCCATGCCTACTTCAAGGAAATTTTATCTTTAAAATCTGGCAACATTGTTAAAATGATTTGTCATTTTCACTATTCGGTATTCGCCATTATCCCAGTTTGCAAATTTGTTTTGACAGCAAACAATTTCAAAACCTGTGAGATATACTAAATAAAATCAAAAATGGCAGATAAGCAGAAAGTAGACCTTGGACTCCTCGAAGAAGATGATGAATTCGAGGAATTTCCTACGGAAAGTGAGTATCTTTGGCGCTAACACGAACGTAAGTTTTTTCTAGATCTCCTGTTTCATTTGATGTTGTTTCCTTTCTAGACTGGGGGACGGAGGATGCAGATGACGAGGATGTATCCGTTTGGGAAGACAACTGGGAGGATGACATCGTACAAGACGATTTTAATCAACAGTTGAGGTTAGAATTGTTTTAGTGCTTATTATCACAAGATGGTAATGTGGAACTTCCATTAAGTGGCATTTTTAATAGACTTAAGGACACCAGATGTTTTGGTTCATCATCATCATATCAGCCAAAGAACGTCCTCTGCTGAACAAAGGCCTCCCGATAGATTTGCACAACAAGCGGTTACATGCCGCCCGCATCCAACGACTCCCAGCGATCTTCACATTTTCTGTTAATTACTAACTTGTTACATATAATGGTTGCATCTTAGAAAATAACATCTAGAAGAGTAGTCTCTTGCGAACCACTCAATCACTTAAACACTATTAATGTGTGCATAATCAACATGCATTTACTTTATCATACCCAAGCCCGTAGATAATGCTGATACAGTTTCATCAGCATAATGATTTTTGGTGTGTAATTTTCACAAGGAAATGACATCACTATGAGTCTCCCAATAAATGGTGTCATATCTGTCCCCTTTGTGTATCATTGCAGTGTAAAGTGGCAATTTCACCAATGCTAAATTATTATCAGAAATACATTTATTTCTGGTATGTGAGATAATCTGATTTATTTTATTACTGGTGCTTTATAATTGGCAGTCATAGCCATGCACTCAATGTTCGGTGAACGATCAGCGAGCTTAAGTAAAACTTGGCATGGTTAGTCTATGGATGGGTAACTATATTGTGGTGTTTGAACTAAGCATCTCCTAGATTCGGAAGGCACATAAAACCGTTTGTACCTATTTTTTGTCATTTGATGGCAGTTGTTAAGTCAAATTGGAGGCTTTAGTTACACAAAAAGAGAAGAGATAAAATTAATACTACAAAATTTCTTGAAATGCCATCTAATTCATAAGTTTAGACACATCCATGTATTTGAAGTTGTTTTCAAATATAAAACTGATGAAGTATGTGTTTGCTTCCCTTACAATGTTTAAAACATTCTATATTAACAGTTTTTGGTTTTTTAATTTCAGACAACAACTAGAAAAGCTGAAGGAGCAGATTAAGTCCTAGAATAACTTAGAATACATATAGACTTAAGTTAATATTCTAAGAAAGTTTAAATTCCAGTAAAATTGAACCTTATTACCACATTCATGTATAACTTAGCATCATTTATTATATCCCTCTGGATATAAGGCCTCTTCGGGTCTCTATTTTATTGATCTGGTGCAGAAAAGCCCAGATCAAAGAAAATATGTCTTCTTCTCTTAAATTATGGCTAAAACATATGTCAGGGCAATGTTTTTTAACTGCTTTATATATCAAAACAAAATACTTATGTGATTTGTTTGTACTATTAAAGCTTGATTGACTTGATTTTGCTTTTCAGTGCCAAATTTTAGTAATGGCCACCCAAGTTTTTGGTAGGATAGTAATCACCATGCTTGGTAGATCACTTGTTAGTTATATATGGTGTAAAGGCTAAAGTTAACTTCGCCCATCTTGAATGACCCAATTACTCACATTTTCTATAGTATATTTTGTAATAAATCTATGAAAAGTATTGTATTATTTTTATTTTACACAACATGGTGACCAGACGAGCAAGTCAACTGGTTAGCAAAAAAAGGTTTGGATACATAATATATGAATCCTATTCAATTCAATAATTTATTCAGTAAATAGTTCCTAACAGACACTTGCAGTCATATTGATGGAACAACGGGGGCAATTTCGCTATATGACACCTCTGAGAAAAAAATACCGAAATAAACTCAAGGCTCCCCGGGGCGAAGGAAGTTCATGAAAAATTTCCACTGGGCGCCAACAAATAAAAAAAAATCTATTTGTTACTTTTTTTTTACCTAATTTTACAAATGTGTTTACAATCATTTGGTTTTTTAGAACAGCTGTTATACATTGTAAATTATTTTGCAGCTATACAATAACAGGGAGGCCGCAATGTGCAGATAAGAATTAATGCCACAGTTCCTAATTCTTATCGTCAACTTAGTCTTTGATTTTAGAATGGTTATAATGCGTGTTTTAAACTTGCCATTAGTAAGGTCTATAATTTGGTTAGGTGAGTTTTTATAGAACCGGACACAATTCCCTATTTCATTATCATCCTCATCATATTGGCAATACAACGTCCACTACTGAACACTACAATTGTCATGGACATTTATCACGTTTACCACAAAGCGAATGATTTGCTCATCTCGTCGCCAGGCTATATCGGGCTAGCAAATATCTAAATAAATAATAATCATAGTCATATCGGCCAAACAAGTTCACTACTGAACAAAGGCCTCCCCCATAGATTTCCACAACTGTGTCGTCATAATTTGCCAGTACTCACCACGCTTGGCAGGCGGGTTGGAGAGCGCAGAATGGCTACTGTTCCACAAAAAAGACGCTGCTGCCCATCCTTCTGGTTTAGTCCCTTAGTCGCGTTTTACGCACCCACGGGAGTAGATGGAGTGGTGTATATTCTAAATCCGGACACCACACTGTTAATTCCCTGTTTGTGTGTTGGTTAATCTATATAAAGGTATCAATATTTTATGTCTATTTCTAGAATCAATGATGAACTTGACCGTTATTAGAAGCTTATTTGAAAAGGCACTTCCGTTTCCGTTGTGTTTTACCTCTCTTTCTACCTTTAAATCTATCTCTTTCGCACATCTTTCACCTGGCAGGGGGCGCTGTTGAGCCAAGAGCTCCATGCGCCTTGGTACGTCATTGGTTTGAAGTTTCCTGTTGTGTTATCATTGGCACTTTGCTCTTCATATTGACACATATTGCTCAGTTAAACCTACCTGTCTAATTCTAAATAGTGTATTTCAGTGTTAAGCGCTGTCAGTATTAAGTGTATAGTCTATGTTAAGCGCGTAAGTTGCACAAAAATATTTTATTTTAACGGTTTTACCGTTCGATATTTATACAGTATTCATATTTTCAAGTTGTTTCTACCACTTATTTTATTATTGCGCTCTTTAGAATTTAAATCTAATGGATCACATATTGTAAACCCTAAATAAATTGCTTAAGTAACGGCCGAATACGCAAACGCCATTCAACGTTAAGTCCCCGCTTTAACTATTCGAGAAACCTGTTTTTGGTACAAAACTGGGCGGCTCAAATTGTTTAAGGGGGGACTTACGAGTTAAATGGCGTTTGAGTATTCGGCCATAAATGGCACAACAATAATCCAATCTTAAGTAGCGCTAAATAATGTCTTGGGACTTTATCTAGGTCTCTAAAATCTCTACATATGCTATTGTCGCAGTAAACAAAAGACAGATTTTTGGAAAAACATATTGCAGAAAGTATGTAACCGAAACTACGCTCAGATTGATTTTATTTAGATATTTCTGATGTTAGTTAATAGTGACCTGCGTTTATTATTTTTGTCGTGTCGTGACCTTTATGATGATTTTAGTGTTGTTGATGCATCGCATGCTGTCCACATATTTGATTCCAGAGCCTTACACATCTACACTGGAAAAGGCCGATACACCAACGCTATCTCTCTCTCTCTCACCAAGAAAATACTCAAGGCATTGGCGTAACAAACTATGCCGATGCCGGGGGATTCACACCGGGCAGCAGTCGTATCAGATGTTCTACAGGAGCGGTCTCAAGACCGATCCCTGTAGAACACTGCATTTCGCGGACCTCATCCAATCCGGTATATGACTGCTCTGTCAGCCAAATAGGCCCCAACAATGCGAGAGAGATAGGTCGGCACCCGATAATAGAGTGCAAACTGTGTAAACTAATTACTAAACTACCAGTTCACGGCACTAAGTTCCGCGGTAGTTTCAGAAAGAAAGAAAGCATTAAATTTTACTATGGCTATAAATAAAACAAGATAATTACGAAAATAACAAATTTATTATTTAAAAACTCACAAAACAGTTGTTATAATTCAGTTCTATAAGTTCGACAATTGACATTTTTAATAAATCCAATAATAATAATTACTTTGTACTTCGATTTTAGTTGCACTAACACGAATCATTTGAACGTAATCTGACAGTTGAGCCAGCTTCCTTAACATTTTCACGTTTCAAGTATTTAGTCAGGTAACGAAAATTTACCAATCGGTCATCGCCACTGACCGTAACACAATTAGGTGATTGATGGATTTTCGTATCTTAAGGTTAGATTTTTGACAATTATAATGGGAAATCTTGCTACGCCTATTAAATGGTCCATCTTATCTTCAGCCTTTATGATTTCGCATTAGCCTTAAATTTCACTAAAATATGCTTATAATCAAAGTACTTTCATCTTATCAAGACCAGCTTGATTCAAAGTGATTTTCTAAAGTAAAACAGTAATTAATTTTATTACACGCTTCCTATTATCAGCGAAAAACCATTTAGAAATACTCGGATTTGGTTACTTGCGCATAAAAATAAAATAATAAGCCTTATTCACTAAAGTCATTGCTGCCAACCCTAGTTTTCTTTCCAGTCTAGCCGACTTGGAGAACTTAAAAAACTACATTTTTGATGCAAGAAGTTAGTGTCTGTATAAATGTGATAAATTCTCCTCGTTTATAATTTCAGAACTTGTTTATATATTTAAGTTTTATTTTATTACGGTCATATGCAGTTTTACTGTAGAGTAGGGTTGGCAATACTGACTATAGTCCCTAATAGCCCAAGAGCCAGTGATCGCTGGCCGGCGCTCTGGCGAGACTTTGGTATTTTGACAAACCCCGTATTTTCCATAGTATGGTATATAAAGTTATGCTCACGCCAGGTGTAACTTTTCGCTGTCTGCCGGGATGATAACATCATTTAAATATCTCACGGCTTCTGTAGAGTAATCACCAATTATTTTTTTTGGAATGTCATGTATAGCTATTTGTATTGGCAATTTTGTTCAGTGTTCAGATTAATAAAATAAAATACTACACCATGTCTGCAACGGTGAATGGTTTTTAATTATTTAATAAAATTCCAATCCAATTCCTGTTTTAATTTATTGGCTCCGTCGATGAGTCGGATGAGTTTGCTAATGTCGAGGTTGGGTAAAACAATACACCAAATAAATAATAATATTAATAGTCCTTGATTATCTACCGAGCCTGGTGGACTTCTCTTAGATTATGGCTTCTGTAGAGTATCTTCCACAATTTCGCCAGTGTCAAGTATAAAGGCAACGTCGTACGGTGTTTAGATTAATTAATCTTTACATATCCATAAAATATTTCTCAAAAATGAAAAAATTCTAAAAAATATGTCGGCGACGTCGGACGGTTCAATTGTTTTCTTTTTCAATTTCTTCTTCTCTTAGATTATGGCTTCTGTAGAGTATCTTCCACAATTTCGCCTATGTCAAGTATAAGGCAACGTCGTACGGTGTTTAGATTAATAAATCTTTACATATTCATAAAACATTTCTCAAAAATGAAAATATTCTAAAAAATATGTCGGCAACGTCGTACGGTTCAATTGTATTTTCCAATTGATGTCTATTAAAATATTCAAGTGGCAGCATTGTCAGTTTGACGTTGAAACTCGTTAAAAAATTTCACATCTTTCATAACGGAACCGCCAGAGTAAGGAGTCCCCATATCATGTACGACAGGTATAAGGAGAGTGATTAAAAATATGGTTGGAAAACAATTGAACCGTACGACGTTGCCGACATATTTTCTAGAATTTTTTTCATTTTTGAGAAATATTTTTTGAATATGTAAAGATTTATTCATCTAAATACCGTACGACGTTGCCTTAAACTTGACATTGGCGAAATTGTGGAAGATAACCTACAGAAGCCATAATCTAAGAGAAGAAGAAGAAGAAGAAAAATATGGTTTGTCAAAATACCGCACGTCCGCCGGCCATTGACTTTTAGGCTATAAGTAATATTACTAATCAATATTAATCCCAATTAATGTCGCAGCGCATTTCGACATTTATCAAGAACTTTATATTTCGTCTTATCCTACAGAAAGGGGCGCAGCTGCAAATAAACACCTTACGGGTAAAGCATTATTCTTTTAAGAATTTACGTGTATGTATTGTGTAAATGTCTGGTAATATTGATGGACGTTCTAGATTTAATATTTGATTGTAGGCGTTCACAAAAATGCTTATCTTCTCTTGTTAGGGTAGGGTTTTTGCAATTGCTCCCCTTTTTATAGGATAGTAACGATTTGGAGGTGAGTATTGGCGGGGACTATTCGCATGTAATGTAACGTCCTCACCGCTTAACACGATACTATTTCAGTCACCTCGACGGTACGCAGTTTGATCGATGGCGGTAGGTTTCCGTTTGAAAGAGTCCGGCGGGCAGCTGATTACGTATGTCGCATTCGGTTTGCGACAGGCGCAAATCGCGCAAACGGTTTGCGACAAGCGTAAATCGCGCAGACGTCGCTGTTAAATCATTTCGTTATTACGTATTTGCCGGTAGCAATTAAACAGGCGAAGATATCTGAGGCACACTGCCGGACCGGCCGGATGCCATCCTCGCCACTCAATTTCTGGCGATTATTTTGCGTGATATCTGCTGTCGCTGTTTTTAGATAATCAGGATGCGGGTTGGTAGGTGCCATATAATACATAGGTTAACTGGTGGCAGGCAACTGATTGCACAAGCCCGGCTAGGCAGGTAACACTGCAGTGCCAGATACTTTGCCGCCATGCAGTAGTGTTTTGTTGTGTGTTTCTTTTAACAAAACTATACATTACTGTTCTGGTTCAAAGGGCACTGTAGCTGGTGAAATTACTGAGCATCAGAGACTAAATAACTGATGTTTGAAGTCGAATATAATAAATATCGGCTGGGCCAAGAATGATGAAGGAATCAGTTTTGTCTGATGTTGCCAAAACAAATGAATCAATGTAGAACTGAAATAAACTTACGAATTTTTTCGGGTTATTAATTATTTAATATACCTAATTTGAACATACGTGCAACAAATCCATACAAGCACACGCTTTCATGCAATAAATACATAATTATTTCTTGATTTCCAGACAGTTGTGTTTGGGGTATTGGGTTTGGCGCACGTATTTTTAAATTAGGTATATACACTACACAACTTGGAAAAATGCGAAGTTTAATTCAGTTCTACATTTATGATTTCGCTTAACATCAATAAATTAAAAATAATCAATGATAATATATGTTCGCAGTTTGTATCAAGCGCATTTTCTCAACGTCGTTACACAAGCGAATGCACCTCGGTACGTTAGCTGTATTGTAATCGATTGCTTAATATTAAAAACCAAATTGTTACATTACACGCTCCCATCTACTATGAAGTTGATTTGTTTTGTATTACATGTTCATATTTTGGTATATTTGGTGGATTGGTTATATACATATTAGATACCAAACATTGTCGCTATTACAACACTACAAGTTCCGGTATTAAAAGTTGATATTCTGCTCGCCAGTGGCACCAAACTGATATTCCTCTTCAGTTTGCGTCGGCTGCGCGTCGGCATCGTCTTGTTCAGCGAAATATGTGTCCAGGATATGTAACGTTTTCTTGTATATCTGTGGAGAATAAAGATCGATAATGAAGCATAGTCAGAAACGGGTGCTTCTGTCGGGGCTGGTCAACTGATAAGGCCATAAATATTGATTATATTATCTTAGTACGTCACTATGTTTTTTTTTTTTAAATACGTGCCCGCACAGTAGGATTTCTCCTGTGTCGTGGGTGCGTTTCATCATTTCGGCCGAATGAAGACCACTGCTAGACACAGGCCTCCCCCAAAGATCACCACAACCACCAATATGGATGTGTTGTGGGCTCATTGGGGGGTTTTGCCATAATCGCCACGCTTGGCAGGCGGGTTGGCGATCGCAGTTGAGTTGTTAATGTACTCGAAGAACGCTGCTGCGCATCCTCCGGCAAATCCCTTAGTCGACTTTTACGACACCCATAGGAGGAGATGGGGTAGTGGCATTCTGAGCCGGCACCACACGGCAAGTGGGTGCGTTTACAGACATAAATTCCACATACAATACACCCAGACCCGGAACAACTACCTGCAGATCATACAAATATTTGTTCCGTGCGGGAATCGAACCCACGACCCGGAGCGCAGCAGTCGACTGTATCAGCCAGTGCACCAACCGTGCCGTCGTGCCGTATCAATTAAATAACATGGTCCCACTCCGGCATTTCTCCTGTGTCGTGGGGTCAGTTTCGCCCCGGAAAGCGCAACGTGGGACGACGACAACGAGTTGGACAGACAACCTGGTGAAGGTCGCTGGGAGTCGTTGGATGAGAGTGGCATGTGACCGCACCTTATGGAAATCTAAGGGGGAAGCCTTTGTTCAGCAGTGGATGTTCTTTGGCTGATATGATAGTCATGATGATGTGGGTTCAGTTTACAGACATACATCTCACATGCACAACCCAGACCCAGAACAACTACCTGTAGATCATACAAATATTTGTTCCGTGCGGGGATCGCACCCGCAACACGTGGCACAGGAAGCCAATCGCTTAGCCACTGCGCAAACTGTGCCATCAAAGATTATTTTAAGTTTAACTTTAATTATATCTTTTACTGTAATCTGTCAATCAATATCTGGCTTGTCTCCAGGACCAAACAATTGGAACTATGGAAGGAAAATGTTCACACTTCCGGTTTATTTGAAACTTGGTTTATTGGTCTACCCCAAGCACTTCTCGGGAAAGGACGGACCGATACCTACTAGGGGTACAGTCTAATGCTGACAAAGCGCACACACAACACCTTACCCCCCAGCCAGAGGTGGTAAGTGGAAGGACACCGTGGGGTTTTCAGCCAGCAAGTCCGGCATGCCCCTCTGCCCTTCCCAAGGTGGAGGAAGTCCATAAGGATTTCCCCACGACAATACATTTGTTTGTTTGTGTGTATTGTATGACTAACCTGTTCATTTTCGTGTTGCTGTAGGGATTCAATTTGATCTAAAGCTCCGATCTCTTCAAGTTTCAGACACAGAGCTTCCACTTGTCCGTATTTTAAAGCAGCCTGTAAAAATATAAATCTATAAGTATGTTTGGACGGCGCGATTTTCTGGAGAGAACATGATACTCCTTTTTTCCTATAAAAGTCTGAACTACTGTGATATTGGAAGCTTTTGTGAGCTGAGAACACAGATTACGGAAGATTCGATGGATATTTTACGATAGACGACACTAGCAGTGTGGTAAGAATAGCACCATCCCATAACATCCCGCGGGTGTGGTGAAAGGCGACTATGGGATTAGAGGATGTGTAGCAGCGTACTTCATTATCATCATCATCATTTCGGCCAGATAAAGTCCACTGCTGGACAGAGGCCTCTCACAAAGATCACCACAACAACTGATATGGGTGTGTTGTGGGCTCGTTGGGGGGTTTTGCCACGCTTGGCAGGCGGGTCGGCGATCACCAAACGCCATTGTACTCCACCCTGGTGAGTATTGGCAAATCACCCCCAAAATTATGACACAATTGTGGAATTCTATGAAGGAGGCCTTTGTTCAGCAGTTGACATCCTTTGGCTGATATGATGATTATGAAGAATACATTATTTGATTACCTATATCTTCGCTTTATACACACCCACATTTGACAAAACTAGTCCTTTATATACGCCCAGTCAGAGTAAACAGTGTGAACATAGTCAGTTTGGCACGCGAGAGATCAAGCCGCTAGCGGTACATACATACAGTATTGAATTCGAGGCCTATATTCGGCCGTGGACATTATGGTTTAAAAAGCATATTATAGGATTAAAGACTATGTTGACGATAGGGACATATGGCGTTAGTCCTTTTCTGCACATGTGGCTTCCCTGGTAACCAAATATATCTGAAGTGTTATTTGCATTGTATAGCTGCCATATTTATCTTTTATATATAGATGACTATAACGAACAGATGTGTAAACACGTAAAAAAAAGACCTAACCCTGAGTTTCTTTCAGCATTTCTTCTCAGAGGTTGGCATGTAGCGAAATGCCCTCTGTTGTTTCAATATGACGTGTAAGTGTCTGTTAGGACCTATTTACTGAATAAATGATTCTATTCTATGCGCTGAAATAATGATGAACTTACCTGCAGCAAGTTAGTTAGCCCATCTAACACGACAGACACAGCCCTATGATCCGGGGACGCTAGTAAAGTGCAGTAGGGCTCCAGGAAGCCGGCATTTATGAGAGCGTCTAGTTGCTCAGGGGTACCGCCTAGACAGAGGTTAGTGATCGCCCAAGCTGCTTCTTTTTGACATCTGTAGAAAATAAATATCTATATATTAATACGTGAAACAAAATCTTTGTACCCCTCTTCGAAGCCCCAGCGACTGTCTAGGGTGAACCCCAGATACTCTTACAGATCTAAGCTTAAATGGCTACCTGTCCGACAGAGGAGAGCCGTCAGAACACTATGTTTGCTTTTTACGATTGTAAACGATCCTTGTGTTACTGATTATCTTAAAATACTCTTTTAACTTTTGGGTGGTTCTCACAATCATAACCGGTCTTCACTCGAAAACCTTTTTCCCCAATGGTCATCAGTTCTACGAGCTATGTGCTCCGTTCATTGCCACTTTCTTCTAGGGATGGCCTCATTTCTGATTCGATTTCGTAAAGTAAATACTAAGTATAGCTCTCTCCAAAGCTGTCTGAGTGACCTTGAGCTATGAGCCCCACAGTGAGTGACTATATTATAGTGATTTATTTATTTTTAGTTAACTAGCTGACCCGCGCGGTTTTGCGTGCCGTTTAATTTAAATCGGATTATTTATAAATAATTTAGAGTACTTCGGCATACACAGTTGACATAGATTATATATATTGGATTTCATGTTATAGATCTTTGTTTTTCCTGACGTTTCGAACACTTTGTAGAATTCGTGGTCGCAGGATCTATCAGATTTATTATAATGAGTAATAATCATGAAAACCTAAGAAATTACTATGTACACTGTCTTAAAATTAGTACATGTCGTATATTAATACTAGCTGTTGCCCGCGATTTCACCCGCGCGTTTATTTTTATCACTATCGATACAAACATAGCAATAGCAAACTAAATATAGCGATAGCGTAGCGTTTTATTAATGAAAGTTTTGAATCAGTTCTGTAGTTCCAGAGGTAAGCCCTTACCCCTTACATACAAAAAAATACAAAATGATACAGCACAACTGCTCAATGTGAGATCCGTAGTTCGATTTCCTGGTTGGGCAGCCATAAGATGGTTTTCTGTAAGAAAATTATCAGGTAACACCCTTGTATTTATTTGGAAGTGTTCCATAGATTGCAATAAGTCTGCCACCTATAAAATAAGACGTATTACGGCATCAGTGAAATACATGTGGGGTTCTCAATAAGATGCATAATCTTAGTCAGCTGTCAGTAGCGCATTGAGCATCTTTGGGCACACAGGGGACTCTGCTATTAATATGTACTTCACTGGAGGACCTATAGTTAGTACAGGAAACATATTGCTCACTCTATGCAGTTTGATATTTTACATTAGACTCCTCACCACTCTAGACATCGTGTGTAATCATGGCAACGTCGCTCTCTTGCCTAGAATGAGCAATAACCGACAGAAAAAAAAATCTGTACTAAAAATTCCCTACTAGGGAACGCATCATGGTAATAGGTACACATGACCGGCCAAACAAAAGGTTCTCGAATGGAGATCGCGCACCAGAAAACACAGCGTGGGACGACCTCCAACGAGGTGGACAGACGACCTGATGAAGGTTGCTGGGAGTCGTTAGATGAGCGGCATGTGACCGCTAATTGTGGAAATCTAAGGGGGAGGCCTTTGTTCAGCAGTGGACGTCCTGTGGCTGATATGATGATGAACGGCTTCATTCACACTTACTTGATATCTTCATTGGCGAGCACATGTAACAAATGCGTGAGAATTCCGTGGTCTATAGCTCGTTGTATTTGCTCCTGTGTGCCAGCGAGTATGTTGCTGACGGCCCAAGCCGCTTCCTTCATGAGGGAGGGCTTACCGCAGCGGAGGAGTGTGATTATATGTTCTAGGCAGCCAGCGTCGATGCAGCGGTCAGTCTGTGAAACAGAAATACAAATTGGAAGAAGTCCAGCTAAGCGGAGGTGGGGGGACCTCAGTTCCAGTCTTAGGTCTCTTAAAAGGCCACAAAGTCAGCATTATGTGTCACTTGTATAGACATCAAAGCAGTACTTATGCCTCCATATAAAATGCATTTTTTATCAATAGTTCCTAATATCTAAGTTGCATTCTTCATACTGTGTTACTGAAAGGGCAAGAGAAGACTATTTAGTGACGTGGGTTCAGTTCAGGGGCATTTTGGCACGAGTTAGAGATGTATGTATTTTCTGATTGTTTGTTCTTAATAGGAATTTGGAACTTGTATCAAGGTAATTCTGGGCCAATACATGTGTCTGAGTAAAGAATATAGCACCACTCCATCTCCTCCCGTAGGATGTCATAAAAGGCGCCTAAGGGACTCTAAATCAGAGGGATGGGCAGCAGCGTCCCTTTTGTGAAACTGTAGTGCGCTCACCAACCCGCCTGCCAAGCCTGGTGAGTATTGGCAAATACCCCCCAAAATGACGACACAATTGTGGAAGTCCATGGGGGAGGGCTTTGTTCCGCAGTGGACGTATAAATGGCTGATATGATGATACCCAATATACCCAAGTATCTCTGCAGGATTATGAATACATCGAACCTGTTCATCGGAGCCAGTGAGCATATTGCCAAGCGCCCTTAACGCCGGTGTGCGGACGCCAGCAGACTTGTGGTCGAGTAGACTGACCACGCGGGATAATAACTGTGGGGTGTTTTGTACAGATTCGATACGCTCGTTCGGTCCATCAGTGAGGTAGGAGAGAGCCCAGCAAGCATCCGCTGGAAATAGATAAGGTTTTTATTGTATTATGAGTATTAGATACAAATAAAAAAAAAACAAAAAAACAGTTATGATGACGGATGAGCAATTTCTCAAATATTTAGATCTATGGTCTTTATAATTCTGACAATTTTTTTTTAAATCGTGGTCCCACACTATATTTTCTCTTGTGTCGTGGGCGCGTTTACAGACATGAATTCCACATACAATACACCCAGACCAGGAACAACTACCTGCAGATCATACAAATATTTGTTCAGTGCGGGAATCGTACCCACGACCCGGAGCGCAGCAGCCGACTGTATCAGCCACAGCACCAACCGTGCCGTAAATTAGTTAGGCTATGACTCAATTATAAATAAAATTATTACCAAAAAAGCTCATTACACAGACATCATCCCTCATCTTGAATTACGTTTACATACACACACTACACGCATACCTCTCTCCCAGTTTTCTACCGTTTGTTACTGTAAATGATCACAAGGCGCAGATTGTAAAGATCCCGCAGAGTGGGCACTGGTGGCCTGTAACACAGGCTTAACAAGCCTACAATGAGCACCAGCTCTCACAATGCTGATTTGAGCAATCGCGCACACTTAATACTGTAACACTTATACACCTTTAAAAACCGTCTTATCGTTTGTGAGAGAAATAAATAAATTTGTTATTTTTTATTTAGATATTTCGTTAGCCCTTAAATAGCCTGGTGACGAGATGAGCAAGTCATTCGCTTTGTGGTAGACGTCACGTTTGTATGATCTGCAGGTAGTTGTTCTGGGCCTGGGTGTATTGTACTTCAAGCTATAAATATTTAAAAAAATACTTCTTTTTTAACCGACTTTAAAAAGGAGGTTCTCAATTCGAGACGTATTTTTTTTATGTATGTACACCGATTATGTCACAGACAGTCCATGTGGTGACAGATTAAGAATATAGCACCACTCTATCTCCTCCCGTGGATGCCGTAAAAGGCGACTAAGGGACTCTATAAACCAGAGGGATGGGCAGCAGCGTCTCTTCTGTGGACCAGTAGCCATACTGCGCTCACCAACCCGCCTGCCAAGCGTGGTGAGTATCGGCAAATACCCCCCAAAATGATGACACAATTGTGGACATCTATGGGGGAGGCCTTTGTTCAGCAGTGGATGTATAAATGGCTGAAATGATGTTGACACCGATTACATTAAATTTGATTGAGTAGTTTCCTAACCAGATCCAAAATACAGGTTTAATTGACTGCGCTTATCGCTATAGTTTCGATTCCTCCGAGATCAGAGAACCGATTTGAATCATTCTTATTTTTTGTGTTAAATACGGATACCAAATTGGAAAAGTTCTTACATTTATTTACACTAAAACAAAACAAATAAGACTTTTTAACAACAAAAATACCGCCTTCAAAAACCCTGCACGATATAAAAATATTAAAACCGTTAAAGGAAAAAAAACCTTTATCTATGAAGTCGGGCGGGGCCAGGTACCATAGATTATAATTATAACCATGGTTCATTCAGACCAAGAAGTTATATATTATACGTGGCCCCGCCCGACTTCACAGATAAAGTTGTTTTTTCTGTTTAGTGGTTTTAATATTACGTGCAGGGTTTTTGAAGTCGGTATTTTTTTGTTAATTTTCTTTTACGGTTGAAAATGCATGCTTACCTAAAACATCCTGATCCGTGTACTCCAGTAGTTCTGATATGTACGGCAATGCAGGGGCTACATAGTCAAACTTCACCAGTGGATTTTTGTTTCTGTAACAAATAATATTTTATTGAAATATAATGAAAGCAGCGACCTTAGCCACCCGGGCGCCTCATCATCATCATCATTTCGGCCGAATGAAGTCCACTGCTGGATACAGGCCTCCCCCAAAGATCACCACAACCACCGATATGGATGTGTTGTGGGCTCATTGGGGGGTTTTGCCATAATCGCCACGCTTGGCAGGCGGGTTGGCGATCGCAGTTTGTTATTGTACTCGAATGACGTTGCTGCCCATCCTCCGGCTAATCCCTTAGTCGACTTTTACGACACCCATGGGAGGAGATGGGGTGGTGGCATTCTGAGCCGGCACCACACGGCAAACCCAGGCGCCTAGGCGTGATATTTTTCAGCGCCTGTTATTTCTTGTAAACTTTTTTTTGTCCCACACTAGGACTTCTCCTGTGTCGTGGGTGCGTTTACAGACATGAAATCCACACACAATACACCCAGACCCGGAACAACTACCTGCAGATCATACAAATATTTGTTCCGTGCGGGAATCAAACCCACGACCCGGAGCGCAGCAGCCGACTGTATCAGCCACTGCACCAACCGTGCCGTCAATTACCTAGCATTCTTTTATTGTGGGCTGCCGCACCAGTTTGCGGCGCCTTCTTGGCTCTGGCGCCCATCTGGATGACAGCCCAGGTCATCCCACCTCAAACCAGCACTAACTTAACCAGCCTATTTATCACTATGATCCAGCATAAGCCCAAGTATAGTGGAGTCATCCTATATTCCTCACTAACCTGCAGAAGTTGCTGTAAGTCCACACGGCGGTCCTCAGCTGGCTGGCGGGCGTGGTGAGCGTCATGAGCGGCAGCAGGACTGGCAAGGCTCCGTGCTCCAGCACGGCGTCCCGGGTCTGCGGCCCGTCACCGGCGATGTTGCCGAGGGCCCAGGCACATTGCTCGCCCACCACTCCGCCCCGGGCCAGCAACCCGATAAGCTTGGGGATGGCTCCACCCTGAAATAATTGGCATATTGTGTGAACATCATATCAGCCAAAGGAAGGGAGTTTAGCAGTACTCACCGCGCTTGGCAGGCGGGTTGGTGAGCGCAGAATGGCTGCTTTTTCATAAATGGGTAGCTTTTGCCCATCTATTGGGTTTAGAGTCCCTTACTCGCCTTTTATGACATATACGTAAGGTGGAGTGGTACTGGTGGTTCCGTACACCACACTGAACACGTGAATATGTGAAAAAGAAACTGGTAATAGTGATATAAGTTTTTAAACTATCGCGAATTTCACTCATATTAATATTAGACTATGATTTCGGGACTTTTCACGTACAGATAAATCAAAACATTGAAACACGTTATTTCTTAACTTTGAACCAAAAATCCAAATACCAATGTCCATAGATCTAACTTATAAAATGACATTTCATACAACCTTTCAATCCCTATTTTACCACCTCAGGGGTGGAATTTGTAAAATACCTTCTCTAGTTTTTCCTATGTTACTAAAGGCACAAACTGCCAAAATTTGAATTTTGTTGCCCCGGTGGTTTTAGCTCTGCGATGATGCATCAGTCAATCAGTCAGGGCAAGTAAACATATAGGATTAAAGAATTCGTAGACGATAGGGACATACATGGTGTTAGCTGTTTTCTGTGTGGCTTCCCTGGTAACCAAATATATCTGAAGTGCTATTTGTACTGTATAGCTGCTATATTTATTCTTTATTGCACACAATATTAACAGATTTAAACAATACTAAAGAAAAGTTGATGTACATAGGCGAGCTTAACTCACTATTGAGTTCTCTTACAGCAAACCTTTGAGTGACAGAGTAATATTAATATGAGGATCTAATGAAGTGTACAACAAGAATGAAGCAATACCAGATATTTATAAAATAAAAGTACATTAAAATGCATAACATATTAGGTATATAAATAAAGATATACTTAGAAAATAAGTCACAAACAAAAATATACAACAATAATAATAATACATACATACATACATATACCAATATCTAATAATACATATATACTACTAAGTCATATTGAAAGAAAATGTTCCTTAATTCTTTTCTTGAAAACATCAGACGAAGGGCTATCACGCAAGGAACGAGGAAGCGAATTCCAAAGGCGCACTGCACGTACAGTGAATGAAAAAATGAAATTCTTCATTAATGTACTGATAAAGTTTAAACAGCTTGTATATGTTCTCAATATCTTGTTCAATATTGGAATCCTTGAGATATTTTAAAAGAGAATCCATGGACTTTCTTGCCGGCTTTTCTCCATAGGACTATGTAATTGGAACCATGCAACTTAAATTGTGATGTGCCAGTAATTAGTCTATTTGAAATAAAAATATTTGACTTTCGACATTAACCAACTTACATCAACAACAGCCATGGTTTGCTCATGTGTGCCGGACGCTATGTTGGTAATCGCCCAGGCCGCTTCAAATTGTAGATCGGGACTGTGCAAAAAATAAATATTTACTATAATAATTATTGCAAGTTGTACAGATCTGGTAACACACACTGGTTAAAGACTTTCGTCTTGGAGCATTGCGGTATTGTTGACGAAAAGACGTTGCGAAGTTTCCCAAACGCTAACCCAGCCGAGTCGGATTCGACGATAGACCTCTTTCTCGAAGTTAGACCTACCTAACTGGACAGTTAACAGTAATGACATATGGAACAGAGACATGGTCACTCACAATGGGCCTCATAAAAAAGCTCAAGGTCACTCAGCGAGCTACGGAGAGAGCTATGCTTGGTATTTCTCTACGAGATCTAATCAGAAATGAGGAGATCCATAGAAGGAACTAAAGTTGTCGATATAGCTCAAAGGATTAGTAAACTAAAGTGGCAATGGGCGGGGCACATTGCTCGTAGCACTGATGGCCGTTGGGGCACAAAGCTTCTCGAATGGAGACCGCGCACTGGAATACGCAGAGTGGGGCCACCTCCAACGAGGTGGACAGACGACCTGGTGAAGGTCGCTGGGAGTCGTTGCATGACAGTGGCATGTAACCGCTCGTTGTGGAAATTTAAGGGGGAGGCCTTTGTTCAGCAGTGGACGTCCTGTGGCTGATATGATGTACAGATCTGCTTGTAACCGTTTTCTGCTGTACTGTACTGCGTCATGGCCTTCCCAATAATTACTACAGCTCGCTTGCAGGCAGGCCGGATTAGTGATAGCAGTATGTAGTTATTAGAATACGAGAGGGTGCTGCAGCCCATCCTCTTGATATAAAGCCTTAGTTGCCTTTACAACACCTATGGATGGAGACGGGTGGCCTATTCTTTGCCGAGAACCTCGCGGAACAGCAGCAGTGGTTAAATTAGTAGTAGTAATTAAATAATCAATATTAAGTAGGTAAGTCATGGCTCCTCCGTAGATTTCCACACTTGTCGTCATCTCCCGTAGAATTCGTAAAAAGCGACTAAGGGACTCTAGTCCAAAGGGATGGGCAGCAGCATCCCTTCTGTGAAACAGTATCCATTCTGTGCTCACCAGCACACCTGCCCACCTGCCAAGCGTAGTGAGTACTGGCAAATTCCCCCCAGACGACACTATTGTGGAAAATCAATGGGGGAGGCCTTTGTTCAGCAGTGGACTTTTTATTGGTGATATGATGGTTGCTAGTACATACTATGCTTGGGAGACGGGTTAGTGAGCGCAGAATGGCTACTGTCCCACAGAAGGGACGCTACTGTTCCACAGAAGGGACACTACTTTTCCACAGAAGGGACACTACTGTTCCACAGAAGGGACCCTGATGTCCATACCTCTGATTTAGAGTCCCTTAGTCGCCGCTTACGATATCCATGAGGAGATGCAGTGGTGCTATATTCTTAATGTAGATACCACACATATAATAAAGTAAGATAATCTAATAATTACCAAAAATTTTGGATGTATTTTTTTAAATTAATTATTTTGCTATATCAATTTTCTGGCAATAAATACAGGAAAAAGGAATGCACATACCAGTCATCCCGTTCCAGCGCATTCACCATCGGTTTGATGACTCCAGCATTTACCATGGGAGTGATTGGAGGGTTTTGCTCTCTGGACAGCATCCGACGTGCTGCACGGGCTGAGGTAGTCAATGTGGCAAGATCTTGGGCATGGAGACCTGGGGATGAGGGTTGGATGTTCATTCATATTCATTTATTTACTTGAAATACCATATTTCAAGTAAATAAATGAATATGAAGAACACGAGTAGTTGCATAAAAATTAGACCACGAAATATTTCACCATTAGTGTAGGTATACAAAATATTATAGTAAATTACATTATATTATAGTTAAATAAAGTTAAGATTAAATGAACATATAATTTAAAATACTTAATTACTGGTGTTACATGTCAAATGAAATTAAATATTAGAATAAATAAACATTTGAAATTCTTAATAACAATTTATTTTCTTATTTGAATATTATATAGAATTTGATTACATGATACAGTGTCTCTCAATAAGCGCAAAGACGACGAAAGCTATTCTTTAAATAATCTATAGTGGAGTAATAGCTCCCTTGTAATAAACCACGCTGCAACTAACAACAAAAAAAAAAATACGACGAGTCCACCATTTCCTTGGGCAAGGAGTTGAAAATGAGTGGTGCCATATAGGCCAAACTTCTTCTAAATAGACGGACAAGTGGACAACCTGTCACTTGTAGTTATTGTTTTCAAACAGACCATATCATATATCATATCAGCCATTTATACGTCCACTGCTGAACAAAGGCCTCCCCCATTGATTTTCACATCTGTGTCATAATTTTGGGGGGTATTTGCCAATACTCACCACGCTTGGTAGGCGTGTGGGTGAGCGCCGTCTGGCTACCGTTTCACAGAAGGGACGCTGCTGGCCAACCATCTGTTTAGATTCCCTTAGTTGCCTTTTACGACATCCACGGCAGGAGATGGAGTGGTGCTATATTCTTAATCCGGACACCACACGGAAACAAACAGACGATGATGATATTTTACGAATTTAGCGATTTCATAAATGTAAACGCTGGGAAAAGTTAAGATTCATCGACTTCTAAACTGGTTCACTGAACTCTGACCATTTCATGCCAAACAATGCGCGAATGACGCTTGACGGCACGGTTGGTGTAGTGGCTGATACAATCGACTGCTGCGCACCGGGTCGTGGGTTCGATTCCCGCACGGAACAAATATTTGTACGATCTGCAGGTAGTTGTTCCGGGTCTGGGTGTATTGTGTGTGGAACTTGTGTTTGTAAACGCACCCACGACACAGGAGAAATCCTAGTGTGGGGTGATGTTTAAAAAAAAATAAAGAAAAAAAGAACCCAATACCCAATTATACCATAGATATGTTACGTCCATATTAAACGGCGCAAAAAAAAACAGTCTCGCTTGCACAACCAAGTCGTGAGAGAGAAGATACAAAAACAACAAGAGTAAAAGAGATAGCTATCTAGGCGAAACGATTGCGAGGTGCTACAATCGGGGGAGTTTTGGTTCTTACTTTTGGCACGCATGTAACATATCTACTTCTTTTTAATATATAATATCATTGCTCTTACCCATAAAACACGTGATAATGTAATTTGTATCTATCCAAAACACTTCAATATATGCTAGTTTCTAGTACATATGTACAATGACAGAGTGCGAGGCGAACACTGCGGAGATTTGTAGTAGTGCAGATAGTTGTTTGGGGTCTGGCTGTTTGAGCATGTGAGATTTATATCTGTAAACTGTACCCATGACACAGGACAAATCCAATAGTGGGACAGGTTGATGTTTGGTACCTACCAGTATGGTAGGCACATGGGCCATTGTCTACCAGCTGTTTTGGATTGACTGCCCTAGAAAATAAATGGATATTTTGGTGAAAAACTAAAGTATAATTTTTTGATAGGGTAGATAATCATTGACTAGTTTACCTCCTGACCATATAGACTGGTCCATAAAGAACAGTATAATAAGACTCATCAAAATCTGCCCACTGTGTTTTAAGTGAGTTTTCAGACAGACACGCTGGCGGACCCTATGCCCGTGTGGCCTGACCAGCTGCACAATCCTCGACAAACCTGTGGTCCGAAATCTCCAAAAAATCTATTACTGGTAAGGATTAAATACAATCCTTGAACAATTTCAGCAAAGTCTCTTTGTCAAGCGCCTCCTAAAATGTTTCAGGAGATTTAATAGTCACCAAATATTTACTGTAAGGACTGGCCCCCTAAATAAAACATAGTAAAATACCTATCAAAATCTGTCCACTAGTTTTTACGTAATAGTCTTTCATACAAAGACATGGCATGCACCTCCTGAGCGGCCTGGCCAGCTGCACATTCCTCCAGTAGCCTGTAAAAAATCTGGCACTAGTTCCGACTGTATTTACCTTGAACAATCTCAGCAGGTGTAAGCACCTTCTCATTTTCAAGCACTTCTTCTCCAGCTTCCGGTGACAATGCCCTCCTCTTGAGGAGCTGTTCATCACGAGCCTGCTTGCGAAGAGCTACGCTGAGCTCAGCGCGCTTGCGACGCATATCCTGACATAAAATTTGACATGTTAATGTGATTCATCATATAAAAAAAAGGGCTTTCACTGCTAATCAAAGGCCTCCCCAATAGATTGCCACAATGACTGGTTACATGCCAACCGTATCCAGCGACTCCCACCAATCTTCACCTAGTCGTCTGTCGTTGGCGGTCGTCCTATGCTGCATTTTCTGGTGCGCGGACTCCACTCAAGAACATTTTTGAGTCATTTTCCATCAGTTCTATGAGCAATATGCCCCATGAATGTGGCGAATGAACCCCAATTATTTCATGTATTTTAGTGTGGTACTTAGTTTGGGTCTTTATTATTTTAATAACAGGATTCCAAACTGAGGGCACCTGCCAGCCATCTTCTGTATTAAAATTAGGAACTTTTTAAATTTATATTGCCTCACAAATAATTCTTGGTACATATCGGTTACATTTTAATTACAATTTATTATTAATACTGTTCCTTTCTCCTAATTAACTATGCTATGCCCAACAGGGTCCATAATTGGTCTATAGATATAAACCTACCATCTGTTTTTTAAATAATTGACTTATCGAATGCAATAAAGAATTGAATTGAATCTATACAAGATTGACCCTGCATCTTGTAAAGTAATGTGACAGTTCACCGATTTGAGAAGTTGGCTGATCTTCGTATGCAGCATGAAGTAGGTTTTAATGGAAGCACACTTCAATATATGGCCAATTCTGTTGGTGACTCCCTTAATGAATGGTAAATCAGCATGATGTCGATCAACCGTGGTGGGTTTTGGGCTATATGCATTGCTTTGAAAATCCAGGTCTTATTAAAGTATTAAAGTAGAAACATATTTTTTTACAGCAGAGCGTTTCTGTGGATCTCAGTATTTGTGATTAATTTCAATAATACCTCAACCAATTTCTCAGAAAAAGAGCAGACTGTCAGGAAGTTGGACAAAAAAGTGATCCTATAAAAGTTTTGATTATGAGGTGTGGAACCCTAGAAAGGGAAAACCTATACCCAGCAGGAGAATACACAACTATGGCTAAGTATATCAATACATTGATATATTATTTTGGATGTACATATATCATATCCATGTGGTATCACGATTAAGAATATAGCACCACTCTATCTCCGTGCCTGTCGTCGTGGCTTGCGTAAACGGCGATTAAGAGACTCTAAACCTGAGGGAGGTGCAGCAGCATCCCTTACGTGGAACAGAAGCCATACTGTGCTCACCAACCTTCCTGCTAAGCATGGTAAATACTGGCTAATTCCCCCCAAAACAAAATGACACAATTGTGGAAATCTATGGGGAGAGGCCTTTATTGATGATGATATCATATCAGCACATGCCGCTGGAGATTCTCTTGACATCAATCCTTAGTTGTATATACAACACCCCCAAAAATAAATTATAAGCCCTTTTCTAAGAACTGCTACTGGTAAACAAGGACAACGATAGACAACATTTATATTTAAAACATTATCTTTGGAATATGTTTTAGATAAGACCAATGTGCAATTTGTAGTTGGATTTAACAGACTTGCAACTAAATCAGCTCTCATTATGAAGGTGGATACAACATATTGTTTTTTTCCATTCAATTTCAAAATAATGTATTTACTTAACACAAGGAAGGTACATGAACTCATAACCGAAAGTTCTATGAAGAGATTCTGACATGGAATTTTGTGAAGGTATGTCAAATTACAAATTTTCCAACTAAAGCACCAATTGAAACGTAACTTTAATATTTTAACGTAAACCTTAACACTGATTAAAACAAATGAAAATATCGTTTTGATAATACAGGAACTATGAAAGAAAAAACGATTGGGTTTCGAACATATATTCGAATTTTAAATACTTACGGTCGTTCCATGTCCAGCGTTTTTATAAGACGATAAACGAGATGCGTGCGTTTTTTCAGACATGGTTGATTCGATTCAATTAGATAAAACTAAACCATACAATACAAATATGAGAATTTTAATATAACCACAAGGTATGGCTCTTGCACACTTTTCAAAAGAACAACGGACGGAACTCGTAATTCACTGCTGCCAAAGTGCCAACTCTCTTAAGCAAAAACGCGCTGTCAGACATTTAAAAAGGCGCTAGAATGCGCTAAATAATAGCTGGCGAAAAAGTGTTTATTTAGCGCCAAATTTTACACTATTGTGTGAGCTATACTATAAATTTATCATCACAGCACTAAAACGAATAGACAAAATACATTAAAACAATATTATATTCAAATAAAAAGGTAAAATCCTATAATTGTGAAAATAAATCAACCATCTAAAAAGTTTTATATAGAGTAGGTACTTATTTTTCAAATTTTTTTCAAATTCGTTTATTTCAGGTACCACATAACCCATATTAGAAAACATCTTTAAATTATTCAATAATAAATACATAATCACAATCACACATTAATAAATACAAAGGAATAAATACAATATAAATACAGCATCAACACACAATGTATTATAATTAACTGATATTAATTACAGTAGTCTCTTACGTGCGACACTATATGTAACTTGTCTGTCACAGCAGTGTCGCACATAAGGACAGTCCAATCTGTTAGCTATCATACTCAGGATGGTATTGGAGCTGTCCCGCAGTCTGCGCACAAGAGACGCGCAGCGCTTGCGCATGGTCGCATGAAAACAGTCCATGCGTGCCCATGCGAACATACCCGAAGCGCTACAGTAGAGAGGCAGACCCAAAATCACTCTAAAAGCGTTGTTAAATTGATTGCGGAGGGTGCTATAGCTTTTCTGCGTGTAATTAGCCCACAGGCTGCAGGTGTACATGGACGTGCAATATGCTCGGAAGAGAGTTATTTTCACGCCATCCGAGCAACGTGCGAACCCGCGGGCTAGCATATTAGCTCTTTTAGATGACGCCCTCCGCTCGCGTTCCATATCAGCATGGTCCATGAGGTCAGCCGTGACTATATGTCCTAAGTATTTAAACTGATACACTCTGTCTAAGGGTACACTATTAAGACGTATAGGTGGTACATGGTCGGGGCTTTTCTTAATATTATAGACAAGTCCGTGTTTAACAGCATAATCCTCACATGTCGCCATCAACCTCCTTAGGCCAAAAATAGACGCGCTCAGCAGAACGTTGTCATCTGCAATTAATTATGTAATCATCATTATGTAATCCAAACAAAATGTGGAATCAAATCATGATCTGATTCTTGATTTCTTGGACTTGTTCAACGCTTGCTCCAGTAGACACAGTGGCCTGAGGTTTGGGGTTCATCGTGGTCAGTTTAATACTTTAATTCATATTATTTATTTATGGATTGTATTCTACTTAACACGTTTTTTCGGAAGTTTATACTCTGCGTAGTTACTTTTTGAAAACAAGTCCTTAGCGAACGAATAAAACGGCATTTATTGTGTGCAAGCCCAATGGAGTTCGCAGCTTAGTCACCACTACTTATTCCGCACCATGAAGCTGAATGCTCTTTCATTATCATCATTAGAATGTATTAATAAAAACAATCTTGTTGGCAACGAAAATATTTACTTATAAGGACATGCACCAACGGCATCTTTATAGTCGTTTATTTCACTCCAAAATTGTATAGTACCAAGTACCAACTGCAAATTATCTGCCAATGAGTGGACAAACAATGGAATGAAGCTAGTTATAAACGGCAAAATGATTCATCATTTCGGCCCAATAAAGTCCACTGCTGGACATAGGCCTCCCTCAAAGATTACCACAACGACCGGTATTGTGTGCTCATTGGGGGGAATTGCCATAATCGCCACGCTTAGCAGGCGCGTTGGCGATCGCAGTTGAGTTGTTAATGTATTCGAAGGACGCTGCTGCCCATCCTCCGTCTAACCCCTTAGTCGGCCATTACGCCACCCACAGGATGAGATGGGTTGGTGCTATTCATAGCCGGCTTCACACGGCAAAATGATTACCTACCGGAGAATTGCCAACCAAAGATCACAACAAACATAACTAATAGTCGTGTTGCTAGATGCGAGCTAGCACCGTGCATAACCGAAACTGGCCTGTTATATACAACTGTCTCTGGAGGCCGGTGTAACGGACATCATTTCGGCCGAATGAAGCCCACTGCTGGACACAGGCCTCCCCCAAAGATCACCACAACGACCGATATGGGTGTGTTGTGGGCTCATTGGGGGGTTTTGCCATAATCGCCACGCTTGGCAGACGGGTTGGCGATCGCAGTTGATTTGCTAATGTAATCGAAGGAAGCTGCTGCCCATCCTCCGGCTAATCCCATAGTCGACTTTTACGACACCCACGGGAGGAAATGGGGTGGTGGTATTCTGAACCGGCACCACACGGATGAAAATGCATTAATTTTAGCTGAAGTAAAAGATGTAGAAGTAAAAATAATCGTTTCATTTTGTGCAAATGATTGTAAAAAGCGCTTGATTTAGCGCAAGGCACAAAAAAGCGCTAGATCTAGCGCCGAACGTGCTAAGTTGGCAGCACTGAGAACAGGTTGGGTTGGTCAACGTCAACAGGATTACAACCGAAAATTATTTATAAAATTTGGGGACAGAATAATTATAATAACATAATTAGAACATAGAAGAAATCTCCCAAAAGCATCTTGCAAACTTGTGATTATAATGCTGTAGATAAACATTTTATGTAAGTTTAGAATATTTTTAATCTATATTTTTTAGCTTGTTTAGTACTATGCTTTACTTGCAAACCAAAAACACTTCAATTTATTTAGTATCTTTTTAAAAATTGTAAAACTATTCTTTTACAATTTTTAATCGATTAAATAAGTTATTTTTTTCCAAAATTGTATATCGATTTCAAATCAGGGTTGAGTCTATTTTCAATGACATCGTAATGACTACCTCATAGAGTAAAGTAATACATTGGGCTACCAATTGTGTCAAATCTGATACTTGACAGCAGATTTTTATTGAAATAGTATTATGAGTAACATTAATTTAATTAATGCATGCTTATTATATTAACATTATATGATTTAATGATTACATTTTTGAAATAATATTCTTATTTCAAATAACTGTCCCTACATAATAAGTAGATTTATTTATTTAACCTTTGGCTATAAATTAATTCCAGTCTAATTTACTGATTGTAGATTCAAAGATTTTTTTCATAGCCGTAATTATGTGCCTACTCGAGAATGTTCATTGTATTGAAATCAACTTGATAATGGCACGTGTTCAATGCATTTAAAGATCGAACAAAAACAATTAACATGACAAGCGTAGTTATGAGCATAATACTTAACAAAATGAATATTGGAATTTTAACGTTAGTGAAATACGAACGAGGACAAAGAAATTTATAGACTCAACTCTATTATTAATCAAACTGCATTGCGACTGCTTTCGCATAATATTAATGCAGGCGAGATGTATAAAAAACAGTACTGAATAAAATAAGAAGAAGTAGGAGGCGCTCCTACGACAGATATTGAGTAGTGGGATGGGCCTAGCATGCGCAAAGACGTACTCCTAAAAAATAATCTTGCTTTCCACTATAATTAATCTATCTATCATCCGACACTTTCATCTGACGACCTCATATATGAAACGATCGTAAATTCACATTATTAAAACAAGTTTACAAGCGTTCATGAACGTGTAATTACGCAAAACGTTACGCCGCTGGGCGTGACATCACAAATCAGTCCGGTCGAGCCGAAGACAACACGTCTATTTCCTATCCTTGTCATTCATTTATGTCGGAGAGAGATGAGTATAGCAGGCAGGCCGGTGCTGATCGTATTCCGTCGAGGGTGTCGCCATTTTCGTTTTGACGAATATTGACAGCACGGCAGACAGACAGTGGCGCGGCCGTCGACGCAGCGTCTGCCGGATTATTTTTATTTTGATAGTGAATCATTTAACGACCAGACTACGTTTGCTGACTGGTTACGCGTCGGTTAGCAATAAAAACTCTATTTACTACAACAGTGACGAGTGATAGACGGCTAGCTAACGAATTTTGGTGCTAACCTCTTCGTTCTTTTTTTTCTCCCGTCAGTGTTTTTGGGAACTGCAAGGCTGATCGATATGTGCAAGATTTACCACAGATGACTCTGCGTTACTCAACCTCGTGTTGATTTCTTCTGGTAAGTGGACTAAAATGGAATCCTATAAGTGTATTTAAGTAAATAATGATTAAGTGTTAGATAAAATAGACTTTTCTGGAAGTGTATTTCAATTCACACAAAATATCATTTGTCAGAATCTTAATATTTACAGCGTAAAATGACATTCACCCTTTGTTGCGGTAGCTCCAGTTTGTTTACGAACTGTCAGGGGCAGTACACGGCCTAAGATATATTGCCTGGGTTGGCGACTATGCGTGGGCTGTGTGCCCAAATGAAAACCTACCTTATGTCCTACGGTATAAGATTGAAAATTTGGTAACTCTTAGAACGATAACGGCCCGTAGAATTAATTTATCACACGCCGCGCTTGACAAGTTGAAAACATAAATTCGACCTTGGCGCTCCACGTGGTTTGCAGGCTTTGAGCTTTCTTAAACAAAAGGAAATTTAAATCGATTATCGATTTCATTAATCGATTATTGTTTTGCATCTAGTTTGTTGGTAGCAGTGTGACTTTGAAGTTTGTTAATGTTATTTAGAAAATTATATTAGAAAAGAGGAAAGTGATTCAGTGTTTAATAATTTATAAAGGAAATATATAAAATATACCACACATATAACTTTTCGTTTTCTCTAAACACCCGGTGAGTAATAAACATATTAATACCTAATGTTTACATTTTAATGGTAAGATATAATTTTAGGTATAAACAAGGATAAAAATATTTTTATATATAATTTATTATCTAATTTTTAGCTAGCACTGATAAAAAAATTGAGTTTGTTTTGACGTAATCATTGTTTATGTGTTTTTTATTTACAGCTGCATTAAATGCAACAAACAATGCATACTTTTTACATTGATAAAAAATCTTCCTTCACAAAAAAAATATTTTCTGATTGTTACGTCCTTAGTAACAGAACATTTCGGTAAAAAGGTACCTGAAATGTTAAGTACATCTTGTCTGATCAACTAAATCCATCACCACATTTGGATGGATCAACTTTATTTTTGGCCGTAAAAATTGTATAGAATCTTTTAATTCTGGTCCTAATCTAGATAACCCGTATTCCCCTTTAGTGGCAAAAATGAGTAATTTTAAATGAATGCCCAGCCGGTTTTACCCTTTGCCCTTCCCTGGGGTGGATAAATTCCACAAGTGAAAAAAAAAACCTCGCAGATCCTGTTGTATTGAAACAACAGATTATTGACTATTGATTGCAGTGAATGTTTATTTTGCTTTAAAACTTTTAATTCTGTAGAACTAACAACTGCTCCCGTTACCGGTCCTTGTTACTTTTTGTAAACAAATAATTTTTTTGCCGTGTGGTGCCGGCTCAGAATGCCACCACCCCATCTCCTCCCATGGGTGTCGTAAAAGTCGACTAAGGGATTAGCCGGAGGATGGGCAGCAGCGTCCTTCGAGTACATTAACAACTCAACTGCGATCGCCAACCCGCCTGCCAAGCGTGGCGATTATGGCAAAACCCCCCAATGAGCCCACAATACATCCATATCGGTGGTTGTGGTGATCTTTGGGTGAGGCCTGTGTCCAGCAGTGGACTTCATTCGGCCGAAATGATGAATTTTAAAATGTTTTCAAAGGGGAATAAACACTTGCATTAATTCAATGCATTATTCCTTGCTTGTATACAACAGTATAATGTCCAGTCAATATGAAATGCCAGACAGGTATACAAAATAACTTAGTCATTATTTCTTAGTCTGCAAGACATGACACCATCTTGATTAATTGAATGGCTGAAATTAATAATCGATTTAGGCCAAAATCTTTGTATTAGGAATTTGTCTGTTTTTGTGTTAAATGTGATCCTGACGCAATTATGGATAAATTTAAAATCATAAATCTAAAGATGGTGGTTTAGATTGATTATAAATTTTAGCCTTTTGCTTTATTCTTATAAAGCACCACTCGGTCCCCTCATGGATGTCGTAAAAGCCAACTAAAGACAACAGCATCCTTTCTGTGGAACAGCAGCAATTCTGTGCTCACAGACCCGCCTGTCATGTATGGTCAGTACTGGCAACGCACTCCCAAAATGACAGCCTAATTGTGGAAATCTTTGGGGGAGGCCTTTGTTTAGTAGTGGATGTCCTCGGCTTATATGATGGTGATCACTTAGTGTGCAAAATGTTCTATGGAATATGGTAATATACTCACTTACGCCATTGGCTCAGTGAACCAAAATGCGAGAGAGAATTTGATTGGACTAATGTTTTTGAGGAGATCCGATGAAGAACTAAAGTTGTCGACATAGCTGAAAGGATTAGTAAACTGAAGTGGCAATGGGCAGGGCACATTGCTCGTAGAACTGATGGCCGTTGGGGCACAAAGGTTCTCGAATGGAGACCGCGCACCGGAAAACGCAGTGTGGGACGACCTCCGTCGAGGTGGACAGACGATCTGGTGAAGGTCGCTGGGAGTCATTGGATGAGAGCGGCATGTGACCGCTCATTGTGGAAATCTAAGGGGGAGGCCTTTGTTCAGCAGTGGACGTCCTGTGGCTGATATGATGAATATTTTTGAATACTTTAAATAATATTACTTATTTTTAAACACCACATGCTTTGTCTTGGCTATGACTAGCCTCACATTCATTGCATCCTATGAAGGGATATTCTAGAAGGTTTCTGTGTGTTTAAATATACTTTGATCTCCAATACAGTACCACATGCATACTGTATACTGAATACGTGTACCTAGTAATTATTACAATGTGAGCTGTTTTGACGGTTGATGACTTCATGTCAAGCAAGTGGGATTATGTTTATTAAAATTATCATTTCAATTATTGCTTATAGATTTACAGTGGTCTTACAGAATATGTGTTAATAAGCATTGGTGGATCAAGAGAGAAATTAAACCTACTATTGTGGCTTAGTTGCTGCTTATCCAATAACAGATAGCAAGTAGCACTGCAAAGGCCGTGCCGCCAATGCCTCGACCCTGGCCTACGCCCACCCCACACAAACACGCGAGGCGGACGCCACCTTTGTTGCTGCCTTCAGCGGGCAGTGCACCCAGACGGTGCCCAAGGACACGGATGAGCGGTGAATGTCGCCCACCTTTACCTCCATGGGCCGACATCCACCCGCCACCGCAATGGCATTAGCCACCTCCTCAAGCGTGACGGCGTCGTTTACGTCGCATACCCTCATCTCCGCCGTCTTTATCGGCCGCGCGATCCGCATGGCAAAGAAGGAGGACAGCACCTCCCGCATGCGGCGTGCCAGGTTATCAGCCTTGACGCTGCAGTCCTCACCAGCGACGGACAGCACCATTCCGCCGCTGGCGGCCCTCATGATGGTCGCCGTGTCGGGACCGATGCCGAGGTCAGTGAGCTTTATGCTCTTCCTGGCCTCGGCCTTCACCTCACCCAACCTACTGTCGGGTGAGTCCTCCGGCACGGTGACTGTTATGGCGGCCGTTGCGAGAACACTGGGGAGTTTGACCTTCCTCCTTTTATTTCTCTACTTCCCCTTTCATCCAATCCCTCCCTGGGTGGTGGAAGATCGTGCAGCTTGCGCAGCAGAAGTTTCCTGGGCTTGAGGGGATTGGGACTTTTTCCCCCTGCTTGCGGCCACAGTGGACCACAACTCAGTCTCCACTGTGCTCTGTGGTTCAGCAGACGCGATTGCCGCGGGCGCACCTGTCGCCGCATTTGCAGCAGGCACCTCCAGCAGGTCGGCCACTCCGGCTACATTCACCGCATTGCGGCCTTTCTTTTTCTTCTTTCCCTGCGTTAGAGTCGCAGGGGAAGAACCCGGCGGTTTGGGTGCGGTCGTACCCGTCGTCGTGCCAGACGGCGCTTTGGCGACGGTGGCATATGTAGCTGCCTTTGTGGCAGTTTCTGACTGCAACCGCCGTGAATCAGCTGCCAATGGCGGGCGCAGACGCTGCTCCGGCAGGAGCCGCCCCTCCAAGGCGGCAAACCTGGCGCTCACGATGCCCCCGACTTCGAGGGCGATTGAACGCCGAAGTTCGGCCACCGCATCCGGCGGCATGAACGCTGGAGCACCGCCATGACTGGGGTTCGCCGGTGCGTCCCTCTAACGGCGGAGGAGCCCCACCTCCGTCGTTAACCTCTCTATCTGCGCCGAGAGGCTGGCAATCTGGGAGCGCAACTCCGCGTTCTCCCTCTCCAGCCTCTCGACGTTACCGTCCTTACGTACCAACCGTTTGGCATCAGGGGATGACCCCTTTGACGCCTTAGGGAGGCCCCGATTGCGACCCTCACCTGCCATCACTAATGAGGCGTACGAGCCCTGAGGGTCCAATGATTCCTCGGAATCGCTTACCCCACCCGATGGCAAAGAAGTGCCTGGACGCGACAGTGGTATGTTTGTACGCTGCGCACGCGCATTGGCGCGTAAGTTCCGCGCACTACGCGTCCTGGCACCCGAACCAGACACTGGGCCGACATCCGACCCCATTTCCATCTGGGCGCTGTCAGACTCTGACAGCGTATGCATCTTCTTTACCTTCAGTGTCAGTTTTATATTTTGTAGTTTTAACCATAATTGATCCCACAATTATGGGGGAAATAAACGGTCGACCCGGGCAGTGCCCCCTGTACCCGGGCAAGCGTATCCCATGTTCAGGTTCCGCCGGTCCTGGGGTTGGCGTGCTCGCGGCTGAACTTCCCATCAGCCATGCACCCCTCGCCGCACGCAAAGCTTGGGTTCGGGGAATTTTTATAGAGGCCTTCTTCCTCGCGATCCGGGTGGTTAAGCCAAGATCCTCGGTCTCGGTCGAAGCCGCGAGACGTGACCACGACACTCCAACCGAGGTTACGATATCGACAGTGGCAGGGAAGGGGAGTCCTCCCACTACCTGCTCGGGGCAGGCGAGTGCACACCGAGCCCGCCGCCCATGCTCCTACAAAAATGGAGGAACACCCACGGCCTACAGCCCAAAAACTGGGCCCGTCCCTTTCAGGACTATTAGGCAGTGGTCAACAAGATCCTCCAAAAGGGGAGAAGTTATTGCCCGGTGCCCAGGGTGCACCGGCCCAACAACTGCCTTTCCCCCCGGACGTATCAAGAGGGACCAGCAGCCATCGAGCGCACGTGGAGGTTTCCTGGCCTAGCACCCCGTGTCGTGCTTTGTCTCTTACAGTCCAGCAAACATAGTCGACACAATACAGGTTTTTTTTACTTACAGTAAATGCGAGAGTATTTGTGCGTGTGTGAGTTTGTGCGCGCGTATGTGCATGAGTGTGTGGGTGAGGTGTGTATTAGTATGTGCCAAGCCCTATTTAGGTATGTGTTTAATGGCCTTAGTGTGCATATAGTCCAAACTCAGTAGCCACATCAGAACTAGCATGACTTTTTTTGTAGCATGGCGATTTTCAGCATAGCCTCCCATCTTTCTATGAATGAATGGACCCTTAAGAAGAAAAGAAGTTGTGAGAAGTTCCAAGATGAATTTCCGCTGCGACCGGGAAAGAGAAAGTAAGGGATTTGATGAAATCCCTTACTTTCTTAAGGGAAATCGTAATTTGAACATCTTCCGTGAATTGATCTTCTACTTTAGGGATCAAATCTCCGTTTTCATAATTTATCTGCGAGATATCGGTCTGGCTGAGTACCTAACCTAAAAAAAACAACAAAAAAGGGGATGTTAGTGTCGGAACTCTATTGATATTTGAACGCTATAATAAGCTAGTGTCCAGTGTCGGGTCTCGCCTGATACGTCCATAAATATTTTTTATGCGTGGGGATATCCATATGGGTTTTCTCCGCCTTGGGGAAGTGTAGAGGGGCGTGCTGGACTCTTACCGGTTAAAACCCCACGGTGTTTCTTCTACCTACCAATCGCTTGGGGAGCGAAGTTCTCTCGAACATTAAAACCCCTGAGATAGCCTGCTGTATGTCCAACTTTTTGTAAACGGGATGAAAGTGCACATGATATAAGCAGACAAAAAGTAGTAAATAAAATAGTAATCTTTTAAAATAATGAGCTCTAATGAGCGTCTACTTTGTTCCAAAATAGTATAACATTGTTTATGATCTCCCAAAAGAACTAGCTTAGAGTCATTTCGTTCCGTGCAGCCTGCATTTTAGATAGACCTGGGGCAGTCTGTCGCCCGCACAGAGACAGGCTGGAGACGGGGGTGCCGTGTTCATGTGCATGGCATGCATTGCCTGACCTAACTTGCCAAAATATGGCATTCTACGTTTGTTGTTAAACGAAAGAGAAAACGATATACGCTAGACAAGAAACAAAAACACTTTGCAGAACAACACGCGTTGGCAGTCAATTTGCGATTTTTCGTTTATTTGCGTTCTAGAAATCCGCGGATTGTGATGGACTGCTAAGGCGGGTAATTGTGACAAAATGTCGGCTAATTCAGCTAATTCGGCATTTGTCACGTCTTTCAAAAACCGGTGTTAAAGCTCGTTTGCACTAAACTTTGACAGCTCCTAAGTCTCTCTGACACGCAATTTTTTATCGACAAGAGTTTATAGATAGATATCAACTTATCGTTTAGTGCAATCGGGCATGAGTAGCATTTTAATCGCGTTGGATCAACCTTCTAAATTGAAAGCATCTACTTAGCGATTTTATCAGACGGAAGATGACATCTGTAAGGGTAAAATCGATACCTGTAGTGTAGTATTACAGGTATCGATATGCTTTATCTAGTAGTTGAACGCTTGCCCTCCATACCGTAGGGTCTAAGTTCGATATCGGTCTCTGACTTTTCGGAATTCATTTAAGTATCAGACTTTGAATACCACTTGCGTTAACGGTGAACGAAAACATTGTGAGGAAACTGTGTAGTCTGCCAACCCGTACAAGGCCAGCGTGGTGGACCAAGGCCTAAGCTTTCTCATAGTGAGAAAAAGGCCCATGCACAGCAGTGGGACAGTAATGAGTCACTCATATTCATATTCATATTCATTTATTTGCAAATGTAGGTGTTTAAAATAAGATGAAAACAAAATTTATATAGGAATCCTTGTACATTCTACCATTTTCACGAAACGAGATTATGTGTGTATGTAACTTGCTTTATTGAAATCCACTTGTATCTGCGTTTACGCACCTTAATGCAACCACAGTACACAGACGATGTACGTAGGTATTAAGTTCCATGTGATAAGATAATTTGCCAACAGAGAAAACCACATACCACGACCTCATCCTGAAGCTTTTCGACAGCATTTTCGACTACAGACCAATAGAATATTAATAAAATCATCTTGCAATCTTTAAATATATTGTTAACTAGCTGGGACCCGCGGTTTCACCCGCGTTTAATTTAAAAGAAATTTAGAGTACTTCGGCATAGACACTTGACATAGAATATGTATATTGGATTTCAAGGGTTTTGTTTTTACGCGGAACCCTAATTATTTTTCTAAAATAAAAGTAGCCTAAGTTATTCCTTATAACATCAGCTATCTGACAGTGAAAGTCCCGTCAAAATCGGACCAGCCGTTTCGAAGATTACCCGGAACAAACAGACAGACAGACAGACAAAAAAAAATATGTTTTTTTGTTATATGTACCGTATATACTTTCATATGCATTTAGTAAAAAGCTCTTATTTTGACATTACAAACAGACACTTCAATTTTATTTATTTGTATGTAATAAGGCTGGTTATGTGCCTACATATTTGCTAGATTATGACAATCGATTGTGGTGTGCAATTTCACCAATCAACAATGTTCTGAACGACAAATTAACGACTCGTTTTTATAAATTGTATTGTGGATCCCTCGTGTTGGCGAAATGTAAGCGAAAAACGCACCTCGTCTTATATTCTACACCAAAACGGAAGTATTTATCATAAGAGTTTAGAGACATGTAAATCAGCGTTGCATAATTTTAAGCAGACATGAATGAATAAACAGTACTATCAAAATGGGTTATAGACGTCATTATAATATTGGGTAGCAATCTTATCAATAGATAATCATGAATGGTTATGTATGTAATTATGTACTGAGATTGATATGGCAATAAATTAGCTTGCTCGCCTAAATACTCCAGATTGGAAGGCAGTTTCATCACGAACCAGAATAAGGGGACTAACGCTGCAGTTCCTTAACCCCTTCTTTTTGAGACAGATCAATCTCCAGGAAGGATTTCAATTGAACACCGTACGACGTTGCCCACATATTTTATAGATATTAGAGAAATATTTTATGAATATGTAGATTCATTATTCTAAACACCGAACGACGTTGCCTTATACTTGACATTGGCGAAATTGTGGAAGATACTCTACAGAAGCCATAATCTAAGAGAAGAAGAAGAATGTCCATGAAGTGACCTGAAGTCACACCACAACTGACTCTGCTTGCGACTTAGTGCGCATCTTTGGTTGACCGTCCTCATTTCGTGTTCTTCCTTTCTTCCAAGTCACGTTGTATTTTTCTTTTTGCTTAATTTCTTGGCCGTTTCGTACATGAGAAGTGTATTTGAGAAAAAGATCCGTGTTCTGTGGTTTGGTCAGCAACGTAACATTTTCGGCTAGCTTAGGGGAAACTGGTGCGTCATCATATCATATCGGCCATTTATACGTTCACTGCTGAACAAAGGCCTCCCCCATAGATTTTCACAATTGTGTCATTTTGGGGGGTATTTGCCAATACTCACCACGCTTGGCAGGCGGGTTGGTGAGGGCAGTATGGCTACCGTTTCACAGAAGGGACGCTGTTGCCCATCCCTCTGGTTTAGATTCCCTTAGTCGCCTTTTACGACATCTACGGGAGGAGATGGAAAGGTGCTATATTCTTAAAGATAAGATAAGATAAAAAAAACATTTTATTCATGTAAAACCATTTATAGACACTTATGAATAGTCAAGACTTTAGTTGCCTCGTTCCAAGGTGTAGATTTCCTATGGAGAAGAACGGGCAAGAAACTCCATGGTTAACCTTTTTAAATCATATTGGTACAATGTTCTCGAAATGATGATAATGTGAGGACAATGCAGGAGGAAAGAGTCTAAACTTCTTAAAAAGTCTACACTAAATAAGCTTGATTTAAATATTCACCAGAATTTTTGATTCAATTGTCATGACAGCATTAAGATGTCCAACCCCAACAGACGGCACTCGTTCACGAGCATGACGCATGCATCAGCGTCGCTCAGCTCAAACATATTGTAGGGAAACTTAGCGACCCGACACACAACGCCACCGTAAGCAGGACACTTGAGCGAGCATGATATACCTAAACTGCCAGACAAATATCACGTCAATAAAACAAAATAATTGAATAGCCCACATGGTACTCGCACTATTACAATATCAAATCGAAATGCATAAAATGAACACAAAAATAACATTAAAAATAAATAACATAATGTCATATAGAATAATTAAATGTCGTTATATGAATTAATATAATCCATTATAAGAGATGATGCAATTTAAATTAATTAAAAGTACTGGTTTTAGATACAGAGATACCAGGAATGTCAATATAAGCCTATGCAGATCAGAGCAGCTCAATCCCAAGCATTTTTGTCGTCCATATAGTCTGTTACGTTATAGAAAGCTTTTTCTTAATCCGGACACCACACGGAAAACTGGTGCGTAGCATTCAGTATACTCCGATACTCTTGTATGCGTACGGATTATCTTCACACTGTATGGTCGGACTGCGCGAACTCCTTCCTCGGAGTGGTTAAGTAATTTGGCGCGGTTGAAACCGAGCTATCCAGAGTTCTGGCAAAAGCCGTTTAGGGTTTGATTTAGATTCAGCCGGTCTTTTATTTTATTTATGTATTTCGATTAAAATAGTTCAGAATAGAAATTCAAATTCAAAATTCAAATTCAAATTCATTTATTTGCATAACACGAGGTTAAATAAAGGTGACACAAGAGTGAAAATGTACACTGTGTTTTACCGCAAAGGGTGTGCAAATGTTTACATAGTTTCATAGATCATCAAGAGACGAGGTACAATTTTCATGATTACATAATAATTAATAAATAATACAATAATTGCAATAATCACAAAAAGATAATCAATTCTTCATACAATCATAATGTCTATCTATTTCATACTTAAGATTAATAATTATACCGATGTCAAATCAATCCATGCAAATGTCAGTGTAGAATGTCAATACATAAAAAAATAAAAAATGTCAAGTGATTTTAAAATTAATTTGAAATCAGTTAGGTATTACTGAACACACTCATAACCTATCAGTTAAAAATTCTGTGATAGAATAGTATTGTTTCAATAATAAAAATGTCTGTAGCTTATTCTTTAGCACTGGTAAATGACCTATGTCTTTTAAAGAAGACGGTAATCAGACCGTTCAAAATAGTTCGGTTTTCTAGAAGAGCGAGAGAGCATATTATCTTTGCGTCAAGGATATTATATATAGCTAGCTAGACTACTCGCATTTGTGAACAAAAACGAGGGTGTTTCCCTTGTACCTCTCTCTTGTCTTCTTAGTTTGGAAATAGGCGGACAAAACGGTACCGTTGATGGTTCCACTTTCCGGCGAATCATCTTCTGTATATTTCGGTGTTGTGCGCTTTATCCGATGGAGTATTCAACCTGTCATGTTTATAAGCGTACCCTATCTATCTGTGTCCTTAATGACTGCAAACAAAGTGATCATGAGTAGGGATTTTCTTCGAGAAAGATCGGCACTCTCCCGATCCCGCGCTGTACGGCGACTTCTAGTTAAAGATTAAGTGCAACTCTCCGATGACGTCAAAGAATCCTGAATCACGCATGTAAAGTATTCGCACAACGCTGCATATATACAGATGCCAAATATCAATCGTTGAGAACCACCCGCTTAACGTTAAAGTCGCCTCCCCCAGACCCTTGCTCGCGCCGGCCCGTGCCGAGAACTACGAGTAGTAACTAAAGATCTCTCTAAACCCCAACTAATCATTGATCCAGCAGTCCCTTGCGATTATTACTGTTCCAGTAACTCCCTGAGCCGAGGTCCGTGTCCCGCACTCAGGCGCAGTGACTTAAATATAAATTAAAGCTAGGCTGGAGGCTGTTTAATGCTTCGCCAAATTGTCCGGTTAAGCATCTACATCCCTCTTGGGATGAGTGCGAGAAGACAAGATAAAAAAAAAACAATAGTTGGGCTTCGACCCGTCAAGCATACCACCAGTCTGGTTGGGTATCCTTCCTTTTCTATGGAGGAACGCCCCACCTTGGGCCCCATACTGGTGGCCCCGACGTGATACCTTCGTCCACCATAAGTCTAATGGCGCCCACACATGGGGTTCCCATGGGGGTCAGTTTATCTTCCTGAGGTATTAATGAACTTATCGCCCGGAGTTTCAAACTACAACGGAAAGACAAGAGAATACGTTTTTGCGCAGCCCATTCTACCGGAAAATACGTAGGCAGGTCGGATGCGTTAGGACATGTTAAAGGGACGGAGGGTTGAAAACATAAAAAGTTGGAGCGAAACGAGGCCGAGTTTGAAGTACCACTAGGCCACTAGGTTTGTTCAGGAACTTTTTTGATAACCAACAGAAAATGTATTTACAACTGCTTTTAAAATTAACTAGAAAAATGTTATTGCGTTAAGGCCGTTGCAAATTGCAGTGGTTATTTTGAATTATTTGAGAAGTCGGTTTAACTTATGTGAGGAGAATACCCTCTATCTGAGGGTTCATTTAGGAAGACAACATGCTGCAATAATTAATTCGTCTTTCGGTCCTTTTTCCATAGATCATAGTGATAAGACATGCAAGTCGTTTGCTTGGTGGTAAGCGTCATCAGCTCTCCTTGTGGTGTCCGGATTAAGAATATAGCACCACTCCATCTCCTCCCGTGGATGTCGTAAATGGCGACTAAAGGACTCTAAACCAGAGGGATGTGCAGCAGCGTCCTCTACCGTAACAGTAGCTGCGTTCATCAACCCGCCTGCCAAGCGTGGCGCGTACTGGCAAAGTCCCTCCAAAATGACATACAGTGGGGGAGGCCTTTGTTCGGCGCTGGACTACCTTTGGCTGATATGATGAAGTGTCACGCTGTCCATAACAATTGTAATGCTCTCCAGGACTAGTCCTGCTGCACCATACTGCGCTCCTCACCTCCAGACGTGAAGTTATTTAGTCTTTTGCCCAGAAATTTCACTAGCCACAGTGCCCTTCAAACCGGAGTACAGGAATGTCTAGAGTTTAAATACTACTGCTTGGCGGCGAATATCTGGCAGTAGGCAGTATAGTGCTTCGCTCAGAGGAAGGGCGAAGGGGTATGCCGGTCTCCTACCGGCTAAAACCACTGGAGCGGTCATCTCCGGCACCGAAGGGGGCTCCAGGTCATCATACTAGAGCCTCCCATTGGTGCCACGCCTTTAGGCACATCATGAAGATGACTGTAAAGAGGTCACCCCCTTTAGCGGAGAGAAGGCGACTGTAAAAAGGTCGCCCCCCAGGCACTTCTCGGGGAGGACTGTAAAGGATCCCCCCGAGCCGCTGTGTTGCGCACACGGTGGCACGTGACCACGTCGCTCGGTGTGAGCACGCAGCCTCCCGAATCTGCGCGCCTGCGACCCCCGAGATTCAAGAAGAGACTTACCATCAGTGAAATATATCTATGGCTATCATTAGGTACTGAATATTGATCTGCTCACCGATAGAGATACTTAATGAAAATCTGATATAATCTACTCAGCAATTAGGCATCTTGCGACGCCTTTGAGGAGGAAGACTGGTGCCTGAACTGTCTTTGAACCACGCATCAGGGGGCATTCAATATATATTTGTAGTGTAGTTTGATGGTTTATTGTAATATATCAAAATGTTTGCCTAAGTACTGTGCATGTGGTGTTAGCCTGTAAGTAGTTGTTACACTTATAAAAGATTAATTTTTTTGAATTTGTAATTGTATTAGTGTAAACAATTGTTGGTTAACCTATTAAATAAATAAAAAAAAAATATATATATTTCCGATCTAATCTCAATGTCCTATACACAAATGGTATTCTCGTAAATAAACCAACAGACGTCAAACGTGAACTTACACTGTGATGGGATGTTAAGTTGATCAATGTCAAAACGGTATTCTGCTGTCACAGGTACTAAAATTGTCATTAAATAAACGTCAAATTTGATATTGAAACGAGACTAGATTGAGACCAAGACCATACTGAAATCCGACTGAACTTTAAGAGAGCAGTAATATAATTCTTCTGTCAATTCTCATTTCCGTCAGCTTTCAGTCAACGTGTAAATTAATTACGTAAATTGGCCCACGGACTGTAAAATCGGTACAAACAGCATTATAAATACATGATTATATTTTCGCAGGATCTTCTGTAGCGGTCTATACATTTACGTCTTTGGCGTATTCGCTATTCATAGTAACGTTTTTCGGCTTTAACCCAGTCCTCTGCTTAACATTATTTTAAGTCATCATTTCGGCCGAATAAGTCCACTGCTGGACAGGCCTCCCCCAAAGATCACCATAACAACCGATATGGGTGTGTAGTGTGCTACAACGACCGATATGGGTGTGTAGTGTGCTCAGTGGGGGGTCTTGCCATAATCGCCACGCTTGGCAGACGGGTTGGCGATCGCAGTTGAGTTGTTGTGTGCTCGAAGGACGCTGCTGCCCATCCTCCGGTTTATCCCTTAGTCGACTTTTACGACACCCACGGGATGAAATGGGGTGGTGGCATTCTGAGCCGGCACCACACGGCAATTATTTTAAGTAAACTTTTTGAATCATGAACTGTATACTTATACCTTTATGGGTACTGCGTATTAATGCGTTTACTTTGGCCTCTGGGCCAATTCTTAATTGAGAATTAAAGGTCACTTTCGAGGTCTTTGGCTGTTACAACTTACCTACATACAACCTGTCTCACATGAGATTATTAAACTTCAAAGCTTCAATATAATAGAAGATGTGGGAATTTATTGTGATTCTAATTCCGTGTTTCATTATCATTATCTACTAACTAATAACATAATGTTAAGTATTAGTATTATGCGGTTTCGTAATTAATTTTCTCGTAAAAGGACAAACACATTATTACAAACAATCAAGCAAATATGTTGTTTTAATTATTGATGTTTGGCAGCTTTATGCTGATAAAGAAGTTCACACATAAATTATTGCAGGCAATTGAGCAAAACACTTTCAGTTCAGCCAGAAAAAAATAATAGCAGGCTGCAACCTCAGCCTCGTAAGATCTTGATTGTTTTATTCTTTATTGTACACATTACAGGATTATAATAAGGCATTTAAAATAATTTAATATACAAGGAATATCGCGATATTGAGTATTTTAAATCTATGCAAGATATAATTTATGTAACCTTTGGAGTCATATTTCGCTATTCCCACTTCAATATCTTCCAAAGAATATTTTATCAAAAATTCAAAAAAAAGGTCTGGCAACTTAAAATTTATACCGTCGCAAAGATTTTGTCAAGAATGCAGAAACTCGAGGGGCGAATATCGTACGAATTTCCCGCGAAAAAACCGCTTTGACAGCGAAAAAGGCGGGAACGGGCGCCATTACTAGCAAGTGACGCCAGGCCGTTGTATAATTGGCGTCGGCAAGTTATGGATGAATTTAATAACACGGAGATATAGTTCCTGGCCTGTATATTTGTGGGTAAAAGACAACAGCTTTGATATATTCGCTATTAGGTTTTTGATTAATGTTTTAGGGAAAATGTGAGTAAATTACAGCGGGTAAGTTCTGGATTGAGTAAAAATTCTCTTGTAAATATTACGAGGAACTACTGGTACTGTTTTTCACCCTTATTCCTTTTAGATATACCTGATCAATTTAATAAAGAGATACCAATAAAATGGGTTTAAAAAACGTAATCAAGGTCTTAATTCATGTAAAGATTTTTTCTACATCCACATATTTTCAGTGTCTTTTGTTGAAATTAGTGAACGGCTTCTGGTTTTACGCCTAAGTGAGTAAGTTATGGGGATCTATAGGGAGGCCTACGCTCAATAACAGACGTTTTCCGGCTGATATGACTTGCATGGGATCCTATCTCCCGCCAAGGGAGTTAATTGAGGATTATGGTGTCGGATGATGAAGCTTGGATTGGGATATGTGATGTCACTGCTCTTATATAGGTAGAGTATACATAGGTATAGAAATACTTGATTTCTACGTAATAGTTGTGCCATGTTTTCGGAAAGCAGATAAGGAGTTGGACTGGCGAGAACGAGGTTGGCAATTCGAGCTTTACCCGTTGCTCTATTGAGGTAAACCGACTCCTAGCATAAGCATATCAGCTTAGATTGAGGGGTTGTCGAAAATACTAGTAATGCGCAACTTAATATTACTTCAACTGCCAGTAACCGAATTTACCGGAGGTGTCAAACGGCACGACGCACACTGGTTCGAAAATGAAATGTAGTGGACATAGGGTAAAGAATTTAATTCTGATATCGGACATAAAATATGCGATATGCTTTTGTGTAAGTAAATGTTCTACACGGTGCTTTAGGCACAAAATAAGATATATTTCTGAAAAAAATAGCTTTTATCCACGACTTCGCTCGCATTGAAGCCATTAAATAAGTATCAGAGATAATTACAATAGAAACAGTTTTTTTCTTCCAAACATCTTAGATTTAGAGGTAATAATAAGAATTAGGGCCGAATACTGAAACGCCATTCAACTCAGTCTGTCAGCCGAGTTCCCTTTAGTTTGGTACAGCCCCCAAATTAAAATGGAATTCTCAAACGCTACTCAAACGATTTAAGACCATAATCAGCTCAGCGTCTCTTACATGTTTCTAATAGGGCAACATTATGTAGAAACAGTTTGTTCTCGATTACAATTTAATTACTTTCCAGTTTCACGCAGTATTTACTTAAATAGTAATAATTTTAAATTACGCAAATGAATAGAAAAATTAGATAAATCAGTTAAGAATATATTTTGAGACTGAGCTTTACATTTTTTTTTTAAGTTATAGCTGCAACATTACCTGTTCTGTCTGTTTTACTAAAGAAATAAATTAAACTGGGATCGTCAGAAACTTTACGTATAATGTAACGATTTTGTAACAGCTGGCAGTAGTTATGTACCTATCACCAGTTTTACAAATATGCAAATATATTTTTTATAAACATACATACATGATTGTGTTGATGAAAATAACGCGATGAACTAATCAAAAGATGCCAAATTAAACGTGGGCTTTTAATTTAATGGAATCGTACGACGTTGCCGACATATTTATTAGATATGTTACATTTTTGGGATATATTTTATGAATATTTAAAGATTGATTCATCTGAGCACCGTACAACGTTGCCTTATACTTGACATTGGCGAAATTGTGAAAGATACTTACAGAAGCCATGATCTAAGGAAAGAAGAAGATTGTGTTGAATGAAAACTTGTGATAATCTTAACATTATCAAGCAAGATGCCTCTCAGGCCCTGTCTAATTACTTTTACAGTTCTTGACTTTAGTGAAGTGTTGTGTGTGTATACACTTTCAATCAATGGTTAATGTTAATAAATGTAATTATTAATTTAATCTAAATAAACCTTTACATAACTTAATGGTTGATATGTATCATTTCTTGTGACATTAAAGTACAATATTACACAGATATATACAGAACTGTAACTGTGTGAGCAGCATGTAGCCATTAATGTACATAAATTGCTCAATAAAATGTCTTACTGGTGGTGGCATTGTGTCAGGTCATTGAGTTCCCTACAATATGGTTGAGCTAAGCGATGCAGTTGTGTGAATGGGTATCATCTGTTGGGACTGGTCAGCTGTTAACTGCCATGGCAAATAAATTATAATAATATTATAGTATGTTCTACCTTTAATTCTTTACACATCAAACAATTTTTTCTCATTATATACTTTAACATAATTTGTATCCATCTACACCAGTCTTTCCCAACGTGGGCGATAACGCCCCCTTGTGGGCGCTGCAGGCCTAAAGGGGGGCGGTAAGAACCCAGAAAAAAAAGGGGTCATTGTGTAGGGCTTTGGGGTCGATTTATAATTTCATCTACCTAGCTAGGAAGACTCTTAGACACCGACTGAGCTCTCGACTCTCGCCTACATCTTGTGAACATCAACTAATATTAATTAAGATATAGCTCAAACTCGGTTCGATATAAAAGACCGCGGGCAATCATGTTTTAACAAGTTTTTGTTAAATAATCCGAATTGTACATTCCTATACCAATCGGCTGGTTCTATAATACTTGTTCTTGCTTGTCGAGTACGATTGGGCGTCGAATGAGATAAACGAGTTTATGCACGTTTGTCTTATTCCTGTTGGTGCGTGCTGCTTATGTCCTATATAAACAACGTAAATTTATTTTATTTTCATTTGCGGTTTCGCGCATAATAGATAAGCAGTACTTGATTTCAACACTTACGTATTTCTTAAAACAAAACAATGTCGGAAGTAAAAAAGAAGAGACGGCAATACTCTGCGGAATATACTAAATTCGGATTTATTGAAAATCCCACAAACCCATCGTCGCCTTTGTGTCTTCTATGTCTAAAAACATTTTCGAACGAAGCAATGAAGCCTTCAAGACTGCAAGATCATTTGAATAAAATGCATCCAGATAAGACAGAAAAGAATGTAGCATATTTTCAAGACCTAGAGAAGAAGCATAATACTCAGCCAAGTGTATCAAAACTATTTTCGGCGGCTGCTAAGCAAGATGACGACGGACTTCGAGCTTTGTCAATATCTCTTTGTTAATTGCTCAAAATGGCAAACCACACAACATCGGAGAAGAGTTAATTTTGCCAGCAATAAAGGAAGTAATAACTACTGTGCTTCATAAACCGGCCGCAGATATTATCCGAAAAATTCCTTTGAGTAATAATTCTGTGCAAAGACGAATTGATGAAATGGCTGAAAACATTGAAGAATCATTGTGCAATCATCTGAGGACTAGTCAATTCTCAATTCAGCTCGATGAGTCCACTTTACCAACTAATGAAGCGTTGTTGCTATCTTACGTGAGGTTTATTAAAGATGAGAAAATACGTGAAGAACTATTGTTTGCCAGAAATTTGGAGACAGATACAAAAGGCGAAACCATATTCAATACATTGGAAAAGTTTTGTGAAGAGAAAGAGATTCCTTTGAAAAATATTATATCAGTTGCTACGGATGGCGCTCCGGCTATGACAGGGCGCCATAAAGGCTTCATAGCATACTTAAAGAATAAAATTCCAGATGTCCTTGCTATACATTGCGTTATTCATAGACAACATTTGGTTGCTAGAAACTTAAGTGAACGACTATTTCAATCACTGCAATATGTCATCAAAGCAGTCAATAAAATCCGTAGCAGCTCTTTGAATGATAGATTATTTCATCAGCTTTGTGTTACTAATGACGAAGATTTCAACCGTTTGTTGCTTCATACTGAAGTTCGTTGGCTGTCAAGAGGCAATTGTCTGATTCGATTTTACAACCTGTTTGACTCTATGATAGAGTTCTTGGAAACTAAAGATACAGAACTGCGCAACAAGCTCATAACATCAAAGAATGATATAGCTTACATGACAGACCTGTATAAAATGTTCAACGACATGAACCTCCAACTGCAAGGCGATGAACTAAATTTAATTAAAACAAAAAATGTCGTTGCTGCTTTCGCAGCCAAACTGCTTCTGCACAAAAAGAATATGGGCAGACGTGAGTTTCACAATTTTCCGAATTTATCAGTATACTGCAGTAACGACGACTTGTTTGCCTACTGCCAACATTTGGAAAACCTCCACATTGACTTCACCGAACGATACCAGGACATTTTAAACTTGGAAATACCAGACTGGGTGTTGGATCCGTTTTCAAATGTCAACACAGCAATGTCACCTCAGCTGGAAGAAGAACTTATAGAATTGACAACAAACGAAGAAATAAAAATCAAGTTCAAAAATGGATATCAAGAATTTTGGCTACAAAAACCGATCCCGCAATTGTACCCTGGATTGTGGTCAATTGTTCAACGATTTTTGATAGCATTCCCATCGTCATATTTGTGTGAACGTGGATTTAGTGCTGTGGCAACGCTGCTTACTAAACAGAGAAATCGTTTGCGTGTTACCGAACGTGGCGACTTGCGGCTGTTTTTGAGTAAATTGGAACCTGATATCAACAAACTTATTGAACAGCATCAGATTCAACCTTCACATTAGTTTTTATATAAGAATTGATTATGTTTGTTTTATTTTCAATAAAAGATACTCTGTCCGAATACTATAAATTTGCGTTTCAATAATCAGTTATAAGTACTTAGCGGTTTTTAAGTATGTTTAAAAAGGGGGGCGTTAAAAAATAATTTATTCTTAAAGTGGGCAGTAGACAAAAAAAGGTTGGGAACCCCTGATCTACACTAATCTCAATTATTAGACATGAGTTCGCTTTGTACTGACTCTTCTCCATAGGACTAACCAATTGGCATCATTCAACTTAAAGGTTTAATAATTGCATGTTCTATTTGAAATAAAAACTGACTTGACTATGCATTACTAATTCTTATTTATTATTATTTGTATATTAAATAAAGACTGGTGATATTGTAAACATTACTGTGATCATTGCTATGTCTAGTTTATTCTTTTTTATATAAATCCTATATTGAATAGAAATTGTGATATTGATAACAATAGGTTGACTATTGTTAATTATAGTTAAACAATACTGAGATTTTAAACTTTTATATTAAAATAAAACAATTGTTAATTAGAAAAATGTGTTTTAATTAATATTGTCCTCACAATAAAAAAAACTAATTTCCTTGATGTGTCTGTTATTCAATAAGTTCCTCCTCAGCACTGTCTGAAGGAATGTTCAACCTCTAGAGATGTATCCTGATTAGAAAGTGCACCATAAGTTTATAAGCTTCTTCAGCAGGAGTCCTTGTATTTAATAAAGGTGTTACTAAATAGCAGCGGCATGGATAATCACAATCACCAAAAAGCATCATGTTTTCGAAGTCGCAGCACTCTAGTTGTGCACACAAAGGTGAATCATTAAAACTTGTACTGTCATGTACAGAGCCTGGCCATCTTGGAATCACATGTTTAATGCGCAGTCTTGCCATTACCATTTGGACATTCAAAGAAAAGTAACCCTTTGTTATGAAAGGTTTCAGCTTGAACTCTTCCTGCAAGCAATTTTTTGTTTCTATTAAGAGCTTTCAGTTTTACTTACTTTCATTATAGAACAAATAACTTGGTTATAAGATGGAACATACCTGGTGAATTTATTTTAATATGGGTACAGTCTACAGCACCCAATACTCTTGGAAATCCAGCTTTTGTGTAAAATCATGTGCAACTTCCAAGCATTTGCTAGGAGTTGGCATGTGAAGATGTTCACATATTAATTCAGCTATTTTAGCTGTAACTCTGTGCACAATTCGGTGAACAGTTGGTTGTTCCACACTAAATACATCTGTTATAAATGTTTGATAAGTGCCTGTAGCATAAAACCGCAGAAATATCAAAAGCTGATTGATCTATTGACTGTAAAGCTCGATTGCGCTTAGTCAGAGGCTTGATAGCATCACAGATTACTATATCAGTAGTAGATAGCATTGCCTATCACTGAATCCAAGTCCAACACAGTTTCCTTGGAGATTCGGAACCGCATTCGAAACGATATCGTTGTATTTTTGACAGGCGTTAAAGCCTTTTCACGTTTCTACGACTTCTTCTGGTAGTTCCTTCATCAGAATGTGAAGAAAGCGATGATAAGGACATTTCGATTTCTATTTATAAGTTTTTACTGTACTTAAAACTATTTAAGATAGCTCTCGACCACTCTTAAATTCGACAGGTACTCAAGTTATTTAAGACCTCGATTTGACAGCTGTCACGCCTTAAGTAACGTTTCAGTATACGAATTTTACATTGAGTGGCATTTTAAGCGCAAGTTTAATTGGATCCCAAATTTATTTAAATGATGCTTTTAATAGAGATCGTTTGAGTATACGAAAAACTAAGATAACGGCGCGCCAAACAGTAGAGCAGTGCTTAACGAGTTGAATGTCGTTTGAGTATTCGGCCGTTAGTGTTATATAAAATACAACAACAACATTTTTGCACTAAGATTTTCCTGATCTCTTTCTTTTTTATTATCATAATAATTCAAATAGTCATTATTTTAGCCATAGGACGCCCACTGCTGGATATAGGCCCCCTATACTTTGACAAGTACTCACCACGCTTGGCAGGCGGTTTGCTTAGCGCAGTATGGCTACTGTTGCACAGAAGGGACGCTACTACCCATCCCTCTGGTTTCGAGTCCCTTAGTCGTCTTTTACGACATCCATTGGAGGCCCTCTCCTCCCTCTCCTCCTAGTGGTGCTATATTCTTAATCTGGACATCACACGAACGAAAACAAAATAAAAACCGGTGACAACTCTACGTAACTATGCCAGAATCACAAGTATGGCAGTTTTAATAAACTTTTTCCTGACTGACAACCTCATATATTTCGGATGTCTCCACCAAAAATCTAATTTACCTTACCTAACGAGGAACTGAAAACTCAAAAGTCCGACATTGCGAATCCAACTTCAAAAATTTAAAGCGAAAGCACAAAAAATAGGACAATCAACCCGTGCAAGCCTTGTCCGTAATACTGTGTAATAAAGGACTTCGGACCCTTTATTTTAGGGTTACCTAAGGGTATCGCCGTGGAAATAAAAGAGAGAAGAGATTTTTTTTGAGATAGAAATTTCCGTGCCTTTTTCTGCGCCGTGTGTGATTAGGTATGTAGATAATTGGTGTAAGCAGGGATCTTAGTTAATATAGCTAAGCGCTACAAGTTATCTGACTCGTAGGTCTCTTATACAGTGTCGGGTATGTTGGCAGAGCACGAAAACTGGAATGCAGTGGTCTCCTTCTGTGAGAGCGTCATGCTCCAGAAGGAGACCGCAGAGCGGGATCGGGAGAGGGCCGATTTCGCTCGAAGAAGGAGGAGACGGCGCCGGGGTAAAAACCGCCCTGGCGCCTAATTCCCATACGCCTGAAATCCCCTGCCGTTGCTATTAGGCGGGGGACTTCTGGGTTCGCGGGTGCGTAGATTAGGGAATCTGCATGCCCACACCAAGCGACCCAAGAGAAGACGGTAGCACGCATGTGGTCACGCTCTGCCGTGGGATGCTTTGGGGGATCCTTTACAATCTCCCCGGGGGGTGACCGCTTTACAGTCACCCTCTCCGAGATGAGCCTATAGGCGTAGCACCGGTGGGCGGCTCTAGTGTGATCATACGAGGACCTGGAGCCTCCCTTAGGTGCCGAAGATGACCGCTTCAGTGGTTTTAGCCGGTAGGAGTCCGTCATACCCCTTCGCCCTTCCCCGGGGCGAAGGAAGTTCATATGAAGAAATTCTACTGGGCACCAATAAAAAAATAAAAAAGGTCTCTTATTGCAAGAGTCTAGGAAGGTACCACCGCAGTGTCATATATTACAATATCACCGACAAGCAGTAGTGTTTAAACTTTAAATAATTATTGAGCTAGTGAAGTTACTGGGCATGGTATGCTTTGTGCTAATAATGAGTATGTGTGACAGTGCCTTAATGTTTCGAGGTGCCGAGAGAGTAATCCAGTCTATTCCAAATAATAATTTGTAATGCTTGTAGTAGCGGTGGCTTGACGCTTACCATCCGGCGAATGACCTGCTGCGACGAAAAAAATAGTTAAACTTTTAGGCTAACCCATTGTTGTTCTGTATTGCTTTGATTTTTCCGTAGCAACACTGAGCTTTACATATTCTACGTTCTTCTTCATATCGGTCATTGAATGTCCACTGCTGAACAAAGGCCTCCCCCATAGATTTTCACAACTGTGTCATCATTTTGGGGGGTATTTTCCAATACTCACCACGCTTGGCAGGCGAGTTGGTGAGCGCAGTATGGCTGCCGTTTCACAGAAGAGACGCTGCTGCCCATCCCTCTGGTTTAGATTCCCTTCGTCGCCGTTTACGACATCCATAGGAGGAGATAGAGTGGTGCTATATTCCTAATCCGGAGACCACACGGACCTACGTTCTTATTCCCCGTAAACACGAAACTTTGCAGCAATATTTTCCAAGAATTGGTTTTGCGCGTCTTCTAAAGATACAGAGGCCCAAGCACGAACAACTTGCGAAAAAGTGTTCGTATCGTATCGTTAATGTGAGTCAATTTGGAATTGAAAATACAACTATCCTGTAGCATTATCGTTTAAATTTATACGACAAACACAATTCGTATCATATATAGGTATGAATAAAGTCTTTAGTTTAAATAAAAAAATATGTGCCAATCAAGTATTTTATTTCAAGTACGTTTACGTTACTACACGTTAAAAAATATTCGTGCCAGGCCCTCTGATAGCTGGGTAGTTTTAAATGTGGGGGACCGAGTGTAGTGGCTTGACTTACGAGGTGAGAGAGTAGAATTGACATGGTGGACAAAAACTATTATAGACAAAAATATTAAAATAATGACCGAGAACTTGAACCAGAGGAAGACTTTGTATTTAATTTCATCATTTGTCATAATAATAACGTTCATCGGTGATGAGGCTGTACATCCCACGAAAGTGTGGGGGTCGAGGCTTTTAAATGCTAAGACCTTCCACAATCGTGAGGTGTGCAACCTCAGGGAGTACTTTCTCCAAGCCGATGTGGGGATGCACCGAGATGTGGTTGCGATGGACAAGGGACTCACCCCGCTCTCCTTGGCTAAAGAGAACTGGCATAAACCTGTAGTGCTTGACACTAATGACCGCAGGGAGGTATGGCAGAGCAAGGAGCTTCATGGACGCTTTTACCGGGCCCTTCATGGGCCCGATTTTAGCGTCCGTGTCTTCGTCTTCGGTGACCTCTTCGGGGAAACCGAAGGTTTTATCTGTGCAATTATGGATGAAGTTATCATGACGAATAACTATCGGAAATATATTGTGAAGGACGGCACGGTTGACATCTTTCGGGCATGCCACCGTCCGGGTGAGTCTATCCGTTGCATTATCTCCGGTTGTTCTGGTCTTGCTAATGGCGAGTACTTCCACAGGCATAACCAAGTGGCCAGGATTATCCACCAGCAACTTGCACTGCAATACAACCTTGTGAGTTCAGAAGTGCCATACTACAAGTATGTGCCCGACCCAGTTCTCGAGAATGACCATGTCACGCTGTACTGGGATCGATCTATCATCACTGACAAGGGCTATTGTAGCCAATAAGCCTGATATACTCGTAGTGGTGATAGATCGAGTAGAGCGCCGCACAATTCTTGTGGATATAACCATGACGAGAATTTCGTGAAGGTCGAGAAAGATAAGCAAATTAAGTATCTTGACTTGGCGCACGAGTTTGTCGACATGTGACACAAGTAGACTCTGCAATCATTGTGCCGATAGTTGTTACAGCCAATCGCCAAGAGCCTCGAGCAACACCTGAAGAGGCTCTCGTTAGGCGGCTTGGTCAAAGGCTTGATGCAGAAAGCGGTACTCCTAGGCACGGCTCGTATTGTTAGGAGGTTCCTCTCTCTGGAGCCCTTACCACCGGCAGCTTGGATTTTGTTCCCGATGCCGATGGGCTACTATTTTTTATATTTTTAAATGTATATTTTTATATGATGTAAATTTAAAAATATAATTTGTATGTATTCATTTAAATAAAGAAAATAATAACACTTTATTACCAAAATTTACAATTTTCTATAATAGCATTACGTAGTATAGATATTAATTAACCTACAAATTGTAAGACTGCACTGGGTTTAAACCTCTGGCACCCAAGCTAAGATTAAACTTGTGTTATGGGTGCCAGGGCACTCTCTTTTAACATTTACCTAGATAATACAAAGAAGTTTGGAGTGTAGAAGTTATTCTCGGAGTTTGCAGCATGCTTAATTTAAGACTAAATAAAAATAAAATTATAATGTAAAGCAGCAAAACTTGTAACCTCTCTCTAGTCTGGTTGTGTGTGTCTAAGTGCAGGTGAGTACGACGTGTTTGTATCGTGTGGGTGTGTATTGGTATATGTGCGTGGGTGAGTGTGTCTGTTTGTGTGTGCAAATGCAATTGAGCGATTAAACTACCGTATGTGATTAAATAAGTAAGTAATATTAGTATATCTTTTCTAGTAACTTTTATATCTCCTCATAGGTAAGAGTCAAGAGCCATTCACTGACTTCCTTTTTACATTTGAATTTATTTCAACTATAAATATTCAATTGCTTGTTTATGGCATTATATAAGTGACTACCCATTATTCGAAAATGTCAGCCAATTTGGTCCTATGACTTTCTACAGGACAGACATATTTTGATCTTCGTTTCGACTGATGATAAGTATTATATTTCAGAAAAACGTGTCCGCGCAAAATGGTATTGAGCACTAAGATCTGCCTGATGGTCATAAGTAGAATAAAAACATTTTACTACGATAAAAAATACGAATGATTGTATGTTTGAATATTTGAGGCTCGCCATTAGATAAATTAATTGTAATAAAATAATGTTCCATTTTTTTATTTGCATTATTAGATACTGCTGTACTACTATTTGACATTTTCCTTTTTAAATAGTTTTTTTTTACATGTGTTTGTGTGTGATGTATTATTGAAGTAGATGATTAGAATATTTTTTTTACTAAAAAAAAATGGTTTGAAATTAATTGATTAGAATTTTAAACGTTGCATAATCTGCGAATGTGGTGAAATTAATTTGTTATGTAACATCTTCTGTGAAACCCATATTATGCAAAATTGAATTGAATTGAAACGGTTCAACGGATTGTAATGAAATTTGACATAGAATTAGATTACGTCGCACTACATCTACATCTTTTTTTGTAAAAAAAACTCATTATTCATTTTTAACTTCCAACCAGCGATGCGGGCGGGAGACGGGTTACAAATAAGTAATAAATATATCTGAGCGTCATTACATTCTCGCTGCATACAACATCAGTCCGACTTCAACTAATTGAAATACTTTGTTTTGCCCATAAACTTAATATACCATGAAACTTTCTGAACTGTGTGACAGTTTTAAGAATTATGTTTACCCCACAAGAGATAACTACCGTGAACATAAGTGAATTTCTAAAGACAAGGAATTCTAGAAAGGTGCTTTGTTACAGAGAATTAGTGTTTAGAACTGAATTTTCAATGGTGTTGTTATGACATACAAGATGGTCCTTTTTATTTCGGGCACTCGCCAACCGGCAGGATTATGCTTATCCTGTCAGCCAAAAATCGTTTATTTATTCTTAATGTACCAGGGCGGTCTTAATGCATTAGGCATTTTCTACTAGACGACCTTTGTGATGCAGAGAAGAGACAATAAGGTAGATGCACCAACAAAGTAAAAGTGAGACGTATAGATGCGATGACATTAATATAAATAGAATCATCATTTCGGCCGTTGAAGTCCACTGCTGGACACAGGCCTCCCCAAAAGATCACCACAACGGCCGATATGGGCGTGTTGTGTGCTCATTGTCTTGCTATAATCGCCACGCTTGGCAGACGGGTTGGCGATCGCAGTTGAGTTGTTAATGTATTCGAAGGACGCTGCTGCCCATCCTCCGGTTAATCCCTTAGTCGACTTTTACGACACCCACGGGATGAAATGGGGTGGTGGCATTCTGAGCCGGCACCACACGGGAGATAAAAATAAATAGAATACTAATATGTAAAGTTATATAAACATTGTATATATTTATATGTACTAAATAAACGTACATGCATATATAGTAAATATGTGTAACTAGGAAAAATATAAACAAAATCAGAGCCGAGATGAACCTGCCAAACGTCTTGTCATGTAGGTATTTTCGTACTTTATTTCTTTCTATTAAAGTAGTGCCTTCTTTTAGCCATTCTGATTTCAAGGGGGAGCATTGCATTCGCAGTCCACAGTAGAATAGATTGAACAAAGAAGGTAGAGTGAATGAAGTCGTGAGTGGGACATTGAAGAAAATGATTATTTTATCGGCTTACTGATTTTATCGGCTTTTTTTGACGGCATGGTTGGTGCAGTGGCTGATTTTTGACGGCACGATTGGTGCAAAGGCTGATACAGTCGGCTGCTGCGCGCTGGGTCGCGGATTCGATTCCCGCACGGCACAAATGTTTGTCGAAACTACTTTGTAATTCGATTTTTAACTGATAATTTTGAGTTAAACCTAGGATTGCCTAAATTAGTTAAAGGGCAAAGTTTAAATGAATGTTATCGGCTTTTGACTAGTAAAACCAAGATAGAACTAAGATTTGTTAGAAATAGAGAATTAATGGTCACCCACTGTGGGCCTCATAAGAAAGCTCAAGGTCACTAGCGAGCTACGGAGAAGGCTATGCTTGGTATTGTTCGACGAGATCGAATCAGAAATGAGGAGATCCGTAGAAGAACTAAAGTAGTCGACGTAGCTGAAAGGATTAGTAAACTGAAGTGGCAATGGGCGGGGCACGTAGCTCGTAGAACTGATGGCCGTTGGTGCAAAAAAGTTCTTGAGTGGAGACCGCGCATTGGAAAACGCAGCCTGGGACGACCTCCAACGAGGTGGACAGACGACCTGGTGAAGGTCGGTGGGAGTCGTTAGATGAGGGCGGCATGTAACCGCTCGTTGTGGAAATCTAAAGGGGAGGCCTTTGTTTAGCAGTGGATGAATTCAAGAATAAACAATATAAACAGAACCTAACTCAGCCTGACAGGTTTGAACCTGTCGTGTCGAAACATGTACTCAAGCATTAAGCAAATCAGTCTATGATTGTCTCAGTTTAATTCAACTTAGCATAGAGCCCAAGCCCGAAGTAAATTTTTTGTTTCTAAAAATACGTCAGTTAAAGGACAAAATTAATCTATTTCGGAGTTTCACAAAAGTCGTTGCTACAACTTACGAAACATCGGGCTTTGACTATAACATACTGATAAAATTTCGGTATGAAATTTAATGAAATAATCATTTATTCAAAATAGACTAAAAAGTAGTTATTTTTCAACGTCAACATTAGACAGTATCCATGTAAGCCCACCCTTCACCGCTTCCTAGTGGAGCTGGGCAGAAGAAACGGCGCAACAGCTTCCCCAGCAAGGAGCCCTTAGGGTTTTAAAATAACCCACTTTTTCGCGAAGAAACTACATTTAAAATTCTGGGCCCTGCTTTGATACAAAGCGGATCTAATGGGCATCAAGTTATGAAGATGAGTCGATACTACCAAAGTTGGTACTACAAAACGTGTGGTCTATTTAAACATGATGATTGCCACTAATACCCTAAGTCACGATCTAGCCTCCAATTGTGTTTACCCCCGTTAGTTGCCGGTGTGAAACAGAACCAGTTATGACGGTAATTAATATGAAAACAAGTGGAGTTAGTGTGTGGTACAAGATGCAAGTAAGAGCGTTTTTTAAATTCATACTAACGGCCGTTACTCGCCCGCAGCGCTGGGCGCAAATTAAAATCTTTCTATTTATCAAAGCGAATGTCATATGGGACATGGACGTGGTCACTCACTATAAGCCTCATAAGAAAGCTCACGGTCACTCTGCGAGCTACGGAGAGAGCTATGCTTGGTATTTCTCCACGAGATCGAATCAGAAATGAGGAGATCCGTAGAAGAACTAAAGTTGTTGACATAGCTGAAAGGATTAGTAAACTGAAGTGGCAATGGGCGGGGCGCATTTCCCGTAGAACTGATGGCCGTTGGAGTAAAAAGGTTCTCAAATGGAGACCGCGCACCGGAAAACGCAGCGTGGGATGACCTACAACGAAGTGGACAGGTGATCTGGTGAAGGTAGCTGGGAGTCGTTGGATGCGGGCGGCATGTAAATTGTTGTTCATGCTTCTGCTGCAGTGGACATCCTTTGGCTTATATGATGATGATGATCCTATATCCTGTTCTACGACATAAACTACCTCTATGGCAAATTTTATTAGAATCCAGTCAGGCGTTTGGAGCCTCAATAATTCAAGCACAAAATGTCACATTTGTATTAGTAGTAAGTATTATTCTAGACCATGGTCCATTTGTTGCTTATTAAATCTTAAACTGCATATGTTACCTTTTGCAAATCTATTTTTTCTGCAAAATAATTTGATCCCATATTCCGCACATAGGACAATGTAACGGGTACTTTTGCCCCTGCTCCTGACACTACTGACGATAGAGAGGACATGAAAGCTTTCGGCGGGTTGATTAGAAACCTAAAAACAGCAACAGCAGACGTGATAGCAGCTACCGCGCAGCCAAGGATCCACCGGTGGCAAAGCGGAAAAAATTGGTATTACGTAAGGCATCGCCCGCCAGTCGCTATTGTGGAAGATGCATAGTTAGTAGCGCCAGTAGCCAACAGCCAACTAAAAATAATGAACGTTTTTAGCTCATTGGTTGTCCGACAGAGGCGCGTCAGGGATCTTGGCCTGTTTAGTCGTTATCGGCAAATAAGTGCCAAGCCAAGCCAAATTGACGTTTGACAGCGGCGTTGGACCAATTTACGCCTGTTGCAAAGCGTCTGCGAGTTAGGTAATCAGCCCTCGGGTCGAGTGTCGGCAAACATGGCCTGTGGCCTGTGTGTATATATAATATTCATAGATTTATAAGAAATTTGGGCAAGGATGTGTACATGAAGTTTTGTAGTGTATTTATTTTTATGCGAGCTAGGGACGAGATGGTCATTCGCCTGGTGGTGAGCGCCACGCCATCCCCTAACGATTGTAATACCCATGGTTCGTCCTGCGTGGTACCACACTGCGTTCGCCACTTCGAGACATGAGTTACATAAACTCTTATTGGCCAGTATTTTCAATGGCTACAGTGCCCTACAGTGGCAGAATATCTGGCACTGTGATCGTACCAACATAGTCGGACTTCTGCAATAAAAGACCTACTCTAGTCAATTATATTTTAATTAGCCTGCTGTTCTTGGTAAATAGAGTAACATTTATTTGACTATGCTCTTTGGAAAGATATTGTTTTTATGTTGGCCATGATTTTTTAAGGTAATGTAGATTGTTTGTATTTGATGTTTATTTTGTACTCTTCATATTGGATAACGACTATTTATAATCATCGCCATAACTATTGAGTTCATCATTTTGGATGACAATAAAAGCAGTTGGTTGCACGGTTGGTGCAGTGGCTGATACAGTCGACTGCTGCGCTCCGGGTCGTGGGTTCGATTCCCGCACGGAACAAATATTTGTATGATTTGCAGGTAGTTGTTCCGGGTCTGGGTGTATTGTATGTGGAATTCATGTTTGTAAACGCACCCACGACACAGGAGAAATCCTAGTGTGGGGCAACGTTTTTTTTAAAAAAAAAAGAAAATAAAATTTCGCAACGCTACTGGTAAATACGTAAAATAATCGTTACTATGATTTGTGTCATAAATGTAGTGTATTATTTTCAAAGTGTCTCCAAAGTAAAATAGCGTACCTAATATTCCAATTGGAAATTTTCAACCCGCTAGCTCTTTTAATTTACGCTACAAATCGCTTAGACCACACACGGCCCATCACGTTCACTTAGCGGACCCACCGTTTATGGGCATTTTAACATGCTCGAATTGATGATAATTTTAATGTACCCTCCATTTTACTTTATTTGTTTTACTGCATTTTTTTGTTGTGTTAGAATTGCCGTCTCGATGCCCAGTTTTATTCATAACGTAATATCATGTAATAATAGATATTGGTTATCTGTATGGGTTAAGTTTAGTTACAATTGGAGGATCGCCTCACAATCAGCTTAATCTTTAATTAAAATCAAAGTTTGTCGAAAGTACGGTAGGGAGGGGGGAGTAGTGAGTAGTAGAGAGAGGGTAAGACGAGTAAAGCGTACCTACTGCCCGTCACAGCTAGGGTTACCATCTATCTAAGCCTGTCTAGGATGTAAAAATGACTGTTTATTGTAAAATGATTGGCGCAGTTTTATGACGATTCATCTGGTTTGCATGATACCGCGCAATTTAAAAATGCATGTCTCAGCTTAGCGCCGGCCGCACGCCTGTCTATACCGTAAAATGCCTGTCAAATACTGTCAGATGGTAACCGTAGTCACAGCTATGTTCAGTTTATACATAAAACAGAAAAGACGATAAAATGGATGCGATTAAAATAAGCTATCGAAAAATAATTCAATCTATACAAATAAATAAAATTGAAGTGTCTGTTTGTAATGTCAAAATAACAGCTTTTTACTAAATGCATATGAAAGTATGTACGTTACATATAACAAAAAATCTACTTTTTTTTTTGTCTGTCCGTCCGTCTGTCTGTCTGTCCTTTTGTTCCGGGTAATCTCCGAAACGGCTGAACCGATTTTGACGGGACCTTCACTGGCAGATAGCTGATGCTATAAGGAATAACTTAGGCTACTTTTATTTTAGAAAAATAATTAGCGTTCCGCGTAAAAAAAATAAAACCCTTGAAATCCAATATATTTATTCTATGTCAAGTGTCTATAAATACCAAGCATAGCTCTCTCCATAGCTCGCTGAGTGACCTTGAGCTTTCTTATGAGGCCCATTGTGAGTGACCACGTCTCTGTTCCATATGTCATCACTGGTAGCACACACTGGTTAAAGACTTTCGTCTTTAGGCATTGCGGTATTGTTGACGAAAAGACGTTGCGAAGTTTCCCGAACGCTGCCCAGCCGAGTCGGATTCGACGATTGACCTCTTTCTCGAAGTTGGACCTACCTAACTGGACAGTTTGTCCCAGGTAGACATACTCGTCAACAACTTCGAGAACAGAGCTCCCAACGGATATTGGGATGGGCACGACATGGGCATTTGACATGACTTTCGTCTTGCCCATGTTCATTTTAAGGCCCACCTGTTGGGAAACCCTGTTGAGATCATCGAGCATTGTGCTGAGCTCTTGCAGCGATTCTGCCATGACTACGATATCGTCGGCAAATCGAAGGTGAGTGATATACTCGCCATTGATGTTAATGCCGAATCCTTTCCACTCCAGCAGCTTGAAGGCATCCTCCATTGCAGCGGTGAACAGTTTCGGGGAAATGACGTCCCCCTGTCTCACACCTCTCTGCAATGGAATTGCCCCCGTGCTCTGTTCATGTACTCGGACCGACATGGTGGCGTTTCTGTATAAGCACTTCAACACTTCAATGTACCGATAGTCAATCTGGCACCGCTGCAGAGATTGCAGCACTGCCCAGGTTTCGATCGAATCGAAGGCTTTCTCATAGTCCACAAACGCCAAGCATAGTGGCAGATTATACTCCTCGGTCTTCTGTATAACCTGCCGCAGCGTATGGATGTGGTCTATGGTACTGAAACCTTTTCGGAAACCGGCTTGTTCGGGAGGCTGGAAGTCATCAAACCTGCGCTCGAGACGATTCGTGATGATCCTTGAAAACAGCTTATAAACATGGCTCAGAAGTGAGATGGGTCTATAATTCTTCAATAGGGTGTTATCACCCTTTTTGAAGAAGAGCACCACCTCACCTCTGTTCCACGCTTCCGGCGTTGTGCCCTCGAGTAAGACGGAATTGAATAGCTTCTGAAGGACTTTAAGTACCGGTGTGCCACCCGCTTTCAGAAGCTCTGTCGTAATTCCGTCCCCACCCGGCGCCTTGTTATTTTTAAGCTGTTTCAAGGCCATCCTAATCTCGTACAGGCTGATGTCCGGGATATCCTCGGTGTAGTGTCGGGTTAGTTTGGCTCGCGGGTCTTTGTCAGAGCCAATGGTAGGTATAGTAACCGAGGTGTATAACTGCCGGTAGAAGTTCTCAATCTCTCTCAAAACCTCTGGCTTAGTCGACGCTACACTGCCGTCCTCGGTCTTCAGCTTCATAATACGACTTTGCCCAATAGACTATAGAGATCGAATCAGAAATGAGGAGATCCGTAGAAGAACTAAAGTTATCGACATAGCTGCAAGGATTAGTAAGCTGAAGTGGCAATGGGCAGGGCACATTGCTCGTAGAACTGATGGCCGTTGGGGCAAAAAGGTTCTCGAATGGAGACCGCGCACCGGAAAACGCAGCGTGGGACGACCTCCAACGAGGTGGACAGACGACCTGGTGAAGGTCGCTGGGAGTCGTTGGATGAGAGCGGCATGTGACCGCTCGTTGTGGAGATCTAAGGGGGAGGCCTTTGTTCAGCAGTGGACGACCTGTGGCTGATATGATGAAGTGTCTATGTCAAAGTACTCTAAATTTCTTTTAAATTAAACGCGGGTGAAACCGCGGTCCCAGCTAGTAATTTATACAATTAGTCGCCTGATCCATGTGGTTCCTGGTAAGGAATAGACCATTCCTCTCCACCCATGGTTCGTAAAAGCCGACTAACGGTTGATATTAAGAGGATGGGTGACAGCATCCGCCAGTTACATGTTAAAAAAAGATAAAGTGATTAGAATAAAACACTTTTAAAGGGATTACAGCACGTCTATTGATTTTCCTTACGTTTCAAACACTGCAGCATTCGTGGTCGCAGTTTGACTAAGTGACTGGCGTCCTTATAGATTTGAATAACTTTTGATTAGAATTGTACGGTAGATAAAATAACTTTTTAAAATCTGTAACGACGCCTGTCAGCTTAGTCATCCTGCGACCACGAATGCTGCAAGCAGGAAAAATAAAAATCTGTAATATACACGATGTAATCCGTTTGCCGTGTGGTGTCGGCTCAGAATACCACCACCCCATCTCCTCCCGTGGGTGTCATAATATAATAAAAGTCGACTAAGGGATTAGCCGGAGGATGGGCAGCAGCATTCTTTGAGTATATTAACAACTCAACTGCGATCGCCAACCCGTTTGCCAAGCGTGGCGATTATGGAAAAACCCCCTAATGAGCACACAACACACCTATATCGGTTGCTGCCGTGATCTTTGGTGGAGGCCTGTGTCCAGCAGTGGACTTCATTCGGCCGAAATGATAAGTCCGTTTAAAAAATTTTATTATATTGAGTAATAATCGCGAAAACATAAGACATTACTATACTATGAACACCAATCCGCCTGCCAAGCGTGGTGATTACGGCAATGTCCCCTGTGATTGCTCATTGTAGTCGTCATTGGGAAGCCCGTGTTTAGCTCTGGACATTTACGAGCTGATGCATGTGTTGCTACTTGTCGTCAGGTAGGCTTGTTACACTATTTTACAGTCGCCTTCCCACCGCTAGAGGGGTTGACCACTTTACAGTCATCCCATCCGAGATGTGCCAAAAGGTGTGCCACCAATGAGCGGCTCTAGTGTGATCTTACGAGGACCTGGACTTTATTCGTGGGAGGACACGCATATTTCAGGTTTAATCATCATCATATTAGCCACAGGATGTCCACTGCTGAACAAAATTTCCACAACGAGCGGTCACATGCCGCTCTCATCCAACTACTCCCAGCGACCTGCACAATGTCGTCTGTCCACCTCGTTGGAGGTCTTCCCACGCTGCGTTTTCCGTTGCGCGGTCTCCATTCGAGAACCTTTTTGCTCCAACGGCCATCAGTTCTACGAGCAATATGCCCTGCCAATTGCCACTTCAGTTTACTGATCCTTTCAGCTATGCCGACTACTTTAGTTCTTCTAAGGATCTCCTCATTTCTGTATCGATCTTGTAGAGAAATATCAAGCATAGCTCTCTCCATAGCTCGCTGAATTTCAGGTTTAATATTCTTGCTAAAAAATAAAAATTATATTGAATAGGCATGCTTTTGACTACTATCTCACCTGCTTAGCATACCAAGGATGCGGTCGACAATGGTGTACGTTCGCCTAGAAGAGACATGTTCACTCGCGACTAGAAGATTCCTAGGTTTTAACAGTCGGGAAACGCAGACTATGGCAATGAGTACCACTCCATAGCGGTACGCACGAAAAACGTGGAAGCAAAACGCTTTGTAAGTACATCAACACATGGGTGGGACATCAACCATATGCAATAATCATATTCATTTATTTGCTTGAAATATGGTACACAGCTGTTACATAAAAACTAGACCAAGATATATTTCACCAGTAATCTACATGCAAAATATAACCGTAAATTCTTTACATGTCAAATAAAGTTAACAGTTCAGAGTAAATATAATTTAAATTTCTCAATAACAATAAAAATAATAGTATCAAATATTGGGTTGGGAATTACCTAACAACTGTAATCTGATTACATGATACATTGTCTCACAATAAGAGCAGAAAGGGCAAGCTTTATAAAAAATCTTTAATAATAATACATTTATTTATTTGCTTAACACAGGTTCATAGAATAAGGCATGTGTATAGTAGTACTAATTGATGTCATAATAAATACATTGTCATTACATAACATGGTAAATTTTTTGTCATATATGGACAATGCCGTTCGTCTTGTCCGATGATGGAATGGACTTAGGGGAATTAAATCGTGCAATTCCAGTGCACACTCACCGAAATATATCCGATAAGTTTCTGTTAACCTTAGTAGCAAAAACGAGCTCAAGAACAACAATATGTTACTACAAATTAAATAAAACACTGCGTTTACGAAATTGACTTAACTAAATAAACAACATACCTGCCCACCCTTCTAAATGTTCGAGGCGTGAATATAGGCAAGTCTACATCTGGGCCCAAAGAATTTATGTTAATATTAGTTAAATAATAGAAGAGGTCGACATTGAGATACAAATTCGTGTATTTTCCGAGGGCGCCAAAATAGGAAAGGGTGAATTTTTGTATTAGGGATGTGCAAGTATCATGGAGATATCGATAGTTTGGTTTTCGTGTTATTTTGTCAAGTTGCTTTTGTAAAACTGTATTAAGGTTTGTGTCCAAAGCACACAGTAATATTGTTGTCTTGTCCAAGCTAGTTTGGGTTCAGATAAACATCATCATCATTTCGGCCAAATAAAGTCCACTGCTGGACACAGGCCTCCCCAAATATCACTACAACGACCGATATGGGTGTGTTGTGTGGTCATTGGGGGGTTTTGCCATAATCGACACGCTTGGCAGGCGGGTTGGCGATCGCAGTCGAGTTGTTAATGTACTCGAAGGACGCTGCTGCCCATCCTTCGGCTAATCCCAAAGTCGCCTTCTACGACACCCAAGGGATGAGAGGGTTGGTGCTATTCGTAGCCGGCACCAGACAGCAAATAGATAAACACACAAACTCAACTACGACACAGGAGAAATCCTTTTATTTTCCTGTTTTTTATTGATCCGGTGGAAATACATCATGCACTTCCTCCGCCCCGGGAAAGGGCGGAGGGGTATGCCGGACTCCTACCGGCTAAAACCACCGGAGTGGTCATCTTCGGCACCGAAGGGAGGCTCCGGGAACTCGAATAATCTCCATCTAGAGCAACCTATTGGTGCCACGCCTTTAGGCACATCTCGGAGGGAATGACTGTAAAGCGGTCACCCCCTCTAGTCGAGGGAAGGTGACTTTAAAGAGGCCACCTCTTCAGGCACTTCTCGTGGGGACAATAAAGGATTCCCGCGAAGCCTCGCTATGCGCTGAGCTGTGTTCACAGCGTTACGTGATCACATGCACAACGTAATCTTCCCGGGGGTCGCTCGGTATGAGCACGCAGATTTCCCAATAAACAATTTCCCAGAAATCCTAGTGTGGGGCAAAGTTGAACAAGGTAAAACATGAGCTGCTGTTGCTTACGACTAAGCCTCAGGTGTTACAGATATCGCGTAGGCCTTGACGATCTAAGTAGTTCGATTGGATAATCATTTATTACATGATTTTGACAGCTTGCCCGCGGCTTCGCTTAACTTCGATCCGTATATGTCAGTACAACTATCAAAAACGTTTCTATTGGCATATTAAGAAGTCTTTGAATACTAATTAACATATTTTTATGCGGTTCTTGACTTCTCTGCCTCTCGGCTCACATTATCTTTATTTAGAAGTGGCCGTGCACTTGTTAAATAGATAGCAATCAGGTACTTCATCCATGATGAATATTAAGAGAATGTAGTTCGAAGTGGGATAGCACATGGAGGCAAACTGGTAAATTGACTAAGGTTTTGTAAGAAATTCAAGAGAAGGGATGGTGTTTTATTTTATTTTGTTGGTGGTAGATGTCTTGGTCGTAAGAATCCGGCTGGGTAGGTACCATCGTAGTGGCTCTAGTGTGATCTTACGAGGACCTGGAGCCCTCCTTCGGTGCCAAAGATGACCGCTCCAGTGGTTTTAGCCGGTAGGAGTCCGGCATACCCCTTCGCCCTTTCCCGGGGTGGAGGAAATTCCATGTAGAATTTCCATTGGACATCAATAAAAATAAAAAAGGTACCATCGTAGTACCAGATGTTCTGCTGCCAAGTAGTAGTGTTCAAACTTTACTGTGCGCCCTTTTGAAGGGCACTGTAGCTAAAGAAATTACTGGGAGACTAAATAACGAATGTGGCGCTAAGCAGGACTAGTCCTGCATAGCATTACAATTGTCATGGGCAGGCGGGACGCTTACCATCAGGCGAATGACTTGCACGGATCGTGGGACTAGGCTGAACGCGTCCGAATGATCCGCACACCCAAAATGTAAATAGAGATATGTGGAATAAGGAACGGGTTTGCCTGTAGTGATACAAATCAAGCTAAAATAAAATAATAATATTATTTAATTGAAATAGCTTACCGAAATATTTCGCGTTTATTTCATTCGTTCTATATACTTACTTACATCATCTACATATACGTGCAACGTGCAGCCCTAGCACATACAATTATTATATTGTTAATAGACAAATATATATGAATTACAAAATAAAATAAAACAATTTTTTATGTTCTACCATTTATACTCATATGTTCATAATAATACCTGAAAAATCATTGATTTATTTTGTAATTCATATAATTTTTTGTGTAATAATAATAATTATTGTATGTGCTAGGGCTGCACGTTGCACGTATAGATGCTGTACGTAAGTATATAGAACTAATGAAATAAACGCGATATATTTCGGTAAGCTATTTCACTTCAATGGATGCTAATCGCGTAAACTTTACAGAAAATATTATTAAAATATTACCTATGAAAGAATTTTAACCAAACTGAGTAATCTTTGCCACATCAATGTAAAAATTATACTAATGACTAGATAACTATAATTATAACCATCTATGTATTCGTTTGTACTAAATGTTGTCGACCATGAACCAACACATAATTATAAGGTATAAAATACCGCCACGTCTCTAAAAATTATGTAATTTTTTTTTAAGAATTTTTGTAATATTAAGCTTGTGATCCGTGTGGTGTCCGGATTAAGAATATAGCACCACTCCATCTCCCGTGGATGTCGTAAAAGGCGACTAAGGGAATCTAAACCAGAGGCATGGGCAGCAGCGTCCTTTCTGTGAAACGGTAGCCATACTGCGCTCACCAACCCGCCTGCCAAGCGTGGTGAGTATTGGCAAATACCCCCCAAAATGATGACACACTTGTGGAATCTATGGGGGCTGCTTTTGTTCAGCAGTGGACGTATAAATACAAGCAAGAAGGATACATATAAGTAGTTGGTTAGAATGGGTTATGAACAAACTTAAATATTTAATTCGATGTTTATCGGTCATCGAAACGTAGCAGTGACCGTTACATCATCGTCATTATCCATAAACGACCAGTTACATACGACGTGATGTCATTTTGGAGGTGACTTTCCGCTTCGCTTTGCAGGCGGGTTGGTGATCGCGGAACGGCTGCTGTTCCACAGAGGTGATGCTGCTGCCCATCCTTGAGTTCCTAAGTCGCCTCTTATGACATCCACGGGAGGAGGTGGAGTGGAGCTTTATTCTTAATCCGGACACCACACGGAAAAACCACAAAAAACCACCGTTACAACGTTTAGTAATATGCATATAAATTAACTTCGCATCACTATCTACTTTCCAATCATTTGGCGTCGTAACGAATTTCAGGTTTTACGGTACATGAGACTAATTCATGTATTCATTTCGAGTCTTACAAATAATAATAGTGGGTGAAAGAAAGAAGGAAGGAAGGAAATCATTTTATTCTCATCGCACAACTAGAAATTTTAAAAAAGAACATTAATATTGCAAAAATAAAAAATCATACATGCTAACAGATTTTTGTGTGAGACATCAGAAAAGGCCCCCTTTTTTATCGATCCGGTGGAAATACATCATGTACTTCCTCCGACCTGGGAAAGAGCGGAGGGGTATCTTACCGGCTAAAACCACCGGACTGGTCATCTTCGGCACCGTAAGGAGGCTCCAGGAACTCGAAAAATCTCCATCTAGAGCCACCCACTGCTGCCACGCCTTTAGGCGCATCTCGGAGGGGAACACTGTAAAGCGGTCACCCCCTCTAGCGAACGGAAGGTGACTGTAAAGAGGCCACCCCCCCAGGCTCTTCTCGGGGGGAATGTAAAGCATTCCCCCGAAACCTGACTATGCGCTGTGCTGCGCACATGGCGGCACGTGACCACATGTGCACCGCCGTCATCCCTCAGTCGCTTGGTATGAGTATGCAGGCTTCCCAATAGGCGCACTCGCGACCCCAACGCCCCCCGCCATATAAAGATGACAGGGGGCTCAGGCATGTAGGACACGGGCGCCGCGGCGATTGTTACCTCGGCTCCGTGTCTTCCTTCTCTGAGCGGGATCGGCCCTCTCCCGATCCCGCTCAACGACCTTCTTCTGGAGCATGACGCTCTCACAGAAGTGAGAAATGCTCTGCCAGCATACAGAAAAGGCCCTAGCATTATGCTGGTCTTCCGATAGGACCTTGGGTAAAACAGTTAAATCACGGACAGTTACCAATATATATAGTACAGTGAATATGATCATTCTATTGGTAAGACTATTTGTGATTGCAGTATGCTGTACGATACTATTATATCCGCAGTCTTCCGCTATGCGTCGGATTAAATTAGTTTCGAAAAGAAATGTTCATCTTCTGTATTATTAAATTAGATTCATAGTAACGAAATAACATCAGTCCTAACGAACAAAATCTAGCCAAAATTCCGTTATTATTTCATTATAAGCAACCTCGTACTGAAACAGTCTTTCTTAGACCAAGATGTTGTAATTAGTGTAGATGCATTGCCCGCGCTCTATGATGATCACATGAAAGCAAGGTAATGGCCCGGAGTTCACTTAGTCGCGCACTGACGAGTGTCGCGGCTGGTCGCAACTAGACGTCGTTCTTATACGTAATTCTTGCAACACATTGCGGAAAAAATTCCTGTGTTTATATAAGGTAGAAAAAAACGTCATTCCATGCGTAGAATCTATGCATGAAATAAGCAAGACAGTTCTGTAACTATCGACATGTCCCTATTTTCCCATCCCTTCGTGGGGGTAGCAACATTTTCATGTAGGTCGCATAAAAATAACGCAGCCACCACCCCGCGCATCTGTTCAAATATTGAGTACCGTGCACGCTACACGAATATCCTGCAGCGTCAGGGCTGCCGAAGGCTTTTGAGGAACCTTTTTTTCCAGTTAACTACGCACTACCCATATTGGAGGTCGAATATACCGGTTTGAATTAGTATAACTCCTAGGAAACTACTCCATCCATCGGGATCATACAGACCTGAGCTCGAAAGTGGAGAGTCCTTTAAACATTGAATGTTACTTAGGACATTGTCACAACACTTTTAGATTACTAATCGCATTTGAAGTTTGTAGGATAGCGACTCGACGTGAGACGCTTTGGGGATCCTTTGCAATCCCCCCGCGGGGGTGACCGCTTTACAGTTACCCTCCGAGATTTGCCTATAGGCGTGGCACCAGTGGGCGGCTCTAGTGTGATCATACGAGGACCTGGAGCCTCCCTTAGTTGCCAAAGATGACCGCTCCAGTGGTTTTAGCCGGTAGGAGTCCGGCATACCCCTTCGCCATTTCCCGGGGCGAAGGAAGTTCATGAATAATTTACTCTGGGCACCAATAAAAAAAAGGTTGGCGACTCGAAAACTTGAGGGAAGGTCATCTACTGAGTCTGTAAGAGCATTCTTTAATGGTTAACAGAGATTCTTTATTCCTGAACCAGGTCAAGAGCGTAACAGTGTTTTCCAAGCCTGCAGACCAAAATTCGTCATGATCACTCCAGAAGAAAAAAATTCAACTGCTGGATATAGGTCTCCCCCAAAGATCGCCACAACAATCGGTTTGTGTTCTATGCTCATTAGGGGTTATTGCCATAAGCGCCATGCTTGGCAGGTGGGTTTGCGATCGCATGCGAGTTATAAATGTACCTGAAGGGTGCTGCTGCCCATCCTCCGGCTAATCCCACAATGCTTTTACGACACCCACGTGATGATATGGGGTGGTGCTATTCTTAGCCATCTCCACACATGAAGACGGAAAACAAGACTAAACTGATTGATCGACGTTCGATCGGTGCACCTTCGCGCGGAATATAATCTGCAGTTCTGAAGTTCAAGTGAAAAGCTGTATTGTCACTTTTGTTTTCAACAGATTTTCTATATGCCACATAGAATAAGTTTTTGTGAGCTTATTTTTATGTAAGTCAGAAATTGTTATTGTCGCCACAACTTAACCAAGAAGATTAAGATAGTGTCGCTTTTCAGATTATTAGACATGAAAGTGATGCATATTAAGGCAACACGCTTAACTTCTTTATTTCTCTGCCCTCATCACCCCGAAATCTTTTTTTCAACCCTTTCAGCGCAGCCCTACCCTTACCCAGGATTGGTTTTTATCATATTTATACAGTATTGTCTTCGACTGTTTATTTACCCTGTTTTCCGTAAAACTGTAAATCTATACATTCCTATGTTTTAGCTGCGCTCTTTGCAGCGTAGACAGAAGTGCTAGCTATTTGAGTGCTCTTCGTGAATATTTAAGGTACATAGGTAAGCAGAATAGGATAGGATAGCTACCCAGCTGCGGTTCTCTTGTTTTTCATTCTTGAAAGGTTTGTGGACGAAGGCAAGGTAATTTGAAGTCCTAGGTCATTTGTTTCTGGCTCTAGAGTGATCATACGAGGACCTGGAACCCCGCATAGGTGCCGAAGATGACCGCCCCAGTGGTTTTAGCCGGTAGTGGCTCTAGTGTGATCAAAGGAGGCCCTGGAGCCCCCCTTAAGTGCTGAAAATGACTACCTCAGTGGTTTTAGTCGGTAGGAGTCTGGCATGCCCATTCGCCCTCCCCGGGGCGAAGGAAGTTCATGAAAAAATTTCCACTGGGATAAAATAAAATTACATTTGTTTTAGAAAAGGCCGTCTCATTTTTCTGGGTTTCTTAAACGGCGACGGAGGCACTTAGTACGCAGGCTGTTGGGAAGCGTCCTGGATGTTTATAATGCACTTTTTTGCGGTCGTTTGATCTTAAAAGCCATTGGGAGGGTGTTCATCATTTTGGCCGAATAAAGCCCACTGCTGGACACAGGCCTCGCCCAAAGATCACTACAACGACCGATATGTGTGTGCTGTGTGCTCATGGGGGGGTTTTGGCATATTCGCCACGCTTGGCAGGCGGATTGGTGATCGTTGTTAATCTAGTTGAGTTGTTAATGTACTTGAAGGACGCTGCTGCTCCTCCAGCTAAACCCATAGTCACCTTTTACGGCACCCAAGGAAAGAGATGTGTTGGTGCTATTCGTAACCACACGGATCTACTACATCTACCTCGAAGATAAGCGTATACGAATACAGGCTTACAAATCAAATGTTTTGCATAAATATACAATAAAGTCGGCTAGTGCGGAGGCCGCACGTGATTCTAATACTGCTGATCTATTTTGCGTATTGGTTTAATAATAGTCAAAAATGCTTTTGAGTTTAGGCTGTAAGTTTCTCATATCAACTATGTTCCTATAGGATGTATATGTCTGAAACTGTTTCATTCGTTGGACCGCTTTGTGGGGAGTTGGTATTCAGCAAACAACTACAGACAACCAATATACAAACCATAAGGCGAGACGAGGAAGTCATTCGCCTGGAGGTAAGCGTCTGTGCCCATAAGAATTTGCTACCCAGGTCTAGTGCTACGTGGCATCACACTGCACTGAGATATTGGCACCTATTTGGCGCAACTGTGGGGCACACAACAAACTCTAACCTAATATTGTGTTTTTTTTTTGTTTATAACCCTATCCAAATTTTTATCGTGTTTTTTTTTTTCAGTTTTATATTAAGTTTTATTACCGTTTGTGACGTCTCACTTTGCTGTCAAATAAAAAAAAATCTTTCTTTCTTTTCTTTCTTTCTACTTATAGGTAAATTCCTGGCTCTGGGTTGCTTAGTTAAGACTAGCTGGAACCCGCGGTTTCACCCGCGTTTAACTTAAAAGAAATTTAGGGTACCTCGACATAGACACTTGGCAGAATATATATATTGGATTTCAAGGATTAAATTTTTTTTGCGCGGAACCCTAATTATTTTTCTAAAATAAAAGTAGCCTTTGTTATTCCTTATAACATCAGCTATTTGCCAGCGAAAGTCCCGCCAAACTCTGTCCAGCCGTTTCGGAGATTACCCGGAACAAACAGACAGACAGACGGATAGACAGACAGACAGACAAAATATATTAAAAAAAATTTTTTGTTATATGTACCGTATATAATTTCATATGCATTCAGTAAAAAGCTGTTATTTTGACATTGCAAACAGACACTTCAATTTTATTTATTTGTATAGATAAGGCTAGAGACCTTTTTCCAAAACGAACTGTCTAATTTTTGATAAAGTGTAAGTACTTGTTGTCGGGCATAGTGTCCGCCTAGTATCTGATTTGCTTATTTCAATCTTATACATTATAATTACTTGTCCTGATTGACTGAGAGACGCAGAGCCTAAACCGCCCGCTGGGGCTACAAACTTGAAATTTTGCCAGTTGATGCTTTTAATAACGTAGGTAGGCGTGTAGTAAGGAATTTTAGAAAATTTCACCACTAAGGTGGTAAAATAGAGGTTGAAAGGTCAATGAAAATTGTTAATTCGCTTTTTGGTTGAAAATAAGGAAAGATGTGTTTCAATGTTTTTGTAAATTGAAAAAAGTGAAATTTTGCACTTAAATCTGTCAGTTTTAAAGTTAATTAAACTTAATATTAAAAAAATACGGGTTGCACTCCGGGAGTGCCGACAAAAGTGAAAATTTTATAGCAATAAATGTTTTTTATTTTAAATTTTATTATCATACTATATTATATGGCTACGGTGCGAGCCGCCTCACAAAAAGCGCGCGCTTCCCGCCGCGTTGCGAAACCAAGAAGCTTTCTTCAAATAGACGTCAAATAGCGTCTCGTGACGGTGTCTCGAGTTCAGATTTTATCTCATCTAAAAATATGCGTACCGCGCTAAAAGAATTTTTCACTTCAAATAGCGTCTCGTAATGGTGTCGCGAATCCAGAGATTTTATCTCATCTAAAAATATGCGTACCGAGCTAAAAGAAGTATTGACTTAAAAAAAATTGGCTTTTTGATAGAAAATAAGAAATACGTGTCTCAGTGTTTTAGGAAAATTAGTCCTCAAATAAGGTATGAAAGTTTGTAATAAACTCCATCATTTTATAAGTTGATCTATGAAAATTGTTAAATGTTTTTGTAACCCGGGAGAAACCGCGGGCGACAGCTAGGATGATAATATAAAGATACAATACCACTTAACAGTTATTATGCATAAGGTCCAAAGTGCGTATATGAACATAAATAGCCACAGTTCAGCCAAAATAGAACTGATAATAGAACATTTAAATTTAATTGATTGTAGATGTGTATGCAGAAACGAAAGGCCGATGGATAAACACTGACCTATCACGATCAAATACTACGAGTGCCCTGCCTGTTTGTGGAGTTATGACATCGAGTTAGGTATCGGCCATAATAGACAAGTCTTTATCAGCCAGTAATGAATAGAGATTGTCGCGGAGTGCCTCCCTCCGTGTTTCCTTCCCGGTTAGCTCAACTCGGAGGCTCTCTCCACGGCAGCAAGTAACGGAGTTCTGTTATTGTGATTCAATGAAACGTAGCATATATATTGTTATAATGGTATGTTGTTATTCACAACTTCAACGCTTCATGCTGATGATTATATGTATTTTAAAATGTAGCTTATTATCACAATATTTAAGCTAGTTAAAAATATGTAATTGTAATATTGCAGGAGACTATTTGTTAGAGCGACAGCTGTGTATTGAACCACTAGCATTCAGGATCCAATGTGTAATGATAATCAAAATATGAACGATTCGACACCACAATACTAAATACGAATTTTGATTTAAATAAATAATGAATCATGAAGTGGACAGTGATGAAGATAAATGGTATGAAGTCATGAAAGAGGTTGATTGAAATGAAGGATGACTTCGTCACAAGATCTCTATAACTAATCACGTGAGATTATTGCGTTACTACATACTAGCGGCCCGTCCCAGCTTCGCACGGCTGGACATTTAAATTTTTAAACTTATTGTGATAAACGTAGAGTAAATGTAAACATTGTCTGATTCCGTTCGGTATTACTATCAACTTTTAAAATGTAAAAAAGAAGTTATAGTTACATAACTACAATGGTTGGAGATATGGTATCGCGAAGATTTTTGTAGATATTGATATGTTCTTTAATATTTAAGAACATTTTTTGTTCTATCATCAATAGTTTCCGCAGCGCATGCGTTGAAAGACATTTTATGGCAATTTTTTTTACACCTTGGGTTACATAATAGAAGTTTTAGTAGCGATCCCTAATTTTTTTCTAGTAATAAATAGCCTATATTACTCAAGGATATTGTAGCATTCCAATGGTGAAAGAATTTTTGAAATTGTATAAGTAGTTTTTGAGTTTATTCGTTACAAACATACAAAAATACAAATCTTTCCTCTTCATAATATTAGTGTAGATTTAGCACACATAGCGGTTACTGCTACCGAACGTGTTGACATAATGGCTTATTTGCCTAAGATAACAATAAAATGTATACTTATCACCTTTTCAAATGTCAATCTTTGTAACATTTTTTGGACGCAAGTCAATCAAGCTTGACAAAAATATGACTGCTTTGAAATAAATAGATAGATTAGCAACCATGGCGTTTTTTTTTGGTCTCCAGTGGAAATTCTTCTTGAACTTCTCTGGGGACGGGCGAATGGGGCATGCCGGCCGGACTTCTACCGGCTAAAACCACTGGAGCGGTCATCTTCCGCATCAAAGGGGGGCTCCAGGTCCTCGTAGGATCACACTACAGCCGCCCATGACGCTACACCTGTAGGCACATCTTGGAGGGAATGACTGTAAAGCGGTCACCCCCTGTAGCATAGGGAAGGTGACTGTAAAAAGTTCACCTTAGGCACATCTCTGGGAGGATTGTAAAGGATCTTCCCATGGCTTGTTGTGCGCTGTGTTGCGCACACGGCGGTACGTGTCCACGCGCACGCCACCGTCATTCCGGGGGTCGCTTGGTATGAGCACGTAGGCTCCCCCAATCTGCGCACCCGCAACGCTTGAACGCTTGTCTTCCATACAGGAGGGTCTGAGTTCGATCCCGGCCCGCACCTCTGACGTTTCAGATTCATGTGTGGATCTGGATTTCATTATCACGCGTTAATGGTGAGGAAACCTGCTCACCTGAAAAGGCTCCAAAAAGTTATCAATGGTGTGTAGTCCGCCAACCTGTACTAGGCCAGCGTGGTTGACGTAAGGCCTAATCTTTATCATCGTGAGAAAAAGCCCGTGCCCAGCAGTGGGATTACAGTAGGCTAATTATGTTATCTAGACTCTATACAAATAAATAAAATTGAAGTGTCTGTTTGTAATGTCAAAATAACCGCTTTTTTTCTAAATGCATATGAAACTATATACGATACCTACAATAAAAAAAACTATTTTAGTTTGTTTTGTCTGTCTGTCTGTCTGTTTGTTCGTTCCCGCTAATCTCCGAAATGACTAGACCGATTTCTACGGGACTTTCACTGGCAGATAGCTGATGTTATAAGGAATAACTTAGTCTACTTTTATTTTAGAAAAATAAATAGGGTTCCGCGCAACATAATTAAAACCAATGAAATCCAATATATATACTCCTATGTCAAGTGTCTATGCCTATCATCATTTCGGCCGAATGGAGTCCACTGCTGGACACAGGCCTCCCCAAAGATCACCACAACGACCGATATGGGTGTGTTGTGTGCTCATTGGGGGGTCTTGCCATAATCGCCACGCTCGGCAGGCGGGTTGGCGATCGCAGTTGAATTGTTAATGTACTCGAAGGACGCTGCTGCCCATCCTCCGGTTAATCCCTTAGTCGACTTTTACGACACCCACGGGATGAAATGGGGTGGTGGCATTCTGATCCGGCACCACACGGCATGCCTATGTCTACTCCAAATTATTTCTAATAACCCAATTTATTTTAAATTAAACGGCGGGTGAAACCGCAGGTACCTGTTAGTATGAAATAAATACCGTTGAACCCGTGATGTTTTTAATATTACTACTAGTAACATTACTTTAAGAGCTCTTGTGTAGTTATTCACTTAATGTTGAACTGTGTCTAACTTCTGCCATGGCAAAGAACCAATTTAGCAACTACACTCCACAAAATTCTACGACTCTATTAAAGTAATGACCACTTGAAAAAATCAAACAAATTAAATTTTGCACTCTTGCAATACGGGACGTCGCGTTCAGAAATTGAGCTAATTGCAAAGGCGGGAAGCACGTCGAGAGGATTTCCGAACGTAAAAGCAAAGATGGCTGCGTGATTTTTCCTTTTTAATTATCGTTATCGAATGAAACGAGTTTAAATTGAAGGGCTCTCGAAGGGAGAATGAAAATGGCGCAAAAGGGACACGATTGCATTTTTGTTCTATTTGTTTTATTTCAGTGATTGGTGAGCGAAAGAATTTGTATTGGCATTTGATTCTCCGCCAATCCTCTATAGATTGAATGATGTGCATAGGTTGATTAAAGCGACATTTATGTTATATCTATAAAGCATATATCTATAAAGCATATATCTATAAAGCATATATCTATAAAGCATATGTCTTAGTAAAAATCTACATGTATTATAAACCTATGGAAGGTCAACCAAGCTTAAACCTGTTACCCACTAAAAATGTTTTCTTCCTTAAAAGCATGCATAGCATACGCAATGACACTAAACAAAAAATACCTGATCAAATTAATTAAACTCAGCAAGAACATGAATGAATTTGATAGGTAGAGTAGAGGACATACCATTGCTTGCACAAATAAAGATTTTGATTTGCTTTGTATAAAAAATCGAAGCCACTCGAATCCACGACATAAATGTACTACTGTAACTACCTATTGTTATCATTTTTTCCTTGGTATAAGTTTTCATGTCAATGCTATTATGTACTAGTAATAGTATGCAAATATCGTGTGGTGCCGCCTAATAGCACCAATCCACTTCATCCCGTGGGTGCCGTAAAAGGAAACTTTGGGATTAGCCGGAGGATGGGCAGCGCCGCCCTCCGAGTACATTTGCGACTCAACTGCGATCTCCAATCCGCCTGCCAAGCATGGCGATAGTAGCAAAAACCCCAAATGAACACACCCAGACAGTTCTTTCTTTCTTTCTTACTTTATTCGACTGAAATGATGATGATAATGATGAATACTATGCAAACCAATGAAGCTTCGTTAACCGGTTTAACTATGAAAAACCACGAAAAGTTTGTCATGCTATTTAAATCCGCAAGTCCTTCTTGATAAGGCTTCGAATTTGCTGTAGGTCTTTGGATGGATACATCAGCCAACATGAAATGAGCTGTATATATACACTATAATTACACAGGAAAGCTTTGGCTTGTGCTAAAGAGATTAAAAGATAGCTGTAATACATTTTTCATGAAACACCTACCAGTAACTTCAAAATAGTTTGTATATATTGAACGAAATCAAATGTAAAGTCGGAGACATTTGGACGATTCACGGTTGCATACAGAATATATCTAGCGTCTGTTTTACCAACGCGGTGTCGTTAGCGAAGTGACTAGTGATGTGTTATTATATCGATACAATTGGTTCTTGTATTCAATTGAATTTTATGTTGATGATTTAATTGACTTTTCCTGTCAAGGGAAGAACAAACTGATTTAAGAAGAAAATAGTGACGTATTTAGAAGAAGTATATTTTTTAAAATACAGCATAGGTTAACTACTCCAAAAACTTACCCTCATCATTATTTCGTGCAGTTAGGATTGTCAATCTAAAAATCCTTAGTCTGAGGAGAGACTTTGCCTCCCTGTGTATTTCTACCGCTTGTACATCGGACAGTGTTCTAAGGAATTGTTCTATATGATGTCAATGACTACTTTCTACCATCGCACCTCTCGCTATCGGTGGGGAGTTCATCCACATACCCAGAGCCAAAGTGGTCTCGCATTGTACGGTTTCAGAGGAACTTCTTCACGCGCACGCTCAGATTGTGGAATCAGTTCCCTACCGAGCTCTTCAAAAAGGGCGTCATAAGATTTTTACAGGGTCGGCAATGAGCGATTGAGACCCCTGGTGTTGCAAGCGTTCATAGTTTATGGTAACCTTCCACCCGTCTGATCGTATGTACCTACTTTCCAGCTCAAATTAGTCCAACTTACAAAACGATACGTTAAACAAAACTCAAATAATTTAAATTTTTGCCACATATTTCCTGTTTCGTGAAAAGGAAAGGTATACAATGAAGGTACCCGTAGATAAACAAGGGACGGAAGATATTAACATAGATAGTACTGTAGTGCCACTAAATTTGTTCAGAAGGGACACTTCATGCTCGCAGTATAGCTCTCGCGTTTATAAAGGTCGAATAATGTAAGAATATCCCTATGAATATTCAACTAAGCCAGCCTTGGTCCACAGGTTCTCTGCCACCCCTCTCTAGACTACTCCAACTGATCTGTCCAGACCTGCTGTTCATCTTTGTTTGCCGGATCGCCTCAGTCAGCCATATCGGCCATTAAGTACGTCCACTGCTGAACAAAGGCCTTCCCCATAGATTCCACAACTGTGTCATCATTTTGGGGGGTATTTGCCAATACTCACGACGATTGGCAGGCGGGTTGGTGAGCGCAGTATGGCTACCGCTACACAGGAGGAACGCTGCTGCCCGTGCCTCTGGTTTAGATTCCCTTAGTCGCCTTTTACAACATCCACAGGAGGAAATGGAGTGGTGCTAAATTCTTAATCCACACACCACACGGACTCGGCCGGATCGCCTGTCTACTCCCAACTATTACACTGACAAAGATGAGCGCCTGCAGCTTGCTGACTGGAGTGGTTTGATTTTGTCAGATATTATACGGTGACTGCGTCTATGTTTTTTTAAAGATTGATACTTCTTTATTAGTAAAACCTAAACAAATATTTGGTAACATTACCAGTAGTTTGTTAAGAAACAATTTTATTGTTAGCAGTAAGTAAAGTGATGTTTTGGGAGTTGCTTTTTGTTGCTGTTTTTTTATAAATAGGAGCAGCAATCCTTAACGGCCCTTTTGTCTGAAACTTAATATGTGACGCAAACGCAGTTTCTTTCCATAATATGAATATTGAATATTCGTGCCATATATTTTAATCGATGATTGGTTGATACCCGCAAGTCTTAAGCTTCAAACCACCAAAGCGACTGTGAAGCGAGGGGTAGCGTCCGCCGGGGGCAGGATATCTTATGGCGCCTTGGACACCTACGCGACCACAGCGTGGGACGACCGCCTTAGCGGAGCGGGACGCACGCATCTAGTGGCAGACGTGTCGCAGAAGCATTGGTTTGACTGAAGCTATAAGGAAGTCAAGTATTTAAATTGTTTTATCTAAATACTTTTTTCGTTCTATCCAAAATGGTGACTCAAGCCCGTGTTTTCCTCAACGTAATAGTAACCTGATCCTGCAAACTAATAAATATTTTTACCTGTTGATGCTTCAAATGTATTCTACTACGATATAGGGAAATTGCGCTTAATTCAAGGGTAATTGTTGCACGAGTAGTAGTTTTAACTGATACGGACGTTAAGATATAGGGACTAGGCATTAGTCTACCATTATGAGGTTGACATTGAGATAGGCTGGCCTATTCTTAGCTCTGGTCGGAATCAAACCTCGTACATTTTTTTGCCACGCATACTGCGCTACTCGTTGATTAGTATTTTTTTGGGTCTTTTATATCTTTAATTAATTCTTGTACTGTTGTTCAGACCGAATTAACTCCAAACCCTTTTCCTCAAAAACAAATTTTCCTCTAGCAACATTATCGACACTCTGGCAACACTTGCGAAAGCGCGGGAAATAAGGCGGCCATTTAGATGCGTCCTCCGTAGCCTGCTCGTATTTACAGGGCACGTACATATACGTTGAAAACTTGCTATTTATTGATATACGATTTGTTATGCTCAAGTTTTTAAGATAGAGAGTAGATAGATGATGCCATACCATAACGGTAGTGTTAACACGTTTGAATTGAAGCTGTAAAAGACTGCAAAAGTTAAACAAAACTAAACAACAATTCAAAATTTAAATTCAGACTCGATTATTCAAAATAGACAAAAATAATATTTTAGTACGTCAAGATTATAAGAGACAGCCCCCAAAACGCCCACCCTTCACCGCTTCCTGATGTTTAAGCTGGAACAACAACATAACTAGAATCCAAATGTCTTTAACGTATTTGATAGTGAATTAATACATTTTTTTTAATCAAAGCGAGCCTATTTTGTCTTAGCTTATATCTGGCTGAGGCAACGCGTCAGCAAACCAGGAGTTTAATATATAAGATATTTAATATATAGGCTTATTTACACGTCTCCGAATTTCGTACAGGGATTATTTAGTTACTACAAATTAGTGGCACTATGTTAGTCAATCCGTGTGGTGACGGGATTCAGAATATAGCTCCACTCCATCTCCTCCCTTGGATGTCGTAAAAGTCGACTAAGGGACTCTAAACCAGAGGGATGGGCAGCAGCGTCTCTTCTGTGGAACAGTAACCATTTTGCGCTCACCAACCCGCCTGCCAAGCGTGGTGAGTACTGGCAAAATGATGACACACGGCATGTAACCTGTCGTCTTGTGGGGGGGAGGCTTTTGTTCATGTACGGCTATGACGTCAGTCAAAAGCTTTTGACTAGCATTTTTTTATTTATTTATTCAAGTACAGCCACATCACTTACATTACAGTTATCGCTACTCAATATAAAACAGTATTTTGTCTGATGTCAATGACAATAACGGCGTACATAACACTTAATAATTAGTTGGCTATGTTAGTAACAAAACAATGAGAATGCAAAAATAATAAAATAATAATAATGAAAATTTGGATAGTTGTCAGTTGAAATAGATTCCAACTAAGACAATATATATATGTGGTGCCGGCTCAGAATACCACCACCCCATTTCATGCCGTGGGTGTCGTAATAGTCGACTAAGGGATTAACCGGAGGCTGGGCAGCAGCGTCCTTCGAGTACATTAACAACACAACTGCGATCGCCAACCCGTCTGCCAAGCGTGGCGATTATGGCAAGACCCCCCAATGAGCACACAACACAGCCATATCGGTCGTTGTGGTGATCTTTGGGGGAGGCCTGTGTCCAGCAGTGGACTTCATTCGGCCGAAATGATGACAATATAATGAATTTATAAAGGAAAGGAAAAACAATATCAAGACGAGCCTTCGAGCTGCAAATATTTGATCTTTTATTTGAAACTTTTGAGTTTATCGTGGAGTACGTCCAAATCAGGCAGTTTTGAGACTAAGGTATGATATTCATTGATTATGAAATGGTGACTGTAGACCTAAATTTGTTTTCACAGTTGGGAAGTAAATAAGATTTTTGATTCTACTTCGAGGATAGTTGACGGGGATTTTAAATGAAAAAAGAAGTAGCTGCATTGATTGTGACCACTCAGGACTTTGTGAAAAAAACATAGATCCAGCAGAATTCGCCGATCGCGGAGACTACACATTTTAATTTTTTTAAGTCGCGTTTCGTGTGTATTCCTGTGCGAAAATCCAATTGATATATAAGCTAAATGTCTAGCATTGATAACTAGCGTTGATAACTGCAAAAACGGTTTTCTAATTTGCAGAATTGTGTTGTAAAGTTCTCAATCGCACGATTCACTCTTAGTTACTAAGCTCCAGCTGTGTGGTGCCGGCTACGAATAGCAAAAGGCGACAGTGGGATTAACTGGAGGATTTGTAGCAGCGTCCTTCGAGTATATTAACAGTTCAACTGCGATCGCCAACCCGCCTGCCAAGCGTGGCGATTATGGCAATACCCCCCAATGAGCACACAACACACCAAGGCCGGTCGTTGTAGCAAACTTTAGAGGAGGCTTGTGTCCAACAGTGGGATTTGGCTAAAACGATGAACGATGAATCACCACTCCTGGCAGGCGAATTAGTTATCTCAGCATTATAAAATTTATAAAAAAAAATACATTCAGGCTTGTTTTGTAGACTTTTTAAGAAGTTTAGACTCGTTTCTCCTACATTGTTTTCACATAACCTTGATTTTTACAACAATGTGCTCATAAAATATTGTAACATTTAATATGATTTAAAAAGAGTAACCATGGAGTTTCTTGCCCGTTCTTCTCCATAGGAAATCTACATCTTGGAACGCGGCAATTAAAGTCTCGACGATTCATAAGTGCCTGTATATGGTTTACATGAATAAAAATATTTTTTATCTTTTTTATCTTTATCTTGATAGGCGATTGGCGACTTGATAGACTTGATAGACTTCGTTACAGAGCGAGTTTAAGGATACCTATTATTGCAGAGGGTTGGTATATTTATTGCCGGGAAGCACACGGAAATCCTTCCACAGCTCTTATAGTATTGCTTTCTCTCACCATGCCTTTGTGAAGGCATCTAAGTCAATACGCTAGCGTGGAGGAAGTGTGGAGACCACGTACCGGATACGCGGCGTGGGATCCAAGGAGATGTGACATACGACTTGGTGAAGATAGCTGGGAGTCTAGATGTGGGCGTAATGTAACTGGTTGTAGTGGAAGTCTATGGAAGAGGCTTTTGTTTAGAAAGAAAGAAAGTGGGTTCCTAGAGAGTTATTCATTTCTCTGGGACACACCGAGCTTCATACATCGGTGTTCTTTTCGGTGGTCGCCATTGTAGATCCTGGCTTACAGGAGTTGTAGTGGTTGGGAATGTGTGGCGGACTTGACATGATGATAAGATTTGGGCCGCTTCGGCGATGCCTATCTGTATCGAGTTTTCATTAAATAACGTTCCGTCGCTCTCTCAGTGTGGTGTCCGGATTAAGAATATAGCACCACTCCCATCTCCTCCCGTGGATGTCGTAAAAGGCGACTAAAGGAATCTAAACCAGACGGATGGGCAGCAGCGTCCCTTTTGTGAACCGGTAGCCACACTGCGCTCACCAACCCGTGAGTATTGGCAAGTACCCCCCAAAATGATGACAGTTGTGAAAATCTATGGGGGAGGCCTTTGTTCAGCAGTGGACGTATAAATGGCCGATATGAATATGAATATGCTCTTTCCATAGGTACCAAATTATAGCTAAGAAATTAATTACCTGACCTAGAACTCGGGATTTCTAACTAACACTAAGAAATATAACAAAAATCCTCTGCAAATACTAGTGCAAAATCTGCCTCCGACACAAACAGGGAACAAAATAAGTATACAGTTTTCCTTTACCTTTTTCCTTATTTTAGCCAAATCGGTTGGGATTAATTATCTGCCGTCTATATCTTGTAGGGGAAAGGGAAAACGTTGCGAAGTTTCTACACTGATCTCCGTGAAGAGAATGTATTGGCAGCTTGGTTTTTTGCTAAAATATGTTGTTTTTTATGCTGCAAACGGGGATATTGGAAGCTTCTACTGCAGCAGAATCAAAAACAATATATGTTTAATCAAGTGTGGTGTCCGGATTAAAAATATAGCACCACTCCATCTCTTCCCGTGGATGTCGTAAAAGGCGACTAAGGGACTAATCCAGAGGGATGGGCGGCAGTGACGATTTGAAGATCCAACTGAGCTGCAGTTCACTTCTCGATTTGCTTGTCCTAAGTGGCTCTAAAACTATCCCTCTTCCTTCCACGATAGTAATCCGCATCTACGTATTAATAATATAATAATACCAGACTACTTATTTAGTGTGGGCAGTTGCCAACCTTGTGTCAGAGTGGTCCAACCCGCCCAAAGGCCTCCGACTTGGCTTAACGACTGCCGTCTAATGACAACAACCGGAACCATCGATTTTGGCCTCCGAAACACGGAGACGCTCATTTCAAATACCACTATGCGGTAGTCCCACTGAAGGTCAAATGCCTCTTCGCATAGAGAGACGAACAAGCATTGATCATCAAGCTTGCTTAAATACTATGAGTGGGCGTCAGAAAAATCGATCTAGGTTTCCTCAGATTAATTTCTTTCATCTAAAGTCTGTCTAAGATTAGCTAAGAAAGTACTTAGACATTGAAAACGTCACATTAATACATGCCAGGATTCGAACTCTCTACTTTGTGCTTAAGAAGCGAGTATATATATTGCGCTGAGACGCCGCCCGTCAAACACTGACGGGCCGATACCTGCCGGGGTGCAGTCTAATGATCTTTCATCATTGCGAACGCCTCACCCCCAGCCAGAGGTAAGTGGAAGAAAACCGTAGGGTTATAGCTGGTAAGAGTCCGGCATGCCCCTCTGCACTTCTTATAGCGGAGGACGTCCACGAATATTTCACCACAACAAAAAAAAGTTTTAATATCTCAACCTTGTGCTTAAGAAGCGAGTCCGTATATTTCGGCGGCGCCACCACATTGTCATTCATGTACCAATTGTTTTTTTTTTTTTTGTTGATATATCGTTGCCCCACACTAGGATTTCTCCTGTGTCGTGGGTGCGTTTCACAAATTCCACACACAATACACCCAGACCCGGAACAACTATCTACAGATCATTCAAATAATTATTCCGTGCGGGAATCGAACCCGCGACCCGGAGCGCAGCAGCCGACTGTATCAGTACACATAAAAATACTAATTACCAGGACCAAATCGATTGGTGTTTAGTGGCGATTAGTAGCCAAGCGCTTGGGTTTCTGCGTTACCGGTCGGGGACTCAATTCCTGCATGGAATAAATATAAGAATGTTCTACAGATTTATGGTCTACAAGTTGTTCTTGTGAGACTCTGTTCCGTATACTTTATGCAAGCAGAAATCCAAGTGTTTATACTCGCTCAGCATAGACGCTCCACAAAGTCTGCAGTGTGTGAACATGCCTTAGATAAACCTTTTTTTTTATTGATGTCCAGTGAAAATTCTGCATGGAACTTCCTTAGCCCCGGGGAAGGGCAAAGGGGTACGCCGGACTCTTACCGGGTAAAACCACTGGAGCGGTCATCTTCGGCACCGGAGAGGGGCTCCAGGTCCTCGTAAGATCACACTAGAGCTGTCCATTGGTACCACGCTTTTAGGCACATCACGGAGGGGATGACTGTAAAGCGGTCATCCCCTCTAGCGAAGAGAAGGCGACTGTAAAACGGTCGCCCCCCCAGGAAATTCTCGGGGAGGATCGTAAAGGAGCCCCCCAAGCCTCGGCCTTTGACAAACCTAACCATTTTCTACGTTTTGATCAACCTCAAGTCCTCGCGAAAGAGAACCGGTGTGTACCTAGAATGTTTCGTGAGGCTATTGAATTTTAAAAACGTCCTAATTTTAATAGAGAAGATGGTTGGCAGTTACCATCAGTTTGGAATCCTGTTATTAAAGTAATAAAGTGACAAACAACATGCCACACTAAAAATATATCAAAACACTGTAAGTGATTACTGCGTGTATCGAAACAATTTTTGATTAGAATTGTACGGTAGATAAAATAAAATAACTTTTTTAAATATGTAGAGCCCCATGTCACCTAAGTCATCCTGCGACCACGAATGCTGCAGAGTGTTCGAAACATCAGGAAAATTAAACATCTATAATATACGCGATGCAATCCGTGTAAAAGTGTATTATCCAAGTGTTGAAATAAAAAAGCTTACACTTTTGGAGGTCAGGCTATATCTGAACGAAAGAATGAATCGTTTATCTTAGGAGTGCGGTTATACCCGAGAATAATGCAAACTTAAACGCAGAACATAGCCTCTCACCCCGAAGATATTAAAAACCAACCCTCTTAAAACCATATAACGCTATTACTTGGCCGAAACAGTAAAGAAAATATAAGTGGTATTTTATATCAATCTAGTGGCAACATTTGTGATGAATGTGTTGCCCGCTTTTAATATCTCTTTTTATTGCCAGCCGTCGGTTTACTCTGTTGTCTGTTATTTGGACTGTTTATTGTTATATTCTTGTTTTCTGTTTATTTATTTTGTTTATTGGTTTTGTGTTGGAAATGTGTTGACTTTGCATTGTTTATTAGGTTGTTGTTACATTTAGCTTTGAATGTCGATTTTCTAGTATTTGGTAGGTAATTACCTCGGCTCTATTGAGATTCCACGAGGAGCTGGAGCTCCTCTCGGTGCCGAAGATGACGGCGGTGCCCCTCCGCCCTTCCTCGGAAGGAAGTTATCATCATATCAGCCATAGGACGTCCACTGCTGAACAAAGGCGGCCTCCCCCATAGATTTTCACAATTGTGTCGTCATTTTGGGGATATTGCCAGCCTACTCACCACGCTTGGCAGGCGGGTAGATGAGCGCAATATGCCTGCTGTTCGACAGAAGGGGCGCTGCTGCCAATCCCTCTGGTTTAGAGTCCCTTAGTCGACCTTTTACGATATCCACGGGAGGAGATGGAGCGGCGCTATATCATTAATATGGACACCACACTGACGGAGGAAGTATATGCCGTATTCCCACCGGAATAATTAAAAGAAAAAAAAGGGAAGAACCTCGATACTACATTGACCGAGTGTTCTCGGTAAGGAATAGATCGCTCCTCTCCACGCATGGGTGTCGTAAAAGGTAACTAAGCGTTGTATCAAGAGGATGGGTAGCAGTGTCCTCCCGTGCGATGATAACATTATGAGCCTGCCAAGCGTGGTGATTATGGCACTATATCCTAATATCCTATAATATTGTAGTGATCATGCTAGTCTTCGACGGATTTGACAAACAGTATGACAACATTGTTAGGGTTCTAACATTTCGTTTAAGAATATAATTATACTGTTTGTTATAGTATTGGGTAGGTATTATACTGTTTGTTTGCCTATTGTACTGTTTGTTTTATTAAAATGTCTGTATATAATATGTTTTGGTGTACAATAAAGAGTATATAAATAGAAATAAATACTCACAGGAAAACAATGGATATTAAAAACAGCTCAGTCTAGACTCTCGGGCGATATAGATCGATGTTAAGAGGTTAGAAAAATGCGTAGCGTGACCTGAAGCAACAGATTGTGCTAATGCTACCTTTATTTTGTTCTTCATGTGCCCCGGGAAAGGGCGGAGGGGACGCTTACCGGCTAAAACCACCGGAGTGGTCATCTTCGGCACCGAAGGGAGGCTCCAGGAACTCGAATAATCTCCATCTAGAGCCACCCATTGGTACCACGCCTTTAAGCACATCTTGGAGGGGATGACGTGAACGATGTTTTTTTTTAAATACGTTGCCCCACACTAGGATTTCTCCTGTGTCGTGGGTGCGTTTACAGACATGAATTCCACATACAATACACCCAGATCCGGAACAATTACCTGCAGATCATACAAATATTTGTTCCGTGCGGGAATCGAACTCACGACCCGGGATGAATTTCATGATTAATTACCACTAGAACCAATAAAAAAGCCGCCATCAGTAGTGTCTTAACTTTAGACATACTGTGCTCCAGTTAGAAGGGCGCTGTAGCTAGTGACATTACTGGGCATAAGAGAATAAATAACTAATGTCTCGAGGTGACGAGCGCAGTGTGGTGTCACCCAGGACTACTCCTGGGTAGCATGACAATTGTTATGGGCAGGTGTGACGCTTTCCACCAGGTGAATGACTTTCTCGGCTTGTCACTGTGAAGTGAAAAACGAAGTTTTGTACAAAAATATTATTTTCTGAACGCCGATGGCGATTTTATCCACCGTTAGTGGATGGGTCATTACAACACAGCCACCAAGCTATACATCTTCAGTATAAACTGACCTCTTATTGTACGGAAAGCCTATATAATGCGAGATCAGTGTATACTAGAAGTTTATAGCTTGATATGTAGCCGTGTATACTAAACTTTTGGTACTTTTATGAATACATTTTTTTGTTATCTATGTTATGAATAATGCTAAGAAAACTATATTATGAGAGTAGAGTCTAAAAACCTCACCTTGGTTTCTTTCTTTGTATGAATTTGGTCGACCAGTCCAAGACGAGCCCAACACTTAACTTTTCTCATTCAATCCGACTCGCCAAAAGTGCCTGGCCTTTTTTTATTGGTGCCCAGTGGAAATTCTTCATGAACTTCCTTCGCCTCGGGGAAGGGCGAAGGGGTATGCCGGACTCCTACCGGCTAAAACCACTGGAGCGGTCATCTTCGGCACCTAAGGGAGGCTCCAGGTCCTCGTTGTTATCACACTACAGCTGCCCACCGGTGCCATGCCCATAGGCACATCTCTGAGAGGGTGACTGTAAAGCGGTCACCCCCTCGGGGAAAACTGCCTGGCTTAGGTAGTGCGTTGTGGTTTTGAAAGTCTGGCATTCAAAGGTTTAAGCCTAGACGGAGGCCTTTTGGCAGCATGACAGCCTCATTCTGCGCAATCGACCAATACCTAGCTTCTAATTGAACCTAAAAGTATTTCTCTTTCGACTCGACGGCAATCCTCCATTGACACACGTTTTGTCCCTGCCGCGTGTCTCACAACATTCCTTTTGATATCTAGGACAAATATGGTCATACCCCCGGGAAGACGGCGGTCGGCACGTTGCCACGTCCTCTAAAACCCCCATGCAATGCCTTATAATGACGTGTGATGCCGGCTCAGAATACCACCACCCCATCTCCCGTGGGTGTTGTAAAAGTCGACTAAGGGATTGGCCGAAGGATGGGCAGCAGCGTCCTTCGAGTACATTAACAACTCAACTGCGATCGCCAACCCGTCTGCCAAGCGTGGCGATTATGGTAAGACTCCCCAATGAGCCCACGGCGCACCCATATCGGTCGTTGTGGTGATCTTTGGGGGAGGCCTGTGTCCAGCAGTGGACTTCATTCGGCCGAAATGATAAATGCCTTAAGATGTGCCTGAGGCCTATGGGCAGCTCCGGTGCGTACGTTCTCAAGAATGCAGTCCAGGTGCTTAAGGGGACGCCATGCGGTACCGAAGATGGTCGGCCACGTGGTACCCGGTAAGAGGCATACCCCTCCGGCCTTACCCGGGGCAGAGGAAGCTGATGAAGGATTTCCTCCGAGGTTAAAACAGATCATTATTTTGTCTTTCAATCTTGATCGATGATATGAGATGGATGAGGTCTATGATGCGATGGGACGAGCAAATATAAATCTATCCACATATATGTATAAAAATCGATATGTGTATGTATGTTCCCTATGGGCTCCAAAACGGCTGGACCGACTGATGAATTTTTCAGGCAATCTTTAAAATTTTTTGTAGCAATCGGATCGACAGTTTTTTTTTTTGTATTTTGGGTGAATTTGTGTTATCTGGCTATAGATAATTAGTGCTACCCGTGCAAAGCCGGGGCGGGTCGCTAGTCTATACACCTATACAAATAAATAAAATTGAAGTGTCTGTGTGTGTACTGTTAAAATTACAGTTTTTTACTAAATGCATATGAAAAGTACATATACCTACACAAAAAAATCAATTTTTTTATCTGTCTGTCGGTCTGTCTCTCTATTTGTTCCCGGTTATCTCCGAAACGACTGGACCGATTTCTACGGGACTTGCACTGGCAGATAGCTGATGTTATAAGGAATAACTTAGGCTACTTTTTGGCAAAATATTAAATAATATAATAAAAATAAATATTTAAATTAAAACCCATGAAATCCAATATGTCAAGTGTCTATGCCGAAGTACTCAAAATACATAATCCATTTTTTTTTATTAAACGGGTGCTGAAATCAGTCCCAGCTCATATAACACAAATGTGTATACGAGTACTCCATTCTTATTATTCCATGCATATAGTAACATATATACATGAATGATTCCATGGATCTCCATCCACCCATACTAACTTTGTCTCCGTTGGTTCCAGATGAGGCGGCGAAGCTGGTGATCTTGGCGGGATGCAGGGCGGCGGTGCGCCCGCCGCGGACGCCGACCAGGCGCAGTTCGAAGCGGACAAGCGAGCCGTTTACAAGTAAGGCCAGAACGACACGGTTGGTGCAGTGGCTGATACAGTCGGCTGCTGCGCACCGGGTCGTGGGTTCGATTGCCGCACGGAACAAATATTTGTACGATCCGCAGGTAGTTGTTCCGGGTCTGGGTGTATTGTGTGTGGAATTTGTGTTTGTTTGGTGCCGGTTCAGAATACCACCACCCCATTTCCTCCCGTGGGTGTAGTAAAAGTCGACTATGGGATTAGCCGGAGGATGGGCAGCAGCTGCCTTCGATTACATTAACAAATCAACTGCGATCGCCAACCCGTCCGCCAAGAGTGGCGATTATGGCAAAACCCCTCAATGAGCCCACAACACACCCATATCGGTCGTTGTGGTGACCTTTGGGGGAGGCCTGTGTCCAACAGTGGACTTCATTCGGCCGAAATGATGAAACGCACCCACGACACAGGAGAAATCCTAGTGCGGCGCCAAGTAAAAAAAAAAGAATGAAACTGGTATGGCCATGTCTAAAGAATGAATGAAGAACGATTGACGAAAAAAGTGTATAAGGCGAGTGTGAATGAAAGTGCTGGAAGGGCTAGACCTAGGCGGACGTTTCGAGACCAAATCAGGGACGTCTTGGAAAAAGGCCAGGTCAAGAGTACCCTAAACCGAAGAGCATGTATGGAGGGAATAATGAAAGTGGACGAAGCGAAACAAGTATGTAAGGATCGTAGCAAGTGGAAAGAAGTGGTCTCTGCCTACCCCTACGGGAGAGAGGCGTGATTATACGTATGAAACTGGTATTCTAAGTGGACCATCCTGGGTCTATTTTTGTATCCAAAGATTTGTCAGCCTTTTTTTGCCTTCTGAATGCTAGTAACAGCTGTTATGCATGACGCGCCTCAGGTTTGACTCACGGTAAACCCGGTAGGCTTGAAGCAAAAGCGGTTGAAATCGTATATTGCGATTGGACCATTAGATACTAGTACGACATGCCTTTTAAGTTTTGTCGTTTGAAGAAAAAAACACAACTAGAACCTTATAGTACTTTTTATTGTTTTGCAAAGTATTCACCACGTAGCTTTATACACTTCCATTCGCTCAAACCAGTTATTATAACATTTATTCCACTCTAAAGTGGGGGTGTTCAAAATGGCTGATTTGAGAGCGTCGACTGCTTCTTCACCGGACTGGAACCTTTGACCACGTAGACTTTTCCTAATTTAAGGAAATGTAAAGAAATCGTTAGGGCTTAGGTCAGGACTGTATGGAGGATGGTCAAGAATTTCTACTTTTTCCTGCTTCAAATACTCAATCGTTTGACGAGCTCTGTGTGAGCTTGCGTTGTCGTGGTGCAGGATGATGCGTCGCTTTGAGTTAGATTTTCGTTTCGTTAGAAGTTCGGCGATGACTTGTGGTATGTGTGTGGTATGTGGTATTACTGTGCGTTAACCGTTCTACGATCTTCGAGTGCAATAGTCGCAACATGGCCGGTTTTTCCAACGAACGTGGCCACCATCTTCTTTGAAGTGCTTCGAGAACGAACAACTTTAGTCGGCTTTGGCTCGTCTTGAAAGACCTAGATTGTAGATTGTTGTTTGGAATCAGGATCGTAGGCATAGATCCAAGATTCGTCACCACTGATGATGTCGTAGACGTGATTTGACTCTCCTCGGTTGAACCTTTGCAGAGTTTTCTTACACCATCTGACGCGGGCCGCCTTGTGATCGTCGGAAAGCAGATGCGGTATCCAACGGCAAACTAGCTTTCTCACACCAAGCGCTTCATGCAAGATCTTCTGAATGGTTGCCCCTGAGATGCCTAATAGAGCCTCTATCTCTCGATACGTCACATGACGATCTTCGAGAATTAGTTGTCTCCCAGCAATGATGTTATCTTCAGTGAAGGCGGATTTTGGGCGTCCTTCGCGAGATTTGTCACTAACACTAGTATGTCCACGCTGGAATTCTAAGTACCAGCGTTCGACAGTCCGCAGACATGGGGCTTCATCACTGAACGCAGATGTTAGCTCTTCAAAACACTGAAGCCGTGTCAGGCCTCTTCTAAAGTTGTAGAAAATTATTGCACGAACATTTTTCTTAGAAAGATTCATTTTTGCCTCGGGACAAGCGCTTTCGGCGTACGGCGGTGTACTGGTGGTCGGAGGAGATCACACAATTGCGCGCGGTCTGCCTGGCATCCCGCCGCCGGTACCAAAGAAGCCGACGCTGGCGTAGTGCTACAGTCAGAGAGACTGCAGAGGCTTATCTGGCCTACCTGGCGGCCACGAAGTCGTTACATAGCGCAATTAGCGAGGCGAAGGCTCCAGGAGACCATATCGTATGGACGTGGGCAAATTGCGCCCGTGGGTGACAGTAACCAAGGCCCCGGATTTCCAAAAAAAAAACCCGCCTCATATTGAGAACCTCCGTTTTAAAGTCGGTTAAAAATAGGCTGTTTATAGGTTTGCTTGCCAATCACGCCACTACTAACCGAATATCATACTTGTTTGTGTGTTATTTCTGATAACTTCTGTGGTATTTGGCCTTCGCTGTTACGTACTCTTTTCTGTTCTCCGTGTGGTGTCCGGCTAAAGAATATAGCACCACTCCATCTCCTCCCGTAGATGTCGTACAAGGTGACTAAGGGTCTCCCCCCAAAATGACGACACACATTAATGGGGAGGCCTTTGTTCAGCAGTGGACATATTTTTGGCTGATATGATTATGATGTTACACTTTTTATTGCGACGGCACATTTGGCGCAGTGGCTTATCACTTGGCTTGTTGGGCTGCGTGTCGCAGGTTCGATCCCCGCACGTAACAAACATTTGTTTGACCTACAGATAAGTTTTTGTCGTGTGGAGTTTATGTTTGAAAACTGTACCCACGACACAGGAGAAAACGTAGTATGGGCCAAGATACTTCAAATTCGAAAATTCAAAATGTTTTAATAATTTATCAAGTTCTTTACAAACTAGTGATTGGAGCCTCCATTTAAACAAATAAAGCCTGTGTTAGGAGACGCCGCATACTTAAAGAGAAACAAGACATGTAGTAATGTCATAGGTTTCCGCGATTATTAAACATTATAATAAAATAAGGAACAACAAAAATCTAAAATATACGTGATAGAATCCGTTTAAAAGTGTTTTATTATAACAAAACATATACTTAATAATATTATGATTAGTATTGTTGCTAGTTTCTTAACTTTTATTGAAAATTTTGTGAACCTGGTAAAAATGTTTGGCTAATGTTATTTTTAATGGATTACATAATATGATTACTATAGACTAGTATAATAAATTTCCTCGAATCGGACTCTGCAATGGCGATGGGCGATTGTTAACGAAAAAACAATTGAATGAATCGCCAATTGTGCAATCGCGTATTCGATTTACGATTCAATCGTAGCCGAATCACAATTGAATACAACGCGTCCAGTGCGCCCCATTACCGACATTGCGTCTCCGATTGTGAATCGCGCTCCACAATCGATATGAGATATGATAAGTTCAGGAATACTATTTGAAATCGCTGCACTCCTGCAATTGACAATTTCGTGCATCGTTATTATGATTAATAAGATATAATACGTACTGTATGTAGTATCTTTCATTTGGTGTATTTAGCTTTTGTATATATTTTACCGTATTTATAGTATGTACATTTGTATGTATGTATTGTTATTATTGAAATGTTAGTTTTTTGTACCTCTTTCAATGTATTTCTTTTTTAACCCAAAGGTTGACTGGTAGAGAATGCCACATGGCATTAAGTCCGCCTTGTGTTCCACCATTGTACATGAAAGTGTAAATAAATAAATAAATATGACGTCGCCGATTATATATCACGTCCAGTGCTTACCACAACCGACATTGCTTTGTCGATTGAAAATCGCGTCCATTACGCTCCAAAATCGAGATTATTTTGCCGATTGAGCATCGCACCTAGTGCGATAACAATCGACAAACAAACGAGTAACGCCGATTGTAATTCAGTTGTAATCGAATAAATGGAACAATCGATTAATTAGGTTCTTTGAATAGCAATATATATATATATATATTTCGTATGGTTAGTGGCCACCCTTGTTCAAGCCGCCCAAAGGCCTCCGACTTGGCTTAAGGACTGCTGTCTAATGACAACAACCGGAACGGACGACTTAACGTGCCCTCCGAAGCACGGAGACGCTCAGTTGAAATACTACTATGCGGTCACCCATCCAGAGACTTACCGCGCCAAACGTTGCTTAACCTCGCCAATCGTTTACCGATTAGTGAGCGCAACTGGCTATGCACCAATAAATGAATAGCAATGGCTCATCGCTACTCTGCAAGGGGTGAAGTAAAACGCGACTAACATGCTCTCTGAGGCAGAAAATAAATCCGTAAACTGCTGCGTGTAAAAAATGGCTGCCAGTCCAAGGTGAACTACAGCAGTAACTATAACTATTCGTGCTTCTATCTCCAGACATCCCCTCTTCCCCCTTCTGGCGCTCCTGTTGGAGCGGTGCGAGCAAGCCACGGCAGGGGCGGAGTCCCCGGCGGCTGAGGCCTTCGGCGCAGACCTCCAGGCCTTCGTACAGCACCAGAGGAGAGACAGAAGACCGTTCCTGGTCGACGATCCTGAGATAGATGGCCTTATGATTAAGAGCATCCAGGTGAGCATTTTGAAATGTGTTAAAATTCTAGTAAGGTCTATTTGTGTAAAGTAGCCATTTGCAAGACTATAAATGTAGCGTGGGATCATATACTGCCATGCATAGATGGCGAGAAGGTGTTTGGTTTGGTCCGGAAACGGAAGGTCGACCGTGTGTTGTTATGGTTCAAATCATGGGAGACTACATACTACATGGGACTTTGTCAAAATATAATAACAGTGTTGCCAGCGCGGATACGCGTTTGGTTTCATGAAGTGTTAGTTTTTAAGCGCATAATTATCCTAATGTAGTATCGATTTTAGCTATGTAGTTAGTTATGCCATATGTAGAATTTTTATGTTTTAATCTGTACTTGTGTGTCGACGTTCGTCGCAAAAATAAACTGTTTTTCTTTCTTTCTTTTTTAACTAAGGCATCCAGTATGTGAGAGACTAGATATAATCGCTCAGCTATGTTTTCAGCTACTTACCACGATCTCTCAATTCCAGGTGCTTCGAATCCACCTTCTGGAACTGGAGAAAGTTCAGGAGTTATGTCGAGACTTCTGTGGGAGATACATCGCGTGCTTGAAGACTAAGATGCAGAGTGAAAACCTGTTGAGGACGGATTATACTTCAGGTCTGTTTATGTGTCTATCAGGCTGATACGTTTAATGCTAAAAATGACACGACCAAAGATTGAAATCGTTAGATAGGCCCTTCTATACATTGCAGCGCTCGGAATAGGTCATCACTCAAACGAGTGAACGAGTGAATTTGACTTCAGACGCGGTCGAATACCCGTCTGAGAACGTTATCTTACATTAATAAGAAAATCATATTAAATACGACATCATGCGCATTCGAGAAATGTGAATCATCATAATCATATCATATGTGGTTGGTTCATCATCATTATATCAGCCAAAGGACGTCCACAGGTGAACAAAGGCATCCCTCAAAGATGTCCAAAATAGTGTCGTCATTTTGGGGGAATTTGCCAGTACTCACCACTCTTCGCAGGCAGGATGGGAGCGCAGTATACCTACTGTCACACAAAAGAGACGCTGCTGCCCATCCCTTGAGTCCCTTGGCCGCCTTTACGGCATCCACGGGAGGAGATGGAGTGGTGCTATATTCTTAATCCGGACAGCACAGGGAAGTGGTTGGTTGGTTGACTAATTTCTCGCGTATTTTCATTGTGTCAACTGTCCCTTGGGTGTCATAAAAGGCGGCTATGGGATTAGCCGGAGGATGGGCAACAGACCTTCGAGTACATTAACAACTCAACTGCGATCGCCAACCCGTCTGCCAAGCGTGGCGATTATGGCAAAACCCCCCAATGAGCACACAACACACCCATATCGGTCGTTACAGTGATCTTTGGGGGAAGCCTGTGTCCAGCAGTGGACTTCATTCGGCCGAAATGATGGTGATGAATGCTATAGTTTGCAACATTTTATACAAAATTAGAGCCAGAACATGGCTTTTGGAAATATCCTAAACCCATATTAATATTTCCAGGTGGCGTAGAAAGCAACAACAACCTATCCGGCTCCATAGACGAGCACTCGAGCACCTCCAACTCGCCACAATATCAGGTATGAAATGTACGTTACCTTTATTCTTTATTGTCTAAAAGTTTTTGAGGGAAATGCGCCTAAAATTCGAACATACCAAAAAAATCTAAGCCCTGTAATTTATTTAATGTTTTTTTTAATGTTTCTGATGCTATAATGTTTTTTTCTAATATAAGATTAATATGTAACTTACTTCGAATTTCGCCGTGTGGTGCCGGCTCAGAATACCACCACCCCATCTCCCGTGGGTGTCGTAAAATTCGACTAAGGGATTAGCCGGAAGATGGGCAGCTGCGTCCTTCGAGTACATTAACAACTCAACTGCAATCGCCAACCCGTCTGCCAAGCGTGGCGATTATGGCAAAACCCTCCAATGAATAACCCATACCACACCCATATCGGTCAATGTGGTGGAGGGTTTGGGGGAGGCCTGTGTCCAGCAGTGGACTTCATTCGGCCGAAATGATGATGTAACTTAAGGAATACTTCAGTGATAACAGTTTGTTGAAAAGAAATAATACTTGAGGTTATATCAAACAAGATTTGATGCCCTGACGTCAGATAGGTTAGGAGGCTGGTACTGAAAACCAGCGCTGCTGATGTTGATTTTATCTCAGCGCTGCAGCATAATGATGAGTGTTAGCCATTTTCTGCACACTAGCGGCGCACAATTATGGTGAGCACAGTATGGCTACTGTTCCAGTCCCTTAGTCGCTTTTTACGACATCCACAGGAGATGGAGTGGTGCTGATAATGGCTTAGTGGGAAAATTTTGGATAGGATACAGATCAAATATGAGGAGAATTCCCTAACCCCCCTCTCCCCCCCGCAGCCGCCGGCCGCGCCCGCGCCGCCCTACGCGCCGCTGGACGCGCCCTTCGCGCCGCGCGACCCGCGTGAGTACACCCCTCCCCCACAGCTGTGACGTCATGCTGGGCCCCCACACTGCGCCACACGCGCCACACAGCTACATGTTACGGCGCGTAAACAACAGGCGACCCGCTAGGGAGAGAAATTGTGGGAAGCTTCCTTTACAAAGATGCGAGTGCGCATGCGCATGTCCTTTTATTAGTCGCCCAGTGGAATTGATCATGAACTTTCTCCGCCTCGGGGAAGGGCGAAAGGGTTTGCATCTACTAGCTAAAACCACTGGAGCGGTCACCGGCGGCAAAGAAAAACATGTCCTAGAATATCCGCTATAATGACCAGATATATCACGCTTGACAGACGAAATTGTAATTGAAATATATTACTCACGACGGGTAAGGGTGGGAAGCCAATCGTTACAGAGATGCGCATGCGCATGTCTTGCCAATATTCGCTGCGATAGCCAGACATACTCACCACGCTTCGCAGTTGGATTTGTGATTGAAATATATCTATTTTTAGCATATGAATAGATGTTATTGCTTCCGTTGATAATCCCTTAGTCGGCTCTTAGAAAGGAAGAAAGTTCCTCCAAACTTTTATAAATATAAAAGCGAAAAAGCACTTGCTTATTTCGAAATCTTTGGAATTATAAAATCTGTCTTTAAATGACACTGCCCAAGAAACAATTTTCCATAAACACACCTATCCCTAGGGAGATAAAATATGGTGTAAATATATACGAAAAAAATGTGGAAAGATATTGTTTTGCAACATTTTTTGTGTGGTGCCGGCTTAGAATACCACCACCCCATCTCCTCCCGTGGGTGTCGTATAAATCGACTAAGGGATTAGCCGGAGGATGGGCAGCAGCGTCCTTCGAGTACATTAACAGCTCAACTGCGATCGCCAACCCGTCTGCCAAGCGTGGCGATTATGGCAAAACCCCCAATGAGCCCACAACACACCCATATCGGTCGTTGTGGTGATCTTTAGGGGAGGCCTGTGTCCAGAAGTGGACTTAATTCGGCCGAAATGATGAATGATGTAAAACTAGAACATAAAATACTATAAGATAACGATTTGCACTATTTTACAGCGTCTCTAGTGGTGCAAGGTTCGACGCCGATCAGTCAGATAGGCGCGGGGCTGCTCTCCACAGACTCTTTTACTGGTGAGTCATAACTCCTTATAATATTCTTTTATAGATGAGCATATAATATATCATACACATACAGGGTGTCCAGTAAATAGCACGACATACTGCAGGGGGTGAGAGCTTGGGTCAATACCTACCAAAAAAACACAATATATGTTCAGCAAAACCTTACGGATTTACAGTAGTACAAAATTTTCCGATAAGATAATTGTACTGTGAAAATTTAAATAAAAATTGTATTTCTTGAAAACATTTTAGTTTTTAATAGAATAAAGACTTATCAATGAGTAAAGTAACTATTCATAAATAATTTGAGGTAAAAACAAACTAGAAAAGGAATTTTTCATTACGAGATGCTTAAAAATCTGTGTCAAGGTGGAGATTTTTCGATATTTCGGAAAATTTTGTACTACTGTAAATCCGTCAGATTTTGCTGAACATATATTGTGTTTTTTGGTAGGTATTGACCCAAGCTCTCACCCCCTGCAGTATGTCGTGCTATTTACTGGACAGCCTGTATATAAAAAATATATGTATATTCTTTTTTTTTTTAAACGTTGCCCACACTAGGATCTCTCCTGTGTCGTGGGTGCGTTTACAGACATGAGTTCTACACACAATTACATTCAGACCCGGAACAACCACCTGCAGATCGTACAAATATTTGTTCCGTGCGGGAATCGAAACCTGACTGTATCAGCCATTGCACCAACCGTGCCGTCAAATATACTTAAAAGAAATAATAATACAATACAATACTCTTTATTGTACACCAGACATAACAAAAAAGAAGATCCAATACATAAAATTACATGTACAAAGGGCGGTCTTATCGCACTCGGCGATTTCTGCCAGACAACCTTGGGATGGACAGAGTTGCTAATAAAAAGAAAGCGATTATAATGTGTAACTAAAAAACTCGTAATAAATTATTATCATGTTCCTGGCTTTTATATTTATCTCTATCTTCCTCAGGCACAAATTCAAACAACTCCTGTTCGTCGGTCTCCGGCTCTCCACCTCCCGATGACGAGTGCGCTGAAGACTCCAATGGGAAGCGAGGGGTGCTCCCTAGGCATGCCACCCAGGTGATGCGAGCCTGGCTGTTCCAACACCTTGTGGTGAGTATGAGGACCTCATCACAAACTAGCGGAAAGCGCGGAGTGCTCCGCAGACACCAGATGATGCGGGCATGGCTATTCCAACACCTTGCGTGGTGAGTTCCAGGACCTCGCCACTGAATTGATAATGCTGAACAGATGGTGCTGGACCTTGAGGGCTAGCGCGGGGTTCTCCTCAGGTATACCAACCAAGCGAGGCGAGTCTGGCTTTTCCAAACCTTACGGTGGGTACCACGACCTCATCATCTCTGAACAGCTTATGCACCCCTCTAAGGGGTAGCGTGCGGTGCTCTCCAGGTATGCCACTTAGGTGAGGCGAGACTAGCTGTTCCAACACCTCGTCATGACTACCAGGACTTAATCACAAATAAAGAGGTACTGCCGAGACTAGCGGAAAGCGCAGAGTGCTCCCCAGACATGACTGAGTGATGCTAGCCTGGCTAATTCAACACCTCATGGTGAGTACCAGGACCTCATCACCACTGAACAGATAGTGCTGGGCCCCGGGGGGTAGCGCGGGGTATTCCCCAGTATGCTGTAATCATTATTATGAAATCATAATTTCAGCCGATAAACGCCCACAGCTAGACAACGGCCAACGGCTGCTTTGGGTATGTGTTGTGTGCTCATGGGAGGGGTTGGGGGGCTCGCCATAATCCTCAAGCTTGGCAGGCGGGTTGGCGATCGCAGTTGAGCTGTTAATGTACTCGGAGGACGCTGCTGACAATCCTTCGGTAAATTTTTGTTTGCTAACTATACCCACGGGATGAGATGGGTTGGTACTATTCTTAGCCGGCACCACACGGCTATGAATATATGGCAATGTTATGAATTCTAGTTAGTACTATTGAATTTGTTGTCAGCCAGCGGGGTGCTATTTTTCTGGATGTTCTAAGGTTACCAGAATCTCATCTTTCATCATTTCACAGCACCCGTACCCCACGGAGGAGGAGAAGCGAACGCTCGCGGCGCAGACGCGGCTCACGCTGCTGCAGGTCAACAACTGGTTCATCAACGCGCGGCGGCGGATCCTGCAGCCGATGCTCGACTGCTCTGACAAACCTGGTGAGTTGCCTCGTGATGTAGATGTGTGCAGAGTTCTCTCCTCTTTAAAGTCACCCATACTTAGCGGTGGTGATAGCCTAGTGGTTCGACGCTTGCCTACCATACAGGAGGGCGTTTTTATTTTATGCCCATTGGAAATTCTTAATTTTTTTCTTTTTTTTAAAAAACCTTGCCCCACACTAGGATTTCTCCTGTGTCGTGGGTGCGTTTACAGACATGAATTCCACACACAATACACCCAGACCCGGAACAACTATCTGCAGATCATATAAATATTTGTTCCGTGTGGGAATCGAACCCACGACCCGGAGCGCAGCAGTCGACTGTATCAGCCACTGCACCAACCGTGCCGTCAAATTCATTAACTTCCTTCGCCCCGGGGAAAGGCGAAGGGGTAGCCGAACGACTACCGACTAAAACCACTGGAGCGGTCATCTTCGACACCTTAGGCAGGTCCTCATATGATCACATTAGAGCCGCCCACTAGCGCCACACCTATAGGCACATCTCGGAGAGGGGGACTGTAAAGCGGTCACGCCCTCCAGGGGGATTGTAAAGGATCCCCCAAAGCGTCCCGCGGCCGCGCGTGACCACATGCGTGCTACCGTCTTCTCTTGGGTCGCTCGGTGTGGGCACGCAGATTCCCCAATCTACGCACCCGCGAACCCAGAGCCCCCCCCCCCCCCCCCGCCTTGTAGCAACGGCAAGAGGATACAGGAGGGCCTGAGTTCGACCCCGGCCGGCACCGCACTTGTCGGGTTTCGGTGCCGATCAGAATTTGATTATCACTTGCGTTAACGGTGAAGAAAACCATCACGAGGAAACCTGCACACCTGAGAGGGCGTCAAAATGTTCTCAATGGTGTGTGTAGTCTGCCAACCCGCGTTAGGCCAGCGTGGTGGACTAAGGCCTAACTTTTCAATCGTGAGAAAAGGCCCATGCCCAGCGGTGGGACAGTAATGGGCTCGATATTTATTATATTATATGTGCTCGGCGGATATCTGGCATGCGGCGGTATCTACCTAACCGGAATCTTATCTGCCACCGGTAAATATTTTTTGATTTTTTTAAATCATATTTTCAGGGGGCAAAAAGGGCAAGAATGGATCGTCCATAAGCAAGAGGTACTGGCCCGATGCGCTATCCAACCCACAGTTCACAGCCGGTAAGTTCTACATTTAATTAGTTACTGGCTTACTCCGGCAAGTTCCGTGTGGTCCCAACGGAATATTTATTATTTATTTATTTATGCTTAATGTACAAAAAAATGTACAAAGGCGGTCTTAATGCCAGAGGCATTTTCTACCAGACGACCTTTGGGTGATGCAGAGACAACAAGGTAGATGCACCAACAAGATAAGAGTGAAAGGTATAGATGCGAAGACATTTATTTACAGGTATAGAAATAGTATAAACTTACATAAACATACAACATATACTATAAAATGTATATACACAAAATAAACATACATACATATTAAATAGATATATATATATAACTTAGGAAAACAGAGATTCAGAGCCGCAATGAATCTGGTAAAATCTTGTCAAGTAAATATTTGCGTACTTTTATTTTAAAATTGAGACGACTATTAACCATTCTGATTTCGACGGGGAGCGCATTCCACAGTAGAATGGATTGAACAAAGAAGGTAGAATGAACAAAGTCGGAGTGATGAGTGGGACATTGAAGAAGACGATTATTAGTAGAGCGAAGATTTTTATTGTGGTTGGAACAAAGATACTGGAAATGGGAAGATAAATAAGAAGGGGAATTAGGGGCATGGAGTATTGAGAACAGAGTAGTCAGTGCCCTCATGTTTCTGCGCTGGCGAATGGGCAACCAATTTAAAAGAGATCGATACGCAGAAACATGGTCATATTTTCGGAGATTGAAGACGAATCGAATGCAACTATTGAGAAGCCGGTCAAGTTTGTTGAGTAGATCTGCATTCAGGTCAAAGTAGCACACATCACCATAGTCGATTATGGGAACAATTAAGGTCTGCACAAGCATTGCTTTTGTATGTGACGGCAGAAAATTTTTGAGGCGATAGAGGGATCGCAAGAGTCCCGTAACTTTTTGGCTCACATTTGTGACTTGGGACCGCCAATTGAGAGTAGGGTCGATATGTAATCCAAGATCTTTGACGCTGGAGCTAATAGCTATGTTTATGCCGTTGTAGATAATAGGTGGGACAGTAACACTACACACTTTGCTAATACTTCTGTGGCTTCCTACAATGATGGCTTGGCACTTAGTGGGGTTTACTACTACACCAAACCTCTCAGCCCAGTTCTTTATGGTATCGAGATCGTGGTTTACGGCTTCGACTGCATTGTTTAAGTCTTCCACTCGAGCTTGAGAGTATAACTGTAGGTCATCGGCATAAAGATGATACGCACACTGAAGCTTTTGGGTAATTAGATTTATAAAAACGGAAAAAAGAAGAGGAGATAGTATCCCGCCTTGTGGAACGCCAGTTTCCAGGTTGCACCAAGATGAGGAAGACTCCTCAACGTGGACTGATTGCTGACGCTCCCGAAGATATGATGAAAACCATTCCAGCGCTTCGGGGGAGATCATAAAATGGGAAAGGATAGACAGAAGGATGTCATGACTGACGGTATTAAATGCATTGGAGAAGTCAACCAATACCAGTATAGTAACCTTGGTGTCCTCCATGCCAGACCTAATATCGCCAGTCACTTTAAGGAGGGCAGAGACAGTGCTATGGCCTGGTCTAAACCCAGACTGGAGAGGACTCAAAAGATTGTTGAGGTAAATGAAGCGGGAGAATTGTTTGTGAACACAGGCCTCTAGCACTTTAGACAGGAAAGGAAGGATGGAAATTGGACGGAAGTGACTAGGAATAGAGGGGCTAGGAATCTTAGGCAAGGGTAAAACATAGGCTTTACGCCATAAGGATGGAAAAGTACTGGATTCTAGTGAAACATTTATAATATGGGAAATTGCTGGAAGGAGGTGATCTAAAATTGTGGTGATCATGTAACGGCTTATGGTATCACAGCCCACAGCTTTTGATTTGATGGATAGGATAACTTTTTTAACCTCTCCCAAGTCGACTGGAGAAAAGTGAAAGGGATTTATATTGGGACGCGTTAGACCAGTTATGAAATTAATAGTGTGACATTTGGTTATGCGATCTAATGGGAAAGAAGTGGAGAAATGATTATTCAGGTCGTCTAAGCCAATGGAATTTGGTAGGTCTAAATGTCGCGATTTACCGATACCTAGAGTTGCAAGGAACTTCCAAATATCGGCAGAAGATGAAGAAGAAATATTATCCAGAATATGGCGGCGTTTGGCATTACGTATCATCTGATTACACCGATTCCTAGCAGCCTTGAAGAGTTTCCAGTTATCTTCTAGACCAGTCTTTCCCAACGTGGGCGATAACGCCCCCTTGTGGGCGCTGCAGGCCTAAAGGGGGGCGGTAAGAGACCCAGAAAAAAAAGGGGGCATTGTGTAGGGCTTTGGGGTCGATTTATAATTTCATCTACCTAGCTAGGAAGACTCTTAGACACCGACTGAGCTCTCGACTCTCGACTACATCTTGTGAACATCAACTAATATTAATTAAAAATATAGCTCAAACTCGGTTCGATACAAAAGACCGCGGGCAATCATGTTTTAACAAGTTTTTGTTAAATAATCCGAATTGTACATTCCTATACCAATCGGCTGGTTCTATAATACTTGTTCTTGCTTGTCGTGTACGATTGGGCGTCGAATGAGATAAACGAGTTTATGCACGTTTGTCTTATTCCTGTTGGTGCGTGCTGCTTATGCAATTCTATATAAACGACGTAAATTTATTTTATTTTCATTTGCGGTTTCGCGCATAATAGATAAGCAGTACTTGATTTCAACACTTACGTATTTCTTAAAACAAAACAATGTCGGAAGTAAAAAAGAAGAGACGGCAATACTCTGCGGAATATATTAAATTCGGATTTATTGAAAATCCCACAAACCCGTCGTCGCCTTTGTGTCTTCTATGTCTAAAAACATTTTCGAACGAAGCAATGAAGCCTTCAAGACTGCAAGATCATTTGAATAAAATGCATCCAGATAAGACAGAAAAGAATGTAGCATATTTTCAAGACCTAGAGAAGAAGCATAATACTCAGCCAAGTGTATCAAAACTATTTTCGGCGGCTGCTAAGCAAGATGACGACGGACTTCGAGCTTCGTACAATATCTCTTTGTTAATTGCTCAAAAAGGCAAACCACACAACATCGGAGAAGAGTTAATTTTGCCAGCAATAAAGGAAGTAATAACTACTGTGCTTCATAAACCGGCCGCAGATATTATCCGAAAAATTCCTTTGAGTAATAATTCTGTGCAAAGACGAATTGATGAAATGGCTGAAAACATTGAAGAATCATTGTGCAATCATCTGAGGACTAGTCAATTCTCAATTCAGCTCGATGAGTCCACTTTACCAACCAATGAAGCGTTGTTGCTATCTTACGTGAGGTTTATTAAAGATGAGAAAATACGTGAAGAACTATTGTTTGCCAGAAATTTGGAGACAGATACAAAAGGCGAAACCATATTCAATACATAGTTAGATAAAAGTTTTGTGAAGAGAAAGAGATTCCTTTGAAAAATATTATGTCAGTTGCTACGGATGGCGCTCCGGCTATGACAGGGCGCCATAAAGGCTTCATAGCATACTTAAAGAATAAAATTCCAGATGTCCTTGCTATACATTGCGTTATTCATAGACAACATTTGGTTGCTAGAAACTTAAGTGAACGACTATTTCAATCACTGCAATATGTCATCAAAGCAGTCAATAAAATCCGTAGCAGCTCTTTGAATGATAGATTATTTCATCAGCTTTGTGTTACTAATGACGAAGATTTCAAACGTTTGTTGCTTCATACTGAAGTTCGTTGGCTGTCAAGAGGCAATTGTCTGATTCGATTTTACAACCTGTTTGACTCTATGATAGAGTTCTTGGAAACTAAAGATGCAGAACTGCGCAACAAGTTCATAACATCAAAGAATGATATAGCTTACATGACAGACCTGTTTAAAATGTTCAACGACATGAACCTCCAACTGCAAGGCGATGAACTAAATTTAATTAAAACAAAAAATGTCGTTGCTGCTTTCGCAGCCAAACTGCTTCTGCACACAAAGAATATGGGCAGACGTGAGTTTCACAATTTTCCGAATTTATCAGTATGCTGCAGTAACGACGACTTGTTTGCCTACTGCCAACATTTGGAAAACCTCCACATTGACTTCACCGAACGATACCAGGACATTTTAAACTTGGAAATACCAGACTGGGTGTTGGATCCGTTTTCAAATGTCAACACAGCAATGTCACCTCAGCTGGAAGAAGAACTTATAGAATTGACAACAAACGAAGAAATAAAAATCAAGTTCAAAAATGGATATCAAGAATTTTGGCTACAAAAACCGATCCCGCAATTGTACCCTGGATTGTGGTCAATTGTTCAACGATTTTTGATAGCATTCCCATCGTCATATTTGTGTGAACGTGGATTTAGTGCTGTGGCAACGCTGCTTACTAAAAAGAGAAATCGTTTGCGTGTTACCGAACGTGGCGACTTGCGGCTGTTTTTGAGTAAATTGGAACCTGATATCAACAAACTTATTGAACAGCATCAGATTCAACCTTCACATTAGTTTTTATATAAGAATTGATTATGTTTGTTTTATTTTCAATAAAAGATACTCTGTCCGAATACTATAAATTTGCGTTTCAATAATCAGTTATAAGTACTTAGCGGTTTTTAAGCATGTTTAAAAAGGGGGGCGTTAATAAATAATTTATTCTTAAAGTGGGCAGTAGACAAAAAAAGGTTGGGAACCCCTGTTCTAGACGATCTCTTTTAAACTTGCGGAAAGCGCAGTTTCTCCGTCTCATCGCCATTAGAATACCCCTTGTCATCCATGGCGCAGGTGGTCTTTTCAATTTAACCTTTTTGACCGGAGCGTGGGTATCATAGAGGACTATCACAATCTGGTTAAAAATGCGCACTTTGTCGTCCACTGTAGTGGCCTCAACCAACGGTTTCCAATCTATAACTGACGCATCACAGCATAGTTTATCGATGTCCATGCGTGCAAAGCAACGTCTGTACAGAACCTTAGGCTTAGGTTTGGGAGGTTTTAGGATATATGAAAGGAAGATGAGGTCATGGTGGGAAAAACCAGGAGCAGCAAGCTGTCCATGAGAGGAAACGAGGGAAGGATTGGAGGTGAGGATTAAATCGAGCCAGGTGTCCTCGCCTGCAACGTTGAGGTGAGTGGCTTGTAGAGGCAGGACATGGAGGCTTGATGACTCGATCAAGTGCATCAGTTTACAGGAACGAGGGCAATTTTTATTCAGGAGATTGGTGTTGAAATCGCCCATGATGATGTGATGTGCATACTCAGAACCTAAAGATTCCAATACTGATTCGAATTCAGTGAAATAGTCGACAGTAGGGGGACAATAAATAACACCGAGAATGGCTTTAGCTCCCTTGACGCAAACCTCTAGAAAAAGGAACTCTGCGGAAGCAGAATAATTTGATGAAGAAGAACACAAGATTTTGTAAGGAAATTCACTACGGAGGTATATGGCAACCCCACCCCCTCCCTTACCTATACGATCATAATATACCATCCCTCTTCGGCTATGGTTGTCGTAAAAGGCGACAATTTTATTTATAACTGGCTGGGACCCGCGGTTTCACCCGCGTTTAATTTAAAACAAATTTGGAGTACTTCGACATAGACACTTGACATAGAATAAATATATTGGATTTCAAGGGTTTTTTTGCCGTGTGGTGCCGGCTCAGAATGCCACCACCCCATCTCCTCCCATGGGTGTCGTAAAAGTCGACTAAGGGTTTGGCCGGAGGATGGGCAGCAGCGTCCTTCGAGTACATTAACAACTCAACTGCGATCGCCAACCCGCCCGCCAAGCGTGGCGATTATGGCAAAACCCCCCAATGAGCCCACAACACATCCTTATCGGTGGTTGTGGTGATCTTTGGGGGAGGCCTGTGTCCAGCAGTGGACTTCATTCGGCCGAAATGATGAAGGGTTTTTTTTGCGCGGATCCCTAATTACTTTTCTAAAATAAAACTAGCCCAAGTTATTCCTTATAACATCAGCTATCTGCTAGTGAAAGTCCCGTCAAAATCGGCCCAGCCGTTTCGGAGATTACCCGGATCAAACAGACAGACAGACAGGCAGACAAAAAATTTAAAAATTGTTTTTTTGTTATGTGTACTGTATATACTTGAATATGCATTCAGTAAAAAGCTGTTATTTTGACATTACAAACAGTCATTTAAATTTTATTTATTTGTATAGATATGTGCTTGTTTGTAAGAGGAAGTGTGCGGGGAGCGAACTGAAGGGGAGGGGGGGGGGGGGGGGGCATCCTCCATTTTGTTAAAGTCAGTCGGCTCAAAGCTAGTACGCACGCCGCGCGCTTCCATAGCTCAGTTTTGTCAATTACTACCTACATAAAATTATATCCACTTTTCCTGAAATTTACCTGCTTCACCCCGACCTCTACAGCGACTAAGCGTTGATATCCAGAGGATAGGCAGCATCATCATCCCGTGTGCTGATAACAACATACTACGATCGCCAATCCGCCTGCCAAGCGTGGTAATCATAGCTATCGCCTGTAACCGCTCTTCCAATATTTTTTTATCATTGCCCCTCACTAGGATTTCTCCAGTGTCGAGGGTGTGTTTACAGACACGCATTTTTTTTACTCATACCCGGAACATCTACTTCATCATTTCGGCCGAATAAAGTCCACTGCTGGACACAGTCCTCCTTCAAAGATCACCACAACAACCAACAGGTATCGGTGTGTTGTGTGCTCATTGGAGGTTTTGCCATAATCGCCACGCTTGGCAGGCGGGTTGGCGATCGCAGTTGAGTAGTTAATGTATTTATGGGGAACATGGTGGGGTCATCTGGTGTTCCTCCGTAGAAAAGGGAGGATTCCTCCAGCCAGGCGGATGGTATGCCTGGCGGGCCGAAGCATCTACTTACAGATCATACAAATATTTATTCCGTGTGAAACGAAACGGCTCTGCCTTTTTTTTTTTTCTTTTTTTTATTGGTGCCCAGTGGGAATTTATCATGAACTTCCTTCGCCCCGGGGAAGGACGAAGGGGTATGCCGGACTCCTACCGGCTAAAACCACTGGAGCGGTCATCTTCGGCACCTAAGGGAGGCTCCAGGTCCTCGTATGATCACACTAGAGCCGCCCACTAGTGCCACGCCTCTAGGCACATCTCGGAGTGGGTGACTGTAAAGCGGTCACCCCCCAGGGGGATTGTAAAGGATCCCCCAAAGCGTCCCACGGCAGCGCGTGACCACATGCGTGCTACCGTCTTCTCTTGGGAAACGGCTCTGCCTGCATAACCAACACTTCTTGGGTGCTGCATGAAACACACCATGCAGTTATTTCGTGCGATCCTGATGGCCTGAAAACTATAAAACTTGGCTCTCCAGTTAATGCAGTGAGGTACTAGGATCATCATCATCATATCAGCCTATCGCAGTCCACTGCTGGACATAGGCCTCTTCAAGTGCATAACACTGATCGCGATCCTCGGCTACTCTCATCCAGCTACTGCCAGCCACCTTGCGCAGGTCATCACTCCACCGAGCTTGGGGGCGTCCTACCCTACGTTTACCAAGACGCGGTCTCCACTCAAGAACACGTTTTCCCCAACGGTTGTCGGTTCTACGACTAATATGGCCAGCCCACTGCCACTTTAGCTTACTAATCCTATGAGCTATGTCGATAACTTTGGTTCTCTGTCGGATCACTTCATTTCTGATTTTATCCTTCAGAGAGAACGGTGAGCGCAGTATGGCTACCGTTTCACAGAAGGGACGCTGCTGCCCATCCCTCTGGTTTAGGGTCTTTTACGACATCCACGGGAGGAGGGGCTGCTATATTCGCGGGAGGTGCTATATTCTTAAGTTATGTAGGTAATACTTCGACCGCGCTGAGAAGTCGACAAATTTGAATTGGCGTGGGTAGAGAGACAGAGAAAAGGCCTTGTTTTCTCTGGAGACCACACCTTTTTATACATCCTGGTGACGAGCACGTCAGCCTGGTGGTGAGGACTAACCATCATGCTACCACAGGATTGGTCCTGCGTGGCCCCACACTGCGTTACTCTCCTCGAGACATCAGTTATTTAGTCTCTCATGCCCAGTAATTTCACCAGCTACAGTACCCTTCTGACTGGGACACAGTAATATTTAAAGTTTAAACTCTACTAAGTATATCTGCAAACAATATCGTCTTCAATATTCTCACTTCCAGGTCTCCTTTCATCATCAGACGATGAGGACCAAGAAGGCGAGCAGTCAGCAGACGAGCAAGACTCCACGGGCGATCAGACAGAACACACAAGCTATCCTATACAGCAGATAATGCATTAAGACATAGGTATGAAGCGGGTATTAGGAACTTGTACGATCCTACAACTTTGAAGTCTCAACCGAAATGAAAAATAGCGTATCTTTAACAGTAGAATATACAAGGTCTTAATTTAATAGTCCACGATATTTTGCATGGCGCTTTGGTAAATGCTAAAGATGAGGTGCCCACCATAAAAATATAAAATCTAATGGTATAAATTCATTCTTATTTTGTGCGACGGCGACACCGCCGTCGTTTCGTTTAACATTGTTGACTACCTCAATCAATCAGCTGGCCGTGATCCCCATTTTCTTTCTAAGTGCATCTGGATATTATTACAAATAACGGCCGAAATTAATAGTCGACCTAATCCAAAATCTTTGAATTTCGGATCACGGATATGTCTGTTTTTTGTGTTAAATGTGATCGTAATACAACAACGGATAAATTTCAAAATCATAACAGATTTTTTTTGTGATACCTACGTTATCTTAATTATTTACTAAGCTGCTATGGAAAATGTTGTGAATTATTTAAAGTTAGACCTTATGTACGACCAGAGCCAATCCCCGTAATTAAAAATGTTTATAGTTCCGGTCTAGTATTAATGTCGCAAATGTCTTCTTCTTCTTCTTCTCTTAGATTATGGCTTCTGTAGGTTATCTTCCACAATTTCGCCAATTTCAAGTTTAAGGCAACGTCGTACGGTATTTAGATGAATAAATCTTTACATATTCATAAAATATTTCTCAAAAATGAAAAAAAAATCTAAAAAATATGTCGGCAACGTCGTACGGTTCACTTGTTTTTTCCGTCGCAAATGTCACAAATGGTATTCTCCTCAACTGACAACCACGTCAAACTGATCGAAAATTGATCGCAAGTTAATCGAAGCCAAGACGGTATTCTGCTAACATTTTGAAATGACAACGTCAACAAGTCCTTTAAATAAACGTCAAATCTGAGGTTTTAATCTTGATTGAGAAACCGGACGATTTTTTGATTTATTAGTTTTAGATTTATTTTTTCATTTTTGAGTAATATTTTATGAATATGTAAAGATTTATACATCTAAACACCGTACGACGTTGCCTTATACTTGGAAGCCATAATCTAAGAGAAGAAGAAGAGAAACCGGCCTGTAATTTAAAAGGAGCAGAACACGAAATCATAATAAGAGTAAAATAACTACGAGAATGGGCTCTCAGGATGTTGAACAAATTGAATTTCTTGGGAAGTATCACGAATTTGAGGCTAAGTTTCGTCAAACGAGAGGTTTCGAGGCGATATTAGTCTGATTGATCCGTGACATCAAAGACAAGGCCCGTAGATATGAATAACTCGCTCATAAGCAGCTAAACTATTAAGACAAATGTTACTTAAGTGCACATGGCAAAGGATTTCAGTATACGTTACGATATCTATTCTTTGGCAACCACAAAAAATTGGTTCGAGTTATCTGAGAACTCAGTTCAGGCTAAAAAGCTTAATTTCTCTTTACATACATACATATTTTTTTATGTCAAACCTTGATTACTACTAGGATTTTTTAAATTTGTACGTTATTGTCAACATAATTTGGATTAAATTGATGGTCAAATAAAAAGGTACCTTTGCCTTGTGTATTTTTTAAGAACTTAACTAAATATCGAGTTATTCATATCTAATCAGTGATATTGATTAAATAAGTAATATTTAGCGAGAAATTAAATTTACAACAAGAACTTACATATTAAGACAAAATGTGTGTACGAGAAAATAATAGTTGACAATTTCACACTAAGGTAGTGATGTACCGGTTCCTAAAATCCGCCTAATCGATTGAAAGTTTAATCGACATATTCGATTCCCAGTTACGATTCAATGTATACGTATTAATTTTAAAATAACTATTCATGACAAATGCCATGTCACAATAAAATTCATTTATTTATATAAAAGACATAATATAAAATATATTGAACAGTATACCGTAAGTTTAAGTGTAGAATAGAAGGATGTTGGGTAGTAACAGTGTGAGGAAAAGAACCTAAATAAAAATAGTGATGTGCAAACTTATATCATTAATCGACTAAACCATTTTTATGGGTGTAATTTATTTATCAATATTAATTTTACAATATCGACGGTAAACTGGTTAGTTAAGCACATAACAATACACTTACCTCATTTTAATAAAACTATATTTCACTCCTTCCAGCCAGGCCTCGGGCAATAAATCTGTTTTTACAAACTAGCTTTACAAACTTAACTCTATTTTGACAGAAGTTTTCAAAATGTATACGATACATATGTAGATACAGTTTTCTTCATTGCAAAGCATACTGTAACTTTGATAGTACCTTTTATAAATACTATTTAAATTCACATCACTTACTTACTTTTCGCTCTTCAATACGAATGGAATAACTATAAAATATATCATATTGTATACGGCCAGTCTTAATAGTTTCAAAACCTTCAAATTATATATGTGAGATTTTAAACACACTGTTGCCATTTAACATAAAATTCATAGAACCTTGTATACGTAATCCATACCTCAAATATTATTAAAAATATTCATACTCTCGACATAATATTCGGAATTCGATGTTAAATGATGGTCTTTTAATCTGCTTGGAGAGTTCACACTTTAAAAATAAATTTATAATAAGGTTTGTATCTCATTATGACTGCTTCAAACTTCAACATATTTCATAGATTATAGTATAGAAACCTTTAAATAGAGGTTTCAAAGTTTTGTAAATACCTATTCAATATGTTACATTTGCAGGTGTTTTGTTTCGTAATAAATCATATTTAAAACCAGGGGTTAAAAGACCAACATTAAAATGCTCACTCGTTATTGGGAAATTCGCTTCTGAATTAATAATACATTTTTGAAACAATATCTGTAGATAAAAATCTCTTTCAGTCATTTTCTATCGATATATTATCGGTATACAATGTTAACCCGATATGCTTATTTTCAAATAAGCAGAAGCGAAGTCACCCAAAACGTCGCAACTTTGGCTAAAAAGCTCATCAATACAGACGAAAAGACCTCAAAGAGGCGTATTTAGTGTTTCGTCAATTTTGAACCCGGTTGTGAATTAAACACTTTTTATTTCTTCTCCCCCCATCCTTGACCGACTGACAAGAGAAATAGTTGCTAAGGATATTTTACTACATGCGAAACTAGAACATACCGTCCACTCAGATGACTGTAACAATTTATTTATAAAAAAAAGTAATTAGTTTCGGAATATACTCATTGTTAATTTCGTTTATTTTTCTTACGCAGCCATATTAGTATTAGTTTTCATTGAGTGCTGTGGAGAAACCGTTAGTTAAAATTGTAATTATTTCGTTGTTTTAAAAGTATGAGCGAAAACAGCTCTGAAAAAGTAAAGCATTAATTTGGATTAGTCAGTAAAAGTAATACTTCGATAATTTTGTATCATAGCCGCTAATTAAGATGAAAATGTGTATTGTTTCCTGAATTTATGTACATTATGTTAAGTTATTTTTTATGTTCGCTAAACTGACTATTAATCCAAGAAAGCATCACGATATCCAGCTCAGCATAACGGCCTCTTCACAGCAATCGATATCTAGTTTCTAAGTATTAAAAAACGAATATACGATTGTAAACTATACGATTCCCTTTAAATATAGTATACTTCGAAAACTTAAACGTTCAATCCAAAATTGTATACGCAAAAAGTATTAAAAATCGTAATTGACACTTAAAATTTAGTCATAGATGTCAATCGACTAATCGATTAAAATAGGGGATTAGTCACATCACTAAGTACTTTAGTTTACTAAAGGCTTTAGTGTGTTGAATGTAGTATTAGTTCGATTACTAAAAAGTTTAGTCGATTAGTCAGTTGACATCTCTATTTAGATGTAATGGCGGAAATGTTAACGATGGTTGTAGGTTAAAAAATATCGTAAGGAATACAATAATGATATTTGTTTTAAGCTATGTTTTGTAAAACGGACTTCCAATTTAGATTTCTAGATGATACTACTGTGTCTTTAAAAAGAAAATATATCTGCTATCTCTCTATACCTATTTATATATAAAGGGCACAGTAATAAAAGGGAGACATTTCGATTTTATTCGATTCGTTTCAAATGGGCCTTTCGTATGATTTATTCAAAACTGTCTATGAAGGGCACGTTTTGGAGAAAACTCGTTGATGTCTAAAAGGAGCCATTGCAGCTCAAACCTGAATGAAAGAAGTTGTAGATTGTATGCAAAACCGGCGAAGAAGGTTCTCATTATCTTTGTTGATGATAACATCTTTCCTCTCGTTTCCCTGCAATCTGTGGGTGTGATTTCGTGAAAAGGGACGAAAATGTGTAGCAGGAAACCAGGAATGATTTAAAAATAGAATCAAATTAGAACATATACATAAACGATACATACTTTATATAAAAATAAATAAATAATACAGGGCAAATCCAAGAAGTGAATATCACCAAAGAGAAACCATCATTTTTTTTTAATGGAACGTATATGCGGATCGCGCCCTTTTTATAACATCAGAAAAAGTTTTGATTCCTATTATGACTTATCTGTGGCAGCGCCCGCTTTAGCGCATGCGCGGTGATGTGCTGGGTTTTGGCGCCATTTTAAGATAAGATAAGATAAAAATATTTTTATTCATGTAAAACCATTTATAGGCACTTATGAATAGTCAAGACTTTAGTTGCCTCGTTCCAAGGTGTAGATTTCCTATGGAGAAGAACGGGCAAGAAACTCCATGGTTACTCTTTTTAAATCATATTGGCACAATGTTCTCGAAATGATGGTAATATGAGGACAATGCAGGAAGAAAGAGTCTATCTTAAAAAGTCTACACTAATTCATACATTAAGTAGAAAATTTCGATCTTTTACTAATGTTGGTTATTACCAAGGCGAGATGTCCGATGTTACATATCATATGCGACTACTGTAAGACAAGCTCGTTCTTTTTTAAATTCAAGAACACGTCCATTGCGCTTTCATATTGAACGATCTGTCAAACTAACGATTATTTCTAGTTATTGGTTTTGTTGATGAACCCCTTCTTGTCCTGCGCTCTTTATATGAAAGAGGATCGTATAGAGGATTTGTTTGTAAATTACCGTTTATGTTATTGTGAAACATATATTATCAGTTTTTTTTTTAACGTTGCCCCACACTAGGATTTCTCCTGTGTCGTGGGTGCGTTTACAGACATGAATTCCACATACAATACACCCAGACCCGGAACAACTACCTGCAGATCATACAAATATTTGTTCCGTGTGGGAATTGAACCCACGACCCGGAGCGCTGCAGCCGACTGTATCAGCCACTGCCTACTGCCTGCATAGCCGGAACGTATATTAATAATCGGACTTTATTTAGTTATCCTTGTAATATAATATCCTAACAAATATAAATACTTGTAGACATATTTTAGATTGACATGTCTTCCTACTACATTATATAAAAATTACTTAATAGTATCATCTAGAAATAAATGTTATTTTTAATAAAAAGTCGTAGTATAAAATACGATATTTTTTATCTTTAGAGTGGATGAATAAGCTGGAGTTATGAAAACTATTCACATTTGAAATTACGGTTTATCTCAATTTAACGATACATAAATAATTAACGATATAAACTGCCTTACAGACGATTTCACCTCAGTCTGCCCATGACCATGAACTCTGTAAAGAGTTCGAAACTTCGGGAAATTAGGAACTAATTATATATTGCATGAAAGCATGTGCTCGTATGGATTTGCTGCACGTATGTTCAAATTAAGTGTGTACATAATCAATAACGCGAAAGAATCCGTAAGTTTATTTAAATTTAATAGTTAAAAATAAAGGCTGAATAAAAAACTCACGAAATACTTTGTTTAAAATAGTATTTTTTGTAACGGTGATTATTTTTAATCTACAAAATGCAATTGGTAATTTTTGATAGCGATTAATAAATGAATATAAGGAATAGATAAATACACCGCTTTATATTGCGTTTAACATAACTTTATTAAAAGGGAGCCCATACAGCCAAGTATACATTTTTCTTAGCTACCTTTTTCATAACTCCAGCTTACCAGTGAAAAAGAAAAAGAAACAGTGATTATAATCTGTTATACGAGGCAACGGATATACGTAAAAGATTGGTGAAGTTAAAAAAAATAAGATTTTTTTATGATAATATAATTATGTATTAGTACATAATATACATTTACTTATACATCGCGTAGTGATATAAATAATGTATTTTTAAAACATAACGGTCTGTGACTTGGAATAGACGCCAGTATTAACATTAGGAAGAGGCTGAAAGAGGTCGCGTTTATGTTTTTTTATAATCGGACGCTTTAGTTTATATATTTTGTTTTATAACTCAAATGGACTCCAAACTTAAGAAAATATTATGTTTTGAAATAAAGCTGTAGTAGTAATTTTTCGCAGCACTAATATAGCATTGTCTCTCTCTTCACGCGTTATAATCCTCTGGTAGCAGGAACCCGGTCTTTTGATAGGCTTACGAGGGGACATGGGTCCAACACGCAGAGGTCGTTTGAGAATTTTAATGTATAATGTAATGGGACACTAATCGGGGACTCTCAATGACTGCACTATAAGACTTTACAGTTACGAATCGTTCTCTCTCTGATTTAGGACTATCGCTTGAGATGGCAGATACAATGATAAGGTCTATTGTAATGAATGTTATATGAAATCAAACTTTGCGTAAATAGAGACAGCGGTGCTTTTGCGCCTTTAATTGAAATTCTGTGGCAGACAGTAAACAAACCATAGATTTTTTTAATAGAATTATTTCTAATATTATCAGTTTGGATTTATTACTATGACAAGTGTAAGCCAAAATAATAGATCAAACTTTATAATTATTTTGATAATAACCTTGTGATCGCCTAAATAATATCCATTTATTTATTTATTAATATTGCATCATATTATCAACCTTATTTTCAGTATATACGAAACCCGAAAGTAGTTCAGAATCGATTGCATTAGTTTTTATATTGTTATATTTGGTCCCAAAATTAGGTAAAATTGACCGTTACATCCATCCTCGTGCAACATGATTATGTGTGGATAACGGGGCAACTTAAGCCTATAACTTTGTGAAATTTCATTATATTTATTTGATTTATATTCCATTTGGACTCAGGTTTTGATTCCTGTTCAGTATTACGGGCCTAAAAATGTTTTTTGGGTCCTTTGGTTTTTGTATGTACAATAAATGTTGTTGTACGGATGTTTCTTTAACTGTAAAAATAACTTTGAACATTATTGCTAATTGCATTAACGGGATAGTATACATATCATCCGGCTACTACACATATTATCCGGCTGATATGCGTATTAACCGGCTCAGAACATGTCACGATATTTTTAAAGCGTCCGATTTTCGTCGTATTCTGTGCCCACCAGTGGGATGGCGTGTACCGCTTATTCCAGGAAACGTTCATTAGAGACGATGTCCAGTAATAGTATACTATAGTTATACGCGCTTTCATTAGTAATAAGATAACTTCAACGTTATACATTATGGTACAGCATAATTTTTGCTAGTCAATAAAATAATTTTTAGGCTGAATATTTTGTTTCATTTTGTACCTTGTAACCTTCTGCGTATGGTGTCCGGATTATAAATATAGCACCACTCCATCTCCCGTGCATGTCGTTTAATGGGACCACAGGACTATGGGATACACAGGGGTGGGCAGCAGCGTGGAATAGTAGCCATGCTGCGCTCGCCAACTTGCCTGCCAAACGTGGTGAGTACTGGCAAATTCCCCCCACAATGACGACACGTCGTGGATTTTTGGGAGAGGCTTTTGAGCAGCAGTAGACGTCCTTTGACTGATATGATGATTTCCATCCATATCCCCACCAAACATCTCAACTGAGACTCGATTAAATGGTTTATTTGTGTCGGGTTATGACGAAGGGCAGCAGGGTCCTTGGAGTATATTTATAACTCAACTGTGATTGTCAACGCGTCTGCCAAGCGTGGCGATTATAAATATCCCCCAATGAGCACACAACACAAACCCATATCGGTCGTTGTGGCAATCACAGAGTACATTTAATATATGGTCAGAGCCATCTCAGAATAAATCTGCTTCCCCTGTTTATTCGTTTGTTCTTATGGAGACAGACGACACTGAGGTAGGCCATACAAATATTTGATCCGTGTGGGAATCGAACCCGCGACTGGTAGCGCAGAAACCCGGGCACTGCGCCAGCCGAATTACAGATATTTCTAATGTAAAATACAAGATTACACGAGGACATCTGACCAATCTACTGGTCTGGGTCTACCGGTTTCGTGAGGAAATTAATAAAATACTGTCAACTTTATAATAATTTTATTAAACAATATTTAGATACAAAATTCCTTAACTATTATTTACAATTACAACTAAATTCGTATAAAAATATCAATAGAACCACCGATTTTCCTTTTATATTAAAATAATAATTTTATTTAATTAAAAAAGAAGTCTTGATATATTAAAGCTTTATTAAACTCTAATTAGTTAATAAGTTTCGTTGGAATAGTTACTTAGGACGGTTAGTCGATTATACGATTTGTTATATCGACTAAATTATACCAATTATTGTTTTATTCCAGTAGGATCATTCGTTCAGCTTAGCTCGGCTTACCGGCTATTTGCAGTGATCACTATCACTGCAAAAAGTCACTGACCGCGTGCGTTGGCTTTAAAAGTGACATAAAAAGATGTACTAATATATATATTTGTTAATCTCACTTGAATACATTACGTATGAAATACATTGTTTTGTATATAACATTATTGTCAGGCCAATATTCCTAAAAGAACGGCAGCGGTGTGCGAACAATCACAGTTTACCCATGACGGTAATTGATTCAATGTGTTGAGACAAGTATCGCCAGTTACCGGGCAATACTGCGGCTACGGCTGCTATTTTTCTAAATGAAAACCCAACGATAGTTTACTCGAAATTAGAACACATTAATCAAACATTCCGTCCTCAGCCACACTTGCCACATAAGGTGTAAGCCTAAATAAAGAATTGATTAATTATATAATATATTTGAGCACAATTTTAGGAATGTTATTATTTACATGGAATGTAAGTACATTGTTTGATCTATAATATTTTGTGTTAGCATTTTGGTAAACATTGTAAATTAAACTTCTTTTAGATTAAATCACGTTTCTAAACGTATGTTATAAACGTCAAGCCTGGTTCCAAAGGCGATATTCAGAGCACCGACAGACATTTCTGGAGTGAGCAATCTGTGCTCAGTGTATCAAATGTGCGACAAATGACAAAGACGGGGCATGAAAACAGCCACGCCCTATCTCTCCCTAAAAATAGAACTGTATTGACCTTCTTAGCTCTTTCCTTTTTTATTGGGTAGACTTGTATCGGTGCGCTATGCGATAATACTTGGTGCCGATGATTTAGAGGTGTACTATAGGGTATATATAACTTGTATTCGGTTCCTCCCCACGTCTAAAACATTGAAACTTTTGATGCTTATACTCTACCCTGGTTTTTCGTACCATAATGTGGATTAATAAAGCAAATACTTCAAAACCACCTCACTGTACTTGATTTCAATGAATTTGTTCATTGAATGGTAGGTCACAGAACAGGTCGAGAAAACGTGTTTAAATTTAAGAGAGGTTTAATTTCAACGATTATTGAGCAAAATTTAAAGAATTTGATTATATCTATAACACAGTTATAGCCCAATTAAATTGGTAGGATTTTATATATTGTATCTTAAAAATTTGCATCAAGGTAACATTTTTACGTATTTTGGCCAATATTACTAAGAATTTTCTGTCTATAATGTAGGTTACAGCTAAGCGAGAGGCCGTCTCTTGTACAATTTTGTTTAATAAAGTTATTTTAAATATATATTAATAAATAATAAAACTTGCTCTCATTTTGACAGATGTGACAGATCTTCTCTTCTTAAACTTATCTTATACTTAATTTTTTAACGAATACTAACTAGGCACGTGCGCAATATTTTGTTCTGTATTCAAAATAAAAATCCATAGGCTTGGATGCGTTATTCTGAAGACGCTGTCATTGAATAATTTGTGTCAAATGAGATGTCAAATTATAGAGTGGCAATTTCTATGATACAATTAGATACATTACAGACAGAAAATAAAAATGAGCAAATATTCCATTAAAAACTAGGTAATTGGATTCCATCAAAATTGGAATCCTTTACAATCAGTCGTCGACACAACCCTTTACAAATAAAAAATAGCCTAAAACCACAAAAAGTACAGGTACAGAATTTCTTCTAGACAAAGTAAACTTACGACATCCTTAAAAATCTGTTGAAGTTATGTGGATCAAGACAGCCGTGCTACACATATTCGATCGGCATAATCGGCATATTTACTAAAATAGAATATAAACTTTATTTGCTAGAGATATAGTAAATATAAGTTGGTATCAAAAAAATTGAAGTCTTCAGCGCATTTCGCATTCATTAAGCATACGAAATCTTAGATAATATTTTCGAAAAATGTTATTAACTTTTTATCTAAATCAATAACAAATGTTTTTAAATTAATGTATTTATCTTTTTTGTATAGAAACAATTTTCAACACTGGCACAATATTAACAGAATTGCCACATAAACAATCTATGAATTTAATGTAATTTAATTTTAATTTTTTATGGAAGCTCTGTGTTCTGTTTTGCTTCTTCGCTGTCATCGTTTAGTTTTTTGACGATACCATGTTTATGTATACACTTAATATTTGATACTACCACCCATTTGTGCCCATTTATTTATGCCCGAATATGCATGCAGTTATAGTCAGCGTTCCGTGGCGTTCTGTACCTATGTAATTTTGAGATTAATACCGTCCCCTTTAGAAGACGTTTTTCTAATTATAGCATTTAATACCCTGATATACAATAATTATATTGTCGCCACTTCGCTTTTGTCAGAGACGCTAGAACTCTGAATTGTCAAAGTCATTTAAGCAAAACCTGACAAATTTATGTCACTAATTCTATAAACTAAAGTAAAAGCTAGATTTTTGTTTCTTCTGATTGTCAACGTCGGTTTGATAATAAGGCAAGAATAGAAAAAAACATTTTTAGCTACGTAAATGAACATTTTTATTAAAGAATTATTATTTATTATCTTTTGTTATCATTGAAATTATTCAATTATAATCTTGGCAACACCTCAACAGCTCAAGAAATATTTGAATTAATGTTATGCTTGCAAAATAACTCTGACAAAAACAAGAATGAAATCACGGACCCCACTTGATTTGCAGGGGACGGCCATTAAAACTAAACCATCTATTCCTGATTATACCTATGTTCTGACAAAATAAAACTATTATCAGATCTTATTAAAGATTCCCTTTCCGCCTCACTAAAAGTGGACTTGACGAAGTCACTTCGCAACACATTTTTTAATTCTAAACTGCAGTCAGTTCTAACGTAACTCAACTCTTGTATTTTGTCCCCGCACTGGTTCAGGGGAAAATATGCCGATTCTCGGGCCGGCATCATTTTGTGTGACCCATTTATGAGTAAGGTTGAGCTCCTTCGTATAGTCTGTCTGCCGAGCTCGACGATTTCGATGGAGTTCTGGCCGATGACGAAATTTTTGTAGGCTTTTATGAAGACAATTGTGAGGGTAAGGAAGCCAAAGAGAATAAGAGAGTAGCTTAAAGCTGGGGCGACTACGGGGCCTACTGTTGTGGCGAGGTAGATCCATCGCCAGATCGGCGTTGTCAGCTCGTGGATGCCCTGGAAATAAAAGTTCAACATTAGTTTCAAACCATGTTAAGGTGGCCCTCAAGCACTGGGTTCCGTGTTGAAACATGTACAAATATGACTTTGTCAATGTCATGTCGTCATCATTACAGCCAAATAACATCTACTGCTGAACAAAAGCTTCTCCCATAAGACGACGCGCCGCGTGTGGTCATTTTGGGTGGAATTTGGCATTTTGGCAGGCGGGTTGGTTGAGCGCCGAAGGGATGCTGCTGCCCTTCCCTCTGGTTCAGAGTCACTCACATTTTACGATATCCACGGGAGGAGATGGAGTGTTGCTATACTGTTAATCCGGACACAACACGCATGAAAATGAAATGAATATCATATAATCTAAAACACCAGTGACTTTAAGAGTGAAGGAAAACATTGTGATGAATGTAATGGTATGAAATGACACGCAGTGAGCTAGCGAGGGGATAAATGCTCGTACTTTCTCTACACGAGAAGTGGCATTTGCGCAGAAGTGGAAACTTACAGCATGACATTAAACTAGGCACAGGAAAAATAAATAGTTCCCGAGAGATGCGCGATAAACCTTTGTGTGATAAGTGGAATTAGACACAGGCGAAGCCGCGGGCATAGTCTAGTTACTGAATATATGATTGAACTGAATGTTAGATTGAACATACAGAAAAAGTCTTTCTTTTGTTTTTCCTATTTGTCACTTCTTGACTGCGCTCCTAGTTGTGGCATTGACAATTATAAACATTCTTTGACGAAATCATCTATTATGCGGTTCTATGTTAGTTTAATTTTGTCTTTTTACCTGGACTATGGCAATTATTGTTTCAGATTGTTTCATTTCTTTTCTATAATTTTTATTTAAAATGTATGCATTGTTTCTTTCATTTGTTGCACAACTGGCAGGTGGACGGAAGTTGTTTTTAGTTAAACCGCGTTTGTATATTATTATTATTTTGTTGTATATTTTATTATATTTTTAAAGGTATCTATGCTCAACCTTGACTGTAGCAATGATACTGATACGTTTTTTTCTTTAAGCAGTGATGATGAAAGCTTTGTTAGTGTTCCGTCATTATCCGACATCCTTGTTTCACAATTTTCTGATGTTTCTGAGAACTTTAATGTAGTCCACATTAACGCCCAGAGTATTCCGGCTCACTACCCCGATATGCTGGCAAGCTTTGACTGTAAGAATATTCATGCGATTCTTGTTTCAGAATCATGGTTAAAACCTTGTCTTCCTTCTTCCTCTTACTCCCTTCCAGGTTTTCAACTCATAAGAAATGATCGCTCCGTTGGTGGTGGTGGTGGGGTTGCCATATATCTTCGTAATTTCATTTCCTTTTCTGTTATTAATATGTCGACTCAGCCACCTCCGCCAAACGCTGGTGAACATCTTTTCCTAGAAGTTGAACTGTATCATTCTAAGGTTCTCCTTGGTGTCTACTACTGTCCATCTCTTCGAATAAATTTCTTCTCTTCCTTTGAACATTTATTGGAAACTTTATTACCCTCTTACAGTCACAGTATCATAATGGGCGACTTTAACACCTGTCTCCTTAAAAATGACTCCCGTTCCTCTTCTCTTCGTCATATTATTGAGTCTGCTAATCTTTCTATTCTTGACCTTGCTGCCACTCATCGTTTTTCTAACTGCGTTCCTTCACTTCTTGATCTTATTTTTGTCTCATCTTCCAATCATGTCGCTAAGCATGGTCAATGTTCAGCTGATGCTTTTTCCTGTCATGACTTAATTTTTACTTCCTATAAAATCCGACCACCTAAGTATAAGGCCAAAACTCTTCTGCTACGCAATTTTGAGGGTATGAATATTGATCATCTTCGTCAGGATGCTAGAAATATTGACTGGACAGCTCTGGTTACATCTTCATCTGTTGACGAACAGGTTGAAATTTTTACTACACGTTTAATCCAGCTATACGACAAACATGCACCTATTCGAGCTGTAAAAGTAAAACATCTTCCATCCCCTTGGTTGACTGATGATATAAAAAAATTATTAACTAGAAAAGCAGCTGCAAAATTTAAGTACAAAATACGGCCCAACGATATTAACAGGAAAAATTACGTCTCGATCAGAAATCACTGCAGCAAGGTGTGTAGGAATGCAAAGCGCCAGCACATCCATAAATCTGTTCAAAATGGTGATCCAGCTAAAGTTTGGAAATTTCTTAAATCAATGGGTATCGGAAAATCATCTGATGAAACGTTTCCTAAAAATTTGGACTTAAACTTACTTAATAATTATTTCTCTTCTTCGCCCATGTTGGACAAGGCCACCAAAGCTGCTACATTAAGTTATCTTTCAAACCTTCCGATACCAGATTTTTCCCCTTTTGTCATTAGTCAATTCTCCGCATGTGATGTTAAAAAGAGCATTGTATCGATTACATCCAACGCTGTTGGTTGTGACTGTTTTGGCCGTAAAATGATAATTCCTATCCTTGAAGTCATTCTTCCTGTCATTGTTTATATCCTCAATTTCTCAGTTACTAGTAGTGTCTTTCCACAAGCGTGGAAAGATGCTCAAGTTATTCCTTTACCCAAAAAATCTAATCCTGCTTCCTTTTCTGACTACCGACCCATATCCATTCTTCCGTTCCTATCCAAAGTTCTTGAAAAGCTTATCCACCATCAACTTAGTATGTTCCTTTTCAAACACAATCTGCTTAATCGCTTTCAGTCTGGTTTTCGGCCTGGACATAGCACTACCTCAGCCCTTGTGAATATTACAGACGATATCAGGTCAGGCATGGAAATGGGTAAGTTAACTGTACTTGCACTGCTTGACTTTAGCAACGCTTTTAATACCGTCGATCACTATATTTTGCTTGGAATACTCTGCTCTTTTAACATATCTCCATCGGTACTTGACTGGTTTCATAGTTACCTGTTTGGCCGCCGGCAGCGTATTTGCATCCAAGAATCTTTCTCTTCTTGGTGCTACACCTCTACTGGTGTGCCACAGGGTGGCGTTTTATCCCCACTACTTTTCGCAATTTTTATTAATTCTATCACTCTTCGACTGTCTTCTTCCTTCCACCTTTATGCAGATGATCTCCAAATTTATACTCAGGCCACTCTCGGAGAGCTGTCTAACGCTATTGAAACTATCAATATTGACTTGGCTCGTATAGATGAATGGACCACGAAGTTTGGACTAAAGATCAATCCAACAAAAACTCAAGTAACAGTTGTTGGTGGCTCTCGAACTGTCTCTAAAATTGTCTGGTCGACACTTCCCCAAGTTTCTCTTGGTAACTCTGTTATTCCTATATCCAACAACGTTAAGAACTTGGGGATTTATATCGACAGTACTCTTTCCTGGACTAAACAACTTCAGGAAGTCAGTCGTAAATTATTTGCTGCAGCAGGCTCCTTGAGACGTCTTCGTAATTTTCTCCCTATTAATACCAAAATTGCGTTAGCACAATCTCTTCTACTCTCGATCCTTGACTATGCTGATGCCAGCTATCTCGATCTCACGCAAGACCAATTTGACAAGCTTGAGCGACTTCAAAATCTTTGTATCAGATTTATATTTGGCCTACGCAAATATGATCACGTTTCTGAATTTCGAACTAAGCTCAAATGGCTTCCCATCCGCTTTCGCCGGAACGCTCATATTCTTTCTTTGCTTTATAATGTGCTCTTTAAACCTTCTACCCCTTTTTATCTTAAAGAACGCTTTCAGTTTATTTGTGAGACACATTCTAGTTTCTTGAGATCATCAGAAAATCTAAAATTAAGTATACGTATGCATTCCACTTCCTTCTTCGATAATTCATTTACTATTCAAGCGGCTCGCTTGTGGAATGCATTACCTATTGAAGTAAGACGTGCTCAAACACTACCTATTTTTAAGAAAATGGTGAAGGAACATTACCTTTCTCTCTAATTTTTCTTATATTCGCGATAACACCGACCATTATGCCCGCTTTACTATTGCGTGCTTAACAAAATGCCTGACAGTTTAATTAGTTTTATTTTATTATAGAATTGTCGCACTCTTCTTTACTTTAAACTCAACTCAAACGAGTCAGTCATTCGTCTGCTGGTACGTATCACGCCTGCCCATAACTGTAATTGTACACTGTAACATAATTGTAATGCTACCCAGGACTAGCCTGCGTGGCACCACACTGCGCTCATCACCTCGAGACCAATGACATTTAACATATAGACGCGCCATACACGAACATTGTTGCACTACAAAATGGCGTACAGGCCGCCATTATACCGCGTAATAAAAAATACTATTTTTATTTACAATATCGATTTAAGATACGTATTTATTTATTTATGAAATAAAACGTTTTTATCTCTCACAGTAGCAGTATACTTCGTGCATCGTCTATAAACACAGGATGGCATTATTTCTTCGCAATATGTTACTGAATTAGCTTATGATTCACGTCGAGCCACGACACTGGTCGGTGCGCGACTAAGTGAACTCCGGGCAATTACCTTGCTTTAATGTGATGATCGTAGCGCAACGCATCTACACTCATAAAAGCATCTTAGCTCGAGACACCGTTATTTAGACTCTTATGCCCATTACTTTCACAGGTTACTAGGTTTTGAAATGCGATGAAAAAAATACTTACTTCCTCAATCCACATTACAGGAAAGATTATGTCGGGGAAGTTGTTGATATTATTGATCGCTATGTTCGGAGCTCGGTCCACCTTCATGTTCAGTTGCACCCGCACGAAGCCTTCTAAGGGTACTCCAATTTTCTGCAACAAAGGACGCATATTAGGGGGAATTAAAACGAGCGCTTATAATACAAAAAAAAACACAATAAATACGGGTTGCACTCCAGGAGTGCTGACTGAAGTGAAAACTATTTTTTATTTATTCATCTAGACGCGTTTGCGGTCTGCTATATGTACACACTATAGCTGCGTCTCGTAACGGTGTCGCAATCCCAGAGTTTTTTTTTTTTCTTTTTTTTAAAACGTTGCCCCACACTAGGATTTCTCCTGTGTCGTGGGTGCGTTTACAGACATGAATTCCACACACAATACACCCAGACCCGGAACAACTACCTGCAGATCATACAAATATTTGTTCCGTGCGGGAATCGAACCCACGACCCAGAGCGCAGCAGCCGACTGTATCAGCCACTGCACCAAACGGTCTCATCTAAATATATTCGTACCGCGCTAAAAGAAGTTTTCACTTCAAAAACAAAATGGAGTCTTTATATCTATAAATAAAATATATATCTTTATATCAAATAAATAAAATAGAAGTGTCTGTTTCAACATTTCGGCCGAATAAGTCCACTGCTGGACACAGGCCTCCCCAAATATCACCACAACGACCGATATGGGTGTGTTCTGGGCACATTGGAGGGTTTTGCCATAATCGCCACGCTTGGCAGGCGGGTTGGCTATCGCAGTTGAGTTGTTAATATACTCGAAGGACGCTGCTGCCCATCCTCCGGCTAATCCCTTAGTCGACTTTTACGACACCCACGGGAGGAGATGGGGTGGTGGTATTCTGAGCCGGCACCACACGTCTGTTTGTAATATCAAAATAACAGCTTTTCAAAATATATATAAAGGTATATACGGTATGCAGGCATGGCTACTTTTACACAGAATTAACCCGCTCTGAGTACCTTAGTTGCCTTTTACGATATTTACGGGAGATGGAGTGGCGCTATATTCTTAGTTCCGACAACACAACTGAACTAGGTAATTTGTCGGCGTAAATGAAACTTACCGGTTGTATCATGAAATATGTTTCATGCAGCTTCTTGTTAGGCTTCAGGCCCTCGAAGCGCTGCAATAAGCTCGGGTCAGCGTCGTAGAAATGTGGGAAAGATAGGTATACGGGAGCATCTGTGGAAACAATTTATTGAATAAAATACCTTATTCTTTTAAATGTCCTGCACTAGGATTCGAAAGTAAGTTCAAACTCACATTAGAATCCACGGTGAAAAGTAGTAAAAACAATACGATATTAGAGCTTTCACTGCGGATTTAGAGGTGAGTTTGCTAGTGAGTATTCATTTCTGAATCCGCAGTGAAAAGTAGTAAAAACTAGACGAAATTAGAACTTTTACTGCTCATTCGTAAGTGAGTTTCTTAATAAAGCAAACTCACATAAGAATCCACAGTGAAAAATAGTAAAAAAAATACGATGTAAGATGTCAACGCGGGTAGGCGGAGAGAGCCGACGAGTCACGAGACTGGCCGAAAGTCACGTCGCGATGTGCCATCCATGAGGCCGTTTTACCCCTATTCGATATAGGCGCCCTTTTTTTTTTGGTGCCCAGTGGAAATTCTTCATGAACTTCCTTCGCCCCGGGGAAAGGCGAAGGGGTATGCCGGCCAACTCCTACCGGCTAAAACCACTGGAGCGGTCATCTTCTGCACCCAAGGGAGGCCAGGTCTTCGTAAGATCACACTAGAGCCGCCCACTGGTACCACGCCTATAGGCACATCTCGGAGACGGTGACTGTAAAGCGGTCACCCCCTCGGGGGGATTGTAAAGGATCACCCAAAGCGGGTTCTTCAAAGCTTATCTTGGGTCGCTTGGTGTAGGCACGCAGATTCCCCAATCTACGCACCAGCGAACCCAGAGGTCCCGCAGAGCGTACGCCTTATAGTAACGGCAGGGGGTTTCAGGCGTATGGGAATTAGGCGCCAGGGCTGTTGTTACCCCGGCGCCGTCTCCTCCTTCTTCGAGCAGGATCGGCCCTCTCCCGGTCTCCTTCTGGAGCAAGACGCTCTCACAGGAGACCACTGTCGATATAGGCGCCCTATTCGATGTTTTACATCAATATGTTATGAATGTTGCCATCTAAAGAGACGAAGCGGACAACTATAAACATTGGTCTCGTCTTCAAACCGCTACTGACTTTGTAAAAGGTCTGAGATAACTGGTGACTCACTGTATTGACAAGGGCTGATGTTCTGCAACCCCCTTGGCGGGGACTTCTCTCCAGGGTAGTAGCATTTGTTATCAGGGTTGATATCAGCACTTTCGAAAGTCGAAGATGGGGGCGTGTAGAGACCTGCTTTTATACCTGGAACAGACGAGGAGGCAATTTTTATATAATATTTGTTACAATTCCAAGTCTAATGATTTGTGTTGATGACGATGATAGCGTCGTGGTAATAATTTTCATTCTTTACGAGATCTATAAGGTATTATTTCGATAAGTGCTGTTCCTTAAATGTTAATTTCCTATAATTAATTCTTTCTAAATGGACTCTATCGTAAGTTTTCTTAAAAAAATTATATACGTAAAAAAAAGTAGCTTTTTGAAAATGGATCCTTCCTAAACGGATGCTTCCTATGATGTATCCTTCCAAAATGTTTTTTTTTAAAAGTGTATACTTTTTTTTTCAAAAAGGATTTTACCTGAAATAGATACTTCGCGAAATGAATTCTTCTTAAAATGGACTGTTCCTAAAAATGGATTCTTCCTAGATAGATTGATTTTTCCTAAAAATGGATTCATCCAAAAATGGATTCTTTCTAAAATGTATACTTACCATCTTTATACACATCTTCTCTGTATTGTAGCGGTATTATTCTGCAGAGATCCTTATCATAGACGTGGACGATGTCGGACTTGGTCAGCGAGCGTGGTGGAAAGAACGAACCCTCGGATGCACTGCAAAAAAAGAAAGAAGTGCTTATTTATTTGGTTCACTCTTTTTAAACATTACATACATATAGATTACATTCATTCAGTCCTAGTGGGAAAAGAAATTGTGCTCTCGGGGGCCCCCGTTAGGACCGAAGTTCCTTACTTGCAATAACACAATATAAATCTAGTGTGCATTAAAAAAATATGAGGTGTAAAATTTTGTCGAGCGTTAACTGAAATGCGTTACGTTTTTCTGCGCACCTACCTTGCCCACCTTCTGCATTAAAGTCATGTATGTATATGTCGAATGTCGTTTGATGTCGAAGTATTATATTATTTCATTTAATATATAGGTATAGGTATATATTGATATTAAATATTATTAATACGCCGTGGAGTGATTAAATAAAAAAATATATAAAAAAGGTGGAAAAATGTAGTTTAAGTGACGGTGGAAGAAAATTAGAATACGTGGATGCAGTTACTAGGTAAAATCCGTGCTTTTTTTAACCCTTACTGCCTATTAATTACTGAGGTAATTGTCATCATCATTTCGGCCGAATGGAGTCCACTGCTGGACACAGGCCTCCCCCAAAGATCACCACAACGACCGATATGGTGTGTTGTGTGCTCATTGGGGGGTTTGGCCATAATCGCCACGCTTGGCAGACGGGTTGGCGATCGCAGTTGAGTTGTTAATGTACTCGAAGGACGCTGCTGCCCATATCCTCCAGTTAATCCCTTAGTCGACTTTTACGTCACTTACGGGATGAAATTGGGTGGTGGCATTCTGAGCCGGTACCACACGGCATATTGTACTTAAGGAGTAAACTCCAGTCTTGCGTCGCTGCCAATACACACACTTTTATTATTACTAATGGGATCAGCACTCAATAATCAATCTAATCCAATATCTTTGATTTGGAATTGAGTATATGGGGAACAAGGTGTAGTGTTCCTCCATAGAAAATGGAGGTTCCTCCAACCAGGCGGACCGAAGCCCAACGGTTGATGTTGGGCGACTGTATATATGCAGCGTTGCGCGAATACTTTACAAGCGTGATTCAGGATTCTTTGACGTCATCGGAGAGTTGCAATTAATATTCACGTAGATGTCGCTGTATGTTGCAGTTGTATGCTGGCGATGTAGGTGTCGCCACAAGTATTTGTCTGTTTTTCTGTTAAGTGTGATCACACAAAAGTATTTAATCTTAAACATAAATAAATTGGATGTTTGTTTATTATTGATTATTAATTTCTGCCGTAAATCGACTCCTAGTATATGAAATCTGTTTTATTCTTTCTAGTTATATACTTCTTTATACTTGGTTTTTTTAAATTTATTTTTTCATTGGTGTCCAGTGGAAATTCTACATGAACTTCCTTCGCCCCGGGGAAGGGCGAGGGGTATGCTGGACTCCTACCGGCTAAAAACACTGGAGCGATCATCTTCGGCACCGAAGGTCCACGTTCTCGTAAAATCACATAAGAGCGATACTTATTCATACCTAAATAATTAACTTATCTGTTTGGATGATTGTGTCTTATTAAGAAAGAAGAAACAAAGCACATAAGAACATGCTTAAACGGCTAAACAGATTCAAATAAATATGGCAAACAGCTAGATTATGTTATGAAATAGGATACAGGATATGTTTAATACGTAATCAAGTTCTGTTTACGCCTTAGTTCCCTCGAGGCTGAAGTCATGCATAAGTCATCAATAGCGCCACAGATGCTGTTTATTACATGTTTTTAAATTAATGAAATTATAATTTATTCTAATTTTAACCGATTCCAAAAAAGGAGGAAATCTATGCTCGTCACGTATGTTCTTTTTTTATGTATGATCGACAGAACTCTGACATAATATATTCCGTGTGGTGTCCGATTTGTATATATACCACTCCATCTCCTCCCGTGGATGTCGTAAAAGGTCACGAAAAGAACAGTAGCCTTACCGCTCCCCAACCGCCTGCCAAGCAAACAATAAGCAAAGAGTACTGGCAAATTATACACCCAAAATGACGACATGGTTGCGGAAATTATGGGGGAGGCCTTTGTTCAGCAGTGGACGCCGTGTGGTGCCGGCTACGAATAGTACCAACCCATATCATCCCGTGGGTGTCGTAAAAGGCGACTAAGGGATTAGCCGGAGGATGGGCAGTAGCGTCCTTCGAATACATTAACAACTCAACTGCGATCGCCAACCCGCCTGCCAAGCGTGGCGATTATGGCAAAACCCCCCAATGAGCATAAACCCCACCGATACCGGTCGCTGTGGTTATCTTTGAGGGAGGCCTGTGTCCAGCAGTGGACTTTATTCGGCCGAAATGATGGACGTTTGCCTGGTCTAATGAATGTAAAATTTTGATTACATGTCTAAAACAAAACATTCCGAAAAATATGGCGTATCACATATTTCAATTTACCATCATATTTGACTGTGTTTATGGAATAGGATCTTATTGCAAGTAACTAAATGCATTAGCACTAGTAAATCATTCTTCCATTTGCACATAATACGTGACATTACCTTTACCGGAAGGTTGTGTGTACCGACGCAGCTGTCCCCAACCTTGCGAGATACGCAAATACACTTTATTTGTGTAGCAAATATCTTGTACTAATGTATTCGAAGTGGTGTGGGGCGTACTTGCACAAGTTGCGTAGTTTTGTTCTTGTTGTAGTTAAGACATATATAGAATAGTTTGGAATAGGATAAGCTGTACCCCGTACTAAGTTTCTTTTCACAATCGAAACGCGTTTGCCGCGTTCGGAGACCTAATTGATTGAAGAATTTGGAGTGGGCCAGTCGAAACGACGTAATAAAGATATAGAACGGGATCGGGAGAGGTGCCCGATTCCGGACGGAGAAGGACGAGACGGCGGCGGCGCCGGGGTAACAACCGCCCCGGTACCCAGGTCCAACACGACTGAGCCCGTATGTTGTCGCTATATGGCGGGGGGCCTCGGGGGTCACGGGTGCGCAGATTAGGGAATCTCCCGTGACACCGAGGGACCCACGAGAAGACGGTGGCACGCATGTGGTAACGCGCCGCCGTGTGCGCCACATAGCACAGCGCACAGTGAGGCTTCGGGGGGATCCTTTACAATCTTCCCGGGGGATACCACGAGGTCACGGAGCCCCCTTATTAATACAGTATTTGTATACAAAAAAGAACGTATAATATTTTCTGAAGTTTACGGAAATAACATTCATTAAATTGAAATAGCTTACGAAAATATATCGCGTTTAATTCATTCATTATACTGACGTACAGCATATATAGGTGCAACGGTCTTATATACAAGGTGTTACTTAACTGTGTATTACACGTATGATTTTTCCAGGTATTATTATGAACAAATGTGAGTATATAGGGTAGATCAATGAAATATTGTTTTTTTTTTTTTTGTATTTCATATATTTGTGTATTAATAATATAATAATTGTATGTGCTAGGGCTGCACATTGCACGTATAGATGCTGTACGTAAGTATATAGAATGAGTGAGTTAATCGCGATATATTTCCGTAAGCTATTGCAATGAAAAAAAAGCGGACAAGTGCGAGTTGAACTCGCGTGGAGAGGGTTCCGAAATTGCTGCATATAATGTCTATTGTTGAATTCTGTCATGTACGAATAATTAATCCCAAGAACAAACTTAACAAGTAGTTGAAAACCATGTTCTCCGATACATTCCAACTGCAACCGTAAGTTTGTACAAACAAAATTGAAAAATTAAATATATTTAAGACCATCACAATTAACACTTTCATTTAATATGTTACACGGTACAGTTTGCAAAACTTTAATATAAATTTTTCTATATTACCCCTCAAAACAGACGTGAATATGGGGGATATTCAAATGCCACCACCCCATCTCCTCCCATGGGTGTCGTAAAAGTCGACTAAGGGATTACCCGGAGGATGGGCAGCAGCGTCCTTCGAGTACATTAACAACTCAACTGCGATCGCCAACCCGTCTGCCAAGCGTGGCGATTATGGCAAAACTCCCCAATGAGCCCACAACATATCCATATCGGTCGTTGTGGACATCTTTGGGGGAGGCCTGTGTCCAGCAGTGGACTTCATTCGGCCGAAATGATGATATATTTACGTCACACGTCCGTCACAAAAATCCATACGTGTACTAAATTTCAACTTAATCGGTCCAGTAGATTCAGAGACGGACAGACAGACAGACACACGAGTGATCCTATACGGGTTCCGCCGTTTTTTCCCTTGAACGTTCAGAACCCGAAAAAGAACGTAAATAATTGTGTGACATTATAAAATGTTAAAAAATATATTTATACCGCAAGAGCGGCCACAGGGAATATTGCCATAATCACCACGCTTGGCAGGTGGATTGGTGATCGCAGTCTGTTGTTATGAGCACACGGAAGGAAGTTTCTGCCAATCCCTTATTCTTCTAGCACCAACCCATCTCCTCCCGTGGAGGTGGTAAAACGCGACTATGGGATTAGCCGGACCGACTGTATCAGCCACTGCACCAACCGTGCCGTCAAATGTTCATGATATGGTGAAGACGTCACCTTCGGTTTGAGAGCGTTTCAGTCATTTTCGAGCAAAACTAAGAGTCAAGTCTTTTGACGTCAATACTGATGAAAAATACTTACATTTTAACACGACAAAGCCATACAAATATTATTTCTTCATAGTCGAAGGTTAGGGTATTTTCCCTTCAGTAAATTCCCAAGTAAATCAATACATTGTGCAAGTACTGAGCGATTCTGCTTAAAAATGAATCACTGCCTGAGCAAGATTTGCGAAAGATTATTTCATGTGTTATGTTCGTGTCAGTCTGGAGGTTGAAGGACTCGCTTCTTATGCGCTGAGTGACGGGTTCTATATGGTTCATCATTTTAGCTGAATTAAGTCCACAAACCTCCACCACAAGATCGCCACAACGACCGATCTGGGTGTGTTATGTGCTCATTCATGGGGGGTTTTGCCATAATCGCCACGCTTGGCAGACGGGTTGGCGATCGCAGTTGAGTTGTTAATGTACTCGAAGGACGCTGCTGCCCATCTCCGGCTAATCCCATAGTCGTCTCTTACGACACCCAAGAGATGAGACGGGTTGGTGCTATTCGAAGCCGGCACCACACGGCACCAGTGCATAGGTATTTAATAATTATTTACCGGACAGCGAGTAATATAAACCTCAAGTACCTACTTAAATAATAGAAATATCAATTTATCTAGACAAATAAATAAAATTGAAGTGTCTGTTTGTAATGTCAAAAAAACAGCTTTTTACTAAATGCATATGAAAGTATTTACGTTACATATAACAAAAACACAATTTTAAATTTTTTTGTCTGTCTGTCTGTCTGTTTGTTCCGGGTAATCTCCGAAACGGCTGGACCGATTTTGACGGGACCCTTACTGGCAGATAGCTGATGTTATAAGGAATAACTTAGGCTACTTTTATTTAAGAAAAATAATTAGGGTTCCGCTTAAAAAAATAAAACCCTTGAAATCCAATATATTTATTCTATGTCAAGTGTCTATGTCGAAGTACTCTAAATTTCTTTTAAATTAAGCGCGGGTGAAACCGCGGGTCCCAGCTAGTATGCAATAAAATACCTTTGTTAGTTATTCAAGATAATTATAAGGAACGTTCTCCTTAACTTTATGTCTTTATGGTCATAATAATTAGCATCGATTATTGATTTATATGATAGTGTTGCTACTGACGTCTGCAGTTCCGACTGCCACTAAATTATCATTATATTAATACGTGAACATCGATAATTGTACTGCCTTTTTTGTATTAATAATAACGAAGGGAAATGAAACTTAACATATAATTCGAAAGGTACTGTGCCATGGGACAGAAAATAATTATTATGTGTGTATGTCAAAGTCAAATATTTTTATTTCCTTTAAACCAATTACTGGCACTTTCGAAACGTCAGAATTTAAGCTGTACGGTTCCAATTAGTTGATCCTATGGAGAAGAGCCGACAAGAAACTCCATGGATATTCTTTTAAAATACTTGAGATTACAATGTTGACTTAGATATTAAGGAGTGGGTGTAAAGAACTTTATCAATACACTAGCTGGGACGCGCGGTTTCACCCGCCGTTTAATATAAAGAAATGCGATTATTTATATATTTAGACTACTTCGGCATGGACCGTTGACATAGAGTATGTGTATATATTGGATTTCGTGGGTTTTTTTTTGAGCGGAACCCTAGTAATTTTTCTAAAATAAAAGTAGTCTAAGTTATCCCTTATAACATCATCTATCTGCCACTGAAAGTCTCGTAGAAATCAGTTCAGCCATTTCGGAGATTAGCAGGAACAAACAGACAAGACCAACAAAAAAATTAAAATAGTTTTTATGTTGTAGGTACCTTATATACTTTCATATGCAATTAGTAAAAAGCTGTTATTTTGACATTACAAACAGACACTTCAATTTTATTTATTTGTATAGATAAGGATAGAATGAAGAATAAATATAGCAGCTATACAGTACAAATAGCACTTCAGATATATTTGGTTACCAGGGAAGCCACACGTGCAGGAAAGAGCTAACGCCATATGTCCCTATCGTCAAAATAGTCTTTATTCGTAAAGTAGGTTTTTTAGGAGAACTGTTTTAACTTGTACTTTAACTTTTATGCAGTCGTATAGGGAAAATAAAGTTAGATTTTGTATGCAAAATGCTTTAACCAATGAAATGAAAGCATTTTGAAAAAACTACAAAACTCTATGAATGTAATTTTTTATCTATTAATTAATTATATTGTTACAAAATATTGACATTAAATTTGTTTCTACTTTAATCTATTTTTCATATTTGCACACCAGAAATGGTCAAACATGTTGATCTAAACTATTATTTTACACCTATAATAAGCATCTCAACCATGTATATTATGTACACATGTTTTAGCAAATAAATTTATCTTTATCTTATCTTTGATCACATTAATGGCTGTATGAGCTAAGATTCCCTTGCCTTTTCTGCATGGGAAAATATTATTTACAAACAACGTAGCCCGGATAATTGCTAAACTTAAATAGTAGGTAGTGGAGGCATAAAAGTTCTCAAGTGGCTAGTGCGTACCGGAAGACGCAGCGTCAGCAAACCCTCCACACCGGACCGATAACCTGGTGAAGGTTGCGGCAATCCGCTGGATGTGAGTACCACAGGACATAATGTCGGTCTTTAGGGGAGACCTATGTCCGGTAAAGGACGACTTTCTGCTGAAATGATGACGATGACATGATGACACGAAGTTGTGGTTAACAGCTTGTTATGTCTGTTGACGTAATGTTAAGTACACACAAGCTTTGCGGTATTATTTAAATAAACAAACTTGTCTGTAGTCTCGATTTACTCACGTGTCTTAATAATGTGTTCAAACATTATAAACATTTATAGGTTCTGCTCAACATATCACAAAAAAATTAAACCACCACTGACGAGGCGGTCAAGTCATTCGCCTGATGGTAAGTGTACTGCCTGCCCATGACAATTATCATGCTGTACAGGACTAGTCTTGCGTGGCACCAGCGCTCGTCACCTCGAGACATTCGTTATTTAGTCTGTTATAATTTTTTTCTTTTTATTGGTGCCCAGTTTAAGTTCTTCATGAACTTCCTTCGCCTCGGGGAAGGGCGAAGGGGTATGCCGGACTCCTACCGGCTAAAACCACTGGAGCGGTCATCTTCGGCACCTAAGGGAGGCTCCAGGTCCGCGTATGATCACACTAGAGTAGTCTCTTATACCTTTTTTTATTTTTTTTATTTGTGCCCAGTGGAAATTCTTCATGAACTTCCTTCGCCCCGGGGAAGGGCGAAGGGGTATGCCGGAGTCCTGCCGGCTAAAACTACTGGAGCGGTCATCTTCGGCACGTAAGGGAGGCTCCAGGTCCTCGTATGATCACATTAGAGCCGCCCACTGGTGTCACGCTTATTGGCACATCTCGGAGAGGGTGACTGTAAAGCGGTCACCCCTCCAGGGGGATTGTAAAGGATCCCCCAAAGCGTCCCACGGCAGCGCGTGACCACATGCGTGCTACCGTCTTCTCTTGGGTCGCTCGGTGTGGGCACGCAGATTCCCCAATGTACGCTTCCGCACCTTATAGCAACGGCAGGGAGTCTCTTATACCTAGAAATGTTTTTAGCTATAGTGCCCTTCAAACTGAAACACAGTAATGTCCAAAGTTTAAACACTATTAACTGGCACTTGAACTTCCTCCGGCCCGGGGAAGGGCGGACTCCTACCAGCTAAAACCACTGGAGTGGTCCTCTTTGGCACTGTAGGCGGGCTCCAGGTCCTTTTAAGCTCACACTAGAGCCGCCCATTGCTGTCACACCTTTTGGCACATTTCGGAGGGGATGACTGTAAAGCCGTCACCACACCTAGCGGAGGGAAGACGACAGTAAAAACGCCATCCTGCAGGCATTTCTCGGGGAGGGTTGTAAAGGATCCCCTCCAAGGCTCGCTGTGCGTTGTGCTGTGCACACGGTGGCACGCGATCACGTGCGCGCCGCCGTCTTCCCGGGGACCGCTCGGTATGAGTACGCAGACTGCCCAATCTGCGCGCCCGTGACCCCCAAGTGCAATAAGGGACCTACCAACACAATAATGACACCCCTGCCTCCTTATAATTGGTCCAGCAGGCATAAGCAGGGTTGTTGATCGTGAGGTCGTTGAGATTCCCAGGTCTGGATTTTTTTCTCTGAAGAAATTCTCTGATGTTCGCTTGGAGTTCCACCAGGTACAGTTGTACCCAGTAGATAGATATAAACTTGAGGTTGAAGACGGGGGACATAAAATGTCCCCCGTCTTCAACCTCAAGTTTATAAGTTTCTGCCGCCAATAACAATTTTGTGTCAATCAAGGCCTTCGAATTTGTATAGTTGTCCTGCTTTTCGATGATTAGTGGCCTGGGGTATGTGTGTGTGTGTGTACCTCTATTAATCGCACCTTTGGAATGTTTTGAAAGCACAAGAAAGAAAATAATTTTATTTTTGAACACTGACACATCAAAGTAGAAAAAGAATAAAAGGATGTTTTTACAGGTTTCTTTTCTCCCTTGCAACACTCACGCAGTACATGCAATAATGCAATATAGTACTGCTTGAATGTTGGCAAGAGAGTAAAGTTTTCAAAAAGCCATCTTAATATTAATTAACCTATTTAAAACTATGAATAAAAATAAAATGTGCGCCGCAAGTGTGCAGCAAATGGCTGACACTCAGCATAATGCTGCGACGTTGAGGCGGGAACAACGTCCACAGCGCTGGTTTTCAGAATCAGCCTGATAAGGGACGTTAAGTTATATAAAACTTATTTATGTGAAAACTAAAATACTCTACACTAGGGCTAAACATATTAAAAAGGTTTTAATTTAAGTGAAAGTGTTTTGGCATTTCTTTTCAGAGGCAGTAAGATACGGTGAGTGTTTCTTGAAACCTACTGGCTACATAAAGACATCGGTCGTCAGTCATCGGTCTCTTGTTTCTGGTGTAAATGATGACGATCAATATAATATTATCTGTGCTTAGTTATTCAATTATTGAAAGATATAGCTAGACGGTTGGTCGATACTTTGCGTGATCAGAGGGCTGGCCTTTTCTTTGGCCGAAGAATAAGCATAGCCATATAACGTGGCAATGCTGCCAGTCTTCTGGGAACCTTATCAGCGGATAGCTATGAGGAGGACAATTTTTAAGTGCACGTGCCATTTTTATGTTATTTAATTGAATGATAAATAGTCTGTATATGTTTTAATGTGTATATAAATATTATATGATGTACCTATATGTTAAATAAATAAAATTGTGTTCATTATTTGCTTAGAAAAGAAAATGTAAGACTTTCAACTAACACAAAAATACTATACATAACATTAAAACATTTACACTTATTCACACACAGAGTCGGCATCGTGTGTCGCTTGGTGTCCGGTGGTCGGCCAAAATTCTTCCTTCATTAGGCTTGACAGCTGTTAGATAGCACTCTCGTGATGTGGCTAAAGGCGTGCCACCAATGGGCGGCTCTACTGTGATCTTACGAGGACGAGGAGCCCCCCGTCGGTGCCGAATATGACCGCTCCAGTGGTTTTACCCGGTAGGAGACCGGCATACCCCGGGGAGAAGGAAGTTCATGTAGAATTTCCACTCGACAACCAAAAAAGGTGGGCACTCGCACCACGAAGGAATTGAAATTGACACCGTGACGTGACTCCAACCGATCTTCGATGTGAATTACTGGACTGTAGTACAATCTCCTGGACCTTTGTAGATCAAGAGTCCGTTGGTACAGCTGGATGCAGCAGATTCCGTACGGTCGGTGTGGTACCGTGTGGTGTCCGGATTAAGAATATAGCACCACTCCATCTCATCCCGTGGATGTCGTAAAAGGCGACTAAGGGAATCTAAACCAGAGGGATGGGCAGCAGCGTCCCTTCTATGAAACGGTAGCCATACTGCGCTCACCAATCCGCCTGCCAAGCGTGGTGAGTATTGGCAATTTCCCCCCAAAATCATGGTACAGTTGTGGAAATCTGTGGGGGAGGCCTTTGTTCAGCAGTGGGCGTATAAATGGCTGATATGATGAGGTGTGGTACCGTCGCTTACGGAGGCTTAGGGTGAGATTCAGAAACAAGTCTAAGCGTGAACTTACGCTTCCATATGTCAAAATGTTATATATAATGTACGCCCCTAATTTTGACAGATGGAATCGTCAACTTAGCTTAGACTCGTTTCTGAATCTCACCCTTAGATTTACACAAAGTGATGGTTAAAGTGAACTCACCGTATGTCGTTGCATGGCCTGTCTTTCCAGTGAGGTAGGTGGTCCAGTCCATTGATCTTGTCCATGTAGCCAAATCTATCCATCTTCTGAAGTCCAGTGTACATCGTCGAGACTTCATCTAAAGTTCCGTTTCTCTGCAAAGAAATCAAACTAGAATAGAATCGTTTATGTATTGAATTAGATCCTAACATACACTTTTACACGTTATACTGAGACGACGGAGCGAATACAATACACATTTATTTATTTACCTGTATACTCTTATCGTACACACAAAAGATAAACATTAAAAAAAAGGAAAAAAAAAACTAATATTTTTAGACTAATGTAACAATTATGAAGAGAAGAAATAAATACTATTATTGTTATTTTAACAGATAAGTGTACAATGGACGGTCTTCTAGCACAAAGCGATTCTCTACCATGACTATCTGTAGATCATACAAATGATGATGATGACGGTTGGTGCAGTGGATGATACAGTCGGCTGCTGCGCTCCGGATCGTGGGTTCGATTGCCGCACGGAACAAATATTTGTATGATCTGCAGGTAGTTGTTTCGGGTCTGGGTGTATTGTAAGTGGAATTCATGTGTGTAAACGTACCCACGACACAGGAGAAATCCTAGTGTGGGGCAAAGTATTTAAAAAAGAATGTTCCGTGCGGGAATCGAACCCACGACACCTTGCGCAGAAAGCCAATCGCTTAACCACTCCACGTAATTTTCTATCACAACACCACATATTTATTTGGGACAGAGACTAATTACCTTCACATTTCTAGAAAGAAAGAAAGAAAGAAAAATTATTTTATTGGCACAGACAATATACAAAATAAAAATAAACTTAAATATTAAAATCATAAAACTAACTAAAAGGCAACACATATCGTGCACAGTAACAAAATTATAGTGCCAAAGGGCCAACAGCTCAGCATAATGTTAGGTGGCAGTGGTACTGACCACCTAACGCTGGTTTTCAGCTGTAACCCACCGGTGCCATACGCTCGAATCTAAAACTAATGCATTTGAATGCACTTAAATAAAAACAATCTTTTTCTTAAAATTTGTACACACACATTGCACATCACAACATTATTTAAGAGTGTGTGTGTGTAATGAAACAAAATAAACAACATAAAATGTATAAACGGTAATTTCGACAAACTTACAATACCATATTATATAATAGTTACCTACTCAAATTACATAAAATCTACCCCAATAACAAAAACAAAAGTCAACAAATAATATCAACAAAATTATAATCATTCATTCATTCATCCCCACCAGTGCCAATTACTGTAAAACATTAATAATGCGATCTCAAAATATACCCAAATACATCCTTAAAAAATCAATGACAAAATATATGTTACCTACATTCCATTGAGAAGAAACTAGTTTATTATCGTGAGTGACATATATATGTATATAGTATAAATATATATACAGCATGCAGGCATAGACAGCAATGTTCGTAATCTCGACTAATTAAACATCTCCATCCCACTCTCAGTGGCCGCGCGTCACGCTCGCCGACTCGCTCGGTCGCAACATGCAAGCTGGCAACCTCTCAGTTATGCTGCAGTCAGTATCAGTTGCGAACGGCGCTTATGACTTCCCGTTAAAAATCTTGTTAGGTGTTGATATGTGTTTTAAATAGATATATAGATAAATTTACTTAGTTTGTCTATCGGACCGTCATTCAATATCTAATTTTGTGAAAGGCACGGCCAATATAATATAATAAATGCTGTGAAACGTGCACCCGGACACTGGAGGAAATAGCAATGTAGGCAAGACATAACCTTAAGGTAATATAGACCGCTGCAGTATCCTATACATTAAACCTATAAATAACACGCTTACACTACCTGCCTGTTTTTCTGAAACAATTACTTGTATTATTTTTTTTTCCAGGCTTCCTATTGCTATGGAAAATAATGGACGGATATCTGTGGCAGCGTCGCTATTGCTATTCGATGACCAGCCATCGAGCATAAACAAAATGTAACAAAATGAAAAATGCAGTGCCAGGAGTTATATAAATGTTGCTTGCAGGCTATAAACGTACAGGTACATACACACCTAGTTGTATTTATATAAATATGGTATAGACGTATATTATATTTATATTTATTTATTTATATTTCTCATATAATGTACGTGGCAGCAATGTGTTATGTGGACCTTTTATTTGTAAGTGGGGAGATCCTTATGGACCTCGCCCCGGGGAAATCATCGTGGACTTCATCCTGGGGAAATCATCACAGACTTCGTCCTGGGCAAGACAGAAGCGTATGGACCAAAATGACTCATATTTACAATATAGGTGAGTTTAGTGTCAAAGAAGAAAATCTCAAAATCAGGATCCGATGGTGGAGTTATTTATTAATTGAAACTTATTTTTCAAATTTTTTTCTTCACCTACCAGCAAGGGCAGAACAACGTTTGCCAACCAGCTAGTTTGTATAAAACATCAGTTTTAATAACTTACCGCTAGAAGTAATCCCATTTGACTGTTAGGTCTTTTTCCTTTAGGGTAGAAATAGTGGGCCAGGGTCACCAGTGGGTCATTGTAGCTGGAAACAAAATGGCACTGTTAATCCTACGGCTGGTAGTTGATCACTACTGTGTGCTCGATACTGTGTGCTCGAGGAATAAAGCAGAACTGTTTTTTTCTTCTATACAATATGATGACAAGACGAGCAAGTCATTCGCCTCGTGGTAAGCAACATAACAATCAGAATGCTACTCAGGATTTCACTAGCTACAGTGCCCTTCTAACCGGAGCACAGTAATGTCTAAAGTTTAAATGTTTAAACGGCTTAGCGGCGAATATCTGGCACTAGGGTGGTACCTGCCCGTTTTATCACACTCCCATATTTCGCAGACTCTTTATCAGATCGTAAACCTCCCAATGATTACCAATATCACCACGAATGTCGTTATTAGCATTTATTGCATTTATAGCATCTATGGATGGGATGGGATCCTCTTGATATATCAACACTTAGTCGCCTTTTACGACACCCATGGGTGGAGATGGGTGGTCTATTCTTTTAGGGAACGACCTAGACACCTCGTAGTATTTGTAATTATTTTAAAAACTTAATCTTTATGCCTGCGAACAAAACGGATTTCGTAATAACAAAACTATCAATATGGCCGTATATATCCTCCGTATCAAAATTTACAACATTATTAATAAGAGAACACTAGTCTCTATTATAAATATGGAAATGACCAAAGCATTTTACCACGTAGACTATGGTCTTTTAGACTGTATCTGTACAATTTTATGTCCAGAAGATTCTGGTGAAAGAGGTAATGATTTGATTTTGATTAGGTCATATTAAAGTCTAATGACACAAATGACTGAAATAGATAAATTCTGCACTTCGACAAAAGAGCTAGAACGGTCACATACGATGTACCACAGGGAAGTGTTTGAGGTCCTTTGCTTTTCCTCATCTATGTACATGACTTACTGAGAGCCATTAACATTCCAATAGTACTCTTTGCTGATGACAACACTGTAGTATTTACTCCAACCAACATTATTGCGTTTGAGAATGACATAAATATTACTCTAAGTTACATTATAAATTGTTTGACATATAATAATCTCCTAATTAATCTCGATAATTTAAAATAGCCATTTCCAAAGAAAAACTCAATCTACATTAAATGTAAATTTTTAAATGGAAAAGCTGAAAAATGGTCTATCATGGTTCATAAGATCATTATAATTAACTCATCATATCAGTTTTATTTATTTTATTTAAGTTGACGTGGGAAACAAACAAGATTTAACTTTTACAGACAATGAAACTATAATCCATAAGAGCACATATTAAACGAACTTTTTTGCGAACAATGGAATTATCAAATAAACTTGACATGATTATGCTAATTTTACATATCTGCGTTTTGTGTTTTATTTTCCAAATGAGCGTTGCAATTAATTTTAGTAAATTTAGTGCAATTAAATTAAATTTCTAGATAAACTAAACCATTTTATTTACATAGTAATATGTCTTTAACATTTTATAGAGGTCAAAAGGTGGAAAGCATGGGACAGCCTCAAACGAGATGGACCGACAACCTGGTGAAGGTAGCTGGGATTCGTTGGATGCAGGCAGCATGTAACCACTCGTTGTGGAAGGCTGTGGGTGTGGCCTTTGTTAGGCAGACGTCATTTGGCTAATACGATGGTAATGATGATGATCCAAAGGGGGTTATCAAATACCACAATTTACATAAGACCACACACTTATAACTGATTTTAACTCGTCCCCAGTAGCGTGGTTCTCAATTTGATCTTAGACTGAGATATGCGAGGAGAGAATAAAATCGAACTTATTAAATAAATTGGCACGATTCTGCTTCATCATTTCGGCCGAATGAAGTCCACTGCTGGACACAGGCCTCCCCCAAAGATCACCACAACCACCGATATGGATGTGTTGTGAGCACATTGGGGGGTTTTGCCATAATCGCCACGCTTGGCAGGCGGGTTGGCGATCGCAGTTGAGCTGTTAATGTACTCGAAGGACGCTGCTGCCCATCCTCCAGCTAATCCCTTAGTCGACTTTTACGACACCCATGGGAGGAAATGGGGTGGTGGCATTCTTCTCCTAAAATGTTCAAAATCTTTATTTATTTCATTTGACCAAAAACAGCCTCTAATGTTGCACAAATAAGTAAAAAAAAAATATCGAGTGTGAGCTCACACGCGGTAAAAGTGAAACTTTGGATTTTGGTTCATTTGTAAGAGAATGAGATGAATATACCATGGAGGTGGTGAGTGAGTGAGAGAGAGAGAGAGAGAGAGAGAGAGAGAGAGAGAGAACTATATGGAAACCTTTTTTATCTCATTCTCTCATAGCCTAAACCTTATAACATTTTCGTTTCATAAAATCCAATTTACACCGTCCCAAAAAAAGTTTCACTTAATAAGTTGCTGACTTTGTATGTACGATTTAAAAACGCGCCATGCTTTTTAAACGAAATTTACTAAAGTTACACATATTCCTAAACTACCTATCTAACCAATATTATAAAGAGAGAATAGAGCGAAAAAAAGAGTAAGAAGCGAATTTTGTGAGTTTGTGTGTATGTGAAAGGTAATCTATGTAGCAAAGGCACATATTAAAAAAAATCTTCCACCATTTAAACGAAAACAAAAATATGAGCGGTACCTTATTCCACGTGGACATAGGTTAAATATTATGTGTATTATTACAAATATATGTGCAAATAAGGTAAAGTTATGATGCTATTCGTAAACTAAGTCGGAAAAAGTCTTCGTTCTTAAGAGCTTCGACGGCGTGCGCTGCATCAAGATTTAAATTTGCACGAAAATAACTAAGGATTGAATTGTTACTCTTGAAAAGTCCGCGACAGCATGTCTAGCTTATAAGGATAACTCACAGTAACCATTTTTATCTGCTAAGCTGTTTTAACCGATTTGATAATATGTTTAGTATAGACATTAATTACACTCAATTTTGAACACCATTATTTGCTAGATACAAAACAATATAGATATGATGACACCCGTGCGAGGCGGGCGTCAGCTAGTTTAGAATAAGGAGGTGCACGAAAGGTATGTCTGAGTCACGTTAACCCAGAGAAAACTCCTGCTGGCTGGCCAATCTTTACCCCATAGCATTAGCAATTCCCATGTGAGCTTAACAAACAATTAGAAGGGAAGCTACTGAAATTAATATATTACATTTCCAGTCGTTAGTAAAATGGTAAGACACGGCAAAGATCACATTATTTTACTTACCCAAATACCAGTTCTTCAGCAGTAACATGCACAAAGGGTTTCGCCCTATCTCGGTAGGTGATAGCTAGGCCGGAGACGAGCAAATTGAAGACCCAGCTAACAAGGTTCGGGGAGAACGAGGTCACCGTCTAAAAGAAGGATTAGGATTTATTACAATTGTCTTTGCTTTGTCTCAGGCAATGCAAAAGAACACTATGTCTTTTCATAATGGGTGTTTTCTGTTGTCGAAAGTGATAAGGGGCATGGGCAGAGGTATTCTTCTTTATCCGTTAATTGTTACTGTGTATACATAAGCACAAAGATTTAAATCGTTAGATAGGCCTTTACCATACATTGCAACGCTCTGAATAGGTCAACACTCAATCGAGTGATCGAGTGCATGTGACATCAGATGCGATCGAGTACCCGTCTGTGAACGTTATCTTACATTAATAATAAATTAAAATATAAAGTACGTCTTCATGCGCATTCAAGAAATGTTAATATATCATGAGCATGGATAAAGGCATTAGATTTCACTTGTAATTTAATGAATACAGGTAATGTTTTCAATATTTAGATAAATGTCACAAGTCTGTCACCATTCATAATGACATTTTTGTTTATTGTCATGACGGACGCTGATAATAGCGGTAGAGAATGAACTATTTGGAATACTTATGAGAAGGACTGTGACTAAAGATACTTTCGTACTTCTTCAAGAATACAACGATAATCCATTGTCCGAACTACATGTTTTCCACTTATCGACACAGTGCGGAAATTATTATGCGTGCGTCGCAAGTCATCGACACAATATCTTGAGTGTTTATGCTATTGAGTATAGTTTTATTACAAACTTGTGCGAGTAATATACGCACACGTCTACATAAAATACTACGGATTATGTGCATATGGGCCTATCTAACGATTTAAATCTTTCCTTAAGCATGTAAATAAATAAGTAAAAAATACTAAAAACATCTATGCCACGTCTGGATTTCACCACTTGTATATATTGAACATCATCATCATCATCACGTGCACTCCTGAACAAGCCACCCACTTAGATTTTCACAACGAGCGGTTACATGTCGCTCTCATCCAATGACTCCCAGCGACCTTCACCAGCCGCTCATTGCCACTTCAGTTCACTAATCCTTTCAGGTATGTCGGAGGCTTTAGTTCCTCTACGGATCTCCTCATTTCTGATTCGATCTCGTAGAGAAATACCCAGCACAGCTCTCTCCATCCATGCCAGATCCGTAGTTAGTAGGATAATGCTCATAGGTAACCTATCACTGTCTCACAGCAAGGCACAGGTATCTTCTTATACGGAGAAGGAAAGATCATTGATCCCTACGCTTGCTCACTATTTGTTGACGATATCAGAACATTACATCCAGGTTTCCTCACGATGTTTCTTTCTCTTCATCTAAAGTCAGTGGACACATGATATTGAAAAGTAATTGGTTCAAACCGTGTTTTGACCCGCCACCAGCTAATAATCTAAAGTTGCCGACATAGCTGAAAGGATAAGTAAGCTGAAGTGGCAATGGGTGGGGTACATTGCTCGGAGAACTGATGGCCGTGGGGGTAAAAAGGTTGTCGAGTGGAGACTGCGCTCCGGAAAACACAGCATATGTTGACCTCCAACGAGATGGACGGATGGTCTGGTGAAGGTCGCTGGGAGCCGTTAGATGCGTATGGCATGTAATCGGACTTTGGGGAAATCTGTGGGGGAGGCCTTTGTTCAGCAGTGGATGTCCTTTGTCTGATATGATGCTGCACTATGGACTGCTGGGCACGGGCTTTTTCTCACGGTTGAAAGGTTAGTGCTGGCCTAGTGCGGGTTGGTGTACTACACACACCACTGAGAACATTTTGGAGCCAACCCAGGTGTGCAGGTTTCCTCAAGATGTGTCCCTTCACCTTTAACTCAAGTGATAATCAAATTCGGATCCACATATAAATCCGAAAGGTCAAGAAAAGTATAAGTCAGAGGTGCGGGCCGGGATCGAACACCCGACCGTTGTACCGCCCTCGCCGCCGAGGATGCCCACCTCACCGACGTCGCGGGGGCTTTAGGCCGCGTCACCTTCCCGTTCAAGTTAGCACTTCTCCCTCCCGTCTCTTGCTCGTAGCCTGTAGCTTTAAATGTCCCCTAATACAATTGAAATAATACCGATCCAGCTGTCCCCAAAACAATAGCTTGTTATCCCCAGCAACGCCCTAAGCCGAGGTCCGTGTCCCGCAGGGGGCGCCCTTAGCGAAAGTTGCTTAGTTTTTAATATTAAATTTAAGCCTGGCTGGAGGCCTCTTTTGGCTTCGCCAGAAAATGACCGGCTAAGCAACCACATTTCCCAGAAATGTATGCGAGAAGCCCAACCAACAAAAAAAAGGGATCGAACTGAGACCCGTTCTCCGTTTACCAGGACCTTCCTGTATGGAAGGCAAGCGTTTAACCACTGCCTAGTGTCAGTATCGCTGTTTCTATATTTATACAGGGTGGGCCATAAGGGTGTTGGCGGTTTCAATATTCAATTAAAAAAGAACTACGAAACATAACAAAAATATATTTGTATTTTTAAAAAGTAGAAACATAGGAATTTTTAAGACCTAAAGATAATGTTGTCCAAATGACTTCCCTCGGCTGCTTGGCACTCTTGGAACCAAAAGTCTTGGAAGTCGATAATTTTGGAAAACTCGTTGAAAAGTTGTTCTCGGTATTTTGTTACTTTCCTGAATAATATTCCTCTTCAGCTGCTCTAAATTTGTCGGATTACTCTCGTAGACTACCGATTTGAGGTAGCCCCATAGAAAAGAGAGACCGGGTCTACGTGGTGGCCATTCAATATCCCCCCTTTTTGAAATGAGTTTACCGGGAAAAACATTTTTCAGCAGCTCTTTTGATACCCTAGCCGTATGACATGTGGCCCCATCCTGTTGAAACCACATCCTTTTTAAAATACAAATATATTTTTGTTATGTTTCGTAGTTCTTTTTTAATTGAATATTGAAACCGCCAACACCCTATGGCCCACCCTGTATAATGATGTCAAATACTCACCAACAAAGGAATGTTAGGTACCACAAGCTTCAGATTCTTATCCACAGACATTTCAGGCACAAATCTAAGTATTTTGTTATGTTGGTAGGTCACTGTATCATTTTCGTGGAAGTTTATGTTGACTTTCTCCATGTCCTCTCTGAAAAAAAGAAAATGATGTTACTTTAACTTCAGTTTACGCTTGACTGTAGAACTTATACATTAATTAGCACTGCATTTTCGTGGAAATAATAATTCATATCATATCATAGACAGCCAGCCGACATTTCGGCCGAATGAAGTCCACTGCTGGACACAGGCCTCCCCCAAAGATCACCACAACGACCGATATGGGTATGCTGTGTGCTCATTGGGGGGGTCTTGCCATAATCGCCACGCTTGGCAGACGGGTTGGCGATCGCAGTTGAGTTGTTAATGTACTCGAAGGATGCTGCTGCCCATCCTCCAGTTAATCCCTTAGTCGACTTTTACGACACCCACGGGACGGAATGGGGTGGTGGCATTCTGAGCCGGCACCACACATTATAGTCGCACAAATAAATCATAATTAATGCAATTAAAATGCACGTGCCGCCGTGTGCGCAGCACAGCGCAAAGCGAGGCTTGGGGGATCCTTTACAATCCTCCCCGAGAAGTGCCTGGGGGCGACCTTTTTACAGTCGCCTTCCCTCCGCTAGAGGGGGTGACCGCTTTACAGTCATCCCCTCCGTGATGTGCCTAAAGGCGTGGCACTAACGGGCGGCTCTAGTGTGATCTGACCTGGAGCCCCCCTTCGGTGCCGAAGATGACCGCACCAGAGGTTATAGCCGGTGGGGGTCCGGCATACCCCTTCGCCTTTCCCCGGGTCGAAGGAAGTTTCATGTAGAATTTCCACTGGGTCCAAAAAAGTTTCTTATTCTTATTTTTATTCATATTCTATATTGTACAAAATAACAGAAAACATAGATCTATACAAATAAATAAAATTGAAGTGTCTGTTTGTAATGTCAAAATAACAGCTTTTTACTAAATGCATATGAAAGTATGAACGTTACATATAACAAAAAATCAATTTTTAAATTTTTTGTCTGTCTGTCTGTCCATCTGTCTGTCTGTCCGTCTGTCTGTTTGTTCCGGGTAATCTCCGAAACGGCTACACCGATTTGGACGGGACCTTCACTGGCAGATAGCTGATGTTATAAGGAATTACTTAGGCTACTTTTGTTTTAATAAAATAATTAGGGTTCCGCGTAAAAAAAATAAAACCCTTGATATCCAATATATATATTCTATGTCGAAGTACTCTAAATTTCTTTTAAATTAAACGCGGGTGAAACCGCGGGTCCCAGCTAGTTATTAAATAAAATAAAACTTGATGTTCAAAGTACGAACGGTCATCTTCCCCGGGGAGATTGTAAAGGATCCCCCGAAACGTCCCTGTGCGTTGTAGTGTGCTGCGCACACAGCGGCACGTAACCACATGCGCGCTACCGTCTTCTCGTGGGTCTCTCGGTGAAGAATAAGGGGCCAAACACCAATCGGTCAGTGGTCACTATGACAAAAGTGCATTTCAGTGATAAACAGCGGCAGGCGGCAACGGCACGAGTTTCATGCGTAATATGATATTTGACGTTTTGCGATCGAACGCGCGACCCTGGCTTGCCACCATCTTTGCTGTCACTCATGCCATTGTTTTATAGCTAATGGAGAAGAGAGCACGGAGGGATCCCAACGAGTTGGCTACCAATGCTGGCCGGCTACCAATCCTGACCATGACTTGTTAGCGGATGGATGGCCGCAAATATTTTTTAAACGTTGCCCCCCACTAGGATTTCTCCTGTGTCGTGGGTGCGTTTACAGACATGAATTCCACATACAATACACCCAGACCCGGAACAACTACCTGCAGATCATACAAATATTTGTTCCGTGCGGGAATCGAACCCACGACCCGGAGCGCAGCAGTCAACTGTATCAGCCACTGCACCAACCGTAATATTAATTATTGTAATTGAGTCGTAAGGTTTTAATTAGAGTAAATAAAATTTAAATCTAAACAGCCAAGAGCTCATCTATGAATGGCAATTTATGGTGATTTGATTAAAAGACTGCGTGCCTAAGCATGGCGAAATAGTAGTGGATGTTACGAAATTCTATGTCATCATTTCGGCCGAATGAAGTCCACTGCTGGACACAGGCCTCCCCCAAAGATCACCACAACCACCGATATGGATGTGTTATGGGCTCGTTGGGGGGTTTTGCCATAATCACCACGATTGGCAGGCGGGTTGGCGATCGCAGTTGAGTTGTTAATGTATTCGAAGAACGCTGCTGCCCATCCTCCGGCTAATCCTTTAGTCGACTTTTACGACAGCCATGGGAGGAGATGGGGTGGTGGCATTCTGAGCCGGCACCACACGGCTAAGCCGGCACTACACGGCTATATAATTCTATGTAGCTACCCGGAATAAGGAATTGTGCCTTACAATAGACGTCAGTGAGATGTTAGTCCACATTAGATGTCTGAGGAACTCTTAGATGAATAGAACCATGATAATGGTATACTATATTTTATGATGAGGTCATTATTTATAAATCTATTTTTAATTAAATAATAATCGTATAGTCCATTATTACTGTAATTTATAATTGTCATTCAAATCACACGTGTTCGATTAAATTAGAAAAAAATATTTGGAAGTTAAAAATGTGTAGAGTCCGGGTTAAGAATATAGCACCACTCCATCTCCCGTGGATGTCGTAAAAGGCGACTAAGGGACTCTTAGTCAGAGGTAAGGTCAGCAGCATCCCTTCTGTGAAACAGTAGTCATTCTGCGCTCATTAACCCGCCTGCTAAGCGTGGTGAGTACTGGCAAATTCCCCCCAAATAACGACACAACAGGCTGGACGTTGTGGAAACATATGAGGACGGCTTTTGTTCAACAGTGGACATCCTTCCGCTGATGTGCTGTGATGCTGAGATATGTGTAAATCTATACTAGTAGTATAATAAAGCTGAAGAGTTTGTTTGCTTGTTTGAACGCGCTAAACTCTGGAACTACGAGTCGGATTATAAAAAAATATTTTTGCATTTGATAGCCCAGTTTTTAAGGAAGGTTATAGGCTATTTAACATAACGCTACGACCCTTAGGAGCTGAGCAAAAAGTTAAAGATGACAGAAATAACGCTAAGTGAAAACGAAGCACTAGCACGGGCGGGCGATGCGACGCATTGGGTCACCGACAAGAACCGAGCATTAACGAGAAGAGCCGAACTGTGCTTGTCATGTCGACGTACTCTAAATTATATATAAATCATCCGATTTCTTTCAAATTAAACGGCGGGTGATACCGCCGGGCACTGCCAGTGTTAAATAAATGAATAACATTTAAGCAAACAGATTACAAATAATAATTTTTAGACAACTGTTTTTAATTTAACGATAACTTGTTTAAAAGCTTATTTTATTATGTTGCGCCGTAGGTATACAATGTCCGAGATGTCTGCTTATGACCCTTAATAACATTAACTGTATGTATTCAAGGTTTGTAACATAGAATCTTGATTTTTACATTTAAAATTAACGGCGGGTGAAACCGCGGGACACTGCTAGTGTTAAATAAATGTTATTCATATATAATACTAATAATAGCCTTTATTTCAGGCATATAAATAAAGCTGAGCAAAATTGAAAATGCATTTTGTTAAATCGTTAATATTGGGTGTATCAAAGCCATAATATACATATTTCATTAGAACAGTGAGTTTATTGTTATATCGAGATGTTGTCTGCAGCGAAAGTGCATCCATGGATACAAAATCGCTTAGTGTACACTGCTTATGAAATATATTAATTGATGTCCGTTCGTCCCGCGACGATAGGCCTCCTCTAATTCCCTCCATTTTGTCCTATCCCGTCCTAGTCCAAATTCTTCCCGCTACCGCTATGATTTCATCTTCCAATCTTCTAAATTGTCGTCCTCATTTTCTTTTTCTATCCCTTGGGTACCACGTCATCATAGTTTTGCTCCATTTATCCTGCCCTCTTGCCGTATGTCCTGCCCATTTCCATTTCAGTTCCTTTATCTTTACTGTGACGTCCTTTATTTTGGTTATCTTCCTAATTAGTTTGTTCCTCATTGTGTCACTTTAACTTTTCCCCATCATACTTGTTTCCATGGCATGCTGGCATGTTTCTAACTTTGCAGCATGGGCTTTCGTAAGAGCCCATGTTTGGGAACCATATGTGAGAATCGGCAGCACACAAGTGTCGTATAGTTTTCTCTTTATTATTATTTTTGTTTGTTTATTTTTCATAATTTCCTGGCAAGACCTCTTCCATGCATTTTCAAACCGTCTTTCTATTTCCTTTGTTGTTAATTACTTTTACAATTACTTGGTCTAGATATTCATATTCTTGAACATAGTCTATGCTATGTTATCTACTGTGATGGGTTCTTCTATGCTGTTTTCACGGCGGGTGAAACCGCGGGGCACTGCTAGTGTTAAATAAATGAAAAACATTTAATCAAACAGATTATAAATAATAATTTTTAGGCTACTGTTTTTAATTTAACGATAACTTGTTTAAAATCTAATTTTATTATGTTGCGTAGTAGGTATACAATGTCCGAGATGTTTGCTTATGACCCTTAATAACCTTAACTGTTTATACTCAAGGTTTATAACATAGAATCTTGGTTTTAACATGTCACGAATGTCGAGACACAAATAGTATTGCCATGAATTATGTTTTTCTATGAAAATATTATCCAAAGACAGCTGCTAGTGTAGTCTGGATGAAGTTTTTGGAGTGGAACTGAAATCCTTTGGGTGCGATGAGTGTTTTAAGGTCAAAGGACATGGGTGGTTTTGGGCATGACCTGTTATAGAAACCAAAGCTTAACCTTGAATAAGTGTAAATTTTTATATTTTGTTTCGTTATTTATCTTTGAGATTAACAATGAAATATTATAGTATTATAATATTTAATTGTGAATATTATTTCATATATAATATGATTTTATTGTAGTAACGTCAACACACAATAAACTTCAGTAGTTTAGCGCTAAATTAAATCTTTAATGTAACAGAAACTAGACCAATTAACAGATGTCAGGAACGCATTCTCTTGGCGGCTGCATTACATATAACCGTAGCCGTGTGGTTCAGAATACCGCCATCCCATGTAGTAAAAGGCAACTATGGGATTAACCGGAGGATGGGCAGCAGCATCCTTCGAGTACATTCATTACTCAACTGCGATCGCCAACCCGTCTGCCAAGCGTGGCGATTATGGCAAATACCCCCCAATGAGCACACAACACAAACCCATACCGGTCGTTGTGGCAATCTTTGGCGACGCTTCTGTCCAGCAGTGGACGTTTTTCGGCTGAAATAATGTATTTGTAAAACGGTTTAAATCATTATTTTCTTACTGAACCGACATAATGTAATCCGTTACTATTAAAACATAGATTATGTTTCTATTAGGTTCTCCCTTAGAAATAAGGTGAGAATTTACACCACCGCATTCGACCCATCATGACCTATGCCAGCCCAGGGTTCGCACACGCTGAATCTGGCTAACTCCAAACCCGTTTCATGCGCAAGGCCACCGGAGCGCCTTGGTACATGCGAAATGACCAACTCCATTTCGATCTTAACTTGCCGACCATCAGGCAATTTATGAAACAAGCATCTAAACGCTATCTGGATTCTGCCCTGTCCCACCCAAATCCCCTTGTGGTATCAGCCACCGATTACCCGCCCGAGGGTTCTGGTCGATCCAGACGACAAAATCACGTTAGATTACATAAAGAGACTCGCGTTGTCTCATTCACTTAACACCCGACCGTTTCACCGCCCTCGCCGCCGTGGATGCTCGCCTCACCGACGTCGCGGAGGCCTATCGCCGCGTCACCTTCCCGTTCAAGTTAGCACTTATCCCTCCCGTCTCTTGCTCGCGCCGGCCCGTGCCGAGCCTGCAGTTTTAAATGTCCCCTAATACTTACGGTACCTCATCTTTTACATTTTAATCCTGAGTTAAAGATACTCTTTCTCGACATGTTTTACGTCAACCATGTGATCGAAGTCGAGGGCACTGCCAGTATTTACATAATTTGTATATACATAACAATATTTACTATGTACAATATTTCCTTGAAAACGAAACACTTATTGATCTGACATACATTTTAACAACTGAGACGGAAATATATTTCCATCTCTGTTCACTACTTGAGGATACAAATAAGATACCTACGTTTGAGTATATTATGCAGTTGGTTACATAACAAATATCGTAGGATTAGGAGAAAATCGTTGGGCAAATATTTATGCACGAATATGCCAATGTTATGACGACAACTGCGACAGTAAGCATTTACGTAATATCGTGCTAAAGACATTATGGGCAGCAGTTGCAATTCCGGGACGGTTCAGGAAATTGGAAGACCCATCATATCAGCCAAAGGATGTCCACTGCTGAACAAAGGCCTCCCCCATAGATTTCGTCAATTGTGTCAAGTTGGGGTTGAGGGGAATTTGCCAATACTCACCACGCTCGGCAGGCGGGTTGGTGAGCGCAGGATGGCTACTGATCTACAGAAGGGACGCTGCTGCCCATCCCTCTGGTTTAGAGTCCCTTAGTCTTCTTTTTACGACATCCACGGGAGGAGATGGAGTGATGCTATATTCTTAATTTGGACCCCATTGGAAATACCCGCTACCACCTTAGTAAGCACTATCGAGAATGCCTCGTACACATATATTTGGGTAAATTGTTTTTTTATTCGGCTCAGTGGAAATTCTTAATGAACTTCCTCCGCCCCGGGGAAGGACGGAGGGGCATGCCGGACTCCTGCCGGCTAAACCTACTGGGGCGGTCGTCTTCGGCCCTAAAGGGGGCTCCGTATGATCACACTAGACCCCCAGTATAAGCTGCTCCCAGGTGATTCCCCCTACGCCTAGCAAGAGCGTCGCAGTCACACAATATGTGTAACATTGGATCTTTTTCTTCCCAGCAGTATACATCGTGCTCAGTTTCATTCTGTGAAGGTGCTTATTGGTACCAAAGAGCTCTGTAGATTTTTGAGACACCTTTTCTACTATCTAAGATAAAATAAAAATCTACTACTACTACTCTAAAATGGTAAACACTATAAGTAGTTCTAAATGGCTTGAGTTTACTCAAATTGTCCCCTCCTCAGTCGTCTGCGTACAGGTATAGTGGTTGGTGTGTTTTTGTAGGTACGCGCGTAAGTACAAGTAAACAAGTACAGATAGTAAATAAAAAAAAATTAATAAAAAAAATACCGACTTCAAAACCCCAACCACGGTTTATGCAGACCAACGAGAAGTTATATTTTTGTCATTTTCAGTGGTTTTAATATTTTTATATCGTGTAGGTTGAAGTCGGTATTTTATTTTGTTAAGAAATTTTATTTGTTTCTTTTTAGTTTAAATATATGTACCAACTTCTTCAAATTTGGTTCAGTATTTAACACTAAAAATAAGAATGACTTAAACCGGTTAACACAATATATGTTCATCAAAATCTTACGGATTTACAGTAGTACAACATTTTCCGATAAGAAAATTGTACTGTGAAAATTTAAATAACAATTGTATTGCTTGAAAACATTTTAGTTTTTAATAGAATAAAGACTTATCAATGAGTAAAGTAACTATTCACAAATAAATTGAGTTAAAAAAAAACTAGAAAAGGAATTTTTCTTTACAAGAGGCTTAAAAATCTGTGTCAAGGTAGAGATTTTTCGATACTTCGGAAAATATTGTACTACTGTAAATCCGTAAGATTTTGCTGAACATATATTGTGTTTTTTTGGTAGGTATTGACCCAAGCTATACATACTACAGCTATATAATACACCCTGTATATAAAAACCAGGCACGCGAAAATAGCCTCATATTTTGGTGTTGCCAAATGTAGGTTGAGCAACTGCATCTCCCTCGATATGTATGCGAGAAGCTAATGATAAATAGCCATTACTTCATGGTGTATGTTTTTGGAGATAATCGGTGACGGTATAAAAGTTTACAAACAATACGGTACAAAAAATGCCATATTATTTATTGGTACCGGATTTGAAAACCGCATACAAAAACTACTTTTGTTCGCGTTAAGATTCATACATGGATTTATAGGAAATTCTTTTTTTGCGTTATAACCTCGGAAATGAATTGGCCGGATTTCACGTGACTTTAAACTGAAGGCTATTAACTTATTATTGAAGGGCTTGGAATTGGCGGTCAAAGCAATGCCACTATTTATCATAATGTTCCGGTCTATTAACAAGGTCTGCTATGCATATTGCACACAAACCTCATAAATGTGTACCGCTGAAAATCAGCGTTTTCGTAGACTGTTAGAACAGAATTTTTTTGTTGGTGCCATTTCCGTCACCATTCAACTGGTTACACATTGCGTGTATCGACTGTCCTCGGTGTTATGATTCTAAGTTTATTTAGTGATTAGGTCCTAAGATACCTCCTTCTGTGGCAGCGTCATGCTCCAGAAGGAGACTACAGAGCGGGATCGGGAAAGGTCATTGTCAGCTAGGATTAGCAGGACAAGGTCCTGTCGGGGTAAAACTGCCTCGGTGCCAATGTCCAACACTCCTTCGAACGCGGACACGAGTCGCCAGCGTACAGAACGAGGATTGCCCATACCAAGCGATTCCCGGGACGATGGCGGAACGCATGTGGTCATGTGCCGATATTTGCGCAACACGGATCATTGCCAGCTCCGAGAGATGTGCCTGAGCAGGGGGACCTCTGCACAGCCACCCCCTTTCTGCTACAGCGAGTGATCGCTTTACACCAAACTCCTCTAAGCTGTGCCTAAAGGCGTGGCGCTAACGGGTAATGGGTAACGTATTCGGTTATTTTTTTCGAGAATCTGGATCTGAACCGTCCAAGCGGAATAAGCCAGTAAGAGTCCAGCATATCCCTCCGTCCTTCCCGAAGCGGACGGAGTCTATGATGGATTTCTCAGTGGGAAACCAAAAAAGGTCATATTGAAACGACGGAAGGCCTAGAAGTAATTGTTCCGAGTTTGGTTGTTTCTATATCAGCCAGAAAGGGTCTACTGCTGAACAAACGCTTTCCCCATAAGACGACCGGTTACATGCCATGTGTCGTCATTTTGGGGGGATTTTAGAAGCACTCACCACGCTTGGCAGGCGGGTTGGTGAGCGCAATATGACTATTGTTCAACAGAAGGGACATTGCTGCCCATCCCTCTGGTTTAAGTCCCTTAGTCACCTTTTATGATATCCATGGATGGGTAATGGAATGTATGTTCTTAATCTGAGGGCCAATTCTCGTAATTAATTTACACTATGACTGAAACTTGACCGAACTGAGATTAAATTATGAATTGACCGAAAATATGGTATTCTGCTACTCTTAAAGTTCAGTCAGATTTCAGTATAATCTCGATCTAGTCTCATTTCGATCTCAATTTTGACGTTTATCTAATGAAAATTTAGTACATGTGACAGTTTTAGCAGAATACCGCTTTGACTTCGATCAACATTCGATCAATTTTCGATCTCATCTCAGTGTAAGTTCACGTTTGACGTTGTTTGTTAGTTTAGGAGAATAACATACATTTTAAACACTGAGACTAGATCGGAACTATATTTTGGACATTTTAAAATTACGATAATTGGCCTTCTGGACACAACACGGATTGTATGTAGAGGTACAATAATATTTAAAAAAAAAGAACGACTTTAAAAACCCTACACGATATAAAAATACTAAAACCACTAAAAAGAAAATAAAACCTTTATTTATGAAGTCGAGTGGGGTGAGGTATAAAATATAATTTCTTTGATCTGCGTGACCATGGTTGGGGCATACCTGGCCCCGCCCGACTTCATTAATAAAGTTTTTTTTGTCTTTTTAGTGTTTTCAGTAATTTTATATCGTGTAGGGATTTTGAAGACAATATTTTTTTGTTAAAAATGTTATTTGTTGTTTTGAGTGTAAATAAATGTAAAAACTTTTTCCAATTTAGGTATTAGTAAATCGTAACCAACCCGAGATACCTGCTTATATTAATAAGTAGGCAGTCCCAACTCAGAGAGAGTATTTAACACTAAAAATAAGATTGACTCAAATCGGTTATCTAATCTATGAGGAATCGCAACTATTAAGACATCATCTAGATAAGTGCAGTCGAATTATTATAGGTACATGTTTGTTTAAGTTGGTTACAAAACTTCTCAATCAAATGTAATGAAATGGGACCATTTCGAAAGCATTTTGCGCCTAATGAAGAAATAATTTCTGAAATCGGTCTACAAATGTCGGAGTAATCGGTGTACATACATAAAGAAAAAAATACGCACCGAATTGAGAACCTCCTCTTTTTTGAAGTCGGTTAAAAATAGCATCGCTTACTAGAAAGGAAATACTAAATTTTTCAAGTGTACACAATTTTTGCAACGCGTCATACTTAATTATGTCGAATAAAAACGCGAACATCTCACCTTTGAACTCTGTTACCAACAAAACTGTAGACAACAAAGATCAAAAAGTTTCTATTATATTCTATTGACGTTTAATGAGCAAAAAATTACATTTAATAGATACATTCAAATAGCTTCTTACAGAACAAAGATTTTTCATAATCAAAATAATGAACGTAACATTTATGTCCATGAATAGATTTTTATCTCAGAAAAGCGCAGAATTGTGATGTATTTTTTTCATTTTAACGTTTGAGGAAACGTAATTGGGTGTTTTTTATCAGACTGCCCCAAAAGGAGGGTAATATCTTTCAACTGTATATATCTACGAGGGTCACACTGAATGTTTTTAGAATGGCCAGTAGGAAAAGTTGCCGACGAAAAATTGATTTAAATTTCGAATAAAGAACTCTTTGGGTAGCTGTAGATGTGCATTGAATTAATAATATGTCATTTTTTTACAAATTGGCGGCAATTTATAAAGTGCGTGTTGTGCGTCGAAATTAATTTGATTAGAGAAAATGTTTGCTCCTTCTTTATTTTTTTACTTTCGTTGCGGTCTTAATCAACAACTATATTATAATAGAATTTGATTTGCATTTCATGATGAATCCCTATTTCATGCCACTGTTTATAACTGGTTTACTGAGTTTAAACGTGTTCGAAGCAATCTCACTGATGATTTGCGCGAAGGATGTCCTTCTACGGCGACCACTAAAGATAACGTGAGTGCTGTGCGGCCAGTGATGGAAGCTGATAAAAGATTGACATATCAACGTATCCGGGCAAGTTTAGGGTTTGGTATGAGTCAAGTGCAAAAAGTCTTACACGAACATTTAGGCATCAGAAGGCTTTGAACCAGAAGCGTACCCCTTAGGATCCAAAAATGCCGTCATTGATGCGATGATTTTTGGTGAATCGAATGCTGTGTTTGTCATCATCACAGGTGATGAAAGCTGGATACATTGTTACGAGTCCAAAACCAAAAGACAATCTGCCCGATCGATGTTTCCAATTGAAGATTTGCTAATAAAAGTAAAGAAAGGCAAGGGAAACACATGATTGTCTTATTATATGGACGGATGGGTCAGAGGATAAAATGATTGTTACTACAGATTGGTATTTTGGTATTAGTATATTTTTTGGTATTTGGTATTAGTATATTTTTTGGTATTTGGTATTAGTATATTATTTGGTATTAGTCATTGTTGTCTTGCTGTCTTGGAAAATGTTTGACAGCAGCGCCCAAGAAGCAGGATCGTCCTCCATCGCGACAACGCTCTGTCTCACTCCGCCAGACGCATAATCTAATATTTGTCTATGGAAGGTGTGGAATTAGTGAGTCATCCTCCTTATAGTGACTGACACCTTGCGACTTTTATGTATTCCCCAAAATAAATGATCAACTCAGAGGAATTCGCTTTATGAACTGCAAAGATACCGTAGCTGCTTTCGAAAAAAACGCTAAAATATCCCTAGAGAAGAGTGGACTCACTGCTTCAGTCAATGGTTCCATCACATGCAACGGTACTTACAAAGAAACGGAAACTACTTCGAAAAACGTTTTTGATTATCTAAAACTTTTATTGTGCCCCTTGTACCATGCAGACACATCGACAGACGTTCTAACGGCCGAAATTAATAATCCATCTAATCAAGAATCTTTCCATTTGAGATTTTTGAATTTCATCTGTTTTTGGGATATGATCACATTTAATACAAAAAACGGACAAATTCTTAATTACAAATTCCAAGATTTTGGATTAGATTAATTATTAGTTTCGGCCGTAAATGGACTTTCTTTAAAACTGAATGTCATTCGTTAAAATATGATGTATCATTTGGATATAAATAAAGATGTTCTTGATGAATAGATTATATTTATTATAAAAACACAAAAAATACCTTTGTTTGTGATTCAGTTGTTTACGCTTAAGGTTTACGTTTTTTCTATATTTGGATTTTCCTTATCGATGGCGATCTAAACAATACTGTGTACGTCAATGATGGTCATTGAGCTTTTTGTTGGGTTCGTGGCCACTAGGGGATTTACTGTAAGACTCCGATGAGACGTGCCACATCACAGCGGTAAAAATGTCGCCGGGCAGAGGCTAGGTATCGTTGCCACTGCTTAAAGTTGCATTGTGACAGTGAGAGAAAAAAAGACGCAAAACGAAAACATATTAACTACTATAATATTAAAATTATCTGATGTCCATCTTTCATTCATTTTCATCCTTCTTCTTTCTGCCCTGGAACAAGATACTTCAATCGGCGCAATATGAAATATTCCAAAGCTTTTGGAAAAAGGGTTTACAGTCGGCCGCCTATTTTTTTTTTTAGGCTTGTATCCTGCAGTGGGTTTTATTTGGCTGAAATGATGATGATGATATTATAGTATATATATATTTTTTTTTAATTTTACCCCACACTAGGATTTCTCCTGTGTCGTAGGTGCGTTTACAGACATGGAATTCAACATACAATACACCCAGACCCGAAACAACTACCTGCAGATCATACAAATATTTGTTCCGTGCGGGAATCGAACCCACGACCCGGAGCGCAGCAGTCGACTGTATCAGCCACTGCACCAACCGTGCCGTCGTTTTGCTGGCTAAGAATACCACCACCCCATCTCATCCCGTGGGTGTCGTAAAAGGCGACTATGGGATTAGCCGAAGGATGGGCATTAGCATCCTTCGAGTACATTAACAACTCAACTGCGATCGCCAACCCATCTGCCAAGCGTGACGATTATGGCAAAACCCTCCAATGAACAACACAAACCCATACTGGTCGTTGTGACAATCTGGAAGCTTCTATCCAGCAGTGGACGTTTTCCGGCTGAAATGATAATGATATGTTGTCTATTTTATTAAAACCCCTGACCATTATCAATATTCCTGACGGAACGTAAAATATGAAATGATATTGACATGAAAATTATAATAATTTAGTTTATTAAGAAAATCAATTTGAGCAATGGTATCAGAATCTAAAGACTTGACTGACATTGGAAATATTTAAAGTTTTCATCTATACAAATAAATAAAATTGAAGTGTCTGTTTGTAATCTATACAAATAAATAAAATTGAAGTGTCTGTTTGTAATCTATACAAATAAATAAAATTGAAGTGTCTGTTTGTAATCTATACAAATAAATAAAATTGAAGTGTCTGTTTGTAATCTATACAAATAAATAAAATTGAAGTGTCTGTTTGTAATCTATACAAATAAATAAAATTGAAGTGTCTGTTTGTAATCTATACAAATAAATAAAATTGAAGTGTCTGTTTGTAATCTATACAAATAAATAAAATTGAAGTGTCTGTTTGTAATCTATACAAATAAATAAAATTGAAGTGTCTGTTTGTAATCTATACAAATAAATAAAATTGAAGTGTCTGTTTGTAATCTATACAAATAAATAAAATTGAAGTGTCTGTTTGTAATCTATACAAATAAATAAAATTGAAGTGTCTGTTTGTAATCTATACAAATAAATAAAATTGAAGTGTCTGTTTGTAATCTATACAAATAAATAAAATTGAAGTGTCTGTTTGTAATCTATACAAATAAATAAAATTGAAGTGTCTGTTTGTAATCTATACAAATAAATAAAATTGAAGTGTCTGTTTGTAATCTATACAAATAAATAAAATTGAAGTGTCTGTTTGTAATCTATACAAATAAATAAAATTGAAGTGTCTGTTTGTAATCTATACAAATAAATAAAATTGAAGTGTCTGTTTGTAATCTATACAAATAAATAAAATTGAAGTGTCTGTTTGTAATCTATACAAATAAATAAAATTGAAGTGTCTGTTTGTAATGTCAAAATAACGGCTTTTTACTAAATGCATATGAAAGTATGTACGTTACATATCACAAAAAAACTATTTTTAATTTTTTTGTCTGTCTGTCTGTCTGTCCGTCTGTCTGTTTGTTCCGGGTAATCCCCGAAACGGCTGGACCGATTTTGACGGGACTTTCACTGGCAGATAGCTGATGTTATAAGGAATAACTTAGGCTACTTTTATTTTAGAAAAATAATTAGGGTTCCGCGCAAAAAACATAAAACCGCGACACTGGTCGTTGTGTGACTAAGTGAACTCTAAGCAATTACCTTGTGTTCATGTAACCATCGTAGTGCGCGGGCAACGCATCTTAAGGTGTGTGCATATAAAACCATGTGGTTTACCCGCCGCCTGCAGACAATCCTAAGTGCTTAATAGTACGCACAGGGTTCCCAACTCCCTTTGTCTACGATACTAACGGGATGAGAAGGGGTAGCCCTTATCTGTGACTCGGAGCTACATGGGCTATCATCTGCTATTCTGTGAGAACTCACTAGTAAACTCACTCGTGAATCCGCGGTGAAAAGTAGTAAAAACAATACGAAATTAGAGATTTTACTTCGGATTCAGAAGTGAGCTTGCTAGTGAAGCAAACTCGAGTAGAACTCACTAGCAAACTCACTTCTAAATCCGCAGTGAAATCGCTAATATCATCTTGTTATTGCTACTTTTTACTTCGGATTCTTATATGAGTTTGCTTCACTAGCAAGCTCACTTCTAAATCCGCAGTGAAATCGCTAATATCATCTTGTTATTGCTACTTTTTACTTCGGATTCTTATATGAGTTTGCTTCACTAGCAAACTCACTTCTAAATCCGCAGTGAAATCGCTAATATCATCTTGTTATTGCTACTTTTTACTTCGGATTCTTATATGAGTTTGCTTCACTAGCAAGCTCACTTCTAAATCCGCAGTGAAATCGCTAATATCATCTTGTTATTGCTACTTTTTACTTCGGATTCTTATATGAGTTTGCTTCACTAGCAAACTCACTTCTAAATCCGCAGTGAAATCGCTAATATCATCTTGTTATTGCTACTTTTTACTTCGGATTCTTATATGAGTTTGCTTCACTAGCAAACTCACTTCTAAATCCGCAGTGAAATCGCTAATATCATCTTGTTATTGCTACTTTTTACTTCGGATTCTTATATGAGTTTGCTTCACTAGCAAACTCACTTCTAAATCCGCAGTGAAATCGCTAATATCATCTTGTTATTGCTACTTTTTACTTCGGATTCTTATATGAGTTTGCTTCACTAGCAAACTCACTTCTAAATCCGCAGTGAAATCGCTAATATCATCTTGTTATTGCTACTTTTTACTTCGGATTCTTATATGAGTTTGCTTCACTAGCAAACTCACTTCTAAATCCGCAGTGAAATCGCTAATATCATCTTGTTATTGCTACTTTTTACTTCGGATTCTTATATGAGTTTGCTTCACTAGCAAACTCACTTCTAAATCCGCAGTGAAATCGCTAATATCATCTTGTTATTGCTACTTTTTACTTCGGATTCTTATATGAGTTTGCTTCACTAGCAAACTCACTTCTAAATCCGCAGTGAAATCGCTAATATCATCTTGTTATTGCTACTTTTTACTTCGGATTCTTATATGAGTTTGCTTCACTAGCAAAGTCACTTCTAAATCCGCAGTGAAATCGCTAATATCATCTTGTTATTGCTACTTTTTACTTCGGATTCTTATATGAGTTTGCTTCACTAGCAAACTCACTTCTAAATCCGCAGTGAAATCGCTAATATCATCTTGTTATTGCTACTTTTTACTTCGGATTCTTATATGAGTTTGCTTCACTAGCAAACTCACTTCTAAATCCGCAGTGAAATCGCTAATATCATCTTGTTATTGCTACTTTTTACTTCGGATTCTTATATGAGTTTGCTTCACTAGCAAGCTCACTTCTGAATCCGAAGTTAAATCTCTAATTTCGTATTGTTTTTACTACTTGTGCTGTTGTACGTTTCGATGTTCAGTTATTCCGCGTAGTTCCCGGCAAATAAACGATCACCCTTCTCCACCCATGGATGTCATAAAATGTGACTTAGGGGCCATTCATTAATTACCTAAGGATCATTTTGCCGATTTTTGAGCCCATGTAAGGGTACATAAGGTTTTTGAACCCCCTCCTTCTCCTCTCTCTTCTTAAGTAAGATTCCATCTCGTTTTTCAGAAAAATAAAATGTTGTTAGAAGAGGATCAGTTTGAAGTAAATCGAAGATTTTTAATTAACAGTTAATTTAGGTTATATTTGTATAAATATAATCAGATATTATTATTAGATTATTATTATTAGACAGACTAGATCTTTAGAATATCATTATTATAATTAAAGTAAGTTTTTAATATTAAATTAATCTTGAAGAAAAAAAATTACACAGTAAAATTTTAATAAACAATAAAAAATTGTAAAACAGCATGTAGTTTGTGGTGCCCGCTACGAATAGCACCACCCCATCTCATCCCGTGGGTATCGTAAAAGGCGACTATGGGATTAGCCGGAGGATGGGCAGCAGCGTCCTTCGGGTACATTAACAACTCAACTGCGATCGCCAACCCGCCTACCAAGCGTGGTGTTTAGGGCTAAATCCCCCAATGGGCACACAACACACCTGTATCGGTCGTTGTAGTGATCTTTGGAGGAGGCCTATGTCCAGCAGTGGATCGATCACCTATCCGGCTGCCAAGCGTGGTGATTATGGTGATATTATGATCGCTCATTGTAGTGAACATTAGGGCGCCCATTTTTAGCAGTTTCGGGCTGATGTGTGCGTGTGTGTTTGTATACATACCTATACACAAAAGGCCCAACTTCCACGAGCTTTGGTTTTTCTCCGTTTTCTAAGAAACCCTGAGGGTTAGTCACGTTGAAGATATATACTTTAGTTAATCTTATAACTCCTGGTTTGTGCCAGTAACTGTAGCTCAATGATCCATTCCATAATTTTAATTCCTGTAACAAAGAGACATCTAATTAAAAAACTTTCACAGCAACATTAACCACGTTTAAAGTAGGTTATTTTCTTATAAGTTTGGCCAGGATTCCAAGTCCTTTGGCCATTAAAGAAGATTGGCTTCAGTGCTTCCAGACCGCGAAACTAAAATTACAGCCCTATCAACTGAAAAATACAGTATATTCCGAAAAAATAGTAGACGGCCATTGTTTTTATTAATTTTAAATTAATATTGCAGTAGGAAGTAAGGTTACCAACTCTCCCGGAATCCCGGAATTGGGCGTTTGGAGCGGACCCAAAATCTCTCGGATCTCATTCCCTATCAGTCTTTGCATCAGGTGCTAACTACTCTGCAATCAAGTTCGGCAAACGTTGTCATCATAAATAAAGGAATGTGCAATATAGTACAAGATTTGATAACAATCGATTGAACTATCTACTTTTTCGTGAGTGGCTCAAAATACTAGATGTTACCCCGCTGAATATAAATTAGGCAGAACCAATAGTTCAGTAAAATACGAAGGTAAAAGAGCTCACTAACGAGTTAAGGAACTTTGGTCAAAAGTGTGCACAAATTTCTAATATATAAAAAGTTTGATGATTTACCATCCCTAATCAAAATGGATTGCAAGCTGCTCGCTATGTAAATAAAAACATCTATAAGAACAAATAAAAATCTGGATGTAAATCTTTCGAAAGTGCAATTACTTTTTATTAATAAACATTTGATTTTGATTGTTTGCGTTATATGTCACAGGGAAATTATGAAAACGAAGATTTCATTAAATCCCAAGGTTGATGATCAATTTACGGAAGATGAATCAGATCCACCTGGGATAAATTAGGTTAGAAGTTATTAACTAGCTATTAGTTAGCTCTACTGAACTTCGCTTTCGCATTAACCTTCGTGGTTATAAACAGCTAAGGGATTTGATCAAATCATTTACTTTCTTTAGGGATATCACCCCACAGAGCTATAATTTTAACATCTCCCGTGAATTGATCATCTACCTAAGGGATTTGATCAAATCTCCTTTTTTATCATCTCGCTGCAACATATATATGCCTCTGGCATTGCAGTCACGTCGAGAAACGGTGTGCCGTATCACATACTACAAAAAGTGCATTATTTGACACATCGTCACCAAACTGTGAAATTGATGTGTCAATTGGAGCGCCTACTAAGCTCTTTTTGATGTGGTGCCCCGCAACGTGTTAACTGCTAAATTCAAGAATACCTACGGCATAAGAATCTTTAAAAGATAGATGTCAGACAAAACTATTTTGATCAAAAGCTAAATAAACACGAACGACGAGCAAACAAATATCTTTTTATCGAATCGATAAAAAAATATTATAAATGACGCAAGCGACGATCATAAATAATGTGACTATGGATTGACGGCAATAACATGTCATACAAGTTATACCAATTAATTTTCATTTGTTTTATTAGTCAAACAGATTTTCGATAGTCTGTTTAACGACTTTTGATTTCATAAAAATCATTTTAAATTTTCCTAGTTTTGTCATTTTAGGATGTCCTGCATATTCTATACTATACTGGGTGTAAGTAACATCGTAAGGAGAATTGATACCATGAATTCAGTACATGACTCTGGAACAATACAATACTCTTTATTGTACACCAAAAATAAGATCCAATACAGAAAAAGATATGTACAAAGGGCGGTCTTATCGCTCACGGCGATTTCTGCCAGACAACCTTCAAACCTGGAACCCTCAGCGTTAATATATGCCAATGATTTTCTTCAATTTTTTTATTTTCTTACCAGTTTATTTAACTGATATCAGTGTAAAATATTTTTTTTCGTCTACCCTAATGCAATTTTGAATAAAAACACTAACTATTTATTTTCCCATAAAACTGCAATGTAAATAAAAAATAAACGGCTATTGTTTCGCTACAGTTCACGGATGAGGTCATCGCTTGCAGTAGTATTATAATATCTTAACAAAGTACAATAATCACTTAGCGTTTTGATCGCGTTGTTTACGATACATTGCGCGCTCAAAAATGACAAAAACTGAAAACATATGATTTTCCTATTTATTTATTTATTTAGAGTTACCAACATTTGATTACACCCTAACATTACAAGTATCTATATATGAATTAAATGTAGAACCAAGTGTAACAAACAATTATAGATAACTACAGCTTTTACTTAAAATTTAAAGTACAGTCTTAGTGCTAAGTGCTAACGTTGTATAAATATCCTATAATATAGTAGCCTCCAGTGTGATATGGTGGACAGGTATAATTAAAACAATCCAATAAAATAAAATACAAGAAGCGTCTGATGACGCATATAAGGATCCCCCAAAGCGTCCCACGGCAGCGCGTGACCACATGAGACTATAGCTACCTGCTTAACCCTTTCCAGAACTTGAAATCCTGAGAACCTTACAGCTAAGGTACGACAAAGAAGGAATACTTACTCTAAATATAAGGTAGTCCAGCCATGGCACGAAGGATAGTATAATACCCAACACCACGGTGCATATACTAAAGGTAATAACCGCCAAACGACCTGAAACAATAGAGAAATAAAATATATCAATAATCATCAGGACAAGTGACATGTCTGTAATAACGTCTGTTTGTCATATCTATACAAATAAATAAAATTGAAGTGTCTGTTTTTAATGTAAAATTAACAGCTTTTTACTAAATGCACATGAAAGTATATACGGTAATTACAACAGAAAAACAATTATTAAAAATTTTGTCTGTCTGTCTGTTTGTCTGTTTGTTCCAGCAAATGTCCGAAAACGCTGGACCGATTTTGACGGGATTTTCACTGGCAGATAGCTGATGTTATAAGGAGTAACTTGGCTACTGGCGCGGACCTATGCTATATATGGTCTATTGTTGAATTCGGTCTTGTACCAACAACTTATCCCAAAAACAAACTTAACATCGCAGTCCAAAATCATGTATTCCCATACATTCCAACTGCAAACGTAAGTTTGTACGCACAATATTGAAAGATTTACCATGGTATTTTAAGACCATATACATTTTATAAGACCATATATTTGTTCTGTAATCTATAGATATAAAGCTATCATATGACTATTTTCCAAATTTCTTGGCTCAGTCGTTTCGGAGATAAGGGAATGGTCAATTTTCATCTATTTTCTTAAATGACTTCAAAACTAAACATTTTAATATAATAAAATAAATATATTTGAGACCCTCACAACAAGCCCTTCCATTTCATATGTTACACGGTACAGTTTGCAAAACTTTATTCTTTAATTTTCTATATTGCCCCCCAAAAGTGACCCCATATTCAAAATATATTTATTTACGTTACACGTACGTGTTTGGGTCACAGAAATCCATACGTGTACCAAATTTCAACTTAATCGGTCTAGTAGATTCGGAGCAAATTGACTGTGACAGACGGACAGACAGACAGACACACGAGTGATCCTATAAGGGTTCCGCCGTTTTTAACACGCTTTTATTAGCTTGGTATCTTGTATCTATGAATCTATGTAACAGAATTTTTGAACTCGATTTTCATCCCCTTCAAAACGTCAGATTGATTTGAAACTTCGCACACTTATCGAGGACTGATGACAATGCAATAATTTAAAGTTTGTCCTATTATTCTTGCCAGGATCCTCAGGATTAGCGATTACAGATTATTTTTTCATCTCTGATACCCGGAAAAAATTATAAATTTATCGACATACACAAACATGCACAAAAAATAATACCTCGATAAGATGTCGATTCAATTTTCCGCGGCAAGAGTGCGATGAGACTCGAATAGTGTCTCATACTTCAGATGATTGTATCCGTAATGGAGGGAGAATTTGTTAACTTAAACGTCGAAAGGAAGATGCTTGGGTAATTAATTACCACCCGAAGTTATTGAGACTATGGACAGGCACATGGACATTCAGCCCTGCGCAAAACGAAATAAAAACACGTTTTTGTAGATAGCCGAACTAAAAAAATAGAAAATAAATAATAGTTTAAAAAAACAAAAAACACGCTTTTGTAGAAAACCGAACGAAAAAGTAGTTTTTTTTCTTCTATAAGTTTATAATAACAATAGAGTCATCATTTCATTTCGGCCGAATGAAGTCCAATGCTGGACATAGGCCTCCCCCAAAGATCACCAAAATGACTGATATGGGTGTGTTGTGGGCTCATTGGGGGGTTTTGCCATAATCTCCACGCTTGGCGGACGGGTTGGCGATCGCAGTTGAGTTGTTAATGTACTCGAAGGACGCTGCTGCCCATCGTCCGGCTAATCCCTTAGTCGACTTTTACGACACCCACGGGAGGAAACGGGGTGGTGGTATTCTGAGCCGGCACCACACGGCATTCTGAGCCGGCACCACAAGGCAACAATAGAGTGATTAACAAAAAAAAAAAATTGTATAAAAGCATCGGTTTTTTTTTTTGTTTTTTTTTTTGTTGGCCTTCTCGCATACATTTCTGGGAAATGTGGTTGCTTAACCGGTCATTTGCTGGCGAAGCCAAAAGAGGCCTCCAGCCAGGCTTAAATTAAATATTAAAAACTAAGCAACTTTCGCTAAGGGCGCCCCCTGCGGGACACGGACCTCGGCTTAGGGCGTTGCTGGGGACAACAAGCTATTGTTTTGGGGACAGCTGGATCGGTATTATTTAAGTTGTTTTAAGGGACATTTAAAACTACAGGCTCGGCACGGGCCGGCGCGAGCAAGAGACGGGAGGGAGAAGTGCTAACTTGAACGGGAAGGTGACGCGGCGATAGGCCTCCGCGACGTCGGTGAGGCGGTAAAGCATCGGGTGCTTTATCAGCTATTTATCATCTATTAGTTTTTCCTTCGGACGTTCGGAACCCTAATTACAGATGTAGGTATAATTAAGTATAATATAATGTAGGTATAATATAAATAGGTAGATAATTCATTAATAGGAAGTAAAAACACGCGATAATAAGCCTGTCTTCAGCTAATTGTGTGTGACACCGCAGTGTGACCCTTGAGGGATAATAAGCGTCACAGCAACAGTATTTAAGTAGCAATTACCTGTGTAGTAAACAACTATCATGCTACTAATTGCGCAGGGTCAGTAGTCAAGGTGGTTCTGAGAAATAGCGTGTCTGTTGCAGCATAAGGAAGCATTTTCCAACAATTTCCAGCATTAATCAGAGATCGTAGACGTGATAATTTGCGATTAATAGTTTATTGAGACCACTGTGTGATTTTCCCGGAGTGACGTGTGTTATGAGAAGCCTGGCAATTGTGGGCGATGTATATAGCGTTGGTTAATGTAGTTATGAATAAATGTTTGATTAATATTCGCATCTCATCATCAAGGTATCCGTGTGGTTCCGGATTAAGAATAGAGCACCGCTCTATGTTCTCTTGTGGGTACCGTAAAAGGCGACTAGAGACTTAGGCAGAGGGATGGGCAGTAGCGTCCCTTTTGTCATCAGTCAGTTTTGTCAGTTTTGAATCAGTCCTCATTCTGCGCTCACCAACCCGCTTGCCAAGCGATGATCTACGAAGATGATGATCATCATATCAGCCAAAGAACGTCTACTGCTGAAAAAAGACCTCCCCCATAGATTTTCACAATGGTGTTGTCATTTTGGGCATATGCACGGAACAAATATTTGTATGATCTGCATGTAGTTGTTGTGGGCCTGGGTGTATTGTGTGTGAAATTTGTGTCTGTAAACGCACCCACGACACAGGAGAAACCATAGTGTGGGGCAACGTTTAAAAATAAAAATATGCCAGTACTCACCACGCTTGGCAGGCGGGTTGGTAAGCGCAGTATGGATTAATCCACAGAATCGGATGAGCGCACGAAATGGATCACTGCTGCCCGTCTCTTTGGTTTAGAGGCCCTTAGTCGCCTTTACGACGTCCACGGGAGGATATGGGTGCTATATTCTTAATCCGGACACCACAAGGACTATAACTTATGAGAATGTATTAATTGATTATCAATCTGTGGCGAAGTGGCGGATCGATTTGCTTCCGCACGGAATAAATATTTGTATGGTTTGCAGATTACGCATAGCATAATGAAATATTGTGTGTTCATACGAAAGCTGAAAATATATGAAAAATCAGCACCCCGTGTATCTCTAACTCAAGTTCGGCGGCTGACTGTGAGCGAGGATCACGTTTAGTGTGGACCGTCCTTAATTAATTGATTAATATGAGCAGAAAAAATGACAGGTAACAAATAACATACACGTTACAAGAACTGCTCATTATATGACATTACTTTAAAAGACGGGCGTCAGCAGGCTTTTTCCAAGTATTGGATAAGCTTCTAAACAAAGAAGAGGCAGCAAAAAATCTGTGAGGCAACCCAACAAATTGGTCGTGTGATTTGCGGCTATAAATAGATAACCCGCTCTTTTGGAATATCTTAGGAGGCCTCTCAAGGAAAATTCCATATGGATGAGTTCTAGAATTTTCCTCTTCCTAGATAACAGTTTTGTCGCATGCTGCCGCGACAGCGTGCTCAGGCGGATTTTGTGTCGAGCTACTTGTTATGAAAACTGCTCGAGCATCACATACGGTGCGCCACAGCGAAACGACGGCGTAGGATTATCAGTCTGAGTCAGGTACTGTCGGGCACATGAATTGAAGTTTTAGTAAATTCTCCGGGTCCTAAGGCGGTCAAATAAGTTGGTCAATACTTCGGTCTGCTAGGGTATCTCCACTGACACATTTCTGGCTACCCTCATAAAACTGCTTGCATAGCTAACATACTAAGAAAGACCAAACCTTTATTTTGGGCACTGGGCACACGCATTATTAAGTTAATCAAATGTAACTTAAAAGGATTCAGCACAGTGAACCTTAGTCTCTTTTAAACAATGGCGAGTTTGTGGCAAAGTATGTTTGAGAAAAAACAAATGTTATGCAAGTCATAATATATTATTAGGCATAATTTTTGGCTCTAGTGTGATTATACGAGGGCCTGGCCCCCCTTAGGTGCCGAAGATGACCGCCCCAGTGGTTTTATCCGGTAGAACCGAAGAAGTGTCTCTTCGTCCTTCCCTGGGGCGGAGGAAGTTCATGAAGAATTTCCACTGGACACAAAAAAGGCATAATTTATATGTAACAGTATATTGCATGTGGTATTTGCGTATAATTGCCCATGTATTAAGTTTGACATCGTGTCATGTAAACCTAATTGTTATCATCATCATTTCGGCCGAATGAAGTCCATTGCTGGACACAGGCCTCCCCCAAAGATCACCACAACGACCGATATGGGTGTGTTGTGGGCTCTTTGGGGGGTTTTGCCATAACCGCCACGCTTGGCAGACGGGTTGGCGATCGCAGTTGAGTTGTTAATGTACTCCAAGGACGCTGCTGCCCATCCTCCGGCCAATCCCTTAGTCGACTTTTACGACACCCACGGGAGGAGATGGGCCTAACCTGACCTAATTGTTAAGAACAATGCAATAGCTGTTGGTAATCCTAAATAAATGAATAAAGTGCCTCATGGAGATACCGGTACTCACTATTTTCGACCCAGGCTTGAAGCTTAGTTCATACAGATGCAAGTCGGTAGTACTACGCGTTTGCCGTGTGCCAACGTCGGGCGGTAAAAGCGGAGCGCCACTAAATCAGTCCAATCGCTTGTCATACCGTCACGCGACAACATGTACCAGAGGCCATAACTAAACATCAGAAGGCCACTTCTCGCAATTAAACACGTCTTAATACAGTTCTGATCAAGTCTCAAAGTTGAAAATGGCACAAATGATCTCCTAAACTAACAGATAACGTCAAACGTGAATTTAACACTGTAATGAGATCGAAAATGGATCGAAGTCAAAACGGTATTCTAGTAACGTTGTAAACTTATTCTCAGTTCGGTCAACTTTCCGTCATAGTGTAAATTAATAACGAGAATTATTGGCTCTATGATTTCCAAGCGTTCACATTAGTGGTATTATCGTCATCATATCAGCCTCAGGACGTCCATTGCTGAACAAAGGCCTCCCCTTTAGATTTCCACAACGAGCGGTCACATGCCGCTCTCATCCAACGACTCCCAGCGACCTTCACCAGACCGTCTGTCCACCACATTGGAGGGCGTCCCACGCTGCATTTACCGAGAACCTTTTTGCGCCAACGGCCATCAGTTCTACGAGCAATGTGGCCCGCCCATTGCCACACCAGTTTACTAATCCTTTCAGCTATGTCGGCAACTTTAGTTCTTCTACAGATCTCCTCATTTCTGATTCGAACTCGTAGAGAATTACCAAGCATAGCTCTCTCCTTAGCTCGGTGAGTGACCTTGAGCGTTCTTATGAGGCCCACAGAGAGTGACCACGTCTCTCTGGTCCATATATCATCACCGGTTAGTGGTAGCACACTAGTCTAGCAGGATCTTTCTTCAGGACTGGGCATTTTCGGGCAGATGTGATGCGTAATATAGACGAATGTACAAGACTTATGTACCTATGTATGCATATAATTTTTTTAACGGATGTGCAGCAATGAAGGAAATTGCGTATTACGGTTGTTTCTACTGTTAAAGTTATAAACTGATAGCGATTCTGTTAGCCCTCGCGTAGAGAAGCAAGATACGCACTTATATATGTAACTGATGGCACGGTTGACGTAGTGGCTAAACAATTGGCTTACTGCGATAAGTGTCACCGGTTGGATCCCCACATGGAACAAATATCTGTATGAATTTATATCTATGCTAGCGAGACGGTCACCGGCCTACGCACTCAGTAGCACTAAAGTTATGAAGTCATTAACACAGTAAAACCTGCGATGTAAAGATGTGAATGCGACTTCAATTTTTATTTGTAAGTTTAAAGTTAAGAAATGGTTGCTAAATGCTAAATTAGACTACCCATGGCAGGTTTCAAGCAGACACTTGTTCTGACGGGCCCCGTCCCTGTGCGATTTAGTCAGCCGCACATTCCTTCAGAGATTTCAAGGTAACCCTACTGCCAATCGTCTTTACTGTAAATCGAAGGTATTGTTGCCAATTCTGGGACAGCCGCGGGTGGTGATAGGGAGACCTTTAAGGCCTATTCTCTGTGAACATTTCTATGAAAACTCCGCCTATTACCTCATGGGGTTCAAGAGGTTCCATGAGTACGATACCTAAGTCTCGTACGTCCGGTGCACACTGGGCAGTCAGGCAAATGAGCAATTTTGCTGACTGCTCCAGTGGCTTTAGCCGTTAGGATCCCGGAATGCCCCTCACTGGGGCGGAGGAAGTATATGATGTATTTTCCAAGGGTAAAAAAACTTGGGTACGATTTACATATAACTTACACGCGCAAACAGCCAAACCCGAAAGAACCATTTGTAGATCACACCTATATTTATTCCGTGCGAGAATCGAACCCGTGACCCGTAGCGCATAAAGTCAATCGCTTAGCAACCAACTGCGTCAACCTTGCCGGCAAATAAAACATATGTCGTGCGAAAAACCTTCATGGCGTACTGGAATTGTTGGATTCATCATCACCATTTCATCATATCAGCCGAAGGAAGTCCACTGCTGAACCCATAGATTTCTACAATTTCCAGTCGCATGTCACCCGTTTGAAACGATTCCCAGTTACCTCCAGTTCGTCTGTCTTCATGGACGTATGCTAATAGTGAAAATGTTTGAAATCGCTTCAGCTTATACATTGGGCCGTACACCGACGCAGGTGAATTACCTATATTGTAACAATTTGATTAATTGCAGACGGCGTTGTTAGTGGGTCACGTTTATATCGATTCAGCTTACACACGTGGCACTAATGGTGATTAGATAAGTGGCTGGTGATTTTGAAAAACGTCGCAATGTTAACAGGATAAAATATAACATAGATATATCTATAATATCGAAATTGAACGGTAGATAACATTAATAACATGTGTGTGCCGTGACAGCTTTTTTTAATTGGTGTCCAGTGGGAATTCTACATGAACTTCCTTCGCTCCGGGGAAGGGCAAAGGGGTATGCCGGTCTCTTTACGGATAAAAACCACTGGAGCAGTCATCTTCGGCACTGAAGGAGGGCTCCAGGTCCTCGTAAGATCACACTAGAGCCGCCCATTGGTGCCACGCCTTTAGGCACTTCACGGAGGGGATGACTGTAAAGCGGTCACCACGTCTAGCGGAGGAAAGGGGACTGTAAAAAAATCAGACACTTCTCGGGGAGGATTGTAAAGGATCCCTCCAAGCGTCTGCCGTGACAGCCTAGTGGTTGAGCTCTTGCCTTCCATACGGGAGGATCTGAGGTCGATCCCACCCCGCACCTCTGACTTAACGGATTCATGTGCGGTTAACAGTGAAGGAGAACATCGTGAGAAACGCCTGAGAGGGCTCCAAAATATTCACAATAGTGTGTGTATTCCACTGGTGGACTAAGGCCTAACCTTTCTCATCATGGGAACAGGCCCGTGCCCAGCAGTGGGACAGTAATGGGCTGATTATCTACGGGAGAAGATGGAGTGGTGCTATATTCTTAATCCGGACACCACGAGGAATAAACTAAAGAATAAAATTTAAATGAACGTGACCCATGATCGTAGAGCATTGCTGTTGTATAAACAACAACAATTTTTTTATAAAAACCCAAGAGGCTAGGGTCGTAATTAACTGCGCATGATATAATTGCATGTGATATGCATAATTGACCTATTTGCGGCAATGTTATATTCATGTCTTATTTATAATGGACTCTTCTTGGTATCAGTTTGCAATGGTGATACCTACATTCTACATAAATTCATACTTCCGTGGAAATATTCTTGTGTACATAATCATTTGTTACGAAATTAATGAATCCTTGGAAGCTTTGACGATGGTCACGATCGTATATCGTTGTGGCTTTCTGCATTAGTCATTATATCTGCCGAAGGAAGTCCACTGTAACAAAGGCCTCCCCACAGATTTCTACAATTGTGTCATAATTTTGGGGGGAATTTGCCAGTACTCACCACGCTTGGCAGGCGGGTAGATGAGCACATAACTACTGTTGCACAGAAGGGACACTACAGCCCATCCCTCTGGTTCAGATCCCTTCAATCATATCGGCCATTTATACGTCCACTGCTGAACAAAGGCCTCCCCCATAGATTCCACAACTGTGTCATCATTTCGGGGGGTATTTGCCAATACTCATCACGCTTGGCAGCGAGTTGGTGAGCGCAGTATGGCTACCGGTTCACAAAAGGGACGCTGCTGCCCATCCCTCTGGCTTAGATTCCCGATAGTCGCTGGCAGAGAGAGATCCGATCGACCAGGATCCGCCGCTCGGCGGTCCACGCAGGGCACGCCTCGAGCGTGTGCTGTGCGGTGTCCTGGTCGCTATCACAATGGTGGCATTGTGCCGTGGCCTCGCGTCCTATCCTGTGCAGGTACGCACCGAAACAACCGTGCCCGGTGAGCACCTGCGTCAGGCGGTAGGTACCGCAGGTTGGTACCTACCTAGCCGGCCTCTTGCAGTAAGCGATCTTTTTTTATTTTGTTTTATTGATCCAGTGAAAATTCTTCCTCCCTCCGCCCTGGGGAAGGGCGAAGAGCCGGTCTCCTACTGGCTAACACCATTGGAGTTCGATCCCCGCGCGGTACAAATATTTGTATGATCTACAGATAGCCATTTCAGGTTTGGGTGTTTGTGCATGAGTGAGAGAGAGAGTGAGTGTAGAGTGTAGAGTCCCGTAACATAATCATATCTAGCGGGACGGAGTGCCACAGACATGCATTCTCCTTCACCTTTCCGTCAAACATCGAAATGGGTCCGTCTGCTAATGTAGACGTAACTAACAGACAGACAAACGAAAATGGTAAACATGTAGGTATTAAGTAGTTCGTGGTACCGCAAACTCGGACCGCATTCGATATTTAAAAAAATACAGCGCGTGCATCTCAGTACACGAGACAGATCACAGAAGGAATTAGGAGTCATTTTTATTTTTATTTTAATAACGTTGCCCGACACTAGGATTTCTCCTGTGTCGTGGGTGCGTTTACAGTCGTAAATTCCACACACAATACACCCAGGCCCGGAACAACCACTTGCAGATCATACAAATATTTGTTCCGTGCGGGAATCGAACCCACGACCCGGAGCGCAGCAGCCGAATGTATCAGCCACTGCCTAACCGTCTACAAAACGTCTTTATCTGTCACAGTTGCAGTATACTTCGTGAATCGTCTATAAACACAGGATGGCATAATTTTATCGCAATATGTTACTGAATTACGCTTATGATTCGTATGATACGTCGAGCCGCGACACCGATCTGTGCGCGACTAAGTGAGCTCTGGGCAATTACCTTGTTTTCATGTTACTAACGCAGAGCGCGGGCAACGTAGCTACTCTTATAAAAACATCTTAGTGGGCAGCAGCGTCCCTTCTGTGGAACAGTAGTCATTCTGTACTCTGAGTACTGGCAAATTCGACAAAAAAATAGTCGGCAAAATGACGACACATTTCTGGAAATCTATGGGCGAGGCCTTTGTACAGAGGAAGTTCTTTGACTGATACGATGATAATCTTCAATCTATTTTAACGCGTGATTTGAATATAAAATTATGTATAGGTAAACGCAGACACGCCTAATCTATAGTCAAATTAATTAACAATAATCAAAAGGCCATTTGACAGAGGTACCACTGTATCAAAAGGTCAGGGTTTAAATCCAGTTGATGAACTATTGTAGGTATTCGTCTATACTATTTATTAATAGATTATGGTGTGTGTACTTATACGCGCGTTAGAAGTTACAGTTCTTTATAGTTGGCATATGGAACAGAGACGTGGTCACTCACAATGGGCCTCATAAGAAAGCTCAAGGTCACTCAGCGAGCTATGGAGAGTGCTATGCTTGGTATTTCTCTACGAGATCGAATCAGAAATGAAGAGATCCGTAGCAGAACTAAAGTTGTCGACATAGCTGAAAGGATTAGTAAACTGAAGTGGCAATGGGCAGGGCACATTGCTCGTAGAACTGATGGCCGTTGGGGCACAAAGGTTCTCGAATGGAGACCGCGCACCGGAAAACGCAGCGTGGGACGACCTCCAACGAGGTGGACAGATGACCTGGTGAAGGTCGCTGGGAGTCGTTGGATGAGAGCGGCATGTGACCGCTCGTTGTGGAAATCTAAGGGGGAGGCCTTTGTTCAGCAGTGGACGTCCTGTGGCTGATATGATGATGATGATAGTTGGCATTGAGGTGGTCCAGGGGCAGACCTCAGACACACCATAACCTACTGTGGCTGTGTTTGTTCTAGAAGATTCCCAAATAGCCACTACTTCAGGCGACGGAGAGCAACACCGTCGTGACTGTGGCGCACACATTGCGCGTATCGAAGACTTAGAGCGGGTTTTCTCCGTTATTACGCCATCAGACAATTCCATCTCCGAGCACACCTCTGGCTAATTAACTTGTTTAGTATTATATAATTATGCACATAACTCTAATGACTTATTTTCCGTGAGAGGGAAATTACCTCAGAATTACATTATGTGGCATAAATATATTATGTCGCCGTAGCACTTAATCAGTCCGAAATATAAACAGCGTCTTAATTTATTTTAATTTTAAACTATTTTAAACTCTTATCTTAAATCATTATGAATTTATCTAACAAGCCTATCTATGTATTAGCTTTGCCGTTCTTAAACCATGCTATTAAATTAGTTTTGTTTGATTTGATTGTTTTGAATTGTGAGAATAAAAACTAAGTTCATATTTTGACTTATTTAAAGCTTTCAGCTCTGTGATTGTTTGTAATTTAATCTTAATTCTATTTATAATAAGTGTTTATTATCTGTAACATTTTCAGTGTCTTGTAAGCATAGATAATTTATTTATCAGTTTGTAAGTAGATCAATTTGTGAATTCTAAGCGGGTACAATGACGTTTATAAAATTGCACCCGCTTGGAATAGCTTGCCAACTCGACTCACTTACTGATAATCGAGTTGGAAAGGCAAGCAAAACCCCTGTAACTTTGATTAATTAATTAGTATTTAATTAAACCAGTTAATTGTGCTAGTCATTTATAATTTTATTGTTTCTTCGTGCCATTAGTTCGTTAGAAAATAAATCAGTTGAACACTTGGGCTGCCTTGTTTGCTAACTGTTTTGTTTTATAGATACCACTCCCTTATGGATCATCATTTCGGCCGAATGAAGTCCACTGCTGGACACAGGCCTCCCCCAAAGATGACCACAACGACCGATATGGGTGTGCTGTGTGCTCATTGGGGGGTCTTGCCATAATCGCCACGCTTGGCAGACGGGTTGGCGATCGCAGTTGAGTTGTTAATGTATTCGAAGGACGCTGCTGCCCATCCTCCGGTTAATCCCTTAGTCGACTTTTACGACACCCACGGGATGAAATGGGGTGGTGGCATTCTGCGCCGGCACCACACGGCCAATTGCCCCCTTATGGCCTTATGGATGAATTTAATATTAGCAGAACCGATGACCAGTAAGGTGTCAGCGGTTCTGCGCATTTTAAAAACAATCGAGTCCCCTCTTTTCCGGTATATATAAATGCGTGTGGTGCCGGCTCAGAATGCCACCACCCCATCTCCTCCCATGGGTGTCGTAAAAGTCGACTAAGGGATTAGCCGGAGGATGGGCAGCAGCGTCCTTTGAGTACATTAACAACTCAACTGCGATCGCCAACCCGCATGCCAAGCGTGGCGATTATGGCAAAACCCCCCAATGAGCCCACAACACATCCATATCGGTGGTTGTGGTGATCTTTGGGGGAGGCCTGTGTCCAGCAGTGGACTTCATTCGGCCGAAATGATGATGATGATAAATGCGATAAAAATAATAGATTTATTTATTTATTATTTGGATCTCCAACAGAGGATACACAGTTACTAACTATTCAAGTAACACAGAGGACAGTAACAAGTATACTCCTCCAATTACAGAAGACCACATCATTCATATATAATCTAGGTAAAAATTAAGTTTAATTAAGACAAAGTATATTTATGACATTAAAATAAGCAATAGCAAAAGCGTTTATGGTGAAGGTAATGAATGCCACCACCCCATTTCATCCCGTGGGTGTCGTACAAGTCGACTAAGGGATTAACCGGAGGATGGACAGCAGCGTCCTTCGAGCACACAACAACTCAACTGCGATCGCCAACCCGTCTGCCAAGCGTGGCGATTATGGCAAGACCGCCCACTGAGCACACTACACACCCATATTGGTTGATGTGGTGATCTTTGGGGGAGGCCTGTCCAGCAGTGGACTTTATTCGGCCGAAATGATGATGAAGGTAAAATTAATATATGATACAATTAAGTGAAATTGGTTATAAGCAATTTATAAGATATTTTTAGAACCTTAAATATGAGTTTGAGCTCTTTTTAACATTTTGTAATTTTGCAAGTGATGTGCAAATTATTCCGTTTAGCTAGTTCATTATATTGCCTGCAAAGCCTTGGAATAATAGCGAAATGTCCGATAGATAGTGATAAGGTAATTTTCATAATCGGTTTGCTCTCTGCTATACTGGGCAGCGTTCGGGAAACTTCGCAGCTTCGCTTCGTCAACAATACCGCAATGCCTCAAGACGAAAGTCTTTAACCAGTGTGTGTTACCAGTGATGACATATGGGACAAAGACATGGTCACTCAGTATGGGCCTCAAAACACAAGGTCACTTAGCAAACTATGGAGAGAGCCAGAGGCAGCACTAGTGTGGGAGTACACGTATTTTGAGTTCCCTATTGACAGTTCCGAGTCCCTACTGATGGCACCCGTCCACGAGCATGACGCATGCATCGCTTAGCTCAACCATATTGTAGGGAACCGAACGACCCGATACACGACGCCACCGCCAGCAAGACATTTTAGTGAGCATAACGGCAATCAGACCAGGATTGAAATCCGAATATTTGTTTCTTGTGCAATTGAACCCGCGACGCGTAGCGAGAAGACAACCGCTTACCACTGCGCCACCCGTGTTTTTATTTCACGTGAGCCTATCTCAGTCCACTGTTTAGTTTTTGATTACCTATGTCTATTTATGCAGACAAGTCACAACATATTATTTCGAAAGTTAAATGGCCCGGCCCCCGGGGTCCATGTTCGCACTTGTGCCCGGGCCATTGTCGAAAGCCTACTGACCTAGTGCGATGAGTAACTGTTTCTTTAACTTTTGCTGGTTACAGTAATTTAAGCCAGTTGAAGCGGGCCCCTTCAATGTACGGTTTTGAGAGAATTATGCGATAGATCAAGTCTTATTTTGAAACCCTAAGATGTTTTTATAAGTGTAGATGCGTTGCCCGCGCTCTATGAGGGTCACACGAAAGCAGGGTAATTGCCCGAAGTTCACTTAGTCGCGCACCGACCAGTGTCGCGGCTCGACGTGAATCATAAGCGCAATTCAGCAACATATTGCGAATAAATAATAAATAATAATAATAAAAATAAATACATAACGTAAATCATATCGTGTGGTGCCGGCTCAGAATGCCACCACCCCATCTCCTCCCATGGGTGTCGTAAAAGTCGACTAAGGGATTAGCCGAAGGATGGGCAGCAGCGTTCTTCGAGTACATTAACAACTCAACTGCGATCGCCAACCCGCCTGCCAAGCGTGGCGATTATGGCAAAACCCCCCAATGAGCCCACAACACACCCATATCGGTCGTTGTGGTGATATTTGGGGGAGGCCTGTGTTCAGCAGTGGACTTCATTCGGCCGAAATGAGAAATCATATAATATGATTTATGTTACGTATTTATTTATTTCTATTTATAATTTATCTTTTGTCCTAGCTGGGTAGTGCTATGTTGATGGTACACACGCACGCTTGCATGTTTTGCATTCTAGAGACGGAGGATGTACAAGACGTATTTCCACCGGCTTAATAAATAAAAACAGGTAGACAGGTGTTCCTGTCGCCCCCTCCGAGATGTGCCTAAAGGCATGGCACCAATGGGTGGTTCTAGATGGAGATTGTTTGAGTTCCTAGAGCCTCCCTTCGGTGCCAAAGATGACCGCTCTGATTGTTTTAGCCGGGAGGAGTCGGCATGCCCCTCCTTCCTTCCCCGGGGTGGATGAAGTTCATGTAGAATCTCCAATGGGTCCAAAAAAAACAAGGTAATGCCGACATTTCCAATGATCCCGTATGAAATAATAACTTCATTTGTATTTGCTCTTTTTTTAGTTTTTTTAAAAACGTTGCCCCGCACTAGGATTTCTCCTGTGTCGTGGGTGCGTTTACAGACGTAAATTCCACACAATACGCGGAACAACTATATTTGCCGTCATTTGATTCGATTTGATTTTATTTGGATGTGTAATATAATATAAGTATAATTACATTTTGCCGTGTGGTGCCGGCTCAGAATGCCACCACCCCCTCTCCCCCCATGGGTGTCGTAAAAGTCGACCAAGGGATTAGCCGGAGGATGGGCAGCAGCGTCCTTCGAGTACGTTAACAACTCAACTGCGATCGCCAACCCGCCTGCCAAGCGTGGCGATTATGGCACAACCCCCCAATGAGCCCACAACACATCCATATCGGTGGTTCTGGTGATCTTTGGGGGAGGTCTGTGTCCAGTAGTGGACTTCATTCGGCCGAAATGTAATGTGTAATGTAATAGTTACATTTTATGTTGCGTATACATCAACATTTTGCAGAGCGTGCCAAACGATGCATGCTCAAACAATCATGAGAATGCCCTCCAAGATCTATTGTTGTTTGCAGCCTTGCGGGAAACCCATGTTCAATGCAATAATATTGTCTCATGACATTGACCTTCAAACACGTGACTTGGTTGGAACCGGTTTCAGTTAACTCACGGTGGCCACAGGAATGCTTTCACTTTCGATCATGCGATTGAAATGCGCTGTCTTAGATTTTGAGCTAGATTAAATACTACCTATATAAGAGCCTACACAAACATTTTAAGAATCGTCAATAAGCTATATACAGTTCGCGTTTATTAAAAAACAATTTGTAATTTCCTATTTTTCGTGCAATAATTGATAAGTAAAGTTTATTATAGTACCTAAAAAATATACATTATTTCACTATTTTATTACAGCGGCGCTTGTTCTTCATCTGCGTGCATCTTCGTAATAAAAAAGTGAAAATCTATTTATTTTAGTGCATAGTAATCTTATCTACACAAATAAATAAAATTGAAGTGTCTGTTTGTAATATCAAAATAACAGCTTTATACTAAATGCATTTTTTTATAAAAAAAATTAAAAACGTTGCCGCACACTAGGATTTCTCCTGTGTCGTGGGTGCGTTTACAGATATGAATTCCACACACAATACACCCAGACCTGGAACAACTACCTGCAGATCATACAATATTTTGTTCCGTGCGGGAATCGAACCCGCGACCTGAAGCACAGCAGTCGACTGTATCAGCCACTGCACCAACCGTGTCGTCAAGTCGAAGCAACACCGCATGATATGATACCCCGATTTGAATCTGGCACAAGCCTCCACCATTCCCAAGGCGAAGGATACCATGAGTATTTCCCCATGTTGAAAAGGTTGGCTGTTGGGGCAGAAAGGTTCTCGGAAACCATGCACCGGAAAACGCAGCGTAGGAGATGGACAGAAAACCTGGTGATGCAGGTGGTAAATCTATGGGACAGGCCTTTGTGTAGCAGTGGCCCTTCTGCTGATATAATGGAGATCATCAAAGGTGAGTATCGGTCGCTATAGTTCGAGAGATGCAGGGGTCAGCTTAAAATGCGGGAACACTAGGTACTCGTACATCGACGCGAGGCCACGGCACAACACCACCCGCCATTGTGATAGCGACCAGGACACCGCACAGCACACGCTCGAGGCGTGCCCTGCATGGGCCGCCGAGCGGCGGATCCTGGTCGATCGGATCGGGCAAGATCTCTCTCTGCCAGCAGTAGTGTCGGCTATGTTGGCAGAGCACGAAAACTGGAATGCAGTGGTCTCCTTCTGTGAGAGCGTCATGCTCCAGAAGGAGACCGCAGACGCGGGATCGGGAGAGGGCCGATCCCGCTCGTAGAAGGAGGAGACGGCGCCGGGGTAACAACTGCCCTGGCGCCTAATTCCCATACGCCTGAAACCCCCTGCCGTTACTATAAGCCCTCTGGGTTCGCGGGTGCGTAGATTGGGGAATCTGCGTGCCTACACCAAGCGACCCAAGAGAAGACGGTAGCACGCATGTGGTCACGCGCTGCCGTGGGACGCTTTGGGGGATCCTCTACAATCTCCCCGGGGGGGGGGGCTCTACAGTCACCCTCTCCGAGATGTGCCTATAGGCATGGCACCAGTGGGTACACGGACACGAGGACCTGGAGCCTCCCTTAGGTGCCGAAGATGACGAAGATGACCACCCCAGTGGTTTTAGCCGGTAGGAGTCCGGCATACCCCTTCGCCCTTCCCTGGGGCGAAGGAAGTTCATGAAGAATGTCCACTGGGCACCAATAAAAAAATAAATAAGAAAAGGTACTCGTACATCAAACGCTGACGCAGATTTTGCTCGCGTGTGCACTTTCACTAAGCTACTTTCATCTTTCCATCATTATAAGCTATCTCAGACATCGACGTGTCTTTATACTGAGATAACAAACGGTTTAAGATCTTCAGCATATATTTTTTCGTGCAGCATAATACAATCCAATTTGCGAATGTCAATTTTTTCCACTATGCCTCACTCTAACGTTTTTCCTGGTTCATAGGTAAGTACAGTTGACGAGGGCGAGATCGGGAGAGGGCTGATTCCGCTCAGAGAAGGGAGGACATAGTGCTGGGCTAATAACCGCCACCCATGTCCAACATTCCTGAGCCCCCATGTCTTCGTTATATGACTGGGGGCCTCAAGGATCGAGAGAGCGCAGATTGGGGAGTCTGCGTGTTCATACCCCGGGGATGCGGTGCGATGTTGGACACGTGGCGCCGTGTGCACAGCACAACGAGCCTTCTGGGCGATACCTTACGATCCCCCTGACGTTGCTCTGAGGGGGCCCTCATTACAGTCGCCTCCCCAACGCTAGAGGGGGTGACCGCTTTACAGACATACTCCGTGATGTGCCTAAATGCGTAGCACCATTGGGCGGTTCTAGTGATTGTATCCAGGGCCTACAGCTCCCGGTGCCGAAGATGATCGCTGCGTTGGTTTTATCGATCGAAATCGGGCAAACTCGTCCGTCCTTCCTCGGGGCGGAAAGTTCACGATGTGTTTCAACCGGGTTAATTATAGGTACTTAATAATTTAAAACAAATGTAGCTTTAGCTTTTGCCGTGTGGTGCCGGCTCAGAATGCCACCACCCCATCTCCTCCCATGGGTGTCGTAAAAGTCGACTAAGGGATTAGCCGGAGGACGGGCAGCAGCGTCCTTCGAGTACATTAACAACTCAACTGCGATCGCCAACCCGCCTGCCAAGCGTGGCGATTATGGCAAAACCCCCCAATGAGTCCACAACACATCCATATCGGTGATTCTTCACCACAATTTGGGGGACTCTTTGGGGGAGGCCTGTGTCCAGCAGTGGACTTCATTTGGCCGAAATTATTATAGCTTTAGTATACAAACTTAAATTTCATAAAAAAATTACCACTGCTGAACCGCTCACGATTGTGTCATCATTTTGGGGGGTATTCGCCAGTACTCACCACGCATTGCAGGCGAGTTGGTGAGCGCAGTATGGCTACTGTTCAACAGAAATGACGCTGCTGCCCATCCCTCTGATTTATAGCCCGTTAGTCGCTGTTTACGACATCCACGGTAGATGGAGTGGTGCTATATTCTTATTCCGGACACCACACTGAAATATATCTTCATCATTTCGGCCGAATGAAGTCCACTGCTGGACACAGGCCTCCCCCAAAGATCTCTACGATATGGATGTGTTGTGGGCTCATTGGGGGGTTTTGCCAAAATCGCCACGCTTGGCAGGCGGGTTGGCGATCGCAGTTGAGTTGTTAATGTACTCGAAGGACGCTGCTGCCCATCCTCCAGCTAATCCCTTAGTCGACTTTTACGACACCCATGGGAGGAGATGGGGTGGTGGCATTCTGAGCCGGCACCACACGGTATATAATAATATATCTTAGTAAGAAGTTATCCTTCCATTCTCTAATCATCATATCGGCCTGCAACTCTGACACAGGGCAAAGGTCTCTTATACAGAGAAGGTATCGACCATTGATCACTACGCTTTCAGACTACTATAGATTCAGATTGTCTCACAAAGTTTTCCTTCACCGTTGAAGTCTGTAGTCGTTCTCTATTCCAATTTTATTTCGTACTTGCTGTGACCAGCAGTTCCACCCGCCGTTTAATTTAAATCGGATGATTTATAAATAATTTTGAGTACTTCGGCATAGATATACACAGTTCGGTTCTTCTCGGTAATGCTCGGTCCCCGCCGGGAGGCTGCCCCCGGTTTCAATCCACTGCGTCGCATCACCCGTTATTATTACTTCATTTTCACGTAGCGTTCTTTCTGACTTTTATTCATTTTGTTCGGCTCCTTAGGGTTGTGGCTTGATGTTAAAGAGCCTATAACCTTCCTAAAAAATAGGGCTATCAATGCAAAAATAATTTTTCTAGTGCGACTGGTAGTTCCAGAGATTAGCGCGTTCATACAAACAAACTCTTCAGCATTATTATATTAGTATAGATAATGGTACACCATTGTGCAGGCCTCAGGGATTACTGGCAATATTAACAGCCCAACTTAGGCAAATCTTTTACTACCATTTGTAACCACCTGTATCTTATGAGAAATAGTTGTTACTTGTAAATAAAAGGGGGTAATTTACATGTTTATCGTTGTAAATCAAAGGTCAGGGGCATTGCATGGACGGCTAATGTTATGATCTGCGAAAACTTTGGACTACAGACTTCTCAAAACATAATATTATGTTGTGTAAGTGGGGTTTTCCAGCTATTAATTCTAAGCAACTAATGACATAATAACAGTCGCAATTAAAACAAAATATGTTTTTAATGTCGTCATGTCCGTTTTGCATATCAGTGGGTCCCAGTACCACAAGCAAATGCGATCAACATAACTATAATACTTACTAAGACTAAGACATAAAACTAAGTTAATACAGCCAACATTTCGTTTAGCTAAACTCCATACTTCTTTCACGGGATAGAGTATACAATTTTATAATAAAGGTAGCTGTGTCCTGCGGTTTTACCCGCCATTTAATTTAAGAGAAATCGAATTATTTATAAATAATTACTGTAAATATTGGATTTCATGGTATTTTTTTCTTACATAAAAAGTACATCCTTTAGATCAGCTATCTGCCAGTGAAAGTCACGTCAAAATCGGTCCACCCGTTTCGGAGATTAGCCGGAACAAGCAGACAGATAGATAGACAAAAATAATAAATATTGTTATTTTGTTATATGAACCGTATATACTTTTATATGCCAAGTAAAAGCTGTTATTTTGGCATTACAAATAGACACTTTAATTTTATTTATTTGTATAGATACCGAACATTGTTTTATAATCTCCACAAAATAGTTTTTGTAAAACATATTCTATGCACACGGGCATATTATAAATTAGGGTATTATCTAATAGACAAAAATGTTTGGCAGAGTGCTAGTCCAGCTTCGCAAGACTACAAATACACTTGATTTATTTACATTGCGTTGACATGTCGACTGCATTATTTTGTGACATTTATTGTTAATAAAAAACAATAATAATTACATTGACATTAATATTGATGTAATTTCTTTTACATTTGTATAATTGGTATTTATTTTTTGACATTCCTACTTATAAATGATTACATTTGTTATGTATTATTATATAATTTTGATTGATTACTATAGTAAAACACTTTTAAACGGATTCTATCGCGTATATTTTAGATTTTTGTTTTTCCTGATGTTTCGAATGCTTTGCAGCATTATCGCATCCTGCAACCACGAATATTTTATTATGTGTAATACTCGCGAAAACCTAAGACATTATTATACTATAATAATGCGAGTCTGATGTAGCTATTTGAGTTTTTTCTTTGGAATTTGAAACGTTAGTTGTAGATTGCCTATATATCTACACTACTCTTACATATGTATTGCTATAAAACAATGTAAAGCAATGGATTCGTTGAATATACAACATAAAAAAAGACCTAGCCCGAGTTTCTTTTGGCATTTCTTCTCCGAGGTTGTCATGTAGTGGAACGCCCTCCGTCGATTCAATATGACGTGTAACAGTGTCTGCTATGACCTAAGAACTGAATAAATAATTCTATTCTATTCTATTCTAACTTTCTAACGGCCGAAATGATTAATAATCAATCTAACCTAAAATCTTTGGAGCTGGGATTAAGGAATTGTCTGTTTTTTGTTTTAAATGTGACCTTAAGAACAGAAATGGATGAATTCCTAAATCTTAAACCAAAGATTTTGGATTATTTTCGGCCGTCATTTGATCCGCACCCTGATTAGCTAACCCATCAATAAAAAACCGGACAAGTGCGAGTTGAACTCGCGCGGAGAGGGTTTCGAAATTGCTAAATATAATGTCCATTGTTGAATTCTGTCTTGTACTAATAATTTATCCCAAGAACAAACTTAACATGTAGTTAAAAAACATGTTCTCCGATATATTCCAACTGCAAACGTAAGTTTGTACGCTCAATATTAAAAGATTTATCGTGTTATTTTAAGACTATAGAATTCTTATAGTTTTTCCTGCAATCTATATGTAAAGAGCTTATTATACATTTTTTTTCATAATTTTAGGCTCAGTATTTTCGGAGATAAGGGGGGGAATGGTTGATTTTCGCCTATTTTCTTATATGACTTTAAAACTGTTTATTTTAAAATTATAAATTAAATATATTTAAGACCTTCACTATAAGCCCTTTCATTTAATATGTTACACGGTACAGTTTGCAAAACTTTATTCTAAAATTTTCTATATTACCCCCTAAAAGTGACCCCCATATTCAAAATTTATATGTTTACGTTACACGTCCTTGTTTGGGTCACAGAAATCCATATGTGTACCAAATTTAAAACTTAATCGGTTCAGTAGATTCGGAGAAAAGTGGCTGTGACAGACGGACAGACAGACAGACACACAAGTGATCCTATAAGGGTTCCGCCGTTTTTTCCTTCGGACGTTCGGAACCCTAAAAAAGATCACCGATCCGTCTGCCAAGCATGGGGATTGTGGCAATATTCTATTATTCTGTCATTATTGTCCGGCTTAAGAAAAAAGGGCGTAAAAGGCGACTAAGGGACTATATACCAGAGGGATGGGCAGCAGCGTCCATTCTGTGGAACAATAGCCGTGCTGCGCTCACCAATCTGCCTGCCAAGCATGGTGAATACGGCAAATTCCCCCCAAAATGTCGACATATGGCATGTAACTAGTGGTCTTATGGGAGAGGCTTTTGTTCAGCAGTGGAAGGTTTTTGGCTGACCTGATAATGTTTGTATTATTCCCCTGATTATTATTACTATATTATCAATATTTCTAGTAACATAGCTTAAGATTTTACTAACAACTAGCTGAGACCCACCGGTTCACCCGCTGTTTAGTATAAAATAAATCGGATATTTGATTATTTAAGCGTATACCTAGGTAGGTCTAAGTTATTCCTTATAACATCAGCTATCTGCCAGTGAAAGCCTCGTCAAAAACTGTACAGTCGTTTCGGAGATTACCCGGAACAAACAGACAGACAGACCGACAGACAGACAGACAGACCGACATATAGACAGACAAAAAAATTAAAATTTGTTTTTTTTTATATGTACCGTATATACTTTCATCTGAATTAAGTAAAAACCTGTTATTTAGACACTACAAACAGACACTTCAATTTTATTTATTTGTATAGAAATGGGTGCCATGTCTGAAATAAATAGTAATATTTTATTGACTACTAAATATTTCTTTGTGTGTAGTCGGTCACGTACCTGGGGGGATTTTTAAATGCATTCGATCAAAGCATAATAAATGGCCGAGTCAGGAAAGCCAAGACAAAGACAATTTATTCGAAAGTCTTATGTTTATTTTAAAAGATGTTGGAATTGTTCGTTTCCGTCAATTGTTTATTGATATGTTATTAATATAATTTTCTTATTACAAGTCATCCATAAATTGTAATAGTGACTTATTAAGTAAAACAATACATTATTCATTTACTCAGTTAAAAGACACGTCAATATGGGTATTTATTATTAAAACAACGAAATGTCAATAAAATACTAATGGCATATATCTATAGTCATATTCAACATCATTAATGTACTAATCCGTATGGTTAACCGGAGAAAGGGCGGCAGCGTCCTTCGAGTATATTTACCATTAAATTTTATGCCAACCCCGAATGAGCATACAACACAAACCCAGACCAGTTATTGTGGTGATGATTTGGGGGAGGCCTGTGTCCAGCGGTGAACATCTTTCGGCTGAAACGATGATGATAGATGCCACAATCATTAGTATTAGTACAAGTACTACAATATACAAGGTCTTACTTTAATAGTCCACGATATTTTGCATGCAGCCTATGTGAATGCTGACGATAACGTAGGTATCACCAAAAAAAATCTGTTGTTTTTTTTTTCAGCATTTTTTATCACTCATTTCATTACTGACTGGTTCTTCTAGTAAGTTATAATAATATCCACTTGCATCTAGTAAGAAAATGGTGGTCGTGGTCTGCCGACCTATTTAGATAGTCGGCAACGTCTAATGAAACAGTTTCACCTGCGCCGGTCAGCATCGCACAAAAGAAGGAAACAAAGTTTTCACCGTCAAATTAATTTTATGTGGTAGGTACATCATCTTTAGCATTTACTACGGTGCCATGCAAAATATTGTGGATTATTAAAATAAAACCTTATAATGCACGCAAGTATTGAATGTTATAAATCCCCTCTACATAGCGAAATAGTAGTTTGTGAAACTGTTGCATAATGTGGGTATTAAAACACGAATGTGTGTGTTTAAAAACCGACCTGTTTGCGAGGTTGTTAATAGTATCGCATGAGTGTATTAATACATTCATGTGATAATTGCCGTGTGGTGCCGGCTCAGAATACCACCACCCCGTCTCCTCCCGTGGGTGTCGTAAAAGTCGACTAAGGGATTAGCCGGAGGATGGGCAGCAGCGTCCTTCGAGTATGTTAACAACTCAACTGCGATCGCCAGCCGTCTGCCAAGCGTGGCGATTATGGCAAAACCCCCCAGTGAGCCCACAACACACCCATATCGTTCGTTGTGGTGATCTTTGGGGGAGGCCTGTGTCCAGCAGTGGACTTAATTCGGCCGAAATGATGTATTAATACCTAGTTATATGTAGTTTCATACACTATCTAATCTCATACATTGGGTTTGAATCTAATAAATAAAATTCCATTAGAAAATAAACATAGAATCTCCTTGGTGATATTAACTTCTTGGATCGTAATGGAAAAAAAAGTATTGTATTGTTATATCATCAATTATCATCATATCAGCCAATTATACGTCCACTGCTAAACAAAGGCCTCCCCCATAGATTTCCACAGTTTTTCGTCATTTTGGGGGGTATTTGCCAATACTCACCACGCTTGGCAGGCTCGTTGGTGAGTATAGTATGGCTACTGTTCCACAGAAGGGACGCTGCTGCCCTTCTCTCTAGTTTAAAGTCCCTCAGACGCCACAGGCGGACAATATATTTTTACTTGCCTAAGTAGGAAATTATTTATCATAATATTAGATTTTAAGTCTATAGTTAACGAAGTCTAACCGCACAAGGAACTTTCAAGCATTGTCTGTCCGTCCGTCTGTTTGATTAATTAGCTGGTCATCTGCCAATTAATGACTAATGGCTGACTAATAAGTCATTGTTAACACTTCCTTTTCCCTTTTTAAATGATTTTCAATACTGCAATTTGACAGTTTGCCATTTTATTGTTAGTTCTTTTCATTCTTTAAGCATTGACTTATACGAGGTGTAGAGACCTATCACTAAGTCGAAATCTAAGCATTCTGTACATCTAACTAAGTTATATTGAGCGAAAATTATTGTCCAGCAATAATTTTCGCGATACGATACGATTAACTTTCTAGAAACATTGTGAACTTTAATTCAAAGGGAAGATAAGTAAGTTTATAAAGTTCACGTTTAGTTTACATTTGTTTTTAAGTGTAATGTCGATTTTTTTATCTTCACGGCGCCTTTGGACCTTTCGCAGTAGCTTAGCGACACGTCACAGGTTGGATTCTCGCACATAACAAATATTTATATGATCTACAGATAGCTGTTTCAGGTCTGGGTGTTTATTCATGTAGAATTTACATTCTACATATTTATGTCAGTAACCTGTACCCCAGTTTAAAAATGATTTTGTTGTTATTGCTGCATTTAATGGTATCAAATAATAATGCCCAGCAGCATTATGAATATATAAAATAGTATTAAAATTATTTAAGAAAACAGATGAAATTCCTCCCTACTTATCTCCGAAATTATAGAGCCCCAATTTTGAAAAAAAAAAAAACTGTACATACAGATTACAGTAAAACCTATAAGAAGTCTTAAAATAACATGGTAAGTAAATCCTTTAATATTGTATGTACAAACTTACATTTGTAGTTGTAATGTATTGGAGAACGTTTTTAAACTGCAAAAATGAGTTTGTTCTTGGCATAAATTGTTGGTAGAAGACAGAATTCAACAATAGATAATATACTCAGAGCAATTTCCCTCTACAATCCCGTGCCATACATACTTTCAGGTCAGAAATAAAAAAACATGGTAGATCGCCTCCACGCGAGTTCGACTCGCGCTTAACCAGTTTTTTAGTCTTAATTAATGAAATGTATAACTTAATATGATCACATATCGATACTGAATATCAACTTCGCGGATCGGACAGGGTATTTGATACATATTGTATATTTAAAATTATAGCTTTATCTGTTTTATGCTGTATTGTTGTTGTAGTCAATGTCTCAGATGATTATAATACGAGTCCTAGCAGCTTTTATAGTGATTTTATAATTTTTATGTAAGTTTGTGGTCTCCCAAACATGTTTACATAATTCTGTTTTAGAATGAAACAGGTGGGAATAATAATAATATTAACTTAATTTAATTGTGTTTTTCCGCGTGTTATTGGGTTTCTATTAATAAGACGGAACCTTAAACCATCTTGAATACGATAATACATTTGTTTTTTGTACAAACGGCTACATTCGCATACCGAGCTATACATTTAGAGTTTAGGTTGAGAGCTCATCGTACGGAAACCTTATACAAGATCAGCTTATACTAGAAATGTATGGCTTGATATACAGGGTGTCCAGTAAATAGCACGACATACTGCAGGGGGTGAGAGCTTGGGTCAATACCTATTGACTGACCGATTTTGCTGAACATATATTGTGTTTTTTTGGTAGGTATTGACCCACGCTCTCACCCCCTGCAGTATGTCGTGCTATTTACTGGACAACCTGTATAACTATGCGTACGAAGGCCAGGGCGAAGCTTCGTACTGGATTCTTTCGGACTAAGAATATAGCACCACTCCATCTCCTCCCGTGGATGTCGTAAAAGGCGACTAAGGGACTCTAAACCAGAGGTAAGGTCATCAGCGTCCCTTCTGTGAAACAGTAGCCATACTGCGCTACTGATTATGAAAACCTCACGGAGTTCCTGTGCGTAAATTACAACGAAGTCGCGGGAGCGCTTTCGAATGATTCACAAGTCATTCCAAAACCGCTATGGATTTCACTTCATAAGGCCATTCCAGACGTTGTCCTAGAATTTTTCAAATAATTTTGTATCTAAATATCATCATCATATCAGCCAAAAGACGTCCACTGCTGCACAAAGGCCTCCTCTTAGATTTCCACAACGAGCGGTTACATGCCGCCCTCATCCAACGACTCCCAGCGACCTTCACCAGGTCGTCTGTCCACCTCGTTGGAGGTCGTCTCACGCTGCGTTTCCCGGTGCGCGGTCTCCTCTCGAGAACCTTTTTACCCCAACGGCCATCTTCTACGAACAATGTGCCCCGCCCATTTCCACTTCAGTTTACTAATTCTTTCAGTCGTTATGTCGGCAACTTTAGTTCTTCTACGGATCTCCTCATTTCTGATTCGATCTCGTAGAGAAATACCAAGCATAGCTCTCTCCATAGCTCGCTGAGTGAGCTTGAGCTTCCTTATGAGGCCCATTGTGAGTGACCACGTCTCTGTGCCGTATGTCTTTAAATGTGTGTGGACTTTAAAACAGAAACCTTTGAGTTTGTTCCGGCATTTACTCTTAGAGGCAGTCGGCAAGAAATGCCGGCTTCAAGTAGATTTATTGTCGAGTGAAAGTGTTTTGTTTAAACTACTTCCTAATATAAAGATCATTTATTTCATCCACAACTCGAGTGCTAGTCCGCCTGGAGGATAGGACCCCGTCTCGTCGGAGCCATAATCATCATCATCATCATTTCGGCCGAATAAAGTCGTATGCTATATATGACACAGACCTCCCTCAAAGATCACCACAACGACCGGCATGGGTGTGTTGTGGGCTAATTGGGGGGTTTTGCCATAATCGCCACGCTTGGCAGGCAGGTTGGCGATCGCAGTTGAGTTGTTAATGTATTCGAAGGACGCTGCTGTCCATCCTCTGTCTAATCCCTTAGTCGCCTTTTACACACCCACGGGATGAGATGGGTTCTCGTCGGAGTGGGGATGCGTTATTTTCCTGTCAGCCCATCCTTGAAAAGCGCGTGTGGATCACGTGCGCGCTGCCACCTCGGGAGGACAGTTCTCCGGGCGTTCAATAACCACACCAGCTTCACGTCCACTGCTGAACAAACGCCCGCCCTTAGATTTCTACAACGAGCGGTTACACTGATAAAGATAAAGATAAAAATATTTTTATTCATGTAAAACCATTTATAGGCACTTATGAATAGTCAAGACTTTAGTTGCCTCGTTCCAAGGTGTAGATTTCCTATGGAGAAGAACGGGCAAGAAACTCCATGGTTACTCTTTTTAAATCATATTGGTACAATGTTCTCGAAATGATGGTAATGTGAGGACAATGCAGGAGGAAAGAGTCTAAACTTCTTAAAAAGTCTACACTAAATAAGCTTGATTTTAATATTCACCAGAATTTTTGATTCAATTGTCATGACAGCATTAAGATGACCAATCCCAACAGACGGCACTCGTTCACGAGCATGACGCATGCATCAGCGTCGCTCAGCTCAACCATATTGTAGGGAAACTTAGCGACCCGACACACAACGCCACCGTAAGCAGGACACTTGAGCGAGCATGACATACCTAAAGTGCCAGACAAATATCACGTCAATAAAACAAAATAATTGAATACTGAGGGCTGGCAGGCGGGTTGTTGGGTGCAGAATGGCTACTGTTCCAGAGAAGGGACGTTGCTGTCCATCTATCTGGCTTAGAGTTCCTTAAGTCACCTTTTCGGCATCCAAGGGAGATGGTGTGCAAAATTTGCAATGATAAATATGTAAATAATCTGGTAACACTTCCTGCCCAAACTAGACACTTATTGGGTAGGTTTATAAAATATGCATAAGTATTTTTCCATCATGACCTAGGAATTGTAAATTAATATTGAATATAAATCGACTGATTTATCACGAAGATGAGTATGGGTGTTCGCAGGGAAGACAAAAGTTGAGCAGTAAAAAATAAAACTAAGCATTTTATCTTTTTTATGAATAGGTATGAGGCTTAAACATTTTACTTATCATCATCAACATATCAGCTACAGGACGTCCACTGCTGAACAAAAGCCTCGCCCTTAGATTTCCACAACGAGCGGTCACATGCCGCCCGCATCCAACGACTCCCAGCGACCTTCACCAGGTCGTCTGTCCATCTCGTTGGAGGTCATCCCACGCTGCATTTTCCGGTGCGCGGTCTCCACTCGACATCCACTTTCCTCAACGGCCATCAGTTCTACGAGCATGTGCCCCGCCCATTGCCACTTCAGTTTACTAATCCTTTCAGCTATGTCGACGACTTTAGTTCTACGGATCACCTAATTTTGATTGTTTTTTTTAGGAATGTTAAAATATTAGTAAGCTCAAGTTTTGATCTCATTACGTAAAGCGATACCTTATTTTAATGTATTCATATATTTTAGGCGTCTATAATTTGCATTGTAATGTGGTCTGATTATCATTTGGTTTATGTTTATGAATTTATAAGATTATCATTTTGATTGTGATACATTTTGCTGTGCCCTACATGGTCCACAATAGTGACTAGCTAATAAGCCATAAACATTATTATCTTTTTTTTATTGGTGCCCAGTGGAAATTCTTCATGAACTTCCTTCGCCCCGGAGAAGAGCGAAAGGGTATACCGGACTCCTACCGGCTAAAACCACTGGAGCGGTCATCTTCGGCACCTAAGGGAGGCTCATATACATTGTGGGATGTGGGTTTTTTTTTAAACGTTTCCCCACACTAGGTTTTCTCCTGTCGTGGGTGCGTTTACAAACACAAATTCCACAAACAATACACCCAGACCCGGAACAAGTACCTGCAGATCACACAAATATTTGTTCCGTACGGGAATCGAACCTCGGGCGCAATGGCCTCGGGAGCCATTTAATCCATACCTGGGTAAACCTGTTTTTAGTTAGAACAAACGATTATATTTACCTCTGGAAGCTAAGAACAGAACCGTGGGCTCAGTTAGTCAGTGCATGGTTTAGGGTGGTATACCATTCATCCAATACACAGTAACATAACGACATCGATCAAATGGTGGCTAAAGCCTCGAAATCACTAGGCCTAGTAATGAGACTCGGAGGGTGGTTTAAAAAAGCTAAAACCCTTAAAGTCTTATATTGCTCTTTTGTAAGAAGTCACCTTGAATATGCATCACAAATTTGGAACCCGTGTTATAATAAGTACATAGATCGCATAGAACATGTACAAAAAAGATTTATTCGATTTCTATGTTTTCGTCTACAAATGCCATATTGCTCTGAAAATTACATAAATCTCTGCAAGAAATTTCATTTACAGCCACTCGTAAATCGCCGCCGACTAGCCGATTGCACTTTCCTAATCAAAATATTATCTAACGAAATAGATTGCCCGGACCTTCTACGTAAACTTCATTTTAATGTTCCCCAGAGATCAGTTAGATTCAATCCACCTATTTCTATTCCATCCTCCTCCACAAACTACAGGCAAAACTCATACCTAGTGCGAGCGAGCAAAGACTTTAATAAATTATGTAAGGAGTTCTCATTCGACCCATTTTGTACAAAAAGCTTCACGGCACGAAATCGGCTAAACCTTGACTTTTTCCAGTAACACTGATTTCCTAATGTCGTTCTTTATTTCTAATGGTCATCACTGTGCTTAGTTGTGATTGTTAAAATTTCTGTATATTATTCTGATTTCTATCAGTGAAAACCTGTAATTGGCTTTTTATAACCTACGCTAGTTATCTAATTACTTTTGTATAGCTGTTGGTTTTCCTATTTATAAATAAATAAATAAATAATCAGCCCATTACTGTCCCACTGCTGGGCACGGCCCTTTTCTCACGATGAGAACTATTAGGCCTTAGTAGACCACGCTGGCGAGTAGGCTTGTTACACACACCATTGGAAAAATTTGGATCCCTCTCAGGCGTGCAGGTTTCCTCATGAAGTTTTCCTTCACCGTTACCCCAAGTGCTAATGAAATTCCGATCCGCACTTGAATATGACAAGCCAGAAGTGCGGGCCAGGGTCGAACTCAGATCCCGTATGGAAGGCAAGCGTTTAAGCACTAGGGTATCACAACCAATAATATCTTTGTCCAATATATCTTCGATCGAAGACATTTGATGATTTCATAAAAAAAAAAACTGTGTTTAATTGATCAAAGATTTGACATGTGAACATTTTCAATCATTTATAACTAAATGGGTATGAAAGCAACATTTAATTAGTATGCAAGCATCCAATTTCTTTATAACACAAGGCACACAGATTATAAGAATACAGTAATGAGTTTAAAATTAATTATGGCACTTCATCATTTCGGCCGAGTGAGGTCCACTGCTGGACACAGGCTTCCCCCACAGATCACCACAACGATCGATATGGGTGTGTTGTGGGCTCATTGGGGGGTTTTGCCATAATCGCCTCGCTTGGACGGGTTGGCGATCGCAGTTGAGTTGTTAATGTACTTGAAGGACGCTGCTGCCCATCCTCCGGCTAATCCCTTAGTCGACTTTTACGACACCCACGGGAGGAAATGGGGTGGTGGTATTCTGGGCCGGCCCAGTGCCATAATTGGACTAAGAAATTAATCGTGATGGCACCCTTAGATAACTTCTATTCTTCGATTTTAGGTTCTACTTCCCTATTCGTTAAGGCTTACATAGAGATGAGAACATATATTTATAATTTAAGTATATATACAAATGTATGCATTGGAAATAAATACATTTATGTCAAGTATGGTACTTACAACAGAAGACACAGAAAACATGTTTTAAAGTGGGGTGCGACCGAGAGCGGGCTCCGGTAGCGGAGCGGGCTATTTTAAGCGAAGCTTATTTAGCCATGTGATTTTTATTTATATATATTAACTATCAAAACATTTAGGTATCATTTGGGTCCGGTTCATTCAGCGACCCCCTTTATTTGCCCAGGGAAGGGCAGAGGAGCATGCCAGCCTCCTACCGGCTGAAACCAGCGGAACGGTCACAATTGTCATCGCAGATCGAGGATCTCGCAAACAATCACACTGGAGCCGCCCACTGGGTTTTAAACACATCTTGGAGGGGATGACTATATAGACGTTACTCCCTCTAGCGGAGACGAGGATGACTGTAAAAAGACCAGGCCCCAAGCACATCTCGGGAAGGATTGAACCCGCCCGAAGCCTCGCGCTGTGCTGTGGCTTTGTTGGACGGTACCGAGGATGGGCAGTGTCCCTCCTTTGGAACAGTAGCCATACTGCGCTCACCAACTCGCCAAATGACCCCCAAAAATAGCGACAGAATATTACATATATCATATTTATTTGATAATTTTATTGTTTTAGCTACTTACGTTAATTAATTAACATGCAAATAAAAAATGTTATCGCTATAACATCTAAGATGCGTACATATTATGTAAACACGCAGTTTTTATGTGAAATTTATGCCAATTAGTTTTACGTCATAAGTTTACTGTTGGACCTCGCCTTTACACTAGAATTATGTATATTTATGTACATCGATACATATGTATAACTCAATACACTGTGTGCAACTGAGAATCTAAATATGGTGGACTGTTCTAAATTCCATTTACATATGTAACTTATGTGTTTATTATAATACTTATTTACACATAAGAAATAACAGCCGGATCACGACTACTGCACCACACAGCTTCCTCATGGACCACTGCAAGATGAGTTAATCACCAGTGCAATTAGCAATCTTATTTAATGTTTTTGCTTTAACTTTGCCCTACACTAGGATTTCTCCTGTGTCGTGGGTGCGTTTATAGACACAAATTCCACATACAATACACCCAGACCCGGAACAACTACCTGCAGATCATATAGATACAGACAAATTTCAAATTTTTATAAGTTACTAGCTGTCACCCGCATTTTCACCCGCGTTACAAAAATAACGGATACAGACTTTCACCGCCTCTTTTAAGGGTGCAATTTATAAGAACACTGAAATACGAATTTCTTTACATTGAACCAAAAACCGTGTGGTGCTGGCTCAGAATACCACCACCATATCTCCTCCCGTGGGTGTCGTAAAAGTCGACTAAGGGATTAGCCGGAGGATGGGCAGCAGCGTCCTTCGAGTACATTAACAACTCAACTGCGATAGCCAACCCGTCTGCCAAGCGTGGCGATTATGGCAAACCCCCCAATGAGCCCACAACACACCCATATCGGTCGTTGTGGTGATCTTTGGGGGAGGCCTGTGTCCAGTAGTGAACTTCATTCCGCCGAAATGATGAACCAAAAAGCCAATTACCAATATTCATATCTAACTTATAAAATGACGGAGTTTCATACAGCCTTTCAACCCCTATTCTACCACTTTAGGGGTGGTATTTATAAAATTCCTTCCTTAGTGGATGCCTACGTTGTTAAAGGCATCAACTGGCAACATTTCAAGTTTGCAGCCCCAGCGGTTTAGGCTCGGTCACAGAAATAGGATATAAGAAGTGGTAACGGGCCACTGTGACTAGCCCAATTTGGGCCACCCTAAAAAAAAAATGGCCGTTTTATAACATCAGTTGAGATTCGTTCGCGTAAGTGAAACTTTTTTTTTTTTTTTTTTACTTTGCCCCACACTAGGATTTCTCCTGTGTCGTGGGTGCGTTTACAGACATGAATTCCACATACAATACACCCAGACCCGGAACAACTATCTGCGGATCATACAAATATTTGTTCCGTGCGGGAATCGAACCCACGACCCGGTGCGCAGCAGCCGACTGTATCAGCCACTACGCCAACCGTGCCGTCCTGTTAAATCCTTTGTTAAATTATCGTGTTGTTCGGGGACCAGTGGGTGGCTGTAGTGTGATCATACGAGGACCTGGAGCCTCCCTTAGGTGCCGAAGATGACCGCCCCCGTGGTTTTAGCCGGTCTCCTACCGGCATACCCCTTCGCTCTTCCCCGGGGCGAAGGAAGTTCATGAAGAATTTCCACTGGGCACCAATAAAAAAAATAAAAAATGGTTGGACACGCGCTGACCGCAACACGAACTACACCAACCACAAAAAGATCCAACTGTAAATCCTGCATTATATTATAACTTTATTACTTAAGTGTCATTATGTAAAAAGACCTGCCAAGAGTTGAATTCGCGACCCTGCGTGCGTGGCCCGGGTAGGCCCCCTAGGTGTTTTATTAACCAATTCAAGTCATTTTCTTGGCATGGTTACAATTACAGTAAAAAACAAATTTAATAATATCTTGTATTAAGTTATATTACATGTCTTATCTCGCATAAAATCTTTGAACAGACAGAATAATATAATAGTATGTATGTATTACTGCTGTACATATATGTGTGTATTATTTTATATCGTATATTCATATTTTTAAGTATGTCTTTCTTGATATATCATGTAATATAATGTTACTTTTGTATTTATTCACATTTAGTCGCACTTCATTATTATTGTACACTTAATTCGATCCTCATATAACGCATTACTCTATCGCTCCAAGGTTTGCTGTAAGAGAACTCAATATTGAGTTAATCTCGCCTTTACACGTCAACGTTTCTTTTGTATTGTTACTATCTGCAAATATTGACGGCACGGTTGGTCCAGTGGCTGATACAGTCGGCTGCTGCGCTCCGGGTCGTGGGTATGATTCCCGCACGGAACAAATATTTTTATGATCTGCAGGTAGTTGTTTCGGGTCTGGGTGTATTGTATGTGGAATTCATGTCTGTAAAGGCACCCACGACACAGGAGAAATCCTAAACAGGGGCAATGCTTTATAAAAAAAAAAATACTTCAATTAAGAAATAAGAATAGTGTAAGAAAATATATAACACAAAATCTTAAGGCCACTTCAATTTCTTTGACGTGTGTACGCGCAAGCAACTGCACGCCCACAAGCTCCCGATAAGGGCGGATGGCGGAAAACAAAACGCAGATAAAGTTTAGTTCAATGACTGTATACTATCGCGACAGGATGCAGCCATTTTTATTTCATTATAATTTCTAATCGTATCCTTCTGATAGGAGTAATGGTTCCGAATTGTCAGGGAATATACTGAGATACGGGGATGTTTTGTCGCTTTTATGTTCAACCGCTTTCATTATTTACGAGGTGGGCAGAAATAGTGTATCCAACATTAGGTCGAGCATCGCTCTTTATAATATTAACTTAATTAAATCTACATAGGCTTAACCGATGAAAGTCTGCGAACTCGCTTCTTAGGTATCGGGCTGTGGGTCCGAATAATCATCTTTAAGCACCAAATATTTTGGGCGTACGTGGTTAGAGCTATTTTTAAAACGTCGAGCGAATTAACAGTAGTATTTTATTTTATACATTTATCGCATGCATTTATGTTTCACTATACAAAGGTAAAGGTGTGCCGTGTAGTGCCGGCTCAGAATACCACCACCCCATGTCATCCTATGGGTGTCGTAAAAGTCGACTAAGGGATTAGCTGGAGGATGGGCAGCAGCGTCCTTCGAGTACATTAACAACTCAACTGCGATCGCCAACCCGTCTGCCAAGCGTGGCGATTATGGCATAACCCTCCAATGTGCACACAACACACGCATATCGGTCGTTGTTGTGATCTTTGGGGGAGGCCTGTGTCCAGCAGTGGACTTCATTCGGCCGAAATGATAGATTGATTGAATCAAAGGTGTTGCTTAATTGTGTATTACACGTATGATTTTTCCAGGTATTATTATGAACAAACGTGAGTATATAGGGTGGAACAATAAAATGTTGTTTTATTTAATTTTTGTATTTCATATATTTGCGTATTAATGATATAATAATTGTATGTGCTAGGGCTGCACGTTGCACGTGTAGATGTTGTACGTAAATATATAGAATTAATTAATTAAACGCGATATATTTCCGTAAGCTATTTCAGGACGATTATGAATTGTTAAGCTGTCTGGCAAGCTTGTTTTTGAAAAGGAATTTAGTCTGGCGGTCGGTCTGGTTTGTACAGGTAGGTATATCACCGTATTGTTATGAAATGTTCCCATACGCTTGAAAACCCCTGCCGTAGCTACAAGGCGGGGGACCTCTGGGTTCGCGGGTGCGTAGATTGAGGAATCTGCGTGCCCACACCAAGCGACCCAAGAGAAGACGGTAACACGCATGTGGTCACGCGCTGCCGTGGGACGCTTTGGGGGATCCGTTACAATCCTCCCGGGGGGGGTGACCGCTTTACAGTCACCCTCTCCGAGATGTGCCTATAGGCGTGGCACCAGTGGGCGGCTCCAGTGTGATCATACGAGGACCTGGACCCTCCCTTAGGTGCTGAAGATGACCGCCCCAGTGGTTTTAGCCGGTAGGAGTCCGGCATACCCCTTCACCTTTCCCCGGGGCGAAGGAAGTTCCATGTAGATTTCCACTGGTCATCAATAAAAAAAATAAAAAGAAGGTATACCACCGTAGTACTAGATCATCATCATTATCATCATATCAGCCAAAGGACGTCCACTGCTGAACAAAGGCCTCCCCATAGATTTCCACAACGAGAGGGTCACATGCCACGCGCATCCAACGACTCCCAGCGACCTTCACCAGGTCGTCTGTCCACCTCGTTGGAGGTCGTCTCACGCTGCGTTTTCCGGTGCGCGGTCTCCACTCGAGGACCTTTTTACGCCAACGGCCATCAGTTCTACGAGCAGCGTGCCCCGCCCATTGCCACTTCAGTATACCAATCCTTTCAGCTATGTCGACAACTTTAGTTCTTCTACGGACCTCCTCATTTCTGATTAGATCTCGTAGAGAAATAGCATAGCAGTGTGTGTAGTGTACTCCGATTAAAAGGGGACTGTAGCTGGTGGAATTACTGGACATAAGACTAAACAAGTAATGTATTGGGGGGGCGAGCACAGTGTGGTGCCACGCATGATTTGTCCTGGGCAGCATTACAATTGTCAATATGACATTTAAAGCTCTGGCGTTTAAAATGCCTTTTACATACATACATATAATCACGCCTCTCTCCCGTAGGGGTAGGCAGAGACCACTTCTTTCCACTTGCTACGATCCTTACATACTTGTTTCGCTTCGTCCACTTTCATTATTCCCTTCATACATGCTCTTCGGTTTAGGGTACTCTTGACCTGGCCTTTTTCCAAGACGTCCCTGATTTGGTCTCGAAACGTCCGCCCAGGTCTACCCCTTCCAGCACTTTCATTCGCACTCGCCTTATACACTTTTTTTGTCAATCGCTCTTCATTCATTCTCTCGACATGGCCAAACCATCTCAGCATACCTTTCTCAATTTTTGTCACTACATCTTCCTTTTATTTTATAAAATTTAGTTTCTTCTACATATTGTAAATGTGTGACACTTCGTCGACTTTATTAATGCTATACATTAATTGTTATCAGTTTCCTATTGTGTTAGAGGCAATTGTCTGTTTTGTTATTGTGTGTATTTTACATTTAATTAGTCTACTTTGTTCGCACATACCTAGCTTATTACCATGTAATAACAAAATTGTAATATAACTTTTTTGAAGAGTATATATATCCATGGAGTTTCTTGCCGGCTGCTCTCCGTAGGACCGACTTTTCCGAACCGTGCACTTAACTTGATTTTTCGTAAGAGCCTATTAGGGCCTATGTGAAATAAAAAAAATGTTTGAGTTTAAGTTTGTCATGGGCAGGCATGACGCTTACCACAGGTGAATGACAAGCTCGCCTCGACCCGAAGTTGTATTAAAAAATCTTCCTTGTACTTCAAAATGATATAGGAAATATTCCATAAAATGTTACCTATAAATTATCGTTCTTCTTCAATTAATTATTGTCATCATGTCAGTCGAAGGACGCCCTGCTTCTGAATAAAAGCGATTAAATGTGTACATGTTATTATGATTAGAATCCGAGATTATGTGTCAATATGAATTACTAATTTTATTTTTTACATAAAATCTTTATTTTGTTTTTACGTAGGGCAACACTTGCGGTACGGTCCTTTATATTATGGCCACTATGATAGTATGGTGTGATGGTATGATATACATACATTTTCTTTTGTATTAAATTGTTTAAATTTAACTGTTTGATTAATATGGCTTAGACCTCTGTGATTTGCGTACTGTAGGCGATTCTGTATGTTTATCATTTTTCCCCATTGGGACCACACGATACAGGGATGCCGATTGTGGTGTCCACAGCAATTTTAATTGTTAAATTATCACAGCAATATACAATTTTAGTTTTAAGTTTTTTGTCTGTTAATGTTATCTTATCTGTGCTTTTATTTGTATATTCAAAATTAATAAATATTTATTAGAATTTTTTATACCCAATCTAATTATTTTTCTCCAGAGTAAAACATGCTGAAATGCGACCGCCGAGAGAATATTTACGTAGAATACTAAAATTCATAATAAACGTCAACCTACAACAGGGTTGGCAAACCTTTTTCCATCAACTTACGTACCGAAATTTCTTAGTTTTTTTTTTATGTTGGCATGGGCCAAATAGCAATCTAAGAATTTAGTGGCAATAATATAATTGAAATGTACTAAAACATCCTTTATTAAAGATGAGTATAAACATAAACACTTTTATTACACTGCAATTTATAATAACTGCTGCAACTTTATTTTCGATAATTAATAGAATCAAATTTTGTAGACTACAATTTTTCCTTACCAGCATCTGTTTTCCTGTTACTTAAAAGGTTTGCAGGTATAACCTACTAACCTTTAAGTAAGAGTGATAAGGCATCTTGTGGGTGCGAAACTTTCCATGGTAGACCTCATCCGTCACTTTACGTCAGGCGAGATCGAGGTCAAGAGCAAACCCAGTCATGAATACAAAAATGAAAACGAATAAGATTTCGGGACTTTTCGCGCACAGATAAATCCAAACAATATTTTGACTATCCTCGACGTTTCGGCCAAGTTGCATTGACAGTGGTCACGGGAAGACTTATGACCACGTTCTCGTGGAATCCAGTCATCTAGAAGTGTACGCGTCGCAATTTGCCTACAAGTGCGTCCGCCGAAACGGTCAGCATTGTGTGTCGTGATTCAGCATATCGTGTTTCAGACAATTACGTTGCGCAAGATCAACCGCGGGTAGATCTAAAAAGCGTCTGCCGTTCAAGACGATGACACCCACATACTTTAAGCTCGTGGCCACGGTCAATGCAACTTGGCCGAATTGTCGAGGTTAGTCAAAATATGGTTTTGATTTATCTGTGCCCGAAAAGTCCCGAAATCATAGTCTAATACGAGTAAAATTCGTGATAGTTTAAAAACTTATTTATTTTAATTATTTAAGATTTTGTAAGTACCTATGTTCGTAGTGCGGTCAATTAATGCCGTGCCCATCGATTTGTTATCGCGTACCATAGGTTGACCATCCCTGGTCTAAAATACACTTAAACATTTTATTGTAAAGCAGTCCAATTTGGCAAAATGGCTTTGGCTACAGTTGCCATTAAAGTAAAAAAAGCAGTCCAACTGACAGGTGTCAGGAACGCAATCTTTCGGTGGATACACAGTAATTTTATCACGAAGTTGTACGTATCATTATAGCAGTTCGTGTTTCAAACGACATGTAAACAAATTTTAAGAAATGTACGACGTATTAATTTAACTCATCTAATAAATTATATTAATGTTTTAACAATTAAAGGATTAATTTACAAATAAATTATTTTTTATTAGGAAGTTGAATAATTTGCGTAAGTAACACGGAAGATCAAAGTTTTTATGTCGTTAAGTAAAAGCCTTGGCTTATTTAATAATATAAATCAAACATAATATTTGTTTTATCTGTGACCCTCACATTTTTGGGTTATTAGTATTTAAGCCCCACTTATAATTTAAGACAACAGTGGCAAAAGGCACTATGTCACATTTTCTTTAAATCATATTTTATTTACGAAATAAAGGTATTATGTGGTGTAGAAACATGTAACTATTACATTTTGAAGTTTGAACGTTCCTGCTTAAAGTACTGAATTGTTGCAGGCCTCATGTGTTCATTATAGGTTCGATTATAGAACATAAAACTGCTAAGTTCATTTTATAATCTCAGAATAGTTTCTTGTAAAGGCATTAGGTGATAAAGGAATTATCTTTATAACTTAATGTCTTTAATTATAAGCCTATTAACCTCGCAGGGCCGTGGGCTGCCCATTCGCCCAGGGCATGTACGTTAATCGGGTGTTAAGGTATGTGCCCTCCAGAAGTCTTCAGTTCAAATACCACTATGGGCACCCATCCATACGACTAACCACACCGTGTGTTGCTTAACGTCACTGATCGTTATCAGTGAGCTCAACTGGCTATTAGCACGACGGTAGTGCCATATATATGTAAATTACCTACTCAACAAATTGGATCGACTTCTCAATAACTGCATTCGCTTCATTTTTGGACTTCGCAAGTATGACCACATCTCTTTATACCGTCCCCAGCTTAAATGGCTGCCTATCCGTCAGAGAAGATCGCTGAGATCTCTTTGTCTCCTGTTCTTATTAACGATCCTTGTGCTCCTGATTATCTCAAAAGATTTTTTCTTGTGTTGGGTAGCTCTCATAGCCGTAACCTGCGTGCTGCCGAGGATGTGATTCTTCAGTTTCCTTCCCACCGTACAGGTTTTATTTCCAAATCCTTTGCTGTCTCAACAATCAAGATATGGAACGAGTTTCCCCTTGATATAGAGAAAGCGCCAAGTAAATTTTCTTTCAAACGCAAAGTTCGGGCATACTTTTTGAATTAGCTGGAATCCTAATTCACGATTACGAGCATGGTTAAAATGATAAATAGTACGTATTGTCATCATCATCATCATTTCGGCCGAATGAAGTCCACTGCTGGACACAGGCCTCCCTCAAGGATCACCACAACCACCGATATGGATGTGTTGTGGGCTCATTGGGGGGTTTTGCCATAATCGCCACGCTTGGCAGGCGGGTTGGCGATCGCAGTTGAGTTGTTAATGTACTCGAAGGACGCTGCTGCCCATCCTCCGGCTAATCCCTTAGTGGACTTTTACGACACCCATGGGAAGAGATGGGGTGGTGGCATTCTGAGCCGGCACCACACGGTTACGTATTGTATGTAGTATATTTTAAACCAATGTATTTGACTGTATCTTTAGTATGTAGATATTTATGTATGTATATATTTTCTTTTTATATATCTTTTTTGTACCTCTTTTCGATGAATTTGTTTTTAACCCAAAGGTTGACTGGTAGAATGCCATATGGCATTAAGTCCGCTTTGTATACTATCATTGTGCATAAAAGTATAAATAAATCTATGCAAATAAATAATTTCAATAACAAAGTTTCACGAATTTTCAGTTTTTTTGCAGTTTATGTGAATGATTCATCTATCCTAACGCTATTTTGAATAGAAACACAATAAACTATACATTGCCACATAAAATGCAATGTAAATAAGAACTAATCGGCTGTTGTTTCGCTACAGTTTACGGATAAGGTCATCGCTCGCAGTAACATAATAATAGGAGCTTTTTGATCGCGTTGCTTACGATACATTGCGTGCTCAAAAATGATAAAATATGTAACCTATTATTTCCGAGATAAATGCCTTTCCTATTTCTAGTATAGGTCTTAACCTCTTCCCAAATATATCACTATGCTGTCACTTACATTCTGTAATATTTGTAAGATCAGTGCCGCAAAAAGTACAAATAAAAGAAATCTCTAACCACAGTTTAAAACCAATAATAAAAAATGCCTAACCTACAAACGTGTCTCAATCTAATCTAATTATCTATATACATGTATTAACAAATTTAAGGTATGTAGGTAAGTAAATTGAAATTATTTAATTGAATTAACCTTATTAAATAGAATTGACATTATTGAATTGAATCGACATTATTCAATTGAATCGACATTATTGGATTGAATCGACATTATTCAATTGATTTGCATATAACTGCAGACTTACAAGGAAGTAGCAATTTTAAGTGTTTCTTGGCTTGGCTAATGTGCCTATAAAGAACACTAATTAAAATTTAATTTCAATATAACCGCATTCCTTATTTCTCTTCTCACTTTTCTTCGCTTTTTAAAAAAAACGTTGCCCTCCTACTAGGGTTTCTCCTGTGTCGTGGGTGCGTTTACATACATGAATTCCACATACAATACACCCAGACCCGGAACAACTACCTGCAGATCATACAAATATTTGTTCAGTGCGGGAATAGAACCCGCGACCCGGAGCGCAGCAGTCGATTGTATCAGCCACTGCACCAACCGTGCCGTCAAGTATACGAGGGCCTTACATTTAAAATGCTGACAGGAGGGTCCCTGAGAGACTTGAGAGTCTCCTGATACCCACGGTGGTCATAAAATCACCGTTTCCGTCTCTGGGATTGCAGAATGGAATGGATCTCCGAGCGTGCATCACTCCAAAGACCACGTAATGACCACAAGGCGGTAGGTATTCTGAGTGACATTTCAAGGCAAATAATTATAAATTAATAATAATAATATTTATTTGCGTAAAACATGGTATAAAAAGATGTTAAGTATAAAAAGCGCATACATGTTTTGCTAATACATAGCATGCGAAATAAAATAAAACAAACCATTTACATTGTTTAACAGTAGGGAAGAGTCTATTCTTTCCTTTAGTACTTTACAATATTAACTTTTCTTATCAAGGAATTCCTTAAGACTATAAAAATTGTTTTCATTTAACCATACATGTAGTTTAGTTTTGAACGAGAACTTTATATTAAGGTTAAATAAGTTACATTATGTTTGTGACTAACATACTACCAATTCTTTGAATCTCACCTTGTGAGCTGGTTAACCCAAACTCAGAAGATACAATATTTGTATGTGATTCAAGTTAACTAATGTATGAATCACGGCTCTCGTATAAAGCTTTGAATCAAAATGTTCTCACGAGGTCTGAGACGAGATGACTTCATATTATATTGACGCTACGGTTGATGCAGTAGCTAGCCAATAGGTTTTTCTATGCTACGAGTAGCTGGTTAAATCCCGCACGAAATCAAATTTCTTTTAAAACCATTGCGTCACACTAGGATTTCTGTTGTGTCGTGGGTGTGTTTACAGTCATATTTTTTATTTTTTTAAAGACGTTGACCCACACTAGTATTTCTCTTGTGTCGTGAGTATGTTTATAGACATGAATTCCACATACAATACACCCAGACCCGGAACAACTACCTGCAAATCATACAAATATTTGTTCGGTGCGGGAATCAAAGCCACGACCCGGAGCGCAGCAGCCGACTGTTTCAGCCACTTCACCAACCGTGCCGTCTACATCCGTCAACACGCAGACCCGAAACAAATATCTGTGGATCATACAAATTTGCGTGTTTGCGCATGTGAGATTGTCTGTAAACTTGACCCACGACACAGGAGAAATCCTAGAGTAAGAAATAGCTATCTCAAATATAGCAGAGTAAAAAAATTGTCAAAGAAAAATTTATGAACACACATAGAGACCGTAGTGTGTGGTCAAGGATATAAAAAAATACTGGCAGGCATAGCTCAGATACATATTTGTAATATTAATAAAGAAAAAATCTTCGATTCTCTTTTGTTTTTTTTTAATGTAGTCATTTGTTTGCTTCGTGTCGGAACGTGTTCTCGAAAATGCAGAAAAACGAAGTGCGAGCCGTTATTAAATACCTCTGTTTAAAAAAGTTAACGACGCACGAGATTCATTGCGATTTGGAGGCAACATTAGGAGAGTCTGCTCCGCCGTATTCCACTGTCGCAAGGTGGGCTTCTCAATTTCGAGTAGGGAGAACGAGCACGGAAGACGAACATCGTTGTGGCCGTCCATCGACGTCAGTCACCCAAGAAAATGTTGCGAAAGTCGAGAAAATTGTATTGAGCGATCGCAGAGTTACCATCCGATACTTAATTCAAGAAACGGGCATTTCATATGGAAGTATTCAATCCATATTGAAACAATCTTTGAATATGAGAAAAGTCTCCGCAAGATGGGTGCCGAGAATGTTAACCGACAGTCAGAAACAAAATCGACTTGACATTTCGAAGATATTGTTGGACAAGTTTCAAGAAGATTCTGAAAACTTTTTGTCTCGTTTCGTAACAGTGGATGAAACATGGGTCCATCGTTTTGATCCCGAGACAAAACAGCAATCTTCGCAATGGAAATGGCCATCATCACCAACCCCGAAGAAGTTTCGTGTTGTGGCATCGGCTGGCAAGGTTATGGCCTCAATATTTTGGGACTCAGAAGGGATATTGTTGATTGATTACCATCCATTGGAGCGTGGAACAACTATTACGGGCGAATATTATGCAGCTTTAATTCCGAAGTTGAGGAATGCCATCAAAGAGAAAAGGAGAGGGAAACTTCGAAGGGGCGTGACCAGATCTGGCGGTTAGCGATTTTTATCTGTTCCCCAAATTTAAAAAATACAAGGGGAAACAGGTACGAATACGATAACGAGGTGATGGATGCAGTGGAGAGCTTTTTGCAGGACCAAGACAAAACTTTTTTGTGAAAGCGATTGAAGCCTTGGGGAAGCGCTGGACTCGGTGTGTAGAGAGACTCGGAAACTATGTAGAAAAATAAAATTATTTAGTTATCAATATTCATTATATTCTATCTCATTCTCACTACTTTTTGATCCCTCCTCGTATTTAGGTTTTATCTTTAGTTTAATTAATATCATTTGTATGTAGGTAGATATTAGAAGTAATTGTCATTCGTTTCCCACATTAGACTATGTTAAATATCAAGTTTCGAGGTTCAGTAGTTTTTTACAAGATTTGTATTACCTTGACCTCCTTGACCTGTATGTATGTTACTAACTATATATGAATGTAATGGAACCTTGCAATACAATTTGCATCCACTGCTAGATGTTTTTTTTTTAAACGTTGCCCCACACTAGGATTTCTCCTGTGTCGTGGGTGCGTTTACAGACAGAAATTCCACAAACAATACAGTCCGATTGACTTGAAATTTAGCAGACGTATCAAGAATCAATTACACTACAATAATTTTGCATGTGCCAATATGGCAATGCCAATAATGTGCCGTGTGGTGTGGACTCAGAATACCATCATTCCATCTCCTCCCGTGGGTGTCGCAAAAGTCGACTAAGGGATTAGCCGGAGGATGAGCAGCAGCGTCCTTCGAGTACATTAACAACTCAACTGCGATCGCCAACCCGCCTGGCCTACCTAATTTGAACCTATTTCAACCTTTAGGCCCCCCCTAAGGGTTGAAATAGGTTCAAATTCAAATTCTGAATATTTTTATTCAGAGTAACCATTCCATGGTACTTATGAATAGTCAGAATGCAGTTGCGCGGTTCCAAGAAGTTAGTTCCATGGAGAAGAACTGGCAAGAAACTCCCTTGACCCTTAGTCGCCTTTTACGACACCTACGGGATGAGATGGGTTGGTGCTATTCTTAGCCGGCAACACACGGACTAATTTGGTTATAAATTAAATTCATTATTGAAAAAATTGCATTGTGCTGTGTGGTACCGGCTACGAATAGCACCAACCCATCTCATCCCGTAGGTGTCGTAAAAGGCGACTAAGGGATTAGCCGGAGGACGGGCAGCAACGTCCTTCGAATACATTAACAACTCAACTGCGATCGCCAACCCGCCCGCCAAGCGTGGCGATTACGGCAAAACCCCTCAATGAGCACACAACACCGATATCGGTCGTTGTGGTGATCTTTGAGGGAGGCCTGTGTCCAGCAGTGGACTTTATTTGGCTGAAATGATCGCAAAAAGTAAATATGGATATTACAACTTGTTTTTTTAATAACTCCCTCTTACTGTATTGATCCCCTTGAAATAAACTTTACTATTTTAAGTCCCTAAATAGATTAGTGAGACAGATAATGACTCAATCACTCAGATATTGACTTAGAAGATCACCTTGAATTCTGGTAAACTCCAATGAATGTATAGTGTGATAATATTTGTATACGATTAGTATTATTGACAAATATCACGCCAGTGTTCTTGGGGTATCAGGCTAAATAGTGCTTGCTGAAAGGATTAGTAAACTGAAGTGGCAATGAGCCGAGCAGATAGCTCGTAGACCTTATGGCCGTTGGGGCAAAATGCTTCTTGAGTGGAGACCGCGCACCGGAAAACGCAGCGTGGGATGGCCTCCAACGAGGTGGACAGACAACCTGGTGAAGGTCGTTAGGAGTTGTTGGACGAAGGCGGCATTTAACCGCTCGTTGTGGAAATCTATGGAGAGGCCTTTGTTCAGCAGTGGACGTCCTTTGGCTGATATGATGATATTATATCATGGAATAGGTCATTGCTAATGATTTGTTTAAAAACATCATCATTTCATCATTTTGGTCGAATGAAATCCACGGCTGGACAAAGGCCTCCCCCAAAGATCACCACAACGACCGATATGGTGTGTTGTGTGCTCATTGGGGGGGTCTTGCCATAATCGCCACGCTTGGCAGACGGTTTGGCGACCGCAGTTGAGTTGTTAATGTACTCGAAGGACGCTGCTGCCCATCTTCCGGTTAATCCCTTAGTCGACTTTTACGACACCCACGGGATGAAATGAGGTGGTGGCATTCTGAGCCGGCACCAATTATACCTTTTTTATTTGTGATTATTTTTGGCTTGGATTCTGAGTCCTTTGACCATTACCTATATAATAATTCAGAGTTGCCAGTTTATTGAACTTTGTAAAGTTGTTCTTGTATTTCTTATAAATCATCATATCATATCGGCCATTTATACGTCCACTGCTGAACAAAAGCCTCCCCCATAGATTTCCACAACTGTGTCATCATTCTGGGGCGTATTTGCCGATACTCACCACGCTTGGCAGGCGGGTTGGTGAGCGCAGTATGGCTACCGTTTCACATAAGGGACGCTGCTGCCCATCCCTCTGGTTTAGATTCCCTCAGTCGCCTTTTACGACATCCACGGAAGGAGATGGAGTGGTGCTATATTCTTAATCCGGACACCACACGGAAGAATGAAAGAAGAATCTTATAAATATGATGTGCTTAATTTTAAATATGTAACGTTACTGGTGCAAAATTACTGATTTCTTTTTTCTTTTAGGGACCTTCGCGGTCAAAGTCACAGTTCTTTATAAGAAACAAAGTTCTTATTACTATTTAATACTTTACCTTCAATGTATTCGACCTCTATTCACAACTGTTTTAACGCCGGATGTGTCACGTAATCACAAGACCAGCTGACCCCATTTCGATGTGGTTTTTGTTATGCAATTTTGTAGTTCGGATATAACCGATTTTCGTTTATTTTACAATTTAAGCACACATACATCTATACTAATAAATAAAATTGAAATGTCTGTTTGTAATGTCAAAATAACAGCTTGTTACTAAATGCACATGAAAGTATATCTATGTCTGCGGGACTTAGACAAAAATTCTGCCTGTCTGTTTGTTCCAGCTAATCTCTGAAACGGCTGGACCGATTTTGACGAGACCATATATACCTACTAAAAAAATATATTCTTTTGGGTTCATACATTTTTTTTTGTGTAGGTTATCTCGCTCTCGTCCGGAGAGGGATGTAGTTGCTTAAGCGGATAAATTGGCGAAGCGTGAATAGCCTCCAGCCTTGCTTTATTATATATTTAAGTAACTGCGCCTGGGGGCGTCCCCTGCGGGACACGGACCTCAGCTCAGGGCATCACTGGGATAGTAATAAACGCAAGTGACTCGGGGTTTTAAGGGATCTTTTGTTACTACGCTGATTTTCCACTTCTCCTTATTTCCTATTTATGTGGCCATCACAGTTACACATAAAGATAAAGTTAAAAATATTATAGGCACTTATGAATAGTCAAGACTTTAGTTGCCGTATTCCAAGGTGTAGACTTCCTGTGGAGAAGAACGGGCAAGGAACTCCATGGTTACTCTTTTAAAACAGAGTCACACGCAGTTATTATGAGTTAGATTCTTACTTAACGAATTACAAGTTTAACCTTGTAATTACTGACATAGTTTTCTTTAAATTAATTTACATAACTTGACTTTTCAAGTTTTCTTGTAGGTATGTTGAATCACTAGTCTCTTCTTTATTATTTCGTACCGCATGTCAGAGCTAGTTCTGACACAAGTTTCACCCGCCGTTTAATTAAAACGAAATTGGAGCTTATTTATAAATAATTTAGAGTATTTCGGCATAGACACATGGCATAGAGTATATATATTGGATATCATGGTTTTTTTTTGCGCGGGAAACTAATCATTTTTCAAAAATATAAGTGGCCTATTTATTCATTATAACATCAGCTATCTCCCAGTGAAAGTCCCGTAGAAATCAGTCCAGCTGTTTCGGAGATTAGCGGGAACAAACAGATAGACAGACCAACAGACAGACAGACAAAAAATTAAAAATAGGTTTTTTGTTGTAGGACCATATTTACTTTCATATGCATTTAGTAAAAAGCTGTCATTTTGATATTACGAACAGACACTTTAATTTTATAATATATTTGTATAGATGTTTAAAGGCCTACCTTGTGTTAGAGTTGTTCAAACTGCCCGTAGCCCTGCCGTCTGAATTCCTATACAAAGTACTGAACAATGATATTTCATATCTTAATATGACGCCCAACGCCAATTTCATATGTTTTATATGGAAAAAACCGGACAAGTGGGAGTTGAACTCGCGTGGAGAGGGTTCCAAAATTGCTGAATATATTGTTTAAAATTATAAAATATATACATTTGAAACCCTCACAATAAGCCCTTCCATTTCATTTGTTACACGGTACAGTTTGCAAAACTTTTCTTTTTAATTTTCTATATTGCCCCCCAAAAGTGACCCCCATATTCAAAATTCATTTATTTTTGTTGCGCGTTTGGGTTGCAGAAATCCATATGTGTGCCAAATTTCAACTTAATCGGTCCGGTGAATTCGGATCAAATTGGTTGTGACAGACGGACAGAGTGACAGACACACGAGCAATCCTATAAGGGGGCAGCCGCTTTTTCCTTCGGACATTCGGAACCCTAAAAACAAAACGAAAAAAAACTATGAGATTATATATTTAAGTAATCAATTTCGTAGGTAGTTCATTGATTCTTTTGCTAAAGAAAGTGTGGGAGCAAGAATCAATAAAATCTTTGAAGGTGTTTAGGACCACTTTATCGGAATTGAATTATTTCGGAAAATGTGGTAATATGTTGGAAGAAGCTCCGGGGAGTATGGTGGGTGCCGAAGACATTCCAATCGTCACTCTTCTCATTTAGCGACCGTCTGTCCTGCAGTGTGTGGTCTAGCCTTGTCCTGAATCAGGGTGTGAATTCCTCTTCGCAGAGGATTATACCCATGAAAAGAGAGACATAGTTAAACATTATTAAAGTTTATAATGGTTGTGGTGCCGGCTCAGAATACCACCACCCCATCTCCTCCCGTGGGTGTCGTAAAAGTCGACTAAGGGATTAGCCGGAGGATGGGCAGCAGCGTCCTTCGAATACATTAACAGCTCAACTGCGATCGCCAACCCGTCTGCCAAGCGTGGCGATTATGGCAAAACCCCCCATTGAGCCCACAGCACAGCCATAACGGTCGTTGTGGAGATCTTTGGGGGAGGCCTGTGTCCAGCAGTGGACTTCATTCGGCCGTGATGATGATGATGATGAAAGTTTATAATTATATCTAGCTATCTATCTGTATGTACTACAGAAACAGTGAACTTAATTTGGAGGGGGCAATGCAAATGCCTGAGGGTTGGCCTTCTTACAGTCGCTCCCTTCCACTAGAGGGGGTGACCGCCTTACAGCCATCCCCTCTGAGATGTGACTAAAGGCATGGCACCAATGGGCGGAGCTAGTGTGATCGTACGAGGACCTGGAGCCTCCCTTCCGTGCCGAAGATGATCATTACTCTAGCGCAGGGCAGGCAGCTGTTAAAAGGTACATTTTTAAAAAAATTGTCTGTCTGTCTGTCTGTTTGTTCCGGGTAATCTCCGAAACGGCTGGACCGACTTTGACGGGACTTTCACTGACATATAGCTGATGTTATAAGGAATAACTTAGGCTACTTTTATTTGAGAAAAATAATTAGGGTTCCACGCAAAAATAATAAAACCCTTGAAATCCATTGTATATATTATCCTATGTCAAGTGTCTATGTCGAAGTACTGTAATTTTTTTTTAAATTAAACGCGAGTGAAACCGCTGGTCCCAGCTAGTATAAAATAAAAGACTACTGGTAATTCACTATCTTGTTCATTGTGTTTGGTTATAGGTTGTTTTGCGCTCAATTGGGTGTGAAAATAAACATTCTTCCTATCAAAAATTAAAATTGGCACTTTCTAATTTTTTTAATGGTATTCCTGTAATTTACTGTGCAAAAAAATAAAGTTCACTATGTTTGTATATAACTACTGGATCGATGACGAAACTAACTAGCTGCCTACTACTGAAACGGTTAAAGTTAACAGAACCATTCTGTAATGACCTTAATTATCATTAATGTTGCATGACCACATTTCACTTTTGGAGTTCTGTATGGAAAATATTTTTAAAAGAATGCGTGACAAACATGTTATTTGCCCTCGAAATGTGGTATTGAGGAAGAATGTTGGAAAGTATCGTGGCAGCAATTCCAATTACTTCAAATGACAAAGCCCTTGAGCAGACGATAAAGAGAGATTGGTCATTTGCCCAAGGGCAGACGATAAGGGGAGATAATAGAGGTGGTCTCTCTGAGAATGTTCTCTGTGGCCGCTGAGTACTACGATAGTCGAGAAACGCTTCCGGCAGTATCCTTTTGAGTCCTTTCGGATACTTGCCCCTCGGCCTTAGCGACATTGTGTTGTGGAAAATTCCTCAAGTAGGTACATCCTTTACACTGGGCAAGGGTGAAGGCGCGTGCCGGACTCTTAGGGCTAAAACTCCACGGTGTTTGCCGCTTAGGCCGCACCCCCAGCAAATACAATAATGTGAATTCAATAATGCCAATTCAATAGAATGATGTCGTGTGGTGCCGGCTCAGAATGCCCCCACCCCATTTCATCCCGTGGGTCTCGTAAAAGTCGACTAACGGATTAACCGGAGGATGGGCAGCAGCGTCCTTCGAGTACATTAACAACTCAACTGCGACGCCAACCCGCCTGCCGAGCGTGGCGATTATGGCAAGACCCCCCACTGAGCACACTACACACTCATATCGGTTGTTGTGGTGATCTTTGGGGGAGGCCTGTCCAGTAGTGGACTTTATTCGGCCGAAATGATGAATAGAATGATGCCTATTGAATTCAATGAAGTTAAATTAATTGACTGTCAAAAGTTCAGCGATGAAAAAATATTGCTCGTAGACCTGATGGCTATTGGGGCAAAAGTGGAGACCGCGCACCGGAAAACACAGCTTGAGATGGACGATTGAATCTCCCTGGAAATTGTTGGATGCCAGCGGCCTGTAACCGCTCGTTGTAGAAATGTAATCTAGGCCTTTGTTCAGCAGTGGACATCCTGTGACTGATATGATGATGTTGAAGTCTTATCTAAATCTATTAATTGAATACTTGCGTCACTTTAAAAAAAGAAAAATGCTCAATCCGTCGCCTCATATATCTGGCGTACGTAAAAAAAAGTAGACTTAGTTAGCTTCCAACCGCGCCAGTACAGAGTGATATCATAATTGTAAGCAATGTACGGAACTCTTCTATTACGAGTTAGATTCTTACTTAACGAGTTAGAAGTTTAATTTAACCTTGTCACATAACTTAACTACTCGCATAGTTTTCTCCACACTGATAATGGACTTTTGAAGTTTTCTGGTGTGTTGAATAAATGTTTTTATTTCTTAGCTCTATCCTGGCATTTCACCTAAGTCGTGGTTACGGTTTCCAGGCATACATCTGAGATGTACAAACAGTCCGATCAGGAACAACTATTTTATTTATTTATTATACTCTTGATTGTACACCAATCGTTAAAGGAAATAAAAACAGTAGTGCTTAATAAGTATATTTTAGAGTACAATGGGCGGCCTTATCGCACTCGGCCATTTCTTCCAGGCAACCTTAGGATGGAGAAATACTTAACTGGATAATATATGCGGCAGTTGATGGTGCACACAGATACATAATGAAATAACTAAATTACGTATACTATACTAAATATATAAATAATGGAAGATTATACACAATATAGATATATAAATACACAAACATTTATATATACACTTATACAAATACTTTTTAATTTATTCGACAAAATATCGAAAAGCAGTTACTTCAAATGTAATACTTAGTAAATTCTAAGCACAAATAATCACAGTGACAAGTAATGTTCCCTCACTCGTCTTTTGAACACTGATATTGACTGAGCTCGTCTTATTAAAACAGGTAATGCATTCCACAAACGAGCGGCCTGAACCGTAAAGGAGTTGTCAATAAATGTTTTGGAATGCATTGGCATTTTAAGTTTTAGGTCTTCTGATGATCTTAGAAATTTTGTATGAGTGTCACCGATGAACTCGAAGCGTTTTTTAAGGTAAGAGGGAGTGGAAGGAATGAATAATACACTGTAAAGTAACGAAAGAATATGAGTATTCCGACGAAGAATATCTGTAGATCATACAAATATTTGTTCCGTGCGGGGATCGAACCAAGCGAACGAAAGCCAATCGCTTAGGCACTGCGTCAACCGCGCCATCTCCGAGAGCTAATACCAACATAATGCGATCAGTAATCCATCTGCCAAGCCAAGGGCGGATCCAGGATTTTCATCTGCCTCCCGGGCCAGGGGAGTGGGAGCCTCGGTGTCTCATGTCAAGAATTTGGATTCAGGGTTTTAATCGGTTGTTTACGGGGGAAACCTTTGTCTGGACCCATTGGACGTCTTTTGGCTGATAGAGTACAAAAGTTTTAAAATAAATCAAATCGTTTAAAAAGAAGTCCAACTTTTCGTGCATCAAGTTGTCCGCTAACGGCACGGCCATGTATCCACATTATATGTCTTTCTCTCCCCCTGCGTGGAAATAATTATCGTATTTTGCGGTTAAAACCGCGGGTGAGGCCTAGCTAATGTTAATTTTAGCTATTACAGAACGAAATCGACTTGCAAGTAGCGTGTATTACATTTCGCGTGTTCAGCGTTGGCGGTTTATGTCATAGGCGACGAGCGGCTAAAGTTTAGGGGTCACGTTTTATATATTTAAGTACCAGAAACTATTGATACACATCGTACCGACATTTTTTCGCTTTCTATATATCTGAAAAATCGATATATCGAATGAAAAATATCAACATATCGATAAATCGATATCTTTTCGACCAGCCTGTTTTATATCAAACTAGCTGGGACCCGCGGTTTCACCCGCGTTTAATTTAAAACAAATTTGGAGTACTTCGCCATAGACACTTGACATAGAATATATATATTGGATTCCAAGGTTTTTTTTTTTGCGCGGAACCCTCATTACTGTTCTAAAATAAAAGTAGCCTAAGTTATTCCTTATAATATCAGCTATCTGCTAGTGAAAGTCCCGTCAAAATCGGTCCAGCCGTTTCGGAGATTACCCGGAACATACAGACAGACAGACAGACAGACCTACAGACAGACAGACAAAAAAATTTAAAATAGTTTTTTTGTTATGTGTACCGTATATACTTGAATATGCATTTAGTAAAAAGCTGTTATTTTGACATTGCAAACAGACACTTCAATTTTATTTATTTGTATTATTTGTATAGATAAACGAAGAGCGCGTGCTCTACTCTTTCTCTGGGACACCAAATATAGCATGAAAACAACCGCTTATGCCTGCGCATGCGCCTCTATACAACGTTACATAATTATAAACCGTGCCACTCAAATTTGACCTTGAAACTTTACTGTCATCGGGCCCAAAAATCATGTGAAATATAATAGAGTAGACTATACTTTATTGTACACCATTTGGAACTTAAAAAGAAAACTTAAATCTTAATACAATGTACAATTGGCGGTATTATCGCTAAAAGCGATCTTTTTTAGACAACCTTAGTAACCCTTCGTAGAGTTCAAAATACGGCTCATACTCTATTATTACTGGCGGTAGGTAGAGACCTACATTTTTTTTTATTTTTTTTTATTGATGTCCAGTGGAAATTCTACATGGAACTTCCTTCGCCCCGGGGAAGGGTGAAGGGGTATGCCGGACTCCTACCGGCTAAAACCACTGGAGCGGTCATCTTCGGCACCGAAGGGGGGCTCCAGGTCCTCGTAAGATCACACTAGAGCCGCCCATTGGTACCACGCCTTTAGGCACATCACGGAGGGGATGACTGTAAAGCGGTCACCCCCTCTAGCAGAGGGAAGGCGACTGTAAAAAGGTCACCCCCCCAGGCACTTCCCGGGGAGGATTGTAAAGGATCCCCCCAAGCCTCGCTTTGCGCTGTGCTGCGCACACGGCGGCACGTGACCACGTGCGCGCCACCGTCTTCCCGGGGGTCGCTCGGTGTGAGCACGCAGACTCCCCAATCTGCGCGCCCGCGACCCCCGAGGCCCCCCACCATGTAGTGACGGCAGGGGCAGGTAGAGACCTACCTATATTGTTAGAGTCCGGGTAGGTAGGTACCACCGCAATATGTGATGTCATACTGCGCTCGTCACCTGCAGATATCAGTTATTGAGTGCCCTTCAAACTGGAGCACAGTAACGTTTAAGTTTAAACACTACTGCTTGGTGACAGAATATCTGGCACTGCGGTGCTACCTTTTTTTTTTCATTGATGCCCAGTGGAAATTCTTCATGAACTTCCTTCGCCCCGGGGACGGACGAAGGGGTATGCCGGACTCCTACCGGCTAAAACCTCTGGAGCGGTCATCTTCGGCACCTAAGGCTGCAGGTCCTCGTATGATCACACTAGAGCCGCCCACTGGTGCCACGCCTATTGGCACATCTCGGAGAGGGTGACTGTAAAGCGGTCACCCCCCCAACTGCGGTGCTACCTACATAGCCAGACTCTTGAAATGAAAGACATACCACCAGTACGATTTCTTATGCTACATCGTAATTGTAATTATCGTGATCACTGAGTACCTTTACACAAGTGAAAAACCTATGTTGAAATTAATAAGTACATAATAGTAATGTTCTTTGACTTGCGCCATCGGCTAATATTACGAAAATCGGATGGCAGTGTTGTAAGTAAAAAATTGCACAAACGCATACGCGTTATATTTCATATACACGAGGTTATTAGGACGGTATAACCGCGGCACTTCCCTGGAAATGGGTAGGCAGATTGCTTAAGAATACATCCATCATATCAGCGCAATTTTTTCAATATGCCGCTGTAGAAATTCCTGGACGAAGGCATGGACTCTACGGAATATTTCTGGCTTTCGAATTCATGTAACGCGTGCCATAGATACCTACAACATATGAAACCATCGGTTTATTGTACTCTCCGAGATACGGAGTCATCTTAATGAAGATATAAATAAAAAGATTTTGATTCATGCAAGCCAACTTTCGGCAACCAGACACTCGCGAGCCGCTTGCGACCAAGTCGTCTGTCTATCTCGTTGGAGGCCGTTCCACACTGCGATTGTCAGTGCGTGGCTTCCACTCGAAAATCTTTCAGCCCTAGTGGCCATCAGTTCTACGACTTATTAGCAAAAAAAACCTAATTAATGTCTTAGGTTTTCGCGATTACTACACATTATAATAAAACATTTTTTAACAGATTACATCGCATATATTATAGATTTTTGTTTTTCCTGACGTTTCGAATACTTTGCGGCATTCGTGGTCCCAGGATGACTAAGGTGACAGGCGTCGTTACAGATTTTAAAAAGTAATTATTTTTTATCTACCGTACAATTTTTTTTATTTCATATTTTTGATGCACGCAGTAATCACTAGTGTCTTGAACTTGATGTTTCTTTTTAGTGCGGTATGTTGTTTGGGACTTTATTATTTTAATTACTGGATTCCAAACAGGCGGTACTTGCCAACCATCTTCTCTATTAAAATTAGGAGGTTTTTTAATTTCAATAGCCTCACGGAACATCCTAGGTACATATCGCTTGACTTGACTTGAGTTTGATCAAAACGAGAAAATGGTTAGGTTTGTCTAAGGCATGTGCACACACTGTAGAATTTTGGAGCGTCTATGCTTGACGTCAGTTACGTGTTCTTTTATTCGGGTGGCTATACTACGCTTTGTTTACCCAATGTATGACAAACCATTAGTCGTCCGTCACCACGAATTCTGCAAAGTATTCGAAACGTCAGGTAAAACAAAAATCTACAATATACGCGATAGAATCCGTTTAAAAGTGTTTTATTATAAACCTGATAATGTTTCCACGTGAATAAATTCAGTTGGACTGACGCGACGACCTAACAGGAAATTTATATAGCGGACAAATGACTGCTAATTATCATTGTAATTTCTAGCCTTGAAGACCGTGAATTGACAAAATCTAGCATACGTCTATTAAGATGATAATAGCTTAGCTATTTTTGACAAACGTCGACCAACTGACTTTAGTTTACTTTATATATTGATAATAATTAACATAATTACGAATCATTAACAGCCATTTTAAATTGTTACGTTTTACATTTTATTTAAGATAATATAATTTCTATTCCTTATGGGTGATATTTAATTAACATACATTTTTGACATTTACCTACATAAAAATATATGGGGAACAAGGTGTGGTGTTCCTCCATAGAAAAGGGAGGATCCTCCAGCCAGGCGGATGGTATGCCTGGCGGGCCGAAGCCCCACGGTTGATGTTGGGCGACTGTATATATGCAGTGTCGCGCGAATACTTTACAAGCGTGATTCAGGATTCTTTGACGTCATCGGAGAGTTGCAATTAACAGTCAAGTTCTTTTTTGGGCTTCTCGCATACATTTCTGGGAAATGTGGTTGCTTAACCGGTAATTTCTGGCGAACCCAAAAGAGGCCTCCAGATAGGCTTAAAATTAATATTAAAAACTAAGCAACTATACTATTGCCGTGTGGTGCCGGCTTTGCCGTGTGGTGCCGGCTCAGAATGCCACCACCCCATCTCCTCCCATGGGTGTCGTAAAAGTCGATTAAGGGATTAACCGGAGGATGGGCAGCAGCGCCCTTCGAGTACATTAACAACTCAACTGCGATCGCCAACCCGCCTGCCAAGCGTGGCGATTATGGCAAAACCCCCCAACGAGCCCACAACACATCCATATCGGTCGTTGTGGTGATCTTTGGGGGAGGCCTGTGTCCAGCAGTGGACTTCATTCGGCCGAAATGTGTACAGTAATATACAGTCAAAATGGTCTACTATTCTCTGTGCCAATCTATGCTTTCCTATTGCATCCCAGCTTGGGGAGGAGCCCATAAATCCACCCTTCTTCAACTGGAACGAGCACAGAGGGATGGAATATTTCAGGTACTCTACGGAAGCATTATATTCGGAATGCAAGGTTCTTACTGTGAGACAGCTCTTTGTGCTTCATACCATTCTCAGAAAGCATAGTTCTCTTGTATTTTCTCCGACTTATTTGCAAAAACGGAATATGTATAGAGTTTGCTGCTCTCTTCCCCATAGAACCTGTGTCGCTCAGCGACATTTTCGCGTTATTAGTAACTATCTTTACAACACATTAAACAAAAGATGCAATATATACTGCGATAATAAATTCATTTGCAAAAGAAAGGTCTCCAGCTGGCTAATGGAACAAAACTACCAACAAACCGAAAACCTATTAAACTTGACATAGCAATATACATTTCTTATTTAGATTACTGCACGCACACGCAAACACACACCCCCACACGTGCATACAAAAACACACACACAACTCACGTACTCACTCACGCACGCACACGCGCACGTACGCACGAGCCGTGCACGCACACACGAACGCGCCCACATTTCTATTTGTAATAATAAGCATACACTGAGACGAACGCCCAAACATTTCTATTTACAATATTAAGCATAAACTCTTCTAGTTCTAAGTTTTTGTATTCCTGTTGTAACTGTACATACACAAAATTATAATGTGAAGCGGACTCTAGTAACCATAACACAAGTTTATTCTTACCATGGGTACCTGAGATCCGTTACTCCATGATCTGTTCTAAAGTGATGTCCGTTTCGTCTAATTAAAAAAAACTTTCGCTAAGCCCACTTTCTTTCGCCCCCTGCGGGACATGGACCTCGGCTTAGGGCGTTGCTGGGGATAACAAGCTATTGTTTTGGGGACAGCTGGATCGGTATTATTTAAATTGTATTAAGGGACATTTAAAGCTACAGGCTCGGCACGGGCCGGCGCGAGCAAGAGACGGGAGGGAAACAACAGACGGGAGGGAGAGTTAATAGTCAAGTAGATGTACGTTGTAAGTTGTAGTTATGCTGGCGATGTAGGTGTCGCCATAAATATATTATATTTTTTGTGTAGATGTATTTATGAATATTGTATATGTCAGGCTAACTTGTTGCACGCAAAATTGCCTTACATTTTTATTCTCATCGCACGCAATAATATTTCACTTCAAAAGCTCTATTATGGCGTGTGGCGGGACTAGCAAACAAAAAATCTGAAAGCCGTTGTTTCGGTTTCTTGCGCTAAAAATAACTCCGAATAAGTTACTTTTTGCGTCCGAAATACATGCCAGCTGTGCGCGGGAACTTGTCAATACCTTTAATTGATTTGATGTTCTTGAAACTGTGCGTTGAAAGTGACAACTAAAATATTTATCCACCTTCACAAACAAAATTAAGATTTTTTTTGCATCTAGGTAATTTTCCTCTACACAAGGTAACGTAAGAGGTACCTGTCAATGCCACAGTAATAGGTGACCAAGTGAGTGTTCCCTTGGGCGGCGGAAAAAGTTTTTGCCGCTAACATACATGCTTTATTTTTTGAAGTTAGATTTTTTGTAAGCACAATTTTTAATTTCGTTTTAATTTTTTTGGTAACGACTTTGTTTGTTAATGTACTGTATATTTGATTCGTTGCGCAGAAATGTAGTCAAACGGCTACCCACACCCATTCCGGTGACGCGGGATGCCGCAGTGCAACCAAATTAGTGGCGCAATCAACCAGACGGGTATCTTCCGTAGAGCAGTTTTGGCAGCCGACCTGGTTGCGCTATAACATACCAGCCTTATGATACCCAGGGAAAGCAAACGGAATTGTCTGTACGTTACCAGAACTAGTATGCAATATTAAACCAGACGAGGGCAGGTCATAAATTACAAAATAATAGTTTTTAGAGTGGTAACATTGTTTTGATGTCGGGCAGTGCACTCGAAATGAGAATATGTTTTGAATTCCGAAACATTTTCTTTTTGGAATAACCTTTTTATTGTTGTATTAATTTAAATACAATGACATCGTCACGGGAAACTTAAAAAAGCCAGTTTCTAGACTGTTCGAAATAAAAAGGCGCGGCTGGGGGCTCCTGATTGAAACATCAAAATGTATTTATTTTGATTGAAGGAAGTGAAAATGAAAGTTGACCAATTATTCAGATAATTGCAAAGCGGTGACCGTGTGTGAGACGAAACAACGCCGATACATCGATAAACACAAGTAAAGTGGAAACTCAGAGAGCATAGAACACCCAGTCGAGGCGGAAAGAGCCGATGAATCACGAAGCTAGCCGAGTGGCGCGATAGGAGCTGTTCCATAAGCCGCCATTAGATATGTTCACATAAAAAAATGTATGTTCTTTTATTACTGTGCAAGTACTTATTAATGGTCTTCTGATGGTATAGTCGAGGGAACTCTCTAAAATAGGGTTCAGCTATACGATGTCTGATTCATGCTTGCCGTCTGTTAGGATAGGTCATCTCTAAACGGCTATGAATCCTTCAAAAGGCCATTCGAGACGTTGCCCTAAATTATCTCACCTATTCTTGTGTCGTAAATTTATATTTATTGAATAGTGAAAGACTTGCAAACCTATTTGCTAAATAAAGATTAAAAATAAATTGTGGTTGAACAAAAAGAAAACAAATTTATTGCCACCCATCAGTAACCTAACCTTGAAGACCACAACTTAACTTTCTCAGACGCGTTAGTAAATCGTTAATTAATTACAACACCCTCCTAGGTGTCATTTTTGACATCTAATTTGATTGCTTAACTTGTGTTATGAACTCCTTGGTGATGGCATACAAAAAAAACACGCGTATTTATGGGCAGGTAGACATTCCGTGTAGTGTCCGGATTAAGAATATGCTCCATCTTCCCCAGTGGAAGGCGTAAAAGGCGACTAAGGGACTCTAAACTAGAGGGATGGGCAGCAGCGTCTCTTCTGTGGAACAACAGCAATTTTCCGCTCACCAACCCGCCAGCCAAGCGTGGGGAGTACTCTAAATACTCATTACTTATAATAAAACACTTTTAAACGGATTATATCGCGTATACTATAGGTTGTGTTGTTGTACAACTCTGGTTGATATGACTATGATGATGATGATTATGATGATTATTATATTTCCATCTTTACACATTGTCCTACATTTTTCTCGGTATATGTATTACAATAATTTGTATCAATCAACATTGTAATCTCAATTATTTTAAAAGAGTATCCATGGAGTTTCTTGCCGGCTCTTCTCCACGAGATCAACTATTTGGAACCGTGCAACTTTGATTCTGACGTTTCATAAGTGCCAATATTTGGTTTATTTGAAATAAAAAACTATGACTTTGACTTTGATGATGATGATGTGCATTGATGACCTCGGTAGGCAGACATTATAGAGAAGTATGTTTGAAACTTCGTGAGATGCATTCTTATTCAATGTTTATAGATTTATTTAAAAAAATACGATTTAGAAACAAGATGCCTTGAGCTTCTATCGACATATTTTAAAACTATAAATATATGGCCTGTTAAACTGTATGTTAGGACCTATTTCAGTTAAACTAGTATTGAATTGAATTGAAGAAATCCATGTGTGTATCAAATCTCAACTTAATCGGGGCAAATTGGCTGTGACAGACGGACAGACAGACAGACACACGAGTGATCCTATAAGGGTTGCGCCTTTTTTTCCTTCGGACGTTCGGAACTCTAAAAAACAAACTTATTGAGCGGCATGTGACTAGATCTCAATCTGAGAGCTATAACTAATAATTTTCATAGGCTTTAGTCATCTGTTTTTTTTTATACCACTAAGGTGGCAAGCAATCATACGGCCCACCTGATGGTAAGCGGTTACCGAAACCTATGAACGCTTGCAACACCAGAGGTACAACTCGCGCGTTGCCGACCCCGTAAAAATCTTTTCACGCCCTTTTTGAAGAGGGGCTCCTGCTCATGCTGTAGTTTAATAAATAAATAAAATGCATTCCTATTTAAGTCGACAACGAATCAGAGGGCCAGTCTCGTAATTAATTGACACTATGACTGAAACTTGACCGAACTGAGATTAAATTTAAATTAATTATGAATTGACCGAAAAAATTGTATTCTAGTTCAGTCGGATTTCAGTATAATCTTGATCTAGTCTCATTTCAATCTCAATTTTAACGTTTATTTAATGACAATTTATGTACTACATGCGACAGTTCGAAATGTTAACAGAATACTGTTTTGACTTCGATCAACTTTCGATCCATTTTCGATCTCATCACAGAGTAAGTTCACGTTTGCAGTTGTTTGTTAGTTTAGGAGAATACCATTTGTGACATTTATGACACTGAGACTAGATCGGAACTATATTTTGAACATTTTTAAATTACGAGAGTTGGCCTTCAGCTGTCAGTAAACTCACACTGTACACCAGTGACATCCCTAAACCACCCGCTAATACAACCAAACTAGCATTCTTCGCCGATGACTCGGCGATATTCTACTCTGGTTACGTTACCGATAGCGCCCTAAGCCGAGGTCCGTGTCCCGCAGGGGGCGCCCTTAGCGCAAGTTGCTTAGCATATAATATTAATTTTAGGCCTGGCTGGAGGCCTCTTTTGGCTTCGCTAGAAACGACCGGTTAAGCTGCCGCATTTCTCGGAAATGTCTGGGAGAAGCACAGCAAAAAGAAAAAAAATACGTTGTGAGTAAATTGATGTCCATGGTCGCAGTTAATAGTTACTGAGATAAAAAGGTACATACCACAATTTAATTTCCTCTGCTGAGATATCAGCATACTGATCGGCACCCGCCTATCAGGGTTCGGTGCCAGCCCGAATAATCGGTTGCGGGCCGTCTGGCCCACTGTAAGAAACGGCTTGAGGCCCATCGTGGTCGCTAGCGGTCGTACGTGGTCGTTGGTTGTACCACATGTGTGGTGGTTCAATCTGGAAGTAAAGAAAAAATTGTGAGGTTTTCGTTCATCTATTCATCATCAACATCCACCATTTCAGCCTAATAAAGTCCACTGCTGGACACAGGCCTCCCCTAAGATCGCTACAATGACCGGTCTGGGTGATTGCTCATTTGGGGGATTTGCCATAACCGCCACGCTTGGCAGGTGGGTTGGCAAACGCATTTATCTCGGGTATAACAGGTTACAGATTTTGTCATTTTTGAGAACGCAATGTATCGTACACAACACGATCAAAACGCTACGTGATGGTCATATTATGCTACTGCGTGCGATGACCTCATCCGTGTACTGTAGTGAAACAACAGCCGTTTAGTTATTATTTATATAGCAGTTTTATGTGACAATAAATACTTTTTTGTGTTTTTATTCATAATAGCGTTAGGGATAGACGAATACGATTTTTTACGTAGGTACTCGTTGCGTAACTCTGTGTACTTATGCATCGGCGTTTGCGAAAACTTCAGAGGGAACTTGAAATTTCTGGGTAGAAGAAAATAAACCTCTCTTCGCTACATAACCGGGCGGCTCAAATAGTTAAAACGGGAATTAATATTAACTGGCGTTTTAGTATTCGGCCGCAAATAACTAATACATTTAGATGTGAGCGCAGCGTGTTGACACGTAGTAGGGCTTGGTTAAAATATATCGATATCGAATTATCTATATTTTTTCTTAGACTAATCGATATTTGTCGTCGATATTTTCAATGTCGATATATCGATAATGGATATTTTTTTACAAGTATCAATATAGGTATCAAATTTGATATTTATTGAACGCAGTTCAGAAGGTATTTTTTTTCATGTGTTCCATTTATTATATTCTGGGAACACATTTAGATGTTATTGCCATATCGCTAAGAACAAAAATATCGATAAATCGTTATTTTTTCTCGATGTATATATACTGTAAAGTACCCTGATTTGTTTCCATTGAATAAACAAATTTCTGTAAGACTCAATAACAAAAATTATGGAAAGTTGCTTGAAAAGCCAAAGATTACATTTATACAGTAGAAATGTCTATTGTATGGCAATTAATTTTTTTAATAAATTACCTCATGACCTGTAAATGCTACCAGTTAATAAATTCAAACGTAAAATGTTTTCACGGCTCACGGCAATCACAAAATGGTCATGTTAATAGTCAGTTATGATTAAGTGACCATTTTGTGATTTCTAATGTAATTCATATTATGATTCACCTAAAGCGGCCTTTTTAGGCCCCCTGTAGGCGTAGCATGACCATTTCAAAGTCTTCTCTTCGGAAGATAGACAGCGCCCTCTCTACACGTCTCGATATCTCTTCTTCCCGAGCATGAGCCGACATGAAGACTCGGGTGTCTTCGTAGACATAAACATGGAAAATCCTTTCCATAGCAACGGAATGCGGCTAGTGACGTAGAAATGCCATTCAATTCTCTAATAATTCTTTGTTTCGTTACTAAAATGCGACCAAAACGACGTATTGGTCTAACAATTTATTTATATACTCTTTGTTGTATACGAAAAATAGTCAAAGCACAAGTTTTGAATGAAGTAAAAGTACAATAAGTGGCCTTATCACTATCCGCCATCTATTCCAGGCAACCTTAGGTTGGAAAATGCTTGCTACACTTTTTAAATAGAAGTTAATACGAATCGCTTAATATCAATTTTATCTGTGGTGTTATTTTAAAGTTTCAAATTTCACTAGCCCCGGGAAAATTTTGCAATTTCTATTGTGATTCTTGTGAAGTGAAAGTGAATAATGGCAACAAAAAAAAGTATTGCCTAGCCTACTTACTACGTAATATCTCATCTTATTAGGAAAAAAAATACTCCGCTATCGGTCTAAGGCAGAGTGCAGTTGAGACTACTGAAGACCATTTGCCAACTTAAAAAAAATCGAGGAATTCATTCTCCGGCAGGTCGAGGTCCCAGTGAGCTCTCTCACAGAGTTCTTCTTCGCCTCCCTCGAGTTCTTTTCAGCATAAAAACTTATTAATTGCTCAGACTCTTATTCAGCCCATCATAGATTACGCTGATGCCTGCTATCTGGATGCCACAGAGGAGCTCTTGCATAAACTTGAGCGATTACAAAATGTATGCATTCGTTTTGTTTTCAATTTAAAAAAGTATGACCATGTCTTGCCGTGCCGTGTGGTGCCGGCTCAGAATGCCACCACCCCATCTCCTCCCATGGGTGTCGTAAAAGTCGACTAAGGGATTAGTCGGAGGATGGGCAGCAGCGTCCTTCGAGTACATTAACAACTCAACTGCGATCGCCAACCCGCCTGCCAAGCGTGGCGATTATGGCAAAACCCCCCAATGAGCTCAAAACACATCCATATCGGTGGTTGTGATGATCTTTGGGGGAGGCCTGTGTCCAACAGTGGACTTCATTAGGCCGAAATGATGATGATAATGATGACCATGTCTCCAACTTTCGTAAAGAACTCAAGTGGCTCCCAATTCGTCTTCGCAGAAACACTCGGATATTGTGTCTCCTCTTTAATATCCTTCATAATCCAACATCCCCATCTTACCTGCGGGAACGATTTTCCTATACTTATAAAACTGATATGCCCTGCAGGTCTCATCTTAGGACCATCCTCAAATTCCCACCCCACAAAACTGATTTCTATTCCTACTCCTTTTCTGTACATGCGGTTAGATTGTGGAACTCACTCCCGCCTGATATAAGGAACTGTACAACCGTCGCTCTATTTAAAAAACGCCACTATCTCTCCACGTCTACATAGTTGAATATGTATTTTATTTTTGGATATGTATATTTATGTATGTGTGTATTTATATATACCTATATTTTATGTATCGCATATTTTTATATAAGTAATTATATGTTTATGTTCTTCATTTATTTACTCCTTAACATACTGTGTCTACATTTCGTATTCAAACTCTCCTCTCGCAGGTCTGCTGGAAGAGATTTCTTAAGAAATAAGCAGTACCTTTGTACCTTTTAGTACTATTTCATTTTTATGTTTCTGTGTGTGATTAAATTATAAAACAAATAAATGAAATAGTTATGTGTTATGACCCCGGCATTGCGTATTTACTATTTTGTGTTAGCTAAGTTTCCGTAATCCTTTAACGCAACGCAAAATCTTACGATATAGATACGAAGAAACTCTTGTCTACGTCTCTTGGGATGTAGACTATTTTAAAAGAAATATCTTCTACTTCTTCTCTTAGATTATGGCTTCTGTAGATTATCTTCCACAATTTCGCCAATGTCAAGTTTAAGGCAACGTCGTACGGTATTTAGATTAATAAATCTTCACATATTCATAAAATATTTCTCAAAAATGAAAAAAATCTAAAAAATATGTCGGCAACGTCGTACGGTTTAATTGTTTTTTTCTAAGTACTAGAAGAAATATCGCTATCCCTAAACGTCAAAAATAGACAAAATACGTTTGTCATGCTCGACGATGACGACTTTTGTCTAGGGAAGAGTAGAAACTACTCTTTCTGTTCATTCTTGAGATCGCCATGTTTGGAATGGTAGAATTATTGCCACTGTCTACATCCAACTGTCATTTTTGTCTACTCTTCCGTCGACAAGACCGTTGTCTTCGGTGTTCATACTACGCCTACAGGCAACTGAATCGCTCGTCTCTTTGGGTTGTATAATAATAATCTCCTTACTAGACTCTCCTTCCCCGCCAACTTATCTTACATCTCACTTTCAATACCTAAGCTCTAATCACATCAAGAATCTTCGTTCCTCAAATAATCGTCTCTTACAATGCCCTACGCACCACTCTGACTTTATACATTCTTCTTTCTTCGTACAGTCTATTCTCCTATGGAATGCGCTTCCCATGAATATCAGGATGGCTACCAGTCGGTTGTCGTTTAAAATTAAAGTACGTGAGCACCTCCGCAAGAAATTGGCAGATTTATCCCAACGATGATTTTTCTCTTTTTTTATTTTTTTATTTTTTTAAGTATGTATGTATAATTATTATAAATATATGTTTATTTTATTACGCATATATCATTATATATAGATTTTGTACGTGTATTAGTATATATATATGTACAATATTTATGATATTTATAATATATTCCTAAAAGTCACTGAGTCATAAATTATGTCATATAAGACGTGTTGTAATACTTTTATAATGCACCTACCAGATTGTTGTCTCTGCATCACCCTAAGGTAGACTGGGAGAAAATGCCTAAGGCATTAAGTCCGCCTCTGTACAGGTTTGTGCATAAAGAATAAATAAATAAATAAATTTGCGAGGGGCGTGATGGATGGTTTGAAACATCGTTAACAACTTGTACATAAATAGATATGCTTGCATGTTCCTTTTATGATATGATTAAATTTGAAACCAGTTAGTGTTTTTCTTCCTAGATAGTCATAAATTAAAAACATAATTTTTTTGGTTATGATTAATTGTACTTATACATACATATATTTTAAAATGCATAGACAAAACATAATTTTGTGGGTGTGGCAAATTTTTTTGATAATCATGATGATGTTGTATACTATTAATTTTAAATATATTTGTTTGACAATAGGGATTAAAATATTTATTACTGCATAGAAATAAATATAAAGTTAATCATGTTTTCATATCAAACCTTTTTTAATTGTAATTAATTTATTTCTTCGATCAGTTTATCGTTTTTCCTACGATTTTATTTTTATTTAAAGAAGTTCTTATATCTTCCAATCGCTTACCGTACCTTTTTTTTAAATATTACCAGTGGAAATTCTTCTTCGGCACCTAAGGGAGTCTCCAGATCCTCGTATAATCACACTAGAGCCGCCCACTGGTGCTACGCCTATATGCACATCTCGGAGAGGGTGACTGTAAAGCGGTCACCCTCCCCGGAGGGATTGTAAAGGATCCCCCAAAGCGTCCCACGGCAGCGCGTGACCACATGCGTGCTACCGTCTTGTCGGGGCGCTTACCGTAACTACGCAACCGTTTTTGTCACGTGTTTGAGAAATGTGTGACAATAACTTGTTTGTAAGTGCTATTTAATCGAACAACAAGTGCAACGAGCTATTAAGCCGGCTTAGTGATTGTGTAATGTATAAATTACCGCACTTATTACCTTAGAGTTTGCACGAGTGAACCCAGAAGAACAACCGTGCAATATTTCTTGCTTGTCTAGATAATGAGTCTTGGGAGAGGGCCGATCCTGCACGGAGAACGACGAGACGGCGCTGGGACAACAACCGTCCCGGCACCCAAGTCCAATACGCCTGAGGGCCTTGCCGTCTCTACATAGTTGGGGTCTTGAGAGTCGCTGCCAGATTGGGGAGTCTGCATGCTCACACCGAGTGACCCCCGGGAAGATGGCGGTGCGCAGCATAGCAAAGCGAGGCTTGGAGGGTGCCTAGGGGGCGACTTTTTTACAGTGCCTTCCCTCCGCTAGAGGAGGTGACCGCTTTACAGTCATCCCCTCCGTGATGTGCCTAAAGGCGTGGCACCAATCGGCGGCTCTAGTGTGATCTTACGAGAACCCCGTTCGGTGCCGAACATGACCGCTTCAGTGGTTTTAGCCGGTAGGAGTCCGGCATACCCCTTCGCCCTTTCCCGGGGCGATGGAAGTTCCATGTAGAATTTCCACTGGATACCAATAAAAAAAAGAAAAGCTATCAGCCAGTTAAAATCCCGTCAAATCTGTCCTGACGTTTTGGAGATTAGCTGGAATAGATAGACAGAAAGACAGACAAATAGACATAACAAAGGGGCTAGTAGAGTGCATGTTAAAACGAGAAATTGGCAGATTTAGTCGTGACCTGTGTCGTAGTGTGTATCTTTTTCGTGTTTCAACGGACACTTCAATTTTATTTATTCGTATATGTGTAGATTTAATGCGTGATATGCCGCGTGGTGCCGGCTCAGAATACCACCACCCCATCTCCTCCCGTGGGTGTCGTAAAAGTCGACTAAGGGATTAGCCGGAGGATGGGCAGCAGCGTCCTTAGAGTACATTAACAACTCAACTGCGATCGCCAACCCGTCTGCCAAGCGTGGCGATTATGGCAGAACCCCCCAATGAGCCCACAACACACCCATATCGGTCATTGTGGTGATCTTTGGGGGAGGCCTGTGTCCAGCAGTGGACTTCATGCGGCCGAAATGATGATAGATTTAATCAACCGGTTGCCGCTTAACTAATACGTCAATGATCTAATGAATGAAGCTTAATGATTATACATATTATAATTACATTTTTATGAACCGGACTATATGAATCCGGAAATGGCTTACTTTTTAATAGAGTAGGTAACTGTGTTAAATGACAGATGTAGTGACGAGATCAGCAAGTCATTCGCCTGGTGGTAAGCGTCATGCCTGCTCATGACAATTGTAATGCTACGCAGGACAACTCCTGCGTGGTACCACATTGCGCTCGTCACCTCAAGACATTAGTAATGTCACTAGCTACAGTGCCCTTCAAACCGGAACACAATAATGTCTAAAGCTTCTATCTAACGGCCGAATGAAGTCCACATCTGGACACAGGCCTCCCCCAAAGATCACCACAACGACCGATATGGATGTGATGTGGGCTCATTGGGGGGTTTTGCCATAATCGCCACGCTTGGCAGGCGGGTTGGCGATCGCAGTTGAGTTGTTAATGTACTCGAAGGACGCTGCTGCCCATCCTCCGGCCAATCCCTTAGTCGACTTTTACGACACCCACGGGAGGAGATGGGGTGGTGGCATTCTGAGCCGGCACCACACGTCCCCCTGTCTAAAGCTTGGTGGCAGAATATCTGGAACTGCAGTGGTACCTATTTCACCAGACTATTGCAATAAGTCACATTGGAAATACATAAGCCAATCTACCTCTAGACCTGCCTATTGCCTTAGACGGCACGGTTGGTGCAGTGGCTGATACAGTCGGCTGCTGCGCTCCGGATCGTGGGTTCGATTCCCGCACGGAACAAATATTCTGCAGGCTACATAAATCGTTCTTGTTTCATAAAGCAGAAGTTTAAATTGACTGATGGAGACTGCAAAGCAGGATTGGGAGAGAGCCGATCTCGCTCGCAGAATGAGGAAAAGGGTGTAGGGTGTCGTACTGCCCTGGCCGTCCAACACGCCAAGATCCATGCCGTCAGTATTTGGCGGGTAGTGCTTAACAGTCTTCTCCGAAATGTGCCGAATGGCACCAATACAGCGGACACAATTCTTTTTTAAACAGACTTAGCCCGACCCTAGGAGTTCTGTGTCGTGGGTGCGTTTACAGACATGAACTCCACACACAATACACCCAGACCCGGAACAACTACCTGCAGATCATACAAATATTTGTTCCGTGCGGGAATCGAACCCACGACCCGGAGCACAGCAGCTGACTGTATCAGCCACTGCACCAACCGTGCCATCAATGTATATGTTGTTGGCGCCCTGGAGGTTGCAGCGGCCTATCCTTTGGATATCAACCCTTAATCGCCCTTTACAACACCTCTGGCTGGAAAGGCATGGTTATTCTTCGGTCGGGTACCACACCGACACAGTTGAACTTCTCAAGTAAATCAAATGCCTGCCAATTGGACATGTTATGTGGATATACAAAACGATTTTAAACGATAGGCGAGCAGTGAAAATGATACAGTAGTGATAACTAACATCCTCCCGTGGATGTCGTAAAAGGTGACTGAGGGACTCTTAATCAGAGCTGATGGGCAGCCGCATCTGTGGGACAGTAGCCAATCTGCGCTCACGTACCCGCCTGCAAAGGGTGGTGAGTGAAATTCCCCCTGAAATGACGACACGGTTGTGGAAATCCTTGGGGGAGGCCCTTGTTCAGCAGTGGACGTCCTTTGGCTGATGGTGATAACTAAAAAAGAACTTTTTTTTTCGATAATTGTGCGTTTTACAATTGTTTCGAGCACCACTTAACTTTTTGATTGAAATATTGAAGTATGCAACAGTTGCGTCAGGCATCAGTTACCTAACTAGTAATAAAAATGTTTGGTCCGCACGTGCACTGAAGCGAGTAAGAAATTCCGGGAAGTTTGTAATACTCTGTTATTTATGTTCATCTAGTATTGGGTGACTTTGTATTTAGATTTTATAGATCACTTTGTAACGAAGGCAATCCTTCATCTTCATTTCAATCAACCTCTTTCATGACTTCATACCTTTATCTCCATCACTGTCCACTTCATGATTCATTCTTTATTCAAATCAAAATTCGAATTTAGTATGTGGTGTCGAATCGTTCATATTTTGATCATTATCACAACACATTCGATTCTGAACGCTAGCGGTTCGACACACAGCTGTCGCTCTGACAAATAGTCTGCCTGCAATATTACAATTACTTATTTTTAACCAGCTTAAATTGTGAAAGCTATATTTCAAAAATATAATCATCTACATAAAGTATCCATGAAGTTGTGAATAACAATATACCTATACAACAATATATATGATACGTTTAATTGAATCACAATAACTGAACTCCGTTACTGGCTGCCGTGGAGAGAGCCTCCTAGTTGAGCTAACCGGGAAGGAAACACGGAGGGAGGCACTCCGCGACAACTTGTTCAGTATCCTGCCGTCGCCTTATCGCAGGGGGCTTCGAGGGTCGCGGGTGCGCAGATTTGGGAGTCAGCGTGCTTATACCAAGCAACCCCGGGAAGATAGTGGCGCGCACGTGGACATGTGTCGCCGTGTGCGCAGCACAGCAAGTCTTGCGTAATCCTTTACAATCCTCCCCGAGAAAAACCTGGCGAGGTGACCTTTTTACAGGGCGCTAGGAGGCGACCGCTTTACAGTTATCCCCTCCGAGATTTGCCTAACGGCATCATGGGCGGCTCTAGTGTGGTCTTACGAGGACCTGGAGCCCCTTTCAGTGTCGAAGATGACCGTTGCAGTAGTTTTAGCCGGTAGGAGGCATGCCCATTCACCCTTCTCCGGAGGGAAGTTCATGAAGAATTTCCACTAGGGACCAATAAAAATAAAGTACACTAATGTTTACCATGCCGTTGCCAGCTCAGAATACCACCACCCCATCTCTTCCCGTGGGTGTCGTAAAAGTCGACTAAGAAATTAGCCGGAGGATGGGCAGCAGCGTCCTTCGAGTACATTAACAGCTCAACTGCGACCGCCAACCCGTCTGCCAAGCGTGGCGATTATGGCAAAACCCCCTAATGAGCCCACAACACACCCATATCCGTTGTTGTGGTGATCTTTGGAGGAGGCCTGTGTCCAGCAGTGGACTTCATTTGGCCGAAACGATGAATGTTTACCGTGTGGTATCTATACAAATAAATAGAACTGAAGTGTCTGTTTGTAATGTCAAAAGAACAGATTTGTACTAAATGCGCATGAAAGTATATACGGAACCTACCAAAAAAAAGCTTAAAATTTTTCTTGCCTGTCTGTCTGTCGGTCTGTCTGTCTGGTCGTTTGTTCCCGCTAATCTCCAAAACGGATGGACCGTAGTTTAGCTGCTGTTTCACAGAAGGGCCGCTGCTGCCGACATCCACGGGAGGATCCAAATGAATAAATCGTCTCTTTACTTGTTATATAGATAAAAATAACTTGTATAACTTCAAAGCCATAAATCTGCCATAAAACATAAACATTACATAAAATCTCAAATAATTGGGAAAACCGTTACGATGTGTTCAAATATGGAACGCGGCGCGGGCCAATCAGAGGCGAGCGTCAATCCTTGACCAGAATGGGTAATGCACGCAATAATGCTCAAATACGTTGCGTATATACTTACATTACTTGCCTACGTTTATACAGACACATATATAGAGAGTTATTTAAACTTCAAGGCAAATCATCTTTAATACCCTTGTCGAGTTTCATGCTGGAGCGACTTTCGCTGTAACCAGCTAATTATAATTATAAACGTAGAGATTTGACTACAGATTAAAAAAATCCGTAGGAGATATATTACGCAGATCCAGGAAAATCACTACGGTACGGGGTGGAGGACAAAGTCAAAGTCAAAGTCAACGCTTTTTATTTCAAATAAACCAATTAATGGCTTGCCGTGTGGTGCCGGCTCAGAATGCCGCCACCCCATCTCCTCCCATGGGTGTCGTAAAAGTCGACTAAGGGACTAGCCGGAGGATGGGCAGCAGCGTCCTTCGAGTACATTAACAACTCAACTGCGATCGCCAACCCGTATGCCAAGCGTGGTGATTATGGCAAAACCCCCCAATGAGCGAGAACACATCCATATCGGTGGTTGTGGTGATCTTTGGGGGAGGCCTGTGTCCAGCAGTGGACTTCACTCGGCCGAAATGATGATGATTAATTAATGGCACTTATGAAACGTCTAAATTTAAGTTACACGGTTCCAAATAGTTGATCTCGTGGAGAAGGGCCGGCAAGAAACTCCATGGAGACTCTTTTAAAATGGTTGGGGATTACAATGTTGTTTGATAGAGACATGATTGTAAAACATATACAGAGAAAAATGTAGGTTAATGTGTAAAGATGAAACATACCACAATAATAATGAATTTGCCGTGGCAGTTAACGGCTGACCAGTCCCAACAGACGGCACCCGTTCACGAGCATGACGCATGCATCAGCATCGCTTAGCTCAACCATATTGTAGGGAACCGAACGACCCGATACACAACGCCACCGTTAGCAAGACATTTTAGTGAGCATGACAGACCAATACAGCCAGGCAAAAGACACAATCAGAATAAGTACTAAACATAACATTAATGGCAACACGACATGACATGGACATGGTTTTTTTTGTTTTTTCTTTTTTTTTTTTTTTAAACGTTGCCCCACACTAGCATTTCTCCTGTGTCGTGGGTGCGTTTACAGACATGAATTCCACACACAATACACCCAGACCCGGAACAACTACCTGCAGATCATACAAATATTTGTTCCGTGCGGGCATCGAACCCACGACCCGGTGCGCAGCAGCCGACTGTATCAGCCACTGCACCAACCGTGCTAGGTGTTGCTATGAAACTCTGCACCCAGCTATGGCCAAGTTTATTATTGTTTGAATTTTGCCTGGTATCCTAATTATTGTAGTTTGAATACAGAATCACAAAAAAATATTAGGTCCTAGAAAAATATGGATATTTTTAATACATATTAGTGACGAAACCAGCATGGCATTCGGCCTTGTGGCGTCAGGCCTGTCCATAACAATTGTAATGCTATGCAGGACTTGTTCCCCGTGGCACTATACTGCGCTCGTCACCTCGAGACATTATTAATTTGGTTTCTTATCGGAACAGTAATGTCTAAAGTTTAAACACTACTGCTTCGCGGCGGATAACTGGCACTGCGGTGGTAGCTACCTCGCCTCTTGCAGTTAGAGACCTTATTTTTTATTGGTGTGCAGTGGAAATTCTACATGTACTTCCTTTGCCCCGGGGAAGGGCACGGTTGGTGCAGCGGTTGATACAGTCGGCTGCTGCGCTCCGGGTCGTGGGTTCTATTCCCTCACAAAACACAACAAATAATGAACAAATATTTGTATGATCTGCAGGTAGTTGTTCCGGATCTGGGTGTATTGTGTGTGAAATTAATGTCTGTCAACGCACCCACAGGAGCAATCCTAGTGTGGGGGACGGTTTAAAAAAAAGAGGGTATCCTATCCGGACTCCTACCGTCTGGAGCGGTGATCTTCGGCATCGAAGAGGGGCTCCAGGTCCTCGTGTCCTCGTATGATCACACTAGAGCCGCCCACTTGTGCCACGCCCATGTGCTTAGAGAGTGACTGTAAATCGGTTTTGTAAAGGATCCCCCGAAGGTCCTTGTGCGCTGTGCTATGCGCATACGGCAGCGCGTGACCACATGCGTGCCACCGTATTCTCGTGGGTCACTCGGTGTGGACACGCAGATTCCCCAATCTACGCACCCGTGAACCCAGAGGCCCCCCCGCCTTATAGCGATGGCAGGGGATTCCGGTGCTAGGGTGGTTGTTACCCCGGCGCCGATTCCTCCTTCTTCGAGCAGGATCGGCCCGATCCCGCTCTGCGGTCTCGTTCTGGAGCATGACGCTCTTACAGAAGGAGACCATTGCAGTCCATTTTTCGTGCTCTGCCAACATAGCCGACACTACTGCCGGCAGAGAGAGATCTTGCCCGATCCGATCGACCAGGACCCGCCGCTCGGTGGCCCACGCAGGGCACGCATCGAGCGTGTGCTGTGCGGTGTCCTGCAGTTAGAGGCCTACCACCACCATTCAAGGGGACCATCTAGGTTAAAGAATATCCATCGATGTCAAAGTTGAAGAGTATCCCTGGAGTTTTCTGCCGGGTTTTTCTCGTTAGGATTAAACAATTGGAACCGTGCAATTTAAATTCTGACGATTTATAAGTGCCAATAATTGGTGTATTTGAAGTAAAAAATGATGACTTTTTGGAGATCGCGTTTATTAAAAAATCATAATAAATCATATTTTTTGCAGTAAAAATAATTTTAATTAAATTTTACACCATAAATGCACACGAATAAATAAAATGGCGTTTAATAAAACAGCGTCTTTTTTGTTGCAACGCTGAATTCAAGAATGGAAATTACCTCAAGCCATTTCTGAGAAAAAGGGCCTTGAGCCGTCAATGGCTATCGATAGGCAAACAGACAGGCGGACAATAAAGTGATTCTGTAAGGGATCCGTTTTTTCAGTTTACATTACGGAAGCCTAAAAAACGACCTTTTTTTTTATTGGTGCCCAGTGGAAATTCTTCATGAACTTCCTTCGCCCCGGGGAAAGACGAAGGGGTATGCCGGACTCCTACCGGCTAAAACCACTGGAGCGGTCATCTTCGGCACCTAAAGGAGGCTCCAGGTCCTCGTATGATCACACTAGAGTAAAAAATCGACCTAGTGTCGAGGATGTTTTTATAAGTGTAGATGCGTTGCCCGCACTCTGCCTTTGCCCAGAGCACCTAAAATATACAACGGCCCTGTAGCTCTGGGCACAGATCATGCTCTTTCTTAACTTGTACGCAGCATAGCACACAGCGACGCTTTGGCGGATCCTTTAAAGTCCCCACTCAAACCTCGATATTTTTATTCATTTTTTAAACGTTGCCCCACACTAGGCCTCCTCCTGGGTCATGGGTGGGTTTACAGACATGAATTCCACACACAATACACCCAGACCCGGAACAACTACCTGCAGATCATACAAATATTTGTTCCGTGCGGGATTCGAATCCACGACCCGGAGCGCAGCAGCCGACTGTATCAGCCACTGCACCAACCGTGCCGTCAATTATACCTACTTAGTTCTAGAAATATCACTAAGATATGATAAAATATCTAAAGTCACTGTCCTGAGCCGCGTGCGTGGTACTCACGACTACATCTGAAGCCATAAGTACCAATATAAGCAAATCTCGCATTGTATAGACTTTCAGTACAATGAGAGATTGGCTTATACTGGATTATAGCTTGATATTTAGTCGTGAGACGAAGGGGCTTCAAAAGAATATGTTTTATTTGTAAGGCTATATCGCAAATTATAAATACGTTATGGTGGAGAGTAAATTATTATTTATTTAGGTACTTTAATAATGTTGTAGTCCTTGGAATACTGACCGTTAAGAAAATAAACATATTTTTTAAATCTTTGTGTCTGAAAATGACTTGACAACTTAATAGAGATAGATCCGCGGATACAGAGTGATTGTTGGGTGCATTTGAGAAAACCGTACGACGTTGCCCACATATTTTATACAATATTTCATTTTTTAGATAATATTTATAAATATGTAAAGATTCATTATTCTAAACACCGTACCACGTTGCCTTATACTTGACATTGGCGAATTTGTGGAATATACTCTGCAGAAGCCATAGTCTAAGAGAAGAAGAAGAAGAAGGGTGCATATGAATATCTCAGAATATAATACATTAGAAGAATAAAAACTAATCAGCAATCCAAAAGGTTACTTAATTACGCATCCCGCTACCGTATCTACCCTACCAAGATTTCCAGTGTAACGGTTTTATTTTTGGAAATTATTATAGATTTCGTCTATTCAAATCTTAAGATTTCTATGCGAGTTTATACTAGAACATGGAAAGTAGATCACTTTACATCCATATACATATTCATCACCATCATCAGCCGAAGGACGTCAACTGCTGAACCAAGACCGGGCTAGCTAAACGGCTAGTATAAATATAAATGATTAAAGTGGATTATTATACATTTGTTGTTTCAGTTTACAATTTGGTTGAATATTCTGTTTTCCATAACCACTAAACGGAATGAATATGATGTAAGACCATTTTTAAAATTCGAACTTATGTTCTTCCTTAATTCGGAAAATAAATATTTTTAGATTGATCGATTGAAGAGGCCTGTTTGCACCATGTTGTGAATAAATAAGTGCCATTTTATCTTAAGATATTTAAATTACGTGTCACGTTGTTTGTCCGCTATGGACTCCTAAACTACTGAACAGATTTTAATAACATTTTGCACACTGTGTGCAGTTTTATCCAACTCAAAAGATAGGATAGTTTATATCTCAATTTATAATCGCAATATTACTATATTGCGAATTATTTGTTTATTATCTGGCAGTCAAAATTATCTGTTAGTTCGATAATATTCTAACAGAGGCGGTATAAGGTAATTAGTTGACTGGATTCAGTAAGAATCTAATAGATGGCGCTATGTTAAAAGTACAAACGTTTCATGTAAGCTACAATTTATTAGTATAACTGGCCACGTGTTGCTGAGGCCAAAGTTTAATTTAAATTTATATTATAGCAAATGCAATACAGTGAAATTATTCTTGCTTTTTCAATTATATGGCAAAATAACGTTTGCTGGGCCAGCTAGTTGTTTCAATAAGAATCATAAAAACAATTTCCATGTTGCTGCATTATATCCAAGGGCTTATTGTGAAACTCCTCCATATATAATGCGTTTAATTATGATAACAATCGATGCGTCAGTAATTACATTAATCGATTCTATTTGAATCGACTATGCTAATGATATAGCTTCTTGTTCGGATTTCCTGGGATTTCAATGTTTTTGCTTTTGTTTATCTTATGCTGTTTAGTATTCATTTCCGGTCAATGACAATAATTCATAGACTTGCTGTTCCGGACAAAAAGCACTTCGCGCAATTGTTGATATTAATAAAACAATGCTATCTAGGGTTTACATATAATACAATTTTTTCCCTCTATTCTCATTTTAAACTTATTGTAAATTATTTTCTACTTTTTACTCCAGTTATCTAAAAAGCGTGCTTTTTAAAAATAGCATTTCTCCTGTTTCGTGGGTGCGTTTACAGACATGAATTCCACACACAATACACCCAGACCCGGAACAACTACCTGCAGATTATACATATATTGGTTGTGCCGTACCGTAAATGTAAGTATTATTTCCAAAAATACTGCAAAGCGTGGCAATGCAGTTGACAAATTATATAGATAACTAGCTGGGATCCGCGGTTTCACCCGCGTTTAATTTAAAAGAAATTTAGAGTATTTCGACATAGACACTTGACATAGAATCTATATATTAGATTTCAAGGGTTTTATTTTGTTTACGCGGAACCCTAATTATTTTTCTAAAATAAAAGTAGCCTAAGTTATTCCTTATAACATCAGCTATCTGCCAGTGAAAATCGGTCCAGCCGTTTCGGAGATTACACAGACAGAACAAACAGACAGACAGACAGACAGACAGACGGACGGACAGACAGACAGACAAAAAAAAAATAGTGTTTTTGTTACATGTGGCGTAAATACTTTCATATGCATTTAGTAAAACGCTGTTATTTTGACATTACAAACAGACACTTCAATTTTATTTATTTGTATAGATATCAGCCTGAATCTGTTCCTCTTCTCTTCGAATACAGAGAAGGAACGAGCATTAATCACAATGCTTACGAAATACTAATTATAAAAATGGCGGTATCAAATAACTGCTAAGTGTTTAGAAAATAAATAATTTAGCAATCATATAAGAAGTGCTAGTTATGCTCTACATTTTTATTTAACACGCGCATTTGTGACTGCAGTTTTTATTACGTCGAGTATGAGTTACTGCGGGCAGACGAGCGGTTGAAACGCCGACAGAGGCGGTTGAACTGCTGAATAAACTGTAAGTGTAATAAATTAATTGAATATTTACACGTGTATGTGAACATGTTAATTACAAGACCGGTCACCGGTTACCGGACCCACCTGTATTGAGGCATCGAGTAGGTCCCCGGTGACTTCAATACAGACCAGTTTTCAAAATGAATTTGTGTTAATTAAACCCTAAATAATATTATCATAAGTTTTGGCATTGCGCATCTGTTTTCAGCAAACCGTTTAATATGTTTTCTCGTTTACAATATGGCGGTCAACGTGATCTAGAACAAGTTTTATTTGTTTATTCTTGTTTCATTGACAATAAATGAGAAAAGTATAAATCGTAGGTGAAAATGATCCTAATAGCGATAAGACCGTCCATCTTGCAATTATTGATTTTCATCATTTCGGCCTAATGAAGTCCACTGTTGGACACAGGCCTCCCCCAAAGATCATCACAACCACCGATATGGATGTGTTTTGAGCTCATTGGGGGCTTTTGCCATAATCGCCACGCTTGGCAGGCGGGTTGGCGATCGCAGTTGAGTTGTTAATGTACTCGAAGGACGCTGCTGCCCATCCTCCGACTAATCCTTTAGTCGACTTTTACGACACCCATAGGGGGTACCCATAGATGGGGTGGTGGCATTCTGAGCCGGCACCACACGATTGATTTTAGAATGATTAATTTTCCTAGTTGTTATTACTCTAATAGACACACTGCACACAGTCAAGAATATCTATTCTATTCTGTCTTTGCTTAATCAATATATCTTTGAAATGAAAAATTTCCACTGTTATAACCTTATAAAATAATATCATCTATAAAACTGGCAAAATATACATCGGCTTGCGCTGTATAAGTCTTCAGACAACTTTGAACGAGTGTTAATAACACGCCCGATAAATGGTAGGTACGCAAAATGCTCCATGCCGCTCGTCTGCAAATAAAAATTTTGAAGACTGCACATTAAGCTCATTACTTATTGTTTTAGCTTACTGGTTTAGCGGTAATTGGAGTTTACTTTTAATTACATTCGAAATTAATTTATTCCTATTCTTTTTTTATGACAACATTTCACCATCTTAAATTATGTAGTTGATATTAATAGCACAAGATCTTATTTCCGGTTTTCGTTTTTAGATTTTTTTTCCTCTCGAAGAACGACAAAGAAGGACGAGACGGCGCCGGGGTAACAACCACCCCGGTGTTCAGGTCCAATACGTTGGAGCCCCCTTTTTTCCCTGTTTGCGATCGGCCCTCTCCCGATCTCGTTCTGCAGTCTCCTTCTGGAGCATGATGCTCTCGCAGAAGGAGACCACTGCACTCCAATTTTCATGCTCTGCCAACATAGCGGATATTACTGCCGGCAGAGAGAGATCTTGCCCGATCCGATCGACCAGGATCTGCCGCTCGGCAGGAGTGCCCTGCGTGGCACTCCTCGAGCGTGTGCTGTGCGGTATCCTGGTCGCTTCCACAATGGGATCTGTATAACCTACTGAAATAAAGTTAACTTTTTTCTTTTGGTATACCCTTGGTTCGTCTCATAAAATGTGTTCCATATGTCATCACTGGTAACCTCTATTATTACTGCTGTCATAATCGTGTAGAACTCTATATTATGTAACGTATATACGTTTACAAATAAAGATATCTACACATAACATTTCTTAGCTTTTGTTTAAATAATTTTACTGCATCATGTAATTGCCATGTGGTGGCTCAGAATACCACCACTCCATCTCCTCCCATGGGTGTCGTAAAAGCGACTAAGGGAATAGCCGGAGGGTGGGCAGCATCCTTCGAGGACATTAATAACTCATGTGATCGCCAACCCGCCTGCTACGCGGGGCGATTCTGGGAAACCCACGCATGAGCGCACAGCACACTCCAACCGATCGTTGTGGCGATCTTTGGGGGAGACCTGTGTCCAGCAGTGGACTTTATTCGGCTGAAATGATGATGCCCATGAGACTTATATTTCGGTACCATTTTTAAAGGATATAACAATTTCCGCTTCATAAAACTACCGATATTTTTCGCTTATTCAGTCCTTGGCAACAAATATAGATCCACAGATATTTGTTTCGAGTCTGGGTGTGTGTGCATGTGAGATGTATGTCTGTGACGTTTACCCACGATACAGGATAAATCCTAGTGTGGGTAATCGTTTTATAATTAATATATATGTATAATATATGTTCCATCTTTACACATTAACCTACATTTTCGTCGTTATATGTTTCACCATCATTTGTATCAATCAACATTGTAATCTTAATTATTTAAAAGAGTATTTATGGAGTTTGTTGCCGGCTCTTCTCCACGAGATCCAACTATTTGGAGCCGTGCAATTTAGATTCTGACGTTTCATAAGTGCCAATATTAATTGATTTATTTGAAATAAAAAATATTGACTTTTCCTTTGACATTGAATTAAAAATTACGAAATAAAAAAGTGCACGATTGAGTTCGTTTCTTCTTGTCTTTAATTATTGTAATTGGTTTGTACCGTTTAAATGAATAGGACATAAAAAGGGGCAACAGCAGTTTCCGTTCCGTTCCGTATAAAGTCCACTGTTGGACACAGGACTTCCCCAAAGATCGCCACCACGACCGGTCAGGGTGTGTTGTGTAATCGCATATGTTTCGTTAATCGCCACACTTGGCAAGCGGGTTGGATTGGATCTCAGTAGAGATTTTAATGTACTTGAAGGACGCTGCTGCCCATCCTCCGGATAATCCCATAGTCGCCTTTTACGACACCCACGGGATGAGATGGGTTGGTGCTATTCGTAGCCAGCACCACACGGTAACATGAGTAGGATATAAAGAGGGACCGCAAGCAGCCCGTGTGCCAATAACAAAATACTGCTATCACCAACTCCCTTGCCAAGCATGGTGATTATGGCAATATAATATGGGCTTATTGTAGTGATCATTGGGAGGCCCATGTTCAGCAATGGAAGTTTACAGACTGATGTCTGTGTTTGTGTTTGTCTGTGTGTTTTCATCATCATCATATCAGCCAAAAGACATCCACGATCATGTTGAATAAAGGCCTCCCCCACAAATTTCCATAAAGACCGGTTACATGCCTCCAACGGCTCCCAGCGACCTTCACCAGGTCGTCTGTCCACCTTGTTGGAGGTCGTCCCACGCTGCGTATTCCGGTGCGCGGTCTACATTCTAGAACCTTTGTGCCCCAGCGGCCATCAGTTCTACGAGCAATGTGCCCTGCCATTGCCACTTCAGTTTACTAATCCTTTCAGCTATGTCGACAACTTTAGTTCTTCTACGGATCTCCTCATTTCTGATTCGATCTCGAAGAGAAATACCAAGCATAGCTCTCTCCATAGCTCGCTGAGTGACCTTGAGCTTTCTTATGAGGCCCATCGTGAGTGATCACGTCTCTGTTCCATGTGTCATCGCTGGTTGTGTAAGTAATGTTCCAATGTAAGTAAATTAATTAATAAATCTTGCGTGATTTGCAATGATACATGAGTTATATTCGTGAACGGGTGCCGTCTGTTGGGATTGCACTCAGGCTTGTTTAGTGTAGACTTTTAAGTACAATGAGTTATGATTGTTTTCTCCTAAATTGTCCAATTGAAAAAAACGGAATCCTTATAGGATCACTCACTCGTGTGTCTGTCTGTCCGCCTGTCACACCCAATTTGCCCCGAAACTACTGGACCTATTAAGTTGAAATTTGGTACACATATGAATTTCTGTGGCCTTAACACGGACGTGTAATGTAAATAAATGAATTTTGAATATGGGGAGCAAATTAGAAATTAAAGAAATAGGTTTGGAAACTGTACCGTGTACCATATCAAATGCAATAGCTCGTTGTGAGGGACACAAATATAAACATATTTAAAAAAATTAAATGATTTGTTTTGATGTTATTGAAGAAAACAGATGAATATTTGCCTCCTTATCTCCGAATTACTAAGCCTAAAAAAAAAACAGAAAATAGTTCTTTACTTATAGATTATAGGAAAACTTGTATGAAGTCTATGTGCTTAAAATAATATGGCAAATCTTTCAATTTTGTGTGTACACTCTTAGATTTGCAGTTGGAAGAGAAACACATGTAAGAGAATATGTTTTTCAACTGCATGTTAAGTTTGTTCTTGGCATAAAGAATTGGAGTAGACAATATATTCAGAAATTTCCTTCGCAATCCAGTACATGCTTTTTTAGCTGTGGTCAAATGTTAAATGAACATTTTACATAATATTCTTCATTGGAACCGTAGAGAACCACGCGTGCTCGATTCGCATTTGTCCGGTTTATATCTTCTTTAAATAACCATTCGTAGCAAATGGTTATAATTAGTAAAAGAATATAACAAAGGGTAGCTTTTGAGAATCTCTTGACGTCATGGAAATACTTTTAAACATAATTATTTATTTATAAACTATTAAAATATATCTCTATTTTATTTTCATAGTCAAACAAACAACGGAAAGGTCAATATGATATATTTATTATATTTAAATACCACAGATCCATATTTTTATATGGCACATTCCATTAATTTCCTCTACGTACAATTCTGAATTGTCACATAAACTTGTAAAAATACTTCTCTCATATTCATGTAGGAATAGTGGCTTTAAGGTCATGTTATAATATTAACATTTTTGTCGTTACGCTGGGCGTAGCGGTTAGTCGCTTGGTTTTCTTCGCTACGGATCTTGGGTTCGGTATTTGCTAGGAGATCAAAATAAAAGATGACAAAGATTTCGTGTGGTGTGATTAAGAATATAGCACCTCTCCATCTCCTCCCGTTGGATGTCGTAAAAGGCGACTAAGAAATTCTAAACCAGAGGGATGGGCAGCAGCGTCTCTTCTGTGGAATAGTAGCCATTCTGCGCTCACCAACCCGTCTGCCAAGCGTGGTGAGTACTGGAAAATTCCCCCCAATATGATGACACAGTTGTGGAAATCTATGGGGGAGGTCTTTGTTCAGCAGTGGACATTGTATGGCCGATTTGATGAATGTAAGACCTTATATACTAGAAAAATAGCGACAAACGAAAGCGAATGCCACGCGTTCCCCTGTCATAGTATCAGTATCGCGTGAGATACGTGTTGCAGATCTGCCGATGGCTATAAGCTGTATTCGTATATTATATTTCCTGAATACCGCAATCCTGTGGCTGAGCCATTGTAGTGTGCAAACAGCATACATACCTGTAACAAAAATAAACAATTTATTAATTATATGCATGCGAAGTTGGCCGTGAAGATGAAACAGTGAAAATGGCCGATTGGTGTCGACTACGAATAGCACCAACCTATGTCATCTCGAGGGTGCTGTAAAAGGTGACTATGGGATTAGCCGGAGGATAGGCAGCAGTGTCCTTCGAATACATTAAAAACTCAACTACGATCGCCAACCCGCCTGCAAGCGTGGCGATCTCTGGGGGAGGCCTGTGTCCAGCAGTGGACTTTATTGGGCTGAAATGATGATTATAAAGCGAAGCCATATCAAGAATATAGGGTTTTACAAAAATATGGAACTTCAATCGGCAGGTTTAGAATCGCATTTATTGGCAAAAGATGTAATTTTTACTTTAAATTTTGCGATTAAGTTGAGCAATTAATTAATATAATAGCTATTGGAGCATTAAAACAAAGAAAGAAAGATTTTATTATTGGCACACAATATAAAAAGTTCTAACAACGGGTCTTCCATTCAGCTTTTTGCTAAAATACTGCATAGGCAGTATTCCAGCGCTGGTTTTGACACGGTGACGTACGGACATCAAGTAGAAATAAATAAGAAAATGTTACGATAAAAACAAACTTTTCATCAATATATGACACACACAGATGAAGTTTCATTCATTAATTCATTCCGTGTGGTGTCCGGATTAAGAATATACCACCACTCCATCTCCTCCCGTGGATGTCGTAAAAGGCGACTAAGGGAATCTAAACCAGAGGGACGGGCAACAGCGTCTATCTGTGGAGCAGTAGCCATACTGCGCTCACTAACCGGCTTACCAATCGTGGTGAGTACTGGCAAATTCCCCCTAAAATGACGACACAAATGTGGAAATCTATGGGGGAGGCCTTTGTTCAGCAGTGAACTGATACATCTTGTTTTTCTAATCCACCGGCGGTACCGCATCCGCCGCTGCTGGCGGTGCCGCGCGGGCGCACTAACTTGCTGAGCGAGTCGCCACTACTGCGTGCACTTCGCACTCTCAACCTCGTAGCGAGGGACACAGACATATTTAGTTGCACATTGAGTGAATTCACAAAGAAAACATTGTATATAATATGTTATACCTAATAAGATTTAAAACTGTTTGAGATTCGTTGTACGCTATTGCATTGGGCTATGCCTGTAAAAATAGTTGTAAGTGTGGATAAATAAATAAATAAATCTTTCTATATCTTCACAGGCTAAGAACACGCGGCGCAGTAAATAAAAAAAGTGAAATATGTATATTTTTTTACTACTCGAATAGTAATTTTACTCATAAATTATTGCAAAATAATACGACTTGTTTTTTTATAAACTCGATCCCTATATCGTACCAAATACTATTTTTGTGAGACATATCGGTAATAAAATGAAAGACATTATGAGAGAATATTCGCCCGGACTGTCAAGATTTTACATGTTTTTATGAGAACTTATGACAATTAAGTAGGCAAGAGGCATTCTGCAGTGCGGGTTTTGTTTTCTTTTTTTGTAGGGCTTCGCATATTTTTTAGGGGAATATGGCTGGTTAACCGAGCAATTTCTGGCGAAGGCAAAAGAGGCGTCCACCAGGCTGAAAAGTAATTTTATAAACTAAGTAATAGCTGCTAAGGGTTTCCCCTGTGGGACTCGAACTTCTTCGGCTTAGGGCGTTGCTGGGGGATACAAGCTGTGTAGGGACAGCTGGCTCGGTATTATTTTATGGGATATTTAAGACTACAGGCTCGGCATGGCTCGATGCATTGCGGGTGGTCGGATGTATTTTTTAAATGTCCTGGTGACGAGCCGAGCAAGTCATTAACCTGGTAGTAAATGTCATGCTTGCCCATGACAATAGTAATTCTACCCTGAGCTAATCCTGCGTGCCATCACACTGCGCTTGTCACTTTGAGATCGTAGTTATTTTGTCTTAGTAATTTCACTTTACAATACAATACAATACTTTATTAATAACTCCATAGTTACACGTTGTATAGTATTCTGTCAAAATGACATTTATAGCTTAGTTAATAATTCACATATATATATTTATTGCAAGTGTAAAATCCACAACTATGATATAATATACAGAAAAGGAACTTTTCATTACGAAATGCTTAAAAATCTGTGTCAAGGTAGAGATTTTTCGATATTTCGGTAAATTTTGTACTACTGTAAATCCGTAAGATTTCGCTGTACATATATTGTTTTGTTGGTAGGTATTGACCCAAGCTCTCACCCCCTGTAGTATGTCGTGCTATTTACTGGACAACCTGTATATAATTGATATTGGCAACAAACACACTCTACAGCATAGGTACATTATAATACTCATCTAAACTATAGAATAGTTTCTCCAGCAGCCACTTTATTAGTCTGGTTTTGAAGATCTGGACAGATGATGCATCTCTAATCCTCTCTGGCAATCTATTGTAAACTGACGGACCAATGATATAGACAGACCTTTCCGATTTGCTCAGGCGCGGGTGGCATTTACACCTTCACGCTGAAAAAATCACTATTCGCGAATGTGAACACGGCTACCTGGTAAATGAGCTCCATGGAAGCGCTAGGATCCCTTAAGTAATTTCGGCAGTAGACATCATCTGGTACACCCACAATAGCGCGTACCGCTCGTTTCTGCATAACAAATGCCCGCCCGCCACTAGCGAAGTACTCTTCTTACCGAGCACAGTACTAAATGTCCAAAGTTTAAACACTACCGCTTGGGGAACATATCTTGCACTGGGGTGAAGCTACCTTTTCTTTTGTTTTTATTAGTCTCCAGTGGAAATTCACCATGAAAGCCGAAGGGGCATGCCGGACTCCTACCGGCTAAAACCACTGGAGCTCATCTTCGGCCCTGACCAGCTCCTCGTAAGATCAAACTATAGCCACCCATTAGTGCCACGCCTTTAGGCACATTTCGAAGGGAATGACTTTAAAGCGGTGACCCTCTAACGGAGGGAAGGCGGCTGTAATAAGGCCGCCCCCCAGGCATTCCTCGGGGAGGATTTTAAAGGATCCCCCAAGCCTTGCTGTGCGATGTCCTGCGCACACGGTGGCACTAGACCACCTGCGTGCCACCGTCATCTCAGGGGTCGCTCGGTATGAGCACGCCCCAATCTGCGCGCCCGCGACCCACGGGGCTGCAATAAGAGACCTATCACCAGTATGACCTACATATTGTTTGGGTATTTGTGCATATGAAATATGTTTTAAACAGCCTATTTTATTTTTCCCACTGCTGGGAAAGGGCTTCCCCGATTCCTTTCCATACCTCTCTATGTTGGGCAACGTTTGGCCACGTCTGCTCAGCATAAACGCCTAGATCGTCACGCCATCTACGTCGCGCTCTACCCCGTCACAGTAGATATCTACTATCACAGTTAACACAGCCAGACTAGCATAGCTCTCGTGAATATTACGGATAATCTCAGGTTAGGCATAGAAACTTTAACGGTTCTTGCATTGTTAGACTTTAGCAATGCTTTTAATACCGTGGATTTCGATATTTTGCTTGGCATACCTACTTTACTCTTTTAACATATCTCCATCAGCAATTGATTCGTCTCATAGTTACCTGCTTGGTGGTCGCAATCGCATTCGCATCGATGATACCTTTTTTCTTAATGCAATACTGCTGGCGTACCACAGGGTGGCGTTCTACCTCCTCTACTTTTTGCAATCCTTTTAAGTTCCATCTCTCATCAACTTACTTCTTCTTACCATCTTTATGCAGATATATATGATCTTCAAATTTATAGCCAAGCTTCTCTTGAGAAATTATGAGAAGTCATATAGATACGTGTTAATAATAAACAATACTTAACCTTTTCTTTCTTTCTATACTGAGGTGGATTCATCGCGAGACTCGTCCCTGGAGTGGTCCATCAATCGATCTATACTCGTCGCTATTTAATAAAACTCCCACAGTAAAAGTGATTAAGATTATTAAGATCAAAGACCGTAGCATTTTTTAAACACTTCAGATCGTATGATACCTATTATGCAAGCGAAAGTTGGAGCAATTGAAATATCTGGATGGTGTAATATACATTTTGGTTAAGAAATCTTACTAATATTGTAAATGTGAAAGTTTAACTGTTTGGATATTTGTCCTGCAGTCACCCTCATTCAAGAACAGCTTCAAGTAAAATTTGGCAGAGAGGTAGATTAAGTTAGGACACTTCGCGGACTTGAATAGAGCTATGCGTTATAAAATCTATTGTGTATTACAGGAGGAATCGTGTGTTAAAATATAATGTTCATTTATAGTCTTCTTTGTTTTCACATTTTCTAATGGTAGGTCATATACAGGAGTCCAGCTAGGTAGGTACTATAACGTATCTAGGGCCATTGAGAAAAGAAATAGCTAGGAATAATTATATTTAAGTATGGTACGATTGAAATTTTGTCAGGCGAAGTATATGGTGCGGATCGTTGTGAATTGTGCAGTTGTATGTCATTCTCTCGTTGTATTACAAGAAAATAAACGGAATCAAGTCAATAAAAGTTATTATTTCTCTCTACCAATTATGAACCCCATTCTGACCTCACAGTTCCACATCAGTGCCCAGGCCCTGAGATTTCTACAACGAGCGGTTACATGCCGCTCTCATCCGACGACACCCAGCGACCTTCACCAGGTCGTCTGTCCACCTCGTTGCGTCATGCCACGCAGCTTTTTCCGGTGCACGGTCTCCATTGGAGAACCTTTTGCCCTAACGGACTTCAGTTCTACGAGCAATGTGCCCCGCCCATTGCCACTTCAGTTTACTAATCCTTTCAGCTACGTCGGCAACTTTAGTTCTTCTACGGATCTCCTCATTTCTGAGAGTGAGAGAGAGAGAGAGAAGCTCTCTGCATAGCTAGACCAATTAGGTAAGGTTAATATTTGATTTACTGTTTTGACTTCTGTTTTGTAATACAAGCCGTTTTCATTTTTTAAAAACGTTGCCCCACACTATGATTACTCCTGTGTCGTGGGTGCGTTTACAGACATGAATTCCACATACAATACACCCAGACCCGGAACAACTACCTGCAGATCATACAAATATTTGTTCCGTGCGGGAATCGAATCCACGACCCGGAGCGCAGCAGTCGACTGTATCAGCCACTGCACCAACCGTGCCGTAACCATAACGTAACCGTAGCCTAAATATATAATGAGTCGAGATGACGAGAGCAGTGTGCTGCTACGCGGAACTAGTCCTGAGCAGCATGACATTTGTGATGGGCAGGTGTGGGCAGCCGTAATGCTGGTATTGCAAGCTATAAGAGACTCACCACCGCGAAATCGCCAGCTCAATCCTATTCTAGAACAACGATGCGACTGACTTCGCCCTCACCGACGTCGCGGAGGCCTATCGCCGCGTCACCTTCCCGTTCAAGTTAGCACTTCTCCCTCCCGTCTCTTGCTCGACGGCCCGTGCCGAGCCTGTAGCTTTAAATGTCCCTTAATACCGATCCAGCTGTCCCCAAAACAATAGCTTGTTATCCCCAGCAACGCCCTAAGCCGAGGTCCGTGTCCCGCAGGGGGTGCCCTTAGCGAAAGTTGCTTAGTTTTTAATATTAAATTTAAGCCTGGCTGGAGGCCTCTTTTGGCTTCGCCAGAAATGACCGGTTAAGCAACCACATTTCCCTGAAATGTACGCTAAAAGCGCAACTAAAAATAAAAAAAGGACTGACTTCGCTATCAGACCAAACCAACTGCAAGACAGTTGTGTAATAAAGTTATCACAGTTTACAAGCATGCGCAATTAGATTAAGTATAGCCTGTTTTAACATTCAGTAAGCCATATAATAAGACAATACAGTACTTAAGCGCATTCTTTATATGTAATAGTACGTTACAATTGAACTTATTTTAGTGAGATTCTTACTATTGTATAGCGAAACGTCTGGGAAAATGCCATTATGTGCCTAACTTTCCCACACACGTGTTAGAATTTAAACTCACCTTCCGTCTGACGCAGGTGCTCACCGGGCACGGTTGTTTCGGTGCGTACCTGCTCGAGGAGTGCCCTACGTGGGCTGCCGAGCGGCGGATCCTGGTCGATCGCATCGGGCAAGATCTCTCTCTGCCGGCAGTAGTGTCGGCTATGTTGGCAGAGCATGAAAAGACGACGACGGTTCTCTTATGATCTAGAGTCGCCCACTGGTGCCATGCCTATAGGCACATCTCAGAGACGGTAACTGTAAAGCGGTCAACCCGGCCGGGGGGGGATCGTAAAGGATCCCCCAAAGCATCCCACGGCAGCGCGTGACCACATGCGTGCTACCGTCTTCTCTTGGGTCACTCGGTGTGGGCACGCAGATTCTCCAATCTACGCACCCGCGAACCCAGAGGTTATATCATACCCTTACAGCAACGGCAGGGGGTTTCAGACGTACGTACGTATAGGAATTAGGCACCCTCCCGATCCCGCTCTGCGGTCTCCTTCTGGAGCATGACGTTCTCACAGAAGGAGACCACTTCATTCCAGTTTTCGTGCTCTGCCAACAGAGCCGACACTACTACTGGCAGAGAGAGATCTTAACCGATCCGATCGATCAGGATCCGCCGCTCGGTCGCCCACGCAGGGTACGCCTCGAGCGTGTGCTGTGCGGTGTCCTGGTCGCTATCACAATGGTGGAACTGTGCCGTGGCCTCACGTCCTATCCTGTGCAGGTACGCACCGAAACAACCGTGACCGGTGAACACCTGCGTCAGGCGGTAGGTGACGCGCTCACTCCTTCCGAGCCAGGCACCATAGAGCGGCAGGACAGCCTCCACGACGCGCTTGGTCGCAAACTGTATCCGCGGTAACGCCACTTTCCAAGTGCGAGCCGCCCTCAGCCTGTCCAACGCCCCTGGAGGCGCGCCTTCGCCGCTCTGGCGGAGGGAGCGTTACCCTTGGCAGACATAGATTTTTGTATTCATTTGAGGAAGTAAATATGAAAGTTTTACAAATATTTAGATACTTGTAAAGCGGTAAGTGTGGTGCCGGCTCAGAATGCCGTGTGGTGCCGGCTCAGAATGCCACCACCCCATCTCCTCCCATGGGTGTCGTAAAAGTCGACTAAGGGATTAGCCGGAGGATGGGCAGCAGCGTCCTTCGAGTACATTAACAACTCAACTGCGATCGCCAACCCGCCTGCCAAGCGTGGCGATTATGGCAAAACCCCCCAACGAGCCCACAACACATCCATATCGGTGGTTGTGGTGATCTTTGGGGGAGGCCTGTGTCCAGCAGTGGACTTCGTTCGGCCGAAATGGTGATGATGAAAGCGGTAAGTATGTAAAGAGGAAACGGCGTCGATACACACAATTGCAGTGGCGAGCGTGGAGTGCTGAGTCAATGCGGCAAGGCGGAGATAGCCGACAAGTCACGACATTGGCCGAGTGGCACGTCGTCGCGACGTGCCTTGTGAACCGATCTCAACCCCAGTTCATGCGCGCCATTAGATGTGACACAGTTTGCACGTACATGTTTATTCCGTGTGGTGTCCGGATTATATAATATAGCACCACTTCATCTCCTCCCGTGGATGTTTTAAAAGGCGACTAACGGGCGAAATTAATAATCAGTCTAATCCAAAACCTTTGCATTTGGCATAGGAGCGGATCGAGTTCAAATCTAGAGATTTTCAGACTGATTTTGGCCGTAAGATACTAAGCCAGAGGGATGCAGTGCCCCTTCTGTGGAACAGTAGCCACAGTACGCGTACTCAGCGCGGAAATTACTTACAAATCCCCCCGAAATGATGTCACTATATTGTGGGATTGTATAGGGAGGCAATTGTTCAAGACGTCTTTTGGCTGATATGATGTTATTGATAACTAGCTGGGACCCGGGGTTTCACCCACCATTTACTATGAAAGAAATTAGATTATTTATAAATAATTTAGAGTACTTCTGCATAGACATAGAGTAGGTATATATATATATATGTTTTTACATACATAAAAAAATGCATTTCATAGGTATTAATGTTTTTGCGCGGAACCCTAATTATTTTCTAAAATAAAAGTAGCCTAAGTTATTTCTTTTAACATCAGCTATCTGCCAGTGAAAGTCCCGTCAAATTCGGCTCAGCCGTTTCGGAGATTATCCGGAACAGATAGACAGAAAGACAGACAAAAACAAAAATAGATTTTTTGTTGCAGGTACTGTATGTACTTTCATATGCGTTCATCATTTCGGCCGAATGAAGTCCACTGCTGGACACAGGCCTCCCCCAAAGATCACCACAACGACCGATATGGGTGTGTTGTGGGCTCATTGGGGGGTTTTGCCATAATCGCCACGCTTGGCAGACGGATTGGCGATCGCAGTTGATTTGCTAATGTAATCGAAGGAAGCTGCTGCCCATCCTCCGGCTAATCCCATAGTCGACTTTTACGACACCCACGGGAGGAAATGGGGTGGTGGTATTCTGAACCGGCACTATGCGTTCAGTAAAAAGCTATTATTCTGACATTACAAACATTACAACATTAAATATTTCCTTTCCGTTCCTTCTTAACTTTTAATTGAATACCTAATTATACTAATTTACATGTATTAATCGTTCCATGAATTATGCGCTGACACACCGGCTTCGTTTTGGTTGCGTTTTGCTCTGATTGGCTTCAAGTACTACTAATCTGTAGATTAAAACAATTTCGTCATCCGTTCGAAGATAATTACTTTTTTTTTTCTGAAAAAAAAAGGTCTCATAGTCACCTAAAACAATTGCTTCCGGCCCAGGTTTTTGGGATGTACTCTTACTGAAACGGTATGATTTATGAGAAGCTGAAGTTCCGCAGTACAAGTATATAGACTTGTTGTGTAATTGTATCAAAGATATAAGTACATTTATTTAAGTTACTAGCTGGGACCCGCGGTTTCACCCGCGTGTAATTTAAAATATAGATATATAAATATATAAATAGACACTTGACATAGGATATAAATGTTGGATTTCAAGGGATTTATTTTTTGCGCGGAACCCTAATTATTTTTCTAAAATAAAAGTAGCCTAAGTTATTCCTTATAACATCAGCTATCTGCCAATGAAAGTCCCCTCAAAATCGGTCCAGCCGTTTCGGAGATTACCCGGAGCAAACAGACAGACAGACAGACAAAAAATTTAAAAATTGTTTTATTGTTATAGGTACCGTATATACTTGCATATGCATTTAGTAATAATTTCGGCCTAATGAAGTCCACTGTTGGACACAGGCCTCCCCCAAAGATCATCACAACCACTGATATGGATGTGTTTTGAGCTCATTGGGGGGTTTTGCCATAATCGCCACGCTTGGCAGGCGGGTTGGCGATCGCAGTTGAGTTGTTAATGTACTCGAAGGACGCTGCTGCCCATCCTCCGACTAATCCCTTAGTCGACTTTTACGACACCCATGGGAGGAGATGGGGTGGTGGCATTCTGAGCCGGCACCACACGGCAATGCATTTAGTAAAAAGCTGTTATTTTGACATTACAAACAGACACTTCAATTTTATTTATTTGTATAGATGAAGAGTGTAAGTGACACTTCATTGATGCTGCAACCCTTGGCGTTAGAATTTAGCGTTGGGCTTATCATGAATTTTCATATTTTTTTCTGGAACAGCTTTTTTGTAATTCATCATTTCGGCCGAATGAAGTCCACTGCTGGACACAGGCCTCCCCCAAAGATCACCACAACCACCGATATGGATGTGTTGTGAGCACATTGGGGGGTTTTGCCATTATCGCCACGCTTGGCAGGCGGGTTGGCGATCGCAGTTGAGTTGTTAATGTACTCGAAGGACGCTGCTGCCCATCCTCCAGCTAATCCCTTAGTCGACTTTTACGACAACCACGGGAGGAAATGGGGTGGTGGCATTCTGAACCGGCACCACACGGCATTGTAATTGATTTCAGTATAAAAACAAACGTTTTTCACTATCCCTGTTTTGAATAATACACAATAAACAGACATACATAATCAGCCATTTTCTTACGTCGGTATTCGATTTTAGTTTTAATTATCGTCAGTAACATTCGCGTATACCTGAGAGTACCAGCGTCAATTATATAAACAAAGCAATAAATATTAATTGATGAATTTAAAAAGAATATCGATGACGTTTAAATACTTGTAATGAAAACCGGTTAAAATTGATCATTACTGTAATGTAGTCAAGGTCGTAAGCTCAATTCTCAAGTCGGACAGGTTATCGCAGTCAACGATTGATTGTGATCAGTAAGCCCAATTTACGTTTCAAGCCATTAGTGGACTGCCTGTCAGTATCCATGCACTCGACTAATCTATCTCATCATTTCGGCCGAATGAAGTCCACTGCTGGACACAGGCCTCCCCCAAAGATCACCACAACGACCGATATGGGTATGCTGTGTGGTCGTTGGAGGGTTTTGCCATAATCGCCACAATCTATCTATAAAAATAAATAAAATTGAAGTGTCTGTTTGTCAAAACTGTTGACGGCACGGTTAGTGCAGTGCCTGATACAGTCGGCTGCTGCGCTCCGGGTTGTGGGTTCGATTCCCGCGCGGAACAAATATTTGTTTGATCTGCAGGTAGCTGTTCCGGGTCTGGGTGTATTGTATGTGAAATTCATAGCTGTAAACTCACCCACACCAGGGGAAATGCTAGAAAGGGGCAACGTTTTTTAAAAAAAATAACAGCTTTTTACTAAATGCATATAAAAGTTTAACGGTACTGATAACAAAAAAAAAATTGGGTTTCTGTTTGTTTGTTGCAGCTAATCTCCGAAACGGCTGTACGAATTTTGACGGGATTTTCACTGGCAGATAACTGATGTTATTAGGTGAAACTAAGGCAGGCTCAGAATACCACCACCCCATCTCCTCCCGTGGGTGTCGTAAAAGTCGACTAAGGGATTAGCCGGAGGATGGGCAGCAGCGTCCTTCGAGTACATTAACAACTCAACTGCGATCGCCAACTCGTCTGCCAAGCGTGGCGATTATGGCAAAACCCCCCAATGAGCCCACAACACATCCATATCGGTGGTTGTGGTGATCTTTGGGGGAGGCCTGTGTCCAGCAGTGGACCAAATTCGGCCGAAATGATGATGAAGGCTACTCTTATTTAAGAAAAATAGTTCCGCGCGCGCGCTTTTCAGTAGGAAAGGTACGGCCAGTAAGAGAAGAAGAAGAGAAGGGGCCCGACATATAGTGATAGGCCGATACCTGTCGGGGGCGCGGTTCGATATAGACAAAGCGTGCACCTCACCCCCGGCTAGAGGTAAGTGGAAGGACACCATAGGGTTTTAGCCGGTAAGAGTTCGCCATACCCTTCCGCCCTTCCCAAGGCAGAGGAAGACCATGATGATTTGCCCTCGATAAAAAATGGCTTCTGCTACCCTTCCTCCGGCTGATCCCTTAGTCGCCTTTTACGACACCCACGGGATGAAATCATCATCATCATTTCGGCCGAATAAAGTCCACTGCTGGACACAAGCCTCCCTCAAAGGTAACCACAACGACCGATATCGGTGTGTTGTGTGCTCATTGGGGGGTTTTGCCATAATCGCCACGCTTGGCAGGCGGGTTGGCGATCGGAGTTGAGTTGATAATGTATTCGAAGGAAGCTGCTGCCCATTCTCCGACTAATCCCTTAGTCGCCTTTTACGACACCCACGGGATGAGATGGGTTGGTGCTATTCATAGCCGGCACCACACGGGACACGTTTAAGCGTACAACTGTCTGCGAGCATTAATACGAGCTTTACTAACACTGAAGTTGACGGCATGGTTGGTGCAGTGGCTGATACAGTCGGCTGCTGCGCTCCGGGTCGTGGGTTCGATTCCCGCACGGAACAAATATTTGTATGATCTACAAGTAGTTGTTCCGGGTCTGGGTGTATTGTGTGTGAAATTCATGTCTGTAAACGCACCCACGATACAGGAGAAAACCTAGTGTGGGGCAAAGTTTAAAAAAAAAGAAAAAAAAAAGAAAAAAAAAGAAAAAAATAGAAGTAATGAAAACGAGACCTAACACAAACTTGACTAAAGATAACGGTAATGACTATATAAATCTAAACCAGAAAATTAACCAAAAAGAACTAGATGACCGCGGTCAAATTTTAACTCTACGTGTTAAGCTCACAGTTATCCGTAACTTTCTAAGATGAGGTGGTTAAGAGACAACGGTTTAAAAGTGTGTCAGTTGCGCATGCGCAACGGCACTTTGCGTCAAAATGTCTTTGTACAAATGACCTAATGAAAGCGAATGAAAGGTGTTTCTATTGCTGTGAATATAGGGAAGGGCAAAAAATATTATAAAAATATTAGGTAATATTACCTACAAATATTTTCCGTCAAGAAAAGAAAATCATTTGCGAGGCAATTGTATTCCGTGTCGGTTTTTAGTGAAGAGTAGACCACCTCATCTCATCCCGTGGGTGCAGTAAAAGACGAATATGGGATTAGCCGGAGGATGGACAGCGGGCTTCGAAATTGTGTTTTCTTTTTTTTTTAACTTTACCCCACACTAGGATTACTCCTGTGTCGTGGGTGCGTTTACAAACACAATACACCCAGACCCGGAACAAGTACCTGCAGATCGTACAAACATTTGTTCCGTGCGGGAATCGAACCCACGACCCGGTGCGCAGCAGCCGACTGTATCAGCCACTGCACCAGCCGTGCCGTCAGTTTATAACTCAACAGCGATCGCCAAGCGTGGCGATTATGCAAAGCCCCCTTTTTTATTGATGCCCAGTGGAAATTCTACATGGAACTTCCTTCACTCCGGGGAACGGTGAAGGGGTATGTCGGACTCCTACCGGCTAAAACCACTGGAGCGGTCATCTTCGGCACCGAAGGGGGGCTCGTAAGGTCAAACTAGAGCCGCCCCATTGGTGCCACGCCTTTAGGCACATCACGGAGGGGATGACTGTAAAGCAGTCACCCCCTCTAGCGGAGGGAAGGCGACTGTAAAAAGGTCGCCCCCCCAGGCACTTTTCGGGGAGGATTGTAAAGGATCCCCCCAAGCCTCGCTTTGCGCTGTGCTGCGCACACGGCGGCACGTGACCACGTGCGCGCCACCGTCTTCTCGGGGGTATGCAAAGCCCCCTACTGAGCACACAAACCCATACCGGTTGTTGTGGCAATCTTTTAGGAGGCTTCGGTGCAGCAGTGGACTTTTCTACGGCTGAAATTATGATGGTGAGATAAATGCTCGGCACAGCTCGAGTAAGGGTTGGCCTCACCGACGTCGCGGAGGCCTATCGCCGCGTCACCTTCCCGTTCAAGTTAGCACTTCTCCCTCCCGTCTCTTGCTCGCGCCGGCTCGTGCCGAGCCTGTAGCTTTAAATGTCCCGTAACACATTTTAAATAATACCGATCCAGCTGTCCCCAAAACAATAGCTTGTTATCCCCAGCAACGCCCTAAGCCTCGGTCCGTGTCCCGCAGGGGGCGCCCTTAGCGAAAGTTGCTTAGATTTATTATTAATTTGAAGCCTGGCTGGAGGCCTCTTTTGGCTTCGCCAGAAATGACCGGTTAAGCAACCAGCCCAACAAAAAAAAAAGTGTAAGGTTTGGGGTGAGGTGGAGTCGTGCATGAATTTCAAACAGTTTTGTACTAAATAATTGCCAAAGCCTTGTCGCCTGCCGTATTGTCAAGCGACACCGTGTGCCGTGGCCGTTCCATGGACTTACGAGATGATTAAAAATCTGTGTCAAAGTAGAGATTTTTCGATGTTTCGGAAATTTTGTACTACTGTAAATTCGTAAGATTTTGCTGAACATATATTGTGTTTTTTTGGTAGGTATTGCCCCAAGCTGTCACCCCTGCAGTATGTCGTGCTATTTACCGGACACCCTGTATGAGGAGAGGTCATGCTCAACACTACAGTTATATAGACTTGTTATGTAATTACATCGGATATTTATGAAACAAGTTCATTTATTAAGTTAAATTTTTGCCGGTAGCAGTTTTATTTCGATCTTTTATTCTAGTATTGCTTTCATGTGTAGTTACTGGTGAGATTCAACATGAAACCCTGTTAGGGCGCAGCAAATATACTTTGTATAGGGTACAAACCTAATAAAATATACTTATAGTTATACATAATTTCTTATATCATATTTTCTGAAGTTTACGCGAATAGCATTCATCGAATTGAAAATAGTTTGCGGAAATATATCGCGTTTAATTAATTCATTCTATATATTTACGTACAGCATCTATGCGTGCAACGTGCAGCCAACTTGCTCATAAATACCTGAAATAATCATGATTGAAGTCTGACAGTCTGCTCGTGACCACGGACGCTGCAAAGTGTTCGAAACGTCGAGCATATTAACATTAGTATTTTATTTTATATATTTATGGTGCATGCATTTATGTTCCACTATACAAAGGTGTTGCTTAATTGTGTATTGCACGTATGATTATTTCAGGTATTTATGAGCAAGTTGGCTGTACGTTGCACGTATAGATGCTGTACGTAAATATATAGAATGAATTAATTAAACGCGACATATTTCCGTAAACTATTTTCATTTCGATAATTTCTTACGATAAAATATAACAACAGTTATGCTAATCTTAGATTATATCGTATAATACATTTATTTGATTACTTATTATGTTTTAAATACAATTTATGCAGTATTATTTTTGTTGTGGCTTTTGTTTATCATGAGTTTATTGCCCTGTCTTCAAAAAACTCTTGCACTGTGTAATAGCGTTTGTATAAGGGATTTGTTCAGTTTTAATTTAAATATATTGTAATTTCATGCGCCTTTTATTGTCTGTGGTATCTTGTTGTATATTTTTATAGACATAACATAAGGCCCTGAGTGGATTATAGTTAAGATGGAAGTCGATAACGCTAGTTTTTTTATTATATCTTAGGATTGGCGGCTGTGTGTAATAGTCTTAGATCGTAGATCTTTAGTAAAAGAAAAAAGATGGATATGTTTTTTGACGAAAAGGCAGATTTCAAGTATATAAAATGCGGTCTACAGCTTTCCATTCCTTCGATGTTTGTGAGGATGCGTATGCATTTCTTCTGTAATTTAAATAGGAATTCCATATCTGTACTTTTCCCCCATACCACTATGCCGTAACGGAGCCAAGAATGGGCATATGCGTATTAAGCCGTTATGGCCGATTTATATAAGTGGGATACACTGAATGTTTTTATAATTGGCCAGCAAGAAAATTTGCCGATTAAAACTTTATCATGTTTCGTATAAAGAACTCGTTAGGAAGCTGTAGATGTACATTGAATTCAAATGTCATTTGTTTTTACAAATTGACAGCAATATAAAAAGTGCTTGTCGTGTGTCAAAATGAATATTTATTTATTTATTTAATTCATGGAAGACTTACAGCTAGAGAGCCTTAATTATAACACAAGCTTAGTCATTTCAAAGACAATTACAAGTCTTCGCTTATACATAATAGACTAAGAAATAAAATACGAACAAGCAGAGCACTATATTTCTTTTGTTTTTTTTTTTATTTTGCCCCACACTAGGATTTCTCCTGTGTCGTGGGTGCGTTTACAGTCATGAATTCCACATACAATACACCCGGAACAACTACCTGCAGATCATACAAGTATTTGTTCCGTGCGGGAATCGAACCCACGACCCCCGGCGCAGCAGTCGACTGCCACTGCACCAACCGTGCCGTCTTTAGTTTATTTATTTTTGGTCACCGTAGAAGGACGTCCTTTGCGCAAACCATCAGTGAGATTCTTCAACCACGTTTAAACTCATTAAACCAGTTATAATTATTGGCACAAGACGGGACAAAGTCTATCATAGCATAGTAATTGTTGATTAAAACCGCAACAAAAGTCGTAGGTAATAAATCATGGAGCCATAATTTTCTCTAGTCAAATACAGCTGCCGCTTTTAAATTGCCGCCAATTTGTAAAAACAAATGACATATGAATTCAATGTACCTACATCTACAGCTTCTCAAAGAGTTCTTAATTCGAAATTTAAATAAATTTTTCATCGGCAACTTTCCTTACTGGCATTCTAGAAATATTCAGTGTGACCCTCGTATAGTGACAATATTACCCCATTACATTTGAAACAGATGAACTACTGTGACGTAATTTATGGGCGGGACAATGAAATAGGCTACTTTACTTTACTTACTTTCTTTGTTTGAAACATGTACAGTTCCTGTGGGAAGCGGGTGATATCCATAATTATATATATATATATATGGCCGGGCAAGAATACCACCACCCCATATCATCACGTGGGTGCCATAATAGGCGATTTTGAGATTAGCCGGAGGATGGGCAGCAGCGTCTTTCGATCGCATTTATAACTCAACTGCGCTCGCCAACCTGACTGTCAAGCGTGTTGTTTATGGCACAACCCCCCAATGAGCACCGAACACAAACCCATACCGGTTATTGTGGCAATCTTTAGGGAGACTTCTGTCTTTCGGCCTCAAATGATAATGATCTTGGTTATATATATGGTTAGAACTGGCATGTTCGCATATTCGTCGAGATAATAATCCAACCAACACTCATAAACAAACAAAGCACCGCAAAATATACGCAGTCGTTATTGGGAATTAAAACGAACAATAATCACAGCCCTCTAAACGCGTGTAAACGAGCTAAACGTAGAAAATTGGGCGTCCAGAATTTAATCTGAGTTATGGTTTAAACCCGTTCAGTTGACGTTGGTGAAATGCATACTAGAGCTCTGAACTCAGTTAAGCGCTTATACTGAGTTTAGCTTCAACTAATCGCGTTTAGTTGCAACGGTGAAATCGGCCCTTAACTGCCGAGGCTTATAACACCGTTTCCGAATAACCTTGTACACAGTTAGCTTGGCATACTCTATCACGTAATGAGCGGCTACGACCGCGACCACCATTTGTTAAGCCAGCAATCTGCAGGCCTAAAAAGGTCCCTTATGTGTATCAGAATAAGATTCACATTAGAATTCACAAAATGGTCACTTTAGTGGTCAGTTATCATTAATAGTTATCATTAGGCTTCCCTGGTAATCATTTATATGTGAGGTGCTCCTTGTACTGTATAGCTGCGATATTTATATTTCAGCAATGTGTTGATAAAGTTTTAAACACATTTATGTAATAATTTGTGTAATACCTATCTAATTCAATATTGTACACCGAGCGACCAACGAGAAGACGGTAGCACCCATGTGGTCACGCGCTGTCGTGGGACGCTTTAGGGGAACCTTTACAATCCCCCGGGGGGGTGACCGCTTTACAGTCACCCTCTCAGAGATGTGCCTATAGACGTGGAACAAATGGGTGTCTCTAGTGTGATCAAACGAGGACTTGGAGCCTCCCTTAGGTGCCGAAGATGACCGCTACAGTGGTTTTAGCCGGTAGCAGTCCGGCATACCCCTTTGCTCTTACCCGGGGCGAAGGAAGTTCATGAAGAAACTGGGCACCAATAAAAAAAAGGTAACGTCAAGTATTTTAAAAGAGTATCCATGGAGTTTCTAGCCGGTTCTTCTCCATAGGATCAAACAATTGGAACCGTGCAACTTAAATTCTGATGTTTCAGAAGTGCCTAAGTTGACTTTTGACTTTCTCCACAGGCTTTAGTGGGTTTATGAATGCTTTTTTATGTTGACGACATTTTAATTTCTATTTTTATTAATACTCGCTCAGAGATTACTCGTGCACCAGGCCAATAAAGCGATCGTTGACTATATCCTCTAATAATAACGTAAATAAAATCTCATTTGTCGTGCAGTAGTTTTACGTTCATAGATCTTATTAGATCAGTCATTTCAATACTGTTTCTAAGGTCTTAATTACTAATAAATTTCCAACAACTTTAATGTATCTAGACTTGACTTACATTAGGCGATTGTAACTGAAAAGCTAATCGAATAAATTGCTTAATAATCGTCGTCACCGAACATATAACCATAGAACAAAAATTACAATTTGCGCGCAAGTTTTAATATGATGTCGTCGCTTCGATGAATATTGAATGACCAACATCCAAATAAAACTGATTGTTATTCGATTATAATCGAATACACGAAGCGATCGAATAATTTTATTATATACGGGGCGAGCGGACGAGCAATTAAACGATTTATTTCAGTTTTCCCGTCCATTTATTTTTCTTTCAGAGTTTTTAAACATTTACTCCGCTTACAAAATAATTTGAAACAATACATTAAAAGAAAATAATAACATATCCTTTATTGTGATATTGATCTAATGGATGGTTTAAAAATATTTGAAAATCGAATAATTATAAACACATAGCAAACATAGTGGAATGTATTTCATTTTGAATTTAGAACAGTAAATATAAAATATACACTTTTAGAGCACTTAGGCCACTTAGGCATCAAATGCTCCTCCGCCTGGCTGTCATCCAGCAACGTGGTCAAAACTGGCAGCATTGCCACGGTGGACGGCAAAACTAATTATTTTTCCCTTATGACTGCTAATTGTAGTGATTATTATGAGGCCCATGTTGACAAGTGGGCGCTATGTACCTACGTAGGTACGGCTACCGGGACCCTTGGGACTTTTGTTTGTATCGGTGCTACAAATGTATAGGCACGATGCTTAATCTTGCCGTGTGGTGCCGGCTCAGAATGCCACCACCCCATCTCCTCCCATGGGTGTCGTAAAAGTCGACTAAGGGATTAGCCGGAGGATGGGCAGCAGCGTCCTTCGAGTACATTAACAACTCAACTGCGATCGCCAACCCGTCTGCCAAGCGTGGCGATTATGGCAAAACCCCCCAATGAGCCCACAACACACCCATATCGGTCGTTGTGGTGTACTTTGGGGGAGGCCTGTGTCCAGCAGTGGACTTCATTCGGCCGAAAGATGATGCTTAATCTAGGCAAAGCTACCGCCAGCTGGGCTCTTCTTAGCGAAAATAAAGGCATGAAACTTATGTCAACGTTTACTGCTTCGGACTCCTGTCAGACCAATCTGAAAAGATTGTTCTTGTCTTTCAGGTTTAGAAGTTATTAACGTTTCAATTTTTGAACTTCCACCGGACCCTTTCTTGTTTGACACAATTTATGTCGCTAAATTTAATTTTAGCGTGGATGTGGACGTTGGCGAGCTGATAGGTATGATTATGATGTTTTTATTTCACGGGACGTCTAAGAACTCGCCTCGAGATTATACGTGCCATTAGAACCCACAAAAAACGATCGTTGATCATGTCCATATAATAACAACATTTTTTATAAGTAACCAAACATATCTTTGATAATAGATTATTTCTCGTGCGTCACTAGTATAAATTAGTACATGTTCCTTAATTTTGTTATGTAAATTATTTTGATCCTGTTTCTATGTTTAAATTATAACGTAGGAAATTTCCAACCACGTCCATGTATCAAGTAGGTAGTGTTGTTTAAATATGCTCAAAAAAGTTTCGAAGCAAGGCCAGTGCAACAGCGTTTAAATTTCGAACGATTCGAAAGTGATTGCTGTGGTCTATTTCTTATTTAGGTAAAATATAAATGTCTTTGAGGGTTTGAGGCGTTAATCTGATTATGGCGGGAAAGGCATATTGTATTGAATTTATGAGTTTAAAATACTATGCATCTAAATTAATTAAAACGGCAACTTCAATAATAATAATAACTGTTTCTGTTTATTGTTATTCATTGAATTCTAAAATATTTTTAAATGGGGAAACATATTATTATATAACATCAAATAGTGACGGGCCGATACCTACCGGGGGTCTTATGCTGTTAAAGCGTGCACCTCACCCCCAGCCAGAGGTAAGTGGAAGGACACCGTGCAATTTTAGCCGGTATGAGTCCAACATGCCCCTACAGGGCGGAGGAAGTCCATGAGGATTTCCCCAAGACAAAAAAGGGGAGTAAATACTCTTCTAAATAAAATAATATTGATATGTCTTTTCCGCAAATGACAAAAGAACTTTTCGTTCGTGTTAAAATGTCCGAAATTTCGAAGTCCAATTTTGACTAAAATATTCTTTAACGTGGTGAAGATTGATCTGGACCTTGGCAAAGTTCTCGCTCCATAAACGAATCATTATAACTCTAAACGAAACTCAGCAAAGCTAAATAATCTATCTAATTCGCTAGCTATTTTTTCCTATACGTGAGTATGCAAGCAGAAGAGAGGATACAATTTACGTTTTGGTGATTCTACATCAATATTATTTGTAAAGACATAGAAACCGGGTGTTATGCGTAGTTTCTTTATCCGAAAACAATTCGTTTTATTTACCAACAATATCTTCATATAAAAATAATGTTTCAAGTTCAGCCCAAAACCCGATAAAATATAGGAACCGGGCATTACTCCGCTGTTTAGTTTCATTCAGTAATGTCCTTGTCAATATCCCTAAAAACACCCTCCCAACCAATATTTTTTGCAGTATCAAAGGTGATTCATCATTTCGGCCGAATAAAGTCCACTGCTGGACACAGGCCTCCCCCAAAGATCACTACAACGACCGATATGGGTGTGTTGTGTGCTCATTGGGGGTATTTGCCATAATCGCCACGCTTGGCAGGCGGGTTGGCGATCGCAGTTCAGTTGAATTACTCGAAGGACGCTGCTGCTCGTCCTCCGGCTAATCCCATAGTCGCCTTTTACGACACCTATGGAATGAGATGGGGTGGTGCTATTCGTAGCCGGCACCACACAGCTCAAAGGTGATTCAGGACTCTTAATAATATTGACCAATAATTAAAATAAAAGATTACTACACTATAATAAAACAATTTTAAACGGATTAGATCGCGTATATTATAGATTTTTGTTTTTCCTGACGTTTCGACATTTTTATTATAATGTGTAATTATCGCGAAAACCTAAGACATTACTATTACTACACTACTTTTGAATCCAACCAATGCAAAAAGACCGCATGCAAACCGAATGACGCGGTTGTTAATTGAGTAAAAATTTCCGAAAACAATACGGAACTCTAAAAGTACCGTAGCTCTATAGTTTCTGGTAAATAGGTGCAAATTACTGGTCTTTCAATATCTGTAATTTTTGTGTCAATATTTATTTATAGAAGGTCTTATAAAGTTGCTAATGGCAGCTAAACAAGTCGTGTTGAGATATAACGGCAAACATTCTATTGGAGTTGTCTTAATTGCACTTAGAGGGGATTGGCAGAGATTCAAGTGGCAGATGGTGAAAGGTAAGTTTATTTTCAAATTGATGTCCCACTGTAAGAATTCTCATAATATATTATTCGACGGCACTGTTGGTGCAGTGGCTGATGCAGTCGGCTGCTGCGCTCCGGGTCGTGGGTTCGATTCCCGCACGGAACAAATATTTGTATGATCTGCAGGTAGTTGTTCCGGGTCTGGGTGTATTATATGTGGAATTCATGTCTGTAAACGCACCCACGACACAGGAGAAATCCTAGTGTGGGGCAACGTTTTTAAAGCAAAAAAATAATTAAAAAGTTTGTTCCAAACAATGAAGTCATATAATTGATTCCTCATGCCCAGGGTATCCGAAAATACCTTATGTATGTTCCGCGATTCTTGATGGTTTTGGAGATATTTTTTTCTTGAAAAACAGCGCAGTGGTCGATTAAGTACCAACTTTTTTGTGACATGGTGCAAGCCTACATTCCGCCACAGTTTTTGAAATGATTTAGGAACCAGTTAGTATATTTTTTATTTGAATTCGAAATTTCAACTCTGTATCATTCTATGGTAAATTCCTCCTTTTCGATCAAAATTTTTGTATCTTGAATTTATGATCATTATTTTATGTCTGGAAGAATATACCATAGCCATGAAAATTTAAAAAACAGAATGTGAAAGACCCCTGTAAAAATAAAGATGTAATTTTATGAAGCGGCTCCCACAACATTTTCGAGAAAGTAAAATATATATATCGATAACTATCAAGAATCGCGGAACATACATGGGGTATTTTTGTATACCCCTGGGAATGAGGAATCAAATTTTTTTTTTTTTTTTTTATTAAAACGTTGCCCCACACTAGGATTTCTCCTGTGTCGTGGCTGCGTTTACAGACATGAATTTCACACATAATACACCCAGACCCGGAACAACTACCTGCAGATCGTACAAATATTTGTTCCGTGCGGGAATCGAACCCACGACCCGGAGCGCAGCAGTCGACTGTATCAACCACTGCACCAACCGTGCAAAATTTACGACGTTACTGTTTATTCCAGCCTATATAATGGGTACAGTTTTTAGTTTTTATATATCTCACGTGAAGAAACAACTTTTTTCATTCTTGAGATGATCCTTACCTTCGGGAAGGCAGACCCAGAACAGCTAACTGTAGGCCGTACAACGATTTGTTCCGATTGAGAATCGAACCTGCGACCGGTAGCTTTTGCGTCATCGCTTTATATGCGCCTGTTGTGCCGTCGAAGTTAAGTGACTGGCCATTTACAGTTTAGAATTTTTATTTCTTCAGTTGCGCCCGATGACTAGCATTTCTCATGAGAGTCGGGGAAGAATGTTGAGGTAAAGGTAGTCTTTGAGACAAACACTGGGCTCGTCATTATGATCTCAGCCAAAGAACGTCCATTGCTGAATAAAGGTCTCCCCCATAGATCTCCACAACAACCCGTTACACGCCGCTCGCATCCAACGACTCCCCGATAGCTTCACCAGATCTGGTCTTTTCGTAGGAGGTCGTCTCACACTACCCGTTTCGTTGTTTTCTCTGTTGCCTAAACTAAAACTAAATATTAAATTAATAATAAAATAGCCGCCTGATAATTGCCGTGTGGTGCCGGCTCAGAATGCCACCACCCCATTTCCTCCCATGGGTGTCGTAAAAGTCGACTAAGGGATTAGCTGGAGGATGGGCAGCAGCGTCCTTCGAGTACATTAACAACTCAACTGCGATCGCCAACCCGCCTGCCAAGCGTGGCGATTATGGCAAAACCCCCCAATGTGCTCACAACACATCCATATCGGTGGTTGTGGTGATCTTTGGGGGAGGCCTGTGTCCAGCAGTGGACTTCATTCGGCCGAAATGATGATGATGATGATGATAACTGTCTAAAATATCGACAACAGCGACACTAACAACGACAGCAACAGTCGCGCGATTGGTCGCGAAATGCTAATCTCATAAAATAATTGTTGTCATAGCAACGGCAAAATAGCTACCGGTGGCACTACAATGAATGAACTTTAAAGTCTTGATAGAAATGACCGCAAGATTAACTTCGGTCGAAAATCATATACCTTTTTTTGGTTCCGTTCGTCCTTGTGTAGGACAAGCAAAGATAGCTGAGCACATACAGCCAAGTTTAATATATTTTCTTTTTAAAATAATGTGGTCTGAACCACGTTTCTTTTCTCAATGTCGTTTTTTAACAGGTCGCAGCCAAGTTCGATTTTTTCGAAAAAAATAAACCCTGCACATGCGTCAATAGAGGAAAGTAGCGGGTGTAGTGAAACATTATGTTTCAATGGGCGTTCGATATTCAATTAGTTTTAACAATTCCGGATCTTTACTCTAATCATATTTTTTATCTGTAAAAGTAATATGCTCAACGAATAATTCCTGTATATATATGGAAAATAGGAGTTTCTTTACAAAAGTATACGCAATCATTCAGTAATATTGTGACGTATGTAAAAGACCACAGGCTAAATAAAAATGGCCCGTAACATTACAAATCGATTGATCAGTTCAGTGGCCATTTAGCGAGCATCAACGTATAGTAATAAAATTTTAAAGAGGTATAAATCTTCGTCTTTTTACGGGAGTGAAACTTGTGACCATGAGCTCAGAAAGCAGATATATCGCCGCTGAGTCATTTGGGTCGTCAGCTGTCACATTTATAGACATGGGACTTTCCTCATGATGTTTACCTTCTTAAATATGGAAAACGTGTTAGTAATAGCCCAAAGTTTCGAACGTTAACATTAAAATTGGAAAGTTGTTAATTCCAATTCGTCATAGTGTTTTTTTCTTAAACGGATCACCACTCTACATTCTTCTGTGTCATGAGTGCGTTAACAGACACAAATTCCACACACAACAACACACCCAGACCCGGTACAACTACCCGCAGATCTGACAAATATTTGTTTCGTGCGGAAATCAAACCCGCGACCGGCGGGCTAATTACGTAACATCCCAAATAGCCCGCCACACATTCCCAACCACTGCAACTCCTGTAAGCCAGGATCTACAATGGCGACCACCGAAAAGAACACCGACTAATGAAGGTCGGTGTGTCCCAGAGAAATGGATGACTGTCTTGGAGCCAACGAAATTAATCAGAAAAGGAAAAGGAGGAGTAGGAAAGAATATACGTTCCACTTCCCTCCATAGCAAGCAGGAGACAGAGAATACACTTGGCCATAGGCACAATAATCGCAGATAGTTTGCAACAGGCGTAAATCGTGCAGAAACCGCTGTCAAATGTCATTTTGGTATTAGGCATTTGCCGATAGCGATTAAACAGGCAGCGATCTCTAACGCACAATCTGTCGGACGATCAATGAACTAAAATTGCATACTCGCCTTTCAATTTCAGGCGATTTGCTACCGGTGGATCCTTGGCTACGCGATAGCCGCTGTCGCTTTTTTTATCTAATCAGGGTGCCGGAGCGCAGCTGCCGGCTGTATCAGCCACTGCACCAACCGTGCCGTCAAAATGAATGAAATTTAATGTCCCTTCATCAGAAATTTTACTCCGCCCCGGGAAAGGGCGAAGTGGTATGCCGGACTCCTGCCGGCTAAAACCACTGGAGCGGTCATCTTCGGCACCTAAGGGAGGCTCCAGGTCCTCGTATGATCACACTAGAGCCACTCCTATAGGCACATGCCTGAGTGCTGTATATACCTAGTCCTCCCCATAGATCATCACAACGACTTGTATCCCGTTGGCAAAACTGGTTGGCGATCGTGCTTGGCTTCGAAATTTACTCGGAGTGCGCTGTTGCCCATCTCTAGCTAATCCCATAGTCACGACACCCACGGGACGAGATGGGGTGGTGCTATTCTTAGCCGGCACCACACGGACAATTGCCCTTACATCTACATACATACATCTCGGCCATTTATACGTCCACTGCTGCACAAAGGCCTCCCCCACAGATTTCCACAACTATGTCATAATTTTGGGGGGTATTTACCAGTACTCACAGCGCTTGGCAGGCGGGTTGGTGAGCGCAGAATGACTACTGTTTCACAGAAAAGACGCTGCTGGCCATCCCTCTGGTTTAGAGTCCCTTAATCGCCTTTTACGACATCTACGGTATGAAATGGAGTGGTGCTATATTCTTAATCCGGACACCACATGAAACATGTGTATACGGAATATATAATATAAGAAATGGCCCTTACTCTAAAATTATTCTTAGCGTCAATAATTAGATTAAGGATGAGTTTAAGCCCGAATAAAATTACTACGCAAGCAGAAGCGATGGTTAAAGCATTTATAATATAAAGTATTTAGTGAAAAAAGTTCGTTCGTTTCAGCCAAAAAGCTTCCACAGATGGATAGGACACTCCCCCAAAAATCTCCCACAACTACCGGTATGGGTTTGTACTGTGTACTCATTGGGGGGTTTTGCTACAATCGCCACGCTTGGCAGACGGGTTGGCGATCGCAGTTGAGTTACAAATGCACTCGAAGGACGCAGCTGCCCATCTTCCGGCTAATCCTATAGTCGCCTTTTACGACACCCACGGGATGAGATGGGGTAGTGGTATTCATAGCCGGCACCATCGACCGGGTTCCTACGTGTATACGCCCTTACTCGTAGTATGCAAATAAATCGCTTACTTACTGTAGCATTGAGCCATCATTACTACATAATATGTTACTTCATTCTAATTTATGTTTATTTATTTTTTATTTATAAAACTGCAAGTATGCCCTTCCCAGTCTGAGGCACAGGTTCCAACCTTGTTCAGCCAAATATGCAACCTTAATTTATTGATACTTTGTAAACGGTATTTAAATTTTTCAGAATAAACAATTTATTATTATTAAATTGTCTCTCTATTCACGGTTGAATAGCCTCTGTAATGAGGAACCCAGTCTTTTGATAGGCTTACACGCGGACATGAGTCCAACACGCAAAGGCCTTTTAGATCATTTTAATCTTAAATGTAATGGGACAGTACCCCGGTTAATGTCCCTCTCCATGGCTGCACTATTGTTATATTCAGATAGGTACCGTCATGAAATCAAAAATGAACTAGAGATCGAACGGCAAACACTAATAAATATTTATATTTATTGATTTAATTTCTCACCACAATAATGGAAAAGTTATAGTATTATACAAATTTACTGTGAGAGACTGGTGCCTGAACTAGGCTGAAGCCTGTATTTCAGGTCACCAGGCCTTCCACCCCAGAAGTCCAATTTTGCTCTTTCATAAACTGTGCCAAGCGAAATTTTTATTATCTAATTTATTACATTTTCATTTTCTTGTTCCTCGTGTATCAGATTCTATTAAGTTGTTTCTTGTTAAAGTTCTCTTGAAGAATACTCGCCAATACGTTGATATTACTTTATCAGGCCCCAATACTGGTTGATTTTCTCTTTTATTATTCAGTTATCATCTTGCATCCCATAAATGCTCACTTTCACTGCAGACAACATCTTGATGTAACAATAAACTCGCTGTTCTAATAATATGTGTTTATTATGGCTTGATACATCCAATATTGACTATTTATCAAAACTTATTTTCAATTTTTCATATTTTTGATTTACTCAGACACTTGACGTTGACGATAGTAAATATATCTCGCAACTGCAAATTACTAACATGTTACAACTCCTGGGTAGCCAGATCTTAGGCCGAGTAGCCGAGCATCTCGAACCTCTAATTTAAAGATCCTTAAAACAAACAAAAATTATTTGTTTATTGCGTTTAAGTTTACCTAAGATGGCAGATTTTCTTGAAATTACACTTGGGTATTATGGAAAATACATAATAGCTATCTAAGAAAAGGCATAACAAAAGACCGGATGTGACGAACGTGACAAAAAGGCAAAGGTGATTTAACCGCAAACCTTATAAATTAAAGTTGACTCAACACTTCACCTTCATGTCTGTAAGCCCAGGGTTCAGTAGTACAGCATACGCCGACAGAGTACACGTATAACGTTCCATGTAATAGAGCGAGGGTCAGCTATATATTTCTTACATAGGCCTCCCCCAAAGATCACCACAACGACGGCGCGATTTGGTGTAGTGGCTGATAAAGTCGGCTGCTGCGCTCCGGGTCGTGGGTCCGATTCCCGCACGGAACAAATATTTGTATAATCTGCAGGTAGTTGTTCCGGGTCTGGGTGTATTGTGTGTGGAATTCATGTCTGTAAACGCAACCGTGATACAGGAGAAATAACAGAGTGGAGCTACGATTAAAAAAAAGACAACGAGCTGTCTGGGTGTGTGCGCTCATTAGGGGGGATTTGCCTTAATAACCACGCTTGGCAGGCGGGTTGGCGATCGCAGTTGAGTTGTTTATGTATTCGAAGGACGCTGCTGCACATCCTTCGCCTAATCCTATAGTCGCCTTCTACTACACTTAAGGGATGAGATGGGTTGGTACTATTCGTAGCCAGCGCCACACGGAAAGTCTAAAAATTATTGGATTATTGCCGGTGTGTACCGTTTAGAGACGAGCCAAGAGAGTGGGGATATGAAACCGTAAAGGTATTTGGTATAATACTAACCCATAGTAATGAGTCACTTTTATTCCAAATTTTGCACATAAAATCTATTATTTTATACGGTTGCTGTGTTTTGCTACAGTGGCTGCTGCGCTCCGATTCGCGGGTTCGATTCCCGCACGGAACAAATATTTGTATTGTTGTATTGTTAATCTGCAGGTGATTGTTCCGGGTCTGTGTGTAATGCGTGTGGAATTTGTGTCTGTAAACGCACCCACGAATCAGGCGAAAACCTGGTGCGGGGCAACTTAAAAAAAAACATGCCGGGGACGAGACGAGAGTAGCGTCATGCCTGTGCATGACAATGCTACCCAGGGCCATTCCTGCGTGGCAGTACACTGCGCTCTTCACTGCGGGAAATTAGTTACTTATGGCCGAATACAGAAACGCAAAATTTTGCTACGTTAGGAAATACCTCCCTTACTGTGGGTTCAACACAGGAGAAATCCCAGTGCGGGGTACCGAATTTCGACAGAACTTATAAACTTACGAGGGAAACAAAGAACTTTCCCTTAGGGACGGTCATCAATCATCAGAACAAAGAACGTTCACGGCTAAACAAACTCTTCCCCCGTAGGTTTCCACAATTGTTTCGTCATTTTGGGGGTATTTGCCAATACGCTTAGGACGTGGGTTAGCGCAGTATGGTTAGTATTCCACAGAGAAGCGCTGCTGCCCATCTCTCTGGTTTTTTATTCCTTACGCCGTTTACGACATCAAAGGGGAGGAGATGAATGTTACTATATTCTTAACTAGCTGGGTCCCGCGGTTTCACCCGCGTTTAATTTAATAGAAATTTAGAGTACTTCGACATAGACCCTTGACATAGAATATATATGTTGGATTTCAAGGGTTTTATTGTTTTCGCGCGGAACCCTAAATATTTTTCTGAAATAAAAGTAGCCTAAGTTATTCCTTATAACGACAGCTACCTGCCAGTGAAAGTCCCGTCAAAATCGGTCCAGCCGTTTCGGGGATTACCCGGAACAAACAGACAGACAGACAGACAAAAAATGTAAAAATTGTTTTTTTGTTATATTGTTGTGTATAGCTTTATTGTTGTATGTACCGTATATACTTTCATATGCAATCAGCAAAAAGCTGTTATTTTGACATTACAAACAGACACTTCAATTTTGTTTATTTGTATAGATTAATCTAAACACCACACGGATCACAACGGACGGTCATCTAGAAGTAGTAAAGACACCTTCCATCCATCATCCAATCTCGAGCACAATAATGTTCATCATATCGTGTAATAAATTAACACTGACATACAATTCTATTTTTTAGAAGCGATCACTTGAATTGCTTATAACACTGTAGCCGGGCTATTCGAAACACAATGTGAGTTTGAATAATGGGCTAAGGTCAGCAGATTATTCAAAATTTAAATAAAATGTGGTATCAACATTATGTTCAAAACTGCGCATCAATACATTAATAGTTCGTGATAGAATAAAATAATTATGCGCCGATCGATTAAAAGTTAATTAAAACGGTAACTAGCCAATACCTAGAAATAAATAGGTAGAAGTTAATAAAATGTAAGTAGCTATTTTATGATGAAACCTTTTTGGAAATATACCTCGTACTTCCTCTCCTCCGGGTCAACCATATTGTACCAACGACCCAATACACAACACCGCCACCAGCAAGACATTTGAGTGTATGAGTGACTTTTACGACACCCACGGGAGGAGATGGGGTGGTGGTATTCTGAGCTGGCACCACACGGCAAGTCAGTGAGTGCGACAGACCAATAGTGCCAATAAATTTTCACGAGCTTACATCACAAGGAATATTATTGACAATAAATACCTAACATTAAAGCAATGTCGAAATAATAAATGTAAGTAAATACTAAATGTTATAAAAAATAGCATGCAATGAAGTGTCTCTTGTAGCCTTAAACAGACATACAGATGTAAAAGGCCATCAGTGATGATAAATGGGAACTGAGGACTATCCAAAATTGAGGCCTTATTTACATATCTTTTCAGATTGGATGATTTTTACTGGGATGACGTTCTTTTACAGCAGAGTGAACTGGCAGAAATCGTCACGTAAGGAAAAAGTGTTAAGCCCCCCAGGCGACCTTTCCCGCTTTTTCTCTTTCTCTCTATCTCTTTCTATTATATACGGTGGGCGATCTATCCCTCTCTTTCTCTTTATCGCTATCTCTTTCTATTATATACGGTTGTACGTGTGCGTGTGTGCGTACGATTATCGGGATTCGAACAGCAAGCATAGTGCGCGGTCAGCTGTGTACTATCAATTTAAACACATGTAAATATTATTTAAACTTCTTGTTATTTTTTAATTAATAATTATTTTGTGTCATTATTGCAAGTAAAATGAAGAGATTCGCGAACAAACTCGTGTACTTCCTTCGTCCCGGAAAAGGGCGAAGGAGCATGCCTCCTGCCATTCTCGTGTGGCGACAATTTCAACTAATGTCTTTGTTTAAGTGGTAGCCGGCCTCTTGCATTAAGAGAACTACCACTAAATAAGATAGTTATTCGAATTTCACTACTGTATATATGTTATTATGTAGTATGTGCTCACGACTATACTAAATGGCATTTCTATAAACATAATTAACTTTCTATTTTTCGTATCGCAATTTATAAATAATTACCTGCTGATAACAAAGCATTCATTACCACAAAAACAATTCAATTAATTACACATCACTTCTACGATAACCTGCGTATATAGCAATTTTATTGATTTATCATTGTCATCATTAATAGGCAATAAAATAGTCCACGACAAGGCAAACAGCTTGCCGCTTTAGCTTAAATAAAATTAATGTATCATCCGTATATAACACCCTGGTTTTCTGTTATAAAGAAATTCATTAATATAAATGAGAAAAAGTAACGAGCCCAGAATTGAGCCCTGGATAACTCCCGCTACGACGACAGATCATAAACATTTATTTTCGTTGACGTCCACTTCCTGGATCCTGTGACCTAGAAAAGAAAAGAAGTATCCATAGAAGTATTCTTAATTTCATGGCAGTGAAATTTTTTGACCAATGTCTTGTGAACAGGGCAGTCGAATGCCTTCGATAAGTCACAAAAATGCCTAATGTGTGCATCATGTGAATGTTCTTAGGCATCAAATATATGTTATAGAAGCTCAACACCATGATTTTTAGTGAAGCAACCCTTTACTAAATGTATGTAATTCAGAAATAGGTCTAAATGTTGTAAAGTCAAATTTACTGACCAGTTTCAACAATGCTAAAACTTATCTTAATACTTCTCATTAAGTCTAGAAATACCACAGTCGATACATGTACGAAATATAAGAACCAATATTTAGACGCAATCATTATTTTCCGAACAGTGATTTTATTTATCCATCAAGGTTCTTCCCTATATTAAATAATCATAAATATGTAAATACCTATATAAATCATAACTGTATTTTTTGTCGCTACGTTTCTACCTACCCAGTTAACGAATAACAACAATCTTTTATGCTGGACATAAAAAATAACAGAACTTTATTAAGCACCTAACATTTTTTTTTTAAATAACCTTGAGTTTACCTAATTTAGGGTCAATCGTTGAATTGACAACTACGTATGTGTGAATAATATAATATACTAGCTGTAAATAGCAACTTCGTCTGTCTCCTTAAAGGAATTAGATGTCCAAATCACGATATAATTTATGTCTACAGCAAATTTCGTGGACGTTCAAACTTTAACATCTATAAGGGCCGATTTTTCAATCGTCAGATAAACAAACAGATAACATTTATTCGAGCAAAAATACATTTCATGTCAGATAGGCTTTATTTGACGAATAAGGCGACTACCTGAAGAATAATTAATTATCTGTCCCTTTGACGGCCTGATAGAGCGATATCCGAGAGATAGCTTGTCCTGCTCTAACATCTGTATATGCACTATGTTTGTTTCATCTCCCTGCAGAAATAATCGGTCGGATAGTTATTCTTGAGATTGCAATTGAAAAATAGACAACCAGTTAACAGACAAATAAATTCAATTCTTTATTCGGTAGGTAGTTATTAGACGTCTTATCTGACGATTGAAAAATCGCCCCTTAATTTCGTAACGATGCTTTGTTAGGTACAATTATAAATTGATGTTACTTTAACTACTGCTACTTTTAGCTTTCTCTTATGTTATTTTGTTTTTTAATATACACAAATATAATCAAAAAACAAAACGGATTATAACACGGTTTCAATTGTTAAAAAGTCCTGTAAAACTTCATCCATGTTACTTTTTGTTATCTATACATCTATACAAATAAATAAAATCGAAGTGTCTGTTTGTAATGTCAAAATAACAGCTTTTTACTAAATGCATGTGAAAGTATGTACGTTACATATAACAAAAACACAATTTTTAATTATTTTTGTCTGTCTGTCTGTCCGTCTGTCTGTCTGTCTATCTGTTAATCTCCGAAACGGCTGGACCGATTTTAACAGGACCTTCACTGGCAGATAGTTGATGTTATAATGAATAACTTAGGCTACTTTTATTTTAGAAAAATAATTAGGGTTCCGCGTAAAAAAATAAAACCTTTGAAATCCAATATATATATTCTATGTCAAGTGTCTATGTCGAAGTACTCTAAATTTCTTTTAAATTAAACGCGGGTGAAATCGTGGGTCCCAGCTAGTTAACAATAATTTTAATTTTTGTGTCATATTTATTAAAACTGTGAGCGGGCGAAAAGTATCTGTGCGAGAGAGATGAAAATAAACTTTCGTTCGCGCGCTAGGCGACTCAGCGCGGGGCACACAAACAAAATATGCTTCTTCTCATTCCCTCGCCTCGCAAGTCGCAGCTATGGTGACTTGCATTACGCAGTCACCTCGCATCACCTCAAACGAGGTACACCTCGTGAGGACCTCACGAGGCAAAATGAGTGGACGTTTACTAGTTAATATGAGCGTGTTACTTTAAAGATGAATAGAGATTTAATTGCGCTAGCCATCTTTGGTGTCAATAGGACTATAAAAATAACCGTTAACTGCAAACTAATAAGCGAAGCCCGAGAGCTACAATTAGCACATTGTAAAATTGCACAATTAAGTTACTTTCCTATACTAATATTATAAAGAGGAATGTTTATTTTTGTTTGCTTATAATCGATAAAATCTAAAACAACTTAAGCCATTAAAAAATCTTTCACTTGTAGAAAGCTACATTATTAGTGAGTAAAATAGGATGTATTTTGTTTTCACATAAATTAGAGTTCCCTATGAAAATTGTAATAATGTAACCCAAGGTATCTAAAATTTTCTATAAAAGTCATTAATTGGCACGCGGTGTGAAAACTATTGATGATACATAAAATAATGTATTACATGTTTACAATACTTATCATTACCCACAAAAAAGGGCTGGAGGCTATACGGCTAACTGTTATAGTTAAGTCACAATAACCGATTTTTGTTCGATCAATATACGGGTCGAATCTAAAGATTCAAACGCCAAAATCTAGCTAGCTAGTAAAGTATAATTTATATTCGTAACGGGTTCTGTTCAATTGTTACCAAGATTCAGTGTCAGATATGCTTATTTTCTATGTACAGGCTGTTATATTTTTGTTGTCCTTACCTCTACAGTCAGCTCCTAGTTTATTTTTGCAATTTGTCGGAATGCAATTTTTGTGTTAGGAGTAGAGCAGTATCAGTTTCCTCTACTACATGTATCGTCATCATTTCGGCCGAATGAAGTCCACTGCTGGACACAGGCCTCCCCCAAAGATCACCACAACCACCGATATGGATGTGATGTGGGCTCATTGGGGGGTTTTGCCATAATCGCCACGCTTTGCAGACGGGTTGGCGATCGCAGTTGAGTTTTTAGTGTACTCGAAGGACGCTGCTGCCCATCCTCCGGCTCATCCCTTAGTCAACTTTTACGACACCCACGGGAGGAGATGGGTTGGTGGTATTATGAGCCGGCACCACACGGCCAACTACATGTATATCTTCCTATAATTTCTCCGGTTCGTACAGTTTACGGACATAAATCTTATATGAACAAACACCCAGACCCGAAACAACTATCTGTAGATCATACAAATACTTGATCAGTAGGGGATCGAACCGACACGTAGCGCTGAAATTAATCACTGAGGTAATGTACCAAGTACCTTTATTTTTTTTTAAACATTGCCGCACACTAGGATTTCTCCTGTGTAGTGTGTGCGTTTACAGACATGAATTCATGAATTCGATAAATTAATAAAAGACGGCACGGTTGGTGCAGTGGCTGATACAGTCGGCTGCTGCGCACCGGGTCGCGGGTTCGATTCCCGCACGGAACAAATATTTGTACGATCTGCAGGTAGTTGTTTCGGGTCTGGGTGTATTGTGTGTCTTCTCTCACCAACCGGGCCGTCTTTTATTAATTTAATTGTTTATCCGGTGGAAATACATCATGTACTTCTTCCGCCCCTGGAAAAGGGCAGAGCGGTATGTTGGACTCCTACCGGCTAAAACCACCAGAGTGGTCATCTTCGTCACCGTAGGGGCCTCCTTAGGTGCTAGGTGCTTAGGGGCCTAGAGCCTTCCAGGAACTCGAATAATGTACCAAAGTATAAGTATAAAGTACGCCATCAATAATAAACCAAGAAAATCTCTGAAAAAATGTTAGATCTAGACTGAATCATCATTTCAGCCCAAAGAGATACACTGTGGAAGGGGCTTTTCTATGATGGCTTTGGCATGTGGGTTGGCGATCGCATTCGAGATGTAAATTAATATACTCAAAGGACGCCGCTGTCCAACCGGCTAATCCCATAGTCGCCGTATACGACACCCATGGCATGAGATGAGGTGGTGCTATTAGCTGGCATCACACAGAACTGAAAGTCTACCATAAAATTTGAAAGTTGTCAATACAGCCTGCAGTCGATAGAACTTTCTAACAAGCATCGATTGCCATTCAAGATATTTGTCATTATTAATTCTCCTTTGTCACTGTCAACTGTCAGATTAGAAAAGTTATTTGAAGACGTTTAAAATTCACGCGTTTTTTAAACGGGTGTGGCAATTACCCTACTAAGAATTTTGGCACAAATAGTGGTATTTATCCTTTCTGTAACTTTAAAGAAAAGAAAGATATAATCTATTTTGACCTGGCATTATTTTCTAATTGAACAGAAATCAATAACTGAAATGTATAAAGAAACACTAATGACGATAGTGTAACATTATTAATCAACAATTTAATTAAATATAACTTAACATTTATCTTCTACACCGCAATGTATGTACATTTTACCACATTTGTATTTACTCTATTTTTAGACATACTGATAAATTTTTTTTTGTGCTTCTCGCATACATTTCAGGGAAATGTGGTTGCTTAAACGGTAATTTCTGGCGAAGCTAAAAGAGGCCTCCAGCCAGGCTTAAAATTAATATTAAAAAACTAAGCAACTTGCGCTAAGGGGGTGCCCTGCGGGAAACGGACCTCGGCTTAGGGCGTTGCTGGGGATAACAAGCTATTGTTTTGGGGACAGCTGAATCGATATTATTTATAATGTATTAGGGGACATTTAAAACTACAGGCCGGCGCGAGCAAGAGACGGGAGGGAGAAGTCCTAACTTGAACGGAAAGGTGACGCGGCCATAGGCCTCCGCGATGTCGGCGACGCGGGAATCCTCAGCGACGAGGGCGGTAAAACGTTCGGGTATTAATTGAATGAGACAACGCGAGTATTTTCATGTGATCTAACGTGATTTCATCGTCTGGATCGACCAGAACGTGCCTCGAGCGGCGTACTCTACTGATATGGGACGGTTCGTAATCGGCGACTGATACCACAAGGGGATTTGGGTGGGACTGGGCAGAATCGAGATAGCGTTTGGACGCTTGTTTCATAAATTGACTGTGGTGGCCTTGCGCATGAAACGGTTTTGGATGGTTTGGAATTTACGGAGTGAGCCGGATTCAGCGTGTGCGAACGCTGGGCTGGCATAGGTCATGATGGAGAAGAAATCTGTTCGGTTGGAACTTTTAAACTAACTTCCTGATGATAGAGACTTAAAATTTAGAACATAACTGACAGTACAAGTAAATTTTAATGAGTATTATTTTATTTTATTATAAAATGAACATTAGTAAGCAGGTATTAAAATTGTAAATGTCATATATCACTGAATTAAATATTATGCTTCGGCCATTTTGTAACGCACTATGCAACCTATAATTAAGTGTGCGATTGTAATAAGCCCTTTCCATGTATCGCTGTATTAACTGTAGCTGAAACATAAATAAAAAAGAAGAGGTAAAAATATATTTGAATTTACCACGTTTTTAAAATGAACTAAAATGTTTTACATTATTTCTTTAAGCTCCATAATGATTTAAAACCTAGAACGTGGGGCATATGCAAAATACACGCAGGGAGAAACTATCGATGAGAAAACGCACACCACAGGTCATATGATTAAAATTTGCAGTGCAATAAAATTGATAATGAGTCAGGTGAACTGCTGGCACAATCACAGGGTGGGTACCGACTGTCGACGACAGTCACCGTCTGCCGCAGAATTTCACTTTAAATGTTGAAAGGCAGACGCCGTTTTCTCCGTTTTTAGAAATATTTAATCCATTTATCACCCATTACAATATATCTTATAATTGTAGTTTCCATGTCATACATAGCTTTACACCTCCGGGGACAATCCGTGACTAAATTTTTATAGTGCAGACATGGACAGTCCCCGGTTAGTGTCCCATTACATTTTAGATTAAAATTCGCTGAAGGGCCTCTGCGTGTTGGACCCATGTCCCCGCGTAAGCCTATCAAAAGACCGGGTTACACCTTGCCAGAGATTTATTATTAATTAAACTTTTTATTATAAATATCAATTACAGCCACGTTATTCGGGATTAATTTATACCTTTTAGTTCGTTTTTTGATGTGGTATATTAAAAAAAAGAAAACACAAAACGTTTTTGTTTTTGTAATGCTTGGCTTTGGGCACCAGGAAAGTGCGGTCCAACCGTCTGGGTTCTAGTTCTCGCCTCTTACAAACCACCTGTAAAGAGACGGCCTCTTCTTACCAAATGGTTGGAGGTATAATTACACATTCTAACTGTAAAGATTACTAAACTTTAACTATGTGTTTCGTCAATACGGAGACCTATTTAGAAATTATGGCCATTATGGCTAAAGGTAGGCACTAACTTCTCAAATACCGTTTTTTTAATATAGTGACTCTGGATTTAATATAAATAATAAATAAGTACGCTTATGATGACGCGAAACTTCCAAACGTCAACAGAAATACAGGTATCCTAACTAATTTGTTTACTTTAAAAAATAAAAATATTCTCAACATTATAATAAAAAAATACCGTGTGGTGCCGGCTCAGAATGCCACCACCCCATCTCCTCCCATGGGTGTCGTAAAAGTCGACTAAGGGATTAGCCGGAGGTTGGGCAGCAGCGTCCTCCGAGTACATTAACAACTCAACTGCGATCGCCAACCCGTCTGCCAAGCGTGGCGATTATGGCAAAACCCCCCAATGAGCCCACAACACATCCATATCGGTGGTTGTGGTGATCTTTGGGGGAGGCCTGTGTCCAGCAGTGGACTTCATTCGGCCGAAATGATTATAATAAAACACTTTTAAAAGGATTATATCGCGTACATTTTAGATTTTTGTTTTTCCTGACGATTCGAACACTTTGCAGGGTTCGTGGTCGCAGAATGACTAAGGTGACAGGCGTCCGGCATAGGATCCGTTTATAAGTGTTTTATTATAATGTATAATACTCGCAAAAACCTAAGACATTATTTATTATATTATATTCTCAACAGTCAATTGCTTTATTTAGCACAATGGTTTGTTGCTATTATAAAAAGATTTAAAGATCAAAGACAAATATTTTTATTTCAAGTAAACCAGTTACTGGCACTTACGAATTTAGTCATAATTTAAGTTGCACGGTTCCAATTAGTTGATCCTACGGAGATTCGGAACTCCATAGATATGAAGATATTAAAAACATGTACAAGATTTAAAAAAAAATTTAATAAAAACTTTCAGAGTAAATTATTTAGCTTCAATCTTGTTACCTCACCATTCTGCAAATGTTCAACACCGGACTGTGAATATGAACAGTCTGCACATCATATCCTGTGGGAGTGTGTTCTTTGGCAAGATGAACGCAATATTGTTTGACAGCATGCAAGTTACATCCGGGGTTGTTTACTATACAGACCTTGTTGGAATCAGTCACAATAGCTCACAACATAGGACCCGTAAATATAAAAATTGTACCCGTGGTGCTTGGCAACTGGGCTTAACCCTGTTGTACACTCACAATTATTGTGCCTATGGCCTATCGTTTTTCTCTGTCTCCTGCTTGCTACGGAGGGAAGTGGAACGTATATTCTTTCCTACTCCTCCTTTTTCTATTCTGATTAATTTCGGTGCGGGTTCCAAGACAGTTATTTATTTCTCTGGGACACACCGAGCTTCATTGATCGGTGTTCTTTTGGGTGGTCGCCATTGTAGATCCTGGCTTACAGGAGTTGCAGTGGTTGGGTATGTGTGGTGGGCTTGTCCCAATAAAAAAAGTTACGGTTGTAAAAAATGCAGTACAAACAGCACTTCAGATATATTTGGTTACCATGAAAGCCATTTGAGTCGAAAAGAACTAACGCAATTTGTCCCTATCGTCAACAAAATAAAGAATCTAAAACAAAACCTAGTTAACGTATAATTATTATCTATTTGAAGCAACTGTACTTTGGAATGTTGTGATAAGGTAAGTAAAGACTCTTAGAATAAATTATCAATTATCATAATAACAAGCCGTAAACCTGTTAATGACCGCTAGGTCGGTCACAGCGGTCACAGGAATCATTTTCCATAATCACGATGTTTGACAGTAGAATTCGTGATTACAGCTTACCGGTATTAGCTCTAGCTCACATTAAAAAACTGCAGCTCATTCTCTAGATTGTATTTTATTCAAAAACGTCAAGTGTCAAAGTAAAACAATGATATGAAAAAATGAAAATAAATTTTGAAAAATCGTCTATATTGGGTGTATCAAAGCCATAATATACACATTTTATTACAACAGTGAGTTTATTGCTATATGAAGATGTTGTCAGCAGTGAAAGGGCCCGTTAAAGTTAGATCAACGTATCGGAGAGTATTCATCAAGAGAACAATAACAAGAGGAAACAACTTGATAGAATCAGATACACGAAGATCAAGAAAATGGAAAAAAACTCATGGCACAGTTTATGAAAGAGCAAATTTGGACTTCTAGGGTGGAAGGCCTGGTGACCTGAAATACAGGCTTGAGCCTAGTTTAGGCACCAGTCTCCCATAGTAAATTTGTATAATACTATAACTATTTCATTATTGTGGTGAGATAAATATTAGGTGTACAAATAAGTTTTAAGGGTTTCTTTTTCAAATTATGAATTTTTATTGAGAAAAACTGGTACAATGTATATCATTCAAAATATTGCCCGTCGCTTTCTATTACCTTTGCCCATCTTTCAGGCAGCAAACGGATATCGCGTTTAAAAAAATTCCTCATCTTATGAGGCGATTCAAGAATCGAGCCAATTTTTCACATCTTCGTAAGTAGTGAAGTGCTGCTCAGACAGCGTATGAGCCATTGACCGGAACAAGTGGTAGTCCGAAGGAGCAATGTCTGGCGAATACGGCGGGTGAGGTAGGACATCCTAGTTCAGTGCCTCCAAAATTTCCTTGTCAACTTTAGCAACATGTGGCCGAGCGTTGTCGTGCTGAGAGATCACTTTGTCATGTCTTTTGGCATATTGGGGGCGTTTAAGCTTTAATGTTCGACTCAACTGCATCAATTGTTGTTGATAACGTTCCGCAGTTATAGTTTCGTTAGGCTGGAGAAGTTCATAGTAGATAACTCCGTCTTGATCCCACCAGATGCACAGCATTATCTTCTTGCCATGAATACTCGGTTTGGCCGTTGAAGTTGAGACATGGCCGGGCTTACCCCACGGTTTTCTGCGCTTTGGATTGTCGTACTGGATCCATTTTTCGTCTCCCTTCACTATTCGATGCAAAAATCTCTTCCGGTTTTGCCTTTGGAGCAGTTGTTCGCACGTGAAAAAACGGCGTTCAGACGTCTCTTGGCTTGAGTTCATGCAGAACCCAATGTCCTTTTTTTTTGCACCATACCTAATGCTTTGATGCGGTTTGAAATCGTTTGTTGAGTCACTCCCAAGGTTTTAACATAAATACGTAAGTTTCAAGATAGTCCGATGCGATTTAGTAGTAGTTATGCCATCTTTTGTAAACCCTCAAAACTTATTTGTACACCTAATAAATATTTTAGTCACTTTTTATGATGCCGATCGAAGAGAGGGTGGCCTAATCTCCGGTATAAACATATGTATTTTTTGGTCTTCTCGCATACATATCTGAGAAATGTGGTTGCTTAACCGGTCATTTCTGGCGAAGCCAAAAGAGGCCTCCAGCCAGGCTTAAAATTAATATTAAAAACTAAGCAAATTTCGCTAAGGGCGCCCCCTGCGGGACACGGACCTCGGCTTAGGGCGTTGCTGGGGATAACAAGCTATTATTTTGGGGACAGCTGCATCGGTTGTCAAAATGTCATCAACATATAACACCTTAACATTTCAGTGCACAGACAAACTATTGGTACAAATATAAATGATACAGCTAAATTTATTTACAAACTAGCTGGGACCCGCGGTTTCATCCGCCGTTTAATTTAAAAGCAATGTGATTATTTATATATAATTTAGAGTAATTCGGCATAGACACTTGACATAAAGTATGTATATACATATTTTGGATTTCAAGGTTTTATTTTGTGCGGAATCCTAATTATTTTTCTTAAATAAAATTATTCTAAATTATTCCTTATAACATAAGCTATCTGCCAGTGAAAGTCTGACATTAGCGGGAACAAACAGACAGACAGACAGACAAAATTTAAGATAGTTTTTTGTTGTTGTAGGTACCGTATATACTTTCATATGCATTTAGTAAAAAGCTGTTATTTTGACATTACAAACAGACATTTCAATTTTACCTATTTGTATCATATCATCATTTCGGCCGAATGTAGTCCACTGCTGGACACAGGCCTCCCCCAAAGATCACCACAACGACCGATATGAATGTGTGTTGTGGGCTCACCATAAGCGCGACGCTTGGTAGACGGGTTGGCGATCGCAGTTGAGTTGTTAATGTACTCAAAGGACGCTGCTGCCCATCCTCCGGTTAATCCCTTAGTCGACTTTTACGACACCCATGGGAGGAGATGGGGTGGGGGCGTTCTGAGGCGGCACCACGCCGCATTTTATAGAAAATCGCATTAAGACTACACTAACTAAAACACTCGTTTCGCGCCACGCTCTCAGCGATATCGACGAAAGTAATGGGTGATGACCCGAAACATGGCTTCCGTATAACGGCAAACATTTTGTAACCGACATCAGAATGGTCTTAATGTGAGGATCGTTCAACTTGTATTTAACATTCTTTGAGCAATAAATCATTATTACATTTTTTGCGCTCTTATTACAAGATCACTTTGTAGGTCACTGGTTGTGGTTCTCTTATAGCTGGCTCTAGTGTGATCATACGAGGACCTGGAGCCGCCTTCGGTGCCGAAGACGAAGATGACCCAGTGGTTTTAGCCGGTAGGAGCCCGGCATGCCCCTTCGTCCCTTCCCAGGGAATTGCTAAAGGAGGTCTCCATTGGAAATAATATATATATATATATTAATATACTAGCTGGGACCCGCGGTTTCACCCACCGTTTAATTTAAAAGAAAGTGGATTATTTATATATAATTTAGAGTACTTGACACATGACATAGAGTATCTATATATATATATATTTTATGCACGGAACCCTAATGATTTTTCTGAAATAAAGTAGTAGCCTAAGTTATTCCTTATAACATCAGCTATCTTCCAGTGAAAGTCCTGTAGAAATCGGTCCAGCCGTTTCGGAAATTAGCGAGAACAAACAGACAGACAGACAGACAAAAAAAATGAAAATAGCGTTTTTGTTGTAGGTAACGTATATACTTTCATATGCATTTAGCAAAAAGCTGTTATTTTGACGTGACAAACAGACACTTCAATTTTATTTACTTGTATAGAGATACGTGTCCGTGTGGTGTCCGGATTAAGAATATAGCACCACTCCGTCTCCTCCCGTGGAAGTCGTAAGAGTCGACTAAGGGATTCTAACCAGAGGGATGGGCAGCAGCGTCCCTTTTGCTGAGCAGTAGCAATTCTGCGCTCACCAACCCGTTTGCCAAGCGTGGTGAGTATCGGCAAATTCCCCCCAAAATGACAACACAACACAAGCACCGGCCCCCAGTTCCCGGCAGCCCCGCTGTTCCTGGTCATGGTAGCGGCCATGGTAACGGCGGGGCAGGGGGTGCTATCTCTAATCTAAAGCTAATCTCCGGATGGGATCCGGCTACCACCCTAAACGGAAACTGGCCCTGGTGACGTACAACACTCGCACACTGAGGGCAGACGAAAAGATTGTTGAGCTGGAAGAAGAAATAGATAAGTTGCACTGGGATATCATGGGTCTATCAGAAGTCCGAAGAGAGGGGGACGACACGATAACCCTGAAATCCGGCAACTTATTCTACTACCGGGAAGGCGAACATCTGTCTCAAGGTGGTGTCGGGTTTCTCGTCCGCAGGTCCCTCATTAACAGTATAGTGGCCATCGAAAGTGTGTCGAGCAGGGTAGCGTACCTTATACTCAGAATATCCAAGAGGTATTCGTTGAAGGTCATACAGGTCTACGCACCGACCTCGACACACCCAGGTGATGAAGTAGAGAGTATGTATGAGGACGTAAGTAGGGCCATACATACCTCGAAGACACACTTCACTGTTGTGATGGGGGACTTCAACGCAAAGCTGGGCTGGGCCAGAGGTTTTGAGAGAGATTGAGAACTTCTACCGGCAGTTATACACCTCGGTTACTTTACCTACCATTGGCTCTGACAAAGACCCGCGAGCCAAACTAACCCGTCACTATACCGAGGATATCCCGGACATCAGCCTGTACGAGATTAGGATGGCCTTGTCACAGTTTAAAAATAACAAGGCGCCGGGTGGAGACGGAATTACGACAGAGCTTCTGAAAGCGGGTGGCACACCGGTACTTAAAGTCCTTCAGAAGCTATTCGATTCCGTCTTACTCGAGGGTACAACGCCGGAAGTGTGGAACAGAGGTGAGGTGGTGCTCTTCTTCAAAAAGGGTGATAACACCCTATTGAAGAATTATAGACCCATCTTACTTCTAAGCCATGTTTATAAGCTGTTTTCAAGGGTCATCACGAATCGTCTCGAGCGCAGGTTTGATGACTTCCAGCCTCCCGAACAAGCCGGTTTCCGAAAAGGTTTCAGTACCATAGACCACATCCATACGCTGCGGCAGGTTATACAGAAGACCGAGGAGTATAATCTGCCACTATGCTTGGCGTTTGTGGACTATGAGAAAGCCTTCGATTCGATCGAAACCTGGGCAGTGCTGCAATCTCTGCAGCGGTGCCAGATTGACTATCGGTATATTGAAGTGTTGAAGTGCTTATACAGAAACGCCACCATGTCGGTCCGAGTACAGCAGTGTCTTTGTTCAGCAGTGGACGTCCTGTGGCTGATATGATGATAGATATACATATACCGAGAAACATCTTGTTACACATAAAAAATACAAAAAACTATTTATTTTCACATAAAACAGCAATATAAATAAAAATTAATCGGTTATATTTCGCTACAGTTCACGGATGAGGTCATATCACTCGCACTAGCATAATAGTATTATATCATAGTACAATAATCTCGGAGCGTTTTGATCGCATTGTTTACGATACATTGCGCGCTCAACAATGTCAAGTACTGTTTTTGTTAACCTACTGTTTCCGACTTAAATGGCTTTACTATTTTAATTGACGACACGGTTGGCGCCGTGGCTGATACAGTCGACTGCTGCGCTCCGGGTCGCGGCTTCCATTCCCGCACGGAGCAAATATTTGTATGATCTGCAGGTAGTTGTGCCGGGTCTGGGTGTATTTAGTGTGAAATGTATGTCTGTAAACGCACCCACGACACAGGAGATAGCCTGGTGTGGGGCAACGTTTTCTTGAAAAAGAAAAAAAACATAGGTCTAAGTGTAACCAAAGTTTTCGGTACGTTATCACTTATATAACATTAAATTGTAATATAAGTTTTTAAACTGACATGGTCACTTACACTATTATTAGAACTGTAAACGGGATTCCGTGTGGTGTCCGGATTAAGAATATAGCACCACTCCATCTCCTCCCGTGGATGTCGTAAAAGGCGACTAAGGGAATCTAAACCAGAGGGATGGGCAGCAGCGTCCCTTCTATGATACGGTAGCCATACTGCGCTCACCAACCCGCCTGCCAAGCGTGGTGAGTATTGGCAAATACCCCCCAGAATGATGACACAGTTGTGAAAATCTATGGGGGAGGCCTTTGTTCAGCAGTGGACGTATAAATGGCCGATATGAAAACGGGATATTTTTACGAGTTTATCCGTGAACATGGCGCTTGCAACAGCGCCGAATTATCGGGAACTCAACACAAATAAAAAACATGGTAAATATCCCGCTTACAGTTCTAATTAAATTATAATTTTCTTTCAAACGCAAAGGTCGGGAATACTTTTGAATTCGCTGGAATCCTAACTGACAATTACGGGCATGGTTAAAATGATAAAGAGTAAATGACGGCACGGTTGGTGCAGTGGCTGATACAGTCGGCTGCTGCGCTCCGGGTCGTGGGTTCGATTCCCACACGGAACAAATATTTGTATGACCTGCAGGTAGTTGTTCCGGGTCTGGGTGTATTGTATGTGGAATTCATGTCTGTAAACGCACCCACACAGGAGAAAGCCTAGTGTGGGGCAACGTTTTTTTTTAAAACAAACAAACAAACAAACAAGTACGTATTATATGTCATATATTTTAAACCTATGTATTTGACCGTATCTATAGTATGTAGATTTTTAAATAAATTTTTGGAATATACCTTTTTTGTACCTGTTTTGAATACATTTCTTTTTAACCCGAAGGCCAAGGGTTGAGGTCGGTTGGTGTTATTCGTAGCCACACGGCTCTTTTTTATAAATAAAACCTTTTTAATTTTTTTTACATGAATTTGATGTTGTATATTTTCAGTTGGCAATTTTGTTGCATATTTCGAGCGTTTACGATGCATATTGCGACTATTTGAAGTTGTACATAATCGAGTTCATCATCATACCGGCCATTTATACGTCCACTGCTGAACAAAGGCCTCCCCCATAGATTTTCACAACTGTGTCATCATTTTGGGGGGCACTTGCCAATACTCACACACGCTTGGCAGGCGGGTTGGTGAGCGCAGTATGGCTACCGCTTCACAGAAGGGACGCTGCTGCCCATCCCTCTGGTTTAGATTCCCTTAGTCGCCTTTTACGACATCCACTGGAGGAGATGGAGTGGTGCTATATTCTTAATCCGGACACCACACGGAATATCCGGACACCACACGGAATCATAATCGAGTCTCTATCAACAAAAAAGAAAAAATGTTCGTTCATAACACACAAAACCTAATGTAAATGTACAAAAATGTACATTATTTCAAAATAACCGGTCTTAAAGCCTATGGAGTTTACCTAATATATAACAGATGTAGGAAGTAGGAATGTGTGTCTGTATGTCACAGTGTTATGTAAATGTTATGTAATGAGTCGCCGAGCGCAGAGCTTTCATGTGGCAGTATGTATCTAAATTATATTTATGTTCATACATGATGGTCGATTATGCGTAAATATAGCGCCACTTCAACTCCTCCCGTAGATGTCGTGAAAGACTAAGGCACCCTACACCAGAGGGATGGGCGACAGCATCCCTTCTGTGGAACAGCAGACAATCAAGATCGAAGTCTTAAAAAAACCGTGACATTAACCCGACTGTCAAATCTGACGTCAAACTAGTTTCAAAGTTTGATACTTTTATTCTTCTTCTACTTGTCTTAGATTATGGTTTCTGTAGAGTATCTTCCACAATTTCGCCAATGTCAAGTATAAGGCAACGTTGCACGGTGTTTAGATTAATTAATCTTTACATATTCAATAAAATATTCCATAAAAATGAAAAAAATCTAAATAATATGTCGGCAACGTCGTATGGTTCAATTCGATACTTTTATTATTAGTATTATTTTATTAAAAATTTCAAGCTTGACATTGGTAATATCATCGATGAAGCCATTAATTGAAAATTGGAATTTGATTGGAACACGTTCAAAAGTAAATTAGATATTTTTTGTCAACCAGTTCGTCAATGAGATAACCTACCTAAATATACAGTCTTCGTAGCCGGATTATCAAAATATTGGTGTCCAGTGGTGATTCTACATCCTCCCCGGGGAAGCGTGAAGGGGCATGCCGGACTCCTACGGGCTAAAACCACTGGAGCGATCATCTTCGGCACCGAAGGAGGGCTCCAAGTCCTCGTAAGATCACACTAGAGCCCGCTATTGATGCCACGCCTTTAGGCCCATCTCGCAGGGGATGACTGTAAGGCGGTCGCCCCCCAGGCACTTCTCTGGGACGATTGTAAAGGAGCCAAGCCTCGCTGTGCGCTGTGCTGCGCACACGGCGGCACGTCACACGTGCGCTCCACCGTCTTCTCGGGGGTCGCTCGGTATGAGCACGCAATAAGGGACCTACCATCGCTAAAAATACGTTCAAATAAACTACTTTTTATTATTATATCTATATGTCTGACTAAATGCAAATAAATGGCGCACAGATGTATGTTTGAATTTTATATTTGCACAAGTAATTCACATAACGCCCAGCAGTGCACGCGAAATACCAATTTGTGAAATGAGAAGCGGAATATTTTTATATTTATCTTCAACTAGCTGTAAAGCCCGACTTTGTTCGCGACAGAACTAATTTAAACCCAATAATACGTGGCATATCATCATATATCCTGCTGAATGACATCATCGTATGGGCCATTTATACGTCCACTGCTGAACAAAGGCCTCTCCATAGATTTCTACAACTGTATCATCATTTTAGGGGGAATTTGCCAATACTCACCACGCTTGGCAGGCGGGTTGGTGAGCGCAGTATGGCTACCGTTTCACAGAAGGGACGCTGCTGCTCATCCCTTTGGTTTAGATTACTTAGTCGCCTTTTACGACATCCACGGGAGGAGATGGAGTGGTGCTATATTCTTAATCCGGACACCACACGGACACTAGGAAACAAATATACAAACTGTCACAAATTACTATAAATATATTTACCCACATTACTGACTGTCCATGTAGCTCTGGATCACGAACAGGGCTACCCTATCTCAGCCCATGGGTGTCGTAGAATCCGGTGCGTACCATTTAGCACTTTGGGTTACAGATCGTAAAAACGAATTTGGGAGCGATTAGTACAGTAGTTTTCGAGATTTTTGCGAACAAACAAACGAAAGTTTTCTTTTTTGTATGCAAAGAGTAATAACTAAATAAATAAGAAGTAATAAAACAAATTTTATTTCTATATTTATTGCTGAGGTAACATAACAAGCTTTTTTGAAGGTTGTGCGACTGTTCATCTGTTAGAGCAGGGATTCCCAAAGCGGTCGATATCGACTTCTTGGGGTCGACGTAACGAAAACTGATTTTGGGTGTCGACGAGGTCTAAAAATCGACCACAATTAGATTAGAATTAACACAAGTTCTTATTTGAAACTTTCAAGATACTGTATAAGTTGTGTTACGTGTACCACCTTGTTATATGAATGACTAATATTTTAGTAGAAATAGGAGGATTAGGAATTGGTAAGTATTTTGTATGAACAGGAAAAAATCTAGAGATATGATTTTTAAAGTAATTTGGCTATGGGTGTTTGGATATACTGCAACAGTTCAGCTAGGTATTGTAATAGCAGGTGGTCACGCGCCACCGTGTGCGCAGCACAGCATGGCGCACAGGGACGCTTCGGGAGATCCTTTACAATCCCCCCGGAGGGGTGACCGTTTTACAGTCACCCCTATGGGCGTGGCACCGGTGGCCGGCTCTAGTGTGATCATACGAGGAACTGGAGCCCCCCCCTTAGGTGCCGAAGATGACCACCCCAGTGGTTTTAGCCGGTAGGAATCCGGCATGCCCCTTCGTCATTCCCCGGGGCGGAGGAAGTTCATGAAGAATTTACACTGGGCTCCACAAAAAAAAGAAAAAGGTATTGTAATAGCGGTCATACTCCTTGGTGTGAAATACTGGTCATTAAGAAAAGAAACATAAACGTTTTGAATCTTAGAGACTGAAAGAGAATTGAATTGAACCGTACGACGTTGCCGACATATTTTTTAGATTTTTGTAAAACATTTTAGGGATATGTAAAGATTAATTAATCTAAACACCGTACAACGTTGCCTTTATACTTGGCACTGGCGAAATTGTGGAAGATACTCTAAAGAAGCCATAATCTAAGAGAAGAAGAAGTAGAGACTGAAAATTATTTGACAATTAGATCAGCTGATACAGAGAGAGATTGAAAAAAAAAAAAAACAATGAACCGTACGACATTGCCGACATTTTTGATTTGTTTTTATTTATGAGTATTATTTTGTGAATATGTAAAGATTGATTAATCTGAACACCGTACAACGTTGCCTTATACATGGCGAAATTGTGGAAGATACTCTACAGAAGCCATAATCTAAGAGAAGAAGAAGACAGAGAGAGATTGTCGGGTGCATTTGTATGATTGTCTTGGAAAATAACACGTTAAAAAAATAAGCAGCAATTCAAAAGCATATTAGTTATCAATCCCAATGCCGTCTCTACGTCTGTACGCATCCCGGTCGTCCACATTGCTTACCTGTACCACCGTAGAGGCAGATGTTCGCCACAAAGTAGTAGGTAGAGGTTGAACTTTAAACTACTTATTTCAGCATGCAAATATTTAATAGGACATGGTCCAATAACGACTCAGAATCAGCATCAATCATCATTTTTTTTTTTTTTTTTTTTCATCATTTTGGCCGAGTGAAGTCCACTGCTGGACACAGGCCCCAAAGATCACCACAACCACCGATATGGATTTGTTCTCGCTCATTGGGGGGTTTTGCCATAATCGCCACGCTTGGCAGGCGGGTTGGCGATCGCAGTTGAGTTGTTAATGTACTCGAAGGACACTGCTGCCCATCCTGAGAGAATGATGAGCCCACAACACATCCATATCGGTGGTTGTGGTGATCTTTGGGGGAGGCCTGTGTCCAGCAGTGGACTTCATTCGGCCGAAATGATATTGCAACATTATTCGTATAACATATATTACGTACGCACGATAATAGTGTGGATGCTCTTATGTGGTTATGGTGTGTCTGTGTGTGTGCGTGCGTGTGTTTGTATGTACATTTGTATGTGTATATGTAGTGACAGAAATACAGTTTAGAATTGTGTAGAAGCACTTTCCATGGAGCCATTTCTTTAATTTATTTGTAAATAACTTAAACGGAAATTCTTTGATTGGCTTAGGTATTTTATTAAAAACTTTAGTCGCCTTAAAGTAAGATTTTTTTGGCATAATATGCGTTTGACAGAACAAGTCAGTTTAGATCTCTTGATAAAAACTTTTTGTTCTCAATGACTTAAGTGGGAGTGTGTTTTAATAAAAATTAATACTTCTAAAATATACAATGAAGTTAACGTTAAGAGTCCCAATTTCTAAAAACGAGGTGTACACGATTCAAACGCCCCAACACAGATTGCCCTGATGTTTTTGGGTAACGACACGGTTGGTGCAGTGGTTGGTACAGTCGACTGCTGCGCTCCGGGTCGCGGGTTCGATTCCCGCACGGAACAAATATTTGTATGATCTGCAGGTAGTTGTTCCGGGTCTGGGTGTATTGTGTGTGAAATGTATGTCTGTAAACGCACCCACGACACAGGAGAAATCCTAGTGTGGGGCAACGTTTTTTATAAAAAAAAAATGTTTATGTTTGTAGAGTTGCCCCATATCAGCAGACCTAAGGACTGACCCGATGTAACCATGATATTCAGCCATAGCAGTATTTAAGATGGACAGTTTCTTTAGCCTTCTCAGTGCATTAACGAATCGATTCATATTAGAGCAGATATTATTTGTGTGTGCCTTCCAGTTGAAAGAAAGAAAGAAGAAAGAAAGAAAGAAAAGTATTTATTGGCAAAAACAATTATACAGCAAACAAAAACATAATATTAAAACAAAAGTGCCAAAAGGGCGAACAGCTCAGCATGATGTCAGGTGATAGTACCAAGTACCACTACCTAACGCTGATTTTCAGCTGCAACCCACGAGTGCCATACGCACGAAACTAGTAGAATAAATTTAACAAATTCTGTATGTGATATAATAATTAGGAACATAATGTAATGATATTTGTTTAGTATACAGTAATAATAAATACATGTAACGATGAATTAAATAGGCGTAGAAAAGATAGAAGATAGAAGAGAGATAGTTGTAGTGCCTACCTAAGGTTATACCTAAAAACTTTGGTTCAAGCTCTTCTTCGATCTTTATATTTAAGGTCTAGCTATAAAACGTTTGAATTAATATTAGTGTTTTTACTATAATTAGAAAATTGAAGTATCCTAGTTTTAGATACGTTAGCTTTTAAGTTATTTTCATTCAACCAATTCATTATGATCTCGACAGTTGCATTTAATGATAATCCGTGGTTAGTGTTTTTACTATCGGGTACAATTATCGATATGTCATCTGCAAACATTGATGAGTTGTTACTTTGGGAATATCAAGTACAAAAGAATAGTAGCGGGCCTAGTACACTCCCCTGAGGTACCCCAAATTTATTTAGTTCAAACGTTGACCTGAATGAGGTTGATATATTTTCCTCATTTAGGTGGTTGACTTCAACGCATTGCCTTCTATCACTCAGGTAACCATAAATCAATTTAAGTGCTGTCCTAAAAGCGTGGTCCTAATGCACGTCCCTAGATATACATATTTCGAGTTCCTGGAGCCCTCCTCAATGGTTTGGTAAAAAAAAACAGCATTTTAAATAAAATAATAAAACTTGTAGTTAATTGAATACGAATTGTAATTATATTAACCAGCGTGTTTCATAACCTTTTGGCTTATTACTATTATGTCATATTCATATCGGCCATTTATACGTCCACTGCAGAACAAAGGCCGCTCCCATAGATTTTCACAACTGTGTCATCATTTTGGGGGTATTTGCTAATACTCACCACGCTTGGCAGGCGGGTTGGTGAGCGCGGTATGGCTACCGTTTCTCAGAAGGGACGCTGCTGCCCATCCCTCTGGTTTAGATTCCCTTAGTAGCCTTTTACGACATCCACGGGAGAAGATGGAGTGGTGCTATATTATTAATCCGGACACCACACGGAATGTGGCATACTCGTAATAATTGAAGATCAAACGAACTTACCAAGTGAAGTTCGATCGAAATTATGTGAGCAGCTTCATTCGACGCGATTTACTTTTAACATGATGTAGTAGCGCCATCTACTGTAGGCCTTGCACGATTGTATAAAGCTTTTTTTTTTTTTTTTTTATCCCTTCCACTGTCCTGACAGCGGACCGTTGTGTCTTATTTCAATATCGTCATTTTGTTTAAAGGTAAGTAGGTACATGGTAGGTATTATGTTTATTTTACAATTTTCCAACATTAGGCGTGGGGTATAAGTAGGAATTAAATAATTAACATATTGGGTGGGTATTGGTAAATCGCGTCGAATGAAGCTGCTCACATAATTTCGATCGAACTTCACTTGGTAAGTTCGTTTGATCTTCAATTATGTTTCGCAGCTTCATTCTTTGCGATTTACTTTTAACATGATGTAGGATGTTCATAGCAATGATTGTAAAATAAACATTAAAATGTGTACAATAATATTGTAACATTGCCAATACCTAACAGTTTTGTAAGTAAATGGAAATATATAAATGTCAAATTTTGCCCTATATAAATATTGAAATCAATCAACGCATAGTTTTATTAAACTACTAATCGTACATATAATATATAGGTATTTATGTTTCTAAATAATAATAAAGAACATTCAAGTAATGATTCAGCAAACTCATTGTTATTTACAATTTCTTTATTATAGAAGCGAGAAAAACGTTGATGATGAATCGGACCATCCAGCAGTCTTTTTGATCACTTCTATGCTTACATGTAATTTATTTACCTTAGAAGTGGCTGCATGCCGCGCAAAATACTGAAGTATCTACGCTACTTTCTTGTAACGTATCTTTTATCCAATGGCTATTAGTTTGGGAACAAACAATAGAATGCGGATTTTTAAGACTTAGAAATAAATTAGTATTGTTATTGTATCGTAATGATTTTGTTACATTTATATATGTCTGTAAACATCTAGCCGGGCAGATTTCTGGCCGTGTATTATAAAATAGAAGCCTTAAAACTGGTTGCGTTGAATTTAACTTGGTAGTTTTGATCGTATCAGGAATTTTAATAACGGCCTCGTTAGAATTTGTAAATATATTATTAATTTTTATTAGAGACAATGTATGTACACGGTGTGCAGTCACAAGGGCAAGTAATGTTGCAGTTTTCTTGGACAGAGATTTTTAAATCAAGATTTTCATTGTGCCATTTTAGAGCTAAGAAGCCCAATACAATGGCAGGATCCCAAGTAAGATTGTACTTTAGATTTTGAGGCCTTAATTTAAAAACTCCCTTCATAAAACGCTTGTCTTTTATCATCTAGGTTATTTCCTAACAGGACCAAGGCGGATTTGTAAGAGTTGATTGTCCCATAATTAGCACTATTGTCAAACAATTGGTATAGACTTTAATAGTATAATCACAATCTGTAATAAACATTTATTACAGTACCTCATTCAGGCTTTAATATAGCCGTCATATTGATTGTAGCTATTATTGGACAAGGATGCCAACATTATTTCGACCGATCTTGGTGACCGAAATGTATTAAGTAAAGTCTGCCGGATAATCTCGCGGCAAGCAGGGTTAGGGTGCAATGCAGGCTGTGAGCAGCCCTGTAAGGAGATTTGAGCAAGTTAATATCGGGCGAAAAGATTATAATTTCAGATTCACATTTTCATTTAAATAATGGAAACCAAGCTTGAGTTGGCCAATATGGGACTAGCCCTATGCCATTAGCTTTGTCAGATATGACATTTTTGAGATCATTGAAAATGGTGGAAATGCATAAAAATGTAAATACCTACCCATGATACGGCAGGCATGAAGGCATCAACGGCCCATGCATCAGGATCGTTATTTTTTTTTCAGGTAATGTATGTTTATGTATTACAATTATGTAGTATTACAACGGCTGGTGAATAAATCAATATTTGGTGTACCTGATTTGAGTTTTATTTCCTCGTATGCATAATCTCCTTTTTTTTTTTTTTTTTTAAACAACTTACCAGCCGCCCTGTTCTCCTTCGTGTTAATGTATGATGCAAAAATCGCCTTTCACACCATTTCCAAATATTTCGTGCCTCATCATTGAGATGGAGGTATTGGACACTGCCCATCCTATTAATGCATGAAATAGCAGTAACATTATAGATTCTTAACAAAACCTTGCAATTACTGCAGTCACTGGCAAAGTCTTAATCCGAATAAGGCTGCTTTGAGTTCCAACTGATTAATGTGTAATTTCATTTTACCTTCTTTCCAATGGTCATATGACTTATTAGCTTCGAAGTATGCACCCCATCCCGAAGATGAGGCGTCAGTATAAATTTCGTTTTATATTACAAATTTATTAATTGGGGATTAACCAATACCCACTTTATATAACCACTACCAAAGATCCTCTCTAATAGAGTTAGGAATTAGAACAGTTTGATTGTAACTATCATTTTTAACAAGGTTCTAAACTTGAATTTCTCAAATAATTTTGTACGCATCCATGAATAACGTATTGCGGGACAGGCGGACACTACAAAGGCCAACTACTTGTGCAAAATATAGTAATTTACATTTTTGGATATTCAAACAATGTTGCACATTATTTTTAATTTTCTTTTTTATTGAAATGAAAACTTATTTTAGCGCGGTACGCATGTTTTTGGACGAGATAAAATCTCTGGACTCGCGACACCGTTACAGGACGCAGCTATTGTGTGTGCATATATGCATGTACATATCGCAGACCGCGAACGCGTTTAGATAAATAAAAAAAATTAAAAGTTTTCACTTCTGTCGACACTCCCGGAGTGCAACCCGTATTTTTTTTTTGTGGGTATTTCGTTTATCATTTTGTGCGAATCAAAAGTAAAACCTAGAAACTTGCATCTAGAGCTTGGCATTGAGCAACTTTTTGCCCTGTTTATAATGAATCCCAATTCTTTTAATAATGCACAAGTGTGCTTTAAATTAATATTACAATCATTAAAATCTTTTCCTATGCATAAAATGTCATCTAGATAATAACAGAAAACATATTTTTGGAACGCAGGTATTCCACAACAGGTTTCAGTGTTTTAGTAAAAATATATGGAGCAGTGCATAAGCCAAACGGTAAACAATTTAATTCGTAAAGTGTACCGTTATAATTAAAGCGTAGATATTTTCTATGACTTTTAGCAACGCTAATAAAAAAATATATGCATCTCTTAGGTCAACGAAAGTCATGTACCATTCTTTTGTTATTAATTTCATAGCAGTCCTATAATCTTCCATTTTAAAGTAATAAAATAAAACGTTTTTGTCGTTCGGCTTAGGCACAAGAAATATGCTAGATATTAATTCACCTTCCTGATGAGAACATTATGATATTGCATTTGTTTTGATTAACTTTTGAATTGCCTGAACAAATTCCCTATGTTCCTGTTTTGATTTTGGAATGTACATGTACATGTGTACATGGGCTGTCAGATCGGAATGGTGTGGATGTAAATGGAATTCTATAACCATTTAACCATGACAGTAATTAAGTCATCAGTGATTTGAGACCATCGTGAGTAGAAATGTTGCAAACGGCCAGCATATATATTAAGTTACCTGTATAGTTATCTCCGATAATTCTTCCTGGTTGGCGAGGGCGCTCTGGGCGGAGGCAGCGGCGGCCTCGAATAAGTCGTAATATTGCGCGCTTGACGCGCCGGAGGCCGTCCTCTTGACAGCACACTGGTTCTGTTTGGTGGTTTCCTTTGAATGGTGGCCCCTGGAGTTTAAATTCTGGTTGTTGTTGTGTGTGTTTTGGACAGTTTTGGCATTAGTAGAGCTCATAACAATGCTACGTCTAGTTTTAGTTTCAATATTGTGACGTATCGCATAGTATGCGACAAGCATCACCAAGAGGTTGCAATAACATCTGCTTAGAAGTCTCATTTCTTCGTATCATTTCAGTGATCTGAGATAATGCAGCTAATGCGACCCCAATTTGATTTTGTCCAGTTCCAGCAGGGTGGAGTCTCTGTTGGCTAGAATATCTGTGACAGCAACCTTAGCTTCTGGATTTAATATGGGTGCCAAGAGTAAATGACAGTTTGCCGGTATGAGGTATTTTCTGAGAATAGTTTCTTTGGGCAAACCTTTTAACAATATATCTTGCCAACGGGAAGCTATATCTTTATGGATATTTTTACCCAGCGCTATATCTGCCTTTTGGTGCCTCGCCTAGGATCTGTACCTAGTATATATTCATCTAGTTGGGTCTCCTCCTCTTGGTTATAAGTAATATTCATAGTACCTAAATTTGGCCCAGATTCTGGAATGACAGGTTCCACCTAAGGAGATTCTTGCAGCGATGTTTGAGGAATAGGAGAAGACAAACTCGGCCGTCATATCTAAAATTGCCCCACTTTGAGTGGGAAAGCTCTTAGCAAAGCCGCCGGTGAAATTGATTTTGATGGTGACTGTGCAGGCAAAACTTGCCTTAATTCTTTGCTTCAATTTCCGAATCGGTATGACAAACATTATGAATGTTATTTTATGAACGTTAATAGTAGCTATAATAAGTCGAAACTCGACATTTCTACCGTCAACGACGAGTAGATGAGTCAATCATTTTTACCGTCAACGACAGTATATGATACTACTTTTCTTTTTAACCGCCAACGACGGTAGGTGCTTCGAAAGCGATTACAAATTATAATCTATTAAATTAGGATCAGCCGTCAACGACGGTTATATATATTTATATTTCAAATATTTTCACCTACCGCTATAATCCGATAGATTAACGTTTTTGCCGTATACATTTTTGTTCTAATTTTTAAACTTCATTGCAATCCTTGCTTCCTTCTCTTCACACGAAGTTTTCTTTTCCCCATATCTTCACTTACACAAAACACAGAAATTTAGAGAGAGTATACGTGCGAAGGCTACAGCACGATAACACAGAATGACGATATTGAAATAAGACACAACGGTCCGCTGTCAGGACAGTGGAAGGGATAAAAAAAAAAAAAAAAAAGCTTTATACAATCGTGCAAGGCCTACAGTAGATGGCGCTACTACATCATGTTAAAAGTAAATCGCAAAGAGTGAAGCTGCGAAACATAATTATACTCATTTGTTTATTTAATACATTAAGCAATAAAAACGTACACAAAAACAATAGTTTTTATTACACTGTTAATCTGGACGTTTGAATGTTTATTAAGACATTTTAATAAACAATTGTATTTTATGACATTTAATTGATTAATATTTACATTGTTCATGACATTAATTTAAAATTTGAATACCATATTGAAATATGTATATCAGTTACACAAATGTAGACATTTGTACACATTGACCTACATTCTTCGCACAAAATGTTGTAGCATAAAATATGAACCTTTGTGTTTGTTTCAACATTTCTTCTGAGAGGTAGTCAGTAGGAAATGCCGGCTTCGTCTAGACTTATTGATGCGTGAATGAGACTCTTAAACCTACTTGGATAAAGATCACTTACAAATTACCTTCAGCGTATTCGTATTCGGCAAAAGTAGAAAAAACGTTAGCATACTGATTTATTCGTAAACTTAATATTGGTTACTTCACTAATATACTATACCTGACTGGTTACAGGTTTCGGTGTTACCTGAATATGGGTGCCGGCTAAGAATACCACCACCCCATCTCATCCCGTGGGTGTCGTAAAAGGCGACTATGGGATTAGCCGAAGGATGGGCAGCAGCGTCCTTCGAGTACAATTATATCACAACTGCGATCGCCAACCCGTCTGCCAAGCGTGGCGATTGTGTCAAAACCACCCAGTGAGCACATAATCTTTGGGGGAGGCTTCTGTCCAGCAGTGGATGTTTTTCGGCTGAAATGATGATGATGATGAATATGGGTTCAACGTATATGAACCCCTACTTCTTCGCCCTTCCCTTTGTAACATGAGTAACATATTGCGCCGACCTCAAGTAACTCGGGAGCAGAGCAGGAATAAGTCATCTTTTACGACATCATCAAGAAGATGGAGTGGTTCTATATTCTTAATCCGGAATGATGTTTCAATGATTTACGGCAAGGTTGGCGCAGAGGCTAAGCGTTTAGCATTCCGCGCTACGTGTCACGGGTTCGATTCCCACCCGAACAAATATTTATATGATCTACAGATAATTAGTAGTCTGTAAGTTGTAACCACAATACAGGACAACGAGGGTGGAGCGTTGATTTATTAAAAACTAGCTGTGAACCGCGGTTTCACCCTCGTTTAATTTAAAAGAAATTTAGAGTACTTCGACGTAGACACTTGACATAGAATATATGTACTGGATTTCAAGGGTTTTATATTTTTTGCGCGGAGCCCTAATTATTTTTCTAAAATAAAAGTAGCCTAAGATATTCCTAATAACATCAGCTATCTGACAGTGAAAGTCTCGTCAAAATCAGTCCAGCCGTTTCGGAGATTACCCGGAACAAACAGACAGACAGACAGACCGACAGACAGACAGACAAAAATAATTAAAACAGATTTTTTGTTGTAGGTACCGTGTATACTTTCATATGCATTTAGTAAAAAGCTGTTATTTTGAAATTACAAACAGACACTTCAATTTTATTTATTTGTATGTATATATGTATGTATAGATAAAATATTGAGGTACCATTCTTATATGTAGACTTTTAGATATAATACATTAAAATTGTAGTTATATTTATGTCATTGATTTAACAAATGATAATTGTAAAGATAATGATTTAAAATAAAACACTTAAACGGATTCCACCGCGTATATTTTAGATTTTTGCCGACAGAATTGGTCAAATCTTATCTCCATTAAAACCTACTTCAAGCCGCATAAGAAGATCAGCCAACTTCTCAAACCGGTGAAGTGTCACATTCCTTTACAAGATGCAGGGGTCTACAAGATTGACTGTGAGTGTGGGTTGTCATACATAGGGCAAACAAAGCGTAGTATAGCCACCAGATTAAAAGAACACATAGCTGACGTCAAGCATAGACGCTCCACAAAGTCTGCAGTGTGCGAACATGCCTTAGACAAACCCAACCATTTTCTTCGTTAGGATCAATCTCAAGTCCTCGTGAAAGAGAACCAATATGTACCAAGAATGTTTCGTGAGGCTATTGAAATTAAAAAACATCCTAATTTTAATAGAGAAGATGGCTGGCAGGTACCACCAGTTTAGAATCCCGTTATTAAAATAAGTCCCAAACTAAATACCACACTAAAAAACATCAAGACATTGTGAGTCTGGACTGGACTGGGTCCATCGAAATAATTTTTGATTATAATTGTCCGGTAGATAAAATAAAATAACTTTTTAAAATCTGTAACGGCGCCTGTCACCTTAGTCATCCTGCGACCACGAACCCTGCAAAGTGTTCGAACGTCAGGAAAAACAAAAATCTAAAATATACGCTAATTTATATAAATGTATAGAATCCGTTTAAAAGTGTTTTATTACGAGTATAATGTGTAATAATCGCGAAAACCTAAGACATTACTATATGGTTTAAAATATAATTGTGGTAAATAAAATTGTTATTATGTGTAAACATAATTAATTGCGATTAAAAAAATGTTGAATGATATAAAAATGTGTATGAAAAAGAAACATATGTATGCCAGTACCTGGTGAAACAGGTATTAGTTCATAAAAAAATGTTTTGTAACACATGAATGTACCGTGTTCGAAGCAAATAAATAAATGTGAATAATAATATATGATCAAACGAACTTCTCAAGTGAAGTTCGATCGATATAATATGAGTGGTTTCATTTGAAGATATAAATAAACAGGTAGTCCTTTGACCTACAAGGCAACATTCGCACGCTTTAAAAGTTATATTTTATTAAATAGTATCTTAAATCGATTTTTATTCGTTTTATAAAAGTCGATAAAATTATCAATTTAGTCTACCCCTCCCTATACTATATTCACACAGCTCATTCTTTTTAGAGTTATGACGCGAGTTCAAGTCTTCTCGTGTTAGTAACAAAATTGGGCTTTGGGTGGGATGGGTGATTTATATCTTCAAATGAAACCACTCATATTATATCGATCGAACTTCACTTGAGAAGTTCGTTTGATCATATATAATATTTCGTGGTTTCATTATCGATATAAATAAACAGGTAGATGTTCAGAGATTGAATTTTGTTACTCTTTGTAGTACGTTTTCAAAATATATGTACTACAATTAACCACGAGAATACGCAAATCATTAATTTCATTTATAAAATTATTCAACAAAGAACAATTGAATTAACAACAGTATTTGTATTGAAAACATTCAATATAATCAACGATTATTTATATTGGTAACCAAACTTATTTTGCGAAATTTGTTTTTTTTTTTTTTTTTTTACTATAGGTCGATTTATAATATATATGAATTATATTATAAGTATTACCTTAGCAAAGGTTTGGGAGAGTATGGTCCAGCCAGCAGTCTTTTGGATGATATCAAGGCAAAAGCCGATCGCGCGCGGCATCAACGTGGCCAGTGTTGGGTGCCGCACACAGCCATGTCAACGCCGCTCTCGCACTACGTTTGTTTGATTCACCTATTTATTGCCTGTGCTGTCGCGATTCTGTGGGAACGTTTCACAAATAAATGATATCATTAATTCATAATTAATATGTGATCTGTGTCCGAAGGCCATTTGTCTTTCGTGACAAACATGTAGTTAGTATTGTGGCCGGACCAATAGAAATATTTTTCTAAAATAGGACAAATACAAAACTGGCTGATGCCGTCCTATCTTATAGAGGTTTTAATAAGAGTCATAAGAATTTTGCCATTGATATTAATTGTAACATTAGTGATTTTAACTAAGAAGTTTGCACCCTTAGTGCGTACACACAAGCTAGCAAGCGTAAAACGATGAGTTACTTAGGTTGTTTGTTTTATTTTTTATAGTTTATGAGGCATCAAATTCTGAGATACGGCCTAACCTAGCTGAGGATCCCAGGTACTTAGGTAAAGATGGTGTCGACTTATACCCCTTTACGTAGGTGTTTGACACACTCGTTAAAATTTTAATTGTTTCCTACGAGCAAAGATTGTGCTGAGCGGGCTGTTAAGCATTCCATAGAAAGCGCCTTTTTCGTGTTGCTCAGTCAAAAAAGTTGTGAGGGATGGACCTCTCGAACACATTACAGTTATTGTCTTGATAGTACTACCACCACAGCTTGTAACAAGCTCCATATTGGTTAAGTGTACTATCTTATAGCGTGGCGACCATCAGATGGATGGCGGCTTATGGAGTGCCACGGCGGGTGAACACAAGCCTGAGATCAGCGTCCAGAGTAAGCGTCTGGAGGAACGGGTAAAATAAGACAGTATTAGACTACATCTGTAATTAATAAATTCATTAGTTGCGGATACTAATTCTGTGCAGGCCATATAGGGAAAACTAAGATACTTGTAGCTTTATCTTGAATAATCTTTTGTATGCTGTTTAATAACAGAGACAATTGTGGGAAAACATAAAATAATGTTGAGTACTTAGTAACTTATGGTAAATACATCAATGCCTACGGCATCCGGATCCAATTTTCAGGTTTCCGAATTCGTGAAACTTAGTATTTATGCGAGAAGCGAACAAATCAATCTCCAGTTGATATTTTAACAATGTAATTGAATACGGACTGTAATAGTTTCCACTCGCACATCAAGATTAACTCTCGTCCGCTTTAATGTTTTCGGATTTATATTTATTTACATATTTTAAACAAATAACCACGGTTTTTGCATCTCGCACCACTGCCAAACATCACGGGAAAGCGAGTGTAAATGTAGGAATTGAATACCGCTCATGCGATTAATATAACTTATCGCAGTAGTGTTGTCTACGTATAGCACATTCAGTTAGTTCCCGAGAAAACATTTAAGGGCCAAAATACAGACATTAGTTTTAAATATGTAGTTGACGTGGAAAGTAATATCACTATTTTTCCAAGAACCATTGACTCTTAACCCGTTACAAAACGCACCCCAGCCTATGCCTGACGCGTCAGAGGTTCCAACGCATAACTTGGGGGTTTGATTGGATTATTTACTTTGTAAATATTCTCACACCGTCAATTAAGGTATTTAAAATAATGCGAGGAAGTTAACCTTTACCTCAAATGCACAATGCAACCGTTGTTGAAACAATTTCTCTGACTCTAATATCTTGATATATAAACAATCGTAACGCCGCTGGGCATGCTGATACAATTACTATCAACTGGGAGAAATCTCGAATCGAATGAATTGAAAGGTGGGTAGTTTTGAATACTTTTTAACCAATAGTACTATTGTATTATACTCATCTAACGATAACGCTAATGGCATATTTGCATTAAATAAACACATTCTTTTTTTTTTTTTTTGCGTCTTTTTAGATGTTGCAAATAACTTTTTATTGTAATGTATTACGAATTCCAAACAATCCAATAAAGCTACAGTTTCTTTAACATAACTGCTACAAAACAAAGTAAATCATCTAAATATGGCAAATATTTAAACCCGCGAACACGTAAAAATCTTACAAACTTAGCAAAACACCTTTAAATGAGCTATAGCGAGCCCGGGTGGTGGAGGTGGAGGTGACGAGCCAAATTCACATGCAATTTGCTCGCGTTTGGCGCGATGTAATGTAATTAAAGATATTTACAAAACTCTTTATCAGTAGGAATAAGTAGGTAAGATTCTTTCATATGAATAGTGGCCATAAGCCAATCAGTTTGTACTAATCTACAGGCAGTTCTATCCTTTATTTTAAAATGCATTTTTAAAGGCATAAAAGATTTTATGATTTCAAAGTTAGAATGAATCTTTTACCGCCATTTATTAAGGAGCCAAAAACGCACTAGAAAAAACTGATCTAAACTAGGCTCAACTTGGGAAAAAAGTTGTTCATTTAATGACCATGTAATTCGAGGGACATAAGTTTGAAATGGTATATGTATAAACGTAATACGTAATCCATTCTAGACCCAATTAAGAATGCTGGTATTAGACGTAATAAGAATCCAACAATTAGGTATTATTAAAAAATACTTTGCCTGCATGTGCGCTTGTATTGCTGTCATGCAGTAACACGTGACCAGATCTGGCTCGGTTTGGCCTGCGACGTCGTTACCATCGTTGTCGGTACTGATCGACGTGCTGCCGGAAACCTCATGTGACCTCCTCGCCCCCCCCTGGTTCGTCGGGTAACGAGGCGATCCAACTCAGTTTCCCTGGAACTGTTGGAGTGCTGGCATTATATTTTGGGTCTGGATAGCCTGATTATATCTTGCTGGCTGCATTATATTTTGGGTCTGGATAGCCTGATTATATCTTGCTGGCTGCATTATCTAGGATTTGCAGCCTCTGTTTATCAATAGTTTTAAAAACACCTTAATTTTAAACTCACTATCATGTATGACATTGAGGAAAGGCTTGCCTAATACTGTGGGATCATTTTAATTCGAGCCTGGGTTTCAGAATAATGTAAATTGTACATAAAATACGACAGCCATCACAAAGGGTTTAGATCGTTTTGATTTTGTTGGCATGTGTTAGTAATGACGTCATCACCCTGCTAATTGCTGTTATGCCAATAACCAAATTGTCGAGTTGTCTCAACATTTTAGTCGCGCAACCTTACCATTTCTACAACTGCAGCCGAGATGTTTAACTTTTGGCACTTGAAGTACAGTTACTGAGTATGAGATATAGTTTTAAGAGCTTGTCTCTGATCTCTTTAACCATCCCCTTTTTGGGTAATGGTTGCTATAATTGTGGTTAATTACTATGAATATCTACACCCCATAACGGTCCTTGATCGGTCACCTCGCCCAGAGCCGATAGAATCTCTGGATCTGGGGTGCTCTATAGGTGCCTGCGCCACCACCGTCGTCTGCGGTAGTGGTGCATCATTTTGTTGGGTCGTAGTTGACTCCAGCCAAATTTCAGCCCGAGGCTCGTATGGGTAGGGTAGAATTGCTCATCAGGGCCATGTTGTAGCTCCATTTCAATAAGTGGCTCCGTTGGACCCCACGTCTCAGTTTTACCTCCTAGAGGGTAAAGTAATAAACGTAACACAGCCGTAGGTACGTACGTTAAATAATGGTTCGAATTCGAATCCATTATCTTATTTAAATTTAAATGCCTCGTTCGCTTTGGAATCTATGGCGGGTAGATTTTTGCCGCGTTCAGATTTGAATCTATGGCAAAACACCGCCTCAAGACTTTCAATTTGAACAGTACTTGTACGGTAGTAAAATAAAGTAATGTAAACTTGCTAACCTTGTTGGTTATCCTGATCTGAACACGAAAGGGAGCCTTCTTGACACCGTCACTTACGGCAGTGTGTATCTCTTAATTTCTTCATCTTCCTCATGTAATAGTCAATACGCTCTTTGTAGGATCTCTTAGGGATCGTGTAAAAATGCAAACTTATTTAAAATTAATTCCTATGCAATCACGAACGATCGAAGGGAGGAACGCGTGCACTCGTTGCCCCGCACGGAAAAAGAATGAGCTGTGTGAATATAGTATAGGGAGGGGTAGACTAAATTGATAATTTTATCGACTTTTATAAAACGAATAAAAATCGATTTAAGATACTATTTAATAAAATATAACTTTTAAAGCGTGCGAATGTTGCCTTGTAGGTCAAAGGACTACCTGTTTATTTATATCGATAATGAAACCACGAAATATTATTGTGTTATTATGAAGTATGTTTATCAAAAAAAAAACAAGTTTGAGTGCCGGCAGTCATTGTTTAACTGCCAAGTATTGTTTAGTTATGAGCTGTCTTACTGTGGTTAACATATATAACATATTAAATACAAGATTTTAAGATAGTGACCACGGTCAATGCACCTTGATCGAAACGTCGAGGTTAGTCAAAAAATAATTTTGATATTAATCTGTAAAACCCCACCTCGGGCCACACCATCTCCTCCCGTGGGTTTCGTAGAAGTCGACTAAGGGATTAGCCGGAGGATGGGCAGCAGCGTCCTTCGAGTACATTAACAACTCAACTGCGATAGCCAACCCGTCTGCCAAGCGTGGCGATTATGGCAAAACCCCCCAATGAGCCTACAGCCACAACACACCCATATCGGCCATTGTGGTGATCTTTTGGGGAGGCCTGTGTCCAGCAGTGGACTTCATTTGGCCGAAATGATGATGATGATTACTATGGTTGAGCTGTTCCAGAAAATGTCATTGTTTAGGTCTCGGAGTAGTTTATTAAAACTTGGTGCACTTCGTGAGAGTGCTGGTTTGATGATGTGAGAAGGACATGCAACAGATGATTTTAAGGTAATATTGGGTCTATTCATCATCATCATTTCAGCCGAATCAATTCCTCTGCAGGACACCAGCCTCCCCCAAAGATCGCCACAACGACATATATGGGTGTGTTATTTTTTTTTAAGCTTTGCTACCACTGCACTAGGATTTCTCCCGTGTCGTGGGTGCGTTTACAGACATAGATTTCACACACAATACACCCATAGCCGTAACAACTACCTGTAGACCATACAAATATTTATTCCGTGCGGGAATCGAACCCACGACCCGGAGCGCAGCAGTCGACTGTATCAGCCACTGCACCAACCGTGCCGTCAATTCCTAGTGCACTTAGAAAAAGCAAAACAAAACTTGTCTCGTGAGCTGTTCTCTCATCCAAGTCTGATGACATCTTTTTTACAGACTGTACAACATATAGATTGTCCCCAGAAACAATATTGTACATATAATCATAAGTACAATACTTATTGCAGATATATGATATTTGAATTCCTCTACTGCGGCTGCATTTTGGCCTGCACTGCCACTAAACCGTGTCGTCATTGTGTTCATTGGGGGGTTTTGCCATAACGCTTAGCAGACTGGTTGGCGATCGCAGTTAGGTTATAATTGTACTAGAAGGTCGCTGCTGCCCATCCTCCGGCTAATCCCATAGTCGAATATAACGACAACCACGCGATGAGATGGTGGGGCTGGAGGTGGGGTTTTACAGATTAATATCAAAATAATATTTTGACTAACCTCGACGTTTCGATCAAGTTGCATTGACCGTGGACACTATCTTAAAATCATGTATTTAATTCGAGAAAGTTTAGTAACTACGACATACAACATATCACCTATTTCTTACAATTAAATTGGTACGCATATTTAATATAGCCAAAAGTTAGGGACGGTCGCGGGTCCCTTTTTTCTCTTGTTTTTGGATGGCTCAACGGCACAATAGGCCATTCAGCGACTGGACGACGAATCCGTGTACCATTGGCAGTATTTATCTATAAACATAATATATATCATTAATGTAAATTATCAAATAAAAACGTAATATATGTACATCTATGTGATGTCCGGATTAAGAATATAGCACCACTCCATCTCCTCCCGTGGATGTCGTAAAAAACGACTAAGGTATGCGTGTGGTGCCGGCTCAGAATTCCACCACCCCATCTCCTCCCATGGGTGTCGTAAAAGTCGACTAAGGGATTAGCCGGAGGATGGGCAGCAGCGTCCTTCGAGTACATTAACGACTCAACTGCGATCGCCAACCCGTCTGCCAAGCGTAGCGATTATGGCAAAACTCCCCAACGAGCCCACAACACATCCATACCGGTCGTTGTGGTGATCTTTGGGGGAGGTCTGTGTCTAGCAGTGGACTTCATTCGGCCGAAATGATGATGCCAAACCAGAAGGATAGGGGCAGCAGCGCTCCTTCTCAGCAGTAGTCATACTGTGCTCACCGACCCGCTTATCAAGCGTGGTGAGAACTGGCAAATTCCCCCAAAATGACACAATTGTAGGAATTTATGGGGAGGCGGTGCGCACGTGGGCACAGTACAGCACGCATTAAGACTTCGCGGGGATCCTTCGTCACCTCCGATGTGCCTGGGGGGCGTTTTTAGAGTCACCTACCCTCCGCTTAAGGGCATGACCGCTGTATAGTCATCTTGAAAGCGTGGCCCTTATGCGCGGCCCTAGATATAGATATTTCCGTTCCGAGAGTTCCTGGAGCTTTCCTGCGGTTCTGAAGATGACCACTCCGGTGGTTTAGATCCGCCTCCGCCTTTCCCCGGATAGGAAGAAGAGCATGGTGTATTTCCACTGGGGCAATAACAAGGAGTCATACGTCATCGTATGCCAGAAATATCCACATGATGGCTAACCACGTAAATGTTGTTTAATTTATCTTCATCTCCCAGATCAACATGAAATTGCAATAAAATGCAGTAATGACTCGACTACTTACAGGCAAGGTCAAGCCTTATTAGGTCTTGGTCGTAACCTAGAAAAATATTATGTAACCTTGGGGACTCCGATTACTATAATTGTTGCTGAACTTAAATTTATAAATACGATACTTACGAGCGGTTTTCATCGTGTATTTTTATTTTTTACTAGCCGCGGTTTCACCCGCCGTTTAATTTAAAAGAAATGCGATTATTTATATATTAAAGTACTTCGGCATAGAGACTTGACATAGACTATGTATATATTGGATTTCATGGGCTTTATTTTTTTTGTACGGAACGCTGATTATTTTTCTAAAATTTGTCAACGTTAAGTGTCAATGTGCAACAAAATATGAAAAATTGAAAAGTGATTTTGATAAATCGTCAATAATCGGTGTACCTATCAAAGCCATAATATACACATTTTATTAAAACAGCGAGTTTATTGTTATATCAAGATGTTGTCTGCAGTGAAAGTGCGCATTCATGGGGTGCAAGATGATAACTGGGTATAAAGGACAAAATCCACCAGTATCGTGGTCTGAAAAAGTTATAGCAACGTATTGGAGAGTAATCATCAAGAGAACCCTCTAACAAGAGAAAACAACTTGATAGAATCAGATACACGAAGAACAAGAAAATGGAAAATTTTCGCTTGGCACAATTTATGAAAGGACTATGAAATTGGACTTCTGAGGTGGAAGGCCTGGTGACCTGAAATACAGGCTTGAACCTAGTTTAGGCACCAGTCTCCCACAATAAATTTGTACAGTAACAATATACCAATATTTATGTGATAAATAAATAAAATAACAGTAGCCAATTTATTCCTTATTATATTAGCTATCTGTCAGTGAAAGTCCCGTAGAAATCGGTCCAGCCATTTCGAAGATTAGCGGAAACAAACAGACAGACAGACAGACCGACAGACAGACAAAAAAAAAAAATAGATTTTTTGTTGTAGGTACCGTATATACTTTCATATGCATTTAGTAAAAAGCTGTTATTACCGACTTCGAAAAGGAAGAGGTTCGCAATTCGATGCGTATTTTATTTTTTATGTATGTACACCGATTACTCCGATATTAGTAGACCAATTTTGCCGTGTGGTGCCGGCTCAGAATGCCACTACCCCATTTCATCCCGTGGGTGTCGTAAAAGTCGACTAAGGGATTAACCGGAGGATGGGCAGCAGCGTCCTTCGAGTACATTAACAACTCAACTGCGATCGCCAACCCGTCTGCCAAGCGTGGCGATTATGGCAAAACCCCCCAAAGAGCACACAACATACCATATCGGTCGTTGTGGTGATCTTTGGGGGAGGCCTGTGTCCAGCAGTGGATTTCATTCGGCCGAAATGATAGTAGACCAATTTTAGCAATTCATTTTTTTAACTGATGCATTTCTTTTTGAGTTTCGAGTTGGTCCCAAATAAATTACATTACATTTTATTGAGTAATTTTTAAACCAGATTTTATAAACAGGTTAATTTGACTGCGCTTATCTAGATGATGTCTTAATAGTTTCGATTCCTCTCAGATCAGAGAAACGATTTGAGTTATTCTTATTTTTAGTGTTAAATACTGATATCAAATTGAAAAAAGTTCTTACATTTATTTACACTAAAAAGAAACAAATAAACCTTTAACGGGCCAGGTATAAAATATAACTTCTCCTTGGTCTGCATGAACCATGGTTGGGGCATACCTGGCTCCGCCCGACTTCATAAAGTTTTTTTTCCTTTTCAGTGGTTTATATATTTTTATATCGTGCAGGGTTTTTGAAGCAGGTATTTTTTTTTTGTTAAAAAGTATTTTTTTTACATTACAAACAAACTCTTCAATTTTATTTATTTGTATATATATTACGGGCCGGTGTCTAGTCGAGCAAGTCAGTCGTTTAGTGGTAAAAATCGTGCCTGTCTATAACATTCATAATGCTACCTGTCATTTTAACGGAATGTGTTTGTTGGAGAGGCTAACTCGACAATTGTAGTCCTTTATGGTTTTTTTTTTTATTGATGTCCAGTGGAAATTCTACATGGAACTTCCTTCATCCTGGGGAAGGGCTAGGGGGTATGCCGGACTCCTACCGGCTAAAACCACTGGAGCGGTCATCTTTGGCATCGAAAGGGGGCTCCAGGTCCTCGTAAGATCACACTAGAGCCGCCTGTTCGTGCTTTTATTATGTGCCTTTAGGCACATCTCGGAGGGGATGACTGTAAAGTGGTCATCCCTTCTAGCGGAGGGCAGGTGGCTGTAAAAAGGTCGCCGCCAAAGGTCTGGCACTTCTCGGGGAGGATTGTAAAGGATCCCTCCAAACCTCGCTGTGCGCTGTGCTATGCACACGGCTCCACCGTCTTCCCAGGGGTCGCTCAGTGTGAGCACGACAGTTTTAGTCCTAGCCTGCAATCGTAGGATCATGGTAATTTTTTTTTTTTTTAAAACGCTGCCCCACACTAGGATTTCTCCTGTGTCGTGGGTGCGTTTACAGACATGAATTCCACATACAATATACCCAGACCCGGAACAACTACCTGCAGGTCATACAAATATTTGTTCCGTGTGGGAATCGAACCCACGACCCGGAGCGCAGCAGCCGACTGTATCAGCCACTGCACCAACCGTGCCGTCAATTCCTAGTGCACTTAGAAAAAGCAAAACAAAACTTGTCTCGTGAGCTGTTCTCTCATCCAAGTCTGATGACATCTTTTGTACAGACTGTACATATAGATATAGACAACATATAGATTGTCCCCAGAAACAATATTGTACATATAATCATAAGTACAATACTTGTTGCAGATATATGATATTTGAATTCCTCTACTGCGGCTGCATTTTGGCCTCCACTGCCACTAATCTGGTTTACAAAAAACTCTTCCTTCAGCTCTTTTGATTGGCACATGATGATATATTTTGTCATAAGTATGCAACAGGTCGAGTATCTCATTGAACACAGTTCGGACTAAACGCGATTTCTCCTGTCCTACCGGCTAAAACCACTGGAGTGGTCATCTTCGGCACCAAAGGGAGGCTCCAGGTCCTCATAAGATCACACTACACGCCCATTACCTGTTGGCTTTTCTTGCATGAAAATAAATAAAATTATAATCGATTGCGATTATTTAGTCGATTTGTGCAACCCTAGAGTACACCACTACTTATTGTCTATTACAAAAGGAAATGATATGCGCGGGGTTGATATTTGAAAACCACAGAGTATAAAATCACTACGTTGAAAACTTCTGAAATAAAAAATGGCTGCCTTGCCTGAAATCGTTGGTGTCACGGAAGAATATTAAAAATTAAGACATAGAAACTATTTAAAGAATAATATATGAAGTTCATCATCATCATTTCGGCCGAATGAAGTCCACTGCTGGACACAGGCCTCCCCCAAAGAACACCACAACCACCGATATGGATGTGTTGTGAGCACATTGGGGGGTTTTGCCATAATCGCCACGCTTGGCAGGCGGGTTGGCGATCGCAGTTGAGTTGTTAATGTACTCGAAGGACGCTGCTGCCCATCCTCCAGCTAATCCCTTAGTCGACTTTTACGACACCCATGGGAGGAAATGATATATGAAATATATGAAGTTGTGTATAGCCAATTGCTTAGGTAATGCGCTAGCCGTACCGTCATTAGTATGGTTATGTTCAGCTTCAGACTGCGTTTTTTACTTCCATTCAGTTCTCGGAAGCTAAAAACCTAAAGCGCAGTTCAACTAAGGTCAAGGAAAAAGATTTTAAAGTACGAGCTAGTTACTTCAGAAAATTAAAGTGATGCTTTTAGGTTTTTTAAGTAATTGCACATGACAATATGCAAAGCGCATGTTTTTGTTTCATGTATCAATTTCTTAGAAACCAAAGAGCGAAGCGCAGTTCAACTTGGGGTTCGTAAAATTTATTAATAATATTTATTAATTTCGAAAGATGACTCGGTAGGTAGTACAGAAAGGTTAAGATATTTTGACAAAAACAAAAACGGTGTACTTTATGTACGCACGTTAGTATTTATAATTCTGTAGCGTAATTAATAACAAATTATTTGCCACATGCCATTCTTACAATTTACTTAAGTAAGAAAAGCGATAAAATTAAAAACGACATTAAATACAATTAATAGAGGTTTGATTAAATAACATAATTAAACTAAAATGATATTTAATTTTATAGACCTACAGTTAAACCAAAAATATTGTTACATAATCGAGTCATTTAAAAAAAAAACAATTTAAACCACTAGGATTTCTCCTGCATCGTGGGTGCGTTTACAGACATAAATTCCACATACAATACACCCAGACCTGGAACAACTACCTGCAGATATTTGTCCCGTGCGGGAATCGAACCCACGACCCGAGCGCAGCAGCCAATTGAATCAGCCACTGCACCGACCGTGCCATCTTTTTAAATTAATTATCCGTCAAATACACGCATTTCAGATATGAGGATAACAAAATAATTAGGATTGCTAGAATAAATAAAACATAATATTATAATTATGGGACAGAGACGTGGTCACTCACCATGACCCTCGTAAGAAAGCTCAAGGTCACTCAGTGAGCTATGCGGAGAGCTATGCTTGGTATTTCTCTACGAGATCGAATCAGAAATGTGGAGGTCCGTAGAAGAACTAAAGTTGTCGACATAGCTGACAGGATTAGTAGACTGAAGTGGCAATGGGCGGGGCACGTTGCTCGTAGAACTGATGGCCGTTGGGGCAAAAAGGTTCTCGAGTGGAGACCACGCTACCGCAAACAAAGCGTGGTACGACCTCCAACGAGGTGGACAGTCGACCTGGTGAAGGTCGCTGGGAGTTATTGGATGCGAGTAGCATGCAACCGCTCGCTGTGGAAATCTGTAGGGGAGGCCTGTGTTCAGCAAAGGACGTCTTATGATATAATGATGATGAATTATGTCCCATAGTTATACAGGTTGTCCAGTAAATAGCACGACATACTGCAGGGGGTGAGAGCTTGGCTCAATACCTACCAAAAAAACACAATATATGTTCAGCAAAATCTTACGGATTTTGTTTTCACCACTGAAGGTTAAAGTTAAGCGATAAGAAAATTGTACTGTGAAAATTTAAATAAAAATTGTATTTCTTGAAAACATTTTAGCTTTTAATAGAATAAAGACTTATCAATGAGTAAAGTAACTTATCAAAAATAATTTGAGGTAAAAATAAAACTAGAAAAGGAATTTTTCATCATCTCAAAAATCTGTGTCAAGGTAGAGATTTTTCGATATTTCGGAAAATTTTGTACTACTGTAAATCCAATAGGATTTGCAATCCATTTTTCAAGACCGGTGATTTGCAAATCAAATAGTTTAAAAATAAATTTAATGCGAAATAATTAAGTAAATTCATTGCTATACGCCTTTCGCGGAAAATAATATTAAAATAAAAAAATCTCAAAGACAATGGTTTCTTTTATTACTTCAAAGTCCAAGAAACCGGCTATAAGTAGTTTTTGTACATAAAAATGATTTTAAATATTCTTATTTTATTATCTCATAAGTCATAACACATTACACATACAAATAAAATATAAAAAGTACAACGGTGTGATTTCATTGAATTGGCGCTGTGGTTATGCGATTGCTTGTCTGATCTACGGGTCGCGGCTTCAACACCCCTACGGAGCTTATATATGGCCTACAGAAAGTTGTTGACGGTTTAGATGACTGAGCATTCGTAGTGTGTGTGCCATCATAATCAGCCCATTTCTGTCCCACTGCTGGGCACGGGCGTTTTCTCACGATGACAAAGGTTAGGTGTTAGTCTACCCCGCTGGCGATGTGCAGGTTGGCGGACTACACACACCATTAGAACATTTTGGAGCCCTTTCAGTTGAGCAGGTTTCCTTACGATGTTTCTTTCGCCGTTAACGCAAGGCTCAGAATGCCACCACCCCATCTCCCCGCATGGGTGTCGTGAAAGTCGACTAAGGGATTAGCCGAAGGATGGGCAGCAGCGTCCTTCGAGTACATTAACAACTCAACTGCGATCGCCAACCCGCCTGCCAAGCGTGGCGATTATGGCAAAACCCCCCAATGAGCCCACAACACATCCATATCGGTGGTTGTGGTGATCTTTGGGGGAGGCCTGTGTCCAGCAGTGGACTTCATTCGGCCGAAATGATGAATCATATTCTGAGCAGTACACGTATCCGAAAAGTCAGACGTGCAGGCCGAGATCATTATCAGACCCTCCTGTATGGAAGGCTAGCGTTCCACTACTAGGCTGCCACTGCTCGCCGTCTGAGTCACAGTGTTTTATAATAGTACTAGCTGGGACCCGCGGTTTCACCCGCGTTTAATTTAAAACAAATTTGGAGTACTTCGACACTTGACATAGAAAATATATTGGGTTTTAATTTTTTTTGCGCGGAACCTTAATTATTTTTCTAAAATAAAAGTAGCCTAAGTTATTCCTTATAACATCAGCTATCTGCCAGTGAAAGTCCCGTCAAAATCGGTCCCGCTGTTTTGGAGATTACCCGGAACAAACAGACAGACAGACCGACAGACAGGCAAAAAAAATTATAATAGTTTTTTTTTATATGTACCGTATATACTTGAATATGCATTTAGTAAAAAGCTGTTATTTTGACATTACAAACAGACACTTCAATTTTATTTATTTGTATAGATAATGCAAATGCACTTTTTGACTAAGTCTCAAACTTCATACGACACTGATAAACATCACTACAGCACACAACAGACTCTTCGTCCGAGTTTGATTCCGGAGCCTTTTTCGAATTCATATGCGGATCAGAATTGGATTTATCACTTGCGTTAACGGCGAAGGAGAATATTGTGAGGAAACCTGCACACCTGAGAGGGCTCCAATATGTTCTCAATGGTATGTGTAGTCTGCGAGGCTGGACTAAGGTCTAACCTTGGTCATCACGAGAAAAGGCCCGTGCCCAGCAGTGGGACAGTAATGGGCTCATTATGTATCTATGTATCACGCTCAAAGGGCCACCAGGATTTTAATGAAATTAGGCTTAGAGGAGGATTAGGGTATCAAGTTCCCTTAAGAAGTACTCAAGCAAAGTCGAGGGTAACAGCTAGTGAGTTATCATCATCATCAGCTAAAAGACTTGCGCTGCAGAACATAGGCCTCCCCCAGAAACAAACGGCTCCAATACTCACCACACTTGGCAGGCTGGTAGGTGAGCACAGAATGCTATTCCACAGAAGGGACGCTGCTTTCTTGCTTGCTTTTAGAGTCCTTTCGTTGCCTTTTACGGCTTCCGCGGTAGGAGTTTTTTTTTTTTGTTTTTTTTTTTTTTTTTTTTTCCTGCCGTGGATGTCGTAAAAGGCGACTAAGGGACTCTAACCCAGAGGGATGGGCAGCAGCGTCGTTTCTGTGAAGCGGTAGCTATACTGCGCTCACTAACTCGCCTGCCAAGTGTGGTGAGTATTGGCAAGTGCCCCCCAAAATGATAACGCAGTTGTGGAATCCGTGGGGGACGCCTTTGTTCAGCAGTGGACGTATAAATGGCCGATGTGAAACAAGTTATAAAACAATTTTTATTTTTATGCAACAATTAATTTTATTTATCGGCAGCAGCGGCGCGTGTTCTTTATTTTTGCGCGTCTTCATAATAAAATGGCAAACAGTAATTTATATTTATATGCTCGAATAACAATTTTAAATATAAAAAAAAAATGAAATATCCAACTTTGTTTTTCAATAAACTCGATCGCTTATATTCCATATAACCTTATAATTGTCCCCTTGGTTGTTGTTCACAACCAAGTGTCTTATAAAAATAAATAAATCCACTAAGGATTTATTTATTTTTATAAGACGTTATATATATCTATTTTTTATTGTGCTATGTTAGCTAGCCATCAGTGTTGGAGGAGTGCACAGCTTGGGCATTCTATTATATTGTGGCTCCCACGGGCTCAGCATCAGCCGAACGCACTTCGACCCTATTGGATCCATTGTGCTGCCCAAAGCCCTGCACTACTCCTCCGCTGGCAAATCCAGAAGTCCCTGTAGGTACTTCGCAATCATACCTGCCTGGAGCCGCGCAAAATCATCAGGCAAGGGATAAGCTATTCCTAGATGTTTTACCCTACGTCTTCCCAGACCGTACGTGCACAAAATATGCTGCATTGACTCATGATTGTCTATACAGAATCTGCATATATCCGTTGTGCTAAGCATCATCCTATGGAGGTGCTCCTTGGTGCCGAAGTGGCCTGTCATTGCGCCTATATAGTGCCTTAAATAAGTTTTGGTTAGATTTAATAGTCTTTTAAACCCATCTAGTCTTGTGCTGCAGAAAGTCTTGGAATGGTTTAGGCGTCTTGCTTGCCTCCATTCTCTGACATGTTCTTTACCAGCAAATGCATGTAATGCCTGTTGGTTGGTACCATGAGGTATTCCTACGAATGGCTCAGGGCCAATGAGCTGCTTACTCGAGCCTGCCCTAGCTAATTGATTCGCCTTCTCGTTACCTTCAACACCTTCGTGTCCAGGTACCCCAGATAAGCAGATAAGCAAGTTATTGTGTTTTCCTAGTTTGTTTAGTAGGATAACACCTTCACAGCTTGGGCAACGCAGTGCCGTTATCTCGTCACGGCGGTCGAAAAAGGGGGACCTCTCGCGTCCGGCCGTGGTTCAGTCTATCATCCGGAGCAAGAGCGCGTGGGATGCCGTCGCCTCCTGTTACGAGGACCTGATGCAAGCAAAGGAGGTGGCAGAGCTGACCGAACCGAGCCGGAAGAGATCACCACTAATCCCCGTCAAAAAAAGCACCGAGCGTCTGGCGTCACGTCACGTCAAAGGGCGCTGAACGAACTCGAATCGTGGGTTAGATTCCGGCACGGAACTAATATTTGTATGATCTGTGCAGGTAGTTGTCCCGGGTTTGGTTGTATAAACGCACCCACGACCCGGGAGAAATCCTAGAGTGGGGCAAAAAATGCACCGATAGTTCGCTCTAATAAAGAATACTCAACACCATCTCGCTTCGGCTTGATGTGCGGAATTCGAGACAGTAATGCTTAATTATTGCTGGACTGGGTTGAAACCTGTAATGACAATTGTAATCTGTGAAATAAATAAATAAAAAACTTTAAAAGCGATTACTCATGATGAGATTTGTCAATGTCAAACACTGACCACTTACGGCTGGTCAAAGTGCGTAATAAAGTGTTTGCTGATATCGTCCGCTGTTATTTGGGTAATGTCAACATAGCCACAATGTGAGCATCGTGTAGCCTAGGGTTGTCATATTTCTCGGGGGTCGCGGGCGCGCAGATTGGGGAATCTAAGTGCTCACACCGAGCGACCCCCGGGAAGACGGTGGCGCGCACGTGGTCACGTGCCGCCGTGTGCGCAGCACAGCGCAAAGCGAGGCTTGGGGGGATCCTTTACAATCCTCCCCGAGAAGTGCCTGGGGGGGCGACCTTTTTACAGTCGCCTTCCCTCCGCTAGAGGGGGTGACCGCTTTACAGTCATCCCTTCCGAGATGTGCCTAAAGGCGTGGCACCAATGGGCGGCTCTAGTGTGATCTTACGAGGACCTGGAGCCCCCCTTCGGTGCCGAAGATGACCGCTCCAGTGGTTTTAGCCGGTAGGAGTCCGGCATACCCCTTCGCCCTTCCCCGGGGTGAAGGAAGTTCCATGTAGAATTTCCACTGGACATCAATAAAAAAAAAAAAAAAAAAGGGTTGTCATATTTGCTCTAGTGTGATCATGCGAGGTCCTGGAGCCGGTGCCGATGATGACCACCCCAGTGGTTTTAGCCGGTAGGAGACCGGCATGCCCTTCACCTTTCCCCATGGCGAAGGAAGTTCATGATGAAGTTCCACTGGGGACCAATAAAAAGGGTATTAAATATTTATTTCGCGCAGTTCTCGAACCCCACACCTAGCACTGAAAGCCAATCCCTTGGCCACCAACCGTGCTTTCAATTGAGTTTATTCTTCCCAACAGAGGGCTAGTATGAATCAATAATTTCAGTCCTAACATGTCCTGGACCTGGCCACTGATGGGCCTCCCAACGTTCAATACAATATACGGTCATTGGGATATTGCCATAATCACCACGCTTGGCAGGCGGATTGGTTATTTCATTATTCTTTATGCACAAAAGTACAGAGGCGGACTTAATGCCGTAGACATTTTCTACCGGTCTACCTTAGGGTAATGCAAATATTTAAACTTGGTAGGTGCATAATAAAACATACTGTGACACGAATTCTTCTTCTTCTCTTAGATTATGGCTTCTGTAGAGTATCTTCCACAATTTCGCCAATGTCGAGTATAAGGCAACGTCGCACGGTGTTTAGAATTTTGAATCTTTAAATATTCATAAATTATTTCTCAAAAATGAAAAATATCTGTAAAATATTATTATCAATTGTTTTTTTTTCTCGTGATACGAATTAATATGCCATAATCATAACAATACAACATTGACATTGCCAGAATCGTAATGGACCTAGACTCAATGGAATAAGGTCAAAACCAAAAAAGACAATATGTCATTTTAGCAATATTATTGAAAGATATTTCAAATACAAATTCATTTATTTCGTGCGAGAGATACATTAGTAATACATTATTATGCATATTAATATAAACATACAATAAATAAATACTTTAGATAGGTATATATATATTTTAGATATTATTATACATAGATACTTGCTGATACAATACTGGATATTAAGGTCAACTAAAGAGACAGATAATGTTCTTTTACCATTTTTATTAGAATAAAGCTTCCAATTCGCCTTCGCCAGAATTCTCATATATTATCCTTACTTTACAGTTCTGTTTAATCCCTTAACCCCCTCTTATCTTAAAGATTGAGACCTTCATGACACACATACCCGATATCTAAGATCGTCGGAAATTTTGAGGCTTAACATTCCACAGTTTTTTTGGACAAATCGTTTGCAGTACAAGCAGCACGACTTTGTAATGCCTTACCCGACAGTTAGACAAGCTCAGTCATTACGAGCATTAAAAAAATGGTAAAACAACATTATATCTAGTCTAGTCTATTCTTTGCCGGGAACCGCAAAGAACTTCGTATAGCTCATCCCAGTAAATATTGGCCTTCATGATAAGCACGCGTAGAGGGGTGGCAGAGCATAAGCTGCGATACACACAAACACAAGTATGTCAGAATAAACGGGACAGGTGCGAGTTGAACTCACGTGGAGAAGATTCTGAAATTGCTAAACATACTGTCCATTGTTGAATTCTGTCTTGTACCATTAGTGCCAAGAACAAACTTAACAATGTAGTTGTTAAATTAGTTCCCCCATATACTCCAACCGTGTTGTCCGTGTGGTGTCCGGATTAAGAATAAAGCACCACTCCATCTCCTCCCGTGGATGTCGTAAAAGGCGACTAAGGGAATCTAAGCCAGAGGGATGGGCAGCAGCGTCCCTTTTGTGAACCGTTAGCCATACTGCGCTCACCAACCCGCCTGCCAATCGTGGTGAGTATTGGCAAATACCCCCCAAAATGATGACACAGTTGTGGAATCTATGGGGGAGGCAGTGGGCGTATAAATGGCCGATATGATGATGATGATATACTCCAACTGAAATAATGAAAGATTTACCGTGTTATCTTAAGACCATAGATCAATGATATTATACCATAGATATGTTACGTCCATATTAAATAGCGCGCAAAATACAGTCTCGCTTGCACAGCCATGTCGTGAGAGAGAAGATACAGAAATAACAAGAGTAAAAGAGATAGCTATATAGGCAAACCGATTGCGAGGTGCTACAATTGGGGGATTTTTGGTTCTTACTTTTGGCGCTTATGTAACATATCTACTTCTTTTTTATATATAATATCATTGCCATAGATCTCTTATAGGTTTTTCTGTAATCTATTACTAAAGAACTATTTACAGTTTTTGGCTTAGTAGTTTCCGAGATAAGGGGGATAGTCAATTTTCATCTTGTTTCTAAAATAACTTTAAAAATATATGTTTTAAATTATAAAATAAATATATTTGAGATCTTCACAACGAGCCCTATCATTTCATATGTTACACGGTACAGTTTGCAAAACTTAATTCTTAAATTTTCTAATTTGCCTCCAAAAAGTGAGCCCCATATTCAAAATTGATTTATTTACGTCACACGTCCGTCTTTGGGTTGCATAAATTCATATGTATACCAAATTTCAACTTAATCACTCCATTAGATTTGGGGCTAATTGAGTCTGACAGACAGACGGACATCCGAGTGATCTTATAAGGGTTCCACCGTTTTTTCATTTGGATGTTCGGAGCCCTAAAAAAGGCGTACGACTTCAAGTATCAACAAATTAACAATCTTGATCGACACTCGATTGACGTCTCAAGGGTCAAGACAGTTTTTTCATACTTCGTCTCGTCTGTATCGGATTTGAATTGGATAAGTTATTGACCTAGTTACAACCTGTTTTTATGTTCACGAACTACGGTGATTGGAGCAGGCAGAGCAATTTGTAGTATGAGTATTATTTATATTTACTGGTTAACTTTGACGGCACGGTTGGTGCAGTGGCTGTACAGTCGGCTGCTGCGCTCCGGGTCGTGGGTCTGATTCCCACCCGGAACAAATATTTGTATGATCTGCAGGTAGTTGTTCCGGGTGTATTGTATGTGGAATTCATGTCTGTAAACGCACCCACGACACAGGAGAAATCCTAGTGTGGGGTAACTTTAAAAAAAAAACTTTTAGATAGTGGTATTCTAATTCTAAGAGAAGGTACCTTTTAATTCAACGAATTTTTTATACACTTATTAAGTCGACAATCGTAAATTGTTGTTCCGGGTCTGGGTGTATTGTATTTGGAATTCATGCCTGTAAAACGCACCCATGACACAGGAGAAATCCTAATGATAAAAAAATAAAAAGACGCCGTTGTTCCCGTATTTATTAGTTTTTTTATTCCATGTAACACACATTGCAATAGACCTTATCGTTATAGTTTCCATCTCATACAATAGCCTTACACCACCGGGGACAATCCATGACTTCATTTTATAGTGCAGCTATGGAGAGTCCCCGGTTGGTGTCCCATTGCATTTTAGATTAAAATTCTCTAAAGGGCCTCTGCGTGTTGGACCTATGTCCCCGCGTAAGCCTGTCAAAAGACCGGGTTCCCCCTTACAGGGGATATAAACCAGTGAAAAGAGATTTTGAAGCCGTTCATGGACACACTGATTAGCGAGGTTAAGCAACGCTCGTCGTGTTTAGTCGATCGATACCCATCCATTTTTACGCGCTCGTATTTGCGCTGAGCGTTTTCGTGCTTCGAAAGGCACATCAATTCATCAGTCCCGATTGTCATTAGACGGCAATTGCTAAACGAAGTCCACCTTTGGGCATCTTAACAACTCTGACACAAGGTTAGTCACTAACCATACGATCAAGAAAGAAAGATCTATGATCCTCAGGTATTTCCACCCATTTATGAATGAGCATACCCACCCATAGAATCGTTGGGTATGCTCATTCCTAACACCAAGCTGCGGCAGGGGCCGAGGAGGAAGCTGTTTGAAGTACCGGTAGCCCGCACAAACATTTTAAAATTTGCACCCATTGTTCGAGCAGCACGAATACTCAACACCATCTCGCTACGGCTTGATATTTTTACTTGCTCATTGGCAGAATTCGAGAAGGTGACGATTAGTTATCTGTCTTTTGTGTAACTACATTGTTGAATTGGGTTGAAACCTGTAATGACAATTGTAATTTGTGAAATAAATAAAAATAAATAAATAAATAAACATTTGTGCTGTTTAGGCGATTATGGAATATGGATCATTCGTCGGAAAAAAGTGGTGTACGTACCTATGATACGATGTTATGCACGAATTATAGTACAACAGTGAGAAAAATACGTCCTTCCATGCGTAAATCTGTACTGTAAATTAAATTACAGTATCTTGTTTTATTACGCGGTCTAATGGCGGCCGGCGCCAGGACGACATCGAACGAACATGCGCATAGCTGCTACCTGACGTAACTAAAGGTGTATATTCATCTCTTTTTAACCACCGATATGCCGCATGGCGGCTTTCATTTTCTTTTCGTTCCTTCACGCATGTTTGAGAGCTGTACTGGTAGTAGGTATAGTAACATTTACCCCGTTCTGTAGTGTCATAATGCTCGGGTATGGCGCATCTACTCGTATTTGTAAAATATCATTGGCTATATCACACTTCTTCACAATTTGATTGTGGCTTCCAATGTTGATGCCACATAATCTTTAATATGCGACTTGAGCAAGCGAAATAGACCTACTTCTTACTACCAACCCATCCCATCCCGTGGGTGTCGTTAAAGGGGACTATGGGATTAGCCGGAGGATGGGCAGCAGCGTCCATGAACAACTTAACTGCGAACACCAACCCGCCTGCCAAGAACCCCCAAAGAGCACACAACACACCCAGACCCGCTCGGTCATTGTGGCGATCTTTGGAGAGGCCTGTGTACAGCAGTGGACTTTATGCGATCGAAATGATGATAATGATGACTTCTTAAGTAATAGAGAGAAACTAATTTTCGTAGTTCCCACGAGAATTCAGAGTGTCGGTTAAGTGCCTGTTAATTATTCTCTGAATTAAAAAGACTTGCATTATTTCAAACGATGGTAACGCCATATTAGTTTGCATTCCCCAGAGGGCTCGTGTGACGTAACGTATGGACACTCCCTTATGTCTAGAAGATGGGATAACATCTTCATGTATGCAGAAACATACAGTAGTATAGTTTAAATAGGACAAAAGCCTTAATTTCGTTCGGAATTTCATAGCAGAGGTTGTCATTTAGGGAAATGCGGAGGGCGGAGGTCGATTCAATATGCCGTGTAACACTTTTTTATGTATTCTAAATTTAAACAAGGTTGTGAATACTTGCCATACCGAAAAAAAAAAGTTTGTGAGCTGACAGGGACCATAAAAAACTAACATTGAATTATTTTATATTATAATTGTTCTGAAACCATTGGAGAAAAAAAATTGTGTCAATTCCACGCGCAAGCAAACTAGACATTTAATTACCACATACACGCAAAATATCAAAAATAACATTAATTAATAAACATAAACAACCAATGTCATCGATAAATTCTCCAAGCACCCAAAACAGATAACCTCTGTTTATAAATATTGCTCTTTAAAAACACTAAACAATTGAAATAACATCACAAAACAAATATGGCGTCTTTGTCGTTTGTTTTTCGAATATTTCAACACGTTTGTGCAAAGGTTTATTACTTATTTTACACTAGCTGTGCCCCGCAGTTTCACCCGCGATTAACTAAAAAAAAATTTAGAGTACTTCAACATACGCTTGACATAGAATATATATAGGGTCTTGCATTAATAATGGAAAATATTTTAAGGCTAGGCTCTATGAATGGTATAGAATTCATTTCAAATATCAAGTATCGGTTTTACTGATATAAATAAATAAATATTCAAACATTCGACTAGCGAAAGATTTACTTACTCTGTACTATTTGGTAAAATAAAGGTTGATGTTACGTTCATTTATTTTGCTAAAACGCATCATTGCTACCTATAGATTTACCTCCTAAAATATTTTCCATTATTAAAGTAAGACCCTATATATTGGATTTCAAGGGTTTTATTTTTTTGCGCGGAACCCAAATTATTTTTCTAAAATAAAAGTAGCCTAAGTTATTCCTTATAACATCAGAAATTTGCCAGTGAAAGTACTGTCAAAATTGGTCCAGCCGTTTCAGAGATTACCCGGAACAAACAGACAGACAAAATTTTTAAAAATTGTTTTTTTGTTATAGGTACCGTATATACGTTCATATGCATTTAGTAAAAAGCTGTTATTTTGTCATTACAAACAGACACTTCAACTTTATTTATTTGTATAGATTTTAAAATGCCTTCTCCGACCAGTCTTTTCGTTCTTGAATGCGTCAGCCTTTCAAGGAGGTTAATTAACTGCATGACGGCTCTATCCATTTTAATTAAAATCTAATTTCAAGGCATGGCACATTTTGTCTGTGATTTTATTATTAATAGTAAACTTTTATGAGACCGCGTGGTTCCCGTCAAAGAATTTGTGTGGACTATATGTCTGTAAACGCACCCACGACACAGGAGAAAACCTAGTGTGGGGAAACATTTAAAAAAAAATACCGGTCAAGTACGAGTTCAACTCGCGTGGAGTGGGTTCCGAAATTGATGAATATATTGTATATTGTTGAATTCGGTCTTGTACCAATAACATTTTTTTTTTAGGTTTAAGATATCTTTATTTCTCAAAAGAATTGACATTCTAAGTGAATGTCAATTCTTTTGATGAGAGAGAGTTGATGAACATGAGAAGTTCAAATATAAGTAGCTAAAATATGTTGGCGGTTACAGTAAGTACTAAAACGCAATTATTATAAGTCTATGATAGTAACAAGTTTAAAACATAAAAGGTAAGTTAATTTAAACAAAGTCAACTAAGTATAATCCATATTCGTAAACTCGTAACTAGTGGGTAGTTTCAAAAACTTTTGATAATTATAACTCAACCCAGCAACAAGTTGTATTATTGTTATCACTTAAATCTATCGGTCGCAAAACAACATGGAACAAGCGTACCTAGATGTATCCCAAATACAAACAAACAACAAAACTTATCCCACAAACTTATACTATAACATACAAACTTGTCCCAAATACAAACTTAAAATCGTAGTTGAAAAACATGTTTACACATAGATTCCAACCGCAAACGTAAGTTTGTACGCACAATACTGTGCGTACAAACTTACCATGTTATTTGAAGACCACAGACTTTTTATAGGTTTTCATATTATCTTAAGTTTTAGGCTCAGTACTTTCGGAGATAAGGGGGGAATGGTAAATTTTCGTCTATTATCTTAAATAACTTTAACAATAAACATTTTAAAATAAATACATTTCAAATCCTTACAACAAGTCCTTCCATTTAATATGTTACACGGTACAGTTTGCAAAACTTTATTCTGTATTTTTCTATATTGCCCCCCAATAGTGACCCCCATATTCAAAATTCATTTATTTACATTACACGCGCGTGTTTATCGCGTGAATCCACATGTGTACCAAATTTCAACTTAATCGGTCCAGTAGATTCTGAGAAAATTGGCTGTGACAGACGGACAGACACACGCACACACGGGTGATCCTATAAGGGTTCTGACCGTTTTTTCCTTTGGACTTACGGAACCCTAAAAATAGACCGCCCTTCTCTGCACATGGCATGGTATAAACAGGATGGGTAGCAGCATACTTCCATGTGATAATAATGCTGCGATAATAAATCCTTCTGGCAAGTGTAGTGATTATAGCAATAACACCAATGACCTCTCATTGGGAGACTCAGATTTTCCCATTAGTCAATCCCAATATTCTTGGGGAAGGTCTGTGTTGATGATGTCATCATTTTGGAACTCCATCAACCGTTTAAAACGTTAAGCCATTTACATAAAAACAAAGACAGGTTTTTGGCGCGTAATAAAATTTCCATGGTTTGTAATGGCACATAAATAGACGCCATCTTTGAATAGACTTGATTTATTGAGATTCTTATTTAAATAAGTCGATTCCCTGGTAAAGTAACCGTAGAATTCGAAAAATTACCGTTTTAGCGACTTCAAAAGTAGGAGGTTCTCAATTCGATGCGTATTTTTTTATTTATGTGCACCGATTACTCCGGGATTTATACATGTGTCTAGTAAATTGCACGACATACTGCAGGGGGTGAGAGCTTGGGTCAATACCTACTAAAAAAACACAATATATGTTCAGCAAAATCTTACGGATTTACAGGAGTACAAAATTTTAGTAGTAGAAAATTGTACTGTGAAAATTTAAATAAAAATTGTATTTCTTGAAAACATTTTAGTTTTTAATAGAATAAAGACTTGTCAACGAGTAAAGTAACTATTCACAAATAATTTGAGGTAAAAAAAACTAGAAAAGGAATTTTTCATTACGAGATGCTTAAAAATCTGTGTCAAGGTAGAGATTTTTCGATATTTCGTAAAGTTTTGTACCACTGTAAATCCGTAAGATTTTGCTAAACAAATATTGTGTTTTTTTGGTAGGTATTGACCCAAGCTCTCACCCCCTGCAGTACGTCGTGCTATTTACTGGTCACCCTGTATACCGATTTGAGCGATTCTTCTTTTAATAGATACACAATGCTTTCGAATTGGTCCCATATAAATTTCATTACATTTGATTGAGTAGATTATTAACCAGCTTCAATAAATAGGTTTAATTTGACTGCGCTTACCTAGATGATGTCATAGTTTCGATTCTTGGAATTATTTTTGGTGTTAGATACGGATACCAAATTGGGAAAAGTTCTTACATTTATTAACACTAAAAAGAAACAAATAAAACTCTTAACAAAAAAAAATACTGATTTCAAAATTCTATAGGATATTAAAACTACTAAAAAGAAAAAAATACTTTATTTATGAAGTTGGGCGGGGCCCATAAATATAACTCGTTGGTCTGCATGAACCATGGTTGGGGCATACCTGGCCCCGCGCGACTTCATAAATAAAGTTATTTTTTTTCTCTTTAGTAGTTTGAGTAGAATTTTGAAGTCGGTATTTTTTTTGTTAAAAAGTTTATTTAGAAATACATTTTTAGATATCATAGTGTCAGTAAACATTGCCCTTAATATTAATATGTGCGTATTTATATTATCTACACGAAATTTTTTTTTTGCCCCACACTAGGATCTCTCCTGTGTTGTGGGTGCGTTTACAGACATGAATTCCACATAATACAATACACCGTTGTTGTTGTATGTCTTAAGTTTAAACAGTGCTCGACGGATGTCGTAAAAGGTGACTAAGGGTGGTTTAGAGAAACCAGAGGGATGGGCAGTATAGGTAGAGGTAGCGTAGTTTCAGATTAACGTTTTCGAACAAAAACAAACAAACTCTTCAGCTTTATTGGTGGCACGGCACGGTTGGTACAGTGGCTGATACAGTCAGCTGTTGCGCTTCGGGTCGTGGGTTCGATTCCCACACGGAACAAATATTTGTATGCTCTGCAGGTAGTTATTCCAGGTCTGGGTGTATAGTATGTGGAATTCAGGTCTCTAAACGCATCCACGGCACAGGAGACATACTATTGTGGGGCAACGCCTTTAAAAAAATGTGACAAAAATATGAATATATGATATGATATATAGATACAGATATTTATACAGAAAATTTAGAGGCTTAAATCGGCCTCGTTTGCCTGTAAAATTAACATCTCTGTTCTTAAAGAGAAGAATTTGATATTCTTTTCTCTGCTGTAAAAGTTAACCAGGCATGTAACGTAATTTCAAAAATGAAGTCAAAGACATGATTAATGGAATATAAAAATATCAGTTCCGAATGCTTTATAATTGCTGAGAAATATTGACATCCCTGACGCCAACATTTTCAATTCGTCGCCTTAACAGGCTCGTACATCATTCCGTTTTTGATTTTCTAAAAACTGTCAGTGTGACCCTGTATTAGCTATCTTGATACCTATCTTTGACCTATTTATTAGGTCTTATATCCGTTTGTGTGCTCATCAGAAAGCTTTAACTTACCGCGGAACACCAGTTGCGTTTCTGCTTGTCGCTAAGAACAAAGAGCATGAAGGACGAATGTGTAGCAACAGTCTTTACCTGAAACAAGAAAGTGCAATTAATTTATGATTATACGGTTAAAAGCACGCGTCCTTTGGCCGGCAGAGAACGTAAGGTACGCGAGTGTACGCAACGTACATCAGCTTTTTTCGAAAATATCCTAATTTCAATAGAGAAGATGGTTGGCAGGTACTACCAGTTTGGAATTCGATTATCAAAATAATAAAATGCCAAACAAAACATACCACATTAAAAAAACATCGAGGCTGTGATGGTGCATCGTTTCTTTTTTTAAATTTGTTTTGTATGGTTGATTAATAACTTTTTAAATATGTCCCCACGCGTCACCTCTATTCATCCTGCGACCACGAGCGCTACGAAAACGAAATGTCCGGAAAAAATCGAATAATAATCGTATATTACACGATGCCATCCATTTAAAAGTGTTTTATTAAATGTTTTCCGGTACTCAACTTTAATTTAATTTAATTTATCAATCTGTTCCTGATATAATGTCGACGATCAAAGGAACGAAGGATATCACTGTTTGTCCAAAAACCGCGATTCGCTTGGAAAGATTTAGAAATAAGCTTAGAAATAAATTAACCTTTTTGCCATATAATGATAATCCAAACATTTTATATAATGATTTTTTTAATATGTACTGTCAAGAATTTAATTCTACTTTTATCCCCAAGAAAATCTCGGTTAATGGAAATGCAAGTTTTAGTGAATGGGCTACTATTGGAATTCATATAAGTAGAAAGAGACTATATGAACTATATAATGAACGCACATATTTTAATAGTGATACTTTTAATCTATATGTGAAAAATTACTCCAAATTATTCAAACGAATTTGTCATATAGCAAAATCTCGTTATTTGAGTTCCAAAATAAAAAGTAGTGATAACATAATTAAAATGACTTGGAATATAATTAGTAGTGAAACTGGAAGAGCTAATAGCCGGGACAGTGACTATAGCTTAATTATAGATGACAACATCATTAAATCAGAATTAGAAGTTGCTACAGCTTTTGAAAAGTTTTTTACCGACATTCCCGTTTCGACTACAAAGTCGCTGAATTCTTCACCCACTGTTGCGGAAACTATACTTAAAAGTAATATTAACACTTGCAGTAATAAATTTAAATTTGATCATGTTAATTACAGAGATATAATAAGAATCTTTAACACGCTAAATAATAAAAAAACCGCTGACTTGTGGGGAAATTCCGTTAAAGTAGCCAAATCAATTATTGACATTGTTGCACCTGAGTTGGCAATCATTTTTAATGAATGTGTTGACCGTGGAAAATTTCCTGATCTTATGAAAAATAGTAAGATTATTCCTTTGTTTAAATCAGGTAGTACATCTGACCCTACAAATTTTAGACCTATTTCAGTACTACCTACATTTAGTAAAATTTTTGAAAAATTGATTTTGGTACAAATGCAAAGCTTTTTTGATAAGTATCATTTATTACATTGCAAGCAATTTGGCTTTACAAAGGGTCGTTCAACAACTGATGATGATGAACTTTTAGGACATATTTTCGGTGCGTGGGAGGATTCACACGATGCCTTGGGCATTTTCTGTGATTTGTCTAAGGCATTTGATTGTGTTGTTCACGAAATTTTGATCAGGAAATTACTACACTATGGTATTAAGGACTCTGCGCTGGCTCTTCTTGTTTCATATTTGAGTAATAGGGTTCAGAAAGTAGATATTAATGGTAAGATATCTCCTGGGTCTGTAGTTAAAATGGGAGTACCACAGGGCTCAATTCTAGGCCCATTTTTGTTTCTTATATATATAAATGACTTACCTTATACTGTAGGGGATAATCATGAGATAGTGTTGTTTGCAGATGACACTTCGCTTTTATTTAAACTCAAACGCCAACATCTGGCAACTGACGATATAAACAGCGCTATCTCCAGAGTGGTCAACTGGTTTAATGTTAACAATTTACTCTTGAACGAGAAAAAAACTAAATGTATGAAATTTACAACACCTAATGTTAAAACAGTAAAAGCCACTGTACAAATGAATGGTGCGGAGTTGGACCTTGTGGACACCGCAGTGTTTCTAGGTATTACTTTAGATTCTAAGCTGCAGTGGGGACCGCATATACTAAAATTGTCGAAAAGGCTTAGCGCTGCAGCATACGCAGTAATGAAAATTCGTTATTTAACAGATGTAGAAACAGCGCGACTAGTATATTTTGGTTATTTTCATAGTGTAATGTCGTATGCTATTCTGTTGTGGGGTAATGCTGCCGATATCCAAACTATTTTTGTGCTGCAGAAACGAGCCATCCGATCAATTTATAAGTTAAGCCCTCAATATTCACTCCAACAGAAATTTAAAGAGATTAATATAATGACCGTTCCATCCCAGTACATTTATGAAAATGTTTTATATGTACATAAAAATATTAACCTCTTTACAAAAAACAGTGATATTCATAATATTAATACCAGGAACAAACACAAACTGGTTGTTCCTGCTACCAGGCTTCAGAAGATAAGCAAATCGTTTAAATGCCAATGTGTACGTTTTTACAATAAAATCCCAAGTGATATTCAGAAATTAAGCCTTAATAAATTTAAGTCCATTATAAAGCAGAAGTTGTGTAGAAAGGGTTTCTATAAAGTTACAGAGTATATGGACGACAAAAAAGCTTGGGATTGAGCTGCTCCAATGTTCAAAGGCCGATATTGACATTATTGGGTTTGATGTATCAAATACCATTGCCATTAATTTTTATTTACTTTGACATTTTTTTAATAATGGATTATATTAATTCATTTAATGACATTTGATTATCCCTCATCCTCAATTTGTTTAAGTGGCACCAATTACTTTTTGGTGTTGGTTGTTTTTGTTTTATATTCGCTTTACTTAGATTTGAAACTGTAAGTGCGAGGACCATGTGGATTATTAATTTATTTTGTTTAATTGACGTGATAGTTGTCTGGCAGTTTAGGTATGTCATGCTCACTCAAGTGTCCTGCTGATGGTGGCGTCGTGTATCGGGTCGCTTAGTTGCCCTACAATATGGTTGAGCCGAGCGACGCTGATGCATGCGTCATGCTCGTGAACGAGTGCTGTCTGTTGGGATTGGTCAGCTTAATGCTGCCATGACAATTTAATCATAATTTAACATAAATATCAGGCTTGTTTAGTGTGGACTTTTAAAGAAGTTTACTTTTTTCTGCTACATTGTCCTCACATTATTTATTTTGAGAGCAATGTAACCAAAAATACTGTAACAATTATTATGATTTAAAAAGAGTAACCATGGAGTTTCTTGCCCGTTCTTCTCCATAGGAAATCAACATCTTGGAACGCGGCAACTAAAGCCTTGACTATTCATAAGTGCCTGTATATGGTTTTACATGAATAAAAATATTTTTATCTTATCTTTATCTTAAAAAAGATCGAACGTTCGATTCCCCCCCGCACGGAACAAATATTTATATGACCAAAAAAGAGTCGAGTTTCGTTCAATAAATAAAACATAGTTGCTTCTTGTCTGGGTGTGTGTGTATATGCGATATGTGTGTTTAAAACATCTTATTTCAATAAATAAAACGCGTAAGAATGTTCGCTATATTTGCCTATTATTCCTTACATGCTGAGCAATTACCTACATTTCTGCGGACATGCCACGCACAACTTTGCACATCAATAATTTATTTCATTTGTTGTGTATAACTGTAACATAGTTGTTGTTGTTTGGTTGTACAGATTACTTAGACATACTACTTTTTTTATTACATCGAGTAATCACTACCACAGATAATACAGCTCCATTGAACTTTATAAACTGGATTATCAGACATTAGTTTCTTACGGAATGATAAGTTTCATTTAAAATCTGTGCTTCGATTTTTTATATTTCTGTTTTTATAATGTTATTATTATTTTGGCTGAAGCAAGTCTAGTAGTAGAAAGTAGTTTTAAGTCTTGTGTGTCAGTTGCGCGTAGAAATAAAACCTTTTTCTTTGTACATTTAGCTGCATAAAATATAACTGCAGCAATTGTTTCAGGCTGAGGCAATTTTTTATTTTGTCGGGCTTCTCGCATTCATTTCAGGGAAATGTGGTTGCTTAACCGGTCATTTTCTGGTGAAGCCAAAAGAAGCCTCCAGCCAGGCTTAAATTTAATATTAAAAACTAAGCAACTTTCGCTTTGGCCGTGTGGTGCCGGTTCAGAATGCCACCACCCCATCTCCTCCCATGGGTGTCGTAAAAGTCGACTAAGGGATTAGCCGGAGGATGGGCAGCAGCGTCCTTCGAGTACATTAACAACTCAACTGCGATCGCCAACCCGCCTGCCAAGCGTGGCGATTATGGCAAAACCCCCCAATGAACCCACAACACATCCATATCTGTGGTTGTGGTGATCTTTTGGGGAGGCCTGTGTCCAGCAGTGGACTTCATTCGGCCGAAATGATGATGATGAACTTTCGCTAAGGGCGCCCCCTGCGGGACACGGACCTCGGCTTGGGGCGTTGCTGGGGATAACAAGCTATTGTTTTGGGGACAGCTGGATCGGTATTATTTAAATTGTATTATGGGACATTTAAAGCTACAGGCTTGGCACGGGCTGGCGCGAGCAAGAGACGGGAGGGAGAAGTGCTAACTTGAACGGGAAGGTGACGCGGCGATAGGCCTCCGCGACGTCGGTGAGGTGGGCATCCTCGGCGGCGAGGGCGGTAAAACGTTCGGGTGCTGAGGCAATTCCTACTTTCGTTTAATATATGATTAGGCAACGTGAAGAGGCGTTCTGGTGGGATAGAAGTATCTACGATGGAAACAGAAAAAAAAGAAGATATTTATTATTGGCTACTGTTCCACAGAATCCACGCTGCTGCCCATGCCTCTGGTTTAGTTAATAGTCGCCTTTTACGACTTCCACGGGAGGAGATGGAGGGGTGCTATATTCTTAATCAGAACACCGCACGGATATTGGCATTATTCGATGGCACGGTTGGTGCAGTCGACTGCTGCGCGCCGGGTCGTGGGTTCGATTCCCACACGGAACAAATATTTGTATGAACTGTAGTTGTTACGGGACTGGATGTATTGTATGTGGAATTCATATCTGTAAACGCACCCACGACACAGGAGAAATCCTAGTGTGGGGTAACTTTAAAAAAAACCTTCTAGATAGTGGTGTTCTAAGAAGAGAAGGTACCTTTTAATTCAACGAATTTTTTATACACTTATTAAGTCGACAATCGTAAATTCACCAGAACACAAAGCAATTTGACCTTCAACAGATGCTCATTGTCTACAGGGTCGCAAGATCGATTCCCGCACCGAGCAAAATATTTATTTAGCACTAGATATCTATATGTGATGAACATTTTTTGCTAATGTCATTAGCGACGTTTTGAGTGTTTAAAAGCATTTTGATATTTATCTACTGACGATAAAGAACTGACTTTTATTTAGAAAACAATGACCCGCTGATCATGAACACCATAATCATCATTTCAGCCGAATAAAGTCCACTGCTGGACACAGGCCTCCCCCAAAGATCGCCACAACGACCGGTCAAGGTGTATGGTGTGCTTATAGAATGGTTGGCGACCGCAGTAGAGTTGTTAATATAGGTACTCGAAGTACCCTGCTGCCCATCTCACGGCTAATCCCATAGTCGCCTTTTATGGCACCCATGTGATGAGACGGGTTGGTGCTATTCGTAGCCGGCACCACTCGGCATGATGCTGTTCATGAAGGAGATTGAGGAATTGAATTATCGTTGGAATCGATTTGATTGTGCTAGATGCTTCGCAGCCAATTTCGATAAGTAAATCCATCCATCAAATTCCAGTCCACTTGTGGATTCATCTACATTTACTGTGGTCTATTCTACTGTAACGATGGAGTAGATTCCATATAACATTAATATCATTGAGATTGATTATTAAATTCTGCCAAAAAAGAAAAGAAAAAGATACATAAGGTGCGGCTGGAGCATGGCATTTATTTCATTTAATAATAACAGTTATGTCTGAAATTGTACACATATAATACAATAATGGAACTCTAGCAATATTTAAACATTCTTTTTATACAATTGTATTTACTCAAGACTATGTTTTTTTTCGTGTAGCGCCGAGTCATCCTTCGAGTACATCACAATTCACTTGCAAAACCTGGCGATTATGGCAAAACTCCCCAATGAGCGGACACCACACCCAGACAGTTCAACGTGACGAACTTTAGGGGAGGCCTGTGTCCAGCAGTGGACTTTATTCGGCCGAAATGATGATTAAATTTTGAACTAAGAATCGAATGAATGAGATAATAAAATGGCATTTTGCATAAAAAAATAATTAAATTAAAAGTGGTAAATCAAACATACAAGTTTTGTTACAATTCGCTGATGGAATATTCTTTTCTAATAGGCAGGCCTTAAACTTCGCCTTAAATATTTTTTTATAATACGCTTCTCTTTTAAGTTATCGGGCAGGTTATTACACCTTGGTACAGAGCACAGCGGTTGGCAATTTAGTTTCTGCACTATTTGATGTCTTATGTTTTTTCCACGCGTACTCTCTCTAAGGTCTTTTTTATTGTTCGTCTCGTAGTAATTGACATTTTTAATATAATCATTTAACAGTACTTATATATGTAGATTGGGTACTGTTAATATACTAGCTAGATTAACTTAACTTTGAAAACACTCCTTGCGTGTCTTTCTTCGTGCCACACGCACAATAGTTCTAATTCTATTATACAATTGTATTCGTTTTTACAACAAGATACGTACATAAAGCGATTACTGATCTCACAGTCGGGAAGTATAAAGCATACGTTAAAACAATTCTCCTAAAAAAATATCACTATGCAATTAAAGTCTATGTTGACGATAGGGATATATGGCGTTCGCTCTTTCCTGCACGTGTGGCTTCCCTGGTCACCTAATATATCTGAAGTGCTATTTGTACTGTATAGTAAACACCTTGTATATGTTCTTAATGTCTTGTTCAATATTGTAATCTCAAGTATTTTGAAAGAGTATCCATGGAATTTCTTGCCGGCTCTTCTTTATAGGATCAATTTATTGGAATATAACGTAAATTCTGACGTTTCAACTACCTGCAGATCGTAAAAATATTTGTTCCGTGCGGGAATCGAACCCACAACCCGGAGCGCAGCAGCCGACTGTATCAGCCACTGCACGAACCGTGCTGTTAAGTAGGTACAAACATTTTCTTGTTTTTTTAGAGTCGATGCAATTATATTGAAGCGAGGCGTTTAAATCACTGGCAATAAATTATAATTCCAATTTCAAATCTAATATGTAGGTACACAACTTTTTATTATGTCGGTTTAATTCGCCATTTTTAATGAATATATCTTTGAAGCATAATTTCTTATTACTGGTAAAAACAAATCATAACTGTAAAAAGGGATTTTAAATCTGGTATCATGTTACAGCAAAAAGTATTTGTTATTATTCTTGAGAAATGTTATTAAGTTCTCGTGTGGTGCCGGCTAAGAATACTATAACCCCATTTTGACGGCCCGGTTGGTGCAGCGGCTGATACAGTCGGCTGCTGCGCTCCGGGTAGTGGGTTCGATTCCCGCTCGGAACAAATATTTGTACGATCTGCAGGTAGTTGTTCCGGGTCTGGGTGTATTGTGTGTGGAATTTGTGTCTGTAAACGCACCCACGACACAGGAGAAATCCTAGTGTGGGGAAAAGTTTAAGAAAAAAAAAAAGAAGATTTGATAAACGTTTTAAATTTCATAAGGGATAAATTTCTGACTTCAGTGGGAAGTTTATTGTATTGTTTTTTTGTTTATTGTAATTGTTACTGCTGCAACTATAGTGATCACTGGGAAGCCCATGACCAGGTGTGGATTTATTTTTTCTTTTTTTGAAAATCTGTATGAATTGTTACAATAATATATTCAGCCGAACTGTAAGACAGTTTGTCGACAGTTGTTCTCAATTTCTAAATATTTTTACAAATGTTGGTTTTTAATTGATGTGATATTATAATTTCATCATTTCGGCCGAATGAAGTCCACTGCTGGACACAGGCCTCCCCCGACGATCACCACAACCACCGATATGGATGTGTTGTGGGCTCATTGGGGGGTTTTGCCATTATCGCCACGCTTGGCAGGCGGGTTGGCGATCGCAGTTGAGTTGTCAATGTACTCGAAGAACGCTGCCGCCCATCCTCCGGCTAATCTCTTAGTCGACTTTTACGACACCCATGGGAGGAGATGGGGTGGTGGCATTCTGAGCCGGCACCATAATTTACCATCGACTAAAATGTTAAGTTTACTTTTCAATTTTACGAACTGCTTTGCGCAGCCAGCATTTGTAATCAAATATAGTACAGTCAATATCGAAGTCAGTGATGATTGCCTCTAAACTATTCGTGAATAACTCATCGATAATTTTTAATAATTACAATAATATTGTACAAAACGTTTACGAGCCGATGCGTGTGTATGACATTATGTTTAGAGAAATACAAGCCGAAAAATATTATTTATCGTGTAACATTCATAACACACTCTTTATCGTATAACATTACAAAAAGCATCGCTCCGATAATTATCATAAAATTAGATCGGATTACATTCAGGTTTATAAATCAAGTTTCAAATTTCGATTTGTCGAATTATTAACTGATAAATTTTAAAATTAGCAAGGAAATGGTCTTTAAAAGTATAGCGGAGGAACTTCTTTTTCTAATAAGATGAGATATTACGTAGTAAGCAGGCTAGGTAGTATGATAATATCAGCTACATTTTTGTTGCCATTATTCACTTGCACTTCACAAGAATCACAATTGAACTCGCAAAATTTTTCCGGGTCTAATGAAATTTGAAACTTGAAAATAATACCACAGATAAAACAGACATTAAGTGTTTCGTTTTTGTATTAACTTCTGCCGTGTGGTGCCGGCTCAGAATACCACCAGCAGCGTCCTTCGAGTACATTTATAACTCAACTGCGATCGCCAACCCGCCTGCCAAGCGTGGCAATTATGGCAAAACCCCCCAATGAGCCCACAACACACCCATACCGGTCATTGTGGTGGTCTTTGTGGGAGGCCTGTTTCCAGCAGTGGACTTTATTCGGCCGAAATGGTAATTAACCTCTAAAAAGTGTAGCAACCATTTTCCATCCTAAGGTTGCCTGGAAGAGATCGCGGATAGCGATAGATAAAGCCGCCTATTGTACTTTTACTTAATTCCAAACTTCTGTGACTATTTTTCGCGTACAATAAAGAGTATATAAATAAATAAATAAACTGTTCGACATATTTTTTTGGTAATGAAACGCAAAGAATGATTAGAATTGAAAGGAATTTCTACGTCAATAGCGGCATTCCCTTGCTATGGAAAGGATTGTCTGCGAGTCTTCATGTCGGCTCATGCTCGGGATGAAGAGATATCGAGACGTGTAGAGAGCGCGTTGTCTCTCTCTCTTTGGAAGAGAACTCTTTGAAATGGTCATGCTACGCCTACAGAATTCCTATTTTAAATGCAATGTTTTTTAATCTAACCCGCAATCTATTATTTTGTAATCTCTAATTTTTATTCGTAAAAAGATAAGAAAGTTCAAACCGTTTTGTTCTTATCTTTCACAACCAAACTTCGCAACGAAAGATTAAAATAGGTTTAAACAACGTTTTATCGTTTTTACGAATAGGAAGGTAATTTAATTTGAATAAATACTTAGTATGTGAATATCTTAATAACTTATTATTTCGTTCAATAAATATGCACATAAGTAATAAATAATTTGACATTATAAAATAAAATATATATCATGGATTAAATAAAAGAGAAATATAATTCACAAAATTATGGCTCATACAATTCGAAATATAAATTTGTAATGATCGATCTCAATGACCCCTGAAATTTACTTAACGCTTTGAATAAAAATAGTTGGCTCATTTAAAATGTCAATGTCTTAAATATTAATGTTCTGATTCTTGAATAATGTTAAATTAGGCCAAAGAAAACTAGAAATATGAGTTTTTTTATGATCAAGAGTATTGACTTCATGTCAACCTTTATCGCCTTTTACGACGGGGTGGTCTATTCTTATGGTGGTGTATTCTATATGTGTTTAACATTTATATCTTGTTTGTTTATTTTTATTTATATATTCACTTAATTTTGATTCGATACTGTACTTGCAGTGCGAAGACCACGTTGGTTAGGTTATTTTATGGTTAGTTTAGTTATGTCATGCTCACTCATCGCTCGCGAGGTGCTCGGGTCGCTACGTATCCCTACAATATGGTTGAGCTAAGCGATGCTGTCGCATGCGTCATGCTCGTGAACGAGTGCCATCAGCTGGGACTGGTCTGTCAAATGCTGCCATGAAAATTTAAAAAACTTAAATAAGTACAATCAGGCCAGTAAACTTTTTAAGAAGTTAAGACACTTTTCTCCTGCATTGTTTTCACATAACCTTGATTTCTAGAACAATGTGCTCATAAAATATTGTAATATAATATGATTTAATAAGAGTAACCATAGAGTTTGTAGCACGTTCTTCTCCATAGAAAATCTTTTTTGTAAATATTTTTGAAGTGAAACTTCTTTTGGGACGGCGTGAATTGGATTTTATCAAATGAAAATGTGTAACGAAAGAGAGACAACTATAAATGTATTATTTATAGGGCTGTGAGAGAAGGAGATAAAAGACGTTTCTACATAGTTTCCCTATTCCTCATTCTGAATCAATCGCTCTCTCTCTCTCTCTTTCTCTATGTTTACCACTGCCATAGTGTATGAATCTCATTGTCTTACAAATTAACCAAAATACAAAGTTTCACTTACCGCGTGTAAACGCACACTCGATTTTTTTTTGTCTATGCTGAGAACCACAGGGACGTTTATAAAATGCCATTTTTCTTGACAATTTTGTACTGTATACACTGAATTCGTTTCCAACGCTCATAATAGTCGCTTTGAATAGGTATATAGTAATTCTGTCGTAATGTACCGGTTTGTGGCAACACACCAACCACAACTGGTCTAGTGAACTTGCGCTAATAGCATTTACGTATGTACTTTCTATCTAGGAATGCGGCAAAATAATATGAATCTTGCGAGAGGAAGATCTGTATGGTGTGGTTGAGTGGTGCCGGCTCAGAATACTACCACCCCATCTCCTCCTGTGGGTGTCGTAAAAGTCGACTAAGGGATTAGCCGGAGGATGGGCTGCAGCGTCCTTCGAGTACATTAACAACTCAACTGCGGTTAGCAACCCGACTGCCATTCGTAGTGATTATGGCAAAACCCCCCACTGAGCCAACAACACACTCATATCTGTTGTTGTGGTGATCTTTGGGGAAGACCTGTGTCCAGCAGTGGACTTCATTCGGCCGAAATGATGACATAATTGTGGAAATCTATGGGGGAGGCCTTTGTTCAGTAGTGGACGTTGTATAGCCAATATGATGATGATGATGATGATGATGAGAGGATCAAGTCATTCGCCTAGTGGTAAGCGTCACTTTTGTCCATAACAATTGTAATGCTACCCAGAACTACTATGGCGCTCGTAAGAAAGCTCAAGGCCACTCAGCGAGCAATGAAGAGAGCTATACTTAGTATTTCTCTAAAAGATCGAATCAGAAATGAGGAGATCTGTAGAAGAACTAAAGTAGCTGAAAGGATAAGTAAGCTGAAGTGCCAATGGGCAGGGCATATTGCTCGTAGAACTGAAGGCCGTTTGAGCAAAAAGATCTGCAAATCCAAAAATATTTGTATGATCTGCAGGTTGCTCCATGTCTGGAATTTGTGTCTGTAAACGCAACCACGACACGGGAGAAATCCTAACGGGGCAATGAAAATACAAAAAACTGGTCAAGTGCGAGTTGAAATCGCGCGGAGAGGGTTCCGAAATTGCTGATTATATTGTCCATTGTTGGATTTGGGCTTGTACCAATACCTTCCCAAGAACAATTGAAAACTGTGTTTCCCCAGATATTCCAACCGCAAACGTAAGTTTGTACGCACAATATTGAAAGATTTAGCATGTTATTTTAAGACCATAGACTTCTGCACCACTAATCTGGAGACCCTCGAAGTTCCTCAAATACGTATGACGACATTCCGAAAAGCTTGTATTGCGAGGACACATGAAGGGGTTTCTTTTTAAGTACCTGTAACCAAAATTATATCACATGTTAGTGAGATCAATTATATCTTTAACTTTACAAAAACTCAGCCTGGTCGTGGCTATGTACTGTTGCTGCTTTTCATTTTAATTTCATTTTTAACAGGCGCACTTTGTGGTATTTGAAAATTAATTTAATATAACATGTTTGATTTCTATACATACCTTCTTTTTACTCACATCACTCACTGCGGTAGATGTCTTAATTTCTTCGTATTGAGTTATTAAGTACATTTTATACACCCACTACACATTTTTAAACCATAACAATAATAATTTTACACAGCATATTATGTCTTTAGTTCGTACAATATTTGAGACTGCACGTAATGACATATTAGACGGTATTAATCAGTTTCATTATGCAAAACGCACTCATGACTGAGTCAATACACGCACAAATATTCCTTCCTTTATATAAAAATAAAACTACTAATACATTATACCCTTAATCTTAAAAAATCATAAACATTATAATCACGTTTACGTATAATTGTTATCAATAGAGTAAAGCCAAATTTCACTGTCAATTTTAAAATATTTTATTATTTAGCTTTATATTGTACCTATTTTTTTACTGGTTGGCATCCGTATGTCACCATGGGCTCCAGCTGAAAATCAGCGCCGGGCATTACTGCTGCTTGGCATTATGCTGAGCTGGATACCAGTTTGACACGGACATGAGACACACAATGATAGTATGTATTCTTAAGATATAGTTGCATAATTAAATCATAAGGCAAGTCATATTTATTTATATTTAGAACTATGTTAATGTAAACAACATCCTAATGGTGTCACATGTATCTGTAGTCAAATAAATGTATTTTCTTTCTTTCTTTCTTTCTTTCTTATAGGTTTTCCTATAATCTATCTGTCTTATTAATAAACGTGGACTAAATCAAGATTAACTTTACTCCAAGTGTTAAGTCGGTACTAACAAAATTCGGTATTAATAAACATAGAGTAAGGAGGGAGTAGACTAGTCCTACTCTACTCTCGGAATAAAAGTTAATCCTTAGCGCTACATAGTTTAACGACTGATTATGTGTAGACTAGTTGTGTTCTGTGTACATATTTTAGCATTTTGTAATTTATGCCAACTATCCTAATTTACGCACGTTTGTTTCATTAATTCATATGTCTTCCAAGATGGATAGAGATTATAATATTGACGATTTGAGGGTGTTACATGAAAATAATGAGGTTAGAATAAAAATTGTTAGAATACAGATGAAATTTAATAAAATTCGTAAGAATCCATTGAAGGAACTTCCAGAAGCCGAATATATATCTAAGTGCAGATTTTCTCGGTGTACTGTTTTCGTTTTCGTTATTGACACGGTGAAAAATTATTAAACTGGTGATGCAACAGGTGGCTTTATTCCTCCCCATCTGAAAGTTTTGACTGCAATAAGAACACGAGCCCGTGGAGAGGTAAAATTTACAACAATGATTTCGTAGGCCAAAAATCTTCTACTATCTCAGTTTTACCATTTTTATGTTTTGTTATTTCTACTATAATAATGTATGACTCAATTAAAGCGATTCAAGGCGATGCAGGTTTAAGTGGAGTGAGTCATTCAACAATATCTCTTATATGCAAGCTTTCAATAACGTGCGCGTAATCACTGAGCGAAATAATTTCTGTAACAGTAAAAATAAATATCAAAAACAACCACGATACAAATCAAAAACTATATCTATCGACATGCTTTACCATTTCTTCTTCATCCCAATTAACGAAACGACTGCGTTTTTGACTCATATTCTAGGTAGGAATTTCTCCGAAAAGGCAATAACCGTATAATTATCCACACGTCTAACAACCAGCGAGTAGTTAAACTCAAAATATTGACGGGATTTGAATGCCTATTAGTCTGTCACTGTCAATGCCGGCGTTGTCAATTAGCATTCAGTTCATTATGTTCATTCGATTCATTCACTTTTCACTTTAAAACCGAGAGGGTTGCCATTGCGCACGTGTTAAACCCCGGTAAGGAATGTATTGTTAGTTCGAAGTTACTCCATGTTTATTAATAACATTGTAAAAATGAAGTTAATACTTGGTTACTCCGGAATTAACTAGTCCAAGTGTAACATCGGAGTAAGTTAAGAATAAGCCATTTTTATTAATATGACAGTATACGTAAAGAGATATTACCAATATTGTTTTAAGAATTTTAAGCACATTAGTTTCGGGGATAAGGAGGGGGAATGGTAAATTATCATCAATTTTCTTAAATAAATTGAATATAATATATTTTAAAATTATAAAATAAATACATTTGAGACCCTCACAACAAGCCCTTCCATTTCATATGTAACACGGTACCGTTTGCAAAACTTTATTCTTTGATTTTCTATTTCTCCAAAAGGACCCCATATTCAAAATTCATTTATTTACATAACACGTACGTGTTTGGGTCGCAGAAATCCATGTCTAGGCCAAATTCAACTTAATCTGTCTAGTAGATTCGCAGCAAATTGGCTGTGACAGACGGACAGACACACCAGTGATCCTATAAAGGTTCCGCCGTTTTTTCCTTCGGACGTTCGGAACCCAAAAACAAGATGGAAGTGAAGTGGTGGTATATTCTATATCCGAACGCCGCACCGGACAGATTTAACTATTACGAGAAGGAACATGATAGTTTATAGTACCCAGGTTATAGTGGACAGTGAAATCTGCAATACAAATTAGAAGCCTTGTTAATCTATATAGGGTTACTGAGAACCCGACGTATTCCTGTCAGGATGTGATAGAGGATATAAACTGCAACAAACTTGACCCCCATATTATCATATCAGCCAAAGTTCACTGCTGAACAAAGCGACGGCATGGTTGGTGCAGTGGCTGATACAGTCGGCTGCTGCGCACCGGGCCGTGGGTTCAATTCCCGCACGGAACAAATATTTGTATGATCTGCAGGTAGTTGTTCTGGGTCTGGGTGTATTGTCTGTGGAATTTGTGTTTGTAAACGCACCCACGACACAGGAGAAATCCTAGTGCGGGACAACATTAAAAAAAAAAATAGCCCGCCCCTCAGATTACCACTACAAATGGGCACTCTCATCCAACGACTCCCAGCGACCGTCACCAGGTTGTCTGTCCACCTCGTTGTGGTCTTCCAACGCTGCGTTTTCCGATGCACGGTCTCCACTCGAGAATCCTTTTACCCCAATAGCCACCAGTTCTAGGAGTAATGTCCCCCGCCCATTGCTACTTCAATTTACTAATTCTTTCAGCTATGTCAGCAACTTTAGTTCTTCTACGGATCTCCTCATTTCTGATTCGATCTCGTAGAGAAATACCAAGCATAGCTCTTTCCATAGCTCGCTGAGTGACCTTGAGCTTTCTTATGAGGCCCATTGTGAGTGACCACGTCTCTATTCCATATGCCATCACTGGTAACACACACCGGTTAAAGACTTTCGTCTTGAGGCATTGCGGTATTGTGTGATGTCCGGACTCAGAATATAGCAACACTCCATCTTCTCCCGTGGTGGTCGTAAAAGTCGACTAAGGGATTCAACCCTTGAGGGATGGGTAGCAGCGTCCCTTTTGTTGAACAGTAGCCATTCTGTTCTCACCAACCCGCCTGCCAAGCGTGGTGAGTATGGGCAAAATCCCCTCAAAATGACGACCCCCATATGCTTTCATATCGGCCATTTATACGTCCACTGCTGAACAAGGGCCTCCCCCATAGATTTTCACAGCTGTGTCATCAATTTGGGGGGTATTTGCCAATACTCACCACGCTTAGCAGGCGGGTTGGTGAGCGCAGTATGGTTAGCGTTTCACAGAAGGGACGCTGCTGCCCATCCCTCTGGTTTAGATTCCCTTAGTCGCCTTTTACGACATCCACGGGAGGAGATGGAGTGGTGCTATATTCTTAATCCGGACACCACACGGACAGGGACACCACAGAAATTTTTGATATTCTTAAGTTTCCCTGTTATATCCAAAATTCTAAATTAAGTTCAAATAAAATAAATAATGCTACGTAATTAATGGGTTTCATTTAAATTTATTTTCATTGTTAGCACTGCTACTAACGAATGCTACTATAAAAAGTAAAAAACAAAATGTAGCAAAAAGTCTTATAATTAATAAAATAAAATATTAATCGCCGTGAAGTAAAACACGTACATTTTTATTCATATAACAATTTACATATACTTGTGAATAGACAGACTTTAGCTGTCGCTATCCCAGACGTAGACGTGGAGAAGAACGGGCAAACTGGTTATTCTTTTTAAATCATTTTACGTTTTAATATTATGAATACATTATTCTCGAAATAAAGCTTTAACGACGTAGGTAGCATTTAATTTTCTTGGTCGATCACCGGCTGTGTCGGCTTTGTTGGCAGAGCACGAAAACTGGAATGCAGTGGTCTCCTTCTGTGAGAGATTCGTGCTTCAGAAGGAGACCGTAGAGCGGGATCGGCAGAGGGCCGATCCTGCTCGAAGAAGGAGACGGCATTGGGGTAACAACCGCCCTGGCGCCTTGTTCCTATACGCCTGAAACCCCCTGCCGTCGATATAAGACATGGGGCCGGGTTTACGGGTGCGTAGATTGGGGAATCTGCGTGCCCACACCGAGCGAGCCAAGACAAGACGGTGGCGCGCATGTGGTCACGCGCTACCGTGTGCGCAACATAGCAAAGCGCACAGGGACGCTTCGGGGGATCCTTTACAATCACCCACCGGTGGGCAGCTCTAGTGTGATCACCGATCATCGGTTTGAGCCGGAGTATGCCCCTTCATCCTTCCTCGAGGCGGAGGAAGTTCATGACGGAATTCCACTGGGACCAATAAAAAAATGTAGCGTTTAAGTTAGCACACAGTCAAAAGAACTAAACGCCTACAACATGCATGATCAGTTTGGAGTAAGTTTTGTCGGCCTATTAAAAATGTAACCACGACCAACACGGATCTGTCGGTGTCTTGAAGGTCCTGCCAACACCCTTTGAACTAAAGCAGAATACTATATATGCTACCTACGAAAATAGTAGGTACACTTATAGCGATCGCAATTTTTTTTAAACACAAAATACCCTCGCATGTCGCCGTTCGTTTCGGCCGAATGAAGTCCACTGCTGGACACAGGCCTCCCCCAAAAATCACCACAACGACCGATATGGATGTGTTGTGGGCTCATTGGGGGGTTTTGCCATAATCGCCACGCTTGGCAGACGGGTTGGCGATCGCAGTTGAGTTGATAATATACTCGAAGGACGCTGCTGCCCATCCTCTGGCTAATCTCTTAGTCGACTTTTACGACACCCACAAGAGGAGATGGGCTGGTGGTATTCTGAGCCGGCACCACACGGCAGCCACCTCGCATGTCACAACAAGACAATAAATAATACACTTATTTTTTTAAACACATTTGAATTTAAAGTATCCTTTGTATCTTATAACATTATATTTACAGACTTATCGAGACATCACTAATTAACTAAATATCCAGTATGTAGATTTTTTTAGACAATAATTTTTATCGCTTTTTCTAAAGTTCACATGGCATAAATTAAAATAAAATACTTCAGTTTTCCTTCACACAAAATATTCACTCGTCGTGGTTTATATAAAGAATAATTATCAGACGTTTTATAAATGTCTATATAATAGAATGCATCTTATTTAAAATTTTCATAGTTTGTTAGAACATTTTCAGATTCATATTTATATTCTTTATTTCTTTCTATGGATCATAGGTACGTACAGAAAAGCTCTTAAAATATCATAATAATATATCAGCTATGTCCCGCCTCTTAACATACAATAACAATTATACTGTCTTTACTATAATTTTACTATCATCAATTCATTAAAAATAATGAGTATTAAATAGTTCACAATTATTTAAAAAACATTAGACTAATATACACACATTAACAATTAAAGTTTTACCATGTTATTTTAAGAACATGGACTAGTAATAAGTTTTCTTGCAATCTATAGGCAATGAGCTATTATCAGTTTTTTCTTTTCAAAATTTAAAGCTCTGTAGTTTCGGAGATAAGGGGGGGATGGTAAATTTTCGTCTATTTTCTTAAATAACTTTAAAACTATATATCTTAAAATTATAAAATAAATACAGTTGAGACCCTGGCAACAAGCCCTTCCATTTCATATATTACACGGTACAGTTCGCAAAACTTTGTTCTTTAATTTTCTATATTGCCCCCCAAAAGTCACCGTCATATTAAAAATTCATTTATTTACGTTACGTACGTAGTACCAAATTTCAAGTTAATCGGTCCAGAAGATTCGGAGCAAATTGGCCGTGACAGACAGACAGACGGACAGACAGACAAACAGACACACAAGTAATCCTATAAGGGTTCCGCCGTTCTTTCCTTCGGATGTTCGGAACCCTAAAAAGATCTAGAGTAGTGAGCATGTGTTTGACATATTTTTTACATCTGCGAATTTATTTAATCATTGATAAGCTTGTCGAACATGTCGTTGTCTGTCTGTTTGATAGTGATTCACAGAAAATTGTGTTGAAACATTGCATTTGTTTATGCATTAAAAAAAAACATAAGTGATGATGTAACCGAACGACGCACATATTAATCACTTTGACAATGACATTTGCGAACACGTTTGTCAAAAACGTAAAATCTACTTCTGACAACGACTTGGTTTTTTAGAATTTTTTCATTTTTGAGAGATATTTTATGAATATGTAAAGATTTATTAATCTTAATACCGTACGACGTTGCCTTAAACTTGACATTGGCGAAATTGTGGAAGATAATCTACAGAAGCCATAATCTAAGAGAAGAAGAAGACAACGACTTGTCTACGGATTAAGAATATAGCAACACTCACCCGTGGATGTCGTAAAAGGTGACTAAGGGACTCCAGAAACCAGAGTGATAGGCTGCAGCGTCCTTTCTGTGGAACAGTAGCCATACTGCGCTCACCACCTGCCAAGCGTAGCGAGTACTGGCAATTTACCCCAAAATGACGACACAATTGTGGAAATCTATGGGGGAGGTCTTTGTTCAGCAGTGGATATCCTTTGGCTGACATGATCATGAGGACACATTAAAATGTTACTACAGTTCGGTTTCGTTATTCAGGTGGCTGTCGACTGAAACGCCCTAATTTTCTATTAGAGTATATTGAACTCCTAATCGTAGACCGATTCATTGATATTTCGGCTCGTGACGTCAGTAATAATAGCAATATGACACCATATTTAATACCAATAAAATTAAATTTAGCATAACATTTATGTCACATTTAAAATCCATCTATACAAATAAATAAATTTAAAGTGTCTATTATGAATGTCAAAATAACAGCTTTTTATTAAATGCATATGAAAGTATATACGGTACCTACAACAATAAATACATTTTCAATTTTTTGTCTGTCGGTCTGTCTGTCTGTTTGTTCAAGCTAATCTCCGAAACGGCTTGACCGATTTCTTCAGGACTTTCACTGGCAGATAGCTGATGTTATAAGAAATAACTAAGGCTACTATTATTTTAGAAAAACAATTAGGGCTTCGCGCAAAAAAAATGAAACCCATGAAATCCAATATACGAGTATACATTATATGTCAAGTGTCTATACCGAAGTACTCTTAACGGCCGAAATTAATAATGTATCTAATTTCCGCGTTTGAAACATATCTGAGATGTATTCCAATCGTGGATCGATCTCCAACTGCACCCCAATAACAAAAAGCGGCAATCTGATAGTCACTGTTACAATAGATATCTTGAGATATCCGCAAATCTTTTCCCTCTTCACCATTCCGTTTTCATCAAAATACACAAACCTTCACATGATTTATTTATGAATAGCACAGAAAAGCTACTTAGAATCATGTCCCATAAATTGTTTTCCATTACGAATGGTTGAATATTGTATACTATAACCACTTTAACTATTTTCCTTAATAGTTTAACTACGATTTCAAAAACTTAAAAATGATTTGATCTAAATGGAACGTATGTACGACAGATAAAATATGATGGATGAACTCATTATTTTTATAAAGATATATATATTTATAAAGATTTTTTTTATAATTCTTTTTTTGAATTTATATTATTTTAGATAGCTTGTAAATTAATATAGTATTGCATTATTTTTAGTAGGTATAAATAAATATACCTATTTGTTCAATAAATTCAATAAAATAAAGCAGTATAACGGAATACGATATTTTTTTTGTTTGGCTTCTCATTTCTGCCGAAGCCAAAAGAGGCCTCCAGCCAGGTTTAAATTTAATGTAAAAAACTAAGCAATTTTCACTAAAGGCGCCCCCTGCGGGATACGGACCTCGGCTTAGGGCGTTGCTGGGGATAACAAGCTATTGTTTTGGGGACAGCTGGATCGGTAAATAATTTATAATGTATTTAAAACGGGAGGGAGAAGTGCTAACTTGAACGGGAAGGTGACGCGGCGATAGGCCTCCGCGACGTCGGTGAGGCGGGCATCCTCGGTGGCGAGGGCGGTAAAACGGTCGGTTAAAGTAACTATTCACAAATAAATTGAGGTAAAAAAAAAACTAGAAAAGGAATGTTTCATTACGAGATGCTTAACAATCTGTGTCAAGATAGAGATTTTTCGATATTTCGGTAAATTTTGTACTACTGTAAATCCGTAAGATTTTGCTGAACATATATTGTTTTTCTTTGGTAGGTATTGACCCAAGCTCTCACCCCCTGCAGTATGTCGTGCTATTTACTGGGCACCCTGTATACTAATACCACACAAAAGCTTGACTAAAATATATATTAATATACTCTAAAGTATTTATACATAATCCGATTTATTTTAAATTAAACGACAAGTGAAACCGCGGGGCTGTTGTTGTCGTTGTGTTGTGTGTAACTAAAAATAAAGTCAGTAACATGTAGGTATGAATAATTTGAAATACCTATGCTAATTAATCTACAAAAAACTATGACATCAAATACGTTTTTGTTACTTTGTAATTTAGCAATCAATATGTCACTTAGATATTAAAAATGTTTGTAATAAATAATCCAAATCCTAAGCGGATAAATGATTACCAGATTGGATTGATAACATAATCAGCCCAGTATTGTCCCACTGCAGAGTAACATATATTTTGTCATTGATTTTTAAGGATGTATTTGGGTATATTTTGAGATTGCATTATTAATGTTTTACAGTAATTGGCACTGGTGGGAATGAATGATTATAATTTTGTTGATATTATTTGTTGGCTTTTGTTTTTGTTATTGGGGTAGATTTTATGTAATTTGAGTAGGTAACTATTATATAATATGGTATTGTAAGTTTGTCGAAATTACCGTTTATAAATTTTATGTTGTTTATTTTATTTCATTACACACACACACACACTCTTAAATATTGTTGTGATGTGCAATGTGTGTGTACAAATTTCAAGAAAAAGATTGTATTTATTTAAGTGCATTCGAATGCATTGGTTTTAGATTCGAGCGTATGGCACCGGTGGGTTACAGCTGAAAACCAGCGTTAGGTGGTCAGTACCACTGCCACCTAACATTATGCCGGCTGTTGGCCCTTTGGCACTATAATTTTGTCACTGTGCACGATATGTGTTGCCTTTTAGTTAGTTTTATGATTTTAATATTTAAGTTTATTTTTATTTTGTATATTGTCTGTGCCAATAAAATAATTTTTCTTTCTTTCTTTCTTTCTTTCAGAGCACAGGCCTTTTCTCACGATGAGAAAGGTTTGGCCTTAGTCCACCACGCTGGCCTAGTGAGGGTTGGCAGACTTAATACACCATCGAGAACTTTTTGGAAGTATGCGAGTGTATCAGGTGTGGAGGTTTCCTCACGATGTTTTCCTTCACCGTTAACGCCAGTAATAATCAAATTCTGATCCGCAAATGATTCAGAAAAGTCAGAGCTGCAGGCCGGGATCGAACTCAGACCCTCCTGTAAGGAAGGCAAGCGTTCAACCACTAGGCTATCACCACAGTTTGTATTATAAAGTTTCTTATAACTGTAAGTATTTTTATTTTGTGCTGTAAGAAGCAATTTTGCGGTATTGAAGTGGCCCTTGAGTCCCCAGCAGCACCTTAACCGACTGTGATAATTTAGGTTCAGTTTAATTTGATATCCAATCAGCATTTTTAATTTTCCGTCTGTATTTTAGTAAAACAATTTGGTGAGCTTGAAATAAGAAAAACATTTGAAATTCGAAACTCAAAAATTGTTACTTACATTTAAAAGACACGTAGGTAATTGAATAAGCTGTAATCATATTTTATATGGCGCAGACTTTTTTCCTCCTGTAAAGTTATCCCTTTCGCGGACATGAGGTTTTCATTCGGAGGCGACGTATGTCTAAAACGCACTATTACTCCTAATTTATTGTGTGCCTTAATGCGTCATGTTATACCTGGTTTTGGCATCAATTTAATTTATTTAGAGTTCATTTATTTTACTTGGAATTTTGTATTTGTTTTGGTGAGATCAATTAAAAAAGGGTTTGGACACAAAAAATGACAAATAATAAGTGCTTTGTTTCAAAACTTAACACTTTTTATGATTAATTATGAACGATATGCGAACGTCCTTTTATATACCGGACTAAAACCAACGGAGGGGCTATCTTCGGCACCGAAGAGGGGCTCCAGGAACTCGCAAACAGTCACACCAGAGCCGAGAACGAAGGTGATTGTAAACAGGCCGCTTACAATCACGCAGCTTTTTTTTACACTTTCCTGGAAGTGTGGTTGCTTAACCTATCGTTTCCGGCGAAGCCAAAAGGCCTCCAGCTAGGCTTAAAATTAATATTAGAATCTAAGCAACTTGTTCTAAGGGCGCCCCCTGCGGGACACGGACCTCGGCTTATGGCGTTGCTGGGGATAACAAGCTATTGTTTTTGGGGACAGCTGGATCGGTATGCCACCCCAAGTTTTTTTTTTGAATTTTTTGTTGTGCTTCTCACTTACATTTCTGGGAAATGTGGTAGCTTAACCGGTCATTTCAAAAGAGGCCTCCAGCCAGCCCAAGCACATCTCGGAGAGATTGTAAACGCTCCGCTGAGCTGCACACATGTGACCATATACGCGCACGCACGTTCATCATTCTGGGCGCCCGATACGTGCGAAGATCTACCTGATGGTAAGTAGGAATATTACCCGTGTACATCAGTAATCTAGTGATTAACCTGAGGCTTAAGCCCCAATGAAGGTCAAAGGCCTGACTTAAACAAAAAATAATATATTAAACTAAATTAGTACAGCCAAAACGTTTAGCTAAACTCAATCTCGGCCATTTCGGATTCATGTGTCAGAATTTGATTATCACTTGCGTTAACGGTGAAGGAAAACATCGTGAGGAAACCTGCACACCTAAGAGGGATCCAAAATGTTCTCAATGGTGTGTGTAGTCCGCTAACCCAAACCAAGCGAGCGTGGTGGACTTAGTAAGGCCTAACAGCACGGTTGGTGCAGTGGCTGATACAGTCGACTGCTACGCTCCAGGTCGTGGGTTCGATTCGCGCGCGGAACAAATATTTGTATGATCTGCAGGTAGTTGTTCCGGGTCTGGGTGTATTATACGTGGAATTCATGTTTGTAAAGGCACCGACGACACAGGAGAAAACCTAGTATGGACAAAGTTAAACATAAAAACAATACTTTCGCACCGTGCCCAGCAGTGGGACAGTAATGGGCTGGTTATTACTATTTGAAATATTTGGCCCGACAGAGAAGAGGTGGCATTAATCGCCATGGATATTCTTTTGAATAAAACTGATAGTACTCATGTAAAAAATGTCGGCCGTGTCTTGCCAACAAGTTTACAGCGTCTGGCAATATTTCATCATTTACGACGTGTTTCTTGCGACATGGCCACACCAATGGACCGTGCCTTTCTTATTATTTTTAAGTTATGTCATTATTTATGAAGCTATGTCGGCGGAGCTGGTGACTGCGGATGTTAAGGTCGACTTGGACAGAGCGGCATAAGAATTTTGCAATCCCCAGTTCCTATATTTTACCATCAGTTGTTGGTTGAAATTTCGTGTTCATGAGTATGGTTGACCTTCAGAAGATCTTCGGAGATCTTGGGGATCGAGATGCTAATGCATTCGTTTCGCAGTTCAGATATCAGTAAGGAGTTTACAGTTAACGTCAAACTTTAAAAAAACGGTTGGTGCAGTGGCTGATACAGTCGGCTAATGCGGTAAATCTATACGTAGCAATGATGCTTTTTGCAAATAAAAAGAAAAAACAACAACTAAGTACCTTTATTTTATACATATTCAAAATTAACTTAAATAATTCATGTTTCCGTTTGCATAAAAAGCGCAATTCACCACGTAAAAAATGTAGGCTTAGGTACTAGGATTTCTCCTGTGTCATGGGTGCGTTTACAGACACAAATTCCACACACAATACACCCAGACCCGGAACAACTACCTGCAGATCGTACAAATATTTGTTCCGTGCGGGAATCGAACCCACGACCCGGTGCGCAGCAGCCGACTGTATCAGCCACTGCACCAATCGTGCCGTCCCACAATGAAGCATATTCGATCGATATTCTTCCCAACCTTACCCGCAAGTTAATTTACTCACGACACAGGAGAAATCGTAGCGTTAGTAGGCAACGTTTAAAAAAAAAAACAGAAAAAAAAATTTTGTTTAGCAAATGGTATGGTAGAATTTGTCATTGGTAAACAAAACGAATCGTTCTTTTGATTTAGGATCAGAACAGAGATTGGTTGAAACACTCTTGAAAAAGGTTTATATCTATTGTTGGTGAACACTTGATCGAATGGCTAACAATCAGAACAACTTTAAAATTAAATTACGAAACTACCTTTTCAAAAAGACGTCTGCAGATTCATCTCTACTCTGATTCTATTTATTTCTTTCTCATCTGTGTCTATTTATTATATAATATGTATGTATGTGTTTATTTCATATATATAAATATATTTTTATACATGTAATGTTTATGTACGTCTATGTATTTGTGTAATATTGACTTGACGGCACGGTTGGTGCAGTGGCTGATACAGTCGACTGCTGCGCTCCGGGTCGTGGGTTCGATTCCCGCACGGAACAAATATTTGTATGATCTGCAGGTAGTTGTTCCGGGTCTGGGTGTATTGTATGTGGAATTTATGTCTGTAAACGCACCCACGACACAGGAAAAATCCTAGTGTGGGGCAACGTTTTAAAAAAAAAAAAAAAACACAAAAAAAAAAATGTCTTCGCATCTATACCTTTCTTTCATATTTTGTTGGTGCATCTACCTTATTGTTCTCTGCATCAACCAAAGGTCGTCTGGCAGAAAATGCCTACGGCATTAAGACCGCCTTTGTACACTAGTGTGCATTAAGTATAAATAAATAAATAAGAGTAAATTGTAAATACTTTGCAAAATTTTTATTCATCATATATTTCTAGCTCGGCGGGCTGGCGCTGCCACTGCAGACTCAAACGCAATACGCTTACGTATTTGCCAGTAACACATGTATTTGACGACAATAAATCACAATAAATAATGTAAAAAAATAAACTTGTATCGAATAAAAAAATCACTTGGCACATCCATGCCACTAAATATATATGTAAATATTCAAACCAACGAAGTTATATGGTGTTTGTTTTCCATAACCGCCTAAAAACCTACCGACATCATTTACATTGGTTTTACATCAATAATTCTAACATGTTTTTATATAAATCAGCATACGGTATTAACACAATAAAAAACCCCAATTCTTACAATAAATAACGCATGTATCAAAATCGTTTGAGCGACTTATGACGTTGAAGTAGGGTGACCAAAACAGTTTTCTCATTTTAAAGGACAGTCTAAATATGAGATTCAGAGTTGAAAAAAAGGACACCCCATTATTACATAGATTTTTATTGAAAATCTCAATCTGTACAGTGGCCATTTCGGCCATAGTAAGTCAGGCCCACTTTGACAAGTCGACGGACAAGAGTGATAATACAATCAAAAGGATTATTATTTTCCGAACAGCTAAAATATAAAACAGCTACTTTTATTAGGCACATAATAAAATTAACTGGATGCGTATTAATATTTTGGCGCCACTAAGTTAAGTAAAAAGGGCAGCGAAAACTACGTAATGAAGAACGTATGCATTCAAATTTAAGTTGTCTATTAAAAATAATGATTTGCCTCTAATATAGTAAACGGGATGACTTCATTAATTTTTTACATTTGCCTTCCCTCGCTAGGATGTGACCGCTTTACAGTCATCCCCTTCGTGACGTGCCTAAAGACGTGGTACTAATGGGCAGCTCAAGTGGAATCTTACGCGGCCCCGGAGCCACTCTTCGGTGCCGAAGATGACCGCTCTAGTGGTTTTAGCCAGTAGGAGTCCGGTATGCCACTTCGCCCTACCTCGGGGTGGAGGAACTTCATGATGAATTTCCACTGGAACCCAATAAAAAAATAAAAAGGTTATGGTGTGGCTGGGATGGCCCTTTGGAAAAACGATTCTGAAGTACACATAGATCTAACTTCTAACTAACGATAAGTAAGTGAATTTAAAATATCTTCATTTAAAATTACAAACTTCTAAAAATAAATCAAATCTTGCTGATTGTCAAGTTTGTTATTACAAATCAAAGAAGCAGCTTCAACATTTTCAATAGACAAACAGTGGTGCTACAAAAAGCTCTTCGTGCGCTTTAGATATAGGGTTTAAAACTCAGGTTACAAACAATACACTGTCGCGTATTGGTTTCACCAACATGGCCGAATAATAGCTGAAAAGCGGAACGTGTCGTAAAATACGCGATATCAGGTCACCCTAATATGAAGCCATACATAAATACATACAAGTATTTTATTATATTAATATATGTTTGTACGTTTTCTGAATAAGTAATTAACATAATATAATTTTATCCAAAATCTTTAGATCACATAAATGTTCGGGTCAGTTTTCAGTCTCAGCAAAATGGAATAGAATTAATTCAATTTTATTTTATTAGAGTTAAATCAGCGTGATTCCGAGATAAGACAAAAATAAAGATAAAAGAAAGAAATAATTTATTTTGGCTTTGCATTACATTCAATTGGCATAAATCAATAATAAAATATAAACTAAAAGTAATAAAATAATCATAAAATAATAGTTATTACAAATTAACATTATAAATTAACAAAAAATACAATGACATTATTAAAATAAATTTTAATTTTATTCATTTAAACCTTTTGCAGGCACTTATGAATAGTGCAGACTTTAGTTGCCGCGTTCCAAAGTGTAGATTTCCTATGGAGAAGAAACGGGAAGAAACTCCACGGTTACTCTTTTATATCATAATACAATAGTTCATACATTAGATTATGTGAAGACAATGTAGGAGAAAAGAGAGTATACTACGTAACAAGTCTATACTAAACAAGCCTGATTGTATTCACGTTCACGAGCATGACGCACCATCATTCATTGATCATTTGATGACTTCAATTCAATTTATCTATACAAATAAATAAAATTGAAGTGTCTGTTTGTAATGTCAAAATAAAAGCTTTTTATTAAATGCATATGAAAGTATGTACGTTACATATAACAAAAACACTATTTTTAAATTTTTTGTCTGTCTGTCTGTCCGTCTGTCTGTCTGTTTGTTCCGGGTAATCTCCGAAACGGCTGGACCGATTTGGACGGGACCTCCACTGGCAGATAGCTGATGTTATAAGGAATAACTTAGGTTACTTTTATTTTAGAAAAATAATTAGGGTTCCGCGTAAAAAATAAAACCCTTGAAATCCAATATATATTCTATATCAAGTGTCTATTTCGAAGTACTCTAAATTTCTTTTAAATAAAACGCGGGTGAAACCGCGGGTCCCAGCTAGTTGTAAATAAATTCAGTTCCTTACAGTTCAATTAAAATATTTACGTTCAGTGATTAGGTTCAAAAGGATCAAGAAAAATATATATTCCTTTCATTCGGTCCTTTGCAATCATTCGATTTGTCCGATTATGCTACGACGTATCATTTGAAGCTACTGGGGTATCCTTCGGCTTAGACTGGTTCCTTGGGGGTCGCGGGCGCGCAGAGGGGAGTCTGCGTGCTCACACCGAGCGATCCCCGGGAAGATAGTGGCCGCACGCGGTCACGTGGCGCCGTGTGCTTAGCACAGCGCGCAGCGAGGCTTGGGGGATCCTTTACGATCCTCCCCGAGAAGTGCCTGGGGGGCGACCTTTTTACTGTTGCCTTCCCTCCACTAGAGGGGTTGACCATCGTAGATTTCTACAGTTGTGACATTTTGGGGAGGATTTGCCTCAAAAACTGATGAATATTGAAAAAAAATTTACTACTGTTTTGGAGCTTCAAAGCAAAATAAACCTTAAAAACAACCCAGGGTGGACATCGTTATCCTTTACAATCCTGTATGTCGCTGTAAGTTTCTAGTTTTTTATGGTGGCAATGTAGGCGTCGCCACAGTCCGTGTGGTGTCCGGATTAAGAATATAGCACCACTCCATCTCCTCTCGTTGGTGTCATCAAAGGTGCCTGAGACTCTAAACCAGAGGGATGGGCTGCAGCGTCTCTTCTGTGGGACAGCAGCCATACTGCGCTCACCAACCCGCCTGCCAACGTGGTGAGTACTGGCAAATACCCCCTAAATGATGACACAATTGTGGAAATCTATGGGGGAGGCCTTTGTTCAGCAGTGGACGTACTTTGGCTGATATGATGATGAATCACGTAGAACACGCTCGAATCTTAAACCTTTGGTTTATCATTTAGTAGGTTAGTTCGGTTATTAAACTTTCAGACTACTGAAGGCCTTGTTCGACTACTTATGATGCAAGTTAATTACATACCACATAGGTGATAATTGCATGTAATGACTACATAATTGATAAAGTAAAAAACTATACGAGCTTAGTTCATATTGAAAGACTAATTAGCGCGTTTAATTAATAGTAATAACATCAAATACAAAACAATGACTAAGGTAGATAATGTTTATTAAAAAATAAACTATTTATTAATCTGCGAAGTAAACGGTGGGGTAAATCCGTGTGGTGTCCGGATTAAGAATATAGCACCACTCCATCTCATCCCGTGGATGTCGTAAAAGGCGACTAAGGGAATCTAAACCAGAGGGATGGGCAGCAGCGTCCCTTCTGTGAAACGGTGGCCATACTGCGCTTACCAACCCGCTTGCCTAGCGTGGTGAGTATTGGCAAATTCCCCCCAAAATGATGACACAATGGAAATCTATGGGGGAGGCCTTTGTTCAGCAGTGGACGTATAAATGGCCGATATGATGAAACGGTGGGGACCCTTTTTTATTTGTCTCCAGTGAATTTGATCATGGACTTCCTCCGCCCCGGGGAAAGCCACAAAGGGGCATGCCGGACTCCTACCGGCTAAAACCACTGGAGCGTTCATCTTCGGCATCGAAGGGGGGCACCAGGTCGTCGTTAGCCACCAATTGGTGCCACACCTTTAGGAACATCTCAGAGAGGGTGACTGTAAAGCGGTCACCCCCTCTAGCGGAGGGAAGGCAATTGTAAAAATGCTCCCCGGGCACTTCTCAGGGAGGACTGTAAAGGACTTAGGTTATTTTTAAGGTTTATTTTGCTTTGAAGCTCCAAAACATTTTTTTTTTCACTTAATGTATAAATCAGTTTTGGAGGCAAATTCTCGCCAAAACTATGACACAACTGTAGAAATCTATGGGGGAGGCCTTTGTTCAGCAGTAGATATTACATGGCCGATATGATGAGGTAATAAATTATAATTTTGGAACTCTAAGCTAGGCGCTGTTAGTGCGCACGAAGCCTTACTGCGCCATTTGAGCATATTTCCGACTAATGTAGACAGACAAATACATTTTAAAATCCAAACAAAAGCCTTCGGAGTTTGCTCGTTCCGACTACACCGGAAGTATTTCTATATATGTATACAAAAAAACATTTAACTATATCTAAAAAAGATCTACCTATTTATATTTTAGAAGGAAGACTGCTTACACCGCTGCTATTCGCGAGTATGATGAAGTATCTAAGGTTTTATTTACAATCAATTGTCATTTTTAAGGTTTCGAACATCTGAAGGAAAAAACAGCGAAACCTAAGACATTATTATTTCAAATAAGAACATCAGTTAATTAACAGGGGTCGATTTTTAGACCTCGTCGACACTCAAAATCAGTTTTCGTTTATGTCGACCCCTGGGACCATTTTGGGAAGCCGTGCTTTAGACATTACTGTGCTCCAGTTAGAAGGGCACTGTAGTTAGTGACATTACTGGGCATAAGAGACTAAATAACTTTATACCTCGAGGAGACGAGCGCAGTGTGGTGCAGCAGGAGTAGTCCTGGGTAGCAGTACAATTGATAGGAGCAGGAATGACACTTACTACCAGACCAATAACTTGCTTCACTCATCACTAAGTCTACACTACTCGTAATATTACAAAGAGGAAAGATTTGTATTTTTGTATGTTTGTTACGAATAAACTCAAAAACTACTGGGCCGATTTCCAAAATTCTTTCACCATTAGAAAGCTACATTATCTTTGAGTGACATAGGCTATGTTCATAACTAGAAAAGTTAGGGATCTCTACTAAAACTTCAATAATGTAAATCAAGTTGCAAAAAAATTCGCCATAAAATGTCTTGCATCACATGCGCTGCGGAAACCATTCATGATAGAACAAAAAAAAAATCTAGAATATTAAAGAACATGTCAATATCTACAAAAAAACTTCGCGATACCATATGTCCAACTATTGTACTTATGTAGCTATAACTTCTTTTTTATAATTTCGGCCGAATGAAGTCCACTGCTGGACACAGGCCTCCCCCAAAGATCACCACAACTACCGATATGGATGTGTTGTGGGCTCTTTGCCATATTCGCCACGCTTGGCAGGCGAGTTGGCGATCGCAGTTGAGTTGTTAATGTACTCGAAGGACGCTGCTGCCCATCCTCCGGCTAATCCCTTAGTCGACTTTTACGACACCCATGGGAGGAGATGGGGTGGTGGCATTCTGAGCCGGCACCACACGGCTAGCCGGCACACACCACACTACATTTTAATAGTTGATAGATATGCCGGCCAAAATCAGACCATGTTTACATTTACTCTACGTTTATTACAAAATGTTTAAAAAATAAATGTCCACCATTGCGACGCCGGGACGGGCCGCTAGTTATATATAAAAAAATTGTGTGCATCTTTTAAAAAATCATTAGGAAATAAAGCCTTGAACGGAGTAAGGTTCAAATGTACATATCGGTTTTGTAACGTTATAACAGATATAACCTGTCTATGTCCATGCATAACTAAGTTACGAAATACATACATACGTTCATACAATTATGATATCTGGGGGCACGGTAGGGTTGCCCCGAATGTCCCGACATTTCCCGACAGTTCATTGGATGAGAACTTGCAACTGTGTATATTAGTGTGCTTTTATGAAGAATGGTAGTGGGAAACTGGATTTCTAGGCTCGCATACATTTTAATCTACATGGCATATCTCCTTTCTTCCAATATCTTTGCTTCACTCCGACTGAACGGAACTTTACCAAATTAGTGTAATTGTCAACAAAAATGAAATAAGCACGGCAGAGAGTCATCAACAGATTAGTGACAGATTAGACAATGCTAGTGCTACTGTAGCAGAAGAAGAAAACATTTAGTATAGAATAAGAAAGATAACGAAAGCGGTAGGGGTATATGGAAGCATACGACAGCGGAGCGAACGACAAGCTCTGTGCGTCGAGGTTTGTACATCATTGATTTATTTCATTTGTTGTGTATGACCAATGATATTATATATTAAAAGAAGTAGATATGTTACATGCGCGCCAAAAGTAAGAACCAAAACTCCCCCAATTGTAGCACCTTGCATCAGTTCGCCCAAGACAGGACAACGAGCACACACTGTTACAATATATATTGTTTTATTAATTAAGTAATAACAATGCCGGCGTGCGTATAGAAAATGCACAAACTATCAAGTATAAATAAATAAAGAACAAGAGATTTCATGCCTGTATAAAATATTTTAATAAAAATACTACTCAAAATATCTGTAGAATAATATTCTCGAACAAAACACAGGCCAAGCAAAGAAAAGAGACAACACATACATTCTATCACAGGTGCGACAACGACATCGAGTACACGTGTTGTCATTGTAGATATCTCTTTTACTCTCGTAGTCTTTGGACCTTACAGTTTAGTTTTATACCTACATACATACAGCGAGACTGAGTTTTGCACGCCATTTAATATGGACGTAACATATCTATGGTATAATATCATTGTGTATAACTCTAACCTATTTGTTGTTGTTGTTTTACATACTACTTTTTTTATTAGATCGAGCAATCACAACCACAGACCCATTTAACTTTGTAAAATGGATTATCAGAGATTCGTTTCTTACGGACTGATAAGTTTTATTTAAAATCTGTGCTACTACTTTTTACATTTCTGTTTTTATGATGTTATATATTATTTTGGCCGAAGAAAGTCTAGTTCTAAGTACTGTGTGTTAATTGCGCGTTGCTATAAAAACTTTTTTTTCTTTCTAGGTTAACAGACTTTCTATTGTGTCAAATTATTAACCTATGTCATGCGTGAAACTCATAGTTTGCCAAAACTGTACAGTTTTTTTTTATCTAATGTTAATTTTAATAATAACAATAAAAAAGTTGTCGAGTATGAGTTCACACGCGGTAGAAGTGAAACTTTGTAATCTGGTTAATTTGTAAGAGAATGAGATGAATACACTATGGAGGTGGTAAACAGAAAGAGAGAGTGATTGATCGACAATAGGGAATAGGGGAACTATAAAGAAACGTGTTTTATCTCATTCTCTCACAGCCTAAACCCTATAACTACATTTAAAGTTGTCTCTCTTTCGTTACATATTTTCGTTACATAAAATCCAATTCGCACCGTCCCAAAAAAAGTTTAATTTCAAAAGTACTAACTAACTCCCAAAATCCCGACATTTTGAAATTTTGCCCAGATTTTGTAGTTTGCCCATCTGGCAGCCCTAGGGCACTGAATGCGATGCCCTAGGGCTGCCAGATGAACAAATTCTAAGGCAAATTGCCTTCGACTAGTCGAGTGATTTTCCGTGTGCCGTCCGAGGGGCTTATTCAGTCGCAGACGGTTAGTGACAGGCTTAAACTGCGCAGACGCCGCTGTCAAACTTCCTATCGGTAGTAATACCGTACTGTACCGTAAATACTTAAGTATTTGCCGATAGTGATTAAACAGGCGAAGATCTCTCACGCACACTCTGTCGGACGATCAACTTTTTTTATGATTTCTGCTTCATGGCAATCTGTTTTCCAACAATAAGCCACTTCTTTGTTTGATTTCTCAGTTAATGTTTTCCTCAAGAGCCATACTTGTATGAAAATTCTTTTCACACGACTCTCTTGATGTCAAGTGGTAAATCTTTTATGTGGGCTCAGTATGTCACTTCTTTTTAGCCGGGTATGCTGTATAGCGTTTTCTCCACTCAGAGCGTGTGCCAGTTTGTTTACATGGATGGTCAGTTTCTCCTGATATTGTCAGGCTGTTTTGAGCTATTTCTTGCCCAACTGTTTTTAGGCCGAGGTCGAGGTATATGTATCTATTGCTTATACAATGAGGGATGCTTAACATTGTTCTCAGAGCTTTGGTCTGGAATCTCTCCAGGATATCTATATTACTGTTGCTGGCCGTTCCCCACAGTTGTATTCCGTAAGTCCAGATTGGTTTTATGGTAGTTTTGTACACTAGCATCTTGCTGTTAGGATTTAGTTGTGATTGGCGTTCCAATAACCAGTTCAGTGACCGCAGCTTTCCATCTAGTTGTTTGCGCTTTGTCCAAATATGTTTTGCCATGTAAGTTTCCTGTCTAGGTGCATCCCCAAGTATTTTGCGTTATTATCTTGAGGGATAACTTTGCAACTTTGCGTTACATGTTTCTCTCCTAAGTGTGAATGTTACATGTACCGATTTGCTCTCATTGGCTTTTATTCTCCAACGCCTCAGCCACATCTCAACTTCTGTCAGGTGGTTTTGCAACTGTGTTGATGCCGTTTCTGGGTTGCTATGAGCGGATAGTAGCGCCGTGTCATCAGCGTATGTCGCAGTCGTGGTGTAGTCAGTTATTGGGATATCTGCTGTATAAATGAGGTATAGTATAGGGCCCAAGGTACTGCCCTGAAAGACACCTGCTTTTATTTCTTGTACTTCTGAGAGATCATCGCTGGACGATCAACTAGCTAACAATTTCATCCTTGCCTTTCTATTTCAGGCAATTTGCCACCGGCGGGCTGATTACCTAAGCCGCAGACGCTTTGCAACAGGCGTGAATTGCTCCAACGCCGCTGTCAAACGTAAATTTGGTATTACCTATTTACCGATAGCGACTAAACAGGCGAAGATCTCTGTCGCACCTCTGTCGGACAATCAATGAACTAAAACTTTCATTATTTTTAGTTCCTCTGGTGGCTACTTTATCGCTAGTGGCGCTAGTAACTATGCACCCTCCACAAGTAGATACAGGCGGGCAATGCCTTACGTAATATCCATGTTTTTACACTTTGCCGCCGGTGGATCCTTGGCTGCGCGACAGCTGCTATCGCATCTGCTGTTGCTGTTTTTAGCTAACCAGGGTGCCGATTAAGAATATAGCACCATTCCATCTCCTTCCGCGGGTGTCGTAAAAGGCGACTAACGGCTGAAATGAATAATCAATCTAATTACAAATTTTTTTTATAAGTTGCCCTCTGTATCGTGTGTGCGTTTACAGACACAAATTCCACACACAATACACCCAGACCCGGAACAACTACCTGCAGATCGTACAAATATTTGTTCCGTGCGGGAATCGAACCCACGACCCGGTGCCCAGCAGCCGACTATATCAGCCACTGCACCAACCGTGCCGTCTTTGGATTCGGGATATCACCACAAATACCAGGTTTATGCTGTGCTCATTGGGGGGTACACGCTTAGCAGGGGGTTGCTGACCGCACTTGAGTTGTAATGTACTCGAAGCGCGATGATGCTAATCTCCAGCTACTACCATTGCCACCTCCCACGGAACTAGATGGGGTGGTCCTATTCTTAGCCGGCAATACAGAATCTTATTACACGATTACGAATACATTGGTATAGATGATATATGTCGTAACTGAATTTATTGGGTAATACAATGATTTACTACTATCGATGTTTTTAAAATTATAATAGTTTTGGCTCTAAAGGACTCGAATCCAGAGCCGTTAAAATATTACAATAAAAAAAGAATTCTTCTTCTTCTCGTAGATTATGGCTTCTGTAGAGTATCTTCCACAATTTCGCCAATGTCAAGTAAAAGGCAACGTCGTACGTTGTTTAGAATAGTGGATCTTTACATATTCATAAAATATTTGTCAAAATAAAAAACATCTAGTAAAAATGTAAAAAGCTGTCTTTTTAAAAAAAGAATTCATGCTAAACAAATAACAAAACGAAATATGACAGCTAATGTCATCGAATATTCATTGATTATTTATTCTTATTCATTTCGACACCTAGTTGAAATGTTATTTGGATGGATACAGAAGATATTTCAAATTTTAGCGTTTTATTTTGGCGGACAGGTGTGAATTTAATACAATATAGTTGAATACTTTATCACTGATGTACATGTGACGCACGTATTCATATCTTCTAGAAAATTGTTTTATTTTATTAATGTTATTGTTTTCTCCGTGAGGTGTCCGAATTAAGAATCTAGCACCACTCCATCTTCTCCCGTGGAGTGGCGTAAAAGGCGACTAAGGGACCCCAAACCAGAGGGATGGGCTGCGCCCACCAACCCGCCTGCCAAGCTTGGTGAGTACTGGCCAATTCCCCCCAATATGATGACACAGTTGCGGAAATCTATGGGGGAGGCCTTTGTTCGGTAGTGGACGTTGTATGGCCGATATGATGATAATGATTGTTTTCAAAAATAATATCAGCTTAGAACCGTTTCACTGCAAGGCAAATGCCTCGCAGTTAATTACTTGGCTTACTCTGCGCGTTAGGTAGCTGTACTAATAACCGCTTGCTGTTGAAGCGGTTATTAATAAAATAAATTAGACCAGCAGTCCCTTACTGATTTGTCGTTATTCTAGTAACGCCCTAAGCCGAGGTTCGTGTCCCGCAGGTGATGCCCTTAGGTACAGTTATTTAGTTTTAAAATATAAGCCTGGCTGAAGGATATTTCAATCGGAACAACTTTAAAACGAAATTACGAAAATACCTTTTCAAAAAGACGTCAGCAGATTAATCTCAACTCTGATGTTTATTTATTTCTCATCTGTATATATATATTTTTTTATATAATATGTATATATATGTTTATTTCGTATATATATATATATATTTATACATGTAATGTTTATGTACGTTTATGTATTTGTATAATATGTCTTCGCATTTATACCTTTCTTTCATATGTTGTCAGTGCATCTACCTTATTGTTCTCTGCATCACCCAAAGGTCGTCTGGCAGAAAATGCCTACGGCATTAAGACCGCCTTTGTACACTAGTGTACATTAAGTATAAATAAATAAATAAATAAATAAATATTTCTCTTCGAAAAATAGTCCGGTTGAGCATCCATATCTCTCTCTCGAGATATATGCGAGAAGACGTGCATTAAAAACCGTCCAAGGACAGACCGCGCCAAGCGTTGCTTAACCTTGACCATAGTTTACCGATCACTGAGTGCAACTGGCTATGAGCGCCTCCAATTTGTTTTACAATTTATAAGTAAACCAAAAACTTCATTTAATTAATACTAAAATAAAGCAGCCAAATTGTTTGAAATTATAGTGACAATCTCGTATTATAATGTTTCCGACACGGATTCCAAAGATAGATTAAAGTGTAAAGGCGAGCTTGCTACGCCAAAGAAACTAAGGGTGAGATTCAGAAACGAGTCTAAGCTAAGTTTACGCTTCCATCTGTCAAAATTAGGGGCGTAAGTAGTGCATTTTGACATATGGAAGCATAAGTTCACGCTTAGACTCGTTTCTGAATCTCATCCTAACAGTACATGTTATAGTGCGCGCAGTCTAACTCTGCCTCTCTGAAGTAAGCAACAAGTGGTTGCGCAGTAGTCGCTTTTTAGGTCTAAATCGAAAACCTTCACGCAGGCTCGGCTAACTTCAGAGAGTCAAAATTATGAGGCGCGTAATACAAGTGAACATGTGAGCAGATAATCGCTGTCCGCTGCAACTTTGTGAACAAAAAGTCGGCGAACAATGTGAGATAACTTTTCATAGAGAACCTTTTTTTTACAATGATATTATACCATAGATATGTTACGTCCATATGAAATGGCGCGCAAAACTCAGTCTCGCTGTATGTGGGTATAAAGCTATAAAACTACACAGCTATGCTGTAAGAAAGAAGATACAAAAACTACGAGAGCAAAAGAGATAGCTATCTAAAATGACAACACGTGTACTCGATGTTTTTATCGCACCTGCGATAGAATATTTGTTGTCTCTTTTCCTTGCTTGGCCTGTGCTTTGTTCGAGAATATTATTCTATAGATAATTTAAATTGTATTTTTATTAAGATATTTAATATAGTCTGTTACTCACGTGTGGTATGAGATCCCTTGTTCTTTATTTATTTTTGCTTGATAGTTTGTGCATTATTTATACGCGCGACGGCATTGTTATTACTTAATTAATAAAACAATACAGATTGTGCTCGTTGTCCTGTCTTCAGCGAACTGATTGCGAGGTGCTACAATTGTGCATGTAACATATCTACTTCTTTTAATATATAATTTCATTGCTTTTTTAAATAAAGTTAGACGTTAAATTTCTCATACAAGAAAAAGATAGCGTGGGAACATGATTAACTACAGTAACAACACAGTGACGTACTCGTATCAGTTTGATAAAAGATCAATGTATTGTGTCTATTCCAATTCATATTATTTATTATGTTTAAAACAAAACAAACTAATTTAAATTCCGGAATACCATCGAAGAACGCGCGATGATTAAAACACACATGCAGATGAGCTTGTAAGGGATGTTTGTGATGTTCCAAAGCAACAGTGGATAAATATCTTCCTTCTCCCCCCAGGTGAACGCGGGGATATAACCCATCCGTCTCGGTTAACATCTAACATGTTTTTGTTCAGCCTAACAGTTAGGTTAGGTTAGCCGTGCCGTAGGCTCTGGAGTTGCGGCGACGCCCTGGATGCATCGCCGTATGTGACTGGTAGGCCAAAGTGTGCCAACAGCTGATGGGCCGCGAAGGTAGTACACAGTACTTGCGGTCCATCAAAAAGCGGATGCAGTTTAACAAGCGGAGTTTTAGTGGTTGCAAGTTCCACATAACCACGCAGTATCCCCGGACGGCGTGGTAAGCATATCGCATTTTCTCCGCATAAAAAAAAAGAAAAAAAAGAAAAGGTTAGCCGTGCCGTGTGGACACCAAATGAAGTCCACTGCTGGACACAGGCCTCCCTCAAAGAATACCACAAAGACCGCTATGGGTGATTTGTGCTCATCGAGGGGTTTTGCCATAATCGCCACGCTTGGCAGGCGGGTTGGCGATCGCAGTTGAGTTGTTAATGTACTCGAAGGACGCTGCTGCCCATCCTCCGACTAATCCCATAGTCGCCTTTTACGACACCCACGGGAGGAAATGGGGTGGTGGTATTCTGAGCCGGCACCACACGGCTCCTATTCTCACGTGTCTATAAATTTAAATAATTTTGTGTTTTATTCTTAATCGCTAATTAATCACATTGACTAATATCGCCAGATCTCTCGTATCTGATAATTTAGCTCCATTAGGTTGCTTGAATTAACCTATATATTTATGATCGGTGATTATATATAATCGCTAATTAATCACACTGACCATGGCACATTATATTAATAATCGTGTGGTGGCTAAGAATACCACCAACCTATCTCATCACGTGGGTGTAGTAAGAGGCGACTATAGGATATCCGGAGAACGGGGAGCAGTTTTTTTTTTCTGCGGAAAACGCGGCGTGGAACGGTGACAAAGATATTGGTAGCTGGAAGTCGGTGGATACGGGCGACATATACCAGTCGTGAGGCCTTTGTACAGCAGTGGGCTTCAGTGGCTGATATTTGTTCTTTAAAAAAAATCCACACTCGGATTTTTCCTGTGTCGTGGGTGCGTTTACAGACGTAAATTCCGCATACAATACACCCAGACCCGAAACAGCTACCTGCAGATCATACAAATATTTGTTCCGTGCGGGAATCGAACCCGCGACCCGGTGCGCAGCAGCCGACTGTATCAGCCACTGCACCAACCGATATGATAATGATGTAGAATATTATACATTCTGTATATTTGTGTGTCGATGTTTGGCTCAAAATTAAATAGGTAGTTTGTTTTTCTTCAACCGGTTTGCCAACCTAGTGATATTGACCGTTCATAGAGATGGTCGTAGCCGACAAGGGTTAAGTACGCAGGTACATAACATAAATTGACGGCACGGTTGGTGCAGTGTCTGATACAGTCGGCTGCTGATCACCGGGTCGTGGGTTCGATTCCCGCACGGAACAAATATTTGTATGATCTGCAGGTAGTTGTTCCGGGTCCGGGTGTATTGTGTGTGGAATTTGTGTCTGTAAACGCACCCACGACACAGGAGAAATCCTAGTGTGGGGCAACGTTAAAAAAAATGCATTATGTATAAAAAAGGGTTTACCCCTGAATATAATGACAATATTAAAACATATCGCAAGTGACCGCGACCGCTGCTAATGTTGGAAACGTGACCAAATTACTCCTCTCAACAATAATTACGTTGTCGAAGTCATTTTATCAGGTGATCTGACAGAAAACGGACACAAAAACGGTCAAGACGTCTTTATAACTTATTTTTGGATTTCCTGCAAGGGTTTCGTGAAGAATATTGTAGGGTTCCGTTTCGAAAAACGGGATAATATAATAACTGGCTAAGTGGCCTCTCACTGCAGTTGTCGGCCTGGTTGGCGATATACGCGATTGGCGTTCTGTGCTTCGGGTCACGAGTTCGATTCACGCACGCAACAAATATTTGTCCTACAAGTTGTATCTGGTTTGGGTGTTTATGCATGTAAGATATATGTCTGTAAACTGTACACACACACATACATAGTAAGGAATATCAGAAACATAATACTGAAAAAATAACTGTAGGTAGGTAGGTATGAATACAGTTAATAAAGAGTATTGTATTTTCCTGCGGTGTCCGGATTAAAAATATAGCACAACTCCATCTCCTTCCGTGGACGTCGTGAAAGGCGACTAAGGTACTTTAAACCAGAGGGATGGGCAGCAGCGTCCTTCTGTGGATCAGCAGTCATTCTGTATTCACCAACCCGCCTGCCAGTCGTGGTGAGTACTGACAAATTCCCCCAAAATAACCAGACACGGCATGCAACCGATCGTCTTATGGGGGAGTCTTGTTCAGCAGTGGACATCCTTCGGCTGTTAAGATGGTTGAAGTGCATATAAGTTTCATTTAATTTAAGCAATCTCTCTACTATAACTGACGAGACAAACAAGTCATTCGCGAACTATAAGAGTTCACGTCACGCCTGCCCATAATAATTGTACTGCTGAACAGGATTAGTCCTGCGTGGCACCGCACCTTGCTCGTCACTAGCTACGCTGCCCTTCTAACCGGAACACATTAACGTCTAAAGTTTAAACACTTACTGCTTAGCGGCGAATCTGCGGTATTGGGGTCGACCCTACCTTTTTTTATTTTATTTGTCCCATTGGAAATTCTTTATGAACTTCGTTCGCCAGGGGGCTCCAGGACTTCGTATGATCACACTTGAGCCGCCCACTGTGCCACACCTACAGGCACGTCTCGGAGAAGGTGACAGTAAAGCGGTCACCTCCCCTCGGAAAGATTGTAAAGGATCCCCCCGAAGCCTCACTGTGCGCTGTGATATGTTGCGCACACAGCGGCGCGTGACCACATGCATGCACCGTCTCCTCGTGGGTGGTTCAGTGTGATTCCCCAATCGGCGCACCCGCAACCCTCGAGGCCACCGGGGTCACCCCACGACAAGTAAAATGTACGGAACCACGACTTCGTGCTCAATTTCCAGTATTTTCTGACCTGTTTTGATCAAACTCGTTTGATGCTGGGCTTTTGTCAGTCTCACAGATTTGTTTAAGCCTCACTACATGACAAAGGCCTCCCACACAGAGAAGGATCAAGCATTCATGTATAAATAAACGATGTCGGCGTGATAACCCAGAACCCAATTCTTATGCACCTTTTTTTTTTTTTTTTTTTTTTATTGGTGCCCTGTGGAAATTCATCATGAACTTCCTTCGCCCCGGGGAAGGACGAAGGGGTATGCCGGACTACTACCGGCTAAAACCACTGGAGCGGTCATCTTCGGCACCTAAGGGAGGCTCCAGGTCCTCGTATGATCACACCAGAGCCGCCCACTGGTGCCACGCCTATAGGCACATCTCGGAGAGGGTGACTATAAAGTGGTCACCCCCCAGGGGGAATTGGAAAGGATCCCCCAAAGCGTCCCACGGCAGCGCGTGACCACATGCGTGCTACCGTCTTCTCTTGGGTCGCTTGGTGTGGGCACGCAGATTCCCCAATCTACGCACCCGCGAACCCAGAGGTCCCCTGCCTCACAGCAACGGCAGGGAATTCTTATGCACCTATTAGATTGCGGAGAGGTGATGAGCGCCATGGGCATTCGATACGCTTAGCCCATGATTAAATATTTATAAACTTATCCTAGTTGTACACTCCCAATTATTGTGCCTATGGCCTATAGTATTTTCTCTGTCTCCCGCCTGCTACGGAGGGAAGTGGAACGTATATTCTTTCCTACTCCCCCTTTTTATTTTCTGATTAATCTAGTTGCGGATTCCAAGACAGTTATTCATTTCTCTGGGACACACCGAGCTGCATTGAGCGGTGTTCTTTTCGGTGGAGGCTTACAGGAGTTGCAGTGGTTGGGAATGTTTGGCGGGTTTGTCACATAAAAAAAGGCTGAGGCTCGACGACGCGTATTCAGAAAGTGGTGCGAGCGCCTGCGGTTGCAGTACGTGATCAATTGCGTCATCGAGGTCGTCCTGCCGCTCTTCGCAGCCTGGATCAAAAGGGGCGAGCACGTCACCTACCACCTGACGCAGGTATTCACCGGTTACAGTTGTTTCGGTGCGTAGGTACCTACTCAGGATAGGACGCGAGGTCACGGTGCAGTGTAACGACTGTGGAAGTTACCAGGCTACCACAGAGCACACGCTAGAGGAGTGCCTTCCGTGGGCTGGCAGCCCTGGCTGGCGGATCTTTGTCGCTCGGATGGTGCAAGATTTTTCTTGCCTTGGTGTCGCGGGCGCGCAGTTTGGGGAATCTGCGTGCTCATTCCGAGCTACCCCCGGGAAGACGACGGTGCAGACGAGGTCACCTGCTGTCGTGTGCGCAGAACAGCGCACAGCGAGGCTTCGAGCGGATCCTTTACAAGCCCCTCATGATGTTCCTGGGGAAGGCGGCCTATTAAACATTTGTCTCCCCTCTGTTATAGGGGGTGGCTGCTTTACAGCCATCTCAAAAATGAACCATGTGTTCGCCACATAACTCACCAGTGTTATTGTTGGCGAATTCCTGGAGCCTCTCTTCCAAGACGAATTCTTGTCGAAGGCGACCACTTCGGTGGTTTTAGCCGGTAGGAGTCTATGCTCCTTCGCCTTTTCCATTGGCGTGGCAACTAGTTACCTGGCGTATTGCCTCCAGTTAAAAAAAAAAACCAGACAATGTGACTTTATGACAATGTCAGAGAGGACATGCTTAAAGCAAATTTTTTTGTAGATCAAATAATGAATAGAACATTGGTTGTTTTATCTTGTTTCAAACTGATAATCATTTTTTTAAATTATACATAAATTATATTAGATTAGACATTTGGTTATTGATCTAAAGTAAACCTGTTATCCTGTTTATTTGCCAAGCCCTATTAGTTATGATATTAAAATGACGCTGTACGGTTATAAATTAGGTATTTATTATTAATACTAGCTGTTGCCCGCGGTTTCGCTCATTAATTCTGTATTCAAGGATGTATGAATGTTTGAGCTTAGAGAATTGTACCCCGGATTATATTAGTATGTATTACATGAGATGGACTACGGCAACAGCGAAAAACCTGTGGAGTTTCCATTAGGGTTAAGATACTTAAATAGAATGCAACGTAGATACACGTACAACGTATTTTTATGATTATAATATAATATAAATTTATAATATACTAATATAATATAATAATATAATAATAATATAATATTTCAGTCGGTCAGGGCCTCGTCTCCGCTTGCCTTTATTGGTTGGTTGGAGTGGAACCCCATGAGTGCCCGCAGGATTTTCAACTCTGGCTTGCCTTAGTTGGCCGATCAGAGGGGGGCCGCCAGAGCTATATGCTCGGGGGTGGAAGTGTCTAATGGCGTAATAACGGGGAAACCCGCTCCGAGTCTTCGAGACGCGCGATGGTGAAACCGGTGCCGCACCTCTCTACACCCCTAGCCGCTCACACCGGTGTTGCTCCTTGTCGCCTGTAGTGGTGGCCATTTAGGGGGCCCATCTTGTGAGTGGCGAGTCACCGTCTGCCACAGAATTTCACGATCAAAGTTGAAAGGCAGACGCCGTTGTTCCCGTATTTATTAGTCTTTTTATTCCATGTAACACATTATTCCATTGCAATAGACCTTATCGTTATAGTTCCCATCTCATACAATAGCCTTACGCCACCGGGGACAACCCATGACTTCATTTTATAGTGCAGCTATGGAGAGTCCCCGGTTGGTGTCCCATTACATTTTAGATTAAAATTCTCTAAAGGGCCTCTGCGTGTTGGACCTATGTCCCCGCGTAAGCCTGTCAAAAGACCGGGTTCCCCCTTACAGGGGATATAAACCCGTGAAAAGAGAGACAAGTAATATAATATAAATTTTATTGGACAAAAATGTTTTCAATTTTTTTTTTCCTTACAAACTGGGTACATAATTATTTAAAGGTAACGTTGTAACGTTGGTACCTGTACTAATGTAAAAAAACACTGTATCACAGGCTTGTTTTATTACCTTTTGTTATCATCATTTCAGCCGAATGAAGTCCACTGCTGGACACAGGCCTCCCCCAAAGATCACCACAACCACCGATATGGGTGTGCTGTGGGCTCATTGGGGGGTTTGCCGATCGCAGTTGAGTTGTTAATGTAATCGAAGGACGCTGCTGCCCATCCTCCGGCTTATCCCTTAGTCGACTTTTACGACACCCATGGGGGGAGATGAGGTGGTGGTATTCTAAGCCGGCACCACACGGCAATATATACATATGTGTTACCAAATGTTGAAGGTATGATTATGTTTATATTGCTTTGTATAAGTACCACATTTTTAGGTTGCACCAAAATAATCAAATGACGGAGTGAGCTAACACTTTACCACGCCACAAAAAACTGACCATGGATGAAACTCTGATATCTGTGGGAGAAACAGTCATGTCTCAGGTCAACTCCTGCGAACTTTTATTTATTTATTTATTTATTCCACAAATTACAATTGTCATTACAGGTTTCAACCCAATTCAACAATGTAGTTACACAAAAGACAGATAACTAATCGTCACCTTCTCGAATTCTGCCAATGAGCAAGTAAAAATATCAAGCCGTAGCGAGATGGTGTTGAGTATTCGTGCTGCTCGAACAATGGGTGCAAATTTTAAAATGTTTGTGTGGGCTACCGGTACCTCAAACTGCATCCTCCTCGGCCCCTGCCGCAGCTTGGTGTTAGGAATGAGTAGCCCCAACGATTCTAATATTTGTGGGTTATTTAGTTTGCCACGGAACACAAGAAATATATATTTTACTAAAGCAAAGTTTCGTCTAACCTCCAACTTATAGTAACCAACCATTCCTATTACAAAAAGGGTTGGATCACACACATCACATAAGTGGATAAAAGGGGTAGACTCCATACTGCTTTAAATATAGGTATCGGGTAAATTTATTCTGCATTTTCTCAACCATGAGAGAATACTTAGATTCATGCGGATTCCATATGATAGCACTAGTTTCCAAACTGCTCCTAACTAATGTGTTGTACAGTGACTTCACCACTATTACGTTATTAAAATCCCGGGATTCCCGTATTACAAATCCTAGAATTTTAAAAGCGTTCTTGCACAGCTGTACGATATGAGCACGAAACGATAATTCCTGAGAGAATAATACGCCAAGATCACGAACCGATGTAAACCGTGGTATGACACCCCCTTCCATTCGATATACGTTATGTCGTGGCACCACTGCCCGTGTGAAAAAACTTGAATTTTTGACCTTGTAACTTATTAAAAGTCATAGCAAAACTGACGGATTTTAATACAATCGATCACCCCCGGTTTTACCCCCTTAAGGGATGAATTTGCAAAAACTCAAACACGTATTTCTTTTCTATCAAAAAGCCAAATATGAATAACCGTAGAACATACTTCAAAACGGACGGATTTTGCATGCAAATTTTCACGCCCTGTTTTACCCCTTTAAGGATTGAATTTACAAAAATACTGAAATATGTATTTCTTAGGAAATAGACAAAAAAGATACAAATTTTATTTATAATCTATCAAACTGGCAGTATACAAAATTATAGCTATGTAATTATACACACATAAGGCTAACATAGTTTAAGCAAACATCATTATATGGCAACCACTAGAATTATAACGGTTATACATTGTTTCCCTTAAATATTATTTAAATAGATTACTATAACGAAAAACATAATCACAAGTTAAAGCGAGAATAGGGGCAGACGACTGGGACCGCTTCGTTACTGGGACTGTAGCCCCATTTTTTAGGCCACTGGGACCACTTATGATATGAGCGAAAACCTATTGCTTAATCGGAATTCTAGTACTGATAGAAGTAAGTAAGTAAGTAATTTATTTCTGACCACAATAATGAAATAGTTGCAATAAAATACAATATTGCCTAGTAACAGTATAATTCAAATATATTGTGGGAGACTGGTGCCCAAGCTAGGCCGAAGCCTGTGTTTCGTGTCACCAGGCCTCCACCCCAGAAGTCCAATTTTGTTCTTTCATAAACTGCGCCAAGATAAAATTGTCCATTTTCTTCTTCTTTGTGTAGATTCTATCAAGTTGTTTCCTGTTGTTAAAGTGTTCTTGATGGATACTCTCCAATACTTTGGTTTCAATTCAATTTCAATTTTCAATTTAAAAAAAAAAACGTTGCCCCACACTAGGATTTCTCCTGTGTCGTGGGTGCGTTTACAGACATGAATTCCACATACAATACACCCAGACCCGGAACAACTATCTGCAGATCATACAAATATTTGTTCCGTGTGGGAATCGAACCCACGACCCGGAGCGCAGCAGTCGACTGTATCAGCCACTGCACCAACCGTGCCGTCTTAACTTTATCAGGTCCCAATACCGGTTGATTTTGTCCTTTCTAACACAACTATCACCGTGCATCCCATGAATGCGCACTTTTGCTGCAGACAAGATCTTGATATAACAATAAACTTGCTGTTTTATTAAAATGTGTAAATATACACCCATTATTGACGATTTATTAAAATTTCTTTTAAATTTTTCTTGCTTGACGTGTCAACGTCAAATCAATATTAATAAGAAGAAAAACTATTTGAAGTAGGTACCTTGAAATTCGCCCGGATCTGCAGCTATCCTGTTACCTACCTTACCTACCTGCTACCTATCTTGTTGTGGATGATTACGTGATTTGATTTGCGTTTGTACACATCGTAATGTAATGTATTTTTTTGGGGCATGTACTATTTTCTTCTCATTGCAGTCAACTGATTCAAACGCTATTGGACGAGTGGGACCGGGGTCCCAGTATCTCGTAGTCCCAGTCGCCTGACTACTCGTTCAGTGAGTGTTATAGTACATGTAAATGTGTTTCTTTTGGTTTATATATTCGTAATGTCATTATATACAATACTCCCAAATGATTGTCTGGAAAGAGATCGCCGAGTTACGATAAGAGCACCAATTGTACTTGGTAATTATTGGTGTTTGATACTTGTATTTTCTTTTTGATGTACAGTAAAGTGGATTTATTATTATTATGTCTCTCTTTTCACGGGTTTATATCCCCTTTAAGGGGGAACCCGGTCTTAATGGGACACCAACCAGGGACTCTCCATAGCTGCACTATAAAATTAAGTCATGGATTGTCCCCGGTGATGTAAGGCTATTGTATGAGATGAAAACTATAAAAATAAGGTATATTGCAATGGGTGTTACATGGAATAAAAAGACTAATAAATACGGGAACAACGGCGTCTGCCTTTCAACCTTGAACGTGAAATTTTGTGGCATATGGTGACTCGCCACTCACAATATGGGCCCCCTAAAAGGCCACCACTACAGGCGACAAGGAGCAACACCGGTGTGAGCGGCTAGGGGTGTCGAGAGGTGCGGCACCGGTATAACCATCGCGCGTCTCGAAGACTCGGATGTTTCGTTTATTATTATTATTAATTGATTCATTCTCATCAGCCCGCAAGCGCCACTGTTATGTTCTTCCTTTAAATTATGACGGTATTTTTTACGGTTTTCATCGCAACCATTCGTTCACTCCGTATCTCGGTCGACAATGCCCTTCAGAGCTTAAGAGCCTAAAAGTCAAAGTTCTAAGTTCAAAGGTCTAATTTGTTGGTCCTATAGAGAAAAGCACAAGGAACTTAATGGTCACTCTTTTAAAATAAATCTGATTACAATTTTGATGCCGTGTGGTGCCGGCTCAGAATACCACCACCCCATTTCCTCCCGTGGGTGTCGTAAAGTCGACTAAGGAATTAGCCGGAGTATGGGCAGCAGCGTTCTTCGAGTACATTAACAACTCAACTGCGATCGCCAACCCGCCTGCCAAGCGTGGCGATTATGCCAAAACCCCTCAATGAGCACACAACACACCCATGTCGGTCATTGTGGTGATCTTTGGGGGAGGCCTGTGTCCAGCAGTGGACTTGATTCGGCCGAAATGATGAAAATTACAATTTTGATTTAAACAAATTATGGTAAAATACATATATAATTAGAAAAATTTAGGTTAATGTGTAAAGAAATGTTCCTCCTTTAATCATATAAAAACAATTTATTTGTCATGACAGTTAAGGCTGGCCAGACTCACAGAGGAGGAGGCTAAAGGAGATAGCTTACAAAATAACTGTAGCTATAATACTGTTTTAATAATAAAATGTTGATTTTACGACTATCTGTAATGTTATTCACCGAATAAATCATTAAATAATATAATCATAACTTAATGAACTTTCTACCACTATTATTCTATGAACCAGAAAAAGTCCAGTTAGATGATGACTAATAGTTAGCCAATTTTGTGGCTATTTAGTGTAGAAAAAACCATGTCAATTATAATACAATTTAAACCTCATGATAATTTTCGCAGATTAAAAAACAAGCGTTTGCATATAATGATATCCTCATTATATGAAGCCAACTGCTTTTTATTTTTTTGTAAATATATGATATTTTTCGTTTTTTAAACGTTTCCCCACACTAGCGTTTCTCCTGGGTCGTGGGAATAGTTTACAGACATAAATCTCACACACAAATACCCAGACCCGTAACGACTATCTGCAGATCATACAAATATTTAAAAGTTTATGTTGAATTGTAACAAAACCTATGTAATAAAATAAAAAATAAAAACAATACATTATTAGAACATTTTTTAAAATATAAGTATTTGTAGTTTATACATAAATATAATATGTAATAGTTTTGAAACCATAAAAAAGGAAAAGAAGAAGATAAGGTTCTGATGCGTTGGAAAACGTCCGCTTGGTTAGAGGAGATTTCGGAAGACCACACCAGAGCTCACTTAGTTGATTAAATAAAAAGTTTTCCTTTCTTACATTAAAGTAAAATGTCAATAAAGTTTGAAAAAGCCGACGAAAAGGGAGCGAATGCCATACACCATAGTTTTAAATAAAGTAGTAGTTATTTGTTAACTACTACTACCCGGTTATCTTTTTACAGGCCTTTTATTTGGGAATAGTATTCCTAAAAATCGTAGGTTTTCTTGTTATTAAAGCAATATCACCCTGTTATATTGATTTTCATGCTAACTACCACAGGGATAGGCGGTACTTAGCTTACCCTCTACAGTATTTGTGTTTCTAAACCACAATATGCGAGATGAAACATTGTGGGGTGGTGCGTTTCAAAATAATATTATGTACAGAATATATTTACAAAAATGTACCCACAATTATATTGTTAAGCTGTAGTATGTCAGCTTGACAATGCTAATTCCGTAATATTACCTTAAGGTTATTTCAATAAAGCAAATTTTCATAAGCACAACGAGGTCAGAACTTTGTGCCGATAAATAATGGGAATAATAAAAAAGGTTTACCTCACTAAGAAAACAATCAGTCCTATGAAAACGCAGGTCATTGTAGAGGGCAGTCCCAGGATGATATCTAGAATAGAATTAACACTTCCTCAAGTTTATTTGGAAGGCATTTCAGAGAGATCATAGATAGAAATCTGTGCTGGAGTGCTCATTGGCAAGATGTTTAGTAAGATGTTTACTTCAGCAGGATCCTTGAGAAGATTACCCAACTTTCTTACTACTGTAACTAAAACTGCTTCCACAATCCCTTCTCCTTCCTATCCTTGATTATGCTGATGCAAACCTGATCTTATAGAGGAACAACTCGATAAGCTAAAGCGACAAAATAAAAATGTATAAAATTTGTAGGCGACACAAAATAAATGTGTTTATTGCTTTACTTTTAATATAATTAAGTTATAGTGTTAAAAATGCAGACCTATATAAACATATTGTATGTTAGTATAAGAGGGGAAATCTGCGGGACAGGGGGCCCACATAGCTTATTGGTGTATTTTATGTACGCAAAAAGTAATGTCTTCCATACTGCGCTCCGAACCGACCTCCGCGGTGCACACGAATTTAAATTTGAATCTTTGTAATCGAGCTAGTTAAGGTAATTTATCCTTTTAAAACCTCGTTTTCTCTCAACAGAAACCCTTTGTCATCTACAACATATTAATATTTGGTTTAAGATCTAAGATGGAATATGATCACGTCTCAGAATTCCACACTAGGCTCAAGCAGTCACCAATTCGCTTTCGTCGGAATACTCATCTTTTTGCGCTACTTTACCATGTACTATTAATTCCTTCTACTCTCGCTTACCTTAAGAAACGCGTTGAGTTCCTTGGTGATACTACTAATTAGTGAAGTTACTTCCATCCTAAGGTTGCCTGAAAAAAATCGCTACGTGCGATAACTTTTGTATGAAGATAAGAGACCGAAATCGTGTAAATAGCTTTAGCAAGGTCGACGAAGGCACTGATATGTGATAAATCCGGAAGGAAGCCTAGGGAACCCATGAAAGAATCTTGTCTTAAACCCAACCATGACGGGATTGAAGTTACTTTTAGACTACATTTAAACATCTTAAATTAAAGTTTTCAACTTGCCTATGTACACAATCAAAACGCAGAGATGTTCTTTGGTTTCTCCATTAATTTTTGCTATGTTAGAATCACTGAACCACGCGAGAGTTCTGCACAAGTTTATTTTTTACTCCTGTTGGTCTCTTTTATCTTCTTATCTTTTCGACTCTATAGTCATTATCCATGATAAAAAAGAGACATATTTAGTAGACAATTAAAATTTGCCTCTATGATATTGTTTATTTTATACGAGGTGTCCCAAAAGGGTCGAAGTTTAGTTATCATTAGCTGGGACCCACCGTTTAATTTAAAAGAAATTGGATTATTTATATATAATTTAGAGTACTTCGGCATATACACTTGACATAGATGTATGTATATATATTGGCTTTCAGGGGATTTAATTTAAAAAAAAAACCACTGAAAGCCAATATAGAAAAAAAAATTGCAATCTCTCTCTAATCTGTTTGTAAAGTCAAAATAACAGCTTTTTACTAAATGCACATGAAAGTATATACGGTACCTACAACAAAAAAGCGATTTGTAATTTTTATGTCTGTTTGTTCCCGCTAATCTCCTAAACGGCTGGACCAATTTCTACGGGATTTTCACTGGAAGATGGAAGATAGCTGATGTTATGAGGAACCATGAAATCCAATATATACATGCTCTATGCTAAGTGTCTATGCCGAAGTACTCTAAATTTTTATTGGCTTATTATTTTATATTTTTATTGATTTAATATTTTATTTATATAAAAAAAGCCACTTTCTTTTAAATTAAACTGCGGGTCCCAGCTAGTTTTAAAATAAACAAGAAGAACATGAATACTGCAACACCGATTTACCTACGCTTAAAAAGAAAACCCGTCTGCCAAGCGTGGCGATTATGGCAAAACCCCCCAATGAACCCACAGCACACCCATCTCGGTCATTGTGGTGATCTTTGGGGGAGGCCTGTGTCCAGCAGTGGGCTTCATTCGGCCGAAATGATGAAAAAGAAAATCAAATATCTGGGCCTCAAATCCGTAGGTCGGCCATTTTTAACCATGCTATGACGAGTGTTGTGAGTACAGTTACCGAATCCGAAACAAATATTTGTAAACCATACAAATATTTCTCCGTGCGGGATGAAATCCACGCGACTAGCCACGGCGCCTAACGTGCGTACGAGTTTCAGCGTTTTCAAGGAAAATATAACTGAACGATTCAAATATCCTAACTCCTAAAGTTACATCGGTTTTCAGGCTTTTGACTTAACAGCTGGCATATCTATTAGGTACATGTGGTTCAGTGGCGCGGAGGTCTATAGACTCACTTCTTACTCATAAGGTTGTAGATTCGAAACCTGGTATATATCAATGAGACTTTTTCAATGCCAGTACTTCCTCAAACTAAGGCATTTCGATTTAAAGGTAGAAAATGTCGTTCCTTCTTTGTACAAGAAGAGGCCTTTGGGATAAAAGATACGAAATGTTTTTATTTATTTAGGATCTTATAGGCACTTTTTTTTTTGTTGGGCTTCGCATACATTTCTGTGAAATGTGGTTGCTTACCAGGCATATCTGGCGAAGCCAAAAGAGGCCTCCAGCCAGTATGAATAGTCAAGACTTTAGTTGCCGCGTTCCAAGATGTTGATTTCCTATGGAGAAGAACTGGCAACAAACTCCATGGTTACTCTTTTTAAATCATATCAAAAGTTACAATGTCTTATGAGCACATTGTTCTAGAAATCAAGGTTATGTGAAAGCAATGCAGGAGAAAATGGTCTAAACTTCTTAAAAAGTCAGCTAAACAAGCGCGACTGTATTTTTTTTAAAGGTTTGTGTAAATTGTCATGGCAGCATTTGGCAGACCAGGCTCAACAGACGGCACTCGTTCACGAGTGTGACGCATGCATCAGCATCGCTTAGCTCAGCCATATTGTAGGGAAACTTAGCGACCACACGACGACAGTCTGATATTATTAATAATATAATATTATAGGTATTCGCCCCAGGTATGTATAATGTATTACATTATAATTACATACTCTGAGAGCTTGTTACGTGTTATATCTTTATTTTAAATCTGCATTTATCTGTTAATAATGTCAGCAGAAATCGAACTGTTAACTTTATTAAAATCACGTTTATGTACCTATTGAGGTCAGAGCAGTTATATTCTTGAGGTTTTGTGAGAGGATGTGTGTTGCAAGTAAACTAAATATGTATTTTTATAATATTTGGTTTGTTTTACAACTTTGTTTTACAGCTGTTGCATGTACAACGGTTTGGTGATAACTGTGATGTGGTATATTTATTTTTAAGCTAATAAATGAATAATGAAATTTGTATTAAAATATTTCATTTCATAAAATCGTTTCAAATAAGTCAACTGTTTATGTAGTTACTTATAGTTTGCTTTAATTATGGCATACATTAGCAAAACTGAAAAATATTCTATATTTACTTATTTTATCAATTTCATAATTACAAGATCAATCCTTTCAGTAAAAATATCACGTGATATTATCTTACAGTTTGTAGCCCTTTTTCTAAAATACGACATAACAAAAATGGTATTTGTTTTGTATTCCAACCTCTTTTGAAAATTAATAATGCCAAAAAGTAAAAACACGCACATAATTTGAAAAAATGAAAGTAAATCTCAAGTAAATTCATATCGCTCATCTCAGCAGATACTTTCATGGCACACTGCCCTATATCCCCCACCATTCACCAAGCTGCAAGTGAAAGCGAATATCTGCAAATACTATTATATGACATAATATCGCATAATATATGCAAATGTCGTCTTAATAAACTGTTAATATCATTTTGTTTTATAAGAACAGGGACTTGACCGACTTTTGAATTTGGAATAAGAAATTAAAAAGTCTTTCGAAAAATGGCGGCGAGATCGGTCATAAAATAAAATGGGCATCTCAATTTTTATGACATTATAAAAAAATTAAAACCGGATAATATTATGTCATAATTGATTTTAAATTAGATATTTTTTTATATTTATTAAAACTTTTTAAAGTCTTTCCTTATTATAATATTAAAACTATTATAAAAAATGTCACAACCTACCTTGACAAAAATCCCGGTTTTCACGAAAGCTCCACAAAAAACACTCACATAATAAGTTTCACTAACAAAAAAAAAAACAAATAAAAACACAAAAAAATGTTTCACAAAACTATTACGAAAACACTTTCGTATATTTTTTCCTGTTCAATTTTCGCGCCGCGTGGTAACGTTGCGGGCTCGAACGCCCGACTGTTGACCATTCACTACAATGATACCTACGCTGATACTTCACGCTATTTTTCTGTATTGGGAGCTACAGAACAGTTAAGAGCTATATAATTATCATCCTAGCGTTACCTTAAGTACATTCTTAAGTTAATAACGTTCATAACGGCACGGTTGGTTCAGTAGCTGACACCGTCGGCTGCTGCGCACTGGGTCGCGGGTCCACTTTTGTTATTTAACAGACATAGAAACAGCCCGATTAGTATATTTTGGTTACTTCCATAGTGTAATGTCGTACGGTATTCTGTTGGGGGGGAATGCTGCCGATATTCAAACTATTTTTGTGCTGTAATAACGAGCTATTCGAACAATTTGCAAGTTAAGCTCTAAATAATAATAATAATAAAAATAACCCATCTGGGCATTCGTTATCTCACCATGGGATAAAGTTATCCTGGAGGGCAGATTAAAGTAGCTGCTTGATTTCTTCCTACCTTCTGATATAAAACAAAGTATATCATAAGAAAAAAAAATGTATATCAAGTAGCTTACAGAACGCAGGGCAGTTTGTGGCGAGCTGAATGTGAGTGGCGACACTGCTTACCCGAATGCTTCAGAGAGTCAGTCAAGGCCTCGTCTCCGGCTTGCCTTTATTGGTTGGTTGGAGTGGTACCCCATGAGTGCCCGTAGGATTTTCATCTCTGGCTTGCCTTAGTTGGCCGATCAGAGGGGGGCCGCCAGAGCTATATGCTCGGGGGTGGAAGTGTCTAATGGCGTAATAACGGGGAAACCCGCTCCGAGTCTTCGAGACGCGCGATGGTGAAACCGGTGCCGCACCTCTCTACACCCCTAGCCGCTCACACCGGTGTTGCTCCTTGTCGCCTGTAGTGGTGGCCATTTAGGGGGCCCATCTTGTGAGTGGTGAGTCACCGTCTGCCACAGAATTTCACGATCAAAGTTGAAAGGCAGACGCCGTTGTTCCCGTATTTATTAGTCTTTTTATTCCATGTAACACCCATTGCAATAGACCTTATCGTTATAATTTCCATCTCATACAATAGCCTTACACCACCAGGGACAATCCATGACTTCATTTTATAGTGCAGCTATGGAGAGTCCCCGGTTGGTGTCCCATTACATTTTAGATTAAAAATCTCTAAAGGGCCTCTGCGTGTTGGACCTATGTCCCCGCGTAAGCCTGTCAAAAGACCGGGTTCCCCCTTACAGGGGATATAAACCCGTGAAAAGAGAGACATGTAGATAATAAAAATAACCCATCTGGGCATTCGTTATCTCACCATGGGATAAAGTTATCCTGGAGGGCAGATTAAAGTAGCTGCTTGATTTCTTCCTACCTTCTGATATAAAACAAAGTATATCATAAGAAAAAAAAATGTATATCAAGTAGCTTACAGAACGCAGGGCAGTTTGTGGCGAGCTGAATGTGAGTGGCGACACTGCGTACCCGAATGCTTCAGAGAGTCAGTCAAGGCCTCGTCTCCGGCTTGCCTTTATTGGTTGGTTGGAGTGGTACCCCATGAGTGCCCGTAGGATTTTCATCTCTGGCTTGCCTTAGTTGGCCGATCAGAGGGGGACCGCCAGAGCTATATGCTCGGGGGTGGAAGTGTCTAATGGCGTAATAACGGGGAAACCCGCTCCGAGTCTTCGAGACGCGCGATGGTGAAACCGGTGCCGCACCTCTCTACACCCCTAGCCGCTCACACCGGTGTTGCTTCTTGTCGCCTGTAGTGGTGGCCATTTAGGGGGCCCATCTTGTGAGTGGCGAGTCACCGTCTGCCACAGAATTTCACTTTAAAGGTTGAAAGGCAGACGCCGTTTTTCTTAGTATTAAATCCATTTAGCGCCCATTGCAATAGACCTTATACTTGTAGTTTCCATTTCATACAATAGTTTTATACCTCCGGGGACAATCCGAGACTACATTTTATAGTGTAGCCATGGAGAGTCCCCGGTTAGTGTCCCATTACATTTTAGATTAAAACTCTCTAAAGGGCCTCTGCGTATTAGACCCCCACCCTTACAGGGGATATAAACCCGTGTAATAGAGAAACATCTAGATAATAATATTAATAAACATTTATTTCAGGCAAGTACACCCATAGAAAATAATACAATAAGAAAATTTATTACAGGAATAAATACTTACTCAGAGAAAAATTAATATAATGACCGTTCCGTCTCAATACATTTAGCAAAATGTTTTGTATGTACATAAAAATATATGTTTATTTGCAAAAAACACTGATAATCATAGTATTAATACCAGGAACAAACACAACCTGGTTGTTCCTGCCAGTAGGCTCCAGAAAATAAGCAATTAATTTAAATGTCAATGTGTACGTTTTTACAATAAAATCCCAAGTCATATTCAAAAATTAACTCTTAATAAATTCAAATTCCTTATAAGTCAGAAGCTGCGTAGAAGGGTTTCTGTAACGTTACAGACTATATGAACGACAAAAATGTTAAGTCATTACGGCACGGTTGGTGCAGTGGCTGATACAGTCGGCTGCTGCGCTGCGGGTCGCGGGTTCGGTTCCCGCACGGAACAAATATTTGTATTGTCTTAGGTTTTCGCGAGTATTACACATTATAATAATAAAATCTGTAACGACGCCTGTCACCTTAGTCATCCTGCGACCACGAACCCTGCAAAGTGTTCGAAACGTCAGGAAAAACAAAAATCTAAAATATACGCGATAGAATCCTTTTAAAAGTGTTTTATTATAATTTAATTTTTTTTTTTCAGTACCATAGACCACATCCATACGCTGCGGCAGGTTATACAGAAGACCGAGGAGTATAATCTGCCACTATGCTTGGCGTTTGTGGACTATGAGAAAGCCTTCGATTCGATCGAAACCTGGGCAGTGCTGCAATCTCTGCAGCGGTGCCAGATTGACTATCGGTACATTGAAGTGTTGAAGTGCTTATACAGAAACGCCACCATGTCGGTCCGAGTACATGAACAGAGCACGGGGGCAATTCCATTGCAGAGAGGTGTGAGACAGGGGGACGTCATTTCCCCGAAACTGTTCACCGCTGCAATGGAGGATGCCTTCAAGCTACTGGAGTGGAAAGGATTCGGCATTAACATCAATGGCGAGTATATCACTCACCTTCGATTTGCCGATGACATCGTAGTCATGGCAGAATCGCTGCAAGAGCTCAGCACAATGCTCGATGATCTCAACAGAGTTTCCCAACAGGTGCGCCTTAAAATGAACATGGGCAAGACAAAAGTCATGTCAAATGTCCATGTCGTGCCCACCCCAATATCCGTTGGGAGCTCTGTTCTCGAAGTTGTTGACGAGTATGTCTACCTAGGACAAACTGTCCAGTTAGGTAGGTCCAACTTCGAGAAAGAGGTCAATCGTCGAATCCGACTCGGCTGGGCAGCGTTCGGGAAACTTCGCAACGTCTTTTCGTCAACAATACCGCAATGCCTCAAGACGCAAGTCTTTAACCAGTGTGTGTTACCAGTGATGACATATGGAACAGAGACGTGGTCACTCACAATGGGCCTCATAAGAAAGCTCAAGGTCACTCAGCGAGCTATGGAGAGAGCTATGCTTGGTATTTCTCTACGAGATCGAATCAGAAATGAGGAGATCCGTAGAAGAACTAAAGTTGTCGACATAGCTGAAAGGATTAGTAAACTGAAGTGGCAATGGGCAGGGCACATTGCTCGTAGAACTGATGGCCGTTGGGGCACAAAGGTTCTCGAATGGAGACCGCGCACCGGAAAACGCAGCGTGGGACGACCTCCAACGAGGTGGACAGACGATCTGGTGAAGGTCGCTGGGAGTCGTTGGATGAGAGCGGCATGTGACCGCTCGTTGTGGAAATCTAAGGGGGAGGCCTTTGTTCAGCAGTGGACGTCCTATGGCTGATATGATGATGATGATGAAACGTTACCCCACACTAGGATATCTCCTGTGGTAGCACGCATGTGGTCACGCGCTGCCCTGGGACGCTTTGGGGATCCTTTACAATCCCCCGGGGGGGTGACCACTTTACAGGCACCCTCTCCGAGATGTGCCTATAGGCGTGGCACCAGTGGGCGGCTCTAGTGTGATCATACGAGGACCTGGAGCCTCCCTTAGGTGCAGAAGATGACCGCCCCAGTGGTTTTAGCCGGTAGGAGTCCGGCATACCCCTTCGCCCATCCCCGGGGCGAAGGAAGTTCATAAAGATTTCCACTGGGCATCAATAAAAAAAAAAAAGATATCTCCTGTGTCGTGGGTGTGTTTACATACACAAATTCCACACACAATACACCCAGATCCGGAAAAAATACCTGCAGCTCATACAAATATTTGTTCCGTGCGGGAATCGAACCCGCGACCCGGAGCGCAGCAGCCGACTGTATCAGCCACTGCACCAACCGTGCCGTCAAAATGATCAGATAAAATCTGCGGTTCTAAATGTTGGTTGTTTGTGTTTTTGTTTTCATTATCATAATTTTTTTCGCACCGGAAAACGCAGCGTGGGACGACCTCCAACGAGGTGGACAGACGACCTGGTGAAGGTCGCTGGGAGTCGTTGGATGAGAGCGGCATGTAACCGCTCGTGGTGAAGATCTAAGGGGGAGGCCTTTGTTCAGCAGTGGACGTCCTGTGGCTGATATGATGATGGTGATGATGATAATATTTTTGAGTAAGCACCTAGTTGCTATCAATGGACAGGTGTTCCATCATTGGACTAGTAATGTAATGATGATAGCAACATATCACTTAATTCAATATAAAATGCCACCACCCCATTTCATCCCGTGGGTGTCGTAAAAGTCGACTAAGGGATTAACCGGAAGATAGGCAGCAGCGTCCTTCGAGCACACAAAAACTCAACTGCGATCGCCAACCCGTCTGGCAAGCGTGGCGATCATGGCAAGACTGAGCACACTACACACCCATATCGGTTGTTGTGGTGATCTTTGGGGGAGGCCTGTCCAGCAGTGGACTGTATTCGGCCGAAATGATGATGATGAAAACCAACTTTTTTTTTTATTGTAGCCCAGTGGAAATTCGTCATGAACTTCCTTCGCCCCGGGGAAGGACGAAGGGGTATGCCGGACTCCTACCGGCTAAAGCCACTGGAGCGGTCATCTTCGGCACCTAAGAGAGGCTCCAGGTCCTCGTATGATCACACTAGAGCGATGAAAACAACCTAGATTTGACTTCCGCATGACTACGAAAAGGCGAGATATGAAAGAAAGGGACGAGTTCACCTGTGAACCATATTGTTAGCTAATCAATTCTCTTTATCTTTTAGCCCTTCAGCCTTTAACGACGAGAGGGGGTTATTAATTTTAGCTGAACATATATTGCACTTATAGTATACAAACATACACCTAAACTTCCGCGTTTATATCAGTTACATGCATGTTACTTGTGGTTATCTTTATCACCGGATTGCATCCCTCTTGCACCTGCAGTAAGTGCAGTTAAATTATTGATTGCTGACGTGGCAGTCTGTGAGGGGTTGTTCGTAATAGGGATTCGACCATCCTTGAATATATTATCACTGTTCCTGTTGCAAAAAGTAACAGTTCTGAAATATCGCATAGTGTACCGTGGAAAAATTATAAAAAGGCTCGGTATAGGAAGCTTTCTGTGTAAATCTAAGCAATTTCTAACTTTATATACGATACGATACTTTATCACTTTAAATTATTCATATATACATTAGCAAGCGGTAAAGGGAAGAATATGGGTTAGTTTGAATATGATGTCGTTCAAAAACTAATGACTACCTTTTTCGGCCTAGTTTGAATAAATCAATGCTTTTTTCGTGTGGTGCTGATAGCTGTGTGGTGCTGGCTTAGAATACTACCGCCCTATCTCATCGCGTGGGTGTTGTAAAGAGCGACTATGGGATTAGCCGGAGGATGGGCAGTAGCATCCTTCGAGTACATTTATAACTCAACAGCGATTGCCAACCCGTCCGCGTGGCAATTATGGCAAAAAACCCCAATGAGCACACAACACAAAACCATACCGGCCGTAGTAGCAGTTTTTGGGGGAAGTTTCTGTCCAGGAGTGGATCATTTTATATATATAAGGACATGACAGACAGAGACGTGTTGCTGGAGAGTTTGTTACACTAAGAAGCGGTAAAGGGTGGGCGTTATAGGGGATGTCTCATAATATGTTGACTTTCTAAAAGTACTATTTTAAGTCTATTTTGAACATCCATTTTTGAATTTGAAAATAATATAAGTTTGACCATCTAATAATATTACTTACGGGATCATTATTCATGTACCATTTAACAGTTGTTAAGCTTCGGTTGTCTTTTTCGGTGCCTCATTAAATCATGACAAAGAGGAATGCCCATTTTAGGCTAAGAACACCCAATAATTTGCTTTTAACACTAAAAAACCTTACGTTTTGTATTTATTTATTAGTATACTCGTTTATCAAAACTAGTCCGCAACATTTTTGCACTAAAATAAGTACTGAAAAGATTAATTGATCGTACTTCCATCTTGGATGACATAAGCAATGTTGCCAATTTCTAAATTCAATTTCGGTTATTTGATTGTAATGTCGCATGTTAATTGTAATGTTCATATTCAATACTAGTTAGTTGTAGGGCGCGTTATAACAAACACTTGATTTTAATTTACACATAGACTATATACATTTTATTGTATGTTCAATGATGAGCATAAATATTATATATATAAATCGAATATGCTTGCACTATTGATATTAAACAGGCAAGCCTTATTTCGCGCAAAATGTTAATTAATTTAATAACAAATATATATAAAACATAATGGTGATTTTCAATATATTCTGGTTACTCTTTTAGAGTTTTGTGCCCGTGATTATTTCTATTTAGAAACGTATTGTACTGATCATATTATTTTTCACATCAAAGTCACTATACTAAATCAATATAGTTTTTTGTGTGTTGTGTTGCAACACCAAATCCTACATGTCAGCTGGGCCGGCTATCAAATCACAAATCGTCTTGATTTGTTTACATTACAGTAGCTTTCGACGTTAGTATCAAAACAATATTGGTCCAGTTGAGTCAAGTTGGCAAGGTAAATGTTTGACAAAATGCTGCCACACGAACTTAACGATCATCAGCGCAACGTGCGCGTCGAGGCCTGCCTTCCGCTTCTCAACAGTCACAGAAACTAAATAATTTTGACCCGCATTATTACCTGCGACGAAAAATGGATTCTGTTTAACAATCGGAAGCGCTCAACACGTTGTTAGATCTTAGTTCAGTACCTAATCAATGTCCTACCAAACGGGATGAGCTGTACTGTGAAGAATTGAACACAATGATAGAGAAGAAAGCTATGATGGAGAAGAACACTATGATGGAGAAGAACACTATGATGGAGAAGCTCGCACATCTGCAACCAGCTTTGATAAATCGCTCGTCCCCGCTGCTTCTACACAACAACGCGCGACCCCATACTGCTCGACAGACAGTCTCCAAGCTACTACGCTAAGCTGGGGCTGCAAGCTACTTTTTCCAGAATCTGGACAAATTTTTGACGGGTTAGAAATTCAATACCCGAGAGGCAGTACAAAATGCGTTTGAAGAGTTTGTCGCCTTCCATCCATCTGGTTTCTTCAAGAAGGGCATCGATAAACTGCCACTATGATGGCAAAGATCAGAAAAGATGGCATGACGTACTAAACAGCAATTTCATAGGTAAAGACCTGATATTATCGAACCACGGCGAATTCATTAAAACTTTTTAAAAACTGTCACCGCACTTGTAATTCGTACCCACTCGGTTACTCGCCATTGAACGCACCAACTAGAATACGTTGTGGCGACACCGACATCGCAAGCAATACAACTACAAGTTACAACGACATCTACTCGACTATTAAATGCAACTCTCCGATGACGTCAAAGAATCCTGAATCACGCTATTAAAGTATTCGCGCAACGCTGCATATATGCAGTCGTCCAACATCAATCGTTGGGCTTCGGCCCGCCAGGCATACCATCCGCCTGGCTGGAGGATCTTCCCTTTTCTATGGAGGAACACTACACCTTGTTCCCCATATTGGTAGCCTCAACGTGATCACCATGTTCACTATACTGGTGATCTCTGACCATGAACATCAGAGCAGCCTTCACGATGCAGAAAATCAGTTGCAGACACTAGTCAATATGTGTGTGTCTCTATAGACGGCTATCTTTTTTATTAAGTAGTTTCTAGACTATTATAGAAACTCCTTAGTAAAAGAAGCCGTTAGTCAAACCAAAGCTTCAATCTATTGCGTTGTGAGATTGCTACTGGACTTTTAATCGCGACCGCACATAAATCCGTGTGGTGTCCGGATGAGAATATAGCACCACTCCATCTCCTCCCGTGGATGTCGTAAAAGGCGACTAAGGGAATCTAAACCAGAGGGATGGGCAGCAGCGTCCCTTCTGTGAAACGGTAGCCATACTGCGCTCACCAACCCGCCTGTCAAGCATGATGGGTATTGGCAAATACCCCCAAAATGATGACACATTTGTGAAAATCTTCCCCCATAGATTTGTTCAGCAGTGGACGTGAAAATGGCCGGTATGATGATGATGATATAATGTACATAATTACGAACGCAACTCGAAATCCGTGTTTATTTCAGATTTTAAATGTTTTATTTGATTATTTCGTCATCATCATATCAGATGAAGCCATGTGGCTCGCCCATCGCCACGAGGACGTTCCTCATGGCGACGGGCGAGGCACATGGCTGGTAGAAATAATGGCCACATGCCACTTGCCGCAAGCCACTTGGGGCAGAAAGGTTCCCTTGTGGAGACCACGAGCCAAGTTTACGTTCCACTCGAGAACCTTGTAACGATGTAATACTTAGAAATAACATAGCAGAAACTTCCTGCAGTGTCTTGTGCAATCCAAATAAATTAAAAAGCTAAAGAATAGAACATTATGAACAGTTACTTTTAACAGTTCCAACATATTACACATCACTTTTAGAGAGCTAGAAATGCTGAGAATAACTTAGTACTTATTCCGAGATGCACCTGAGCGGTGCATCCGCACTTTGCTGGCAAAATTCTAGTCAATCATTGACCTCAAACTGTAAGTTATTTTGTTGTACCTATAATCCGTTTGATATCTGCATGCAAAATTTATCACCTGATTGTTCCCAGAAAAAATAATCCGCCTTTCTCCTAACGTGGTTGTCGTGAAGGGTGATTTAGGGATCACGGCAAGAGGATGGGTAGCGGCAGCTATAACGGCAATCTCAAATCCGTTTATGATGTGCGGTGACTATAGCGCAGTATTGTTTAATAACCGCATTACTTTGTAGAACTTCGCCATCTCTCATATTCATACTCTGATTCCTGAATGTAGCAAACATTTGGTTTTCAGTGTTATCGATGGAAGATTCAGGAGCCTCACATCGGGGCGTTCTCGAGCAAGCTGATTGGAGGGGCGTGTCCTCGAAGAAGACAAGATGACCTTAGCCTGAGTCTTTTTTGGACCTGCATCGACCAGCAGGAAGAGACGGTGATAGAGACCTTGGCACAGCCTATCTTCTCTTCAAGTTCTCTTGAAGAGGAGATAGAGCTTATTGCAGCCGTTGAAGGTCCCAGAGGTAAGATAGGGTTCATAAATGGAAGTACGAGAAACGCTCCATAGTATGGACTCTATATATTAAAGTGCCTTATCGAAACCTGTGATTTGGATACCGTCGTGTCGTATTTATACGACGTAAAAAGCACGTGCTTTCATGCAATCGTACTCCGGATGTTATTATGGCATTTCACATTACAACATTTATTCCTCCCCCTTTATTAGTATAATTATTTATCCATTATGTGTGCATAATTCTTCGTCTCATAATTAATGCATAATTCTTGGTCATCGAGGATCCACAGAGTTTTCTAGAGACGGGCGGGTCATGAGGGGTGAGGGAGAGGGTGGTAGGGTGTGGCCCGCGTAGGAAGATGAGGTGCGCGGACACGAATCGATTTTCCTGCAGCTACTTCCGGAAATTATTGTGCGTTTTTAAATACGGGATGGGTGTGGAAGTGGAACGTATATTCTTTCCTACTCCTCCTTTTTCTTTTCTGATCAATTTCGGTGCGGGTTCCAAGACAGTTATTCATTTCTCTGGGACACACCGAGCTTCATTGATCGGTGTTATTTTCGGTGGTCTTGTAGATCCTGGCTCACAGGAGTTGCAGTGGTTGGGAATGTGTGGCGGGCTTGTCCCAAATAATAAATATAAAAAATACTGGATGGGTATTCAGTCGCTTGCAATATTTATTGAGTTGAATGTGAATTAAGGACGTGTGACACGATATACATATTTTTAGGATCTTTGGTGTCAGTACAATTAACGCACATTAAATCTTTTCCCAAAGAAATACGTAACGGTATCTTTAATTCTTTCGAATCAATATAATTTACCTAAATTAACGCATCTGCGTGGGACACTCGGAAAGTTTTGCATAAATCAATAATTGTTTTACGGCTTGAGTTCATAGCCACTTGCACTCACTGATCAGTAATAGATCTGTGAGGTTAAGCAACACTTGGCGCGGTCAGTATGTGGATGGGTAACCGTATAGTGGTATTTGAACTGAACGTCTCCGTGCTTCTGAGGGCAGGCTAAGTCGTTAGTCCAGGTTTTGTGATTGGACGGCAGTCGTTAAGCTAAGTTGGAGGCCTTTGGATGGCTTGGACAACTCTGACACAAGGTTGTCCACTTACCACACGAAATAATAAGAAGAACCAATGCCTATACAAAGTTTCATCATCATCATCATCACATCAGCCAAAGGACGTTCACTGCTTCCTTCCAACATATGCTTCCTCTATAGATTTCTACAACGAGCGGTTACATGGCCGCCCTCATCCAACGACTCGTTATTTTTTTATTGATCCGGTGGAAATACCTCATGTACTTCCTTCGCCCCGGGAAAGGGCGAAGGGTCATGCCGGACTCCTACCGACTAAAACCACCGGAGTGATCATCGTCGGCACCGAAGGGAGGCTCCAGGAACTCGAATAATCTCCATCTAGAGATGGAGCCACGCCCTTAGGCACATCTCGGAGGGGATGACTGTAAAGAGGCCACCCCCCCAGGCATCTCTCGAGGGGATTGTAAAAGATTCCCCCGAGGCCTCACTATGCGCTGTGCTGCGCACACAGCGGCACGTGACCACATGCGCACCGCTGTCTTCCCGGGGGCCGCTCGGTATGAGCACGCAGATTTCCCAATAAGCGCGCTCGCGGCCCCCAAGGCTCCCCGCCATATAAAGACAACAGGGGGCTCAGGCGTGTTGGACACGGGCGCCGCGGCGGTTGTGCCCCGGCCCCGTGTCCTCCTCCTCCGAGCGGGATCGGCCCTCTCCCGATCCCGCTCTGCGACCTCCTTCTGGAGCATTACGCTCTCACAGAAGGAGACCACAGCACTCCAATTTTCCTGCTTTGCCAGCATAGCCGATACTACTGCTGGCAAAGAGAGATCTTGCCCGATCCGATCGACCAAGATCCGCCGCTCGGCAGTCCACGCAGGGCACTCTTCGAGCGTGTGCTGTGCGGTATCCTGATCGTCTCCACAGTGGTGGCACTGTGCCGTGACCTCGCGTCCTATCCTGTGCAAGTATGCACCGAAACAACCGTGTCCGGTGAATACCTGCGTCAGGCAGAATGTGACGCGCTCGCTCCTTTGGAGCCAGGCTCCGAAGAGCGGCAAGACAGCCTCAACGACGCGCTTTGTCGCGTACTGCGGCAGCATGAGCCGCTCGCGCCACAGCTCGAGTGCACGCCGCCGAGCCTGACGCCTCAAACTTTCGAGCGCCCCTGAAGGCACGCCTCCACCGCACTGGCGGAGGGAGCGTGTTCGGTGATACACCCACGCATCCATCTCCGCCAAGATATCAAAAGGCGGAAAGCGCGCCAACAGAGTTGCCGCCTCAAAGGACACCGTTCGGTATCCTCGTGCGATCCGTATAGCCGCTCTACGCCGCAGACCTTGAATCTTGGTTCTGCAGCGCTGGACGCCCGAGAGTCGAGATGACCAAACAGGCGCCCCGTAGAGGGCCACGGACCGCACGACTCCCCCGTTGAGGCGGCGAACTTCTTCCCTCGGTCCCCCGAGATATCCAACGACTCCTACCCACTTTCACCAGCTCGCCTGTCTACCTCACTGGAGGTTGTCCCACGCTGCGTTTTCCGGTGTGCGGTCTCCATTCGAGAACCTTTGTGCCCCAACGGCCATCAGTTCTACGAGCAATGTGCCCCGCCCATTGCCACTTCAGTTTACTAATCCTTTCAGCTATGTCGACAGCTTTAGTTCTTCTACGGATCTCCTCATTTCTGATTCGATCTCTTAGAGAAATACCAAGCATAGACCTCTCCATAGCTCGCTGAGTGACCTTGAGCTTATGAGGCCCATTGTGAGTGACCACGTCTCTGTTTCATGTGACATCACTAGTAACACACACTGATTAAAGACTTTTGTGTTATGGCATTGTTGACGAAAAGACGTTGCGAAGTTTCCCAAACGCTACCCAGCCGAGTAGGATTCGACGATTGACCTCTTTCTCGAAGTTGGACCTACCTAACTGGACAGTTTGTCCCAGGTAGACATACTCGTCAACAACTTCGAGAACAGAGCTCACAACGGATATCGGGATGGCCACGGCATAGACACTTGACATGACTTTTGGTCTTACCCATGTTCATTTTAAGGCCCACCTGTTGGGAAACTCTGTTGAGACCATCGAGCATTGTGCTGAGCTCTTGCAGCGATTCTGCCATGACTACGATGACGCCGGCAAATCGAAGGTGAGTGATATACTCGCCATTGATGTTAATACGGAATCCTTTCCACTCCAGTAGCTTGAAGGCATCCTCCATTGCAGCGGTAAACAGTTTCGGGGAAATGACGTCCCTCTGTCTCACACCTCTCTACAATGGAATTGCCTCCGTGCTCTGTCCTTTTGAAAGTCGTTTTCAACATAGGGCCCTTTTTTACTTTTTTGGCAAACCACAACTTTGACCAGAGTGCTTTCCAAAAAGTTTTGAGTGCCGAATGCGCAGACGCATTCTCGTGATGAAGCAGCCATAGCCATGTTTTTATTTATAGCCTGTTTTATTGAATCGGTGGAAATACATGTACTCTCCGCCCGTGGAATGGTAAAGGGGCATGCCATTCCATACACCAGCACTAGCAGAGTGGTCATCCCTTTAGGCACATATTGAAGGGGTTGACTGTAATGCGGTCACCCTCTCTAGCGGAGGGAAGGTAACTGAAAAGAAGGCACTCCCCAGATACATCTCGGGAGGATTGTAAAGGATTCCCCCGAAGCCCCGCTGTGCGCCGTACTGCGCACACGGTAGCATGTAATCACGTGCACACCGCCGTCTTCCCGAAGGTCGCTCGATATGAGCACGAAGATTTCCCAATCGGCGCACTCGTAACCCCCAAGGCCCCCCGCTACATAACGACAACAGGGGGGCCTCAGGCGTATTGGTCAAGAGCGCCACGGCCTTCTCCGAGCTGGATCGGCCCTCTCCCGATCTCACTGTGCGATCTCCTCCTGGAGCATGACGCTTTCACAGAAGGAGAGCACATCCCTCCAATTTTCATGTTCTGCCAGTATAGCCAACACTACTGCTGGCAGAAAGAGATCTTGTCCGATCCAATCGACCAGGATTCGCCGCTCGGCATCCTACGTAAGGCACTCTTCGAGCGTATGCTGTGCGGTATACTGATCGTCTCCACAGTAGTAGAATCCACATAGGCCTGTGTTCCGTAGCCCATTACACCATTCAGTGTTAATGTTCCTTTGGTTTCGAAAAGATACCAACACCAGATACACCGTCAAAGTCGGAAAACTTACAGTCAAAATCTTGTCTTCGCATCTCGCTCGCTTTAGTGTGGTAGACGTCCATTTTGAAACGCCAAAGGGTCGACTGTTTCTGGATCATACTGGTAGATCCAGATTTGTACCAGTAACGATGACGTAGCCAAGATAAGCCTGCTTCAAATTCATCCATCACTATCACGGCATCTTTCCACATCAGCCTGGTTCGGATCCTCGGTGAGGCTGTGTGGTACCCAGCTCAAAACTATCTCCCTTACGTGAAGTTGCACGAGTAAAATCTCATGTTCACCTACCGATCCAATCTGCAATGTGTGCTGAATCTCCTAAGTATACTCATATTATATTTTCTTATCCAGCCTGAGACGACTTGTTGGCCTGGTGGTAAACGTCACCCCTGGCTTTAACAATAAACCCTGGAGTAGTCCTGTGTGGCACCACACTGCACTCGTCAACTCGAGACCTTAGTTATTTAGTCTCTTATGCCCAGTAATTTCACTAGCTACAGTGCCCTTCGAACCGTTCTGAAGTTTAAACACTACTGCTAGGCATATCTGACACTGTAATGGTACCTCCCTTATTTACATTCATTTTTGTTGGTCGCTCGGTAGAAATGACTACCTTTATTCCCCGTAACGCCATTTACGTTACGTATTTAATTATTTATTCATAAAATACAACCTCTTTTTCTCTCACAGTTGCAAAATACTTCGTGCATCGTAATATTTTTTTCGCAATATGTTGCTGAATTACGCTTATGACTCACATCTAGCCGCAACACTAGTCGGTGCTTGACTAAGTAAACTCCGGGCAATTACCTTGCTTTCATGTGACTATCTTAGAACGCGGGCAACGCATCTACACTTATAAAAACATCTTAGTTTAGAGCACAAAAATTGTGAAAGCATGTTTGGATTTATAATATTTTTGATGATGACGTTGATCTTTTATAGCAAGTAGTTTCATGAAACAGTTTCACTCATCAACTTCTACTGACTGCCTATGAGTAGAAACGTCAATACAAACTCAGAGGTGTCGGTTTTAAAGTCCAGACATATATAGATGCAATATTATTTGAGAAAAAAATTGGGAAACGTCTGGAATGGTCTTTTGAAAAAAGATCCATAGCCGTTTTCTTCTAAATTCTGTATTTCAGAACCTAGAAGCAACCAGCCAGCGTCTCATACATACAATCTATTTTTCGCATAACTATCTGACTATCTGGTGTGAGTTAAAATAGTTTTAACTGTTTTTAAATGAATCCTATACGTTATTGAACTTAAGTATTGCAAGTCATTAAATCCCCATCCTGTATAAGCTACTTCATAGTACAACCAACTTAGCTGACCGGTGGGGGGGGGGGGGGGAGGATGCTTACGCTGACACTATAATTTCTACTAACCTTCTCGTGACGACCATCATAATAACAACCGGGACCGACAACTTGACGTGCTCTCTGAGACAGTGGTTTTGATGTGAGTGAAACGGTCACCAATCCAAAATTTGACCGTGGCAAATGCAGCTTAACCTTGCAAATCGACCACAAGCCCCGCTGAAATCCTGTGATTTTTGAAAAATTTGAAATCATTGCTGTTGCTATAAGATAGTTCATGATCACCGGGGATGTGGGTGAAACGGTCACCGATCCAAAATTTGACCGTGGCAAATGCAATGACCTTGCAAATCGACCACAAGCCCCGCTGAAATCCAGAGTTGTTTTTTATTTTGTAACCATTGCTGACCGGGTCAGATAAGTTACAGGGTATTAGGGGTTATGACAACCCGTGTCTTATAGCACAGAATACCATAAACGTAGACAATATTCATATTATTGAACTAATTGTATCAAGGCCTCTTTCACACTGGGGTAAAGAAGCACGTGCGCCGCATGCGTAACGTGACGGAATGCTTGATCAAAGCTAAAGCTAAAAATAAATTAGACGAAGTCGATCTCCGTCGTTTTGGCAAAGTCGCACTCTCTACAAACGCCAGTGTGATGGGGGCCTTACTTTTTACAGGTCCAGGTCTTCCAGGATGTGACGTCATGTCGCAAATGAAGATTAAATTTACATATATGTAGGATACGTATGTCTGAAAACACCTTAATTTAGGATCTAAGAATTCGTATTCCCAAAAACATGTACAATGCTATGCCTCAAGTTGCTATGCACCTTATTGTAAAGCAACCCGATAATTAAAGAGTTGGATTTTAAAATTATTAGTCTCTGGTACTATTAATATTTACTTCTCTCTCGCACACAGTCTGTGACAGAGATAAGTAGCGTTATTGTTATCCTATTCTTTAATTGATCGCGCTGCTAAGTGGATTAGGCCTACTGGGGATACCACTATAAAAAAAACGCACCTGCAGCTCTACCTCCTGGGTGGTGTGGAAAAGAGTACGAGCACAGGTAAACAAGACATCCGGTATCAGTACACCTCTTATCACACTGCTATAATGTTTTATTGAAGTGAAAACTTATTTTAGCGCGGTACGCATATTTTTAGATGAGCTAAAATCTCTGGACTTGGGACACCGTTACGAGACGCTTGAAGTGAAGACTTCTTTTAGCGCGGTACGCATATTTTTAGATGAGATAAAATCTCTGGATTCGCGACACCGTTACGAGACGCTTGATGTGAAAACTTCTTTTAGCGCGGTACGCATATTTTTAGATGAGATAAAATCTCTGGACTTGCGACACCGTTACGAGACGCTTGAAGTGAAAACTTATTTTAGTGCGGTACGCATATTTTTAGATGAGATAAAATCTCTGGACTCGCGACACCGTTACGAGACGCTTGAAGTGAAGACTTCTTTTAGCGCGGTACGCATATTTTTAGATGAGATAAAATCTCTGGATTCGCGACACCGTTACGAGACGCTTGATGTGAAAACTTCTTTTAGCGCGGTACGCATATTTTTAGATGAGATAAAATCTCTGGACTTGCGACACCGTTACGAGACGCTTGAAGTGAAAACTTATTTTAGTGCGGTACGCATATTTTTAGATGAGATAAAATCTCTGGACTCGCGACACCGTTACGAGACGCTTGATGTGAAAACTTATTTTAGCGCGGTACGCATATTTTTATATGAGATAAAATCTCTGGACTCGCGACACCGTTACGAGACGCTTGATGTGAAAACTTATTTTAGCGCGGTACGCATATTTTTAGATGAGATAAAATCTCTGGACCCGCGACACTGTTACGAGACGCTTGAAGTGAAAACTTATTTTAGCGCGGTACGCATATTTTTAGATGAGATAAAATCTCTGGACTCGCGACACCGTTACGAGATGCTTGAAGTGAAAACTTATTTTAGCGCGGTACGCATATTTTTAGATGAGATAAATTCTCCTAACGTGCGTTAAGTTCTTTGGGGAACTGTAGAGACTCAATAATAACTTGTGATCTTAAATGATATATTTATTTATAAGGAATACATAGGTTGTCTATCTAAGAGTGTCGATCCGAGAGTGTTCCATTTATGTCCGTACCGTTCGCACATTGATAACACGCACACACGCATATAGCACTATAACACCCCCCTCACTAATTCGAAGCCCCTTGTTCTCCCAGGAAAAAGGGCTGAGCACCGCTACTGCTCACAACAGTTTGCTCGGTTGTTGGCTGGTACTTTCTCGCTTTCAACCAGTAACGGTATACAGAATACAAAATTGCGGCCGACACCACTATTATCTTGTAAATCCTCTAAATGTAAATCATCCTCTCTCTCTAGTAAATTTTCCAACTTGTATATTTGGTCCAATTGAACGTTTTCTAAAATCAATGGCCGCTCTTTGTTTCTTATGCTGACGTTATGAACTGGGAAATGCAACCACTTTATAGGTATTCCTCTTAGTACATTTCTATAGTTTCTAATCTGATGGAGGCTTGTAGAGAAATTACAACCTTCAGGCACCTCTATTAGGTGCGTCCCTTGGATGGATAAAGAGACATCGTGATCGCAACGGAATTGTACTCTTGTTTGTTTGGGACAAGATAGAACATAGTGATAGTCGTCCAATTTTTGTAGAAACTCGGATCCAGCTTTGCACTCTACAAAACTACAACTAATTTGCTGCTTCAAAATAATTTGATGCAATCGTCTGGATTCGAAGAGGTTATAATCTGGCTTTCCTGACAATAATATATATCGTGGAACCTTTTGCATTCTCCGTCCATGTAGCGATGACTATCATCATTCATAGCCAGATATGGTTTAGGTGGAATTAATATTGTGTTATTAAAAGTAGGGGTGGGGTAAAGATGGTAATAAGTACGAGGGCAGTTTGGCAACTCAATGACTTTAAGGTTGAATAAAATCTTTTTTAATATATATTTTTTGTCTCATATTTGGAAACTCACTACGAAGCGCATGCCGTTCTTTTTTCAAATATGGCGCGTAAACAAGCTTTTTAGATACAAAAAAGTTAGGCGACTTCTGTTATAAATATACTCGAAGAACGCTGCTACCCATCCTCCGGCTAATCCCATAGTCACCTTTTACGATGAGATGGGGTGGTGGTATTCTTAGCCGGAACCACACGGCTACTACTTTCTTAAATAACCTTAAAACTAATACATTCGAGACCCTCGCAACCAGCCCTTCCATTTCAAGTGTTACAGGATACAGTTTGCAAAACTTTATTTTAAAATTTTCTATATTTCCCCCCAAATGTGACCCCCATATTCAAAATTAATATATTCACGTTTAACGTTCGTATTTTTTTTTTGTATCGGCCATTTATACGTCCACTGCTGAACAAAGGCCTCCCCCATAGATTTTCACAACTGTGTCATCATTCTGAGGGGGTATTTGCCAATACTCACCACGCTTGGCAGGCGGGTTGGTGAGCGCAGTATGGCTACCGTTTCACAGAAGGGACGCTGCTGCCCATGCCCATGCTGGTTTAGATTCCCTTAGTCGCCTTTTACGACATCCACGGGAGGAGAAGGATTGGTGCTATATTCTTAATCCGGACACCACACGGAACGTTCGTATTTGGGTCGCAGAATTCCATGTGTGTACCAAATTCCAATTTAATCGGTCCAGTGGATTAGGAGCAAATTGGCTGTGACAGACGGACAGACAGACACACGAGTGATCCTATAAGGGTCCCGCCGTGTTTTCCTTCGGACGTTCGGAACCCTAAAAATATAAAATGTTCTTTTTGAACGTCAATATGACAACGCTTCCTAGTGTTTAAGCTGGGGGGGAGAAGGGAGAAACAATTGAACCGTACGACGTTGCCGACATATTTTTTAGAAATTTTTCATTTTTGTGAAATATAATATTGAATATGTAAAGATTAATTAATCTAAACACCGTACAACGTTGCTTTTGCTACTTGACATTGGCGAAATTGTGGAAGATACTCTACAGAAGCCATAATCTAAGAGAAGAAGAAGAAAAAGCTGGGGAGAAGAAACAGTTCATCAAACTGTACTTGGTAGAGGTGATTGTGTTTGTCTGAGCAGGAAGTGGAAGCAAGTTGTAATCTTGAGTCATTAAGTAAAAATTAAGTCTCGATATTTTATTGAAAGCTTAAAATTTATTGAATTCAATTATCGTTTTGCATTCAGATATGGTAAAAATTAAGATTGGGTCATTGTTCTATTAGTGTCATAGTCCACTAATGTTCAAATACAAGTTTTTGACAGGATGGCTAGTGATTTAATTCCAGATAAATTTAGTAGCATTTAAAAAAAAATTACCTTAAGCATGAAACTGTCACCACAGGCCTTATAGTTTAACGTGGATGAACTAGTTCTTGATTTAAGATGCTCGCATTTTACTTCTCCTGTCACGTGGGTACAATTTACGTGCTTTAAACTCACATCCACAAACCCATTTAACTAACTATATCTACGCGATACAAATATAAGTTCTGTGCCGCGACAATTAGCCAGAAAGTCAATTGGTAAAACACAGTGGTAAAATATTTACTTAACTGGTTGTACATAGGCTACACATTAAGTGCGACACCCTATATACCCATAACTATGCTACATGCAATATAGACAATCGTAGGAAAGGGACTGCGTATCGTGGCATTGGCCAATCACAGCGTTTGTAGCGTTGCGCTTACACAAGGAGACGCACTTTTTTGAAGTAAAACGAATCGTTCGCCTCCCCAACCGCCAAGTCACCATTCAGTTCCCAAATATCACCTGGCTTGGATTTATGTATTTCACGCGTGGTTGAGAATAGAGAATAGAATAGAATATTCTTTATTGTACACCATTTTAAAAACAACTACTAGGAATAATATAATGAACAGTAATTGTACAATGGGCGGTCTTATCGCTATTAGCGATTTCTTACAGACAAACAATAAAAACGGAACAACCCCTTGTCATTGTCCATCTTTTTCTTATCCTTGGATGGATAAGAAAAAGATGGACAAAGACAAGGGGTTGTTCCGTTTTTATTGTTTTTCCTTTGCTTTGCTAGTGCGTGGTGCATATTAATGGCGCTACAATTAACTCCGCAACTGGGGCAGCTGATAGGCACCGCTTTCGATGTGTGGAGCTCCTTATTATGTTTGATTATAATTGTTTCCAGATTTTGGAAACTGATTCAGTTTACCGTCTGTTAAAAGTTCATATTTGTATGAATCACTGCTATGACAGTGCCAACAAAGACGTTATTTACGTGATCGTTCGAACATTAACATTATTTATATGAGGATAATGTTCATATTCATATGAAACGCTTGCTTTCCTTAGCATAGTAGTCTTGTGTGCGGTCTGTGAATCTCGCCCGTCATGATTTTATTGATCTAATTTCTAAACCATTTTTAGTTTATTTATATTACTCGGATACCTATTTAAAATACGGTAAACTATTCTTATTGTCAATTTCTCAATTTATTTGTCCCAGACGTTTCTCTATTTGTACTCACTTTATTAAATGCAAAATAGATCAATCATATTGCGAAAATGAATTATTGCCTAATATATTGCCGAAAGTTATCTATCGTAAGTGCGGTATTTCTTTTGAGCTTCAGTTTATTTTCTAGAAAAATATCCTAAAGGTTTCCGTACGTCAGTAAACTTTTGACGTTTGCTGTAATACTGCTCCTACGCAAGTATCTGACGCATCGGTCTTCAATTATATAGGGGTACCTGATAACGGATATGATAACAAAACAGGTTTTTGAAGATCTTTAGGTGCAGGAAAACATTGTGAGGTAACTTGCATCTAATGTTCTGAAATCGTCAACACACAGAGAGCAATCATGGTATCACTGCTCCTCCTGCCGTTTTTCTGTGTGAGAAGAGGCCTTTTCCGTGCAGTAGGAGAGATTTTTTGCCCGTTCTTCTGCTTAAGACGGCACGGTTGGTGCAGTGGCTGACGATTCCCGCACGGAACAAATATTTGTATGATCTGCAGGTAGTTGTTCCGTGTCTGGGCGTATTGTGTATTATTTGTATCTGAAACGTACCCACGACACAGGAGAAACACTTGAGAGGGGAAGGACTTAAAAAAACGAAACCTGCACTCAAATTCTTGGCATTTCATAGGTGTTTTGTAAAATTCATCCTTACGTGAAATAAAAACCGATTGAATGAATTAAATACATTAATCCTTGTAGTGTCCGGATTAAGAATACAGTACCACTTCGTCTCCCACGACTTCCACTGTCGTAAAAGGCGACATACGGCCTAATACTTAAACGCCAGTTAATATTAAATCCTACTTTAACTATTGCCGAGTGGTGCCGGCTACGAATAGCACCAACTCATCTCCTCCCGTGGGTGTCGTAAAAGGCGACTAAGGGATTAGCCGGATGAAGGGCAGCGGCGTCCTTCGAATACACTAACAACTCAGCTGCGATCGCCAACCCGCCTGCCAAGCGTGGCAATTATGGCAAAGCCCCGCAATGAGCACACAACACACCTATGTCGGTCGTTGTGGTGATCTTTGGGAGAGGGCTGTGTCCAGCAGTGGACTTTATTCCGCCGAAATGATGATGACCATCTATTCGAGAAACCCTGTTTTCGGTACCAAACCGGTCGGCTCAAATAGTTAAAGCTACAGCTTCGGCTTTTGGGACTCTAAACTAGGTTAATGGGCAGCAGCGTCCCTTCCGTGAACAACAGTCATTCTGCGCTCAACAACACGCATGGCAAGCGTGGTGAGCACTGACAAACTACCCTCAAAATTATAATACAGATGTGGAAACTTATAGGCCCTTGTTCAGCAGTGGGCGTCTTTTGGCTGATATGATGATGATGACGATGAGTTTGTTTTGCTAGAGGGGGTGACCGCTTCACAGTCATCCCCTCCGAAATGTGCCTAAAGGTGTGACAGTGATGCGTGGCTCTAAATGGAGGTTATTCAAGTTTCTGGCTCCTCCTTTTGGTGCTGAAGATGACCACTCTAGTGGTTTCACCCGATTCTGGCATACCCCTCCGCCCTTTCCAGTCCTCTCTTCTCTTTCCCTGATCAATAAAAAAAACACCAAGGAAGAAATGTGGTCGTACTTAAGTAATCCGAAGATGAAACGAATTCCGTTACTGAGATATCGATCCAATTTGTTAAGAAGTTCTTAGAGTAGATCAGAGTAACAACAATTACAGGAAGCACAAGATACTGGACCAGAAGAATTTGTGTTGAATGGAAGGTATTGTTTTAATCTACGGAGAGATCGCAACCTGGCCGTTACGTTCTTGCTTGTCTGACTAACTTGTTTGACCCAACTAAGCCTGTCATCAATATGGAGACCCAAATCCTTTACATGAGGTGACAGGGGAATAACAGAATTATTAATTATTGAATTCAATTATTCTTGTGTCGACACCCTTGCTCCAGCCCATCTTTCAAGCTCAGCAGGCTGTGCTGCCGCTGCAGAGATTCTCAAACGGTGCAAATATAATAACCTCATTGGAAGTTATGTGTTTGAGCCGTTTGGGGTCGAAACGCTTGGGTCATGGGGTCCGAGTGCACGTCTGCTTTTTAAAGATATTGCTAGACGTTTGGTCGACTCTTCGCGTGACCTGGCTGGCCTATTTTTTTGACAAAGAATTAGCATTGCCATTCAACGTGGCAATGCTGCCAGTCTTCTGGGAACGTTACCAGTTGACAGCGATGAGGAGGAGTACTTTGACGCCTAAACGACCCGTTCTTATAGTTTTATTAGTATATATATATTGTGTTAGTTTACATAGTATTGTCTTAGGTTTTTGCGATTATTACACATTATAATAAAACAATTTTAAACGGATTAAATCGCGTGTATTATTGATTTTTGTTTTTCCTGACGTTTCGAACACTTTGCAGGGTTCGTAGTCGCAGGATGACTAAGGTGACAAGCGTCCTTACAGATTTAAAAAGTTATTTTATCTACCGTACAAAACTAATCAAAAAATTTTTCGATGCACGCAGTAATCACTCACAGTGTCTTCATGTTTTTTAGTGTGGTGTGTTGTTTGGGATTTTATTATTTTAATAACCGGATTCCAAACAGGTGGTACCTGCCAACCATCTTCTCTATTAAAATTAGGATGTTTTTTAATTTCAATAGCCTCTCGAAACATTCTTGGTACATAACGGTTCTCTTTCGCGAGGACTTGATCTTGATGATCAAATCGAAGAAAATGGTTGGGTTTGTCTAAGGCATGTTCACACACTGCGGACTTTGTGATGCGTCTATGCTTGACGTTAGCTATGTGTTCTTAATTCTGGTGGCTATACTACGCTTTGTTTGCCCTATGTATGACAACCCACAATCACAGTCAATCTTGTAGACCCCTGCATCATGGTAGATAAAATAACTTTTTAAATTTGTAACGACGCTTGTCACCTTAGTCATCGTGCGACCACGAACCCTGCAAAGTGTTCGAAACGTCAGGAAAAACAAAAATCAATAATACACGTGATTTAATCCGTTTAAAATTATTTTATTATAATGTGTTAGTTTAGTTACATAGTAGTATAGATTGTATATTTTTAGTTTTAATTACGTTATATTATTATTAAACGTTAATTGTATATTTTAAGTAGTGTGTATATTTTAAAATGATGAAATATATACTTATTATCGTTTTGTATTTCGATAGGTAAGAATATGCTGGGGTCATTGTCCTAATAATGTCATAACCCACTCCTACAAGGTTTTTGTGAGGATGCATAGTGATTTAAAACTAGATACAATGTAGCAAGAAATAATACTTAGTTCTTGTTTTTCTACAATCATGAAAATGATAAGGCGTTATATAATATATATGGAAGTGAACAGACTTGTTTCTTTTTAAGATGATCGTACATTCTGGTTTCTTTTGTCTCGTGGTCCATACATTAATGTCACATACACAAACCATACAACCATACCATTTTTTATGTTTCCCAGTGGTAATTTTTCATGAACTTCCTCCGCCCTGGGGTAGGGTGAAGGGGCATGCTGGACTCCTACAGGCTAAACCCACTGGGGCGGTCGTCTTCGGGCACCTAATGGGGGCTCCAGGATCTCGTATGATCACACTAGAGCCGGGCGGCTATTATGCGCACCGGTGCCAAAGAAAGTAACTGCGGTCTACGCCCGAATTCTCGCGATGACTGCCGCCCGGCTCGCCACGCCCGCGCTATGCTTTTGCTCGCGCTATTACTGCTCCTCGTTAGTAGTGGTGGTTAATATAGCGTCTAGCGCGATTAAATAGCGCGTTATATTCACGCAACCTATAACACACGCTATGCTGACTCCAACTTGACGCTATAAAAATAGCGCCATTAAGTAGCGAGTAGCGAGGATAATAGCGCGAGCTAAGACATAGCGCGGTCGTAGTGAGCCGGGCGGCAGTCATCGCGAGAATTCGCGCGCTATCGGTCCTTACGTTACGCGTTGATTGTAATATTTATTTATTTTAGTTAGATATGCCAACAATGTACGTACAATAATATTTCGTGAAATTAAAATATAAAACATACATAACATTTATGACATCAATAATAGGCATACACAACATCAAACAATTCCGTTCCGTGAAAACTGCTATAAGAAATTCTTAATAAAAGAAATATAACCCTATCATATGTTAATTAATACATAAAAATATATTATCCAAAGTATGAGGAAAAGTTAATTAACTTTTCTTTACTGCTTCATTGTATTTTGATAGATATTACTTTACGTATCGAACATACCATAACATATTCAATATAAAGAATGTAACCGAAACAGCGTGCTATCTTAACACAGCGCGCTATCTGTCCAACGACGTTTAGCGTGATTCGAGAATATTCGCCGCGCTTTTATCGAGTCATTTGCGTACGCCCAGTTCGTTAAAAATTGTAGCGTGTAAAATAGTGCGCTATTTTACTATAGCAAACAGTCTGTAGCGCGCTATTGCCATATAGTGTTTTTGAACACCACTACTCGTTACTCGTAATTTTTTTATAGCGCGATTTTTATAGCGTCGTGTTGGAGCCGCCATAGCGTGCGCTATACGTTGCGTTAATATAGCGCGCTATTTAATCGCGCTAGTCGCTATATTAACCACCACTACAATCATTACGCGTATGTTATAATGAGGCCGATAGAGGGAGTAACTATGCGACAACGGTTTTCGAACAAACGGCCTGTTTAACCTTTGGTTTTATATTGTGTGATATAACACCAACTGCTATAGACCTGATCATTGTAAGAGAGACAAATAATAAATCCCCTCTGAGGCTGTCGTTACCTCACCATGAGAAACACAATACAAGAGAGCAAATTAAACAGGCTTTCTCACCCATAGAATACGAAAAAAAAAAATCTTAAGCAGATTTATAGGCAGCACACAACAAAGGTCTATTTAAGATATTATTTCATTTGAATGTAATGATGAGAGAAATAAAAGCGTATGTTACATAGTTCAGCAATAGAGTCCCCAATTAGTGTCCCATTACATTTTAGGCAAAAAATCTCTAAAGGGCCTCTGCGTGTGGGACTTATGTCGCCATTTAAGCTTATCATTAGACCGGCGGGCTGATTAGCTAAAAGCAGCAACAGCAGACGCGATAGCAGCTATCGCGCAGCCAAAATCCACCGGTGGCAAAGCGTCAAAAAATTTGTATTACGTAAGGCATCGCCCGTCTGTCGCTATTGTGGAAGATGTATAGTTACAAGCGCCAGTATCCACCAGTGGAACTAAAAATAATGTACGTTTTTAATTCATTGATTGTCCGACAGAGGCGCGTCAGAGACTTTCGCCTGATATAGTCGCTATCGGCAAATAAGTAATACCAAATTGACGTCTGACAGCGGCGTTGGAGCAATTTACACCTGTTGCAAAGCGTCTGCGACTTAGGTAATCAGCCCGCTGGTTCAAACTTGCAGAGGAGTAACCCGTAGCTAGAGAGACATTTAAATAATAATTGTTAAGTCATCCTGCACGACTCCATGGCGGGGAGTAGTGAGCGTGAGGCGCCGGGCGTAGGCGCGGCGGTGGGGCCGTTTGTCTCATCGTAGCGTAGCGTAGTCCTCCGCTACGTATCGCAACGCTAGGCCACACTTGAGCCTATGTATATAATATATATATAAAAGAATAATATGTACTTAGGCGTCAAAGAATACCTCCTCATCGCTGTCAGCTGATAATGTTCCTAAAAGGCTGGCAGCATTGCCACGTTGAATGGCAATGCTTATTCTTTGGCCAAAGAAAAGGCCAGCCCTCCGATCACGCAAAGCGTCGACCAACCGTCTAGCTATATGTTTGAAAAGCTGACGTGCACTCGGACCCCATGGCCCTAGCGTTTTGACCCAAACGGCTCAAAGCAATAATTGCCAATAAGGTTATTGTATTTGCGCCGTTTGAGGTCAATTAAGCCTATTAAATTCATATTAATCTTAATGCTTTTATTAGTAATGTAGTACTTTTTGTTAAAAGCTTATTATACAGTCCACATCTTTTTATTTCTCTCCCACAAGCATTGAGGTTTTACCAATAATAATAATCTGTGTGTAGGTACCTCCGCGGGCTGATTAGCTAAAAAAAGCAACAGCAGACGCGATAGCAGCTATCGCGCGGCAAACGACCCACCGGTGGCAAAGCGTCAAAAAAATTGGTATTACGTAAGGCATCGCCCGCCAGTCGCTATTGTGGAAGATGCATAGTTAATAGCGCCAGTAGCCACCAGTGGAACTAAAAGGAATGAACGTTTTTAATTCATTGATTGTCCGACAGCGGCGCCTCAGAGATCTTCGCCTGTTTAGTCGCTATCAGCAAACAGGTAATACCAAATTGACGTTTGACAGCGGCGTTGGAGCAATTTACATATACGCCTGTTGCAAAGCGTCTGCGACTTAGGTAATCAGCCCGCCGGTAGCTTAGACCTTGTGTCCGTTGATCATTATATTAATTATGTGCATTTTGTTTTAATGCGTTTATTTAAAAGTTTTAAACTAGTTTGAGAGACATTTATTAATTAAATACTAAGAATTCTCATGGAATACAAATGGCTATGCTTAAATAAATTATAATTATATTTCTAGAAATATCCACTTAGGATATAATAATAATACCCCGCTGATTTTATACCTGGCCTCAGAATGGATCACCTTTTGGCCATCCAAAAGGTGATCCATTCTGAGGCCGAGGAAGAAGGCGAGGATAGTGAGGATAATGGCGGAAGAACAGGTTGCATCATCACTGGCGAAGCCCTGCGGTATTTTTCTGTGCATATTGGCCGGACTAAAGGAAGACGCATACGTCCGCAAACATGGCAGTTCCGGTCCGCTAAGTGCCACCTCTTCGGAGAGGGAAGAGGTAATCTTTCCCCCTCGACCCATCTTTGAGGGGCCCGCGTAGAAGCGCATCCCTGCCACAGGCCTGTTCAGGGTTAGCGTGACGGATTTTTCAAACGGTCAAAAACTGACGTTGTCTGCCCGTCTGCGACTCCTGAGTCTTATGTTGCGAATCGGGAGAGCGATCGACGCTTCCCGCTCTCGCCGCACTCTCAGTCAGCTGCCGACCTTCTAGAGTCTGGCCAGCAGGAAGAGTTCCTTTCCAACCTGATCGATCCGTGTAAGATGCCGTGTGGTGCCGGCTCAGAATACCACCACCCCATTTCCTCCCGTGGGCGTTGTAAAAGTCGACTAAGGGATTAGCCGGAGGACGGGCAGCAGCGTCCTTCGGGTATATTAACAACACAACTGCGATCCCAACCCGTCTACCAAGCGTGGAGATTATGGCAAAACCTCCTAATGAGCCCACAACACACCCATATCGATCGTTGTGGTGATCTTTGGGGAGGCCTGTGTCCAGCAGTGGACTTCATTTGGCCGAAATGTTGATGATGATGAAGATGTAGGCTTCCGTGCCGCGCACTCCCTAACTGTGTGCTGCGTGTTATTGTTGGCAGTGCTAGCATCGCCTTTCATTAGGTCCTAAACTAGCTGATAGAAAGGAAAATATGTAAATTATTTGTTTTAAATACCGCGGTGTATGTAAAAAATAGATTTGCAAAAGACATAAAACAGCGTATAAATAACACAACAAAATCTAACACCGAGTTTGTTTTTTATACTGCATGGTTGACTATACGAGCGAGCCATCGCCTGATGGTAAGCGGCATGCCTGCCCATAACAATTGTCATGCTACCCAGGAGTAGTCCTGCGTGGCACTTTTTTAAAAACGTTGCCCCACTCTAGTATTTCTCCTGTGTCGTGGGTGCGTTTGCAGACACAAATCCCACACACAATACACCCAGACCCGGAACAACTACCTGCAGATCGTACAAATATTTGTTCCGTGCGGGAATCAAACCCACGACCCGGTGCGCAGCAGCCGACTGTATCAGCCACTGCACCAACCGTGCCGTCTATACCGTGCCGGCACTATACTGCGTTCGAGACATTAAATTATTTAATCGCCCTGTAGAAAGTACCGTGCGGCGTTATGGTGACCTTACAGTACTTTCTTGTGTAATAGGGTGGTGATTGGCTTGGTTAAGGAATAAAGGCTTGAGTTTGTGGGTAAATATATCTAATAACACACTTTTGCACAAATACACAAAACGATCACAAAAGATACTTAGACTGGTAATACTATTTTTTCAAATCCGACGGGTAGTTCCAGAGCTTAGCGCATTCAACAAAATAACAAACGAAACACTTCAGCTTTATTATATTAGTATAGATTTGCTGGGGTAGTGGCCCGCGGCAAACGCAATCCGTTAGCATCTGCGTCGTGAAGATGATATTTTTTTTTGCGTTAAACGCAACGTGAAGCACTTTTTGTGTATGAACATTTTTTTTTTTTTTGGGATTGTCATTTGAGATTCTGGCGAAGCCAAAAGAGGCCTCCAGCCAGGCTTAAAATTAATTTAAAAACTAAGCAACTTTCGCTAAGGGCGCCCCCTGCGGGACACGGACCTCGGCTTAGGGCGTTGCTGGGGATAACAAGCTAGTGTTTTGGGGACAGCTGGATCGGTATTATTTATAATGTATTATGCAGGCTCGGCACGGGCCGGCACGAGCAAGAGACGGGAGGGAGAAGTGCTAACTTGAACGGGAAGGTGACGCGGCGATAGGCCTCCGCGACGTGGGTGAGGGTTTGAACTGTTTGGAGCAATCTCGTTTTACATAGACAACGCTGCGTTATAGTCTGCGCTTAACAAATGTTTTGCGACATCCGCTGCGATAAAACATAATGTGCAGTTGTCTTTCTTGTACATCAAGCAGCGAATGCCGCATAAAGGAACCGCGTGCTTTACTCTAGCCATGTGTGCGTAAGCACATACGTTCCGTTGGCACAGACATGCACACGGTAAGGGCGTACCCAGCTAGCGGCAGTGAAGTGTACTTCCTCCATCCCGTGGAAGGGCGGAAGGTCATGCCACATTCCTACTGGCTGAAAGCACCTGAGCGATCATCTTCGGCACCGAAGGGGGCTTATTGAAGTAGAAACTTCTTTTAGCGCGGTACACATACTTTTAGATGAGATAAAATCTCTGGACTCGCGACACCGTTACGAGACGCAGCTATAGTGTGTAATAATGATGATGATACAAGAGTTGTCGAAATTGTTAACCATGATTAATAAAATAATATGAAATGTATTTTAGTTTCTAATCTAAACAAATCTATACAAATAAATAAAATTGAAGTGTCTGTTTGTAATGTCAAAATAACAGCTTTTTACTAAATGCATATGAAAGTATGTACGTTACATATAACAAAAACACAATTTTTAATTTTTTTGTCTGTCTGTCTGTCTGTCCGTCTGTCTGTCTGTCTGTCTCTCTGTTTGTTCCGGGTAATCTCCGAAACGGCTGGACCGATTTTGACGGGATCTTCACTGGCAGATAGCTGATGTTATAAGGAATAACTTAGGCTACTTTTATATTAGAAAAATAATTAGGGTTGCGCGTAAAAAAATAAAACCCTTGAAATCCAATATATATATTCTATGTCAAGTGTCTTGTTGAAGTACTCATCATCATTTCTTTTAAATTAATTTCATTTCATTCATGAATAAAATGCAATTCATAACCCATTAACCCTAGTACCCATCTAAAAAATGTCAAACGCGCCAAAATAAGTTTTCACTTCTGTCGGCACTCCCGGAGTGCAACCCGCATTTTTTTTTTTATACCACTAAGGTGGAAAACAAACATACGGCCCGCCTGATGGGAAGTGGTTACCATAACCTATGAACGCTTGAAACACCAGAGATGCCAGTCGCGTGTTGCCGACCCTGTAAAAATATTTTCACGCCCTTCTTTGAAGAGCACCATGCTGGTCTTGGTAAAACCTCGGACAGTCCCCCGGGGGGTGACCGCTTTACAGTCACCCGCTCCGAGATGTGCCTATAGGCGTGGTACCAGCGGGCGGCTCTAGTGTGATCATACGAGGACCTGGAGCCTCCCTTAGGTGCCGAAGATGACCGCTCCAGTGGTTTTAGCTGGTATGAGTTCGGCATACCCCTTCGCCCTTTCCAAGGGTGAAAGAAGTTCGTGAAGAATTTCCACTGGGCACCAATAAAAAAAGGGAACTGATTCCACAACCTGAGCGTGCGCGGGAGGAAGTGCCTCTGAAGCCGTACGGTACGAGACCATTTTGCCTCTAGAGTATGTGGATGAAACCCCGCCAATCATAGAACGTAGCCGTTGGCATCATATCGAACAATCCCTTAGAGCACTGTCTGTTGTACAAGTGGTAGAACACACATAAGGAGGCAAAGTCTCCCTTCAGACTTAGGGGTTCTAGATGGCTTGTGAGCTTGGGATCGTTGACAATCCCAACTGCACGTTTTTGTAAAGGGTCCAAGCTGATTTCCAGTTGCTCCCGCCATTAAATGCTTGCAGACACTATCCTCAATCTCACGCATACACTCGTCCGATACACACACATTCACTCACAAACACACGGATTTACTCCCTTATATTCATTTACACACACTCGCACACACCCTAAATACCCTCGCTTTATTCTATATTATTTGTTATATTTTACTATTTTCTGTAACAACTTGATATTATTTGTCTAAAACTTGATAATATTTCAACAAGCTATTAACAGATTATGAGATATGGAAGAGCGGAGGCGGCTTTATTCGCTTAAATGGAGGCTCCAATCACTAGTTTGTAAGGAAACTTGTTAAAATAATAAAATATTTTGAATGTGAAATTTGCTTATTACCCTTTTTTTTTGTATTATTCTATTTGCCGTGTGGTGCCGGCTCAGAATACCACCACCCCATCTCCTCCCGTGGGTGTCGTAAAAGTCGACTAAGGGATTAGCCGGAGGATGGGCAGCAGCGTCCTTCGAGTACATTAACAGCTCAACTGCGATCGCCAACCCGTCTGCCAAGCGTGGCGATTATGGCAAAACCCCCCAATGATATATCGGTCGATGTGGTGATCTTTGGGGGAGGCCTGTGTCCAGCAGTGGATTTCATTCGGCCGAAATGATGATGATGATGAATGATTATTCTAATTCGTAGCCGCCCGTGACAACTGGTCCTATCTGAAAAAGAGCGCAGGGTCATTTTTTGTTTTTCTTGAAATATTACTGCATTATGCTGAGATAGGGGCCTTTTTTGGCTTCGGGCAGCTTGTTTAATTTTTGAAAACTTTTTCAATTTTTTTATATGTTCTTAATAATTTCCTATGTGAGCCCAAAATAAAACTGTTTTCTTTCTTTCTTTTCTTTTTTCTTACTTTCTAAATAGTAGCAGTACTTCATATGGGGTTTGCGACTTATAAAGCAGCAGTCTTTGCCCCGATGAGAAGTACGGCCTTGCCTTGTTGAGGACACCGAGTTTTTGGACGCCAGCTTGACCTTATCATCTAAATAGTTCCGAAACTGGACGCTGCTGGAAATGTCCATACCAAGGATCCCAATACTTTTTCCGTTGGTGAGGGACATGTTCTGCAATTGTGAAGCTACAGCAAATGGGGTTTTCTTAGCGGTGAACGCGCAGCGTGCCGTGTGGTGCCGGCTCAGAATGCTACCACCCCATTTCATCCCGTGGGTGTCGTAAAAGTCGACTAAGGGATAAACCGGAGGATGGGCAGCAGCGTCCTTCGAGTACATTAACAACTCAACTGCGATCGCCAACCCGTCTGCCAAGCGTGGCGATTATGGCAAGACCCCCCAATGAGCACACAACACACCATATCGGTCGTTGTGGTGATCTTTGGGGGAGGCCTGTGTCCAGCAGTGGATTTCATTCGGCCGAAATGATGAACGCGCAGACCTGTATCTTGGTAGGAAAGTGGACTAAATTTGGTCATCCCCAATCCGAGACTCCATCTAGAGTACTCTCAATTTCCGACACAAGTCTTCTGCGGCTTTCCACCACCACGGGACGTTAGTTAGCACGGTTCATGTCATAAGTGTCCCCAGTACTATCGTCCGCATAACAATGCGGTATATGTATGTATGTATTATTATTATTGTTGTAAATATTTGTATGTGACTTATTTTCTAAGTATATCTTTATTTATATACCTAATATGTTGTGCATTTTAATGTACTTTTATTTTATAAATATCAGGTCTTGCTTCATTCAATTGTACACTTCATTAGATATTATATTAACGTTACTCTATCGCTCAAAGGTTTGCTGTAAGAGAACCCAATAGTGAGTTAAGCTCGCCTATGTACATCAACTTTTCTTTAGTATTGTCTTAATCTGTAAATGTTGTGTGCAATAAAGAATAAACAAAATAAATGAATGCCATCGATAGAGAGCATATCATTGACATGCAGTAAGAACAATAAGGGGCACGGACCCTTGTAGGACGCCAAGCGTGCCGTCGACGCCCCCGTCGTGTGGTCTGTGGCCCTATACGGGGCACCTGTATGGTCAGCTCGACTATCAGGCGCCCAGCGCTGCAGAACTAAAATTCACGGTCTGCAGCGCAGAGTGGCTATCCGGATCGCACGAGGATACCGAACAGTGTCCTACGAGGCGGCGTGGCGTGTTTTCCGCCTTTCGACATCCTGGCGGAGATGGATGCATGGGTCTACGATCAGACATGCTCCCTCCGCCAGAGCGGCGAAGGCGCGCTTCCAGGGGCTTTGAACAGGCTGAGGCGGCTAGCTCGGCAGCGTGAACATGGCAAGTGGCGTCACCGCCTGCGGATGCAGTTTGCGACCAAGCGCGATGTGGAGGTCGTCCTGCTGCTCTGTGGAGCTTGGCTCTGAAGGAGCGAGCGCGTTACCTACCGCCTGACGCAGGTGTTCACCGGGCACGGTTGTTTCGCTGCGTACCTGCACAGGATAGGACGCGAGGCCACGGCACAATGCCACCATTGTGATAGCGACCAGGACACCGCACTGCACACGCTCGAGGCGTGCCTTACGTGGGCCGCCGGGCGGTGGATCCTGGTCGATCAGATCGGGCAAGATCTCTTTCTGCCAGAAATAGTGTGGCTATGTTGGTAGAGCACGAAGACTGGAATGTAGTGTTCTTCTTCTGTGAGAGCGTCATGCTCCAGAAGGAGACCACAGAGCGGGTTCGGGAGAGGACCGATCCCGCTCGAAGAAGGAGGAGACGGCGCCGGGATAACAACCACCCTGGCCCCTAATTCCCATACGCCTGAAACCTCTGCCGTTATTATAAGGCGGGGGCCCTCTGGGTTCGTGGCTGCGTAGATTGGGTAATCTACGTGCCCACACCGAGCGACTCAAGAGAAGACGGTAGCACGCATGTGGTCACGTGCTGCCGTGAGACGACCCCGGCGGGGTGACACGATCTGCAGTGTAGACTGGTTATACGGATCGCACGTGGATACAGAACTGCATCCTACGAGGCGACAACTGCTCTGGCGGGCTTTCTGCCTTTGGGCATCCTGGCGGAGACGGATGCGTGGGCCTATTATCAAACGTGCTCCCTCCGTCAGAGCGGCGAAGGCGGGTGTCCAGGGGCTTTCGATAGACTGAGGTGGCTTGCTCAGCGGCAAGCACTCCATAAGTGGCGAGACCGCCTTAGATTGCAGGTTATAACCAAGCGCGTCATTGAGGCCATTCTGCCACTCTTCGGAGCCTTCGGAATACACAAATGATTGTTTTGATATTTCGCCTTTGTTACCTACCTATCTTTATCTTTAATCTGAACGAGAATGAACGAGCAAATTCTGATCTATAGCCTTTTGGAAACAAAATATGACATCAGGCTCAGGTAGTTACATATATTTGTATAAAATTACGCTCAGAAGTGAAAAGTTGAAAACCACGTAGGTATGTGTAAAACACAAAATTTTACAAGATTAGGATAACCTGTCTCCGGATAAAAAAAACGAATGGAAGATCATAATGCCTTTTAATTTTAAGGTTGTATATAAGCGTATCGGAAGCGGTACTTACCTTTTAGATTTTAGCGCAAATAAATTACAATATCAAGTATAAACAATACAAGTTTCCAGTTTTTCCGTGTGGTGTCCGGATTAAGAATATAGCACCACTCCATCTCCTCCCATGGATGTCGTAAAAGGCGACTAAGGGAATCTAAACCAGAGGGATGGGCAGCAGCGTCCCTTTTGTGAACCGGTAGCCATACTGCGCTCACCAACCCGCCTGCCAAGCGTGGTGAGTATTGACAAATACCCCCCAAAATGATGACACAATTGTGGAATCTATGCGGGAGGCCTTTGTTCAGTAGTGGACGTATAAATGGCCGATATGATACAAGTTTCTCGTCGCACGCCATAGATGGCGTTAGGAGTCTCCGAATTGAAATGTTTTTGCACTAATAGTAATACGTGTATGAGTTTATTAATCTAAAGAACAAATAACACGTTTTTGAAAACAAAATATTTACGAGGTTTTGATGATGTAAGCGACATAACAATTTATGTGATTTATACATACCTGTATGTAGAAATAGGCAACATAGGGTGAGGATAATATTTATACTCCTGTAACCCTACGTACGTATGTGTTAACATTGTTATATATTCAATTCAAAATTTCAATGCATAAAAGTGTGATGTACCAATACTGTATTTTAGTAATAATATATAGTATATTATATTGTGGTCTATAAACAATTTCTGTATTTCTTTATCTTCGTCTCTTGGGTTTCCCTATAAGGAAAGCGTGTGTTCTTATCCCAAGCTAGAAAAGATCACAAAAATTTGCAAGCTTTGGCCAGTACTAATTTAGATTTATATGAAACATCTTTACGTGGGTAAAGACTTTCGTCTCAGCTTTAAGTGAATCTTGTACGACTTAAACATATTGTCTGCGGTAGAATGTATTTGGACTGATGGAGTGTAAACGCGGTTTAATAGCTAACCGCCAAATGTTTAACATTGTTTAACAATTTAACATTGTTTTTATGTTATGCCAAGCCAATAACCGTTAATTATCCCTAGGCACTGTTGAGGGGCGCAGATACAAACAAATAGTTTTGCGCAATAATAAACAAAACTTTATATTAGAGATTAGCTAACGCTCGGCATAGAGGATAAACAAATAAAGAAACATTAATTTTTATGTAAATCAAAATATATAAAAGATAAAAATTGCAAATAAAATGATTGTTTTCCGAATGTGGCAAATATCTTTTAGCGCCCTCTCTTGTCAATAATTTAAACGATCCGTGCTACTGCTAAATAAATTATTGTGTGTATGTACCTATTGCTTTGCTTAGCGTAGCTAATAGCTATGACTGAAATTTATTTATTCGCCACTAGATGGTATTATTATCAAAATTATTTTCTATGTTCAAAGTTCTGATACCAGTATTCCAGCCTGATAATAAAATAATATAAATTGCCATTTTATAAATAATAATCACGCCCACCCTTCACCGCTTTCTTGTATTTGTAACTGGGAAGAAGAAACGGTACAACAAACCATGAAGGTATCAAACTACTCATCAAACAAACACCGCTATCTATCAATTGATGTTGCTATCTATCAATAGATGTCGCTATTCTCAGTGAACTCGCACACAATTACATTTGGATAACTTTGAAGAACAGGAATTTAGATTCCGTCTATAACTTCATTTTAGTATTAATTCCAATGAGTTGAGGTAACAAGTTGTGTATTAGAACTCAAAATAAATTTATGAAATTATGTATAATATATAATTGTGTGAATATCCGAACTGTACAAGATGTACAACAGACAGACTCAGCTGCTCGTTATCTAGATGAAAAAAATCTCTCATATTTTGGGGAAATTTTACCTCAAGATTAAACTTTTGTAGAAGAAACTAGTATAATATCATTACACTCTTTGAGCAGCAACAAATAAACTATCTAAATTCTGATTCGAATCTACATATATTTTTTAAGTAAATTGAATACGGCAATCGGAAGTTTTGATTTTATTTTATTTTATTGGAAACGTTTCAGAGTATATTTCCGCACTAGGAACAGAGACAAATCTTATTTTTACGTATTTGTGATTAACTGACATAAAGATTACCCAATCACAGCTGACCGTATTTACTACTATGATCCAGTATGAGTCATTGAATTTTATATAGCCTTTTCGTAACCAGTAACGAATTGAGACAAAATTACATAATCCAATTTACCATAATAATAGGTATATTTAAAATAGCAATGGTGTCTATTAATAATTTTCCTTATATATTAACACAGATATTGTTTTTACTTTTACTATAAAAATCTATATTTAATAAGATATATGGAAATTAAAGTAAGACTAATTTATTACCAATATCACGTAATAGAGAAACGACTTATTTGTTTTTCTATATCACCATAATCTTATAATCAGTCAATTAATGCAGAATAATACAGTTCATTTCTGGAAAAAGAAGGTTCATCATCCGAATCGAATTCACAGTTTGTTGACCGTCATTAAGTAAAAACAGGAGTAAAAACAGGACAAAGCGATTGCAAATTGGTACAAGATCGCTACTAAAGTTATAATTATTGGAGACATTCCAAAAGTTTTATGTTTATTTTATGATACCTTTGCTAAATGAGTGTGATCATTATCTGATAAATCTATATCCTATCGGGTATTATTTTTCCTTTATCTGGCAATACCAAAAGTCAGTTCAAGTGCCATGCCGTGCCCCCTTCATACGTATGTACAACTGTGAACTGTTTATGTAAACTTTCTGTCAAGTGCATTGTGTTTCAAAATAGTTACCATCGGGTAAAATAACAATCGACGTTCCACTTTCGCAATAAAATCTATTGTATCGTGCAACTTCCTACTATAACGCGTATTTTGTGACAACTTACAATCATACACTTAGTTCGTTACAAAGCCTGGAGCTCGTGAATCGTGTTTTGAAAAAAAAAGCAAGTCTGTTTCGTGTTTACAAGTTTTTTTTTAATATCCAAAATGGGTGAAATTAATGTGTTTTAGTGATAGTGTCCAACGAAAACGTTGATAAAAGTCGTCGTGAGTGTAACTAATTAGTGACAATAAAAATGTATTATGCCGTATCGAAATGATATCGTCTTCAAAGAACAGAGTGCAAGAAATAAAAAGTCGATTTGAGAATTTGAACAGCGACAACGTACCTAAACGCGTTGAAACGCAATTGTGTAAACAGAAACATGTATTTACAACTAACGCTGGGAAGGAAAATAGCGAAAATATCGATTATGAACTATCATTTAATAAGGATAATATCGAAAATGATTCAGAGGGCAGCGACGAGTGGTCGCCTAAACCCAATTCGAGTTATTTATACAGTAAAAGTGACGTGAAACGCAGTGTTAGTGACACGAAAAATTCTTTATCCCGACAAAGTAGTGACCCAGGCAAAAAACTTCATAGAAGTCATGCATTTCGCTGTGATAGGAGCCAAAAAATAGTGAACAGTCCCAAACGACACGGCAGCTGCAACGGTAGATCAGAAACTAGTGATTTTACATTGAAAATGGAACGGAAACTTAGTAAGGACAGATTAAAAAGACTTGGTAACTTCCTAGAAGAACAGATGCGAAAGGAAAACTTCATTCCTCAAGTGGATTATACGGAAATTGTGGGGCAGGTGAGTGAAGCAGACGGCCAGTATGATTCTATCCCTGACTCTGAGGTTCCTCAACATATATTAGATCAGTATGCCATAGTAGTAAAACCAAAAAGAAAGGATAATGAAAAACAAGAGGCAATGACTGACAGTGGAGTTAGTTCGGAGACTGAAAATGTCGAAGATGACAAAACTGGCCGAATCAAGAGACTTATGTCCCAGTTTGAAAAGTCTCCTGAAGACACAACCATTCTGAAGACTCACACCTCAAATCTACAAGCAATGGATGACTTTTGTGATTCTAGTGAAACTATCCGGCTAGAGCGTAAAAACCCTCACTTAAAACTAACCGATACACTAAAAAAGGCCTTAAAACAACCTTTACCGCCTGGTCCACCACCTAAAAAGCCTCCACGAATATTAAACACCCCCACAATCCCAGAAAATGTAGAACTACAGAAGAAAGAAGCAAAAAGAATGCTTGAGAAGCTAGAACAAGTGCTCCATAAACGTGAAGGAACCGTAGAAACTCCGAAAAAGCCTAAAGAAATACACTACTTATGTACAGAAATACTAGACATCACCAACCGAACATTACTGCCGAACCAAAGCTCTGATCCAATATCCCGTTGCCTGAATTCACTCAACTGTGCCATTACTAACAATTCTACATCAAGTCTTCCATACACAAGATTGAAATCAGACCGTCATTCTGTGAACAAGTGCCATGCTTGCATAAGTGACAGCCAAGGTGTTCATCGTTCCTCAGAAAAGTGTTCAAAGTGCATCGATAATGAAGAAAAAGATGGCCAATTTAAATGTCATCTGAATTGTCAGTGTAGTGTGAATAATTCTGAGTTTTATGTAGAAAATGACCATATATATGATGTTCCATGTAATGATGATGTGGATACAAAGTTAGTGAGACGTAACATGTATGGAACGTTGAATTTATTGAAGAGCAGCAAAAGTTTGGAGGATCTAAGGATGAAAAGTGCAGAGGTGAGTCTTTGCTGTAATAACTTTGCTACTCAATTTTGCAGGAATTGATTGATGACAATTTTTTTAACATTTTTAACATAAAATTTCTAAAATCTATGATTTCAACCTTGGTAAAAATGTTTCCCTGAAATTAATTAAACAGAATAATATGCTATATATTGAGTAGCCCACATGCAGCTTTATGTAGATAGATTATAAGTTATGTTGACATGCTAAAATTGAACTTAGCAAGCTATTTGATTTAGGAAATTAATTTTAAATTGTAAGTAATGTTGACAGAAATAATAATTTTACATTTATTGTTTTATTATATAACATTAACAATTACTTATTCACAAATTGTTTCAAGGCTCCAAGCAATCATCACTGACATTGATATTGACTGCACTATATTTGTTTCAAATGCTGGCTTTGCAAATCAGTTTGTAAAATTCAAATGTAGTAACTTAATACTTTTAGATAGTAAATTATAATTATCACATAATCGAAAAACTACTTTTTGTTTTTTTAATACTTGTAAAACGAGAACTCCTGCCGGTAAACTGCCTTACAGTGGCCGACAATAAAAAAACATATATATAGACCAGCTGGGACCCGCGGTTTCACCCCCGTTTCAATTTAAAAGAAATTTAGAGTGCTTCGACATAGACACTTGACATAGAATATATATATTGGATTTCAAGGGGTTTTTTTTTTAAACGCGGACCCATAATAATTTTTCTAAAATAAAACTAGCCTAAGTTATTCCTTATAACATCAGCTATCTGCCAGTGAAGGTCCTGTCAAAATCGGTCCAGCCGTTTCGGAGATTACCCGGAACAAACACAGACAGACAAAAAATTTAAAAATAGTGTTTTTGTTATATATCACGTACATACTTTCATATGCATTTAGTCATCATTTCATCATTTCGGCCGAATGAAATCCACTGCTGGACACAGGCCTCCCCCAGAGATCACCACAACGACCGATATGGGCGTGTTGTGGCCTCATTGGGGGGTTTTGCCATAATCGCCACGCCTGGCAGACGGGTTGGCGATCGCAGTTGAGCTGTTAATGTAATCGAAGGACGCTGCTGCTCATCCTCCGGCTAATCCCTTAGTCGACTTTTACGACACCCACGGGAGGAGATGGGGTGGTGGTATTCTGAGCCGGCACCACACGGCAAGCCGGCACCACACGGCAAATGCATTTAGTAAAAAGCTGTTATTTTGACATTACAAACAGACACTTCAATTTTATTTATTTGTATAGATAACATCAGCTATCTGCCAGTGAAGGTCCTGTCAAAATCGGTCCAGCCGTTTCGGAGATTACCCGGAACAAACAGACAAATAGACGGACAGACAGACAGACAAAAAATTTAAAAATAGTGTTTTTGTTATATGTACCGTACATACTTTCATATGCATTTAGTAAAAAGCTGTTATTTTGACATTTCAAACAGACACTTCAATTGTATAGATATACATACTTATCATTTTCCTATGAAAATATAAGGCCTTATAATTTTGTAAAATTTTACTTCGTCTAGGTGGCTATTATCCCATATTTTCCCTTATATCCCCACATCCCACATACATCATCAGTTAACATCCACTGCTGAACAAGGGCCACCCAATGATCACTACAATGAGTGGTCACTGGGGATATTGCCATTATCACGTTAGTTTGCACACCATATGTAATGGTAGAATGTAAATAGGTCATTATAATTTAAAATCATACTGTGAACACCTACATTCTGGCAAATACACGAATTTTTATCAGAAATTTACTTAGTGCTGTGTGGTGCCGGCTAAGGATACAACAACCCCTTCTCATCCCGTGGGTGTCGTAAAAGGCGACTATGGGTTTAGCCGGAGGGTGGGCAGCAGCATCCTTCGAGTACATTTATAACTCAAATGTGATCACCAACCGTGATGATTATGCCAAAAACCTCTCAATGAGCACACAACAGAAACCCATACTGGTTGTGGTGGCAATGTTTTTGGGGGAGGCTTCTGTCCAGCAGTGGACGTTTTCCGGCTGAAATGATGATGATGAATTTTGAATTAGAATAATAATAAATTTATTTCTCAACTGTTACAAAAGTAGATATTACAATAATTAAATTAAGTATCAACAGTTTATCCATATTCGATGTGCAATATTTTTTTATTATACCTAAATTACAATCATTCATTTAAATTACTCATTAATTATCATTGGATAAACAATTATTAATAATAATTCTCATATTAGCCAAAGTACGTCCACTGCTGAAGAAAGGTCTTCCCTATAAATACACAATTTTGTCATCATTTAGGGGGAAGTTGCCAGAACTCACCATGCTTGGCAGGAGGTTGGTGAGCGCAGTATGACTACTGTTCCACAGAAGGGAGCTGCTGCCTATCCCTTTTGTTTAGTCCTTTAGTCGCCTTTTACGACATCTGAGGGAGATGGAGTGGTGCTATATTATTAATCCGGACACCACACAGATGACTAATAATTAAAATTACCCAAATTGACCGTGTGGTGCCGGCTATGAATAGCACCAACCCATCCCATCCCTTGGGTGTCGTAAAAGGCGACTATGGTATTTAACCAGAGGGTGGGCAGACAAGCGTGGCGTTTATGGCATAACCCCCAATGAGTGCACAACACACTCAGACCAGTTGTTGTGGCTATCTTTGGGGGAGGCTTGTGTCCGGCAGTGGACTTTATTCGGCTGAAATAATGATTACAAAATTAAAGTTATTTATAATCGAAAAACTCTTAATTATTATAATGATAGATGTTTTATGAGTGTAGATGTATCTACGATGATCACATAAAGCAAGGTAATTGCCTGGAATTCACCTAGTAACGCACCGAGCAGTGGCGCGGCTCGACGTGAATCATAAACGTAATTCAGCAACAGCAACATATTTCAAAAAAATAATGCCAATGCAAGCGAAAAAGACGTTTTATATCATAAATAAATAAATACGTAACGTAAATCGATATTACAATAAAATACTTATAAACTGATTAAATCGCGTATGTTATAGATTTATGGTTTTCCTGACGTTTCGAACACTTTGCAGGGTTCGTGGTCGAACGATGACTAAGGTAACATAAATCTATGATATACGTGATTTAATCCGTTTAAACGTCTTTTATTATAATGAGTAATAATCACGAAAGCCTAAGACGATGTAAATCGATATTGTAAATAAAAAATGCATTTTGGTCTATACTATATTACCCTGAATGCCTGATTGCCTGCCTACAGAGGCAAAAAGGTTTTATGCAAACGAAGACATGAATTATTTAAATTAATTTTGAATATGTGTAAAACAAAGGTTGATGTTATGTTTTTTTTTTTTTGCTAAAACGCATCATTGCATTGCGATAGATTTACCTCCTAAAATGTTTTCCATTAATAATGTAGCACCATGAATTAAATTCATTCTAATTCAGTCTAATTAAATTTTCATATTGTACATATGTATAATACGAACATTTTATTCATTTATCCAAATAAAAAAGCTGGACATATACCAGATGGAAGATCAAAATTCCCTAAAAGAACGTGTCCGGACTGACCCGGACGGATGTTAACCCCAGATGTGGGCCCACATCAATATTAAACTCCACCGGATTCAAATTAATGACTTCTGGCTCGCGAGTGCGTCGAAGCCTCAGCAGTTGGGTTATTGCCGCTTAAAATTCGGAACAATTTCTTTTGTGTCGTGGGTACAGTTTACAGACATAAATCTCACACACACAAACACACAGACCCGAAAAAACTATCTGTAGATCATACAAATATTTGTTCCGTGAAATGAAATGAATTTATCTATACAAATAAATAAAATTGAAGTGTCTGTTTGTAATTTGAAAATAACAGCTCTTTACTAAATGCATATGAAAGTATATACGGGACCTATAACAAAAGAGCTATTTTTAATTTTTCTGTCTGTCTGTCTGTCTGTTTGTTCCTGGTAATCTCCGAAACGGCTGGACCGATTTTGACGGGACTTTCACTGGCAGATAGCTGATGTTATAAGGAATAACGTAGGCTACTTTTATTTTAGAAAAACAATTAAGGTTCCGCGCAAAAAAAAAACCCTTGAAATCCAATATATATATATTCTATGTCAAGTGTATATGTCGAAGTACTCTACATTTCTTTTAAATTAAACGCGGGTGAAACCGCGGGTCTCATCTAGTTTCACATAAAATAGAGTACATTTGGTGTTATAAATTTAGACCTCTACGTAATTTATAACACCAAATGTACTCTATTTTCATACTTACTCGAAACAAGAACCTTCTTGTTTTAACCGCAATTACATTGTGCCATTAATTATAAATTAATGTCGATTTCATTTAATACAAGAAATTGCAGTTTTTAGTACCGGCAAGAATAGCCGCCCCATCTCATCAGCTGGAGAAAGGGCAGCAGCGTCAAAATAAACAACTTTACAAATTAGACGATATTATAATTAAACTATTTCTTTTTCTTTCTATTTCATCATCATCATCATATCAGCCACAGGTCGTCCACTGCTGAACAAAGGCCTCCCCCCTAGAACTCCACAACGAACGGTCACATGCCGCTCTCATCCAACGACTCCCAGCGACCCTCACCAGGTCGTCTGTCCACATCGTTTAATTAAACTATTTACTATTATTTATATCATATAACTGAACTCGTTGACAATTACTTTACGAAGTCGAACTTACTTAACTGGACAAACTGTCCAGTGAGGTAAGTTCGACTTCGAGAAAGAGGTCAACCGTCAAATCCATCTCGGCTGGGCAGCGTTCGGGAAGCTGTCCAATATCTTCTCCAAAATACCGCAGTGTCTCAAGACGAAGGTCTTTGACCAGTGTGTGTTGCCGGTGATCCGCTACGGTACAGAGACGTGGTCGCTCACCATGAGCCTCATAAGAAGGCTCAAGGTCACCAAAGGGCAGTGGAAAGGGCTATGCTCGTAGTTTCCCAGCAAGATCGAATAAAAATGAGGAGATCCGCAAAAGGACCAAGGTAACTGACAAAGACCTAAACTAAATTGCTAAACTTAAGTGGCATTGGGCGGGACAAACTCGGGACGGTCAAAATCGGTTCAGCCGTTTCGGAGATTACCCGGAACAAACAGACAGACAAAAGTTTTTTTTTTTTGTTAAAGGTACCGTATATACTTTCATATGCATTTAGTAAAAAGCTGTTATTTTGACATTACAAACAGAAACTTAAAATTTTATTGATTTGTATAGATTTGGATACACGATCGAACCCGCGACATGATGGTCCTTTTTAACCGACATTTGCTACACAACCATGAGTCGCTTTTAATGAATAACTGTACCCATCACTGTATATTCTAATCGTTTTTGCTGTAATAAAGTCACAGAGCGTTGTACTTATGAAGTACTATGCGACGTGTTCTTGTTTGTATGTTACTTTGCTATGGAATTGCTGGGCTTATCTCTACTAATTACAGGGTCTGGGTTCTTCTTTTTTAGGGTTCCGAACGTCAGAAGGAAAATACGGCGGAACCCTTATAGGATCACTCGTGTGTCTGTCTGTCCGTCTGTCACAGCCAATTTTCTCCGAATCTACAGAACCGATTAGGTTGAAATTTAGTACACTTTTTTTTTGTTAGTTATTTTCTTGTCTTTCTGCGATCAGTGTTACCACTATGAGCAGAAGTTGTGAGTGATTTTGGAGGTTTGAGATGGCACTCTCATTAGAGGGCTCTTCTCATATTAGGTCGCATGCCTCAATGCCTCATATGCAAGTTTAGGATTTCATGCCTTTTAAGTCTCTTAGTAGTTTTTGTCGTATTAAGGAGTTCTACCACTAGTTGGTTTGTGTGTTTGTTTACTCGGGACTGGTAGCGTTGAGACGCAGTATTAATCTCCTGTTTGACTGTAGGAATTTCCAGGTAATTATGCATTTCTGCTGATTTTGTAAACCATGGTGCTCTAAGGATCGTTTTCAGCACATTATTTTGAAAACTTTGGAGTATTTCTAGATTAGAATTACTAGCTGTTCCCCACAGCTCTATTCCATATGTCGAAACTGGTTTCAGAATTGTTTTGTATATTAAAACTCGTACACATATGGATTTCTGCAACCCAAAGACGTACGTGTAACGTAAATAAATTAATTTTGGATGTAGGGGTCCTTTTTGGGGGGGCAATATAGAAAATTTTAGAATAAAGTTTTGCGAACTGTACCTACCGTGATCCATATGAAATGGAAGGGCTTGTTGTGAGGTTCTCAAATGTATTTATTTTATAATTAAAAGTTTTATAGTTATTTAAGAAAATATACGAACATTTACCATCCCCCCAGCTTATCTCCAAAACTACAGAGACTAATATTCTGAAAAAATATAGGTAATAGCTCTTTACCTAAAGATTACAGGAATTCTATGGTCTTAAAATCACATGATAAATCTTACGATACTGTGCGTACAAACTTACGTTTGCGGTTGGAATGTATGGAGAAACATGTTTTTCAACTACGATGTTAAGTTTGTTCTTGGGATAAATTATTGGTACAAGACCGAATCCAACAATAGAAAATATATCCAGCAATTTCGGAACCCTCTCCACGCGAGTTCAACTCGCACTTGACCGATATTTTTTATAAAAAAGTTAAAAGTTATTTCTCCTGTGTCGTGGGCTTATAGACATATCTAAACCTGGAACTGTCTGTGGGCCATACAAATATATGAATGTCAAGCAGGTAGAGACTGCGCCAAACGTGCCGAATTAATTTGTTTGTAAGTCTCCTGGACTGCTCTCGATCGATTTCTTTTGTTTGGCATAAATTCACACCTACATCTAAGTAGACTTTGAAGACCTATATAGAGAAAATAATTAAAAGTGCATATTTGTTTTACTTAAAGTTGTGGTGCCGGCTACGAATAGCACCGACCCATCTCATCCCGTGGGTGTCGTAAAAGGCGACTAAGGGATTAGCCGGAGGATGGGCTGCAGCGTCCTTCGAATACATTAGCAGCTCAACTGCGATCGCCAACCCGCCTGCCAAGCGTGGCGATTATGGCAACCCCCCATGAGCACACAACATACCGATGTCGGTCGTTGTGATCTTTGAGGGAGGCCTGTGTCCAGCAGTGGACTTTGTTCGGCCGAAATGATGATGATTTATTTTAGTGACTAATAATTAATATTATTTAACTGTATAATAATAATTATAATTTAATGTTTTTTAATCAAACCTTTATTAATGGTACTTAAATTTAATATTTTTCTTCGATAATTTTATCCTTTTTCCTACTTAAGTACTTATTTGCGAAAATTATACGACTGCGGAATTACAAAAAGATATAGTTGCATAAGTAGACATTTTTTTGGCTTAATATATTCTGTCGTATAATATTAACAATATTACTAATTACTGTGGTTTCAATACATTGACCGATAAGATTATCGTTCACCTCAATACCAAAATACTTATCACCATTATCACCACAGTAGGCAAACATAAGTATAGACAAGCAGTGCCTTCCTGGCTTCACCCGCCGTTTAATTTAAAATAAATCAGATAGTTGACATATAATCATCATATCGGCCATTTATAGGTTCACTCCTGAATATAAGCCTCCCCCATAGATTTCCGCAACTATAGCGGTAGCCATACTGCGCTCACCAACTCACCACGCTTCGCAGGCGGGTTGGTGAGCGCAGTATGGCTACCGTTGCACTGAAGGGCGTCCCTGCCCATCCCTCTGGTTTAGATTCTCTTAGTACCATTTCATGACATCCACGGGAGGAGATGGAGTCGTGCTATATTCTTTATCCGGACACCACAGTGGACATATAGAGCCCGTGCCGAGCTAGTAGATTTTAAGCGTCCCATAATACAAATTAAATAATACAGATCCAGCTGTCCCCAAAACAATAGCTTGTTATCCCCAGCAAAGCCCTAAGCCGAGGTCAGTGTCCCGCAGGTGGCGCCCTTAGCGCAAGTTGCTTAGCATATAATAAAATTAATTTTAGCCTGGCTGGAGGCCTCTTTTGCCTTCGCCAGAAATGTCCGGTTGAGCAGCAATATTTCTAAAGAAATGTCTGCGAGAAGCCCTACAAAAAAAGTCCATGAAACAGTCCCCAGTAACGCTCTAACTCACCAGCAACGCCCTAAACGGAGGTCCATATCCCGCAGGGGCGCCCTTAGCGCAAGTTGCTTAGTATATGGTATTAATTTTAAGCCTGGCCGGAGGCCTCTTTTGGCTTCGCCAGAAACGACCGGTTAAGCAACCACACTTCCCAGAAGGGTAAGCGAGCAGATCAACAAAAATAGTCTTTGAAACAAATGTTTGGCAGTCAGTGGTGGGCGCTGAATGAAGGCACAGTTATTTTAGACAGTTTATTCGGCGTCAACGCAACGAACGTTGAATGAACGGCATAAAACGCATAGAGTTGTCGACGTCGAATGTTTAATCGTCCGGTAAAAATCGTCATTCCGAATTCCAAAGATTTTGGTGTAGATTGATATTTATACTCAATATTTATTGCGTTCCACAATGCAATTTAGGAGGTAAATAAATATTACGATTAATTAGGTGATTATGGACCCCGTCGGGCACAGCAATGTAGGAGGGAGGAAGGCACGGTTGGTGCATTGCAGTCGGCTGCTGCGCTCCGTGTCGTGGGTTCGATTCCCGCACGGAGCAAATATTTGTATGAGCAGTTGTTCCGGGTCTGGGTCGATTGTATGTGGTATTCATGTCTGTAAACGCACCCACGACAGAGGAGATATCCTAGTGTAGGGCAACGGTCTTTCTATAATTATATAAAACGATAAATATAATATAAATATCATATATTATTTTGTTTTCTTATATTTAACCTAATCACTTATATTTGCTACGTATAAAATTTTATATGAAACGATTTAAATTATTATTTAAGCTAATATTTATATTATTATCAAATATATAATTTATTATTTAAAAACATTTGTTCATTTGCTCATAATGTAATTATAGCTCTAATTTATGTAAATATGTAAAACGTTATTTATTTATTTTATATAATTCATGGTAGGTACTTAGATTATTATATTTGTATGGATAATTTAAAGATAAAGATAAAAAAGATTTTTATTCATTTAAACCATTAATAGCACTTATGAATCGTCAAGACTTTAGTTGCCACGTTCCAAGATGTAGATTTCCTATGGAGAAGAACGGGCAAGAAACTCCATGGTTACTCTTTTAAAATCATGTTACAATATTTATGTGTACAATGTTCTCGAAAATTCAGGTTATATAAAGACAATGTTCCTACATTAAACATAGTAAAGTCTAACCTCTTAAACCTGTTAAAAGTGTCAATATCAAATCATAAACCAGTTGAATATAAAAAAATTATACAATAATAAATTCAGGTGTAAATAATTAATAATAATAATGTCATGTCAAAAAATAATAATTGAAATGTCAGAAAAGTAAATCTGAATAAATTGATGTCACAAAACATGCAACAACAAGATGGCATGTCAATAAGTCAAAAATAAAAAATAAAAAATTAATACTGATAATTAATAATAATCAGTACGGCGGCGATTTCGGCCGTAATACGTTATGGACGTGTGTAGTGGGGCGATACTACAATGAATATATTAATATTTTGTTACAATGACGAGAGTGAATCACGATTTGTTTTATTAAAGTTTAATTAGTCATTTTCATTACATATTTGCTATCGCAGAGGAGTTCCGCAGACTAACCACAGTACAAGAATTTTATGGTAATAAAGTTTTAAGGAAAACGAAATCAATAGAGACATCATTAGTGTAAGTTCTGACGCAGGGAATAATTAAATAAAGGGCAAATTCCATGTTCCTATAAAAGGGGCGAAGAAGGTTTTTTTTTGGGGACAAGCCCAGCCCTCATTCCCAATCAATGGAACTCCTGTAAGCCAGGATCTACAATGGCGACCACCGAAAAGAACACCGACCAATGAAGCTCGGTGTCTTCCAGAGAAATGAATAACTGTCTTGGGGGATCCAAGACAGCAACGAAATTAATCAGAAAAGAAAAAGGAGAAGTAGGAAAGAATATATGTTCGACTTTACGGAGGGATCCGTAGCAAGAAAAAGGTTGCAAAATCAACAACCTCGGGACCATCCTCCGCCCTGGGGAAGGCGAGGGATCGTACCGGACGTTTACCGGTTAAAACCACGGACGGCGGGGCGTTACTTCGAATTAACTTGCGCCTGCGCGTGCGTCGCGGGGTTCGCTCACGCTTTCACCGCATCCGCCACTGATATCCCTAGTTTTTCAAGCGTCCACCATACGTAACCGCTTACCATCGGACGGGTTTAATGGTCCAGTCAAACCACCGATAGCAATTTTTTTCAAATAAATAAAATTGAAGTGTCTGTTTGTAATGTCAAAATAACAGCTTTTTACTCAATGCTTATGAAAGTATAGACGGTACATATAACAAAAAACAAATTTTAGTTTTTTTGTCTGTTTGTCTGTCTGTCTGTCTGTTTGTTCCGGGTAATCTCCGAATCGGCTGGACCGATTTTGACGGAACTTTCAATGGCAGATAGCTGATGTTCTAAGGAATAACTTAGGCTACTTACAGACAACAAAATAAAAAAAATGTTTTTTGCTGTAGGTACCGTATATACTTTCATATGAATTAAGTAAAAAGCTGTCATCTCGACATTACAAACAGACACTTTAATTTTATTTATTTGTATAGTGTATAGATTTTTGCGGTCTAATGGCGGTCGTAGTAGTGCAATAGTGTTCGTGTATGGCGCGTCTACTTGTAAAATGTCATTGGGACCAGTTTGTCTCTATTTGTCTCTATCCTACTCAGCCCTTTTTTGTACAGTAAGTTGGCAACCCTAGACGTACTGTCCGAGGCAAGTGGGGCTCCGTTTTTTGTCTGAAATCAAAATACCATTTTTGAAGTTAATAAGTACAGGAAGTATACGAAACCCGATGAATCACGATCTTCGTTCGCAGCGTCACGCTTGGGTTCCGTCGTGGGTACAGTTCCAGCTGGCCAGGCGTGTCGTCTTAGTCATGTTACGCACAGATGGGTTTTGTATGGATATGTTATTGATATCCATGTGACTAGTTATTTCAATATCATGTTTATCTATTTAGAGTTACCAAGTATCTATACATGAATTAAATGTAGAACCAAGTGTAACAAACAATTACAGATAACTACAGCGTTTACTTAAATTTTAAAGTACAGTCTCAGTGTTATGTGCTAACTTTATATAAATATCCTTTAATATAGTGGTCTCCAGTGTGATATGGTGGACAGGTATAACCAAAACAATCCAATAAAATTAAATACAAGAAGCGTCAGATGACACAGTTAGCGGGCATGTTCATTCGCACTATACAATCCGGCAGAGATACTGAATGGGGGGCCCTGCAGGCAGTGCTTCCAGTAGGGCTCTTTACATCTGCACAACCTGGTTTAAAAACAAAGTTAAATAAAACACTTTTCCACAGATTACATCCCGTATATTTTGCCGTGTGGTGCCAACTCAGAATGCCACCACCCCATCTCCTCCCGTGGGCGTGGTAAAAGTCGACGAAGGATGCCGCAGGATGGGCAGCAGCATCCTTCGAGTACATTAACAACTCAACTGCGTACGCCAACCCGCCTGCCAAACGTGGCAATTATGGCAAAACCCCCCAATGAGCACACAACACACCCATATCGGTTGTTGTGGTGATCTTTGAGGGAGGCCTGTCCAGCAGTGGACTTTATTCGGCCGAAATGATGATATTTTTATTCCGTGTAGGGTTTTCGAAGTCGGTATTTTTTTGGTTGTAAAGTTTTATTTGTTCCTTTTTTGGTGTAAAGAAAGAAAGAAAGAAAATAAATTTATGTGGATAGATACGGCAACACACATCACTTACAGAAAGCATAAATTGAGTAGATAAAGCAAAACAATATAAAAACAAACCATTAACAAACATATTGAGACTTCAACATACAACAAACTGTGCAATATGAAGATAGCTGGAATTAATTATAATATAACACTAATATACCTCACATGAAATAAAGTTAATGGTTAGTGGTGTGCGTCGCAATACCGATCAAAAAGAGACATTGCTCAGCTTAAAGCCACATCGCAGTTAGCGGTGCGGCGCTGATTTTCAGCAATAATGTAAGATCTTTTTTCCAATTTGGTATCAGTATTTAACACTAAAAATAAGAATGACTCAAGTCGGGTCTCCGCCCTGAGAGGAATCGAAACTATTAAGACATCATCTAGATAAGCGCATTCAATGAACCTTTTTATCGAAGCTGGTTAAAAACTACTCAATCAAATGTAATGAAATTGATATGGGACCAATTCGAAAGCATTCTGCACCAGTTAAAAAAGAATTCCTCAAATCGGTCTACAAATCTCGAAGTAATCGGTGTACGGACATAAAAAAAATACGCGTCGATTTGAGAATCTCCTCCTTTTTGTAGTCGGTAAAAAATGGACGTAGTTTGATACTTAATACGAATATGCGATGTGTAAGTAACAACGTACCGAAAACTTCGGGAAGAGCTTACACTTAGGCCTATAATAAATATAGGAAAGCCATTTTTCTCGAAAATTATAGGTTACAGTTTTTGAGCGCGCAATGTATCGTAAACAACGCGATCAAAACTCTACGTGATTATTGTATTATGATATTATATTATAATGCTACTGTGAGCGATGACCATCCGTTAACTGTCATGAACTGTCCGTTTAGTTTTTATTTACATTGCAGTTTTATGTGAAAATAAATCATTCATTGAGTTTTTATTCAAAATAGCGTTAGGATAGACCAAAACAATTATAGCATTCCTTCTATGTTTTCGTGTAGTGTAATGCCCTCCATCTTTGTATCATCATCATCATCATCATCCTCAGCCAACATCTTTGTTTTTTCTTCTTTATTTCGGCCTAATGAAGTCCACTGCTGGACACAGGCCTCCCCAAAAGATCACCACAACGCCCGATATGGGAGAGTTGTGGGCTCATTGGGGGGGTTTTGCCATAACCGCCACGCTTGGCAGACGGGTTGGCGACCGCAGTTGAGTTGGCAATGTACTCGAAGGACGCTGCTGCCCATCCGCTGGCTAATCTCTTAGTCGACTTTTACGACACCCACGGTAGGAGATGGGGTGGTGGTATTCTGAGCCGGCACCACACTTTGTATATGACGTGTAAAAGTGGCTGTTTACTGAATAAACGATTTTTATACTATTCTATGCGATAAATCCCTCAGTATTGAAAGGAGCCATATACATAGCCGGGAAATACGGCATAACTTCCATATTTATAGCCAACGATACCGATGTTTAGAACTGATTGTTATTGATTCAATTTGATTGTTGTTTACATTCTTGGCAAAATTAACGTTCCACGAACTACGGGTATTGGTCATCCGATTATTGCCATATTAATTATTATTGTAGTATATTCCTTCTTCATACTTTGACCTACATTTTGTCATTGTGACTTTTCAAAATTTCTATAGAAATTTTAAATGAGTATCCATGGAGTTCTACGATATTTTATAGGGTTCTGTACTTCCGAATGAAAAACCGGAACCCGTATAGGTAACCCTTATAGGATCACTCGTGTGTCTGTCTGTCTGTCCGTCTGTCAGTGCCAATTTGCTCCGAATCTACTGGACCGATAAAGTTTAAATTTGCTACATACAGGCTGTCCAGTAAATAGCACGACACTGCAGGGGGTGAGAGCTTGGGTCAATACCTCAAAAAAAAACATAATCTATGTTCAGCAAAATCTTACGGTTTTTTTTTTCACCACTGTAGGTTAAAGTTAAGCGATAAGAAAATTGAACTGTGAAAATTTAAATAAAAATTGTATTTCTTGAAAACATTTTAGTTTTTAATAGAATAAAGACTTATCAATGAGTAAAGTAACTATTCACAAATAATTTGAAAAAAAAAATAGATAAGGAATTTTTCATTACGAGATGCTTAAAAATCTGTGTCAAGGTAGAGATTTTTCGATATTTCGGAAAATTTTGTACTACTGTAAATCCCCTAAGATTTGGTGAACATATATTGTGTTTTTTTGGTAGGTATTGACCCAAGCTCTCACCCCCTGCAGTATGTCGTGCTATTTACTGGACACCCTGTATATGAATTTATGTGACCCAAACACGGAAGGGTTACGTAAATAAATGAATTTGAATATGGGGGTCACTTTTGAGGTCAAAATAGAAAAAGTTTTGTAGGCTGTACCGTGTACCACATCAAATGAAAGGGCTGGTTGTAAGGGTCTTATGTGTTTATTTTTATAATATGAAATTAAATGGTTTTAAAGTTATTTAAACAAAGTCCAAAGTGAAAATCCCTTCTCCTTTTTTATTTTCTTTTTAATAAAAACGTTGCCCCACACTGGGATTTCTCCTGTGTCGTGGGTGCGTTTTACAGACATAAATTCCACATACAATACACCCAGACCCGGAACAACTACCTGCAGATTATACAAATATTTGTTCCGTGCGGGAATCGAACCCACGACCCGGAGCGCAGCAGCCGACTGTATCAGCCACTGCACGAACCGTGCCGTCTTGTACCAAACATAAATCCCAAAAACAGACTTAACATAGCATAGATAAGATAAAAACAAAAGATAAAAAATATTTTATTCATGTAAACCATATACAGGCACTTATGAATCGTATAGTAGTTGAAAAACATGTCCTCCCATACATTCCAACAAATATTGAAAGATTTCATCATTTGAATCTTCCGAATGAAGTCCACTGCTGGACACAGGCCTCCCCCAAAGATCACCACAACGACTGATATAGGTGTGTTGTGGGCTCATTGGAGGGGTGTTGCCGTAATCGCCACGCTTGGCAGACGGGTTGGCTCTCGCAGTTGAGTTGTTAATGTACTCGAAGAACGCTGCTGCCCATCTTCCGACTAATGCCATAGTCGTCTTTTACGACACCCACGGGATGATATGGGTTGGTGTTATTCGTAGCCTGAACGTATTCGTTGAACTAAGAAGCTAAAGTGATTTTTTTTTATTGATTTATCGATACAAATAAATAAAATTGAAGTGTCTGTTTGTAATGTTAAAATAACAGCTTTTTACTAAATGCATATGAAAGTATAAACGGGACATACAACAAAAAAACCATTTTAATTTTTTTTGTCTGTCTGTCTGTTTGTTTATTACGGGTAATCTCCGAAACGGCAGGACTGATTTTGACGGGACTTTCACTGGCAGATAGCTGATGTTATAAGGAATAACTACTACTACTAACTCGGCTACTTTTATTTTAGAAAAATAATTAGGGTTCCGCGCAAAAATAATAAAACCCTTGAAATCCAATATATATTCTATGTCGAAGTACTCTAAATTTCTTTTAAATTAAACGCGGGTGAAACCGCGGGTCCCAGCTACTTGGATAATAAATACTTAGGCACTGGTTTTCGGCATTTCATGCCCCATTTGTCCTAATGGTAAAGACGGAAATGAACTCTACATGACGTATAGGTGGCACCAGTGAAAAAAAACTGGCGCCTGCGCACTGCATGTCGTTAAACTGTAGTTTGTCACCTGTCATGGTAGTCGGGAACTTTCTCTTCACTTCCATCTAGTTTCTAATGTGCCTATCATTGATAATATGTGTACGCAATTATAGTTCCCACGCAGGTTAAGCGTCGGTTGTTGAGGTTTGGATTTGGATGGATAGACGTTGGGCTACAAGTGCTACAACCCATCGTTATCTATTTCTTATGTTGATGTGTAATTACAAAATGTACGAATGTATACGTTCGTTAATTGGTTGTTGAGGTTTGGAATTGGATGGGTCGTCAGCCTCACCATTTCAGCCCGTTATTATCCTCTGCTCTCAATGACTGACAGTATGATTTGTCAGAGGAGATTTTGCCATGATCACCACGCTTGGCAGACGGATTTATTGTCGCAGTGTGTTGTTACTCATACATGCAAGGACGTTACTGCCCACCTCTTGACATTATTCTTAATAGACAAAGAAAATTAAGTGTTCATCATTTCGGCCGAATGAAGTCCACTGCTGGACACAGGCCTCCCTCAAAGATCACCACAACGACCGATATCGGTGTGTTGTGGGCTCGTTGGGGGGTTTTGCCATAATCGCCACGCTTGGCAGACGGGTTGGCGATCGCAGTTGTGTTGTTAATGTACTTAAAGGACGCTGCTGCCCATCCTCCGATTAATCCCTTAGTCGACTTTTACGACACCCACGGTAGGAGATGGGGTGGTGGTATTCTGAGCCGCACCACACATTAATTTTGAGTGTAATAACTAATAAGTAATAATTAAGTGTTACGAGGGATAATCGCCATAATAACCATGGTTGGCAAATTAAATGGTGATCTGAGTATCTTGGTATAACCACCCGAAGGATACTGCTGCCTGTATAAAATAATCCTTTAGTCGCCATTTACGATACCCACAGGGAGAGAAGTGGCATTTAATTTATTCATATCTTTATACTTCATTCATTCATTAATTAATATATGGAATAGAAAACTGTCTCGGGCCTTGGAATCGAATCCAGTTAAATTGGAATTGAGACACTAACCGTAACCAACCATCACACCCAATTGTAATTACAAAAAAATGTATGTAAAGCGATTAACCATCACTTTCCCACGCCATTTGTGGGTTAAGCGATCATTGAGGCCGTTATCCGGATGGGAGATAGTTAACATGCTACTAACGAACCGATGCGAATTTTGATTCCGGTTCCGATTTATTTATTGGTTCTGTTCGTTATTTTACAAGTGATTGGATAGATAACAGCGCAGCACAGCGGACAACGAGGCTTGGGGGGAACCTTTACAATCCTCCCCCCTTTTTACAGTCGCCTTCCCTATGCTAGAGGGGTTGACCGCTTTACAGTTATTCCCTCTGAGATGTGCCTAAAAGCGTGGCATCATGGGCGGCTCTAGTTTGATCTTACGAGGACCTGTCCGGTCGTCGGTGCCGAAGATGACCGATCCAGTGGTTTTACGAGGCTTGGGGTGATCCTTTACAATCCTCCCCGAGCCTGGGGGGGCGACCTTTTTACAGTCGCCTTCCCTCCGCTAGAGGGGGTGACCGCTTTACAGTCATCCCTTCCAAGATGTGCCTAAAGGCGGGCCACCAATGGGCGGCTCTAGTGTGATCTTACGAGGACCTGGAGCCCTCCTTCGGTGCCGAAGATGACCGATCCAGTGGTTTTAGCCGGTAGGAGTCTGGCATACCCCTTCACCCTTCCCCGGGGTGAAGGAAGTTCCATGTAGAATTTCCACTGGACATCAATAAAAAAACAGGGTCTGCCATGCCCCTTCGCCGTTCCCCGGGGCGGAGTAAGTTCATGTAGATTTTCCACTGGAAACCAATTTAAATTAAAAAAAAACCAGACAAGTGCGAGTTGAACTCGCGTAGAGAGGGTTCCGTGTTAGATGCCTGGCCTAGTTAAGGTAACAAGTAGTACCAATAATTTATCTGAAGAACAAACTTAACATTGTAGTTGAAAACGTGTTCTCCCATACATTCCTACCGCAAATGTAAGTTTGTACGCACAATATTGAAAGATTATCATGTTATTTTAAGAATATAGATTTCTTATAGGTTTTCCTGTAATCTATAAGTAAATCTGTATTACCCCCCAAAGGTGACCCTTATATTCAAAATTAATTTATTAACATTACACGCCCGTGTTTGGGTTGCAGAAATCCATATGTGTACCAAATTTCAACTTAATCGGTCTAGTAGATTCGGAGCAAATTGGCTGAGACAGACGGACAGACACACAAGTGATTCTATAAGGGTTCCGCCGTTTTTTCTTCGGACTTTCGGAACCCTAAAAAGGTATAAAGTCGGCCGAATAAAGTCCACTGCACTCCCCCAAAAATCACCACAACAACCGATATGGGTGTGTAGTGTGCTCAGTGGGGGGTTTTGCCATAATCGCGCTCGCTTGGCAGACGGGTTGGCGATCGCAGTTGAGTTGTTAATGGACTCGAGGGACGCTGCTGCCATCCTCCGGTTAATCCCTTAGTCGACTTTTACCTTTTAATTAATTTATTTTTTTCCAAAAAAAACGTTGCCCCTCACTAGGATTGCTCCTGTGTCGTGGGTGCGTTTTCAGACATGAATTTCACATGAATACACTACACCCAGACCCGGAACAAATACCTGCAGATCATACAAATATTTGTTCCGTGCGGGAATCGAACCCACGACCCGGTGCACAGCAGCCGACTGTATCGGCCACTGCACCAACCGTGCCGTCATATAATGGGGAGGTGGCATTCCGAGCCGGCACCACACGGCGCCTTCATTACCAAAAGTTTAACATTTCCCAAAGTATCATCATCATCATTTCGGCCGAATGAAGTCCACTGCTGGACACAGGCCTCCCCCAAAGATCACAACAACGACCGATATGGGTGTGTTGTGGGCTCATTGGGGGGTTTTGCCATAATCGCCTCGCTTGGCAGACGGGTTGGCGATCGCAGTTGAGTTGTTAATGTACTTGAAGGACGCTGCTGCCCATCCTCCAGCTAATCCCTTAGTCGACTTTTACGACACCCATGGGAGGAGATGGGGTGGTGGTATTCTGAGCCGGCACCACACGGCAAATCCCCAAGTGCTCAAGTAAAACTCCGATCACCTTGGTAGTTTATACAGTATTTACTTCTATTTTTACAGTTTCCAACTGACCTCATTTGCAGGGCAATTGACACTTCATGTGTGTGTCAGTACATAATAATTAGCCTTCAACATGGTCTACTAAAATCATGCTTATTGCAATTGTATTAGGTTGCATTTTGTGTGAGAGACGAACGTTGGTATGCTGAGCCGTGTGAAGAGGATATCAGGGGTGGATCACTGTGTAATAAAATCATTTGGGGCGATTATGGAGGTCAAGGAAAGTTGCGAGAGACGGGACGTAGAACAACGAGAACTTGAAGAAATAGGATTCATCCTTCACTAGGATTCCGTATGTAGTGAGAACTTTTTTATTTTTTTATTGGTGCCCAGTAGAAATTCTTCATAAACTTCCTTCGCTCCGGGGGAGACGAAGGGGTATGCCGGAGTCCTACCGGGTAAAACCACTGGAGCGGTCATCTTCGGCACCTAAGGGAGGCTCCAAGTCCTCGTATGATCACACTAGAGCCGCCCACTGGTGCCACGCCTATAGGCACATCTCTGGGTGGGTGACTGTAAAGCGGTCACCCCCTCGGGGGGATTGTAAAGGATCCCCAAAGCGTCCCAAGGCAGCACGTGACCAAATGCGTGCTACCGTCTTCTCTTGGGTCGCTCGGTGTGGGCACGCAGATTCCCCAATCTACGCACCCGCGAACCCAGAGGTCCCCCGCCTTACAGCTACGGCAGGGGGTTTTAGGCGTATGAGAATTAGGCGCCAGGGCGGTTGTTATCCCAGCGCCGTCTCCTCCTTCTTCGAGTGGGATCGGCCCTCTCCCTATCCCGCTCTGCGGTCTTCTTCTGGAGTTGACGCTCTCACAGAAGGAGACCTCTGCATTCCAGTTTTCGTGCTCTGCCAACATAGCCGACACGGACTCGTGAGTACCTAGTTACCATAACCATTTTTTTTGTGCTATGGCCACTTCTAATTTTGTCATCGCAGCTAATCAACCTGACCGTTTAGGGGAGGAAGTTCCTCTCAAACCGTACGGTACGAGATCATTTTGGGTGTGGGGTATGTGTCGGTTTGAGTTTTTTTTGTATCCATTGTTGGATCGTATAAGGGTCAAATATGGTCTTTGGTTGCCTGCCTAAATGATCGTGGTATATTGGAATATTGAGTCAACGTACGTGTCACTGATTATCCTCGCTTAACGCTTGGAACGTATATAACTATTTATTTAATTGTACCTACATTTTAAGGAAAACCGCAGTCGTTTAACTCGTTTATATTTATGATGATAAACAGTAAATCAGTATTTATTATGAAAGTAGGTTGTTAGCAACGATAAGAGGTCAGACAGCGAAAAAAAAGTTTTTAACATCTTTCATTTTTATCTAATCTTTTAAATATTTTGTATCCGTTGAGTTCAGATTTTTTGGTTACATTCGGCACATCCCTAAAAAAGGTTTAGAAAGTAGTTTTGTGCACTACCACTTACGTCCATACTTTACCATAAACAGCAAATACACGTTTATATACCTATGTACTAACATAAAACCAATTCAAATACTACAAAACAAAATAATTAAAATCCTACACAACTATGGCTATTTAATGGACGGCACGGTTGGAAAAAAAATATTCAACATATTTTCGGATGGACATCATATACAAAAAAGTTTAAGTATGTATACCCGATTTGTTTCCAGTGTGTTAGGGGCCATCCATAAAGTCATCATCATCATCATTTCGGCCGAATGAAGTCCACTGCTGGACACAGGCCTCCCCCAAAGATCACCACAACGACCGATATGGATGTGTTGTGGGCTCATTGGGGGGTTTTGCCATAACCGCCACGCTTGGCAGACGGGTTGGCGATCGCAGTTGAGTTGTTAATGTACTCGAAGGACGCTGCTGCCCATCCTCCGGCTAATCCCTTAGTCGACTTTCACGACACCCATGGGAGGATGTGGGGTATCCATAAAGTACGTTACGTTAATTCCAACCTACAGTGGTGCTATATTCTTAATCAGACATCACACGGATTTGCTATTTGAGTGCTGTGCAAAGCTTTGGATATGATTGCCTGATGCCTTTGTTGTTCTGGTGACAGTAGAGCCAGTCTCATCCGAGGTTTTTCAAAGGCTGTGATAAGAATAGGAAATAAGCACGTTCAACACGTAAGTGTTGTGTGCATTCATCTCTATAACGATAACTGTACACTTACTGCTAGTTTTAACATTACCGAAAATGTAACTGTTTCATAATGACGAGACTAATTGTTAGTTTAACTGTGGTTTTACGTATAACCATTTTTATATCTGTATTTATTCGTGTATACACATAAACATTTAATGTGAAAATTATTATTAGATATTTATTTATCTCTACTAATATTAGAAATTGCCGTGTGGTGCCGGCTCAGAATACCACCACTCCATCTCCCGTGGGTGTCGTAAAAGTCGGCTAAGGGATTAGCCGGAGGATAGGCAGCAGCGTCCTTCGAGTACATTAACAATGAACTGTGATCGCCAACCCTTCTGCCAAGCGTGGCGATTATGGCGGTACCCCCAATGAGTCCCCAACACACCCATATCGGTCGTTGTGGTGTACTTTGGGGGAGGCCTGTGTCCAGCAGTGGATTTCGTTCGGCCGAAATGATGAATATTAGAAATGTGAATGTATATTTAATACGAAGATTATTTTATCATCATCGGCCATACAACGTCCACTACCGAACAAAGGCCTCCCCCATAGATTTCCGCTACTGTGTCATCATATTGGGGGGAATTTGCCAGTACTCACCACGCTTGGCACCCGCCTGCCGCCTGGTGAGCGCAGAATGGCTACTGTTGCACAGAAAGGACGCTGCTGCCCATCCCTCTGGTTTAGAGTCCCTTAGTCGCCTTTTACGACCTCCACGGGAGGAGATGGAGTGGTGCTATATTCTTAATCCGGACACCACACGAAATGAAGATTATTATTAGATATTTATTTATCTAATATTATAAACGCTCGCATGTCTGTGTGTTTGTCTTTCACTCACGCTCAAACGGCTGAACGGATTCGAGTGAAATTTGATGGAAAGGTAGTAGATTATGTCATGAAATGGGAGTTTGATGACTTTTGTTGCGTGACAGCTACCTGTTTGTGTGTACAGTACAATACAAGTACTCGGGAAAGGTCCCATATCGGCCATTTCTGATTTATTAATAGCTATATAGTGACATGTCTAGCAAGTCGGTGGTCATCGTATACCACTTATTGACATGTCCAAAAAACAGCCCAGAGCGTCACTTCCACCCAGTGACAGGAATCATACGGCACGTTCCATGCCAAATATCCTAAATAATCATTTTGATTCAGCTCTCCAACTTGACCCCTTCAGCGACGCCCTAAGCCGAGGCCTGAGTTCCTCTAGCGGGCGCGCTTAACTGGAAGTCCTTGTGGCTTCGCCAGTTTCTCCGGTTAAGCAGAAACAACTCCTTGAGCAGCCTGTAAGAAGCCCATCGTCATTGTTCTCAGTTCTATCTTCATTGTAGGTCAACACGGAACAGCTATGGCACCAGTCGTTATAATGCTAGTACAGATGTTGCCGTACGAATGAAAACATGACTATGACAACAATGTATTAAAACTATATTTTAAACTAGCTCTGCCCCGCGTTTTCACCCGCCGTTTAATTTAAAAGATATCGGATTGGAATTCATGAGTTTTAATTTTTTATGATCGCGAAAACCTAAGACATTACTAGATGTTTTTTATTGGTAATGCCGTGGATGTCGTAAAAGGCGACTAAGGGACTTTAAACCAGAGGGATGGGCAGCAGCGCCCCCTCTGTGGAAAAGTAGCCGGGAGAGGCCTGTGTTTAGCAGTGGACTTTTAAATGGCTGATACGATGATGACATTGTCGGGCGATGCAACATATCATGTTTTTTTTTAATATAGGGCTTCTCGCAGACATTTCCGAGAAATGTGGTTGCTTAACCGGTCGTATCTGGCGAAGCAAAAAAAGCCTTCCAGCCAGGCTTAAATTTAATATTAGATGCTAAGCAACTTTCGCTAAGGGCGCCCCATGCGGGACACGGACCTCGGGTTAGGGCGTTGCTGGAGTTAACAAGCTATTGTTTTGCGGACCTTGCGAAGTAAGACCTTATATAACTAGTCTATTAAACCTCCGGATGACCACGACCAAGTGTAACATGGCTTACATAAATAAAAAAGTTATTATTGAAAAATATTATCATCATCATATCAGCGAAAAGACGTCCACTGCGGAACGAAGGCCTCTCCCATAGGTTTCTAAAATTGTGTTACCATTTTGGGGAGAATTTACCAGTACTGACCACGCTGGCAGTTGGGTTGATGAGTTCAGTATAGCTACTGTTTGATAGAAGGGATGCCCATCCCTCTAGTCGGGAGGAGATGGAGCAGTGCTGCATTCTTAATCCGGGCATCACACGGAGAAATATAATCAAACCAAAATTGTAAGCATTTTACGTGTCCCATGTTAGTTTGTTTACACAAGAAAGTTGGTAGGTTAGACAGACAGGATGTTAAAACCTGTCATTCAAGGCGATAGCTAGCTACATGCGTCCGCGCTGGCAACACCGATAATGTTTATCTTTACGCTTTGTATGGTTGTAGGATGTAAAGAACTTGGTGTGTCAATAAACGAAATAAATAATTATGGAATATAGAAAGATTTTAATGGCTGGCTAGGCCCTCATGAAAAAACTCCGTGACATGTTATTAAGAGGTGTGCGTAGATTACTCACACAAGTTTATCGTAAAAAGTAGCATAAACGGCATTGACGGCACGGTTGGTGCATTGGCTGATACAGTCGGCTGCTGCGCTCTGGGTCGTGGGTTCGATTACCGCACGGAACAAATATTTGTATGATCTGCAGGTAGTTGTTCCGGGTCTGGGTGTATTGTTTGTGGAATTCATGTCTGTAAACGCACCCACGACACAGGAGAAATCATAGATTGGGGCAACGTTTTATTTAAAAAAAAGTAATAATTTTTAATTTATTCTTCTCATAGACAAATACAAGAAAATTCCTTCACTTGCATATTGTATATGATTCCTTTCTTGATAAAGTTATTATTGCCGCTGCGGTTTAAAATAAATATGGACTTTTAATTGTCTTTGACGGGCAACTTCACACTGTCGGATATTCTATTCGGGATGTGCGCGCAGCTACCAATTTTACTCTCATCAAATGCGCCAAAGAAGTATTATTTAAAAAAGGTATTCATTGCAGTATTAACAACGCAGCGCCTATCCAAAACAACTACTTAATTACCGATCAATAATTTATTCATGTACACAAGCGAAAGTCAATTGTTTATCGCTATAGCGTGGGTAGGCAGGGAAAGTGGTAGCGCGCGCGGAACTTAACGTTTTTGTGAGTAAAGTGGATATGATGCAGCGGTTGTGTGGATAATTCATGTTTAAATATTTTGAAGAGATCGAATTTTTGGAGTCTCGCGGATTATTTTTTATTAGTTTTATAAAATATAGTTATATGAAATCTATTTTTTTAAGCTGTCCATCTTTTTGGCCCAAATTACAGAATTATTGTCATTAATATGTAATTTCTAATTTATATGTTAATACATGAAGAGTGTTCACGCCACTAAAGTAACATTTGTTGCTTTCTTTGTCAACAGAGGGCGTTGTACATATTGTTGCGTTTTCTGAATAGCGGTGTTAAGATTCTCCGGCAAATCCACCCGATTAACGTTAAAGTCGATGATAGTGTAGGTTGTAAGAAATAAATCACATTTGAGAACCCGGTGGACAGAAGTCGTGGTTCCGTAGAACAAGCTTCTCTACCTTTGATTGTCATTCGTCATATCAGCCAAAGGAAGTCCACTGCTGAAATAAGGCTAATTAATACCACAATCGTGTCGTAATTTTGGGGAGGATTCGCCAATACTGCAAGCTGGTGTTGCTTAAAAATCGATCTATCGATAGGACTACCCCTAAAACATTCATACTATCGATTGGCCTATCGATAATATCGATACTATCAATTTTATTTTACATATCGAACAATACTATCGATAATATCGATAGTTGAAATTATACAATAGTAGCGATACTATGGATAGTATTCCATGATTTTTGATTATCGATACTATCGATAGTATTTACGACCCAGTTCGATAGTATCGGCACTATCGATACTGTCGATAGTATTGTTGCAAAGCTCCCAATCAATACTATCGATACTATTGATAATATCGATATTATCGATAGGGCAATCGATAGTATGAGTGATTTGGGGTTATATGACACTATCGATTGACTATCGAAGGCCTATCGATTTTTAAGCAACACTACTGCAAGCGGATTGGTAACCGCAGTATGACTATTGCTCCACTGAAGGGACGCTGCTACTCATCCTTCTGCTTTAGAGTCCCTTAGTTGCCTTTTACGACATCCACGGGAGGAGATGGAGTTCCTTTAATAGTATTTAATTTCTCCATAATGCTGATCGCTTTGTATATTTCCATGCCACAATTAGTTATAATCATCATCATCAGTGCAGTCAAATAAAGTTCACTGCTGGACACAAAGTTACCTTTTTTTTTATTGGTGTGCAGTGGAAATTCTACATCGAACTTCCTTAGCCCCGGGGAAGGCGAAGGGGCGGACTCCTACCGGCTAAAACCACTGGAGCGGTCATCTTCGGCACCGAAGGGGGGCTCCAGGTCCTCGTAAGATCACACTAGAGCCGCCCATTGGTGCCACGCTTTTAGGCACATCATAGAGGGGGGACACAAAGATACCTAGTCCTCATACAAAGATTGCCACAACGACGATCTCGCCACGCTTGGCAAGGCGGGTTTGTTATTGGCGATCGCAGTTGAGTTGAAGTATGCAGTACGTTAAGCAGATGTACTCGAAGAGCGCTGCTGCCCATTCTCCGGCTAATCCCATAGTCTCCATTTACTACACCCATTGGATGAGATAGGGTGATTATATTCTTACCCGGCGCCAAACGACTATAATAAATATTCTATCGTTCTATCTTAAAAATAACTCTTGTAACAGTATCTTGTGGAAGCGCAGTGAAAACTGAATAATTTTAGCCAAAATTTGTCAATGATTTTGTGGGATGATGTGCAATTCGTTTTAAATTAATTGTAGTGTTTTCTAATTATTAATTTTATTTATTGTTTTAAACTATTGTTATTCAATATTATAGATGACTTGCAATTTTTTAATTAATTCTATAAGGTATAATTATTGTTTTACGTGATTGTTATTGTTAATATTTTCTAGATTTATTAATTTTTATTCCTTGTTTTGTTTATTTTAAGTGTTGTATCCGTGTGTGACTAGTGTTCCAAATGAAAATCAGCGCTAGTGTAAACACTAACATAATGCTGAACTGGGTACCCATTATGTCAGTGTTTTTATATTGTTCAACTAGCTGGGACCCGCGGTTTCACCCGCGTTTAATTTAAATGAAATTTAGAGCACTTCGATACTTTCATTTCAAGGGGTTTTTTTGTGCGGAATTAACCCTAATTATTTTTCTAAAATAAAAGTCGCCTAAGTTATTCCTTATAACATCAGCTATCTGCCAGTGAAAGTCTCGTCAAAATCGGTCCAGCCGTTTCGGAGATTACCCGGAACAAACAGACAGACAGACAAAAAAATTACAAATAGCATTTTTGTTGTAGGTACCGTATATACTTTCATATGCATTTACTAAAAAGCTGTTATTTTGACATTACAAACAGACACTTCAATTTTATTTATTTGTATAGATGTTAAGTTGTATTGTTTAGTTTTAAAACTCTTTAATCGTGTCTGTGTTGCACCAAATAAACACTATTCTATATTTAAATTCGTTATGTACCAGTTACCCGTTCATTTAACCGCTATGTATGCCAGCCAGTTTGGGGATTTCCGCGCATTTGCCCTATTTGAAGCGGCTCCACATTACTGACTATACATTAATTATGTAATTGTTCATCTGTCTTACTGTCCTTATTAGGAATGAAGGCCAGCCGTAAATGATAGTATGTACATTCGTTGCATTGTTCCTCGTAGCTGTAAGGATTAAAAAATGATGGTAAAATTAAGCAGGCTGCGTCTATGGTGGCACGAATTTTGTTATATCTGGCGTGTAGTGGTAAATTTTGTCTTTATAATATGAAACACATAGCTGAAAATATTGATAAGCTGGAGGGGCAACTGGCGAGGCACATATGAAATGTAATTTCTTTTTTTTTTTGTAAAACATTGCCCCACTTTGAGATTTCTCCTGTGTCGTGGGTGCGTTTATAGACATGAATTCCACAACATATGTTCATATAACAAAATAGCCATATTTTTCTTTTTGAACGTAAATATGAGACATCAAGAACCTTATAAGGCCATCCTTCACCACAAAAAAATGACGCAACAAACCTGCCAGCAACACGTTAGTCTGTCATATTCGTATAAAAAAAATATGCTTTACATTTATACATTTCCGTGTGGTGTCCGGATTAAGAATATAGCACCACTCCATCTCCTCCCGTGGAAGTCGTAAAAGTCGACTAAGGGACTCTTAACCAGAGGGATGGGCAGCAGCGTCCCTTTTGCTGAACAGTAGCATTCCTGCGCTCACCAACCCGTTTGCCAAGCGTGGTGAGTATCGGCAAATTCCCCCCAAAATGACAACACAATTGAAGCACCGGCCCCCAGTTCCCGGCAGCCCCGCTATTCCTGGTCATGGTAGCGGCCATGGTAATGGCGGGGCAGGGGGTGCTAAGAATCTCCGGATGGGATCCGGCTACCACCCTAAACGGAAACTGGCCCTGGTGACGTACAACACACGAACACTGAGGGCAGACGAAAAGATTGTTGAGCTGGAAGAAGAAATAGATAAGTTGCACTGGGATATCATGGGACTATCAGAAGTCCGAAGACAGGGGGAGGACACGATAACCCTGAAATCCGGCAACTTATTCTACTACCGGGAAGGCGAACATCTGTCTCAAGGTGGTGTCGGGTTTCTCGTCCGCAGGTCCCTCATTAACAGCATAGTGGCCATCGAAAGTGTGTCGAGCAGGGTAGCGTACCTTATACTCAGAATATCCAAAAGGTATTCGTTGAAGGTCATACAGGTCTACGCACCGACCTCGACACACCCAGATGATGAAGTAGAGAGTATGTATGAGGACGTAAGTAGGGCCATACATACCTCGAAGACACATTTCACTGTTGTGATGGGGGACTTCAACGCAAAGCTGGTCACTCGATGCGATGGTGAGTTGAGAGTGGGGCAATTTGGATATGGGCATCGGAACCCCAGGGGACAGAGGCTGGCCGACTTTTTGGAAAAGGAGGGACTCTTCGTGATGAACTCCTTTTTCCAAAAGCCGCCTCACAGGAAATGGACCTGGATGAGTCCCGATGGTTCCACGAGGAATGAGATTGACTTCATCATGACTAATAAAAGACAAATATTCAATGATGTTTCTGTGATCCACAGGGTGAAAACCGGTAGTGATCACCGAATGGTAAGAGGCACATTGAATATTAATCTCAAAGTTGAGAGGTCTCGTCTGATGAGGTCTACGCTCCGGCCCTCTAGTGCTTATATCCAAAACCCCGAGAGCTTTCAACTCGAACTCCAAAACCGCTTCGAGTGCCTAGAACATTGCGTATCTGTGGACGATCTAAATGGTAGGTTTGTAGAAACTGTCCAAACGGTTGGGTCTAAGTTCTTTAAAACCCACCGTAAAGGTAGACCAAAAAAGTTCTCCGATCACACTCTCGACCTCATGGCAGAAAGACGCGCCATGACGCTGCAGTCCTCCGGTGATGCTGAAGCATACAGACTGCTCAATAGACGGATATGGAAGTCCTTGCGTCACGATATCCGCACCTTTAACACTAATTGTGTTAAAGAGGCGATTGAGCGGAATCAAGGCTCCAAAGTGTTCACAAGAGACAAGTCTATTGGGCAAAGTCGTATTATGAAGCTGAAGACCGAGGACGGCAGTGTAGCGTCGACTAAGCCAGAGGTTTTGAGAGAGATTGAGAACTTCTACCGGCAGTTATACACCTCGGTTACTATACCTACCATTGGCTCTGACAAAGACCCGCGAGCCAAACTAACCCGACACTATACCGAGGATATCCCGGACATCAGCCTGTACGAGATTAGGATGGCCTTGAAACAGCTTAAAAATAACAAGGCGCCGGGTGGGGACGGAATTACGACAGAGCTTCTGAAAGCGGGTGGCATACCGGTACTTAAAGTCCTTCAGAAGCTATTCGATTCCGTCTTACTCGAGGGCACAACGCCGGAAGCGTGGAACAGAGGTGAGGTGGTGCTCTTCTTCAAAAAGGGTGATAACACCCTATTGAAGAATTATAGACCCATCTCACTTCTGAGCCATGTTTATAAGCTGTTTTCAAGGGTTATCACGAATCGTCTCGAGCGCAGGTTTGATGACTTCCAGCCTCCCGAACAAGCCGGTTTCCGAAAAGGTTTCAGTACCATAGACCACATCCATACGCTGCGGCAGGTTATACAGAAGACCGAGGAGTATAATCTGCCACTATGCTTGGCGTTTGTGGACTATGAGAAAGCCTTCGATTCGATCGAAACCTGGGCAGTGCTGCAATCTCTGCAGCGGTGCCAGATCGACTATCGGTACATTGAAGTGTTGAAGTGCTTATACAGAAACGCCACCATGTCGGTCCGAGTACATGAACAGAGCACGGGGGCAATTCCATTGCAGAGAGGTGTGAGACAGGGGGACGTCATTTCCCCGAAACTGTTCACCGCTGCAATGGAGGATGCCTTCAAACTACTGGAGTGGAAAGGATTCGGCATTAACATCAATGGCGAGTATATCACTCACCTTCGATTTGCCGATGACATCGTAGTCATGGCAGAATCGCTGCAAGAGCTCAGCACAATTCTCGATGATCTCAACAGAGTTTCCCAACAGGTGGGCCTTAAGATGTACATGGGCAAGACAAAAGTCATGTCAAATGCCCATGTCGTGCCCATCCCAATATCCGTTGGGAGCTCTGTTCTCGAAGTTGTTGACGAGTATGTCTACCTGGGACAAACTGTCCAGTTAGGTAGGTCCAACTTCGAGAAAGAGATCAATCGTCGAATCCGACTCGGCTGGGCAGCGTTTGGGAAACTTCGCAACATCTTTTCGTCAACAATACCGCAATGCCTCAAGACGCAAGTCCTTAACCAGTGTGTGTTACCAGTGATGACATATGGAACAGAGACGTGGTCACTCACAATAGGCCTCATAAGAAAGCTCAAGGTCACTCAGCGAGCTATGGAGAGAGCTATGCTTAGTATTTCTCTACGAGATCGAATCAGAAATGAGGAGATCTGTAGAAGAACTAAAGTAGTCGACATAGCTGAAAGGATTAGTAAACTGAAGTGGCAATGGGCAGGGCACATTGCTCGTAGAACTGATGGCCGCTGGGGCACAAAGGTTCTAGAATGGAGACCGCGCACCGGAAAATGCAGCGTGGGACGACCTCCAACGAGGTGGACAGACGACCTGGTGAAGGTCGCTGGGAGTCGTTGGATGAGGGCGGCATGTAACCGCTCGTTGTGGAAATCTAAGGGGGAGGCCTTTGTTCAGCAGTGGACGTCCTATGGCTGATATGGTGATATTTATACAGAATTCCAAAAAGGATGATTACTTGTAGGAACGTTGTCATAGACACGTCCGCACATAACATTACGCAATCGAACTCTTAATACGAAGATGCGTAGAACTGATGGCCGTTGGACCACAGAGGTTCTTGAGTGGAGACCACGCACCGATAACCGCAGCGTGGGAAGGCCTCCAACGAGATGCACAAACGAGCTGGTGGTGGTCGCTGTCGCTGGGAGTTGTTGAATTGGGGGGCTGGTAGTATATCGTTATGGAAATCTATGGGGCAGGCCTTTGTTCAGCAGTGGATTTCCATCGGCTGATATGAAAGAAAGAAAGAAAGAAAGAAAATAAATTTATTCGGATAGATAGGGCAACACACATCACTTACAGAAAGCATAAATTGGGTAGATAAAGCAAAATTATATACAAACAAACCATTAACAGACATATGTAGACATCAACATACAACAAACCATGCAATATGAAGATAGCTGGAAGAATACATTTATTATTTATAAATAAAGTTAATGGGTTAGTGGTGTGCGTCGCAATACCGATCAAAAAGAGACATTGCTCAGCCTAAAGCCACATCGCAGTTAGCGGTGCGGCGCTGATTTTCAGCAATACCTCGTAGTATGCATAATATGTATATTATAATTAAATAATGTTACTACTCTATTGTGCTGTGTGCGTCACACAAAGCTGCAACCACAAAAAGAATAAAACTATCTACAATGCCTAAGCCGAACGTATATTAAAGTACATATTTAGACTAAAGTACATGTATATTTTTGCATAAATACACATCCATTATATGTATATTAAGCATATTATATATATAAAATTTTTACATAAGCCGTGTTGTGGATTACCATATTACCGCCTTTGCGTGATTTATATTTAGAATTCATTAAATAATTTGATATCTATATCATTTGAGTATCAATTTTATAATTACACGTGGCATCTTATAATTATATATTTATACCTATATTTATACATAACGCCATGTTATGTTATATATTATATTTCATTTAATTAATATTATCAAAATTGCAATTTGTATTCGAATATGATAAGACATTTTTAATATTGATGTATTTGATTGTGAATTGTACATAGATAAATAAATATAACTTCATTAAATAATAATGTAAATAAAAGAATAAAATAAAGACTTAGGATGATTTTTGTATATTTAGTAAATGCCTTTTAAGATGTATTTTAAAAGTTTGAATAGTGTGCAGGTTTCTAATGGGTGGAGGGAGGTCATTCCAACACCGTGTGGCGGCGTATTTAAAACTTCCCCTAAAAGCTGACGTTCTGTGACTAGGAATACTTAGCGTATGAACAGATGGTCTCAAGGGATATGTATAATGGTCACGTGTCCATGACAATTTATCGTACAGATATTTCGGTATCTGATTATTTATAACACCGAAGAGTAACGTAGCAAGATGCAATTTTCTTCTGGAGACCATTTTCAAAATGTTATATTCATTTAAAAAGGGTGTAACATGGCTTCTACGAGGTATTTCAAAACAGAATCGTGCGCATGCGTTTTGAATACGTTGTAGTAGCTTCTCCGTTCTTGCTAAAAGGCATGGCCCATATACAACATCGCCGTAATTTAGTCTTGATAGCACAAGTGTGTCTATCAGACGTTTTCGTAAGTCCACGTGGAGGTATTCACGTAATTTATACAGAACTTTCAGCCTGTAGAAACAATTTCTTAGAACACTACTTATGTGAGCCTCAAAACGAAGCTCGGGATCCATAACCAACCCTAGATTACGCGCTTCAAACACTCTTCCAATTGGTTCTCCTTCTAAGATAACCCGAGGATTAACATCCGATATTTTATTAATCTGACTCTTACTGCCCAATATCATATATTTGGATTTGATGGGATTTAGAACAAGTGCGTTTCTTTTGGCCCAGTTGAATATCCTGTCCAGGTCGTCGTTTATTAAATGTGCTGCACTTAACGTTGACGACGTTGTTGGCTCAAAAGATAAGTATATTTGTATATCGTCGGCATACATATGATATTTACAGTGATGTATACATTTCGTTACGTCTGCGCTGTACAGGATAAACAAAAGGGGGCCCAAAATCGAACCCTGAGGCACGCCACGGGTTACCGAACGAAGGCAGGAAGATATTTTTGAACCATCCATTTTTGTTATCTCAACGACCTGTGCTCGGTTTGTAAGGTAACTTTCAAACCATTTCACTGTATCCACGTCAAACCCATAGTAAGAAAGCTTCGAAAGCATTAAATTAATGTTTATGCATTCAAATGCGCGAGAAAAATCTAATAGGGTTAGTAAAGTACCCCGGCCTCTATCTCGCGCCTCTGAAACGTTGTCCACAACATCTAGCAAGGCGGTAGAAGTACTTCGTCCTTTTCTAAATCCTGACTGCAGGCTTGGTAGTATGTTATTAACCTCTAAGTATTCAGTGACTTGTATATATACTACTCTCTCCAAGATTTTTGACATACATGGTAGAATACTGATAGGACGTAAGTCCTTAGCTTCTTGGGGGTTGGAGTTTTTAGCTATTGGCCGAACTACAGCTAGTCGCCAAACATCTGGGAAAGTGTGTGAAGTTATGGATGTATTAATTATTTTGGTTATAGTTTTCAGTGAGTAAGGCAAAGTAAGAGTTAACATGTTCAGAGATATACCATCTACGCCCTACGCATTTGATTTCAAACTATTCAAAACCTTAAGAACACACTCCTCACTCACAGTGTTTAGTGAAAAAACAACTTCACCGTGCCTTTCAAACTCAAAATATGTAAGTTCAGATATATCGGGCTCTCTTTGGCCTGGGACATTGAGGAAAAAGTCATTCATTTCGTTCGGGTTTATAAAATGATTTGGCAGGTTAGTTTTATTTTCAGGTAATATATCGGACTTAAGATTTTTCCAAAGCCTTTTAGAATCATGTAGGTGGTTGTTAATTTTATGCGCAAAATATGCCTTTTTTTCGTTGAATAAAGCAGTAGACGTTTGTCGTTTTAGATCTTTATAGTACAACCTGTGCGTCTCTGATTTAGTAGCATGGTACTTAGTTTGAGCCTTATTTCGTAGCCTGATCATTAATTTAATATTATCGGTAATCCAAGGAGTAAGTCGCTCTTTATATGTATTTGTTTTAATTGGAGCATGAAGATCAAATAATTGAATAATGTAGGAATTAAATGTGTGAACCAATGCGTCAATATCCTCCGTACCCGAGATTAAATCCCAGGGCACTGAATTTATATCAGTAGCAAAATATTCTGATAAAATGTCTTTAAAAGGGCGATAAGTTATACGTCTTAAAGGAATCTTGTCCTTTTTGAGAAGAACTTCGCAAGCCAGGAAGGCATGATGACCGAGCTCGGTAATTCGGCTTACCTGTACATTATGAGTGAGCGCATCAGTGCAAATCACGTCAATGAGTGTTTGGCTAGTGCATGTGAAATGAGTCGGAGTGTCAATAATCTGTTTCAGGCTAAAATGGTTTAGAAAGTCATTTAACTTTTTTGTCTTTGGGTCAACATTGTCCATCATGTTTATGTTCATGTCACCCAAGACAATCGAATAGTCGTGTTGTGAAAAAAAGCTCAGACTATCAGAAATGGCATCAAAGAACGAATCAGCACTAAGCCATGGGGGACGATAGGCAGTACCCACAATAATTCTCTTTTTATTGGTACTTAAACTCAACCACATCTCTTCGACCTGTGGATGAACAGGATGATTACGTATTCGTACGTTAATGCCAGATCTGACGTAGAAGGCGACGCCACCCCCACGGCCGCCACGCACACTGACTGGCCGTGGCACATGATGCAAACGGTAACCTGGTACAGCAGGCGCCCGGCCCTCCTCCCCAGGCCGCAGCCATGTCTCGTTTATTGCCATTAGGTCGACTGTGTGTTGGGTCATTGCAATTATAAATTCATCATGATTGGTAGACAGAGACCCCGCATTAAAAAATCCAATTCTAAGGTTTTTACTGCTATCCATTAACGCATAAAAATGGTACTGTATATATATCTATGCATAAAAATCTGACATTCGTGTGATTTACATAATACACCAATGTTAAGTTGCACAAACATAATAAAACTGTATTGCGGATTGCGTATATAAAACAAAGCAGATAATCTTTAAATGATACTATATTTGTTCGGAATATCATAACTTCCTCTAGAGTAATTAAAAAACGACAAAGACGATAAGCGCGATGCATACCACCAGCATTATACTTACCGTAAGAAATATAATTACATTGCACATAATATAATCTAATAAGTAAGTAGGCATACACACGCACCCATTAGCGCATAAAACCGGCACTATATATATATCTGTGCATAAATATCTGACATTCATGTGATCTACAAAGCTCGATAAAACAGTATTGCGGATTGCGTATATAAAACAACGCAGATAATCTTTCAAAGATAATATAATAAAAAATTGACAAAGACGATAGGCGCGATGCACACCACCAGCACTATACTTACCATATGAAATATAAGTAAATTGTACATAATATGATCTAATAAGTAACGGCATACACAAACTTAACATGTGCCAAAAATTCGGGCTATGTCAGCCTCAGACCGTATGAGCGCAGCAGACTGCTTTGTCTCTTTACGAGCTAAAATTCTGCCATCTTTGGTCCATACAAATCGCCACTTTAAGCGATTACCTGCCTCTCGTGCCTTATAGAAAAGCTGCCGGTTCACGCGCGTCAGTCGTTCGTTGATATAAATACGTTGCGGTGACGCGCCTTGCACTTCTAAATCTGCTGATGACAGTTCACGGCGGATACGCGCGGCGCGCAGTAAGTTGTCTCTGATAGTGCGCCGCGTGAAACGCACTGCAATAGTGCGGGGCCGTTCTGTGCTAGCACCGTCTTCACTGTCTAAACGATTACGGCGCACCATGCCCACACGTTCCGCATACATAATATCACGCTCATCAATCTGTACGCCGAGCTTAATGCCTAATAATCCCAGTATGTGGTATGGCCTCTCCTCTTTGAATTCAGGTACGCCAACTATTTCTATATCATTCAAAAGACTTTCTTGTTCGCAATCGTTTAATTTAAGTTTCAAATCCATTATAGTATTTTTTAGCAAACTTTCCTGTTCTCCCTCCTTTTCCTCGAAACGCTTTTCAAGTTTGCCTACTCTTTCTTCGAGAGTATCCACTCTCTCATTGCATGACTGTATCGATTGCTTAAAGTCTACCATTTCTGAACGCAATTCTCGTATTTCAGTCCTCATTGCGCTTAGCTCAATACGAAAGTTTCGTATTTCTGAGGCAAGATTTATCTCGTCCGTATTTATGGTCATGTCCGTTGTACTAGTTTGACAAATATTTGTAACCTGTGCTGGGGAACAATTAGTATTTCCTTCCTTACACATTTTAGGTTTACATGACAAACAAAGCCACGCTGGGGATCCTTTCCCTGTCGGAGGATTAGCTACACAAGCTCGATGGAATGATCCTGGACATTTCGTACAACGAATGCAGTCGCTAGGCGACAAGAATTTTCCACAAGCTCCACATTTAGCCATGATTACAGATGTGTTTATATTATTAGTGTATATACGTTGTCGATAGATGGCGTGAAAGCAAACAATGTTTTCCTTCTTCTCCCAATATTATTTTGATTCTGTGGTAGCTGTATGAGCGATGTGTCTATTAAGTAGTTGTAAAATCAAATACTAGATGGTGTTGACGATGATTATGATTTATCGACGTCCTGAAATATAATTCATGCGCAAGCAACACTTCAGACTGTAGCGGTGACCACTTAAGATGCAACTATTATGATATTTGCACCTATACTGTATTATTAGAGATAACAAAACATAATTGTCCTCTACGACACTTTATAGTTTGTAATTTCGGGTAGATTTAGAGTCAAGTTTTAATGCAAATCCTTAACATAATAAACTTGCAAAATTGAATGTTTAAGCACTGATAATGTTCACCGCACACACTACACAATGAGCACCGTAATGTTATATATGCATTAAGGGATAATTAGTGTAAAACTTGTACTGTTTACTATTTATTATTTCAATTCCGCACGGAACAAATATTTGTATGATCTACAGTAGTACGGATATGACGATGAGAGACTTGAACTCCATAACATAAATACTAAAACTTAAAGGAGGAAAACATTACAGTGTCGCCAATCATTTGGTCAAGTCCCACGTGAACAAAAACTAACAATTTGTTAGTGTATAATATACATTTAATATATAAAATTGATTAGTGCATAAGATACACTAAAATATAATATATATGTACATTTATCTGTGGGCATACATAGCCTGTTAGGAAATAAACAAATAAAAGTATAATGGTCTATGTAGAAATAAAATTCACACAAAAAGAAAACAATTTATAATTCCAAACAACTAAAACTGTAATGCCGTGTGGTGCCGGCTACGAATAGCACCAGCCCATTTCACCCCGTGGGTGTCGTAAAAGGCGACTAAGGGATTAACCGGAGGATGGGCAGCAGCGCCCTTTGAGTATGTTAACAACTCAACTGCGATCGCCAACCCATCTGCCAAGCGTGGCGATTATGGCAAAACCCCCCAGTGAGCACACAACACACCCAGATCGGTCGTTGTGACGATCTTTGGGGGAGGCTTGTGTAATGTAATGATGACACAGAAATACTATTAAACATACAAATTCCGGGACCGTCTCTACTAAACTGATCGCATGGTAACAATAACTCTAGTGAAGTGATTATCGACTTTCATTATAATTTGATTATTGAGGAATCACGAAACAATAGCTTGAGGTGTGTGCACACGAGCTCAGTGCTTAGGCGTTCTACACACTGTCACTATTATTGTTAAGTTATTTATTAGGTATCTATATATTAATACGTGAAGAAAAAACTTTGTACCCCTTTTTAAGCACATTGCACGGAGAGGCATGTGATTTGGCATAGTTAAAGTTCATAATTATAGAGGAGTGCAAAAAGCTAAAATGTGGGTATAAAAAAGAATTACGATCGAATTTCGGCTCGTCGACTAGCGTTGCTTAAAAATCGACTATCGATCTATCGATAGCACAACCCCTAAAACATTTATACTATCGATTGGCCTATCGATAGTATCGATATTATCGATAGTACCGATTTTGTTTTACATATCGAACAATACTATCGAAACAATCGATGGTATCGATAGTTGAAATTATACATTACTATCGATACAATCGATAGTATTACATGATTTTTGACTATCGATACTATCGTTAGTATCGATAGTATTTTCGACCCAGTTCGATAGTAGCGGCACTGTCGATAGTATTGTTGCAAAGCTCCCAATCAATACTATCGATACTATTGATAATATCGATACTATCGATAGGGCAATCGATAGTATGAGTGATTTGGGGTTATATGACACTATCGATTGACTATCGATAGCCTATCGATTTTTAAGCAACACTACCGTCGACTACCCCTAGTCATAAAAATTTCGTCACGGGCGCCAATACACAGTAACAATGATGTTTTTGTCTAAAACTAATCCTGCGTGGCACCACGCTGCGCTCGTCACCTCGAGACATTAGTTATTTAGTATTTTATGCCCAGTAATTTAATCTAACCGGAACACAGTAGTGTCTAAAGTTTAACCACTTTTTGCTATCCTCCAGTGGAAATTCTACATGAACTTCCTCCGCCCAAGGGAAGGGTGAAGTGGCATGCCGGACTCCTACCGGCTAAAACCACTGGGGCGGTCATTTGGGGGGTGCCAGGCCCTCTTAAGATCACACAAGAAAAACACTACCGCTTAGCGGCGAATATCTGGCAATGTGGTTAGCCGGAGTCTAACTATATACGTAAACATGCTAAGATGTTTTTATAGGTTGCGTTGCCCGGGCTCTATGGTGGTCACATGAAAGCAAGGTATGTCCGTGCGTAGAATCTATACCCACTGTAAATAAAATTACAGTATTTTGTTTTATTACGCGGTCTAATGACGGCCGGCGCCAGGACGACATCGAACGAGCATGCGCGTACCTGTCGTAACTAAAGGTGTATGTTCATCTCTTTCTAACAACCGGTATACCGCATGGTGGCTTTGATTTTCTCTCCGTTCCTTCGCGCATGTTTGAGAGCTGTACTGGTAGTAGGTATAGTAACATTTACGTCGTTCTGTAGTGTCATAATGTTCGTGTATGACGCATCTATTTGTAAAATATCATTGTATCATCATCATCATTTCAGCCGAATGAAGTCCACTGCTGGACACAGGCCTCCCCCAAAGATCATCACAACGACCGAAATGGATGTGCTGTGGGCTCAATGGGGGGTTTTGCCATAATCGCCACGCTTGGCAAACGGGTTGGCGATCGCAGTTGAGTTGTTAATGTATTCGAAGGACGCTGCTGCCCATCCTCCGGCTAATCCCTTAGTCGACTTTTAAGACACCCACGGGAGGAGATGGGGTGGTGGTATTCTGAGCCGGCACCACACGACATCACTGTATACATGTGATATATCTGACAGTTTCGTAATATGAATCATGGTATAGTGCTAAATCATAATCATATCATAAATATTTATAAGATAATGTAATCTTCGAGTGGTTTGGTAATCTGTTACATCACTACAGCCGTAAGAGGAAAGATTTCCTTGCTTTCGATGCGAATTTCAAGAGAAATTGGTTGTTCTGGCACGAAATCTATCGCAGCTTTCCTACACCCGCGGGCTGATAAAGTATTTCGCAAACGGTTTGCGACAGGCGTAAATCGCGCAGACGCTGTCTAACGTCATTTTGGTATTACTTACTTGCTGATAGCGATAAACAGGCGGTGATCTCTGACGCACACAATCGGACGATGAATGAACTAAAAATTGCATCCTCGCCTTTAAATTTCACGCGATTTGCGACCGGTGGATCCTTGGCTGCGCGATAGCTGCTGTCGCGGCTGCTGGCGCTGTTTTTAGCTAATCAGGGTGCCGGGGACAATCCTTAACTGTACTATTATAGTACAGTCATGGGGTCCCCGGTTAGTGTCTCATTATATTTTAGACTAGCGGCCTGTCCCGGCTTCGCACGGGTGGACATTTATTTATTAAACATTTTGGGATCATCATATCTGCCATTTGTACGTCCACTGTTGAACAATGGCGTCCCCCATTGATTTTCACAACTGTGTCATCTTGGGGGGTATTTGCCAATCCTCACCACGTTTGGCAGGCGGGTTGGTGAGCGCAGTATGGCTACCGTTTCTCAGAAGGGACGCTGTTGCCCATCCCTCTGTTTTAGAATCCCTTAGTCGTCTTTTACGACATCCATGTGAGGAGGTAGAGTGGTGCTATATTCTTTTTATATATGAATGTATGAAATGTTCCTTTTGAAAGCTGCGTAGTTGATTATAAAAAGTGAGTAAGTACAATAAAAGTGAAATGCAATCAAAATCACATTAATATTTTGAATGCGAGGTAAAAGTAAGCACATCATGCGCACAATATGGCTGCGCGTGAGTGGATTAATGAGCGTACTCATATGGGGATTATGTAATCTTGTATACATAACGGAATATTATCTACATGTGCAATACACTCTCTCATACATGTACCCCACTATATTTCTTGTTGTCTCAGGTATTTTTTTATCATTGGAAGGTGTCTTTTTTCCATGTCATATGTACTCTACTCGTACTATCTGCATGAAAAGATGCCTTTGTGCTGCAGTGGGCTGACTAATTGGCAATATTGCAAAGGACACCGGCCATCGCCCATAGTAAGTCCGGCCCACTTCGACATGTCGACGGACGAGAGCGATAATAAATACTGCCAAAAATGCAGAAATAATTATAAACACTTTAAAATAAAAATTTACTGTGGGAATTCACAGATATTTGAGCGCAAAGATACAGATTTTGAGGTTATATGGTACTATATTTTGCAAGACAACCAGGGTAGATAAAGCTGAGTACGAATAAATAAATAAATTACACATTTTAGAACTAAAACTGCTGTTTCAAAAGCTATATTTAGTAATCTTCATATTCATAATTTTGACGTGACGTTCGATTTGATTTGGCGTTTAGTCTTTTAGCCAAAGACAAAATATTTGTATGTTAAACAAATACTTGCGCAAGTGTCTTAGAAAACAAAACTGCATTATAAACCAAGATAGATCATAATGTTAATTTAAAGTCGTGAGTTATTTATTAGTTGAAGAATATTATAATATTTTGCATATGGCAACTCACTCAAATGACATGTAGTTTTAATCAATTTCCTTTTTTGTGATCTCCACTATCCCGTCGTTTTGAGCTATTTATAAATAATGGTAAATATACTAAAATGTAAGCAATTTTTTCATGTACATTTCATTTTCGTTCACTGGTGGGCCTATTTTGGCCGCTGTCGTTTATTTTATTAATGTTATCCTTCATTCCGTTTTCCTTTAAACTTTATTACCATAACATTCTTATTTTGTGGTTACTCTGCGGAATCCACTGCGATAACAAAGATGTAATGAGAATGACTAATTAAACAATACTAAAACAAATCGTGATTCACTCACGTTATCGTAACAAAATATTACTGTTATAAAGAATAGAATATTATTCATTAACTTCTCGCCCCACTACACCTGTCCATACTATGAACGTATTACGGCCGAAATCGCCATCAAAGTACCTGCCATGAATTATATTATAAAATAAATAAATAATCCTTTACATATTTATTCATAAATTAACGCAATAATTATATTGTGAACAAATGAGCTAATGTTTTTAAATAATAAAGTAAATATTTAATAATAATATAAATGTAAGCTTAAATAATAATTTAAATTGTTCCATATTAAATTTTATTTATTTTAGGAAAATCAACAGCGTGTAATATTAAACATAAACGATAATTGTAAGTGTAAGCAAGCCAATTACAGATCTTCACTAATAAACAGTAGTTTACAATGATGCCGTGTGGTGCCGGCTCAGAATACCACCACCCCGTCTCCTCCCGTGGGTGTCGTAAAAGTCGACTAAGTTAGCCGGAGGATGGGCAGCAGCGTCCTTCGAATACATTAACAACTCAACTGCGATCGCCAACCCGTTTGCCAAGCGTGGCGATTATGGCAAACCCCCCCCAATGAGCCAACAACACAGCCATATCGGTCGTTGTGGCGATCTTAGAGGGAGGCCTGTGTCCAGTAGTGGACTTTATTCGGCCGAAATGATACAATGATGTGAACAAATAATAATATAATAACGAAAATCAAACAAAAATAAAACCCTGCACCATAACTACCTAAGCTACCTGTTAAGAGAAAAAGTCTTGACTAAGCACCTTTATAAATTAAAATGATAAAATAAATATACTTGAGACCCTCACAACAAGCCCTTCTATTTAATATGTTACACGGTACAGTTTGCAAAACTTTATTGTTTAATTTTCTATATTGCCCCCCAAAAGTGACGGCCATATTCTAAATTAATTTATGTACATTACACGTACGTGTTTGGGTTGCAGATACCCATATGTGTACCAAATTTCTACTTAATCGGTCCAGTAGATTTAGAGCAAATTGGCTGTGACAGACAGACAGATACACGAGTGATCCTATAAGGGTTCCGCCGTTTTTCCTTCTGACGTTTGGAACCCTAAGGAACATAAAAATAAGAGCGATAAACTAAATTCTGGAGACGTGTAAATGGATGGTACTATTTTTTTATTGGTGCCCAGTGGAAATTCTTCATGAACTTCCTTCGCCCCCGGGAAGGGCGAAGGGGTATACCGGACTCCTACCGGGGCCACTGGGGCGGTCATCCACGGAACTAAGGGAGGCTCCAGGTCCTCGTATGATCACACTAGAGCTGCCCACTGGTGCCACGCCTATAGGCACATCTCGGAGAGGGAGACCGTAAAGCGGTCGGTCATAGGTGCCGCCTTATAGTAACAGCAGGGGTTTCAGGCTGGAGCATGACGCTCTCACAGAAGGACAACTTTGCATTCCAGTTTTCGTGCTCTGCCAACATAGCCGACACTACTGCTGGCAGAGAGAGATCTTGCCCAGCCCGATAGACCAGGATCCGCCGCTCGGTGGCCCATGCAGGGCACGCCTCCAGCGTGTGCTGTGAAATGGATGGTACTAGATATACGTTTAGCGTAAATTCGTTCTTGTGCAATAAGCGTCGCAAAGCGAATTCATTATCATATAATAGCTGTTTTAATGTGTTACAAACATTACGTTGCCATACGCGGTCTGATTGTTGAAGGCATGAGAAAAATATAACGGTTTTCATTTTGCACAGTTATAATCTATACTAATATAATATAGCTGAAGAGTTTTTTTTTTTGTTTGCTCGCGCTAATCTCTGGAGCTACCAGTCGGATCTGAAAAATTCTTTTTGCATTTGATAACCCGACTCTTGAGGAAGGTTATAGGCCCATTTAAATTACGCTACGACCCTTAGGAGCCGAGCAAAAGGAAAGAAAGATAGAAAGAACGCTAAGTAAAAATGAAGTCATATCGCATGTGGGCGATGCGACGCGGGGGGTCGGTGGCCGAGGGCGCCCGATGAGAACCGAGCTTCACCGAGGAGAGCCGAACTGTAAGGAAGGTTATAGGCCCATTTAAATCACGCTACGACCCTTAGGAGCCGAGCAAAAGGAAAGAAAGATAGAAAGACCGCTAAGTAAAAATGAAGTCATAGCGCATGTGGGTGATGCGGCGTGGTGGGTCGGGGGCCGAGGGCGCCCGATGAGAACTGAGCTTCACCGAGGAGAGCCGAACTGTAAGGAAGGTTATAGGCCCATTTAAATCACGCTACGACCCTTAGGAGCCGAGCAAAAGGAAAGAAAGATAGAAAGACCGCTAAGTAAAAATGAAGTCATAGCGCATGTGGGTGATGCGGCGTGGTGGGTCGGGGGCCGAGGGCGCCCGATGAGAACCGAGCTTCACCGAGGAGAGCCGAACTGTAAGGAAGGTTATAGGCCCATTTAAATCACGCTACGACCCTTAGGAGCCGAGCAAAAGGTAAGAAAGATAGAAAGAACGCTAAGTAAAAATGAAGTCATAGCGCATGTGGGCGATGCGACGTGGTGGGTCGGGAGCCGAGGGCGCCCGATGAGAACCGAGCTTCACCGAGGAGAGCCGAACTGTAAGGAAGGTTATAGGCCCATTTAAATCACGCTACGACCCTTAGGAGCCGAGCAAAAGGAAAGAAAGATAGAAAGACCGCTAAGTAAAAATGAAGTCATAGCGCATGTGGGTGATGCGGCGTGGTGGGTCGGGGGCCGAGGGCGCCCGATGAGAACTGAGCTTCACCGAGGAGAGCCGAACTGTAAGGAAGGTTATAGGCCCATTTAAATCACGCTACGACCCTTAGGAGCCGAGCAAAAGGAAAGAAAGATAGAAAGACCGCTAAGTAAAAATGAAGTCATAGCGCATGTGGTTGATGCGGCGTGGTGGGTCGGGGGCCGAGGGCGCCCGATGAGAACCGAGCTTCACCGAGGAGAGCCGAACTGTAAGGAAGGTTATAGGCCCATTTAAATCACGCTACGACCCTTAGGAGCCGAGCAAAAGGGAAGAAAGATAAAAAGAACGCTAAGTAAAAATGAAGTCATAGCGCATGTGGGCGATGCGACGTGGTGGGTCGGGAGCCGAGGGCGCCCGATGAGAACCGAGCTTCACCGAGGAGAGCCGAACTGTAAGGAAGGTTATAGGCCCATTTAAATCACGCTACGACCCTTAGGAGCCGAGCAAAAGGTAAGAAAGATAGAAAGAACGCTAAGTAAAAATGAAGTCATAGCGCATGTGGGCGATGCGACGTGGTGGGTCGGGAGCCGAGGGCGCCCGATGAGAACCGAGCTTCACCGAGGAGAGCCGAACTGTAAGGAAGGTTATAGGCCCATTTAAATCACGCTACGACCCTTAGGAGCCGAGCAAAAGGAAAGAAAGATAGAAAGACCGCTAAGTAAAAATGAAGTCATAGCGCATGTGGGTGATGCGGCGTGGTGGGTCGGGGGCCGAGGGCGCCCGATGAGAACTGAGCTTCACCGAGGAGAGCCGAACTGTAAGGAAGGTTATAGGCCCATTTAAATCACGCTACGACCCTTAGGAGCCGAGCAAAAGGAAAGAAAGATAGAAAGAACGCTAAGTAAAAATGAAGTCATAGCGCATGTGGGCGATGCGACGTGGTGGGTCGGGAGCCGAGGGCGCCCGATGAGAACCAAGCTTCACCGAGGAGAGCCGAACTGTAAGGAAGGTTATAGGCCCATTTAAATACGCTACGACTCTTAGGAGCCGAGCAAAAGGAAAGAAAGATAGAAAGAACGCTAAGGAAAAATGAAGTCATAGCGCGTGGCGATGCGACGTGGTGGGTCGGGAGCCGAGGGCGCCCGATGAGAACCGAGCTTCACCGAGGAGAGCCGAACTGTGCATATATGTCAACTGTCTATGCCGAAGTACCTACTCCGAATTACTTATAAATAATCCGATATCTTTTAAATTAAACGGCGGGTGAAACCGTGGGTCGCACCTTGTAATACTATAATTTGAGCAGGCTGTAGTGATTAGTTTACTAGAGCTCATAAATGGGCAGGGGTGCAATTCTCTAAGCTAAAACATCCATACATCCTTGAATATAGAATTTAAATAACGGTGATAACCCAATTTGGTATTCGCTAAGACTCGTCCCCATGGCTCACCGTCTGCAACGTGTCCTTGAATAGCTTCAATCATGTCTTAGCGAACACCGAATCGGTTTACACCGTTATTTCGACTATGTATTCAAAGATGATATTCATTCCGTGTGGTGCCGGCTAAGAATACCACCACCCCATCTCATCCCGTGGGTGTCGTAAAAGGCGACTGTGGGATTAGCCAAGGAGGGGCGTCCTTCGAGTACAATTATAAAACAACTGCGATCGCCAACCCGTCTGCCAAGCGTGGCGATTATGGCAAAACCCCCCAATGAGCACTCAACACAAACCCATACCGGTCGTTGTGGCAATCTTTGGGGGAGGCTTCTGTCCAGCAGTGGACGGTTTTCGGCTGAAATGATGATGATTCGAAGATGTACGGATGTTTGAGCTTAAGGAATTGCACCCCTGTCTCGACCAGCGAAGTACCACGCCGTCGCAGAATACCGGTGTGTAGAAGCAACATCGTTGGTAACAACAGCGTCCAGAAGTGAGAGAGTCCCTTTTGAGTGAGTTAAACCTGCACTTAATTCAATCAATGTTATCTCAACCAAAGAAGAAGGTGCTAAAAATCTATGTTATTTAATAACAGTTCATCGGTGACGTTCATCTATTTATTAGCCGTATTTTTACCCCCAGGTGTACTTGCCGTGTGGTGCCGGCTCAGAATACCACCACCCCATCTCCTCCCGTGGGTGTCGTAAAAGTCGACTAAGGGATTACCCGGAGGATGGGCAGCAGCGTCCTTCGATTACATTAACAACTCAACTGCGATCGCCAACCCGTCTGCCAAGCGTGGCGGTTATGGCAAAACCCCCCAATGATCTAACAAAACACACCCATATCGGTCGTGATAATCTTTGGGGGAGGCCTGTTTCCAGCAGTGGACTTCATTCGGCCGAAATTATGATGATGATTTGGGGGGGTGTACTTATTCTAGTGTTTGGGTGTGTATGTCTAAGTAATTTGCACATATGTACAAACTACTTAGACACACGCTTAGGCGCTAGAGTGGGTGCACTCTCGCAAAAATGACTGATGATGACCGGTGAACCTATAGAGGCTAATTTATTTGTCTCAATATCTAAAAAGGCACGATGGGGTTGACGTATCTGCTTGGATAAAAACCCCAAAATAACAAAAGTAAAAAAAAAAATAACCGCATTACTGTGTTTCGTACGATGGTCGGTGAGTGACGAATCTCAGAAACACAACCTTGAAGCGAAAAGGTTGTTTTCGGTTGTATGTTGGGGTAAAAAGGTTCTCGAGTGGAGACCGCGCACCGAAAACGCAGCGTGGGACGACGACAACGAGGTGGACGGACGACCTGGTGAAGGTCGCTGGGAGTCGTTGGATGCGGGCGCCATGTGACCGCTCGCTGTGGAAATCTATGCTATATATGATGAACCTTGAAGGACATGGCAAACATACGACATGCGGTCCTTCTAGGAACAAGTCTATCACCCCTAAAGGTCTCCTCTTGTGTTGCCCATGCTCGTTAGCCCGCCTATTTCATACAAATAAGGTTAATTGTTACTTCTCCAGTTTACCAAAGGCCTCGACCACAAAGATTCAAATCGTTGAGATACACCCATAACAACAAAATCCGTAGCATGTTGTTTAGACGTGTGCGCAGATTACTCACACAAGTTAACCGTAAAATTATATTCAATAGCATAAACACGCAAGACACTGTGTCCATGACTTTGTCGATCAATGGAAAACATGTAGTTAGGACAATGGATTATTTATTTACTTTTTTATACTTTTATACACAAAGATGGTACACAAGGCGGACTTAATGCCATATGGCAGTCTCTACCAGTACCTTTGGGTTAAAAAGAATTTCATCGAAAAGAGGTAGAAAAAAAGATATAACAATTACACAATAAAAATCTATACAAATAAATAAAATTGAAGTGTCTGTTTGTGATGTCAAAATAACAGCTTTTTACTAAAAGCATATGAAAGTATATACGGTACTTACAACAAAAAAGCTATTTGTAATGTTTTTGTCTGTCTGTAAGTCTGTTTGTTCCCGCTAATCTCCGAAACGGCTCGACCGATTTCTACGGGACTTTCACTGGCAGATAGCTGATGTTATTAGTAATAACTTAGGCTACTTTTATTAAAGAAAAATAATAAGGGTTCCGTGCAAAAAAATAAAACTCCTGAAATCCAATATGGGGCACGAGTCCAGCCGTATGTCCGCTGACCATCCATAACTAACCCACAGGCTGCACGCGTACAAAGACAATCTTATTATAAACTAGCTCGGACCCGCGGTTTCACCCGCCGTTTAATTTAAAATAAAGTGGATTATTTATATATAATTTAGAATACTTCGGCATAGTCACTTCACATAGAGTATGTATATATAGCGAGTAGCGAGACTGTATTTTGCGCGCCATTTAATATGGACGTAACATCTGTATGGTATAATATCATTGGTTTTAAGCATAATCGCGTTCAAGTATGTCTACTTATCATTAGTATTAATTAAATTGTTACTAACACACTATGGACTTGATCTGAATTAAATGTATTTATTATTTATCTATTAATCTACATACTGTAGGTACAGTCAAATACATAGGTTTAAAATATACCACATACAATACGTACTATTTATCATTTTAACCATGCCCGTAATTGTCAATTAGGATTATTGTTGTATTCTTGACGAAGTACAAAACTCTTTGTCACTGTCCCTCTCATTAGTATTTCAAATAGTTCGTTCTCTACAGCCATATAATTTCAGCGTCCGCCGTAATGGCGATAAACAAAAATGGCGTCATGATTTCATGAATTGTGACATTTAACTTAATATTGAAAATAATACCTGTATTAATTAAATACGTCGGTTGATAAAAGACTATGATACATTTTCTTAAAATCGCATTTTATTTTCTCGATAAATGTTTTCTATGGCGTGAAGCATGTGACTATTACATTTCAGTGTTAAAATGTTTCTGTCTAAAATACTAAATTTCTTAAGGCATAATTTGTTCAATAAAAGTCCCATTGGAGAACGTTAAGTTGTTCTTTGATTTTGTTATTTGTTGAGAAGTTTGTTTTATTATCTCAGAATAGTTTCTTGTAATGTCTTCAATTGCATACAAGTGAAATGTAATGCCTTTATCCTTGCAAGTTATTTTTGGTGTTGTTTCAACATATTTCAACGTGCACGACATCCTTTCTTTATAATTTTATTCATATAAGACAATCTTCTCAGACGAGTACACGATCGCGTCTGTATTCAAATTCACTCTTTCACTCGATTTAGTGATGAGCTATTTGAAACGCTGCAATGTATGGACGGACTAATCTAACGTTTTAAATCTTTAGGTAGGGTAGGCAACCCATGCATCGTCGAGGCTATCCTGCCGCGCTTCGGAGCCTGGCTCAGAAGGAGGGAGCGCGTCACCTACCGCCTGACGCAGGTTTTCACCGGTCACGTTTGTTTCTGTGCGTACCTGCACAGAATAGGTCGTGAGGTTACGCCACAGTGCCACTATTGTGGAAGCGACCAGGATACCGCACAGCACACGCTCGAGGCGTGCCCTGCGTGGGCTGCCGAGTGGCGAATCCTGGTCGATCGGATCGGGCAAGATCTCTCTCTGCCGGCAGTAGTAATGTAGCATATGTTGGCATAGCATGAAAATTGGAGTGCAGTGGGCTCCTTCTGCGAGAGCGTCATGCTCCAGAAGCAGACTGCATAGCGGTATCGGGAGATGGCCGATCCCGCGTGGAGATGGACAAGATGGCGTTGGGGTAACAACCGTCCGTCACCCAGGTCCAACACGCCTGAGCCTCCTGCCGTCACTACATGGTGAGGGGCCTCGGGGGTCACGGGCGCGCAGATTGGAAAGTATGTGTGCTCACACCGAGTAACTACCGGGAAAACAGCGGCGCGCACGTGGACACGTCCGACGTGTCCGCAACACAGCGCACGGCGAGGCTTGGGGGGATCCTTTACAATCCTCCCCGAGAAATGCTTGGAGGGCGACCTATTTACAGTCGCCTTCCCTCCGCTAGAGGGGGTGACCGCTTTACAATCATCCTTCCGTGATGAGCCCAAAGGCGTGGCACCAATGGGCAGCTCTAGTGTGGTCTTACGAGGAGCTAGAGCCCCTCTTCGGTGCCGAAGATGACCGCTCCAGTGGTTTTAGCCGGTAAGAGTCCGGCATACCCCTTCGCCCTTCCCCGGAGCGAAAGAAGTTCAAGTAGAACCCATGCATTGTCCTTTAGATATCTTCAGTGTTTCTTCCGATCGATATCCATTCATAAACAGAAACATAAAAAGCTGACGTTAGTCCCCAGCGGTTAAAAATAACCACACATTATCTAAAAATATCTCTAGAAGGGCGGAAACGTCAAAAACAGATGGTTCAAATCTGTTGTGGTTTATTTTTAGTTACCCTAATCATCTGAGGGTATCGGACAAAGAAGTGTGTTCGGAGTAGTGTTGCCAGATCCAGTGAGACACTTATCGGGACAAAATATAAAACGAAATCCCAATGGTAGTTCGATGGGATTGAGGATGTCTGTTTTTGTGTTAAGTGTGAGTGTGTGTGCCTTTACCAAAACAGATCATGTTTTTAATTTAAAATCTAAAGATTTTGGATTAATTCATTATTAATTTCGGTCGTTTGGTTACTTCCGTGTGGGGTCCAGATTAAGGATATAGCACACTCCATCTCCCTACAGTGGATGACGTAAAAGGCGACTAAGGTGGTCTAAACCATAGGGATAGGCGGCAGCGTCCTTTCTGTAGAACATAGAACCATATTGCGCTCACCTACGCTGCCAGGTACTCACCAGGTGGGTACGTGGCAAGCGTGGTGAGTACTGGCAAATTCCTCCCAAAATTACGATCGTTATTTCGATCGATGGATAATTGTGGAAAGGACAGGCGTGGATTTGGGCCTCATCTGTTAAAAAAATGAAAGCTTGACCGTAAACAAATGTATATTTTTATATTTTGTAGTTCGACGGAAAGTGATGGTCATACCCGTCATGGAAGAGCTGGAGATGCGGCATGCCCCTCTAACCTTCCGGCTGACGCAGATACTCCCAGCAGCATGGATGTTAGCTTGCGTGCTCCTATCGAGCGATCCCCGGGGAAACGGCGGCGCGCACCTGGTCACGTGCTGCTGTGTGCAAAGCACAGCACACAGAGAGGCTTGGGGGGATCCTTTTCAATCCTCCCCGAGAAGTGTCTGGGGGTGGCCTTTTTACAGTCGCCTTCCCTCCGCTATAGACGGTCACAGTCATCTCCTCCGAAATGTGCCACCAGTTGGCGGTTCTAGTGTGATCTTACGAGGACCTGGAGCCCCCTTCGATACCGGAGATGACCATTCCAGTGGTTTAGCCAGTTGGAGTTTAGCATGCCGTTTTGCCCTTCTCTGGGGCGGAGGAATTTCATGATGCATTTCGACTGGACGCCTATAAAAACGGGCATGGATGTTTCGGGAAGTATCTGTGTCGCATAGGTGGGAAAGAGCAAGTGATAGGCCGATACTTGCCAAGGGTGTGGCCCAGTGTCCCACTGCCCGCGTGTAGGTAAGTTGAAGGAACGCTGAGGGGTTTTGGCCGGTAGGAGTCACGCATGTCCCTGCCCTTTCCCAGAGCAAAGGAACTCCAGGAGGACATCCATCGATAAAAAATAATTTTATCAATCTGCGTACCAGGTAGTAATCAATCACTTGTTGTCATTACTTATACAACGAGAAAATCATTAATTATCTGTATGCGTACATAAGATGAACTATGAACCGTGGTTGAACTCAATAGGTTATATCTACACGTGTTTTGCGAAGTAATGGTTCAAAACAGATTTATTATGTTCAAGTAAGACTACTGAAGCGTCATAGGAAAGAAGAGAATCGCTTATTCATCAGGTGCCTTTTTTTCGTAACCCGGTGAAAATTCATACATGTTAGTCCTCCACCCCGGGGAAGGGTGGCATGCTGGACTCCTACTGGCTTAAACCACTGGAGGGGTCGTCTTCGGCACCGAAAGAGGCTACAGGTGCTCGATACAATCTAGAGCCGCCCATTGGTAAGTACCATACCTTTGGATCCGTGTGGTGTCCGGATTAAGAATATAGCACCACTCCATCTCCTCCCGTGGATGTCGTAAAAGGCGACTAAGGGAATCTAAACCAGAGGGATGGCCAGCAGCGTCCCTTCTGTGAAACGGTAGCCATACTGCGCTCACCAACCCGCCTGCCAAGCGTGGTGGGTATTGGCAAGTTCCCCCCAAAATGATGATGGAGTTGTGGAAATCTATGCGGGAGGCCTTTGTTCAGCAGTGGACGTATAAATGGCCGATATGATGATGCCTTTGGGCACATTTCGGAGGATGCAGTTATTCGTTCCTAACGGAGACTTATAGGCCGGGTGTGCTGCAACCATGTTTTTGTTAAGGTGGGTCTGCTTCGCCAAAATCTAACAAAACGAAATAGTGTTCGAAACGTCACGAAAAACAAAAATCTATAGTTAACGCGATGTAATAGCTGAAAGGATTAGTAAACTGAAGTCGCCGAGGCAAAAAGGTTCTTGAGTGTAGACCACGCACCGGAAAACGTAGCGTAGAATGACAGACGACCTGGCGAAGGTCGCTGGAAGTCGTTGGATGCGGACGGCATGTTTGTTTAATTTATAAAAAGTTGCCCCACACTAGGATTTCTCCTGTGTAGTGGGTGCGTTTACAGACATACATTTCACACACAATACAACCAGACCCGGTACAACTACCTGCAGATCATACAAACCCAGAGCGCAGCAGTCGACTGTATCAACCACTGCACCAACCGTGTCGTCATGTGACCGCTCGTTGTGGAAATCTGTGGGGAAGGCCTTTGTTCAGCAGTGGACGTCCTTTGGCTGATAGGATGCTGATGATGATGATGATTAATCCATTTAAAAGTGTTTTTTTATAAAACATGTCAACATGTTGGACGTTCTTTAAACGAGAATTATAATAGTTAAAAAAAACGCGCTTTGTTCTTCTATCCATCTCCCGACTCCATCATCAGACCCTCGTCACCAAGGGTAATATATAGAATAAAAAAATATTCCTTACTTTCTTGGTTCCATCACCAGATAGCTACGATGGTACCAGATTATTGTATTGTCATCCGTATTACAACATATACTTACAAAGTTTCAAATCTATACTACAATAAGAAGTAGGTTAATATCAACTTCTAAGATGTGTAAATAGTTAAAAGTGAACCTAATAAAAAGCGTTTAAAAAAGTGAACGAACAATGTTTGTTTTTATTTCATAAAAGCTGAAATGACTCGGCCGAGGTAGACGTACTTATTGCTTTATTTTTCATACAGGAAAAACAAACCAATATCGCGTTAGAGCATATCTACAGCAACTTACGCGTATCATCAAATCGGCCATACAATGTCCCCTGAACAAAGGCCTGCCCCATAGACTTTCACATCTGTCATCATATTGGGGGGAATTTGCCAGTACTCACCACGGTTGGCAGGCGGGTTGGTGAGCGCAGACGGCTACCGTTCTACAGGAGGGACGCTGCTGCCCATCCCTCTGGTTTAGAGTCCCTTAGTCGCCTTTTACGACATCCACGAGAGGAGGTGGAGTGGCGCTATATTCTTAATCCGGACACCACACGGACAATCCGGACACCACACGGACAATCCGGACACCACACGGACAATCCGGACACCACACGGACAGTTACGCGTATCAGTTCGATATAAAACATTGGATATTGTCTTTCTACTACTACTAACTATAAACATATTAATTCTCTCTATTGGATGATCGGCCATAAAACCCATACATGCCAAGGAGTTCTAACTATAATCTAAAAATAGATTCTATGTGTGAACTTTTGATCCATAACATGGAAACATATTGTACTTGCCGTGTTTAGTTTTTATAGTCCCTTAGTCGCCTTATACGACATCCACGGGAGATGGCGTGGTGTATAGTTTTGATTGGGACAACGCAGATAATTCGAAGCTTTACCCCGAAATGCGGAGAATAATCATAAGATAGTCAGTTATATTTTAAACACCTTTTTTTTTAACGTGGGGAAATCCTCTTGGACTTCCTCCGCCTTGGGAACGGCGGAGGGGCATGCCGGACACAAACTGGCTAAACCCCCACGGTATCCTTCTTTGAGGTGAAAGACGCTGATATATGCGTCTTGTCGGTGAAGGGATGCCGGCTATCGAGACTGGCTAGCTCATAGTTGATACGGGAATTAAAATCATAATTTATATCAAGCCATATTACATTGAGACCACAGTTATAATCAATAAGGAGAAGTGGTACTGGGGCGTAACCGCGCCACCGCGACGTGCACAATCTGGGCCATTCAGAAAAAATGGCCGATTTATAACATCAGTTGAGATTCGATCGCGTAAGTAAACTGTGTTAAAGTGTCGTGTTGTCGTGTTGCATGTCATGCAAAAACCGAACCGAAAATAATAACTTTATCAAGGAAGCAATCATTATACCATATGCAACTGAAAAAATTGTCTTGTACCGATTTGTCTATGAAAATAATAAATTAAAAATTATTGTTTTCTTTATTATGTTACATTTGGATTGATGGAACAGAACGACATCATTATTTTTTTACAAAATACAATGCTTCTTATCTACCACTTTTACCTAGCAATCGGTGAATATTAAACGCAGTGAATAGAACAGCGAATGGTACTCCCAATAAACTTACGCGTTGCGTGGTACGGCTGCTGCCATGTTGCAGTCTGTACGCTCGGTATGATTGGCTACCTACAAAGTCGTGGGTGTGTTTTAGTATGAGAAGCCAATTATAATGTTGTGTTTATTGAGTTCATTGGATGAGAACCTGTGACTGTGTGCATTTGTGTGTTTTTATGAAGAATGGTAGGAAAACTGGATTTCTAGGCTCGCATACATTTTGAACTACATGGCATATCTCCTTTCTTCCAATATCTTTGATTCTTACTGTAGAATAAGGAGCATAAAATAGAAATAAATCTCCTAAACGCAAATCTTCGAGAAACTTCAACGTCTTATAAAGAAATAACAAATACATAAAGTACTTAATTATCAACAAATAATTTTACCCTTGACCGGGTTTTTCCTAATCTTACGCTACGGTTATCTTGGGGCAGGCTGGGGGTCCTAGGCGACGCCAATCGGTCTGGTATTAAGTGGTGCTAGTGGTGGGCTCAATATCGATACATCGATGTAATGCAAAAAGTTTAATACATATATTTTATCATATAAAAATGTGTTCTGCTATTGCAAGATCTTTTACTTGCATCATCATAAGAATTTCCGATATCTTATTGGTCTACAGACTTCTACCTCCTTGTCGTGGTACGCCATTACAAATTAGTCAGTTATTTAGGCATTTAAACAACCTTTTTTTATTGGTCTCCAGTGGAAATTCATCATGAACTTCCTTCGCCCTGGGGAAGAGCGAAAACCACTGGAGAGGTCGTCTTCGACACCGAAGGCGGGCTCTAGGTCCTCGTAAGATTGCACTAGAGCCGCTCATGGTGCCACGCCTATAGGCACATTTCGGAGGGGATGACTGTAAAGCGGTCACCCCCTCTAGCATAGAGAAGGCGTCTGTAAAAAGGTCGCCCTCAGGCACTTCTCGGGGAGGATTGTATAGGATCCCCCCAAGCTTCGCTCTACGCTGTGCTGCTCACATGGTGGACCGTGATTACGTGCGTGCCACCGTCTTCCCGGGGGTCGTTTTTATGAGCACGCATACTCCCCAATCAGCGGACCCGCGACCCTCGAGGTCTGGCGGTAGGTGACGCGCTCGCTCCAAGCATTTAAGCTACCTGTCTGCAGAAATCTGGCCTCATATCTGCTCGCTGATTTTTGGGTATCCATCCCAAAATGTCTACTGATGGTGCAACTGTGCATCGGGTAATTGAGCTCCCTAAAATAGGCTTAAAGCCACACGATGACTAATTCAAATTTGCTGTCTTTCGGGACCGGTGCACTCAAAGCGGTTCTGGATCTTTCTTCAAATAACCATTCCAGATGTGGCCCGAAATTATTTCACGTAACTTTGGTCGTAAATATGTCCGGACTTAAAAACGGAAATCTTGGACTTAGTTTCGACATTTCTTCGCAGAGGTAGTCAGTACGAACTGTTGGATTTGCCTACAATATTTATCGACGAATCAAAGTTTTTCTTGTAACCTACATAGTAAATAATAAAGATAATTTATCATATATACGATTGAAAATGTTCGAAATGTCTGGTGGAGAACCAAATGTCTTTTTAATAGCATTCCAATCTTCTCTCAAATATGTTGTGATCGACTTCCAGTGAAATCGGTTACCGCTGAATATCAGCGTTATACACGGACGAACTACGGGACTTCAACCAGCGTCCCTTCCATCGTACACTCGCGCTCACCATCTCGCTTGCCGTGGCGAGTACTGGAAAATTCCCCCCACATTGACGGCCATATAACCTGCCATTTATGGAGGAGGCCTTTGTTCAGCAGCGGGCTTCTTTTGGCTATGACACGAACGAATGTCATGTCTAACCTCTGTAACTAGGATAGCTATCCTTAAACTTTTAGGCGTCTTTTTGACGACTGATTGTGCTCTCCTGAGTCACTGAACCAATGGTCACATGACCGCGGCAAGTGCAGCATAACTTCGTCCCTTTTAAATCACGTCATGCATTCTTAATGTAGTCGGCTCTCCTATGCCATCAGTTTAACCAAGATATTCATCATCCGGACTCAACAATAGCACACGAACGCAGGGCTGACTCAGTCAGTGCAGCATGTAATTTTTGTGACTTCATCTTTTGTTTGAGCAGGTGTTAGTTATTGCTCGAATCGGCAGTAACAGGCAAACTGAAAATTAGAATTTTCTGACATTTAATATTTATTTATTCTTGTAGTAAGCTTACTTACAAATGAAACTACTAAAAATATATAAATACTAGCTTTTACCCGCGGCTTCGCTCGCATTGAAGCCATCAAACAAGTTAATTTTTTTATCTCTCGTAAAAAAATTTTTTTTTTAAATAAAATTTCTCCTATATAAAGGTCCTATCTGAAAATGAGCGTTGCAACACTTCCTGTTGTAGCATGTGCTGAGATAGGTTCCATTTTTGGATTCGTACAGCAACTTTTCTTTCTTTGTTAATATTTTTCATCTATTCTATATGTCTGTTGTATGCCGATTTTTTATTGTTATTGTCAAGTATCTTATTTGTTGTGCGGGGCAAAAATAAATATTTTTCTTTCTTCTTTCTTTCTATATTACTTCTAATAGGTCCAAGAATATGTGTAAAAAGTTTCATGTTGGTCGGTTGAGTAGTTTTCGCGTGAAAGCGTAACAAACAAACTTACATTCTCATCATTTTTATAATATTAGTATGATGAGTATACAAGCCAATACAAATAAAATAATCAAACAAAGATATTTTGTACCTACACTCGAAATAAAACTTGGCGTAAATTATTAGATACAATAAGATATATTTACTTAACACATTTAAAGTTAAAATTAGTAGGTAATGATTGGGAGGGAATTGCGGTCTTGTCAAAAAGAATAGCATAACGACTTTTTTTATTTTGGACTTCCTCTGCCCGTGGAAGTCGGTCGGATGTGCTAGGGTTGCCAGGTAGGTGTTCGGGATTCGTCGAGATTCAGTTTCAAGTTTACACCACACCGCACAAGGGACTTAAAATATAACGTCTGTGGAGATTTAACAGTTCTATGGTTGGTGCAGTGGCTGATACAATCGGCTGCTGCGCTCCGGGTCGTGAGTTCGATTCCGATTGAACAATAGTATAATGACAAATCTGTGTAAGCTAAGAAAAGAAAGAAAGAAATAATTAAAACATTACTATACAAAACTAGTAATATGTTAGGTTTATATTGCATACATCACAGCTTAGAAAATTACTAAAATTAGTCGTAATTTTACCATTTCTTTGTTTTATTCTAATACAATTTGTACTTTTTTTTTAGTGTTGCCCCACACTGGGATTTCTCCTGTGTCGTGGGTGCGTTTACAGACACAAATTCCACATACAATACACCCAGTCTCTCTGCCACCCCTGCAGCTATACCAGTTACCGCAATATTTTGCCATTGTATTAAAATTTGACCCAGTTCACACGATGGTGTCGTGAACTCTTCTAGCCCCAAATAACACGTCCAAAATAATGTTAAACATTTTGTGTCACTTTAGAGAACACAAGAACATCTTCCGCGATGATTTAGGACTTAAAATGACGGAATTTATCTACGCTTTATCATGAGTCATCGCGATATTGATAGGATTGATCCTGGGCCGGTCGATCGGGGCCCGTTCTTGCTATATTCGGCGACACGGTTGGTGCAGTGGCTGATACAGTCGACTGCTGCGCTCCGGGTCGCGGGTTCCTTCCCGCACGGAACAAATATTTGTGTGATCTGCAGATAGTTGTTCCGGGTCTGGGTGTATTGTGTGTGGAATTTGTGTCTGTAAACGCATCTACGATACGGGAGAAATCCTAGTGTAGGGCAAGGTTTTAAAAAAAGAAAAAAAACACAAATAACTCCACCCACGAAACGCGATACTTTGGATACTTTTTGACATACAGTTATTGCGTCCGATCTCGTTCCGTGGATATTGCATACCAAGTCCTTACCCCTGAATTGGTTTATTATGCAGCTGCTCAAAGATAGCATATACAATTCATCATCATCTTCATCATTTCAGGCGAAAAACGTCCACTGCTGGACCGAAGCCAAAGATTGCCACAACGATCGGTATGGGTTTGTGTTATGTGCTCATTGGGGTGTTTTATATGCCATAATCACAAATTGTGTTTTATAGTACCTCGGACTGTTGTAAGACGTGAGGTGTGTGCGCGCCCATTATTTGCAGTCTCATCCTGTCGCACAAATGCTGGGATCCGCGCACCGCTGCGTCGCTTAGCACAAAATTATAATACCCTTTCTCTAGATTTAGACTTGTTTTCTTTGTCACCCAATCGATTTAAAATGTGTCTTCATAAAGCTATAGTGAACATAGGTATTTGAAGCTATTTTCCATTTTCTTTAATAGTTTAATTGTTAAATTATACTCGTGAATGAATCTTTTAGTAAAATAAGATGTGGATTACGTAGTTAGTTGCACGCTGATGCATTCTTATGTAATTACTTTCATTTAATTATGTAAAGTGTGTAATTGTTTGTTTTCCCTAATAAATAAAATAAAATAAAATAAATAAAATAATCGCCACGCTTGGCAGACGGGTTGGCGATCGCAGTTAGGTTATAAATGTACTCGAAGGATGCTGCTGCCCACCCCCCGGCTAATCCTATTCGCCTGAAACGACACCCACGGGTTGAGATGGGGTGGTGGAATTTTTAGCCGGCACCACACGGTAAAACATATATATAACAATAATGTAGGGCCCCTGCCCGACTTCAAAAATAAAGTTCTTTTTTCTTTTCAGTGGTTTTAATATTTTTAAATCGTGTAGGGCGTTTGAAGTACTTTGTTTTGTGAAAAGTTTTTTTTCTTTTAAGTGTAAATATATGTAAGAACTTTTTCCAATATGGTATCAGTATTTAACACTAAAAATAAGAATGACTCAAATCGGTTATCTGATCTGAAAGGTATCAAAACTATTAAGACATCATCTAGATAAGCGCAGTAAAATTAACCTGTTTATTGAAGCTGGTTAAAAAACTACTCAATAAAATGTAATGAAATGTATATGGGAACAACTCGAAAGCATTCTGCACCAGTTAAAAAATAATTGCTCAGATCGGCTCTACAAATCTCGGAGTAATCGGTGCACATACATAAATCAAAAACGTTTATTGCACTCATGTGGTAAATATGCTGTTACAATAATTTCCCGTACCCAACATGAACCCTGTTAGAGCACTGTAATTAATAAGTTATACAAATTTAAACAATAATAAGATATCTATACACTACCATTACATTTCATAACATACAATAAGTACTTCATACAAAAATAACATTACGCATCGAATTAAAGAACCTCTTCCTTTTTGGTTCATTAAGTTGGGAGAACCTTAACAATGCCACTGCAGTCAACACTTTACAGTACCCCATGCTTGTAGTGTCTTGGGAAAACCTCGGTAAGCTGATTTTACAATCGAAGTGTGCGTGAGAGGAAGTTCCTCTAAAACAGTACGGTACGAGACCAATTTGACGCTAGGGTAAGCGGATGACTCTAGTGTGATCTTACGAGGACCTGGAGCCCCCCTTAGGTGTCGAAGATGACCGCCCCAGTGGTATTAGCCGATAGGAATCCGGCATGCCCCGTCGTCCTTCCCCAGGGCGGAAGAAGTTCATGGAAAATTTCCACTGGGTTCAGTAAAAAAAAGAGCTCGCAGAACTGGGGAAGTGAATGTTCCCGAGTGGAAACCGCGCACCGGATCACGCAGCGTGGGACGACGACAACGAGATGGACTGACGACCCGGTGAAGGTCGCTGGGAGTTGTTGGATGCGGACGGCATTGGAACGTCTTGTGGAAATCTATGGGAACATGCTTTTGTTCAGCAGTGGTCACCGTTTGGCTGGTGTGATGATGATAATGAAGAACTTTAAAAGGTTTTCAGTTTCAACGTCGCATTGGAGGCCCAAACGCCTACCAACGCGTACTTAGTACTTCCCACAAAATTGTACATAATCGTAAAATAAATCTAAGGATTTTTATGTTTTGTTTTGTCATTATACGCTTTATATAAACTTGACCTCTATTATGTTCGTAACAAGTTGATTATATGAATGTAATGGGATCTTGTAGCTCAATTTTCACTTACTTCTTGATGTCCTTGAAATTTTGCAGACGTATAAAGAATCCAAGACACTATAATAGTTTCATATAACTATGATCTGGTGCTGTCACCAGAATCATGATCTTGATTTAAAAATGTATGTACATATAACTATTTAGCGACAAAATATATTTGAACCTACAAGTATTGAATTAATATTTATAGGTTATTAGAATTAATTTAACTTTAAGTCTAAAAAATAAAATAAATGTTATCGTTTGAAAAATGAATCAAAACACACTTTAAATGAAATATGAACTAAAAAGCACAATATAATTATGTAAAAGTAGATAGCAGACCATGCTTTTACATTATACAAAAAAAATGTACTTCAATTGCTTGTATTTCAATAAAATAAAAGAGTGATTTTGTTTTCGTTTTTTAATTTAAACTTAAACATTATTTAGACTAAGCTTGCTGTAAATCAGAAGATACAAAAACTCAATGGCAACTTTTTTCTTGAATAACCTTGTATCTACATAAATAATACAATATCTTTCTCTCATCATTCCTATGAATATAAATTAATGAAAATAGGTATCTATTATTAAATAATATGCAATATCTTATTTCTTGTTCAAGATAAAATCTGGTTTCTTAAGAACCTGTTGAAAATAACTTCACAGAAAACATTATGAATAGATTAATTTATAAATAAGTTGTTTTATAGAACTTGGTGTGGTGCCGGCTCCGAATGCCACCACCCCATTTCATCCCGCGGGTGTCGTAAAAGTCGACTAAGGGATTAACCGGAGGATGGGCAGCAGCGTCTTTCGAGTAACATTAACAGCTCAACTGCGATCGCCAACCCGTCTGCTAAGCGTGGCGATTATGGCAAGACCCCCAATGAGCCCACAACACACCCATATCGGTCGTTGTGGTGTACTTTGGGGGAGGCCTGTGTCCAGCAGTGGACTTACAGCTTGTAACACCAGAGGTCTAACTCGCACGTTGCCGACCCTAAAAAAAAACCTCAAGTGTCAATGTGCAACAAAAATATGAAAAATTTAAAAGAAACTATGGAAAAAAAAAAATTGAACCGTACGACGTTGCCGACATATTTTTTAGAATTATTTCATTTTTGAGAAATATTTTACGAATATGTAAACATTTATTAATCTAAACACCGTACGACGTTGCCTTACACTTGACATTGGCGAACCTGTGGAAGATACTCTGCAGAAGCCATAATCTAAGAGAAGAAGAAGAAGAAAGACAATAATATTAATTGGAAAACCGTACGACGTTGCCCACATATTTTATAGATTTTTTTATTTAAAAAAAATATTTTATGAATATTAAAGATTAATTAATCTAAACACCGTATAACGTTGCCTTAAACTTGACATTGGCGACATTGTAGAAGATACTATAGAAGCCATAATCTAAGAGTAGAAGAAGAAAGAAATGTTGATAAATCGTCAATAATGGGTGTATCAAAGCCATAATATACACATTTTATTAAAACAGCGAGTTTATTGTTATATCAAGATGTTGTCTGCAGTGAAAGTGCGCATTCATGGGGTGCAAGATGATAAGTGGGTATAAAGGACAAAATCAACCAGTATCGGGGCCTGATAAAGTTATAGTAACGTATTGGAGAGTATTCATCAAGAGAACCCTAACAAGAGAAAACAACGTATAGATATAGATAGGATCAGATACACGAAGAACAAGAAAATGGAAAATTTTCGCTTGGCACAGTTTATGAAAGGACTATGAATTTGGACTTCTGGGGTGGAGGGATTGGTGACCTGAAATACAGGCCTAACCTAAGTCAGGCACCAGTCTCCCACAATAAATTTGTACAATAACAATATACCAATATATGTATATCCCAATAAATACAATATCACGCCCTTTATGGGAAGCCCCACGCTGTAGTCTCCCTGGAAACCTCGAAAGGGGAGCTGACTCTACAAATGCATGCGTGCGTGAGACGAAGTTCCTTTGCTTTTCGTTCTGCGGTACGCGGAAGACCTCCCCCCCGCCAATGGCGAGAGGTGAGATCGTAGAACTAGAAAGTAGCCGTTTTGGCATAATATCAAACAATTCCTTAGACACTGTCCGTTGTACAAGTGGTAGAGGAAATGTCTCTCCTCAGACTTAAAGGTGCTAGACTTTTTTGAGCTTGATTATTACACATCCAACGACCCCCAGCTTCTGGTCCCACCTTCATTATGTCATCCGTCCATGAAGACCGCCAATCCCGCAAAAAAAGGAATCCTTGTATTAAAAGAATACTAATTTGTTTCTACTATTATTGTTTATTTTTCACATGCCACAGACAAAATAGATGCAGCACAATTTGTAATAGACAATATGGCCCATTGTACTCTATTTAACCTGAATGTATAAACTGTGATGGCTTGTTGTGTGGTGACTATGTGTCCTGACAACAATGTCGCGACATTTTCTTCGATATATCCGCGAGATCGATCGCGACATCTTGTAGCTGCGGCGGTTTACATTTTGTAGAATTTTTGGTGACTTAAGGTGTAGTAAAGTAAAAGAAAAATACTATTGTTTAGACAAAAATATTGCATATCTAACACTTATTAGACCAGAAAACGGGATATTTATCTTGTATATCTTTGATATGAGTTTCTTCGTAATAACAGTGTTAATGACCATATTGTTAGAAAAACTTATATTGCTGTTCTAAAGTCAAAATCAACAAATGTTACGAAACTCATTCGCCCACTCTTGTCTTGCTGCCCTCAGTTTTTTAGTTAGGCTTTCGTCAGTTAGCAATTTGCAATGCCCTTAGCCTATGCTAAGAATGCTTATCATCTGTATTTTGCCATCCGACAGATGCAGTATTTGCAATGCCTCGAGCGTAGCTTTTTCTGCGTTTTGCCTTCCGACAGACGCTGTATTTGCAATGCCTTAAGCATAGCATTTTCTGCGTTTTACCGTCAAACAGACGCTGTATTTGCAATGTTTCTAAAATAGCATTTTATGTGTTTTGCCATCCGACAGACGATCGTTTTTTTTCTCGGTATATGTTTTACAATATTTTGTATTAATCAACACTGTATTCTCAGTTATTTTAATAGAGTATCCATGGAGTTTCTTGCCGGCTCTTCTCCGCGAGATCAATTATTTGGAACCGTGCAACTTAGATTCTGACGTTTCATAAGTGCCAATATTTGGTTTATTTGAAATAAAATACTTTGACTTTGACATTGCATTGTGTCCATTTTGTCATCCTACGGTAGTAGGGATCATAAGTGGCCCAGAAAACTCCCCAGTAACAATGGTACGCACGCAGCTAAATCTCGAGGTATTGCCGACTATATAGCCTAGCTAAACCTATACTTATACCTTTATGATCACTTAATGGGCACATTGCTCGTAGCACTGATGGCCGTTGTGTTAAAAAAGTTCTCTAGTGGACACCGCGCACTGGAAAACGCAGCGTGGGACGACGACAACGAGGTGGACAGACGACCTGGTGAACCGCTGTCGCTGGGAGTCGTTGGATGAGGGCGGCATGTGACAGCTCGTTGTGGAAACCTATGGGGGAAGTCTTGGTTCATCAGCGTACGTGCTTTGCCTGATATGGTGGTGGTGGTATGATCACATATCGATGCTGAATATGACCTCGGATCGGACGGTTTAAGCCTTAGTACTGAAATAGTAATAACCAAAATTCTTCTTGCTTTGGTGCCGGTAACTATTGCACAAGAGCTATATAGAATATTATTAATTGTTATCCGTTCCCAGATTAGAACGAGTAACAAATCAAGTTGTTCCAAAGACCGGTTTCTATGTAAACCTGATTCAATTTTGAACGAAAATCAGTAAATAGTATCTAAATCACGACGAACTCCCATAGTAACATGAGGCCACGCATGTTGCGATCAATAATGAGAGATAACTCTTCATATCAGTACCGAACTGGTGTACCTCTTCGGTACTGTAGTAGTGTAGGTGTTTTTCTGTAGATAAGTGATATTTATCATATTTTATTTGTATGAATAGGCGTCGACGCGTTCGTTATATAACATGATTCTAGGTTTGTCCCTAGAAAAAAAACAGAAAATCCAACTTGTTTTTTTAATCGACGAGACCGCTATGAACGTACTGAAGGCCTGTCAAACAGGGAGAGCGGCGTCAGCGCGGCGTGTGTCATCATATCAGCCACAGGTCGTCCACTGCTGAACAAAGGCCTCCCCCTTAGATCTCCGCAACGAACGGTCACATCCCGCTCTCATCCAACGACTCCCAGCGACCCTCATCATCACAGACGACTGTCCACCTCGTTGGAGGTCGTCCCACGCTGCGTTTTCCGGTGCGCGGTCTCCATTCGAGAACCTTTTTGCCCATGAACGGCCATCAGTTCTACGAGCAATGTGCCCTGCCTGCCTGCTTATTTGAAAATGAAAAACGTATTCGTACACTTAACTCAAGGACCGTCAGCGAGCTATGGAGAGAGCTATGCTTGGTATTTCTCTACGAGATCGAATCAGAAATGAGGAGATCCGTAGAAGAACTAAAGTTGTCGACATAGCTGAAAGGAATAATAAGATTAAAAAAAAAAGATATAAAAATATTTTTATTCATATAAAACCAATTACAAGCACTCATGAATAGTCAAGACTTTAGTTGCCGCGTTCCAAGTTGTAGGTTTCCTATGGAGAAGAACGGGCAAGAAACTCTTTTTAAATCAAATAGTTTTGTTACAATATTTGAAAACATTGCTCTTGAAATTAAGGTTATGTGAGGACAATGTAGGAGAAAAGGGTCTAAATTACCTTAAGTTTAACACTACACAAGACAAGTCAGATTTTAATATTTTATAAGCTTATGATTAAATTGCCATGGTTGTATTAAGCTGACCAGTCCCAACAGACAGCACTCGTTCACGAGCATGACGCATGCATCAGCGCCGCTTAGCTCAACCATATTGTAGGGCAACTCAGCGGTGTTGAGTGAGCATGACATGCCTAATCTACCAGACAAATATCACGTCAACTGAACAAAATGAATTAATAACCCACCTGGTACTTGCCGTGTGGTGCCGGCTCAGAATGCCACCACCCCATCTCTTCCCATGGGTGTCGTAAAAGTCGACTAAGGGATTACACTGAGGATGGGCAGCAGCGTCCTTCGAGTGCATTAACAACTCAACTGCGATCGCCAACCCGCCTGCCAAGCGTGGCGATTATGGCAAGACCCCCCAATGAGCCCACAACACATCCATATCGGTGGTTTTTTTTTTTTTTTTTTTTTTTTTTTTGGTTTTTTTTTTTTTTTTTTTTTTTTATTGGTGCCCAGTGGAAATTCATCATGAACTTCCTTCGCCCCGGGGAAGGACGAAGGGGTATGCCACGCCTATTGGCACATCTCGGAGAGGGTGACTGTAAAGCGGTCACCCCCCCAGGGGGATTGTAAAGGATCCCCCAAAGCGTCCCACGGCAGCGCGTGACCACATGCGTGCTACCGTCTTCTCTTGGGTCGCTTGGTGTGGGCACGCAGATTCCCCAATCTACGCACCCGCGAACCCAGAGGTCCCCCACCTTATAGCAACGGCAGGGGTTTTCAGGTGTATCGGAATTAGGCGCCAGGGCGGTTGTTACCCCGACGCCGTCTCCTTCTTCTTCGAGCGGGATCGGCCCTCTCCCGATCCTGAGACGGGATACATACATACAGTACCTAATCAAAGTAAACAGCGAATATAAAAATAAAAATAAAACAAGTAATAAAAAAATAGTAAACCGAAGTGGCACATTGCTCGTAGAACTGATGGAAAATACCTTTTTTTATTTTTTATTGGTGCCCAGTGGAAATTCTTTATGAACTTCCTTCGCCCCGAGGAAGGGGGAAGGGGTATGCCGGACTCCTACCGGCTAAAACCACTGGGGCGGTCATCTTCAGCACCGAAGGGGGGCTCCAGGTCCTCGTAAGATCACACTAGAGCCGCCCATTGGTGTCACGCCTTTAGGCACATCTTGGAAGGGATGACTGTAAAGCGGTCACCCCCTCTAGCGGAGGGAAGGCGACTGTAAAAAGGTCGCCCTCTCAGTCACTTCTCGGAGAGGATTGTAAAGGATCCCCCCAAGCCTCGCATTGCGCTGTGCTGCGCACACGGTGGCACGTGACCACGTGCGCGCCACCGTCTTCCCGGGGGTCGCTCGGTGTGAGCACGCAGACTCCCCAATCTGCGCACCCGCGATCCCGAGGCCCCCTACCATGAATTGACGGCAGGGGGCCCAGGTGTGTTGGACTTGGGAGCCGGGACGGTTGTTGCCCCGGCGCCGTCTCGTCCTTCTCCGTGCGGGATCGGCCCTCTCCCGATCCCGCTCTGCAGTCTCCTTCTGCAGCATGACGCTCTTGCAGAAGGGGACCACTGCACTCCAATTTTCATGCTCTGCCAACATAGAACACTACTACCGGCAGAGAGAGATCTTGCCCGATCTGGTCGACCAGGATCGGCCGCTCGGCGGCCCACGCAGGGCACTCCTCGAGCGTGTGCTGTGCGGTATCCTGGTCGCTTCCACAATGTTGTTGAAGAGCCTAACATAAGTAATGGTGAATTAAAAACATTGGGAATAAAGACCATTATTCCAACTCATAGAAGCTTAAAGTACGATATAAGTATCACTTAATTATTATTTTTATTAAAAATAGTTGCCCCACACTTGGATTTTCCCTGTATCTTTGTGTCTGAAATAATATAGCACCACTCCATCTCTTCCCGTGGATGCGTAAAAAGTGACTATGGGACTCAAGCAGAGGGATGGACAGCTGCGTCACTTTGACGGCACGGTTGGTGCAGTGGTTGATACAGTCGGCTGCTGCGCTCCGGGTCGGGTTCGAAAAAAAACTTCAGTTGAACAGTATACACTCACCAACCCGCCTGCCAAACGTGGTAAGTACTGGAAAATTCCCACCCAAAATTACGACATAGTTGTGGAAATCTACGTAGATGTGGGGGAGGCCTTTGTTCAGCAGTAAACGTTCTTTAGATGTTATGATGATGAACGGGAGATATTAAAAATGGGGATTAGCCAGGTGACTAGTCAGTCATTGACACTTATTTGGCGAGACTCAAACAATACCAGTTCTTAAACAACCTGACTTAAAAGTAAATCTCAACTTTAACTGTCGGTAATAATGATCTCAAAACAAAAACCGGAAGTCGTAGCCCCGATTCGCTTGGCGCGGGTTGCATCAGAATCATAACGCAATACTGGGTAGGCAGAGAGAGAAGTTGATGGTCACGTCAATTTAAGTTATCGCTACCAATATAGCCTTCAAACGTCCACTTCTCTGTGGACATTATTTTTAACATCAGCCTCTCCAGGCGTCCGGGTACGTATTCAGGATAAACGGTGAACTATTTTTCTTTTTTTTAAACGTTGCCTCACTCTTGGTTTTATCATGTGTCGTGGGTGCGCTTGAAAGACATGAATTCCACATACAATACACCCAGACCCGGAACAACTACCTGCAGATCGTACAAATATTTGTTCCGTGCGGGAATCGAACCCACGACACGGAGCGCAGCAGCCGACTGTATCAGCCGCTGCACCAACCGTGCGTACCTTTGAATAGCTTGACGTTTCAACCGGGTTGCACTGATCGTGGTCACAAGCAGACTTATGAAGCGAGATCACTCCGTTTGTGAGGTAGATTTATGTTCATCCACTAGAGCGGTCATCTTCGGCACCGAATTGTGGGTCCAGGTCCTCGTAAGATCACACTAGAACCCCCCATTGATGCCACGCCTTTAGGCACATCTCAGAAGGGATGATTGTAAAGCGGCCACCCCCTGTAGCAGAGGGAAGGCGACTGTAAAAAGGTCGCCCCCCAGGCACTTCTCAGGAAGGATTGTAAAGGATCCCCGAACCTCGCTGTGCGCTATGCTGCGCACACGGCTGCACGTGACCATGTGCGCGTTGCCGTATCTATTCCGCACCTACCATATAATTTTGCAAAAAGTATAATATCTATATCGTATCCATTGTGCAAACTAACTTCATTGTAATATTAATTAATTGCTTTTGCACTTGTGTGTATTCATTTCACACGTTAACCTACATTATTCTCGCTTAGTATTTATCACATTTGCATTGAAATATATTGTAATATCTATAACTAGCTGTTGCCCGCAACTTCGCCCGCGAGGGAACAATTAGATATATATATATATATACGTTTAAGGAAACTTGATTGAACTTGGGACACTTCGGCACCAAGGAACACCTCCATAGGATGAAGCTTAGCACAACGGATACATGCAGATTCTGTATGGACAATCAACAAACATTTTATGCAGCTGTAACACTCTGGGAAGACGTAGGGCAAAACATCTAGGAATAGCTTATCCATTGCCTGATGATTTTGCACGGCTCCAGGCAGGTATGATTGCGAAGTACCTACAGGGACTTCTTGATTTGCCAGCGGAGGAGTAGTGCAGGGCTTTGGGCAGCACAATGGACCCAATAGGATCGAAGTGCGTTCGGCTGATGCTGACCCCGTGAGAGCCACAATAGAACAGAATAGAAAGGAACTTGATGACTAAAATTAAATACATATCGAAAAATTGGAACAGCACTAAGAAGTGGAATAAACTGGGAACACATTTGTATATGATACAACAAAAATTGGCCAAAGGACTTAGACTCCAGGCCAAAATAATAATAAAAAAAAATTATAACAGAAATCTGTACCTCAAATTTTAAAAATTACATTACATTTTACATTTGAAAAGGATTGTCACTCAGCTTAAATGCTGTCGCATTTGTAACTTGTACCACTATAACAACGCTGGTTTTCAGTGACGAAGTGACGTCTTCCGGCAGTGGCGCCACGTTATCTACATACATGAAAAAGCTCGCTGAGTAACCTTGAGTGTTTTTATGAGGCCCGAAGTAACCGAGCATCGTTTCTGTGCCATCTCATATTTTATCTATACAAATAAATAAAATTGAAGTGTCTGTTTGTAATGTCAAAGTAACAGCTTTTTACCAAATGCATATGAAAGTATATACGGTAGCTACAGCAAAAAATCTAATTTTAACTGTTTTGTCTGTCTGCCTGTTTGTTCCGGGTAATCTCCGAAACGGCTGGACTGATTTTGACGGGACTTCACTGGCAAATAGCTGATGTTTTATGGAATAACTTAGGCTACTTTTATTTTAGAAAAATAATTAGGGTTCCGCGCAAAAAATATTAACCCTTGAAATCCAATATTATATTCTATGTCAAGTGTCAATGTGGAAGTACTCAGTAAGGCAGGCAGGCATGGGTATAGTGGCGCTTGCCTTTGTTGAGTAGGCTTTAATACTTGATACGTTTCACTTCCATTCTCACCGGTATATGCAGGTTACCGCAAACCGCAATAACCGCAAAGTGGTTTACTTAACTCCGTAACTTTTAAGTGGGTAAGTTCGTTTGCTTGCCGATATGCTCAGGCTTTGTTTTTTATGGACTACTCTAGGACTTCTCCTGTCGCATAGTGAGGCCTCGGGGGAATCTTTTACAATCCCCTCAAGAGATGCCTGCGGGGGTGGCTTCATTGCAGTCGCCTTCCCTCCGCTAGAGGGGATGACCACTTTACAGTCATCCCCTCCGAGATGTGCCTAAAGGCGTGGCATCAACGGGTGGCTCTAGATGGAGATTATTCGAGTTCCTGGAGCCTCCCTTCGGTGCAGACGATTATCACTCCGGCGGTTTTAGCCGGTAGGAGACTTTACTTCCTTCGCCCTTTCCCGGGGCGAAGGAAGTACATGAGGAATTTCCACCAGATCAATAAAAAATAAAAAAAAGGATTTCTCCTCTATCGTGTGTACAGTTTACAGAAATTAATCTAATATGAAGTGTTGACCTGATATTGTATTGAGATATTTGTCTTAAAATAATCTGCATCAATTGTCCAAAACTGTTAAGTTTAACTTCAGCCGAGAATTCTCTCAGACTGTACTTGATAGCGGCGCCATTCTGTCCATGCTTAATTCCTAACACCTGTAAGAGTGCGATATGTTAATACAGTGGAAACATCTCACGTGAGATGACAATTTTAGAGCCAACAAGTCGGTCGATGTAGATTTAACAGATTCCAGAATATGAGCAAGCAAACGCGACAGTTTTAGTCAGGGCTGGCAAAAAATTTTAGAACTATAAAAAATATTGAAGATGTTCCCCCATACCGTCACGAAAATCCGACTATATGAAATTAAGTGCATTTATATTACTGACTAATAATTTATTTTAAACTAGCTGGGACCCGCGGTTTCCACCGCAGTTTACTAAAAAAAAAACTGGATTATTTATTAATAATTTAGAGAACTTCGGCATAGACACTTGACTTAAAGTATATATATATATATATTGGGTATAATGGTTTTTTTTTTTGGCGCGGAACCCTACTTATTTTTCTAAAATAATAGCCTAAGTTATTCCTTATAACATCTTACACTCACACCTTATATCTGTCAAAGTCCCGTAGAAATCGGTTCAGCCGTTTCGGCGATTGGCGGGAACAGACAGACCGTCAGACAGACAAAAATAAATCTATTGGTTTTTTTGCTGTAGGTACCGTGCTGTCATTTGTTATTTATTTTGACATTACAAACAGACACTTCACTTTTATTTATTTTTATAGATTATAGATATGATTAGATATAACATGGCAGATAATAATTTCAGCCGAAAAACCTCCCCGAAAGATTGCCACAACGACCGGTATGGGTTTGCGTTGTGTGCTCTTATTCGGCTGAAATGATGATGATGATATTCCTAATCCAGTCAATACACGGGCAATATCTTTACCCTTTTCTTCATTTCGATTTCTGCCATCCCTGGTTGACCTATTATTTTAAAGAGCATTGACTTGCATGACACTGTAGCATAGTCATTATCTGAGTTTGTTTATAACTATTGAAATGAATACAGGAATTCTTTGCCAGGAATGCTGTACATTTTATGCGATGTGGGAACAGTATCGTTCTCAGGCGAGCTTGGAGTTGATCAGCGAGTTGTTGCACTTTCGATCTTATTTCAAAGCGGCGGAAAACAATAGAGATGTCGGGACTTGATATTACTTTTTTTTCTTTGGTTGGTTACATTTTTACCGACTTCGAAAAGGAGGAGGTTCTCAATTCGATGCGTATTTTTTTATGTATGTACACCGATTACTCCGAGATTAGTAGACCGATTTGAGCAATTCATGTTTTAACTGACGCAGAATGCTTTCGAATTGTTCCCATATAAATTTCATTACATTTGATTCAGTAGTTTTTAAACCAGCTTCAATAAACAGGTTAATTTGACTGCGCTTATCTAGATGATGTCTTAATAGTTTCGATTCGTCTCAGATCAGAGCCGATTTGAGTCATTCTTATTTTTAGTGTTAAATACTGATATCAGATTGGAAAAAGTACTTAAATTTATTTACACCAAAAAGAAACAAATCAAATTTTTTTTTTTGTTAAAAATTTGTATAGAGACGTACATTTTACATGCATAAACACCCAGACCCAAAACAACTATAGTAGATCATACAAATATTTGCCCGTGCAGGAATCGAAGCCGCGACAAGTGCAGAAAGCGAATCGCTTAGCTACTGCGCCAACCGTGCCATCAATTTATTATTTACATTATTGCATTATAGACGTAACCCAGACGTATATTTAGTTATGTTTGTTGCGATAACAGGAAATACCAATTAGTATTCTATGGTCCGTATAACAGATCGTATTAGTATACCGTATTGCAATGTGGTGCCGGCTAAAAATACCACCACCACATCTCCATCCCGTGGGTGTCGAAAAAGGCGTCTATGGGATTAGCCGGAAGATGGGCAGCAGCGTCCTACGAGTAGATCATCAACTTAACTGCCATCGCCAACCCGTCTTCCAAACGTGGCGATTATGACAAACCCCCCAATGGGCCTGCAACACAAAACTGTACCGGTCAATGTGGCAATCTTTAGAGGTCACTCTAGCCGCGATACTGGTCGATGCGTCTTGACTAAGTGAATGCCGGGCAATTACCTTGCTTTCATGTGAACATCGTAGAGCGTGGGCAACGCATCTCATCATTTCAGCCGAATGAAGTCCACTGCTGGACACAGGTCTCCCCCAATGATCACCACAATGACCGATATGGGTGTATTGTGGGCTCATTGGAGGGTTTTGCCATAATCGCAACGCTTGGCAGACGGGTTGGCGATCGCAGTTGAGTTGTTAATGTACTCGAAGGACGCTGCTGCCCACCCTCCGGCTAATCCCTTAGTCGACTTTTACGACACCCACGGGAGGAGATGGGGTGGTGGTATTCAACGCATCTACACTTATAAAAAACATCTCAGTCTGCCATCCATTCGGCTTTGATCTAGCATCGAGCGATGTCGACACATCAATCGGTGCATTCATCAATTACCATTGTGTGCGCTTACAGCAAACCGCATCCTTATGACTTTGATCAACAATACTGAAAGAAGAAAGAAAGAAAGAAAAAATATTTTATTGGCAATAAAAATAAACTTAAATATTAAAATCATAAAACTAACTAAAAGGTTACACATATCGTGCACAGTGACAAAATTATAGTGCCAAAGGGCCAACAGCTCAGCATAATGTTAGGTGGCAGTGGTACTGACCACCTAACGCTGGTTTTCAGCTGTAACCCTGCTATATTAAGGATCAGGAACAAAAACACATTGCTCAACTGGCCGCGATAGCATATACTTATACATTTATATTGCTTACAAGCTCTCGACCCCTATTTTACCACTTTAGGGGTGGAATTTCTAAAAATCCTTCCCTGATTGATGCTCGCGGTATAAAAAGTACCTATTGTCAAAATTTCAAGTTTCTAGCCCCAGTGGTTTGGGTTGTGCATTGGTATGTCAGTCAGTCAGTTTCTCCTTTTATATAAATCTATACAAATAAATAAAATTGAAGTGTCTGTTTGTTATGTCAAAATAACAGCTTTTTACTAAATGCACATGAAAGTATATACGGTACATATAACAAAAAACAATTTTTCATTTTTGTCTGTCTGTCTGTTTGTTCCGGGCTCCGAAACTCCGAAACGGCTGGACCGATTTTGACGGGACTTTCACTGACAGATAGCTGATGTTATAAGGAATAACTTAGGCTACTTTGATTTTAGAAAAATAATTAGGGTTTCGCGCAAAAAAAAAACCCTTGAAAGTTGACGAAGTACTCTAAATTTCTTTTAAATAAAACGCGGGTGAAACCGCGGGTCCCAGCTAGTAGAGTACTAAATATTGTAAAAATATTACAATAAAACAATTTTAAACGCATTAGATCTGCAGGATGGCTGGATCCTGCGACCACGAATGCTGCAATGTATTCGAAACGTCAGGAAAATCAAAAATCTATAATATACGCGATAGAATCCGTTTAAAATTGTTTTATTATAATGTGTAATAATCGCGAAAACCTAAGACATTACTATAGTAAAAATAATATAAAAATCTGTTTATTATAAACCTTAATACCCAAATATAAAGTTTATTGACGTTTGTCATCGGAGTAAACGTAAAAGCAATAAATTGTATACTGCAGTAGAAAATTGAAAGTCTTTTAAATAAGTACAAAAATGTGTATTCGGAAATAAAACATAAGACGTAGCAATAAGGTAGAAACAAAAAATGTTAACATATGGCGCTGACTATTTTGAAACTAGACAGTTCCAATGTTTGACACAATCACTGGCGCAATGTCCCACACATCGGTGAAACAAACGTAATAATTGTTAATTTATTTATATTTCATGTTAAATTATTTTGTGATTACATAAAAATTGACTTTTTGCATATATTTATCGACAAAACGATATTACTTTAGAAATCTTGTTGTTACGGTATGTATTGACCCCGCATTGCGGCATTTTGAACGTGTTATTGTTGGCTATGATTGGACCACACTAATATCAAACAAGACCACAACATTATTTGTGCTCTTATTTCTCATGCCGTTTATGAAGCGCTCATCCTAAATCTAGTACAATTGTTGATCAAAGTTTTAGCTAAAAACAGCAACAGCAGACGCGAGGATCTCAAGGCTATCGAATTATAACAATTGTATCCACTCGTGAGTTGCCGCTGAAAATCAGCGTCAGGTAGTGGTACCTTGTACTGCCACCTGACATGCTGTGCTGATGGCTCTTTGACCCTTTTTGTTTGCCTATGTGATTGTTTGTGCCAAGAAATACTTTTCTTTCTTTCTTTCTCTCATGCAGTTGTGATAACACCCTAAGGAACTTTACAATATATTTACGCAAGCTTTTTCGATTTTTGGATTCTTTATGACTTCGCAGGCCTACTTAGTAACGGTTCACAATGCAATTGGCAGGTTTTAATTTCACTTCAGCGGAACGATAAAATGTTAATAAATTGTGTGTTTTATAACATTACTTGAACGTGGAATTTCACAACTGTAACCTCAAAAGAATTTAGATAAGACAGGGTTGGCAGATTTAAATAACTATATTAATGTTTTATTTATTGGCTCTCCAACAATTGTTCACACTAATAATATTAACATCATCATCATCATCAGCCAAAAGACGCCCACTGCTGAACAAAGGCCTCCCCCATAGATTTCCACAACTGTGTCTTCATTTCACGGAAAATTTGCCAGTACTCACCACGCTTGTCAGGCGAGTTGGTGAGCCCAGTACGGCTGTTGTTCCACGGAAGGTACTGCTGCCCATCCCTCTGGTTTAGTCCCTTGTCGCCTTTTACAACGTCCACGGGAGGAGATGGAGTGGTGCTATATTCTTAATGCGGACACCACACGAACTGTGATGTTAATATACTTATAGCTTGGTGTAAGAAATAGATAATAATAATCATAGTTTTATTTTTTAATATTGTCTGTGGTTTATATCAAAGTATAAAGAAGTAAAGTCAAATGAAAGATTTTATAAGATAGTAGCCGAGTCCCGCGGTTTAATTTAATAGAAGTTTAATTTATGAATAATTTGTAGTACTTCGGCATACACTTGACATAGAGTATGTATATATAGGGGATTTCATGCTTTTTTTTGTGCGAAACGCAATTAATTTTTTTTAAATAAAATTAGCCTAAGTTGCGCCTTATAGCATCAGTCACTGAATGTGAAAAGAAATTATTCCTGCCGTTTCGGAGATTAGCGGGAACAAACAGACAGACCGACAGACAGACACAGACGACAGCATGCGTCGTGCTCGTGAACGGGTGCCGTCTGTTGGGACTGGTCAGCCATTAACTGCCATGGCGAATAATAGTTATATTGCATTAGTATGTATTTTTAATTTTTATATATACATTTGCCTACATCATGCTCGTTATATGTTTTACCATAATTTGTATCAATCAACATTGTAATCTCAATTATTTTAAAAGAGTATCTATGGAGTTTCTTGCCGGCTCTTCTCCATAGATCAACTATTTGGAACCGTGCAACTTAGATTCTGACGTTTCATAAGTGCCAATATTTGGTTTATTTGAAATAAAAAATATTTGACTTTGACTTTGACTTTGACAGACAGACAGACAAAAAATATAAACATAGTTTTTTGCTGTAGGTGCCGTTTATAGTTCCATATGCATTTAGTAACAAGCTGTTATTTTGATATTACAAACAGACACTTCCATTTTATTTATTTGTATAGATTAGGTTGGTGCTGCCGGCTCAGAATACCACAACCCCATTTCCTCGCGTGGGTGTCGTAAAAGTCGACTAAGGGATTAGCCGGAGGATGGGCAGCAGCGTCCTTCAAGTACATTAACAACTCAACCGCGATCGCCAACCCGTCTGCCAAGCGTGGCGATTATGGAAAGACCCCCAATGAGCACACAACACACCCATATTGGTCGTTATGGTGATCTTTTGGGGGAGGCCTACCAAAATCATAAACATAAAAAACCTATTAAAAAACGTATAATATTTTCTTGACTGGTTATAATCCGACAACCTTTTTTAAAAGCCGTCATTAGCACTGTATGCTGTTGCTGTATAAGCTGCTATCTGTATAAGCTGACCTCTTATTGTACGGAAAGCCAATGCGAGATCAGTGTATATTAGAATTGTATAGATTGTTATATAGCTGTATGTACTACGTTTATCCTATTTTTGTAATACTTACTAGACTTTTTAAGAACCATACCTAAATATGCATAAAATGTTGCCATTCCATAAACATTAAAAACCCTTAAGCAGTCAACAAACCAAAATAATCGATTTAAAAAACAAAAGTCATAATAGGTTTTTTATTGATTGAAACAAATATCACTATTTTTGCCAACCCTGCAGGCAGTGTCATATTTATTGAAATACGTCGAACCATTTACGTTATTCGCTTTCGGTCTTATAAAAATAATATAGGCACTTGAATTTCTGGTTCATTATTACCCAGATTAACATTAGTCGTCGTGGCTCAGAGGTTTACGGACTCGCTACTTAATGGGTTGTGAACTCGAAACCAGACATGTCGCATTTTTAATGTCAAAGTACTTTCTTAGTCTCAGACACCACTAACTTCAATACTGAACGAAAAACATCGTGAGGGAAGTTGGATGTAATCTTCTGAAAGTGAGCAAGTGTGGTGATAAATGATTGTTCCTTCTGTGTATGAGAAGAGGCATTTTCCCTACAAGGGTACAGTTATGTAGTTACACGCTGTATAAATAATGTCCACTGCTGGACACAGGCCTACCCCAGAGATCACCACAATGACCTATATGTGGGTGTATTGTGCTCATTGGGGGGTTTTGCCATAATCGGCACGCTTGGCAGGTGGGTTGGCGATTGCAGTTGAGTTGTTAATGTACTCGAAGGACGCTGCTGCCCACCCTTATATATGCCCACCATAGTCGCCTTTTACGACATCCACGGGATAAGATGGGTTGGTGCTATTCGTAACCGACACCACAGGGCACGCCGATGATGATTATTACATTATTAGCTGCGTGTCGCGGTTTCACCCACCGTTTAGTTGAAAAAGTCCGGCTCTTCTCGGTAATGTTCGATTCTCTTCGGGCGGCCGCCCCCGGCCCACCGCGTCGCATCATCCACCCGCTCTATAACTTCGTTTTCACTTAAGTGTTATTTCTGCTTTTGCTCGGCCCCTAGGGGTCGTAGCGTGATGTTAAATAGCTTATAACCTTCCTAAAGAATTGGGCTACCAAGCTCAAAAAGAATTTGCCAAATCCGACAGTTAGTTCTAGAGATTAGCGCGGACAAACAAACTAACTCTACAGCTTTATTATATTAGTATAGATAGTGCTTACCTACTCCATAATATTTTAATTCGGCCTAGCCTTTCCAACTATGTTGAGGACGGCTTCCAGTCTACCAGTTGCAGCTCATCATAGCCGAAATACGTCCACTGCTGAACAAAGACCTCCCCATAGATTTCCACAAAGACCGGTTACATGCTGGTTCTTTGTTAGGTCGTCATATGGGGGGAGTTTGCCAGTACTGAACACGCAGAATGGCTGCTGTTCTACAGAAGAGACGGTGCTGCCCCTCGCTCTGATTTAAGAGTCCATAAGCCAACTTTTACGACATTTACGGGGGGAGATGAAGTGGCTATATTCTTCATTCGGACACCACTCGAGCGACGATGCGGCCGAATAGAATAGATTCCCATTTGTTTATTCGTGCTCTCCGAGGCACAAATGTACAAAATTCAGTACAAACTTCTTCCCTTCCGAATTGCCAAGGCTAAAACGCTCTCATATAATATTTTTATACGGTTTAAATTAAATACAGTTATAAAACACAGTTTGAATTCAGTAACTCATGTTGTGAAAGTAGAACCCGTTGCTGCAAGGACTTATTAAGTAATGCACAGGCATTACTTAATGAGTCCTTACACAGGTAACTACGATATTTATTTGAAAAGAACTTCGTATAATTATGATAGTTTGATGTATGAGAGGAAGGGAACGTGCCTATTGGCAACCACTCCAAAATTGATTTATGCGAAAGGTATCTTCCCTGGTATCTTCGCAATATCGTGAACGGGTGCCGTCATGTGAGGCTGGTCAGTCCTAAGTGCCATCTTATTGAATCTATTTTACACGGGTAGTACATTATTCTCATATAACTTAACTGTATAGTAACTATTATATTTATAGTTATTGTAACTATTATATTATATTTATAACTCTATGGTATTTAAAAGAGTTTATATGGAGTTTTTCTCCATAGAACTAACGTCTTGGAACCGTGCAACTATATTCTGACTATTCATAAGGGTCCGTAAGTGGTTTATATGAATAAAAATCATTTGAATTTGAATAGACAACTTTGATATAAAGTTGTCTATTCAAATTGACTAAGCACAGGTTGCCGTGTGGTGCCGGCTCAGAATGCCACCACCCCATTTCATCCCGTGGGTGTCGTAAAAGTCGACTAAGGGATTAACCGGCGGATGGGCAGCAGCGTCTTTCGAGTATATTAACAACTCAACTGCGATCGCGAACCCGTCTGCCAAGCGTGGCGATTATGGCAAGACCCCCCAATGAGCACACAACACACCATATCGGTCGTTGTGGTGATCTTTGGGGGAGGCCTGTATCCAGCAGTGGATTTCATTCGGCCGAAATGAAGCGCAGGTGCGTGGTTTTGTTGAGAATTAGTACTCTATTATCAAGGTTTGTACTCTATTGTCAAGTTATGTACTCTATTATCAAGTTATGTACTCTATTATCAAGTTTTACGGCTGATAATGAATTAACTTGCCTACAGTTTACACACAGTAACAGTTAACAGTTTATCCCCAACCGATTGAGCTGAAACTTTGCACACACGTTTAGTTTGGATGACAATGCATGGTAAGTCATTCTAAATTCAACATGGCGGGCTCCCAAATAACGCGGAGCAGTTATTTTTTGGACACCCCCATATGGGTATCAAAAGAAAGGGTTTGCTGAGAACAATATTAAAAAATAATTGTAAATAACAAAACACAATATTACAAAATCTCAAATTAAAATTAAAAAGCATGCAAACAGATTTTTGTGTTAGACATCAGAATAGACTCCTATCTCAGCATTGCGCCGGTCTTCCGATAGGACCTTAGATAAAATAAGTCAAATCACGCACAGTTACCAATATATTAATAATGTATTTATACAATTGCTATATTCTTAAACCGTACACCACACGCAACACTTGCCACTAATGAAACGGTTTTAAATGTCTTGTAATTACAAATAATGGTAATTATTTCTTTATTATACAAAAGAAATCACATCAATATAAGACTTACGATTTCCATCGGCACCGAAAGTTGGAAGCTGGCAACTTTCTCCCAATACAAAATATAACTAACAATGAATGACCCAAGAGAGAGCGAAGCAATTGTAAACTAAGGAATTACTACATTAATATTGATGACTTTTGTTAAAATGTGTGTCTTTGTTACTTGAAAACACGCTCAAAACCAATTCCACTCACCAATCGGTGAGGTTAAGCAGCGCTCGCCGCGGTCAGTTTGTGACGAAGTCATCCTTCATCTTCATTTCAATCAACCTCTCTCATGACTTCATACCTTTTATTTCCATCACTGTCCACTTCATGATTCATTCTTTATTCAAATCAAAATTCGTATTTAGTATTGTGGTGTCGAATCGTTCTTCATATTTTGATTATTATCACATTGGATTCGATTCTGAACGCTAGTGGTTGGACACACAGCTGTCGCTGTGACAAATAGTCTGCCTGCAATATAACAATTACTTATTTTTAACTAGCTTAAATTGTGATAGTAAGCAATATTTTAAAAATATAAACATCAGCATGAAGTGTAAATTGAAGTTGGGAATATATATAACAATATATATGTTACGTTCCATTGAATCTCATTAACTGATCTTCGTTACTTGCTGCCGTGGAGAGAGCCTCCTAGTTGAGCTAACCGGGAAGAAAACACGGAGGGAGGCACTCCGCGACAAGTTTATGGATGGGTGACCGCATAGTGGTATTTGAACTGAGCGTCTCCATGCGTCGGAGGGCACGTCAAATTGACTTGCTTTCTTTTTTCTTTCTTTCTTTATTTATTTCTTTCTCATAGTATTTGTTGTGCGTTTTAAACTTCCGTACCTGCTCTGCTTTTGAGTTACGTTTCTAGATATCATCATATCAGCCACAGGACGTCACTGCTGAGCAAAGGCCTCCCCCTTAGATTTCCACAAAGAGCGGTCACATGCCGCCCTCATCCAACGCCTCCCAGTGACCTTCACCAGGTCGTCTGTCCACCTCGTTGGTGGTGACGGCGGGACGCAAAGCGTTTCCATTGCGCGGTCTCCATTCAAGAACCGTTTTGCCAATGATTTTTTTTTTCTATTTATCTTTCACCCAAATACAAACAAATAAAACATTCTTAGACGTCTGCCCTGCCACCCCTGCGCTGTAACTGCTGCACGGCAGTCCACCACCGTTACTATAAATATGAATGGCTGTGCCCCGCGGTTTCACTCGCCGTTTAATTTATATTAATAAAGCGGATTATTTAGAATATTATTGTATATATATTGGATTACATGATTACATTTTCGCGTAACTGAATATTTTTCTAAAATAAATGTCATCATTTCGGCCGAATGAAGTCCACTGCTGGACCCAGGCCTCCCACAAATATCACCACAACGACTGATATGGGTGTGTTGTGTGCTCATTGGGGGGTGTTGCCAAAATCGCTTCGCTTGGCAGACGGGTTGGCGATCGCAGTTAAGTTGTTAATGTACTCGAAGGACGCTGCTGCCCATCCTCCGGCTAATCCCTTAGTCGACTTTTTCGACACCCATAGGATGAGATGGGGTGGTGGCGGATGGGCAGCAGCGTCATTCGAGAACAACTCAATTGCGATCGCCAACCCGTCTGCCAAGCGTGGCGATTATGGCAAAACCCTCCAATGATCCCACAACACACCCATATCGGTCGATATGGTGATCTTTGGGGGCGGCCTGTGTCCACGAGTGGTCTTCATTCGGCCGAAATGATGACCAACTGTGTACCGATTTTCAAATATATTTTTTCTCTTTTCCAGGATCAGAAAATCTACGAAATACCCTACAACGATAGACCAGTGACCCCAGAAATCCCACTTTTGACCCCGGAGACCCCCGACATGATTCCAAAAGGCGTCTTTGAAAAGCTACGGCAGAACTTCGAAAACGGGTTTCCAACTACAAATTCAGTGCCAGATACCAAAAAGCCAGCACCATTGAAGCTGAAACCGATTTTGGTTTCGAAATTAAAACACGCTCAGTCAATTGAGAATTTGGACGGGGATTTCGTGAAGCATCCGGGCAAGTTCCACACTGATAATAAAAGATATCGGAGTAAGTGCGAAAGTGGGATCAGCTTTACTTTGCCCAAGAGGGACACGCAACTGGATTTGGATAGAGAAAATGTAAGTAAAAATTAAAAAATGTTTTTTAGTAATAGGTACCGTATATACTTTCATATGCATTAAGTAAATAGCTGTTATTTTGACATTACAAACAGACACTTCAATTTTATTTATTTGTATAGATATAAGCACACACAATAGATGAATAAAATTATAGTAAAAATACTTATGAAAACACTTTTAATAAAATGTAATATATTTATTTTATGTATAAAACAATGATCAAAATGTTTAATTTAAAAAAGCGTGGACCCCTCTTCTTATATTCTAATAATTGCTCTAAATATAAGGCCGAAGAACTTACACCAAAAAAATTACATTTAAACATTAAATTTTGTACACACAATAGATGAATAAAGTTATAGTAAAAAAAACTCATGAAAACAATTTTAATGAATTATATATGTATTTTTTGTACAAAACAATGGCGTGGCACCAGTAGGTGGCTCTAGTGTGATCATACGGGGACCCCTTAGGTGCCGAAGATGACCGCCCCGGTGGTTTAGCCGGTAGGAGTCCGGCATGCCCCATCGTCATTCCCCGGGGCGGAGGAAGTTCATGAAGAATTTCCACTGGGCCCAATAAAAATAAAAAAGGTGCCTCAAATATCACTTTTTTATTTTTATTCCTGGTAGTCATGAACTTATTGTATTGTCAATTGTCATCCGTTCTTAATAATGTGTGTATATTCAAATTATTAGAAAGTGGGTGAAAATTGAATTGAAAGATTCCATTATATTCATTCATAGTAACATACATACAGGTCATATATAAATAATATACGAATTATCAAATGAGGATAAAGTACATACATAAAACCACGACAAATACCTATACTAATACATAAATAATAACAATTATGGGGACAGGTAAAAACATGTTTTTTAAACACAGATATAGATGATCACGTATAAATAGATAGGTGAGTTTCACAGGACAGAGAAGGAGTAGCAAAAGTAATCGAATTTCACCACCATCAACATCATTCTCATCAGCCTATAGCAGCCCACTGCTGGACATAGACCTGTCTTTGTCTGCGTTAATTTGACCGCGCCCCCGGCAGATACCGGCCCGTCATTGTTTGACGGGCCCCTTCTCTGTACAACCTGGCTGGCCGCACCTATCCGCGCCGCCATCGGTTGGTACAGTGGCTGATACAGTCGGCTGCTGCGCTCCGTGTCGTGGGTTCGACCGCTCGGAACAAATATTTGTACCAACCGCAGGTAGTTGTTCCGAGTCTGGGTGTACTCTGTGTGGAATTTGTGTGTAAAATGGACCCACAACACAGTAGAAATCCTAGTGTGGGGCAACGTATATTTAAATGAAAAAAACGGAGGCCATGTGACTGAATGACAACCTCTGTGAAGGAATGTAAAAAAAATCCGGGTTAAGTCTTTTTAATAGTTTATACATTGTAACAATATTGTTGCACACAATACAATCTATATGTGAGAACAAGGTACTTTTCCTCGTTGACCAGTAATGTGATCTAGCGGTGTCTGTCTGAACCTTTATGTAACCGCGCGCTGTTGGTAGTTCAAGGATAAGCTAAGAGATGGCGTGACTGTGGGATAGTTTGAAAACAAAATAATATCATCGTCATGTTATTGCCTTGACGGGATGCTTGGCGCCAATGGCTATTCGATTGGCTGTCTTCGTTGGGTCACGGGTTCGAGTCCCGCATGGAACATATATTTATATGGCCAGATAAGTGTTCCGGGTCTGTTTGTGCATGCGGAATTGTGTCTGTAAACTCCACGATACCTGAGAAATTCTAGTGCTAGGCTAAAGTGCCAATTCATCATTTAAAAAAGCGATCCAGAGTAGTTGAACATAGATATTTTGAGGTCTGAAACGATCTGTGGCCTCTATATGGGGGGAGGGGAGGCTATCGCCCTCGATCAATCCAAAGAATTCAATGCTTGTGTCTGAAATACCTGAGCAGGTACGCAGAGATGATTTAGGAAACCATGCGATTAGTGTCTTCCTCCGTTCCGGGGAAGGGCGGTGGTGTATGCTGGATTCTTACCGGATATTGCAAAGGCTTTGGCAAAAAGGTTTTTACACCATGATGGTGGTATTCTGAGCCGGCACCACACGGCCGAAATAACTATTAATATTGTTCAACTCCTGTAATGTTTCGATATCCGAATCCGATTCACTGTTATAATTATCCATTTTAATAGTTCCTAACCACAAAACAAAACCTCAACGAATAAATACAATGACAACCAACCAAAGAAAACTAAGGAATGTCAGTCGCAAGTCGTAAACGCAGTTTAATCCATACCCAAGAGTTTAAACGCCCCCCGGGGCTAGTTTTAACTAATCGATAGATTAAACTGCCCATCATAATTAATTAATTATAATTTTATAAATGTATTTATTTCTTTATTTCTCACTACAATAAAAGTTACAGTATTATTCAAGTTTACTGTGGGAGACTGGTGCCTAAACTAGGCTGCAGCCTGTATCTCAGGTCACCAGGCCTTCCACCCCAGAAGCCCAATTTTGCTCTTTCATGAACTGTACCAAACGATTTTTTTCCATTAGCGTGTACTTCGTGTATCTGATTCCAGCAAGTTGTTTCGATCGTCGATCAACTACCATTGATATTACGAAATAATCGATGACAGAAGATTAAACTGTCTCCCATAGTTTAAACTGCTATTGATCTCACGGCCCATAGTCGCCTTCTATAACAGGCACGGTTGGTGCAGTGGTTGATACAGTCGACTGCTGCGCTCCGGGTCGTGGGTTCGATTCCCGCACGGAACAAATATTTGTATGATCTGCAGGTAGTTGTTCCGGGTCTGGGTGTATTGTATGTGGAATTCATGTATGTAAACGCACCCACGACACAGGAGAAATCCTAGTGTGGGGCAAGGTTTTTTATAAAAAAATAAAATAAAAAAAAACACCCACGGGATGAGCTGGGGTAGCCCTGGTGATCGGAGCTGCACGGTTGAAAGTTAAAAGACAATAAACATACAAAAAGGCAGTTATGACGACCTCAATTAGAACACTGATCCTGATACTTCTGCCTACGAAATAAAAGCATGAGTCAATAATCTACATCTATTATCATAATGTTTCTAAACAATTACTCATCTAAGAACATTGTTATTGCAAAATATATTCTAACTCCGGTGTTTTAAACTGCAAATTACTCTAAAAGATAATAATACAGTTCAGTAACGAACAATGCATAATAAACTTTGAATCAAATGTAATGAGTGCAAAATTGTTTGATAAAAAGTGGCTATGTAGTTTTCCTAATTGTGTATAAGGGAGACGGGTATAGTTTACGTTGAAGCAAGAGTGAGATGGAGGGAGTTGGCGTGTACAGATGTAGATAAAAATGTTGGCATTGGAATAAATATAACTTTTTGCCTCTGAAGGTAAACTGAGTGAGTTAATGAGTTTGATTGATTTCTACGTCAAGCTTGTCTCTTGATTATTTCTTAGTCCTTTACTGTTTCGGTATAGTATAACAAAAAAGTTGATATAATTTGCCGTGTGGTGCCGGCTCAGAATGCCACCACCCCATCTCTTCCCATGGGTGTCGTAAAAGTCGACTAAGGGATTAGTCGGAGGATGGGCAGCAGCGTCCTTCGAGTACATTAACAACTCAACTGCGATCGCCAACCCGCCTACCAAGCGTGGCGATTATGGCAAGACCCCCCAATGAGCCCACAACACATCCATATCGGTCGTTGTGGTGATTTTAGGGGAGGCCTGTGTCCAGCAGTGGACTTCATTCGGCCGAAATGATTGATTGATTGAATTATAATAAACCCCTCTGGGCAGTCGTTATCTCACCATGGGATAAGATAATCCCGGAGGGCAGATTAAAGCAGCTGCTTGATATCTTCCTACCTTTTGATATAAAAAAAGTATATCATAAGGAGATGTATTAAGAAGCTTACAGAACGCAGGGCAGTTTGTGGTGAGCTGAATGTTAGTGGCGACACTGCGTACCCGAGGGGGGGCGCCAGAGCTATATGCTCGGGGGTGGAAGTGTCTAATGGCGTAATACCGGGGAAACCCGCTCCGAGTCTTCGAGACACGCGATGGTGAAACCGGTGCTGAACCTCTACACCCCGAGCCGCTCACACCGGTGTTGTTCCCCGTCGCCTGAAGTGGTGGCCATTTAGGGGGCCCATCTTGTGAGTGGCGAGTCATCGTCTGCCACCGAATTTGACTATAAATGTTGAAAGGCAGACGTCGTTTTTTCCGTTTTCAGAAGTGTTGAATCCATTTAGCACCCGTTGCAATAGACCTTATAACTGTGGTTTCAAACTCATACTTTACACCTCCGGGGGCAATACGAGACTGCATTTTATTGTGCAGCCACGAGGAGTCCCCGGTTAGAGTCGCATTACATTTTAGATTAAAATTCTTTAAAGGGCCTCTGCGTGTTGGACCCATGTCCCCGCGTAAGCCTATCCAAAGACCGGGTTCCCTCTTACAGGGGATATAAGCCCGTAAATAGAGAAACATGTATATAATATTTAATTAAGGCAAACAAACCCACAAATTTGTTAGTACCAACTTAAAATTTATGTTAGTATATTATCAATAACATTAAAATAAAAAAATACACACACCACCAACTCAACTTATGAAATCATTTGGTAAGGACAAATGTTTCCCACACAAATGCCTCGTCAAGCGTTCCTCAGTTTTGCTGGCAATGACACCCAAGAGGCTGTTGGCGCTGTCATGCACACGACGTAGCAGGGATGCGCATCTTTTTCGCATGATTGCAAAAAAAGTTATCAGTATGCGCTGCCGCAAAGATGGCCGACGCGCTACAATGACGCGGCAGCGACAACAGCATCCTAAATGCGTTATTGTACTTCTTTTTTTCACAACGAGCGGATACATGCCTCCCTAATCGAACGACTCCCAGCTACCTTCACCAGGTCGTCTGTCCACCTCGTTGGAGGTCGCCCCACGCTGCGTTTTCCGGTGCGCGGTCTCCCTTCGAGAACCTTTTTGCCCCAACGGCCACCAGTTCTAAGAGCAATGTGCCCCGCCCAAATAGGCAAACTGTGTTAATCCACTTCAGCGTGCTAACCCTTAATAAATAAATACGTTACGTAAATCGATATTTCAAATAAAAAGTAGTATTTTGTTTTATTTTTAACCGACTTAAAAACCGAGGAGGTTCTCAATTCGATGCGTTTTTTAACCAACTTCAAAAAGGAGGAGGTTGGAGGAGGATTACACCGGGTTCTGCCCAATCTCGGGGACCCAGCGAGGAAGCTCGCCATCTCTACGGGGGCGTCGTGTGGTCCGTGACCCTCTACGGGGCGCCTTTATGGTCATCCCGGCTGTCAGGCTACCAGCGCTGCAGAAACAAACTTCAAGGTTGCGTTGCACGCGGAGTGGCTATATGGATCGCACGGGGATACAGGACAGTGTCCTACGAGGCGGCAACTCTCCTGGTGCGCTTTATGCCTTTCGACATCCAGGCGGAGACGGATGCGTGGGTCTATGATCAGACACGCTCCCTCCGCCAAAGCGGCGAAAACTTGTCTTCAGGGGCGTTCGACAGACTGAGGCAGCTGGCTTCACGGCGCGCGTTCGAGATGTGGCGACATCGCCTACGGTTGCAGATGGCGACCAAGCGCGTCGTCGAGGCTCTCCTGCCGCTCTTGGCGTCTCAGAAGGAACGAACGCGTCACCTATCATCGGACCCAGGTATTCACCGGTCACGGTGTTGTGCTTACTTACCTGCACAGAACAGTACCCGAGGTTACGGCACAGTGCCACCAATGATGAAGGGACCAGGGTACCGCACAGCACACGCTCGAGGAGTGTCGGCTATGTTGGCAGAGCATGAAAATTGGAGTGCAGTGGTCTCCTGCAGAGCGGGATCGGGAGAGGGCCGATCCCACACGGAGAAGGACGAGACGGCGCCGGGGTAACAACACGCCTGAGACCCTTGCCGTCAATACATGGTGGGGGGCCTTGGGGGTCGCGGGCAAGCAGATTGGGGAGTCTGCGTGCTCACACCGAGTGACCTTTTTACAGTCACCTTCCCTCCGCTAGAGGGGGTGACCGCTTTACAGTCATCCCCTCCGTGATGTGCCTAAAGGCGTGACACCAATGGGCGGCTCTAGTGTGATCTTACGAGGGCCTGGAGCTCCCTTCGGTGCCGAAGGTGACCGCTCCAATGGTTTTAGCCGGTAGGTGTCCGCCCTGCTCCTTGGCCCTTCCCCGGGGAGAAGGGGATTTCCACTGGAACCCAATAAAAAAAAGGTACGACACAGGCGTAATACCAAACTATAAAAACGGGTTTAATCTGGGGAAACGGTATGCCTTTCAGTTAGTTTCCTGACAGATGCCACGTGCTTCGTTTCATCATCATCATCATTACATCACCTAAAGGACGTCCACTGCTGAACGGAGCATGACCTCCGCCCAATCCAACGACTCACAGTGAGCGATCCTCGCACTCTCCCCAGACGCAACCGTGGCACGCTCGCTCCTCTTGTTCGACTCGTGCGAACTGTTCGATCGTTCGTAACCGCCCGCGGACATTTAACCGTTGGACATTTTGGGAATTGGCTTTTCTGAACCTACCATCTGGCCATATTGTCGTCCCACGTCGCGTCCTCCAGTGTGTGGTCTCTAATCGAGAACCTTTCTGAACGGCTATCAGTTCTACGACCTACACAGCCCCGCCCATTGCCACTTCAGAAAGCCAATTCTCGTAATTTAAAAATGTTCAAATTATAGTTCCGATCTAGTCTCAGTGTCATAAATGTCACAAATGGTATTCTCCTAAACTAGCAAACAACGTCAAACGTGAACTTACACTGTGATGAGATCGAAAGTTGATCGAAGTCAAAACGGTATTCTGCTAACATTTCGAACGTTCACATTTACTAAATTGTCATTAAATAAACGTCAAAGACTAGATCGAGATTACACCGAAATCCGACTGAACTTTAAGAGTAGCAGAATACCATTTTTTCGGTCAATTCATAATTTAATCTCAGTTCGGTCAAGTTTCAGTCATGGTGTAAATTAATTACGAGAATTGGCCCTCAGATTACTAGATCTTTATCCTTTCCTGCACTCCGATTAAAATGCTGATATTTAAACTGGATCCCGGCCTAAAAATAGTTGGCTAAAAGGATGCAAAAGGTCATGCTAATCGTTGTATTTCTGAAAGCCGGGATGGCGTAGGAGGCATAAATGTCAAATAAAAAATATTTTATAATCAAGTGCTCCATTATTATTATTTCAATCACACTTGTGTGCACGTGTACACACAAACAGTCGTATCTGTTGTATAACACAGAGTTATTATCTCTGACTCACGTGCAAACGAATCACGGAATGGTTTGACGGTGAGTTCACATGGAGCTTAGTTGTGACTGGTGCTCTGTAGCAATTTTTATCGCCAAAGAGTAGTTTACTGTGTTCCGCGGGATGATTACCTAAGCCGCAGACGCTTTGCAATAGGCGTAAATTGCTCCAACGCCGCTGTCAAACGTCAATTTGGTATTACCTATTTGCCGATAGCGACTAGACAGGCGCAGATCTCCGACGCGCCTTTGTCGGACAATCAATGAACTAAACACGTTCATTCTTTTTAGTTTCTCTGGTGACTACTTTATCGCTACTGGCGCTAGTAACTATGCCTCCTCCACAAGTAGCGACAGGCGGGCGAATACCTTACGTAATACCATTTTTTTATTACGCTTTTTTTCTGATCCTTGGCTGCGCGACAGCTGCTATCGCGTCTGCTGTTGTTGTTTTTAGCTAATCAGACCGCCGGTTTGAAAGGCAGTGTAGCTGGTGAAATTACTAAAGCATGAGATGTATCGAGGTATCGAGCGCAGTGTGGTGCAGCAGGACTAGTCCTGGGCAGCAGTACAATTATTATGGGCAGGAGTGACGCTTACCACCAGGCGAATTGGTGCTCGTCCTGTCACTGGATAGAAAAAAAATGATGCTTGTGATAAACAACACAAACAAAATAATTGTTTAGATCTTGATGTGTACATCAATCGTTGTCATTTCTAGGAGAGAGAGAGAGAGAGATTCTTACACACAATAAGATTTTTTTTATAGTTAACTACTAGTACTATACGATAGTATATTACCTAGCTGTGTGGTGCCGGCTACGAATAGCACCACCCCATCTCATACCTTGTGTGTCGTAAAAGGCGATTATGGGATTAGCCGGAGGATGGGCAGCAGCGTCCTTAGAGTACATTAACAACTCAACTGCGATCGCCAACCCGCCTGCCAAGCGTGGCGATTATGGCAAAACCCCCCAATGAGCATACAACACACCCATATCGGCCGTTGCAGTGATCTTAGTGGGAGGTCTGTGTCCAGCAATGGACTTTATTTGGCCCAAACGGATAATATATTTTTCAACTGTGCTAAGGAAATTAAGTAGACGTCATATGCTGTAATTTGATGATTTCCAATATCATTGTTCTTGAGGGAGATCCTGACTAATTTCTCATGGTTACACCTTATACACAAAGCCAGATTGCGCAAAATACACTTCGTTAATATTCAAATAAATTAGCCATCCAGCTGTCAAATGAAATAAAAATGAAATGCTTTTCGATTATGTACCCATTCTGCCTTCTCAGTGTCATAAATGTATTAGGTACCACAACGTTACAATCGGCATCAACTGAATCCAAAACTCGAACGTAAATTAGAAATAAAAATAACTGAGCAAGATTTAAGATTAAAAAAATACGGGTTGCACTCCGGGAGTGCCGACAAAAGTGAAAACTTATTATTTGTCTCTATATAAAAAATATGCGTACCATGCTAAAAAGAAGTTTTCACTTCAAGCGTCTCGTAACGGTGTCGCCAGTCCAGAGATTTTATCTCATCTAAAAATATGCGTACCGCGCTAAAAGGAGTTTTCACTTCAAAAATCTAAACCAAAGTAAAAGAGAAATACTACAATGAGTACAACACAGCTCCATGTGAACCGATCCATTCAACGCGGCATACCACGTTTTGTTAGTCTGCCATCAGTGCGCGGCGGGATCACATAAACTTACCCGCCTTTTTTTAAACGGAGAATGTATTTGTTTCGGTGTATTTAAATGGTGATATAATTAATTGCGACAAAAAATTAAATTTATGAAGGATTTATCGCTAAGATTATGCAATCAAGTCTTAGTGATTGAAAAAGAATCTGTTTTGAGTGTTAAAATAATTGTTAATTGACAAGGTCTTGATTTTTTTTGTTTATTTTTTTTGTTTATATTCTGTTATCAACAGCCCACACAGCGAGGGTGATGATGTATTGTGCAGTTTGACCCCGGGTCAGTTGTGTTCTAAAAGTGTTGTGAAGTATATTTAAAAATGTGTCCAAAATTGTCACAAAGGTGTTTTAAAAACTACATAAACATTTTGGCGGTCTTAAATATAATATGCGGATTAAAAAATGTGGTAAAATAAATCCGTTTCAATTTCAAACAAAGAACATCGTAGGTAGATTTAAATTACCTACGGACTTAAAAGTGTTTTAATAAATTATCGCAGCAATAACTTTTTTTAAATAGTTTTTTTTACTAACTTATAATGACAATTAAAACGTTTTTAAACCTTTGACTGTAGTGCTTCGAATTTGTTGGTTGTTCAGTACTTAATTGGTTCACTTAACACGTGCAGTTGTGTAATGTTAATCGGTGCGTGACGTCGCATGATGAATGGATTCGTTCGCAGGTAATGACGTCATTTTTGTAATTCCCGGCATAGAATATGCCCCCGTCTTTCCATGGCCGTAGTGACGGTACAACGGAGTTGTATCGAGTCAATCACATACCTGTTAAGAATATAGCACCGCTCTCATCTCCCGTGGGTAAGTAAAAAGTAAATAAGGGACTCAACTAGATGGATGGGTAGCGTCCCTTCTGTGGAACAGCAGGTATACTGCGCTCACTAACCTGCCAAGCGTTATGAGTACTGGCAAATTCTTCCAAAGTGAGACAATTGTGGAAAACTTCGGTCTTTGTTAGCAATAGACGTGCTTTGGTCTATATGAAACTATAGGTAATAATAATATCCTCTCTGTGGACATAACAGTAGCCATGCTGCGCTCACGAACCCGCCTGCCAAGCGTTGTTAGTAGGTAGGTACTGGCAAAATCACCCCAAAATGACACAATTGTGGAAATCTATGGTAGAGGCGTTTGTTCAATAATGGACATCCTTTGGCTGATATACCGCATGCAGCCTATAACTCTCCCACTGCTGGGCAAAGCCCTCTTCTCATACAGAGAAGGAAGGATCATTGATCATCAGAATGAAAGAAAAACACACCACTTACAGAAAGCATAAATTGGGTAGATAAAGCAAAACAAAATAAAAACAAACCTTTAACAAACATATTGAGTACATACAACAATACATGCAATATGAAGATAGCTGGAGGAATAAATGTATAATAATATAACACTAATATACCTACTATGAAATAAAGTTAATGGTTCGTGGTGTGCGTCGCAATACCGATCAAAAAGAGACATTGCTCAGCCTAAAGCCACATCGCAGTTAGCGGTGCGCCGCTGATTTTCAGCAATATCTCGTAGTATGCATAATATTGTAGTGAATATATTATGTTGCAATTATGTAAAGTTACTACACTATTGTGCTGGGTGCGTCACACAAAGATGCAAACATAAAAAGAATAAAACTATCCACAATGGCGCAGCCGAATCTATATTAAAGTACATATTTAGACTAAGGTAGACTTATATTCATCATATATCATAATATCAGTGATTTATACGTCCACTGTTGAACAAAGGGCTCCCCCACAGATTTCCACAATTAGGTCATCATTTTGGGGGGTATTTGCCAATACTCACCATGCTTGGCAGGCGGGTTGGTGAGCGCAGTATGGCTACCGTTTCACAGAAGGGACGCTGATGCCCATCCCTCTGGCTTAGAGTCCCTTAGTCGCCTTTTACGATATCCACGGGAGGAGATGGAGTTGTGCTATATTCTTAATCTGGAGACCACACGGAATAGATGTAAATTAGTGCATAATTACCACCACTGTCCATTATATGGATATTAAGCATATTATATATATTAAATTTTTACATAAACTGTGTTGTGGATTACGATATTACCGCCTTTGCGTGATATTATACTCATCATTTCGGCCGAATGAAGTCCACTGCTGGACACAGGCCTCCCCCAAAGATCACCACAACCACCGATATGGATATGTTGTGGGCTCATTGGGGGGTTTTGCCATAATCGCCACGCTTGGCAGGCGGGTTGGCGATCGCAGTTGAGTTGTTAATGTACTCGAAGGACGCTGCTGCCCATCCTCCGGCTAATCCCTTAGTCGACTTTTACGACACCCATGGGAGGAGATGGGGTGGGATGGCATTCTGAGCCGGCACCACACGGAAAGGCGTGCCGCTACGGATATTATATTCAGAATTAATTTGATATCTTGCGCTTGCTCACTGCACGATGGCGACTGACATTGAAAAATTCATATTGATACAAGTTATGAACCTTCAAGCTAGTGATTAAGAAGCCACTTCGGCCGACGGCACGGTTGGTGCAGTGGCTGATACAGTCGGCTGCTGCGCTCGGGGTCGTGGGTTCGATTCCCACACGGAACAAATATTTGTATGATCAGGTAGTTGTTCCGGGTCTGGGTGTATTGTTTGTAGAATTCATGTCTGTAAATGCACCTACGACACAATAAATCTTAGTGTGGGGGCAAGGTTTTTTTTTTAAATACTTAAAATACAAATTACTTCACATCTTATGGCGCAGTAAGAAGCAGATTTTTAGGTATTTGAGGAGTTATTACAGTAGTACGTCGTGTAAAAAGAATAAGGTTTAAAATGGCGATGAGATTGATTTTAGTTGAATCTCATATCTGTCAATATGAACGTAAACTTCGCAGTAATAATAAAAAAATGCTGCCATTGTTTTGTTTAGATAAGTCTTTAGATTTTGTCTTTTATTTATAGCTCCAAAACATTAAGATAGACAGTTGTTGCACAAAATATTGAGCATTTTGAGACAAAATGAGTTCTCGGGGTCTTTTTTGGGTTATAAACGTACTCGAAGGCCGCTGCTGTCCATCCTCCGAATAATCCCATAGCCTTTTACGACACCCACAGGATGAGATGGGGTGTTGGTATTCATAGCCGGCAACACATGGCAATGCTCGTGATTAGTTTCACTTACGCGATCGAATCTCAACTGATGTTATAAATCGGCCATTATTTCCGAATGGCCCGGATTGTGCATGTCGCGGTGGCGCGGTTACGCCCCCGTACCACTTCTCATTATTTCCTATTTCTGTTCGCTGCATGGTCTCAACCAATCATTCATGTAGACTATAAAAACATGACGGAATATCATGACGTGCCTATATTTACTTTTGTTATCTTTGCTAAGTACATAATCTCCGTATATATTGTTTTAAAAGTGCTCACATACTGACGACCCTGCCGACCCGTAACAACATCACTTCACCGCTGCTTGATAATATTTAATTTTATTATTAAGGTACCGCGGGATATTAATGCACCTTGGTACATAAGATATGATGATCTCCATCAGTACCAAGTAGTGTTCGTCCATCATCACATCAGCCACAGGACGTCCACTGCTGAACAAAGGCCTCCCCATTAGATTTCCACAACGAGCGGTCACATGCCGCTCTCGTCTCACGACTCCCAGCGACCTTCACCAGGTCGTCTGTCCACCTCGTTGGAGGTCGTCCCACGCTGCGTTTTCCGGTGCGCGGTCTCCATTGGAGAACCTTGTTGCCCCAACGGCCATCAGTTCTACGAGCAATGTGCCCCGCCCATTGCCACTTCAGTTTACTAATCCTTTCAGCTATGTCGACGACTTTAGTTCTTCTACGGATGACTCGATCTCGTAGAGAAATACATAGCATAGGTCTGTCCATAGTTCGCTGAGTGACCTTGAGCTTTCTTATGAGGCCCATTGTGAGTGACCACGTCTCTGTTCCATATGTCACCACTGGTAACACACTGGTTAAAGACTTTCGTCTTGAGGCATTTCGGTATTGTTGACGAATAGACGTAGCGAAGTTTCCCAAACCCTGCCCAGTCGAGTCGGATTCGACGATTGACCTCTTTCTCGAAGTTGGACCTACCATTGAAGTTTGAAGTTTGTCCATGAAGTAATTAAAAAGTACGCAGAAGGTCGCGAAAGTAGGCTTCTTGATAATGTGAACGTCGAAGCAGTCCAGCTCCTCGACCACACGGACATAGTAAAATAACTCAAATGAACAAAACCGTTCGAGATACTGTTTAGTGATAGTTATAAGTGAACATCTTTAAAACTAAATCACGAAAATACTTTTTCAAAAACATGTCAGCAGATTCATCTCAACTCTGATTTTATTTATTTTAAATTTTTTCTCATCTGTGTATATTTATTATAGTATAAAATGTATGTATGTGTTTATTTCGTATATAAATACATTTTGTGTGGCTCAGAATGCCACCACCCCATCTCCTCCCATGGGTGTCGTAAAAGTCGACTAAGGGATTAGCCGGAAGATGGGCAGCAGCGTCCTTCGAGTACATTAACAACTCAACTGCGATCGCAAACCCATCTGCCAAGCGTGGCGATTATGGCAAAACCCCCCAATGAGCCCATAATACATCCATATCGGTCATTGTCGACATCTTTGGGGGAGGCCTGTGTCCAGTAGTGGACTTCATTCGGCCGAAATGATGAAACACATTTTTATACATGTAATGTTTATGTACGTCTATGTATTTGTGTAATATGTCTTCGCATCTATACCTTTCTTTCATATGTTGTTGGTGCATCTACCTTATTGTTCTCTGCATCACCCAAAGGTCGTCTGGCAGAAAATGCCTACGGCATTAAGACCGCCTTTGTACACTAGTGTGCATTAAGTATAAATAAATAAATAAGTGTAATGGGCAGCAGCATCCTTCGGGAGGATGGGCAGCAGCATCCTTCGGGAGGATGGGCAGCAGCGTCCTTCGGGAGGATGGGCAGCAGCGTCCTTCGGGAGGATGGGCAGCAGCGTCCTTCGAGTAAATTAACAACTCAACTGCGATCGCCAACCCGCCTGCCAAGCGTGGCGATTATGGCAAAACCCCCCAATGAGCACACAACACACCCATATCGGTCGTTGTGGTGATCTTTGGGGGAGGCCTGTGTCCAGCAGGGGACTTTATTTGGCCGAAATGTTAAGTGCAAGTGCTACCTATAAAGAACACACGAACAAAGTGACTTCACTTAACAGAGATAATAAAAAAAGTGCTTTGAACACATTCTTAGTACAGTTTAAGTTACACTTAAATTACTTATTAGCCTATTTACAAGGCAAGATTGTAATGAGATTAGAAAAAATATCTTTTGATGTTCTCATAAACAACCATGTCGATGCGCCGAATCCCTTACGATGCAAAATGTTATTGTTTTCATATCAAACCAAATTCTTTTATTAGTATAACAGATTATAACTGTGATAAAAACGTTTAAACGTTCACTGTTTTCTAGCAGTAACGGTGCATTTTTTTTGTATTTCATTGCTACATAATTATTAATCAGTGTTAAAACAATTATTGTCTTTATAACTATTAATAAATACATCAATGAAAAATAAAACGAGTGGTACTTCTGAATGTCGAATAATCGAGATAAAAATTACACAATGTCAAAAGTCCTCGTTCCCGAGTACAATGTCAAAATATATCAGCTACTAATTAATTAGATAAAAACCAAATAACTTAAAATAATCAAAATTAACATAATATTAAAAAAAAAATGTTATATTGACTACAACCTGTAAACTTCATGATCATTTATACAAATAAATAAAACTGAAGTGTCTGTTTGTAATGTCAAAATAACAGCTTTTTACTAAATGCATATGAAAGTTTATACGATACATAAAACAAAATAACAATTGTTAATTTTTTTGTCTGTCTGTCTGTCTGTTTGTTCCGGGTAATCTTCGAAACGGCTGGACCGATTTTTACGGGACTTTCACTATCAGATAGCTGATGTTATAAGGAATACCTTAGGCTACTTTTATTATCGAGAAATAATTAGGGTTCCGCGCAAAAATATAAAACTCTTGAAATCCAATATATGTATTCTATGTCAAGTGTCTATGTCGATGTACTCTAAATTTCTTTTAAATTAAACACGGGTGAAACCGCGGGTCCCAGCTAGTTAATAATATAGCACCACTCTATCTCCTCCCGTGGATGTCGCAAAAGGTGACTAAAACCAGAGGGATGGGCAGCAGCGTCCCTTCTGTAAAACTGCTATACTGCGCTCACCAACCCGCTTGCTAAGCGTGGTGAGTATTGGACAAATTCCCCCCAAAATGACGACACTTATTTGTGGGAATTTATGGAGGAGGCCTTTGTTAGCAGTGGACTTCCTAAGGCTGATATGATGATGATGATGATGATGATGACAGCTGCACCTATTGTGACTTTAAGAGAAGATGATCGTTTATAGTAAATTCTGCTTGCAGTAACAAAATTCTTGTTATTCATACATTCCACCATATTCTCAATACAGTTGGCGCAATGATACCTACCCCGATTTAGAAGATAGCTTGTATATAAATAGCTTAGGGCTGCGATAGGGCGTGGTTTGACCTTTATGGAGACTACCATAGCCAGGCCTGGTAGGTGCGGGCTTTTATCGTAATAGATCGCCATGAGTCACGGGAAATTATGTCAGGGTATTTTTAGCGATGGCGTATTCTGTTGTACCCATTTTAATAGTTATACAGGCGGAAGTGTTGCATGAAAATGAAAGTAATGAAATTACTTGACGGCATGGTTAGTGCAGTGGTTGATACAGACGGCTGCTGCGCTCCGGGTCGTGGGTTCGATTCCCGCACGGAACAAATATTGGTATGATCTGCAGGTAGTTGTTCCGGGTCTGGGTGTATTGTATGTGGAATTCATGTCTAAACGCACCCACGCGCAGGAGAAACCCTAGTGTGGGGCAACGGTTTTACAAAAAGAACAAAAAAAAGAAAAGAAATATAGTCTGGGCACAAGAGTCTAAATAACTAAGGTCTCGAGGTGACGAGTGCAGTGTGGTGCCACGCAGGAATAGTCCTGGGTAACATTTCATTTGTTATGGGAAGGAGTGACCGTGATAATACCAGGCGAATGGCTTGCCGTGTGGTGCCGGCTCTGAATGCCACCACCCCATTTCATCCCGCGGGTGTCGTAAAAGTCGACTAAGGGATTAACCGGAGGATGGGCAGCAGCGTCCTTCGAGCATACAACAACTCAACTGCGATCGCCAACCCATCTGCCAAGCGTGGCGATTATGGCAAGACCCCCCAATGAGCACACAACACACCATATCGGTCGTTGTGGTGATCTTTGGGGGAGGCATGTCCAGCAGTGGACTATATTTGGCCGAAATGATGAATAATAATAAACCTTTATTTCAGACATTCATATAGTCCATAACAGTATCATAGATAAGTTAACTATAGTAAAATTTTCATCATAGTATAATCAGCATAATCATCGTATCAAATTAATAAGCAGTCAATAATAATTACGAATTACATTCGATATAAAAGATTTAGAAACAATGAGATAATTAATTAATTAATTAAGTGACGGAACTTATAGCTCTAGTGGTTTCTCATTCCCCGGCCGAATCCGAATGACTTGCTCGCCTGACTGGGTTATATTTTTTTATATTTGGGACAAGCCCGCCACACGTTCCCAACCACTGCAACTCCTGTAAGCCAGGATCTACAATGGCGACCACCGAAAAGAACACCGACCAATGAAGCTCGGTGTGTCCCAGAGAAATGAATAACTGTCTTGGAACCCGCACCGAAGTTAATCAGAAAAGAAAAAGGAGGAGTAGGAAAGAATATACGTTCCACTTCCCTCCGTAGCAAGCAGGAGACAGAGAAAAACGATAGGCCATAGGCACAATAAATGGGAGTTTACAACAGGGTTAAGCCCAGTTGCCAAGCACCACGGGTACAATTTCTTTATTTACGGGTCCTATGTTGTGAGCTATTGTGACTGATTCCAATAGTAGGTATGGCAAAAACACTTGAACGCACGGAAATTCGTCCTAGTCGCAACAAGGTCTGTATAGTAAACAACCCCGGATGTAACTTGCATGCTGTCAAACATAATGTTGCGTTCATCTTGCCAAAGAATACACTCCCACAGGATATGATGTGCATACTGTTCATATTCACAGTCCGGTGTTGAACATTTGCAGAATGGTGAGGTGACAAGCTTGAAGCTAAATAATTTACTCTTAAAGTTACCATGACCGGTGAGAAATTGAGCCACGCAATGATCAACTTCCAACCTGCCAGCCTGACTGGGTTGTATAATAAAAACCCTGTGAGTAGTTACGTAGGTAGGCACATATATAAGAGCGCGCCTATTCAGAAACCTGCGTGCTCATAGCGACCCCCGGGATGACTTCGGTGTGCAAGTAGACTCTGCCGACAAAGCGAGGCTTCGGGGGAATACTTTACAATCCCCCCGAGAGGAGCCTGGGGATTGCCTGTTTATAGTCGCCTTCCCTCCGCTAGAGGGGGTGACCGCTTTACAGTCATCCCCTCTGAGATGTGCCTATAAGCGTGGCACCAATAGGTGGCTCTAGATAGAGATTATTCGAGTTCCTAGAGCCTCCCGTCGCTGCCGAAAATGACCACTTCGGTGCTTTCAGCTGGTAGTAGTCCGACATACCCCTCTGCCCTTTCCCGAAGCGGAGGAGGTACCTGATGTATTTTCACAGGATCAATAAAAAAAGGTACATAATAAAGCCAGAAGTCCAAAAGTTTGACAAACTCCGATACACAAAAGCAATATGGCGAGTGTGGCGCGCCGAGTGGAGGAAGCCAGGCGGCGAGAGCCGACGAGTTACGAAGTTAGCCGAACGACGTGCCATAGGGGCCGATCTTGCCCCGCATAGGCTATTACATGTTACACATAAAACATACTTGGTATAGAAATAAGTTTGCCAATTACTAAACGCTTGGCATCTGAACCTGTGACCTCTTGATTACCTCTCCAACACTTTAGTTTGATGATAGTGGCTTCTCAGCTGATTTACAACTCGCAAAGAGGCTCGATAAGACAAAGATAAGGCGTTATCTTTACAATAGTTGTTGCTAATATAACAAAGAATCATTGTGACGTCACTGATTTGTCTAATTAACGCGCATATGTAATTTATGTGCGCATTTACATCAGTTACATGCATAACATTACCACGCGCTTCGATCATTCATTTTGAAAATGTATGCGTCGTCTACAGGCCGCGCCAATCTTCTTGGCCGCTCGCAAGCTAGGTTACTAAGTCGTCCTCTCGAGCGATGCCTGAGGGGTGGCCTCTTTACAGTCACCTTCCCTCCGCTAGAGGGGATGACCGCTTTACAGTCATCCCGTCCGAGATGTGCATAAAGGTGTGGCACCAATGGGTGGATCTAGATGGAGATCTTTCGAGTTCCTGGAGCCTCCCATCGGTGCCGAAGATGATCACTCCGGTGGTCATGTAAAACTGTTTTCATCTTTTGAATAGTCGGACTTTAAATGTCCCTAGTTGTAGATTTCTTATGGAGAAGAACGGGCTAGAAACGCCATGGTTCATCATTCATTTTTTTCATTGCGGCTGAATGAAGTCCACTGCTGGACACAGGCCTCAACCAAAGATCACCACAACGACCGATATGGGTGTGTTGAGGGCTCATTGGGGGGTTTTGCCATAATCGCCACGCTTGGCAGACGGGTTGGCGATCGCAGTTGAGTTTTTAATGTACTCGAAGGACGCTGCTGCCCATCCTCCGGCTAAACCCTTAGTCGACTTTTACGACACCCATGGGAGGAGATGGGGTGGTGGTATTCTGAGCCGGCACCACACGGCATCCACTCCATGGTTACTCTTTTTAAATCACAATATATAGATACTTATATTTATGATTGACAAAGAGTTGATCGATTGTAATATGTAGGGTCTTACTTTAATAATGGATGATATTTTAGGAGGTAAATCTATATTGCAATGGTGCCCTAGCGACACAGTTGGTGCAGTGGCTTATATAGTCGGCTGTTCCGCTCTGGGTCGTGTGTTCGATTCCCGCACGGAACAAATATTTGTATGATCTGCAGGTAGGTGTTTCGGGTCTGGGTGTATTGTATGTGGAATTCATGTCTGTAAACGCATCCACAACACGGGAGAAGACCTAGTGTGGGGCAACGTAAGGATAATGCATGCCAATGTGTGGGATTGATGCACACCAAATATGCACAATTTAGTTGCTTACAATAAGGTGCTATAGCAGTAAATAGGAAGGACAATTTTCGATTGAATCGTCGGTTATTGGTCGGGGAGATAACCGCACTTCGTCAGGCGATTTCCGGTGATTCAACAAACCTACACATTTGTTTAAAAGCGCTCATTAGTACAGCTTAGTATTTTTAGTAATTATATTTATAATATTATATTTATAATAATATATATTATTCCGTGTGGTGTCCGGATTAAGAATATAGCACCACTCCATCTCCTCCCGTGGAGGTCGTAAAAGGCTACTAATCATCTAAACCAGAGGAATGGGCAGCAGCGTCCCTTCTGTGAAACGGTAGCCATACTGCGCTCACCAACCCGCCTGCCAAGCGTGGTGACTATTGGCAAATACCCCCCAAAATGATGACACAGTTGTGGAATCTATGGGGAGGCAGTGGACGTATAAATGGCCGATATGATGATATGATGAATAATATAAATTAAAATGTGTGTGTATTAGTGTACACACGTAAGAAGTGAAACTTCTTTATGACATCATTTTTCCAAAAATGATCTACTATTTACAACTTTACATAAATTGGTTAAATAAAGCTAAATTAGATAAAGTTTAAGTAAAAGGGTATTAGTATCTTAGACATGGATACAAATAATACAATTATTTCACCTTATTGCCACTAAGATTATTAATTTAATTAATTATAATAGAACTATTACTATTATTGTTATCGTTATTATATATTTTTGTAATTAATGGCTTATGGTAACTGAAATATGAAATATATGGTTTACACGGTATTTAGTGACCGAGTAAAAACTCCACCAATTGTAGTGCCGGATCGTGTTGTTGATGTTTACATTAAATTTATCTTTCAAATAAATATGGCACATAACGGAAAAATGAGAAAATGTGACTTAGAAATAAAGATGGCGCGTAACAAAAAATGTGACTTAGAAATAAAGATGGCGCGTAACAGAAAAACGTTACAATTTTAAATTTCTCACATACGTCGATAAAGAATTATATTAATCTAGCTTTGATATCGAGTACATACATCATTACATACAAGTCAAGGTATATAAAGCGTGTAAAACTGAGTCATCACAATCATTTCAGCCGAAAATTGTCCACTGCTGGACATATACCTCCTCCAAAGATCGCCACAACTGGTATGGGTTTGTGTTGTGTGCCATAATAGCCACGATTGTCCAGATTAGTTGACGAACGCAGTTGAGTTGTTAATGTCATAATCATCATTTCGGCCAAATGAAGTCCACTGCTGGACACAGGCTTCCCCCAAAGATCACCGCAACGACCGATATGGGTGTGTTGTGGGCTCATTGGGTGGTTTTTTCCATAATCGCCACGCTTGCCAAACGGGTTGGCGATTGCAGTTGAGTTGTTAATGTACTCGAAGGACGCTGCTGCCCAACCTCCAACTAATCCCTTAGTCGACCTTTACGACACCCACGGGAGGAGATGGGGTGGTGTTATTCTGAGCCGGCACCACACGGCAATTACTCAAAAGAATAATGCTGCCCATCCTCTTAGCACATAGTCGCCTTTTACGATACCAACGGGATGAGATGACACAAGGTTAGCCACTTAGAAATGCACTCACCAACTTTCAGTTTACTTTAATATACTATTTTATTTATTTTATTAGATTTTAGACTACTTAGAGCATTAATTACAAACCTTTGTGGTTTACGAATGCTATTTCAATTATATGTTTATTTTGTATTTTTAAATGGAATGCTATTTCAATTATCTGTTTATTCTGTATTTTTAAATGGTTGTTGACGAGTATGTCTACCTAGGACAAACTGTCCAGTTAGGTAGGCCCAACTTCGAGAAAGAGGTCAATCGTCGAATCTGACTCGGCTGGGCAGCGTTCGGGAAACTTCGCAACGTCTTTTCGTCAACAATACCGCAATGCCTCAAGACGCAAGTCTTTAACCAGTGTGTGTTACCAGTGATGACATATGGAACAGAGACGTGGTCACTCACAATGGGCCTCACAAGAAAGCTCAAGGTCACTAAGCTAGCTATGGAGAGAGCTCTGCTTGGTATTTCTCTACGAGATCGAATCAGAAATGAGGAGATCCGTAGAAGAACTAAAGTTGTCGACATAGCTGAAAGGATTAGTAAACTGAAGTGGCAATGGGCAGGGCACATTGCTCGTAGAACTGATGGCCGTTGGGACACAAAGGTTCTCGAATGGAGACCGCACACCGGAAAACGCAGCGTGGGACGACCTCCAACGAGGTGGACAGACGACCTGGTGAAGGTCGCTGGGAGTCGTTGGATGAGAGCGGCATGTGACCGCTCGTTGTGGAAATCTAAGGGGGAGGCCTTTGTTCAGCAGTGGACGTCCTGTGGCTGATATGATGATGATGAAATGGTAAACAATAAAATAAAATAAAACTTAAATTCTGAGGAATACACGAGAACAAGAAAAGGAGAAGAACGGCTATGACCGCTCATTCTGAGGCCCAATTTCAGCAGTAGATGTTTACGGTATGATGAGATGAGATCAGAGGTTCTTAGCTAAGCTTTTTGGTAACATTTCACTGCGGGCATTAAAATATGTTTTGGTATTTTTCCATATTTTAAAACATAACAATGTTCGGGTTCTTATCTAGCACGCGAAGTGAGTCAACGGTCGGAAGTGGATCAGTACGTATGCACTTTTGTCGCCGCCATGACACTAAAAAGGTTAAGCAGATGCAGAACTGGCTAGAGACCTAGACTTCAGACGCGGAACAATTTTCTGTAGGCTGTATAAATATTTTTCATCGTATATTAGCCGAAGGATGTCTGGCATGATCACAGGTCTTCCCCATAGATTTCCACGACTCGCGGTAACATGCCGCCTGCATCCAACGACTTCCATCTACCTTCACCATCCATTGGAGGCCGCCCCACGCTGCGTTTTCCGTCGCTTGGTCTCCACTTGAGAACCTTTCTGGCCCAACGGCCATCAGTTCTACGAGCTGTTTTCAGTATGTACTAATTACCCCGAGACCGCAATCGAATCCAAGATCCATACACAGAAAGCTAACGCGCCGGTGCTGTGGCATTCAGGTCCAAACTGAAGAGTAAAACTGAATTCTTCTGTAACTATGTTCAGCTGATGCTGTCAACACAATTTAATCATAAGCTTGACTTTTTATGAGGTTTAGACTCGTTTATCCCACATTGTCCTCACATTGCTTTCGAGAACAATGTATACATAAAAATTGTAACACAATATGAGTTAAAAAGAGTAACCATGGAGTTTCTTGCCCGTTCTTCTCTATAGGAAATCATCATCTTGGAACGAGGCAACTAAAGTCGTGACAATTCATAAGTGCCTGTAAATGGTCTAAATTATGAAAAATCTTTTTCATCTTTTTGTCTTATTTTTATGCTAAACATCATGTGTATCCGTTGTTGCGTAAAAGGACAAACCAACAAACACACTTTCGCATTTATAATTTTAGTAGGGATAGTTCATTTCCCCTGCATCGCTTTCTATTGGTTAGACTGCTACTACTTACTTTACTCGCCTACAAAAAATCTCATGTAGGAGAAAAGAGTCTAAATTACATTAAGTCTAACACTAAACCAGCCAGAGTTTAATGTTTATGAAAGCTTATGATTAAATTGCCATGGCTGTATTAAGCTGACCAATCCCAACAGACAGCACTCGTTCACGAGCATGACGCATGCATCAGCGTCGCTTAGCTCAACCTTATTGTAGGGAACCGAACGACCCGATACACGACGCCATCGTTAGTAGGACACTTGAATGAACAAGACATACCTAATCTGCCAGACAAATATCACGTCAACTAAACAAAAGGAATTAATAACCCACATGGTACTCGCACATACAGTATCAAATCTAAGTAAATAGTGAAAAAAAAAACCAGTAATTAATGTCATAGCAAATATAGAAATGTCAAAATGTCATTAAATGAATGAATATAATCCATTGTAAGATATATGTTATGAAAAACCTTCGATGTTGCAGGTGCACAGTCCACTTTTAATAAGTTGTTATTCATTTTAAATAATCTACCCCACATGCATGGTCATACAGATAACCTAGCAATTAGTAAATATTTTCGTCAGCTGATATGAATTTCTACGCTTTAATGAAATTAGAACGAAACTGTTATAAATGTATATCAGACCAGGCGTCGGGCCGTCTGAAGTTGGCATGAAATTGTCTAAACTAATTAGTGAAATGGTTAGGGTGGGGATTTGTCGATGAAATCTATTATCGATCCATAGTAAATATACTTAGTAGTTAAAGTTACTTTGTATAAACAATAGGGGTTACGGAAAAGGTAACATTTATGGACGTGCCTTTTGTCCGTCTTCTGCCAAAAGATATATAGGATAAGAGAGATAAGATATTCCTTACAAAACCCAGAAGAAAAACCAGAGTGTACCATATTTTTAACAACACATCATGATAACGTACATATATGTACAATTCTGAGATTTCCCTTGTTATTGCAACATTTGTTCGGGAGTCTTGTCGCTTTTGTATTCAGCCTTTAGAATATATTAATACATCCATCGGAATGCTAACGTCAATGAAATTGATTGAATTGACAAACTGTCACGTGATTTGCAATGTCCTTTGCCGATAAAAGATTTCAATCTAACAAAAACCGAGCCCACAACAGTAAAGTACTTACAGATATATGAAAATTACACAGAAACCAACACACAAAGCTCGAATTTAAAAATAAAATGGTGTCACTAATACCTATTTGTCGAACTCCATTTAAAAACACTACAAAGGGGGATATTTCGTCGTTATGTTGTACAAAACTATGTCATGGATATCAGTTAATACACAAGCGTCCAAATTACGCAAACATATATTTTGTTCCGGGAGCTAAATTGACCCTGATAAATATTCCACTGCGCCATTCGAAATATCGGCCTTTCATTTATCGATAGCGATGTATATACTGGTACAACACTACGGCAATAAATTACTATCGTTAACGTCATAATAACACTAGTAATGACCTAGCCTCATTTGTATACACGTTCACTATAGGAGAGTGAAGCAAGAAGTAATTAATCTATACAAATAAATAAAATTGAAGTGTCCGTTTGTAATGTTAAAATGACAGCTTTTTACTAAATACATATAAAAGTATATACGGTACTTATAACAAAATAACAAATTTTAATTTGTTTGTCTGTTTGTCTTGTTTGTACCGGCTAATCTCCCAAACGGCTAGACTGGTTTTGACGAAACTTTCACTAGCAGATAGCTGATGTTATAAGGAATAACTTAAGCTACTTTCGTTTTACAAAAATAATTGTGGTTCCGTATCTTATCTTATCTTATCTTAATGAAGTCCACTGCTGGACACAGGCCTCCCCCAAAGATCACAACGACCGATATGACTGTGCTGTGGGCTCAATGGGGGGTTTTGCCATAATCGCCACGCTTGGCAGACGGGTTGGCGATCGCAGTTGAGTTGTTAATGTATTAGAAGGACGCTGCTGCCCATCCTCCGGCTAATCCCTTAGTCGACTTTTACGACACCTACGGGAGGAGATGGGGTGGTGGTATTCTGAGCCGGCACCACACGACATACTAATATATATACTAATTATGTAATCATTATTTATAAATAATCGCATTCGGGTGAAACCGCGGGGCACAGCTAATTCTATGATATAATATGTGGAAATATTTCAAACTTTGGTAATTTATTGTCCTTGAATTGATTGAGTGTTTGTGATTTCAAATCAGATTCCGTTGGATCATACATTTTACTCACAACTATAGTGACACACACGTAAGTAGGGTGTGCGCGCTCTACCCGGAGGTCACTTTATGGAGTTGGCTGGTTGGTGCTGGGCACGGGCCTTTTCTCACGATGAGCGAGGTAATGCATGAGTCCACCACGCCTAGTGCCTAGTGCGGGTTGGCGGTCCACACACACCACTGAGAACATTTCGGAGCCGTCAGGTGTGCAGGTTTATTCACGATGTTTTTCTTCATCGTTAACGCAAGTGATAATTAAATTCTGATCCGCACATAAATCTGAAAAGGGAGGTGCGAGCGGAGATTGAATCAGACCCTCCTGTATGGAAGGCAAGCGTTTAACAACTAGACTATCGCTGCTATCGAAAAATATAAAACATATTATTTTAGTATAGAATAGAATATACTTGCAATAAGACAAAAGTTTCCCAACAGGTGGGCCTTAAAATGAACATGGGCAAGACAAAAGTCATGTCAAATGCCCATGTCGTGCCCATCCCAATATCCGTTGGGAGCTCTGTTCTCGAAGTTGTTGCCGAGTATGTCTACCTGGGACAAACTATCCAGTTAGGTAGGCCCAACTTCGAGAAAGAGGTCAATCATCGAATCCGGCTCGGCTGGGCAGCGTTTGGGAAACTTCGCAACATCTTTTCGTCAACAATACCGCAATGCCTCAAGACGCAAGTCTTTAACCAGTGTGTGTTACCAGTGATGACATATGGAACAGAGACGTTGTCATTCACAATGGGCCTCATAAGAAAGCTCAAGGTCACTCAGCGAGCTACGGAGAGAGCTATGCTTGGTATTTCTCTACGAGATCGAATCAGAAATGAGGAGATCCGTAGAAGAACTAAAGTTGTCGACATAGCTCGTTGTGGAAATCTAAGGCGGAGGCCTTTGTTCAGCAGTGGACGTCCTGTGGCTGATACGATGAAGACAAAAGCCACCTCGTCTAAACTTTCTTGGGTTTCCACATAAAATAATTGTAATACACGCCAACTTCCGCAACTTCCTTTGTTTCTCAATTCATATACAATGATTCAGTAACCTCTTGCAAAACCCAGAGGGCGTTGGGTACTTTTATCTTTACTGTGAAATGCATGCGTTGTTAAATGGCGATATAAAAATAAATATTAATTATTATTAATAATGTTGCATTATTTTTGGGACTGCAGACAAAACATTGGTCTTCCAAGCCTAAATAACCCAGGCTGATGCTGAGATGAAGCGTTCCCGGTGCATGGAGACTGACCCTGTGGTCATCAACTCGTTTTCCCAACTCAGTGTCTACGGGCATCACCTTCCTTTTTGAGGAAGGCTGACGATTATTTTTAGAATTATGGAAAACGGAACCACGTTTATAGGATCAATTCGGTGTCCGAGTCAGTCTCTCCGTGTCAAGGCCCTTTTTCTCAGAAATGACTTGAGGTATCAAGTTGAAATTAATGTGAAATACAGAACTCTATAAGCATCATACTGTTGTAAACATATAAGTTTCCGGTTAGCACAATAAAAAGATACGGCCTTTCAAAGCGTGTTTTTATAATAAAATTCCCCGCACACTGACTCATCTTAAAACCTATAGGGTACTTCCCGTTGACCTATAATCTTAAAGGAGACGCTTTCATACAAGATTAGCTACGGATGTAACAGAAAATAATCTGAATTAAACGCGTTCAGAGCGCTGGGATTGTAGCTCGAACTGTTTGGAAATATTTTTCGTTTTAATACCCGTTAATGACTATGTATATTTTTCGGAGCTTTATTTCTTTCATGTTCAAGTTTCTGGCTGGATGCCCCTTTGACTTCGCCAGAAATGACCGGTTAAGCAACCACATTTCCCAGAAATTTGGTTGGTTGTTGGTACTAACCCTTACCATATATGATGATGTGAATGTTCTGAATTTAATTGTTACCTCGACGAATATGCGAAAATGCCAGTTCTAACTATATATAGGTCTTATTTATATATTTTCCATTATTCAAGTAATACCCTATATATACTGTCTGAATATATACTATATATATCATCATCATCACCATTTCAGCCGAAAGACGTCCACTGATAGAGAGGGGGAGTCTTCTCTCTATCAGTGGACGTCTTACGGCAAAGGCTACCACAATGACCGGTATGGGTTTTTGTTCTGTGTGTGTGTGGGGTAGTGCCATAATCATCATGCTCGGCAGACGGGTTTGCGATTGCAGTTGAGTTATAAATGTACTCAAAGGGACGCTGCTGCCCATCCTCAGGTTAATCCGTTAATCGCCTATTCCATCACCCACGTAATGAGATGGGGTGGTGGTATTCTTACCCGGCACCACACATGTATTAATTTACAAGATTGTACTTTTTTTACTATGGGCCTTAGTCGCCTGATAATAAACAAACATTATTACAATTATTAATGGAAAATATTTTAGGGGGTAAATCTATAGGTTGCAATAATGCATTTTAGCAAAAAATAAACATAACATCAACCTTTATTTTATTCAAAATTAATTTATATATTTCATATTTCCGTTTGCATATATAGCGCAATACACCACATAAAAACTGTAGGCAACTATCACTATTATGTCTTTCTAAAAATACTGTGTACTGTCACCGAACACGCACACAATAACACTAAAACGTGTTTGAAAATGGTCCGGTCACACAGCAATGTGGTTGTTTAGTAGCGCACCAGTGTGTGTTGATACTTGAAATGAATTCTATACCATTCATAGAGCCTAGCCTTAAAATGTTTTCCATTATTAAAGTTAGACCCTATATATAATTATGGGTTTTACCCGCTATCCCACAGGAGCTGTACATGTTTCAACTGTTACATACATTGCGAGACGCATCGCGATTTTGTCTGAGATTGTAACGACTTTTACATTCTATGATATTAAAATTGGATTTTTGGCAACGCAATCAAAATGTACCTCTTTTTTTTTATTGGTTTTGGGAAATTCTTCATGAACTTCCTTCGCCCCGGGGAAAAGCGAAGGGGTATGCCGGAGTCCTACCGGCTAAAACCACTGGAGCGGTCATCTTCGGCACCTAAGGGAGGCTCCAGGTCCTCGTATGATCACACTACAGCCAATCAAAATGTACCTAGCGAAATCAGATTGACGTAAACCGAGATCAAAAATATCGAAACTTAGTTTTATTAAACTTGGTTTTTAATACGGTGAAATCGGCCCTTAAAATGTTGAGTTTAATATGAAACTGATTTCACGAGGTACGGTTTTGTGAACCGGTATATACTGCGCTCACCAACCCGCCTGCCAAGCGTGGTGAGTATTGGCAAATACCCCCCGAAATAATGACACAGTTGTGCTTATGTGCAATTTTACTTACGAAGTGGACCGCCGACACGCGCGGCATTCGCGGGAGGTGGCGGATGTGCCGGAACTTGAGCTGTGAGTCTGTGACCGTTGGAATCAAATAAAGAATATCTTATCTTATCTTATCGTCATTGTGATGTTTGATTTTTCGTATAAATAATCGAATTACGATTATTGGTCGATTGTAATTTGATTGTTGGTCAAATGTTATTCTTTGACACATATTGACGGACGAGCTGTTTTTCAGTAACTTAAAGCTTTCCATACACCCTGACCGCCTCTTTGCACCTAGTTAGTACTATTTAGATCAATATACAGTTCATTATTTTAACTTATCACCCGAAGGACCCTATTTACAACTACATTTATTATGTGTTTATTTCGTAAATATGTAATTTCAAGTGTAATGTTTGATGGCACGGCTGGTGCAGTGGTTGATACAGTCGGCGGCTACGTTCCGGGCCGTGGGTTCCATTCCCGCACGGAACAAATATTTGTATGATCTGCAGGTAGTCGTTCCGGGTGTGGGTGTATTGTGTCTGTAAACGCATCCACGACACAGGAGAAATCCTAGTGTGGGGCAAAGTTTTATAAAAAGAAAAGAAATGTTTTTCTTTGACTCCAAAATATAACATTACGAACATCAAAATGTGTTCCATCTACCGAATGGGGCGATAGATATCTTTAGTTTCCCAGACGTTGACCCGAGCTGGTCGACTGACGTGTTCAGCCGCATCACATCGCAAGTTCTTATTAATTTCGTACTTTTTGATACTGCTCCAAATTCCTATCGTAGTGCGTGTAATAGATAACTAATTTCGCAGCAATTAGGCTGTAATTCTATTGGAGTAAAGGATGCCAACATAGCTCAAATGTTAGTCACAAATAATTTCACAATCAGTAAAAAGTATAGTACATAGACGTCGAAATACTATAGACATATTGTATTTTCTATTACCTACCTACCTCTTTTATTACCTAGTTCAAGGTAACTCTTGGTATTTCTCTACGAGATCGAATCAGAAATGCGGAGATCCGTAGAAGAACAAAATTTGTTGATATAGCTGAAAGGATTAGTAAGCTGAAGTGGCAATGGGCGGGGCACATTACTTGTAGAACTGACGGCAGACCAAGTGAAGTTCGCTGGTAGTCGCTGGATGTGGACGGCATGTAACCGGTTGTTGTAGAAATTTATGGGGGAGGCCTTTGTTCGGCAGTGGAGGTCCCGTGGGTGTCCTAAAAGGCGACTGTGCGATTACCCGTCCTTCGAGTGCATTTATAACACAATTGCGATCACCAACCTGTCTGCCAACACCGCAATGACCAGATTACATAGACCACCGGTCGTTGTGGCAATATTTGGGGGAGACTTCTTTCCAGCAGTGGACTTTTTTCCCCTGAAATGATGATGTTACTGCCCATCCGCTTGTTAACAACCATTAGTCGCTTTTTAAGACACATACGTTTACATAGTTGTATATTCATTCAGTAATATTATATTTCAAAAATCAAATTTATTTTAAAAATCAAATATGTTTCATAAATCAAATATATTTCAAAAACTAATTGAATGAAACGTAATGAAATTGCTCTATCTTACATAAAACCATACGCGGTGTAACATACAAGACGTTATCTCTCCAAGAAACATTATGTTCTCGCGATTATACAAATTAGATCATTCTGCATCGTAAGTTCTCACGTCGCTACATTTTACGTAAACTTTTTTAAATCTTAATTTCCAAAAAACAACGCAACACATTCAAGTTGGTTCTAGAAAAAAGTGGTGAAAAATATTTTTATTTGTTTTGTGTTCAGTGCTGCATAATACCATTCGAAATGGGGGACAAAGGTAATGTTTTGTTGTTGTTTTCAAATTGCCTTTAATTGCAGTGATGTGTATATAAACTTGAGATCTATACAGTCAATATATAGGGTGCTAATCCGTGTGGTGTTCGGATTAAGAATATAGTACCATTCCATCTCCTAAAAGCCAACTTTTACAATATCCACGGGAGGATTAAGAGACTGGACCAGAGCGATGGACCCTGTCAAGCGTGGAAATTTATGAGGCCTTTGTTCAGCAGTGGCTTTCTTTCTTTAGCTGATATAATGATGTTGCGGTACAGCAGTGTAGGGTTCAAATTTAATAAACTTCATTTCACTATCAATAGCTGGAGGATCGGGTTAGTAAAAAAACATTTTGTAATTTAAATTATATTTTTGTAGTAAAATAATAAAAAGTTGAATATATTGAAAGATAAAATTAATAGTTTCACACGTAGATTATAAGAAATATATTTTTGTAAGCCTTAATCATTTTTAATACCGATGTTTGTAAACACTTCTCGTCACGCAAAGTTTTCACGCGTTTAGAATAGCTCCAACTTTTTTTTATTTTTTTTTATTGGTGCCCAGTGAAAATTCTTCCTGAACTTCCTTCGCCCCGGGGAAGGACGAAGGGGTATGCCGGACTACTACCGGCTAAAACCACTGAGGCGGTCATCTTCGGCACCTAAGGGAGGCTCCAGGTCCTCGTATGATCACACTAGAGCCGCCCACTGGTGCCACGCCTATTGGCACATCTCGGAGAGGGTGACTGTAAAGCGGTCACCCCCCCAGGGGGATTGTAAAGGATCCCCCAAAGCGTCCCACGGCAGCGCGTGACCACATGCGTGCTACCGTCTTCTCTTGGGTCGCTTGGTGTGGGCACGCAGATTCCCCAATCTACGCACCCGCGAACCTAGAGGTCCCCCACCTTATAGCAATGGCAGGGGTTTTCAGGCGTATCGGAATTAGGCGCCAGAGCGGTTGTTACCCCGGCGCCGTCTCCTTCTTCTTCGAGCGGGATCGACCCTCTCCCGATCCCGCTCTGCGGTCTCCTTTTGAAGCATGACGCTCTCACAGAAGGAGACCACTGCATTCCAGTTTTCGTGCTCTGCCAACATAGCCGACACTACTGCTGGCAGAGAATAGCTCCACCTATCTCATGTTTTTCCGACATCCTCCCTCACGTGTATGTATTTGTAGTCCTCCTCTGTCAGTCTCATATTTATTTTCATGATAATGGCCTGCGTTTTGAGTCAATATGGCTTCCTTCCGTGGGTGTCGTAAAAGTCGACCAAGGGATTGGCCGGAGGATGCGCAGCAGTGTCCTTCGAGTACATTAATAACTCAACTGTGATCGCCAACCCGTCTGCCAAGCGTGGCGATTATGGCAAAACCCCCCAATGAGCCCACAACACACCTATATCGATCGTTGTGGTGATCTTTGGGGGAGGCCTGTGTCCACTGTCCGCTCTTGACCTCGATCTCGAGTTGTTTACGAGACGTAGCGGCGCCATCCGTATTCAGTGCTAAACTACACTTCCTCTATTTATTTACATAAAGCTGTACGCGTTGGTTGTTTACTAGCCCCCCACCGGCTTTGCGTAGGTACCTACATGTATCAAGCATCGGCCAAACCTGGGGTGCAATTCTCTAAGCTCAAACATCCATACATCCTTGAATACGGAATTTAAATAACGCTGATAACCCAATTTGGTATTCGCTAAGACTGGTCCTCATGGCTCACCGTCTGCAACGTGACCTTGAATAGCTTCAATCATGTCCTATCGATTACAAAATTGGATTTACACTGTTTTTTCAATTCGTTATTCAAGGATGTATAGATGTTTGAGCTTAGAGAATTGCTGGATTTTAGTCCTTTAAAGCCTTCTGGGTTCGCGTAGATGCAGTGTTGCCAACCCTGGCGTACAGTAACTGCATATAACCGTAAGAAAAACTATAGAAAACTAAATGATTTAAAATAAACTTCAATATACAGATTTAATTTATAAGTTTAGAATAGATGTGTACGGTCTTGCAAAAGGGGAGTTTTACTTTATCAAATTTAAACAAAGGCACTACTGACTTCTTGCAATAAAAATGTAAACAAATAACGATAATTTACAGTTTTTTACAAGTCTTGTCAATCCGCTAGACCTGTTTTCCAGTCTTGTAAAAACCTGTAGATATACAGCTAAAACTGTAGGGTTGGCAACACAGCGTAGAGGTGCGTAGCGTCATAAAATATCATGGCGGTAGCATTCGCAGTGCGACTGATGCTCCTGAGGGCTGATTACGTATGTCGCAGAGGGTTTGCGACAGGCGTAAATCGCGCAGACACCGCATACAAACGTCATTTTACTATTACATGTTTGCCGATAGCGATTAAACAGGCTAAGATCTCTGACGCACACTCTCGGACGATCAATGAACTAAAATTTGCATCCTTGCCTTTAAATTTTCGGCCATTTGCCACCGGTGGATCCTTGGCTGCGCGATAGCTGCTGTCGCTTTTTTTTAGCTAATCAGGGTGCCCTTCGCAGTCGCTTTGGTTGCGCAGGTTTGGCCGAAGCTTGATTTTGTACTCGAAGTACCTGCATGTACTCGAACGACGCTGCTCCCCATCCTCCGACTAAACTTTTAGTCGGCCTTTACGACATCCACGGGTTGAGATGGGGCGGTGCTCTTAGCCGGCACCATACTGTATATATAAATCGGTACTTAATCTTGAGTACAGAGGAAATTCGTTTATTTTTTTCTCAAAAATCTCTAACACTACTACACCGAATAAATGTGATAGATTGTATGTTTGTTTCTCAATAACCACGGTCAAACGGCTGAACGAACTGAAGTAGATTATATTTATTGGGTTTAAATTTGTTAACGGCTGAACGGAGGTAGATTATACAGGGTGTCCAGTAAATAGCACGACATACTGCAGGGGATGAGAGCTTGGGTCAATACCTACCAATAAAACACAATATATGTTCAGCAAAATCTTACGAATTTTCAGTAGTACAAAATGTTCCGAAATATCGAAAAATCTCTAGAGATAATGTCCTCGCTGTGACTTGTTGTGACTGCCTCCCACGGCTACGGTAACCGCATGGTAGGCAGGATGCCTGTTTGCCACCTCCGTAGAAATAAAAAAATTTGTTGCATACGCTATGTGTTTACTGCGGGGAAATCCTCATGGACTTCCTCCGCCTTGGGAATGGCGGAGGAAGTTTTGCCATCATCATCATCATTTGTATTAATCATTTTGTTTTAATTGGAACCGTACAATTTAAATTCAGACGTTCCATAAATGCCAGGAATTGATTTATTTGACATAAAATCTTTGAATTTGACTTGACTTGGAAAAATAACTTGTGTCTCGAGGTGACAGGCGCAGTGTCATGCCACGCAGGACTAGTCCTGGGTAGCAGTACAATTGTTACGGACAGGACTAACCCTTACTACTGGGTTACCGGGACGTCCGGATTAAGAATATAGCACCACTCCATCTCATCCCGTGGATGTCGTAAAAGGCGACTAAGGGATTCTAAACCAGAGGGATGGGCAGCAGCGTCCCGTCTGCGAAACGGTAACCATACTGCGCTCACCAACCCGCCTGCCAAGCGGGGTGAGTATTGTCAAATTCTCCCCAAAATGATGATACAGTTGTGAAAATCTATGGGGGAGGCCTTGTTCAGCAGTGGACGTATAAATGGCCGATATAATGATGATGATATGACCACTCTTAAGGACCACTGCAGTGCCAGATATTTGCTACCAAGTAGTAGTATTTTTAGTGAATTCCAGTAATTTTATTAGCTACCTAGGGTACCCTTCTAGCCGAAATACAGTAGGACGAAAATCTGGCACTGGTGTGGTACACACCTAGCCGGACTCTTGCAATAGATAAGATAAAGATAAAAATATTTTGATTAATGTAAAACCATATACAGGCACTTATGAATAGTCACGACTTTAGTTGCCGCGTTCCATGATGATTTCCTATGGAGAAGAACGGGCAAGAAACTCCATGGTTACATGTATTTTTTTTTGTAAATTTATAAGGTTTCTTCCACCAATAAAAAAACTTCCTGGATATCTCCTCTTAGCTCTCTGACGTCCAACAATAGCCGAGCTCTTAATCGAGAGCTCATACAGCATAGCATCGTAGTAATCACGAAATGCGGTCAACGAGTAACGGTTAATCTTGTGAAATGTTTTCAAACAATCGGTTTTGGGACAAGTTATAAATAGAAGTAGCACTGACTTAGTCGTACTTGGATATTGGAGAAGTGTAGACGACATTTTGTAGCGTTCCATTTCCATTTTTCACAACTAAGGGGTAAGTTTTATTCTGCCTGATGTCACTGAATATCCTGGTGAAGGTAGCTGGGAAATTTGTAACCGGTCGTTGTGGAAATATATAGGGGAGGCGTCAGGTACAGCAGTGGATACTTCAGCTGATATGACTGCCATCAGACCTTTGCAAACACAATTACTGAGGGAGACCGATATGCTAAGGTTAGACCAATTGTCGGACTTTGTGCTTTTGATTGCAGCTTAACGCGCTCTCCGTGTAAAGAATGCTCAAACATTGTAAGAATAGCCGCCGCTAGCGTGTCTGAACCTCGCAGAGCAATCGATCTGCCCCATAGACCTCCACGAGCCCCTGATTAAAGAACACCCCTAAAGGTTTTTGTTCTAACCTATCTCTTGTCTGTTTCAGCTCAACGATCTCATGAACGAGCTATTCGAAACGGTGACAGCTGTGTGCAATATGGACGATAATAAGCCCAGCAGTTTTCCTACAGAACACTCAGATGGCAGCACTAGCGAAGGTAAGAATTCTATACCTTTTTTTTTATTGGTGTTCAGTGGAAATTCTACATGGAACTTCCTTCGCCCCGGGGAAGGGCGAAGGGGTGTGCCGGACTCCTACCGGCTAAAACCACTGGAGCGGTCATCTTCGGCACTGAAGGGGGGGCTCCAGGTCCTCGTAAGATCACACTAGAGTCGCCCATTGGTGCCACTCCTTTAACACATCACGGAGGGGATGACTGTAAAGCGGTCAACCCCTCTAGCGGAGTGAAGGCGACTGTAAAAAAGTCGCCCTCCACAGGCACTTCTCGGGGAGGATTATATAGGATCCCCCCCGAACCACGCTATGAAGAATTCTACACCTACTTGTAACTCTGTAATATCGATAAAGGACCGAAATTACCAAAAATCAACATAATCTGAACTTTATTTCTTGTTCATTTCAGAATCAGTGAAGCTCACAAGAAGTCTAACAGAGAAACGTAAAAATTACGTTAGAAGAGTCTCAACTAGGGTCGCTTATTTAGACCCCAAAAATATAAAACGATTCAGACATCAGACCTCCATTTGTTCCTACAAATCTGAGGTCGTCGAAAACCCATATTCCACCTTTAGGTCCTGGAAAAGCTTCAGAACTTCTCAAGGAAATATAACAAAAATGGACACCGATTCCAAATTCAATCTGACCGATTCTCGCGGCAATATCTTGTCTATGAAAGATATGCTGGACGCAAGTTCTGATAGCATAGACAATATGAGCATAGATGAGAAGGCTGGCTGCATAGATTTGCCGTTCGAGCCGAGAGAGAGGGGTCTTTTTAATTTGTGTTTATTGGTCGGTTTGAATCATATGACGGGGCAGGCTTATGTAAAAAGTGTTTTTCCTAGTCAAGTAAGTTCATTTTATTGTAATTATTTTTACTAAATATTATCATCTCATGTCGTCCTCCCGTTGGATGTCGTAAAAGGCGACTAAGGGACTCTAAACCAGAGGGATGGGCAGCAGTGTCGGGATTCTGTGGAACAGTAACCATATTGCGCTCAACAACCCGCCTGCCAAGCGTAATGAGTGTTGGCAAATACCCCCCAAAATGACGACACAATTGTAGAAATCTTTGGGGGCAGCCTTTCAACAATGGACGTATAAATGGCTGATATGACGATGATGATTGTCATGAAGTCCTGGACCTCAGTACATCTTATGAGTTACTTCTTTATCTTTAATCATACCTTAAAATTTCCAGGTACAAGTGCCCCCTCACATTGAGAACCTGGTGTTCCCGGAGACGATGTCTGGGTCCCCTCGAAGCGAGTGGTCTGTGGACGCGCGCAGTCTCCAGTGTTACTCGCTTGTACTCACCGATGAGAGAGGCGAGAGAGCTTATGGGTGCGTACTAATTGAAAAATCACTAACTGAATGCAACTGTCATGCATCTTCGGCAGGTTACAAAAATCGGCCTTCTTCGCCCGTCGACTTTCTATAAACTGGCTTTGTGTTTAAGACCAACAAATCTACAAATTTACTTTACTAAAAAAGACCATCTTTGGACCTTGCGGAACGCCATTGATATTATCAATTTGATAACTGTAATACCTTAAAATATATTTCCATGCACCATGATCCTCTTAAAACTAATGTTTGAATATGAGTCGGAAGGTCTAAAACCTCGCACCTGATTCCAAAGTGGTGTATTTTCCTGACAAGACTGGCATGGGGAATGCAGTCGGAAGCCTATGATAAGTCACGAAAAATTTCAACTATCGTGAGATGTCGGTGTTCTTCGTCCTTCAATCTTTCAGTATTACAAAGGTTTCATACCACCGGAGTAATTTTAATTTCAATGTCTTTTTCGCGTACTTAAGACTTGAAATACCTATCAATCTTTTGGATATCAACAAACAACAGGCTTTTGGTTTTCTATTAGCGTTACATTGTTTCTAGATTTATTTTTCAAGTTCTTTATTATTTTATTACAGTTATTGCCGTCGTGTGCTGCCAGAGGGCGCTACAACGTGTCTTCCTCTCTGCTACTGTCTTATAGGACGGTATAGAGCCCCGGGTTTCTATTATAAGGTATGTAAATTTACCATCAGCACACATTAATTTTGATTTATTTACTTCTATAAACCGTAACTAATTATTACACAAGTATACTGTTGATTGATGAGGTCTTTTATTTGAAGCTTTTCAAGGTTTGACGTCCTCTGTTTAACATTGGTTTCCAAAACTATCGCTATAAGAACTGCGAACCTTCTGAATCATAATCGGATATAGAAGGATGCTTTAAAAACCCACCAGTTATAAATACAACATTTAAACTACTGCTTTCCTTTTTCAAATAAAAACTACTTAATAACCATACCACCCTTTCCAGGTCTTAGAAGAAATCGAATCTCACCACGGTAGCTCAGACGTAGAAATACATTCCTTACTCCAACAACTCTTCGAAACAGATTTCCCAAACCCTGGTGAGGAAATAACCATACACTACTCCAAAAACCACGACTACGATGTGCCGGCCGATGATTATGATGTGCCAATTGGTGATTATAATATATCGCCCAAGAGTAAGACCTTGCCTGATATGAGACGAGATGAGAGGATTTCGGTCGGAAATGAAGTTGGATTACCAAATTATTACGATTTGGAAAATAATAATGGGATCAAAGGTGTTATGGTTAACTTAGAAATGCCTAGGTAAGTTAAAAAAAAAAAAATCTTTTTCTTTATAAGCAATTTTAAATATTTTTTCTGGTTAGTGGGTCCATTCGTCCGGCTGACTGTCTACCTTTCCACTCTGTCCAAGCTGCACACGGATGTTGTGGACCAACGGCTGTGCACTGTTCCCTCACCCCCTCGTTATGAAGCTACACCTGCGTAGCTACGTTGCATGGGCTGCACGTCCGCGTACGCATCTGTCGATGACGTCATCGGACCATGTAACATCATTTCGGCCGAATGAAGTCCACTGCTAGACACAGGCCTCCCCCAAAGATCACCACAACCACCGATATGGATGTGCTGTGGGCTCATTGGGGGGTTTTGCCATAATCGCCACGTTTGGCAGACGGGTTGGCGATCGCAGTTGAGTTGTTAATGTACTCGAAGGACGCTGCTGCCCATCCGCCGGCTAATCCCTTAGTCGACTTTAACGACACCCACGGGAGGAGATGGGGTGGTGGCATTCTGAGCCGGCACCACACCATGTATCTGTGCACCGCAATTGGATATAACACAATGGCTAAAGTGATAGACTGCTTATCAAGAGGTTATGAGTTCGAACCCCATCCATTGTATTATCGCCCACTCAAGCATATGTGTGCTGTGGTGTGTTTTCGGTACCTAAATTGCAAAGCGGTTGAATAAAGGTATATATTCTGTACCGGTGTGATAGCGGTGGTTTGAACCGGTATTGTCTTAAAAACTCCCCGAGAGGGAGGTGGAGGTGACCTTTTTACAGTAGCCTTCCCTTCACTGGAGGGTGTGACCGCTTTACAGTCTTCCCCTCCGAGATGTGCCTAAAGGCGTGGCACCAATGGGCGGCTATCTAGTGTGATCATACGAGGACTTGGAGCCCCTCTTTGGTGCCGAAGATGACCGGTCCAGTGATTTTAGCCGGTAGGAGTCCGGCATGCCCCTTCGCCTTTCCCCGGGCGGAGGAAGTTCATGATGAATTTCCACTAAAAAAGGATGTATATTGGAAAAAAAATATCAAATCCAATACCTACCTCCACTAACCTTAATGTCAGTACATAATAACCATATCACCACACAAAATCTTGTTACAACTGTACATCACCATTTTACAGGATGAAAATAATAAAGCGGCCGATTGAACCTCGGGTAGATGAAGACAATCTGTCTGTTCTGCTGGACTTGCTCGGCGCTGGGCTGGTGATTAAAGTGTTTGGATCGCTACTGCTCGAGCGGAAGGTCATCATCATCGGTGATAAGTTAAGGTTTGTGTCATATCTATATTTATGTATGTATATAGGGAAAGACCACTGCTGGACAAAGACCTGCAAACAGAAAGCAGCAATCCCCGGAATCCCTACGCTGGATTGGTCACTACTGTCTCGTTAGGCCAAACTGTAATATTAATTGCTGTACCAACCCAACATATACAATTATAAACTAGGTACCCAAACAGTGAACACAAATCACCGCATGAAACATTAATCACCAATCGACACTAACACCGAAATCTGTTCTCCATATCACCCGCAGACCCATACAAAAAATTACCACGCAAGAAATAACAACTTTAAAGAATCACCATTTCACCCACAGATCGGTGTCGTCCTGCGTGGAAGCTCTACAGGGTTCCCTGTATCCGTTCGTGTGGCAACAGCCTTTAATCTCCTCTATACCTTCGGAGATACAAACAGAGGTTTTAGAGGCGCCTCTCCCTATATTAGCAGGGATGCTGCATACGCCTGTTGATGGAGATATGAGCGGAGTTGTTTTTGAAGAGGTAAGACAATATGCTTTTAATTTTCTTCGGTATTTTTCTCTGATCGTGGTGGTCCAGATGTTTCACAGATTCACTCCTGGACTCGTAATACCTACACCTAGTCGCCTTAATTACTTATAATACCGACCAAGCTGTCCCCAAAACAATAGCTTGTTATCCCCAGCAACGCCCTAAGCCGAGGTCCACGGTAGGGGGCGCCCTTAGCGAAAGTTGCTTAGTTTTTAATATTAATTCTAAGCCTGGCTGGAGGGTAAATAAGTTAGTTAGTTACCTTGTGCATTTAATATAGATTAAAATAGTGTTTACACTATATAATTCAAATGAATATTTTAGGAGATATTATGGATTGCCGTGTGGTGCCGGCTCAGAACACCACCACTCCATCTCCTCCCGTGGGTGTCGTAAAAGTTGACTAAGAGATTAGCCGGAAGATGGGCAGCAGCGTCCTTCGAGTACATTAACAACTCAACTGCGATCGCCCGCCCGTTATGGCAAAACCAATGAGCCCACAACACACCCATATCGGCCGTTGTGGTGATCTTTGGGGGAGGCCTGTGTCCAGCAGTGGACTTCATTCGGCCGAAATGATGATGATGATGATGAATTAAGAATTATGTGCAATCAAAAAATCGCTCGTAGCGAAACGGGCGGTCGGTATAAAATAAATATACTCAATACTTTCTTGCTATGCCCACTTCTCATGTTCTTTAATAGTAAGTGACTAAGTGCACCCGTGCGAAGTCGGGGCGAGTCGCTTCATCATCATCATATCAGCCATAAGATCTCCATTAATGAACAAAGGCCTGCCCCATAGATTTCAACAGCTGTGTCATCATTTTAGGGGGAATTTGCTAGTACTCACTACGCTTGGCAGGCGGGTTGGTGAGCGCAGTATGGCTAAGTTCCAAAGAAGTGACGCTGCTGCCCAGCCCTCTGGATTAGAACCCTAGGTCGCCTTTTATGACATCCACGGGAGGAGATGGAGTGGTGCTATATTGTGTGGCGCTTGTAATAATAATAATATTTACAATCTCTTTCCAGGGCATGCTTATCGACCTCACCCATCCATCAAAGGTCCTATTCTACCAAGGGGATGAATCAACCATCCTCCCCACCCCCTGCTACAAAGCACTGAAAACAGCGCTCCAAATGGAAACGAGCAAAAACAAAGACAGATCTGAAGACACCAAAACGAGAAATGTGATGATATCCGAGACCTTCTTAAGATTCTTCGTGGACATCTTAGGGGATTTCTGGAGGTTCTTCTCGGTTGGGGAAATGAAAGATGGTGATTTGGGCAGGGGAGGTGTTATTTTTGATGTGAGTATATTTTTGTGTTCTATTTTATCACCATATCAAGCAAAGGACGTCCACTGCTGAAAAAGACCCCATAGATTTCAATCATTGTGTCGTCATTTTAGGGGAATTTGCCAGTACTCCACACGCTTTGCAGGCGGGTTAGTGAGCGCAGAATGGATGCTGTTTCACGCTACTGCCCATCCCTCTGGTAGAGTCCCTTAGTCACCTTTCATCATCACACCCATGGAAGGAGATGCAGTGGTGCTTATTAATCTGGACCATTGATGATTTGATATGATTACCTGTTTCGAACGAACGTCTCAAGACGAAAGTCTTTAACCAGTGATGACATATGGAACAGAGACGTGGTCACTCACAATGGGCCTCATAAGAAAGCTCAAGGTCACTCAGCGAGCTATGGAGAGAGCTATGCTTGGTATTTCTCTACGAGATCGAATCAGAAATGAGGAGATCCGTAGAAGACCTAAGTTGTCGACATAGCTGAAAGGATTAGTAAACTGAAGTGGCAATGGGCGGGGCACAGAGCTCGTAGAACTGATGACCGTTGGAGAAAAAGGTTCTCGAATGAAGACCGCGCACTGGAACACGCAGCATGGGACGACCTCCAACGAGGTGGACAGACGACCTGGTGAAGGTCGCTGGGAGTCGTTGGATGAGGGCGCCATGTGACCGCTCGCTGTGGAAATCTAAAAGGGAGGCCTTTGTTCAGCAGTGGACGTCCTGTGATTGTAAACCATGATCATCATTTCAGCCGGAAAGAAGCTCACAATAACTTTAACTAATATTATAATATCGGTATTACGTTTTTTACAAATCCATTTTTCTCCATTACAGAAAGAATCCTTCGTCAAGAGCGCCTCATCGAAACAAAACCAGTACTTCCTAGAGTGGTTCACAGAAACGGCCATGTTCACCCACTTCATACAAAACATGGCCGCCGGCTATCACCACCACCTATCACCAGAATCACAACCATCACCGCCCGACCTAGTAGACACTCCCCTTCCGAATTTCTATGAACTTTTCGAGGAAAGAGTGAAAAGTAGAACTAAGACTGCTAATAAAAATGTAGATAATTCTAAAAGTAATTATAGGAATGCTGTTAATAAAAAAGTTAGGTTTTTAAAGAGTAAATTAAGAGATCTCGTCGCATAGTCAATTTGACGACGTGTGGACCGGTTCATGACTGTAAATCGCCCCGTATGGGCTGCAGGATGATGGCAGACGTCAATATGATGGAGAACCCCAGTGTTATTGCAGTCAGTTTGACGTTAGAAGCCAGTGCGAGTAGACGTCAGAGTTCTCACATGTGTCAGACTGACAGCAAATGTCAGATTGACAGCAAATGTCAGATTGACAGCAGACGTCAGGTTGACCCTAAACGTCAAATTGGTAGTGGCAAATTGTAGTTTCGCGTCGGGATGTGCCGATTGCCCAGTTTAGAGCATTTGCAAATAACTGTGCAGACTTTTGAAAGCATCATATATGTGTTAAAATCTTTGTGCATATGCGAGTGACTAGAGTAACATTAGTCTCAAGTTGACGTGTAAGGTTAACTGTAGCGTACGAAACGAAGTTGCTCTGAACGCAGTTCAATTAGACTGGTCATTAGAATTACGGTGATAGTGTCGTGTTCCCTGAATAGTGAAGGACGGGAATATCATTGTGCCTTATCTATGAGTCTACTTGCAGCAAGATGTGAGCTTGCAGGTGCGTGAGTAGGTACCAAAAGTTATACCAAGGTTGGATCCAGGGGGGGCTCAGGGGGCCACCCTAAAACTGTGGGATGCAGTTGACCTTAGTAGCAACAATTATCTCTGAAAACTTAACGAGACTCGAGGCCCTTTCGCTTATATTCATATTCGTATGAGTAGTATTCATTACATCACTTGTGGGAAATCGCGCACAAACCAGTTTCGAATGTAGAGCTTGGAGATAGAATAGTTTACTTATACGAGTTTATTGAGGTGTTTTGCAACTTAAGTGCCTTAATGACTGTTTGTACCCCAGTGATGTATTTATTTGTATTTGTACCCTGTTTTAATATAAATAGGGTGCATTTGGGGTGTTGGATCAATTTCTCTATAATTGTGTCATATGTCTTAGTTTTATAATTGGCATATAAATAATTTCCAACAATTGTTTGAATGTAACATTAATTTTAGTACCGAAGTAACATTCGGAATTTGTTGATAACTTCGATATTAATTAGTTATATTAGTTCTTATTATAACTCGTACACATCAAGTAGTGATGCAAGAGACTTCTGCTTCCGCAACTGTGGAAGTTCCGCGCGCTTTTTCACATCCGTTTCTGCTTCTGTATCCGCAAATTTTATAACTGATATTTTGATCTGAAGTTAATGTATTTTCGCGGTGGATGTGGTGCGTGCGTAGGTCTTATATATGAAGACCACCGGCGCAGATTGTTAGGTGAAAAAGCATTCAAGTTATTTTTCTACTTAAAATAACTACTACTACTTAATTTTGAATATAAATTTAGTAATAAAAAAGTAAAATTCGTAGATGTATAATTTCATAGAATATAGATTTCCGTTTCCGCATCCGTTTCTGCAAAAATTTACTTTTGATGTTTGTTTCCGTTTCTGCTTCCGTTGTATCACTAATATCATGCTATATATGACCAGTTTACGCAAGATTAGCTTATGCTGGAAACATATAGCTTGATATATAGCCGTACCATGCGGTCAATTTGGGCAAAAATATTTAAAAAGATTTGTCATTCGAACTGGTATGACACAATATATAATATGTTTTTAGTCCTTTATTTTATCCAGTGAAAAGTAACTATCATATCATATGATTCTTGGTGTTATAATTTCATGATGTAGGAGACTGTTGGTACTTTTTACCGGGTAATAAGTGTCAAAGTGTAATCTTCGTTTTTTTTAAACAACTTAGTGACAAGTCTTTCGCCTTATGGTAAGTGACACGCCTGCCCATAACAATTACCTGGCAATACCTGACACTGCTATATGTAGTACCTACCTAGCTGGCCTCTTGCAATAAGAGACCTACCACCAAGGGCGGATCAGGGAGGGCAGGGGACCAGACCAACCCAAAGTATGGGATATAGTTGACCCCAGACCTTGAAATTCTTGACATGAGACACCGAGGCCCAACCAGATCAAAATTCTGGATCCGAATCCATGACAAGAGACACCGAGGGCCACCCCCCCATTAAAATCCTAGATCCGCCTTTGCCTACCACCAGTATAATATGTCTAGTATTGTATACATATGTCTGAGATACAAGACTAGAAAAAAATGCTACTGAAATTATTATATGATTATACCCTTTCCAAATCGTTTTAGTATCTTAGTGCATAGATATTTAGATCTGTAATCTCATATACTATTGTTTTCTATACACTATTTTGTACATATAATTCTTAATTTTGTATACGTGTATATATCTTAGAAGCAATATCCGTTGTCTTAAGTTACTTGCGTGTATGTGTAGTCATATAGTCAAATCAGGGATTAAGCGAATTCCCTAGTGTTTTAGCTGAAATAAGGCCGATATCAGGACGAATATATTATATGTGAGTTATTCTGAGCTTATTGTAGATAATGGGAATGTTTTGTATTATGTCACAGCATTAAAAATAACATAGCTATAATGTTTGCCGGTTGCTAAACTAAATATTACTAGGAATTTTGTAATATTCTGGCTTTTCACCCGGAGAACTATAAACTAATCACTTAGGGATTGTAATCAGGAATGTGTGCTTAGCCCCAGTTGTCGGTACCAGGATTTCCCGGTAAGCCCCAGTAGTCCGGTACCATGATTGAAAATATTGTGCTTAGCCCCAGTTGTCGGTACCAAAATTTCCCGGTAAGCCCCAGTTGTCGGTACCAGAATTTCCCGGTAAGCCCCACTAGTCCGGTACCATGATTGAAAATATTATGCTTAGCCCCAGTTGACGGTACCAGGCTTTCCCGGTAAGCCCCAGTAGTCCGGTACCATGATTGAAAATATTGTGGTTAGCCCCAGTTGTCGGTACCAGGATTTCCCGGTAAGCCCCAGTAATCCGGTACCAGGATTGAAAATAAAAATGTTGCTGTTGATAATTCATTGTTTCTACTACATGATTATGCGGCCGTAATTATTCTTATATAAAGGAATTGTTAATTATTTATAACGATTCTGTAGGGATACAAGGAAAAAACGCAGCATAAGGAATCTTCGTTTTTTTTTGTACCGAGTGGTATCCTCATGTCCTTCCGCGATACCCGTACTCCATCAAAGACCCATGAGTTCTGAAGATAAAGATAAAATATTTTTATATTTTTTTATTCATGTAAAACCATTTATGAATATTAGGCTTTAGTTGCCTCGTTCCATGTTGTAGATTTCCTATTTTATTCCTAGTTCGCGAATCAACCCAGTGATTTTCGAGGTCGAAGCGGTGGCTGAAGTCACATTCAGTGCTGTTCAACTAAAGGGCCAAGGACTTTTTTTAATAAACATAAAAAAGTACCAACAGTAGAAAAAGATAAAAAGACAACAAAACACCTTTATCAGGTAAAAATTGCTGAGTATCGAAAGTACCGAAATCCAGTTATGTCCGGTACTGCTTTCAGAGATAGTACCGGAAATTCATACTCTTTGAACTTCTGGATTCTGTAACCCTAAATGTTGACCAGTAAATCTGCTGTGACATCTCGTGTTAGCTACGGAGATTGAATGACCAAATCATTCACCGTGTGTTATAGAACTGTTAATATGGGATTTGATTTGGCTTCCAGAAAAGTAGTCTATGAAAATCTTGGTTTTTAGTTTAAATCAATTCGCCGTGTGGTGCCGGCTCAGAATGCCACCACCCCATCTCCTCCCGTGGGTGTCGTAAAAGTCGACTAAGGGGTTGGCCGGAGGATGGGCAGCAGCGTCCTTCGAGTGCATTGGCGACTCAACTACGATCGCCAACGCGCCTGCCAAGCGTGGCGATTATGGCAAAACCCCCTAATGAGCCCACAACGCACCCATATCGGTCATTGTGGTGGAGGGTTTGGGGGAGGCCTGTGTCCAGCAGTGGACTTCATTCGGCCGAAATAAAATCGAATTAAATTTTTGATTTTGACTCTCCCTATTGACGAGACTAACAAATTGTTCGCCTGGTGGTAAGCATCACGCCTGCCCATAACAATTGTACTGCTACCCAGGACTAGTCCTGCATGGTACCACATGCTCGTCTCCTCGAGGACCATTATGTTCATTTGTGATTCACAGATACTGTGAACAGATTTATGTATTGATCGGAGACATCAACAATAGTAGAAACCGGCATTCTCTAACGAGAACACTCGCCGTCTATCATGTCAGCCACAGGACATCCACTGCTGAAAAAGGCCTCCCCTTAGATCTCCACAACGAGCGGTCACATGCCGCTCTCGTCCAACGACTCCCAGCGACCTTCACCAGGTCGTCTGTCCACCTCGTTGGAGGTCGTCCCACGCTGCGTTTTCCGGTGCGCGGTCTCCATTCGAGAACCTTTGTGCCCCAGCGGCCATCAGTTCTACGAGCAATGTGCCCTGCCTATTGCCACTTCAGTTTACTAATCCTTTCAGTTACGTCGACAACTTTAGTTCTTCTACGGATCTCCTCATTTCTGATTCGATCTCGTAGAGAAATAGCAAACAGCTCTCTCGATAGCTCGCTGACCTTGAGCTTTCTTATGAGGCCCATTGTGAGTGACCACGTCTCTGTTCCATATGTCATCACTGTTTAAAGACTTTCGTCTTGAGGCATTGCGGTATTGTTGACGAAAAGACGTTGCGAAGTTTCCCAAACGCTGCCCAGCCGAGTAGGATTCGACGATTGACCTCTTTCTCGAAGTTGGACCTATCTAACTGGACAGTTTGTCCCAGGTAGACATACTTGTCAACAACTTCGAGAACAGAGCTCCCGCTGTCTATGCCGACTGTAGAAAGACACGTCAAAAACACAAGTAAAATGTTTGATGTAGTTTGTTCCGTTTGTAATATACAAAAGTTATAAGTGAATGCGAAAAACTTCCATTATGTTATTGTATAAGAAAATCCCAGCGTATACCTTGTAAATAATAATACGAATAGAATAGAAAATAAAACTTAAGTTTACTGTAAGATTTTAAGATTAAGAACAAGCCAATTCATTGTATTTGTAGTGATACAAAATCTCATTTATTTATTTAAGTTTGTATCAACATAAAATCTCATTTATATTTGCATCCCAGTCTCTCTTGCACACTGCCATGTTATATTTGTTTACATAAAATCTGTATTTTGTATTAACATTCCTTTTAACTTGATTTGTTGGTAATCGAAATGAAATGTCTCGAGTTATTTTATCGTTTATATTTTGTTAATAACGTATGAAGTTGTTATTATAAACAAAATTGTTCCAGTGGCTTTTTAAGTAATTATAACACTTTCTCTGGAAGTGTTAGTTTATTTGTTATGAATACAATTTTGAACTTAAAAATGGCTTTAAATTTATTGTACCCATATCTAGTTTACACGTCAAATATCAAACTTATATTTTTACTAACCGTAAATGAAAAATATACTAGTAAATTCCTGCATACTTGTAGTGTGGTATAATAATATTCCTGCATACTTGTAGTGTGGTATAATAATATTCCTGCATACTTGTAGTGTGGTATAATAATATTCCTCCATACTTGTAGTGTGGTATAATAATATTCCTGCATACTTGTAGTGTAGTGTAATAATATTCTTGCATACTTGTAGTGTGGGACAATAATATTCCTCCATACTTGTAGTGTGGTATAATAATATTCCTCCATACTTGTAGTGTGGTATAATAATATTCCTGCATACTTGTAGTGTAGTGTAATAATATTCTTGCATACTTGTAGTGTGGGACAATAATATTCCTCCATACTTGTAGTGTGGTATAATAATATTCCTCCATACTTGTAGTGTGGTATAATAATATTCCTGCATACTTGTAGTGTAGTGTAATAATATTCTTGCATACTTGTAGTGTGGGACAATAATATTCTGCCATACCTGCAGTGTTAGTGGTAAAACTGATTATAAAATAAAATATTTATACTTTATATGTATTTTTAATCATAAATTAACTAAATTTCATTCGGTTGCGATATTTTCTATTATTTGTCGGTGTGGTGTCCGGATTAAGAATATAGCACGACTCCATCTCCTCCCATGGATGTCGTAAAAGGCGACTAGGGGATTCTAAACCAGAAGGATGGGCAGCAGCGTTCCTCCTGTAGAACAGTAACCATTCTGCGCTCACCAACCCGCCTGCCAAGCGTGGTGAGTACTGGCAAATTCTAGTACTACTACCTACTACTAGTATATTAAGCTGTAGACTAGAGTTGCAACGAATAGTCGTCAATTATTCGAGACATTATTACCCTATTCGGCCGAATGAAGTCCACTGCTGGACACGGGCAGCCTCCCCCAAATATCACCACAACGACCGGTCTGGGCGTGGTGTGCTCAAGGGGGGTTTTGCCATAATCGCCACGCTTGGCGGGCGGGTTGGTGATCGCAGTTGAGTTGTTAATGTACTCGAAGGACGCTGCTGCCCATCCTCCAGTTAATCCCATAGTCGCCTTTTACGACACCCACTGGATGAGAGGGGTTGGTTCTATTCGTAGCCGGTTCCATACGGCATTTCATACCACTGGGTAATTATTGGGCTTAAGAGACGGAATAACTAATTCGAGGTAACGAGCGCAGCGTACGCAGGACTAGACCTGTTTAGCATGACAATTGTTATGGGCAGGCGTGACGCTAACCATCAGGCGAAAGACTTGCTCGTTTCGTCACCATATTGTATAAAAAACTAATTATTCATTACCATCAATCACGAAAGTTAGAATAGAATTGAGTAGAAGTTATTGGTGTGATTTTGGTACAAAAGATCTTAATTCTAATGTAAACATTATACGATCCACAAAATCTGCCAGTTGGCTTACACTTAAAATAGACAAAATTATCGATGTCAAGATATCAAAAAGATGTTAAAAGATCAAGTCATAATCATTGTCATAATATACAGTGGCTGATACAGTCGACTGCTGCGCTCCGGGTCGTGGGTTCGATTCCCGCACGGAAGAATTATTTGTATGATCTGCAGGTTGTTGTTCCGGGTCTGGGTGTAATGTATGTGGAATTAATGTCTGTAAACGCACCCACGACACAGGAGAAATCCTAGTGTGGGGCAACGTATTAAAAAAAAAAAAAAAAACCTTGTAAGACATCATTCAACAATGAATTAATTGTATAATAAGCTTTGGCGATTAATAGGGTTCGTAAGTTGCTTTTAAATTCCATAATATTTAAGTCTTTTGTATAATTAGGCAGTTTGTTAAATAATTTAGGGGCCATGCAAAATACACTATTATGCATAAGTGCAGTTTTCCTCGGTGACCTCCAACCACCCCTTAAAGTCACCCCTGACCCATCAACACTCTGTACTAATCGTACACTTGTCTTCTTGGAATGAATTGACGCCGGCCGCTACAGCTCGTCCCTTGCTCGCTGTCACTCGAATGCCACGCCATGGTGGCAGTGTTGTCAGCCGAAATACTGGGTTGCTAACAGTCGGCCATCCTATCTAATGTGCTAACCATGGACTTCCCTGCAGACCAATTGTCCGCGATCGACAGTGAACGATTAGTAAGGTAACAAGCGTTAAACTGTAATAATCTTGTTTATAGATATGTATCAGTCTTAGAATGTTATTTGTGTCCAATAGCTATGATTTAAACCGATTATAAGCATCTGCCTATCATGAGTATAAGAAATTAGCGTTTGTTGTCTGTGATACTACCAGTTCCACGGGTAAAATCCAGTAGTACCATGGGAAGATTTTAATCCCATGTTACACTCTTGGGTCGAAATTAATGATCGATCTTATCCAAAATATTTCTGTCTGTGTTAAATGTAGTTGTAAAATAACAACGGAACGATTTCAAAATCTTTGATCTACAGATTTCGGATTAGATTGATTATTAATTTCAGCCGTTAGTCGCCATTTCATTTAACACAATTAAATTGATTCAACTAGTTGAACAGGAGTTTAAATATTTCCAACGTTAAGATGTAGTAAACTTCCTGGCCTTTTTTGACCATCGATAAACAAATTAATGCCACTAATACAAATATTAGGTATTTCTTTCTTTTTTTACACTAAAAATATTAACTTAGTCCTCCTTTTTTATTTTTTTATTGATCCGGTGGAAATACTTCATGTACTTCCTTCGCCCCGGGAAAGGGCGAAGGGGCATGCCGGACTCCTACCGGCTAAAACCACCGAAGTGGTCATCTTCGGCACCGCAGGGAGGCTCCAGGAACTCTAATAATCTCCATCTAGAACTTGGTAACTTGGTCTTAGGAATTAGAGTGAATGTACCTACACGTTAATGTACCTGTGGATTCTAACGCAAATTTTCAAGTGCGTTTCCAACTGTTATTTCTCCTGACACGTATAACTTCCATTAAAATGTGCCTTACATTGTCATCATTTATGATATAACGTTTTTGTCTTTTGTTTCTTTTTGCTCGAATTATAACGGCACGGTTGGTGCAGTGGCTGATACAGTCGGCTGCTGCGCTCCGGGTCGTGGGTTGGATCCCACACGGAACAAATATTTGTAAGATCTGCAGGTAGTTGTTCCGGGTCTGGGTGTAATGTATGTGGAATTAATGTCTGTAAACGCACCCACGACACAGGAGAAATCCTAGTGTGGGGCAACGTATTAAAAAAAAAAAAAAAACCTTGTAAGACATCATTCAACAATGAATTAATTGTATAATAAGCTTTGGCGATTAATAGGGTTCGTAAGTTGCTTTTAAATTCCATAATATTTAAGTCTTTTGTATAATTAGGCAGTTTGTTAAATAATTTAGGGGCCATGCAAAATACACTATTATGCATAAGTGCAGTTTTCGATTCACGTAGGCATATTTTATGTGTGTATCTTTGTCGAACCGGCCTAGTTCGATATTCGGAAGCTTTCTCAAAAAGTTCTATATTTTTCTTAACGAATAGTGCTATTTCAAATATGTAAATACATGGGAATGTTAGGATTTCTAATTGAATATAAAATGTCTTGCAACTGTCACTCGTTTTTAGGTGGCAAATGGACCATATGCACTTTTTTTGTGCCTTAAAAATCCTTTTCGTACGAATTGCCCCAAAATATTACACCATAGCGTAGTATTGAATCCACATAAATAAATAAGTTTGTGCAATAACAATATACCAATATTTATGTGATAAATAAAAGAAATAAAAAAATAAAAAAACTATTCCATGATAAGCATCCGCCCCTGGTCTCATGAGAAGGATGAGCGCTCTCCACATCAGGCAAAGTTGGTTATCATCAAAATAAAACTGCGCATCTAAAAATACTGGTCTATTTGAACTTGGTGCCCATGAGTTTGGCGCTGGGGGTCGGACAGCCGGCCAGGTCGACGCCATACTGTTTCATGTCAGCATACTTCAACTCTGCTAACTCCTCGTAGCCACACTTTGCTGCAAGGACCTGGGAGGCAATTGCTGTGAAGACTGTCGCTGTTGCTTCGAGGCCTAGGGCTTTACAAAGCGGCTCTCTGGAAGAGTAATTATATTTGTAAATAAATTGATCATTAAAATCCTAGAATGCTACCACATTATGACATACTTATTATTAACACATTAGGTTATTAGATATAAAAATATTGGGGCAAACGCCCCGGTGACCTCCAACCACCCCTTAAAGTCACCCCTGACCCATCAACACTCTGTACTAATCGTACACTTGTCTTCTTGGAATGAATTGACGCCGGCCGCTACAGCTCGTCCCTTGCTCGCTGTCACTCGAATGCCACGCCATGGTGGCAGTGTTGTCAGCCGAAATACTGGGTTGCTAACAGTCGGCCATCCTATCTAATGTGCTAACCATGGACTTCCCTGCAGACCAATTGTCCGCGATCGACAGTGAACGATTAGTAAGGTAACAAGCGTTAAACTGTAATAATCTTGTTTATAGATATGTATCAGTCTTAGAATGTTATTTGTGTCCAATAGCTATGATTTAAACCGATTATAAGCATCTGCCTATCATGAGTATAAGAAATTAGCGTTTGTTGTCTGTGATACTACCAGTTCCACGGGTAAAATCCAGTAGTACCATGGGAAGATTTTAATCCCATGTTACACTCTTGGGTCGAAATTAATGATCGATCTTATCCAAAATATTTCTGTCTGTGTTAAATGTAGTTGTAAAATAACAACGGAACGATTTCAAAATCTTTGATCTACAGATTTCGGATTAGATTGATTATTAATTTCAGCCGTTAGTCGCCATTTCATTTAACACAATTAAATTGATTCAACTAGTTGAACAGGAGTTTAAATATTTCCAACGTTAAGATGTAGTAAACTTCCTGGCCTTTTTTGACCATCGATAAACAAATTAATGCCACTAATACAAATATTAGGTATTTCTTTCTTTTTTTACACTAAAAATATTAACTTAGTCCTCCTTTTTTATTTTTTTATTGATCCGGTGGAAATACTTCATGTACTTCCTTCGCCCCGGGAAAGGGCGAAGGGGCATGCCGGACTCCTACCGGCTAAAACCACCGAAGTGGTCATCTTCGGCACCGCAGGGAGGCTCCAGGAACTCTAATAATCTCCATCTAGAACTTGGTAACTTGGTCTTAGGAATTAGAGTGAATGTACCTACACGTTAATGTACCTGTGGATTCTAACGCAAATTTTCAAGTGCGTTTCCAACTGTTATTTCTCCTGACACGTATAACTTCCATTAAAATGTGCCTTACATTGTCATCATTTATGATATAACGTTTTTGTCTTTTGTTTCTTTTTGCTCGAATTATAACGGCACGGTTGGTGCAGTGGCTGATACAGTCGGCTGCTGCGCTCCGGGTCGTGGGTTGGATCCCACACGGAACAAATATTTGTAAGATCTGCAGGTAGTTGTTCCGGGTCTGGGTGTATTGCATGTGGAATTCATGTCTGTAAACGCACCCACGACACAGGAGAAATCCTAGTGTGGCGCAAAGTTTAAAAAAAGTAACCTTAAATTGAAACGTTTTTCAACAAATTTAGCAGAGGCGACGTAATGTTGTTTTTATTGATGTGCTTATTTAACTGAGGTAGCCTTCTAACACATTGTTAGTGCGGTGCCTCAAATCATAAATATTGAACAGGCTTTGGATTAGATCGATTATAAATTTCGCCGTAACACACGGTGAAAAAAAAATTCCCGTAGTAATACTGGATCGCTTGGCAGCTCAACGGGTTTTTTTACCCGTGGTACCACGGGCAACAAACGGAAATTAGCTTAGGAACATCGATATTTTGCGATATTACTTATCAGGATTGATTGCATAAACGAGATTAGATAACAGAAACAACAACTTGAATAGTGAGCATTGACTGGCTTAAGATATATTCGATATTAAAATGCAGCCAATCAGGTGAATATTGATATGAGCCTTGCTACGATGAAACTTTACCGTCGCAGGAGCCGTAGGCCGAATTTGAAGTAATTTTACTTTAAAATATAGTGAATTCTATGATAGCTATTGTCTAATTTGAAAGTGCATAATGACTGATCTCTTATGTAATATATATTAATGTATTGGATGTAAATAAGGTGTGTAAAAAAATTCTATGATAAAATTCTAACGATTTATATAAGTAACTTATATAGTTATGATCGGTTTGAAAATGCTATCTTAAGTGATTATCTTGAATTCAATAAGTATATAAATGACATAAGATTGTAGAATCATGAAAGGATACCTGATAATCAGGTTAAAATGCTTCAGATACGGATAACATGTATAATTACATAATTGTAACCGTATAATTTAATCTTAGAAAATGATTGATAAATGATTAAATATCTTGAATTAGGTGATTATAGTGGGTATTATGTAATAAATAAAATATAGGTTTTAAGTTGTGTTTTATGTAAACAGAAGTGACTTTAATATAAAATTGTCAATTGATGTTCTAGCAACGTTTTATAGATATCATCGTCATTTCGGCCGATTGAAGTCCACTGCTGGACACAGGCTTCCCCCAAAGATCACCACAACGACCGATATGGGTGTTGTGGGCTCATTGTGCCATAATCGCCACGCTTGGCAGATCGCAGTTGAGTTGTCAATGTTCTCGAAGGACGCTACTGCCCATCCTCCGGCTAATCCCTTAGTCGACTTTTACGACACCCACGGGAGGAGATGGGGTGGTGGTATTCTGACACGATTTATAGATATGCTTGTATATAAATATACTTATGTAGTTTGATAATGTACATCTCGGGTGATGGCACACATTTTGACACCATGCATGTAATATATGCGACTCTTTATATAAATAAATGAGTTCGACGATAGAGCAAATTGGGGAAATAACATAATAAAAATCTCAATTTCATATGAAAGAACTGATTGACTTGATTACATTATTATCTACATTTAGGTACAATCATGGTCGTGATTCCGAATTCACTGTTTGAGTTTTGATCCTAGTAGATATACATACCTATAATACAGTTATATAAGTATAGACATATAATACAGTTTCATTGTTAGTACCTATTATAACTACTACCTACTAGAAATTAAATTATAAATTAATAAAAGTACCGGAACCGGCGGCTACCCGCGGGCTGATTAGCTAAAAACAGCAACAGCAGACGCGATAGCAGCTATCGCGCAGCCAAGGATCGCCAGTGTCAAAGCGTCAAAAAAAAATGGTATTACGTAAGGTATTCGCCCGCTGTCACTACTTGTGGAGGATGCATAGTTACTAGCGCCAGTAGCCACCAGTGGAACTAAAAAGAATGAACGTGTTTAGTTCATTGATTGTCCGATAGAGGCGCGTCAGAGATCTTCGCCTGTTTAGTCGCTATCGGCAACCTACTCCTACCGGCTAAAACCGCACGGTTTCCTCCCACTTACCTCTAGCGAAGAGTGAGGTGCACGCTTTGTCAGTATTAAACCGCTTCCCCGGCATTCCGATACGCCTGAAAACCCCTGCCGTTGCTATAAGATGGGGGACCTCTGGGTTCGCGGGTGCGTAGATTGAAGAATCTGCGTGCCCACACCAAGCGACCCAAGAGAAGACGGTAGCACGCATGTGGTCACGCGCTGCCGTGGGACGCTTTGGGGGATCCTTTACAATCCCCCGGGGGGATGACCGCTTTACAGTCACCCTCTCCGAGATGTGCCTATAGGCGTGGCACCAGTGGGCGGCTCTAGTGTGATCTTACGAGGACCTGGAGCCTCCCTTAGGTGCCGAAGATGACCGCTCCAGTGGTTTTAGCCGGTAGGAGTCCGGCATACCGCTTCACCCTTCCCCGGGGTGAAGAAAGTTCATGAATAATTTCCACTGGGCACCAATATTTTATTTATTTATTTAAATGTCACAGCATTATGCTGAGATAGGGGCCTTTTTTGGCCTCGTCCAGGTTGCCTCAATTTTATTATAAATTTTTTTTTTACTTTAAGTTATTTGTAACTTCCTGTGCGAGACCTTAATAAAACTTTTTTCTTTCTTTCTTTCAATAAAAAACAGGTATCGGCCCGTCTCTATGCGAACTGGTCGGCCGCACATACCCTCAGACAGGCGCGCAGAACACACGTGCCGCCGTCTCGGGCCTGTGTCTGTTCGGGCGACTGACTGCCCTTAGTTCGTCGCCCGCAGGCCGCTACTCATGGCGGCCAGATATCGTTCAGAGCCCGCGCCCGTTTTCTGGGACGGGGATCAGTGATGGTCTAACCCATGCTCGTTTGGAGGGCAATGATATAAAACCATACTCCGTCGATGGGTATATTTAGTACGTGACATTTGTCTGTGAATTGCACTCACAATATAGGAGAAAGGCTAAAGCGACGGATTCCTTAAAAGAGAATGTTTTACCATCTTACCTCGCAGCAAACAGCTTCGCCCCTATGTTCTGTCCTCTATGCTCAGGCAAAACTGTTAGTCCACTGGATGTCAGGTATCTATCTACGTTGTAATGTTGGAATACGTCAAGCATCTCTTCCGCGGTGATCAGGGTTTGGAGGAGCTTCTTCCAGGGCTCGCCTTGAACCTGGAAGAAGCGAAAGTAGTATATATGCAGTTCTCGTGGCCCATCAAAAAGCAGATGCAGGTAACATGGCGGAATTTTTAGTGGGTGCAAGCCCCACACAACCACACAGTTGCCCCAGACGCCGTGGCAGGCGATAGGAATTTTCTCCGCCAAAAAAAATAAAAAATAGGACTCGCCTTGAACCTAGAAGATTTAACTATGTATTTGTTTATTTATACACACATCATAATATACCTTTTTTTACATCTTTTTATTTGTCTCCAGTGGAAATTCGTCACGTACTTCCTCCTCCCCGGAGTAGGGTGAAGGGGCATGCCGTACCCCTACCGGCAAATTTTAGAAAACATGTCGCTATACTTATCCCCAGGACCAGTGCGGGATCGAATTGGCGAGCAATGGCTCAGAAAGCCAAGCGCTTAACCACTCCACCCATTGGCCTGAACATTCTTATCTATTTCGCAAACACATAGATCTAAAATCCAACACCCACCTTTTCCAAATCGTCCTCCTCATCATCTCTACTCTTCACGAGGACGATGTTGAACCCCACCAGCTCGTCCGGCTGGCCGTCCACCTCGGTGAAGCAAGCCAGGCTTATATTCTGGGATACGAAGCCTTCCCAATTAGCTCTAATTGTGGAGATGGACACTGGGTCTTTGGTTATTCCTGGAACAACAGAATTAAAGTTCGAAGTAGGTTCGGTTTTGTGTTCTAGAACTAGAAATATTCTCTTCTGGATCTTGGTAAAGATCTCTAGGCGTCCCTGCGATCTGGCTGATACAATTGACTGCTGCGCTCCGTGTCGCGGGTTCAATTTCCACACGGAACAAATATTTGTATGATCTGCAGGTAGTTGTTCCGGGTCTGGGTGTATTGTGTGTGTGAAAGTGTATGTAAACACACCCACCCAAAGAGAGATCTTGTCCGATTCGCACCTACACCACCATGGGCCTAGAACCAATGTTTTTGGACGTATAGTAACGTAAACCTATCGCTAATGTGAGAATTTTGAATTGAAGGTACTTGATTCGCAGATATTTTTTATTTAAACTGAACACTTTATTCATACCTATCATTATTTCGGCCGAATTAAGTCCACTGCTGGACACAGGCCTCCCCCAAATATCACCACGATAATCACGACCGATATGGGTGTGTTGTGGGCTCATTGGGGGGTTTTGCCATAATCGCCACGCTAGGCAGACGGGTTAGCGATCGCAGTTGAGTTGTTAATGTACTCCAAGGACGCTGCTGCCCATCCTCCGGCTAATCCCTTAGTCGACTTTTACGACACCCACGGAAGGAGATGGGTGGTGGTATTCTGAGCCGGCACCACACGGCAATATACTTTCCAGGAGGCAGGAAATACTGCATATTTCAGCGTTTACAGTGCATTGGCACCCAATCTGGATTTAGCTAATTTTGTGCGTTACGTGGTATCTATCAATGCTACTTACGCCCTATTGAACTATCCTCGACGATGTATATTTTATTTTATTAATTACTAGCTGGGAGCCGCAGTTTCACCCGCCCTTTAATTTAAAAGAAAGTGGATTATTTATATATAATTTAGAGTACTTCGGCGATCGAACCGTACGACGTTGCCGACTTATTTGTTAGTTTTTGTGAAATATTTTATTGAATATGTAAAGATTAATTAATCTAAACACCGTACAGCGTTGCCTTATACTTAACATTGGCGAAATTGTGGAAGATACTCTGCAGTAGCCATAATCTAAGAGAAGAAGAAGAAGAGTACTTCGGCATAGACACTTGACATAGAGTACCTATATTGGATATTGGATTTCATAGGTTTTATTTTCTTGCACGGAACACGAATATTTTTTTCTAAAATAAAAGTAGCTTAGTAATGCCTTATAACATCAGCTATTTTCCGGTCCGGTGAAAGTGCCGTAGAAATCGGTACAGCCGTTTCGGAGATAAGCGAGAACACACAGCCAGACAGACAAACAAAAAACAACACACACATACAAATAGCTTTTTTGCTGTAGGTACCGTATATAGTTTCATATGCGTTTAGTAAAAAGCTGTTATTTTGACATTACAAACAGACACTTCAATTGTATTGATTTGCATAGATAAATTTTCACTGTCATTTGTACGAATCCAAAATAAAACATTTTCTTTATTTCTTTCTTTTTTTACTGGTTACTGATGCGTTGTCGACCTAAGGCTTAAGTTGTAATGCCATGTTTCGGTAATCACACTGGCTATTTCTACACTGTACCCGGAACACAATTACGCTCATCATATCAGCCAAAGAAGGTCCACTGCTGAACAAAGGCCTCCCCCACAAATTTACCCAATTGTGTCGTCAATTTGCACTGGCCGTGTGGTGTCCGGATTAAGAATATAGCACCACTCCATCTCCCCCGTGGATGTCGGCGACTAAGGAAATCTAAACCAGTGGGATGGGCAGCAGCGTCCCTTTTGTGTACCGCAGCCATACTGCGCTCACCAACCCGCCTGCCAAGCGTGGTGAGTATTGGCAGATACCCCCGAAATTATGACACAGTTGTGGAATCTATGGGGAGGCCTTTGTTCAGCAGTGGACGTATAAATGGCCGAGGCCGACTGGCAAATTGGCAAAAACTGGCAAATTCGCAAAACTTTACTCTTTATTTTACTATATTGCCCCCTCCCAAAAATACCCTCCCTCAAAATTCATTTATTTACGTTACACGTACGTATTCAACTTAATTGGTCGAATAGATTTGGAGCAAACAGGCTGTGACAGGCGGACAGACAGACACACGAGTGATCCTATAAGTTCCGCCGTTTTTTCCTTCGTACGTTCAACCCTAAAAATAGTTTTACACCTACCTAAAATATCACAGAGGGGTTCGTCTCTTAAAAATGTCTCTTGCATCATGTCCAGACACGTTTTCCTTGTGCTGTTCTCCATGTCTCTTATTTGATACCTGGTACAAAAGTAAAAAAATCCTTGATTTTTTCAGTTCTTAGATTTGTGAAGATCCTCTCGTTATACATAACAAAAGGGAAGTCAGCGAAGTGGTTTTTATAATAATACTAGCTGCCCACCCTGGCTTCGCACGGGCAGGTACGTGCAAACCCGATTGCAGTGACACCTACCGGGTCCAATCAATTCAGTCAACGAATTACCTTATACCGCCATCTGTTAGAATCCTATCGAACTAACAAATAATTATAACTATTTGTAAGATAATAAACAAATAATTCGCAATAAAATAATACTCCGATTATAAATTGAGATATAAACTATCCTATCTTTTAAGTTGGATACAACTGCACACGGTGTGAAATTTTTTATTAAAATCGGTCCAGTAGTTTAGGAGTACATGGCTGACAAACAACGTGACACGTAATTTATATACAGGATGTCCAGTAAATAGCACGACATACTGCAGGGGGTGAGAGCTTGGGTCAATACCTACCAAAAAAACACAGGGGGTGAGAGCTTGGGTCAATACCTACAAAAAAAAACAATATATGTTCAGCAAAATCTTACGGATTACTGTAAGTACAAAATTTTCCGAAAAATCGAAAAATCTCTACCTTGACACAGATTTTTAAGCATCTCGTAATGAAAAATTCCTTTTCTAGTTTTTATTTTACCTCAAATTATTTGTGAATAGTTACTTTACTCATTGATAAGTCTTTATTATATTAAAAACTAAAATGTTTTCAAGAAATACAATTTTTATTTAAATTTTCACAGTACAGTTTTCTTATCTATAAAAATTTGTACTACTGTAAATCCGTAAGATTTTGCTGAACATATATTGTTTTTTTGGTAGGTATTGACCCAAGCTCTGTATACTAAGATAAGCGTGCCACTACAGGCTACAGCCCACAGGCATCTCAAACTGAAACGAACGAGTATGCATTACCACGCTTGCTCACTACCTGCCATTAGATGGATCTAATGGGCACATCATGTCATGGTCTGTTGGCCAATTTTAGTCTTTGAGTAGGCCATCCCTGTTCTGCAAAAGTGGAAGTCTCCAAAAACATTTGATTATGATTCCAAAAGAATAACTTACCTGCGAAAGAAAAATTATACCTTACATTTGTGCTGGCTTCCCATTTCTTTCCCGTCCTTTGAACCGGCTCCATACCTGCCCTAAAGGCAGGCTAGCTGGTCTTTCCCACGGCATCTAGTGAAAGATATACATAACATAAATTTTGTGGGCAGTCTTACCTAATGCTGACGTTTCATATCGAACTATTAGGTTAGCCACTTGTCCGTGTGATCTGAATCCACACTCCCTCCACAATCGTGAGGTGTGCAACCTCAGGGAGCACTTTCTCCAAGCCGATGTGGGGATGAACCGAGAGGTGGTTGCGATGAACAAGGGACTCACCCCGCTCTCCTTGGCTAAAGAGAACTGGCAAAAACTTGTAGTTCTTGACACTAATGACCGTAAGGAGGTATGGTAGAGCAAGGAGCTCCACGGACGCTCTTACCGGGCCTTCATGGGCCTGATGTGAACTTTTTAGCGTCCGTATCTTGGCTCGGTGACCTATTCGGGGAAACCGAAGATTTTATCTGTGCAATTATGGATGAAGTTATCATAACGAATAACTACCGGAAATATATTCTGAAGGACGGCACGGTTGACATCTGTCGGGCATGCCACTGAGCGGGTGAATTTATCCGTCACATTATTTCTGGTTGTTCTCGTCTTGCTAACGGCGAATACTTGCATAGGCACAACCAGCAACTTGCACTGCAATACAATCTTGTGAATTCAGAAGTGCCATAATACAAGTATGTGCCCGACCCAGTTCTCGAGAATGACCATGTCACATTGTACTGGGATCGATCTATCATCACTGACAGGACTATTGTAGCCAATAAGCCTGATACAGTGGTGATAGATCGAATAGAGCGCCGCACAACGTTTGTGGATATAACTATCCCACATGACGAGAATCTCGTGCAAGCCGAGAAAGATAAAGAACTTAAGTATCTTGACTTGGCGCACGAGGTTGTCGACATGTGGGAGGTAGACTCTGCAGTCATTGTGCCGATAGTTGTTACGGCCAATAGCCAGCCTTATGGCGAAGAGCCACGACCAACACCTTAAGAAGCTCTACAAACAAAAACAACAAAGACAAAGGGACTCTAAACCAGAGGGATGGGTGGCAGTGTTCCTTCTGTTTATTGTTATTCTGTGTCTTATTGTTACTATAGCCATACTGCGCTTTCAAACCCGCCTCACAAAGTATAGTAGTAAATTTCCCTAAAATTATGATACAATTGTGGAAATCTTTGGGGGAGGCCTTTGTTCAGCAGTAGACATCCTTTTGATTCATGTGATGATGAGGTTAGCAACTAAAAACCCGCCATCTTTGTGCACATTTTTTTTTCTTGACTTTGCTTATTTGCTGTGCGGTGCTGGCTTCGAAGCACCAACCCATATCATCCCATGGGTGTCGTAAAAGGTGATTAAAAAAGGTGTGCTCATTGGGGGGTTTTGCCATAATCGCCACGCTTGGCAGACGGGTTGGCGATCGCAGTTGAGTTGATAATGTATTTGAAGGACGCTGCTGCCCATCCTCCGGCTAATCCCTTAGTCGCCTTTTACGACACCCACGGGATGAAATGGGTTGGTGCTATTCGTAGCCGGCACCAGACAGTTACTTGCCTTAATGCAAACACACCTGCATATTATAAAAGATGTAATTTGTTGCTAAATTACATACAATACAAACAATATAATTATAGAAGACTTGCCTTCCTCAAGGAAGGTATGAGTTCGATCCCGGCCCGCAGGCGGCCCTATAACTTTTCGGACTCATATAGAAAGAAAGAAATTATTTATTCGACAGCAATGTGAGACATCACACTCGGTAATAAAACTAAATATAATACTAAAAGAATATACGATAGTAAAAGTTGAATAGGTTTATAAACACAAAACAACAAAAATACCCTAATATAATGTTAGAATTTGTTGTGTGCCCCATAGTTGCGCCAAACAGGTAACCAGAAGGCCAATTCTCGTAATTTAAAAATGTTCAAAACATAGTTCCAATCTAGTCTCAGTGTCATAAATGTCACAAATGGTATTCTCCTAAACTAACAAACAACGTCAAAAATGAACTTACACTGTGATGAGATCGAAAATGGATCGAACGTTGATCGAAGTCAAAACGGTATTCTGCTAACATTACGAACTGTCACATGTACTAAATTGTCATTAAATAAACGTCAAAATTGAGATCGAAATGAGACTAGATCGAGATTATACTGAAATCCGACTGAACTTTAAGGGTAGCAGAATACCAGTTTTTCGGTCAATTCATATTCATCTCAGTTCGGTCAAGTTTCAATTATAGTGTAAATTAATTACGAGAATTGGCCCTCTGACAGACAAGAGCCTGGCGCTGGTTTTCAACTGGACACCTTCGGTGATTCAGGGGTGTAAACTATTTAAGTTTATAAAATAAATATTGCATAATATGCCTACTAATAAATCAACAAATCAAATTATACAAATAAGAACTACACAAAGAATTTATTTATCCCTTGGGTTAACGGTCAAGGAAAACATCATGAGGAAACCTGTACACCCGAGAGGGCTCCAAATCGTTCTCAATGGTGTGTGTAGTCCGCCAACCCGCACTAGGCCAGCGTGGTGGACTAAGGCCTAACCTTTCTCATCGTGAGAAAAGGCCCGAGCCCAGCAGTGGGACGGTAATGGGCTGATTGTGTTATGTATAACTGACCTAAATGTGTTGCAGGTGAGATTCTAACGCTGCTTTTTCTTCCTAACTAACACACTAGGAAGCACTAAAGGCCTATTCGGGGCATCCTATATTATGTTGACATGCAATAAGAACTATTTTTTGTCTGTTTTGATGAAACTGTATATTTTGTGGTGCCGGCTAAGTATTGACCACCCCATCTCATCCCGTGTCGGTCTACTAGGCCGGCGTGGTGGACTAAGGCCTAACCTTTCTCACAGTGAGAAAAGGCCCGTGCCCAGCAGTGGGACAGTAATGGGCTGATTATGTAAAACAAAAACAACAACAAATATTTATCAATAAAATTACGATATTAAAATAATATTCATCAAACATTGACATACCAAACACGTTTTTTTTACAAACAAGTTGTTTTGTTCACGTTCTTATCAAAATGATGAAACACAAATATGTTCAAACTAAGCACATGCCTTCTCAAAAGCACTTGAATATCTGAGTATTTTCGATGTATTATTATAATAATGATTTCTTTTATTTACTTACATTATTAACACGTAAAATGTGCTCACTACAGCGATTCTACCATGTGACTGTTTAGTACTTGAATTCAAATACAAGAATACTACTATAACCAAAATTTAAGTACAGAAAACAATTAAAATTGACTCTTAACTACAAAAATATAAAGATCAAAACGTTAGCACGTGTCATTTGGTAAATATATCAAGTTGTTTATCACGTGTGCTTGTGCGTTTCCATTGAACAGCGGTGATTCATATTTAAGTTAGTTTCGACGCACACAGGTACTTTATATTCAAGCTGTTATCCTTGTCGTGTTAAAGCCTTTTGTCTCCGCGGCCTATGAACGCAAATAAACATTTTATTAGTAACTAGCTTGGACCCGCGGTTTCACCGGCGTTTAATTTAAAAGAAATTTAGAGTACTTTCACATAGACACGTGACATAGTATATATATATTGGATTTCAAGGGTTTTCTTTTTTTAAGTAGCCTTAGTTATTCCTTATAACATCAGCTATCTGCCAGTGGAAGTCCCGTCAAAATCAATCCAGCTGTATCGGAGATTACCCGGAACAAACAGACAGACAGACAAAAAAAATCAAAATCGTTTTTTTGTTATATGTACCGTATATACGTTCATATGCATTTAGTAACAAGCTGTTATTTTGACATTACAAACAGACACATAATTTTATTTATTTGTATAGATAATAGTAGTTAATATAATCAAACAATAAACACATTTGTACTTATGAAAGCTATTTAATTCTTCATTTAAAATATATGAGTACAGGGGTTTTTCAGTTGGTCAGACATAGGGTTGTCAGAACGGAAAACCGAAATATCTGGACATTATATGAAATATCGGGAGAGTCCAGACTAATCCCGCCCAGATGGGCAACTTAGATAATCGAGACCATGTCCCACTAAAAACAAAATGTTCGTAGAAGTGTTAAATACGTTCTTTGAATGAGTTTTCACATATGTTACTGTGACGCGATATCCAAACATATAATAATTATAATGTATAATGTTAAAACACTTACTGCCGAATATTGTAACGCTATTCAATATTTAAGACCCACTAAAGCGGGCGTTTCAATTAGTTTCAGCCACAGGACGTCCACTGCTGAACAAAGGCCTCCCCCTTAGATTTCCACAACGAGCGGCCACATGCCGCCCTCATCCAATGACTCCCAGCGACCTTCACCAGGTCGTCTGTCCACCTCGTTGGAGGTCGTCCCACGCTACGTTCTCCAGTGCGCGGTCGCCATTCGAGAACCTTTTTTTCCAAGTTTAGCGGGTAACAATTTAGTGGGTCTTAAATATTGAGTGGCATTTTAGTCTTCAACTGTTATCTAAAGCGTTGGTTGAGGTTTCGACGGCCTTTTTACTCGATTCACATAACTCGGAATCGGTTAGGTACCCGAGCGGAATCTCGGAATAACGAATGCTTTGATTAATCGTTTTAGCCACTGTTTTCAGTGGCACCTACGTTATACTCATATGGAATATCATTATCAACCTTGTTTTTCCCCGACTATTCATGTAATCCATCAACATCCAACGCACATAGCTCGTAGAACCGATGGCCGTTGGGGTAGAAAGATTTTTGAGAGGAGGCCATGCATTGGAAAACGCCGCATGGGACGGCCTCCAACGAGATTGACAGACGACCCGGTGAAGGTAGTGGGGAGTCATTAGATAATAATTCACATTTCACAATGTAATTGTGAAAACAGTCGCGGGTAATATGCAGGCCAATGTTTGTGTTATTTAGCACAATGATAATTTATTTGCATTAAATTTAATAAGACTTCCATAGCAGTTGAAACGGTTAGGTTCCAGTCTAATCAGATGCGAGTGAGTTTTAGCCTTACATGAAGCGAAGTTTATCTGATCTAATCATCATCAGCCGATCGACGTCCACGGCTGAACAAAAACGACCTTAGATAGCTTTCCAAAACGACCGGATCTCAATCTACATATATTATTTTTGATTTACTTTTGATCATCAACGTCAAGTGTTTTAGTTTGACCAATTAAGCTTAGTGTGTTTATATTCGGGGAAAAGTAGAATCAGTAATCAGTAAGTATTCGATTCGTAAAAGTAAAGAAAAAGAAAGAAAGAAAAATGATTTATTAGAGGACACAAATCACACATACAACCAAAGTACACGAACACAAATTATAACGACAACACATTATAGAACATTAAATAATAAGTTGGAACAAAGAAATACACAGTAGGTAGGTAATAAAAAGAACAATAATACATCGGCGGGTCTCGGCTTATCTATAGTCTTGGGCTCTCGGCTCCATCAGCTATCATCCGATCAGCGCGTTCGCGCACACGCTTCAGTGACATATTACACTTTGCAGTGAGCGGCCGTCGCCCGTCATCGAATTCATATCGATAGCGCTGCGTGCAAATCACACGGTTTCGGCCCCAAGCCGAATATATTGATCACTTATACCCATGTTGCAACTCATTCCTATGATGTTATTTTTGTGAAGAGTGAAAAATAATATGGGTCCTTACTTATACACACCTACACCACCACACACCGCCCGTCGAAACACCGTTGCGAACGTCCGAAAGTCAGATCCATAAGGTGAGTAAGTGCAATGTACCTAATAAAATTAAGATATCATACAAAAATAACAGAATATGTCGATACCTATTCTTACATTACGTATACATATTTCTATATAATATTCAATTCTAAATTGTTACAGACTTTCCTTATCTGCAATCAAGGTGAATGGACGCTTAGCGGGCATGGTATGGCGTATGTACTTGTCACCAAGGACAATAGTGGTGACATAGTGACACCACGCGTCTCTGGATGTAATTTCATGTGCCTTATAGCCATGACCATTTAGGTAAAGTATTTACCATATAGACACACAATACATATCGAATCGAATACTCGATACCTAGTTTTCAATCCCTTAGTTAGCCGGTATATAATTAACAAGCCTAAATTGACCACACTGTTTTTGTTCTAGGTTACGTGAGTATACTGTAAGCCGTCATCGTGCGATCCTGCGACGCGTGGCAACACGTCTGGGCAACACGTCTGGAGTCCCAACTAACAGATAACGCTCACTTTATTGCTGTCATTATAAAAATGTAATGTTTCTCTAAAATAGCAGTCTCGGTGTGATGTTGTGTCTCTAAAAGGCTATAGCTCAGCAAAATGCTGCATGAAGCTGCAGCGCTGATTTTCAGCTGAAGCCTCAGACAAAGACAGATGTTCGATAAACATATTAAATAATAAGAATTAAAATAGTACCAAAATCATAATTCAAAAACGTGTCCAAATAATAACAATAGTCAGATAACATTTTTATAAAATACACTACATATATACTGATTATTATATATACCTACTATTAACCTTAAAATAATCTATAGCCAAGTGTATTAACAACGGATATATTGTCATTTCACTGACGAAGCAACAAGTCATGGTTCAGTGCATTGTGAACGAAGTCAATATAGTCAAATTAGTCAGTGTGGGCTCTGTGCGGACTTAAATTATTTATTTATTTTATCATTCAAATTTAGCTAAAAGGTTGAAGACATAACTTAATTATTAGTGCTGGATTTTTGTGTGTCAAGTATTATTTTCTTAAGTTTTATCCTAAAGTTGTGCACACTGCTCAGAACACGTAGTGGTGGTGGTAAATTATTCCAGCACTTAGTGGCAGCATATTTGAAGCTTCCTCTAAAGGCAGAAGTCTTGTGCTGTGGTATCCGCAAGGCATAGGCAGCCGCACGTGTTGGGTATCTACTATGTTCGGACAGCCATTCTAATTTGGAGTGTAGATATCCCGGTTTTCCTGATTTTATAACACCGAATAATAAGGTTGCCAAGTGTAAATGTCTCCTGCAGTTCATTTTAAGAATGTTCGCGTTATTAAGATAGGACGTTACATGATTTCTAGGAGGGATGTTAAAGCAAAAAAGTAGTATTCGTTACATCACTAGATACGTCATCGTGACGTATAATATTTTGATCGAATAAAATTTAAACCAATTTTTATTATTATTTAGCTTCTACGAGTCTATTTTAATTTAAAAAGCTTTATGTTTGCTATTCCTCTTCGATTGCTAGCTTTAAAAATGCTTTTTTGAGGCCACAGTCAACTGTAGTCTCAGGACAGAACTCAGGTTTGATAATTGGTTGAGAATATATTATTCTATTTTATACACATGGAAATTTTAAAAAGGATTTCAGTAAAGAAAGGAGGACGTGCATATATGATAAGATCTATTTTGTTTTGCTTATGTATTATTTGTTAACATTTTGTCAGAACTACGTATTGTAATAAGAGATCACCATTTTTTATTAGGTTTAGTTAGTTTTTAAAAGATTCACAACTACTTATTATTTTTAGATGTAATTGTATTCCTTCGTATATTATTAGCAATATTAGCTCAAAGTTCCCGACAATGCGCTACATTTTAAAGAGGAGAACAGTCGTCAGTGGCAACCATAGTTAAGGATAATCCGAAATAATCAAACTATAACGTCAACGAAAAAAACCTGTTTGAATATCCGAATCGTAGCTATACTATATACATTCATTCATTCATTCATTTCGGCCGAATGAAGTCCACTGCTGGACACAGGCCTCCCCCAAAGATGTCCACAACGACCGATATGGATGTGTTGTGGGCTCAATGGGGGGTTTTGCCATAATCGCCACGCTTGGCAGACGGGTTGGCGATCGCAGTTGAGTTGTTAATGTACTCGAAGGACGCTGCTGCCCATCCTCCGGCTAATCCCTTAGTCGACTTTTACGACACCCATGGGAGGAGATGGGGTGGTGGCATTCTGAGCCGGCACCACACGGTAACTATATACATATGTACATAGTACCTATAATTATATGGGAGTTAAATAATCGAGCAACCACAAAATTTGTTCACAAATGGCGACTGATGATGAGATTCTGTAATACTGTCTTAAGTGGTATTCAATTATGTTTGTCAATATATATCTAAACTGCCGACTTAAAACAATAGGAAATTCAAATGAAAAAATTGGTCGATCAAATGGTAACATATTAGTCGGTGCTTTCATGTTTGTAGTCGCTCATTACCAATATTGTCCGTGTGGTGTTCGGCTTAAGAATATAGCACCACTCCATCTCCTCCCGTGGATGTCGTAAAAGGCGACTAAGGGAATATAACCAGAGGGATGGCCAGCAGCGTCCCTTCTGTGAAACGGTAACCATACTGCGCTCACCAACCCGCCTGCCAAGCGTGGTGAGTATTGGCAAATACCCCCCAAAATGATGACACAGTTGTGTAAATATATGGGGGAGGCCATTGTTCAGCAGTGGACGTATAAATGGCCGATATGATTACCAATATTTAGTTACCAGTTTTTAGTATTTTTGACACCTTTAATTGGAATATCACAATCACTCTTATACTGCCCTTGTACATAATTAAGTATTTTTACAAATGTCATCATGATATTCGGCGAACATTCGGTGATTGGCTGCTTTTCGGCAAATACGAAAATTCGTATTTGTAGTTGGTGCAGCACTAGTCGTAACACAATGGACACGCACTGTTTTGATCACGTACAACGTGTTGCCGGTGACGTCCGGTATCTATTTATGATTTATCTTATGTACATGTCTGATGTATATCGCAGCGAACGAGGCTATCACAAATTATCCAGTATTTATCGTATATTATACTAGTAATGTCTTAGGTTTTCGCGATTATTACACATTATAATAAAACAATTTTAAACGGATTAAATCGCGTGTATTATTGATTTTTGTTTTTCCTGACGTTTCGAACACTTTGCAGGGTTCGTGGTCGCAGGATGACTAAGGTGACAGGCATCGTTACAGATTTAAAAAGTTATTTTATCTACCGTACAAAACTAATCAAAAATTGTTTCGATTCACGCAGTAATCACTCACAGGGTCTTGATGTTTTTTAGTGTGGTGTGTTGTTTGGGATTTTATTAATTTAAAAACCGGATTCTAAACAGGTGGTACCTACCAACCATCTTTTCTATTAAAATTAGGATCTTTTTTAATTTCAATAGCCTCACGAAACATTCTTGGTACATATCGGTTCTCTTTCGCGAGGACTTGAGGTTGATCAAAACGAAGATAATGGTTGGGTTTGCCTAAGACATGTTCACACACGGCAGACTTTGTGGAGCGTCTATGCTTGAGCTATATGTTCTTTTATTCGGGTGGCTATACTACGCTTTGTTTGCCCTATGTATGACAACCCACAATCACAGTCAATCTTGTAGACCCCTGCATCTTGTAGATGTGACACTTCACGGGTTTGAGAAGTTGGCTGATCTTTTTATGTGGCTCAAAGTAGGTTTTAATAGAAGCACGCTTCAAGACATGACCAATTCTGTCCGTGACTCCCTTAATGAATGGTAAGACTGCAGGTCTCCGATCAACCGTGGCGGGTTTCGGGCGGCTTCTTCTTCGGCTTAAATTGTTATTTTGAAGAACTTGCTTCACATGGTTAAGCTCCCCTGCCAGGTGGTCGGCGTCGCAGATGCCGTGTGCTCTGTGTAACAAAGTTTATATATACAAAGTTATATTATACCGTATATAATGAAACCTATAATATCGTAATGCAGTGCTATTCTATATGAACTCACTAACAAACTCACTACTGAATCCGAGGTGAAAAGTAGTAAAAAACATAGGAATTAGAGATTTCACTACAGATCCAAAAGTAAGCAGAACTCACTACCGATCTTGCTTCTGAAGCCGCAGTGAAAAGTAGTCAAAACAATACGACATCAGAGATTGCACTGCGTAATCACAAGCGAGTTTGCTAGTGATAAGCCTTGCTCCATGTAAGGCCAAAATTCAATCGCATCTGATTAGACTCGAAGCCTACCGTTTCAATTGCTATGGCCTGTGGCCGCTATGCGCTGTGCTGCGCTGCTGGACGTAGAGCCGCGCCCCGGCAGGCATCGGTCTATCATTTGGTCTGACGGGCCGTGTCCAAGACCTGGTCAGCCACATGTACCCCCAGGGAGCGCTCACGCAGAACACAGTGCGCCGCCGTCTCGGAGCCTTATCGGTTCGGCCGACGTACTGTCCCAGGTTCGTTGCCCGCACGCCGCAATAGTCAGTGTCCTGAAACAAAGAAGTTTTACTTCTGCACACGCTATAACTTTGTAAACGCTTAAGTTTATGTAAGAGATAGCAGGCATCAAACGTAGTCCATATCAGGCTGAATAAGAGATTGAACAAAAGAGATTTTGGTTTTCAAGAACAAGAACTTCAGGAGGCATTTCAATGAATGAAGAGAACTTGTTACTGATTTCCTTAACTTGTGTTACACGGCTATGTCTAAGTTTTAGCCAGTATCAGCATATGCTTTGTGCCCTTAAGTACAAGATCATCATCATATCATATCGGCCATTTATACGTCCACTGCTGAACAAAGGCCTCCCCCATAGATTTTCACAACTGTGTTATCATTCTGGGGGGTATTTGCCAATACTCACCACGCTTGGCAGGCGGGTTGGTGAGCGCAGTATGGCTACCGTGTCATAGAAGGGACGCTGCTGCCCATCCCTCTGGTTTAGATTCCCTTAGTCGCCTTTTACGACATCCACGGGAGGAGACGGAGTGGTGCTATATTCTTAATCCGGACACCACACGACTAAATGGTTATTCTTGTCTTTTTTCTTTCTAATTATGTATGAAATATACGCCGAAGCAATCTAATGGTGGGTCATTGACGTGTTCCTGTTTTTCCGTTATCCGGTATTCGTTTATTATCGTCAGTGAATTATTTCATAAAAGACGAGCATTTCATCTCTGAGAAGAAGAAGGATAACAAATAACCTGCCTAACTAACCTTCATGATTAACTGGAAAGGCATCATTCTTTGAATTTGTTAATACTATAATACCACGTAGTCATCTTATTAAACCTTAAAAAAGTCTTAGCTTATCATGGCTAATTTATATTACAAAAACAAATCATACACATGTTCAATTTCAAAGTTCAATCCATTGCCTCCCATGATTGATTCAACCAATATTTATGGTCCATACAGACTAATGTCAAGGCAATTGACTTTCAATCAGGACAATTGTATCTCGAGAATGTTCGATTTGTTATTGTTCGAAGACACTTTTAGCGATCAGGAATAAATTAAAGTTTGTAGGTATGTAAGTGTGATCGGGAGAGGGCCGATCCCACTCGAAGAAGGAAGAGACGGCGCCGGGGTAACATCCGCCCTGGCGTCTAATTTTCCCCTACGCCTGAAACCCCTTGCCGTTGCTATAAGGTGGGGGAACTCTGGGTTCGCGGGAGCGTAGATTGGGGAATCGGCGTGCCCACACCGAGCGAGCCAAGAGAAGACGGTAGCACGCATGTGGTCACGCGCTGCCGTGGGACGCTTTAGGCGCTCCTTTACAATCCCCCCAGGGGGGAGACCGCTTTACTGTCACCCTCTCCGAGATGTGCCTATAGGCGTGGCACTAGCGGGCAGCTCTAGTGTGATCATATGAGGACCTGGAGCCTCCCTCGGGTGCCGAAGAGGACCGTTCCAGTGGTTTTAGCCGGTAGGAGACCGGCATACCCCTTCGCCTTCGCCGGGGCGAAGAAAGTTCCATGCAGAATTTCCACTGGACCACAATAAAAAGAAAAATGTACGTAAGTGTGATGCTACAGCCGATACTACATGCTACTTGCAGAGACGTAGGTTAGCTGCGTTACTCGTCATGCCCATCGCTCCCTTTTTAGCAGCTTTTTTTGTGCGCGGTTCAAAGGACCGGCAATATACAGGCTGTCCAGTAAATAGCACGACAACTGCAGGGGCTGAGAGCTTGGGTCAATACCTACCAACTAGCACAATATCATCATCATATCAGCCATTTATACGTCCACTACTGAACAAAGGCCTCCCCCGTGGATTTCCACAGGGTTCACAGATCTAGTACTTTCCAACAAAGGATTATTTCGGAATGAAAATAATAAATCAAACACTGACCGCATCTTTGACTACAGTTAGATGAAATTGATGTTTTTTTAAATTACGTTTTATGAGATGAGGCATTTACTGTGTAACAGTCATCAGTGACATTTTAATTTTCGCTTTCCGACGCTTTCCGACTAACCCGGTATTAACAAAAAATATTTCAATGACAATATTAATATCCGCCCACACCGATGTTACTCCTTGTCGCCTGTAGTCGCCATTTCGGGGGCATATCTTGTGAGTGGCAAGTCACCGTCTGCCACAGAATTTCACTCTAAAGGTTGAAAGGCCGACGCCGTTGTTTCCGTTTTTAGAAGTATATAATCCATTTAGCACCCGATACCTTGTAATTGTAGTTTCCATCTTATACAATAGTTTTACACCTCCGGGAATCCGAGACTGCATTTTATAGTGTAGCCATAGAGTCCCCGGTTAGTGTCCCATTACATTTTAGATTTAAATTCTCTAAAGGGCCTCTGCGTGTTGGACCCATGTCCCCGCGTAAGCCTATCAAAAGACCGGTTTCCCTCTTACAGGGGATTTAAACCCGTGACAAGAGAGAGCTATTAATATATAATAATTAATAGTATAAATCACCACGCTTGGCAGACGGATTGGTGATTGCAATATGTTGTTATTAGCACACAGGAGTATGCTGCTTCCCATCCTCTTGATATCAAATGTTAGACGCCTTTTACTTCACCCACTGGCGGAGAGGAGTAGTCTACTCGTTGCCTGCACACACAGCCACACGTAACAACTATAAAAATAAATTGAAATAAACTCCTTTTTAATAAAGCTTATTTTCCACCTGACCAAAGTTTAATGAATCGCGCAGTTTTATTATAAACATGTGGAATTCCACAAAACAATTGTAGAAGATGGTGACGTGATAGTGAAGAGCGAAACGAGATAATAATGACTAGGCAAAGGGATCAAGGCTAGCTTCATTTCAGCGTCGTCAGTAGCTGCCCCAATGCCTTTCCGGTGCATTTCCGGATTTGTGGAAATGTTTTAATCCTTTACCTACTTTAAAAAAGCAATGTAATTTATATATTATTTATATATTTGTCCGGATCAAGAATATAGCAGCACTCCAGCTCCTCCCGTGGATGTCGTAAAGGGCGAATACAGGATTCTAAACCAGAGGGATGGGCAGCAGCGACCCTTCTGTGAAACGGTAGCCATACTGCGCTCACCAACCAACCTGCCAAGCGTGGTGAGTACTGGCAAATTCCCTCCAGACGACAGGCTACTTCTTCTTTATTTAAGAGCTAAGTTCTTGTCGATGAAGCATTCACCGCTGCTCCCGCTACTCTTCCTTCTTTTCGATCTCTTGATACGACTCTACTCTCATTTTCTCCTTCACTTCTTTTACAAAACATTGCCTAGGTCTACCGTTCCGCTCGTTTCTTCCATTTACATCGTCTGACACTCCAAACAAAATACTCTTGCAATATTTTATGGTTCGAAGGACTTTTACGTGTTCATTTGACAAGGGCTTGTTTGTAAATATGGTTTACCCAGCGTTACTATCCTTCTGTCACATTTATCTACACTCTGTATTTGTTCCGTGCTGGGATCAAACCCGCGACACGCAGCGCAGAAACGGCTAGCAACTGCACCAAACATGGCAAAACTGCCGTCTACCATACTGTTACAAGGCAAGGTTTCGCTTGCCCATGTTCATTTTAAGGCCCACCTGTTGGGAACCTCTGTTGAGATCATCGAGCATTGTGCTGAGCTCTTGCAGCGATTCTGCCATGACTACGATGTCGTCGGCAAATCGAAGGTGAGTGATATACTCGCCATTGATGTTAATGCCGAATCCTTTTCACTGCAACAGCTTGAAGGCATCTTCCATTGCAGCGGTGAACAGTTTCGGGGAAATCGGTCATAGTAACGTCTACTCTGTAGCTCATTATCATCTTTTTATCTAGTGTAAAGACGAGCAAGTCTTTCGCCTGGTGGCTTACCACCAGGTGGATGGCTGGTGAATGACGCTAACGTCAAGCCTGCCTATAACAAATGCTACCCAGGACCAGTCTTTCGGGGGACCACACTGCGCTCGTCACCTCGAGACATTCATTGTTTAGTCTTGTCTTTTATGCCCAGTGTCTCACTAGCTACAGTGCCCATCTAACCGGACCACAGTAATGTCCAAAGTTGAAATACTCAATCTGGAACTGGGGTGGTGGTGGGTACCAACCTAGCCAGCTTCTTGCGATAAGAGACCTACCACCAGCTGCCAGTTAAACCAGATAGAGCTGTATTATAGAGTGAAGGAACGTCTGACCTCCACAAAACCTGACTTCCTTGGACTAACCAAACTAACAAACAAAATACACTAAGTAAAGACAGTAGAAAACAAAGATGTGTACATGTTAGTGTAAGTAAAACAAAATATACATGTAGTTACTAAAATAAACAATGGTTTCTAGGAACACGCCGGGCAAACCTGCTCTAGTGATGGGAGAATATCGGTAGATTGTTTGTCGATCGTAGAGTTTACTTGTCGATACTGAAGTGACGTTTCGAAGTTTTTACTGGTGGTATTAACTGTATACAAAGACTTTATTGTAGTTATGACTCTTCAGTCAGTCAGTCAGCAAATACCATACCCACAGGTATGATATTTGCTAGTGCGATAGGGCGATAGTTACTAGCGCTCGATATGTTCTTTCTTCGGTTTTTACATATGGGACAATTGCTGTGTCTGTGGGGGCCTTCTGTATGTAGCCAGATTTAATAATAGCCGAAAATAAGATATACACTTACGTTTAGCCTAAGTCGTGTTGATTTTTAATTCCATCTGCTATTTGTTAATTGAAGTCGTGCAGAATGTAAAGACCTCGTGGAAATGTCAAAACTCTGTCGATATTTAGGGCATGATCCACTGTATTGAGGAGTTGATTTTGACGGTTCGGTTCGTGCAGTGGATAAACGTTGGCTTTCTGTGCTACGGGTTGCGTTCTCATTTCCCGCACGGAACATTGTATGACCTAGAGTTGTTAGCAGTTGTACTTCCACTGCTGCACATGCTCCTCCCCCCAGCATTCCTTTACAATGAACGATCATAAATATTACGCGAGAGAATACCTAACCTATCGATAATCTTTCATCCCATCACTATTCGCGCGTAATTTTATATTTCCCCAATTCGTTTTACTTTCTCGGGATGAGTTTCAGATGTATTTGCACCGGAGCGCGGTTCGGTCGCGGCCGGCTATACTTATACTCGAGCGTTTATACGTGATATTTACGTTAAAAATATACCGTTTCTATTATTAGTTCCCAGTGTTATGTGTGTGGAAAATGGTTTTGAATCGGTGAGTAAGTATTCTGTTAATTTTTTTTGCGTCGTGTTGGAGACATCTGATTTTAAAGTAAATTGTATATTTTTGATAGTCTGCTAAATTGAATAAAAGTGTGCTTCCAATTTTCGGAAATTACTGTGTCTATTCTGATACTGCTTTGACGAACTTGTATTAAAAGGTTTTTTTTTTAACTTTCTGCAACATTTTTTGTACTGTGTTTTTTTGTATTATACCTAAAGTCTTAATTACGACAGTTATTTCAGTGTTAGAGTCTCTCAGATTATTTCAGTTACTCGTAACGGATATAGGCGTCATAATATGTGTGTTGCACACGAATCGCTTCTTCACAACACGCCCCTACGTTTAACTTTTTATGATTTTACAAATACATTTTCATGCAGTCTACAACGGTTATTGTATTTTTATATCACTACGGTGCCAAACGCGCATTCAGCCCGTCTGATGGTAAGCAGTGAACGACACCGATGAATCTTTGCAACGCGATAACACGCGCATTGCCATAAAAATCATTTAATGCCCCTTTTGAAGAATCCCACGCTGTTATCCGAAATGTTAGGCGATGAGTGATGAGAGATGAGACACACAACAACAACAACAGGCTACTCTTTACTGTAAAGTGCAAATTGTACTTAACTGATAATCCTGCTCTGCCAAACGGGGTTTCAAGTGCTTCGGGACTTATTGAAAGTATGGCTGAGAGCCGAAACTACTAATCGATCCAATTCAAAATCTTTATATTTAAAATTGAAAACAGCAGGTAAATAAGGAATTAATAAGTAGGTAAGTCACTGGTTTTTTTTTTCTCCTTATAGTTACTTATTCATGTTATTTTGATTAGTACTTATATTAATTGTCTTTTCTTGGCTGAAATTGTCTTTGTTTTTGAAAACCTGACCTGTTACTGTGTTCTTTTAACACTAAACTCAAAATTACAGATACCCTCAATTGCTAATCCAACGATTTAGGATTAGATTGGCAATTAATTTCGGTCGTTCATCATATCGGCCATACAACGTCCGCTACAGAACAACGGCCTCCCCCATAGATTTTCGCAATTGTGTCACATCATATTGAGGGCAATTTGCCAGTTCGCACCATGCTTGGCAAGCGGGTTGATGAGCGCAGACTGGCTACTGTTCCACAAAAGGGACGCTGCTGCCCATCCGCAGAAAGAGAAAAGAGAGAAAGAAAGTTTAGAAGCGAACGTTTGCGAGATGATGTGAAAGACATTTAATGTTAGTTAGTTAGTCTACGGATACAGTTATTACAACTTTAACACGGTTTTAGATAGTATAATCTTACATATTAACTCTATCATTGCAGTCAAAACTGAACTGTTTGAATCCCAAACGACTAACGACCGAAATCCGTGTGGTGTCCGGATTAAGAATATAGCACCACTCCATCTTCTCCCGTGGATGTCACAAAAGGCGATAAAAGAGCTCTAAACCAGGGTGATGGGCAGCAGCGTCTCTTCTGTGGAACAGCAACCATACTGCGCTCACCAACCCGCCTGCCAAGCGTGGTGAGTACTGGCAAATTCCCCCCAAAATGTAACCGGCCGTTTATGGTCCAGGCTTTTGTTTAGCAGTGGACGTCTTTTGACTGATATGATGAACGCAATAAGTATTGTCTACATTCAAGACTTCGACCGAATATTTTCTAGTGTCGGAACATTATATACATTTGTATATGCGGAAATATTTGTTACTGAAAAGTATCTTTTTACGGATGGCCTTTATGACTTTGTTTACTAATAACAGTAATGACAAAGAGAGCGGAATTGTTTCTGGAAATTTACCTTTAGACTATAATAATACAATGCTTTGTACCAGTGTCCAACATTCAATAGATATTGATAATTTACAAAAACAATCGATAGTATCACTATATATATCGATAATTTGATTACACGAAGCGAAATGTAAAAATGCCGTTAATTTAAAATTATTATAAATAATTACACAAAAGAAATAAACCAATATTTTCCGCTACTTCTGCCTACTGTTTAAAGTCTTCCAGAATTGGTATCGATGGATGTTTGTTAATAACAGACTTTACCGAAATATTGTCTGCTTATCGATGATCGAATCACTCAGTGGTGTATATATTTGTGGCTTGAGTGGAATTGAAAGACATTAACGTTGTCATCATTTCGGCCGAATGAAGTGAAGTGAATGAAAAATGAAAATGAAGTCCACTGCTGGACACAGGCCTCCCTCAAAGATCACCACAACGACCGATATGAGTGCGTGCGATCGCAGTTGAGTTGTTAATATACTCGAAAGACGCTGCTGCCCATTCTCCGGTTAATCACTAATAGTCGACTTGTACGACACCCACGGGAGGAGATGGGGTGGTGGTATTCTGAGCCGACACCACACGGCACATTAACGTTGTGGGATTGACATAATTGATAGTTTAACTAAAATATCGATGGCAATCGATAGTGTCCATAGAATATCAATGTTTTACGTACACTACTTTGTACATATTTTAACTGGTTCCGGTAGAGAATCGTTATCATCATCATTTTAGCCGAAAGACGTCCACTGCTGGACACAGGCCTCCCCCAAATATCGCCACAACGACCGGTGTGGGTGTGCTGTGTGCTCGTTGGGGGGTTTTGCCATAACGCCACGTTTGGTACACGGGTTGGCGATCGCAGTTTAGTTTAAAATGTACTCAAAGGACTGCTTCCCATCTTTCGGATCATCCCATAGTCGCCTTTTATGACACCTACGAGATGAGATAGATTAGTGCTATTCGTAGTTGCACCATACGGATTAAAATAATTCAGGTAATTAAATGGTGCATGTCCATGGATAAATTTCACTACGCGAAATTTGGCCACCCATCGCTTAATGTTTATACATCCACAAACCGTCGTCTCGGTTGACTTTCACGACTTGCAGGACAGATATTTCCTGTTGTATCTTACCCGATGACTTTGTCATCTAGTATATTATATACAGCGGTTACAAAACCGAAGAATTTATATATATGTTTGATAGATTTATGTGTACGTCCACCTCGCTGCGCGGGCGCAGATTTGCGTAACAGTGGCTATATGATGTTTGAGTCATTTGTAGGCGGGTTGCTATGCATGGTTTAAACGTAAACAAAACAGTGTTCTTATAACTCGTGTAGTATCTCTAGTATAGACGTAGTGTGTAGTCAGTATTATGTAATATTTTGAAATGTTTATATTGCTATTGCCGTGATGGTCCGGAGGTTTACGGGTTCGCTTCTTCAGCAGAAGCTTTTCTTTATGTTTGGTTAGTGGCCACCCTTGTGTCACAGTTGTTCAAGCCACCCAAAGCCCTCCGACTTGGGTTAACGACTGCTGTCTAATGACAACAACCGGGACCGACGATTTAACGTGCCCTCAGACGAGCACGGAGATGCTTAGTTCTAATACTACTATGCGGTCACCCATCCATAGTCTGACCGCGCCACGTGTTGCTTAACCTCGCCAGCGCAATGCAGCTGCCTATGAGTGCCTCGGTTGTGGGTTCAAAGTCTGGCATGGCCTAATGTGACTTTTGTAATGTTATGTGTACTTTTTAATGTAATTTAAGACACTACTGACTTTAAACGCGGTGAAGGAAAACATCGTTAAGCAACCTGGATATCATCATCATATCAGCCAAAGGACCTCCACTATTGAACAAAAGCCTACTCCAAAGATTTCCAATCGTCAATCATTGAATCCGACTCGGCTGGGCAGTGTTTGGGAAACTTCGCAACGTCTTTTCGTCAACAATACCGTAATGCCTCAAGACGAAAGTCTTTAACCAGTGTGTGTTACCAGTGATGACATATGGAACAGAGACGTGGTCACACACAATGAGCCTCATAAGAAAGCTCAAGGTCACTCAGCGAGCTATGGAGAGAGCTATGCTTGGTATTTCTCTACGAGATCGAATCAGAAATGAGGAGATCCGTAGGAGAACTAAAGTTGTCGACATAGCTGAAAGGATTAGTAAACTGAAGTGGCAATGGGCGGGGCACATTGCTCGTAGAACTGATGGCTGTTGGGGCACAAAGGTTCTCGAGTGGAGACCGCACACCGGAAAACGCAGCGTGGGACGACGACAATGAGGTGGACCGACGACAATGAGGTGGACCGACGACCTGCTGAAGGTCGCTGGGAGTCGTTGGATGAGGGCGGCATGTGACTGGGCGTTGTGAAAATCTGTGGGTGAGGACGCGGCAGAGTGGAGACTAGACCACCTCTGATCCCCGGCGCAGAAACCGCACTGGGTGCGGGCGCCGGAGGAGAGCGCTAAACGATCTCCGGCTACCATGAGAAGCGTCCTGCGGGCGATGAACCAGAGGCGGTCCGTCGCTCGAACAGAAACAGGCCCAAGATCGCGCCGCCTGTGGTCTGTACGCGCCTCTCTGTACGATATATGTGGCCAGCCAGATCGCATAGAGACGGGGCCCATCAAACAATTACGGGCTGATACCTGTCGGGGGCGCGGTGGAATGCGCACAAAGCGTGCACCTCACCCCCGGCTAGAGGTAAGTGGAAGGACACCGTGGGTATTAGCCGGTAAGACTCCGGCATGCTCCTCCGCCCTTCCCAAGGCGGCGGAAGTCCATGAGGATTTCCCCACAACAAAAAAGGCCTTAGTCCACCACGCTGGCCTAGTGCGGGTTGGCGGACTACACACACCATTGAGAAGAACGTTTTGGAGCCCTCTCAGGTGTGCAGGTTTCCTCACGATGTTTTCATTCACCGTTAACGCAAGTGATAATCAAATTCTGGTCCGCACATGAATCCGAAAAATCAGAGATGCGACCCTGGATCGAACTCAGATCCTCCTGTATGAAAGGCAAGCGTTCAACCAATTGGTTAACACTGCTATAATCTATGAAATTCCTTACTTCGGTGAGAACGTGTAGTTAACTACAAAGAATTTGTAATGTTCGTAAAAAAAACTTATTCAACTGTGGCGATTTCATTTAGGCCGAATGAAATCCACTGCTGGACACAGGCCTCCCCCAAAGATCACCACAACGACCGATATGGGTGTGTTGTGGGCTGATTGGGGGGTTTTGCCATAATCACCACGCTTGGCAGACGGGTTGGCGATCGCAGTTGATTTGTTAATGTACTCGAAGGATGCTGCTGCCCATCCTCAGACTAATCCAGTTGACTCACGACTTTTACGACACCCATGGGAGGAGATGGGGTGGTGGCATTCTGAGCCGGCACCACACGGCATATATTATAAATACTAATCGAATATTAATTCAAATAAGCATTATAGAAAATGTTCATTAAACATTTTACAGACTGAAAGTCCTGTATGAGGTTCGAGATTACCTAAGTATACCTTTACGAAAACAATTAATAAATAGCCTTGTGCTGTCCAAACTAAATTATTGTGATACAGTTTATGGTCCATGTCTGCTATCAAGAACAGTAAATCTTATACAACGAGTCCAAAATGCCTGTGTGAGATTCTGTGTTAATATCCCCAAAAGAAGCCATGTCACGCCTCATTTAAATAAGCTTAACATACTGAAAATGGCGGCAAGAAGGAAGATACACTTGGGAAGTTTGTTGTTTGGTGTCATCATAAGTCAAAAACCAAAATACCTTTTTGACAAATTGAATTGGAGGCAAGACAAATCTAAACATTGCATCCGTTCCACTGTTGATCCGCTGTCAAATCCGAAATATAGAACCAGTGCGTTCAGGGGGAGTTTCAAATATGCTGCAACGCATTGCTGGAATGATATACCACCTCCACTGCGCAGCCTGAAATCAAAACAAACATTCATTTATAGCTTAAAAAAAATATATTTTTCTTTTCAATAATTTAATTAATTAATTTTACGTTCCAACCGTATTTACAGTACAATAAAATACAGAAATGTAGATATATCTATACATATTTAATTTTAACAACAAAAGCACTATACCACTTGTATTCACCTTTCTACAATAATAAATAGTATAAAGAACATACCTCCTGTCCTACAGCGGTTCGAGTGGCATCACGAAATCTCCCCTAGGGCTCGGGTTTCAGACCTGCATTCCGATATTTGGCTTTTGTTTTTGTTTTTATTTATTTTTTTGTTCTTTTGCTTTGGCATACTATATTATAGTCTCCTGAAATGTATGACAAAACATCTTTACACATTTTTACACTTCGCATGCGTGATTCGTTTTTGTTTATTTGTTATCATAGTACTTATATTGATGTAATATATGTATTTAGTCTTTTGACCTTTATCATCGAACCGAACAGAAACACAGTAACTAAGCGATACATTTTGATTTGATTAAACCGTGAAGATCGAACAATCACTCCCATTATGGTAAGCTGGCTAGTGGCTGGGCTTCTTCATATTTCGCGTCGGCACAAATAAAACACTTATATAAGGCAATTTATTACTGGATAAAAAGGAAAACACGGCTTGGTACTATACTTACCACAATCGCACAAGTACAATAAGTTTTGCAAATTTTTAATCTAAAACTTAATATATTATGAATAGTTTGTCGAATTGAACAGTAAAACTGCATAATGGGCGGATCTAGTCGCTTGCATAATGAAACACAATAATAAATAATCAACAAACCGGTAAACGAAGGTAGTCTGATATTTAATTATGGCGGCTTAATGTTTACCCTTTTTCGCTTATCGCAATCTGTGCGTGAGTCAATCATCTGTCGTTATTATAAAACCCCATGCGAACACTTTTAATTTAATTTTTAATTTGTAATTAATTTTAACATAACTATTAGTATTGACGAATAACAAAATATAATACTATACATAGTTACTTATTACGTAACTTCATTATTGCGTGCCGGAAGACGTCAGCCGTCAGTCGTCACCAACTTAGGGTGGCGCTGAAAATCAGTGCTCCTGTGTTGCAAGTAATTTGTAACATAGAAGTGTAATGCTGAGCGCCATTCCTTTTTTTTTGCGGAGATGAGACTCACTAATCTTTTCTAGTTGTTACTTATTGTCATTATTTTTTAAATATGTAGTGTGTTTTAGCTTCGGAAATTAATAAATTGTTTTTCTTTCTTTCTTTCTTTCTATATAAAATTAGGTAAATGTAATTATATCAATAATTCAATATATCATTTCGTTGTTATATTAAAAAAAAGTATATTAAATGAAATCAGGTCATATGATCATGAGAACTTTTGCTAATATTCCAAACGTTACACAACCACAAGAAATACTGCAAAGAATATTGCACGGTTGGTGCAGTGGCTGATGCAGTCGGCTGCTGCGCTCCGGGTCGTGGGTTCGATTCCCGCACGGAACAAATATTTGTATGATCTGCAGGTAGTTGTCCCGAGTCTGGGTGTATTGTATGTGGAATTCATGTCTGTAAACGCACCCACAACACAGGAGAAATCCTAATGTGGGTGGGTGGTAACGTTTAAAAAAAAAAGAGTATAAAAGCCAAAGGATAATTATAGTGTGCAGAATAATCTAATATATTGTCGGCTATATGTCAGGCTAAGCTGTCGCCGAACGCACCCGGACCCTTGTGGGTTTTTTGTACTTGCTTAGCCTCTATTCCGTTGCTGCCACTTCGAGTTCTTGCAGATACCTTGCGATTATACCCGCATAGAACTGCGCGTAATCATCTGGTACAGTGTACATAATATATGTAGACTTCTTAACATTACTCGGTAAAATATCTTATCTTAGATTACGGCTTCTGTAGAGTATCTTCCACAATTTCGCCAATGTCAAGTATAAGGCAACATTATACGGTGTTTAGATTAATTAAATATCTTTACATATTCAATAAAATATTTCACAAATATGAAAAAAGTCTTAAAATATGTCGGCAACGTCGTACGGTTCAATTGATTTATTTTCCAGTAAAATATATTTGCATTTTTAATCATTTTTGGCGGCTAACTTCATGCTGTCAGACGGTATGCGCGCGCAGCTCTCTAATTTTAGTCTTATAAATCGAAACAGAAAGAAATATAACTTCAAAAAGCTTCTTCTTTTTGCCCTGGTACCCAGTTACTTGGGGTTGGCGAAATATGTTATCATGTTGCAAAGATTTTGGCAAAAGGTTATTACAGTCGGCCGCCTGCCTGACATCAACCCTCCTTGGGTATGCTAGTGTTGGTGTCTTACCCACCACCTGTGGGTAATCCAGTAATGAAAGATAACGCGGTTTCAAACTCCCTTAGTCGACTTTTACGACACTCACGGGATGAGATGGGGTAGCCCTATTCGTAGAGCTACACGGTTATAACTTTAAAAAGTATAAATAGATGATTTGTCTATAGTCCATTATTTATTTCAAATAAACTAATTAATGGCACACATGAAACGTCAGAATTTAAGTGGCACGGTTCCAATTGGTTGGTCCTATGCAGAAGAGCCGACAATAAACTCCATAGACACTCCTAGAATACATTATTGAGACTATAATGTTGATTGAAGAAAGAAGAAATAAATAAATAAAGATTTATTTGAGCACAGCACAGACGCACGATATAACAACAGCGACACAGATTTGTTATCTGTTTAAAAATTAAAAGAAAAGAAATCCGAATAAAACTGACATAAACCTACGGACGAGTAGGTACTTATTTATTCCTTCCGAGATGTGCCTAAAAGCTACCAATATGAGGCTCTATTGTAATCTAACGAGGACCTGGAGCCCCCATTCGGTACCGAAAATGAGCGCTCCAGTGGTTATAACCGGTAGAAGTCCGGCATGCCCCTACACCCTTCCCCGGGGTGGAGGAAGTTCATGTAGAATTTCCACTGGAGACCAATAAACAAGAAAAAGTACGTCTTTAATTGAAATGTGTCTCACATTTATACAAATTATAGTATAGTTCCACGGTTATCTGTGAATTGAAGGGCGGCGCTACTGGCAATGTGGCGTCTAACAGTTTATGTATACCTGCTATGCCCGACAGGGTCCATAATGTTGTCATAATTATATATTACCTAAGTCTACGTTGTAGAATGGAAATAAATGGTTGAGTATATATATACATAATTATATAAGGCAATGCGCGTTATACTGTCGTAGTTCCAATTTTTGCCACTTCACGGGTAAGTTGGTGTCTCTATGAAAGATATTGAGAATTTTTTTAAGTATTAATGACGATTTATAGTTCATACATTAATATTTCCGGACTGTTATAATAGAAGACTTCAAGTAGCGTGTGAATAAGTTTATTCTAGGGAAGGGCGCACCATCGTCACTTATCACCTAGCGAGATCGTAGTGAAACGTAAGAATATAAACTATTAAAAAACAGGTAAGTACTTACTAATTTCAAAGTCGTGTCAAAAAGTATTATCATAAGAAGCTGAGGACTTGGAATTATTATTTTGTGATGTTGCCCCATTTTTGATACTTTCTAAAGTTCTCGTTGTAATTAATAGATGGCGTTCTAAACACGCGTCACAAAACGTTTTACGGACTCGATCCAACAAATAAATGACAAAAATATCATCTAATTTGTTCTTCACGAGGTTTTCACTGCAGGCCGACGATATATCCGTTTTCCTCAACTGTAGAACAAGATTATTACGTTTAATAATATAGTTATTTTGTTGATCTATTTTAACTGTACTGAATTTAGTTTGTAAATTACTTTTGGCAAAAGACACTTGTTTTTTTCTCAGTGTATCGTTCACCACATCAATTTACTGGGTAGGCAGAAACAGGGCCAACGGCTGTAATGTCTGCGCATTTCTCCGACTTCCTTGTTCTTTTTTATACAAGTACATACTTACTTATATAATTAGTCGCGTGTTCTGTAGAACCGACCCGGTTCTATAATCATAATCATCATCATCATCATATAAGCCAAAAGCAGTCCACTGCTTAAAAAAGCCTCCCCCTTAAACGACCGGTTACATTTAGGAGGGAATTTGACAGTACTGACCACGCTTGGCAGGCGGGTTGGTGAGCGTAGTACGGCTGCTGTTTCACAGAAGGGACGCTGCTGACCATTCCTCTGATTTAGTCCCTTAGTTGCCTTTCACGACTTCCACGGGAAGAGATGGGGTGGTGCTATATTCTTAATATCATCATTATTTCAACCGAAAAACGTCCATACTAGAGGCCTTCCCCAAAGTGCCAGTTCGCCACATCTACCGCTTTATGTAGTGTGTGCATTGGGGGGATTTTGTCACGCTTGGCAGATGGATTAGATAAACAACTACTAGGAATAATTCTATGAACAGTAATTGTACAATGGGCGGTCTTATCGCTATTGGCGATGTCTTACAGACAACCTTTTGTAAAGAAACAATTAAAATAGAAATATGCATTTTAGGTAATAGACCAGGACAAGTTGGGGCGGGAGGGTAACCACCCGCCGCTTACAAACTACAAAATCCAAACAATATCATCTCAGGCAGTAAACAAAAATAAACTTCCACTCTATTTTGGTCAACCAAACTGCATTTCGGTGATTAAACTAATCCAATCCTCGGTTAAAATATATGAATTTATCTCATTTAGTCTCTTGCAAAACGTGGAATATGCGTCCGTTTGCCAGATTTTTAAGGCAGTAAGTGTCTAAACATTTGTTGATGGCCCATTAGTAATTTCGAGGTTACAGATAGCGTAACCTATCTGACGCCTACAACAAGTCAAATCACGTCTGTAACTCGTAAGTAAATGTTTCCATGATGATAGACGCCCAAAATGAGCTTTCATTGCCATATTAAGGCCTCGGGACATCATTTTGGACACTACAAGTCACATAGCGGCACATTGCTCGTAGAACTGATGGCCGTTGGGGCAGAAATATTCTAAACCAGCACGCACCGGAAACGGAACGCAGCGTGGAACCGCCTTCAACGAGACGGAAAATGGTGAAGATGGCTGGGAGTCATTAGAAGCGAGCGGCATGTAACTGGTCCTTGTGGAAATCTATGAGGGAGGTCTCTTTCGCTGATATGATGATGATGATGAAGTCTTGAGACTACAAATTATAATTGTTATTGCTATATATGAACTTGACAATGTGCTTTATTTAATACTAGCTGGGACCCGCGGTTTCACCCGCGTTTAATTTAAAAGAAATTTAGAGTACTTCGACATAGACACTTGACATAGAATAAATATATTGGATTTCAAGGGTGTTTTTTTTACGCGTAACCCTAATTATTTTTCCAAAATAAAAGTAGCCTAAGTTATTCCTTATAACATCAGCTATCTGCCAGCGAAGGTCCCGTCAAAATCGGTTCAGCCGTTTCAGAGATTACCCGGAACAAACAGACAGACAGACAGACGGACAGACAGACAGACAGAAAAAATATTAAAATAGATTTTTTTGTTATATGTAACGTACATACTTTCATATGCATTAAGTAAAAAGCTGTTATTTTGACATTACAAACAGACACTTCAATTTAATTTATTTGTATAGATGTGAAAGTTTGTGAAGATGTTTGGATGTTTGTTACTCGATCACGCTGAAATGGTTGAATAAATTTGGATACAAATTGTTACGCAGATAGACCGTTACCCAGATTAAAGGATAAATAAGCAATTTTTTATACCGGAAAAATAAATTGTTTAGAGGGCTGCGCGATAAGGCTTTTTGTGTGTGTCAAGGAAGCCATATGTGTGTCATGGGACAGATATACAACTAATTTGAACATATATAAGGTATAACCTTCCATAAAACACAAAAACAACAGCTGGCAACAACTAGTTATGCAGGGTACAGGAATAATAGTGGTATCGACATTTTGGGAGTCGTTCGATGCGGGCGGCTGGTGACCGCTCGTTGTGGAAATCTATGGGGAAGACCTTTGTTCAGCAGTGGACGGCCTTCGGCTGATATGATGATGCTCGAAATTTTTCGTAAAGCTATCTAACTTTACAATTTCATCATCATTTCGGCCGAATGAAGTCCACTGCTGGACACAGGCCTCCCCCAAAGATCACCACAACCACCGATATGGATGTGTTGTGGGCTCATTGGAGGGTCTTGCCATAATCGCCACGCTTGGCAGGCGGGTTGGCGATCGCAGTTGAGTTGTTAATGTACTCGAAGGACGCTGCTGCCCATCCTCCGTCTATTCCCTTAGTCGACTTTTACGACACCCATGGGAAGAGATGGGGTGGTGGCATTCTGAGCTGGCACCACACGGCAATTTCATATCTCATTTCATTTCATTCTTTATCATAGACGACTTGGGCATTTGACATGACTTTCGTCTTGCCCATGTTCATATAATATATATAATTTTATTGATAATATATACAGTTTTAAGACAATAATACAATACTTTATTAATATCTCCATAGTTATACATCATACAGTATTCTGTCAAAATGTCATTCATAGCTTATAATAACGTACATTTTTTGCTAGTATTTAATTCACAAATATAATTGGAATTGAAAAAGTCTACAGCATAGGTAATTTATAATATTTATCTAAGCTGTAGAATAGCTTCTCTAACAGCTACATTTTAGTCTGGTTTTGACGATATGGACAGACGATTAATCTGTAATCCTCTCTGGAAATCTATTGTAAACTGAGGGGCCCATGATATGGACAGACCTTTCCGATTTACTCAATTTGTGGCGAAGGCGATGATGGTACTTATAGCTGCAGAGGGCGCGGGTGGCATTTACACATTTACGGTGAAAGACTGTCTATTACACACTATTTGCGAAAGTGAACAGTGCACACAGCTCCCTGGTAAATGAGCTCACATGGAAGCGGTAGTATACCTAGATCCTTAAAGTGATTCCAACAAGAGAAGTCATCTGGTACACCGACAATAGCGCGTACCGTCCGCTTCTGCATGACAAACGCCGGCGGGGTATATAGTTCTGCGCCGTAGGTGAGGGCACTGTGGACGGTTGCATATACAGGGTCTCCAGTAAATAGCACGACATACTGCAGGGGGTGAGAGCTTGGGTCAATACCTACCAAAAAACACAATATATGTTCAGCAAAATCTTACGGATTTACAGTAGTACAAAATTTTCCGAAATATCGAATATACCTTGACACAGATTTTTAAGCATCTCCTAATGAAAAATTCCTTTTCTAGTCATTTTTTACCTCAAATTATTTGTGAATAGTTATTTTACTCATTGATAAGTCTTTATTCTACTAAAAACTAAAATGTTTTCAAGAAATACAATTATTATTTAAATTTTCACAGTACAATTTTTTTATCGCTTAACTTTAACCTACAGTGGTGAATTGAACTGTAACTGTCCGTAAGATTTTGCTGAACATATATTGTGATTTTTTGGTAGGTATTGACCCAAGCTCTCACCGCCTGCAGTATGTCGTGCTATTTACTGGACAGCCTGTATGTCCATTTTACGAAGTTTGGTAGCTCCGAGTAAAATAATAATAATAGACTGGAAGCTTATAGGAAAATGTACTTCAAAATAATAATATCAATAGCATTCTAGCATAATATTTACGCTTTGCTCGTCAACTATGAGTACCGCCACGTGCACTATCTCGCCGAGAATCAGTTCGAGACCAGTGTTTATGCCAAATCCGAGAACAGCCGGACTTCTATTAATTATAATATTAGGCCGGCTCAGAATACCACCACTCCATCTCCTCCTGTGGGTGTCGTAAGAGTCGACTAAGGGATTATCCGGAGGATGGGCAGCAGCGTCCTTCGAGTACATTAACAACGCAACTGCGATCGCCAACCCGTCTGCCAAGCGTGGCGATTATGGCAAAACCCCCCAATGAGCCCACAACACACACCATTTCGGTCGTTGTGGTCATCTTTGGGGGAGGCCTGTGTCCAGCAGTGGACTTCATTCGGCCGAATTGATGTGCGACTTTCCTGCCCTTTCATAAAACCTTTGATGTTAAAATAAATATATACATCATTCAGCAAATTGACATCATGAGAGTTTTGGAGCAATTCTAGGGAATACTTTCGCGATAGCACTTGAATTAAATTTTGATCACTTTTTACATTAATAATTCAATAAATAATAAAATGATATCATAAAATAATAAAATTCTAATTTATTTTACGTTGATGTAACCGGTGATCAGTTACAAAACATAATCATCATCCAGTCTTCCGCCACCATATTATAATCTGGATTAGTTTCTAACTAGTTTGTAATGTTTTCTTTTTGTATCAAAATGTTCTTCGCCTTTTCGGACAGTATATTAAAACGTCACTTGCAGATAACTTTAGAGCAACAGTTATCGCAAACCTAAAAACGCTTGTATACACATTCTTCGAATGTTTACACAAGTTTAAACTCTCGTTTTAGAATCTCAATCATTTTTAAAACCGATGTCTCATACCCTGCCTCATATCTGTATGGCGCAGCTGTGGGGCACATAAAAATTTACTCCTTGATTTTTACAGTTTACTGACACAGACACAGAACAAAAAACAAAAGCTGTCCTACGTCTTCGTGACGAATAACGTCTTCAGTGTCGAGCCAAAAACCTAGGACGACCCATAAATTCTGAAGCTCATTACACCTATGTTTACTTCTGTGACGTCCGACCTCCTGCGCGTCATTTGTGACTGTAGCGAATTTAAGAATAAGATCTGCCGGGAAGACTGTGACGTGGACGTGGTCAAGTGGCACCCTGTGCGCAGCACAGCGCGCAGCAAGTTAACAATCCTCCCCGAGAAGTGCCTGGGGGGCGACGTTTATACAGTCGCCTTACCTATGCACGCGACCACGTGCGCGCCGCCGTCATCCCGGGGGTCGCTCGGTGTGAGCACGCAGATACCCGAAAGTGCGCGCCCGCGACCCCAGAGCCCCCCACCATGTGGCGACGGCAGAGGACTCAGACGTGTTGGACCTGGGTGCCAGGACGGTTGTTACCCCGGCGCCGTTTGATTCTCCGCGCGGGATCAGCACTCTCCCGATCCCGCTCTGCAGTCTCCTTCTGGAGCATGATGCTCTCGCAGAAGGAGACCACTGCACTCCAGTTTTCATGCTTTGCCAACATAGCCGACACTACTGCCAGCAGAGAGAGATATTGCCCGATCCGATCGACCAGGATCCGCCGCTCGGCAGCCCACGCAGGGCCTCCTGGACAGTCTTGCTTGGTCCACTTTTTATAGTTTATTTTTATCTTGATGAAATCCTCGTAGACTTCTTCCGCCTTGAGAAGGGCGGAGGGGCATGCCGGACTCTTACCGGCTAAAACCCTACGGTGCCCTTGCTGCCTGGCTGGGGGCGAGGTGCACATTTTGTCACACAGTAGGTGATGATTAAAGTTTAACACTACTGCTTGACAGCAGAATGCGGTAGTACCTACCTTTTTTTATTGATCCGGTGGAAATACCTCATGTACTTCCTTCGCCCCGGGAAAGGGGGAAGGGGCATGCCAGACTCCTACCGGCTAAAACCACCGGAGTGATCATCTTCGGCACCGAAGGGAGGCTCCAGGAACTCGAAAGATCTCCATCTAGGGCCACCCATTGGTGCCACGCCTTTAGGCACATCTCGGAGGGGATGACTGTAAAGCGGTCACCCCTTCATGCGGAGGGCAGGCGGCTGTAAAAAGGCTGCCCCTCAAGCACTTCTCGGGGAGGACTGTTGTAGAAGGATCCCCGCAAGTCTCACGTGACCACGTGCGCGACACCGTCTTCCCGGGGGTCAATCGATATGAGCACGTAGACTGCCCAATCTGCGCATCCGTGACCCCCGAGGCCCCCCACCATGAACTAAACAGGCAGGGAGCTCCAGCGTGTTGGACCTGGGGGCCGGGGCGGTTGTTACCTCAGCGCCGTCTCGTCCTTCTCCGTGCGGGATCGGCCCTCTCCCGATCTACCGGCTAAAACCACCGGTCAACTTCATCACCGAAGGGGGGCTCCAGGTCCTCGATACAATCACACTAGAGCCGTCCATTGGTGCCACGCCTTTACGCACATCTCGGAAGGGATGACTGTTATTCATCGTTACGACTACCATTTAGATGCATCTGTATCTTTATTTCAACCCTGCAACCCAAATAGATACCAGCATCCCAAACAATCATACTATACAATACTAGAGGCGCCATACTAACTGGCTGTCGACCGACAACCTGGCGAGCGGGAGACTGACGCGGTCTCTATATTTAGGTTACGATATTGAAACTTGAAAACAATGTGAATTGTTCGAGAGATATCGCCCGTAAATGTGTAGTGAAGAATTACGTGTAAATATACTGCCGCGATCAATTCTTAGATGACAATGACAAATGGCATAGTAACTTATTGGAGAAGAGTATATCCGTGGGGTTTCTGGCGGGACTGGACCCAATTGAAATTCTATATGCGGCGGTCATCTTCGGCTCCTAAGGGAGGCTCCAGGTCCTCGTCTGATCACACTAGAGCCGCCCACTGGTGCCACGCCTATAGGCACATCTCGGAGAGGGTGACTGTAAAGCACCCTGGGGATTGTAAAGGATCCCCCAAGCGTCTCTGCGCACTGTTCTGTCCTGCGCACACGTCGACACTACTGCTGGCATAGACAGATCTTGCCCGGTCGACCAGGATCCGCCGCTTGGCAGCCCACGCAGGGCTTTCCATAGGACTAATTTCCAAACCTTCACCTTATTAACTTAAGGCCTATAATAAGTCAAAATTTTGAATTTGAAATACCTCGGCATTGAAACAATAGTCATCTATCCGCAGCGAAGTAGCTTAAAACATGTATTATATATATGTGTCTTTCAATGGATCCTGCACCGTAAATTTAGCTGCGATCTCCTTCATTTCAATAGATCAATAAATCCATCATTTAAAACTACAAATACATACAATAATACAATAATAATAGACATCAATCTGTAATAATACTTCAAATAATTGACACGCTGCCACGATCCATCAGTACTACAGGAAAGGTCGTCGCTCCGATACATTTTGCCGAGGATATAAATACGCGCGCTAGGTCACTGTAGTGCCTCAGATTTGGTTACAAAGAATTTACTATCACTGTCGAAGTGGAGCAATTGTTGACCTGTTATTATTGATGAGGAGTTCAGGGATAAAAAGCTATGGAATATATTGGAGGTTAAGCGATCAAACTGGTTGAATGAACGGGTGCCCTCTGTCGGGACTGGTCATCCTTAACTCATTGGCAGTTCTATTGTAAGGCAAATTAATTCTAGTCTGGCATAGTCAGCTCTGCGTAGGAATAATGGCAACACCGTAAACAATAACTCACAAAATCTTTGCAATGATCTTAAATGCTAATGCAGAGTTAGTTTTGTCAGGCTAAGCAAGCAAATATAGACCAGTAGATAGGCCTCCACCTAGCGACCCCCGGGAAAACGGTGGCGCGCGCGTGGTCACGTGCCGCCGTGTGCGCAGCACAGCGCAAAGCGAGGCTTGGGGGCATCCTTTACAATCCTCCCCGAGAAGTGCCTGGGGGGGGGCGACCTTTTTACAGTCGCCTTCCCTCCGCTAGAGGGGGTGACCGCTTTACAGTCATCCCTTCCGAGATGTGCCTAAAGGCGTGGCACCAATGGAAGATGACCGCTCCAGTGGTTTTAGCCGGTAGGAGTCCGGCATACCCCTTCGCCCTTCCCCGGGGTGAAGGAAGTTCCATGTAGAATTTCCACTGGACATCAATAAAAACAATAAAAAAATATATAGGTCACGTGAAAACTTACCGTGTCGAGAACGTGTCTACAGATATACGTATTAAAAAGCTACCAATAATAAGTTTGATAATATTGAAAGATAAAAATTATTAGTTTTGCAAGTTAATGATAGAAATAATATTTTCGTAAGCCTCAATCATAATTGCTAGATTTTTAATACCAATCTTTGTAGAGGCATTCTCGACACGGAAAGTTTTGATGCGTGTATCATAGAATAGAATAGAATAGAATAGAATTGTTTATTCAGTAATTAGGTCAAAGGAAACACTTTTACACGTCATATTGAAACGACGGAGGAGATTTCACTACATGACAGCCTCTGAGATCAAACGCCGAAAGAAACTCAGGGCTCGGTCTGTTTTTATTTCAATATTATTTTATTTATATAATTCAATAGCTCCACATGAACAGTTAACTGTTACCAGGGTTACCCCTTCTATTCCAATATTTTGGAAAAACTGCTCTGGATTGCTAGCACTCCCCATCAGTATCATTTTTAATCGTTCTCTCAGAGAGGGTATCTTTCCAACGACATGGAAAAAGGCACATGTTATCCCGATTCATAAAAAAGGCTCGCGCACAAATGTAGAAAATTACAGGGGTATCTCTATACTAAACACAGTAGGAAAGGTGTTTGAGAAGCTGGTTTACAATGCGATTTACCCATGCATTTTTGCAGGCATACCTGATACGCAACACGGTTTCCTTAGAAGACGTTCCACTATCTCAAATTTGGCATGCTTTTCTAATTTTGTACTTAGTAACACGGATGGTGGTGGGCAGGTGGACGTGATCTACACTGACTTCGAAAAAGCTTTTGATCGCGTAGATCACGTCATCCTGCTCAACAAACTATTTAGACTGGGAATACGCGGAGATCTTTTACGATGGATCCAATCATACTTGTCTAAGAGGTCTCAGGCGGTAGTAATTGGAGGATACCGTTCAAACTTCTGTGAAATTCCCAGCGGTGTTCCACAGGGCTCACATTTGGGGCCACTCTTATACAACGCGTATTTGTTTGACATCGCTGAGACGTTCGAAAATGCGAAGCACTTAATGTACGCTGATGATAAAAAAATATTTTGTGTTATAAGAAACCTCGATGATTGTAAAGCCCTCCAAACTGATTTGGACAATTTGAATAACTATTATCTTAAAAACAAAATAACTGTAAATGTAAAAAAAATTCAATACACTAGTTACACACGTAAAAAACAGCCATTAAATCATTCGTATAATTTCGATGGGACTATGATAAATAGAGTGAATATGGTTCGTGATCTAGGAGTAATGTTTGACCATAAATTGTCATTCTCAGATCACATAGATTACATCAGCACCAAAGCTTTTAAAAGTTTGGGATTTGTTATGAGATCGTGTAAAGTATTTAAAAACGTAGAAGCTCTCAAATCAGTTTATTTTGCATACGTACGAAGCATTCTTGAATATGCATGCCCCATTTGGTCTCCGCACTATATTACATACATAGACCAACTAGAACGCGTTCAAAAGATATTTGTTAACCACCTCAACTACCGCCTTCATAAACCCTCAGTATCGTACGAGAATAGTTGTCGTACCCATGGTCTGCTTACCGTAGAAGATAGACGTAAAGTTCTGGACATGTGTCTGCTGTATGATATACTCAATGGACGTCTTGATTGCCCTGAGTTGGTTACGCAGATGACATTTAACACTCCGCTACGTCGCACTCGTCATACTCCGATGTTGCACGTACCAAGACACGCCACTAACTATGCTAAGAACTGTGTACTCACGCGCATTGCTCGTACATATAATGCTACTTTCGGAGATATTGATATTTTTAGCTGCTCCAAAACTTCTTTTAAGTCAAGAATCATAAATGTTATTAAGATAAATAATAAGCAACTCTCTCCCTCTTCTCGTTGTCATGTTTCTTCTAACACGTAATGATATATTGTTAAGCTACTATAAAAACTTAAGAGAATGTACTTACTGCATAAGGCATGTATATAATATATGTAACATCCAACATTTAGATTTCTCTAAACTTGTAATGTCCGTTCGCATACTTTATTTTCTTTACTGGTTAAACAGGGAAACCTTTTATTAGCCATACTCAGCTGTGTTATGTATTTATAAGTTATATAATGTATCGCTGTTGGTTTTCTAAATAAAATAAATAAATAAATAAATTAGAATAATAAGAACACTATTTGCAGTGTCAGTTAACTCCTTAAGCCTTAGGTTTTGATAGTTACTGTTGAGGTTTCGCCATTATTCCCATGCAGTAGTATTCTAATTTTGCCAGACTCTATCGTTGTACATTATATGTATTTTTATCTCACACACTCACACTAATTCGCACATTAGCTCGTAAAAGGCCACTGCTGTACATGGACCTCCTAATGATCACTACAATGAGCGATCATAGGGGATATTGCTATAATCACCACGCTTTGCAGGTGGATTGGTGATCGAAGTACACGCAACACACGGGATGATGTTGCGCCTATCTTCTTGATTCAACCCTTAGTCGCCTTTTACGACACTCGACGATATACGTGGTGGTCTATTATCTGCCGGTAACCAAATGGAACTCTGTTATCTCACTCATTGATTGGTAAGTTGTGAGATAACGGAAATTTATATGAATAAAATCTTTGACTTTAACATAACCTAACTGTTTTTCTATATTTTGTCGAATTAATTACAGATTGATTTGTATAATTGTATATATAAATGTTTATCTATATTGTGTATAATCTTCCATTATTTATGTATTTAGTAGAGTATACGTAATTAAGTTATTTCATTATGTATCTGTGTGAACCATCGACTGCCGCATATATTATCCAGTTAAGTATTTCTCCATCCTAAGGTAAAGAAATCGCCGGTTGCGATAAGGCCACCCATTGTACTCTAAAATATACTTTTAAGCGCTACTGTTTTTATAACTTTTACCAATTGGTGTACAATAAAGAGTATAATAAATAAATAAACACAATGAATCACCGACTAGCAGAAGTTTAAGGTGTATGATACCGTAGAGTTTTTTGCTTGTACAATTGTACATACCGGATTTTCCCAATATGACGTTCAGAAGACCAGAGACGGCAGCTGCTCTCTATAAAATACTAAATAAGATACTAGACAAGATGACTAAATAAGATGATACCTATAAGACTACATGCTGACCTAAAACTTGTCGACATAATAGTAAATAGATGATATTAGATTAGATGAAAAATGCTTTTAAATTAATTTTATAGCTTACACAGGTACACAGTCCGATTTATTGTATAATCCAACATTCCTGTGTTTTATTACTTTTAATTATATTTTAATACCATTCGATATCGTTAAATGTATTTTAGAAGATATTTTGTACGCCTGATGCATGGCAGGACATAGAGATACTATACTTTATAATTAACATCTGAATGTAACCTGTGTTCCACAAATAAAATGAATTGAATTGAATTGAATTGAATTGAAATATAATTTTCAATACATATAACACTCATTGCAATAGATAACTCGGTGTGCTCAACGAGGCAAGGCGGTACTTCATATCGGGGCAAAGACTACGGCTTTATAAGTCGCAAGTCCGGCCTCACATGGAGTACTGCAGCCATTTATAGGCGGGAGCACAAAAGACGAGCAAAAAAGTGAATGCTAGGACCTAATTACTTACCCAAGAGAAGATGGTAGCACGCATGTGGTCTCGTGCTGCCGTGGGACGCTCCGGGGGATCCTTTACAATCCCCCCGAGGATGTGCCTATAGGCGTGGCACCGGTGGGCGGCTCTAGTGTGATCATACGAGGACCTGGGAGGCTCCCTTAGGTGCCGAAGATGACCGCTACAGTAGTTTTAGCCGGTAGGAGTCTGACATGCCCCTTCGCCCTTCCCCGGGGCGAAGGAAGTTCATGAAGAATTTCCACTGGGCACCAATAAAAAAGGACCCAATTACTGAATGAATGCTTTTAAAAGCCTTCCAAATGAACGGGAACTTCGTTGCTCTGAGCTGTAAAATCAAATCACAAATCGTCTAATACAATATTAATGAATCACATAACTCGGTCAACTGTCAGTGTGTTCTTTCAACGCAACAATCACAACATACCTATGTATTGTTGGAAATTGGTTATTGTCCTCTGATCTAAACATAGTCGGGAGATTGACACATTCTAAAACAACAGATGCATGTCCTACTTTTAAAACTAGGTAGCTCCGAATTTCCTAGACGGAGCAGTCACCGGTAAAGGTCATTGTCTCTCCATTTTGACACAATAACTAAAATAAACTTTCTGGAATCATTTCAATGGCCATGAGTTTGCGTTTTACGAGTGATGTATTGTTATTTTCGCGAACGAAGCATTGTTTTTAAGCTTCCTTTTTTTACAGATAGTGGTCCCATGAACTTTTATGTGTGTATTCAGCATCATCATCTCCAGGATGTAATTCCGGCGTTTACATGCCACAGTGCGATAAGTGACAGTTGGTGAAAAAATCTTGCGCTTCTGCTGTCTGTCAACGCAGCACACGACACCCTGTGTTAGTTATCTAACTTAGCAAGAACACATGGAGGCCCCTGAAAGCAGTCGATTTTCATTCCGATACTATGCTGGAGTTCACTCTGGACCGGCTACAGTTTACACGGCAACCTCGAGAAGTACAAAGCCATCTGGAAAGCTACTTTGGCACCGGCAACAAGAGATTTCGCGATCGCCCTCAATTCTTAAAGTTGACCCCATCAAAACAACAAGTGTCCCAAACAATGTCGCTGTTCACGTAAAGATTAAAAAGTATTGTTTGGCAAGCCAGCGAGAGTGGTACCTGATGTTAATAGGGCGGACACTTTGCCAAACAGTCCGCCCCGATTTGTGGTGAAGATATTTTCGAAAACTATATTTTGGAATAGAATGTTTCCTTGTTCTAAGGATATTGAAGTGTTCGTCATTATACATTCATTAACAACCTTTTCTAACATAATCCTTCAAATCATTTGCATTAATCAATCTATAGTATGAATGCCACCACCCCATTTCGTCCTGTGGGTGTCGTAAAAGTCGACTAAGGGATTAACCGGAAGATGGGCAGCAGCGTCCTTCGAGTACATTAACAACTCAACTGCGATCGCCAACCCGTCTGCCAAGCGTGGCGATTATGGCAAGACCCCCCAATGAGCACCCAACACACCCATATCGGTCGTTGTGGTGATCTTTGGGGGAGGCCTGTGTCCAGCAGTGGACTTCATTCGGCCGAAATGATGAATCTATAGTAAGGGGCGGGAATCGCACGTTGGAACAAAACAGTTCTCGAGTGAAGACCACCCTCAAGAAACGCAATAGGGACGTCTCCAATGAGGTGGACAGATGACCTAGTGAAGGTCGCTGGGAGTCGTTGGATGCGGTTGGCATGTTGTGAATATCTATGGCGGGTTAGAGAGCTCAGTACTGCTACTATTCCACAGAGGAGACGCTACCTTTCCCTTTGGTGTAGTCCCTTAGTAGGAGGTGATGTAGTGGAGCTATAGTGGCGTATATTATAGATTATTGTTGTTGCGATGTAATCCATTTACAAGTTTTGGAGTTTACTCCTTAAGAAACGATTAACGATAAGGCCCGGTACGGAAATTTTATGAGAAATAAAATCAAGTGTAACTCGGAGAGTTAAGGCGTTACGTAGAAAGAGACAAACATATATATCTGTAGGATTGAACGTGCAAAAGAATGAGATGGAATACATTACATTACATACACGTATCTTATTCTCGGGGCCTCCTCTTTGTGCGATGCTTCGTAGTCTCACTGTATAGTTCACAACCTCTGGTCTGAGAGTTCAATGTGTGCGTATGTTTGTACGTGTGTGTTGTGTGCCTGTGTATTCCGTAGCAAGCCCTTGATCCAACCGCCTTACGAGAGCCTCTTTAGATGTTGTTTGAGGCTCTTGGCAATGAGGCCATTGGCTGTCACAACTATCGGCATAATGATTGGAGAGTCCACATCCCATATGTCGACAATCTCGCGTGCCAAGTCAAGATATTTAATTTATCTTTTTCGGCTTTCACGAGACAGAATCTCGTCTCGTCATGCTGGATAGTAATATCAACTATCATTGTGCGGCGCTCTAATTATTATTGCCGGTTAGTGTTATTATTATTATATTAATTAGAGACGAGGCGAGTAAGTCATTCGCTTGGTGGTACGCGTCATGCCTATCCATAACAATTGCAATATTACATAGAATTTACCTTGCCTGACACCACACTTCGGCAATGCGCTTGTCACACCTCTAGCACGCACAATAATATGTCATAACCCCTCAACGAATCAGCATTGTATAGCTCTAGTTAAACTATCACACTTGCATCTATTTCGAAGCCGAGTTCAGTATCTAAACATTAGAATTGGCAAAAGCACAACTCAGAGTTAGGACGGCCGTACAGATCAAAATAATCATAAATTTCTCACCTAATCACCAAACCATCTGAACTCTTTGCGTCAACTGCACTAAGAATATTTAGTATACAAGATTTTTATGTAAATTTTATGAAATATGAGTGCAGAAATATCAGTGCAGTTTTTAGGAATGATGTACACTTACGGCCAAAATTAATAACAAATCTAACCCAGAATCTTAAGGTTTAGGATTAAGGATTTGTCTGTTTTTGTGTTAAACGAGATCGTAACAGAAAAAGATCAAAGTAATGTCTTAGGTTTTCGCGATTATTACACATTATAATAAAACAATTTTAAACGGATTAAATCGCGTGTATTATTGATTTTTGTTTTTCCTGACGTTTCGAACACTTTCAGGGTTCCTGGTCGCAGGATGACTAAGGTGACAGGCGTCGTTTCAGATTTAAAAAGTTAGTACCTGGATGACCGAGCTTTGCTCGGTATTTTCGTGTTACTTAACAACGCCATCTCTGTTGTGTCGTTAAAGCAATTAGTTGCTCACAAAAAATAGTATTATTATTCGCCAATAGATGTCAGGAAGAGTCATATTTTTCAGTTGAGACTACTCAAACGCCTATAAAATGACATTTTCTAAAAATGATTCCTAGCTAGATCGATTTATCGCCCCCGAAACCCCCTATATACTAAATTTTATGAAAATCGTTGGAGCCGATTCCGAGATTCCAATTATATATATACAAGAATTGCTCATTTAAAGATATAAGATTTTATCTACCGTACAAAACTAATCAAAAATTGTTTGTGTGGTGTGTTGTTTGGGATTTTATTAATTTAATAACCGGATTCCAAACAGGTGGTACCTGCCAACCATCTTCTCTATTAAAATTAGGATGTTTTTTAATTTCAATAGCCTCACGAAACATTCTTGGTACATAACGGTTCTCTTTCGCGAGTACTTGAGGATGATCAAATCGAAGAAAATGGTTGGGTTTGCCTAAGGCACACACTGCGGACTTTGTGGTGCGTCTATGCTTGACGTCAGCTATGTGTTCTTTAATTCTGGTGGCTATACTACGCTTTGTTTGCCCTATGTATGACAACCCACAATCACAGTCAATCTTGTAGACCCCTGCGTCTTGTAGAGGAATGTGTCACTTCACGGGTTTGAGAAGTTGGCTTATCTTTTTATGTGGCTTGAAGTAGGTTTTAATAGAAGCACGCTTCAAGATATGACCAATTCTGTCCGTGACTCCCTTGATGAATGGTAAGACAGCAGGTCTCCGATCAACCGTGGTGGGTTTCGGGCGGCTTCTGCGACGGGGATGTGGCGCTCTTAAATTGTTTTTTTGAAGAACTTGCTTCACATGGTTAAGCTCCCCTGCCAGATGGTTGGCGTCGCAGATGCCATGTGCTCTCTGTAACAAAGATTTCGAAACGTAAGGAAAAACAAAAATCAATTATACACGCAATTTAATCCGTTTAAAATTGTTTTATTATAACAAAAAGATCAAGTTCAAATCTTAAATCTAAAGATTCTGGATTAGATTGATTACTAATTTCGGCCGTTAGTAATTTGGTCCAGAGAGGTTAGAAATAACGAGTATTACACTAAAATGCGGCCGCCAGGAGATTGCTCTGTTTATTGAGTTCTTGACATCTTTTAATTGGTCTAGTTTCTGTTATATTAAAAACTAGCTGGGAACAGCGGTTTCACCCGTCGTTAAATTTAAAAGAAATATGATTATTTACATATAATTTAGAGTACTTCGGCATAGACACTTGACATAGAGTATGTATATATTTCGTGGGTCTTAATTTCTTTGTGTGGAAACTTAATTATTTTTCTAAAATAAAAGTAGCCTATGTTATTCCTTTTAACATCAGCTACCTGCCAATGAATGTCCCGTAGAAATCGGTCCAGCCATTTCAGAGACTAGTGGGAACAAACAGACAGACAGACTGACAGACAGACAAAAACATTGAAAATATATTTTTCCGTTGCAGGTACCGTATATACTTTCATATGCATTTAGTAAAAAGTGGTTTGTATAGATTTAAATTTAACGCCAAACAATTTAAGTTTATTGTGTGTTGACATTAGGCGATTATGGCAAAATCCCCCAATGAGTGCAGAGCATACGCAAGTCGGGGGAGGCCTTTGTCCAGTAGTGGACTTTATTCGACCGAAATGATGATGACGATGGAGCGCAATCTCTCGGCTGCCACACATAAGAGTAATAAGTGAGGCGGTCATACTCAGTAAACGATCGTCGAGGTTAAGTAACACTTGGCGCGGTCAGTCTATGAATGGGTTACCATCTAGTGGTATTTCAACTGAGCGTCTCCGTGCTTCGGAGGGCACGTAAAATTGTCGGTCCCGGTTGTTGTCATTAGACAGCAGTCGTTAAGCCAAGTCGGAGGCCTTCGACTTGGATAACTCTGACATAAGGTTGGCCACTAACCACACTAAATGGAGAGGACTAATAAGTGGACCATTACTGGCACACAACAACAACATACAGTTAATTATGATGACTAGGTTGTCCAGTTGTGAAGGTCAGTCGGCAGTTGCTTCGCGTACAACTCTAACATACGTAGTAAAATTATGGGTACATTGATTTTTTATCTCATCATCATCATCACCATAATATCAGGCAAAGGACCCTCATAGATTTCCACAACGAGCGGTCACATGCCGCCTGCCAGCGACCTTCACCAGCTCGTTGTCGTCGTCCCACGCTGCGTGTTCCAGTGTGCGGTCTCCACTCGAGAACCTTTTTACCCCAACGACCATCAGTTCTACGAGCGAAGTGCCCCGCCCATTACCACTTCTAACAATTTTCTTATAAATATGGCAGTATTCGTGGATCAAGGTCGATAGATTAAGCAGGTTGTAGATAAGATAAAAAAAATAATTGGTGCCTACTGGAACTTCTTCATGAACTTCCTTCGCCCCGAGGAAGGGCGAAGGGGTATGCCGGACTCCTACCGGCTAAAACCACTGGAGCGGTCATCTTCGGCACCTAAGGAAGGCCCCAGGTCCTCGTATGATCACACTAGAGCCCCCCCCCCAATAATGCCACGCCTTTAGGAAAATCTTGGAGGGGATGACTGTAAAGTGGTCACCCCCCTCTAACAGAGAGAAGGCGACTGTAAAAAGGTCACCCCCAGGCATTTATCGGGGAGGATTGTAAAGGATCCCCCTAGCTTTACTGTGCCCCTGTAGCATACGTAGCGTAGCGCATGTAGATCATGGTGCCTGATATCATGCTGGGATGATAGCTCATCTTATTTCAGGTACCATGACCTACAAAAGATCCATCTTTTGGTAATTCTGTATAATTATTATGTTTTTGTTGGCCTATTTAATTGTTTGTGCCAATAACTACTTCAACTCACTTTGTTTCTGCGCAAGAAACTAGACAGCCAGGTCGAAACCCACGCTTGAAGTTCAACGTTACAATGCCCTGAGGATATGACTCGTCTTTTGAACATCTAGTAAGCGATTATATCGTTTGCCAACCAACTGACAGACTTAGTACGCAGCGGGACTGAGAAGATATTTCCTGCTTTGTATGTGTTAGTTATTGTCTAGTAACGTCTGTATTCAGTGCTAGAGGCTCATAGTCTCCTAGCACACACTGATCGGTAAACGATCGGTGAGGTTAAGCAACACTTGGCGCGGTCAGTAAATGGATGGGTGACTGGATAGTGGTATTAGAATTGAGCGTCTCCGTGCTTCGGAGAGAACGTAAAAATAAATGAAAATTATATTTACCCTTATCTCCGAAACTACAAGGCCTATAATTTTGAAATAAATATATATAAATAGTTCTTTACTTATAGATTACAGGAAAACCTATAAAAAGTCTATGGTCTTAATATAGCATTGTAAACCTTTAATATTGTGCGTACAAACTTACATTTGCAGTTGGAATTTATGGGAGACCATGTTTTTCAACTACAATGTTAAGTTTGTTCTTCGGATAAACTATTGGTACTACTCGTTCGCCTTAACTGGGCCAGGCATCCGTCACTTCTCGTACCTAAAGATAACATATTCATCGTACGGCGCCCTCTCCACGCGAGTTCAACTCGCACTTGTCCGGTATTTTTAAGTTTTAGGGTCACTCACCTGTTGCACTCATTGATCGGTTACAACACTTGGCGGTGGCAGTCTATGAAAGAAAGAAAGACAGAAGAAAGAAAATGTATTTATTGCCCCAAATAACTAAATAGGCAAACAAAAACATAACAATAAAATTGATGTGCCAAAAGGGCCATCAGCTCAGTATTATGTCAGGTAGCAGTACCAGGTACCTAACGCTGATTTTCAGCTGCAACACATGAGTACTATGGATGAGTCAATGCGTAGTAGTGTATATATTTTTTTAAACATTGCCCCACACTAGGATTTCTCCTGCGTCATGGGTGCGTTTTACAGACATGAATTCCACATGCAACACACCCAGACCCGGAACAACTACCTGCAGATCATACAAATATTTGTTCCACGTGGGAATCGAACCCACGACCCGGAGCGCAGCAGCCGACTGTATCAGCCACTGCACCAACCGTGCCGCCGTGTTTGCGCTGAAGGTCTTCGTGATTCGGAGTGCACGTCAAACCTTTGGTTTCGGTTGTTGTCATTTAAACTGAATACAGATATATATGTTTGTCTCTTTCTACGTAACGCCTCAACTTTCCGAGTCCTACACTTGATTTTACTCCTTATAAAATTTCCGTACCGGGCCTTATAACTCAAATCGTTTCTTAAGGAGTAAACTCCAAAAATGTAAGTACGAATTCTTGCTAATGTAGGATAGGCCATACTTTAATAAAAAAAAAATATTTTTTTATTTGTAGTCTAGGCATCCTTACTCTAACATCACTGTACATTCTCGAAATCTGTTTATTTGTCAAAAACACAAACATCTGTACTCCCAGAGGAAAGATCAATATTCACAATCTTGCAATTTAAGACGTCAAAATAATCTGTCCCTTCCCGTCTCAAGTCTAACAATATTCCACTCTGGCCTATCCCGACTCTGGTGACGTGCCGCCGTGTGCTTAGCACAGCGCACAGCGGGATCCTTTACAATCATCCTCCCCGAGATGTGTCTGGGAGGCGGCCTTGCCCTCCGAGATGTGCCTAAAGGCGTGGTACTAATGGGCGGCTCTAGTGTGATCTTACGAGGACCTGGAGCTCCTCTTCGGTACCGAAGATGACCGCTCCAGTACTTTTAGCCGCTAGGAGTTCGGCATGCCCCTTCGCCCTTACCTGGGGCGAAGGAAGTTCATGTAAAATTTCCACTGGACACCAATAAAAAATAAAAGTTAGTAATTCAATCAAGAAGTCGTGAGTTATGGATAACGGATATAAGTGGGTAGCTGTTTCTTATATAAAAAAAGGAAAACGTTGCTTGACCTTGGCTATCGTATACCGATAAGTGAGTGCACCTAGCTATGAGTCATTACGATTGATTAGTACAGCCGTACGTCTGCATCACTTCACTATGTGATCATCATATGAGCCGATTCGCTACTGATTAAAGACCTTCCCCATAGACTTTCACAATGACTGTGTACATCCGGCCTACATACAGCAACTTCCAGCGTCCTTCACCAGATCGCCTGTCCATCATGTTGGAGTTGGTTTTATCTGCGTGATCTCCACTCGAAGATCTTTCTATTCCAACGGCCATCATATCAAAATTTTTAGATTTGTCGGCAACTTTAACTCGCATCCTCATTCCTGATTCGATTTCACATATAAATATTCAAGCATAACTCTTTCTATGGCTCCCTGAGTGACCTTTGGCTTTCTTAAGCGATCTATAGTCAGCGACCACGTTTCTGTGCCATTATGTCATCACTGGTAACACACAGGTTAAAGACTATCGTATTGTTGACAAAAAGACATTGCGAAGTCTCCCGCAAAACTGTGTTCGGCCTACGCCAATGGCAACTCCAGACCGCCTAAGAAGATCGGCGTGGATTATAAATTGAAATCAGAATCATCAGAGATCTATCAAAAGGTTTGCCTATGTCTTCTTCTTCTTCTCTTAGATTATGGCTTCTGTAGAGTATCTTCCACAATTTCGCCAATTTCAAGTATAAGGCAACGTCGTACGGTGTTTAGATTAATAAATCGTTACATATCCATAAAATATTTCATTTTTTAAATATTCATTTTAAAAAATATGTCGGCAACGTCGTACGGTTGAATTGTTTTTTCATTTGCCTATGTCATAATGAATCCACAATATACATACAAAGAGCATAGAACCCGATAGAACCACTACGTTTGCGCATATGTCCTGTCATGTTAGACAGAAGACTTCTTTTTTAAGTGTCTTGACGCCGTTCTGTGACTTACACAATTAGACATAGAACGTTTTGTTTCGCTGCAGTGGGCGGACATCTTAATCAAAAGAGAATCGCCCGTAATTTAGGAAAGAATTCCTCTAAATTTTATTCGTTTTAGTTTGCCAAGCAGCAAATGGTTTACAGAATATGTGTTGAAATAGTTTGATAGCTTTCGCGTTTACTTCTCTTTGATTTTGATGTTATCATTTTTAGATTGGTTTGGAATGCCAGGAAATTAAAAGTGAGAACGTCAGGAATGTGTGTCGTGCAGCGTCATTAGTGGGAGGGTATTGGCTCCCCGGTCACAAACCCACTGGTTCCTGGATTATCCTCGCTTTTAAACAATGTCCCCAATATAAGGGAAATTTCTCCTGTGTCTTGGGTACAATTAAGAAATATGAAATCTCACATACACAACAACCCGAACCTGAAACAATCATAAAAACAATGGTTCCGTGCGGGACCGAGCGTGCAACAAGTAACGCGAAAACAAAGCTACTAGCCACTGCGCTAAAGGAGCCGTTATTTCTAGGCAAGCCCTCTTTCCAGAAGTAATCAGGGTCCAGTTCATCTATAATTTTTGTTAACAAAATTCGATGAGTTCAATTAAAGCCGTACATAAGGAATAATGCAATCATCACCACGCTTAGCAGAAGCGTTGCTCACAATATGGCTAAGCTGAGAGATGCTGATGCATGCCTCGTGCTCGTAAACGGGTACGGTTTTAGCCTTGTATCTTTCAGAAGCCTTGTAACGTCAACGTGGTCGAAAGTGACAGGGGCCAGCTTTCACAGCTCCTTCCACCACAATGTATGTCACGACGACAGGATCGATTTTCTTCAACACTCGAATCATGTCTCAGAAATTCCAGTCTCCATTTTCGTCAGTTCTACAGACAAGATTCCGTCGGCCAAGTCGAGCTAATCATACAACAATGCTACTGCTCTGCCAATCCCGTCTTTGCTGCAGATCTGCATGGTGCTGACCTCGTATATGACAGTTTTGCGGAAACGCCAGGAGCTCGTTTTGAGAACCAAAAGGCGAATTAAGTCATTGATAGCGTAGAGCGTGTCTATTTCGGAGCATGCATCCGTCCGTTTCCGTGCTTCGGAGGGTACGTAAAATCGTCGGTCCTGGTTGTCATTAGACGACAGTCGTTAAGCCAAGTTGGACGTCTTTTCGCGACTTGCATAACTCAAGTCAAGGTTGGCCACTAACCAGACGAAATTAAGGATTTGAAAAACTAAAACAAAACATATATAGAACTAGTACATGCCCTTCAAGGCGTCAAAGTACTCCTCCAAATCGCTGTCAGCTAATAATGTTCCCAGAAGATTGGCAGCATTGCCACATTGAATGGCAATTCTTATTCTTTAGCCAAACAAAAGGCCAGCCCTCTGATCAAGCGAATTGTCGACCAAATGTCTAGAATAAAATCTGCATGCGTGCAAGCATTCAAGCATTTCGACCCCACATGGCTTAAAACAATAATTATCGATTAGGTTATTGAATTTGCGCCGTTTGATGGCTTCTGCTGCAGAAGCGGCAGCGCTAATTAGCTTCACACACGGATTCTATGACTTCACGGCTAAACTTTCAAACAAATTTTAATGAACAATGCATAGATTAAACATCGTAAGTGGAACGGATGAAAAAAACAGTAGATGCTTGAGCCTCCTCTTACAGCCGAAATTAATAATCAATCTAATCCAAAATCTTTAGATTTAAGAATTTGAACTGGATCTGTTTTTGTGTTAAGAATTTAAGATCACTCTTAACAAGAATCTCACTTAGGAGACATCCTCAATCTCAAATCCAAAGATTTTGGATTAGATTTATCATAAATTTCAGCCCTTAGTCATCTAGAACGTTTTAAAAACAAAGAACTCAGAGAAAAAGATAACTCTAGATGTATTCGCTAAGTTGTTAGGCTTAAAACTGACGAACTACAAAACAAACGCTACTATGAGCTAGCACCGCATAAATTGACAGTTATAAGAGCGTGCCAAGCCCCAAGATTAGCGCGAAAGCTCCAGTAGGTACATCTATTCAAAACCATTCAAATGTATCAAAACCCATTTGTAACCTCAAAACCCAGTGCCAAACTTTCGCCATTAAAATAAGCTTTCCCGCGTATTTTGGTCGATTTAAAATGGCGGCTGTAGTGAAGGTCAATGTCAGATAAAATACGTTTCATGTTTTAGTTACGCATAGTCTGTGGTAGCTCAGGGTTGCCTTCGGTTGCTTTTATATGACCATATTGTTTGAAGATAATGAAAATCGTATCTGCTGCTTATGTTTTTTTTTTAAATTACTTTAATTATAACGGTACAAAACCAATTACAATAATTAAAGGTATCTACATAATTACACATATAAACAATGTTTCATGTTATTCTCTGGAAATTACTATCGGATATTTCTTTCACAAAAACGCAAACACCCTGACAATATATACACCCATCCATCCGCAAACAAGTCACAGCGAGGATTGGCATCTAGAAGAGCGCTGAGCCCAGAGAGCCTTAAATGTATTCAAGTCTTTTTTGGACAAGTGTGGTTTGATTATCTTGTTTTGTATGTAGTTACTACGCATATACCGCTATCTATGATATATATGTTACAGTCTTGGAAAATACTAAAGCACTCACTATTACTTCTACTATTTACGCTACTAGTCCAGAAAACAAAAAATCTTCTCTCGTTATTCTATGCATAAAACTAAATACCCTACCCACAATTACAATGCATATTTATGTTAAGTAAAATATATACCCATTGGGCCGCCTTCTAGTTGCCTGTTAGTTAAATTGCCTCTATTTTCACCTTTCTCATTCACTCATTCTCCAGTATGGTTTATTATACGAACAATGTATTCAATAATATTGTTAAAACGTATTAAAAACAAATCGAATTCATAATATAGCACCACGCCATCTCCTCCCGTGAAGTAATCAGCCATGCAATCGATGCATTTTTGCCAACGCAATAGCCGTTTATCGATGCTTTTCTTGAAGAAACCAGGTGGATGGGAAGCAATAAACTCTTTAAAGGCTTTTTGTACTGCCTCTTGGGTATAGAATTTTTTTTCCCGCCAAAAAGTTGACTAAATTCTGGAAAAAGTAGAAGACTGTATGCGCAAGGTCTGGTGAGTACGGCGGATGACGGAGAGCTTCCAACCCGAGCTCTTGTAGCTTGGAGACCGTCTGTTGTGTAGTATGGGATCGCCCGTTGTCATGCAGAAGTAGCAGGGACAAGCGATTGATCAAATCTGGTTGCAGATGTGCAAGCTTCTCCGTCATATTGTTCAATTCTTCAAAGTATACATCTGCAGTAATGCTCATCCCGTTTGGTAAGAAGCTGTGATGAATCTCTAGACCACCAAACAGTGACCATCACTTTTCTAGGGGTCATTTGTTTTTTAGGGCATTGATTAGGTGCTGAACCAGGATCTAATCAACTTGCTGAGCACTTGCGATTGTCAAACAGAATCCATTTTTCGTCGCAAGTAACAATGCGGTTCAAAATTCCTTCGTGTCTTTGTTTGTTGAGAAGCGTAAGGCAGGTCTCGGCGCGCACGTTGCGCTGATGATCGTTAAGTTCGTGGGGCACCCATTTGTCAAGCTTTTTTACCTTCTTCCTCTCTTCTGTCAAAGTGGACACAAATGGACCAATATTGTTTTGATGCTAACGTCGAAAGCTGCGGCTAATTCAGCCGTAGATTGAGTATCGTCAGCTTCCACAATCGCCTTTAATTCGTCATTGTCGAAATGAAAAAAAAAATGTCGAAAAAAAGGAAAGTTTTCGGAACAACACGGGGTTCATTTTTCAGATCAAAATTTCCAGAACGGAGGCGGGCAAACCAACAACGCTTTCAATTCAATTCACTCCGTAAACGACGTTGCTGCCACGACGGTACTCATATTCCATAATTACTCGAATTGTCAACGTATCCATGACGACGAAAAATATTAAAACGTGATGAAAACATAACACTAATGAATACACATAAGACTGATTTTGAATAATGAAAACCATGATTATTAAAATAAAATTAATTTGAAATTAGAATTCAGAGCCAAAAAAAACAATTGTTTTTTTAAATGGCCAGTACTGCAGTACTGCAGTTTAATAGGTAAAGACCTTCATCTTTAGAATTAATTAATCAATTATTTAAAAAAAAATTGTTAAATAATCATGGCAGATTATTGCCAGCCCTATTAAGCATGTAACAAATTAGTCTGCCTGATTTATTCATGCTGCAGAAAACTTTTATAAATATAATTATATTATATTATTGTTTTTATGAAGATTTTCCTGTCTCAGTACATATTTCTGTATTTTCGTCTGGTTTCCTGTCTTCACAACCTAAGCGTTACAATCTTATAGTTTTAGGTTATAAATTGGGTAACGCCACTGGATGACATCTATCCTTTTGTCTTATATTTTTGTTGGTTCTTATGTAAATAGACGTTATTGATTGTTGTTAATGACATAAGAGAGAAAAGAGAAAGAATCATGATGTACAACAAGTTGCATACGTAGTAAAAGGTTGTTCGGACAGTGGAAATTCGAACTTAAGTACTTATTACGCGGCATGGTTAAGTACGTAGCATGCATTACCCTAGCCCATCCTTTTGCTTCTATGATAACTCGTATTATCGACGGTGAGCTCTTTTCGGAATCAACTGAGGTTGTTACTTTGTTAAACTTTTATTAAGTGGCCGGCCACGTACGGAGAGCGGGGCGCGCCTCGGCCTCCCCTGAGTACGCCCATACCTGCTCGTAGGTTGTTATTTATGTTATCGTTTTATACCAGCTTTTACCGTTTTTTATGTTTTCATAAAAACATTTTAGAATTTAAACTCATAGTAATGTCTTAGGTTTTCGCGATTATTACACATTATAATAAAACAATTTTAAACGGATTAAATCGCGTGTATTATTGATTTTTGTTTTTCCTGACGTTTCGAACACTTTGCAGGGTTCGTGGTCGCAGGATGACTAAGGTGACAAGCGTCAACCAGTTCTACGAGCAATGTGCCCCGCTCGTTGCAATTACAGTTTACTAATTCTTTCATCTATGTCGGCAGCTTTAGATCTTCTACGGATCTGCTCATTTCTTATTTGATCTCCTAGACTGAGAAATACCAAGCATAGCTATCTCCATAGCTCGCTGAGTGACCTTGAGCCTTCCTATAAGATCCATAGTGAGTGAGCACGTCTCTGTTCCATATGTCATCACTGGTAACACACACTGGTTAAAGACTTTGTCTTGAGGCATTGCGGAAATAAAAGACGATATTTGATTTTAACTGATTTATTTTTACTTCAGACCTGCATATGTATATCCCTCATACATTATAAAATACATACAGACCATGAAACTACTCGAGTGAAAAAGCTTTATCGCTACATTACAAATAAATAATTGGCGTATAATACAAACTACGGGAAAAAAATCCTCAACCAAAATGGCGGCCCCGTGACTCTGTTTGTCTAGTAACTTACCAAAACAAGATCAAGGAGGTTATATTTCAAATATCAGCTGCCTCTACATTGTATTATCTCAATCACTCTAAATAATAGCCTCTTATCAAAATACTTATAGTTTGGACATGCAACGAATTATTATGAACGCAGCGCTTGGAACGCTTCCAACATGGCTGCCGAATGCTACTAACCCATGTTTATGATACGACTTGAAATATTAGTAAAGGTGAAATAATCTGAATAATTGAGCGTAGATTTGCATTGTATTTAAATAGTTGTTAGTAGCTAGCTTTATTTTAAAAGATTTCGTTCGTTTTGACGGCACGGTTGGTGCAGTGGCTGATACAGTCGGCTGCTGCGCTCCGGGCCGTGGGTTCGATTCCCGCACGGAACAAATATTTGTATGATCTGCAGGTAGTTGTTCCGGGTCTGGGTGTATTGTGTGTGAAATTCATGTCTGTAAACGCACCCACGACACAGGAGAAATCCTAGTGTGGGGCAAAGTTTTATAAGAAAAAATAAATAAATAGAATATGTAAACTTTTTTCGGTTTGGTGATTTACCCGCCACCTGCAGGTAACTTACTTAAAGTGCTTAATGGTACGTACTAGGTTAAAAACTCTCTTAGTCGCCTTCTATAATACCCACGGGATGAGTGGGGTAGTCGTATTTGTAGCAACTACACAGCTGTGTCTTATCTGTCACCATTTAAATGATTACGCACTGGGTGCGCATTGTTCCTGAATATTTCCTTTTTTCCACAAAAGGTTAATGCCCGTTTCCGAAAACACAGCGTAAACAATATTCGAATTTTTTACTCTCATCACACCATTCTTCAATTTTTACACGTGTTTTCCGAGACAAAGTACTTGCAGAAAAAAACTTGACAAAAGTATATCTTTCACTCGCTCACTTCATATCTGTCAGAGACTGCACAAAATTATATGCGTCTCTTGGAAATCTTGCAGTGGTTGACGGCTCAATTAATAATAAATATTGCACCCCAAAAAGAAAATACAATTATTAACACCAAAATATATGTAATGATTCTCTAGAAAAAAAAAATGATTGTGTTGTTTATGTGTGCATGATTCCGGAAGGCATCACATTGCCGGATAGCCGAATGTCATAATTTTCGATATTTATATTCGTATTTTCAAAATTATTTACACTGTCTACTTAAATTGCAAAATGTAAGGTATTTGATTTGATATTTGCCTTAGAAGTATTTGATTTGATTAAATCGGTTAAAACGCATCTAATTTTAAAAAAGGTGACGTTCGAAGCTGCTGCTAGTTTTTAAGTTAATTGTTATCGATAAACTGATTTGAACTGTTAGGTCGTGCTAATATTTGGGAGAGGACTGATACCGCACGGAGAAGGACTAGACGGCGCCGGGGCAACAACCGTCCCGGCTCCCAAGTCCAACACGCCTGAGCCCCCTGCCGTCACTTCATGGTGGGGGGCCTCGGGGGTCGCGGGTGCGCAGATTGGGGAATCTACGTGCTCACACCGAGCGACCCCCGGGAAGACGGTGGCGCGCACGTGGTCACGTGCGGCCGTGTGCGCAGCACAGCGCTAAGCGAGGCTTGGGGGGATCCTTTACAATCCTCCCCGAGAAGTGCCTGGGGGGGTGGCCTTTTTACAGTCGCCTTCCCTCCGCTAGAGGGGGTGACCGCTTTACAGTCATCCCTTCCGAGATGTGCCTAAAGGCGTGGCACCAAATGGGCGGCTCTAGTGTGATCTTACGAGGACCTGGAGCCTCCCTTCGGTGCCGAAGATGACCGCTCCAGTGGTTTTAGCCGGTAGGAGTCCGGCATACCCCTTCGCCCTTCCCCGGGGTGAAGGAAGTTCCATGTAGAATTTCCACTGGACATCAATAAAAAAAAAAAAAAAAAGGTCGTGCTAATATTTACCGTTGTTATAATATACTTACTAGTTCTGTATCACTGTTTCTATACTGTTAATGTTTGTAGAAGGATATAATGTAATAAATAATAATACTGAAGGTAGAAAAGTTGTTTTCTTCTAATATAAAAATGAAGTACAAATAGCGGTCTTTTCGCAACCGGATCCACGGGCCACGATGGCCATGGGTTTAAGCCGGGAAGAGACCGGCACACCCCTTCGCTTTCCCCGGTGGTAGTACTGGTGTTACCAGAGGTAGGTCTCCTATTGCATTCTTCTTGGTATGAGTCCGGCTAGGTACCACCGCATTGGGGTCGCGAGCGCGCAAATTGGGCAATCTGCGTACTCATATCGAGTGACCCCCTGGGATGACGGTGTGATGGACGATGCCCGCCCGCACGAAACAAATATTTGTATGATCTGCAGGTAGTTGTTCCGGGTCTGGGTGTATTGTGTGTGGAATTTATGTATGTAAACGCACCCACGACACAAGAGAAACCCTAGTGCGGGCAACGTTTTTTTTAAAAAGGAAATAATCCGTGAATTGGCGAGCTAAATCAAATCTAGATTAGTTTTACCTAGCCCGGGAAACTACTAAACATTCAGATCTATTAAAAACACACATCTTGTTGTTGTGTCTCCCACTCTTCAATAATTTCAAAGAACTTTTTTATCATCGCATTTAATACAGCAGCATAATTTGTCACTACTCTACTAGACATACACGTGTTTTGTTTGGCAAGCAATGTCGCACGCGTAATAACTTATATAATTTTTTTATTATAAAAACTCAAAAGTAATAAAAAAACATGGTAAATATCCCGTTTTCAGTTCCAATAATAAGGAAAATAATGTATAATTCCTTACGTTTTTTTGTTGTTTCTCTCCAACTTGTGGACGACAACGCCTGCTTTTTTTGTCGTCGGGAAATCTTCATGTACCTCCAGCGCGGCGCCGTGTGGTGCCGGCTAAGAATACCACCACCCCGTCTCCTCCCGTGGGTGTCGTAAAAGTCGACTAAGGGATTAGCCGGTGGATGGGCAGCAGTGTCTTTCGAGTACATTAACAATTCAACTGCGATCGCCAACCGTCTGCCAACCGTGGCGATTATGGCAAAACCCCCCAATGAGCCCATAACACGCCATATCGATCGTTGTGGTGATCTTTGCTAGCCTGTGTCCAGCAGTGGACTTAATTCGGCCGAAATGATGACCTCCAGCTTTGGGGCGGAGGGATATGAAGGACTCTTACCGTCTTTCTTCCAATTACTTATGGCTGAAGCACCTCCATGGTGTTCGCCATATAGACATTGGACCCCACTCTTGGCAGGTATCGGCCCTTGGTCTGCACGGCCGCGTCTCTGCGCGACCTGGCAAGCCGCACATTACTTCAGACAGGCGTGCGAAAACACAACGCGTATAAAATTCCTGCCGTTTCTTTTTTTTCGTAACCCTCCAGCTTGCGGATGTTGACCTTTGCCTACAGTCATTCTATTTTTGTTTTTTTTTTTAAACATTGCCTCTCACTAGGATTTTTCCTATGTCGTGGGTGCGTTTACAGACACAATACACCCAGACCCGGAACAACTACCTGCACAACATACAAATATTTGTTCAGTGTCGGAATCTCCGTGTGGGAATCGAACCCAACGACCCGGAGCGCAGCAGCCGACTGTATCAGCCACTGCACCAACTGCGCCGCCAAAGTTTATTTAATAACTAGCTGGGTCCCGCGGTTTCACCCGCGTTTAATTTAAAAGAAATTTAAGATACTTCGACATAGACACGACATAGAATAAATATATTGGATTTCAAGGGTTTTACTTTTTACGCGGAACCCTAATTATTTTTCTAAAATAAAAGTGGCCTAAGTTATTCCTTATAACATCAGCTATCTGCCAGTGAAGGTCCCGTCAAAATCGGTCCAGCCGTTTCGGAGATTACCCGGAACAAACAGACAGACAGACGGAAAGACAGACAGACACAAAATTTAAAAATAGTTTTTATGTTATATGTAACGTACATACTTTCATATGCATTCAGTAAAAAGCTGTTATTTTGACATTACAAACAGACACTTCAATTTTATTTAGTTGTATAGATGTATAGATGTTGTGTATTGTAGTTAAAAGGAGGGCATGAACGTGTTTGGTCTGGGGGGTGGGCATTTTGGTGGCAGGCCATGTATAGGTGGCGGCAGCTGGGAGCTTATAACAGTCGCCTCTTCGCCGCTACAGGCGGTGACCGCTTTACAGTCGTCCTCTAAGATGTGCCTAGACACGTGGTTTCATGATTGAGCATATCTAGTGTGATTGTATTGAGGACCTGGAGCCCCCCTTCGGTGCCGTATACAACTGCTTCGGTGGTTTTAGTCGGTAGGAGACCGATATGCCCCTCCACCCTTCCCCGGGGCGGAGGTAGTACATGTCATATTCCAACGGGTAAAATAAAAAATGTAGTTGCCCCTATGCTCTGCGACCCCCCGGGTAATAAGCCCCCTCGTCCGTGTGTGGCCCCCAATGGTAAGCAGTGTAGCTACAACATACCCATCAATTACTCATCAACTATTTTTAAGGGTTGCCTGTTAAGTAATAAATGGCTGCACTAGAAAAGTAAAATATGCAGTATTAATATCTTCAAAATTCAGTCAATTCAATACTTCGGTACTGCATTTGTTAGTGAGCTGAGTAACGACTCTACATATATTTTATGCGCGTCAAAATATCTCATAGGATTTATTTCTGTCTGCTTATAAATTATTGTCTATGCGTGTTTCTATCATTGACTTTTGTTTGAAAATGTTTGAGAAAATTTTTGTGATGTAAAGAATTGAATATATAATAAACTATCTTCCAAAAAGCAAACACTCTAGGCATACATAAATAAATAAATGCATAACGATGCATTCTTTGTTTTAAATATATGTTAGGTATATGTTATTTTTTTACGCTGACATTGGCAGAATCATCGACATAACGAAAGAATCATATAAATTAGAAATTACAATATTGGTTGCTACCAAAGAGTATAATAACTATGCTACATTTGTTCAATTACGCGCATGCATGCAATTAGTACATGTCATATTCCAACGGGTAAAATAAAAAATGTAGTTGCCCCTATGCTCTGCGACCCCCCGGGTAATAAGCCCCCTCGTCCGTGTGTGGCCCCCAATGGTAAGCAGTGTAGCTACAACATACCCATCAATTACTCATCAACTATTTTTAAGGGTTGCCTGTTAAGTAATAAATGGCTGCACTAGAAAAGTAAAATATGCAGTATTAATATCTTCAAAATTCAGTCAATTCAATACTTCGGTACTGCATTTGTTAGTGAGCTGAGTAACGACTCTACATATATTTTATGCGCGTCAAAATATCTCATAGGATTTATTTCTGTCTGCTTATAAATTATTGTCTATGCGTGTTTCTATCATTGACTTTTGTTTGAAAATGTTTGAGAAAATTTTTGTGATGTAAAGAATTGAATATATAATAAACTATCTTCCAAAAAGCAAACACTCTAGGCATACATAAATAAATAAATGCATAACGATGCATTCTTTGTTTTAAATATATGTTAGGTATATGTTATTTTTTTACGCTGACATTGGCAGAATCATCGACATAACGAAAGAATCATATAAATTAGAAATTACAATATTGGTTGCTACCAAAGAGTATAATAACTATGCTACATTTGTTCAATTACGCGCAATGATCACTCATTTCCAGGTGTCGTAAAAGGCGACTATGAGATTAACCGGAGGATGGGCAGCAGTTGCATCCTTGGAGTAAATTACAACTCAACTTTTTTTAATACTTTGTCTCACACTAGAATCGCGAACCCAAAAAGCACATGATTTACATAACTCTAACTCATATTGGTTGCTGTGGCAATCTTTGGGAGAAGATTCAGTTCAGCAGTGGACGAGTTTTGGCAAAAATGCTGAAACCATCATAGATGATATCTAACGCCTATCTTTACCGTACTGAGAGACACATTGTCTCAAGGTCTGTAAAATTTGTACTAACAATTTTGAGATAGCATAGCTAGCCGACAAATGGGACAGCCGATGTTCGCTCACTGGATCATCATCATTTCGGCCGAATGAAGTCCACTGCTGGACACAGGCCTCCCCCAAAGATCACCACAATGACCGATATGGGTGTGTTGTGGGCTCATTGGGGGGTTTTGCCCTAATCGCCACGGTTGGCAGACGGGTTGGCGATCGCAGTTGAGTTGTTAATGTACTCGAAGGACGCCGCTGCCCATCTTCCGGCCAATCCCTTAGTCGACTTTTACGACACCCATGGAAAGAGATGGGGTGGAGGCATTCTGAGCTGGCACCACACGCTCACTGGATGCGACTCCGCAATTAATTGTAGACGGCCCTTAGCATAAATATTGACAACCTGGTATTTTTATGGTGTAATATTGTTAATTACATTAGTTATTATTATTTCTATTTTTATTTTACTTGTTTTTATGTATTGACATTGCGGTGTATGGGCCTAGAAGCCCGAAAAAATATTTTTTTATTAATTGAATAGTCAAGTCTATTTTTCTTTGATTTCATCGTAAGACCACAGTTTAATTCGTCTTTTATTAAACATAGTTTATCTTCCTGAAGGTAAAAGAATTTACGTATTGGCCTAGTTTTAGAGATTACGTCCGGCATATAAACAAAGTCACACCGCCTCTATATTATTATAGAAGTAGATATAAATATAAATACATAATTCAGTTTATAAACATAAATGTTAAAAAATGCAGAAGTCGTAAAAAATAAAACAAATGACCCCAGTTATGAAACGGTTACAAATAGTTGATCCTATGGAGAAGAGCCGGCCAGGAATTCCATGGATACCTAAGATGTTTTATAAGTGTAGATGCGCTGCCTGCGCTCTACGATGGTCACATGAAAGCAAGGGTAATTGCCCGGAGCAGTGTTACCACCTTAGCGATTTTGTCACTAGATCTGATGACTTTTGACCCCTTATGGCGATTTATTTCTGTCATTTAGCGATTTTTTGCTTTTAGTGACTTCTAGCGATATTAGAGGCTTCTTCGTCCATCCTAAAAAGTTTCTATAGATTATGAATTACTGTTTATATTGTTGAGAGTTCACACAAGGAAGAGAGGGGGTGGGGGGAGGGGAATTAGGGAAACTATATTTATTCAATTCGCACCGTACCAAAAGAAGTTTCACTTCAATAAAAATAGTATTTTCTAATGGCGGTCGGCGGGCGGTTTTGTAGTGCAATAATATATGGCATATAGTGTATGGCGCGTCTATTTGTATAATGTAATAGTTTGTTCTATTAACATTGTAATCTCGAATATACAGGGTGTCCAGTAAATAGCACGACATACTGCAGGGGGTGAGAGCTTGGCTCAATACCTACCAAAAAAAACACAACTTGTTACAACCAAAGCTTAACATAGTTAAACATTGTTCAAGAGTGCAAGCAGTCATTATTTATAATAAGTTGCCAAAAATATTTAAAGGCACTAACAATCCAAATATTTTTTTAAACAAATTAAAAGCTTTGCTACTGAATAAGTGCTACTATAGTATTGACGAGTTCTTTCAAGACAAACATTTATAATATAATAATATTGATATACTTAATAATTTTATAGAATGAGTTTTTATATGGTAATATAGTTTTTATATCGAGTTTTAAATATGAATTACCTACTACTATTGTTTGAATTTTTATATTAAATTTTTATCAATTCATATGGAATATATATTAAAATAGGTTTGTTAAAATCAATGTAATATTAGTTTATTTAAATTGCTCTTTTTAATGTATTTTTATATTCAACACAAATGTATTTTGTTTAGAATAAATGACTTACTTACTTACTTACTTACTTACAATATATGTTCAGCAAAATCTTACGGATTTACAAAGTGAAGCTATAAGAAAATTGTAGTGTGAAAAATTAAATAAAAATTGTATTACTGAAGAAAACATTTTAGTTTTTAATAGAATAAATACTTATCAATGAGTAAAGTAACTATTCACAAATAATATGAGGTAAATAAAAACTAGAAAAGGAATTTTTCATTACGAGATGCTTAAAAATATGTGTCCAGGTAGAGATTTTTCGATATTTCGGAAAATGTTATACTACTGTAAATCCGTAAGATTTTGGTGAACATATATTGTATTTTTTTGATAGGTATTGACCCAAGCTCTCACCCCCTGCAATATGTCGTGCTATTTACTGGACAACCTGTATATTCGAGATTACAATGTTAATAGAACAAACTTAAATAATTTAATAATAATGATATGCCACTGCATGCGGCTGACCAGTCTCACGACACCCGTTCACGAGCATAGCGCAGGCATCAGCTTCGCTCAGCTCAACCATATTATTGTTGGATTACGATATAATCTGCCCCCCATCTATACTTACCTGCGAGGATTGGCAATGCTGCCGTTGTCAAGCCTAGGAATAACAACCACATGCTTTAGTCATCATACGAGGACCTGCAGCCTCCCTTAGATGCCGAAGATGACCGCCCCAGTGGTTTTAGCCGGTAGGACTCCGGAATACCCCTTCGCCCTTCCCCGGGGCGAAGGAAGTTCTTGAAGAATTTCCACTGGGCATCAATAAAAAATTAAAAAAGTACTGACAACCAATATTGATCGCCATTCCAGCCTATTTTCCATGTAGTATCTCCCAGTCTACCATCATCATCATCATATCAGCCAAAGGACGTCCACTGCTGAACAAAAGCCTCTCCCGTAGATGTACATAGTTGTGTTATTGGGGGGGGAATTTTCCAGTACTCACCACGCTTAACCGGTGGGTTGGTGAGCACAAGACGACTGCTTTTATAAGAAGGGACTATGCTACCCAAGCTAAACTAATCTAGGATGGTACAAAAACATACAATATAAGCTCATTTTATACAATAAATCATCATAATTGCACTTATTTACTTTGAATTCCAGCGAATCAGCCATTTTCTAATTTTCTTTCAGTCAGTCAGTTCAGTTCACTGTTCACCCACACCAACCGGCGGCGCTGGCGTCGCTTCCTTCATTATCATTTCAGTTAAAAACGTCCACTGCCAAAACTCCAAGTCTCCCCCAAAGGTTTCCACAACGACCGGTATGGTTTTGTCCTGTGCCTAGTAGGGGTTTTGCCATAATCGCCACGCTTGGCAGACGGGTTGGCGATCGCCGTTGAGTTGTTAATGTATTCGAAGGACGCTGCTGCCCATCCATATTAGACTATTATTTCGGGACTTTTCGCGCACAGATAAGTCTTCTCGTGACCACGGTCAATGCAACTTGGCCGAAACGTTGAGGTTAGTCAAAATATTGTTTTGATTTATCTGTGCGCGAAAAGTCCGGACATCATAGTCTAATATGAGTGAAATTCACGATAGTATAAAACTTATATGCTGCCCATCCTCCAGCTAATCCCAAAGTCGCTTTTTATGACACCCACGGGAGTAGATGGTGTGGTGGTATTCTTAGCCAGTACCCGGCACGGCACGCTTCCTTCATGGCATAGATAAAATGACAAGTAGAGTGGACCGAAGCACACGATCGGAAAGGTGCACAGAGTAAATTATTTGTCGATTTAGACTAGACTAGAGCCGACCTACAAAATTTGTAATTCCTCCAATATTCTGTTTCTTTCTCAACGACTATGTTAAGTATAAACGTTAATATTATGCCGTAGCCGCCCGTGGCATCAACATAGAGGCCCTATCAGAACACCAGCGCTGCAGCATAAACTGTTGCAGCTAATATTGAGTTAGGGGCCTTTTTTACCCTCGTACAGCACTGTAGTCATATATATTTTATTCTGTCAATAATAAGTTTTCACTATCATTTTTTGAGTCCAAAATAAAACATTTGCTTCCTCTTTCTTACTATCTCTGGTTTGGACTTTGGAGTCCTTTAGTCACATTTAACGACATAAAAGGCAGGAGATGGAGTGGTGCTATATTCTCAATCCGGACACCACACAGTCAACACCAGTGTAACAAGTTTCAGAACATCAATATTTACATGTCTGCCTGACCTCTGTAACCCAAACAGCGCGTACATCGTAACAGTTACTTCTCACGGTAAGTTTACGGTGAACCGTCTGTTTTACACTTCGAATATTAACTATGTATCGATAGACGAATATCAGAAACAAACACATTATTTAGTTCCAAGGTCGGGTTTCTTGCCAACTGCCGGGTAATCGGGTCACTGCTAAGATATTGATGAAAGATAAACGAGAATCTTATGAAGATGATACTCAAGATATTTGGCGGTATGAGCTGTAATATTCATTATCATACCAGCCAAAGGATCTACTGCGGAACAAAGCTTTCCCGTGGATTTCAATTTCCATTTTTAATTTATTTATTTCATATTATATTGTTATGAAATAAATAAATCATCATCGTGTTGAAAATTATACATAACGCTTACCCTTACAATAATAATACATCCAACACTACAAAAACATAGTACAAAAATAAATTTCTTCTTCTTCTCTTAGATTATGGCTTCTGTGGAGTATCTTCCACAATTTCGCCAGTGTCAAGTATAAGGCAACGTCGTACGGTGTTTAGATGAATAAATCTTCTCATAATCATCAAATATTTATCAAAAAGGAAAATAATTATAAAAAATGTGTCTGCAACGTTGTACGGTTCAATTGTTTTTTTTTTCGAATACATTACAAAGACGTCAATAACATAATGTGTAATTTCAGTAATGTAATGCCAATTTTTTTTAGAATTAATAAATGACTATAGCTTAAACTTTATTCAGCCTATCGGAGTCCGCTGTTTTCTGGTTACATCTTATAAATTCTAATACATTCACATCGTTGTTGCCATCGGAAATAATTACAAGTCATCTATAGAGATTTCCACAGTTGTGACATGATTAATTAGAAGATGAAGAAGAAGAGATGTGTGGTTAGAGTCCCTTAGTCGCCTTTTACGACATCTACCGGAGGACATGAGTGGTTGTATATTCCTAATCCGGACACCGGACTACCTGCGCAGGCACACCTGCACAGATGGACCGTAGCGTGTGTTAGCCGGTATTCAATATTAAGGAGCCTTTCAGTATTCGGCCATAAGTATTGTAATCTTTTGTAGGATTTTCTGCAACTATGCTGTTTTTATCGAAAAAACAAATTCTGCACTAGTAATATAGTATACGTCTTAACCAGTGTGTATTACCAGTGATGACATATGGAACAGAGACGTGATCACTCACAATGGGCCTCATAAGAAAGCTCAAGGTCACCCAGCGAGCTATGGAGAGAGCTATGCTTGGTATTTCTCTACGAGATCGAATCAGAAATAAGGAGATCCGTAGAAGAACTAAAGTTGTTGACATAGCTGAAAGGATTCGTAAACTGAAGTGGCAACGGGCGGGACACATTGCTCGTAGAACTGATGGCCATTGGGGCAAAAAGGTTATCGAATGGAGAATGCGCACTGGAAAACGCAGCGTGTGACGACCTCCAACGAGGTGGAGAGACGACCTGGTGAAGGTCGCTGGGAGTCGTTGGATGAGAGCGGCATGTGGCCGCTCGTTGTGGAAATCTAAGGGGGCCTTTGTTCAGCAGTGGACGTCCTGTGACTGATATGATTGAAAATAAGCTCGTTGCATATTAATGCTTTTGCGCCAATAACTTTACATAAGCCTCAATAATTCGTTAACAGGATTTTCAAAAAACGGCAGTGATAACAAGTGTCATAAAGAGAAAAAATACAAATAAATTGAAATGATAGGTTAGCCACTAAAAATAATGACTTGGCATCTAATATTGTAAACGGGATGCCTTTATTAATTGTATTATTATTCATCTTAAATAAAAAATAAAATAATACTGTCACGATAGGTTATAGTGTGGCTGGGGTGGCCCTTGTACGACCCTAATGCCGCAAACATGTGTACACAAAATAATTTAGGCCAATATATTTTCGTGTGTATATTTCACATTATTTTCTATCTAAATATTTTAAAAGAACTTCAATTTTGAATTGATTTATGGTTCCTTTTATTAATAAAATGGCCTCCCCTATGTAAATTCAGTTGCCAAAAAACTTGATACACGCTTATATTTAAAAGACATTCCACAAGAATTCCTGCAAGGGCCTTAAAATGCAGCTGAAATTGAGATTTGAGGCTTTGAAATAGATGCCAATCTATTAATTTTGGTATACACTTTTTTTAAACTTGTACACTATGTATTGTAGCAGCTACGTAACCGCAATCCGGTAGCTTGAATAGCCTCAAACATCAATTCTATTTTCAAGAGCGGTAGTTAATCAGACAAATATTTTCATTTGTGTTTCACAGATTAATCATCTGAAATATTTCAGTCGAACCGCTCCAAAGTGGAGATCAAATAAATAAACACGGATTCTAACACGAAAACCATGAAAAATGTATGTCTGACGGGCACACGGGCGACGGCAGATAAAAAGACGGAAAATATCATATTCTGAATATTTATATACAAGTTTTTAACGAAAGGTTATTGAACTAAGAACGAATTTTGGGAAAGTCGATATTAAACACTCTGAATTATTTTCAGGAAATGTCTGTCTCGCTACCTGGGTAAAGTCAAGATAAAAAAAATATTTTCATTCATGTTCCATTTAGACTCATGAGTAGTCAGACTTTAGTTGCTGTGTTCCAAGATGTAGATTAGTCCGTGTGGTTGTGTAACTTTGGGGGAGGCTTGTGTCCAGCAGTGGACTTCATTCGGCCGAAAGGATGATGAAATGAATAATTGAAAATAAAAAATCTTTATTAATTCCGTGTGGTGTCCGAATAAAAATATAGCACCACTCCGTCTCCTCCCGTAGATATCGTAAAAGGCGACTAAGGGAATCTAAACCAGAGGGATGGCCAGCAGCGTCCCTTTTAACAACCGGTAGCCATACTGCGCTCACCAACCCGCCTGCCAAGCGTGGTGAGTATTGGCAAATACCCCCCGAAATGATGACACAGTTGTGGAATCTATGGGTGAGGCCTTTGTTCAGCAGTGGATGTAAAAATAACCGATATGATGAAGATGTAGATTTCATAAAAGAATGGGCAAGAAACAACTTCATCAGCCAAAAGACTTCCACTGCCAAACAAAGGCCTCCCCCCTAAACGAACGGTACCATGCCGTGTGTCGTCATTCTGGGGGAATTTGCCAACCCGCCTGCCAAGCGTGGCTTCGCGCAGAACACATGCGTCGCCGTCTCGGGCCTGATTCTGTTCGGGCGACAAACTTCCCTTGGCCCGTCGCCCGCAGGCCGCATCTCATGGTGGCCGGAGATCGTTGAGCATCGTCCTGCACCCAGTTTGTTTTCTGCGGCGGGGATCAGAGGTAGTCTCCTCCCGTCCCCGCTCTGCCACCTCCTTTGAGTATCTTTGACCCTGAGATCACTTTGTTCGGTCTTGGTAAAACTCAATCAAGTCGTTAGATAGTTTCTGTTTACACTAGTGTCTGCTTAACCAGTATATTTCAATGTTTCTTAAGTTTGTTATAAGGTGTCAGATCTATCCAATATTCTCGTGTGTCTTTGTGGGGGAGTTTGCCAACCCGCCTGCCAAGCGTGGTGGGTCGCTTGCCTGCCAAAGGACAAAGGACCCACCACCCGGGTTGATAAGCGCAGAATGGCTACTGTTCTACAGGATACATCCTCCGGTTAATCCCATAGTCACCTTTTACGACACCCACGAGATGAGATGAGTTGGTGCTATTCGTACCCGGCACCACACGACATCACACGGCTCCAAACTATCACCAGCGTAAAATAATAAAAATGATTTTAATCCAATGAATAATCGCATCCATTTATATTGTTATATTTAAACTGCATCCCTAAAATATATTTTCGTGTGTGTGTCTTGAACACAGATTCTAAAATAGTATTGTTTACATTTCGAAAGCGAGTGTCGAAGAAATGCCATACGCGAACATTATTTTACTACAAAACGGCGCGCCATTAGACCGCGTAATAAAAAATAAATCAATATACTTTTTTTTATTTAACAATATCGATTTACGTTACGTATTTATATATTTATGAAATAAAACGTCTTTTTCTCTCACAGTTGCAGTATACTTCGTACATCGTCTATAAACAGGATGACATAAATTCTTCGCATTATGTCCCTGAAATACGCTTAAACGCTTCATCGAGCCGAGACACTAGTCGGTGCGTGACTAAGTGAACTCCGGGCAATTACCTTGCTTTCATGTGACCATCGTAGAGGGCGGGCAACACATCTACACTTATAAAAATATCTTAGGTTGTAGCACTTCGCGCTTAAGCATGTGCTGAAATATCGTCAATATCTGGATTCGTACAGCAAATTTACCATGTCTTCGATCTGCATCACTTCTAGACTGGTAGAAAATTCCTATGGCATTAAATCCGCCTCTGTACATGTTTGTGCATAAAAAATAAATAGATAGGTTCTAATCAAAAATTGTTTGGATGCATGCAGTAATCACTTTGCAATGTTGAAACACGAGTGTGAATGCTGACCAGTTCCAATAGACTGCACCCGTTCACGAGTATGACGCGTACATTAGCATCGGCTCAACCATGTTGTAGGAAAACCTACTGATCTATTACACCACATCACCAGTAGTAAAACATTTGGGTGAGCATAACATACTTATGCTGCCCGAAAAAGTTGTCACGTCGATTTAAAAAAAACCATAAGAACTCCAACGTGTAGAGAAGTCTTACCTCTAAGCACAGATATTACCTAAAATATACTAGTACTCTAAGTATACTGTGTGGTGTCCGGATTAAGAATATCACCATGCTTGCCAGGCGGACTGGTCGACTATGATCGTAGTATGTAGTTATTAGCACACAACAGAATGCTGCCACCTACACTTTATTGATATCAACCCTTAGTCGCCTGTACGATACCCATTAGTGCAGAGGGGTATTCTATTCTTTGCCAGGAACACGGACACGGAACCCGCATACATCACATCACCGGCGGGCTGATTACGTATGTCGCAGAGGGTTTGCGACAGGCGTAAATCGCGCAGACGCCGCTGTCAAACGTCATTTTGGTATTACGTCTTGGCCGATAGCGAATAAACAGGTGAAGGTCTCTAAACACCCTATCGGACAATCAATGAACTAAAAATGGCATCCTCGCATTTCAATTTCAAGCGATTTGCCACCGTTGGATCCTGTCGTGCAATAGCTGCTGTCGCTGTTTTTAGCTAATCAGGATGCGGAACTGTATTTACATAAACGCGTCATAATTTTCTCTAGCCATCAAACATAATCATGTTCTGAACTATCGTAGTTAAAACGCGATTTACACCATGACTTGGTTTTTATGCTAAATCATTATCATCAACTGAACAAATAATTTTCCAAAAAACAAAGAGAATAAACGGTGTTCGGCCATCAGCAGTTTTATCGCTTTTCGGAAGTCGGATCCAGCGACTGAACTCTCTACTCCGCATATCTGATAGTTAGTCTGATATCATTTTGGAAGATGAAGGCAGTGCCTTTCACTCCTTTTACATACGAACACCAGTCGCAGGGATGATGTTCTCGGGGGTGCGGTCTAAAGCTGAAAGGAGAACACCTTACCCCCAGCCAGAGGTAAGTGGAAGGATACCGTGGAGTTTTTGCCAGTCCGGCATGCCCCTCCGCCCTTCCGAAGGCGAAGGCAGACCATGAAGATTTCCCTACGACATAAAAAAAAGGATAATGCTCTGGCTTCCGCGGAACACTGGTTGTTGAATATGGCAGCTCAAATTTAATAGGTAATTTACTTTTATTGGTATAATTTGACTCACCGTGAAACTGTGCCGCAAGACTGTTCGTCCCGGACTGGTATGATGGGAAATTGTGTACTTCACAACAGTGACTCCTAAGTTGACAGTTACGGAACCATGAATATCGATGAGTTGTCTTGATTTTAGTTTCTTTTTCGGATTTTTCACTTAGAGATGTGCTCGCGCGTTCGTCTTGAGTTGAAGCTGCTTTTTCGCGCCCCAACGCACGAGCGCTGCACTGACGTTAGGTTTCGGAAATGTCCGAACGTATACGAAGGCCCGAAGACGGTACTTTGCAGTTTTGATTTGTTTTTGTTTTTTTCAAAATAAAAAACGTTGCACCACACTAGGATTTCTCCTGTGTCGTGGGTGCGTTTACAGACACAAATTTCACACACGATACACCCAGACCCGGAACAACTACCTGCAGATCATACAAATATTTGTTCCGTGAGGGAATCGAATCCGCGACCCATTGATCTGATGTTAAAAAAAAATGGTGACGTCCCAAAAGACAAAAAAATCACTTTAATTACTTTATCACATAAAAACCTCATACATTAACAATACACAATTCATCCTCAAAATGACGCTAACACCTTGAGTAACCTTTTATAAACTAACATCTTCACATCTTTCGCCATAAAAAAGTCCACATGATTAAACTGTTCGTATGGCACTTTATACATGTCAACTACATTACTGAGTCTTTGGTACAGCTGGTCTACATCACTGGGATGAGCTAACCAGTCCGATTCGCTGAAGAATAGAGATATCGGAGCTACTATATTTTCTAAAGCATAACTCGGAGGAACCTTGGCACCATATCTCTGCATATTTTCAACACTTCCATAGTCAAATTTTCTAAAATCTTCAGATATAAGTCCTTGGCCGTAATGAGAGAACTGCTTTATCGAAGCTCCCGAAGGTAAATGTCCAAATATCACAGGCAGATTAGTCACATTGAGCTGTTGAAAATCATACCCTGACATTAAAAATACCGTGTTGCTGCAAAGAATCTCTGCTAAAGGTCCAGACCCACATATCAAGAGCTTCAGAGTCCTTATTAAGCTGTTGTCAGGCAAGAACTCGTATAATCCCAAACTCTTTGAGAATCCGTGCAAAATTGATACTCCTGGAGACATCAGTCTGACTATTGGTGACCTCACATTTGACATATAAACGACAGGAGATAAGGCGATCATTAGAGAGACCTTCTGATTATATTCTGGTCTTTCCGAAGCCATCACAAAAAAAGCGGTAGTTCCTTGAGAATGACCGATGTATTTTAGCGAGTCTTTGCTAGTTTCGTTTAGAACGTAGTCAATCATGCCTGGTAGATCGTACACGCCGATTTCGTGCCATGAAAAGTCCCAGAACGATGCTTCAGAAGGTTCCAAATTGGTGTGCCTCCGGGAGTGTTTGTTGCCTCTAGCATTGCCCATCCAAACGTCGTATCCCGCGTCAGCCAGTAAGTAAGCCAATCCACTATCGCGTCCTGCCACTACAAAATCATCAGCACTACCAAGCAAGCCATGCATGAGGAACACAGCGGTTCCGTTATTAGGAATCCGAAACATTGTCAACACATAGCCGTCTTCAGTTTCGACCTCATGTATTTCCACTGGGTAGCCGTATTTGGTTATTAAAACGTCTATTTTCAACCATGCATCTTCATTTTGAGATCCTTTGTTAAAATCGATAATGAATTGGTCAATTATATCTCCATTGTTGGTGTTACTGATAGGATATGGCAGGGTGACAGGTCCTAACGCTCTTGCAACAGCAAACGGCACCCATGTTATGGAGTTAACAGCTGCTGCGAACGCATTGGCATAAGCATGTGTTGTAAGACTCACGATGGGATTTTTCGTTATTTCTTCAGCTATTTCCCATGTTGCTTTCGTTATCATATTCGGAAATGTATATTCCGATAGTTGTCCATTACAAATATGTAACACCGCGAGAATTAGAAGATAATTTTTCAACATACTGCACGATGTTACCGAGTTCGAGCTGAGAATATACTGACTTAAATGCATGACCGACCCTGTAATGTTTTTTGTTATATCATGTTTCCGGTTGTTAGTGTATTGTCGATGCATAATAGTAGTTTTAACGAGTGTTTACTGTAAAGCGTCAGTGTTAGTCAAATGCTGTATGCGGCTTGTTTGAGTTATCTGTGTATTTATTCCCATAAAATATAAATCTCATGTCATATAGTAATCTATACAAATAAATAAAAATGAAGTGTCTGTTTGTAATGTCAAAATAACAGCTTTTTACTAAATGCATATGAAAGTGTATACGGTACCTATAACAAAAAAACATTTTTAAAGTTTTTGTCTGTCTGTCTGTTTGTTCCGGGTAATCTCCGAAACGGCTGGGCCGATTTTGACGGGACTTTCACTGGCAGATAGCTGATGTGATATGGAATAACTTAGGCTACTTTTATTTTAGAAAAATAATTAGGGTTCCGCGCAAAAAGAATAAAACCCTTGAAATCCAATATATATGTCAAGTGTCTTTGTACGAACTATGTCGAAGTACTTTAAATTTCTTTTAAATAAAACGCGGGTGAAACCGCGGGTCCCAGCTAGTATATATATAATATCATATAGTATTTAATAATATTTCATAATGTAATATATGTGTAGGTATATATGCTAAGAATACCACAACTCCATGCCATCCTTTGGGTGTCGTCAAAAGTGACTATGGGATTAGCCGGAGGATGGGCAGCAGCGTCCTTCGACATACATTTATAACTCCCCCAAAGATTGCCACAACGAGAGGTATGGGTTTGTGTTTGTGGGGTTTGCTATAATCGCCACGCTTGGGAGACGGGTTGGCGATCGCAGTTGAGTCGTTAATGTACTCGGAGGACGCTGCTGGCCATCCTTTAGCTAATCCCATGGTCGCCTTTTACGACACCCACGGGATGAGATGGGTTGGTGCTATTCGTAGCCGGCACCACACGGTTTTTGTGTTTAATGTGATCCTAAAAACGGATATAATTCACAATCTAAATCTTAGATTTTGGATTAGACTGATTATTAATTTCGGCTGTCAGTCGCCTTTTACGACATCCGCAAATGATATGGAATGGTGCTGTACTCTTAATCCGGACACCACATGGATTATCTTTATTTGGAGATTAAATATAATGCTTTAATGAAGAGTATACTTACTTAGAACAGTATTCCTTATACTAATACCTGATCTGCCGCTCAGATCAACTGAATTTTTTCGACACAAGAATTTTTTTTAATTTTTGATACCACGTGTTCACGGGTGCGGATTTTGGTCGAACATTAACTGCACCCCTGAAAGATCTCGGGCCGCCAATCATTTTGGCGGACGCCATTCCCCGGCGTTTGCCTGGCCAGGTCACACAATCTCTGCGTGCTTGTACCGAGCGCACTCGGGAAGACGGCGGCATACATGTGAACACGTGTCACCGTGTGCACAGCGCACAGCGAGCCTTGGGGGGATCCTTTACATCCCTCCCTGCCTAGGGGGCGGCCTTTTTACATTCGCCTTCCCTCCGCTAGAGGGGGTGACAGCTTTACAGTCATCCCCTCTGAGATGTGCCTAACGTGGCATCAATTGGCGGCTCTAGTGTGATCTTACGAGGACCTGGAACACCCTTCGGTGCTGAGGATGACCTGAAGATGACCGCTCCAGTGGTTTTAGCCGGTAGGAGTCCGTCATGACTCTTCGCCCTTCTCATCATTCTCATCTCTATGCAATGCGCCCTGCGAGCTTTGGACTTGGGGCAGCATTCTTCACCAACTTTCTCCGCCCCGGGGAAGAGCGAAGAGGCACGCCGGACTCTTTGATTTGGCCTCTGCCAGATATCGGCAAGCAACCTTCGGCCATCGAAGAAGCACATCTTCTGCCGAATGGGAGAGACGTGTTTGCCCCTCTCTCCCGTTCCACCACCTCCTTTACGTACATCTACTCGCACCGAAAGCGACGGCTTTTCACACACTCTCGCTCTGATCCTTGCACTGTGGAGCTAGAGCTCACCGTCTTACCGTGTGATCGATCTCTACAAACTCCAAGTTAAGAGCGGTTCAGTTATCGCGTTCTATCAAATGTTTGCGGCCCGAGGAAAATAAATGTTGAATATCGCAGATCTAAGCTATTCACTACCGTTTCTTTATAACGTCATAATCATCATTAAAGAAATTTGACTATACGTGGCGAAGCCATCATTCTTGTCAATTCCTCCGCCATTTTAACGTTTTTCAACTAGAATGTTGTTTGTTCTTGGGATAGATGATTGGTACAAGAATACAACATACTTCTACAATCCGGTACAATACATACTTGTTTTAGGTATCACAAACAAAGGGTCAGTTTAAAAAATTATAACATGGTAGATAACGTAATTATTCATCGTACGGAACCCTCTCCACGCGAACCGTTTTTTACTTCTTTATAACGTATACGATGTAAAATTATTCAGTATATCATGTAGCTAATACACATATACTCATCTACAATAATAAATATTAGTAGGAATGGCAGGATAAGGGGATACAGGTACTTATCAAACAAACCTGTCAGATAATTTATAATACTAATGTATTCTTTCCAATGAGTTTATATTTATAACTGCAAGCCAACAGCGAAGTGATCATGTTGATTTTCCTTTTTCTTGAAACATCTTCAGAAATTCGTAAGCTTCATCAGAACCCATTTAAAAAAACTTCACGAAAGTCATTTTAAGAATTATTGCAAGTAGCAAAATCGTGTTTGTTTGGAATACTTGGAATAATAAATGTACTGTCACATTTTTTTATTATACGGTTGTTCTTTAGGGGTTTTATTTAAGTAAGTAAGTAAATTTATTTAAAACACTTCAAGTACTATAGTTACAAGCTTCAGTTTTACAATTGCACTGGACCCCACACTAGGATTCCCTGTGTCGTGGGGTACAGTTCTTCCCAGTTTATACAGATGCATATGTTTTAAGAGTTCACGAGAGTAACAGTAGTATTATTTTTCTATAATCTTCGTTTTATAAGAGCGTGTGGTGTAATATTATGAGTGTGGGTATATGTGTGGTATGTGCGTGTGTGAGCGTGCAATTAGTATTGTATATTTTAAAAACTATAAAGCGCCTGGCAATACTTTCAATGCATTTTTTTACCTTGTGAGCCTTATTTAATTAAAGGCGTTTGTGAATTATAAAATACTAACAACAAATTACAAAGTATGGCATAGTATTGATTAAAAACTAAAGTGAATTTGAAATTCGCGCCATTTTAAAAGGTTATGACAGCTCTAACGAGTAACAGACACACGCCATATTGAACATACCCATGAAACATACCCGTCAACATCGTCTGGCGGAAACATATCAGGTGTTCTGTAGCCATAATAATCCAAAAAACATGCACAATTGTGTGTGCAGTCAACCAAGAATATCTACTTTAATAGAAGTGAACTGATTGATAACTTGGTATGCCTAATGATTACATTACATATGCATTTGCCTAGACATATTTTTACAGATTTTTAAACCATTCCGTTGGAAAATTACTCTAGCTAGCATAAAGACACACTTTTGCGATAGACGACAAGGAAATAGACTGACATAATCCTCCTATATTTCAACGAACCCTTACGGAAAACATGACTTTTTTCCTAAATTAAAGTTTACCTATTTAATTTGTTACATTTGTTTATTGGATTGCCACTTTGTTTGTAGAATGTTTAAGCTGAATCTGATGGATTAAGCATAAAACATAGACTAAAATAAGACTGCAAATACCTTGCTCAGCATTACATTGCTAATAAAGGTGAAAAGCGCGCGTAAAACATTAATATCTACAAAACCGCGCCATTTTGACAGAACACAGCGCGTTCAGAATCATTTGTAGTCGAGTCTATTTCTGATTTGTGTAGGCGTCACCTGCTGGAAACGGTGTAAGAAATAGTTTGTCCCAAATATTTATACTGTCCCAAATATTTTGACGAGTATGACATGTATTTTTGTGCGTTTTGGCCATAATCAAAACTTGCCCAATTACAATCTGCGGGCGACTCCAGTCTATGAATATAGGGTTGTCAACATGACTTCATTGCCGTGTGGTGCCAGCTACGAATAGCAACAACCCATCTCACCCCGTGGGTGTCGTAAAAGCCGACTAAGGGATTGGACGGAGGATGGGCAGCAGCGTCCTTCGAATACATTAACAACTCAACTGCGATCGCCAACCCGCCTGCCAAGCGTAGCGATTATGGCAAAGCTCCCCAATGAGCACACAGCACACCGATATCAGTCATTGTGGTGAAAATAAAAAAAACATGACTTCGATCACGTGACCTGTCGATAAACGTCGATCCTATGTACATTTAATAAAATATTCTCCTATGTTAATGCTATCAAGGCGTATTTAATTATTGGTTTTAAATACACTTTTGTTTTATCAAACCTTATCTTTAAGGTTATCTTATCTTATCACAGCGATGGAGCCATTAAACAAAAATTCTTCCTTGCCGAAAAAGAAAAATCATGCAGTCTTTGAAGAACCCCGTGCTGTAATAAATAATTTGGTAAATCCTTGATGGGGAGCTAATTCGACAACCTGAGCGTATGCAGGAGGAAGTTCCTTTGAAACAGTACGGTACGAGACCATATTGGCTCTATGGCATGGGAATGAATTCGATGGCGAAAGGTGCGATGGTAGAATGTAGCTTGGCATCATATCGAACAATTCCTTAGGACATTGTCCGTCATTCAAGCGGTAGAACACACACAGGGATGCAGAGACTCCTCAGACTTACGGGTGCAAGACCGTTTTGGAGCTTGATCACCGACAATCCTAACTGCACGTTTCTGGACCGAGTCAAAAGGTCCAAGCTGGCATCCCAGGTGCTCCGGCCCATAAATTACAGCAATCTGAAGTTCTGAAGCTAGGGAGGACACAATAATCCTTAAATCCGGTAACTTGTTCTATTTCTGGGAAGGCCATTGCAGTCTGGCAGTCCCGGAGAGACATCAGGTTTATCATCGAAAAGTCCCACGTGAACAACGCGGTGAAGGTTCTCGAATAACCAAGCTGTATTCATTGAAGGTCCTTCAGGTATACGCTCCGACCTCAGAAACTCCAACGAAGAGCTGGAGAAACACGCATAGTTCGAGAACCACTTTGCCGTTGTCATGGGGGATTTCAACTCGAAACTGGGCAAAAGATACGATGAAGAATATGATATTGGAATCATCGGGGCATACTACTGGCCATTGAGAAGGGAGGAATCTGTATTATGAAATCCTTCTTCAAGAAATGGAGGCGCAGGAAGTGGACATTGATGAGTCGCGACGATGCAACAAAAAATGAGATAGACTTCATTATGTCGACTTCACCCGTGGACTCAGGCCTAACCTTTCCTATCGTAAGAAAATTGTCTAGCAGTGGGACAGTAGTGATATGTCCACGAAGAGCCGAACATTCAATGATGTATCCGAGATCAATGCAGTGAAAATTGGGAGCGATCACCGTGCTATAAGAAGCACATTGAATCTTCATATCAAGCTTGAAAGACCTTGATTAATGAAGCCGACGTGAGAGCTTTTAGTTAGAACTCCGAAATAGATTCGGTCGCCTAGGGTTTGTGGAAACTGTCTATATGGTGAAGTCTAAGTTTTTTAAGACCCGTCGTACATATAGAATCAAACAACTCTTTGACTCGACACTTTTAAGTTCATGGAGTAAAGGCGTACAATGATTTTGCAGCAGCAAATTGGCTGATATCATCCTTGAAATTGAAAGCGGATTGTGTGACCGTATATTAAGTTTTATTACAAAATCTAAATGCCTTTCGGACCGACAGTACGCATACAGAAAAGGACGGTCAACAACATCACTGACACGACAAGTTATTCGTCACATCATAGAGATAAGAGAGAGGAAGCAACAAGTAGCAGTTCTTTTCTGCGACCTCTCAAAAGCGTTTGACGTGCGAATCATAACGTTCGTCCTTATTTAATTTAATGTTCAGCTTATTGCTTAATGACCTACCCGAAACAGTCAATGAAGGATATGTTATGATGTATGCGGGCGATGTCGCTGCGGTGGTGAGCGCACCGCCGATAGAGAAACTGCAGGAGTGACTTAACAAAGTAGCGGATAAAGTCTACAACTGGTTCAAAATAAACGGGTTGATTCTAAATGTAATTGAACGAGTTAAAGTCGCTACGTTTCTTGGATTCGAACTGGACAGTGCTCTTACGTGGCTCTCATATAGACAAGATGTATGGCAAGCTCGGACGGGCGTGCTTTGCCCTCGAAAGACTTGCACAAACACTGCCACCAAGAATGGTAAAAACATGCGACTTTGCGTTGGTACACTCGATTTTGCAATATGGGGTTGAGTTCTGGGGACGCGCTGCCGATTGGGAGCGTGCTTTCAGGATGCAAAACCGCGCCGTAAGAGCAATATCGCGAGTGCCGTGGGAGGTAACAGCGAAACCGTTGTTTCAAAAATTAAGAATTCTCACTCTTGGTGATATGGTCATATATATATCTTGGTCTCTATGGTGATATTACAGGCCGCAGTGTATGTGCGGCAAAACCTAACGGACTACGCAAGACGTGGGGATACTCATAGTTACTGTACTCGCGGTAGAAACAAGGTGGCCAGTATCTCTCACACCGTAACTAAATCAGGAAAGGTGATTCATATAAAGGGTCCGGTAGTATATAATCGGTTGCCGGAGAATATTGTCGCTGTGACTTCAGACAATGCTTTTAAAAGCAAGCTTAAATGTTGGCTCGTCGAGCAGGCATTTTATGACCTTAAGGAATGGACATCATATCCTAGTTAGAATACTTTTTTAATATATTACTACACTTTTATGAAATGAATAATCTTAATTACTATTTATGACTTATAATTATGTAATTTATCAATAAATAAACTAAACTAACTTATGCTGATTTAGTATCAATCATCTTAAAGAGGCGATAGAGTGAAACAAAGGCTCCAAAGTGTTCGCAAGAGATCTATCGAATGGCCATAGCCAGTTAGCGAAACTAAAGACCGAAGATCAGAAGTGATCAGATCTCGAAACCGATCCTGCTTCGGTGGGCAGTCGGGCAGGGAGACGTTATCTCTCCTATACTGTTCATCGCCGTACAGGAGAAGTTTCCAAGGTTCTGGACTGGAAAGGTATAAACATAAATGGCGAGTACATCACTCACCTTTGGTTTGCCGACAGTAGTGTAGTAGTTATAGCTGAGACCATGGGGTTCGTGATAAGACCGGGATGAAGCCATATTTACATGTCTTCAGTTCCAGTGTTAAATTGAGTGTTTATTTATTTATTTGTAAGAATTATTTTAGTCATATCAATCAACAATTGTTTTTAAACGCTGCATCACTCTTTTTTAAGTCTGAAGTTTTAAATTCAGTTTTTTTAAACGGTTGGCGCATTAAATTAAAAAGATTTTGTTCGATAACACAAAGTTGCGTTTAATTGTTAGAAAACTAAAGGTATTGGGGTCCATGACCATATAAACACGCCTCTATGGAGACGTGAAATGCAGACAAGAAAATGTAAATGTTATTTTTTTACTTTGTCGGCGTAATTTCTTATAAGTTAACCTATCTACAATTTGCGACGCAAAATAAAATGTGACATTGACATTATTTTTAAACTGTTCCTAGAACAAATAAAAGTTAAGCGCTCGCAGTTTATTTTTATTATTATCAATTTTAACGGTTCCTTTATTTTCTTCTGCTAACTTTCTTCTCGTGTGGTTAAAGGCCAACCTTGTATCAGAGACACAAGGTTAGCTATTCTACATGGGGCTCTTTAAAAAGGGCGTGAAAAGATTTTTACACGGTTTGGAAACGCGAGTGGTACCTTTGGTGTTGCAAGCGTTCATTAGCGGTTACGGTAACCGCCGCTTACCATCAGGCGGGCCGTATGCTTGTTTGCCAGATTAGTGGTATAAAAAAACCGCCCAATTATGACAGTCCACAGACAACCGGGACCGACGATTTTACGTGCCCTCCGAAGCACAGAGACGCTCAGTTCAAAAACAACTGTACGGTCACCCATCCATAGACTGATCGCACCAAGCGTTGCTTAACCTCGCCGATTAATTAACCTCTGGGTTTATGTTATGTTTTATTCTAATCTAATTAATATTTCTATTGTTACAGGTAGTTATGACCGAACATTCGAGCAAAATTCATTCCTGCCCAATTTATAGTTATTTTTAATAGAAACGAATAAATTATCAATAAAATGCAATAATAAAATAATGATCAATCTTAATAAAAATAATTAATGGAAACAAATGTGAATTTCAACAAAAGAAAAATATATAACATATTAAGTGAATGTGCGAAAGAGACACGATTTTATACTGAGCGTGGCTGGTAGAAAAGGACAGAAAATGTCGCTGGTTGCTCCGAGGAGGGTCCAACTCGACTGGGCTCATTCAATACCATGGTAAGATTAATTTAAATTTAACTCCGATACTTGTGGTTCGCGCCAAGGAATACACCACCGCCATGCTTCAATAATAATTGTTATGGTCAACACACACACAGGTCACAGGTCAACATTTGACTTTGATAAGAGAATACGAAATTTCGATGGGGTTTATCGATAAGTTGGACAAAAAGAAATGTCCTTTATTCAAAATTATATATCACACTTGCTAATAATTTTATAGTAGGATATGTTTTATGTAAATAATTTATTAATATCAGCGTCAGCATCCGCTGATGTAGTAAAAACCTGCCTCAGCAAAAACCCTGGTCTCGATCTCGAGTAAAGACTGAAACGTGTAAATGACTCTTGTTAAAAATATTGTCTTTCGAAATAATATTTACTAGAAATTAAAGTAAAACAATATAAACCTGCAGTCCACTGGGTGTAAGATCGTGTGGCCTGGAGAGATATTTTGGTGAGAGCGACCCGCGATAGTCACGTCCCTCAGACAAGAGGATACGACGTAAAAGACAGCAAATTATTTATAATATTGCCTTCAGTTAGGTTGGGTGTGCCGTGGATTGCCAGTTAAGAATAGCACCACACAATCTCATCCCATGGGTGTCGTAAAAGACTATGGGATTAGCCGGAGGATGGGCAGCAGCGTCCTTCGAGTACATAAATTACAACTGTTGTAATTTATTGAGTACATAAATTACAGCTGTTGTAAGTCTACCCTCTTTTTTGGTTGCAACAACATCACGTAGGTACTTCTAGTGCGCGGTGACTGCCGACCGTCACCAAATAAAACTAAGCGAGCGAGTGATGCAAAGACGGATGGAATGAGATACGGGAGATTATGGCTACGTCCCTTTAAGGAGATTTAAAAACCAAGAGCCCTTTTCCGGGAGAACCCCGGAATACCTGTAGAGTTCTACTAAACAGACGCTAGCAAAAAATCTACTCCTTGTCTGTGCGCATAATGAAGGTTATGGAGGAACGCTGAGTACGACTAGGAATCTATATTGGGATAACAATCAACTGTGGATGGTAACCTGGGGTGCAATTCTCTAAGCTTAAACATCCTTGAATACACAATTGAAATAACGGTGATAACCCAATTTGGTACTCCCTAAGACTCGTCTTCATGTCTCAGCGTCGGCAACGTATCCTTGGATGGTTTCAGTCATGGCTTAGCGAATACCAAATTGATTTTTCACCGTTATTTTAATTCTGTATTGAAGGATGTATGGGTGTTTGAGCTTAAGGAATTGCACCCCTGCAGTTTGATTGATTTGATAGCCTTTTACTTTTAATTTTGCTAAATATTAAATCAAAAGACAGTATTGAGAGCCATTTACACGTTCCTTACCGATTCGAGATACACAATATATAATATAATACGCTCAGGTGATTAACAGATTTCTGCGTCTCGAATAAAGTCTGAAGTTGTGTAGGTACTAGATGTTGCGTACGTAGATATCAAGTTATTATTAGTCTATTCGCTTCGAACAAAATGCTTCTGGATTACTGCACAAATAAGTTCGTCGTATACCTTTTTCTATTACTTGGATTGTTTTATCTGTGGAACTATACTTGTAGCGTAAGTCTTTCGCGCACTAAGCAGGTTTATTTTTTGTTCAAACATGTTATAAGTATTTTTTGCTCAATCCATGGAAGGCTCCTTATTTTTCTTATTATATTTTTATATACTTACATGTGCCTAAATATTAGATTCGTGTAAAAAACGATTGAAAAAATCGTACATAATTTACAAAAATATCATCCATAAACCATACGGTACCCTAATATTACACGGTATAGGTCACTAACCTTTTTAAAGCTATCACTGCTCACTTCATTGCGTCAACCAAAAAAAAACCTGGCCGTCAGCTGGACAGCTGAGCGATCGCAGCTGACTTCATCCAGTTGAAACTGTATCTGTCATGGCTACGCGATCGATGTTAGTCCCCAGTTAAAAATTACTAGAAAACATAAAAAAATATGCCGCGACAAACGCTGGAGGACGACGTCCGCGCCTTCGTATAGCTATAATAATTATAATCAGCATATCGCTCCACTTCTGAAGTGTTTATTGTGTGAATTTCGAGCATATCTAAATTTGTTCCTTGTCAGACGGGACCAGTCGTGAAAATTTTCACGGTGAGTATTTGTGTTTTTTGCGACGTTCGTGTGCGTAGGCGATCATTATAATAGATAGTAATAAGTTTTATTTGTAAATATGTGTATCTAATTGTGAATAAAATGTCTGGGTTAAATAAAAATCGATTAGAAGTGGGTGGGATTGCTGGGACTTCTCCCTGTCTCGCTTATGTATTACCCGGCTGTGTGTGAGAGTGACGTAACAATGCGACGTCTGCATCGCGTCGCAGTCCATTTAAATCGGCCGGGTAACCATATTCGTTCCTTTCTAGCATATTGTCTTAATAATTTTAGTTATTTTTTTCGGGATTCTTTCGCAGTTTTCTAAGTAAAACTCAAATGAATCACGTTACGAATACATTCTACGGGTGTTGACGCGTCGTTCGCGATATACTCACAGACACATTTCCTCTTAAATATTGTTGTATTTAATCGATAATGAGTGCCGTAAACCTAACCGGACGATACTCCCGTAAGAGCTAAAGTTGCGTGACGTATATTTTTAATTATTGGAAAAGTTTCTTGAATATTAAAAGTATTGAATTGATGTTAAATTTGGCTAAACATTAATTAATTTGTAGTGTAGGTGTACCATATTACAAAAGGTGGGTCTCTTCACCCTTTTTCTAAACCCTTAAGAAATAACAATAAAATTGCCTGCTATGATTCCATTAGACCATATTGTCTGTATAATCTGCTTGCCTTGTTCAGCCCAATTTGAACAGAAATTAAATGTCAACGTTACTTTACATATTTTAATATAAAAACAGTGTGATAAAGCCAGTCTGAGAATTGAGGAAGTAATTTTTTCTTATAGTTCTTGTGTTGTTTTTTATTTACTGTTTCAATTTCAAATAGGTGGGTTATCTCTGCAAGATTGTTTCACGTATATTTTCTGCAAACAAATAATATGCACTCCCTGCTGGATATAGGCTAGTTCTACTGTCACAACATGCCGTATAATGTTGCCTGATCATTGGGCTTGTGATCTGTCTCAAGGTAACTGTCCATCTCTTGGAGACCACATTGTGTCTGCTTTGTCCATCGGGTTTCATCTCAATTGCCAGTGTCCTATCTATCTTCAGTTTGACCTTGCAATTGGTGAGCTACACATCATCATTTTGGGCGAATAAAGTCCATTGCTAGACACAGGCCTCCCCCAATGATCACCACATCAAGCAATATGGGTGTGTTGTGTGCCCACTGGGGGGTTTTGCCATAATCGCCATGCTTGGCAAGCGGATTGGTGATCGCAGTTGAGTTGTTAATGTACTTGACGGACGCTACTGCCCATCCTCCGGCTAATGTCATAGTTACCTTTTATGACACCCACAGGATGAGATGGGTTGGTGGTATTTGTAACTAGCCATCACATACAAATCTTTAATTCATAAAATTAATTATAATTAAAACTAGAAAAACTCAATTCAATACATTTATTTTCTTTGATACTTACAACTGAAACTTTTTATTCTATATCGTTTATAGTATATATAGTGGATTACCAGCTTATTGTTTCTGCAAAAGAGATAAATATATCTAAACAGATAGAGGGTGATTATGAGGTGTAGTCAGTTTGAATTTGATGCTTTTACTCAAACAAGGATAGTGAGCATAACTAAAAGGGAAGATCATGTGTTATATATATATGACCAAAACAGTCAACTTAATCTTTTATAGTGCACATACACCCACACATCAGTCTGTAAAAGTCCACAGCTGAGCATGGGCTTCTCAATGACACTACGTTAAGTGGTCTTAGGGTCTCGTATTGCAAAAGGCCGGCAAGGTAGTTATCACCGCAGTGCCAGATATTCTGCCACCAAGCAGTAGAGTTTAGACTTTAAACTGTGCTCCGGTTAGCAGGTTTTTGTAGCGAGTGAATTACTGGGCATGAGAGACTAAGTAACTTTACATATTGAGGTGACGAGCGCAATGTTATGTTGCAGTACTAGTCCTGGATAGCATTCTAAATGTTATGGGCAGGGATATCCCTTACCACCAGATGAATGACTTGCTGATATCGTCACCAAGTTGTATAAAAAAATTGAATGGCCATAAACACTACGCTTGACAGGTGGGCTGGTGATCACAGTATGTTATTATTAGCGTTCTGGAGGATGATGCTGCCCGTCATCTTGATATTCACCCTGAATCACTTCTTACGACACTCATGGGTGGGAAGGGTGGTTTATTCTCTATTAGAAACCACACAAACCGCACAACAGACTAGTTATCTACGACCCATCTTTGCCAGTAATCTATACAAATAAATAAAATTGAAGTGTCTGTTTGTAATGTCAAAATAATAGCCTGTTACTAAATGCGTATGAACATATATACGGTACCTACAACAATGAAGCTATTTGTAATTCTTTTGTCTGTCTGTCTGTCTGTCAGTTTGTTCCCGCAAATCTCCGTAACGGCTGGACCGGTTTCTACGGGACTTTCACTGGCAGATAGCTGATGTTATAGGTAATAATTTAGGCTACTTTTACTTTGGAAAAATAATTAGGGTTTCGCGCAAAAAAATTATAACCCATAAGACCCAATATATATACATACTCTATGTCAAGTGTCTATACCGAAGTACTCTAAATTATATATAAAGGATCTACTTTCTTTTAAATTACGCGGCAGGTGAAACCGCGGGTCCCAGCTAGTGAATAAATAAAACTACAGACTATTATATCCAGTGAACCAATGAGTCATTCTTAAAAATAAAGTGCTTTATCTGCTGCGAACTTGACCTTTTTGAAGGGCAACACTAATGAACATATCTCTTCTAGAGGTATACTGTCCTAGTACTTTAAGGCATGGCATTACTCAAATTTTATACTATATACACTTTGTTTTATTTAAGCTTTTAAATTCATCATTGCAGCTGTATAATTTTACATGCATATGTAATGCATGGAAAATGTTATAATTAAAATAAAAACATTGCTGTAGTTATTTTAGAGATATGCAATGCGTTCTCCAAGTAATTCTTACTAATATTATAAATGTGAATGTTTGTGTTTGTGTGTATCACACAAACTGCTGCATTGGACTCGAGTGAAATTTGGTAGAGGTTGATTATGTCATGGAATATAGAATACGTTGTAATGCATTATCAATGTATGGCTTGATTTACCTACTTTATACGTTGAATACGGTTCTCGTTCGATCACCGAAGTTAAGCAACATCGGGCACGGTCAGTACTTGGATGGGTGACCGCCTGGGAACACCGCGTGACATTGGCTTTTCGCTTTATCATCACATTTTCTATACATATTTGCAATTTCAAAACATCGTGAGGAAACCGGCACACCTGGGAGGGTGCATAATTCTTTTCTTTTCTTTTTAAAAACATTGCCCCACTCTAGGATTTCTCCTGTGTCGTGGGTGCGTTTACAGACATAAATTCCACATACAATACACCCAGACCCGGAACAACTACCTGCAGATCATACAAATATTTGTTCCGTGCGGGAATCGAACGCACGACCCGGAGCGTAGCAGCCGACTGTATCAGCCACTGCACCAACCGTGCCGTCATAATAATGTTCTCAATGGTGTGTGTAGTCTGCCATCACGCACTAGGCCAGCGCGGTGGACTAAGGCCTAACCATTCTCATCGTGAGAAAAGGCCTGTGCCCAGCAGTGGAACAGTTGGTTATGTAAACTGTACCCACGACACAGGAGAAATCCTAGTGTGGGACAACGCCTTTCTAAAGAAACGACAACATTCCCCATATGATGGTGATAATTGAGTATGATCATAATTATCCCAGTATCTCTCTCTCTATATAACTCTCTTTGTGTCATGCTCGTGAACTGGCGCTGTCTTTCGGGACTGGTCAGCCGTTAACTGCCATGGCAAATAAACAATGATATTATATAATAAAAGAAATAGATATGTTACATTGCGCCAAAAGTAAGAACCAAAGCTCCCCCAATTGTAGCACCTCGCAATCAGTTCGGTATGGTATAATATCATTGCAAATAAATAATTATCAACATAAAAAAATAACTATGTATATAATATATATATGAAAGAATAATATGTACTTAGGCGTCAAAGAATACCTCCCCATCGCTGTCAGCTGATAATGTTCCCAGAAGGCTGGCAGCATTGCCACGTTGAATGGCAATGCTTATTCTTTGGCCAAAGAAAAGGCCAGCCCTCTGATCACGCGAAGTGTCGACCAACCGTCTAGCTATATCTTTGAAAAGCTGACGTGCACTCGGACCCCATGACCCAAGCGTTTCGACCCCAAACGGCTCAAAACAATAATGGCCAATAAGGTTAGTGTATTTGCGCTGTTTGAGGGCTTCTGCTGCAGAAGCGGCAGCGCCAGCACAGCCTGCCGTGCTTGGAGATGGGATGGAGCAAGGGTGTCCTCACAAGTTGCATCCCACACCAGAGGCCTACCCATCTTCCATGGCAGTAACGACATACCGTCCGGTCTTTTACCATCGTTACGTGCCAAGCCATTGGGTTCCAAAACAGCTGGCACGCCGGCAGTGATAAAAGCACGACGAATAATGTCGTTAATATTGGCATACCGTGCTATGCGACCTGCACTTTTAATGCTAGACAAGCCATGGTGTCCGAGGCGGTCGACAGCTTCACCGCAGTGACACCGATGAGGAGCAACACAAGGAGCACCTAAACGTAGGCATGCAGCGAGCCGAAATGCATTAACCTATATTTTTCTCGGTATATGTTTTACAATAATTTGTATCCATCAACACTGTAATCTCATTTTAAAAGAGTATCGATGTGTGAGTTTCTTGCTCCATGGAGTTTCTTGCTGTTCCCCACAGGATCAACTATTTGGAACCGTGCAACTTAGATTGTGACGTGTCATAAGTGCCAATGTCTGGTTTATTTTGATTAAAAAAACGTTAACTTTTAATTTGTCGTTTTTTATTATTGTTTATAAACCATCTGCGCGGCAGGCATAGGTAGGACTATAGTCAGAATTTAAATAGTTTCAATAGTAGTTGGTGGTTCCAACCAGTTGTTCCTACGGACTCTTAGAATATGTGAAAGTTTTGCAGTCTTATTATTACAATAAAATCGTGGAAATGAGGATAATAAAGTGAGGATAAAGCGTTAAAAGCTGACCAGTCCCGACAGAGGGCACCCGTTCCCAGGCATAACCCATGCATCAGCATGGCACATCATCATCATCATTTCGGCCGAATGAAGTCCACTGCTGGACACAGGCCTCCACCAAAGACCACCACAACCACCGATATGGATGTGTTGTGGGCTCATTGGGGGGTTTTGCCATAATCGCCACGCTTGGCAGGCGGGTTGGCGATCGCAGTTGAGTTACTAATGTCCTCGAAGAACGCTGCTGCCCATCCTCCGGCTAACCCCTTAGTCGACTTTTACGACACCCATAGGAGGAGATGGGGTGGTGGCATTCTGAGCCGGCACCAACCATAATCCAACACATCTTGTGTATGTACTGTGTGTAACATTGACATATATAATAACGATTGCAAAACAGCCAGATAATTTAGAGGCACATAATTCAATATAATTGTTATCGAGAACTAGAAAGTGCTAACCTCGGAGTTATCAGTATTCCCCGGTAATCAAGTTGCAGAGGTCACATCAGATACTTTGCGTGGAATATGTAAATGTTTAGTTATATTATCCCTAGGATTTCGCCTGTGTCGTGGGTGCGTTTTACAGACATAAATTCCACATACAATACACCCAGACCCGGAACAACTACCTGCAGATCATACAAATATTTGTTCCGTGCGGGAATCGAACCCACGACCTGGTGCGCAGCAGCCGACTGTATCAGCCACTGCACCAACCGTGCCGCCATATTGAGTCCGGGTAGGTGGATACTGCCCCAGTACCAGATATAACTTTTAAATATTACTGTTCCCGTCTGAAGGGGGCTTCTTTCGTGTGTTTGGTGGTCTACCTTGTCACAGGACCGATGACATTACGTGCCCTCCGGAGCAAGGAGACACTCAGTTCTAATACCACTATGTCGCCCATCAGTACACAGACCACGCTAAGCGTTGCTGAACCTCGCCGATTTTTTACCGATCAGGGAGTGTGACTAGCCATAAACGCCCCTAAAGAGCACTGTAGCTAGTGATATTACTGGGCATGAGAGACTAAATTACTACTGACACGAGGTGAGGTGCAGTGGGGACCCACGCACGACTAGTCCTGGGTAGCATTACAGTTGTTATGGGCAGGCGTGAGGTCCGTCTCGTCACTAGACTGTTTGAAATAACACGCACACATTGAAGTCCTAAATCAAACAGCGAGTTTTCGGGGTGATCCTTTACAATCGCCACCAGATGTGCTTATAGTTGCCTGTCCGCTGATAGAGGGGGTTGATCGCTTTACAGCCATTAGAGATGTGCCTAAAGGCGTGGCACCAATGGGCGGCTCTAGTGTGTAGGCTCTTCCCAGGGGCGAAGGAAGTACATTATGTACTGCCGACAGTGAAATAAAATAATGCCTTTAATTAAAACCCATATCAAATCTAGTAATTAGTCGCTTAAATACTAGTCCATTTTTAAGTTGTGGCATGTCAAGGTCGCTTATTTTTTGCTATGCAAGTTACGAGGCCTTGAAATCGTTCTCTCTTACTGCGTCTTACTTTTTTGTTTAACTTTAAATGTTGGACAATATTTTGCCCGGTACATCAAGAACCTGTTTTCAGATATAGCCCAGAGCTGCTTAAGTTACTTCCGAAACTTGTTATGCTTAGAAAGTGTCGCGGCACATCTATCAACGCGCGCTGTCGTACAACATAGTGCAGTGGGCGACCCGTTGTGCCTAATAACACCGACAACTGGTTTTAACTCTTATATGGGGTTGAAAACACCCATTAGTAGAGTTTCCGAGCTCTGTTAAACACTGGTATCAAGCCACAACTTATTTTCATCATCATCGTATTAGCCAAAGGAAGTCCACTGCCGAACAAAGGCCTCCCCACAGATTTCCACAACGAGCGTTTACATGCCGCCTGCATCCAACGACTCCCAGCAACCTTCACCAGGTCGTCTGTCCACCTCGTTGTCGTCGTCCCACGCTGCGTTTCCCGGTGCGCGGTCTCCACTTGAAAACCTTTTTATCCCATTGTGCCCCGCCCAGTGCCACTTCAGTTTACTAATCCTTTCAGTTATATCGGCAACTTTAGTTCTTCTACGGATCTCCTCATTTCTGATTTGATCTCGTAGAGAAATACCAAGCATCGCTCTCTCCATAGCTGAGAGACCTGGAGCTTTCTTATGAGGCCCATGGTGAGTGACCACGTCTCTGTCCCATATGTTATCACTGGTAACACACTGGTTAAAGACTTCGTCTTGAGGCATTGCGGTATTGTTGACGAAAAGACGTTGCGAATTTCCCGAATGCTGCCGGTTGGGTTCGACGTTTGAGCTCTTTCTTGAAGTTGGACCTACCTAACTGGACGGTTTGTCCCAGGTAGACATACTCGTCAACAACTTCGAGAACAGAGCTCCCAACGGATATTAGGATGGGCACGACATGGGCATTCGACATGACTTTCGTCTTGCTGTTGAGATCATCGAGCATTGTGCTGAGCTCTTGCAGCGAATCTGCCATGACTGAGGTCACATGTGAGTGATATACTCGCCATTGATGTTAATGCCGATCCTTTCCACTCTAGTAGCTTGAAGGCATCCTTCATTGCAGCGGTGAACAGTTTCGGGGAAGTGACGTCTCCCTGTCTTACACATCTCTGCAATGGTAATTTACTCGGACCAATATGGTGGCGTTTCTGTATAAACACTTTAGAACTTCGATTCGGCTATACCGATAGCCAATGTGGCATCGCTGCAGAGATTGCAGCGCTGCCCAGGTTTCGATCAAATCGAAGGCTTTCTCATAGTCCGCAAACGCTAAGCATAGTGGCAGATTATACTCCTCGGTCTTTTTTGTAACCTGCCACAGCGCATGGATGTGGTGTATGCTACTAAACCCTTTTCGGAAACCGGCTTGTTCGGGTGGCTGGAAATCATCAAAACTTTTGAAAACAGCTTATAAACATGGCTCAGAAGCGAGATGGGTCTATATTCTTCTTCTGGAGCATGACGCTCTCACCGAAGGAGACCACTGAACTCCAATTTTCATGCTCTGCCGACAGAGAGATCTTGCCCGATACGATCGACCAAGAGTCTGTTAGGATCTTTATGCTGATTAAATGATTCTATTAAGTACTAATAGAAAGCTTTTGTTAAAAAAGAATTAAAACGGTCTTTTGTCAGTTCAATTTGAGTTCAGCTGGCTGCATTAAACAGGCTATTTGGATTCTAGGTCAAATCTTGTAACAGGTCTGAAATGAACGCAAAAAGAAATGGTAATTATTTCGTGAAGCCTATTGTTATGGACTGTTTTGTGTAATGGAATTGGTCTTGCATTTGTTTGCAAGGGCTTGATCAGATCGCTAGTGCTGTCTCAGTGTTCTCAGTAGTTCTGAGTGCGAAGTTTTGAGTATTTTTGTAAAGTTTCTTAGTAGCAGCTCTAAAGTTGGATTTGTGTCCGGTGAGTCCTTTTTTTTGGTGCCTAGTGGAATTTCTTCATGAACTTCGGACTCCTACCGGCTAAAACCACTGGAGCGGTCATCTTCGGCACCTAAGGGAGGCTCCAGGTCCTCGTATGATCACACTAGAGCCACCCACTGATGCCACGGCTATAGGCACATCTCTGAGAGGATGACTGTAAAGCGGTCACCCCCTCGGGGGGTCCGGTGAATCCTAATTGAAAAATATAAGTTTACAACCGTATACCTTTACTTTCGCGAAAACCATAAGAATGTGTGGTGCCGGCTACGAATAGCACCAACTTATCTCATCCCATAGGTAAAAGGCGACTTATGGGATTAGTCGGAGGATGGGCAGCTGTATCCTTCTGCGATCGCCAACCCGCTTGCCAAGCGTAACTACATATTATGACAAACTCACCAACAAGCTCACAACTCACCCAGCCCTGTAGTTGTCCAGCAGTGAACTTTATCGGCTGAAGTGTTGATGGGTATTTGGGTATATTTACATCAGTAACAAAACACAACACTATTCCATCAATTGCTCGTGAATCTGGTCAGCTCGACATCCGCATGTCACTGTAAGGATCCAACAGGAAACCATCATCATATGAGACAAAGGACGTTCACTGCCGAGCAAGGGCTTCCCTCGTAGACTTCCACAATTGTGTCATCATTATGGGGAGATTTTGCCCGTACTAATCATGCTGGGCAGGCGGTTTGGACAGTATGGGTATTGTTCCACAGAAGGGAGACTGATCATCTCTCTGGTTAAGAGTCCTTTCGTCGTCTTTTACGACACCCACGGGAGAAGTGACGCTATATTCTAAACTGGATACCACATCCAAATAACGCAGACTATCTGGTCCGTGCTGAGCTGATTGGTTCTAAATTCAATTTATTTTCTTTAACTTGTGTGTGTTGTGTCTTCCGCCTGGATTGTCTGCCTGACCTCTGCATCCTTTATAGGCAAAATTGTATGCATCATGACCGTAAATTATGGAGTGGAGGTTACAGTCAATGCGAAGCCTTCGGTATTGTTGTAATAAAATCTATTAGAACTCATGACCAGAGGGCATCTTTGACATTAAAAGAAATCTCTTAAGTAAAGTGCGTTTGTAACAAAAGCCTCGACTGAACAAGAGAACACACGTCATATATAAATATTGTACCATATTATGTCACTCCCACAATTAAGACGAATCTAACGACACCTCATATGTTAAAATCCATCAGACCGTTTAAGCGACAGAGCGTGCCAAAGAAATATACACACATGCATAAATACACTCGAAAAATAGTACGCTCCTGGGGCAGTCGGGAAAAACATTACTGCTTTCTGACTACTGAACAAAGGCCTTCCCCCATAGATTTCCAACGAGCGGTGACATGCAATGACTCTCGGCGACAATTCCTGTTACATCGATTTGAAAATCCTGAATGGATGAATAAAGAAAACATCGTTTATTTAAAATAGACTATAAATTGTTGTTTTCAGCAGACAGCCCACCCTTAACCGTTGTTATAGCGTGCGTAATTTACGTTACGTTGATACTCGTTTATTGATTTCCGAGAAATTGATATAGGATACACATAGGTCACGAGGATACCGAACGGTGTCCTACGAGGCGGCAACTCTCCTGGCGCGTTTTCCGCCTTTTGACATCCTGGCGGAGATGGATGCGTGGGTCTACGATCAGACACGCTCCCTCCGCCAGAGCGGCGAAGGCGCGCCTCCAGGGGCGTTGGACAAGCTGCGGCGGCTAGCTCGGCGGCGCGCACTTGTAAAGTGGCGTCATCGCCTGCGGATGCAGTTTACAACTAAGCGCGTCGTCGAGGCCGTCCTGCCGCTCTTTGGAGCCTGGCTCAGAAGGAGCGAGCGCGTCACCTACCGCCTGACGCAGGTGCTCACCGGGCACGGTTGTTTCGGCGCGTACCTGCACAGGATAGGACGCGAGGCCACGGCACAATGCCACCATTGTGATAGCGACCAGGACACCGCACAGCACACGCTCGAGGCGTGCCCTGCGTGGGCCGCTGAGCGGCGGATCCTGGTCGATCGGATCGGGCAAGATCTCTCTCTGCCAGCAGTAGTTTCGGCTATGTTGGCAGAACACGAAAACTGGAATGCAGTGGTCTCCTTCTGTGAGAGCGTCATGCTCCAGAAGGAGACCGCAGAGCGGGATCGGGAGAGGGCCGATCCCGCTCGAAGAAGAAGGAGACGGCGCCGGGGTAACAACCGCCCTGGCGCCTAATTCCGATACGCCTGAAAACCCCTGCCGTTGCTATAAGGTGGGGGACCTCTGGGTTCGCGGGTGCGTAGATTGGGGAATCTGCGTGCCCACACCAAGCGACCCAAGAGAAGACGGTAGCACGCATGTGGTCACGCGCTGCCGTGGGACGCTTTGGGGGATCCTTTACAATCCCCCTGGGGGGGTGACCGCTTTACAGTCACCCTCTCCGAGATGTGCCAATAGGTGTGGCACCAGTGGGTGGCTCTAGTGTGATCATACGAGGACCTGGAGCCTCCCTTAGGTGCCGAAGATGACCGCTCCAGTGGTTTTAGCCGGTAGGAGTCCGGCATACCCCTTCGTCTTCCCCGGGGCGAAGGAAGTTCATGATGAATTTCCACTGGGCATCAATAAAAAAAAAAAAAAAAAAAAAGAAAAAAAGGATACACATAGGTACTGACACAAATTGAGATGCAACCGGCTTATAAATATGCAAATGGCTTAAAAACCCAAATAGACCAACTTAATACTACTTCTAATGATAAAGACCTTCCACTATAGATTTTCATAACTATCGACTACAGACGCCCGCATCAAACCACTCCCAGCGCTCGCAGCGCCCTTCAGGTCATCTGTCCATCTCGTTAGATGCCGTAACGATCCTAAAACGTCATAAATATTTAATGTATACACCTTTTTTTTTGAAGTGAAAACTTCTTTTAGCGCGGTAAGCATATTTTTAGAAGAGATAAAATCTCTGGACTCGCGACAGCGTTACGAGACGTAGCTATAGTTTGTGCATGTACATATAGCAGACCGGGAACGCGTCTAGATAAATAAAAAAAAATAAGTTTTCACTTTTATTTATTTATTTAAACTTTTATGTACATTGAGTATACATAAGGCGGACTTAATGCCATGAGGCATTCTCTACCAGTCAACCTTTGGGTTAAACAAAGCACTTCGAAAGAAGTATAAAAGCAAAGCTATATTTAATGTTAAAAAAGACTTAATTAAAAATAGGAATACATACATATACTAATATAAAAATAGATACTATATTATAATAAATAGTTAAATAGAATACATATAAATATCTAATATAAATATTAACTCTAATGACGAAGACAAAACTGATTAGGATTGTAACAATTTCAGGAAGTATTGACGCACTTTACGTTTAAACGCGAATTTATTTGGAGCTTTCTTTATATCAAGAGGGAGCGCATTCCAGAGTTTTATTGTTGAAACAGCGAAGGATTTGGACATAAACCCTGTATGGTGGGATGGAATGTTAACTTTTGTCGGCACTCCCGGAGTGCAACCCGTATTTTTTATTGGTGTCCAGTGGAAATTCTACAAGGAACGTCCTTCGCCCCGGGGAAGGGCGAAGGGGTATGCCGGACTCCTACCGGCTAAAACCACTGGAGCGGTCATCTTCGGCACCGAAGGGGGGCTCCAGGTCCTCGTAAGATCACACTAGAGCCGCCCATTGGTGCCACGCCTTTAGGCACATCACGGAGGAGATGACTGTAAAGCGGTCACCCCCTCTAGCGCCCTCCGCTAGAGGGGTCGCCCCCCCAGGCACTTCTCGGGGAGGATTGTAAAGGATCCCCCCAAACAATGCTTTGAGCTGTGTACGCACACCGTCTTTCCGGGGGTCGCTCGGTGTGAGCACGCAGACACCCCAATCTTTTTTTTTTTTCTTATTTTAAAACGTGGCCCACACTAGGATTTCTCCTGTGTCGTGGGTGCGTTTACAAACACAAATTCCACACATAATACACCCAGACCCGGAACAACTACCTGCAGATCGTACAAATATTTGTTCCGTGCGGGAATCGAACCCACGACCCGGTGCGCAGCAGCCGACTGTATCAGCCACTGCCCGAACCGTGCGCGCCCGCGATCCCCGAGTAATGTATACACCTAGATCTATAATCATACCCGACATCGACTTATTACAAGCTTGTCAACACTTCAGAACGAGATAAAAGAATTCTCATATTGCGTGGGTGCACGCAGCAGGCATTTGAAGGCCGTGATGTAACTGCTGGTTTAATAGACATAATCTAGTGTCCATTATGGATAATTTTATAGGCTTCATCATGGATTTGCCTATGTTTGCGCTGTTGGATATTCACTTAATTATTGTTAAAAGGAATTCCTTGCGGCTTACGACTCGTTCATGCTGGGCTTTTTATGGTTTTCAGTCCGTAGATAGACGGATGATTCATGCACGAGAATAGTGTTTTAGCAGACTGTCCAATTGAAGAAATATTAAGTACTAGCTGGGACCCGCGGTTTCACCCGCGTTTAATGTAAAAGAAATTTAGAGTACTTCGACATAGACACTTGACATAGAATAAATATATTGGATTTCAATGGTTTTTTTTTTACGCGGAACCCTAATTATTTTTCTAAAATAAAAGTAGCCTAAGTTATTCCTTATAACATCAGCTATCTGCCAGTGAAGGTCCGGTCAAAATCGGTTCAGCCGTTTCGGATATTACCCGGAACAAACAGACAGACAGTCAGTGTTTAAAATAGTTTTTTTGGTATATGTAACGTACATACTTTCATAGGCATTTAGTGAAAAGCTGTTATTTTGACATCACAAACAGACACTTCAATTTTATTTATTTGTATATATAAGCTTGATATTTTATATTATATAAGTTTCTAATCAAACTTTCACCCCCTATTTTCATTCATATCATTACTATTTAGTTTGATAAGGATTAATATCATGATACGATTGTCATCATCTTTCGATTCGACCCGTATATTGATTGACTAATCTATACAAATAAATAAAGTTGAAGTGTCTGTTTGTAATGTCAAAATAACAGCTTTTTACTAAATGCATATGAAGGTAGCCGTAACCGTATATACAGTAGTACCTATAACAAAAAACAATATTTTTTTGTTTGTCTGTTTGTTCCGGTAATCTCCGAAACGGCTGGACCGATTTTGACGGGACTTTCACTGGCAGATAGCTGATGTTATAAGGAATAACTTAGGCTACTCTTATTTTAGAAAAATAATTAGGGATCCGCATAAAAAAAATAAAACCCTTGAAATCCAATATATATATTCTATGTCAAGTGTCGATGTCGAAGTACTCTAAATTTCTTTTAAATTAAACGTGGGTGAAATCGCCGTTTCTAACTAGTTTGAACTAAACGCGGTTATTCTCACTTAACTATAACAGATAGACATATAGCCTAGGGCTTTTTTTTGGGTACTATAAACATGTAGTACATTATTTTATGGATCGTCAATGGTTTTCGCGCGCGCGCCAAATATTGACTTTTATAGGCAATTGTTTGATTCCTTGGATTACATTATTTCAATTTTCATAGGGACGTTGATTTGTTTTGAAAATAGAATACATCCCACGTTACTCGCAGATAATGTAGCTTTCTATAAGTGAAAGAATTTTTTTTATCGGTTAAGTACTTTTTGTGTTATCGATTACAAACAAACATACAAATATAAGCAATTTTTTCATATACATTTCTTTTTTGTCCGCTGGTGGGCCTATTTTGGCCGATGCTTTATCATGTACTGAATGTGTCCGAATATATCAGTAACTATTCAGATCAATGACAACTCAGTTATGCTTGACCACGAGTACCCACTGACTTCGCAATGACCAATTTCTGTCGAAGTTCCGATGCTGGATTTAATTTGACGGCACGGTTGGTGCAGTGGCTGGCACAGTCGACTGTTGCGCTCCGGGTCGTGGGTTCGATTCCCGCACGGAACAAATATTTGTATGATCTGCAGGTAGTTGTTCCGGGTCTGGGTGTATTGTGTGTGGAATTCATGTCTGTAAACGCACCCACGACACAGGAGAAATCCTAGTGCGGGGCAACGGTTTTATATTTTTTTTTTAATCTGTCGGTCCTAAGACCGGAATCCGTACAATATTTTCACTTTTACAACCATCACATTTTAAAACCAAATCTCAGTGCCAGTTGCCCTCACTGATTGATAAACGATCGGTTAAGTAACACTTAGCGCAATCAGTCGATGGATAGGTGACCGCATAGTGGTATTTGAACTGACCGTCTCCGTGATTTGGAACCCCCCGTGTACGTTAAATCACCGGTTCCGGTTATTGTCATTAGACGGCAGTCGTTAAGCGAAGTCGGAGGGCTTTGGGCGACTTGGACAACTGTGACACAAGGTTGGCCACTAACCATATGAATATAATCAGCCCATTTCTATCCCACTTCTGGACACGGGCCTTTGCTCACGATGAGAAAGGGTTAGGCCTTAGTCCACCACGCTGGTCTAGGGTCGGGTTGGTGGACTACGCACACCATTGAGAACGTTTTGGAGCCCTCTCAGGTGTGCAGGTTTCACCACGATGTTTTCCTTCACCGTTAACGCAAGTGATAATCAAATTCTGATCCGCACATGAATCTGAAAGTCAGAGGTGTGGGCTGGGATCGATTTCAGAACCTCCTGTATGGAAGGCGACGACGACTTAGTGAAGGTCGCTGGGAGTCGTTGGATGGGGGCGGCATGTAACTGCTCGTTGTGGAAATCTAAGGGGGAGGTCTTTGTTCAGCAGTGGACGTCCTGTGGCTGATATGATGATGATGAGGTAAGGAAGGCAAGCGTTCAACCTCTAGGCTATCACTATTATCCATACCAAGCATACGAAAGAAAAGTAAAATTTAAAAGTGGGAAGTTTTTACATCTGGACCTTTCCAGGCCATTCAGCAAGCTTATTTTTAAAGATTCAGCTAACTTAGGACTGAAGTAAATATTCTCAAAGCCATATCGACCCGTGACGCCTGACCTTAAAAGGTGACCCCATATTTTTCTCGCCCACAGTTCTCAATCCAATCTCGACTGAAATGGAGCGAATCTAATATTGAGAATTATATATCTAGGTAGTAGTTTCAAACGAAAATTATTTTCTGGACGACCTCTATATAAACTGTGGTGTGTATCTTCATATACGAGTATATATAATTCTTCTGTACGTATGTATGCCACTAGACTCCTTAACGGCCGGACCGATTTTGGTCGCTTTTTTAGTATGTTTGTGTGGGTCCTTGGATGGTTTAGATTCACAATTGGAACCGGGTAGGTAGCACGGCAATCGGGTTTGCATATACCTGCCTGAGCGAAGCTGGAGTGGGCAGCTAGTAGCTATATATGCTTTAGTGTGATCGTAGGAGGACCTGGAGCCCCCCCTTAGGTGCCGAAGATGACCGCCTCAGTGGTTTTAGCAGGTAGGAGTCCGGCATACCCCTCCGTACTTCCTCGCAGCGGAGGAAGTTCATGAAGAATTTCCACTGGGCACCAATAAAAAAAAAAATAAAAAAAACTAGTAGTTAAAATAATTTTATCCACTGGCGTCTTTTTTTTTGTATAGGTCACCTGGTAAAAATATCTGGTCTCCTGAATGTGCGTGTTCTTCTTAAAATACGAGACCATTTCGGCCGATGGCGGGAGGTGCAATGGTTGAAAGCCGAACAATTCCTTAAAACATTGTTCGTTGTACAAGCGAGACCACCAGAGGGAGGCAGTCTCTCCTCAGTCTTAAAGGTTCTAGACTACATGTGAGCTTGGGATCGTCGACAATCCTAACTGCACGCTTCTGTTGTAGTTCGACGTGTTTTACAATCATTGATTATCCTGAGCTATTACACCTACGCGGTCGAGTTTGATCAAGGCATCGGTGCGACATCCTTCGTAATACCATTAGTCACAAAGGAATTGATGTATGTTTTGTAGCTTGATTCAAATAGCCCTACCCAAGGTGACCTGGAGTCGTGACCTTCGGCTGTAGGTATGCGGCCGAATGTTCCTAGGATTTTTTCAGCATTTCATAACGAACACGACTGATTTTATAGTGCACACGCCAAGTTCTTGCCAGTTCGGGTAATATTTTGTGTCACAAATTTTATGTCCTTACCTAAAGGGTCGTGATGTCATTAGAATTTTTCTGTAAGTTATTAGAATTATTGGTAGTATCTTAATGACCTTCGTCTCCTTCAACGGTTGGGGAAGAAAAATGGAACGGTTCGATTGCGTAATACCTACTTTCGCAATCGATATCAGTTTTTTAATTTGATAAAAAAAAAATGTACACTAGGATTTCTCCTGTGTCATGACTGCATTTACAAACACTATACACCCAGAACCGGAACAACAACCTACAGATCATACAAATATTTGTTCCGTGCGGGAACGATTCCCGCTCCTCCTTCCTCCCCACTACCCGGAGCGCAGCAGTCGACTGTATCAGCCACTGCACCAACCGTGCCGTATCTTATCTATTCTGCGAGATGAACAGTGTACCACGTTCTTTGGAGAAAATTGGCTATTTTACACCATTCAACATTTTGATTTGGGAACCTTCTCAAGTCTGCAGCAGGTCGGGGATATTCTGACAGTTCTATCACAGTCAACGATAGAACATGATTTTCGCCTGCAGGGCTTTCTCTGTTAATATCCTCAGCTTCTTTTATTCTTTATGTGAGATTACGAAAGATACGTAGTATTTTATTCCCTTCTTGATGGTCATTCTAGTTCTCCGTGTAGTGTTCGGATTAAGAATATAGCACCACTCCATCTCATCACGGTGTATTGTGTGTGGAATTTATGTCTGTAAACGCAACCACGACACAGGAGAAAACCTGGTGTGGGGAAACATAAAAAAAGGAATCCCGTGGATGTCGTAGGAGGCGACTAAGGGACTCTAAACTAGAGGGATGGGCAGTAACGTCCCTTGTACGGAATAGTAGCCATACTGTGATCACCAACCTAAGCGTGGTGAGTACGTGTAAATCCCCCCCAAATAGTGACCCGATTGTGGAAATATATAGGAGAGGCGTTTGTTCAACAGTGGACTTTTGCCTGATGATGATCATTGGAGCAAAATATAGAAAGACTGATGTGAAAATGTGATGCACGACATGAGCGTCAGCTTTTGGCCTAGGGGAGAAATGTGTAGGGAATGTACCCAGTTTTCGCCCGGAGTACGTCATCATTTTGGCCGAATGAAGTCCACTGCTGGACAAGGCCTCCTGCAAAGATCATCACAACGACCGATATGGGTATGTTGTGGGTTCATTGGGGGGTTTTGCCATAATCGCCATGCTTGGCAGACGGTTTGGCGATCGCAGTTGAGTTGTTAATGTACTCGAAGGACGCGGCTGCTCATCCTTCGGCTTATCCCTTAGTCGACTTTTACGACACCCACGGGAGGAGATGGGGTGGTGGTATTATGAGCCGGCACCACACGGCAAGTACGAGTACCTGTGGTGATATAATCCATGTTTAATTTGTGGCGGCCAAGTCAAGGTGGGGCAGAACCTGCCCGGTACGCCTATATACACAGCAAATCCAAGTCTTGGTTTAAAACGAACATAAATGGGGTTACATCAATTTGTGTAATCGATGCGTTTTGATGTACGTGTTTCGATGTTAATTTAACTACATTGGGGGAATATTAAGTACCGCATACCCTTATCGAGTCGAAGACAAATAGGCAAGCTGTAAGGATTTTATTAAAGAGATATGAAGGAAAGTTTCTCAAAGAAGGACATGGAAATGTTTTATATGGAGGATTGGAGTGTTGCGTAGAGGACTGCGTACGTAATACGTCCACTGCTGAACAAAGGCCTCCCCAGTAGATTTCAATAGTGGCGTCGTCCTTTTTTTTTTGGGGGGAATTTGCCAGTACGTACTCACCACGGAATGCAAAGCGGGATCGGGGAGAGGGCCGATCCCACTCGAAGAAGGAGGAGACGGCGCCGGGGTAACAACCGCCCTGGCGCCTAGTTCCCATACGCCTGAAACCCCCTGCCGTTACTATAAGGCGGGGGACCTCTGGGTTCGCGGGTGCGTAGATTGGGGAATCTGCGTGCCCACACCGAGCGACCCACGAGAAGACGGTAGCACGCATGTGGTCACGCGCTGCCGTTGGACGCTTTGGGGGATTGGAGATTGTTCTACATGTTTCACCAATAACTGGCATACAAATATTAATTAAAACTAGCATTATTATAAAAAACATCATTATATCAATTAATAATACCTTTATATCAATAGTATTGGATTTCAACAATTATGTCATCAGTGATATATAATATAATAAAATTAGAAATCATTCTTAAGACTAAAAAACTCATTTAAATTATAAAAACATTTTTCTATAAGCCATTTATGTAACCTTATCCTAAATAATCTCGTCTGCAGTTCTCTTATACATTTAGGAATTTTATTGAAGACCCGTATGGCCATTACGCTACAATTTTTTTGATACGTCGTGCTTTTACAGTTTAGCATTCTGAGTCTGGTTGGGTCCCTACTGGCAAACAATTTCCTTTTCTCTAAAGTTTCAAACAGTTCTGGGTGCTCCTTAACAAGTAAACTAATTTGCATTAAATACAGGTTAGTAACTGTTTGTAGCCCAAGTCTTTTAAAAAGTGGACGACACGATTCTAATGGTCCAACACCACATATTGCTCGTATACATTTCTTTTGAATAAGAAACACTTTATTTATGTTTGTTGAGTTGCCCCAGAGCAAAAGACCATATCTGAGAACTGATGCGACATATCCATGATAGGCTGTCATAGTAGCTGTTTCGCTTGCAATTCGTCTTAATTTCTTTAAAGCAAACACGAATCCATTCAGTTTGCTACAAACAAGATCTATGTGACTCTTCCAATTGCAATGCTGGTCAATTATTAAACCTAAGAATCTATAGTCTTCCGTTAGCTCAATGGGCTGCCCATCGCATTTAACGCTGTATAGTATTTTTTTTGATTTATAAAACCTAAAAGTCATATATCTAGTTTTTGATATATTGGCACATAAGTTATTATCATGGAGCCAATTTAAGATTGAATTTGCGACTGTATTTAATAATTCTTCATGAATACTAGCTGTTGGTATATCTTTGTGGGTTACTATAACCGAAACATCATCAGCAAACATAATACACTGATGTTTCACAGCGGAGGGCAAATCGTTAATATACAGTAAAAACAAGAGTGGGCCCAAGATACTACCTTGAGGCACACCAGACCAATTAATTTTATAGGTGGATTGATAAGTTCTTAAAAACCTATATTGATCTAAGGATTTGACTTCGACGCATTGAGTCCGATTCGTAAGATAACTTTTTATCCATTCCAGAATCGGCCCTCGGATGCCGAGGTTTTCACATTTACTAATGAGGAGTTTATGATTCACGAAGTCAAAAGCTTTAGACATGTCAAAGAAAATTACCGATACTGGAATTCGTCTGTCAATATCTTTCAAAATATTACTAACTAGATTATACGCAGCTAAAGTCGTCGATTTGTTCCTCTGAAACCCATATTGTTCTGCACTTATTACATTAAATTTATTTAAATAATCATTTAACCGTTTATGCATAACCTTCTCAAAAACCTTTGAGAGTATGGATATAAGCGTAATAGGACCATAATTGCCTATGAACCGTTTATCATTTTTCTTATGCAAGGGGTGAACAATGGATCGTTTGAGCAGATCTGGGAACACTCCCTGTTCAAAAGACAAATTAATAAGTTGTTGTAAAACGGGAGATATTATTGCTGCGCACATTTTAAGGATACGTGTGCATAGTCCATCAAAGCCCACTGATGCAGTATTATTTAAAGACATTATAGTTTTAAATACTTCTTCAGAGCTGCAAGGTGGAAGAAACATGCTCTGGCTAAGTATAGGTATGTCATTTTTATTATTATTTGTCTTTTTATAAGCGTCCCTGGTGATTTGATGAAACGAATCACTAAATGCTTCTACGATTTCTTCGGGGTTTTTTAACTTATTACCGTTTTGATCGATCTCGTTTATAGTACTGTAAGTTCTGGCAGAGTCTGATTTGTTTTTAATTATTTGCCAAGTGGCCTTACACTTATTTTTTGCGTTATGAACATGTTTGTAATTATAAATTTTCCGTGAATTACGTACGCATTTTTTAAGTATAGCGCTGTATTTTTTAAGTTTACCCTGTAATTTATCATCGTTTCTTTGTTTATAACAATTGTATCGTAGTTTGCGTTTTTGTAGGCAAGATATTCTTAATCCTTTAGTTATCCATCCAGGAGCCGAATTGTTAGCCTGAATTTGTTTTCGTTCTAGTGGGAAACAAAGATTATAAAATAATGTAAATTCACTATGGAAATTATTGAATGCTATATTCGCGTCACCTTCACCTATAATATCTTGCCATCCAATATCAGAAATGTATTCTTTAAATTTGGAAATATTATCCATGCTATAATTTCTAGAAGTAACAAACCAATTCTGTTGCCTCACATGCTTATCCGAAACCGGTATTTCTATAGTTTGACCTGTATTATGATCTGAAAGATAAAGATCGTGTACTTGTGCTTTGGCATCATGAATATTACTTATAATATGATCTATACAAGAACTTTGCCGTGTTGGCTGCGTTATATGAAATATAAGATTGTAATTAGTAGCAAGGTCATATAATTGTTCTGTTATTTTATTATTTTTTAAAATGTCAATGTTTAAGTCTCCCGTCAAAATAATTTTCTTGTTATGTTTTTTCGATATGCTATGTAGTAGTATGTCAAGTTTGTCAAAAAACATTTTAATGTCACTGTTTGGGGTTCGGTATAGACATATGATAATAAACTGATATGAGGGTAGATAGATACCACAACATTCAAAGCATCTCTCTGACATTAGAGTTTCACAAATGGGTAGATATCTAGATTCAATATTTTTTCTTAGAAGAATGCATACACCTCCTCGCTTTTCTTTAAGACGAGAAAATGACGCAACCAATTTAAAATCTTTAACCACAATATTGATCTCATTACCTGTTTTTATGAACGTTTCCGATAGGCACAAAGTATCAACATACTTGTTTTTAGACCTGAAACGATCTACGCATAACTCTAGATTTTCAATTTTATTTAATTTAAAAGTCCAGCTATGTTTTGATGAAGTATCGTAAAAGTTCTATTTTTTATTGCTTTCGGTCCGAAAAAACGTTTTTTTTTCGTGGAGTGATGTACGTGAGGATGTTGGTTGATTAGCCACATTTTGCCGAAGAGAAACCGGGAAGTAATCAAATAGGTTCTTTTGTCTAAGATGTTTCACTGCCCTACCGTTATCAGTAACGATTGACGCGTTAGTGTGGCTCTTAATATAACTAAGAATAGTTGTTTGGACCAAAGATTTCATTTTGGTCTCATTCTTTATGACTGTGGAATTATGTTGGCATACTCTATTAATATAATTAACCCTATAATACCTATTATCCATGATCTGGCTTATCTTCTTACACATATCATAATAATAATGGTTATAAGAAGTATAAAAAGTGTTCAATGGTATGAAATCACATTTAGGGTTAAGTCTACAAATGTTAGCAATGACGTTGTTAAGTTTTGGTACATTAAGATAATTGTTATTATAAATACCTAGGACAATAACATTACAATTTTCCAAATGTTTTAGTGCCGCTGATAGTTCGTGTTGTACCTTTATTGGGTGTGCGTCATTTTCACCAGCACATAATACTAATTGATCATATTTTGAGTTGAAGTCACGTGTAAAACAGTCTTTGAGAGCCTGATCCTTTACAATCCCCCGGAGCGGGTGACCGCTTTACAGTCACCCTCTCAGAGATGTGCCTATAGGCGTGGCACCAGTGGGCGGTAGGCGGCTCTAGTGTGATCATACGTGGACCTGGTGCCTCCCTTAAGTGCCGAAGATGACCGCTCCAGTGGTTTTAGCTGGTAGGAGTCCGGCATACCCCTTCGCCCTACCCCGGGGCTAACGAAGTTCATGAAGAATTTCCGCTGGGCACCAATAAAAACAATTTTTTTAAAAAGTTACTCACCACGCTTGGCAGGCGGGTTGGTGAGCGCGGTATGGCTACTGTTCCACAGAAGGGACGCTGCTGCCCATCCCTCTGGTTTAGAGCCCCTTAGTCGCCTTTGACGACATCCACGGGAGCGAGATGGGAGCGCTGCTTTGTGCGCGTCCATGGTGCGCAGAATGCGGACCTTTTTAACACGCTTTTATTAGCTTTATAACAGACTTTTTGAATTCGATTTTCATCCCCTTCAAAACGTCGGATTGATTTGAAACTTCGCACATTTATCAAGGACTGATGACAATGCAATAGTTTAAATAGTTTGTCCCATTATCCTCAGGATTAGTTATTTTTTCATCTCTGATACCCGGAAAAAATTACGGACGCGCACAAAGCAGCGCTCCCATCTCGCTCCCGTGGATGTCGTAAAAGGCGACTATGGGACTCTGAACCAGAGGGACGGGCAGCAGCGTCTCTTCTGTGGAACAGTAGCCATACTGCGCTCACCAACCCGCCTGCCAGCGGGTGGGGAGTTATGGCAAGTTCCCCCCAAAATAACGACACATTATAAAAATCTATGGGGAGGCTTTTGGCCAGCAGTGGATGTTCTATGGCTGATACGATGAATACAGGTATGCTGACGTTGAAGTCGTCCGTTTATATTTATGAACGTGTATGTAGGTCAGATTATCATGTACCATCTTTTGGAACGACATTCATATGATATTTGTGCAATTTTTGCTCCTAGCGTTTTAATAAGTGTCAATTATTTATAAAACATGCGACTGCGATAATAAAGGAGTGTGAGTATTGTTGTTAATGTATTTATTTATTCAAGTAGGTACAGCCACATCGCTTACATTAAAGTTATCACTACTCAATATGTAACAGTATTTTGTCTGATGTAAATGATAATAATGGCGTATATAACAGTCATTTGTTGGCTATATTAGTAACAAAAACAATAATAATCTAAGATGTTTTTATAAGTGTAGGTGCGTTACCCGCCCTCTACGATGGTCACATGAAAGCAAGGTAATTGCCCGGAGTGCACTAAGACACGCGCTGACCACTGTCGCGGCTGGGCGTGAATCATGTACGTTATTCAGCAACATATTGCGTAAAAACAATGCCAGCCTGTGTTTATCGACGATGCACGAAGTATACTGATATTGTGAGAGAAAAAGACGTTTTATTTCATAAATATATAAATACGTAACGTAAATCGAATATCGATAAATAAAATTAAATGAGTAAATGGAAAATAGTATTTCGTTTTATTTTATATTACGCGGTTTAATGGCGGCTGGCGCGCTGTTTTGTAGTGCAATAAAGTTCGTATACGGTGCGTCTATTTGTAAAATGTCATTGATAAGAATGCAAAATAACGAGATCATAATAATGAAAACACCGGTGTTGCTCCCTGTCGCCCCTAGTGGTGGCCAGTTGGGCGCCATCTTGTGAGTGGCGAGTCACTGTCTGCCACAGAATTTCACTTTAAAGGTTGGAAGGCAGATGCCGTTGTTCCCGTATTTCTTAAACTTTTCATTCCATGCAACACGTGCAATAGACCTTATTGTTGTAGTTTCCACCTCTACACTGGCACGATTTTTAAATTTTATCGGTGTCCTGTGGAAATTCTACATGGAACTTCCTTTACCCCGGGGAAGGGCGAAGGGGTATGCCGGACTCCTACCGGCACCGAAGGGAGGGCTCCAGGTCCTCGCAAGATCACACTAGAGCCGCCCATTGGTGCCACGCCTTTAGGCAAATCACGGAGGGGATGATTTTAAAGCGATCACCCCCTCTAGTGGAGGGAAGGCGACTGTAAAAAGGTCGCCCCCCAGGCACTTCTTGGGGAGGATTTTAAAGGAACCTCCCAAGCCTCGCTGTTGCGCACACGGTGGCACGTGACCACGTGCGCACCGCCGACTTCCCGGAGGTCGCTCGGTGTAACAACGCAGACTCTCCAATCTGCGACCCCTGAGGCCCCCCCACCATGTAGTGACGGCAGGGGGCTCAGGCGTATTGGACTTGGGAGCCAGGACGGTTTTGCCCCGGCGCCGTCTCGTCCTTCTCCGTGCGGGATCGGCCCTCTCCCGATCCCGCTCTGCAGTCTCCTTCTGGAGCATGACGCTCTCGCAGAAGGAGACTACTCCACTCTAATTTGCATGCTCTGCCAACATAGCCGACACTACTGCCGGCAGAGAGAGATCTTGCCCGATCCGATCGACCAGGTTCCGCAGCTCGGTCGCCCACGCAGGGCACTCCTCGAGCGTGTGCTGTGCGGTATCCTGGTCGCCATACACTACCACCTTGCCCGACACCACCGGGGATAATCCGTGACTTCATTTTATAGTGCAGCTATGGAGAGACCCCGGTTAGTGTCCCATTTTAGATTAAAATTATCTAAAGGGCCTTTGCGTGTTGGACCCACGTCCTAGCGTAAGCCTATCAAAAGACCGGGTGAAGAAGAGAGAGACGTGATCATTTAGATAATAATCAGTTAAAATACATTCAAACTAAAACAAAATAGTGAATTAATAAAGACAAGGAAAAATAATTCAAGACAAGCCCTCAAGCTGCAAACGTTTGATCATTTTGAAAGAGTTTATTATGAAACACATTCATTGACTATTCTATGGAAGGGTGAATGGTAGATCTAGATTAGTTTTCACGGCTGGGAAGCAAAACCGTTTTTTGGTTTTTAATGTATGCAGATCACTATATTTTTATTATATCCAATGTGTAGCCCGTGGCTGTTAATTACACAGTAATTTACAAACATTAAGTAATGTGTTTGTTTGAAGGGCACTGCAGGTAGTGCAATTCGGCATATGAGTAGGGTTATCATGCCTAGAATCTCGTCGGGACAGTTCTCTTGACCGAATCTATGAAATGCACTTTAAAATCATTTCCGTTATTAGAAAACTAATTTATTAGTATTTAATGCGTTTTTTCCTTTTTTAAAGGTTATTTTATTTTCCTATTTTGATGTTCAATTCTTCTGTTCCCCCGATATAAACTATTCGAAGTTCTTGTAAATTTCCAAATATTATCTCCGCGTTTATGATTTCTCCCTGCAGCCCCCCTTTGTCCCTTCCTAATTTTCTATTTTTTTACCGTCCATCCTTGCTGCGCTAAGAACAGGACCACACATCATCCAGTTGTTGTCGTTAGAGTATGGGATTAGTCGCAAGATGGGCAACAGCATCCTTCAAGTACATTTATAACTCAACTGCGATCGCCAACCCGGCTGCCAAGCGTGGCGATTATGGGATCCTCAATGAGCATGCAAACCCAGACCGGTCATTGTGGCGATCTTTGGGAGCTGGATATATCTCGTCATCATTCTAGCCCTTTTTTATATATATTGATGTCTAGTGGTAATTCTACACGAACTTCCCTCGCCCCGGGGAAGGACGAAAGGGTATGCCGGACACCTACCGGCTAAAACCACTGGAGCGGTCATCTTCGGCACCGAAGGGAGGCTCCAGGTCCTCGTAAGAACACTAAGAGCCGCCCATTGGTGCCACGCCTTTAGGCACATTTCGGAGGGGATGATTGTAAAGCGGTCACCCACTCTAGCGGAGGACAGGCGGCTGTAAAAAGGCCGCACCCCAGGCATTTCTTGGGGAGGACTGTAAAGGATCCCCCCAAGCCTCGCTATGCGCTGTGCTACGCATATGGTGGCACGTGAGAAATGCTGACCCCTAGCTACTCCACTTACCCCAATGGCCGTCACCAAGTTCTTAAACTACGATTACTCCGTTCCTTCGCGTAATTATGTGCAGGTATGAATCAGGAAGATTTATAGTTCTGCAAGTTTTCCCTATAGCTAGGAACCCCTCTTAGGGACAAACCCGTCATGAGAACGTTACATTGTATTTGTTAATAATATAGGTAATATAGCAAATAAACAGATGTGAGGTTATCATTATCGAATGTAGCACGATATTTACTTGCACTGTTATTGTCTATATGCATATAGTTTTATAGTTTTGGGACCAGTCCGTACTTAGAAGCACTGATTTATTGATTTTTCTGACCGTAACCAGCCCGCTTCGCTTGGCGTAAATCAAAATTTCATCTTCATCATATCGGTCATACCATGTCCACTACTGAACAAAGGCCTCCCCCATAGATTTCCACAACTGTGTCAAAGGACGCTGCTGCCCATCCCTCTGGTTTAGAATCCCTTAGTCGCCTTTTACGACCTCCATGGGAGGAGATGGAGTGGTGCTATATTCTTAATCCGGACACCACACGGATTAATCAAAATTTTGTGATAGGTAATTGTTTCTTTAAATAATTCAAATAAAAAATATCCTATATCATATCACACGATAGAGTCTACCTCTACGCCAAATTTCATTAGAATCTGTACAGCCATGTGTGCACGATGGATCCTCCAACCAACGTCTTAACTAATATTAAAGAGACAATGCGAATTTTGTAAGTTTAAAAATCTTTCATCATTTGTATGGTACTTTATTCCACATGGACATAGGCTATGTATTATCTATATTCGTATAGTCAAAGAGGGGGTGAAAGTTTGTGTGGAATATCCGTTATTATTGTAACGCGGGTCAAACCGCGGGCGATAGCTAGTATGATCATATCTTTAATTATATGAAATAACGTTATAAATCGGTGAACTGCAACGAAAATACCACAATATCTATTGAGGCCAAATTTATTGATCATAATTCGCTCATTTGCTGTGAACCATTTTTCACTGTGTATTATGTCAGTATTAAGCGTATAGTCTATGGTGTATTACGCAGTGTACCTACCCGCCAAGTATGTTCTTGTTATCATGTTATATTTTTTATTAATAAGTTTAATGTGGTGGTGAAATGTTTACGAGGACCTGGAGCCTAGTGTTGCTTAAAAATCGATTGGCTATCGATAGTCAATCGATAGTGTCATATAACCCCAAATCACTCATACTATCGATTGCCCTATCGATAGTATCGATATTATCAATAGTATCGATAGTATTGATTGGGAGCTTTGCAACAATACTATCGATAGCGTCGATAGTATCGATAGCGTCGATACTATCGAACTGGGTCGTAAATACTATCGATAGTATCGATAGTCAAATATCATGTAATACTGTCCATAGTATCGATACTATTGTATAATTTCAACTATCGATACTATCGATAGTATTGTTCAATATATAAAATAAAATCGATAGTATCGATACTATCGATAGGCCAATCGATAGTATGAATGTTTTAGGGGTAGTACTATGGATAGTCGATATTTAAGCAACACTACGTGGAGCCCCATTCGGTGCCGAAGATGACCGCTCCAGTGGTTTTAGCCGGTAGGAGTTCGGCACACCCCTTCAGCCTTCCCTGGGGCGGAGGATGTTCATACAGAATTACCAATGGAGACCAAAACTTGTTGAGTGTGAGTTCACACGCGTTAGAAGTGAAACTTGGTATTTTGGTTAATTTGTAAGAGAATGAGATGAATACGCTATGGAGGTGTTAAACAGAGAGAAAGAGCGGTTGATCGACAATAGGGAATAGGTAAACGATATAGAAACGTGTAGTTATCTCATTCTCTCACAGCCTAAACCCTATAAATACATTTATAGTTGTCCATCTTTCGTTACACATTTTCGTTTCATAAAATCCAATTCACACCGTCCCAAAAGAAGGTTCAATTAAAAAAAGGTGGTGAAATGTTATCGTTTATTAAATTAATAATAAATATACTATGGTTGTGGCGAGCTGAATGTGAGTGGCGACACTGCGTACCCGAATGCTCCAGAGAGTCGGTCAGGGCCTCGTCTCCGGTTTTTTGCCTTTATTGGTTGGTTGCAGTGGAACCCCATGAGTACCCGTAGTATTTTCTTGTAGGACGTATGCTTGTTTGCATACGTGCCGCTACTGCGCTAAATAATCTTAATGTTTAGCTTTAAACTGGTAATGTTGTTTCTCTGTTTTGTAATTTTATGTAAAAAAAAAATTGATTTATTGTTTTCGGCCTGGATTCTGAGTCCTTTGGCCATATACTTAAAACTAATGTTATGTTGCCAGTTTATGGAACTTAGGTCGCTATTGCGAATTTTAAAAATATTGTGATAATTTAAGTTGTGTGTGTCGTTAATGGTGCAAAAATAAATGATTTTTCTTTCTTCTTTCTCTTTCTTTCTACTGCATATTATAAAAATAATAATAAAACCAAGAACTCAGCAGTGTTTAACAATTACGTTCTATGTTGTTGCAGGGAACAAGAGCCAACGTGCGAGAGAGACACATCTTTTAAGCAACAGGCGCAACACCACTCCCATAAATCAGGTAATTATATGATTAGAATCATCATCATTATCATATCAGCCAAAAGACGTTCACTGCTGAACAAAGGCCTCCCTATAGATTTCCATAACGAGCGGTCACATGCCGCTGGCATCCAACGCCGCCCAGCGACCTTCACCAGGTAGTGGACAGACTACCTGGTGAAGGGTCCTTGTTGGAGGACTTCTCACGCTGCTTTTTCCAGTGCGCGGTCTCCACTCGAGAACACTGCCCCATCGGCCATCAAATCCTACGAGCCGGCAGTTCTTCGAGCAATTTTATAGCCATTTCTTACGTGGCCCATAGTGAGTGACCAAGCTCAAGGTCACTCAGCGAGCTATGGAGAGAGCTATGCTTGGTATTTCTCTATGAATCAGGAATCAGTAGATCCGTAGAACTAAAGTTGCCGACATAGCTGAAAGGATTAGTAAACTGAAGTGGCAATGGGCGGGGCACATTGCTCGTGGAACTGATGGCCGTTGGGGCACAAAGATTCTGGAGTGAAGACCGCGCACTGGAAGATGCATTGTGGACAGTTTTAAAATGGTCAAAATAAATTGTCACATATTCTACCATACAAAGGTATGCAGAAGAAAATCAATTTACATCGTAAAAAATGAGTTGAATGTACCAATTCTTATATCATATTGTAATCAGTATTGTTATGTAAAACCCCCCAATGAGCCCACAACACATCCATATCGGTGGTTGTGGTGTCTTTGAGGGAGGCCTGTGTCCAGCAGTGGACTTGATTCGGCCGAAATGATGATGAATCAGTATTGAAAAAGAAGGATTTAGAATGTAACACCACCCCGTCTCCTTCCATGGACGTCCTAAAAGGCGACTAAGGGACTCTAAAAACCAGAGGATTCCAGCCAGCGCTGGCGGAGTAAGTACTGGCAGATTCTCCACAAAATGATGACATAATTGTGGAAATCTATGGAGGAGGCCTTTGTTCAGCAGTGGACGTTCTTTGGCTAATAATGATGTTGGGATATAATTCAGTGATCAAATCAGCACATGGGTGGAGGAGGAGAGTTTGCCGGGGTAACAACTGCTCCGGCGCCCGCGTCATACACGACTGCCCCCTCTGCCGTCGCTGAATGGCACAGATTGGGGCAGGCGTAAATTGTTGAACCCCGAACCTGCGTGCTCATACCGAACCCCTGGGAAGACGGCGGTGTGCACGTGGCCACGTGCGTAGCACAGCTCACAGCGAGACTTCGGAGGGATCCTTCACAATCCCCCCGAGATCTGCTTAGGGGTGGTCTTTTTACAGTCGCCTCCCCTCCGTTAGATTGGGTGACCGCTTTACAGTGATCCCCTCCGAGATCTGGGGGCCTAAAAAGGCCGCTTTAGGTGAATCATAATATGAATTACATTAGAAATCACAAAATGGTCACGTTAATGGTCAGTTATGATTAAGCGACCATTTTGTGATGTCTAATGTGAATCGTATTGCGATCATTATTATGCCTTATAAGTAAAACCTAATACGGTCTTTTTAGGCCTTCTGGACCATTTGGTGATATTTATTTTGATTCATATTATGATTCTGCTAAAGCGGCCTTTTTAGGCCCCCTGCCTAAAGACGTGGCACCAGTGGGCGGCTCCAGTGTGATTTTTGGCGAGTTCCTCCAAAGTCAAGTTGGTACATACCACGTTTTGAATCCCTTATTCACTCCTGTTGACTATAGCACTATAAAATTGATAGTCATTCGTAGTTTATTTTTTTGGGACAAGCCCGCCACACAATCTCATCCACAGCAACTCCTGTAAACAGGATCTACAATGGCGACCACCGAAAAGAACACCGATCAATGAAGCTCGGTGTGTCCCAGAGCAATGAATAACTGTCTTGGAACCCGCAACGAAATTAATGAGAAAAGAAAAAGGGGGAGTAGGAAAGAATATACGTTCCACTTCCCTCCGCAGCAAGCAGGAGACAGAGAAAAACGATAGGCCATAGGCACAATAAATGGGAGTTTACAACAGGGTTAAGCCCAGTTGCCAAGCACCACGAGTACAATTTTTTATTTATTTTTATTTATGGGTCCTATGTTGTGAGCTATTGTGACTGATTCCAATAGAAGGTATGGCAAAAACGCTTGAACGCACGGAAATTCGTCCTAGTCGCAACAAGGTCTGTATAGTAAACAACTCCGGATGTAACTTGCATGCTGTCAAACATAATATTGCGTTCATCTTGCCAAAGAATACTCTCCCGCAGGATGATGTGCAGACTGTTCATATTCACAGTCATTCGTCGTTATTTAAGATTAACCAAGTTCCTTTCCTTACAGAATCGTCTTCATCATCAGCTGACACAGCTTCGCAAGGATCAGGGTCGGCTGCCCCCGTACAACGCGCACGTCGACATGAACCACAGGTAACCACACGCCACTGGACTGTCAATCATGTAGTTCGAGGTTGAGACGTTATATGGCGGGAGGCCTCAGGGGTTGCGAGTGCGGATATTGGGGAATCTGCTTGCTCATACCAAGCAACCCCCGGGAAACTGCGGAGCACAGCGCACAGCGAGGCTTCAGGGGGATCCCCCCGGGATGTGTTTAAAGGCGTGGCACCAATGGGTGGCTCTAGATGGATATTTCTCGAGTTCCAGGGCCCCCCTTCGTGCCGAAGATGACCCGACCGATGACCGAAGTGTATGATGGATTTCCATTACGTGAAATCATTTAAGGTGACTTAGTATTACGTATACGTATTCTGGCAATCATTGCGATGATTTTCTATCAGTAGACCATACCTGGGAACCGACTGGTAATGGAGATATTGAAGGTCAAAGTCGCAATATGTCTATTTACAATTTCCACGTTTCCATGTTTAAGTAATTTTTTTACGTTATTATGTTATACTCCACGACCCCCGTCCCGGACAATAAAACACGTACACAAGTCAGTAGCCTGCATTACATGCGCGTTTCAAAATACGGTCTTTTTAATACCTAAAATCTAGAATCTACGTGTCTTGCTTCGCGATTATTACTCTCTAGCTTTTACTCGCGGCTTCGCTCGCATTGGTTTTATCTTTCGCAAAATTTTTTTTTTGTTACTTCTAATACATCCAAGAATATGTATAAAACGTTTCATGATGATCGGTTGAGTAGTTTTCGCGTGAAAGCGTAACAAACTTACATTCACATTTATAATATTAGAATGATTATAAAAAAATAATTAAAAGGAATATAACCCGTATATTATAGATATAACACTGTTGGCAAGATTACTAAGGTGACAGGAGTCGTTACAGATTTTAAAAGTTAATTTTATCAACCGTACAATTGTAATAAAACATTGTTTCGGTGCACGCAGTAATAACTTGAAGTGTCTTGATGTTTTTTGTGTGGTGCGAAGTTTGGCGCTTGATTCTTTTAATAACGGCATCTGCCAGCTATATGTCATATCGGCCATTTATACGTCCACTGCTGAACAAAGGCCTCCCCCATAGATTTTCACAACTGTGTCATCATTTTGGGGGGTATTTGCCAATACTCACCCCGCTTGGCAGGCGGTTTGGTGAGCGCAGTATGGCTACCGTTTCACAGAAGGGTCGCTGCTGCCCATCCCTCTGGTTTAGATTCCCTTAGTCGTCTTTTACGACCTCCCCGGGAGGAGATGGAGTTGATGGAGCCAGCTATATCCTCGATCGCAATTAGGATGTTTTTAAAATTTCTATAGCCTCACGAAACATTCTTGGTGAATATCGGTTCTCTTATCAGAAGAAAATGATTAAGTATGTCTTAAAAAAAAAATTCACATACTGCAGATTTGTGGAGCGTCTATGCTTGGCGTTGCGCTTTGTTTGCCCTATGTATGACAACCCACAATCGCAGTCAGTCTATAATATACGCAATAAACAACAATCTATAATATACGCGTTGCAATCCGTTTCATCATTTCGGCCGAATGAAGTCCACTGCTGGACACAGGCCTCCCCCAAAGATTACCACAACGACCGATATCGGTGTGTTGTGTGCTCATTGGGGGGTTTTGCCATAATCGCCACGCTTGGCAGACGGGTTGGCGATCGCAGTTGAGTTGTTAATGTACTCGAATATCGCTGCTGCCCATCCTCCGGCTAATCCCTTAGTCGACTTCCATAGGACGATATGGGGTGGTGGTATTCTGAGCCGGCACCATACGGCAAATCCGTCTAAAAATGCTTTATTATAATCCCAGCAGTTATTTTTGCTCAATGATACTTAAATGTACAGAATATGTAAGATTTCGGCTCGATGATAAGTGTTTGCGCCCAGTATACTTTCATGTACGCGTCATATTTTGTGTTTATTTCCATTCTTTATATGGACTTGTTAAATAGAGGATGCTTCAGTGTTCGTTAAATTGTGTGACGTAAAGCAAGTGGCGTTTATATTGAAACGGAGGTCTACATGTAACAACTGGGTGCTTACATTATTTATTTTTATAAAACGTTGCCCCACTCTAGTATTTCTCCTGTGTCGTGGGTGCGTTTACAGACATGAATTTCACATACAATACACCCAGACCCGGAACAACTACCTGCAGATCATACAAATATTTGTTCCGTGCGGGAATCGAACCCACGACCCGGAGCGCAGCAGTCGACTGTATCAGCCACTGCACCAACCGTGCCGTCTATAATGTGCATATATTCTACATAGTATTTTCAGGATTAGTGCTAGTGCGATCTTTTAGTTTATCTAAATTGTTGGACACCATCCCTCTCACGCGAACAATGCACACACTTAATTTAGTTGCTAACTAGCTGGGACCCGCGGTTTCACCCGCGTTTAATTTAAAAGAAATTTAGAGTACGTGGACATAGACACTTGACATAGAATATATATACATTGGATTTAAAGGGTTTTTTTTACGCGGAACCCTAATTATTTTTCTAAAATAAAAGTAGCCTACGTTATTCCTTATAACATCAGCTATCTGCCAGTGAAGGTCCCGTCAAAATCAGTCCAGCCGTTTCGGACATTACCCGGAACAAACAGACAGACAGACAAAAAATTTTAAAATAGTTTTTTTGTTATATGTAACGTACATACTTTCATATGCATTTAGTAAAAAGCTGTTATTTTGACATTACAAACAGACACTTCAATTTTATTTATTTGTATAGATAAATTAGATTTATTCTCATGTTCACTGAGCGAGTTTGCAAGAGTAACATTACATACATTATGTTATTTGTAACTTGGTACATAAGGTTATTGCTATATTTTACTTTTCGTAATTGTTGATTGTTAGCTATTTTATTCATTGGTATTTAAGTTAGTAACTACATAATCGTATTAGGATTTTCCTGTAATGGTAGCTGTATGTGTGTAAATGTAAATAACTAAATAGTTATACAGTGTGGTGTGGGCTGAGAATTAACTAGTTATTTAACGTATCGAACGGATCTTGTCCGATAAATAACTAGATATAAAAAAAAACACTATCGGCCTATCATCTTCATCATGTGATGCATCGTGTGGCGCCGGCTCAGAATACCACCCATCTCCTCCCGTGGGTATCGTAAAAGTCGACTAAGGGATTAGCCGGAGGATGGGCAGCAGTATTCTTCGAGTATATCAACAACTCATCCGCGATCGCCAACCCGTCTGCCAAGCGTGGCGATTATGGTAAAACCCCCCAATGAGCCCACAACACACCCATATCGGTCGTTGTGGTGATCTTTGCGGGAGGCCTGTGTCCAGCAGAGGACTTCGTTCGGCCGAAATGAAAAAAAAAAAACAGGATCTTCATCATATCAGCCAAAAGACGTCCACTGCTGAACAAAGATCTCTCCCATAGATTTCCACAATAGTGTCATCATATTGGGGGGAATTTGCCAGTACTTACCACGCTTGCCAGGTGGGTAGGTGAGCACAGTATGACTACAGACAAAGAGACACTTCCACCGGGGGACTCTCTGCTGCCCATTTCTTTGGTTTAAAGTATCTTAGTCGCCTTTTACGACATCCACGGGAGGAGATGGAGTGGTGCCATATTCTTCATCCGAATACCATCGTGTTGTAATTATTAAAAACTCATTTGCTTAATATAAATGAACGTTAAAGTACATTTTATAATATAACTAGCTGCCCGCCCTGGCTTCGCAAGGGCAGGTACATGCAAACCCGATTGCAGTGACATCGTCCGGGTCCAATCAATCCAGTCAACTAATTACCTTATAACGCCATCTGTTAGAATCTTATCGAACTAACAGATAATTATGACTCTTTGTCAGATAATAAACAAATAATTCGCAATAAAATAATATTGCGATTATAAATTGAGATACAAACTATCCTATCTTTTAAGTTGGATAAAACTGCACACAGTGTGCAAAATGTTATTAAAATTGTTCAGTAGTTTAGGAGTCCATAGCGGACAAACAACGTGACACGTAATTTCTATATATTAAGATAAACAGTTTGTACTTCAAAAGTAGTACAATTGGAGGTCGTATCCCTAAAGCAATTTGTTCCAGCAAGCCATTGCACTAACAAGAATCATGAAAGAAAAGATAAAGGGTAGTTTGCGGCAGACAAATAAAATTTAACGGCTTCGTTAGATCCTATTTGGATCTCTCAATAAAAGTTCTTGGGACTGTACTGCTGTTGCTGGGAAACGGAGATAATAATAATAATAAAATTTATAATTATAATAGAGTTTCTGCAGATAATGTTGTGGTATTTCGATCTATCATTCCGTTTGGTGTTCGGATTTAGAATAGAGTACCGCTCCATCTCCTCCCGTAGATGTCGTTAATGGCGACTAAGGGACTCTAAACCAGAGGGATGACCAGCAGGGTCCCTTCTGTGATACAGTAGCCATTCTGCGCTCATAAACCTGCCTACCGAGCGTGGTACTCGCAAATTTCTCCCAAAATGACACAATTGTTCATATCTGGTGAGGCCTTTGTCCAGTAGTGGACGACCTTGGACTGATATGATGATGATTTCAATTTAAACAATGCCAGACATTTTAAAGTGTAAATGTGATATTAAGAAAATGTTCTGGTATTGGTCCTTTGGTCCGCCTTGAGAAGAGATTGACAATGAAATCGACAAATCGTTAGAACAAGCTGTGCTGCAGAAAATACGATGTGTCACGATTACAGAGATGGCAATCTAGATTGTCTCAGCCCAGAAGGGCTCTGTCCTAGTTCGTCTGAGCGAGTGGATGGCAATCATGATTGTCCCAGCCCTGAAATCAGCTACAAGAGTTGCTTTTTAAGTGCGTGCAAGTGTAAGTTGGGCTCGATGCTAAAGATTCATTATTGTTTACGGGACTCCTGGAGCATAGACTTCTTATAGGTTTTCCTGTAATCTATAGGTAATGGTCTATTATCTAGATTTTTAATTTAGGAGGTTTCGGAGATAAGGCCGAGGAATGGTCAATTTTCTTAAATAACCACACCCCCACAACAGGCCCTTCCATTTCATATAGTACACGGTACAGTTCGCAAAACTTTATTCTTAAATTTTCTATATTCCCCCCAAAAGTGTTCCCCACATTCAAAATTCATTTATTTACGTTACACTTTCGTATTTGTTCAAATTTCCACTTAATCGGTCTAGTAGACTCGGAGCGAATTGGCTGTGACAGACGGACAGACATACAGACACACGAGTGATCCTATAAGGTGGGACGAAATGTGTACTTAGGATAGCACTGTCCTGCCACTATCTACATCTTTCCCGTCTATTTCTATCGAGAGAAAGGACACTTGATAAAGCATTTTTGCTCTTACACCTTTGCGGCACAAAGGTGCTGTAAAGAAGGTGTCGTGTCCCGTTAATATTTTTTAAGTTTCTGGAACACAAAATAACCTGTCATCTTCCCCAGGATTTAAGTCACTTCTCTGTCAAATATTATTTGGATCGGTTCACTGGTGACGTAATTGAAAATCTCATAGTCAATATCCGTACCGAAGGCCAAATGAAGTTTGGAACCTTGAATATTGTTTCCTATGAACTTGGTATAAAGTTTTGGTTGACCCACATCAAAAATAAAGCGGAAGGTTAAAGTTCAGTGAGTTTATTTTACATGGAGTTCACATGCTATGCGGAAGTTAGGTCATCGTCATCAGCCAAAGGACGTCTATTGCTGAACAAAGACCTCCCCATAGGTGTCCACAATTGTGTCTTAATTTCGGGGGGAATTTTCCAGTACCCACCACGTCAGGTGGGTTGGTGAGCGCATAATGGCTGCTTTTTTTTTAACAGATGTTCCCCACTTACTTCCTACACTTTACTGCCTATCCCTCTGGTTTAGAGTCCCTTAGTCACAATTAAGGCACTTTTGCGTTGAGTTCAATTGAATTGAGGTTCCAAATTTTTGGTCCTATGTGGCGCAAGGAAGTCGATGGATATACAAACGTGTATTTTGGTAAAACTATGATATTAGTAGTTGTAGAAATAGGAAGAACTGAAATGCTCACCAGTTGACTTAAAAGGTGATGTCATATTGGTGTTGAAGATGGTCCTGTGAGGCTGCCTAAGCGTGTAATGTTTTTTATAACAGACTGAGCACACGATTATGTGGGTCATTGAATCCGGAAACCATTGAACTGTTTTAATTAAACTTTATTAATGATTAAAATAAATAATAAATAACATTGTTTTAACATAGGCCCTTTTTTATTGGTGCCCAGTGGAAATTCTTCATGAACTTCCTTCGCCCCGGGGAAGGACGAAGGGGTATGCCGGACTCCTACCGGCTAAAACCACTGGGGCGGTCATCTTCGGCACCTAAGGGAGGCTCCAGGTCCTCGTATGATCACACTAGAGCCGCCCACTGGTGCCACGCCTATTGGCACATCTCGGAGAGGGTGACTGTAAAGCGGTCACCCCCCCAGGGGGATTGTAAAGGATCCCCCAAAGCGTACCACGGCAGCGCGTGACCACATGCGTTAACATAGGCCCTGCAGTTTGCACGTTTAATGTTTTTTATTTTCTTTTCTAATGGTCCTTTTTCTTTGCAGAAGGAGGGGCGTCGGCAGGAAGCGGCAAGCGCTCTGCGTATACAACACAACCCTTTATTGAGGTAAGTACTTCAATATCATCAACTTGTCGCGGAGTGCATCCCTCCGTGTTCCTTCCCGGTTAGCTCAACTAGGAGGCTCTCTCCACGGCAGCAAGTAACGGAATTCAGTTAATGAGATTGAATGAAACGTATTCATATGTATTATTATTTTGCAGGTATATTATTGTTGACAAGTTCAATTATCACTTATATTTATTAAATACAGCTTACCAACAACTATTTGAGCTAGTTAAAAATAAGTAATTGTAATATTGCAGGCAGACTATTTGTCAGAGCGACAGCTGTGTGTCGAACCACTACTAGAGTTCAGAATCGAATGGAATCCAATGTGATAATAATCAAAATATAAAGAACGTTCCACACAAAATACTAAATTCGAATTTTGATTTGAATTTAGTATTTTGTGAACACGGAACAAATATTTGTATGATCTGCAGGTAGTTGTTCCGGGTCTGGGTGTATTGTATGTGGAATTCATGTCTGTAAACGCACCCACGATACAGGAGAAATCCTAGTGTGGGGCAAAGTTTTAAAAAAAAATAACTAATTTTAATTTAAACTTTTAAAGGGTTAGTTTTGTAGTTTGTGAAATTACTGGGCATAATAGACTGAATAATTACTGTCTCGACGTGACGAGCACAGTGTAGTGCCACGCAGGACTGGTCCTGGGTAGCATGACAATAGTTATGGGCAGGAGTGACGCTAACCATCAGGCGAATGACTTGTATGTTACGTCACTAAGTTGTATATTGAAAAAAAAAAACTTTGGATATTCTAACAGAGTTTTTTTCTGTAACATCAAATATTTTGGAGATGTGTTCGGTAAATGATAATCACGTGATCCAGATCTTCGTAGTCATCCGTAAAAAGTAGGCATAGGTACAGCGAAATGCTGCTAACCGTGTCGCGGAGTACCTCCCTCCGTGTTTCCTTCCCGTTTAGCTCAACTGGGAGGCTCTCTCCACGGCAGCAAGTAACGGAGTTCAGTTAATGATATTGAATGAAACGTATTATATATATTGTTATATAGGTATGTTGTTATTCACAACATCAATTAAAACTTCATGGTAATGTTTATATTTTTTTAAATATAGCTTATTATCACAACATTTAAGCTAGTTAAAAAATAAGTAGTTGTAATATTGCAGGCAGACTATTTGTCAGAGCGACAGCTGTGTGTTGAACCACTAGCGTTCAGAATGGAATCCAATGTGATAATGATCAAAATATGAAGAGCGACTCGTACGTCACATAAATTCAAATTTTGATTTGAATAAAGAATGATCCTGAGGTAGCCAGTGATGGAAACTTAAGCTTAAACACCTTCTTGCCTGTGACACACCTGTCGTAAAGGGATCCAGATCATGTTGTTTACACAGTTTATTAAAATTCCTGCTTGCTCGTACTATGTAAGTATTTTGCCTATAGTTAGTAGAACTAAACGGTATACATATTGGCGGATTAAACCGAGTTGATTTATATGGGACATTGAAGGAAAACTTAGCTAAGAGGTCCGAACAATCGATGTCATTATTTAAAATTCTTAATAAGAAAATAAAGTCTGCTATCTCGCGGCGATTTTGAAGTGGTAACAAATGATATTTTTTACAGAGCTCAAGGTAATTACTAGAGTGATAGGGTATCTTCTGATGGAAACATAGGTATTTAAAGAACCTTTTTTGGATGTTCTCTATGCGATCAATATATTTATGGTAGCATCAGGTATCCAAATTTGGGATGCATACTCTAAGTGACTTCTAACAAAGGTACAGTATAGAATTTTTAACGTTTTCGTTTGAGAGAAGCACTTAGAGAACCGCATTATAAAACCAAGAGCTTTAGATGCCTTAGCTATTATTGCATCAATTTGTGAGTCAAAAACCAATTTTTTCATATATTATATTCAGCAATTTCGGAACCCTCTCCACGCGAGTTCAATTTACACTTGACCAGTTTTTTCAATAAATCCTGTCCCTATAATAAAAATAATATAAAATAAAATCTAAAAAAAAATATAAGTGCTGACTCCTTTAAAATAAAGTCCAGTGTTAAAATCGTTACACGGCTTAGCCTCTACCCTAACTATACCATCATAAACGGGAACATTCATACAGACAGATAAGCTTTCTCTTATACAATTTTCTAATATCACTGGGTCGCCACGCGCTATATCACATCGCCCTTTCGCTTCTATATTAATGCCTCTTTTCATTCACGCGAGTCGTTTGTCGTCGTTCAAAGGCTTCGAGGCTATGACCAACAGTGAGTAAAAATTCTCCTTGTAATGTGAGATACGCATCATATCGGCCATACAACGTCCACTACTGAACAAAGGCCTCCCCCATAGATTTCCACAACTGTGTCATCATTTTGGGGGGAATTTGCCAGTACTCACCACGCTTGGCAGGCGGGTTAGTGAGCGCAGAATGGCTACCGTTTCTCAGAAGGGACGCTGCTGCTCCTCTCTCTGGTTTTGAGTCCCTTAGTCGCCTTTTTTACGACCTCCACGGGAGGAGATGGAGTGGTGCTATATTCTTAATCCGGACACCACATGGATAAAACAATCATCATTCACCATTTCAGCCGCAAAACGTCCACCGCTGGACAGAAGCCTCCCTAAAGATTAACAACCGGTATGGGTTTGTGTTGTGTGCTCATTGGAGGGTTGTGCCATAATCGCCACGCTTAGGAGATGGTTTAGCGATTGCAGTTGAGTAACAAATATACTCGAACGACGCTGCCGCCCATTCTCAGGCTGATCCCATATTTGTCTTTTACGACGCCCACGGGATGAGATGGCGTGGTGGTATTCTTAGCCGGTATCATACGGAGTAATCTTTAATAATAATAAAAAATTGGCATTACTGCGTTCCGGTTTAAAGGGCACTGTAGTTTTTTTTTTTGCGTGCGCGCCTACTTCTTCCCTGGAGCCACGCGGTATGAGCACGCAGACTCCCCAATCTGCGCGCCCGTGACTACCGATGCCCCCCACCATGAACTGACGGCAGGGGGCTCAGACGTGTTGGACCTGGGCGCCGGGGCGTTCCATTATTTTCTAAATTCAAATCCAAATTCGAATTTAGTATGTGGTGTCGAATCGTTCTTCATATTTTGATCATTCCATTGAGAACGCTTAACGCGAGTGGTTAATTAACTTAACTAGCTTTAATAATTCTGATAGTAAGCTATATTTCAAAATATACATCATTAGTTTGAAGTGATAGTTGAGCTGACTAACAATATACCCATAATAACAATATATCTAGCGTTTCATTCAATAACATCATCCATATTCCGTTACTTTGCTGCCGTGGAGAAAGCCTTCCACAAGAAAACACGTAGGGGAGGCACTTCGCGACGAAATGACTGGGCATAAGAGCCTAAATTACTGATGTCTCGAGGTGACAAGCCCAGTTTTGGACACGCGGAACTAGTCCTGATAGCATTACAATTGTTGTGGGAAGACGTGATGCATACCATGAGGCCAATGAGTTGTTTGTTTCGCCTCTCGGTTATAAAAAAATCCACTACCCGCACCCTGACGGCAGCGACAGCAGACGCAAACAGCAGCTATCGCGCAGCCAACCATCCACCGGTGGCAAACCGCCTGATATTGAAATGCGAGGATGCAATTTTGTTACATTAATCGTCCGATAGAGTCAGAGAATCGCCTTTTTTTTAATTGGTTTCCAGTGGAAATTCTACTAATCGCTATCGGCAAATACGTAATACCAAAATGACGTTTGACAGCGGCGACTGCGCGATGTACCCCTTTCGCAAACCGTTTGTGACATACGTAATCAGCCCGCCGGTCTCTAGTATAGTAACTTCATCATCACATCAGGTGTTCTTTGTCGGCAACCAGCACAAAGCCGCAGTTTCATGTCGTCATACAAGCCACAGGATGGCCACTGCTGAACAAAGGGGGAGGCCCTTAGATTTCAACAACGAGCAGTCACGTGCCGCTCTCATCCAACTCCCAGCGACCTTCACCAGGTCGTCTGCCCACCTCGTTGGAGGTCTTCCCACGCTGCGTTTTCCGGTGCGCGGTCTCCATTCGAGGACCTTTTTGCCCCAACGGCCATCAGGTCTACGAGCAATGTGCCCTGCCCATTGCCACTTCAGTTTACTAATCCTTTCAGCTATGTCGACAACTTTAGTTTTTCTGCGGATCTCCTCATTTCTGATTCGATCTCGTAGATAAATACCAAGCATAGCTCTTTCCATAGCTCGCTGAGTGACCTTGATCTTTCTTATGAGGCCCAGTGAGTGACCACGTCTCTGTTCCATATGTCATCACTGGTAACAACACACTGGTTAAAGACTTTCGTCTTGAGGCCGTCGTCAATTTCATTTTAACTAAATATAAATAGGAAGGAAAGGGCAGGTTCTATTCATAACCACAGCACATCCATAAAGCGCACATGAGCGTAAATTTTTACGGTCATCGGCTTAAGGGTCTCACACGTGTTTGTGACAAGGCTAGGTTTTATTGACGACTAGCTGGGACCCGCGGTTTCACACGCGTTTAATTTAAAAGAAATTTAGAATACTTCGACATATACACTTGACATAGAATATGTATATTGGATTTCAAGGGTTTTATTTTCTTTGCGCGGAACCCTAATTATTTTTCTAAAATAAAAGTAGCCTAAGTTATTCCTTATAACATCAGCTATCTGCCAGTGAAAGTCCCGTCAAAATCGGTCCAGCCATTTTAGATATTACCCGGAACAAACAGACAGGCAGACAAAAAAATTGAAAATTGATTTTTTGTTGTAGGTGTCGTATATACTTCCATATGCATTTAGTAAAAAGCTGTTATTTTGACATTACAAACAGACACTTCAATTTTATTTATTTGTATAGATGTACTTATTATAAAGCTATGGTGGTCGTGTATTGGTTAGGTAAAGGCCGAATAAATATGGTTTTCTTAAGCTGGTGCAAACGAGTTCTCGAGTGGAGACCGCGCATCGGAAAACGCAGTATGGTACGTTAATATGGTTATTGACCGCAAGCTGTTCAGGATTGACTGAGTTAGAATTTTTGAAGTGAAAACTTCTTTTAGCGCGGTAAGCATATTTTTAGATGAGATAAAATCTCCTAACGCGTCAAAATAAGTTTTCACATCTGTCGGCACTCCCGGAGTGCATTTTTTTATACATTTATACAGTTTTTTTTTACCAATCGGTAAAAAATACAAAAACAGTAGCGCTTAAAAGTCCATTTTAGAGTACAATGGGCGGCCATATCGCGCTCGGCGATTTCTTCCAGGCAACCTTAGGTTGGAGAAATACTAAACTGGATAATATATGCGGCAGTTGATGGTGCACACAGATACATAATGAAATTACTAAATTACGTATACTATACTAAATAATAATGGAAGATTATACACAAATAATATAAATACATAAACATTTATGTATACAAATCAATCACTAATTAATTCGACAAAATATAGAAAAACGGTTAATTCAGATGTAATACAAAGTAAACTCAAAGCAGAAATAATTACAGTGACAAGTAATGTTCCCTCACTCGTCTTTTGAACGCTGATATTGACTGAGCTCGTCTTATTAGAACTGATAATTTATTCCACAAACGTGCGGCCTGAACCGTAAAGGAGTTAGAGTTTTAGAGTTTTTAATTCAAGTTTATCAATTATTTGTCAAAGGTGTTCTTAACTTGTATTTTACATATTAATTCATCATCACAATCACAATTTATTTATTTCTCACCACAATAAAAGTTATAGTATTATTCAAATTTATTGTGAGAAACTGGTGCCTAAACTAGGCTGAAGCCTGTATTTCAGGTCACCAGGTCTTCCACCCCAAAAGTACAATTTTGCTCTTTCATAAACTGTACCAAACGAAATTATCTTGATGAATACTCTCCAATAGGTTGATATAACTTTATCAGGCCTCGATACTGGTTGATTTTGTCCTTTATAACCCAGTTATCATCTTGCATCCCACAAATGCTCACTTTCGCTGCAGACAACATCTTGATAACAATAAACTCACTGTTTTAATAAAATGTGTATATTATTTATAGCTTTGAAATAAAATAATACCCAATATCTTAAATAATTATTTAAAAAATTTCATAGCTTTGTTTTACTTGACACTTGACATTGATAGTTATCCAATACATTTTGTGAAATGCATTGGCATTTTAAGTTTAGATATTTTTAAGAAAATCTAAGGTAGAGAAAGAAGAAGAAAGAAAAAGTTTTTATTTTACGCGCAATTGACACACACAACACTTAACACAAGACTTAAAACTAGACTTTCTTCAGCCAAAATAATAATAACATTATAAAAAAAACAGAAATATAAAAAATTGTAGCACGGATTTTCAATAAAACTTCTCAGTCCGTAAGAAATTAGATCTCTGATGATCCAGTTTATAAAGTTCAATGGATCTGCATCATCTGTGGTTGTGATTTCTCGATGTAATAAAAAAAAAGAAAAAAAGTAGTATGTCTAAGTAATCTGTGCAACCAAACAACAACAAATAGGTTACAGTTATACACAACAAATGAAATTAATTATTGATGTACAAAGTTGTGAGTCGTATGCGCGCAGAAATGTAAGTTATTGCTCAGCATTATGCCGTGGTTCCGGACGAACCCAGAGCCAACAGCGCTGGTTTTCAGCAACAACCTTATACCTTAGTTAGTATATTGTTTACTGATTCGGCTAGAGAATCGTGGTCCGACTGACTGACTGGTCTCACCTCGTAAGGCTTCACGAGTGATTAAATCTGCACCAATCGGCCTTGTTTTCTAATTAAAGAAATAGTAGCACTTTTATTTGCGTTTCAAGTTGCGACCTTTTTGCGTAAGGTCAATGGTTAACCGTGTGGTGCCGGTTACGAATAGCACCAACCCATCTCATCCCATGGGTGTCGTAAAAGGCGACTATGGGATTAACCGGAGGATGGGCAGCAGCATCCTTCGAGTACAATAACACCTCAACTCCGATCGCCAACCCGCTTGCCAAGCGTGGCGATTATGGCAAAACCCCCCAATGAGCACACAACACACCCTGACCGGTCGGTGTGGCGATCTTGCGGGGAAGCACGTATCCATCAGTGGATATTATTCGGCTGAAATTATGAATGGATAATAATCAAGTACTTCAAGTGCGTCCATTGATACAAGTTTTGATTTGTATTGTACGGTAGATAGAATAACTTTTTAAAATCTTTAACGGCGGCTGTCACCTTAGTCACCCTGCGACCACGAACCCTGCAGTCTTCGAAACGTCAGGGAAACAAACTTCTGTAATATACGTGATGTAATCCGTTTAAAAGTGTTTTATTAAAGATAAAATATTTTTATTCATGTAAATCATATACAGGCACTTATGATTCGTCGAGACTTTAGTTCCCGCGTTCCAAGATGTGGATTTCCTATGGAGAAGAACGGGCAAGAAACTCCATGGTTACTCTTTTTAAATCTTAAATTTAAAAATTAATATTATAATGAGTAATAATCGCGATAACCTAAGACATTACTAATCAAGTCATCATTTCGGCCGAATAATGTCCATTCCGTGTGGTGTCCGGATTAAGAATATAGCACCACTCCATCTCCTCCCGTGGATGTCGTAAAAGGCGACTAAGGGAATCTGATCAGAGGGATGGGCAGCAGCGTCCCTTCTGTGAAACGGTAGCCATACTGCGCTCATCAACCCGCCTGCCAAGCGTGGTGAGTATTGGCAAATACCCCCAAAATGATGACACAGTTGTGAAAATCTATGGGGGAGGACTTTGTTCAGCAGTGGACGTATAGTATAAATGGCCGATATGAAAGTCCACTGCTGGACAAAGGCCTCCCTCAAAGATCACCACAACGACCGACATCGGTATGTTGTGTGCTCATTGAGGGGTTTTGCCATAATCGCCACGCTTGGCAGGCGGGTTGGCGATCGCAGTTGAGTTGTTAATGTATTCAAAGGACGCTGCTGCGCATTCTCCGGCTAATGTGAATCCCTTAGTCGCCTTTTACGGGATGCCCACGGGATGAGATGGGTTGGTGCTATTCGTAGCCGGCACCACTAATTATCTCTATATCTTTATTCTTATATAAAACATTGTAAATATTATTTAGCTTACATATTTAGAATATTTATTTTGTATTACTATAAGTCGTACCCGTCCGTGAACATCACAACTATCACATTCGGTCCTGTCTGAAAAACAGCGCCGCGGCATTTTTCTTTTTTTAAGTGTCGCAGCATAATGCTGAGATAGGGACCTTTTTTTGGCTCCGTGCAACCCTCCGTTTAAACTTTATTATATATCCTATCTGTACATTATCTGTAATTACCTGTGTGAGTCCGAAATAAAACTGTTTTCTTTCTTTCTTTCTTTCACTAATCAACTACCTAAGACATTACTAATCAAGTATAAACCTTTCATAACATTTCACTGTAACCTGTTATCGAACTTCCCAAAGTTCAAGTCCTAAAGGCCATGAGCAGTAATGCGGACATGTCGAACGATTGAACTCTCACCTTGGCCTTACATGGCAGCCAAACAAGGTTTGGTTATATTTACTCCACTGAATTTAGCTGTTGGTCCACTGAACTGTGCCTTATTGATCTAGAGACATCCTTGGTTTGATTTCAAAGACCGTATTATCAGGTTTTACTGTTGAGAAAGTCTGATAGGCAGTCTGGAGTTTCTTGGTATACCTGTGCTGTGGGGGTGACCGCTTTACAGTTGCCCTCTCCGAGATGTGCCTATAGGCGTGGCACCAGTGGGCGGCTCTAGTGTGATCATACGAGGACCTGGAGCCTCCCTTAGGTACCGAAGATGACCGCTACAAGGGCTTTAGCCGGTAGGAGGTAGGATACTCCTTCGCCCTTCCCCGGGGCGAAGGAAGTTCATGAAGAATTTCCACTGGGCACCAATAAAAAAAAGGTATACCTGTGCTGAAGTACAACATTTTTCACTTTTTTTTGTACTAAGGAAACGCGAATACCTTGTGGTGCCGGCTACGAATAGCACCAACCCATCTCATCCCTTGGTGTCGTAAAAGGTGACTATGGGATTAACTGGAGGATGAGCATCAGCATCGTTCGAGTATAGTAACAACTCAACTGCAATCGCCAACCCGCCTGCCAAGCGTGGCGACTATGGCAAAACCCCCCAATGAGCACACAACACACCCTGACCGGTCGGTGTGGCGATCTTGCGGGGAGGTACGTGTCCATCAGTGGATTCTATTCGGCTGAAATTATGAATGGATAATAATCAAGTACTTCAAGTGCGTCCATCGATACAATTTTTGATTTGTATTGTACGGTAGATAAAATAACTATTCCGGTTTGCGGAGCAAGCGGTGGCAATTGTCGTGGCCAAAATCCACGCTCTGGGTCTGCGGATAGCGCCTCAAAAAACAGAGGCGCTATGGTTCCACAAACTGCCGAGGAGCAGAGAACCTTCCAGTTTGTGGATTCGCGTTGGTGACGCTCGAATCGGGGTAGGCCGGTACATGAAATACCTGGGGCTGACCCAGGACAGTAGTTGGGGCTTCGAAGAGCACTTCCAGCGCCTCGTCCCCCGAGTCGAGAGGGTAAAGAAAGAAAGAAAATGTGTTTATTGGCACAATAAGAAAGAAATACACAAATATTACAATTAGTAAAAATTATAAATATTTATTATTGTAATAACTTAATCATTATAAGAACATTATAGTGCCAACAGGGCCGCAGCTCAGCATAATGCTAGGAGGCAGAAATACCGACCACCTAACGCTGGTTTTCAGCTGCAACCCTCGAGTGCCATACGCTCGAAACTATTAAATATACCTAACTAGTTGGTTGTATTGTAAGGTGCCTAAGGCGCCCGTTATAACAAATACTTTAATTTAATATAAACATATTTACTTACAGCGTCACAGAGTCATTCATATATATAGTAAAATTTCGTTGAAAAATATAATGAATTAATAGCAAAAAAATAAATAAGTAGTAGGGTAGTGTCGGGCAATCTCGGAGCACCATGTGAGGAAGTTTGCCGTCTCTACGGGGCGCCTGTAGCTCGACTGTCAGGCGCCCAGCGCTGCAGAAATAAAATTCACGTTCTGCAGCGCAGAGTGACTATCCGCATCGCACGAGGATACCGAACAGTGTCCTACGAGGCGGCAACCACCACGACCACACCACAGCTGACATCTCGAACAGAACATATCCTGCATATCCGCAAGGTTTCTTGTATTTTATTCCGTTATTTTTTATGCCCAACCCAATGGTTTGCCTTCCAGGTCTCGGACTCTCCCGAACTTTGGTGGGCGCGCATCCCGCGAGGCGTCGCGGTGCGACACCTCCCGCCGCGCGCACCACATCACCATGGCGTCCGAGGACCTGCTGCAGCCCGGACACGTGGTCAAGGAGCGCTGGAAGGTAACACCTCATGCATGGCAACTAGATGCTTATTGCCTGAATGTACATCTCGATGTCGACTCTCGAGTCGAGGTGGGTAACCTCTCACCAAGTTAACAAGGCGACCGTTTATTGCAGACCGGATACGCGGTCAAAGAACAAGAGAGCAATCGAAGACTGCCATGTCATATGAGCTTTGGTCGAAAATAGGCACGCACGCCATTTTAAGACTCCACGTCTTAAAATGGCGAAGAGGCTTCGAGCTACATAAAACGATGATTTGTCAAAAGTAGCTCAAAAAGTGTGGCAATGAAAATGTTTTTGCCCAACAGTGGGATAGGCTCACAGTAACACTGCTGGGCAAATGCCTGTCTTAAATAACCTCGTTGGGCAAGTGAGAAGGTGTCTAAGTGACCTTACAGTCAACCCACTAGCACTGTTGAATTTGCTGTCCGTAAATATGAAATAGGTAACCGACATAGCCCAAAGAATTGCTAAACTTAAGTGGCAGTGGGCAAGGCACATTGCTCGTGGAACGGATGGCCGATGGGGCCGAAAAGTTCTTGAGTGGCGACCGCGTCTTCCACGCAGCATGGGCAGACACCCCACCAGATGGACCGATGACCTGGTGAAGGTTGCCTGAATCCGTTGGATGCAAGTAGCGCAGGACCGGTCGTTGTGATGATCTTTGGGGGAGACCTATGTTCAGCAGTGGACGTCTATTGGCTGAGATGATGATGAATATGAAGTCGTTAAAAGTCGACTAAGGGTTTAATTTGTGAGGGTGAGCGTGGGTTTTAATTATTTTGCGTGGAACCCAAATTATTTTTCAAAATAAAAGTAGCCAAAGTTATTCATTATAACATCAGCTAACTGCCAATGAAAGTCCCGTGGAAATCGCTCCAGCCGTTTCGGAGATTAGCGGGAACAAATAGACAGACAGACAGACAGACAAACAAAATTAAAATAGTTTTTTTTGTTGTAGGCACCGTATATACTTTCATATACATTTAGTAAAAAGCTGTTGCCGTGTGGTGCCGGCTGAGAATACCACCACCCCATGTCCTCCCGTGGGTGTCGTAAAAGTCGACTAAGGGATTAGCCGGAGGATGGGCGGCAGCGACCTTCGAGTACATTAACAACTCAACTGCGATCGCCAACCCGTCTGCCAAGCGAGGCGATTATGGCAAAACCCCCTAATGAACCCACAACACACCCATCGTTGTGGTGATCTTTGGGGGAGGCCTGTGTCCAGCAGTGGACTTCATTCAGCCGAAATGATGAAAAAGCTGTTATTTTGACATTACAAATAGAAAGAAAGAAGAAGAAAGAAAGAAATAATTTATTAGACCATACAAAATACCACCAACCAAGTAAAAACATAAAAGTAGATATAAATACAAAAAAAAACATTAAAAATAAAAACAAGAAGTACACACCGAAAAAAGAAAAAACATGATACATGGGACACAAACAAGGCGTCCTTTGTACATTTATATCTATCGTGTCGTAGGAGGGTTCGATGTGGTATTGCGTGTCTAAAAGGCCCCAGCTCAGCAAGTGCTGCATGTAACTGCAGCGCTGATTTTCAGCTGAAGCCTCAGATGGCTGATGGACGTTAGACAAATAATAATAATAAAATAACTACAATCATACATACAGACATTGCACAAAAATTTTACAAAAATAAATAAATAAAACATTATGTACGTGGGATTGGTAAAACGATGTCCTTCTCTTCATAATAAATAATAATTATCCGTTTGCAATAATATATATATATATATAGCATTCATCAAATTTTGTTTGGAATAATCAAATAATTAAATAATTCGGCCTATTATGGATTTATAGGAATCATTTCCAACGTCAATAAAATAAATAAAAGCTACAGTAGAATAAATCATAATAAAAATTCCTATTTTATAAATTTATGAATTGTGAGTACCAGATTTCTGTGTATCAAGGAGTTTTCTTTTTAGTTTTACCCTAAAGTTCCGTGTACTACATAGGTTGCGAAGTGGTGGTGGCAAGTCATTCCAGCACTTAGTGGCAGCGTATCTGAAGCTTCCTCGAAAAGCTGTCGTCCTATGATGTGGAATGCGCAGGGCGTAGGGAGATGCTGATAGACACTTCAATTTTATTTATTTGTATAGAGATTCTAAATCATCCTAATTACAATATCAAGAGGATGGGCAGCAGCCTCCTCTCGTGTTGTGGTAACATCATACCGCGATCACCAACCCCCCTGCCAAACGTGGTGATTATGACAAATTTAAATTTAGATCGCTCATTGTAGTTATCATTGGGAAGCCCACGCCTGCCAAGCATGGTGAATACTAGCAAATTCCCCCCAACATGATGACACAATTGTGGAAATTTATGGGGAAGCCTTTGTTCAGCAGTGGACTTTGCATGGCAGATATGATGATGATATTATGAATTAGCTATACGGTCTTCAGCAACGAAAGTTTTGAATTTCAAAGCGAAATCCCTGATTCTTGAAACATGTCTTAACATTTTACGGCTTTAATTCCCCAGGTTATAAAGAAGATTGGGGGTGGCGGGTTCGGCGAGATCTACGAGGGTTTGGACCTGGTGACTCAGGAGCAGGTAGCGCTGAAGGTAGAGTCTGCCCGCCAGCCCAAGCAAGTTCTGAAGATGGAGGTCGCAGTGCTGAAGAAACTTCAAGGTGGGTGAAAGTTTGTTTATAAAATAAATGTGACTTTATTATTTGATTCACGCCGGTTGGTCCAACCAAACGCCAAAATAAAATCCTTACATCATAATATCATCTGTATTTCAAATAATATTTTGTCTAGGTCAAGTCGATCAGAGGGGGCGACCCCCTCTGCGATGTGCCTCAAGACGTGGCACCAATGGGCGGCTCTAGTATGATCTTGCGAGGACCTGGAGCCCCCCTTCGGTGCCGTAGATGATCGCTCCAGTGGTTTTAGCCGGTAGGACTCCGGCATACCCCTTCGCCCTTCCGCAGGGCTAAGGAAGTTCATTTAGAATTTCCATTGGACACCAATAAAAAAAAAAAAAGGTGACAAGTCAATGTGCTCCAAAGCGAGAGGGTAGTCTACCCACTATGACATGAAATGAAATAGCGTTTATTCAGAAAAGACAAAAAAGATAGTTCTTTTGGAACGTCAACATTAGACAGTACCCATATAAGCGGGTGGGCTTATATGGGTACTGTCTAATGTTGACGTTCCAAAAGAACTATCTTTTTTGTCTTTTCTGAATAAACGCTATTTCATTTCATGCCATTCACCGCTTCCTAGTGGAGCTGGGGAGAAGAAACGGCGCAACAATCCCCAGCAGCACGTTAGTCTGTCATGCTTAGCACCGGTTGTCTAATATCCGGGGGACTCAGAGAGGAAGTTCGCCATCTCTACGAGGAAGTCGTGCGGTCCGTGTTCCTCTATATGGCATAGTTATTGGTGTAGTTATACTATTTGATATGAAATATGTATATTTTCTTGTAAATATATATCGATATAATTATATACATCATCGTTCAGTACACCACAGACTACCTAAATTTCTTGATTTCCCTACTTTTAAATCCATCCAAACATCCAAAGGTTGTCTGTAAAAGATCGCTTTTAGCGATAAGACCGCGTAAATAATCCTTTATATCATTTTGGTGTACAATAAAGTTATACTCTATTCTATTCTATGATGATGCAATTTAATTAAAACATCTTCACCATACTATTCGTAACTATTACATGGATATGCAGATATTACCACACCACCTCTAAGAACACTGAAAACACAGCGATTATTCCATATCAAATATACACAAATGTTATTAAATAAACAAAAGCTAGGAGTTATATAACTCTGGAATAATTATGACACTTTGTCAATAGTGGCAAAGTCAAAGGCGGACCGTCGGCAAGTTAGCATATAGTTAATAATTGTAGGTATTGATCGTGCTGCTTGGATTGGATTCGCTTAGTTCTGCCATGGGGGGTGCTCTCATTCCCTATCGATGACATGTATACATTTTTGTAAAAGGAATATTAATAATAAATCGGCCTTAATATTATTAGATAAGTACGTACTTTTTAATACATTATAAACAAATAACTTTCTTCATTTCTTATTTACTACACTGATACTCAGCACAATTATTACACACTCCATTCATGCATTCATTATACACAACATAAATCATAATACATTTTGTATTATGTCATACGTGACATTGACATCCGTGGTGTACATAAGGTTCCAGATGAAAACCAGCGTCCGGCACTTAAGCCTGGCATGAAGCTGATCTGGACACCTATTTGGTCCAACCGTGAGACATATATTATTAGGTACCTACGAAGGTTTACGTTAGTTTTATTTGGACTTGTACATTTTTATATTTTTAAATATTGTTATCTATGTCCCTGTTTTTACAATCGTGTCTCTGTGTTGTGATCAAAACAAATCTTTCTTTCTTTCTTTCTTTATATCTAACATAATAAACTTGTTCACTCATTCACTCATTCGTTCATTCGATGTTCCAGGCAAAGAGCACGTGTGCCGCTTCATAGGATGCGGTCGAAACGCTCGCTTCAACTACGTAGTAATGCAGCTTCAAGGGAGGAACCTGGCTGAGCTGCGGCGAGCGCAGCCGAGAGGCGCCTTCTCCTTGTCCACCACACTCCGGTAACTTTGCACTAAATAACATTTCAGTATACATAACTAGTGTAGTTAGATTAGTGGTACGAGCCGGGGTTCGGAATAAATTAAAATTTACCAAAATTACACGATTTTACTCACTCACTCACTCACTTATATCACTTTTAGACTTGCAGTATAAGCGCTTGGTATTTCACTTGTTCTTCGTTGTGTCGTATCGCAGAGTAAACTGAACTGTCGCCCCTTTTTATATTTTTTACTGGGTTTCATGCAAGCTTTTCTGTGAAATGTGGCTGCTTAACCGGACTTTTCTGGCGAAGCCAAAAGAGGCCTCCAGTCAGGCATAAAATGAATATTATTATGTACTAAGCAACTGCTGCTAAGGGCGCCCGTTGCGAGAAACGAACATCGGCTTAGGGCGTCGCTGGCGGGTACAAACTATAATTTTGGGGACAGCTAGATTAGTATTATTTAATATTTTTTGAGGGACAAGTAATACTACAGACTCGGCACGGGCTGGTGCGAGCAGGGGGCCCTAGTAGTTACTTCGATGGCGATAGGCCTCCGTGACGTCGGTGAGGGGTCCCTCCTTCCTTCGCGGCTTGCTATATATGCTATAAATCCTGAATCGAACTTTCTCGAAGTTTCTAGGTAATGTGGTACCGCTACTAGACACCACAAGTCACCACAAGAAACAATCCCGAACATTATATAACTTACTACACACCGTTGTACAGCTACTAGACAACAGATGGCGCCACGTGCCTTAGTTACGCGGTACAATCCAGAACACTATAGTTTTCCACACGCTGTAGTACCGCTACTAAGCACGAGATGGCGCTACGTTTAGCTATTATTCACTGGATGATGTAACAATAGTAAGAACCCGGGAGAATAAACGATCAAGACGATAGAAGCGGTTTTCTTTGACACCGTGAAACATTGCGCCGGCACGGAAACGAGTTACAAGAGGTTCATACACGCCTCACGGTAAAATATGTCCTATTCCTCATAATATTCAAGGTCTATGCCAAATATCATTAGAATCTGATGAGACGTTTATAAACAGTTGAACTCACTAATCGGTAAACGATTGGAGAGGTTAAGCAACGCACGGTTCGATCTCGATAGATGGGTGATCGCATAGTGGTATGAATTGCGATTGATCGACAATAGGGAACAGGGAAACTATATAGAAACGTATTTTCTCACAGCCTGAATCGTATAAATACATTCATAGTTGTCTCTCTTTCGTTTCATAAAATCCAATTCACACCGTCCCAAAAGAAGTTCCACTTCAAAAAATACTGAATTTGTCGACTGGCGTAACGATCTCGTTTTCTAATACATCTAGTTGTTACACGCGACTTGGTTCGCGATAGAAGTGGGCTAGTTATGTTATAAGATTTCATATTGAAAGAAATGTATAGTTCACTTATTACAATTGTGCTTGTTTGGTTTTCAGACTGGGACTTCAGATACTCAAAGCGATAGATTCTATACACTCAGTAGGATTTCTACACAGAGATATTAAACCAGTAAGTATTGTTATTATATTAATAACTATCTGGGACCCGCGGTTTCACCCGCGTTTAATTTAAATGTTTAGAGTACTTCGACATAGACAGTTGACATAGAAGAACCCTAATTCTTTTTTAAAAATAAAAGTTGCTTAAGTTATTCCTTATAACATTAGCTATCTGGCATTGAAAGTCGTCAAAATCGATCCAGCCGTTTCGGAGATTACCCGGAACTAACAGACAGACAGACAAAAAATTAAAATAATTGTTCTTTTGTTATACTATGTACCCTATATATACTTTCATATGCATTTAGTAGCTGTTATTTTGACATTACAAACAGACACTTCAATTTTTTTTATTTGTGTAGATATTCCATAAGCTTAGATAGCATAGACAGGGTCCAAAAAGGTGGTGGACAGAATGCTGTGGTATAACTTGACCTTAGGACAGGCCTGTGGCCAGCACCGGGCCGATAGCCGATTTTTTTATATACATCTTGGTTACAAGACGTTCGCAAGTCATTCTCCTGGTGGTAAGCATTATGCCTGCCCGTAACAATTGTACTGCTACCCAGGATTAGTCCTGCTGCACCACACTGCACTCGTCACCTCCAGACGTAAAGTTATTTAGTCTCTTATGCCCAGTAATGTCACTAGCTACAGTGCCTTTAAGTCCGGATTATGAATATAGCACCACTCCATCTCCTCCAGTGGACGTCGTAAAAGCCGACTAAGGGACTCTAACCTAGAAGGATGGGCAGCAGCACCCTTTCTTCTGCGCTCACCAACCTGCCTGCCAAGCCTAGTGAGTACTGGCAAATTCCCTCCAACATAATGACAGGGATGATGATGACAGTGTCCTTTTAACTGGTACATCGGAACTGGGGGCCTAAAAAGGCCGCTTTAGCAGAATCATAATATGAATCACATTAAATATCACCAAATGGTCCAGAAGGCCGAAAAAGACCGTATTAGGTTTTATTTATAAGGCATAATAATGATCTCAATACGATTCACATTAGAAATCACAAAATGGTCACTTAAACCTAACTGACCAATAACGTGACCATTTTGTGATTTCTAATGTAATTCATATTATGATTCTGCTAAAGCGGCCTTTTTAGGCCCCCTTATGTTTGGAAGCAGAATATTCTGGATTGTGGTGGTGGTGGTTTTATTTTTTGAAGTGAAAACTTCTATTAGCGCGGTACGCATATTTTTAGATGAGATAAAATCTCTGGACTCGCGACACCGTTACGAGACGCTAGACGTTTAGTTTGGCGTTTCGCCGTCGGAATCGCATTAACCCTAGTACCCATCTAAAAATGTCTAACGCGCCAAAATAAGTTTTCACTTCTGTCGGCACTCGCGGAGTGCAACCCGTATTTTTTTATTTTTAGCGTAGACCTAGTAGCAATGCCTGCTCAGAATGCCACCACCCCATCTCCTCCCGTCGGTGTCGTAAAAGTCGACTAAGGGATTAGCCGGAGAATGGGCCTCAGCGACCTTCGAGTACATTAACAACTCAACTGCGATCGCCAACCCATCTGCCAAACGTGGCGATTATGGCAAAACCCCCAATGAGCCCACAACACATCCATATCGGTCGTTGTGGACATCTTTGGGGGAGGCCTGTGTCCAGCAGTGGACTTCATTCGGCCGAAATGATAGTAGCAACAATGACCTCTGAAAATCTTGAAATGAGACCCGAGGGCCTCCCCCCAGATCTGCATTGTATCAACGCCTGGCGCGTCGACGCATTTGAGTTGTTGCAAAACTCTCCATTGAGGACACAGCACAAACCCAGACCGGTAGTTATGATGATCTTTGGGGGAGGGACACCCCCAAAAGGGTCGTATTTCGGTTAAAATGACGACTAATGAATCAGCATCTGCAAATAAAAATGCTGCCAATTTTCTATCGAGATATTGATCTAGCAAATTTGTGGTCTTTCAGAGTAACTTCAGTATAGGACGGCATCCATCTAACTGTAGGAAGGTTTACATGCTGGACTTCGGATTGGCGCGCCAGTACACCACCAGCAACGGCCAGGTGCGGCCTCCGAGGGCAGCCGCAGGATTTAGAGGTAACGGGTTTATACATGCTGTGGAAAAGGTGCGAGATTTTTGGAAGATATTCATTTTCTTAAAAAGTTGATGGCCATGTTAGTATGGGTCAAATCTAGCGACTGAATTTTGAAGCAGTTATCCCCATCCGACTGAACTGAAATTCTGCATACACGTTTAGTTTTGATGACAATGCATGGTTAGCTAAGTGACGTTATTCTAAATCCAATATGGCGGACTCCCAAAGATGGTGGAACAGTTATATTTTATGCACTTTATGAAATAAATGAAATTTTTTGTTGAGAAGAATACGAAAATAATGATTAAATGATTGTTTCATGCTAGTTTTTATTATTTTAATTAATAATATTATTTCCTACATTCTAAAATCGATAGTAAATCGCAAGCAACATTTAGAATGTAAAAGGCCGCCACCTCCGGGCACATCTCGGGGGGGATGGTGAAAGTCCCTCGCCTCACTGTGCGCTGTGCTGCGCACACGGCGACACCTGACCACGTGCGTGCCGCTGTCTTCCCGCGAGTTTCTTGCAATAAGAGACCTATAAGGACCATGCTGCCCACCCTGAGATAGAACCTTAGTCGTCATCACGACACTCACGAGTAGAGAGAGCTGGGCCCTCCTTGCCGGGTACACTTGGCCAATACTTCAGCTTCTTTAACTTCTTAGCCAGGAACCTTCTTCTCTTCAGGAACCGTCCGCTACGCATCAATCAATGCACACAAAAACAAGGAGATGGGTAGACACGACGACCTGTGGTCCCTTTTCTACATGCTGGTAGAATTTGTGAACGGACAGCTGCCCTGGCGGAAGATCAAGGATAAAGAACAGGTAAGGCAAACAGTGGACTGAAAAGTCCGAGTAGACGGCACAGTAGACCTTTTTTTTTATTGGTGCCCAGTGGTAACTCTTCATGAACTTCCTTCGCCCCGGGGAAGGGCGAAGGGGTATGCCGGACTCCTACCGGCTAAAACCACTGGAGCGGTCATCTTCGGCACCTAAGGGAGGCTCCAGGTCCTCGTATGATCACACTAGAGCCGACCACTGGTGCCACGCCAATAGGCACATCTCTGAGAGATTGTAAAGGGGGATTGTAAAGGATCCCCCAAAGCGTCCCACGGCAGCGCGTGACCACATGCGTGCCACCGTCTTCTCGTGGGTCGCTTGGTGTGGGCACGCAGATTCCCCAATCTACGCACCCGTGAACCCAGAGGTGCCCCGCCTTGTAGTAACGGCGCAGTAGACCTAGTAGACTGAACAGTAAATTATCTGACTTGACTGGCCGGACCGGAGAGGTGCTCATCTAGCTATCGCTGAGTGTTGCTTAACAACACTCAGCGGGTCAGTTTTTGGATGGGTGACTAAACTGATCATCTCCGTGCTTCGGAGGGCACGTTAAATCGTCGGTCCCGGTTGTTGTCATTAGACGGCAGTCGTTAAGCCAAGTTGAAGGTCTTTGGACGGCTTGAACAAATCTGACACAAAGTTAGCCTTAGATCAAATAAAAATAAAACGGCCGGTGATCAAGGATCGGGCAGGTGGGGGCAATGGGATGGATAATTTACCTGAGCTGTGGTTCAGAACTCAACGATATTTGGTAATGCATAGCTGAGAGAGGCATCTGTAAAAAGGAGTCCATTTCATGGAGTCACCATGCTAACCTCTTACTTCTTTTCTTCAGGTCGGTCTCATGAAAGAGAAGTACGACCACCGTCTTCTCCTCAAGCACCTGCCTTCAGAACTGCGGCAGTTCCTCGAACACGTGCAGCAGTTGGAGTATGCTGATACACCCGACTATGCGATGCTGACCTCTCTGCTGGAGAGGTGCTGCAAGCGGCGGGGGATCAGAGATACGGATCCTTATGATTGGGAGAAGGATGTAAGTGGACTTAATTCACTCAACTTTGTTCATCAATATATTATGACCTTTGTTTTGTATAGTACTTCATACTGCAGAAGAGATCAAGCTATATCTCAAGTTCTGCTCACCCGATTGAAATTAAACATGCCTTATATTTTAGACAGACTTTAATCTATATATCTGCAAAAGTTTCATCAAAATCTATACAGCCGTTCGCACATGATGCGTGAACATATAAACAATATAATTGGACATCGGTTTATGATATCATTGTAATTTAAGTCAGATTTCAGACTTTGTATAAAGCTAAATAATTACATTTCCAGGCATATTTATTTTAACATCTGCTTAAAATTATGTAAGTGAGATAAATCTTAAACGATTGCAATAGAACCACCATTATGTAAATTTACATTGTGTTTTAGTAACATTGTCTATGTTAGTGATGTCTGGATGTTTTTTTGTTTGTTTTGAAGGATAATTAATGTATGTAAACATTTTGTGATGTTTGGTTTATATTTATGCGGGAACCCTATTAAAAAGTAGCTTAGATTACTCTGAGAAGATCTGTAACTGCGAATAGAAGTTCCTTAGAAATCGGCTCAACCGTTTCGTAGGTACAAAGAAACAAATAGACAGAAATTACTAAAGAGCGATTTTATTTATTTTTAAAAAACCAATTCCCGAAAACGGCACTTCAATTGTTTTTATTTGTATAGATGAGGTATTTTTTGTTATAAATAATGAAATATTAATTGCGAACAATAAAACGTTTCGCTACGGTTAGTGCAGTAGTTTAGCGATTGGTTTTCTGTGACATATATCGTGGCTTCGATTCCTATAGAAAACAAAAATTTGTATGTCGGGTCTGTGTGTGCATGTCAGATTTCCATTTGTAAACTTTATCTCTGATACAAGAGAAATCCCAATGTCGGGGGGAGAGGGGTTTGATTTTAATGGGACCGGAAACCGGTAAAACACCGTTGAATGGGACCACCGTACTTCCCTCTCCCCCTGAGTGTGGCATGCTTCGCCGCAGTAGTTTTTAGAATTAGAATTATTTATTTGCATATTTGCCGTGTGGTGCCGGCTCAGAATGCCACCACCCCATCTCCTCCCATGGGTGTCGTAAAAGTCGACTAAGGGATTAGCCGGAGGATGGGCAGCAGCGTCCTTCGAGTACATTAATAACTCAACTGCGATCGCCAACCCGCCTGCCAAGCGTGGCGATTATGGCAAAACCCCCCAATGAACCCACAACACATCCATATCGGTGGTCGTGGTGATCTTTGGGGGAGGCCTGTGTCCAGCAGTGGACTTCATTCGGCCGAAATGATGATTTGCATAAAATGTAGGTTACATAAAAGAAGACATTTCTGACATTTTCAGAATGAATATACTAAGTACATTTTAAATAATATTGTAGAAATAATAGTCATTTACAAATTACGAAAATTCATAACAATAAGTAATAATAATAAATGCAATTAACAATCAATAGTTAAGTTTACAATTTCATTATTATTTTAACAGTTCTTGTACTGAGTAAAACGATTTTTCTAGAAGCCACAATTTTTGTTTTCTACTGAATTGACTTATAGGTAAATTCTTGAAAGTCACTAGGTATTCCTAGTGCTATTGCATAGTATATGCGTCCACACATTTACTCACCGAACTCCCCCCCCCCAGGCGGTGCCAGCCCCGCGCGCCCGCGCCGCCCCGCACGCGGCGCCCGATGCGGCGCTAGCGCCCGACGCCGCGCCCGACCACGTGAGTACACATGCGACAGTCTTATAAGCCCTCAGATGTCCACTGCTGAACAACGGCCTCCCCCTTTGACACCACGTTTGACAGGCGAGTTGGTGAGCGTAGAATGGCTGTTACACAGAAGGGTCGCTGCTGCCCATCCCTCTGGTTGAGAGTCCCTCAATCGCCTTTTACAACCTCCATGGGAGGAGATGGAGTGGTGCTATATTCTTAATCCGGACACCACACGGAATACCGAATACGATGGTTTGGAACTCTGCAAAACCGACTTGTGTGACCGTATCATCATCATCATCACATCAGCCAAAGGAAGTCCACTGCTGAACAAAGGTCTCCCCCATAGATTTCCACAATTGTGTCAGGAAATTCGGAGGGAATTTTCCAGTACCAACCACGCCAGGCAAGCGGGTTAGTGAGCACAGTATGACAAATCCACAAAAGGAATGCTGCCCATCCCTCTGGTTTAGAGTCCCTCAGTCACCTTTCACGACATCCACGGGAGGAAATGGAGTGGTTCTATATTCTTAATCTGCAAATAAAAACTATTACTAATGAATATCCTCATCCGCAGACTCGTCGGCGTCTAGAAACGGAAGCCACAGCGGCCATTGCAACCGATACACAAACTGGTGCTCACAAAGACAAACACACAGACAAGAGGGTACACCCCGCCTCGCCCAGGCACGCGCCGCACCACCTTAACGGATATGTGTGTATAATTTGGCCTATTGCAACGTACTCATATACTAGAAGCCTGGGAGGGCTCACAGGATGCCCTTGGGGTTCTGTGATCTTTCCAAGGCTTTTGATTGCGTTGACCACAATACGCTCGTTTGTAAATTGGGTCACTACGGAATTCGTGGACCGGCTCTCGACCTTGTCATAACATAATCTTACCATAATAATCATACCTTTCCAAACGACAGCTAAAAATAGGTATAAATGTTATAACATCATCAGGGTCTCTAATAAAAATGGGCGTGCCACAGGGCTCAAGTTTGGGCCCCTTTCTGTTCTTAGCCTATATTTATGATGTCAGCATTATGAAATACAATATTATTTGCTGATGACACTTCGCTTATTTTTAATATAAACAGGAAAGACAATGAAGTTGTACATGTCAATGAGAGTTTAATCTTAAATGCAAATAAAACAAAATGTTTAAAATTTTCGTTGCCAAATGTACCTCAAGTCGGATTAGAAATAATTATATATATATATATATATATATACAAGAATATGTAAAAAAACTTCTCGTGTATACCGATTTGTCTGGAATATTACATTCCTTAATTACACCATCAAATCAGCCATAAGACATCCACAGCCGAACATAGGCCTCCCCCAATGATTTCAACAATTGTGTCATTATGTTGCAGGGAATTTGCCAATACCCACCACGCTTGGCAGGCGGGTTGGTGAGCGCAGTATGGCTACCGTTTCACAGAAGGGACGCTGCTGCCCATCCCTCTGGTTTAGATTCCCTGAGTCGCCTTTACCGCATCCACGGGAGGAGATGGAGTGGTGCTATATTCTTAATCCGAATTTAACCCGTGCTACAAAAATTTACTGCACTTTGTGCGTATAGTCGCCCCGCCCCCGTCATCTTGCGGGCGAGGACTTATCTGCGTTTTCACAATATTGACACGGCACGGTTGGTGCAGTGGCTGACACAGTCGGCTGTTGCGCTCCGGGTCCGGGTTTGATCCCCGCACGGAACAAATATTTGTATACAAATCAATCTGCAGGTAGTTGTTCCGGGTCTGGGTGTATTGTGTGTGGAATTCATGTCTGTAAACGCACCCACGACACAGGAGAAATCCCAGTGTGGGGCAACGTTAAAAAAAAGCTATTTTAACCAGTTTACGCTGATCTCTCATCGTAAGGAAAACCTATACAATGCGAGATCAGCTTTTACTGGAAGTGTATAGCTTGATATGTAGCCGTGATTACAGCATCCTTTTGGTTATAAGACCGCCCCCGTCATCTTGCGGGCGAAGACTTATCTGCGTTTTCACAATATTTACCTCTTAGAATCCTTACTCACCTAAACAGTAACGGCCAAATACTGACACACCACTTAATCTTAAAATCCCGCTTAATGATTTGAGACGCCCGTCTTCTTACTAAACCGGGTGTCTCAACAGCTAAGCGGGATTTAAATATTAAGTGGCATTTCAATATTCGGCCGTAAGATAACCTTTATATAATAATATCACAAATATATTTGATCAACAGTCCACGACAGACAAGCCGACGACGGACAAAGAGGCAGAACCAAGAACTACTCCTGCGCCCTCACCCGACAGACACGCCAAGGTAAATTGAACCTTATGTTATAAGGTACACAGTATAAAGGGTAGTTATGAATGATTTATACTAAAAACATTCGAATCATTCGATTGTTCCATTTTATCGATTACAATCGAATAACATAGCAGTAATGTCCTAGTGGTTGAACGCTTGCCTTCTATACTGGGGTGCAATTCCTTAATCTCAAACATCCACACATCCTTAAATACAGAATCGAAATAACGGTGTAAAACCAATTTTGGTATTCGCTGAGTTATGATTGAAGCTATTCCAGGACACGTTGCAGAAGGTAAGCCGTGATGACCAGTCTTAGCGAATACCAAATCGGGTTATCACCATTATTTCAATTCTTTATTCAAGGGTGTATGGATTTTTGAGCTTAGAGAATTGCACCTCAGGAGGGTTTGAGTTCGATCCCGGCTCGCATCTCTGAGTTTTCGGGTTCATATGTGGATCAGAATTTGATTATCACTTCCGTTAACGGTGAAGGAAATCATCCTGAGGAAACCTGCACACCTGAGGGGGCTCCAAAATGTTCTCAATGGTGTGTGTGTAGCCAACCTGCACTAGGCCGGCGTGGTGGCCTATCCATTCTCATCGTGAGGAAAGGTCCGTGCCCAGCAGTGGGCAATGGATAATGGGCTGATTATGTAATCGAATAACAGTCGATGTTATCCGATTATTTTTATATTACTGGTGCATTGATAAACGGCACGGTTGGTGCAGTGGCTGAAACAGTCGGCTGCTGCGCTCCGGGTCGCGGGATCGATTCCCGCACGAAACAAATATTTGTACGATCTACAGGTAGTGTGTGGAATTCGTGGCTGGAAACGCACCCCCGACATAGGAGAAATCCTAGTGTGGGGCAATGTTCAAAAAAAGCTATAATGACCACGCTGATCTCTCATCGTAAGGAAAACCTATACAATGCGAGATCACCTTATACTGGAAGTTTATAGCTTGATATGTAGCTATGCGTACAGCATGCTTTTGTTATAAAGATAAAGATAAAAATATTTTTATTCATGTAAAACCATTTATAGGCACTTATGAATAGTCAAGACTTTAGTTGCCTCGTTCCAAGGTGTAGATTTCCTATGGAGAAGAACGGGCAAGAAACTCCATGGTTACTCTTTTTAAATCATATTGGTACAATGTTCTCGAAATGATGGTAATGTGAGGACAATGCAGGAAGAAAGAGTCTATCTTAAAAAGTCTACACTAAACAAGCTTGATTTTAATATTCACCAGAATTTTTGATTCTTGATTAAGATTTATTCTTGAAGAATAACACTTTTTAAATTCTGTATCTGCAAGTGTTGTGCGAGTCCGAAATAAATTTATTTCTTTTTAGGGTTCCGTACGTCCGAAGGAAAAAGCGGCGGAACCCTTATAGGATCACTCGTGTGTCTGTCTGTCTGTCCGTCTGTCACAGCCAATTTGCTCCGAATCTACTGGACCGATTAAGTTGAAATTTGGTACTCATATGGAACGTATATTCTTTCCTACTCCTCCTTTTTCTTTTCTGATTAACTTCGGTGCGGGTTCCAAGACAGTTATTCATTTCTCTGGGACACATCGAGCTTTATTGGCCGGTGTTCTTTTCGGTGGCCGCCATTGTAGATCCTGGCTTACAGGAGTTGCAGTGGTTGGACATGTATGGCGGGCTTGTCCCCAAAAAAAAAACACATATGGATTTCTGCGATTCAAACACGGATATGTAACGTAAATAAATGAATTTTGAATACGGGGGTCACTTTCGGGGGGTAAAAAAGATTTAAGAACAAAGCTTTGCAAATTTGTAATATATTAAATGGAAGCGCTTGTTGCAAGGGTTTCAAATATGTTTATTTTATAATTATAAAATATATAGATTTAAAATTATTTAAGAAAATAGATGAAAAAATTACTATTCCCAATTTATCTCCGGAACTACTGAACTTATAATTTTGAAAAAATAAAACATCATAGTTCTTTACATATAGATCACAAGAAAACCTATAAGAAGTCTATGGTCTTAAAATAACATGGTAAATCTTTTAATATTGTGCGTACAAAATTACATTTGCAGTTGGAATGTATGGAAGAACATGTTTTTCAACTACAATGTTAAGTTTGTTCTTCGGATAAATTATTGGTACTACTCGTTCGCCTTAACTGGGCCAGGCATCCGTCACTTCTCGTACCTAAAGATATATGTTATCTTTAGGTACGAGAAGTGTGTTCATCGTACGGCGCCCTCTCCACGCGAGTTTAATTCGCACTTGCCCGTTTTTTTTTTATTTCTACATATAGTAATGTCTTAGATTTTCGCGATTATTACACATTATAATAAAAACACTTTTAAACGGATTCTATCGCGTATATTTTAGATTTTTGATTTTCCTGACGTTTCGAATACTTTGCAGCATTCGTGGTCACAGGATAACTAAGGTGACAGGCGTCGTTACAGATTTTAAAAAGTTATTTTATTTTATCTACCGTACAATTTTAATCAAAAATTAGTTCCGATGCACGCAGTAATCACTCACGGTGTCTTAATGTTTCTTAGTGCGGTATGTTGTTTGGGACTTTATTATTTTAATAACTGGATTCCAAACAGGTACCTGCCAACCATCTTCTCTATTAAAATTAGGATGTTTTTTAATTTCAATAGCCTCACGAAACATTCTAGGTACATATCGGTTCTCTTTCGCGAGTACTTGAGGTTGATCAAAACGAAGATAATGGTTTGGTTTGCCTAAGGCATGTTCACACACCGCAGACTTTGTGGAGCGTCTATGCCTTGACGTCAGCTATATGTTCTTTTATTCTGGTGGCTATGCTACGCTTTGTTTGCCCCATGTATGATAAACCACAATCACAGTCAATCTTGTAGACCCCTGCATCTTGTAAAAAATCTTGTCAAAGTATTCGAAACGTCAGGAAAATCAAAAATCAAAAATATACGCGATAGAATCCGTTTAAAAGTGTTTTATTATTTCTACATAGTCAGTCCTTTAAACATAATTTGATATCCAATTGTACAAGTACCACTAGCCGGATGGTCTGTTGCAGCAGGAGACCAGCACGTCGGCGCTGACGGGCACAGCGGCTCGGCCCGAGCGGCAAAGCGTGCCGCCCTGCAAGCCGCGCCCTCCTGCTCCCGGTGAGTAGCAGGACCAACCACTCAACTAAACACACTCATTGCCATGTGGTGCCAGCTTAGAATACTCCATCTCATCCCGTGGGTGTCGTAAAAGGCGACTATGGGGTTAACCAGAGGATGCCAAGCGTGGCGATTATGGCAAAACCCCCAACGAACACGCAACACAAGCTCAGATGGGTCATTATTCGTCCTTTGGGGGAGTCTTTTGTCCAGCAGTGGACGTCTTTCGGCTGAAATGATTAAATATTCATGGACACCAATAATAAGCTTTAAAGCAGGGATTCCCAAACTGATCGATGTCGACCCCAAGGGGTCAAATACATACGATACATACATACGAACGCGGCAATTTAAGGGTGCAACCCACCAATATTGAGCCGGATTTAGGTAGATGGGTAGAAAGTCACCAGGTTCATCCATCACACAAAATTTGTGAAGTCAACATTTCTTTTAGCGCGGTACGCATATTTTTAGATGAGATAAAATCTCTGGTCTCGCGACACCGTTACGAGACGCTTGAAGTGAAAACTTCTCTTAGCGCGTTACGCATATTTTTAGATGAGATAAAATCTCTGGACTCGCGACACCGTTACGAGACGCTTGAAGTGAAAACTTTGCGCGTTACGCAAATTTTTAGATGAGATAAAATCTCTGGACGCGCGACACCGTTACGAGACGCTTGAAGTGAAAACTTCTCTTAGCGCGTTACGCATATTTTTAGAACTTTGATGAGAATATGATGTCATGTTTACTCACTCAACCAAACGAAAAGTTTTTAAATTGGTAAGTATTTTGTATCAATAGGAAAAAAACTAGAGATCAGTATATTAATTTGGCTATGGGGGTCTGAGGTATCAATCAGTACATTTTGGAAAAGGGGTCTCTTGCCCAAAAAATTTGGGAATCCCTGCTTTAAAGAGTATCAGCTGTCATTTTAAAGTTCATATAACTTTATTGTACAATATAACATCGATATAATTGACTAAATATATCGATAACCATGTTGCAGGCGGCGGCCCCACACTAGCTCGCCTGCGGGTGGTGACGGCACCGCCAACGTGTGTACAAGAATTGGCTTCAGCATCGCCAGCTCCAGGTAGATTGTTTGACTCACTAAACACCCTGCAACTTGCCACAGCAAATTGGACCTAATAACAAATAAACAAGCCATCATAATATTCTCCTTCTCGTTGAAGTTCTCTCAAGAGACTACAAGGGCTCTTAAAAAACGGACAAGTGCGAGTAGAACTCGCGTGGAGAGGGTTCCGAAATTGCTGAATATAATGTCTATTGTTGAATTCTGTCTTGTACCAATAATTTATTCCAAGAACAAACTTAACATTGTAGTTGAAATACTTGTTCCCCCATACGTTCCAATTGCAAATGTAAATGTTTACGAACCATATTGAACGATTTCTCATATTATTTTAAGACGATAGACTTCAAAGTCAAAGTTTTTTATTTCAAATAAACCACATATTGGCACTTATGAAACGTCAGAATCTAAGTTGCACGGTTCCAAATAGTTGATCTATGGAGAAGAGCCGACAAGAAACTCCATGGATACTCTTTTAAAATAATTGAGATTACAATGTTGATTGATACAAATTATGGTAAAACATATAACGAGCATGATGTAGGCCAATGTATTAAAAAAAACATACTAATGTAATATAATTATTATTCGCCATGGCATTTAATGGCTGACCAGTCCCAACAGACGGCACCCGTTCACGAGCATGACGCATGCTTCAGCATCGCTTAGCTCTACCTTATTGAAGGGTAGATAATGCTAGTGAAAGCTGAGTACAAATAAATAAATAAATTACACATTTTAGAACTAAAACTGCTGTTTCAAGCTGTTTCATTTAATAAGCTTCTTAATCAAAATAATACCCATTTTGACGTGACGTTTGATTTGATTTGGCATTTAGTCTTTTAGCCAAAGGCAAAAATTTATATAATTTACAAATACTTGCGAAAGTGTCTTAGAAAACAAAACTGTGCATTATAAACCGAGACAGATCATAATGTTAATTTAAAGTCGTGAGTTATTTATTAGTAGAAGAACATCATGATATTTTGCATATGCCAACTCACTCAAATGACAGTACAGTTTTATTCAATTTCCTTTGTCGAGTTTGAAGGCACGGTTGGTGCAGTGGTTGATACAGTCATAGACTATACACTTAATACTGACATAGATGCGCAACTCTAAGACCACAATAATCAAATATGCGACCTTGACTACCAGATGGTGCTACGTTTTCATTTAGCACCGAAACAGTCCTGCAGGTGGCGTGCCTCTCCAGAAGTATTTTTAATAAAATTTGTTCATTGTATGAAAAAATCACTAGATCGATTAAATTGCGCCGCAGACCATAATATAATATATTGAAAAAAGCTTTGCAATTTAAATCGGCCGAATAATTTCTCGAAACTAGAATAGTTCTACAAAAAAGAAACAAGGGAAACGTTTCAATGTTTTTTTATTGTTCTTTTCGCATAATAATCATAAGCTTGCCAAAACTAGGTCATTCTTATCATATTAAGAAAATGTTACATTCAAATTTATATTCAGTTCTTTATACCGTGGATTATAAAATTCAGTGCGAGATTATTCAAAAATTACAAGAAATTCAACGTAAAATGATCACACTCGTAAAGTAATCTAATCCAATAGTAAACACGTAAACACCAGCTAAATTAAGTTTACAAACTTGTAAAAGTTAGGTAGGTATCTTTTCTCTTTGACAATTTGTGAAGTGATGATATTTTAATGATAAACATATTATTGTTTGTCGACATTAAATAAACGAAATCGTGTTTATTTAATATCACAAAAAAGAGATTGTAATTTAAGAACGTATTACCAAAAAATAACATTAAATAAATTTATTTTTGGTACTTCCGGTAACGTACTACTGCCATCTAGTTATATTTTGAATATAACTTAATATGAAATGTGCCGACTGCAGGCAAGAGATGGCGCTACTTTCGATGCAACTTTTCGTACTCACTATTTGTATGAGAGTTTCACCCCCCTGGATTAGCCGGAGGATGGGCAGCAGCGTCCTTCGAGTACATTAACAACTTAACTGCGATCGCCAACCCGCCTACCAAGTGTGGCGATTGTGGCAAAACCCCCCAATGAGTCCACAACTCACCTATATCGGTCGTTGTGGTGATCTTTGGGAGAGGCCTGTGTCCAGCAGTGGACTTCATTCGGCCGAAATGATGAGTGTAAAGATAACGCTTTTGAGGTTATAATGGCACTATATTTTGCAAGACAACGAGGGTAGATAATGCTAGCGAAAGCTGAGTATGAATAAATAAATAAATTACACATTTCACATAGAACTAAAACTGCTGTTTCAAGGGGTGTATTTAATATTCTTCTTAATCACAATAATAACCATTTAAACGTGACGTTTGGTTTGATTTGGCATTTAGTCTTTTAGCCAAAGGCAAAATATTTACATTATATACAAATACTTGCGAAAGTGTCTTTGAAAACAAAACTGTGCTTTATAAACCGAGACAGATCATAATGTTAATTTAAAGTCGTGAGTTTATTTATTAGTAGAAGAACATCATGATATTTTGCATATGGCAACTCGCTCAAATGACAGTACAGTTTTATTCAATTTCCTTTGTCGAGTTTGAAGGCACGGTTGGTACAGTCGACTGCTGCGCTCCGGGTCGTGGGTTCGATTCCCGCACGGAACAAATATTTGTACGATCCGCAGGTAGTTGTTCCGGGTCTGGGTGTATTGTATGTGGAATTCGTGTCCGTAAACGCACCCACGACACAGGAGAAAACCTAGTGTTAAAAAAAAAAGTTTTATGAGCTATTTAAAAATTAGGGTAAATATACAAAAATAAAAGCAATTTTCTCATATTCTTTTCTTTTTTGTCCCCTGGTGGGCCTATTTTGGCCGATGTCGTTTAACTATGTGCGTAACATTCCAGGTGATGCAGTGAGTCCGAGGATAGTGACGGCTGACGTGGACAGCGTACACTCTGACACACATTTCAAGCGAGGTTAGTGCTGTACTTAGAAATTCAGTTCAAATTTTAATTATTTTTATTCATGTATACCATTCCGTGTGGTGTCCGGATTAAGAATATAGCACCACTCCATCTCCTCCCGTGGATGTAAAAGGCGACTAAGGGACTCTAAACCAGAGGGATGGGCAGCAGCGTCCCTTCTGTGAAACGGTAGCCATACTGCGCTCACCAACCCGCCTGTCAAGCGTGGTGAGTATTGGCAAATACCCCCCAAAATGATGACACAGTTGTGAAAATCTATGGGGGAGGCCGTGTGGTGCCGGCTCAGAATACCACCACCCCATCTCCCGTGGGTGTCGTAAAAGTTGACTAAGGGATTAGACGAAAGATGGGCAGCAGCGTCCTTCGAGTACATTAACAACTCAACTGCGATCGCCAACCCGCCTGCCAAGCGTGGCGATTATGGCAAAACCCCCCAATGAGCCCACAACACACCCATATCGGTCGTTGTGGTGATCTTTGGAGGCCTGTTTCCAGCAGTGGACTTAATTTGGCCGAAACGATGGGGGAGGCCTTTGTTCAGCTGTGGACGTATAAATGGCCGATGTGATGTATACGATTCACAAGCCCTTATGAATAGTCAGAACTTAAACATATTCCCTAGAACAATCTGTTAATGTAATAATATAGCACAATTCTATCTCCTTCCATGGGGCTCGTAAAAAGCGACTCATTTTTTTTTTCATCATTTCGGCCTAATAAAGTCCACTGCTGGACACAGGCCTCCCTCAAAGATCTCCACCACAACCGACATCGGTGTTGTGGGCTCATTGGGGGGTTTTGCCATAATCGCCACGCTTGGCAGGCGGGTTGGCGATCGCAGTTGAGTTGTTAATGTGCTCGAAGGACGCTGAGGCCCATCCTCCGGCTAATCCCTTAGTCGACTTTTACGACGCCCACGGGATGAGATGGGTTGGTGCTATTCGTAGCCGGCACCACACGCTCACCAGCTCGAAATCTATGGGGGAGGCCTTTGTCCAACAGTGGACATCATGTGGTTGATATGATGATGATGGCACGATAGCGGGCACTAGCTGATATGAAGCGATTACATATCCACCTATTGCTCGTAATGTTTTTGTTTTAATTTTATTTTACACTAGCTGGGAACGGCGGTTTCAATTGCTATTTAATTTAAAAGATTATGGATTATTAGTAAATAATTTAGAATACTTCGGCATAGACACTTGACATAGAGTATGTATATTGGTTTTCATGGGTTTTAATATTTGTATGCGGAATCCTAATTATTTTTCTAAAATGAAAGTAGCCTAAGTTATTCCTTATAACATCAGCTATTTGCCAGTGAAAATCCCGTCAAAATCGGTCCAGCCGTTTCGGAGATTACCCGGAACAAACAGACAGACAGACAGACAAATTTTTTTAAAAATGTTTTTTTGTTGTTGGTACCGTATATACTTTCATATGCATTTAGTCATCATTTCGGCCTAATGAAGTCCACTGTTGGACACAGGCCTCCCCCAAAGATCATCACAACCACCGATATGGATGTGTTTTGAGCTCATTGGGGGGTTTTGCCATAATCGCCACGCTTGGCAGGCGGGTTGGCGATCGCAGTTGAGTTGTTAATGTACTCGAAGGACGCTGCCGCCCATCCTCCGGCTAATCCCTTGGTCGACTTTTACGACACCCACGAGAGGAGATGGGGTGGTGGTATTCTGAGCCGGCACCACACGGTTATTTATTTGTATAGATTAAAGTTATAAGTCTATCAAAGTGCTGATTAGCACATTACCTATTTAATACACGTGGTAAACAATAGGAGTGCTGATATCAGCTTTACTACCTTAAAATAAGGGTCATAACAGATCGCTAACCTGTCTGCCAAGCGTGGCGATTTTGGCAACACCCAATGAGTCCCCAATAAACGATACTGGTTATTAATCGTTCTTTGGGAGAGGCCTCCAGCAGTGGACGTGGTGATGATAACAGCATAATGCTGTGTCAGCCATTTTCTGCACACTAGCGGCGCACAATTATTTTAATTTAATCATAGTTTTATTTAGTATCATCATCATCATCATTTCGGCCGAATGAGGTCCACTGCTGGACACAGGCCTCCCCCAAAGATCACCACAATGACCGATATGGGTGTGTTGTGGGCGCATTGGGAGGTGTTGCCATAATCGCCACGCTTGGCAGACGGGTTGGCGATCGCAGTTGAGTAATGTACTCGAAGGACGCTGCTGCCCATCCTCCGGCTAATCCCTTAGTCGACTTTTACGACACCCATGGGAGGAGATGGGGTGGTGGCATTCTGAGCCGATCATGATATTATTTAGTATAAATTACTATTATGTTGCTTTAGTAGAAATTTAAATCTCTTGCCAACATTTACGCACTAAACAGAGCTGGCAATGCTGTATTACTTTTCTTTTTTGTTTGTGAATAATGATAGCCTGGACTCCAAGTCCTTTGGCTAGGTACTTCATTAAATTGCGTGAGTGTTGCAAGGGAAAAAAATGTTTATACTTTGGTGTTAATATTATGCGCGTCTCTGAGGTGTTCAGAAATAAATACGTTTTGTTTCTTCTTTCTTTCATGATGATGATTACAATCGTCCACAGGAGCTCGCCGAGCAGCCCGCGCCCGCGCAGACCAGAGCTTCACGCAGTTCGCCGTCATGGACGACGAGAACGTGTCCGCGCTGCAGCAGGTGACGCGACCATCACAATTGAATGAATGAACGAACGAATGAAACTTTTATTTGGATAACTGAGACACAAAATGTACAAAAAAGACATAACAGATAACAAGAAACAGAAGATAAAAAATAGTGTAAAAGTTAAAGACAATGATATTTCTAAATATGTGTCTCAAAACTGGACCAAATAGGTGTCCAGATCAGCTTAATGGCAAGTGCAAGCACTTGGCGCTGGTTTTCGTCTGGAACCTCTGTGCTCCACGGATGTCAATCAATTCCTTCTATCTATTACATAATTAATATTCAGAGGCCTCTGGCTGGACTTGGACTCCCGTCTAATGACAACAACCGGGATGTTACGTACACGGCGAGGTTCCGAAACCGGAGACGGTCAGTTCAAATATCACTTTGCGGTCACCCATCCATATACTGACCGCGCCGAGTGTTGCTTAACCTCACCGCCCAACGACCTCTGACTTCAACCGGGATGTAACGTACCCGGCGAGGTTCCGAAGCACGGACACGGTCGGTTCAAGTACTACTTTGCGGTCACCCATCTATATACTGACCGCGCCGAGTGTTGCTTAACCTCACCGCCCAATGGCCTCTGACTTCAACCGGGATGTTACGTACACGGCGGGGTTCCGAAGCACGGACACGGTCGGTTCAAATACAACTTTACGATCACCTATCTATATACTGACCGCGCCTAGTGTTGCTTAACCTCACCGCCCAACGGCCTCTGACTTCAACCGGGATGTAACGTACACGGCGGGTTTCCGAAGCACGGACACGGTCGGTTCAAATACTACTTTGCGGTCACCCATCCATATACTGACCGCGCCGAGTGTTGCTTAACCTCACCGCCCAACGGCCTCGGCTTTGGCTTACACTATAGGGTCACCCATCTGTCGACTGAAGGCGCCGAGCGTTGCTTAGTTAAGCCGAACCGATCACTGACTGCAACCGGCTATGACCACAACCAAAAGTACTAAAGTTATAGATTGCCGCATAAAACAAATATTTTCATGATCTGCAGATGGTTGTTTCGGAAGCTATGCTTGATACCTCCACGAGATCGAATCAGAAATGAGGAGATCCGTAGAAGAACTAAAGTTGCCGACATAGATGAAAGGATTAGTAAACTGAAGTGGCAATGGGCGGGGCACATTACTCGTAGAACTGATGGCCGCTGGGGCACAAAGGTTCTCGAGTGAAGACCGTGAAGGAGTGGGATGACAATGAGGTGGACAGACGACCTGCTGAAGGTCGCTGGGAGGCGGCTGGTGACCGCTCGTTGTGGAATTCTAAGGGGGGAGGCCTTTGTTCAGCAGTGGACAACCTTCGGCTGATAATTTATCTTGTAAGCTATTTGAATCAGCTGTCAACGAGGCTATCAACGTCAAATTAACACACATTTTGTTGACAGGTAACAAAAGGCGGAGCGCTCACTCTAGTATCGTTGTGGAAGTCGCAGTTCGACGACTCCGAAGAGACCACAGACAACGAATGGAAGCAAGAACAGTTGCAGGTAAGTTGCTAATACAAGTACGGCGGGCTGATTACCTAAGTATTTGTTGCCTATAGTAAATATTCGATTTAAATAATAGTATTACATTTAATAACTACGATACAATATTAAATATATAATTATGCCGTGTGGTGCCGGCTCAGAATACCACCACCCCAACTCCTCCCGTGGGTGTTGTAAAAGTCAACTAAGGGATTAGCCGGAGGATGGGCAGCAGCGTCCTTCGAGTACATTAACAGCTCAACTGCGATCGCCAACCCGTCTGCCAAGCGTGGCGATTATGGCAAAACCCCCCAATGAGCCCACAACACACTCATATCGGTCGTTGTGGTGATCTACGGGGGAGGCCTGTGTCCAGCAGTGGACTTCATTCGGCCGAAATGATGAATGATGAATATTAAATAGGTATATCGGAATAAATATAAATATCTAAAAGAAATAAATAAATATTTAAAATGAAACTTAATATCTACTAATATTAGGTATTTCTATAATATATACGTGCAATAGCAAATTGATATCTAAGGTACCCCTTGCTGTAATTAAGTATGACATTCATATCACATTAATCAAAATTATAAAAGTGACTCTCCTCTCTCCTACCTTGTTGCCGTGCCCGACAGGGCCCACATGTGATTCCTATACTATACTGTAACACCAAGTGACTTGTGGAGTGCAATAAATGTATTGAGTAAGTCGCAGACGCTTTGCAACAGGCGTAAATTGCTCCAACGCCGCTGTCAAACGTCAATTTGGTATTACCTATTTGCCGATAGCGACTAAACAGGCGAAGATCTCTGACGCGCCTCTGTCGGACAATCAATGAACTAAAAACGTTCATTATTTTTAGTTCCACTGGTGGCTACTGGCGCTAGTAACTATGCATCTTCCACAATAGCGACAGACACATCGGTGGATCCTTGGCTGCGCGATAGCTGCTATCGCGTCTGCTGTTGCTGTTTTTAGCTAATCAGCCCGCTGATTATGTTATATACTAGTCGGAACCCGAGGTTTCACCCGCCGTTTAATTTAAAATGCGATTATTTATATAATTTTGGGTACTTCGCCATAGACACTTGACATAGAGTATTTATATATATTGGAATTTATGGATTTTAATTTTTTGTGCGGTACTCTAATTTTTTTATTTTTATTTCGGCTGAATGAAGTCCACTGCTGGACACAGGCCTCCCCCAAAGATTACCAACACCACCGATATGGATGTGTTGTGGGTTCATTGGGGGGTCTTGCCATAATCGCCACGCTTGGCAGGCGGGTTGGCGATCGCAGTTGAGTTGTTAATGTACTCGAAGGACGCTGCTGCCCATCCTCCGGCTAATCCCTTAGTCGACTTTTACGACACCCATGGGAGGAGATGGGGTGGTGGCATTCTGAGCCGGCACCACACGGTTAAATTATTTATTCCTTATAATATCAGCTATCTGCCAGTGAAAGTCTCGTCAAAATCGGCCCAGCCGTTTCGGAGAACAAACAGACAGACAGACAAAACATTAAAAAAATGTATTTTTGTTATATTTACCGTATATCATTTCATATACATTAAGTAAAAAGCTGTTATTTTTACATTACAAACTGACACTTAAATTTTATTTATTTGTATAGCTTTTATCAATAATTTAATGTTTCATTTAATCATAAAACATTAAATACCGCGACAATTTGATTTCGTTAATTTCATTTTTAATTCTGTTCAAGTGTTTTCTCATTTGAAACTCGCAGTACTCGGTGATTCGTATCTCCAATATTCCAAATAGTTTCAATAATAAAAACTATAATTAAATTTCTCACATTAAAAGCGACACTGATAAAAGAAGAATATTGACAGACACCTTCTATTGACAACTGCCGGAGTGCTAACTGCAATACAAAACCGATTAAACATGGTAGCTTTACGCTTGCTATCGTTACTAGCCTCTCGCTCGCACTCTAGCCGTGCAAATGAAAGGCAAATAGTGAAGCTATTATTTATAATTCTACTATTTTAATTAATCGTATGGAAACCTTTTTTTTATTGATGGAGGAGGAGGAAATTCTACATGGAACTTCCTTCACCCCGGGGAAGGGCGAAGGGGTATGCCGGACTCCTACCGGCTAAAACCACTGGAGCGGTCATTTTCGACACCGAAGGGGGGCTCCAGGTCCTCGTAAGATCACACTAGAGCCGCCCATTGGTGCCACGCCTTTAGGCACATCTTGGAAGGGATGACTGTAAAGCGGTCACCCCCTCTAGCGGAGGGAAGGCGACTGTAAAAAGGTCGCCCCCCAAGCACTTCTCGGGGAATCGTATGGAAACCTGGGAGCCTTTAGATGCATGTGCCATTTGACCAGACTTTGTGGAAATCTATTGGGGAGGCCTTTGTTCAGCCGTGGACGTCCTTTGGCTGATACGATGATGATGATGAATCCTGACTGGCAATCAGCAAATATATAAATGACAGTCTGCGTTCTGGAGCGATTCCTTTCCGGTACGGTGTTGTTAGGGGCTGACTATATGGTCGGGCTGCTTCCAACAAGGGGCTAAGACGTAGGTCTCCCCCTACGTCCTGGCCTGTACACGGCCGCTTGCCCCCAGTCGCCGGAGAGGGGCGCGCGAGCCTCGGGCGTGTCGTCGGGCTCGCTGGGCGGCCGCACGCAGCTGCACAACACGCACTCCACCACGCACCACACGCAGCACACCGTGCAGCACCAGCTCCACCACCAGGTATCGGCATGATCTTCAAAGGTATCCCATACGACTCACATAATATACGGGTATCACACACTACTTAGGGCGAAATGTCCTCACCTACAAAAGTTTTCCTAGCGCTCTCCTCTGATGGACATAATACCCACGCCTCGTCACAACTCTCGATCCTTCGCCTTCCGCATCCAATCTATCCCAGCGGCCATATTCAAGTCGTCTGTCCATCGGAAGGTTCTTTGTTTTTTTGAAAAAATAATGTTGCCCCACACTATTATTTCTCCTGTGTCGTGGGTGCGTTTACAGACAGATTCCACACACAACACATCCAGACCCGCAACAACTACCTTTTTTTTTATTGATCCGATGGAAATACCTCATGTACTTCCTTCGCTCCGGGAAAGGGCAAAGGGGCATGCCGGACTCCTACCGGCTAAAACCACCGGAGTGATCATCGTCGGCACCGAAGGGAGGCTCCAGGAACTCGAAAGATCTCCATCTAGAGCCACCCGTTGGTGCCACGCCTTTTGGCACATCTCGGAGGGGATGACTGTAAAGTGGTCATCCCCTCTAGTGGAGGGAAGGCGACTGTAAAGAGGCCACCCCCAGGCATCTCTCGAGGGGATTGTAAAAGATTCCCCCGAGGCCTCACTATGCGCTGTGCTGCGCACACAGCGGCACGTGACCACATGCGCACCGCCGTCTTCCCGGGAATCGCTCGGTATGAGCACGCATATTTCCCAATAAGCGCGCTCGCGACCCCCAAGGCCCCCCGCAACAACTACCTGCAGACCGTACAAATATTTGTTCCGTGCTGGAATCGAACCCACGACCCGGTGCGCAGCAGTCGACTGTATCGGCCACTGCACCAATCGTGCCGTTTACCACACTATGTTTGCTGATTCGCGGTCTCCACTCAAGGTCTCTGCTCCAAAAGCCTTCGACACAATTTGGCCAGCCCACTGCCACCTCAACTGTACTTCGGAGACTTTAATTCTGTTCCATATGATTGCATTCCAAATCGTATAACTTAAAGAAATTCCTAGCATTGCTCGCTCCATAGAGCTCCTCCCAGTTTTGCCAGCAGGCGTGACTCCAACGGGTGGCTCCAAAGCGTTCGTTCTCGCGATCCTGAAACCCCTCTGCAGTATCGAAGATGGTCACGTAGTTTTAGCTGGCAAGGGTCCTTAGCCTGTCTTCCCAGAGACGTTGGACGATGCAGGAGCATTTCCATCGCGGTATTATATTATACGGAAAATGCACGTATTTATATATGTATCTATTATATTATATTGAAATTAGTTTAAATATTTAGTACTATCAATTACTTATCCGTACACCACGGACTACCCCATTATTATTTTTCGTGACTTTGTTGTCCATCCTAAGGTCGTCTAGAAAAGATCGCTTTTAGCGATAAGACCGCCCATCGTACATTGTATTAATATTTTAAGTTTTTATTTTAAATCCGGATGGTGTACAATATAGTATATTTTATTCTATTATTACGCATCCATTTGCAAAACAGAGACGAGTATTATGTGTACATAGATTGATGAGCATGACTAACGAACGAGTGGTTCCAAATGCTGTTAGGACCCTTTAGAATGGAGCGCCGTTTGACGTCAACTGACAGCCGTTAGTAACGTCAGCAACTACCGAGCTATTAATAATATTCTTTCGGTTATTAATTTTTACATTGTATTTATTTATGGTATTTTGTGACCAAAGTTAATGCTTAAAAACGATATGTGCTAAACAGTCGTACTCGGAAAATGCTTATGCGTAAATTACTATTTTGAAATAGAATTACACGAGTCCAAAAATATTTTAAAAACAGTGCTGTACGTCAGTAATAGTAATTTCAAAACAAACTGTCACTATATTAACTTATTTAACAAATTACTATTTTACTACAGATTATTCACCCAATTGTTTTTCTGACGCTACACATAATCACTGCCACGTAACACAATTCCAAAAGATCCTTCCTAACAGCCTTTGGAACGGATAATACTGTGCATTTCAAATGAGAAAACACTTTGCCCGGCGCCATTTTGTAAACCTTCACTCACTTCACTTCAGTTAATGAAAGTCATATCATTTCATTATTATAAATTGTACCCTTTATGAAATAGATCACAATTAAATTATTTATTTATTACTGTGTATTTTTTATGAATTGTTTAACAGAAAACTTCAACTGGAATATTTTCAGTTTAATAAATGAGTTAAATTATGAACACGTAAGAAACGTCATAGTATATGTTGCACGGTTCAAATTGGTTGGTCCTATGGAGAAGAGCCGGTAAGAAACTCCACAGATACTATTAAAATAATTGTGATATACATGTAATGAGAAAAATGTATTTTAATGTGTAAAGAAGGGACTTGCTACTATAATATAATAATAGTTTATTTGCCAAAGCACTTTATCTGCAGACTGTATTAGTCGAGAGTGAAGTTAGTCACATATATAGCGCTCGTCTAAGTGTTTTCTAATTGAAAACGTATAGCAACTATTGGTACCTAGGTTATTTATATTCCTTCTTCTTTAAATAGCAATGAAATTGTTGCCTAAACGAATTGCATCATCATGGAACAGGCTTCTGGAAGGTTTAGTTGGCACTGAACTGCTTCAAAACGGGGCTTGACAAAGAGAATATCTCTCTTTATTTTCGTTACTACTATTAATAACAAGTATATCTAATCACAGGCTCAGCAGCAACCAGAAAAATCTTGTCCCCCGCCTCCCTCCCTCCCCGTGCCCCCGACAGCGGCGGCCCCGATCCCCCCCGCGCCTGCTGCGGCCCGACCTGCCCCGGCGCGGCAGCACAGCGAGCCGGGCCGGCGCGTGGCCGCATCGCCCGTGCCGCGCAAGAAGGCCGCCCACTGTTTGTACATACCGGGGATCGATGCGTACCCCAAGCTGCAGCCGAGCTTGCCCAGGTGCTGGTCGCTGCCGGCTATTGGTGAGTGTTACTTATTTACGTGTTTATTTGGGCGAGGGCCAGCAATCCATGTTTCACAACAAAATTTACGTGCGTAGGTATTTTGAATCATCTCCCTGGGTTATTTATTATTATTTGTCTCTCTATTACACGGGTTTATATCCCCTGTAAGGGGGAACCCGGTCCTTTGATAGGCTTACGCGGCGAGATGGGTCCAACACGCAGAGTCCCTTTAGATAATTTTAATCTAAAATGTAATGGGACACTAACCGGGAACTCTCCATGGCTACACTATAAAATGCAGTCTGGATTGTCCCCGGAGGTGTAAAACTATTGTATAAGACGGAAACTACAGTTATAAGGTCTATTGTGATGGGTGCTAAATGGATTATATACTTCTAAAAACGGAAACAACGGCGTCTGCCTTTCAACATTTAAAGCGAAATTCTGTGGCAGACGGTGACTCGCCACTCACAAGATGGCGCCCAACTGGCCACCACTACAGGCGACAAGGAGCAACACCGGTTTATTATTATTATTAATACTATAATTTTTATTAACGTTTCAGCATTGGTATTGCTGCAAAAATAAAACTATTTTTTTGATATTTTTCTTTAATAGTAGTTTGACAGCTGCTATATTGAGCACTGAGGTGGTACTCATGGCTAAATATCAAGCTATAAATTTCCAATATAAGCTGATCTCGCATTGTATAGGCTTTCCGTGTGATGAGAGATCACCAGATAAACTGGATTTGTATAGCTCGATATGTAGCTGAATGCAACAATTTAAATGTGTTTTTTAATTTTTCATAAAAAAAGTATTGCCCCAAACTAGGATTTCTCCTTTGTCGTGGGTGCGTTGCGTGTCCAGACATGAATTCCACATACAAATACACTTTGTACCTTATTTTATTTTTATCCCATGGAAATCCACTATGGACTTCCTCTGCCATGGGCGGAGGAGTATGCCGGATGCTCACCGGCTAAAACCAACTAATCATCATCATCTTGGCACCGAAGGCCTTCAGGGTCTTGAAAATTAAGTCTCGGTAGCCGCCCGTTGGTGCCACGCTTTTACGGAGGAGGTAATTGTAAAGCGGTGGTCACCCTCTATAGAGGCCGCCCACCCAGACACAGCTGGCACAGCCCAGGTCGGCTGTGCGTTTGTGTTACGCACACGGTGACACGTGGTCATGTGCGCGTACCTACCGCTACCTAGCCGGATTCTTGTAATAAGAGACAACCAGTAACCGTGTGGCCTATAAATTCTAGGGCCTGGATGTTTTTCATTCATTCATATCAGTCAAACGACGTTCACTGTTGAATAAAGGCTTCCCCCACAGATTTCCACAACGGCCGGTTACATGCCGCTCTCATCCAACGCCACCCAGCGACCTTCACCAGGTTGTCTGTTCACCTCGTTGCGTTTTCCGGTGCGCGGTCTCCATTCGAGAACCTTTGTGCCCCAACGGCCGCCAGTTCTACGAGCAATGTGCCCCGCTCATTGCCACTTCAGTTTACTGATTCTTTCAGCTATGTCGGTAACTTAAGTTGCTGAGTGAACTTGAGTTTTCTTATGAGGCCCATAGTGAGTGATCAAGTTCAAAGTCGACTGCTGGACTCAAAGATACAACAGCGACCGTTCTGGGTGTGCGGTGTGCTAATTGGGGGATAATCGCCCCGCTTGGTGGGCGGGTTGGCGATCGCAGTTTAGTTTTTAATGTACTCGAAGGACGCTGCTGTCCACCCTCCGGCGAATCCTTTAGTCGACTTTTACGGGATGAAATGGGGTGGTGGTATACTTAGCCAGTACCACACGGCTGCATGTAGACGAAAAAGAAAGTGGGCATCGTTTCAAAACCCTGTTGTGATGCGCGTGCGCTGTGCGCAGGCGCGCGCGTGCGCTCGCTGCGGGCGCCGCTGCTGCAGCAGGCGGCCTTCGGCGGCAGCGCGGGCTCGCTGCGCTACCGCCTCGACGTCATGCGCGGCGTGGCCACCGGCCAGCCGCCCGACCCGCCGCGCCCGCCCCGCGCCCTCAGCGCCCCGGTGAGTCGCCATCGCACCGAAATTGGTGGCGAATTAATCACCTGTTTCCTCTTAGGAGGTGATTCGGTACACGATTCTATACACGAAGCGTTAAAAAAAATAGTGCCTTAATCTGCATTACATGTCACCAAAATGTTTATGGGAGCAAAAAAGACTAAATATGAGAGATATGTACAACCAACGGCATTTTCCAAAGTATATAACTAGAAATACCTATAAAATACCATGCGATTATATACTCAATATTTGAACCTTTTCTCTAAAATACACATTAACAGCAATTGAACAGCTAAACAACAAATCAAGGCATGCAAAAAAAGGTAGCCGGAGTAGGTCATCAAATCGGCCATACAATGCCCACTGCTGAACAAAGGCCTCCCCCATAGATTTCCACAATTGTGTCATCATATTGGAGGGAATTTGCCAGTACTCACCACGCTTGGCAGGCGGGTTGGTGAGCGCAGAATGGCTACTATTCCACAGGAGGGACGCTGCTACCCATCCCTCTGGTTTATAATCCCTTGGTCGCCTTTTACGACATCCACGGGAAGAGATGGACTGGTGCTATATTCTTAATTCGGACAGTGCCGGAGTAGGTAATGTTCTATAATTCAATTTTATATCAAAACTTTCCTTTTAAATTTATTAATAGAAATGGCAAATATTAAATTTATTAATAGAAATGGCAAATATATCATTTATATGGTTTACAGATAGTTGTACAGGGCTTAGATATTTGTGCATTTACATATTTCTGTAAACTGTACCTAAGACAGGAGAAATACTATAGTAAATATTCGTTTTTTTTTTATAGTAGCACCCCCTGTTATTTTTATACAGATATGCCCGAACCGTTGTGGTTTTAACTATTTAACAGTAGGATGCGCTTGCGCATACCCTTCATTAGATGATATAATAACCCTAATCGATGGCCATCTGTTTCAGAGTTTATCAATCTCCTCAAGCAGTAGCGCTGCACCCCCTAAGGCTCCACCCCCTCCCGAACCCGAGGGCCCTACGGTGTCTAGCCGCCTAGAAATTCGTGTGCGACCTCCCGACTCCACTTCGCCCGGACACTCCGGTACGTGCGGTAAATATTGAAACAATATAACTTTATTAAATTTTCTCTCGTCTTCCACATGGGAATAGCTCATGCCATGATGATAAGATTGGCCAGTTAGCAAGTTCGGCAATGAGCGCTGAGTACCCACGGAGATCAGATGTTCGTCACCTGTGGATCCTCTTCTGGTACAGTCACTTTATCATCAGCATATCAGCCAAAGAATGTCGACTGCTAAATAAAGCATTCTGGAGGGAATTGTCAGTACTCGCTACGCTTAGCAGGTGGGTTGGTGAGCGCAGAATGGCTACTGTTCCACAGAAAGGACGCTGCTGCCCACCCCTCTGGTTTAGAGTCGATTAGGTACCTCTTACGACACCCCCGGGAAATCCGTGGCGAGCACGTGGTCACGTGTCGCCGTGTTGCGCACAGCGCAAAGCGAGGCTTGGGGGGATCCTTTACAATCCTCCCCGAGAAGTGCCTGGGGAGCGGCCCTTTTACAGCCGCCTGCCCTCCGCTAGAGGGGGTGACCGCCTTACAGTCATCCCCTCCAAGATGTGCCTAAAGGCGTGGCACCAATGGGCGGGTCTAATGTGATCTTACGAAGACCTGCAGATACCCTTCGGTGCCGAAGATGACCACTCCAGTGGTTTTAGCCGGTAGGAGTCCAGCATACCCCTTCGCCCTTCCCCGGGGCGGAGGAAGTTCAGTTCATGTAAAATTTCCACTTTAGCGGTCATCTTCGACACCGAAAGGTGTCTGCAGGTCTTTGTAAGATCCTCCCATTGGTGCCACGCCTTTAAGCACATCACGGAGGGAATTACTGTAAAGCGGTCACCCCCTCTAACGGAGGGAAAGCAGCTGTAAAAAAGTCGCCCCCCAGGCTCATGTTGGGGAGGATTGTTCCGCACACGGCGCCACGTGTTTCCGGGGGTCGCTCGGTGTGAGCACGCAGACTCCCCAGTCGGCGCGCCCGTTACCCTGGGAATCCATCTAACCTCTCCCTTTGCTACGCCGAAAGAGGGCGGTGGTCTGGATAATTACAGAGGCGACGCCGTTTGTAAAATGTAGTAAGCAATACAATATGTTGTGTATCGGGTCGTTCGGTTCCCTACAATATGGTTGAGCTAAGCGATGCTGATGCATGCGTCATGCTCGTGAACGAGTGCCGTTTGTTGGGACTGGTCAGCCGTTAACTGCCACGGCAAATAATTTATTATTATAATTTCATTGTGGTATGTTCCATCTTTACACATTGTCCTACATTTTTCTCGGTATATATATTACAATAATGTGTATCAATCAACATTGTAATCTCAATGATTTTAAAAGAGTATCCATGGAGTTTCTTGTCGGCTCTTCTCCATAGATCAACTATTTGGAACCGTGCAACTTAGATTCTGACGTTTCATAAGTGCCAATATTTGGTTTGTTTGAAATAAAAAACGTTGACTTTGACTTTGAATAAAACATGCGTACGTGTTGCAGTGAAGATTCAGTCCGTGGTGAGCGGCGAGATGCGGCCGAACCACGAGGACGCCTCGGTGTACTACGACGCCACGGAACACCACCGGGACAAGCGGTAAGTGGGGCAGCACCACTGGTGGCAGCGCACTGCCTAGTAGCCGGATACGAGGTACATTGACTTATGGCGGCACGGTTGGTGCAGTGGCTGATATAGTCGTGATTGTGTATTAATGTATGTAAACGCACCCACGACACAGGAGAAATCCTAGTGTGGGGCAACGTTTTTATAAAAAAAAAGGATTTAAACTAAAAATACATACACTATTTACATACTTACTTACATATGATTAAACTAAATAGTGGCATGTGTAAAGTACTCCTTCTCATCGCTGTCAGCTGATAATGTTCCCAGAATTGAATGGCAATGCTTATTCTTTGGCCAAAGAAAAGGCCAGCCCTCTGATCCACGAAGTGTCGACCGACCGTCCAGCTATAAACATATATTTATTTAAAAAACCCCACAGCGAAAGCCTATTTGACTTTTCTTGTTTGTTCGGTTGCAGTGGACATTGCCGTGTGGTGCCAGCTAAGAATACCACCACCCCATCTCATCCTGTGGGTATCGTAAAATGCGACTATGGGATTAGCTAGAGGTTGGGCAGCAGTACCTTCGAATACATTTATAACTCATTTGACGGCACGGTTGGTGTAGTAGCTAATACAGTCGGTGCTGCGCTCCGGGTCGTGGGTTCGATACCCGCACGGAACAAATATTTGTATGATCTGCAGGTAGTTGTTCCGGGTCTGGGTGTATTGTGTGTGGAATTTGTGTCTGTAAACGCACCCACGACACAGGAAAAATCTTAGAGTGGGGCAACATTTAAAAAAAAAAGACAAAAAACAATTTAACTCATCTGCGATCGCCAGCCTTGCCAAGCGTGGCGATTATGGCAAAATCCCTCTAATGAGCACACAACACAAACCCATACCGATCGTTGAGGCAATCCTCGGAAAGCTTCTGTCCAGCAGTGGACATTTATCGGCCGAAACGATACGAATGAACACTATGCACTGCCAAGATTAAATCGATTCCCTCTGAAAATGAAATCGATTACGATACGAGACAACTAGGCAGCGAATATAGAATAGGCTTGTTTCCAGGTCCTCGACTCGCAGCGGAGAGAAAAGTCAGAGTCCAGCTGTGGAGAGGACACGACTAGACGCGATACCGGACAGGTAAACCATTATACAGGTTTTTTTTTTATTGGTCCGGTGGAATTACATCATGTACTTCCTACGCCCTGGGAAAGGGCGGAAGGGCATGCTGGACTCCTACCGGCTAAAACCACCGGAGTGGTCATCTTCGGCACAGTAGGGAGGCTCCAGGAACTCGAAAGATCTCCATCTAGAGCCACGCATTGGTGCCACGCCTTTTAGGCACATCTCGGAGGGGATGACTGTAAAGCGGTCATCCCCTCTAGCGGAGGAAGGGCGACTGTAAAGATGCCACCCTCCCAGGCACTTCTCAGGGGAGTTGTAAAGGATTCCCCCGAAGCCTCGCTATGCGCTGTGCTGCGCACACGGCGGTACGTGACATACACACCGCTGTCTTCCCGGGACCATTATACAGGCTGGTAAAACAATACAGGGTGTACAAATACAGGGAGTTAAAACAATACAGGCTGTGTTATAACATTGGGAGAGGGCTGATCCCGCTCGAAGAAGGAGGAGACGGCGCCGGGGTAACAACCGCCCTGGCGCCTGAAACCCCCCGCCGTCGCTATAAGGTGGGGATCTCTGGGTTCGCGGGTGCGTAGATTGGGGAATCTGCGTACCCACACCGAGCGAGCCAAGAGAAGACGGTAGCACGCATGTGGTCACGCGCTACTATGGGATGCTTTGAGGGATCCTTTACAATCCCCCCGGGGGGTGACCGCTTTACAGTCGGGTGACTCTCTCCGAGATGTGCCTATACGCGTGGCACCAGTGGGCGGCTCTCGTGTGACCATACGAGGACCTGGAGCCTCCCTTAGGTTCCGAAGATGACCGCCCCAGTGGTTTGAGCCGGTAGGAGTCCGGTATACCCAGGAAGTTCATGAATTTCCACTGGGAATAAAAAAAAAAGCGTTTGTTATATAACATCCACTTGACGGCACGGTTGGCGGAGTGGCTATGCGATTGATATTTTATGCTTCGAGTTGTGGATCTCCGCACGGAACAAAGATTATTATGATCTACAGATAATTGCTTCGGGTTTAGATGTTTGTGCATGTGAGATTTATGCATGTAAACTGTACCCACGACAATAGAGAAATAATACTGTAGGTCATCTTAAAAAATAATAACAAAAAATAAGAGTGTATAAGACATTATAATAAAACACTTTTAAAACGGATTCTATCGCGTATGTTATAGATTTGATGTTTTTAGATGTTTCCCTGACGTTTCGGACACTTTGGTGGGTTCGTGGTCGCAGGATGACTAAGGTGACAGGCGTCGTTACAAACATCCTAATTTTAATAGAGAAGATGGCTGGCAGGTACCGCCAGTTTGGAATCCAGTTATTAAAATAAAGTCCCAAACTAATTACCACACTAAAAAACATCAAGACACTGTGAGTGATTACTGCGTGCATCGAAGTAATTTTTGATTATAATTGTACGGTAGATAAAATAAAATAACTTTTTAAAATCTGTAACGACGCCTGTCACCTTAGTCATCCTGCGACCACGAACCCTGCAAAGTGTTCGAAACGTCAAAACAAAAATCAAAAATATACGCGATAGAATCCATTTAAAAGTGTTTTATTACAATGTGTAATACTCACGAAAACCTAAGTCATTAGTATATAAGACGTCTCACCACCCTTGTGCTGTTCAAATAAGTCATGAACATACAAAAATATTTCAAAGTGCATTCGTAGTGATGTTAGTCAAGTTAGTAGAGAATTTCGATAACATTTCACTCACTGTGTTCTACTAACCGCCACTACGTCACTCACTGAGGCTGTAGCTGAAAACCAGCGCTGCTGGCGCGTTGTGATGCCACAGCATTATGCTGAGCTACGTATTGCGATGCGACGCTTTTCGACGACAATTCGTATATATATATATATATATATGACCAGGATTTCATATGAGTCGCATATTTTACAAAATACTGATGTTATCATACTCACATACTGTATGTCTTTGGTTACAGAAGCACTATAGCAATTAAAAAAGAAATGACGAGCGCGGCTGGCGATGGCTCACAGAGTTTGCGGGATGTAAGTTAATATTATATTATTATGACACAGTTTTGTACATTGTGCAAGCTATAAGGAGGGCTCAAGAGAGAGGATCCATCTAATAATATGCGCCGTGCAGAGGTACCGCTTTCTGCACCAAGCTTTTGATCCGGGAACTCTTAAGGAGAACCTCTTTAGATATTGTTTGAGACTTTTGGCATAAGCCATTACCGATAACAACTGCACAATGATTGGAGAGTCCACTTCCCACTGAAACCTGTTTGCGAAAAAGTCAAGATACTTAATGTTTTTATCGAAGTTTATATATTTATAGTAGCCTTATTTATCATGTGACTGCCTCTTAAAGGCTACCTATTTTATTTAGATGATGTTATTGTGTTTGCCAATTTGGTTCCCGGCAAAGAGCAGTCCATCAATTTTTCATCCGAGCCTAGCTAGTTGAGCATAGAATCGAATTATGTGGATCATCATCATCATATCGGCCATTTACATGTCCACTGCTGAACAAAAGCCCCCTCCATAGATTTACACAACTGTGTCATAATTTTGGGGGGTATTTGCCAATACTCAGCAGCCGGGTTGGCGAGCGTAGTATGGCTACCGTTTCATAGAAGGGACGCTGCTGCCCATCCCTCTGGTTTAGATTCCCTTAGTCGCCTTTTAGGACCTCCACGGGAGAGATAGAGTGTGGATAATATTTTGTGGATAGCTATTAATATTTTTTTACCTTTACAAATATTACATGAAAAGTCAAAAGAAAAGTGAAAACCAATAATTGGATGAGCGATATCCAAGATTTCATAACTGTATTTTTTTTTAAATGTTATACTGTAACCAATTATTTTCTATAACATTTTATTTCTTGTTCATAGCGCTCATCTGGCAGCGCCAGCACATCTCGCATCCCTGTAGCCTGTGGAGCTGAGCAGAGACTAGCTAAATGTGCGAGCTGGAGCGGCGACGGACCACTCTCACCTGACGTTGCTGACCTTACACCCGGTATGTATAAGAACAAATACATAAGTGGTAGACTGGAGTTACGCAGGTTTTCTTGCTGTGGCTGTAAACGCAGTTGCGCCAGCGCACCCTAACCGGCTGCATATTATTTCTATACGTATAATGTGTGCATTGTTGCAGCACTGCGGAGACGTCGCCAGAACGCAAGCGACAAGTACGCGGTGGACCCGGCGCGGGAACTGAACCTGCGGTTCGCGAGGCCGAGACACCGGCAGCCGCCGCACCACCACTCCAGGTACTAGCCGCACACTCGGCCGATCTGCTTTTTCCCATGTGAGCTACCCTCCGCAAACTCTTCACAGCTGCCAAGATGTTTAGCGTAGTCTCTATATGTACAGGATGTAAGTGACAACTTAGCGAAAACCTTCATTTAGCCTATAATAAAAATACTCATTTATCTCTGAAACAATAGGTTAATTTTTATCATTTTTGAACACGCAATGTATCTTAAACAACGCGATCAAAACAAAACGCGATTAATGTACTATTACAGTATTATGCTGCTACTACTACTGCGTGCGATGACGCCATCCGTGAACTGTAGCGGAATAACAGCCGCTTAGTTTCTATTTACATTGCAGTATTATGCAAAAACGTTTGTGTTTTGCTTCAAAATGACGTTAGGATAGACGAAATCAATGAAATCTGTGAAATAAACTGCAAATCTGAAAAGTTGTGAAAATACTGACGCATAATTAGGGTTCCAGACCCATTTACTGAATCCATAGTATCTGTTTTCGTTACGATGTCACTTACAGTCGTTAGAATATGAACAGACTGTCACAGGCCTGGCTAGGGTCGGACAGGTGGTACTCCAGTTTCGCAAACCTAGCCTTCCATAGTGCTACTGTCTTTCACTACTCTAGGAAGTTAAGGTGAATTTTTGGATGGATACATGGTGTAGAAAGGTGCCTTTTCGAACTCTGCGAGCTTTTCATTGTGAGTCTATAATACTGAAAAAATACACTACGCACATAAAGAATAAAAACATATATGTAGGTGATTTTTAAAAGGCTGTGCATCAACGAGTGCCTGAAGGCACTACTGAAACGAAGTGAAATTAAATGAAATAATCCTTTATTCAAAATAGACTAAAATTATTCGTTCTTTTTGAACTTCAACATAGACAGCACCCGTATAAGCCCACCCTTCACCGCTTCCTAGTGTTTAAGCTGGGGAGAAGAAACGGCGCAACAAACTCCCCAGCAACACGTTAGTCTGTCATATAGAATATTTATAAATACAAGTACACAAAAAGTTAAAAAAACAACAATACTTAAACGTACTTACAAATCAAAAATGTATGTAAGTTAAATGACACATATTTAAAGAAATAATCTAAATCACATGTCAAACTGTTGATGCAATCATGCGCGTGATGGTTCTGGAGGAAGGAAGTAGTGACCGGGGGGACAAGGTGGTTTTGGCGGTGTCGTTTGATATCGCTAACGCCTGCTACACTTTACCCTGGAGTTGTATTAGAAAGGCACCTGTGTATCATTGGATGTCGACCGCCGCATTATCGTAGCCTACCTGGCGGACAGGGCTATGGGCTACCAGAGTCGAGAAGGATGCGGGCGAGAGATGTAGTGCGGTTTCCCACTAGGATCGGACTTAGGGCCGCTCCTGGGGAACATCGGAGCTACAACTGGTTGCTGTGCAGCAGTTTCTTTCGCGTATTATCCTGACTGCTATAACTCTTTGCGGTCTCCGCAACAGAGCCTTGTTCTGGACAGTCAGGGACTCCACCCACACTGGACCGCCGTAGAGCGCTATCAAGTGAACCACCTCTGTGTTGGTAGCCCGCGCTGCAGTAAGAAGTTCCGGAGACATTTTAGTGAATGAAAGGTAAAATGCACCTTCCTACTAACGTCAGCAACATGAGCACTCCACGACAAGTTACTGTCAACAATCACTCCTAACCATATCTGCATATGCAATCTGAACACCATCAAGACAAAGTGGTGTTAGAGATGCTACATTAAGTCTGTTACGCATGATTATGCTACCTATGATCATGGTCTGAGACTTACTAGGGTTGATGTGTAGGCCCTAAGAGCTTACCCATAAACTGATATTTCTATGTCAGAATTCATGACAGCAATAGAAAGTTCCACTTCAGAACCAAGGAATGGTCTGTACAGCTGCAGATCGTCTGCGTAGTGCTGGAAGTTCGAAGAGATGATCCTGGTGACAGAGTTGATGAAAATAGAGAAAAGAAGAGGACAGAGGATGCCACCCTGGGGCACACTCGCACAGAGATCACGCCGATCTGAGAATTTCTCATTAAGGCGGACACATTGCGAGCATCCCCGAAGATAATATTCGAACCATGTTTTTACGGTGGAAGGAGAAAATTCCTTCTTTGAGGGACCCAAGAAGGATATCGAAGTCAACCGAGTTGAAAGCGCTGCTGAAGTCCAATAAACGTTCTATAGTGAGGAACTTATTTTCCATAGCCTGGCTAATATCATCAGTGACTTTCAAGAGTGCTGCTACTGTGTTATGAACGTGACGATTAGATAAGATATGAAGATTTATTTTAGGTAGAAAAGCAGAACGTTGCTGGTGTGATCGAGAATTTTTGAGATGAAGGAAATAATAGAAATAAGTCGAAAGTGAGAGAGTAATAAAGGGTTGGAGACTTTAGGTACAGGAATAATTAGGGCATCTTCCAAGACTCGGGAAAGGTACAGATGTATAAGCAGAAATTTAAAATATGAGTCATAATGGGAAGCAGTATAGAGAACGGGAGTAATCATCTTTGAGCACAATTTGTCATCACCCACTGCTGACGAAGTTAATAGCTAGGACAGATTTTTTACATCATCCTCAGTAACATTAAATGTAAATGGAGAGAACTGTGATATCGGTAAACTTGACAGATCTATCAAAATATAAGTTTTGAAACTGGGATCTATAGAAATAGGGGGAGAAGAGAAAAGATTGTTGAGAGAACACAGGTCAATATCATTTGTAGTGATCATAGATTTTCCAATACCAACAGTCCTTAGGAATTTCCAGACTTCTGAAGAACTACGTTTATCTAGGGAATCGTGGAAATGGTGTCTCTTATAGCATCTTGACTCATACGATGTTACGCTGTGGGTGTTAAAATGAATAGAAAGGTTCATCACCCAGTGTAAACATACATTTAAAAAACAAAAAGAACAAGAGAACTGGGTGTGATTGGATGCTCGTCTCTGTTACAGTTCTTTCTTACATTGTGCAGAGTATTTATAAGGTCGGTTGCCGGCGGGAGGCGCCGAAGTGGGTCGTGACCGCTGATTAATTAAGGTCGCGCGCATATCGCCCGTGATTTGAACCAATCTAAACTATAATCTAATTATTTATTCTATATCATTGTAGCAATGAATTTGCCGTTACTAATTTAAGTAAAAGATACTACGTTACAACGACCACAGCGATTACGGAGGCATTTGTATATATTGAGGTTGCGCTCCAATGGACTTCGTTTATTTAAACATTAGTTATTTAAATTTCATTTTAACATTATTGCTAGCAATTGAATGTTATATTGAAGTGAAAACTTATTTTAGCGCGGTAAGCATATTTTTAGATGAGATAAAATCTCTGGAATCGCGACACCGTTACGAGACGCAGCTATAGTGTCGTCTAGATAAAAAAAATAAGTCTTCACTTCTGTTTGCACTCCCGGAGTGCAAAGTTTTTTTTCTTATTTCGTCTTTCTGCATTTCAAAACGACACTGAATCGCTCCCTAAAGGCTGAAAAGGTACTTTTGTGCACCGTGTGAAGTAGGGAATTGGTTCCAATGTCGGTGGGTGTCCCGCAGCCGCAGCGGCTCGCGCGGCGTGCCGGCGCTGCTGCTGGCGTCCCCGCCCGCGTCGGGCGCGTCGTCGCCGTCGGGCTCGCCCACGCGCGCCCCCCCGGGGCCCCCCGCGCCCCCGGGGCCCCCCGCGCCCCCCTCGCCCGCGCACGCGCACAACGCAGCCCGCGCGCGCCGCTTCCGCCCGCTGTCGATCGCGCCGTAGCCTGCCCCATCGCGCCGGACGGTCTCGCCGCTTCTCGTTACCGTGTTACTTTGTAACTTCAATCTCTTGCATTTCCTTTCTTCTTCTATATCACGCCTTGGAACAAAATGTCGGTTTCAAAATCACTGTTTATTTTATTGTGTAAATATTAATTTAGTTTATAAAGTGGTGCGTTATTTATTGTGTTTGTGATATCGTGTATGTTCTACTGTGGTACTATTTAGTGACTTAAAGCTCTCTGTCGACGATCCTGCCAAATGATTTGATAACTGCCCCCCGTTTTCTATACCCGGTACCGGTACTTAGCTCTCCCCGTCACACGAATTCTTTCATCATTTTAAATCTCCAAAACGAACCCATCTTGATCGCTATTACAGTACCACATTGGCACATAACACATCACAACATTCGTTAGCTATAAAATACGCCTCGTAGTGTTGTATCGCTACGCTGTTTTTAGTTTTAATACCGCGCTGACAAAGTTAATGCGTGTGTAAAAGTGACACTTTGTAGTTTTATGTTTGTCATATGTGCATAGTACCCCATAATTGGTAAGAAACATCGACTTACGCGAAGACACGATCGGTTATAATCAGCCGAATTCGGCAAATTTCGTCACGGACTGAAAGATTTTTTTATAAAAACTTTAAGTTATTTGTGAAAAAACAAATAAAAATGTTATAGGAGGAGACAGCACTACTGTGATAGTGCCATAGTAACTTCATCCAAATTCTGTTGTCCGAGAAATGCACAGAATACCCCCTCTAGAAGTTTCAAAGGAATTACTTCTCCACATGTTCACCGATTATATTAAATTTTCCTTCTTCCGCGATATATTTCCTCCGTTAAGGGAATGTTTTTTATTATTTAATCTACCTGTCCACCGAATTTGACTCGAATCGATTCATCCGTTTGAGCGTGACTGAGAGACAAACATACAGACAAGCAAACAATCATGTATATTAGGTCTTATTTTAATAATCCACGATATTTTGCATGGTGCCTCAGTAAATGCTTAAGATGATGTACCGAACACAAAAAAAACTCATGGTAAAAATCCATTTCTTTCTTTTGTGTGATGTCGGTACCGAGCGCCGTCTGTTTTGTTTAACGTTACAGACTATCTAAATCAGTCAACCAGCCCTGTCCGCCATTGTCTTACTAGATGCATGGGAATATTATCACAACTAAGAGAACTAGGAAGTAATGAAATAAATGATTTAATAAAATAATTTTTTAAACAGCGAATTTACAAGTTTTTTTTATACCTACATTATCTTCATCGTTCACCATAGCGCCATGCAAAATATCGTGGACTATTAAATTAAGACCTTGTATAACATTAGTCACATACCTAATAACTTCTAGATTGTATACGAGTAGTCAAACACGTTTCACCATGTTCAGCCGCACTGATCAGGTTCTGAGCCGAGCGATATATGCGCATTATCATGATAAATTTATTTATTTTTTATTATATTTATTTATTTCTCACCACAATAATGAAAAAGATATAGTATTATACAAATTTATAATGGGAGACTGGTGGCTGAACTAGGCTGAAACCTGTATCTCAGGTCACCAAGCCTTCCACCCCAGAAGTCCAATTTTGCTCTTTCATACACTGTGCCAAGCGATTTTTTCCATTTTCTTGTTCTTCTTGTAAGTATCTGACAGTATCAAGGTGTTACCTCTTGTTAAAGTTCTCTTGATGAAAACTCTCCAATACGTTGATATAACTTTATCAGGCCCTCTCACTGCAGACAACATCTTGATATAACAATAAACTCACTGTTGTAATATAATGTGTATATTATGGCTTTGATACACCCAATATAGACGATTTTTCAAAATTTATTTTCATTTTTTCATATCATTGTTTTACTTTGACACTTGACGTTTTTGACGGAATTAAAAAAATTAACATTATCTTTTATAATTTTCCGGTGCAACGTTTGTCAAAGCTCTCTATATAATATATTTTTATCAGAGCCTACACCGACTAACTATAACCGACATGACAACTCGAAGAATGACAGCGAAGCCACGCAACAGACTTAGGACCATTGTCTATTCCTTGTGGCCGATGTTTCTTATCTCTTATGGGTATATTATGTATATTAAAAGTTTCAATGAGAAAAGACGACAAAATGCAACAACAGAGGGCTCGGATAACTTTTTACGATCGCTAACGCAAAGAAAAGACCACTAAGCCGAACAACTTGCGAGAAAGTATTCGTATCGCAAGGTTAATTGTGAGTCAATTTTGAATCGAAAATACAACTACCCTTTAGCATTTGCGTTTAAATTTATACGACAAACACAATTCGTGTTATATTTAGGTATGAATAAAGTCTTTAGTTTAAATAAAAAATATCTGCGAATCAAGTATTTTCGATTCAAAATTCAGTCAATACGTTACGATACGAATACTTTCTCGCGAGCTGTTCGTGCTAGGCCCTCAGATGTACAGTTGGATGCAGTGACGTCACCGTCACCTCGTGTGGGAAGCCTTCTCTAAGCGTTAACGATTGTAGAAAGCGATGTCGTCTATGAAAAAAGTTGTGAGATTATGGCATCAGTACGCTTGAATCGGTGATCGTCGATCGCAATTCGACGCGATTCGCACTTGTAATATATACATTTTAAATAAAAGTTCATTTCGACCATACTGTCTGATTGTGGAAGCTTATGGTGCAATGTGTGTGCTGATCTAAATCAATAAGCTGTTGACACACACACGATGTGTTTTCAGCTGGAACATTGAACATACAATTATGTTTTTCAACCCTAACTGCATGTTCTGAGGTACTGGATTCGGATTTTCAGAGTTCCGAATGAAGTCCACTGCTGGACACAGGCCTCCCCCAAAGATGTCCACAACGACCGATATGGATGTGTTGTGTGCTCATTGGGGGGTGTTGCCATAATCGCCACGCTTGGCAGACGGGTTGGCGATCGCAGTTGAGTTGTTAATGTACTCGAAGGACGCTGCTGCCCATCCTCCGGCTAATCCCTTAGTCGACTTTTACGACACCCATAGGATGAGATGGGGTGGTGGTATTCTAAGCCGGCACCACACTGCAATGTAGTTACAGCTCGTGTTAACTATACTGATGTAAGCCAGGGAAAATATGCTTGACTTGGATTCTAAGAATCAGAATCCAGGACCGTTGGACGCAGTTCAAATCTCAACTATCAAAAATAATGTCTGTAAAGTTGGTTGAAAACATTGTCAATATATAATTGTTATAGCTTTAATCGGCATAGATAAACAAAGAACTGTTGATGTACAAAATAATTTGATTCTACCCACATAATGACAGAAATTATATTTTACAATGGGTGCGAGATAGTTCAAAATTTGTTATACAACTGTATTTATTGGCTGATTGAATGATTATATTTTAATACTTCACCGTCCAGACTGCGGATGTGTCGATGTTATCTATCGATATTATCGATATATCGATATTCTGGTGGGATAGCGTAATTTTTTTAATATCTAGATATGGTTAAGGTATAAATATATTGTTTATGCTTTTGGACGTATCGAGGCTATGGGTGGACGATAGATTGTTATTCTGTTCTAACGTCGATGTTTCTGTTTATGTCAGCCACTGGCTTCCCAATGCTAGGCAAAAACATCTCCCCTTAAGTTGCATGCTGACGCAATACCTGCATGCGTATGTTACACTTGCACCTCTAAGTTCGATATTAAGTGAATTCTTGAACATATCTTAAACGACACATGTACAAAGATAAGATATTTACATTTGGATAGCTAATTATGTGATAACATTCTTAAGAGCGATGCGGAGAGTTATGCTTTATACGGGCGTAGCCCTTGTATTGTGGGCGCCATTACTTCACTGCCTCCAACTTCAAAAATATCCGGAGCAATATTCATATTAAAAAGTCGCTTCTACTAAAACCTGTAAATAAAATGTTTTTAAATATACACAGTTAACATCGACATTAAGAACAGTAGAAATACACGAACAAAAACGTACTAGTTTTAAAATATATACAATTGAAAGTGGACAGATGTTGTATACTTATATATTATACTAAAACGTTGATTTTTCTGTTGTCTGACAAACGCGTGCTTGCACTGTAACACGGGCTTAAAATGAATACAGGATGCAAATAATAATAATAGTTTAAAAAAACTAAAAAAACACGCTAGGTTGTGCTGAACTGAGTGCCCGAAAGAGCAAGTCTGGAACTGCACGCATGCGTAGTTCGCGCACTAGCTCTGTCTCTCTTACTCGCATGCAAAGGTTGCGGAAAGAAATTAATTAATCCTGGCGAATCTAATTAGGATAATCGGATATTTTGATCGGATTATTGCATTGTCATCGACCTTTGACAGGTGTGCAAAGTTTGAATCAAATCCGATCGTTCAAAGTAGGGCAAAATCGAGCTCAAAGGAGTCGGTTACAAACAAACAAACATACATACATACAGGTGAAGCTAATAAAAGCGTGTTAAAAAGAGAGCCGAGCGGTCGCCTGGCAGATGCGATAGAAAGTGATTTTTGAAAAAATACGATCAGGAGCGAAATATTTTATATCTCTTAACAGTATATAGGGTCTTACATTAATAATGGAAAATATTTTAAGGCTAGGCTCTATGAATGGTATAGAATTCATTTCAAATATCAAGTATCGATTTTACTGATATAAATAAATAAATATTCAAACATTCGACTTGCGAAAGATTTACTTCTCTGTACTATTTGGTAAAATAAAGGTTGATGTTACGTTCATTTATTTTACTAAAACGCATCATTGCTACCTATAGATTTACCTCCTAAATATTTTCCATTATTAAAGTAAGACCCTATATACATTTCTACAAATTTGACGCCCGTATACCAATACACATAATAAACGCGGCGACCTTGGAGCGACGAGTCACGAAGCTGGCCGAATGGCACGTCGCGACGTTCCATAGGAGCCGTTCTGGAGGGCCTAGCACGAATATTTTGACGAATAGTATCGTAATCGTAACATTAATGTGAGTGAATTTTGAATCGAAAATACAACTATACATTTCCTGTAGCATTTTCATTTTAATTTATACGACAAACACAATTCGTATCATAAAGTCTTCAGTTTAAATCTATACAAATAAATAAAATTGAAGTGTCTGTTTGTAATGTCAAAATAACAAACAGCTTTTTGCTAAATACATATGACAGTATATACGGTGCCTACAACAAAAAAACTTTTTTTTGTCTGTCTGTCTGTTTGTTCCCGCTAATCTCAGAAACGACTGCACCGATTTCTACGGGACTTTTACTGGCAGATAGCTGATGTCATAAGGAATAACTAAGGCTATTTTTATTTTAGAAAATGAATTAAGAGTTCCGCGCAATAAAATTAAAACCCATGAAATCCAATATATATACTCTATGTCAAGTGTCTATGCCGTGCATTAAATTATTTATGAATAATCCAACTTCTTTTCAATTAAACAGCGGGTGAATGCGCGGGTCCCAGCTAGTAAAAAAATATGTGCCAATCAAGTATTTTCAATTCAAAATTGACTAATATTAACTTTAAGATTACTATACTATACGTCAAAATATTCGTCCAGGCCCTCTGACACCCGTATAGACGCAATATAGATGTTTCACATCAAAGCACCTGGCCACCGCATACAGGTGAATCGGTAACACGAGCACTCGTTTGTGAGACAACATAAAAGTGAGCATGTATCGCTCAGAATTGTGAATATTTTTTAATGTACCCAGTTTTAGAATAGCTCAATCAGACAAGGAAGCCATCTTCATAGCACGGTCCAAAGGCAGCTTGTGTGCAAGCCCTTTGGCGAAACACAAGTTAGCGAAGCCGTGGGTTCCTGGTAGTGTTGCTTGAAAATCGATAGGCTATCGATAGTCAATCGATAGTGTCATATAACCCCAAATCACTCATACTATCGATTGCCCTATCGATAGTATCGATAGTATTAATTGGGAGCTTTGCAACAATATTATCGATAGTGTCGTTACTATCGAACTGGGTCGTAAATACTATCGATACTATCGATAGTCAAAAATCATGTAATACTATCGATAGTATCGATACTATTGTATAATTTCAACTATCGATAGTATTGTTCGATATGTAAAATAAAATCGATAGTATCGATTCTATTGATAATATCGATACTATCGATAGGCCAATCGATAGTATGAATGTTTTAGCAGTAGTCCTATCGATAGATCGATAGTCGATTTTTAAGCAACACTAGTTCCTGGTATGATTGTGGTATATTTTTAGGGAGGGTAACCGGAATGTACCGCGAGACATTTGTAAGTTATCGTATGACGAGTAAGAAGTTAAAACAAATCAATTGGGCGTATGTTTTAGTTGATTGATCTCGGCGCGACGTTTGTGGGGCATAGTTGTAATATTGTATGTTCGACTGGTGCACTCAACTCGGTGCAAGTCGGTGACTGATTGTTGGTTCGTGGTAATAAGATTGGACCTTTTGGAACTGAGCGTGTTAGGGTTCAGTTGGTAGAAAGTAACCACGATAGGTATAATACCATAGTCTAAGCATTTACTGCATACAGGGTTCGTCACTTTGATAGATCGACGGCACGGTTGGTGCAGTGGCTGATACAGTCGACTGCTGCACACCGGGTCGTGGGATCGATTCCCGCACGGAACAAATATTTGTACGATCTGCAAGTAGTTGTTCCGGGTCTGGGTGTGTATTGTGTGTGGAATTTGTGTTTGTAAACGCACCCACGACACAGGAGAAATCCCAGTGTGGGGCAAAGTTTTCATTAAAAAAAAATAGACCTAATCAATAAAAATAAGAATGCGATAGTTTAAATTGTCGCGTCTCGAGCTGCAGTACCGCTGTTTAGGACAAAAGACCCATCTATATTTCTTCCCGCACGTTTTCTCTAATGAAAGGTTCATTCTTATTGGCAGGTAGAGTTTGTAGTGTATGAGTGTGATGCCTCAGTATCATATAATATTATAATTATATATATATTATGTGCAGTGTAGTCTGTGTGTGTGTGTGCATACACTCGTGTACTCACTATATTCATAATTGTATACAGGATGACTTTAATTTCGTTATGGGAAGAAATAAGTACTTACAAACTCACCAACATTATTATAAATAATAATCGTGTTCAAAGACTTATAGATGTAAATTGAAAATCTGGATAAAATGCATACCTCATTTTTGTTGATGTCCAGTGGAAATTCTGCATGGAACTTCCTTCGTCCCGGGGAAGGGCGAAGGGGTACGCCGGACTCCTACCGGCTAACACCACTGGAGCGGTCATCTTCGGCACCGAAGGGGGGCTCCAGGTCCTCGTAAGATCACACTGGAGCCGCCCATTGGTACCACGCATTTAGGCATATCGCTGAGGGGGGAGAGGATGACTGTAAAGCGGTCACCCCCTCTAGCGGAGGGAAGGCGATTGTAAAAAGGTCGCTTCCCAGGTAATTCTCGGGGAGGATTGTAAAGGATCCCCCCCAAGTCTCTCTTTGCGCTGTGCTGCGCACACGGCGGCGGTGTTCCCGCGGGTCGCTCGGTGTGAGCACGCAGATTCCCCAATCTGCGCACCCGCGGCCCCATCCAAATGCACACCTAGACATCCGACACTTTCCCCTAAAGATTTAAAAGTCACTTTGTATATGATTGGAGCGGTTGTTGCATTTAGTGCGCGTGCGCATAATCACTTGCGTGTGTATACAGTACTTGTACTGTCACTCACTCACGCTTTCAAGTACACACACACACACACACACGTCTACTACTTAGTACTGTATAAACTTATATATAAATATATATTAGGTAGACGCCACCGCCATTCAATTCTAGTCTTGCTGCTTAGTTACTGCTACGTAATGATTATTAATTATTATTAAAATATTAATAGGTTAAGTATTACGATATTATTAATATTAATGAGGAAAAGCGCGGCGTAGCGGTCTTGTCGAACATTATGAAGCTGAATTTGCTCCGTGCTCCAAATGACGTCATCTTCGCTCAGCTTCGCTCTTGTCACTAGAGTTCGAGCCGATCGCTCGCTCAGCTCCGTACGACGTTTGCATGTAATGTGTCTGGAGCAACACGGGCTCCTCAACTAGTCCTAGGTGGCTAGATCGGCTTCCGTCTCATTATCATATATATATATACTAAATCATTTATGTATTTCCTTAGGCCCGTTGCCACATACGCACGCCTAAATATATAATGTTATTTTGCCATTTATTTTATATCTACCGAATGCACAATGAACTTTAATAAAAGGTAATTGTCCTTGTCAAGTTGTTTTATTTAGCACTAACCTAACAAGACACTTGTCACGAAGTATATTATATAATGCGTGACATATAAATGTTGAGTTGAGCTGTGGCGGGCTGATCATGAGATCACGCCATATGCGAAGTCAGTAAAAGCAAACGCGTGGCGGTCGCCATCTCGACGAGTCCCGCGCGTAAGTGTTGACGTCATAATACCAGCTGAAGCACGTCCACTGCTGAACAAAGGCCTCCCCCTAGACATCCACAATTGTGTCTTCATTTTGAGGCGAATTTGCCAGGACTCGAATTTGCTTGGCAGGCGGGTTGGTGAGCGCAGTATGGCTAGTGGTCCACAGAAGGGACGCTGCTTTATGCCCATCCTCTGGTTTAGAGTCCCTTTGTTGCCTATTTCGACATCCATGAGATGGTCCAGAAGATGGAGTGGTACTATATTCTTAATCTGGACACCACACGGATAGTGTTGACGCCCTTTGCTTTATTTATCTTGGGAAAATTACATGGACCCATTCCGCCTAGGTCGGAGGGTCGGACTCCTACCTAGGCAAAAAGGCACGCGATGGTCATCTTCAGAGCGTACGAGGTAACAGGATTCTGAGTAAAACGGTAGGTACTGGACAGGTCGCAGTTATGCCAGCAGAAAATAAAAAAAATCGTGCAGATATATACCTCACTACGACTTCTTTATTTTGGGTACAGTTTACAGATACAAATCTTAGATGCACGAACGCCCAGACCCAGAACAGCTACATGCGGGGTGGCGCAAAAAAACCGACTTTTATTGAGTCTCGAGTGAAAAACCTCAAAAAAAATTTATGACGTATCTCCAAATTTTTTTAATGTCGAAAATCGTCAATAATCGATTATACATATATATATAAATATATTGTGCTTGATTTTTAGTTCATTTAGTGGTGTATTTTTATCGATCATTATATTAAATAAAATAAAAAGTATGTAATTTTAATTTTTTTTCAATTATTCCGTGTGGTGTCCGGATTAAGAATATAGCACCACTCCGTCTCCTCCCGTGGAGGTCGTAAAAGTCGACTAAGGGACTCTTAACCAAAGGGATGGGCAGCAGCGTCCCTTTGCTGAACAGAAGCATTACTGCGCTCACCAACACGCCTGCCAAGCGTGGTGAGTATCGGCAAATTCCCCCCAAAATGACGACACGACTAATGCACCGGCCCCCAGTTCCCGGCAGCCCCGCTATTCCTGGTCATGGTAGCGGCCACGGTAACGGCGGGGCAGGGGGTGCTAAGAATCACCGGACGGGATCCGGCTACCACCCCAAACGAAAACTGGCCCTGGTAACGTATAACACACGCACACTGAGGGCAGACGAAAAGATTGTTGAGCTGGAAGAAGAAATAGATAAGTTGCACTGGGATATCATGGGTCTATCAGAAGTCCGAAGAGAGGGCGAGGACACGATAACCCTGAAATCTGGCAACTTATTCTACTACCGGGAAGGCGAACATCTGTCTCAAGGTGGTGTCGGGTTTCTCGTCCGCAGGTCCCTCATTAACAGCATAGTGGCCATCGAAAGTGTGTCGAGCAGGGTAGCGTACCTTATACTCAGAATATCCAAGAGGTATTCGTTGAAGGTCATACAGGTCTACGCACCGACCTCGACACACCCAGATGATGAAGTAGAGAGTATGTATGAGGACGTAAGTAGGGCCATACATACCTCGAAGACACACTTCACTGTTGTGATGGGGGACTTCAACGCGAAGCTGGGCACTCGATGCGATGGTGAGTTGAGAGTGGGGCAATTTGGATATGGGCAACGGAACCCCAGGGGACAGAGGCTGGCCGACTTTTTGGAAAAGGAGGGACTCTTCGTGATGAACTCCTTTTTCCAAAAGCCGCCTCACAGGAAATGGACCTGGATGAGTCCCGATGGTTCCACGAGGAATGAGATTGACTTCATCATGACCAATAGGAGGCAAATATTCAATGATGTCTCTGTGATTCACAGGGTGAAAACCGGTAGTGATCACCGAATGGTAAGAGGCACATTGAATATTAATCTCAAAGTTGAGAGGTCTCGTCTGATGAGGTCTACGCTCCGGCCCTCTAGTGCTCATATCCAAAACCCCGAGAGCTTTCAACTCGAACTCCAAAACCGCTTCGAGTGCCTAGAATATTGCGTATCTGTGGACGATTTAAATGGTAGGTTTGTAGAAACTGTCCAAACGGTTGGGTCTAAGTTCTTTAAGGCCCACCGTAAAGGTAGACCAAAAAAGTTCTCCGATCACACTCTCGACCTCATGGCAGAAAGACGCGCCATGACGCTGCAGTCCTCCGGTGATGCTGAAGCATACCGACTGCTCAATAGACGGATATGGAAGTCCTTGCGTCACGATATCCGCACCTTTAACACCAACGGTGTTAAAGAGGCGATTGAGCGGAATCAAGGCTCCAAAGTGTTCGCAAGAGACAAGTCTATTGGGCAAAGTCGTATTATGAAGCTGAAGACCGAGGACGGCAGTGTAGCGTCGACTAAGCCAGAGGTTTTGAGAGAGATTGAGAAGTTCTACCGGCAGTTATACACCTCGGTAAGTATACCTACCATTGGCTCTGACAAAGACCCGCGAGCCAAACTAACCCGACACTATACCGAGGATATCCCGGACATCAGCCTGTACGAGATTGGGATGGCCTTGAAACAGCTTAAAAATAACAAGGCGCCGGGTGGAGACGGAATTACGACAGAGCTTCTGAAAGCGGGTGGCACACCGGTACTTAAAGTCCTTCAGAAGCTATTCAATTCCGTCTTACTCGAGGGCACAACGCCGGAAGCGTGGAACAGAGGTGAGGTGGTGCTCTTCTTCAAAAAGGGTGATAACACCCTATTGAAGAATTATAGACCCATCTCACTTCTGAGCCATGTTTATAAGCTGTTTTCAAGGGTCATCACAAATCGTCTCGAGCGCAGGTTTGATGACTTCCAGCCTCCCGAACAAGCCGGTTTCCGAAAAGGTTTCAGTACCATAGACCACATCCATACGCTGCGGCAGGTTATACAGAAGACCGAGGAGTATAATCTGCCACTATGCTTGGCGTTTGTGGACTATGAGAAAGCCTTCGATTCGATCGAAACCTGGGCAGTGCTGCAGTCTCTGCAGCGGTGCCAGCTTGACTATCGGTACATTGAAGTGTTGAAGTGCTTATACAGAAACGCCACCATGTCGGTCCGAGTACATGAACAGACCACGGGGGCAATTCCATTGCAGAGAGGTGTGAGACAGGGGGACGTCATTTCCCCGAAACTGTTCACCGCTGCAATGGAGGATGCCTTCAAGCTACTGGAGTGGAAAGGATTCGGCATTAACATCAATGGCGAGTATATCACTCACCTTCGATTTGCCGATGACATCGTAGTCATGGCAGAATCGCTGCAAGAGCTCAGCACAATGCTCGATGATCTCAACAGAGTTTCCCAACAGGTGGGCCTTAAGATGAACATGGGCAAGACAAAAGTCATGTCAAATGCCCATGTCGTGCCCATCCCAATATCCGTTGGGAGCTCTGTTCTCGAAGTTGTTGACGAGTATGTCTACCTAGGACAAACTGTCCAGTTAGGTAGGTCCAACTTCGAGAAAGAGGTCAATCGTCGAATCCGACTCGGCTGGGCAGCGTTCGGGAAACTTCGCAACGTCTTTTCGTCAACAATACCGCAATGCCTCAAGACGCAAGTCTTTAACCAGTGTGTGTTACCAGTGATGACATATGGAACAGAGACGTGGTCACTCACAATGGGCCTCATAAGAAAGCTCAAGGTCACTCAGCGAGCTATGGAGAGAGCTATGCTTGGTATTTCTCTACGAGATCGAATCAGAAATGAGGAGATCCGTAGAAGAACTAAAGTTGTCGACATAGCTGAAAGGATTAGTAAACTGAAGTGGCAATGGGCAGGGCACATTGCTCGTAGAACTGATGGCCGTTGGGGCACAAAGGTTCTCGAATGGAGACCGCGCACCGGAAAACGCAGCGTGGGACGACCTCCAACGAGGTGGACAGACGACCTGGTGAAGGTCGCTGGGAGTCGTTGGATGAGAGCGGCATGTGACCGCTCGTTGTGGAAATCTAAGGGGGAGGCCTTTGTTCAGCAGTGGACGTCCTGTGGCTGATATGATGATGATGATGAATTTTAATTTGAATATTAAAAGGTCGCTCGAAAAAATCGTAAAGTAATGCACTAATAAATTTTAAAAAAATAAGTGCGACCTTCCCAAATTTAAATTTTGAACTGAAACTATCAGATTTTGGTCTATAAAATGATACAGTAAGAAAATCGAAATAAAAAAATTTTGGAGCGACGAATTTTTTTTGAACTGTGTTTGGAAAGTGCTCTAAAATCATCAAAAACTAAAAAAAAAATCACTCAGACAAAAAAGAAATAACGGTTGTTTTGGCCACCCTAATGCAGGCCATATAAATGTTTGTTCTGTAGGGGAATCGAACCCGCTACCCGTGATGTAGAAAGTCAGTCGATCAGCCACTGCGCCGACTGCATGATGCTAAATGTCATCATCATCCTACCCGGACTGTGTCGAGTCGAGTAATCAAGAGCCATCGTTTCGTCAAGAGGATGGGCAGCGACATCCTCCTGTGCTATTTGCCCGGTTAAGCAGATATATCCCCCTTGGGATTACTGCGAGAAGCCCTACATAAAAATAAAAATAAACCTCCTGTGCGCTTGTATCATACAGCGATGCGTTTACCAAGCGTGGTGATTATGTTTTGTTTTTTAGAACATTATCTATTTAATAATATCAGCCAGTAACAGCCAGCGCTGGGCAAACGCCTTTTCTCATACATAGAAGGAACGACCATTGATCAGCATGCTTGCTCACTGCATGTTGCCGATATCATACCATCACGTCCAAGTCACCTCATCATCATCATCATTTCAGCCGTAAAAACGTCCACTGCTGGACAGAAGCCTCCCCAAAAGATTGCCACAACGACCGGTATGTGATTTTGCCATAATCGCCACGCTTGGCAGACGGGTTGGCAATCGCAGTTGAGTTGTTAATGTACTCGAAGGACGCTGCTGCCCATCCCCCGGCTAATCCCTTAGTCGACTTTCACGACACCCACGGGAGGAAATGGGGTGGTGGTATTCTGAGCCGGCACCACACGGCAAAAAAACTATATTTAACTCATAATTATTTATTGTATTTAGTTACAGGTTCTACCTAAACATTTACAATGTCAATTACAACTTTAGCTACTGTTCTTACATGAAGTCAAGTCAAGTCAAAAACTTACATTTGGTTCTGTCAACAGCGTGAACGTAAACGACTTGCGTATATCATCAGTGTCAAATAATATTTTTAGGTGTCCCATGATATTGATAGTACTATATATATATAGTACTAGTAAGATACTACTCTCACTCTGTATAAAACTGTTTCAGGACAAAAAGTCTGAACTTACAGGGGATCTGATGCAGAATGACATTAAAGGCAACATTTCATAATTGGTCACGGGTAATATTTATTCCATAATGTAACCTTACTCACTCCACACTCACACTTCCTTTGATTCTCGGTTATTTTTTATAAAGGTCAACTTCTTGTTTTTTATTATTTTCGATCCTTTGATTCGTTATTTACACAGGCAATCTTCTTACTCATAAGATTCTTTTGGATGCATCGATTCCCGAGAAGGCATGAAAGGCATTGACATGAGCAACATTGATAATTGAAAACTAACACGGAAAATAGGAATTCAACCAGAAAAAATCTAAATAAGCGATATTAAAACAAATATGATATGTATATTATGCGGTGATCAAGTAACTTTGAACTCTAATATGATGTGCCATAGTGAATTAGTGAACAGAAGAGAGGCGATTATGCTCTTTCTTGCTCGCACCTATACATAGCAGCAAGACTAAGTCGCGAAGTTTCATATGAGCTCTATGGCTCACTCTGCTCAAAGAAATTAATTTATTTATTATACTCTTTATTGTACACCAATCGGTAAAAGATCCAAAAACAGTAGTACTTAAAAGTATATTTTAGAGTACAATGGGCGGCCTTATCGCGCTCGGCGATTTCTTCCAGGCAACCTTAGGATGGAGAAATACTTAACTGGATAATATATGCGGCAGTCGATGGTGCACACAGACACATAATGATATAACTAAATTACGTATACTATCCTAAATATATAAATAATGAAGATTATACACAAATAACATATACATATAAATACATAAACATTTATATATACACATATACAAATCAATTTGTAATTAATTCGACCAAATATATAAAAACAGTTAAGTAAGATGTAATAGATAGTATACTCTGAACAAAAGTAATTACAGTGACAAGTAATGTAATGTAATTTATACCAGAGATGACAAGAATTTGGTGGAATTTTAGTGTTTCTGCACCAACATTTAACCAATAAATCCGGAGCTACCCAAGACTGCTTATAATATTAACACAATACAGGGGATACTAACTTATTTGCGCCAAGCATTAATCATTTGACTTACTCTTAAAATTTTAGCCATGCTTTGTCTTTCCATCTTTTTGTCTAGTGCACTAACTCCTGAACTGTTTTGTATGAATACAGGGCTAGAGTTCTGAGGCGTTAGAATCTAACGGAAAAATATTCTGCCTATCATGAATTGAGTCGTTCAGGAGTCGTATTCAGCCGAATTCATAATTTCTTCAATGGCATTTGTATTTTGCGCATTTATAATATCTTCAATAGACAAATTATTGTCCCTTATTTCTTGAATAAGGTCCTGGTTTCGTAGCCTATCCCCTACAGGTATTTTCAGAGACTGTATCTTCGATTCGCTTACAACTACTGTATCTTTCTTAATATCACTGTGGTGCCTTTTCATATGGTTGTCGAGAAGCGACTTTCTGACAGACTTATACTCACAGTACGAGCATTTAAATGGTTTATTACCCGTATGTATGGTCTCATGGCAAAGCAAACTCTCTTTTCTAGTTGCTTTATAATCACAAAAGCGACATTTCAGACCATTTCCCATGTGCATTGTAGAGAAATGCTTTTGTATCTCGTATTTATGCTTACATGCATAGTTACAGACGCTGCATTTGTGGGCATAGTGACATTTCTGATGCATCACATGCTGGCATTTGAAAAATGTAGAAAATTTGCATTCACTGCAATGTAGTTGTTCTTCTGACTGACTACGTTTATTGTGTAATGCAATCTGGTCTTTTGTTTTAGTCGAAAAATCACAGTTGCAACATTTGTAAGGCCTGTTCTGACTCCCGGTGTGGTGTCTCTGAAAATGTCTCTGCACAGATGCCTTGAACCTGGATGAGTATTTACACATAATGCATTGGAATGGACGGTCTTTGCTGCTAGATTCAATTACTTGTATGCTGTTCCAATCGACTTCGCAATTAGAGTCCAAAGTATAATGGTTGCTCTTTTCATGAGTGGATTGGTTAGCAAAATCTATACTTGGATTTGGTATGGGTTCTAATTTTGGGGTTTCTAAGGTTATTTCTTCGCTGTCTTCGATTGGCTTAGACCCATAAATCTCATTATAGTGTGTAACTTTATGTTTTTTCGATTCACACATGTAATTTGTTGCAAATTCGCAATATGAACATTTCAAAACATTGTTTTGTTTGCTTCTTTGTTTATGGATATTCAACCTCCATCTTGCCTTAGTGGAAAAGTCGCAAAAATCACATTTATTTGCCTTTTCTGTTACTTCATTGTGTATTTTGGCCAAATGCCTGGAAATATGACCTTCAAACTTAGTCACAAAAGGACATTTATCACATTTGTAAATCGCTTCTTGTTTATTATGAACTTTACTATGTTTCATAAAGTTATGTCTATAGGCTGTAGCATATGAACAATGTTCGCATTTATACTGCTTTTCAAGTTTATGCTTTCGCTTATGAGCGTTCAAATTCCATTTAAAAAACGAAGTGTACGCACACTGGTCACATTTGTGTTGAGGAATATCTTGCTCATTAACTTTCTTTTTAAATTGGTGTTGAATTAGCACGTGTCGATTTAACGAGGTCGGATACTTCGTTGTGTAGTTGCACGCGTCACACGCATAAGGTTTAGAGTTGTTGTGGCCCATCACATGCAGTTCTAAGCAGTTTTTGTAGACTGTTGTGTATTCGCAGAAATCACACTTTAAAGTCTTCGTGAAGCGCCGAGGATGTTTCTTCTTTTTCTTAAAGCTGCTGCTGTGAATAAAATGCGAAGTGACAGTAACAGTGTTAAGAATCGATTGATAGCACGCAAGTTGTTTAATACTTACACATTATCACAATCAACTGGGGTTTCATAGACTATGTTGTCTTCATCAGCAACCTCCACCTTCACCCACACACTGGCGAACATGTTCAGCATATCCCTCTCACGCTGCTCGGAGTCTTTCGTCTCCGACATGTCGGGCTGGAAAAGAAAAGGTTAAGCATATATGTTTTGCATTGTTATGTAAAACGTTGATGTAAAGAACTGAACGACTACTATAATATTTATTTTCATGCTGACCTTACCCACCCGCTGAGATGGGCGGAAATTAAAATGAAGGGATATTTCTTTATATCATCATTTCAGCCAAAACTTTCCATTACTGGACATAGGCTCTCCCAAAGATCGCCACATCTACCGGTTTGGGTTTGTGTTGTGTTCTCATAGGACGGTATTTTCCATATTATTTATTTATTGTCAGGCGACTAAGGCCCATAGATAAAAATACACAAATACATTATAAACTAATTCATAAAAATCAATAAAATCAAACAAGCACTATTCTATACGTATAGGCGGTAACGTGTTGCACTGCAGCGAAGTGTCCCGTAGTCTTACACGGAACTTCCGGTACATGACACCCTCCGGCCAGAAGGTCTCCTTCATGAACATATCTAGATGGTGTGTCGGGACTCGCACCACAAACCATTTGAAGTTCGTATTGTGGCGCCACTCCAACTTCTCTACCCTCAAGGTCCATTGCGTCTTCACTCGAATGTACTGCACGATCTCCTCAACTTTTGTGGAGTGGTGAAGACGTGACACACGTCGAGGGTATAGCGGCACGCAGCAGCATGTTGGGTCCACTGAGCGCACTACCGCACTGATTACGGTGGGACGACTTCTTCTTCTTCTTCACTTCGGTGAAGCCATCTTGATCAGCCTGTCCTTGGCGTGCTGCTGGAGGCTGCTTCGAACAGGTTCCGGCGCCCTTTGTGCACCCTCAGGCTTTGTTTTTGGCTGCCGCATAATCGCCACGCTTGGCAGGAGGGTTGGCGATCGCAGTTAAGTTGTAAATGTACTCAAAGGACGCTGCTGGCCATTCTCTGGGTAATCCCTTCGGCGTCTTTTACGACACCCATAGGTTGATGGTATTCTTAGCCGCACCACACGGCCAGTTTCTTTATATAAAATAAAATGAAAATCCTATATTCTACTCCATTACATAATCAACCTCTATGCAAAATTTATGTGTGATGGAGCCTCAATGACCTAACATAAACCTTCGCATTTATAATAATAGTCAGTAAAACTTATTTTGAATCAGATGCAACAGCATTTTATTTATTAAGACAATCAGTTAATACGTATTTTCGGTGCGTGGGAGGCTTTACGTGATGCCGGGGCCTTCTGTGATTTGTCTAAGGCATTTGATTATGTTCTTCACAAAATATTGACCAGAAATTTGCTTCACTGTCAATCAAAGATTCTGCACTGGATCTTGTTTCATATTTGAGTAATAGGATTCAGTAAGTTGATGTCAATGGTAAGACGACTTTTGCTCCGCAGGGGGGCCCCTCCCCCCTTAAGCTTTAAGAGATTCATATAATGACAGTCTCATCCCAGTACATTTATGCAAATGTGTTGTGTGTAGGTACATAAAAATATTAACTACTTTGCAAAAAACAGTGATACCAGGAACAAACAAACTGGTTGTTCCTGCCACTAGGCTCTAAAAGATTAGCAAATCATTTACATGTCAATGTGCAGGTTTTTGAACATAATTCCAAATCCAATCTAGATGTCTGGGACCACACATTTTCAAAATAACAAATTTTGCATGAGAAAATAAACAGTAAAGTAATTAGATAGTTTTAAATGGAATGCTGTATGTTTTCTTGTTATAAGTAATTTATTTTATTTTATTATATTTATATATTTCTAAATTTATAACAGAGTGATAAACAGTGTACAAAGTTAGGAACTAATAAGATAGTACCTAGATACTTTTGTAAGTAATAATACAACTAAAAGCTCCCAGAAAATATATAGGTAAGCTATGGCAACCTTGCATACCTTATATATATTTATAAAATAAAAATTGCCGATATCACTATCAGTATAGACTAGAGTTCTGAACACTTTAAGGCAAATGTGTGACTTAAACCTAAGTAGTTTCAAGTTGTCTGGCCGACTACTTACTCCTGTGCATCTCAACTCGTGCATCCCATTTGTTTGTTTGTCGCAAGACATGCATAGCGCTGTTGAACTAGCTACGAATAGCACCAACCCATCTCATCCTGTGGGTCTCGTAAAAGGCGTCTAAGGGATTAGACGGACGATGGGCAGCGTCCTTCGAATACATTAACAACTCAACTGGGATTGCCAACCGGCCTGCCGAGCGTGGAGATTATGGCAAAACCCCCCAATGAGCACACGACACACCAATATCGGTGGTTGTGGTGATCTTTGAGGGAGGCCTGTGTCCAGCAGTGGACTTTATTCGGCCGAAATGATGATGCATAGCACTAGCCTGGTCTTTTTCTGTCTGAACGGGTACAGTAAAGTACTAAATGGCTGTGCTTTTTTCTCACAGAATAGTTCATTCTGGTAGTGTCAGGAATTAATTATTTTCACTACTTAGTTTACACAAGTCTACTGTATATATAAGTATCGCCAAAAAGATGGGAAATTAAACAATGGACATATTTGCGTCAAAACTTAAAATTGAGCATCGTTATTATATATGTCTTAATATAAGCATTAAGTCCGCCTTATGTATACTCAATGTACATAAAAGTTTAAATAAATAAATAAGCGAATAAGTTCGCTTACAATAAAGCGATCTCGGCTTGAGTCTTGACCGGCTATTCCAGGCAAATCATTTATTAGTCCTATAGAGAATAGCAATAATAAATATCATATCGTCGCTCTAGATGCGACACCTAATGGATATAAATAAATAAATTGTAGTGTTAATTTAAATACAGTACCATAGAATAAATACACACAAAGTGGTACTGTGATAAACAAATCTTATTGACATGTCGGTGTTTTACGAATCTATTTTTGGATTAGTGCAAAACCTAAACGTTAATCTATGAAATTAACATATCACACTCGGTTTGCAGTATAACTCTTGTAATAATTAGAAACTGAATTAATTCGCATAGGTACTTACATATTTATTTCAGCTGTAAGATAAATACATACATTATTTAAATACAAATCCACACAAAAAATCAATGGATATTGAAAGTGTCCGAGTGTCGTTCCGAAACAATGACTTTTTTTTGTTCTTGTCCGAATGTTATTAAAACTTAATTAATTTAATTCAGTAAGTTCGAGTACTAAGATAATTTTATATTTTACAAAAAAAAAACATAGTATTTTGACCATTTAATTTAAAAGGAGCTTTTTTTGCAGTGTCACTGTTGCTCTGTTTCCGAACGTAAACTCAACTTTAAAGCTTTGAATTACACATATAATTACTCTGTGGAATTACAAAGCTTTGTTTGATTCAAGTCAAATAATTATTAACTATTTAAATATACATACGTACATACAGTTCATGTGTGATTCGTTTTCCAGTCTAAATTTCTAAAATAAAATGTTTTGGTATAAATGTCACCGAATTTCATCATCATCATATCAGCCAGAGGACGTTCACTGTTCACTGCTGAACAAAGACCTCAGATTTCCACAACGAGCGGTTACATGCCGCCCGCATGCAACGACTCCCAGCCGAGTTGAAGGGCGTCCCACGCTGCGATTCTAAAAACAAACATTGAAATGGAACAGTTCATTTAAATTAAATCGATACACTTGGTTTTACTGAATAAAAATAGGACTGAATTAAATAATTAAAGGCATGTACCTGTAGGCAACATCGTTTTATCTGTCAGTCAGCTGTCCTGTCAAAAATAGTCAAGAATTTGGGCGAAAAATCAAAAAACGTTTGTGTTTTGAGTTGCGAAAAATTATCAAGTTAAACAGAAATGTACACTGAAGTGGATGTATTCGTCAGTAATTATACATTGATTGACCCAGAGATATACCAGTTGTGGATTGAAGGATGTTCTTGTAAGTATATAATTATCTAAGGGATACATTCTGTTATCATTAACCATCAGTATAAAATCTAATATAAATTCTATATTTAGGGTCGTGTTTATGTAAGAAGGACATTGCACAAATTAATGAATACTTAATACATTATAACATCATGCTTGTTGTTGTACCCGGGTACAACAGCGGTAAACAGTGACAAAGTAGAGTAGAACCTTGAAAATATTTGAGATGAATATTAGTCAGTATGCGCAAACAATGAAGTACCTGTAGAGCATCTAATCTAATCTATTGTCGGCTACATCTCGGGTTCCGCTGTCGCCGAAAGCACCCCAATGCTTGAGGATCTTTTGTGCTGACTGACATGGCCCTCCCAATGATCACTACAATGAGTGGTCATAGGTGTATTGCCATAATCACCACACTTGGCAAGCAGACTGGTGATTGCATAGTTGTTAATGGCATATGGGATGATGCCTGCCCACCCTCTTGATATCTACCCTCAGTCGCCTTTAGCAACACCCATGGGTTGAAAGGGCTGGTCTATTCTTAGCTGGAATTATTCGGCCGAATGAAATCCACTGCTGGACGCAGGCCTCCCCCAAAGATCACCACATCAACCAATATGGTGTCATTGGGGGGTTTTGCCATAATCGCCACGCTTGGCAGACGGGTTGGCGATCACAGTTGAGTTGCTGTTGATGAGGATGAGATGGGGTGGTAGTATTTTTTTGTATACCTATGATATAATACAATTATATATATATATATATTACCTTTCAGCAAGTGAAGCAGTGTCAACATTAAATCAGAGAGGTTTTGCCAAGCAACATGGTGCCACTGTTGAACTTATCGCTAGCGATGTCCTGGATCATTACAGGTAGGGATCTACAGTGGGAAGTGGAACATATACTCTTTCCTCATCATCATCATATCAGCCAAAGGACGTTCTCTGCTGAATAAAGGTTTTCATAACAATTGAGTTGTAATTTTGGAGAGAATTTGCTAGTACTCACCAGGCTTGGGTTCCAAGACAGTTATTGATTTCCATAGGACACACCAAGCTTCATTAATCAATGTTCTTTTTGGTGTTCGCTATTGTAGATCTTGACGTACAAGAGCTTCTGCAGTGCTAGAAAACAGCTGCGGGCTTGCCCCATATAAAAAAGTGTCGTCTGTCGTATTCCATGACATAATCTACCTCTCTGCCAAGTCTCACTTGAATCCATTCAGCCGTTTTCATGTGACTGAGTGACAAACATCCAAACACAAAAACATTTATCATTATCATATCAGCCATAGGTAGTCCACTGCTACTAAACAAAGGCCTCCCCCATGGTTTTATACAATTGTGTCGTCATTTAGGGGAATTTGCCAGTACTCACCACACTCGGCAGGTGGGTTGGTGAGCACAGTATGGCTACTGTACCACAGGAGTGACGCTGCTGCTCATCCCTCCGGTTTAGAGTCCTTTAGTGTCCAGTTAAGCCATCCACGGGAAGAGATGGAATGGTGTTATATTCTTCATCCGGACACCAAAAAAAGTGCTATTAGTACTAGAATATTTGCTGAAGAATTTTCATTGAGTAATCTAATGCTGTGTGGTGCCGGCTACGAACAGCACCAACCCATCTCATCCTGTGGGTGTCGTAAAAGGCGACTGAGGGATTAGCCGAAGCCGCAGCTGCGCCCTTCGAATACATTAACAACTCAAGTGCGATCGCCAACCCGCCTACCAAGCGTAGTGATTATGGCAAAACCCCCCAATGAGCACACAACATACCGATGTCGGTCGTTGTGGTGATCTTTGAGGTAGGCCTGTGTCCAGCAGTGGACTTTATTCGGCCGAAACGAATGTATATGTGGACCTATTGGTCTTTAACAACCACCCATGCCATGACGCCTATCATCATATCAGCCAAAAGACATCCAGTACTGAGCAAAGGCATCCACCATAAATTTTCTCAAAGACCGGATACTTGCTGCTCGCATCCAATTACTCCCAGCAACCTTCATCGGGTCGTCTATTTATCTCGTCGCTGCGCTTACAGGTCCGTGGTCGTCACTCGAGAACTTTTTTACTTATAGAAAGAGATACCTTGATACTTCTATAATGTGTTCGATTCCAGGGCATTTTTTGCAGCTTGACCGAGTCTGTAATATACTTGACGAATTTCAGGACATTCGCCCTACTGGAGCGCCTTCTGACGGTACCATCGAAGCTATCTGAACAGATGATATTTCAGATTGACGAGCCCACTAAACGGATGCTTATTGAGAAGTAAGTTCTTTGTATATTTGGCTACAATTCCATGCGCTTCCTATGTTACGATCGCAGTTTATTCCCTTAGACAGACAGTTTGAGATTGAAACAGCAACATATACAAAAGAAATATTGCCATTTTCGATTCTATTACAATCGAAAACATCATATCAGCAAAAATCCGTCCACTGCTGAACAAAGGCATCCCTCATTTTCTTCCTCCTCCTCCTCCTTCCTCCTCCTCCTCATCCCTCCTCCTTCTTCCTCCTCCTTCTCCTTCCTCCTCCTCCTTCCTCCTCCTCCTTCCTCTTCAATTTGCCAGTACTGACCATGCTTGAAACACTGGTTAATAAGTGCAGTATGGCTACTGTTCCATATTGAAAATGTATAGAGGCATGCGCAGCCATAGGGGAGTCTGATGGCTTTCAGCCGAGTAAAGTCCAATGCACACTGCACTGTCTTGTAATGCAAAAACTCATTATTTCTAAACTCTATCAGTGGGTCATTTAAGATTGGTTGGTTGGTTATTAATATAATTAATATTAAATAATTAAATTAAATTGGTCCGATCGGTAAACAAAGATACTTTTGACCATTTTAACTGCATAGATACCGTTCAACATTCAACAGCAAATTCTCCTCAAAATGACAACACACTTGTGGAAATCCATTCAGCAGTGGACGTCCTTTTGCTGATATGATGTTATCGATTGTAATCGTATAAACGAGACCATCCGCTTTTTGTAAAAGTCGCGCATTGCAATCCCAAACTGTCTGTCTGAGGGAATAAACATAATAATGAGCATCTTGACATCTTGGATAATATTGGAAACTGTGTTACAAAGAAATATTGATTTTCGATGCTAACAACAATATGCGTTATCTAACTGCGTCCATGTTTATGAATTTATACCCATCTGATATTTTTGACTACCTTGGACGTTAACATCTATTTGATGAATTTAGGAAGATCTCTGGATACAAATGTTGGCCTGCCAGTTCATGATTATGATTATTAATGTTACCTTCAGGTACTATGACCTCGACGATGCCGTGATCAGGGAGCTGCTGGGGCGAAAGCTTTCTTCCAGACATAGGAAAGATTTGGATGAGGTAAACGTATAACTTTACTATTTAGCAGTAGGTAATATGTTGCTTTGTTAGGGTGCCGAACGTCCAAAGGAAAAAACGGCGGTCCCCTTATAGTATCACTCATGTGTCTGTCTGTCTGTCCGTCTATCTAATTTTCTCCGAATCTGCTGGACCGATTAAGTTGAAATTTGGTACACATATGTATTTCTGCGACCCAAACATGTACGTGTAACGTAATAAAAAAATAATGAATATGGGGGTCCATTTTGGGGGGCAATATAGAAAATTCAAGAATTAAGTTTGGCAAACTGTACCATGTAATATATTAAATGAAAGGGCTAATTAGGAAGGTCTTAAATATATTTAATTTATAATTTTAAAATAAACAGTTTTAAAGTTATTTAAGAAAATAGGCGAAAGTTTACCATTCCCCCGCTTATCTCCGAAACTACTGTGCCTAAAATTATGAAAAATAGCTCATTACTTGTAGATTACAGGAAGTAACTATGAGAAGTCTATAGTCTTAAAATAACATGGTAAATCTTTCAATATTGTTCGTACAAACTTACGTTTGCAGTCGGAATGTATCAAAGAACATGTTTTTCAACTACATGTTAAGTTTGTTCTTGGGATAAATTATTAGTACAAGACAGAATTCAACAATAGACATTATATTCAGCAATTTCGGAATCCTCTCCACGCGAGTTCAACCGCACTTGCCCGGTTTTATTTTTGTTTTATTATTTCTGTCTAAATAAGTATTCGTATTCCTGTTTACCTCTGTTATGATAGTTACAGGTGTATTTATGGGCAAGTGTCCAGCGTGTACACCATTCAAAGTCAGTGCAATAAACAGCTTAGCTTATTTAAGAACCTCCCAACTGTGTGTGTGTGTGTTTTATTCGTGGTTATCGTATATTTTCGTGCGAAGCGACGTGCGTTCTAGCTGGATCGCTGCTATGGGATTTTTGAGGCGCGAGTTCACGCTTCATTACGCGTTTGGAGCATGAAGGCGCAAAGAGCTAGAACGAGTGGCGTAGGACAGAGCAGCAGCAGAGAGAGGAGCGAGGCTAATGCACCCCAGTGCTGGCCTCTGTACGATCAATGTGATTCGCCCGATCCTCAAATAGTGGTTGAAGAGGAGGCGCGGTTCCCTGACACTCAGTTAACGTAGGTGCTGTGGCAGTGGCCGGGCGGATTTGCCACTTCTATAGGCACATCTCGGAAGGAGGTGACAGTAAAGCGGTCATCCCTTGTTGCAGGGGGAAGGCGGGGGAGTTATATAGAATTCATCCGAATTCTCCCTGTTTGTTGTGCCGCGCACACCGCATTCGTGCATCTGTCTTCTCGGTAGTCGCTCGGAATGAGCACGCGGAGTCCGACTCTAGGCGCCTGTCACGATAGCTAGGGCAAGCTGCTCAGGCTTGTAGGAAATAAGCCCGGGCCGGTTGTACCCTGGCGTCCTTTCCTTTTCTGGGTAAACGGTCATGCCCTACGGCACCAAAGGGGAGCCCCCAGATCACACTAGAGCCGCCCATTGTTGCCATGCCTTTAGGTAAATCTTGAAGGGGATGATTGTAAGGCGGTCACCACCTCTAGAGAAAGGGGATGTGACTGTGAAAAGGCCGCTTTCCAGGACCTTCTCGGGGGGATTGTAAAGGATCCTCTCGAAGCTCTCTGTGCGCTATGCACATAGTGACTCGTGACCAGATGCACTCCGCTGTCTTCCCGGGGATCACTCGGTATTAAGACGCAGACTTCCCAATACTTACCCGCGACTCCTGAGGACCCCATAGCTACGGCAGAAGGTTAAGGCGTTTTGGACCTTGACTCGGCTCTCCCGATCCCGCTCTCCAGTTTCTTTCTGGAGTATGACGCTCTCGCAGGAGACCACTGCACTCCAATTTTCATACTCTGTCTACATAGCTGACACTACTGCAGTAATATTTAAACACTACTGATTGGCGGCAGGATATCTGGCACTGCAGCGGTACTAACCTAGCCGGACTTTTGCTATGAAGAACCTACCACAAGTACCATTTACGGTTTCTGGTTTCTCGACCTTTTTTTGTCTCTCGAGGCACGAGAATTCTAGACAAGGATTTCTCGAGTTTCTCGAGTATCTCGAGAAATTTTTAATAAATCACGATGTCATTTTCCAATTTTTGTTTTATTGCAAATTAAACTGATAGATGATGAGATCAAATAAATCAAATGTTAATTTTTTAGTTTGCTCTTATTAATTAACAAGTCAACAGTAAACAAGAAATTAATAAAAATAATAACATTATTTATTTTCTTACCACAATATAAAATATAATAATACAAATTATTGCCTAGTTTAAAATATCAGTATATTGTGTGAGACTGGTGCCTAAATTAAGCAAAAGCCTGTATTTCAGGTCACCAGGTCTCCACCCCACGAATACATTATTTGGCTTCCGTAAGCTAGAGCAAAATAATTTACTGACTTATATATTACAACAATGTTCGTATAACATATAGTACGTACGTACGATAATAGTGTATATCTCTTATGTGTTTATGGTGTGACTGTGTGTGAGGGTGAGTGCGTGCGTGTGTTTGTATGTACATTTGTATGTGTATATGTAGTGGCAGAAATACAGTTTAGTTAGACACCGATAGTAGTTTTTCTGTCTCGGCATAGTCCAAAGACATAAGCCACTCGAATATATTTTTTGCACAGGTGTTTTGTCAAGGAAAATATATCCATGTTTCTATTTATTTTGTTATAGAGATAGCCTCCAAGAAAACAGAAGAAACGGTTACTAAAATGGGTGGAATAGCGATTGAGGGTACGATCGACAGGATTACATCGCCTCTTACCGAGAGAGAGAAGTGAAGGACTAAATGTCAGGAGAGTGTGCTGCTTGATGACCGTGTGTAGTATGAACAGCTGACGTACAGCCAAAACAAAAATTAAACGAACTATACTCGGCTGGTCTATATAAAAAGTAAAGAGTAGGGTAGTATTTAACTTTTCCTATTATCGGGTCAGTGTACAGTCGGTCCAGTGACCAAATGTATGCCTTTAAAAAGTACTTATTAAAATTAAATCAACAAAACTACTAGACCATATTTCAATAACTACTAAAACTTGTTTAATAAAACAAACATTTTGCTACCAACTTAAACTAAAAATAGCTTCTATACATCGTATTCGTATCGGCCATTTATACGTCCACTGCTGAACAAAGGCCTCCCCCATAGATTTTCACAACTGTGTCATCATTTTGGGGGGAATTTGCCAATACTCACCACGCTTGGCAGGCGGGTTGGTGAGCGCAGTATGGCTACCGTTTCACAGAAGGGACGCTGCTGCCCATCCCTGTGGTTTAGATTCCCTTAGTCCCCTTTTACGACATCCACGGGAGGAGATGGAGTGGTGCTATATTCTTCATCCGGACACCACACGGACTATATATTATATACATCACAGTCTTTCAATTAAACAAATCATAATTAACTTGACTCGTCGCTTGTTATAGGCATGTTTTGTTTTAGCTACAGCGCACGGATTGATTTCTCCGAGTTCTCGAGGCATTTAGTTTTCTTTTCCCGTCTGGACTGAAGACAAATTTCTCGAGAAGTCTCGAGGCAGAAACCCTAGTAACATTCTATGTGTAACTGGCCTTGTAACTCGCATTTCTGCATCCCCAGGTAGCGGAACGCTCCGGCGCCCCGCTCCGCTGCTGCCGGCGACAGTTCGACAATGTACGTCGAGTCTTCAAAACTGTTGAAGAGATGCCTGGAAACGTGGTCGCCAACATTAGGAGCACCTTCCTACTCTCTGAACCTTTGGCCAAGTAAGAAAGAACCTTTCAACTGAGGCACAAGTTAAAAAGAGATGGAGAACTTGCTTATGTAAGCGATTTTAAGTTACAAATCTTCATAGCTCGTCCTGCGTGTTCGAGGTGCGATGTGGTGGTGGAGAATGATGGGTGGCTTTTGTTCAGCAGTGGACATCTTTTACCCGCGATGATGACGTAGTTTTAATGTTTATGTTCCTAACTAATATTATGTCTAACTAGCGGCCCGTCCCGGCTTCGCATGTGTGGACATTTTTTTATTTTTCGATAAACGTAGAGTAAATGTAAACATGGTCTGATTTTGATCGGCATTTCTATGGACTTTTAAAATGTAAAAAAGAAGTTATAGTTACATAACTACAATAGTTGGACATATGATCTCGCGATGTTTTTTGCAGATATATGTGTTATTTAATATTGTAGAACATTTTATTGTTCTATCGTCAATAGTTTCCGCAGCGCATGCGAAGACATTTTATGGCTAAGTTTTTTAAAACTTGGGTTACATTATTGAAGTTTTAGTAGGGATCGCTAATTGTTTTCTAGTAATAAATACAGCCTATATTACTCAAGGATATTGTAGCATTGTAATGGTGAAAGAATTTTTGAAATCGGATAAGTAGTTTTTGAGTTTATTCTTTACAAACATACAAAAATACAAATCTTCCTCTTTATAATATTAGTGTAGACAAACAGGACATGGTACAACTTTTTACGGTAAAAAATAATACTAACGTTTGTGTATTTGAACTGTCATCATCATGTCAACCAAACAACGTCCAATGCTGAACAAAAGGGGGAGGCCCCCAAAAGACGACCGGTTACATGTCATGTGTCGTCATTTTGGGGGGAATTGCCAGCACTCACCACGCTTGGCAGGCGGGTAGGTGAGCGCAGAACGATTCTCTTCCACAGTAAGGTCGTTACAGCCCATCCCTCTGGTTTAGAGTCCACTAAACTGATTTGTTTTGGTTTGATTGATGATGATCCTTGAATGTCCTGCTTATGTTGTTGCGTGTCTGTGTCGGGCCGTTCAGTTCCCTGCAGACGGTTGAGCTGAGCGATGCTGATACAGACGTTAGGCTCGTGAATGGGTACCGTCAGCAGTTGCTAAACCAAGTCGGAGGGCTTTGGTCGGCTTGAGCTACTGTGACAATAGGTTGGCCCCTTAAAGAAAAAAAGAAAAGCAGTTTATTTTTGAGCGACGCACAAGTACAGATTCAAAGATAAAAATTCCACATATGGCACAACTAAATGGGTAAAATCGAAACTACAATATGATAACTAAACGCTTAAAAATTAACACTACATGAAACCAAACGCGTATGTCGCTGGCAACACTGTTATTATATTTTGATCAAATATAATAACAATATTTTGACCGGAGAGTATAGAAAATAGAACAACATATTTTTGTGTGTAGTTCGACTACCAGAAAGAAATACCAATATAGTCAGGTCATAGGGAAATTGTGCGTCGCACACAATCAGCCACCAGCGCTGATTTTCAGCAACAGCCTCAGTGAAGCGAAGAAATGTACCTAAAAAGAATTTATTTATTTATGTTCTTTCCAGAAAGTACGGCGCGGTGGTGTTTATCGCCTGCATGCGGTTCGAGACTGCCAAGAGGAAGCTCCAGTACCTGTCCTTCAACGACTTCTACCATTGCGCACAGGTAAGCCAGTGTGCTTCAATAATAACTTTCACAGTAGGGCCTCGATAATCCGGATTTATAGTTATCAAGGGTGGATCCAGGTGGAGGGGGGTATGCTCAGGGGTTCAAGCATCCCCCCCTAAAACTGTAGGATGACCTTAGACCTAGTAGCAACAATGATCTCTGAAAATCTTGACATGAGAAGTATGATGAGGAGTACGGAGTAGAAGAGAAGTGGCCGTGCGGCAAGGTTTCCCACTGGGGGTAAGGAACGCAAAGCGCTCGCAAGCATATGCAAGAGAATAATGATTATGAAGACCAGAAAAGAGAAAAGATAGAATGAGAGTATCTCGACGCTTCCGAATAGGTAGCCACTTCAATTGCACCCGAAATTCCGATGCATGATCTTATTTTCGGAGACCGAAAATGAAGTGGATACACAAATTCTGCAGACGTTCGAGTTTATTCAGAAGATCCCCCGTTGCATCAAGAAAGCAGACACCAGCATATTCTAGAAGTGGAAGAAGAAGAGATTGGGCAAGAGTAATTTTTGTTTGACCATAGCACAAGTGTGGATACAACAGATGACGACTATGTCTGAAATTTAAAACATAACCGTTGAAGTATGTTTCGGCATTTCTTCTCAGAGGCAGTCTGTAGGAAATGCCGGCTTTATCTATTTACGGTTGAAACCTGACGAAATTAACAACGATCATATAACTGCAGGATTGTTATGTTATTTTTTATCTTTACAGGCGATAATGACTAGCTGGACGTACAGCTGCACCGGCCCGGAGTACTACGACACGGAGATGGACCGCGAGTTCCTGCTGGAGCTGCGAGAACTGCGCATATTGTTGGAAAAGGAGAAGGAGCATAAGCAGTGAGTACTGTAGCGATCGACCAGGCCCTTCCGCTCTTCTTCGGGATGGAGGAAGTTCATGATAAACTTCCACTGGGCCAGCAATAAAAATTAATAAAAAAAGGTACCGATGAAGGGGTGCCGAAGCTATTGGTAATGGACGAACTATTATAAATACTCTTGTTTGAAAGTAAATTGCATATTATTCTTGTTAACCAGTTGGTTAACTATTATTATATCGACCAAAGGACGTCCGCCGCAGTTGTGTAGTAGTTTTGGAGGTATTTGCCAGTACAGTAGTATAGCTTCCTCCCTAGCCGGTGCTCCGTCTCTTGAACTAAAGACTATAGTAATAATTTCCCTAAATTAAAATTGTAGTATGCGTAAGCCTCCATTTAAACAAAATCCTAGCTACGCCCTTGCATGCGATGCGGTTTATTTATTTACTAGCTATGCCTTCTAGGTTGCATATGTTTCATACCAAATAATAGATCACCCTTCCACCTATACGTGTCGTAAAAGTCGACTAGGGTTGATATCAAGAGGATAGACAGCAGCATCCTCTGTTGTGATCATCGATCCGCCTGTCTTGCGAGGTGGTTAAGACAGTATACTCTGTAAGCGCTCATTGTAGTGGTCATTGGGAGCCCCATTTTCAGTAGTGGATGTTCACTGATACGCGAGTGTGCCTTCGAGGCCTATTGATGCCATTATGGTTCCGACAGGTTTTGGCTCTTTCTTTTTATAATAACAGCAAACAGAACAGCAGAACATTAGCCCTAGATCTCCTTCTGTGAGAGCGTAATCCAGAAGGAGGTCGCAGAGCGGGATCGGGAGAGGGCCGATCCCACTCGGAGGAGGAGCACACGGGGCCGGGGTAACAACTGCCGCTGCGCCCGTGTCCAACACGCCTGAGCCGCCTGGCGTTTTCATATGGCAGGGGGCCTTGGGGGTCGCGAGCGCGCTTATTGGGAAATATGCGTGCTCATACCGAGCAACCCCCGGGAAGACAGCGGTGTGCATGTGCTCACATACCGCTGTGTGCGCAGCACAGCGCATAGTGAGGCCTCGGGGGAATCTTTTACAATCCCCTTGAGAGATGCCTGGGGGGGTGGCCTCTTTACAGTCGCTTTTCCTCCGCTAGAGGGGATGACCGCTTTACAGTCATCCCCTCCGAGATGTGCCAAAAGGCGTGGCACTAACGGGTGGCTCTAGCTAGATGGAGATTATTCGAGTTCCTGAAGCCTCCCTTCGGTGCCGACGATGATCACTCCGGTTGTTTTAGCCGATAGGAGTCCGGGATGCCCCTTCGCCCTTTCCCGGGGCGAAGGAAGTACACGATGTATTTCCACCGGATCAATAAAAATAAAAAAAGGTTTCCGAGCGACGTTTTCCTGCACCTAAAGTCAAACTGCACAATGAATCATCTAAGAAAGTACATATGACATTGAAAGTCTCAGATTGGTACACGGATTTTGAACCCGTAACCCATTGTTTAAGATACAGGTCCTTAAAACTCCACGATCAGACCACCATACCTCCAGGCCACCACGTCTCTCTCCTTCTTCACTGATCCTACATACCTACCAGCTTTGACAAACACACATATCCGCAAACACGCAAGGACATCTTTGCGCATCTCTAATCACACACATATACACTACTGTTGCTTAAAATCGATAGGCTATCGATAGGCAATCGATAGTGTCATATAACCCCAAATCACTCGTACTATCGATTGCCCTATCGATAGTATCGATATTATCAATAGTATTGATAGTATCGATTGGGAGCTTTGTAACAATACTATCGATAGTATCGATAGTGCCAATACTATCGATAGTATTGTATAATTTCAACTATCGATAGTATTGTTCGATATGTAAAATAAAATCGATAGTATCGATACCATCGATAGGCCAATCGATAGTATGAATGTTTTAGGGGTAGTCCTATCGATAGATCGATTTTTAAGCAACACTAATATACAGGCACTCACACACTCTGCCAGTATAGGCGGATTGGTCATCGCAGTATAGGCGGATTGGTGATGGTGATAGCAAACGGAAGGATGCTGCCGCCCATCCTTTTGACGTCAACCCTTGTCACCTTTTACGACACTCACGGGTAGAAGAGAAGTCAATTTTTTACCGAAAACGACATGATTTGGCAAACACTGGACTGGTAATAGTATTTTGGGGAAACGTGGTCTGGTGTTCTTCTATAGAAAATAAAGTTTTTTTTTTTATAAAATCGTTGCACCTTTCTAGGATTGCTCCTGTGTCGAATGAAAATGGGAATCGAACCCACGATCCGTGTTATACCTGGGGGGTAGTGTTGCTTAAAAATCGACTATCGATCTATCGATAGTACTAACCCTAAAACATTCATACTATCTATTGGCCTATCGATAGATTTTGGGCACCTGTATATATGCAGCGATGTGCGAACTCTACTTGTGCGATTCAGAGCTCTATGACGTCACCGGAGAGTTGCACTTAACGTTCAAGTAGATGTCGCTGTAAGTTGGATTTAGGCGATGTAGGTGTCGCCACAGGTATTAATAATTCGCCTTTTGCTTCACAGTTTGATCTGCATGCGTCTCAGACCGAAATTGTTGGAGAAGTCCTATCAAGAATTGGAACTGAATTTTAGGTAAGAAAAAGTGTATTACAGGAAGTTGAAACGTCTCTTATTTCAGTGGTAGACCATGAAGAGCGGCCTGCGGGCGACGAACCAGGGGACGTCGCCCGAACAGAAACAGGCCCGAGATGGTTCTCTGCAGGATAGGTGCGGCCAACAAGGTCGCACACAGAAGGGGAGACATAGAGGGAGGGAGAAAGTCAGACATTTAAATTCCCTTTCACACAAATTTAGACTTCAGATGACATTTGAAGTGTAAATTGTCTTCATCTCAGACTCATCATATCAGCCAAAAGATGTCCACTGCTGAACAACAATCATTTTGGGGGGAATTTGCCAGTACTCACCACGCTTGGCAGGCGGTTTGGTGAGCGCAGAATGGCTACTGTTCGACAAAAGGGTCGTTGCTCCCCATCCCTCTGATATAGAGTCCCTTATTCACCTTTTACGGCATCCACGAGAGGGATACGCAGAATTTACTTGTTATCTCATTTCCAGGTTATACACTCGTGCACTGGTTGGGCTGGCCTGCAACCTGCACCGAGGCAGAGAGCTCAGATCTATGTTTATTGATCTTCTTGAGAGGTGAGAATAATCCTTACCATATAAGCCATTAAGGGAATATTGCCATTCACCTCGCTTGGACTCGGAAAACTTAACTTCTTTGGTAAATGGCCAACCTCGTGTCACAGTTGTTCAAGCCGCCCAAAGGCCTCCGACTTGGCTTAACCACTGCCGTCTAATGACTCGGAAGCTCAGTTCAAATACCACCATGCGGTCACCCATCCATGTACCGACCGCGTGGAGCGTTGCTTAACCTCACCGATTGTTTTATTTTTTTCACATAGAATAAATTAGGGTTATAAATATAGTATGACGTGTGGTGCTACGAATAGCACCAACCCATCTCATCCCGTGGGTGTCGTAAAAGTCGACTAAGGGATTAACTGGAGCATGGGCAGCAGCGTCCTTCGAGTACATTAACAACTCAACTACGGCAAAACCGCCAATGAGCGCACACAACACCCAGACCGGTCGTTGTGGCGAGGCCTTGTCCAGCAGTGGACTTAATTCGGCCGAAATGATGATGATAATATGCTTTACGACTTCCACGGAAGAAGATGTAGTGATGCTATATTCTTAACTCGGACACAACGTCGCACCTTGTATTAAAATCCTTCTTTCTTTATTATCCCAGGTGTGTGGAGCCTCTCAGGCTGGGCTGCTGGCCCAAAACGGATCTGGCGCAGTTCTTGACTGCGTACGAGCAGTGCGCGTTGCAGATGGACGTGTTGAGGTAATTGAACGACTAAGCTGAAGTGGCAATCGGACACAGCTCTTAGAACTGATGGCCGCAAGGGCAGAAAGGTTCTCGAGAGGAGACCACGCATCGGAACACGCAGCGTGGGACAACCTCCAAGAGGTGGACAGCCTAACTGGTGAAGGTCGCTGGGAGGCGTTGGATGAGAGCGGCATGTGACCGGGAGTTGGGAAAATCTGTGGGGGAGACCTTTGTTCAGCAGTGGACGTCCTTCGGCTGATGATGATGGCCATTTGTCGAGATGCGTGATAAACAAACGCGAATTCTATAAAAATCGCTTGCGGCTTCTGAACGATATAAATAATCCGAACAAAGGAATCAAAAAGCATTTCCTCTCAGTATGACTTATAAGTATGTATGTATTGTTATGTATTTATTTAAGTATATATTATGTTCATGCTGTATATTTTTATTTTATTAATAGCGCCTCTAAATCTGTTGTTTTCAATATTCTTAACTACATAATATTGTTTTCTTTCTGTTTGTATACTGGATACTGTCCTCTGTTCGTTTCTATCTTCTATCATTCAAAGGTTTGCTGGTAGAAAACTGAATGTTGAGTTAAGCTCTCCTTTGTACATTTGTTTTATTTTATATTCTATGTATCGGTTTATGTTTGTACAGTAAAGAATAAGAACATTTCCAACAATTGTATTTACCTTATTCTTAATTTATCAGCTGTTCTTGTTTCACTGTTACAGGGAAGCAGATTTGAAGAGCGTTTGGGAGCGATATATGCGCGTGATCAGTCAGTGCTTACTGACTATGTACCATATCTAACTATATTGACATTACGGTAGTATAGATTAGGGGTGAGCCGAAATTCAAGAGATATCCTTTCTACATGACACTGACTGCAGATCCTTTTGATTAAAAGGAGTAGTTATCTCTAAAGCTTTTTTTGTTCATTTTGTGTATCAATGTGGTGTGTAAATAAATTTTCATTCATTCATTCGTTCACTAAATTTAAATGAAGATTTCGTTCACAGGCGGCGCGGCCTTTGTCTCGAGTCGTTCACTCGTACATGGTCGCGCGGCCTATGTGAACTACTGTTGTATGTATGTTTATATCTTCGTTTTCTTTTCATCATCATCATTTCGGCCGAATGAAGTCCATTGCTGGACACAGGCTTCCCCCAAAGATCACCACAACGACCGATATGGGTGTGTTGTGAGCTCATTGGGGGTCTAGCCATAATCGCCACGCTTGGCGATCGCAGTTGAGTTGTTAATGTACTCGAAGGACGCTGCAGCCCATCCTCCGGCCAATCCCTTAGCGACTTTTACGACACCCACGGGAGATGGGGTGGTGGCATTCTGAGCCGGCACCTCACGGCATATTTTCTTTTGCCTATGCAAATATCTGTAGTCTAGAACATCATTCACATCATCTATTGATGGTAACCCACCCAGGGTTACCATCAATAGAAAAAGAAAACGCTCAGTTTATTTATTTTAAATGCATTGGTTTAGTATTTGGTATTCCCCAAATTGTAGTTCTAGCGTCATCTGCATCTCTGCATAAGCAACAGAAAGTTCATCTACAACACCTTACAAGTCACTAATCATATCCCTACTGTATTCAGGGAAGCAAAATTCAAAATATAAATAAACCATATAACATCGCATTAAAGTGAACACTTCGTGAATGCGATTTTGGTTACTTTTGTTATTTTCATCATCATTTCAGCCGTAAACCGTCCACTGCTGGACAGAAGCCTCCCCCAAAGATTGCCACAACGACCGGTGTGGTTGTGTTGTGGCCCCATTGCGGGGTTTTGCCATAATCGCCACGCTTGGCACACGGGTTGGCGATCGCAGTTGAGTTATAAATGTAACCCTGTATATTTTTAATTTCGGATTTCTTCTCTTTTTCCGAAATGACAAGTATACAATTCTTCGTTATACGGACTCAGTAGCACATATACTTAAATTAAGGGTATTGTTTATTTATGTGTATAAATAAAAAATCATTTACGCGAAACAATGTTTTATTTTAATCATTTATTTAAAAAAGAAACAGATTTATAAAATATAATCAACTAAAATTACCTATAAAATAATTACAGAAATCATTATTAATTTATCACAAAAGAACTATTTACAGTTTTACATAATTATTATGTAGACATTTTTTGTACATCCGAATTTCCGGAAATGGCATTGCTCACAAGATATGATTGATGTATATGTATTGATGCATGTCTTTTGCATGGTCAAGGCCGTAGCAATGTTTTTTTCTGAAAGGGCTAGATTGAAACCATTGCTGCAGACCGACATGAGGTTATTTTTAATAAATGATTCGATATCGTTCTGGGATGGGTCAGGATTCTGGGCTCAACCTACCCCTCCACTGCTACGCTTGTGTATGGTTTTTCGGACGTCCAGATCCGAAATTGCACTGTACATTTTGGGTTTCAAAAAGGTCGAAGTTGATACAAAATTGGGCAGATATCATTAACATCAGGGGATAAAATATACATAGGGAAGCATTTTTAAATAACGTTCGGAGTATTTACAATAATCATTTTGAAAACACTAGTCAAAACTGAATGTCTTAAAAATACACGATTACAAATTACATGCATATGGTACGAACTATTATTCGATCCTTCGATTTCTTGGGTATATACAAAGTAATATATAACATATAAATATGTATGTAATACGATACAATTTTAAGCCCAAAATCCACAGAAAATATTATGTTAAGAGCCCTTTCAGCAAGCCTAATACGCACTTCTAGAAATCTTTTGTCCACGGGTTTTGTCGAATTTTTTGTGACATATAAATTTCGTCTTCAGCTATTGAAGGTGTATGAAAGTATAAAGCGCTAAAAGGAGAGTATTTTATCGAGTCGCGCGTGAGATAATGTCTTGTTTTGTCGTATAGGCCTGATGAGGAGGATTCGTACTCTGAAAGACCCTGGACTCGATACTCGGGTCAAATTTTCATTTATTCTGATCAAAATATGCAGGTCTTGGGCTTACACAAACATTGATGTTTACCTCACCTTTCAATATTAGATACGTGATATTAAATTAATTTTCATTTAAAAAATTGTACTTAATTAAAATCTTAGATATTCAGTATTTTTTATGTTTTTTTGAAATTATTATTTAAAATCAGTAATTACAGTTAACGTCATATTAATATTTTGTATTCATTGCATATTTTTTTATTATAGTCCTATAATTCAATTGACTCATTTCATTATTTTGCGCCACTGATGGAGTTACATATTTTTGACGTTAAATACATAATAATAAAATAAGACAAAGTTTTCAAATGTTATAAGTACAATTTTGATAGATACAAATTATCAAAGCTACTCGGTGGCAGGCACAACCACGGCTTATCCGACTCGTTATAAGCTTAATATTTCAAAGGCACTATAAGAATTAATATTAATTAGCAAATTTTGTAAATTACTAAGATATGAGCAGAATAATATAAGGCTCAGAATACCACCACCCCATCTCCTCCCATGGGCGTCGTAAAAGTCGACTAAGGGATTAGCCGGAGGATGGGCAGCAGCGTCCTTCGAGTACATTAACAACTCAACTGCGATCGCCAACCCGCCTGCGCCAAGCGTGGCGATTATGGCAAAACCCCCCAAATGAGCCCACAACACATCCATATCGGTGGTTGTGGTGATCTTTGGGGGAGGCCTGTGTCCAGCAGTGGACTTCATTCGGCCGAAATGATGAGCAAGTGCCTTTGGAACCTGTTACGTTGGTGGACAGTACTATTGCGCTCGTTGACAATGCCTTAGCACTAGGAAACTCCATACATTGCAAGCGTAGTATTATCATACAAATAAAACTTATATGCGACATATTAGAAAGGATCTAAATGTTCTAGAGCAGTGTTTTCGAAGTTGTGGGTTGTGGCCCCAAACGGGGGTCGTCTTTGGACCTTTTGACATATACACTTTTGATCCTTAGTCTTTCATGTAACAATTTTATTTTATCTTTCGAAGATTGGATTAAGTTTTTCTGTATAGTCTTTTATTTAGTTTTTTTTTTCCTTTTTAAGGGCCTATTTCATGGGGTTGTTACTAATGAATTTAGTAGCAAGGTGAGTCTCATCTTCAAGGTTCGGTGTAGGTACATATATACCACAGATTTATAACAACATAAGTACTGGATCGATTACGACATTTAGCCAATCAGTCTATCAATTCAAAGTCTTATTTATAAGTCATACAATCTTAAATCGGGTATTAAATTTTAAATCTTACTTCAGCATCTGTTACATATAAATATATCAACATTTTTGGAAAGGAATGATTTCTTTTTGAACCAGATTTCCGTTCTGTAGCAACGCAGGAAACCGCCTTAAAATCTAAAATCACATTGCTTAGAAACTAGTAAATTTACAGACTTAGGAATTTATACATTTATAGTGACAAAAGATACATAACGCGAAGTTGATCTAGTGGGACTAGCACGCGCTGCAATGTAAGACATGTGTCGCGGATTTTGTCAATATATGACATCAATTTTTTTTCAGAAATGAAATATTATCGGGCTGTCTGAGTGAGAAAACGGTATATGAAAACTAAGCTCAAAAACAGCGCCAGCACGGTCGCCTGTCAGTTTGTCGAGTCCCGTGTGAGATAACTTTCTTTTGCCATTCTAGGCCTGCAGTTTTGAAACTTCTTGTATATATATTTGCTTGCAGAAGTGTCATTATTACAGCTTCATTGCAGGCGGTCTAAGGTTTGTTCGCAGTTGGACAAGTAAAAATTCTCAGGCTTGTTCAATGGATGCCTGATGGCTTTTAAGGAGAGTTAAGTAATTGTAATGATAATGTAGCTTCCATTTTGTGTCATAAGTGATTACAGATTCGTAAACTTGAGTTCAGTGTTCCCCTATCGCCCCTAAGCAATACTATATACAATATTGAGCCGAATAACATTTGAGCTATACTCAGCTTCACTCGTTTCGTTTTTAAGGTCAAATATGAAAGCTATTGAAATCATAAAGCATGTATGGCCAGCCCGACTAGACCGACGAGTTATTTTTTTCCTTTTCAGTGGTTTTAATATTTTTATATCGTGTAGGATTTTTTTGAAGTCGGTATTTTTTTGTTGCTACTTACGAAACTATTAAGACATCATCTAGATAAGCGCAGTTAAATTAACCTGTTTATAATATATGGTTTAAAAACTACACAATCAATTGTAATGAAATTTATATGGGACCAATTCGAAAGCATTCTGCATCAGTTAAAATATGAATTGCTCAAATCGGTCTATTAATCTCGGAGTAATCGAAGCACATAAAAAAAACGCTTCGAATTGAGAACCTCCTCCTTTTCGAAGTCGGTAAAGAAACTCTTACTACGTACGGGGTACAGTTTCGTTGATTACACTAGAAAACCGTTGCCGACGTATTTTTGTAGATTGTTTTCATTTTTGAGAAATATTTTATGAATATGTAAAGATTGATTAATCTGAACACCGTACAATGTTGCCTTATACATGGCGAACTTGTGGAACTGAATCTACAGAAACCATAATCTAAGAGAAGAAGAAGATTGTACACAATTTTAACTCTATTTTACTAAATGGAGTTTATGTTTTTATTTACATACGACTTGAATGTAATTAATGTATTATTTAAATGAAAATACCGGAACTTTGTTAATTTAAAAATATTTAATTTGATAATATAAACGCAATTTATCTTCGTGATTGTCCGTGCGTCACTGAGGTCCTAGCTGAAAATCAGCGTTGCAACAAATCGTGTTGTAGCATGACCTGAGATGCTGTACCAATCCAAAAGTGGTCCCCACTTTTGGATTCGTACAGCATATTTTGTTCTTATATTTTTCTTCTATTCTTTATATCTGTTATATTGTTTTTATTGCTAAGTATGTTATTTGGGACAAAAATAAATATATTTCTGTCTTACTTTCTTTAATAATTTAATTTTGAATATTATTATTATTAATTTTCTTTTTAAAATAAGTTTTTATTTTAACCCATTGAAAATACAATATTAATAACTTCTTTTGACTTCGACAAAATGGCGGCCGCGCGCATTGGCAACTTGTTGGACTTGCACATACAATTTTTACTTTTTTGTATTTAATTTACAGAAATCGTCTCCATTTATTATTGTAATATAGAAAAGATGTTTTGTTATTAACATCATTGATTTTTACAATGAATATTAATTATTTTGCATATACCAGTTGCCGATTTAACCACTTGTAACCTATTAGGAGGTTAATCAGTCCACGATTCTCTATCCGAATCAATAAACATAACAGTATCTTAGTTTCTCACCAAAATTAACATTATAAATCTAATACAGAGTCAATCCAAAACAGTTGGCGGCCAATGACCTCACGAGCGTACCATATGATCGGGTGTTAGTACCAAACATCTCCGCAGTGCGGCTCGCGCTCGGTCATTGTACGAGACGGTGCGTGTGTCAGCTGCGAGTGTTTTGGTTGGATACTAATTACATTATATGATTAATAAGCTTCCTGTATATAAGGACTGTAAGTCATTTGAACAATGGCGGACATAGGCAATATAGATTAATAATTCGTTTATTAAGATATGGAATATAAAATACTTTCTGGAAACTATACAGAATTCCTATCATACTATTAGAGCTAAATCTCTCAATTTTACACATATATTTTTGGTAATTATAAGCGCGGTAACTAAGAGATCCTTTCAACGTTTCATAAGAAAAGGCGCACAGTAGGTAACATAAAGCAACTGTGGCGAATGAAACATTGATATTGACGGTAATAATGGAGTGTTAAAACCGTGTCTGGTACTCGGAGCGCGGAGCAACGCTTGGCGCGGCCAGCCTATGGATTGGTGACCGCATAGTGGTATTTGAGCGTAAAATGGTCGGTCCCGGCCATCATTAGACTTCAACTCATTAAGTTTGAATAGTAATCATACGATAAAGACGAAAGCAGTGCTGTGGGGACTATTAAAAAGACATTATTACAGATATTATTCTTCGTAGAAAATTTTGCGAAGTTGTAAGATATGTTGAGTAACTGTGAAACTTTATCAAATATTTATATCAATGCCCCCCGACCCTTGCTCGCGCCGGCCCGTGCCGAGAAATACGAGTAGTAACAAAAGATGCCTTTAAACCCCAATTAACATTGATCCAGCAGTCCCTTGCGATTATTACTGTCCCAGTAACTCCCTGAGCCGAGGTCCGTGTCCCGCAGGGGACGCGCTCAGGCCCAATATTGCAAGGGACATGCCTTGCAATATTGGGCGACTTTTCAATTAAAGTTACCCAACCAATGGTACAACGGGTTACTCAATCTTTGTCGCCCAGCGAACACGAGGCTTAACGCTTTGTTGCCAACATTTCAACACTAAGACTAAATTCTAGCGCCACAGTTGGGCCACTAAGTTTACCTACTGTGCGCCCAATCTTAAACCCTTCAGTCGATTTTGACGCCCAACCCGGTGTCGACGAGTGACTTCTAAAGATATTTTTGTACTTATGTATTCGAGGATATCTCAAACTGCAAAACAGATTTTGGCGAAGCCTTGAATCTTATTAACAATTACTAGGATATGCCAGTGTAAGATTTTTTAGCGAATTTATGTAAATAGTTGCTTTAATAAGTACAATCAAAACTTAGAAGAAAGCCTATTCTCGTAATTAATTTACACTTAGACTGAAAGTTGGCTAAACTAAGATTAAATTATGAATTCACCAAAAATTGGTATTTTGCTCCTCTTATAGTTCAGTCTGACTTCAGTATGTTTTCAATCAGAGGGCCAATTCTCGTAATTAATTTACACTGCGACTGGAACTTGACCGAACTGAGATTAAATTATGGATTGACCGAAAAAATGGTATTCTGCTACTCTTAAAGTTCAGTCGGATTTCAGTATAATCTCGATCTAGTCTCATTTCGATCTCAATTTTGACGTTTATTTAATGACAACTTAGTAGATGTGACAGTTTGAAATGTTAGCAGAATACCGTTTTGACTTCGATCAACTTTCGGTCCATTTTTTTATTTATTTATTATATATATATAATGATAAATTTAGTACCTGTGTCAGTGCAAAATGTTGGCAGAAATAGTTTTGCCTTCGATCTCATCACAGTGTAAGTTCACGTTTGACGTTGTTTGTTGGTTTCGAATACCATTTGTGACATTTGCGACATTGAGACTAGATAGAACTAATAACTACCAGAATTGGCTCTCAGCTCTTTTAACACTCAGAATAATTAAGCAACAGAAGCGAGCACAAAAGCTTATTCCACGAGATCATCTCTGCAACACCAGACGCTCAATAACACAATTTTATCGACACTTAGGAACCGATTTCAGAGTACTAATACTTAATCTTGGGGAATTTACAGTCGAGGTTCTAATTCCACACAAAAACTGAAGTTTATAACACTACGTAGTCCCATTTTGTGCTTATAAGCGTCCACTACATGACCACACATTGGATCTTTAGCTATCCACACCGGATCTGTTATCACACTCGAGTCCAATTTTCCTCGCCACAGCTTTTAAACACTAGATCTCGATCCATATTGGACTTCAAGGTATCTTACACTGCACTCCCAAAATTGTACAGCTTTAGACACAGGAGTCCAGATTATCCTGAATATTAGATCTGCAAGTGGAGCTCACCCTGGACCCGAGGCCCGCGTCGCTCGTCGCCGCTGGGACCGCACTAACATCCATCCTACAGCGCGAGTCCTCCGATCTGCTCTCATATGTCAACCTCACAAATTTTCCTCTTCTGAGGGAGTCCATACTTGTCCTTCTTGATAGCTTCCTGCTTCAGTCTTTGGTAGGTTTCCAATCTGGATAACGCGTATTCCTAAAAAGAAGAGAGAGGTCTGATTAAAAGGTAATTCTATATTTCAACAAATTCCGTGTGGTGTCCCGGCGGGCTGATTAGCTAAAAACAGAAACAGTAGACGCGATAGCAGCTATCGCGCAGCCAACGATCGACCGGTGGCAAAGCGTCAAAAAAAATGGTATTACGTAAGGCATCGCCCGCCTGTCGCTATTGTGGAAGATGCATAGTTACTAGCGCCAGTAGCCACCAGTGGAACTAAAAAGAATGAACGTTTTTAGTTCATTGATTGTCCGACAGAGGCGCGTCAGAGATCTTCGCCTGTTTAGTCGCTATCGGCAAATAGGTAATACCAAATTGACGTTTGACAGCGGCGTTGGAGCTATTTACGCCTGTTGCAAAGCGTCTGCGACTTGGGTAATACCCTGCGGATTTAGATTAAAAAAAAACACTTATTTTCTCTTCACAATAGGTCTAACACTGCTAGGTTAAGCTATCGTGCCACATATATAAATATAAAAACATAACTTTGTGAGAGACTGGTGCCTGAAGTAGGATTTTTATTTAAACCTGTAACACAGGTCACCAGAATATAGCACCACTCCATCTCCTCCCGTGGATGTCGCGACTCATCATGATCATATCAACCAAAGGATGTCTACTGCTGAACAAAGGCCTCCCCCTTAGATTTCCACAACGAGCGGTCACATGCCGCTCTCATCCAAACATCCAACTCCCAGCGATCTTCACCAGGTCGTCTGTCCACCTCGTTGTCGTCGTCCCACTCCTCCACGGTCTCCACTCGAGAACCTTTTGCCCCAACGGCCATCAGTTCTACGAGCAATGTGCCCGCCCCGCCCATTGCCACTTCAGTTTAGTAGATTTCTGGTGTATATGCTTTGTTGGAGGTCCAATAAATATATAAACATCTTAGATTAAACTAAAAGAGTGCACACGACTCTGAATGTTTTTACAAGTACATGCCTGGCCTTGAACCCACGACCCAGGGCTCGAAAATAACTTATTACTTACCCAATATCCAAAAGGTATCTGGCTTTTAGAGGCGTTGACAATGGACCATAGGGTCCAAAATAGGTGACTCGCGCACGCGAAAGCTTCCACCTCGTCCAGAAGCTTGTTTACGTCATCTAGTGTTGATTCATCTTTGTCCTGAAGATTTGTCCGGTAGTGCTTTAAATACTCCCGAATGAAGATTTCCTGGAGACAGAATAATAGGGAATATGATTTTGGGTAGAGATCAAACAAATTGAAGTGGACACACATAGTACGTATTCACCGGCTCCATCGGCCGAATGGAGTCCACTGCTGGACACAGGCCTCCCCCAAAGATCACCACAACGACCGATATGAGTGTGTTGTGTGCTCAGTCTTGGGGGTCTGGCCATAATCGCCACGCTTGGCAGACGGGTTGGCGATCGCAGTTGAGTTGTTAATGTACTCGAAGGACGCTGCTGCCCATCCTCCGGGTAATCCCTTAGTCGACTTTTACGACACCCACGGGAGGAGATGGGGTGGTGGTATTCTGAGCCGGCACCACACGCAGACACACGGCCCCATGCTTATGAATATTCTTAAAAATCAATACATACATATATTTTGTTATTGATATTTTAGGAATTTATTGATTACTGATTCAGAATTTTAAACCATAAAGGTCTTACTATAAAAAATACCTTATTTCCCATACATTGCAACTGCAAACTTTATACGTAGCCCTACACTAGGATTTCTCCTGTGTCGTGGGTGCGTTTACATAAATATATTCCACATACAATACACCCAGACCCGGAACAACTACCTGCGGATCATACAAATATTTGTTCCGTGCGGGAATCGAACCCAACCGTGCCGTAAAATATTGAAAGATTTATTTTAACACCATATACTTCTTATAGGTTTTCATATAATCTATAGGTTCTGAGCTATTACTTATATTATTTTCAAAATTTTAGGGTCAGTAGTTAGATTCTTAATTTTCGTCCGTTTTCTTAAAATAACTTTAAAACTATATATTTCAAAATTATAAAGTAACTACTTTTGAGGCCCTCACAACAAGCCCGTCTATTTCATATGTTACACGGTACATTTTGAAAAACTTTATTCTTTAATTTTCTATATTGTGACCCCATATTCAAAATTCATTTATTTACCTTACACATCCGTGTTTGGGTCCAAATTTAAATTTAATCGATCAAGTAGATACGGTGCAAATTGGCTATGACAGACGGACACACACGAGTGATCCAATAAGGGTTCCGCCGTTTTTTCATTCGGTCGTATGGAACCCTTAAAACATCATATACATATAAAATCTCACCTTCTGCTCCAAAGTCGGAAGCGCCTCCAGGTTTTCAAAATAAAACGGATGCTCTGGGTTCGAGTAATCATATACCCACTCTTGAAAATGATTCGCTATATCGAAGCCTCTATAGTTGTACGCGCAGTACTCAAAATCTATGAGCACCAATTTCGGCTCCCCACAGTCCGAAATCCGACTTACAATCGTATCAGACGTGTTTGCGTCCTCGAAGTGTGATATTTCGAACGGATCCTTCTCATTCATATTTTCCTTGTTTATGCACGTGTCGTCCGAGTCGTATGCTTGGACGTACAGAGCTGATAAGTCATCGTCGGCTGAGGCTTGGACCGAATCTTCTAGAAGGAGAATATTGCCTGTTGACAAAAATGGGAGTTAAGTGTTGCAAGGTGTTGAGGTAGGAGACTGTAGTTGCTTATTGTAATAAAAACTGATTTTGAATGAGGTAAAAAGCATATTTATTATATCACCAAATATGAATGTACAAGTTGTGTCTATAGGGACTAGGTAATAACAATATGTTTATTTTTTTTTTAGTTTTTTTTTTAAAACGTTGCCCCACACTAGGATTTCTCCTGTGTCGTGGGTGCGTTTACAGACATGAATTCCACATACAATACACCCAGACCCGGAACAACTACCTGCAGATCATACAAATATTTGTTCCGTGTGGGAATCGAACCCACGACCCGGAGCGCATCAGTCGACTGTATATTCGATGTACGTCATTGGTCGCGCGCGTTCATTGTGCTCATATAAAACATTACGCAGCACCCGAGCCGCCAGTAAAGCGCTAGCCATGGGCGCGCGTGCATGTATGTGTTGCAGCTACACAAGGTATAGCCCCATTCAAGCCAGAAACCCCTCCCAATGTGGTGTCCGGATTAGGAATACAGCACCACTCCATCTCCTCTCGTAGATGTTGTACAAGGCGTTTAAGGGACTCTAGACCAGAGGGATGGGCAGCAGCGTGTCTTCTGTGGAACAGCAGCCATTCTGCGCTCACCAACCCGTCTGCCTAGTGTGGTGAGTACTGGAAACTTTTCCCACAACTGTGTCGTCATTTTGGGGGAAATCTACTGGAGAACTCTTTGTTTAGCTGTGGACGTCCTTCGGCTGGAAAGCTTATTATCGAATGGTGTCCACGCAAAATGACGACACAATTCTTCTGTAAATCTATGGAATCTATCTCAAGACAAAGGTCTTTGATCAGTGTTGCGGTGATGACCTATGGGTACTGAGACATGGTCGTTCACCATGGACCTCATAATAAGGCTTACGGTCACCCAAAGGGCAATGGAGAGGGCTATGCTTGGAATTCTCCTGCGAGATCGAATTAAATATGAGGAAATCCGCAAAAGAACCAAGGTAAGCAGCATAGCCCGAAGAATTGCCGAACTTAAGTGGCAGTGGGCGAGGCACATTGCTCGTAGAACAAATGGCCGATGCCCGAAAAGTTCTCGAGGGACGACCGCGTACCGGAAAACGCAGCGTTGGACAGACTCCTCATGAGGTGGACCGTCAGATAGAAGTATCCTCGTGTGGTCATCTATAATGGAAGTAATGTTCTACATGAAAGGTTCCAATCGGGCTGTGCTATAACAACTGTGAGCGTAGTTGTTTAACATCAAGAGCAGGGACAGACAGTGAAGTTACAGGAGCCCAGGGCGTTCCAACTTAAGCCTTAGATTGCAATGTATCAGTTATCCATTGGCTACCCCATTTATCAAAGCCAATTTTGGCAATATTTCCTCATCATTTCGGCCGAATGAAGTCCACTGCTGGACACAGGCCTCCCCCAAAGATCACCACAGCCACCGATATGGATGTGTTGCGGGCTCATTGGGGGGTTTTGCCATAATCGCCACGCTTGGCAGGCGGGTTGGCGATCGCAGTTGAGTTGTTAATGTACTCGAAGGACGCTGCTGCCCATCCTCCGGCTAATCCCTTAGTCGACTTTTACGACACCCATGGGAGGAGATGGGGTGGTGGCATTCTGAGCCGGCACCACATGGCTATATTTCCTCAAAACAGTTTATTTCAGGGGTCTAGAGTCCCATGTCTCATGGTCATGGGCTGGTATGAGGGTAGATTCTTACCTTCCTGCATATCGTTATGGCAGAACACTACAGGCGATTCCACGGTTGCCAAGAACTTCTTCAGCCATTCTATTTCTTTGTCAAAGTCTATGACCTTCAACTGCTTGATTATACGCTGTTCTTCTTCGTTCTAGAAGTTAAGAAAAGATTGATTTTTTATCTTAAAGTCTTTGCGCTTGCTTGATACCTTGCGTCTATATATACTATATATCAAGGAAGACATAGAACATATTAATCTATACATACAAATAAATAAAATTGAAGTGTCTGTTTGTAAAGTCAAAATAACATCTTTTTACTTAATGCATATGAAAGTATATACGGTACCTATAACAAAAAAAAAGATTTTTAATTTTTTTGTCTGTCTCAAAGTCAAAGTCAAAGTTTTTTATTTCAAATAAACCAAATATTGGCACTTATGAAACGTCAGAATCTAAGTTGCACGGTTCCAAATAGTGGATCTCATGGAGAAGAGCCGGCAAGAAACTCCATGGATACTCTTTTAAAATAATGGAGATTACAATGCTGATTGATACAAAAATGATTGTACAACAAATACCGAGAAAAATGTAGGTCAATGTCTAAAGATGGAACGTACCATAATAATATTTTTTGCTGTGGCAGTTAATGACTGACCAGTCCCAACAGACGGCACCCGTTCACGAGCATAACGCATGCATCAGCATCACTTAGCTCAACCATGTTGAAGGGAACCGAACGACCCGATACACAACGCCACCATCAGCAAGACATTTTAGTGAGCATGACAGACCAATACAGCCAGGCAAAAGACACAATCAAAATTAAGTACTAAATATATATCATCAATGCCTACATAATGCTCACAGATTTACGGTTTTGTAGGAATATTATAATTTGATGTCACATGTCTGTCTGTTTGTTCCGGGTAATCTCCGAAACGGCTGGACCGATTTTCCCTCGAAATCAGAATGGTTAACGATCAGCACTACGGCACGACGGCAGATTCATCTCGACCTTGATTTTCTTTTTTTAACACGCTTTTATTAGCTTCACCTGTATGTATGTATGTATGTATGTTTGTTTGTTTTAACCGACTCCTTTGAGCTCGATTTTGCCCTACTTTGAACGATCAGATTTGATTCAAACTTTGCACACCTGTCAAAGGTCGATGACAATGCAATAATCCGATCAAAATATCCGATTATCCTAATTAGATTCGCCAGGATTAATTAATTTCTTTCCGCATCCTTTGCATGCGAGTAAGAGAGACAGAGCTAGTGCGCGAACTACGCATGCTTGCAGTTCCAGACTTGCTCTTTCGGGCACTCAGTTCAGCACAACCTAGCGTGTTTTTTTAGTTTTTTTAAACTATTATTATTATTCCTGGTTGTTTTTACTTATTATAAGTAAGTTTGTACATATATTTGTAATTTTTATTTATTATACTCTTTATTGTACACCGATCGGTAAAAGGTACAAAGTTTATTTTAGAGTACAATGGGCGGCCTTATCGCACTCGGCGATTTCTTCCAGGCACCCTTAGGATGGAGAAATACTAAACTGGATAATATACGCGGCAGTCGATGGTGCACACGGATACATAATGATATAACTAAATAACGTATACTATCCTAAATTGTTAATTAATATTATACATAAATAATATAGTACTACTTTACGTACTAGCTTTCGCCCGCGGCTTCGCACGCGTGGAATTTGGAAATCTACATCATGTATATTATTCATACAAAAATCGCGATAAAAAATGGGGGGTGGGGGTAGCCTACCAAATATACAAAAAGAAAACATTAATATCGGTCGAGCTTATAAGAGTATATATATATGTGTATATATTAGATAAATATAAATACATAAACATTTATACATACACATATACAAATCAATGTGTAATTAATTCGACAAATGGTTTTTATGTAAATAATGTCATCGCATCTATACCTCTCACTCTTATTTTGTGCATCGACCTTTTTGTCTCCGCATCACGCAAAGGTTGTCTGGCCTGGCACTAAGACCTCCTTAGTACACTATTGTACATTAAGAATAAATACATAGTTAAGCACAGGTTAGGATAATAGGCTCCAGTGTGATCATACGAGGAGCTGGAGCCTCCGTTAGGTGCCGAAGATGACCGCCCCAGTGGTTTTAGCCGGTAGGAGTCCGGCATACCCCTTCGCCCTTCCCCGGGGCAAAGGAAGTTCATGAAGAATTTCCACTGTGCACCAATAAAAAAAAAACGGTTAGGATAATAGACATGATCTACTCACCTTGCCTTGTACGACCCCAGACAGCCGCTCTTCCTTCACAGTCTTCAACCATTTCCCCATGGTCTTCCAAATCCAGTTGGGTTCCTTGTTTAATGGAACATCCATCGCATGGATGGCGGCCATTTTCTCAGCGATTTTCATGGACAGTGATGGATCAGACAACTCCCTTGAGAGTAGGCAACGGGCCTGAAAACGTTGGATTCTTTAAGTATAATGTATTATACATAAGGGATATTCTGTAATGGGCTGTCGTAAATAGGATATTTGTCGTGCTTTTCGTCCGTACAAAATAATATTGCTCAAAATGTAATAATATTAATACTTATTTTTGAAATGAAATTTCTTTTGGGGCGGTGTGAATTGGATTCATTTCGGCCGAATGAAGTCCACTGCTGGACACAGGCCTCCCTCTCTCTCCACAACGACCGATATGGGTGTGTTGTGGGCTCATTGGGGGGTTTTGCCATAATCGCCACGCTTGGCAGACGGGTCGGCGATCGCAGTTGATTTGTTAATGTAATCGAAGGAAGCTGCTGCCCATCCTCCGGTTAATCCCATAGTCGACTTATACGACACCCACGGGAGCAAATGGGGTGGTGGTATTCTGAACCGGCACCACACGAATTGGATTACATAAATGTATTTATAACGTTTAGGCTGTGAGAGAATGAGATAAAACACGCTTCTATTTAGTTTCCCAATTCCCTATTGTCGATCAATCGCTTTCTATCTCTTTTTACCGCCTCCGTAGTGTACTACACAGTTTCACTTCTACCGGGTTCACACTCGACAGTCATTTTTTTACAATGTTTTTTTATTGTATTTGTTATAATAACTATATAAAAGGCAGCGATAGTCTAGTAGTTGAACGTTTGCCTTCCATACAAGAGGGTCCGAGTTCGAACCCGGCCCGCACCAGACTTCTCATATGGGGATCAGAATTTGATTATCACTTGCGTTAACGCTGAAGGAAAACATCGTAAGGAAACCTGCACACCTAAAGAGGGCTTTCAACTGTATTTTTTTTTTGTTTTTTTTTTTTTAAATTAAACGTTGGCCCACCATTTCTCCTGTGTCGTGGGTGCGTTTATAGACATGAATTCCACACACAATACAACCAGACCCGGAACAACTACCTGCAGATCATACAAATATTTGTTCCGTGCGGGAATCGAACCCACGACCCGGAGCGCAGCAGCCGACTGTATCAGCCACTGCACCAACCGTGCCGTCAACCGTGTTCTCAATGGTGTGTGAAGTCCAATCCATAAGATGCAGGTTTCCCCACGATGTTTACTTCAACGCTGAAGTTGTACATATGAGACGGCAAGTCACACTGATACATACTAGAGGGTCAATTCTCGTTAATAGTTTATACTATTTACACATTTTATGTTTTATGTAAATGAAATAAAGCATTTGTACTAATGTATAGCTTCATAAGTCCCGAATCAAAATCAAACGTTCAAGGCCTGTGCCAATAGATGGAAGAGAACTGACTCCCAAAACAGGATCTTCCGCCTGGTTTGGGGGGTCAGCAGACACTCAATTATGTACCTGAATCCCAAAAAGGAATGTACCTTTTTAAATAGCTTATAAAAATAATGCATTTATCTTATTACTATGAATGAAAGTTGACCGAACTGCCGAGAGACCGAGATTAAATTATGAATTGACTAAAAATAGGTTTCTTCGGATTCGGAAATTCGGATTTCAGTATGATCTCAATTCAGTCTCATTTCGATGTCAATTATGACGTTTATTTACTGAAAATTGTAGCACCTGTGTCAATTCAAAATGTTAGCAAAATACCGTTTTGGCTTCGATCAACTTTCGATCCATTTTCGATCCCATCACAGTATAAAGCCACGTTTGAAATTGTTTGTTAGTTTTGGAGAATTTGTGACATTTACAACACTGATCGGAAATATATTTTGAACGTTTTTAACTACGAGAATTGATCCTCTGGTTTTGAACCCACAATCTAGTGCTTCAGAAGCGGAGTCCATCAACTTACGGGCCAATATGGCACATGAATAACTTCAAATAAAAAATAATACTTTGTCAATTTTTTTGTGACCACATGTCACCTAAAATTGAGCATGGAATATAGAACCCGTTCAACCAACTTCCCTCGAGATACAAAAAATCTTACAGCAGTGGAACCTCGATTATAGGGTTATATTATGTTTGAATATAATCCAGATCATATTACGCGGCGTCGCATGGTATATAATCATTTTGTGTAAAAATATTATATTATTATATATATACTAAAAGCATTAACACACCTAGAAATATTACCTGCTATGCTTGGAAGTAATACTAAAAAAAACAATACGAGCTACCCGCAGAAAACATATTTTTGGTTTGACAATAAACGTGTTAACGCGAAATTGAAATAACTTTGAACTGCGTCCACCATGCGCACGCGCAGCCATTTTTAAACAGAGTGAATCGACATACAAGTCGCGTGCGGAGCGTTCCGGCGAAAAAGCAGACGGTAACTTTGGAAGATTTTTTAAAACGACATAAATTTGAAGTCTGTCATCACAAGGATTGTCATCAAACAGTAGTCCAGATAATCGAAGTCCCACCAAACTAACTCGCTAAAATGTTTATAACATACCACGCCTGCGACGCCTGGAGGGGTAGACAGTGGTGTACTGACGTTGGTACATCCTCAGTACACCAATGACGGTTTTAGGTTCCATGTGATAGGGGTGACCCTATCGCCGATTACCGGCCACAATTCCGAACCCTGGGCTGCAACTGAGAATTCCCTAACAGAGAAACCCAATTACCCAAGCCCGATTCACGCGACAGGAGCAATGGACATTGGATACATGCTTTTTTCTCGAATATTCTTTTTCATAGTACATTCGGTAATCGTGGAGCTGCAGAGGTTGTGTCGAAATGGGCGTGGCTAAGGACACGAGCTGCCATACTGCAGGTCATTGACAGGACACTAATTTTTCGAAATGTCTTTGGTCATAGGTATTGTATTTTAAGAGTTCGGCTACGTAGGTACAGTCACCGCCATAAGTGGCTGAACATTTTCTTTTTTCGGTAGTACTCCATCTACACTAATATTATAAAGTGGAAAGATTTGTATTTTTGTATGTTCGTAACGAATAAACTCAAAAACTACTGGTCCGATTTGAAAAATATTTTCACCATTAGAATGCTGCGTTATCCTTGAGTAATATAGGCTATATTTATTACTAGAAAAAATTAGGGATCCCTATTATAACTTCAATAATGGAAGATATCTTTCATCGCATGCGCTGCGGAAACTATTCATGATAGAACAAAAAAATGTTCTACAATATTAAAGAACATATAAATATCTACAAAAAAATTTGCGATACCATATTTCCAACTATTGTAGTTATGTAATTTTTTATTTTACATTTTTTTAGTCGATAGAAATGCCGACCGATTCAGACCATGTTAGCATTTATTCTACGTTTATCCCAAAATGTTCAAAAAATAAATGTCCACCCGTGCGAAGCCGGGACGGGCCGCTAGTAATTTATAACATAGTCAAACCAGATAGTAGCAACATATTTAAATATTCTTTTGATTTAGAAAAATAATAGATTTGACGCAAAACAAGAGAGTGCAAGCGATTTAAAAAACTGAAAGTGTTCAGCGGCTATATCGCTGACCGTACCAGATATTCTGCCACCATTGAGTTGTGCTTAAACTTTTGACATTACTGAGCTCCGCTTAAAAGGGCACTGTAGCTACTGACATTACCAGGCATAAGAGACTAAATAAGGTCTCTTGTTATGGGTAGACATGGTGCTTACCACCAGTCGAATGACTTGCAGCCTCGTCATGAGATTGCATAAAAAAAAAGTTAAAAGATTCTATCAGAATCATCCAAAGTCCCACTCATTTCTACATAACCTGCACGATTGCCAAACGAATATGTACAAGTTATTAATTAATTAAGAAATTAATTTATACTGCAGTTACACTGTGGTTGTATGGAGTATACAGCATAACCAAGTCAACTATTTGTTCAAAGACTTCGGGTCAACAAATAAGCATTGAATAAATATTATTATTAAAAACTCTAGCAGAGTTCTCAAATTAAATAATCGTAAATAAATATAAAGCCTTACAGGAATGTACTCCTCAATCCTTCCACCAGAGAAAACTCCATGTAGCTTAGGACCAAGTTTCCTCTCTGATAGCAGTGTGAATATTACTGATTCTGTGACGATTGCGTCCATTGCGCGCTCGCCGTGCACTTGTCCGTAGATCCGCAGCAACACCTGAGGAAAAGGATCGATGTACTGCAAATGGGGAACCGATATCGCGGCATGTATATAAAGGTGTACGGAGAGTCATTTTGGGGGAATTTTCTTGTACTCACCACGCTTGGCAGGCGGTTAGTGAGCGCAATATGGCTGCTGTTCTACAGAAGGGACGCTGCTGCCCATCTCTCTGGTTTTAGATTTCCTTAATCGCCTTTTGCGACCTCCACGGGAGGAGATGGAGTGGTGCTATGTTCTTAATCCGAACATCATATGAACAGTGACGGTTGCCATTCCACTTTAGTATTCATGTAAATTAACTAAATATATAAACATCTTTCGTCTTATTTAATATTTATGTATGCCTTTATTATTTGTTCCGTACAAGCACAGGTAAAACAATAATAAAAAGACAATTTAAAAAACATAGCTAAGTCACAAATAACATACCTCTATATAATTTTTTTCTACTTGCGATTATGAGGTATTATATTTCTTGCATTGACGAATAAAATAAAAAAAGAAAGTGGCAAGAGAATGTATAAGACTAAATATATACCTAAATTGGAAGAAAAACAGAAAACAAGTGCGTTGAAGTGTGAAGAAATTGGTAGACACTCAGCATATTGGCTGAGTTGTTGAGACAACGCCAACAGCGCTGATTTTCAGTGTCAGCCTATTGATGATACGAGGTCTTATTTTATCCAGTATATGTCATGTTCCGAGTTTTTAAAAGGCAGACAAATATTTAGTTAGATACATGCATACATGGTGCAGGCTCAGAATTCCACCACCCCATCTCCTCCCATGGGTGTCGTAAAAGTCGACTAAGGGATTAGCCGGAGGATGGGCAGCAGCGTCCTTCGAGTACATTAACAACTCAACTGCGATCGCCAACCCGTCTGCCAAGCGTGGCGATTATGGCAAAACCCCCCAATGAGCCCACAACACATCCATATCGTTGGTTGTGGTGGTCTTTGGGGGAGGCCTGTGTCCAGCAGTGGACTTCATTCGGCCGAAATGATGATGATGCATACAAAACTCAATGCACGTTAACTTGCATTATTATTATATACTAGCTGGGACCCGCGGTTTCACCCGCCTTTAATTTAAAAGAAATTTAGAGTACTTCGACATAGACATAGAATGTATATATTGGATTTCATGGGTTTAATTTTTTTTGCGCGGAACCCTAATTATTTTTCTAAAATAAAAGTAGCCTAAGTTATTCCTTATAACATCAGCTATCTGCCAGTGACAGTCCCGTCAAAATCGGTCCAGCCGTTTGGGAGATTACCCGGAACAAACAGACAGACAGACAGACAAAAATTTAAAAATTGTTTTTTTGCTATAGGTACCGTATATACTTTCATATACATTAAGTAAAAATCTGTTATATTGACATTACAAACAGACACTTCAATTTTATTTATTTGTATAGATAGTACATACCCATTTTAAACTTATATACATTTTATATAATAAGCCATGTCATGAAATAGCTGTCAAGACATTATTGTAGATGTCAATACATTATTATAGATGTCAATTCATTATTATAGATATCAATTCATAATATGCCAATTCCATTACAATAAAAGTAAAAAATCAAAAAAGAATCATTATTAAAAGTCGACTAAGGGTTTAAACCGGAGGATGGGCAGCAGCGTCCTTCGAGCACACAACAACTGAACTGCGATCGCCAACCCGTCAGCCAAGCGTGGCGATTATGGCAAAACCCCCACTGAGCACACTACACACCCATATCGGTTGTTGTGGTGATCATGGGGAGAGGCCTGTCCAGCAGTGGACTTTATTGGCCGAAATGATGATTCAAATCTCTGAAATCTGTAAATGCTTTTAACATCATCCGTACAGCATCCTTCTAGTAACTAGGATTTCAAGTGTCTTATAAAGTGGCTACCATTACGTCACTTTGATTGTTTTAAGTTCATACCTAAATACTTTGATACTCATAATTCAAAACACAATCGGAATTAAATATCTAAAGACAATTTTTTTCAGCAATTACCTTCCGGGGCTCTTCCAGGGACGTGAAGGAATTACATTTGAGGACCGTCTTCTTAATAAGCTTGCTGGCGATGGCCTCGGCATCGGAATCTAGTGAGCTTTCTCTCTGCTGGTCGTACCCCCCCAGCTTGGAGGCGTCGTCCGGCAGAGCTACGTAGTAAAGAAAGTTTGAAAGGCCGCCGCTGGGAAAGAAAGAAAAATAAAACTATTTAAACTGTTAAAGAATATACCACCTCTCTTCACCTTTTTTTTATTGGTGCCCAGTGGAAATTCTTCATGAACTTCCTTCGCCCCGGGGACGGGCGAAGGGGTATGCCGGACTCCTACCGGCTAAAACCACTAGGGCGGTCATCTTCGGCACCTAAGGGGGGCTCCAGGTCCTCGTACGATCACATTAGAGCCGCCCACTGGTGCCACGCCTATAGGCACATCTCGGAGAGGGTGACTGTACAGCGGTTATTGTAAAGAATCCCCCAAAGCGTCCCACGGCAGCGCGTGACCACATGCGTGCCACCGTCTTCTCTTGGGTCGCTTGGTGTGAGCACGCAGATTCCCCAAGCTACGCACCCGCGAACCCAGAGGTCCCCCGCCTTGTAGCTACGGCAGGGGGTTTCAGGCGTATGGGAATTAGGCGCCAGGGCGGTTGTTACCCCGGCGCCATCTCCTTCTGGAGCATGACGCTCTTACAGAAGGAGACCACTGCATTCCAGTTTTCGTGCTCTGCAAACATGGCCGACACTACTGCTGGCAGAGAGAGATCTTGCCCGATCCGATCGACCAGGATCCGCCGCTCGGCGGGCCACGCAGGTCACGCCTCGAGCGTGTGCTGTGCGGTGTCCTGGTCGCTATCACAATGGTGGCATTGTGCCGTGGCTTCGCGTCCTATCCTGTGCAGGTACGCGCCGAAACAACCGTGCCCGGTGAGCACCTGCGTCAGGCGGTAGGTGACGCGCTCGCTCCTTCTGAGCCAGGCTCCAAAGAGCGGCAAGACGGCTCGACGACGCGCTTGGTTGCAAACTGCATCCGCAGGCGATGACGCCACTTTACAAGTGCGCGCCGCCGAGCCAGCCGCCACAGCCTGTCCAACGCCCCTGGAGGCGCGCCTTCGCCGCTCTGGCGGAGGGTGCGTGTCTGATCGTAGACCTATCATGCATCCATCTCCGCCAGGTTGTCAAAAGGCGGGAAACGCGCCAGGAGAGTTGCCGCCTCGTAGGACACTGTTCGGTATCCTCGTGCGATCCGGATAGTCACTCTGCGCTGCAGACCGTAAATTTTGGTTCTGCAGCGCTGGGAGGATGTCTCTAGCCTAGACAAACCATGTCGATTTTACACAAAACATACCTAGATTGTAATGTACACCGGGTTGGGTGTGTTAATTTAAAATTATTGCAAATTGAACCCTGTGTGGTAAAGATAGTTCAGTTCACTAGTGTGTTTCATATTTTTGAATACCTTGGCTGCTTGGAAACTATTGGCGTTGTGCTTGTTACCATAATAATGACGGTTTGAATGACCTCATATAATGACGTTTTTGTTGTTCCGGTATATTTGATCACGATTGGTGACCTGAACAATTAGACGACTATGGTTGACAGGATATCAGTGATCACTTTGGATGTTTCTAAATATTTGATTACCGTGGCTGCCACTTTATATACGATGCTGACTGTACAATATATTATATAATTCGGGTGCCACTTATATTAATTTTCAAGGTTTCATTTATTTAAATATTATCTTTTTAACGTCCGAAGCAAAAAACGGCGGACCCCTTATAGGATCACACGTGTGTCTTGTCTGTCTGTCTGTCTGTCACAGCCAATTTGAATCCCCCCCCCCCCCCTTCCTTATCTCCGAAACTACAGAGCTAAAATTATGAAAAAGATATAGGTAACAGTTCGTTACCTATAGATTACAGGAAAACCTAGAAGTTTATGGTCTTAAATTTTTTTTTCAATATTGTGCGTTCAAACTTACGTTTTCGGTTGGAATGTATGGAAAAACGTGTTTTTTAACTACGATGTTTTTGTTCTTGGAATAAGTTATTGGTGCAAGACCGAATCCAACAACAGACAATATATTTAGCAATTTCGGAACCCTCTCAGCGCGAGATCAACTCTCATATGACCGTTTTAAAAAAAACATGTCTGAAATCACATCCATAGGTTATCTACTCGAGAATATAGATGATAAGACCGCCCATTATACTAGAATAGTAGCATTTATTTATTTTAATCGTCCATTGCCACTTCAGCTTCCGTATCCATTCAGATATGTCGGCAACTTTAGTTCAGAGGTACTTCCATATACATCTCTATACAGATATCATACCAGGGACTGAAAACGGTAAGAAAGAAAGAAAGAAGACCACTGGCACGGTGCGGGAAGGAAGCATTGCCGCCGATTGAAGTTTTCTCACCTAATTATATTTCCCGCTCGCTCTTATTATTGCAGTTTTGTTATTATTCCGGCTGAATTTGTGCATTTTACGCGCCGGTGCCGGCTACGAATAGCACCAACCCATCTCATCCCGTGGGTGTCGTAAAAGCTGACTAAGGGATTAGATGGAGGATGGGCAGCAGCATCCTTCGAATACATTAACAACTCAACTGCGATCGCCAACCCGCCTGCCAAGCGTGGCGATTATGGCAAAACCCCCCAATGAGCATACAACACACCGATATCGATTGTGGTGGTGACCTTTGAGGGAGGCCTGTGTCCAGCAGTGGACTTTATTCAGCCGAAATGATGATGATAATATAAACTATAATGAATGAATAAAATAAACTAGGTACATAGGTACAAAAAAGGGGTCGCGGCGCGCAGATCGAGGAGTCTACGTGCTCATATCAAGTGACCCCCGAGAAGACGGCGGCGCGCACGTGGACATGTGCCACCGTGTGCGCAGCACTGCGCACAGCGAGGCTTGGGGGGATCCTTTACAATCCTCCCCGAGAAGTGCCTGAGGGGCGGCCTTTTTACAGTCGCCTGTCCTCCGCTAGACGGAGTGACCGCTTTCCAGTCATCCCCTCGGAGATGTGCTTAAAGACGTGGCACCAATGGGCTCTAGTGTGATCTTACGAGGACCTGGAGCCTCCCTTAGGTGCCGAAGATGACCGCTCCAGTGGTTTTAGCCGGTAGGAGACCGGCACACCCCTTCGCCCTTCCCCGGGGCGAAAGAAGGTCATGTAGAATATCCACTGGACACACTGGATACAAAACAAAAAAAGAAACAATCATTATAACGATGCCCATAATCCAATTACGACTGCAGCAAGTTTCCTCCGACCGAAAGGTCTTTGACTCGTCTTAACTGCCGTCTAAAGACATCAACCGAGCCAACGATTTAAGGAGACGCTCAGTATAACATCGTAATGCACCCATCCGTAGACTGACCGCGCCGGGTGTTGCTTAACCTCACAGGGCGTTTAACGGTCAGTGAGCGCCTATACCGTTTTGGTTGGCCGGTGGGTAGACAAGGCCGCTGACACATCCAAGCGTCACATACGCAGTAAAGAACTTGTTTCTTATCAGACAATGCGTGTGTTATCTGTCTGTTATTTTCCAGTGCTCCATATAAATGGCGTCATTTTAATGTACGTAGTATATTTTATTTGATCGGAGGTTTTCCGTTTGTCCGAATTAAGAATATAGTACCAATCCATCTCCTTCCGTGGATGTCGTAAAAGACTCAGGGACTGTAAACCAGAGGGGTGGACAGCAGCGCCCCTTTTGTGGAACAGTAGCCATACTGTGCTCATCAAATGAAAGATTCGAGTTCTGGCAAATTCTCTCCAATTACTCCCCTTCCGATGCTGCTGCCCATCCTCTTGATATAACTTAATCCCCTTTTACGACAACCATGGATGGAAATGGTGGTCCATTATTTGCCGGAAACCACTGGGAACAATTTATTTTTTATTTTTATAAAAATCGTTGTGGGACACTAGGATTTCTTCTGTGTCGTAGGTGCGTTTACAGACATGAATTCCACATACAATACACCCAGACCCGGAACAACTACCTGCAGATCATACCAATATTTGTTCCGTGCGGGAATCGAACCCACGACCCGGAGCGCAGCAGTCGACTGTATCAGCCACTGCACCAACCGTGCCGTCAAATTGGCATTGCATAATAATAATTATTATAATTAGTTTATTCATAAAATCTCACCTAAATTTTCCTTCATTCTATCATTTACTACATATGTCATATGTCTATCGTGCAGTATCCATAATTTAAAAAGAGAGAAAAAAAATTCACTACTAACATATGTGCCACCATTATAATGTCGTTTATATTAAACAAAGTTCTAATTTAAAATGTGACTTGCCTTATAGTTTAGTTATGTTAGTATATCTTAAAGATACATACTATCATGGTGTGTACCATGTCCACGTCAAATTGGTATCCAACTGAGCATAATGCCGGGCGCTGATTTTCAGCTGGAGCCCATACACAGATACCAACCAGTAAATAAATATATAGTCTTGTCTTAGGTTTTCGCAATTTGACGGCACGCTTGGTGCAGTGGCTGATACAGGCTGCGCTCCAGGTCGCGGGTCCGATCCTCGCACGGTACAAATATTTGTATGATCTGCAGGTAGTTGATCCGGGTCTGGGTGTATTGTGTGTGAAATTTGTCTCTGTAAACGCACCCACGACACCTGTGTGCCTGCATGCCTCTCCATTCTTCCCCGCGGCGGAGGAAGATCAGGTAGAGTTTCTACTGGTGCCAATAAAAAAATAAAAAGAATTTCTAATGGGGTCAATAAAATAAAATAAAAATAAAAAGTTTTGAGTCCCTTACTCGCATTTACGACATCCACCGCAGTAGATGGAGTGGTGCTACATTCTTAATCGGGACAATACACTATCATAGTTAAGGAAATGTAAGTTCTACAGAGGCCTATAAAAAAAGAAAATAATTTTATTCGGTTCACGTTAGTATTGACAACAAATGACTGCACGAACGGGTATTTTTTGCGATACTGGTTTGAGGGTGCGGCCCAAGTTATAAGCGGTCGAATGTAATATATTGTCTGGCTATTTAATCACCTCTATAACAGGAATGGTGAACCATGGTACGTGCCACTTTTTGGACGTACCAACTATTGGATGTGCCAACTATGGGACGTGCCAATTATGGGACGTGCCACCTGTGTGACATGCCACCTATGGGACGTGCCACCTATGGGACGTGCCAACTATGGGACGTACCAACTGTGGCACGCGTGCCGCGCCCGCAGTCGCTTTGCTCTCGCGAAGCTTTAAACTTGGCCCACACAACGTAAACAAGTTGTTTTGTTACAAGTCAAGGTTTTACGTATTTATTTACATTATTTGCGTTTCTTTTTTTTACATCGCATTATATAATTGGCTCTTTTTGATACATAGCGTGCTGACCTTGGGTGGGACGACGTGGAAACTTACAGAAACGCATTACCGTGACATCGCGGGATCGATCCTCGACGTTCACGAACCTGAGTTTGAATTTAAATATTTAAATAATTATATTCATAACGTAAACCGGCTGTGCCACGTGGCTTATTGATTGGCTCGAATGTTGCAACTGAGGTCTCCTATTGCAAGAGACCGGCTAGGTAGGTTACAGTCGAGGCTTGGGGGGATCCTTTACAATCCTTCCCGAGAAGTGCCTGGGGGGGCGAACTATTTACAGTCGCCTTCCCTCCGCTAGAAGGGGTGACCGCTTTACAGTCATCCCCTCCGTGATGTGCCTATAAGCGTGGCACCAGTGGGCGGCTCTAGTGTGATCATACGAGGACCTGGAGTTCCCCTTCGGTGCCTAAGATGACCAGTGGTTTTAGCCGGTAGGAATCCAGCATGCCCCTCCATCCTTCCCCGGGGCGGAGAAAGTTCATGTAGAATTTCCACTGGGCCCTAATAAAAAAAGGGCTGCACGTTGCACGTATGTATACGGCACGTATGTATGTTTTTACAGTAATAGGCACTGGTAAGTATCAATAAATTATAATAATTTTATAAAAACTATTTGTTGGACTTTTCTTATCGGGGTTTTCTAAATTACCACATTAAAGGTCCTGTTTTTTTTTCATTACTCATATACGCACTTCAATAACACGCAAATTGTGTGTAAACATTACAGAACAAAAACAAATTATGTGCATTTATATTTATTCATTTAGTTTCGAGCGTATGACACAATTGGGTTACAGCTGAAAAACAGCGTTAGGTGGTCAGTTCATTGCCGCCTAACATTATGCTGAGCTATAAGCCCTTTGGCACTATAATTTTACTACTGCACGATTTGTACATAGCTGATGTATTTAGTTTATAGTTGTTATGTTTAGTAGTTGTAAGTTTTTACTGTGTGTATTGTTTGTGCTAATAAAAAAAATCTTTCTTCTTTCTTTCTTTCATGTATACGGCACGTATGTATACGGGACGTATGTATATGGCACGTATGTATACGGCACGTATGTATACGGCACGTATAGATGCTGTACGTAAGTATATACGAACGAATGAAACAAACGCGATATATTTCGGTAAGCTATTTCGATTCAATAAAAGCAAGTATTTATCTCACTATTATTATAAATGTGTTTGTACCGCTACGCTACGGCTAAACGGAGTCTATATCTGGCGCAGAGATTAATTATGTTGCGGATATATGATACTTTTTATTTAAATCATAAAAATGCAATTATCAATAAATAACGCCCAGCGAAGCGTGCGGGAAACGGCTATAATGTAATACAAAAGAAACGGGCATTATAGCCATCAGAACTTTTCTGACGTTTCAATAGGTGGCAGAATTTGTTTATTAGTAATAAAAATATTGTAATTTACATTAAGCATCCTAATTTCCTTGGATCACCAATCTCACTATGAGTAGGAGGCGATTATGGTTATTTGGGGCATTATATACCTGTGGAACAATCTGGATTTGGAATTTATCAGTACTCACCACGTTTGGCAGGCGGGTTGATGAGCGCAGAATGGCTACTGTTCCACAGAGCGGACGCTGGTGCCCATCGCTCCTTAGTCGCCTTTTACGACATCCACGGGACGAAATCGAGTGGCGCTATATTCTTAATCCGGACCCCAGACCGTCGTTAAGCAGTTAAGAAAAATGATGTATTATAATAAAGTATTATTATATAATATAATAAATATATAGTATTATATTCAAGGTAAAATAAAGATGAGAAAAATTGAAAATGCATTTTGATAAATCGTTAATATTGGGCGTATCAAATATACACATTTTATTAGAAGTGAGTTTATTGTTTTATCAAGATGTTGTCTGCAGCGAAAGTGTATTCATGAAGATGCAAGATGATAACTGGGTTATAAAGGACAAATTCAACCAGTATCGGGGCCTGATAAAGTTATATCAAAGTATTAGAGAGTATTCATCAAGAGAACTTTAACAAGAAGATACAACTTGATAGAATCAGATACACGAAGAAGAAAATGGAAACATTTCGCTTGACACAGTCTATGAAAGAGCAAAATTTGACTTCTGGGGTGGAATCGTGGTGACCTGAAACACTGGCTTCGGCCTAGCTTAGGCACCAGTCTCCCACAATAGACTTGAATAATACTGTAATTAGACAATATGTGTGGTATTAAATAAACTATAGTTTACACATGTTCGCATGCGTGTTCACGACCTCTTTTCTATGTCGATTGGCTAATCAATACGAACCGGTTTAGAGCTCGTACCTTCTAGTTTCCACAGTAAATAACTCCCGATAAGGGACGTTAAAATAAAACTAGCTCAGGATTATTTTATACAATAAAGGATGATGTTAAGTAATTTTTTATTGTTATTTAAAACGCACCATTGCGACCTGTATTTTTACCAATTTAATTAAAGTAAGACTATATATTAAGGCATGCGCAGATAAGGGACAGCCCTCGGCGTTCTTTTAGGTCCCTCAAAATGCTCTAGTGTGGTCACACAAGGTCCTGGAGCCCCGATAACTTCCCTGTGGCCTTAAGGATTTTAGAGGAATCCTTTTACACGGATGATCTCGTATATGGGGCATAGTCTATCGAAGAGGGGAAGCAAATAGTCGGTAGCCTTAACAAACTCCTAAAATTGGGAGAATTTAATTTGAGAAAGTTGTCCACAAATAAGCCCGGAATTTTGGCAAATCTCAATTATCAAACGAATAACAACAATAGAATTTTCAACTTCAATACAGTAAATACATAACAAACTCTTGGCTTATGTTGGGCCCCAGGCGACGATAACTTCACCTTCAAATGCGAGTTTCCGGAAAAAACATTATCAAAACGAAGAATATGGTCTGTAAAATAAAAATAAAACGACCATTTAGGATGGTTAGCACCCGTTGTAACCAAAATGAAACTCATATTCCAAACAGTATGGGGTACAAAGATTATCGAACGAGTATCAGATGACATCTATAGGGACTGGACTAAGATAGGAAATGATATTCACAATATTAATGAGATTAAATTATCTAGACGGATCCTCCCGTGGATGTCGTAAAAGGCGACTAAGGGAATCTAAACCAGAGGGATGGGCAGCAGCGTCCCTTCTGTGAATCGGTAGCCATACTGCGCTCACCAACCCGCCTGCCAAGCGTGGTGAGTATTGGCAAATACCCCCCAAAATAATGACATAGTTGTGGAAATGTGGGGGAGGCCTTTGTTCAGCAGTGGACATATAAATGGCCGATATGATGATACTATGTAACGAGCACGACGTCATAGAGTTACATGGCTTCTGTGATGCATTCTAACGGGCATACGCAGCCGTAGTTTATGCTCATATCCAACAACAAAAGCAGGTAGTCGCTGCCAAAACCAAACTTGTGCCACTTAATAAAAAATGTACGCTACCAAGGTTAGAGTTATGTGGAGCACACTTGCTATCTACACTTATCAGCAAAGTTAAACTGGCGTTAACTCGTAACTTGCAAGACGAATCGAGTCGATGGAAACCATTTGTAACTAACAGAGTTCCGAAAATAGTGGAGATAATGCCTGAGAACAACAATGGCGTTATGTAAACACGGCGGAAAATCTTGCAGATTCCACAAGCAGAGGCATATACCCCTCTCAATTAAAAGACCATGCTTTGTAGTGGTCAGGTCCATCTTGGATATCCACATTTATAAATATAAGTCCAACAACCCTAAGGCGAAAACATAATTAGTAATTTACTAAGAAAATATAGCAATTTTACAAAAATAACACGTATTATCCGCATGGATACGTGCATTGACACCGAATTGTAAGCAACAAGCAACCTATTTAACGTTTTGCGCAATGCTAAATTAACAATGATTAAAAACATCAACACCACGAATTAGGAAGCGAAATTGAAAATTTACATAAACATGGAAAGGTGCACTCGAATAGTAAATGATTAAATTTAAATAATCCTTTCATCGACCAACACAACACACGTTTGGCGGAGCTGCTGGTTGATCAAGCTCGCATGTCAACTTTTCATGGTGGTCATACACTTACTATGAGGTACATGAGACAAGAGTATTGGATAACCGGGGGAAACAACTACGTGAAAAAACAATTAAGGAAATGTGTGACCTGCCGTAAACATTCCGGGAAAAAACAACAACAGCTTATGGGAGACTTACATGGAGCTTGAATAAACCCTCTAATCCATTTCATCATACTGGAGTGGACTACACAGGATTTGTATATGTGAAATATAACAGAGGAAAGGGTGTGAAAACAACGAAAGGATATGTCGCTGTTTTCATTTGAATGGTCACTAAAGCTGTACACTTGGAATTAGTGTCCGAGTTGAGCAGTTCAGTATTTTAGCAGCATTACGGCGAATGGCAGCATCCTCCAGGAGGAATGGCAAAAGATTCAACATATAGTGAGGGAAAGCTTGCACAGCGAATTGATGTAAATCAAAAACAGCGTAGGACCCAAAATTGAGCCTTGAGGTACTCCAACAAAATTCACAGCTTTAGCATCGCTAGCGAGTTCATTTATTTTGACGCACTGAGAACGGTCTGAGAGATAGTCTTGAAAGACCTTGACGGTATGACCACGAATCCCTAAAAGAATCGATCGTGGATAGAAGGTAAGGAACAGATACTGTGTCAAAAGCTTTAGTGAGGTCTATAAAATACCTAAGCACTTCTTTTTATCATCTAACTTTGCAACTGTGTGGTCAGTAAATGAAGTCACGGCACCTTCCGTTGATTTCCCGCTTCTAAACCCGTACTGATTGGAAGCCAGTAGATCATGTGATTCTAAAAAGCTTGTTAGTCGATTATTTCGTATTTTTTCTAATACTTTAGAGACAGCCGACAATACCAAGATAGGTCTCTAATTATTAACACCGTGTCTGTTCCCGTTCTTGAAAATCGGATGTACTATGGCACTTTTAAAGACTTTAGCGAAGCAACCGGTAGAGATAGAAATATTGTAAATGTGTGTCATAATAGGTTCCAATACAGATCAACAGGATTTTAAGAGTCCAGGTGAGATTCTATCACATCCCGCTGGAGCATCCGAACGCAACCCAAAAATAAGTCTTTCGACCTCTGTTTCATCTGTGGGTAAAAGCACTAGTGAGTTTACTGGGGGAGTATCATGTGAGAATTGTACAGTGGAGGAGCTCTGGGTAAATTTCTCAGCTAAACTTTTTCAAAATTTGTGAAGAAATCATTCGCATTGTTGATCAAAGATATTTTATTTGTGGTAATGTTGAGCAGCTCATCAGGGGAGGTGATCGTTCGATGTGTGTTCGTTATATTTCTAATAAATTTCCATGTTGCTTTGGGGCTATTTTTTGCCTTTATAAATTCGGATTTTTCATAGGATATTTATAGATTTTTGAGTAATTTATTATGCTACTGCATCCGTAAATTGTAGCGAAACACCTTTATGTAAAAACAATCAAATGCAGCAGTGATAGCCTAGTGGTTGAACGCTTGCCTTCCATACAGGAGGGCCTGAGTTCGATCCCGGCCCGCACCTCAGTTTTCGGATTCATGTGCGGATCATAATAATTTGATTATCACTTCCGTTAACGGTGAAGGAAAACATCGCGAGGAAACCTACACACCTGAGAGGGCTCCAAAATGTATTCAATGGTGTGTGTAGTCCGCCAACTCACATTAGGCCAGCGCGGTGGACTAAGGCCTAACCTTTCTCATCTTGAGAAAAGGCCCGTGCCCAGCAATGGGACAGTAATGGGTTGATTATGTGTGTAAAAACAATTGCGTTAGAATAGGATAGACGAAAACCATTATTTTTTGCTAAAATCAGTTAAAATAAAAAAACATGAAATGCCGACGCAAAATTCTTACGCTGTGGTTTCCAGAATCATGTACTGAATCAATGGTATCAGTTTGGTTACGATCTCCACCGACGAATCACGAAGCTGGCCGAACGGCACGTCGCAAAGTTTTATAGAATCCGTTCTTATATAGGCGCACCATTAGATGCTTAAGTAAGTAAGCATAATTTCTGCTCAACATACCTGATGCGTCTGAAGTCTAGCTCCCGGGGGTCCACTGTCTTCCACGCTCCGTGGAGGTAGTTCCTGCATATCCTCCCTGCCACATCTCTCATCTCCTCCTCAGTGCCACACATTTGAAGTTTCTGGAAAAGAAAAGGAATTACATTTAATACTAAACTTTATCACCGCTGTGGAATTGGTGATGTATCGTCTACCGGCTAAAATGACTTCGGCACCGAAGGTGGCCTTTGGGATCTCGAGAAAGAACCTCCAGAGCCAGCCATTGGTTCCACGTTTCGGAGGGAGCCGACATACCGTAAAGCTGGATTGAGATGACCTATTATAATTTTATCTTGGTGACGACATTAGCCCAAAAATGTTCACTGTTGAATAATAAGGAACTTAGATCCCAATGTTGCTCTTATGAAACATTTCTAACGGCCAACTTCGTACTGTTCCGAGTTTCGTGAAGCTATGCGCGCGCACCTCCCAATTCTACTCTCATCAAAAATATTTGACGGCTGACTTCATGCTGTCTGAGTTTCGTGACGGTATGCATGCGCAGCTCACTATTTTCCAAGTATAACAAAAATAAACATTTCCGATCTTAGTAGTATTGTTTGGATTAAGAATATAACACCACTCCATCGCCTCCCGTGGGTGTCATAAAAGGAGACTAAGGGTCTCTAAACCAGAGGGATGGACAGCTGCGTGCCTTTTGAACAGCAGCCATTCTGCGGTCATCAACCCGCCGCCAAGCGTGGTGAGTACTGGAAAATTTCTTGCCACAATGACGACACAATCGTGGAAATCTGTGGAGGAGGCCTTTGTTCAGCAGTGGACGTCTTTCGGCTGACACTATGATCTTAGTAAGCAGAGAATCGGAGATAAAATCTCATTACACGCAACGTTTTAATGAATTTTAATTGTAAATTACTATTGCAGTCACTGAAATATTCATATGAAGGCAATAAATTACAATTAGCCTAATCAACTGTTTGTTTCTAGCACTTTAATTGATATCAATTATCCTGCAATTTAACTGTAATTTTCATGTCAGATTCAATTGTGGTATTATTGAAATAGTCATAAATAAAAACGTAGTAATACGTCATTTGTTTATACATAAACCCGACAAATATAATAAAATTTAAGTCTGTGAATTCAAAACAAATGACAACATTTTTAATGAAAACTGTTATTTACACATGCCTAAGTTATAGAATGTTTTTCTGTCTGTCTGATAGTTTGTCCCAATGAGGCTCCACAACGGCTCAACGGATTTCAATGAAAATGTTAGGGTGTATTCACAGTAATTTTATGAGTAACTTAAATTTTGGTGTATATTCCATTAAGATATCTTGTAGGGCTCAGAAAATATAAATATAATTTACGCCTAGCGAAGCGGGCTGTTAGTTAATAATAAATCAAAATACTTTGAAACTCATATCAATAAATAAATTCCCGGAGATGTAATATTAGGATCCAACCAAAACGTATCTTATACACGCACCGTCTCGTATAATATCCGACCGCGAGGCGCAATGCGGAGATGTTTGGTACTAACACCCGATCATATGGTAGGCGCGTTAGGGCATTGACCGTCGGCTGTTTTGGATTGAGTCTAGTGTTTAGATGAATGTATATTTTGGTGAATAATTAAGGTAGTATTATATTTACTGATTCGGGTACAGAATCATGGACTGATTCACCTCCTATGAGGTTACAGGTGATTTAATCACCACCCACCTCAGAGGTTTACGGTGTCGCTTCTCGAGTGTTTGGTTGCAGTTTTAAAACCCGACATGTACTAATTTGCCTTTTTCAATGTCATTATCTTTCTGGGTACTGAAACAGGCAAAGTACTTTTTCTTTGTTTAAGCACGTTTGGCGCTGTGGATAATCGCTTGGATTTCACGCTACGTATTCGATCCATGCCGTTATTGAGGTTCTGAATGTTTGTGCATGTAAGATTAATGGCTACATATCAAGCTATACATTTCCAGTATAAGCTGATCTCGCATTGTATAGGCTTTCGGTATGACGAGAGATCAGCGTAATCTGGTTTTTTATAGCTTGTGTAGCCGTATAAACAAGCCGTAAAACTATATTATATCATCCCTAATTTATATTTTGCACCACAAGTGTGCAGAAAATGGCTGACACTCATTACAGTGCTGCAGGTGTTAGAGCAAAACAAATCACAGAGCCCTGGTTGTGTCAGCCTGCTTAGTGACGTGACGACGCAGTGACGGTGTTCCGGCAATGTTAACTATTCCAAATACTTTTTGTGTGAAAAGCAAAGGCGTCTCTTTCATACTTCTTCCTTTTATCGCTCTTCTTCATAAAATATGGCGGAAATCTTTTTGGTCGAGGCCTAGGAATCCGATAGACCGACGCGTATATAAAATTATAAAATACTCTTCCAGAACCAAAACATAACGCAAAAGTATTCGTCTACCCTTGTCACTCACGCAAAATAGATCGTCTACCACTTAGTTGTGTCGCCTTTGCTCTCAATGACAGCTTTAACGCGAAGAGGCATGGTTGCAACCAACGCTGCACACTCCTCAGGCGTAATTGACTCCCAGATTTGGCTATCTGGGAGTCAATTACGCCTGAGTTTAGCCTTTAAGTCGCTTCTTCTTCCTTTTATCGCTCTTCTTCATAGAATATGGCGAAATCTTTTTGGTCAAGGCCTAGGAATCCGATAGACCGACGCGTATATTAAATACTCTTCCAGGATGTTTGTTATCGCACAAAAATATTATTGCACGTATTATCAAAAATATCTATAATAATACCAGGTTACTGTCAGATAACATAGGCATTTGTAGATTAGATACTTATTTCAAAGAGATTTACTGAATAAGGTTTATCATGATAATATTTTAGTGTTACTATGCGCAGTGTAGAAGAAAGTTTTTCAGTTAAGAAGTACGAAATTTAAAAGAAAAATTTAAATAAAAAGAAGTCATATTCGGCCTTCACCGCTTCCTAAGGGATAAGAAAAATAAGAGCCTCCCAAGCCTCCCCATCAACATTCAGTTAAGTTATGAAATTTACACACAAACACACACACATATATATATGTGCTCCAATATATATATATATATATACATATACATACGAGTATAATACATATATATTTATTATATATGTATTGGAGCACATGGGTTTTATTTCTTTGCGCGGAACAATAATTATATTTCTTTTTCTAAAATAAAAAAATATTTCGGAGATTACCCGGAACAAACAGACAGACAAAATATTTAAAATTTGTTTTTTTGTTATAAGTACCGTATATACGTTCATATGCATTTGATAAAAAGCTGTTGTGAGATTACAAACAGATACTTCAACTTTAATATATAGGGTCTTACTTTAATAATGGAAAATACTTTAGGAGGTAAATCTATAGGTAGCAATGATGCGTTTTAGCAAAATAAACAAACATAACATCAACCTTTATTTTATCAAATAGTACAGACTCCTTCGCCAACAAACTGTTCTACGCAGTTTGGCGAATTTGTACTTATTGTAAATGTGTGTATGTTTTAGAAGAAAAAAAAAAAAAAATCTTTCGCTAGTGGAATATTTGAATACATTTAATTTAATCAATATATAGGGTCTTACTTTAATAATGGAAAATCCATTAGGAGGTAAATCTATAGGTAGCAATGATGCGTTTTAGCAAAATAAATAAATATAACATCAACCTTTATTTTATCAAATAGTACAGAGTAAGTAAATCTTTCGCTAGTGGAATATTTGAATATTGATTTATTTATTATCAGTAAAACCGATACTTGACATTTGAAATGAATTCTATACCATTCATAGAGCCTAGCCTTAAAATATTTTCCATTATTAAAGTAAGACCCTATATATCATTTTTTTCTTGACACTGATATACTTTGCGCATCTCTAGCAACACATCTACACTTATAAAAACATCTTAGGTTACAGATTTTTTTTCCTCTAAATTAACTGTATTTAAAGGCGTAACTGTATATTATATTATTAAACACTTGTAATGAAAGTGTAATAATAAAAATGTATATTTATATAATTGCAATATTAATTGACATAAAATTCGTGTGGTGCCGGCTTGCCGTGTGGTGCCGGCTCAGAATGCCACCACCCCATCTCCTCCCATGGGTGTCGTAAAAGTCGACTAAGGGATTAGCCGGAGGATGGGCAGCAGCGTCCTTCGAGTACATTAACAACTCAACTGCGATCGCCAACCCGTCTGCCAAGCGTGGCGATTATGGCAAAACCCCCCAATGAGCCCACAACACATCCATATCGGTCGTTGTGGACATCTTTAGGGGAGGCCTGTGTCCAGCAGTGGACTTCATTCGGCCGAAATGATGATATCAAAGGAACTAGAAAGCCACAAAACAGCTGAAAACTAGTCTAATTCAATAGTCTAACATCAGTAACAGCCAAGTGATCAAGACTCAAGAAACTCGAGAGAAGTATTTTTCAACCTATACTATCCCGCTGTTGGAGGAAACGCTAAGCAGTATAAAATGTACTCGAACAGTTACACAATCAATATTGAGATAAGTAGCTTGTGGGAATCAGACGCAGACTCGAAACATGCTAATCGCGCTTCATAACATGACCTTTAAGTGTAAATAGAGCTTTATGTATTTTAGATTATATAGCCAACAAATCCACGCACTACATTTATCTTAAAAAAAGATACCAGCCCACCATTTAAACAAGGCACGACGACACTTCCTCGCCGAGAAACAGTAAAGGTGGCTTACATCTCAATAGGAAACAAATATGGAGGTGGTACCTCATTGAGCCGTGTACGCGTATCGGACAATGGCATATTGAGAGCTATATATGAAGCTAACTTTTACTTCGTATATGGCTGTCAATATGCCAGGTAATAATTACATAATTATGTAATGGTCACTCCCTGTTAACGTCCAAATTTTAATTTGACTAATCCTAATTTAATTTAATCAAATTTATATCCGATTGCAATTATTCTTTGTCAATGATCTTTACTATGATAATTGTCTATGGGTGTATGCCTGCAATAAATGATTTATTATTATTATTGAAAAATAACGCCATGGCCTAAACATACTGTTCAAAAAGCTGAACTGGCTCCTAGGAGGACCATCACGCACAGGATAAGACGCGAGGCCACGGCACAGTACCACCATTGTGGGAGAGACCAGGATACCGCACAGCACACGCTCGATGAGTGCCCTGCGTTTGCTGCCGAGCGGCGGATCCTCGTCGTAAAGATCGAGAAAAGCATGTCAAGGTACTTTACCGTTTCTCGGTGAGGAAGTGTCGAGATTGGCGAGTTTGCATGCTCTAGATAGCGGCGCACAGCGCACAGCAAGGCATAGGGGGATCTTTTACCATCCTCCCCGAGAGGTGCCTGGGGGAGCGACCTTTTTACAGTATACTTCCCTATGCTAGAGGGGGTGACCGCTTTGCAGTCACGCCCTCCGAGATGTGCCTATAGGCGTGGCACCAATGGGCGGCTCTAGTATGACCTTACAAAGACCTGGAGCCGGCTACAGTGCCGCAGATGATCGCTCTAGTGCTTTTAGTGGGTATGAGTCCGACATACCCCTTCGCCCTACCCCGGGGCGGAGGTAAGTTCATGAAGAATTTTCAATAAAAACATAAAAGTGGAGTATCACACATATGTGATACTCCGACATGTGATACTCCGACATAGTCATCGGAAAACAAAGCACTTATATACAAAGTAGTATTATGACCTGTCTTGGCTTATGGTGTAGAACTATAGAGCTCAGCAGAAAACTCCAACGTAGAAATTCTGCACAGGTTCCAAAACAAAGCACTTAGAACAATATCAAACGCTCCACGATTTATTATAAACTCTGAATACATGAACATCTAAAAATCAATACTGTCAAAGACGAAACAGAGCACAGAACAAGTCTAAGAGACCGAATCATCGCTCATACTAACAGGGGTGCAATTCCTTAAGGTCAAACATCCATACATCCTTCAATACAGAATTAAAATGACGGTGAAAAACCAATTTGGTATACGCTAAGACATCATTGATGTTATTCAAGGACACGTTGCAGACGGTGAGCCATGGGGACGAGTCTTAGGGAATATCAAATTGAGTTGTCACCGTGTCAATTCTGTATTCAAGGATGAATGGATCTTTGAGAGTAAGGGCTTGCACCCCTGCTTAGCACAGCTCTAGAAACCAATTGGAATAAAAAGGCTCAAACGTCATTACATATGGGACTTCGCTTATAGCACGATAAGAATATGAGGTAGATTCTTCACTGGAAGAAAGAACCTGAATTAAAAAAAGATAAAATAGATTTGGTTTTCTTTGCTCGCGCCGCAAACAAAGCAATACTCGAAAATAATGACATTGGCTTAGTGTAAAATAGTGTTCGGCAAACTTCGCAACGTATTTCTGCAATCGGCCTTACTGAAACGCTAGTTAATATTAAGTTAACAGTTTGGGCCGCCCGGTTTCTTACACGGGTTTCTGGAATAATTAAAGTGGGACATAATATTATAAGATTCGTTTAATGGAGAATTGCATTTCATCCAAATGCGATTGTGTGTCAAAGAGGAATAAGTAGTCCATTACTGGACGGAATATGTCCGGTTTCAGTACGAGAGGGAAATGTTGGCAAAAAGGGTGAATATCATTACAAATAATATAGGAATGTTTCATGAAACCCTGGGTGCTCCAATATCTAAAATAGTTTACATTATCATATTTGTAAGATCATTAAAAATGGTACTGCATGTCAGTGCCATTCTTTAACAAAATAAAGAGAAAAAAAACCGCAGTGGCCAAGTCGAAAGGTTTTTAATCAGTGTGTGTTACCAGCGATGATATACAGCACAGAGATGTGGTCACTCACTTTGGGCCTCATACAAGTGCTCAAGGTCACTCAGCGATAGAGTTCTATGCTTAGTATTTCTCTTTGAGATCGAATCAGAAAAGAGAAGAACTAATGGGCGGGACACATTGCTTGTAGAACTGATGGCTGTTGGGGCAGAGAGGTTCTCGAGTGGAGACCACGCGCTGGAAACGGCAGCGTGAGGCGGCCTCCAAGGAGATGGACAGACGATCTGTTGAAGGTCACTGGGAAACGTCGGATGAAATCGGCATGTCACCGGTCGTTATGGAAATGGGAGAGGCCTTAGTATGATGAAGTAATAACTTGACGCACAATAATGTTAAGTATGAACAAGTGTAGGTTTATATCAAATCTTTGTATAGTGACACTGACCAGTAATAATCTATACAAATAAATAAAATGAAGTTTCGGTTTGTAATGTCAAAATAACAGCTTTTTACTAAATGCATATGAAAGTATATACGGTACCTACAACAAAAAAACGTTTTAAATTTATTTTGGCTGTCTGTCTGTATGTTTGTTCCGCTAAACTCCGAAACGGCTGGACCGATTTCTACGGAATTCACTGGCAGATAGCTGATGTTGTAAGGAATAACTTAGGCTACTTTTATTTTAGAAAAATAATTAGGGTACCGCGCAAACATTTAAAATCCATGATCTATACAAATAAATGTGTCTGTTTGTAATGTTAAAATAACAGCCGTCAATTGCCGGCAGCCGTGTAGACACAATAGATTTTAATTGTGTCTCGTTTTGCGGCAGTTAATGAGATATTTTATTTTATTTTTAATTATTATTATTAAATAAATAATTTTAATATGATAACTGTACTGTCAGAATTGGACCTCAATGCTTTTGAAAATGCTTAAATTCAGAGTACCCATACTGCGCTCATGAACCCGAGGCGCCAAGGGTGGTCAGTATTGATAAATACGGGGGGTGTAAAAATGATGAAACCTTTGTGGAAATCTATGGGGGTCTAAAGGGTTCCTTTGTTCAGCAGTGGACGTATAAATGGCCGATATGATGATGATGCATGATCAACTTTCATCCATTTTCTTCAAACGTAACTTCAAATCTACATATAGTAAAAGTATTTTAAAAAATTAAGCCCCCACAATTACCGCCCATACAATGTTTTATGGTACAGTTTGCAAATCAATTTTTTTCTGATTTCTGCCCAAAAGTCGCAGAAATTCATGTGAAAATCAGTCCAGTAGATTTGGAAAAAATTTGCTGTGACAGGCGGATAGAAAGACACGAGTGATCCTATAAGATTCCGCCGCTTTTTCGTTCGGATATATGGAACCCTAAAAAGGAAAAAGTGATGAAGGTCACGTTAATTCAAACAAGCCACATAAGAAAGAAAAATATGGAACTGTTGGGACAATTTGTGTAATTATGTGTCAGCTCAGCGTATCGTAGATCAATGCTGGATATAAACAATGACTCATACTTGCTTTGTATTTAGCGTTGGAGTGGATTTGGAGTGTTGGATATGATGCCAGCATCTACTCTCTACCACCACACCCCTCGCCATCGGCGGGGAATTTACCCACATATCCTACAGCCACAATAGTCTCGTACCGTAAGGTTTCAGAGGAACTTCCTCCCGCGCACGCTCAGTTTGTGGAATCAACTCCCTACCAATGTTTTCCCAAGACACTTCAGCAAATATTTTTCCAGCGTCAGCAACTCTCGAGTGTTACCTCTGGTGTTGCAAGTGTTCATAGGTTACGGTAACTGCTTACCATCAGACAGGCCACAAGCTGGTTTCCCATCTAAGTGGTATAACATAAAACTGGGTATGTCCTTGATCGTCATCATGATTATGATGTATTATAATCAATGATCGGAAAAAGTGGTGTAATTTTACAGGATTTAATTAATATACATAATCCCAGTTGAGAACACTATCCAATATCAACTAGCAGCTTTATAGTTATACCTAGTGAAATAATAAAGTCATATAGGAGTTGTTAGATGCGGATGGCATATTACCGCTTGTTGTTGAAATCTATGGGGGAACCCTTTGTTCAGCAATGGATGTTTTTTGGCTGATATGATAATGATGAAAGTTAAAAATACAATGAAAGAAGTTGAAAGTAAAACCACAAAAAAAAACTGCATTTTTTCTTATTGTAATACACAATCCCTGGATCCCCAGGGCTTAGCCACACTTATATTGAGTTTTAGATTCCATAATATCTATGTACTATAAAAACTGTTAACTGAGTATGAGTAGTAAGAGTATGTCATCTCATCCCATGGGTGCCCCCATGGGCCACTAAGGGAGTTTGGTACCCAGTTGCCATTAACCAGTCTTTCACCTGCAGGTGGCAGGGAAACCAACGTCACCAGCGGATTGTAAAACCTGTTTGCCAAAACCTTTGCGATATGGCTAACATATTGCACCAACCCGAAGCAAGCATTGGCAGCTATCTTTAACCTGTTAATGTTGATAGCTAAGTGTGAGGAAACAACTGCCAAATAGTAACAAAACAATGAAGCTACAATTTACAATAATTTTAAATCTATAAAGACATTATTGTAATCGGTCACAAGTACCAACATACAGTGCTACTAGTGTAATTGTCATAATTTTTAATAAATTTATTTATTCAGACAACAGAGATCCAGATTTGTAGTAATACAGTTACAAAAATGTTTTATCTAATTGTAAATAGCGACTTGGTCCTTTGTATAAGTTTCCACACCAGTGGACAGTCGTGCTTAGCTGCTATAGTATTCAGGATGCTGTGGCTACTTCCACGCAACCAACTGAGAAGCCTTGCAGTCTTTTTGCGCCAGATAGCTGCAAAGCCATCTGTGCGCGCATCAGCAAACATCGCTGATGCACTACAAAAACGTGGAAACTGCAACAGCGACCTGAACGCATTGTTAAATTGGACCCACAGAGCATTATGAGCTCTTTGGGTATAGTTGACCCACAGGCCTCCCGTATACAGCGACGTACAATAAGCTTTAAATAATGTAACTTTAACTGCGTCTATACATCGAGAAAATGCTCTGCGTTCTTGTTCCATGTCTACTTCATACATTACACAGTCCTGCAATTGCCATATGATATCTGGTATGGAATAGGTCACCCCTACTTATAGGCTTGTTGTGAGATGAGCAGGTCATTTGCATGATGGTAAATTTAACACCTTTACCATTTAAACAATTTAATGCTACCAAGGATTTAGTCCTGTGTGGTGCTCACATGGCTGAATATACTGAAATGTTTAGCATCACTAGACATCATTTTCTGTCCTTTTTCTGAATGCATTGTTGTGGGGTCTATATACAATTATTAAGGATTTGATATAAAAATACATTAATTTCGTTTCATCATTGTGGCTAGTTTAATCAAGTAAAAATTAGTTATGTTGTAATAAATATCAACCTTACAATTATTTCAAAACATACTTTGATCCAGTTAAGTACCTAACACATTGTATGCTTTAACTTACTATTTTTGTACATGAATGTAGTATAAACAAATAGCTAAATCAAAAAGGTGAGATTCTACAAAATCCTTAGGGGCAGTGTAACCGTGGGTTACATAGTGTTTCTACTCGACTTGTCTCTGAATCTAGTCGTAATTCTGAATGACGATGTCTCGTCAACATACGGCACGTGACGGAGACAACCTAATCAAAATCATTATGGCATATAAGTTCAGATGATACAAAGTTTATAAACGCAAAACCTAAAAACGCCACAAATTCTTCATATACTCTACTTTTACTAGCACTCTTATCATTTTCAAGCTATGTAAAGGCATTAATAGGTTAATAAGTGCTAGTTATAGAGTATTTTCCAAGTTTTACGCAAGATAATTATGCCCAACAAGGCAGACAAATTCCGTCGCAGTATTTCATTGAATAATTAATGGAAACTCACCCAATAACTGCTTTTATTCATTTCTATGAACCTCTTATAGCTATTTCTAGCTTGCATCAATATATTTTTTATTGTGCAAGACATTAATAAGTTATTAGAACCGACAATCGATCGCGCTCCCAGAAAGAAATATCCCGAATTCCCGACCGGCAAAGGCAAACCTTCAATATCTGTGTAACCAACCATATGACAGTTAGAGTTGCCATGTTATGATGATTAACACCCAGATTTTCAGTCCTGACACATACGACGTATTTGGAAAATAAAAATCATTTCGTTATTATAAATTTATAACTATATGTGATCTGTTGCTATACAACACATTTAGTTTAATAAATCGTAACCATATGTTATATAAACAAAAAAAACCACTAACTAAATAAATAGGTTAGAAAAATAGAACTAAAACAATACAATTATGCAAAGTTGTCTAAGTATTTCTATTAAAGACTCAATGCAGACATACTGGCAATTTATTTTATTGCAATACCAAGCGTTATAAATGTGGACATGCGGAATATCATAAAACAAACAACAGATAAGTATTTGTAAATTGTATCCCTTATCGTAATGTGACTACCTAGGTAAATCATCTCAACACATTATATTTATTATTCATATAATTATTTTTATCAATAAGTAGCTATCAGTAGTAACAAAATATTTATCTTAAATTAATAACGAATTTGTTTGAAGAAAATACTTAAAAAAAAGTCTGTATGTAAACATTCTTGTCATTATCAAATTCAACCTGAAAAATATGGGTAGTGATTGATCTGGCAATTTAGTTATGACTGTTTTTTTTTACTCTCGAGTTGATTTGGCAGTAATACATGAATTTACTTGGACTTTATATGTACTCTAAATAAATAATGACAATTTATGTAAACTTAAACAAAGCATTAGTTTTTGAGATATTATTGGTAATAAATATTACAGTAAGTACATGAAAATTCGCGGTCCAATGTTATGACCAGTGTTATGCTATTTTTTTGTTTATACAAAGTAACAGATTGAGATTATTTTAAGCGAATTAGGTACCTATACTTATTAATAAAAATTGTGTAAAAGTGGTTTGTTTGGTTTTTAAAATATAGGTAGGTATAAGAATAGATAAATAACGCATAAAAACTGACTTTATTAAGTAATTATGTATAATTATCTTTGAGACAATACGTCACCCAGTGGTGCGATGTTCGATGCAAAAAATACAGATTTTTGTAATCTGTCCAGCTTAAACCTTATCTGCAAAATTCTGAAAGTCAAACAATAGTTTACCTTTGCCATTTCAACACGAGTAACACGTTCAGTATAATTCAATTCAGTTTAATAATTAAAATTTGTTTGTACAAAAACACCGATACAACGTTTGTGTAAATACGTCTACACTTCACAATCTAAAAATATGTACTGACGGAGCAAACGTGAAGTGAGGAGCACGGAAATTCGATAGGTTGAGGTGATTGGCGTCTTCACAAGAGCGAAAGAGACAAACATCCTCGAATACACCCGATCCATACCTACCGATTGCGAAATACTATTCCTTGTTACGTGTATCTGTATATAGAATAAAGAGTATTAACGTCATGATTAGAAGACCGAATACTGAAGCTCTGACTCGCTGTTCGTTCCATATAACGTAAAATATAATTTATTTGAAGTGTTAAAGTTACTTTCAGCTGACCAAACATTTATCAGTAATCGCGTTAAAATAAGTTTGTGTTGTTATTAAACGCATAAATCAGAAATCAGTTGGTTACGCGCCCGCTTTTGATTTGATAGTGCTGTGGTTCTAATGTGTACTAATAATGTGTTGTTTTAGTTTGTAAATTGCATTGTTATCAAAATATTTACGTTTTGCGGTCAATGAGTCTAGCTTTAAGCATATTCTTATAAAATTGGAATTCAATGATGAATTATATACAACCGCAATGATTGCTTATTCATTTTTATATTCTGTTATAGGTCCTATTAAGATAAAGGGCACGTAACTAATTAGGGCTGCGGTAAGTCAGAGACCGGAAATAAATCAAACATAATAACTAACTATGTACCTACTTCAAGTTAATTAATTAAAGATTATAAAAGATGACAAAAAGTACAAAGTATTCATGATTCTACAATTAACTCAATCTAAATGATTAACAATTCACCGAAACACTTCTACTGTGCGGACCGAAATCTTGTGAGCTGTTATCACATAGGTGGGTGTATTGTATGGTAGATTTATCGATGTACACAGCTTATTTATGTTTCGATGGGAGTTTGCTCCTTTGGAGGGAGGCTGTCGCCATTTTTAGCACAGTTGCAACTCGGTCATATTTGACAGGTTTTGTTTTTGTAACTCAAGACTATTTTTTCTTTTCCTGGGATAATGCACTGGCCAAAATCTCTCAGTCCAATCTTAAAAAATTGGACTATGAGAACGTCATGCTCCAGAAGATCAGAGAGCGGGATTGGGAGAGTGGCTCTCTCCCAGGAGCAGGAAACAAAAAATCACTTTATACTAGACGTGCCATTTTGCTACCAGGTCGAGCTGGAACGTTGACAAGAATGCCAAATCTTTGATGGTTTTATGCTACCTATATTGATGCTTTTTGCAATACATTTTTTAAAATATAATGGCGACGGAAGGTTTTTCTTGGCGCCTTGATTATATAATCCTATGGGCGGCTTAGACCTAATATCAGGCCCTTCGTGAGAGTAGGTTCGACTCCGTCACGAAGTCTTAATCCCAGGCAATTAAATAATACGTGCAGCTGGTACCTCACTGCGCGATAGGCACGAGCTACGTGGGCAGGGATGTTAGCGTAAATCGGAGGGAGATAACGTCCAAGGTTCCTCAGGGGTCGGTTCTTGGCCCTCTCTTATTATCTCACCTATGACGCGGCCGTGCGTGTCGTTCTCCCCGCTGGTATCAGCGTAGTCTGTTACGCTGACGACACTCGTATGTTACTGTGTTGTGGCCAGCGTAGAGTACGTCGAGGGAACCGGCTTGTCGAGCAACCGGTGGCAATTGTCGTGGTCTACAATGGTACAGCTTATCGTAAAGTTTTATGCACAATTTATAAGTGAAAGCCATTCCAGACGTTGCCCTTATTCGTCTAAGCTTGGTAAAACTGATGGCCGTTGGGGCAAAAAGATTCTCGAGTGGAGACCGCGCACCGGAAAACACAGCGTGGGAAGACCTCCAACGAGGTGGGAAGACCTCCAACGAGGTGGGCAGACGACCTGGTGAAGATGGCTGGGAGTCGTTGGATAAGGGCATGTCACCGCTCGTTCTGTAAATCTAAGGGGGAGGCCTTTGTTCAGAAGTGATGATAAGTAAAAAGTTTAACCCTCATACCTTATCATAAAAAAAACGTTCTAACTCATTTTAATTAAACATAGCAGAAATTTATAGTAATAGGGACCGTTTTAAAAAGAAAAAATGATCTGGCCTTATCTTTCGAAACCAAACGTCGTAATTATAGATAATAATGATATTATATATTAAAAGAAGTAGATATGTTACATGCGCGCCAAAAGTTAGAACCAAAACTCCCCCAATTGTAGCACTTCGCCATCAGTTCGACCAAGACACGACAACGAGCACACACTGTCACAATCTGGATTGTTTTATTAATGAAGTAATTGTTATTGCCGTCGTGCGTATAGAACATCCACAAACTATCAAGCAAAAATGAATAAAGGAACAAGGGATCTCATACCACACGTGATGACGTGGTAACAAACATCTATAGAATAATATTCTCGAACAAAACACAGGCCGAGCAAAGAAAAGAGACAACACATAATTTCTATCACAGGTGCGACAGAGCCACTGAGTACACGTGTTGTCATTCGCGATAGTACTCTTTTACTCTCGTAGTTTTTGTATCTTCTTTCGTACAGTATAGGTGTGTAGTTTTATAGCTTTATACCTGCGTACAGCGAGACTGAGTTTTGCGCGCCATTTAATATGGACGTAACATATCTATGGTATAACATAATTGATAGATAAGGACAAAACAGTTTGAACAACATTTTATCGTTTTATGAATAAGAGAGACGCCATGAAAAATGACGGTTGTCGAGTTTAAATATGTAAAATTGTGACTCATATTGTTTATTCGTACTTGTACTTTGAACAATACTGTGTTAAGGGCACTGTACCTAAATAACATTTCACGCGTTAATAAATTTGGATGAAACCGGCATTTTGTATTAACTGCCTCTGAGAAGAGTAAGCCGGAACAAACTCAAGGGTTTCTGTTTTAAAGTCCAGACATATTTAGATACAATATTACGGGAGAAAAATGTAGGGCAATGGCTTTATAAAGAAAGATCCATAGCCATTTTGGGATGACCTGTCCTGACAGGAGGCAAACATGAATCAGTCATCGTGTAACTCCACCCTATTTTAGGGAGCTCAACAACCCGTCGCACAACAATACCATCAGCATGACATTTGTATAGGCCACATGAGTATGTCAAAACCACCAGACAGATATTAAGTGTAAGCATATAAAAGGTAGCCTATATAGTACCACACTACTACACTCGCATTCACTAATAAATATTTTATCATCAGAATAATGTCAAAAACGATTAAAGTGTCAACAATTATTTAATAAATGACATATAAAAAGCACTTATACATTCAAATATCATAAAAATAATGTCCAAATTCAACAACACCATTTATTTATTATTTAAATATAAGCTCACAGTACAATTACCAAAACGCTTACATTTTAGCGATTATGTACCTAATTGAACATCGAAACAAAGATAATATAAAAACACACAACTGAAACATACAACTCTTACCGAACAATGTTTTAAATTTAATTATTAAAAGCTATATATATATGTATATTTATATATTTGCCGTGGCTTATCATGGAAGATATCCTATAGGCCTATAACCCCTGGACATCAATATGTAGATTGCTATTGCTATTGATAGCTCGAATATAGCTTAAAGTAGAAAAATATATTTTTAGATTAATCAAAAGATAAATGTAAATTAGGTATAACGGGCACGGGGAAACAAATAGCAGATACAATCATAAATAACCTGTTTGTTTATACTTGATGCGCATTTAAGATTATGTAGCCAATAAATTACTGATTCTTAACATTGATAAACATGTTTTTATTTCTAAGATATTTCTAAATGCCACATAGGCTTTATTGCGACTTGTAAAATAATGTCATAAATACTTCATTTTAAAAAAACGCAATTAAGCCACATGAGGTAGTTTAAGATGTAGTTTTAAATAAATTCTTTGAAAACAGATGTCGAAACTACTCTTTTTCTTTCTTCTCTCCTAAATCTGATAAATATGATGAAGATATTCTAAAGAAGAACAAATGGTGAATAGACAGAGAGAAAACAAAGCGATAAAACAACTAACTTAAAATGAATATGGGCAAGACGAAAGTTATGTCAAATGCCCATGTCGTGCCCATCCCAATATCAGTTGGGAGCTGTGTTGTCGAAATTGTTGACTAGTATGTCTACCTGGGACTAACTGTTAGGTAGGTCCAACTTCGAGAAAGAGGTCAATCGTCGAATCTTACTCGGCTGGGCAGCATTTGGGAAACTTCGCAAGATCTCTTCTCTTGATCTTTCGTAAAAGGAACTTTCCCAGACGTAATAAAAGTGTCTGTTATCAGACATATCTTTATGAAAGGCGATCAAACTCTTAGCAACTTTAGGCCCATTGCCTTGATACCAATTATGGCCAAAGTCTTTGAAAAGGTAATACATCTATTTTTAATTACTTTTTTTTAATAAATTCTGTATTTTAAAACAAGAACACACTGGTTTCCAAAACAGGAAATCCACAACTACTGCGGCTTTTAATCTCATCAGCAAAGTAACGAAATTAATTGACAGGAATATACGCACTGCAGCCATATTTTTCGGCACGAGCAAAGCATTTGATTTTATCCCTCATGATAAGTTGTTCTTCAAATGTGAAAAGTATGGTCTCCTAAGTGTTGCTTACAAATGGCTTGTGAGCTACCTCAATGGCAGAACCCAATATGTTGACGTTATTATTATTAATAAAGATAGAGATAGAGAAGAGTGCCATGATACATCAGCCCTTCTACTGAAGGCTGGAGGAGTTCCTCAAAGTAGCATATTGGGACCACTACTGTTTCTAATATAGATAAACGATTTGGCTGACGTGGCCCCACTTAAATTAACACTCTTCGCAGGTGCAGTAATCATAACAGAATCTGACACAACTAACCACAATAAAGGTGTAAACAAGTGTATTAATGATGTTATTTTATGGCTGGAAAATAATGATTTAAAGGTTGTGATAAGACTAGGTTCAAGAAAAGAAATCCCAATAAAGGCAACCTAAAAGTTATGAAACCAAAGAAGTTACTTTTCTAAGAATAGTTTTAAATAACGAATGTAGATGGAATCTTCATAAAAAGGTCTGCACTAAAATTAATAGTTACCTCTTACGCATTCTGGTGGTTAACTATAATTACTAGTCAAAATGTCGCTGTTCAACCTTATCACTGGTACTATAGGGATCTTCGAAAGAAACTCCTGGTTGTAAAGTATTTTTATTAATTATTATTTAGTTTCCCCCTTATTACGCCATAGACACTTCCACCCCCGAGCATATAGTTCTGGCGGCCCCCTCTGATCGGCCAACTAAGACTAGCCAGAGTTGAAAATCCTACGGGCACTCATGGGGTGCCACTCCAACCAACCAATAAAGGCAAGCTGAAGATGAGGCCCTGACCGACTCTCTGGAGCATTCGGGTACGCAGTGTCGCCACTCACATTCAGCTCGCCACATACTGCCCTGCGTTATTATTATTTCCTTGATTAAAACATTAAAGCATATTATTTACATTGTTTTAAATCTATATAATAATACATGACGAAAAAACTTTGTACCCATTTTTAAGCACATTGCGCGCAAGGTATTGTTAGATTTGGCATAGTTAAACTGTATATGTAGGAGGAGTGCAGATAGTTAAAATGTATGTACAAGATGTGTTACAAATACAAATTTAAAATTAAATGAATCGCGGTCCAATTTCGACCCCTTGGCGACTCCTGGGTGACCACAGTATATAAAAACACATAATTTGAAAATATAAAATATTGACCAACCGCAGCGGGCACAGGGTCCAAAGTGCTGGTGGTTAGGGTTGCAGAGAAAGAAACCTCCTCACTATGGGTGTCATGTCAAGGAGAACTACTTTCTGTAATATGTTCTTAAGCCAGCCACCTAACGAAAGCCTCTTTAGATGTTGGTTTAGGCTCTTGGAAATAATGCCATTGGTTGTCACAACTATCGGCAGAATGATTACAGAGTCCACATCCCACATGTCAACAATCTTGTGTGCCTAGTCAAGATTTGTTTCTCTTTCTCGGCTTTCAAGAGATTCTCACCATGAGGGATGGTAGCTCCAATACCGTTCTGAGTATGATAGCAGACAGATTGGACTGTCCGTATGTGCGACACTGTTGTGACGGACAAGTTACATATAGTGTCGCATGTAAGATACTACTGTAATTAATATGAGTTAATTATAATACATTGTGTGTTGATGCTGTATTTATATTGTATTTATTCCTTTGTATTTATTTATGTGTTATTATGTATTTATTATTGAATAATTTAAATATGTTTTCTAATATGGGTTATGTGGTACCTGAAATAAATGAATTTGAATTTGAATAACATCAACAATCATCGCGCGGCACTGTAAGTGATCTGTCACCACTGTCAGTCACAATAATCCCATTTTATGTATAATTTTTATAAGTCTCCAACGAGGAATATACATTTCATTATAAATAACAGTAACATTTATTTTCAATAACTAATCCTTCTAAAGCCGATTTCTTCGCTACTAAATCTACCTTCTCGTTTCCCGGCAAGCCAACCTGAGATGGAACCCACTGCAATCTCAGATCCCTGTTTTATTCATTAAATTCATGAATTTTATTTGGAATGTCATAAGATTTCAAAACACCTCTGACAACAAATTACTAATTAATACACAATGTCAGTGACTCTATCGTGAACGAGGAAAAGGACGACAATACAAATAAACACACAGCAATGGCCTTTTTTATACCACTTGTACCGTAGAATAGAAATAAAAAATCTTCGAGTGTGAGTGTGTGCGACTTTGTATTTTGGATAATTTGTAAGAGAATGAGATGAATACACCTATGGAGATGGTAAACAGAGAGAGATAGCGATTGATCTCCAATAAGGAATAGGGAAGCTATATAGAAACGTGTTTTATCTCATTCTCTCATAGCTTAAACCCTATAAATACGTTTATAGTTGTCTCTCTTTCGTTTCATAAAATCCAATTCACACCGACCCAAAAGAAGTTTCACTTCAAAAATAAAACACAAAAGAAAATAATCATTGAAAAAATAGCAGTTTGCTGATGCACGTTTCAAATGTGGCAAAGAGGTTGACACTCAGCATGATACAGTGTTGTAACGTGAGCCACAATACAGAGCTGTTTTTCAGTGCTAACAGATTAAGTCACTAATAAATATCAGTAAAAAGGAAAAACATAAACCCATCAACTTTTTACTAACCTAAGATCAGATATAGAGCTAAGTTTTTCCGAATTGAAATAAAAACTGGTAGACAGATAATAAAAAGCAACCATTGTTGTACCTAATGGAAAAATAGAACGCCATTTTTCTCTATTAAAATTTAACCTTGACTCTTTGTTGAAAAGTATCGTAAATTACTGATTACTACACCGTGTCAGCGACTCTATCATGAACGAGGAAAACGGCGACAGTACGAATAAGCACAAGGCAATGGGTTTTTAATTTTTTATTAAGTAATAAGGTACTTTTTTGATCGTCGCCCGATTTTTTCTTGGTCCCTGTGGAAACACATCATGATCTTCCTCCGCAAGGGGAAGGGCGAAGGGGCATGCCAGACTCCAACCGGCTTAAATCACGGGGGCGGTCGTCTTCGGCACCTAAGAGAGCTCCAAGACCTTGTAAAATCACACTAGAGCCGAGGGGCCGAACTCCTAGCGGCTTAAACCGGCGGAGCGATCGAAGGGGGATCTAGGGACTAGAAAAATCTCCATCTAGAGCCGCCCATTAGTGCCACGCCTTTAGGCACATCTCGGAAGGGATAACTGTAAAGCGGACACCGCCTCTAGCGGAAGTGAGGCGACGGGATTGTAACAGTTGCCCACGAAGCCTCGCTGTGCGCTGTGCGGCGCACACGGTGGTACGTGACGATGTGCGCGACTGCCGTCTTCCCGGGGGAGAATGTTAACACCTACAAGAATAATCTAATAATAATCTCGTAAGCTAAACACTGGGCTTGGGTATGTTTACTTTCCGTGCCATACAATCAAGCGCATATATAATGTTGTTATAGTGAGTCAATTTCGTCACATCACAAATTAAATTTGTATTCAGTAGGTACCATAGATTGGGGTTACTTTGATTCGCGATGATCGAAACTCCTTCAGTATTGAGATGTCTATACGATGCCGCGACTAAGAACGTCCAAGTTCAGATCTGGTATTCTGGGCGTATTCCCCTGCATGTGAGACAACTCCCCTCAATTCTTTACAAATGCAATTGAGGATACTTTTAAGACGCTGGACTGAAAAAGACACGGCATCAATATAAACGGCGAGTACCTCTCACACTTGCAGATGACATGGACATCATGGCCGAAACGTTGTAGGGTTTACAACAGATGCTGAACGGCCTAGCTGATTCTTCCCAACGCATCGGTCTCCCGGATAAACTTGGATAAAACTAAGATCATGTTTAACCATGATGTCACTGGAACCAGGCAGGATTCTCGAAATTGTGCAGGAATACGTTTACATTGCACAAACTCCACAGTGGAGTAAGGAAATTTTAGAAAAAATAGCCCTGTAGAAGAATTCACCTAGGCTGCGCGGCATTTGGGAAATTGCGTCGAGTGTTTTCGTAGCCTAACCACAGAACCTCAAGACTTTAATCAGTGCGTCCGACCTGTAATGACATACGGTGCCACAACGTATACAGGTGGGTATAGTCCACAAATTTAAAGTTGCTCAGCGAGCTTTGACGAGGGCTATGTTTGGCGTTCCTTTGAAGGATTGAACCCGGAACGAGGTGATCCGACAGAGAACCAAAGTCATCGGAATAGGATATATTGGATTAACAAGCTGAAGGGGCAATAGGCTGGACATATTAGCCATCTCTGGAGTGGAGACCGCGGCTCAGCAAACGTAGTGAAGTACGCCCTCAGGGCTCGATGGAGTGACGATCTTCACAGGTTGTTGGCACGAGTTGGTTGAGCTGAGGATCGTGCTGAGTGGCGTGACATTGGAGAGGCCTCTGTCCAGCTGTGGCCTGCTATGGGCTGATAAATAATGAGTCGCCTTTTATGACATCCACGGGAGGAGATGCAGTGGTCAGTAGTGCTACATTCTTAAACCGGACACCACGCGGAAAGAATACATTTTGTGCTTTATAATTTACTAGCTGTGTTCCGAGGTTTTACCCGCCGTTTAATTTAAAAGAAATCGGATTATATTAGATTTCATGGGAGTTAATTTCTTGCGCGGTAGCATAATTTTAAATTTTTAAAAAATCTAAAATAATCGTTTCCTAAGCTACTCCTTATTATATCAGCTATCAGCCAGTGAAAGTTCTGTCAAAACCGATCCAGCCGTTTCAGAGATTAGCCGGAACAAACAGACGTCAAAAAATGTTATTTAGTTATAAGTACAGTATATGCGTACGTAGTGAACAGCTGTTATTTTGACATTACAAACAGATACTTCAATTTTATTTATTTGTATAGATAATAATAATATAATATTTGTAAATGTTGTTAACATATGTTGCGACATTGTGCGGAGTGTATGTACATTGATAGCGTGAGATAATAATTGTAAAATGGTGAAAACACGTGGCGAAATATTTACGTTATCTTCATCTGTTAAAAAGATATCAATGAAGTTGTTTGCAATCGTCTTTGATCATCATCACTATCACCGTATCTTCCAAAGGACGTCCACTGCTGAACAAAGACCTCCCCATGATATCCACACTAACTGTGTCGTCATTTTGGATGAGTTTGCCAGTACTCACCACGCTTGGCAGGTAGGTTAGTGAGCGCAGACTGGCTACTGTTCCACAGAAAGACGCTCCTGCCCATCCCCCTGGTTTAGAATTCCTTAGTCGCCATTTACGACATCTGCGGGAGGAGTTGGTGTTTGATCATTTGTAATGATTTTTGAATTTTCATACGTACGGTTAAGGAGTGGATCTTCTTTTTTTTTATATGGGTTAAGGCCGCCACACATTCCCAACCATTGGAACTCCTGTAAGCCAGGATCTACAATGGCGACCACCGAAAAGAACACCGATCAATGAAGCTCGATGTGTCCCAGAGAAATGAATAACTGTCTTGGAACCCGAGTAGGAAAGAATATACGTTCCACTTCCCTCCGTTGCAAGCAGGAGACAGAGAAAAACGATAGGCCATAGGCACAATAAATGGGAGTTTACAACAGTCCTCAGTCCTCCAGGTCCTATGTTGTGAGCTATTGTGACTAATTCCAATAGAAGGTATGGCAAAAACACTTGAACGCATGGAAATTCGTCCTAGTCGCATCAAGGTCTGTATAGTAAACAACCCCGGATGTAACTTGCATGCTGTCAAACATAATATTGCGTTCATCTTGCCAAAGAATACTCTCCCACAGGATATGATATGCAGACTGTTCATATTCACAGTCCGGTGTTGAATATTTGCAGAATGGTGAGGTAACAAGCTTGAAGCTAAATAATTTACTCTTAATGTTACCATGACCGGTGAGAAATTGAGCCACGCAATGATCAACTTCCAACCATGCACTTGCCAGCCGCTCACGAATGGATGGAAAGTACTGGTATAGGTGACGGCCCTTAATAGACGTGTCCCACCTGCATTGCCATTCGGCCAAGAGTTCCTCCCAAATACCAGTCTGTGGTTTAAACAATCTGCAGATCCTAACACGATCGCGTTGTAGCAGAAATTCCGCGTTCATATTTTCTCTAGTTGAGTAGTACATTGCTGCACGTCGCTGTATCTCAAGATCGACTGGCAAAACACCTGCTAGCACAGGCAGAGCTTCAGTACTTACTGTCCTATATGCCTTGCACAAGAATATCAACGCTAAGCGCTGGCTTTGGAGCAGTTAACGTCTTGCCGCGCCGATAGAGCCCTATCGGCCCATACAGGTGAACCATAGCAAATACAACCTGTAACTTGAAAAACAGTTTTCAAAGTATAAAATGAAAGACCCCATGTAGCTGTTGATATCTTTGTCAGGGCATAAAAGTTCCTTTTAGCTTTTTCACCTAGTGGATCTCCTTGTTGGAGTCTGTGTTTCTCGAAATTTATAACCTGAGAATCCATTTAGTATAGTGGAAAAGATACTTGAAGGTAAGCGTGCACCATCCTTGAACGCATAACATTTGGCGAGATAGATACCAAACGCAATATAAAAAGGGAAAAGTCCCTTGACGTTGACCATGACCCATTGCGTACAATCCTGAATTCTTAGCTACGCGGTATTAATACATTCAGCCAAAAAAGTATCGGGAATGGATGATTTGTTTATGGTTCCAAATTCAAATATTTGTTTTTATTGTTGTTGTTAGATTGGCACAACTGTTTTCCATTTTGGCGCAGAGTTTGAGTTGTATCTGTTATTTATATTAAATACAGTGCTGTTTTTAGTTATATCATATCTAGTGTGTAAAGCGAATTTCATTATGGACAAAAACACCGAACAAAGAGTTTGTCTTAAATTTTGCATCGCCAATGGAATTTCGTGTTCGGAGTCACTGTAAATGTTACAGAAGGCTTACGGTGAATCGACTTTATCAAAAACACGTGCTTATGAGTGGTACAAAGCGTTCAAAGCGGTCGAGATGTGATAGAAGATTGGCCTCGCTCTGGTAGGCCATCAACGTCTGCAACTGAAGTTAACATCGCAAAAGTGAAGGAAATAGTGACTGAAAATCCTCATTCAACTTTGAGAGAGATAGCCGCCGAACTTTTCTTCTACCGTACTTCGCCGTACCATTTTAACTAATCATTTGGGTATGAAACATGTTACCGCTCAGCTAGTCCCAAAAGACCAGAATTTTCTTCAAAAACTCAATCGCATGAGAGTCGCCGAGGACATGCTAGAACGAGTCATTTCCAACCCAACATTCATGAAATGCAATTGTTACTGGTGACGAGACGTAGGTTTACGAGTTTGACATGCAAACTAGTCAACAAGCTTCGCCTTCCAACTGAACCGAAACCGAAAAAACCACGCCAAAGTCGATCAAAAGTCAAAGTCATGTTGACTGTTTTCTTTGACTATCGCGGTGTTGTGCACTCGGAATTCTTGCCGGAAGGTCAAACGGTAAATAAAGAATATTATTTGAGCGTTATGCGGCATTGAAGAGAGCAAATTCGAAGAATAAGGCCAGATTTGTGGAAAGAAAATTCTTGGATTTTGCACCACGATAATGCGCCTTCACACACGGCCATCATTGTGAACGAATTTTTGACCAAACACTCAACAAATACCATCGAGTAACCACCATATTCACCAGATATGGCTCCAGCCGACTTCTTTCTTTTTCCTAAACTCAAATTACCACTTCAATCGGTAGAAGACATAAAGGAGAATTCGCGGCGAGAACTGAACTCAATTCCGGAAACAGCGCTTAAAAAATGTTTTGATGATTGGATTATTCGTTGGCGTAAGTGTATCGTTTCTGAAGGAGCATACTTTGAAGGTGATAAAATAAATTTGGATGAATAACAAACATTTTGTCTATTATTGATCTTTTCCCCTTACTTTCTTGATAGAGTAGTACATCTTGCCACTACCACGAGGCTTTGATGATTGAAAGATAGCCAGATGCCAATCAGATTTGTTCAATCCCTTACCTGCCACAATATTTGGAAAAGCCCATGTCAATTAACACACTACACTAAATTTAGCAGTATCTAATAAGACAACTTACCTTTACGGTATAAGCGCTCATAAAGCATATATAAAAAATACGTAAGTCTAAATACCTTTGTGTCTTTCAGCGACTTAAACGCTAATCTTTTGTTTTTCTGGATTATGGCAGAATAGTTGCTTGCACTCTGAAACAAAAGAGTTTTTCATTAGTTTAGAAAGATCAAGGACCTCAATATCATTATCATCATATCAACCAAAGGAATCGTCATTTTGGAGGAAAGTTGCCAGTACTCACCACGCTTGGCAAGGGGGTTGGTGAGCGTAGAATGTCTGCAGTTTCACAGAAAGGACGCTGCTGCCCATCCCTTTCTGGTTTACAGTCCCTTAGTCGCCTTTTACGACCTCCACGGGAGGAGATGGAGTGGTGCTATATTCTTAATCCAGACACCACACAAAAATAGAAAGGCTGAAGAAATGATAATGGGATGGGAGAGATGACCCATCAGATAAAGATGTGATTGTTCCCCTGAGGAAAAGTTTACTCTTCAATAGGATTATTGTTCTGTGAAGAGCCTCCCAAGCAGCATTCAGTAACCTAACAGCAACTAACTTACATTCTATTTACTGATCGTAGGTCTTTTATGGCACTCTAGATGGAGATTATTCGAGTTCCTGGAGCCTCCCTTCGGTGCCGAAGATGACCACTCCGGTGGTTTTAGCCGGTAGGAGTCCGGCATGCCCCTTCGCCCTTTCCCGGGGCGAAGGAAGTACATGAAGTATTTCCAACGGATAAAAAAAAAGGTCTTTTATGGCAAGAGTCTGGCTAGGTGTACGATAGGCTGACGCGGCTGACTCGGCGGCGTGTTCTCTAGGATTGGCAACACTGCCTTAAGTTGCAGTTTGGAACGAAACGAGTCGTCGAGGCCGTCCTACCGCTCTTCGGAGCCTAGCTCCAAAGGAGCGAGCGGGTCACCTTCCACCTGACGCAGGTATTCACTGGTCACGGTTGTTTCAGCGCGCACATACATAGCATACGCTTGAGGAGTGCCCTGCGTGGGCTGCTGAACGGTGGACCCTGGTCGATTGGAACGGACAAGATCGCTTTCAGCCGGCAGTAGTGTATACTGGCAGAGCATGAAAATTGCAGTACAGTGGTTTCTTTCTGTGAGAGCGTCATGTTCCAGAAGGAGATTGCAGAGCGGGATCGGGAGAAGGTCGATCCTGCACGGAAGAGGACGAGACGGCGTTGGGACCAACCCGGCGTGGCACCCAGGTCCAACATGCGCATTTCCTTGCTAACTACAAAATCTTCGTGGAATTCATTCTCCAGCAGGTCGAGGGCCCCAGTGAGCTCCCTCACAGTGTTCCTCTCCGCCTTCCTCGAGTTCTTTTCAGCATATAAACTGATTAAATGGTTGCGGTAGGACCCCGGCATTGCGTATTTACTATGCAACGCAAAATCTTACGATATAGATACGAAGAAACTCTTGTCTACGTCTCTTCAGATGTAGACTATTTGAGAAGAAATATCTCTATCCCTAAACGTCAAACATAGACAAAATTAGTTGGTCATGCTCGACGGTGAAGACTTTTGTCCACGGAAGACTAGAAACTACTCTATCCGTTCATTCTTGAGATCGCCATGCTCGGGATGGTAGAATTATTGCTACTATCTGCATCCAAATGTTATTTTTGTCTACTTTTCCGTCGACAAGACCGTTGTCTTCGGTGTTCATAATACGCCTACTTGTGGCCTCTGTGGCCGGAACTCACATAGATAATGCTTAAATAACAGCGGTGTGGAATCTGTTTTTATACTTGGAGACTTCAATGCCCACCCGGGAGAGTTATTTTCAAATGAACTAATACATTTTTGTTCTGAACAGTCATGGTCGTGCGTAGATATCGAAGTGTTACCAATAGATACTTATACATTTGTGAGTGATGCACACGGAAGCTTGCGTTGGCTTGATCACTGCGTGACGACAAGTGCTGCGAGACACTCTGTTTGCAATGCGTCTGTTTTATACGATACTTATAAAAGGGTTACCTGCCTATTACTGTTTTATTTCTACATTATTCTTTTGTTTGTGCAGTAGTAACATTTTGCTTTTATTTAGTTCTAAATATGTCTCGTCTGTATTGATTGTTTTATGATGGGTGTAGTGTGTTGTCTGGTGCGTAGAAATAAATGTTTCTTTCTTTCTTTCTTTCTTTCTTTCTTCTTTACTTACTGGTCGGATCACTGCCCTTTGTTGGTTGAGTGTGACATTCAAGTAATAAGGCCTAAGATTGCTGCTTCCATTATGGAGTGTAATAAAATGGTTTGGGGTGAAAGGGACAGTGAACAGATCAATAAGTTTTCAGAGTTTTGTCACTCTCAACTGAGAAAAATTTCGTTTCCTGTGGAATTTACTAACTGCGCCGATAAATTTTGCTCTGATGAAAATCACAGGCGTATTTTAAGTCAGATGTATGGTGAAGTTGTGCGTGTACTTAGTGAGGCTGCTGTGTACAGCTATAAGAGTCATACGGTGAGGAAACATAAGCCTGTACCGGGGTGGAATATACACGTGAGCAGTGCTCACAGGGCGGCCCGATTGTCTTATCAAAACTGGTTGCGATTTGGGAAGCCTAATAATGGGTCTGTGTACGAAGATATGTGCCAAACGCGGCGGTTTTTTAAATCAAGATTAAAATTCTGTCAAGAGAATGAAAAACAGATAAAGTTAGATATAATAGCGCAACATCATGCCAATAAACAGTTTGGTAAATTTTGGAAAAATACAAATAAATTAAACCCAAAATCGAGCCTTCCTGTGAGTGTAGCTGGCGTGCACGAGCCTATTGACATAGCGAATATGTTTCAGCGGCATTTTAAAGTGAAGGAATTGCCATCTAAGTTCTCCAATAACCAGATGTTCAATGCTGAGAACTTGGCCGGAGACCTTACGGTAAGATTCTCAGCTAAGGAAGTAGCTTTTGTTATACAGAAAATGATGCGAGGTAAGTCCCCCGGTCATGACGGCCTCAGCAGCGAGCATTTAAAATACGCTGGATTTCATCTGCCAAGAGTTCTCGCTATGCTCTTTAGTTTGTGTATAGGCCACCGTTACCTACCGGATGACCTTATGTACACTGTAGTTGTACCGGTTTTGAAAAACAAAACTGGCGATGTGTCAGACTTAGCAAACTATAGACCAATCTCGCTGGCTACTGTTATAGCGAAAGTGTTGGACAGTCTGCTTGACCAACATATGGATAGACACATAACCCTTCATGACTCTCAATTTGGTTTTAGACCAGGCCTTTCAACTGAGTGTGCCATCCTGTGTCTCAAGCAGACTGTACAATACTACTCAGCAAGAAATACACCAGTCTATGCTTGCTATTTAGACCTCTCCAGAGCATTTGATATGGTATCGTATAATGTATTGTGGCAAAAACTTAAAAATGAGACTGACGTACCAGGTGATATTGTGTCGATCTTGAAATATTGGTATACAAACCAAAAAAATGTTGTGAGTGGTCTGGCTCGTGCTCGGGCGTGTATAAATTGGGATGTGGGGTGAGGCAGGGGGGGGGGGGGGGTAACCTCTCATCGGCTCTTTAATTTATACATAAACAAGTTGATCGATGTGCTCAGCAGCACCAACATAGGCTGTCATATAGATGGGGTGTGTGTAAATAACATCAGTTACGCAGATGATATGGTGCTGCTGAGCCCATCTATCAGCGCCATGCGCAGACTGCTACTTATTTGTGAAGAGTATGTACAAGCCCAGGGACTCGCATACAATGCGAAGAAGAGTGAAGTGATGGTGTTTAAGGCTGGTAATAAAACTTACTCAAGTGTTCCTCCTTTGCACCTCTGCGGTACCACTTTGAAGAAAGTGGATCACTTTAAGTATCTGGGTCACTGGGTTTCAAAGGACTTATCAGGGGTTCCCAACCTTTTTTTGTCTACTGCCCACTTTAAGAATAAATTATTTTTTAACGCCCCCCTTTTTAAACATACTTAAAAACCGCTAAGTACTTATAATTGATTATTGAAACGCAAATTTATAGTATTCGGACAGAGTATCTTTTATTGAAAATAAAACAAACATAATCAATTCTTATATAAAAACTAATGTGAAGGTTGAATCTGATGCTGTTCAATAAGTTTGTTGATATCAGGTTCCAATTTACTCAAAAACAGCCGCAAGTCGCCACGTTCGGTAACACGCAAACGATTTCTCTTTTTAGTAAGCAGCGTTGCCACAGCACTAAATCCACGTTCACACAAATATGACGATGGGAATGCTATCAAAAATCGTTGAACAATTGACCACAATCCAGGGTACAATTGCGTGATCGGTTTTTGTAGCCTAAATTCTTGATATCCATTTTTGAACTTGATTTTTATTTCTTCGTTTGTTGTCAATTCTATAAGTTCTTCTTCCAGCTGAGGTGACATTGCTGTGTTGACATTTGAAAACCGATCCAACACCCAGTCTGGTATTTCCAAGTTTAAAATGTCCTGGTCTCGTTCGGTGAAGTCAATGTGGAGGTTTTCCAAATGTTGGCAGTAGGCAAACAAGTCGTCGTTACTGCAGTATACTGATAAATTCGGAAAATTGTGAAACTCACGTCTGCCCATATTCTTTTTGTGCAGAAGCAGTTTGGCTGCGAAAGCAGCAACGACATTTTTTGTTTTAATTAAATTTAGTTCATCGCCTTGCAGTTGGAGGTTCATATCGTTGAACATTTCATACAGGTCTGTCATGTAAGCTATATCATTCTTTGATGTTATGAGCTTGTTGCGCAGTTCTGTATCTTTAGTTTCCAAGAACTCTATCATAGAGTCAAACAGGTTGTAAAATCGAATCAGACAATTGCCTCTTGACAGCCAACAAACTTCAGTATGAAGCAACAAACGGTTGAAATCTTCGTCATTAGTAACACAAAGCTGATGAAATAATCTATCATTCAAAGAGCTGCTACGGATTTTATTGACTGCTTTGATGACATATTGCAGTGATTGAAATAGTCGTTCACTTAAGTTTCTAGCAACCAAATGTTGTCTATGAATAACGCAATGTATAGCAAGGACATCTGGAATTTTATTCTTTAAGTATGCTATGAAGCCTTTATGGCGCCCTGTCATAGCCGGAGCGCCATCCGTAGCAACTGATATAATATTTTTCAAAGGAATCTCTTTCTCTTCACAAAACTTTTCCAATGTATTGAATATGGTTTCGCCTTTTGTATCTGTCTCCAAATTTCTGGCAAACAATAGTTCTTCACGTATTTTCTCATCTTTAATAAACCTCACGTAAGATAGCAACAACGCTTCATTAGTTGGTAAAGTGGACTCATCGAGCTGAATTGAGAATTGACTAGTCCTCAGATGATTGCACAATTATTCTTCAATGTTTTCAGCCATTTCATCAATTCGTCTTTGCACAGAATTATTACTCAAAGGAATTTTTCGGATAATATCTGCGGCCGGTTTATGAAGCACAGTAGTTATTACTTCCTTTATTGCTGGCAAAATTAACTCTTCTCCGATGTTGTGTGGTTTGCCTTTTTGAGCAATTAACAAAGAGATATTGTACGAAGCTCGAAGTCCGTCGTCATCTTGCTTAGCAGCCGCCGAAAATAGTTTTGATACACTTGGCTGAGTATTATGCTTCTTCTCTAGGTCTTGAAAATATGCTAGGTACATTCTTTTCTGTCTTATCTGGATGCATTTTATTCAAACGATCTTGCAGTCTTGAAGGCTTCATTGCTTCGTTCGAAAATGTTTTTAGACATAGAAGACACAAAGGCGACGACGGGTTTGTGGGATTTTCAATAAATCCGAATTTAATATATTCCGCAGAGTATTGCCGTCTCTTCTTTTTTACTTGCGACATTGTTTTGTTTTAAGAAATACGTAAGTGTTGAAATCAAGTACTGCTTATCTATTATGCGCGAAACCGCAAATGAAAATAAAATAAATTTTCGTCGTTTATATAGGATTGCTTATGCAGCACGCACCAACAGGAATAAGACAAACGTGCATAAACTCGTTTATCTCATTCGACGCCCAATCGTACTCGACAAGCAAGAACAAGTATTATAGAACCAGCCGATTGGTATAGGAATGTACAATTCGGATTATTTAACAAAAACTTGTTAAAACATGATTGCCCGCGGTCTTTTATATCGAACTGAGTTTGAGCTATATCTTAATTAATATTAGTTGATGTTCACAAGATGTAGTCGAGAGTCGAGAGCTCAGTCGGTGTCTAAGAGTCTTCCTAGCTAGGTAGATGAAATTATAAATCGACCCCAAAGCCCTACACAATGCCCCCTTTTTTTCTGGGTCTCTTACCGCCCCCCTTTAGGACTGCAGCGCCCACAAGGGGGCGTTATCGCCCACGTTGGGAAAGACTGACTTAGTTGATAACCTAGATTTAGAGCGAAAGCGCAGGGCGCTATGTGTGCGCTGCAACATGCTGACCCGCAGGTTTGCATGGTGTACTGATCAGGTGAAGGTGACCCCGTTTAAGGCCTACTGCCAATCCTTTTACACCTGCAGCCTGTGGGTGAAGTACACGCAGCGCACTTACAACACCCTGAGAGTACAATATAACAACGCGTTTAGGATGTTGTTTGGGCTGCCGCGCCACTGTAGTGCTTCAGCTATGTTTGCGGAACAACACGTGGATGGTTTTCATGCCATCTTACGAAAGCGTTGTGCCTCTCTGCTAGAGCGGATGCGAACCAGCTCGAACGGCATCCTGAGCGTGTTGGCTGACCGTTGGGACTCGCCAATGTTGCGGCACTGGATGCGTTTGCACACTGCCTAAGCATTAACTTCTCTTATTTATTTTTATTGATACCTACTATTAAAACAATCTATGGACTTAGTCTGAAATAAACATTTATTATTATTATTATTTATTTTTTATTTTAAGTAAGTTTCTCCCTCCTAGGAAGGGTGAATTAGTAACCTGGCGGGCGAGCCGTAGCCAAGCTCGACAGGTTTATATGAGACCCGTAAAAGAAAGTGAAGACGATGATGAAGTAGCGAGAAATTTTCGTGTGATTCGACAAGTGTTTAGTATGGCAGCTTTTTGTAATAGGAGCAGTGTAGATGGTGGCATATTCAGGATGTCAAGGTTTGGTTTGAGGGTTTTCGGGATTACACCCGTTGTAGAGATGATAATTGGTATGATTTTTACTGTTTCTGCACGCCATTGCGTTCTAAGTTCGATGGCCAGATCTGTGTACTTTGCCATTTTCTCAGTATGTGTTGTCACCAAGTTATGTGTGTTACAGACTGCTATATCTATGATGTAGGAAATTTTATTTAATTTATCAAAAATTGTTATATCTGGTCTATTAAAGTGAATTGTTTTATCAGTTATTATTGTTCTGTCCCAGTAAATTTTGACATGATTATTTTCTAAAATTGTACTTGGTTGGTATTTGTAGTATGAAACTTTTATTGTGATAAATTTGTATCTATGGGCTAAGTTTTGGTGAATTATGGAGGCTATTTGATCATGTCTGTACTTATAATCCGTTTGGACGATGGCTTTACAACCACCGGTTATATGCTGGATAGTTTCTGAGCTACTATGACATCGTCTGCATAAATCTGTTACTAGATTAGGTACGCGGAGGATGTGCTTCTGGTAATTCCTCGTATTCATGACCTGGTCTTGGATGGCGATCATAAAAGCCTCTGTTTCTGGAAAAAGTTCACCTCGCCGCAGCCACGCGTTCGACGCATCTTTGTCGACATGAGGTTGGCATAAATCGGCTCGGTGTCTCCCGTGTAGAGACTTCTGCGCCCAAATTTCTATTTTGTTCTGAGGGGTTGATATGGTTTTCATTGTGTTGTTTGTTTGTGTTTGATAAGTTAAGTGGTGTTATTTTATTGTCTATAGCAGTAATATATTTGTGTAGTTGCGAGTGTATAGATTTGTGGAAGAGATATTTGCGTAATGATGATATCTGACTGTTGTGGAGATTCTGAATATCGATGAGTCCTATTCCGCCTTCTTTGCATGGAAGTGTGAGACGCTGTGTGCATGTTTTTGGATGGTGTTTTCTATATGTAGTCATGTGAGTGTTGATAGTACGTTGAAGTTTTTTTCAAATCCGTTTGAGACCAGTTTATGATGCCAAAAGAATAAGTGAGGGTTGGTATTGCGTATGTGTTTATAGCTTTTACAGTGTTGCGGGAGTTAAGGTGGCTTTTAAGTATTAGGTGCAGTCGATGCTTAAACTTTTTAGTCAGTTCTATTTTTGTTTCTTTTTGATGTATTTGTCTTGATTGTTGAAACCCGAGGTATTTGTAAGTAGAGTGCTCATCCATAGGTTCGATTTCTTGTCCAGTGTTTAGAGTATAGGTGTTGTGCTGAACTTTTCCACGATGGACGGATTGGATTTTGCACTTATCTACCCCAAACTGCATACGTATATCCTGAGAGAAGGTTTGCGTGATGTCCGCGAGGCTTGACAATTCCGTAATATTGGATGCATACATTTTTATGTCATCCATATACATAAGGTGATTTAGGGTGTGGTTGCTATTATTGTGTTTCAATTTAAAACCAAACTTACTAGTATTCAGCAGGTGTGACAGGGGATTAAGCGCTAAGCAAAACCATAAGGGACTGAGAGCATCTCCTTGGAATATACCTCTTTGGATACGAATCGGTTCAGTTATAATTGTCGTGTTATTATGGTTTAATTTTAGTTGTGTCTGCCATTGTAGCATGGCCGCCTGAAGAAAAGAAATGACAAAAGGATGGATTTTGTATAATTCAAGTATGTATAGAAGCCAGCTGTGAGGAACAGAATCAAACGCTTTCTTATAATCTATAAACATTGTATGTATATTCCTATTTCTTGTTAGCGCTTGTTTCATTGTAATACTATCTATTATTAATTGTTCTTTACATCCTCTACTATTTTTTCGACACCCCTTTTGCTGTTCGGCTAATATGTTAAATTGATCTATATGTTTATAAATCAGCTCACTGATGCATCCCGTTACTATTTTATATATAGTTTGGAGGCATGTTATGGGGCGATAGTTGGCAGGGTCTGTTGTATCAGAGCTTTTTGGTAGCAAGTAAGTGATTCCGTGAGTTATAAATGGTGGCATTGTTTGTGGTGACTGTATGAATTGGCAAATGTGATTGTGGATGTATGGGTGGGTACAAGAGAATTTCTTGTACCAATAGTTGTGAATATTGTCTGATCCGGGTGCTTTCCAATTGTGTGTTCGTTTGATGACTTGGATAAATATGTCTATTGGAATCGTCTCATACTGCATCTGATTTATATGTGTGGTGTCTTGTATGTTATCAAGCCAAGTTGCATTCCTGTTGTGTTGTAATGGTTGTTCCCAAATGCCAGCCCAGAATTTATGTAAGTCTTGTGGCATTGTAGTTCCAGGTTGGGTAGGCGATGTATAAGGTAGATGTTTCATAGACAAGTCTCTGTAGAATCTTTTCTCATTATTTGCAAAGGTTGAATTTTGTTTCTTACGTTCTGTGCAAGTTAAATATCTTTTGAGTCGAGTTGCAGTAGCATTCAGTTTTTGTTTTAATGTGTCTAAGAAATGCGTTAATTCTGTGTTAGTGTCTTCGTGTGTTGAGTGAGTATGGTATTTTTTCTTAATGTACTCTACGGTTGCACAGACTCTTTGATTCCTATTCCCTATGATAAATTGTGTCAACCTGCCTATTTCTATTCTAAGATTTTTAATTCTTTTCTCCATTCTAATTTGCCACGTCGGTTTCCTACTTGGTTCGTTGGTTCTGGAGTTTGCACCTTGTGGTATAATACCATTGCATATTGCAGCCGTATACGCAGCACAATATATTATAGTGTGTAGCTCTATAAAATTGGTATTTTGGTTTAAGCGTCTAGGTAGTACTTCGTTGTTTAGGTATTGAACTATATGTGCAAAATTTCTGGACGTCTTCTGTTTTGGTATATATGGTCTAGTTTCGGGATTAGTGTTATTAAATTGTTGTAAGGTCTTATTGAACTCTATTTCTATGTAGTTGAGTTCAGATACATTATTTGATGGTGAGGCAACCCTACTATCGTTCACTTGAAGAAATTGTGTAATTGTTTGAGTGTGAAGAGCTTCTGCGTTATCGTGCGAATTTACTGTGTGCGGGTCTGGGTAATTTGTGGTATTGAGTGTGTTATCAGTGTTGAGTTGTGAGTTTTGGAATAAATCATTCATTTCAGATCTAATTTCCTCTATCCTAGAATTAGTTACCATATTACCTTTAAATATGGCTCTTCTTTGATCTGCAATTCTCTGTTCCGTGAGATGTGAGAGAGACGGGTGCTTGTTAATGAATATTTCGTGCAACTTCTTTCGGTAAGCAGTTCGGTTTCTTTCTAAATCAGTAGCCTCAAAGTAACAGCGTATAATGTCTTCGTTTATTTCGTTAGACCATTTCATTCTAACGTTTCCGTTATTATGTTCAGTGTTCATGAATGTGTTTTCGTTATTTTGTATTTGAGAGGTTTCAGAATGTATTACGTGTGTTACTTCTGCCCATATTTCTTTCCTAATGTTCTCTGATAGGAGATTTTTTCGTACTATTTGTCGTCTCTGGTCACCAACACGCTGTCGGGTTGCTTCCATGTCTGGGTACTACTGTGAAAATTTACTGTGCAATGTGCCTAGGTAGTTCTTTAGTTGTGTTGTCTCACATTTTGTTATTAAAAGATAGGTGCGCCAAATAAAGCGGTTCATCTCTTGAGACCATTTTTTACGCGCGCGGATTGTACCAACCATGAGTACAGGATTGGTGGCGGTTGCCGCCTGCACAGCACGAGTTGACGTTCTAGGGGAAGATTGTGATATTGGCGATGACGAATTGTTGGATGTGTTTGGTGATCGAAAAATACTTCGCGTTGATGATGGAGATGGTATATTAGAGAATAATGAATGGGGTGATGAACTAGGTGATTGGGATGGGCTATGTGGGCATATTATGGGTGATGATAGATGTGACGTAGATTCTAAAACCAAATTCTCAGGTGGATGCCTGATCTGGGTTAGGTTTATTTTTATTGTTGAAGATGCCGTTCTAGAAAGGCGCCTTCGTAAATTATAATTCGAATTAACATTAGACATTTTTCATATTGTTCCCACGATTAGCAAGGGTACCATGACGTCGATCTCAGCAGAGCCCCGCTTGCCGAGACAAGAGCTGGCTTACGAAATAAGCTGCACCTGAAGTTCGCCCTAATTTCAGGAGTGGCACGCTAGCGACCGGACACGCCTCCGGCCACGCATCCTTCGGCACGGCAGACCTTGGATTGGATAAAAGAAGCAAATGGGGGTGAAAGGTATGAGGAAGGTTCGAAGTGTTTGGAGTATTAGGTATTTTGGAAAGTTGAGGGATTTGGGACACTTAGTTTGGGAAGGGTCATTATGTTTAGATGTTTTAGGTTTTAAATGTATCTCCCATAAAAGGGGTGCAGTGCCTAGATTTTCAGGCTATACCTTGATAATGCCAGTACCTTGCTTCCCTAAGCCCCCCCACCACGTCAAGGTAGTCCCTTGGGGGGGTTATTATTATTATTATTAAATTGTCTGCATATTACATGTTTTCGTATCAGCAGTATTTCTAACCAAGCATAAGTGTGTAATGGTGTAAGAAATGAGGATATTATGTGTCTTGTATTGTCACAGAAACGTGACTCAATACAATAGAAAATTACTTTGTTTATTTGAACAGGTAGTCACGTATTTTATGTGTGTTTGAGGGGCTGCCATGCAGGCAATCGATCATAGATTGCGACGTAGAAATATAATAATTATAATATCAGCCTAGTGTCCCACTGCTGGGCAAAGGCTTCTTATACAGAGAAGGAACGATCATTAATTACCACTTGCTAACTGCGTGTTGGCAATTTCAAACCTTTTTTTTTTTTTTTTTTTTTTTTTTTTTATTGATGTCCAGTGGAAATTCTACATGGAACTTCCTTCACCCCGGGGAAGGGCGAAGGGGTATGCCGGACTCCTACCGGCTAAAACCACTGGAGCGGTCATCTTCGGCACCGAAGGGGGGCTCCAGGTCCTCGTAAGATCACACTAGAGCCGCCCATTGGTGCCACGCCTTTAGGCACATCTCGGAAGGGATGACTGTAAAGCGGTCACCCCCTCTAGCGGAGGGAAGGCGACTGTAAAAAGGTCGCCCCCCCAGGCACTTCTCGGGGAGGATTGTAAAGGATCCCCCCAAGCCTCGCTTTGCGCTGTGCTGCGCACACGGCGGCACGTGACCACGTGCGCGCCACCGTCTTCCCGGGGGTCGATCGGTGTGAGCACGTAGATTCCCCAATCTGCGCGCCCGCGACCCCCGAGGCCCCCCACCATGAAGTGACGGCAGGGGGCTCAGGCGTGTTGGACTTGGGAGCCGGGACGGTTGTTGCCCCGGCGCCGTCTAGTCCTTCTCCGTGCGGGATCAGCCCTCTCCCGATCCCGCTCTGCAGTCTCCTTCTGGAGCATGACGCTCTCGCAGAAGGAGACCACTGCACTCCAATTTTCATGCTCTGCCAACATAGCCGACACTACTGCCGGCAGAGAGAGATCTTGCCCGATCCGATCGACCAGGATCCGCCGCTCGGCCGCAAACGCAGGGCACTCCTCGAGCGTGTGCTGTGCGGTATCCTGGTCGCTTCCACAATGGTGGCACTGTGCCGTAACCTCGCGTCCTATTCTGTGCAGGTACGCACCGAAACAACCGTGACCGGTGAATACCTGCGTCAGACGGTAGGTGACGCGGCAATTTCAAACCTAGTGGACTGGTGGCAGGTGTCTTATTGGTCACGCGGGTCGCGGGCGCGCAGATTGGGGAGTCTGTGTGCTCATTCCGAGCGACCCCCGGGAAGACGGTGGTGCGCACGTGGTCATGCACGCACAGCACTTTACAATTATTTAGCTTACCTCAAGTTTTCTTCAACATTTATTAACCTTTTATTTATGTTAATAGCTTTTATATGAGTAATATTTACTTAAACTCGCGATTAATCGGTAAATATTCACCAATGATTAAATAGCTCGTTGAAAATCGGTTGACAGGCGAAATAGCTTTCCAGACACCCAAAATTGCTCTGACAAGCGGTTAATTGGAGATTTGACACATTGTTAACAAGCCTGTTAACAGCTTGTCACATTAGTGTTTCAGAAACCCATAACAATTTTGATTCGAGATTAAAAGCTTGTTACGTAATTTTTGCGATAATTTTCGTTTCCGAAACCATCTGTAACTAACGATCGAGTCGCGACGAGCGCAGTGTAATGCCTCGCATGGGTAGCATTACAATAGTATCCACCCAGTTGATTCCTTCGATAGTATTCTACAATGTTTAATTTGCAATAAAGATAAAAACGTTGACGTACCGATTTGTATGACGCGATAAAACAATATGGCGGCCGCATGGCGCCTTTCTTTTAATCACATTGTTCTGAACAATAGAAACATCTATTTACCGTTCATTGTTAGTTATAAATTAGGTTTTTTATTGCTTAGTAAAAAATAGACAAAAGAAAGAAAAATAAATAACATTCAATTTAAAATAAGTACAAAACATTGAAAATTATTTTACAATTCGTTGAAGACATATCTTTCGTATTCTGTGTCAAGTTCGGATTAATAATATAGCGCGCTCCATCTCTTCCCGTGGATGTCGTATAAGGCTACTAAGGGACTCCAAACCAGAGGAAAAGGCAGCAACGTCCCTTCTGTGGAATAGCAGCTATTCTGCGCTCACCAATCCACCTGTCCAGCATAGGCAGTATTGGCAGGATTCCCCAAAAATGACGACATGTAACCGGACGAGGCCTTTATTCAGCAGTGGACGTCTTGCTGCTGATATGATGATGACCATCATTATTCAGTTCATCAGCATGTTTCGTGCGTCTTCCTCTAATCTATGCATTTCGCCAACATCATTTTTCATTCGTCCGCAAACATAGCACCATCTTGTTTAGCATTCAGACGAGCAAAGGAACATCTTAATATTTTCTGAAGTTTACGCTAATGGCATCCATTGAAACGCAATAGCTTACCGAAATATATCGCGTTCTTTTTTAAATCGATGCCCCACTCTCCTATTTCTCCTGTGTCGTGGGTTACAGACACAAATTTCACACAGTACACCCAGACCCGGAACAACTATCTGCAGATCATACAAATATTTGTTCCGTGCTGGAATCGAATCCGCGACCCGGAGCGCAGCAGCCGGCTGTATCAGCCACTGCACCAACCCTGCCGACAGATGAAATTATCCTACATCCCTACTTGCAGCATCCATACGGGCGGTATACACACGTTCAACGTTTGGGTGCAGCGAGAGTAAAATTTCAAGGTCTTCGAATACAATGTTTTCAGAGAGAGAAAAAGAGAGAACTATGTATTAGAAAAGGATAATCGAGTGGGACGGATCAATGTGCATACTGTACATTCGTATTTCAACAGTAATGAGTAATCATCATCTCAGCCACGGGACGTCCACTGTTGAACAAAGCCCCCCCCCTACCTTAGATTTCCACAAGGAGCGGTCACATGCCGCTCTCATCCAATGACTCCCAGCGACCTTCACCAGGTCGTCTGTCCACCTCGTTGGAGGTCGTCCCACGATGCGTTTTCCGGCGCGCGGTCTCCATTCGAGAACCTTTTTGCCCCAACGGCCAGTTCAGTTTACTAATCCTTTCAGCTATGTCGATAACTTTGGTTCTTCTACGGATCTCCTCATTTCTGATTTGATCTCGTAGAGAAATACCAAGCATAGCTCTCTCCATAGCTCACTGAGTGACCTTGAGCTTTCTTATGAGGCCCATTGTGAGTGACCACGTCTCTGTTCCATATGTCATCACTGGTAACACACACTGGTTAAAGACTTTCGTCTTGAGGCATTGATTGTCTTTATTTATCTACTAGCTCGGAGCCGCGGTTTCACCCGCGTTTAATTTAAAAGAAATTTGGAATATTTCGACATAGACAATTGACATAAAATATATATATTGGATTTCAAGGGTTTAATTTTTTTTGCGCGGATCCCTAATTATATTTCTAAAATAAAATTAGCCTAAGTTATTCCTTATAACATCAGCTATCTGCCGTCAAAATCGGTCCAGCCGTTTACGAGATTACCCGGAACAAACAGATAGACAGACAAAAAATTTCAAAATTGTTTTTATGTTATAGGTACCGTATATACTTTCACATGCATTTAGTAAAAAGCTGTTATTTTGACATTACAAACAGACTCTTCAATTTTATTTATTTGTATAGATAAATATGTCTGTTGTATTTTCATTTTTAATATTAACAATGATCTCTGAAATGCTTGACATGACTGTAGAGAACAGTAGAGGACCGGCGAGCTGTACCCCTAGTACGAGTTTATATTCACGATCGAAACGTAATAGTAAACTACACGTTTACCACGTTCGGCGCTGCGATTGGCTCGCTCTAAACTCTTCCACCAATCGTAGCGCCAAACGCGGTAAACGTGTAGTTTACTATTACGTTTCGATCGTGAATATAAACTCGTACTAGGGGTACAGCTCGCCGGTCCTCTACTGTTCTCTACAGTCATGTCAAGCATTTCAGAGATCATTGTTAATATTAAGTCTAGGGTCAAATATATCCCACAGTTGGGGGGATGGACCCTGGGCCCATGAGTAAAACGTTGACTAATATTTAATGAAGACAATGTTTCATTCATTTTTTCATTTCGGCCGAATGAAGTCCACTGCTGGACACAGGCCTCCCCCAAAGATCACCACAACGACCGATATGGGTGTGTTGTGGGCTCATTGGGGGGTTTTGCCATAATCGCCACGCTTGGCAGACGGGTTGGCGATCGCAGTTGAGTTGTTAATGTAATCGAAGGACGCTGCTGCCCATCCTCCGGGTAATCCCTTAGTCGACTTTTACGACACCCACGGGAGGAGATGGGGTGGCGGTATTCTGAGCCGGCACCACACGTTTAATGTTTACTTATCTCTCTTTACATGCGTTAAGATATGTTACTTGCATAATAAACAAGATAAAATAAAGGTATAAAGCATTATTTCATCCTAAGATGTTTTAGAAGTGTAAATGCGTTGCCTGAGCACTACGATGGTCACAAGGTAATTGCCCAGAGTTCACTTAGTCGCGCACCGACCAGTGTCGGGGGAAGTCCATAAGGTACGGTACGTGGGGTACGAAGGAAAAATATGTTTTTATTATATGGTAACACTTTTTCGTCGATGATTGTACAGTCACCACACCAACGGCCGAATACTGAACCGCCACTTAATATTGTGTCCTGCTTTAACTACCTATATGAGAAACCTGTTTTCTGTAGGAAACCGGGTGGCCCTAAAAATTGAATGCGGGACTTGATATTAACTGGCTTAACTTAACATTCATCATCATCATCATCATTTCGGCCGAGTGAAGTCCACTGCTGGACACAGGCCTCCCCCAAAGATCACCACAACCACCGATATGGATTTGTTCTCGCTCATTGGGGGGTTTTGCCATAATCGCCACGCTTGGCAGGCGGGTTGGCGATCGCAGTTGAGTTGTTAATGTACTCGAAGGACGCTGCTGCCCATCCTCCGGCTAATCCCTTAGTCGACTTTTACGACACCCATGGGAGGAGATGGGGTGGTGGCATTCTGAGCCGGCACCACACGGCAAACTTAACATTAATCGGTTTTAATTTAAGACCATTTGTTACTCTATTTTATGTGAAATAATTATATTTGTATTTATTCGGCCGTATATATATACCTAATCCAAAATTCATTGCGCAATGAATTATCTTATCTATTAAAAGATAAAATAATACTATGTAGCCTCGTTGTAAATTTTATCAAGTTTTGTAATTTTCGTCATAATATTGTAATTGTCTCAATGTCTTTGGTTAAGATTTATGATAATCGTTTAAGAGTTAAAGACTCATGCATTTACCTTGGGTTTTACGTCATGGAATATTACATGGTATTGTCCTGGCGTCTATAATGATATGCGATTTTGTAGTCAAGTTCTTTCATGGACTTGAATGACGTTTGAATGTCTTGCATCGACCCGGGATGCAGAAATTCGCTATGGTGTCTTTACTTATGAGATGAGGATACTCACCCGAGACAGTCTATGTCGTTTTTCCAAACTGTGTAATCTTTTTTCCATTGACACTAATTTATTTTTAAAGTCCGCTGCGATGCACCGGCAAAGGTTTAACGACTCGCCAAATATGCGCATCTTACATTTAAAATGTTCAAAATCGTTACGGAATCTGTAAAAAAACATGTGCTGATGAAGTTTCCAGCCTATATTTCCGAAGTGATAAGTTAGTAGAACACCTCAAATTCGGCAAGGAAGTCATCATAATTTATTTATTTCAATTAAAACGATACGAACGAAGTTAAGTCGGGACGAAAACAAGGATAAAAATAATTAGATTACATACTACTACGTCATCCGTGCGGTGTCCGGATTAAGAATATATTACCACTCCATCTCCTCCCGTGGGTGTCGTATAAGGCGAATAAGGGACTGAAACAGAGGGATGGGCAGCAGCATCCCTTTTGTGGACTGTAGCCATTCTTCTTTTTTCCATATATTAAGCAATTGATTATATTTGACATACAATATTGATTATAATTGACGTAACATTTCGTTTTTAATACTAAGACATGTAATGTAACTTGTTTGTATTCTTAACTATAAAATAAACTACGTATTTAATAAAATTTGCATGCCAAAAGGCAGAATGTACAGGCTCAACAATATTCGTAACACCTTATGTAACATGTACCTACATTCTAGCAAACAAAATGATTTGATTTGATTTGATTTTGCGCTCACCAACCCGCCCGCCAAGCGTGGTGAGTATTGGCAAATACCCCCCGCAATGATGACACAATTGTGGAATCTGTGGGGAGGCCTTTGTTCAACTGTGGACGTATAAATTGCCGATATGATGATTGATTGATGATTAGGTACTTATTATTAAAGTTATGACCTCCTCCGTTTTTTTAAACGGAACATGATCAATAAAATCGGTATGTAGCAAAAATACATAACAATGGTTAAAATCAATAATTCAAACAAGACTCATTAACAAAATCCGTGTGGTGTCCGGATTAAGAATAAAACACCACTCCATCTCCTTCCGTGGATGTTGTAAAAGGCGAAAAAGGAATTCTAAAACAGAGGGAAACAGGAGCCATACTGCGTTCACCAACAACAACAACAAATCAAGGGTGGTCCTAACTGCCTCCAAAACGACTGGACAATGCGGAAATCAATAGAGAGGCCTCTATTCAGCAGTGGACGTATAAAGGGCTGATATGATGATGATAATTATTCTCGGATCCTAAATTAACATCATTTGTACGTATTTTATGAAAAACTTCTTCACGAATTCGACTTACAATGTTATCGCTCGGTCCCACGGCATCGCGTAAGTTCAGGGTATTAGTGTATATACTGGTATTTAACTTAGCGTATGCTGAAGGCCTGGAAATAAGCTGGAGTTATGGATTACCTGGTAATGGACGAAGATATCGAAGCATTTGAGTATGTATCAGGCATATCCATTGTTGATCTTGATACATAACTGGCACTTAGACCACTGGTAGCTTTTAGTCGAGGCCTTGCGTGTTCTTGGGGTATAGTTACGTAAGAAACATTTCCGTGACCACTGCTATCAGAAGAAGATTCAGGTGAAGCTACAACCTTTTTATACTTTTTTATTTTCGGCGGCTTGATAAAATCGCACTGCGAGTTTTTGGAAGTCATTGTTTTTTTGATTTTTGTAGATTATTTGACAAGAATTTGATTGATGTAAGTAGGTAAGTCAAACTGATTGAACGGACGATGCCTATGATTCAGTTTCAAGAAGTTTAGCGTCATACTTTTGGTGTATATCTATTACATTACTATCATGTTTTTCATGTAATTAAAATTTAAACGTTATAATAACTAGGTACATGATAATTAACTAATACAATAAAAAATAACTGATTATAAAACTGATATTACTGCCATCTGTTGACAATTCTGGATAACACATATCAACCTAGCATTTGAAATATTTTAGTTGTGTAATACAAGATGGCGTTGTTAACATCTGTAACAGTTTCTCTATTGGCTAAGAGAGGACGCTGTTCTAGTTAAGGGTTGTATAAAAGTGGTTTCAAAATGTAATATAATAAATTATACGTGCAAAAAATTAGGTACTTTAAAATTTAACTTTGCTGATGTGTTTTGATTAAGAATTAACCCAACAAAACCTCCGGTGACTGGTATTGGTGGCTCTCGACTGTCTCTAAGATTGTCTGGTCGACACTTTCCCAAGTTTATTTTGATAACTCTATTATTCCTTTAAAGGATATAGCAGTCGACCCATCATGACATATGCCAGCACAGCGTTCGCGCACACTGAATGCGCCCCACTCCATAGATTTCAAACCCTCCAAAACCGTTTCATGAGCAGCCTTCTACGAAATTATCAAGTTCTTCTTCTTCCCCTTTAGTGAAAATACTTTTAGAGGGCCTAAAAGACGTTTCACACAGCTAATTTGGTATTTATTTGCTATAGATACCTGTACTTTGCGCTCTAGAGTTGTCCACTAGAGAGGAACACCATTAAATTCTCTGGTTAATTTATACGCTTTTCTCCATATATCCGTAAATTTTCGTGTATTTTCTTAAACTTTAAAACTATATATTGTAAAATGATAAAATAAATATATTTGAGACCCTTACAACAAGCTCTTCCATTTCATATGTCACACGGTACAGTTTGCAAAACTTTATTCTTCAATTTTCTAATTTTCCCCCTCAAAAATGACCAAATCTAAATTGTTTTGTTTTTGTTTTAAAAAAAACGTTGCCCCACACTATGACTTCTCCTGTGTCGTGGGTGCGTTTACAGACACAAATTTCACACACAATACACCCAGATCCGGAACAACTACCTGCAGATCATACAAATATTTGCTCCGTGCGGGAATCGAACCCATGACCAGGATCGCAGCAGCCGACTGTATCAGCCACTGCACCAACCGTTAATTAATCTAAACACCGTACAACGTTGCCTTATACATGACATTGGCGAAATTGTGGAAGATACTCTACAGAAGCCATAATCTAAAGAATCTAAAAAAGAAGAAGTAAATTGGTATTCCAAAAAATTCCATCCAAATAACCCATTTGTCACATAGCAACCAAAATAATTAAACAATAGCTTTTTACGAGTATATATATTACATCTATATAATATATACTTTTGACATGTTAATTTTACTCACATATTCAATGTGACATTTAAAGCTCTGGCGTCTAAAATGCCCTTTATTTTATAGAATTTAGCCTGGCTTGGGCAACGCAGTGCCATGATCTCATCGCGGTGGTCGTAGCCACGTAGTGGTTCAATCCATCGTACGGAGCGAGTGCACGTGGGATGCCGTCGCCTCCTTGTGCGGGGACGTGATGCAAGCAAAGGAGGTGGCAGAACGGGCATGCGAGGAGACCACCTCTGATCCCCACCGTAGAAATCGCGCCAGGTGTGGGCGCTGGTGGAGAAGGTGCACCATGAGAACCGTGCGGGCGAACTAAGAGCTGTCTGTCGCCCGAACAGAAACAGGCCCGAGATGGCGGCGCGTGTGTTCTGCGCGCGCCTCTCTATAGGATATGTGCGGCCAGCCAGGTCTCACAGAGACGGGGCCCGTCAGTGGCGGGCCGAAACCTGCCGGGGCGCGGTCTAGTGCAGGCAAAGCGTGCACATTAGCCCCGGCTAGAGGTAAGTGGAAGGACACCATGGGGTTGTAGCCGGTAAGAGCCCGGCATACCTCTCCGCCCTTCACAAGATGGAGGAAGACCATGAGGATTTCCCCACGATAAAAACGGCGGCACGGTTGGTGCAGTGGCTGATACAGTCGACTGCTGCGCACCGGGTCGTGGGTTCGATACCCACACGGAACAAATATTTGTATGATCTGCAGGTAGTTGTTCCGGGTCTGGGTGTATTGTATGTATGTGGAATTCATGTCTGTAAAACGCACCCACGACACAGGAGAAATCCTAGTGTGGGGCAAAGTTCTTAAGAAAAAAAATGTGCGAGCTTCTCCGTCGTAGTGTTCAATTCTTCACGGTACACATCTGCTGTAATGCTCATTCCGTTTAGTAAGCTGCTGTGATGAATCACACCAGCACTAGACTACCAAACAGTGACTGCCACTTTTCTAGAGGTCATTTTTCGTTTAGGGCATTGATTGGCTGCTGAACCAGGATCTAACCAGCTTGCTGAGCGCTTGCGATTGTCGAATAGAATCCATTTTTCGTCGCCTAGGTATTGTAATAGAGTTCAAACTCTTTGGGAGAAAATCCTAGCCGCAAAGAATAAAAAGATATTATTTAAAATAATTACATGAGAACATTTTGACAGAGAAAATAGATGAAGAGAATGAATTCGGCCGGCCATCAGCACGGTGGTCGATTGTAGAAAAAGCGAATTGTATTATCTTCTATATAAATAAATTTATATACAAATAATAAGTGTTTCTATACCAAGCTCATACACAAGTTCTTTCCCGTACCTATAATACGCCGTCCCAATCAGTTACATATCAAGTTACTATTTCTATAGTATCAATCAATGCGGTACCCCTGGGAAGACGGTGGCGCGCACGTGGTCACGTGCCGCCGTGTACGCAGCACAGCGCAAAGCGAGACTTGGGGGGATCCTTTACAACCCTCCCCGAGAAGTGCCTGGGGGGCGACCTTTTTACAGTCGCCTTCCCTCCGCTAGAGGGGGTGACCGCTTTACAGTCATTCCTTCCGTGATGTAAAGGCGTGGGACCAATGGGCGGCTCTAGTGTGATCATACGAGGACTTGGTGCCCTCCTTCGGTGCCGAAGATGTCCGCCCCAGTGGTTTTAGCCGGTAGGAGTCCGGCATACCCCTTCGTCCTTCCCCGGGGTGGAGGAAGTTCCACGTAGAATTTCCACTGGACTTCAATAAAAAAGGTATCAATGCGGTTCAAAATTCTTTAGTTTCTCTGACTGTTGATCGTTAAGTTCGTAGGGCACCCATTTGTCAAGCTTTGTTACCTTGCCACTTTGACACAAATGGACCAATATTGTTTTGATGCTAACGTATATATATAATAAAAGTGCCTTGATTGAAGTGCCTGCTTGTGATTTCTAAATAAAAAAGCCATAACTTAGGTGAAAGTTCCTATTCATACGAACAACCATACAAAAAAAAAAAGTCAATTTTCAGAATTATTACAGTGTTTGTTTGAAAGTTTCTCTTGAAGCGGCTTATCGGATTTGAATGAATATTGTAGGGATTTAAAAAAATCTATACAAAAGTGTCGTGTATGTTTCATTTCGATATCTTACAAGGTTCAGAAGGTAGAATACAAATACAATTTACGAAGCTTGCGAAGCTGGCGGGCAACGAACTGAATATAGTGTTTCAGGAAAGTTTTCACTTTGTATGTAAAGTGAAAACATTCCTGAAAAACGAAAAACTTTCTGTTTAGTTGTATATATCCTGATACATGGATCATGGCCGTAGTCGAACGTTCCAAGATCACGGTTTGTTCACATGTGGTTCAGCAGGCAGGGAACGTGTCAATACGAAAAGCTAGATTCCAATCTTCTATACAAATAAATAAAATTGAAGTGTCTGTTTGTAATGTCAAAATAACAGCTTTTTACTACATGTATATGAAATTATATACGGTACATATAACAAAAAAACAATTTTTAAATTTTATGTCTGTCTGTCTGTTTGTTCCGGGTAATCTCCGAAACGGCTGGACCGATTTTGACGGGACTTTCGCTGGCAGATAGCTGATGTTATAAGGAATAACTTAGGCTACTTTTATTTTAAAAAAATAATTAGGGTTCTGCGCAAAAAACCCTTGAAATCCATTATATAGATTCTATGTCAAGTGTCTATGTCAAAGTACTCTAAATTTCTTTTAAATTAAACGCGGGTGAAACCGCGGGTCCCAGCTAGTAAATTAATAAAAACAAAATTGTATTATTTGTAAACTCCATTTATTTCAATTATTTTAATCTTAATTAGAAAAAAACGGTTCATATCAATACATAATATATAGTATTTATATTGACTGTGTATATAAAAAGTACTTATTTTTATTTGACGGACTCACTGATTTAAACCTTGGAAAAAAAGAAATACAATTCCGAATTTGTTTATTCTTTTCTATTAACTTAAATTCGAAATTCTTTATGATTTTCGTTTGAATTCGGAGTCCGAATATTTGTTTATAAAATGACAATTAAATATTGTCAATTTTCCGGATTCCAATCAGCGAGTTCTGTCGTTTACGACTAAATACCAATCGTATTAGATAGTCGACCATTTTGGCCAAAGATCATCCAATATGGTCAAATTTCTAATTGTTGACAATTTTTTTTCTTAAAAAGACGTTACATAATGTATTTTGCTATACTTATATAAAACATACATTGTATTAAAAAAAATACAAAGCGTGAAGGGAGGGGTACATAATAATTAATACTTTTAGGGATAAAAATTGGCAGTATTAAACTTTAAAGCCCTTTTAAAATAATAGTTAAAAAATATGTCGGCGATAAAATAAACGATATAATTTTTACGTATAAAAAAGGTTTGCGTGAAAAATTAAATATAGCCTACCTATTTACAGATCTTTAATATTTATAAATAAAAAAGAACGTGAAGAATTATTTCGACCGCAGTTTCCGACTTTGTTGACCAGCAAATTGGTAACTTTTTTATAGGAACTGGAGTATTTAAGTACTGTCGACAGAAAAAATAACATTAATAATTATATAAAAAATTGCGAATTACTTTATGGCACTTTTTCTCCATTACTTTTGTTACCAATTTTTACTTAATTTATTGTAAGCAATATCGTTTATTTCTTTCCGTTTTCGAGACATTTGCAGTTTGCGTCGTGTGTGTGTTTAGCTCCAACCACTTCTGTGAAAGATGGGTTGAATGATACGCCTGGGGGTACAATCTGCGCGCTCGTGTTACTGCCCGAAGTCTGATAATCATACTTGTAGAATTGGGGCTTAGTCGTATAAGTCACAATTTTAGGCTTAGTCGTATAAGTTACAATCTTAGGCTTAGTTGTATAAGTAACTATTTCGGGTTTTGTCGTGTAAGTGTATATTTCGGGTTTTGTCGTGTAAGTATATATTTCTGGTTTAGTTGTGTAAGTAACGATTTCGGGTTTGGTGGTGTAACTGATAATTTCGGGTTTGGTCGTGTAACTGATGATTTCGGGTTTGGTCGTGTAAGAAACATATTTCGGTTTAGTCGTATAAGTGAAATATTCGGGCTTGGTCGTGAAAGTGACTATCTCGGGTTTAGTCGTGTACGTTACAATTTTAGGTTCAGATTGGAAGAATTTCTTTTCTGTGTACGTCGCACTGAAAGTTTTCTGGACGGGGCTCTTAATTTCAGTTCCGAATTGCCCTGACTCAGAGAATTTTGTTAATCCTGAACCAAATTTGGAGCCATCAAATTGGCTGAACTCTCCCGATTGGCCCTGTCCTCCGACACCAAATCCTTTGATGCCAAGTCCTGATCCCGCTATGGCTGTGGCTGAGGCTCCTGAAGTCCCTTTAAGTTCCGAGGATCCCTTGATGCCACTGCCAAAGGTCTTGACTCCAGACGACTGGCTTATGATTTTGTTCGTGATAACCTTGGTGGTAGTGAACTGGGAGAAGCGTACGCTCTCGATCAGGCCAATAGCCCATTCGTACCATTCCAGGTCGAATTTGTAGAATGCAGTTAACTGGTTACCGACTTGGCAGCCTGTGGAAGATATGGAAAAATCTTAGTTGCCGGTGATGACGATGGTTTGCAGTAGATGGTTTGGGGTAAACAATATATCGTGTCATCTGATCTGTTCTTTTGGGATAGTTCAAGATTCATCATTTCGGCCGAATGAAGTCCACTGGGTCCTCATTGGGGGGTTTTGCCATAATCGCCACCCTTGACAGACGGGTTGGCGATCGCAGTTGACTTGTTAATGTACTCGAAGGACGCTGCTGCCCATCTTCGGGCCAATCCCTTAGTCGACTTTTACGACACCCACGGGAGGAGATGGGGTGGTGGCATTCTGAGCCGGCACCGCACGGCATTAAGTTTAATTAAGTTCAAGATTACAGGATCAAAACTGTTACAGTTACAGTGGCACTGAAAAGTTGGCAATAAATCGGATGAGACACTTCGCGTTTAACCAGAATATTGCTAAAGGAACTGGTCATGCCCTAGTTTAAGTATACGCCCAGTTCTTTGATTGCAATAGAATGGGGAAGAAGGTACTAGAGGTCTGCCAAGAAAGAAAAGAATTGAGAGCAAACAATGGTATATATTTACAAATTTCATGAACTGAGGCAGTAAAAGACTGTGTGTCTTTAGAACTAGAAAGAATTAGATGCTTACCAGAGTCCCAGGAGTAGATGCCTCTAAGTACAAAGTGATTATCTCCGGTGGTACAAGCCAGGGCGCTGCCGATGTCAACCTGGAATAGAACATAAATATAATTTAATTTGATATTAATGCAATTTAGTGATTTAGTGTCCAATATTTTCGTTATAACAAGGTACACAATGTATGGTTTTTTAAAAGGTACAGCTTTATGTAAGTATGGTTGTTAGCAACTCATCGATCAAGAATCGGGTTTATATTGTATGGACTAGTTGTATTTATCATAATATCAGCCACAGGATATCCACTGATGAGCAAAGGCCTCGCCACGCTTGGCAGGTGGGCTGATGAGCGCAGTATGGCCGCCGTTCTATGGAAGGGACGGTGATGCCCATCCCTCTGGTTTAGCACCTTTATTCGCTCTTTACGAAATCCACGGGAGGAGATGGACTGGTGCTATATTCTTAATCCGGACACCACACGGAACTATGTATACGTAATCAGCCCATTACTGTCCCACTGCTGGGCACGGGCTTTCGACATGATGAGAAAGCTTAATGCCTTAGGCGGACTACACACACCATTGAGAACATTTTGGTGCCCTCTAAGGCTCTAAGGTTTCCTCACGATGTTTTCCTTCACCGTTAGCGCAAGTGATAATCAAATTCTGATCCGCACATGAAGTAGAAAAGTCAGAGGTGTGGATTGGGATCAATCGAGCTATCGCTGCCACTAGAACTATATATTTAGAGCAAGTATTCAAAGACCATACAACTTTTCAAATAATATTTAAGGATCAAACCGAAGGTGCGCTTGAAATATTATGTTAATGTAAAATTTTAAATCATCATTTCGGCCTAATGAAGTCCACTGTTGGACACAGGCCTCCCCCAAAGATCATCACAACCACCGATATGGATGTGTTTTGAGCTCATTGGGGGGTTTTGCCATAATCGCCACGCTTGGCAGGCGGGTTGGCGATCGCAGTTGAGTTGTTAATGTACTCGAAGGACGCTGCTGCCCACCCTCCGACTAATCCTTTAGTCGACTTTTACGACACCCATGGGAGGAGATGGGGTGGTGGCATTCTTAGTCAGCACACGCTACAGTGTACAGTTTTAGGTTTTGAATTCGGGTTCTTTAAAAGCGAGTCTATAAACCTCCAGGGCTCCACGATAATACGAAAATAAACCTCCACCCACAGCATACGTTCCAGTCTTCAGACAGTATCGGTTGTTGGTGAAGATGTTCGGGAAACTGGCTTTTCCTTACCTTGCAGATGTTGTTAAGGGGGTTGCTAGGCTGTCCACACACGCAACTGTCCTGGTCGTAGTATTCCTGCAGGTGAGGGTAGTCTTGGTTGATCTTGGACTCGCAGTCTCCAGGATTCAGGAGGGATACGTTCATGCTGTGCATTATACTGCCCTGGAGATGAGCTGAAAAGAGAATGAGAATTGGAGTTATCATCACACATTATCGGTGATTTTGGCATCGCCTTTCCCTCTAGGTTATATGTAGTCCAGCTCTAGTGTGATCATACGAGGTGTACGCCCCTTAGGTGCCGAAGATGGTCGCCCCAGTGGTTTTAGCCGGTAGGAGTCCGGCATACCCCTTCGTCCATCCCCGGGCGGAGGAAGTTCATGAAGAATTTCCACTGAGCCCAATAAAAAAGGTTCTATGTAGTCCAACCAGAGGAAAATAGTCTTGAGTAAAGGTTTGTCAAGCTTGTATTACGTTTCAGGGAATGCTGTCCATTCTCTGAATCTTCTAAGTACTGCAAACATCATACTGCGGTCAACAATTTGTTCTCTGCCCCAAATTCTTCAGCCAGTTATCACCGAACGCGGTAAACGCGTGGCAAATGTTTACATTTTGATTGCGAAAATAAAATCACACTCGGCCCTCAGATGTTTATAAACCTTTAAATTGAAAAAACTATGAGTAAGGTAGTGTTGTGCACACACACACCAATGGATAATGTAGTGATGTGCAAGTATTACGGCGTTACTCAAACATGCCAAGACAGAGCCAACAAACATTCCACATTTTAAGACTTTTAAACTCGCCGTGAACGGGTGCCGTCTGTCGGGACTGGTCGGCCGGTAACAGCCATGGCAAATAAGTCGTTTTATTATTGCTGTAATATGTTCATTCTTTCGCATTACCTACATTTTTCTCATTATATATTTTACCGTAGTAATTTGTATCAATCAACATTGTAATGTCAACTATTTTAAAACAGTGTCTATGGAGTTTGTTGCCTGCTTCATGAGACCAAACCATTGCAACTTAAATTCTGACGATTCATAAGTAAAGCCAATAAAAATAATAAATATTGACTATTGAAATAATGTCTCGAGGTGACGAGCGCAGTGTGGTACCACGCAAGACTAGTCCAGGGTAGCATTACAATTGTGATGGGCAGGCATAAGTTGGATAAAAGAACGCTAAATCAATATGTAAATTTATTCATTGATATCAAATCTATGGTAAGAAAATTAGTTAAATAATCTTTGAAATTCCACTCCAAATGTTCTAAATAAATACATTATGTATGATTAACATAGAAACTATACCATTATAATAGAACGAACGTGTAAAATTTGTGAAATCCAACAATAAATAACATTGTGAGTTTAAAATTGTGTAACCTCAACAATTTTTGCAAGTATTGGCATTTGGACGCAATCAATTTTCGTGTGTTTGTTAATATTCGATATGACAAGGCCAGATGTCATGTTCTATGTGATAACATTTTTACCGTCCACCATGTACTAGATAGAATATAACAGATCAGATCGGCCAAATCTTCGTGTGTATGTCAATCGCGGGCCACGGGCGCATAGAGTGGGGACAGTGCGTACACACTTCGGGAGATTTTTTACAATGCTCCCAAGCTGAGCCTGGGTGATCCGCCTCTTTACTCCTCCCCTCAGCTAGAGCCTACTGATGGCAATGGGCGGTCAGAGTTTACTCTGCGGCTCTCTCCAGGAGCTTCGAAAGATAATGGTAGATTGAAGATAAAGCATAATATTTCCAATGCAGTGAAAGAAAAGCTTAGGGAGCGATTGCTACATAATTGGCGAAGCCCTAAAGGCCTTCAGCTGGACACACAACTTAGGGCGCTCCCTAGTCGGGCCTCAACGTAGGTTTTTGATAGAGATAGGCTAATTATTCTTTTTTCGAGTTGTGCAAGCCGCGTATAGACGATTTGGCTTAACGGCTACCGTTTAATGATAACAACTTTACGTCCCTCTGAAGCACGGAGTTGCTTAAGTCCAATAACATTCTGGTCACATCTATAGTACTAGTACCAAAGTCAGTCTAAACTGACCGCGCCAAGCGTTGCTTAATCTCAATCTGTCTACAATTCGTGGGCACGATTGGTGCAGTGGCTAAGCAGTTGGCTTTCTGCGCAACGGGTCGCAGGTTCGATCCCCGCCCGGAACAAATATATGTATGATCTACAGATAGTTGTTTCAGGTCTGAGCATTGTATTTGTGTATGTGAGATTTATGGCTGCAAACTGTACTGATTACAAAAAAATCTCGCTGCTCTGGGTGTAGTTAACTATCGGCCAAAATTAATAATCAATCTAATCCAGAATCTTCAGATTTAAGCTTTTGAATTTCATCAGTTGTTTTGTTACGATTACATTTAGCTAAAAAGACATTTTTTTAAAACGTTGGCCCACACTATTGTTTCTCCTGTGTCGTGGGTGCGTTTACAGACACAAATTCCACACATAATACACTCAGACCCGGAACAACTACCTGCAGATCATACAAATATTTGTTCCGTGCGGGAATCGAACCCACGACCCGGAGCGCAACAGCCGACTGTATCAGCCACTGAACCAACCGTGCCGTCAAAGATTTTGGATTCGATTGATTATTAAATTGGCCGTTAGAGCACCTCTAGCACAAGGGGACAAGCTAGGAAGATGGATTAAGAATTGTTTGGATTTCTGGACAAGTCCTGTTTTTATTTTATACCAAAACTAGCATGTTTTTTTGATTATTGAAAAATGATGCATAATTTTAAACAGCACAATAATTATGTATAAATCATTGAGTTGCATAAGATTTATGTTGTAAATTATGTTTTTATTAATTTATCGATATCCCAAGGCGACTGGAATATTTTGAATACAAAAAAGATTTATTAACGAATAAATATTTAACATGCATACTAATTAATTAGAAGCTGATCCACAGTCATTGAACGGTAAACGATCGGGTAGGTATCTACTGGTATTTCTTCATACCAAAGGACGTCCACAATTGTGTCGTCATTTTGGGGGGAATTTGCCAGTACTCAACACGCTTTGCAGGCGGGTTGGTGAGCACAGTTGTTCCACAGAAGGGATGCTGCTGCCCGTCCCTCTGGTTTAGAGTCCCTTAGTCACGTTTTTTGACATCCTCGGGAGGAGACGGAGTGGTGCTGTATTCTCGGGACAACACACTGAATGTGTGGTTTTTATTACTAAGTTATTGGAAGACCATGAAATCTACAAACACGGTGGACTAATAAATGGTCTTTAGGTAACAAATCTTTTTCGTCTGGCTGGCACAGTCAGCTGCTGCGCTCCGGGTTGCGGGTTCGATTCCCACACGGAACAAATATTTGTACGATCTGCTTCCGGGTCTGGGTGTATTGTGTGTGGAATTTATGTCTGTAAACGAACCCACGACACAGTACAATTCCTAGTGTGGAGCGACGTTTTTTAACCAAAAATAAAGGATGTGGATGTAATGGTCACCCATCCAAAGCCTTACCGCGGCAGTGGCAGCTTAACCTCGAAGTCACACGTTCTGCGTGGTTTCTAGCTATTTAAGCCTAAGACAACAATATTTATGATGCCTATAAATCTTAAATATAATGATGATTAATTAATATACCTACAGCCAATAAAATCCACATTAAGGTACACAATTTAAATAATTAGATATGTATCTGATATTATCTACTTAATTTGTACATTAGAATTTAGATACATGTAGACGGAATATTTTAATTCCGTTCGGTGTCCGGATTAAGAAATTAGCACCACTCCATCTCCCGTAAAATTACAACTGGGATCTGCGCGCGCATACCGTCACAAAAATCGGACAGTATGGTGTTGGCGATCAAAGATAAATAGTGCACACTTATTTATTTAATTATTTTCATCATCATCATGTCAGCCATAAGCCATCCACTGCTGAATAAAGGCCTCCCACATAGATTTCAACATTTGTGTCATCATTTTGAGAGAAATTTGCCAGTACTCACCACACTTGGCAGGCGGATTGGTGAGCGCAGTATGGCTAATGTTCCAAAGAAGGGACGCTGCTGCCCATCCCTCTGGCTTAGAATCCCTTTGTCGTCTTTTACAGCATCCACGGGAGGAGATGGAGTGGTGCTATATTCTTAATCCGGAGACCACACGGATAATACTTACGGATAATTTGGTGACAAATTATTATTTTAAATATATCTAACTCCTTTATATGACAATTTTTTTTTAACTGTATACACATAAATACAATTTTTAAATTTTCTTTAATGTACAATAAATAAAGGTTTGATATTAATTGTACATTTTAATATCTTTTACCTAAAAAATATGCTATAACCGTTTGTTTTATTTATAATGTGTAGAACATGCTGGCTTGTACTCAAGTATTTTTTGTCATGTCGCAATCAAATAACTAAAGTATGTTGTAAATCACTACAATATTCTATCAAACCCAGAGTACCCATATATTTTTTAAACCATGCGTTGTACGGTATACCCGACGCCCCCTACAATATTATTGACGAAATTAAATCAAGAATGTATCTCTCCATTTGATTTGTCAACAACTAGATGCAATGTCATTTTCTTATTCAAAAATGTGTTAGGAAATTCACGGGTCAAAAGTCATTTGTATAAAATTTGCATCACATTTACCGACACTTAGATATTTCATATACTTATTAAGACAATTTCCATCGAAATGACAAATCAATGAATGTTTTACACATTATTTATTTTAAGTGTAAATTAATATGTATAATGTATGAATTAACATTATAGCCCGCAATGGAATATTCTTGGAAACCTCTGAGGTATTTAGGTAATAGCAAAACAATAATCATGACGTATAAAATGGAGAATTTATGTTGCAATTTTGAGCATGTATGGTCAACATAAAAAGCACGTGCACAAAATTGCAAAGGACGTGCACAAAACTGCAAAAGTAATTTATGAATGAAATTTGATATATAGAATTCTATAGACTTTGTATTATGGTCAGATTCAGAACAATAATTTAGTATGTAATAATTTTGAAATTCTGGATTATTACTGAAGTTATTTTGCTGCCTTTACATGGTAACCATAGAAGTCGACTGCAATACATTCTGTGTCTGCCATTGGACGTATACTATGAATAAACCTGTTCTGATACTCAATGTCCAACTTCAGGTAATAGAGACTGCACAACGGTGCAAAGGCAAAACGATTGGCTGTTGCGCTATGGATTATTTGTATGATCTTCGCATGAAAAAATATTTGTGGGGCTTACGGGTATTTGTTCTAGCACATGTTCTAGCACATGTGTGTTTTTATATGTTTAATTAGGAAAAACAATAAATTACACACTTTACATGATTAATCCATGAGAATGCGTATGCGTAACAATGTTGTCCTTATAAATATGAGATTTCAATCTGTAACAACCCACAACAAAGAAGAAACCCTGTGGCATCCATCTATACATACAAATAAATAAAATTGAAGTGTCTGTTTGTAATGTCAAAATAACGGCTTTTTACTGAATGCATATAAAAGTATATACGGTACATATAACAAAAAAACCATTTTTTATTTTTTTGTCTGTCTGTCTGTCTGTCTGCCTGTCTGTTTGTTCCGGGTAATCTCCGAAACGGCTGGACCGATTTAGACGGGACTTTCACTGGCAGATAGCTGATGTTATAAGGAATAACTTAGGCTACTTTAATTTTAGAAAAATTATTATGGTTCCGCGCAAAAAAAATTAAACCCTTGAAATCCAGTATATATATTCTATGTCAAATGTCTATGTCGAAGTATTCTAAATTTCTTTTAAATTAAACGCGGGTGAAACCGAGGGTCCCAGCTAGTTTACACTAAAAAAGCAGTATTAAATAATACGTTACTAAATGTTAAATGTCCTGCAATATCCCGCAATACATAAACCATTATGACAACTACAAACACTCAACCGGATGGACATACGCAACCTTGCTATCCACATGTTTTTTATACATCAAAGCCTTCATCAGTCAAAGGTCTGAGTAATATTGCGAGACATATTTAAATGCGTTTAGTAAAAGTCATTATTTAATTAATGAAAAACAACGTAACAACGTTCATAGCTTGTTGAACTCACTGATTGGTAAACGATCGGCTGAGGTTAAGCAACGCTTGGCACGGTCAATCTATTGATGGGTGACCGCATAGTGGTATTGGAACCAAGTGTCTCCGTACTTCGGAGGGCACGTATAATCGTCGGTCCCGATTGATGTCATAAGATGACAGTCATGATTTCGTTGGCTATGAACGCCTTTATAATACTATATTTAATTAAGTTTTTAGAGACAAACTGTTTTCGTGTTCATGATCGCTATTACCTCCTTATTCAGCTCTCGCTGTCTAGCGGATTCCCTATAAATCTTAAAGCTTCAAACCACTGTTCGTGTCTTTTTGGTTAATATCTTTAGAAATCACTTTCATTTCAGCTGAAAGATGTCCACTGCTGGACATAAGCCGAACGAACAACGACTGGTCTGGGTTTGTGTTTTGTGCTTATTGGGGGATTTTGTTATAATCGCCACGCTTAGCACGCAGGCGGGTTGGCGATCGCACTTGTGTTGTAAATGTTCTCGAAGGCCGCTGCTGCCCATCCTCCGGTTAATCCCAAAGTCGCCTTTTAGGGTACCCACGAGATGAGATGGGTTAGTGCTATTCTTAGCCCGCACCTTTAGAAATATATACTATATCATTTCGGTATCAAATACCCGTACATTGTTCTAGCTTTAATTATCGCGTTATTTAATTCTTATTGCTTTATTAATTTGTATGATATGATATAAGAAGCGTACTCATAAGTTTTCCCCCATGAACCGTGTGTCAAAATGATTAAACATTACAAAATCATGCAGTAATACCTATAAAGTTTTAACCGGTTACCGCTGAGTAGGTACTGTCCGCACAACAATCGCAATTTCATTAACATTTTCGGTCCTTAAAAATAATGACATTTCCGTCCCTTTATATATATGATACTGTATTATTTGTTAGAAGTAACCAATATTTCTTCACTAAAACACAGAGATCAAGACATCGAGACAAGAGTTTGGTATCTTCACGAACAACCGCGCTACATTAAAATACTTTTATTTTCTGTATGGGGCCTAAATTTTATAACAAATTGCCTCAAAGTTTACGAAGTTAGGAGAATATTAATATACTTAAAAAACAAATTAAGCTATTTTTATTAAATAAAACATATTATAGTATTGCTGATTATCTTAATGATAAAGATGTAAAATAATAATAGTAATTGAATTAATGTTATATTAGTAGTCCATCCATTTAGTTAATTAAATTAACTAATGTTGTACACCGTCTAGTATGGTATATCAGGGAGATCTGTACCTTAGAATAAGACCTTTCTATCATATTTTTGTGTACCTGTGATAACAATAAATTCTATTATAAATTCTATTCTATTCTATTATTCCTATATGTTGCTAATATTATTAATATAGTCATGTATGTAAACTGGTTAGGTACCGCTACATAGAAAGTGGGTCGGTAGCGGCAGTCGATATTATATTATTATATTACTCCGGATTGAGATTAAGAATATAGCACCACCCCATCTCCTCCCGTGGATGTCGTAAAAGGCGACTTAGGGAATCTAAACCAGAGGGATGGGCAGCAGCGTCCCTTCTGTGAAACGGTAGCCATATTGCGATCACCTTTTTTTTTTTTTTTTTTTTTTTTTTTTTTTTTTTTTTTTTTTTTTTTATTGATCCGGTGGAAATACCTCATGTACTTCCTTCGCCCCGGGAAAGGGCGAAGGGGCATGCCGGACTCCTACCGGCTAAAACCACCGGAGTGATCATCGTCGGCACCGAAGGGAGGCTCCAGGAACTCGAAAGATCTCCATCTAGAGCCACCCATTGGCGCCACGCCATTAGGCACATCTCGGAGGGGATGACTGTAAAGTGGTCATCCCCTCTAGTGGAGGGAAGGCGACTGTAAAGAGGCCACCCCCCCAGGCATCTCTCGAGGGGATTGTAAAAGATTCCCCCGAGGCCTCACTATGCGCTGTGCTGCGCACACAGCGGTACGTGACCACATGCGCACCGCTGTCTTCCCCGGGGGGTCGCTCGGTATGAGCACGCAGATTTCCCAATAAGCGCGCTCGCGACCCCCAAGGCCCCCTATAAAGACAACAGGGGCTCAGGCGTGTTGGACACGGGCGCCGCGGCGGTTGTTACCCCGGCCCCGTGTCCTCCGCCTCCGAGCGGGATCGGCCCTCTCCCGATCCCGCTCTGCGACCTCCTTCTGGAGCATTACGCTCTCACAGAAGGAGACCACAGCACTCCAATTTTCATGCTCTGCCAGCATAGCCGACACTACTGCTGGCAAAGAGAGATCTTGCCCGATCCGATCGACCAGGATCCGCCGCTCGGCAGTCCACGCGGGGCACTCTCCGAGCGTGTGCTGTGCGGTATCCTGATCGTCTCCACAGTGGTGGCACTGTGCCGTGACCTCGCGTCCTATCCTGTGCAAGTACGCACCGAAACAACCATGTCCGGTGAATACCTGCGTCAGGCGGAATGTGACGCGCTCGCTCCTTTGGAGCCAGGCTCCGAAGAGCGGCAAGACAGCCTCGACGACGCGCTTTTGCGCGTACTGTGGCAACATGAGCCGCTCGCGCCACAACTCGAGTGCACGCCGCCGAGCCTGCCGCCTCAAACTTTCGAGCGCCCCTGGAGGCACGCCTTCACCGCTCTGGCGGAGGGAGCGTGTTTGGTGATACACCCACGCATCCATCTCCGCCAAGATATCAAAAGGCGGAAAGCGCGCCAACAGAGTTGCCGCCTCAAAGGACACCGTTCGGTATCCTCGTGCGATCCGTATAGCCGCTCTACGCTGCAGACCGTGGATCTTGGTTCTGCAGCGCTGGACGCCTGAAAGTCGAGATGACCAAACAGGCGCCCCGTAGAGTGCCACGGACCGCACGACTCCCCCGTAGAGGCGGCGAACTTCTTCCCTCGGTCCCCCGAGATTGGGTAGCAGCCGGTGCAAGGCACCCACTACCCTTTCGACCCGGGGGACAAGACGCTCGAAGTGCTCCCCGAAACCCCAACGACTGTCCAGGGTGAGCCCCAGGTACCTCATGTACCGGCCCACCCTGATTTGCGCGTCACCAACGCGTATCCACGAACTGGGGGGCTCCCTGCTCCGCGGCAGTTTGTGGAACCATAGCGCCTCGGTTTTGTGAGGCGCTATCCGCAAACCCAGAGCGTGGATTTCGGCCACGACAATTGCCACCGCTTGCTCGGCAAGCCGGATGGTTCCCTCGAAGGACTCCCCGCTGGCTAACACAAGAGTGTCATCAGCGTAGCAGACTAAGCTGACGCCAGCGGGGAGAATGACACGCAGGACCGTATCGTAAGCGAGGTTCCATAAGAGGGGACCAAGAACCGACCCCTGTGGAACCCCGCACGTGATCTCCCTCCGCTTTACGCTACCGTCCCTGCCCACGTAGCGAACATGCCTGTCGCGCAGATATGCCCCAATGATACCCTGCAGGTAGGGGGGGCACTGATGGTGGACTAGCGCCCCCCTAATTACACCCCACGGGATAGAGTTAAAGGCGTTGACTATGTCAAGACTGACAGCCAACGCCACCCCACCCCGTCGGGACACTGCCTGTTCCGACAGCGAGCGGACGCGAAGAATGGCGTCGATAGTGGAACGCCGCTGCCGGAAGCCATACTGGCTGTCAGCCAGGTCGGGGCCAACACGCGACAAGTGCTCAACGAGTCTTCGGGCAATTATTCTTTCGAATAGCTTTGAAGCCTCGTCGAGCAGGCAAATGGGACGGTACGCAGAGGGAGACTCCGCGGCCCTACCTTCCTTCTTCAAGAGAACCAATCCGGCTTCCTTCCAGCCGGACGGGAACACACTGCGACGGAGGCAGCTGGTGAACAGCTGTCTCAAGCGGTCCCCAAGAGACTGCAATGCATACACCCACGCACGACCCGGAATGCCATCTGGGCCGGGTGCGGTGTTGCGAGCCTTTAGGCGGCCAACGGCTCGGTCCAACTCTCCTTCCGAAACCGCCAATTCCTCATCCCATTCTAAGGCAATCGGCGGTACAGAAGGACCAGGATAGTCCCGGACTGCCGGAAAGAGCGTAGAGAGCACTCCCTCCAGCAAATCCGGGGCCATTGTTTCGGTCACCGGGGGGACCCACGGGCGCAACTTGCCCACTACCATGCGGTAGGGTCTCCCCCACGGATCCCTGTCCAGTCCTTCCAAGAGCTCTTTCCAGGACCGAATCTAAACCACAGGGATGGGCAGCAGCGTCCCTTCTGTGAAACGGTAGCCATACTGCGATCACCTACCCGCCTGCCAAGCGTGGTGAATATTAGTAAATACCCCCCAAAATGATGACACAGTTGTGAAAATCTATGGGGGAGGCCTTTGTTCAGCAGTGGACGTATAAATGGCCGATATGATATGATATCGACTATCTGATTAGCTAAATACAGTGCAGGAGACGTGAATGCAGCTATCGTGCAGCCAAAGAAGCCAAATTGCCTGAAATCGAAAGGCGAGGATGCAACTTCTAGTTCATTGATCGTCCCGCAGTGTGCGCGTCAGAGACCTTCACCTGTTTAATTGCTATCGGCAAAGGTTGTGGGTGTTCCATGCACAGTACTGGACTGCCGCGCTTATTGCGTGTCGTCTTGGATGGGTAACATTACAGAGCTACGCGAGTACACGTCACTACCTACAGCTCCATTATCGGCCCGCCAACTGCATTCTTCGTCTTTACATTGTATGCAGAATAAAGATAGAAATGAGTGGTATAAAATCGATATAGTTGAAATATTTGGTTTGCAAATAAAGTGAGCCAAACTCAATTGTCAATTGTCTAAATAAGCATAGGATAAAATAAATTACAATGTAAATCGTACGCCAATTAACAAATTCCTTAGAAATAAATACAGTGTCGGTCAATATCATTGTTCCATTTTATTTAATCGACGAAACAATTATGTGTAATAAAAATTAGCATACAAATATCGGATTCTCCATATAAAGAAACAACGAAGCGAACACTGATAATTAACTAATTATATTTATTCATATGCATCATAATGTAAAACAAAATGGTCACGACATTCTTAATCATTTCAAGAGGCTAAGCTGGAAGGGCTAAGGACTATGGCCTGGTGCTTTCACCAGGATCTTAAGCTTATGAGATGATTAAAAATTAACCCTAATAACATGCGCTCCACTCATTTCTTACCCCACGCTGGTTTATATTTAAAAATGTTTGCTTTTTAGTTCATATTTCATGAAAAGCGTTTGTTGTTTAAACTATTTTTTTTATAAGTAAAGCAAATAAGGTTCTGCCTACTCATGCAGTAGCAACGCATCGTGGACATCAGTAATCTAGTCTCTACTTATGCGTTGTCGACGAACTTAAGGGTTGAAATGCCTTTTGTGCCTATAAATTTATTGGTTGTTTCCAACCCTTCACCTATAACACAACTTATTACACTCACACGTCTGTTATGACGGGTGAAGTAGTGGCTGCAGTACTGCTGCAGCCGAGCCCTTCACATAGAACTCCACTGCCACTAAAGCTGAACTATTCTAAGGGTCATATGAGAGAAGTATTTTCCACGCAGCAATTCTATCACATCGTTGCTAACCAATAAGTGGGGGTTACCGATATAATCGGCATGACAACCATTCTAAAAGAACCATAATACCGATCCAGCTTTCCCCAAAACAATAGCTTGTTATCCCCAGCAACGCCCTAAGCCGAGGTCCGTGTCCCGCAGGGGGCGCCCTTAGCGAAAGTTGCTTAGTTTTTAATATTTAATTTAAGCCTGGCTGGAGGCCTCTTTTGGCTTCGCCAGCAAATGACCGGTTAAGCAACCACAGTTCCCAGAAATGTATGCGAGAAGCCCAACTTTAAAAAAAATTCTAAAAGAACCGGGAATTCCTAGTTGTGACAGTTGCGAAGAATCGAGTCCAAAAAACCATGTTCCATCTATATTAAATAATCGATTATGAATTGATGCGGCTGTAAATTTCGCAGATTAAACACAATGCGTCGTAGGTAGCAAGTGTATACGAAGCGAAACGAGGGGTGAGAAGTAGATGCATCCCGACCTTTCTATTCCTAATGTTCATATTTTTATTTATTTTAGTTTTGGTTAATAAATTGATAAAAGAACCGGGCAGCTGGTTCTGGATTAGAACGTGAATCGAAAAAGGCGATCCCTAAAACATGGACTTTCTTGATGCGTTAGGTATCAACTAATTTTGGTGTTGTGCTATCCGGCCTTTGTAAACACTTGCTAATGCCTCTTTCAATTATTCTGTTTCTTTTTTCTATGTATAAACTACGCACAATAACTCACCAAAGTTTCATCGCAATCGGTATAGGAATGCGGGACAAACATTCATTTTTATACATAGATTGTGACAAATCCAGGCAATGTTTTCCGTGCTACGGGATGCTATCGTCGCTTCTAGTCTAAATAACTTGAATTTATTCTACAATGGAAATCAAGTAAGGCAGCGCACAGTTAAAATACAATTTATTCAATTTATTATTTGTGTGCAAATTCCGCGCTCGAATCGTCATGTTAACCTTGAATTTTAATCCATAATCTTCTTATATAACACAAATAACTTGAGGTTACCAATTATGGTGAGATTGGGGACGACTCATATGAATCGTGTTTGACATTGTTAATCGTGTCTAATTGCTGAACTTCACGCTTGCCGTGTTTGGGGTGTGGAAAATTGTTAGTGATGTCACTGCATAAAAGATCTGTTCTGACTATTTAAAGACCATACATATTAAACGCCTCAGAACCTTTAGTATGCTTATTTTTATGTCATAAGCGTTTAGCCTTATATCATCATCATCATTTCGGCCTAATAAAGTCTACTGCTGGATACAGGCCTCCCTCAAAGATCACCACAACGACCGACATCGGTGTATTGTGTGCTCATTGGGGGGTTTTGCCATAATCGCCACGCGTGGCAGGCGGGTAGGCGATCGCAGTTGCGTTGTTAATGTATTCGAAGGACGCTGCTGCCCATCTTCCATTTAATCCCTTAGTCGGCTCTTACGACACCCACGGGATGAGATGGGTTGGTGCTATTCGTAGCCGGCACCACACGGCAACGTAGCCGGCACCACACGGCAATCTGTCAAGCCTTCTTTAATTCATAATTATTCTTTAATTCATAAAGATGAATACTTCGTTACAAAAAAGGAACTTCTCTTGTCTAATGTTTTGTATTTCTGTTTGCTTTTAAGCTTTCTTAATTTTTCTTAATTTTTTTTTTTTTTTTTTTAATACGTTGCCCCACACTACGATTTCTCCTGTGTCGTGGTTGCGTTTACAAACACAAATTCCACACACACAATACACCCAGACCCGGAACTACCTGCAGATCGTACAAATATTTGTTCCGTGCGGGAATCGAACCCACGGCCCGGTGCGAAAAGTAACTTGGAATCCAGCTGCCGACTTTTACATTTGTCTATTAATAGATATGAGAAACTGTTTGGATCGCAAATCAAATAATTAATATTCATCTTCAAATAATTATATATCGATGTGTACGTAACTTGGAACAAAAAACACTTTATTTGTTCTGTCAAGGCTATAGACTATTTGATTAGCGCGCTAAACATGTGTTTTTTAAGTTATGAATTTTCCTGTTCATTAACCACAAATGTATTCTCTGTGTCAAAACTATAAAAAAAATGCACAGCCATAAATGGTGGACATAAATATTTATAAATTCATGTAATCCATTTACACAGACTTTAGTTGCCACGCTCCGTAATGTAGGTTTCCAATACGGCGAAGAAACTCCATAGAACGTTTATCTTTTTTAAGGAAAACGTATTACAACGATATGACTATATTCTTCAAGAAATGAAGGTTGAGAGGACAAAGTAGGAGTAAGAAGTCAAAACTTCTTAAAGATCAACACTGTTTTGTATATACTGATTGGTTTTTTGTTAAATTGTGAGTCATTATCCAATCCCAATAGCGGGCAACATTCACGAGTATGATTTAAGCATGAACATCCGGGAAACCCAGTGAAACAAAGCGTTATTCAGGGTCAATAAGGGCTGTAATATGATCTACAATTACGTTTTATACCGTAACGTTTCGCATATTTTTGCTCAAGCGCATCTTAATAGCCTTAATCGGCGTAAAATAATAACCAGTACATAATAACAGCCTGCTCTGTAATTAGCACCCGAATCCAAGTGTTAATTATAATTATGCCTAATTACTTATTTTGCATTTTTAAATTAAAATCTAAATATCTGGCGGCTATTTTTAAGTTCATAATGATTTTATAAGTCATGGTCTGTTATGTCTGTGTACTGCGTAGACTTTTATTATCGTTTTTATTTATTATCATGCTCAAAGGTTTGCTCAATGATTACAAATTATGTCATCAACATAATTGGCAGAAACCACAGATGAGTTTGCCGTGTGGTGCCGGCTCAGAATACCACCACCCCATCTCCTCCCATGGGTGTCGTAAAAGTCGACTAAGGGATTAGCCGGAGGATGGGCAGCAGCGTCCTTCGAGTACATTAGCAACTCAACTGCGATCGCCAACCCGTCTGCCAAGCGTGGCGATTATGGCAAAACCCCCGAATGAGCCCACAACACACCCATATCGGTCGTTGTGGTGATCTTTCGGGGAGGCCTGTGTCCAGCAGTGGACTTCATTCGGCCGAAATGACGATGATGACAGATGAGTAATATGCCTGATCTTTTGTATTATCTAAGGCCTGTTTAGAGGCAATTCGATTTTTTATCGAACCACGGTCTTCCCTGTTAATCCTGTCTTTAAGCATTTCGTTTATACACATACGGAAACGTCTAATGCCATTCGATGATCACTACAATAAGCACATAGATTCTGACATAAGCACCACGCTGGGCAGGATGGGTGATCGCAATATGTTCTTATTAGATCACCGGAGGAGGCTGCTGTACATCGTCTTGATATCAACCCTTAGTCGCTTTTTACCACAGTTGTGGAAGAAGGATGGTCTAGACGTTGCAGACAACCACACGGAACTACGGAATTTAGTTAACTTTGGAATGAACTTTATACTGGTGGTGGTAAGTCTCCTATTGCAAGAGGCCGGCTAGGCAGGTACCACCCTTTTTAATTGATCCGGTGGAAATACATTATGTAATGCGTCTGTGCTGGACTACTACCGGCTAAAACCACCGGAGTGGTCATCTTCAGCACCGAAGGGAGTCTCCAGGAACTCGAATAGCCTCCATCTAGAGCCACTCATTGGTGCCAGGCCTTAGGCACATCTCGGAAGGGATGACTGTATCAGTCACCTGTAGCGGAGGGAAGGCGACTGTAAGGAAGCCACCTCCCCAGGCACCTCCCAGGGACAATTTAGAGGATTCCCTGTAAGCCTCGCTATGCGCTGTACTGCGCACACGGCGGCGCGTGACCACATGCATTCCACCATCTTCCCGGGGGTCGCTCGGTGTGAGCACGCAGATTTCCCAATAGGCGCGCTCGAGACCCTCAAGAGGGAGGTACCACCCTAGTGTCAGATATTCGCCGCTAAGCAGTGTTAAACTTTAGACATGACCCTGTTCCGGTTAGAAGGGTACTGTAGCTAGTGAAATTACTGGGCATAAGAGACTAAATAACTTTACATCTCCAGGTGACGAGGTCACTGTGATGCCGTGCAGCCCAGGGTAGCGTTCTAATTGTTATGGGCGCACATATCGCTTACCACCAGGCGAATGACTTGATGGTCTCGTCAGAAAAGATGTATAAAAAAATATATTAGATGTTCTCAAAATTAATTTAATTTCTATTGTCTTCATTTCGACCGAATGAAATCCACTGCTGGACACAGGCCTCCCCCAAAGATCACCACAACGACCGATATGGTGTGTTGTGTGCTCATTGGGGGGTCTTGCCATAATCGCCACGCTTGGCAGACGGGTTGGCGATCGCAGTTGAGTTGTTAATGTACTCGAAGGACGCTGCTGCCCATCCTCCTAATCCCTTAGTCGACTTTTATGACACCCACGGGATGAAATGGGGTGGTGGCATTCTAAGCCGGCACCACACGGCAATTGTACATCATTCTATTGTACTTTCTCGGTATCAAGGGCACGGCCCCAGACCTAAAAGCATTGAATGCGCATCGTCTACGTATTCTTATTAAATTAAGTAATCTACCTTTTCGCAAACAGACATCCTCAACTCTACATCACAACCTTTTTATGACGCCAATAAAATTAAATAAAAAAATGACCCAACATTTTTAATATCAATAAAACCAATAACGACGTAAATTAAAGATTGTTTTGTTGTCGTTACGTATCGGCAATGACCCCGATTCTCTCGCACTTTCGTTTCGTTCCTTATAGTTAAATTTCGCTGCGCCTCGTTATATCACGGTTCGTCCCTTTTGGGATGAGCAGAGGCAGCTGTGCACGTGTGAGGTTACGTAAAGGAAAGTAAATCTCATGTAGCGAATTTGTGATTTATGATGTCCGATTTTAGTGTAGGTAATTAATCTCATGTTTAATATTCTTGCAGGAAAAGGCAAAGGAGTGGGGAATATTTGCCCAGCAGTGGGAAGAGGGGTGTGGTTCAAAGATAAGACCACTTATCTCTACTCGTAAGTGTCGTAAAAGGCGACTACGGCTTGATATCATCAGGCAGTAGTGTACCCCCATCATAAGAATACCACCGCCCCATCTCATCCCATGGGTATCGTAAAAGGCGACTGTGGGATTAGCCGGAAGATAGGCAGCAGTGTCTTTCGAGTATTAAGACAAAGAGTAAAGAAAGACATTATTCTCATATCACCCAAAGGACGTCCACTGCTGAACAAAAGCCTCCCCCATAGATTTCAACGATGGTGTCATCATTGGGGGGAAATTGCCAGTGCTCACCACGTTTGGCAGGCGAGTTGGTGAGCGTAGTACGACTGTTACTCCACAGAAGGGACGCTGCTGCCCCTCCCTCTGGTTTAGAGTTCCTTAGTCGCCTTCAAGACATCCACGGGAGGAGATGGAGTGGTGCTATGTTCTTAATCCAGACACCACGCGGAAATAAATACTTGGAAGAGTGTAAATAGGCTTCCAAAAGAAGGTCTTACAATCTTACCTTCCTAAGAATCCTAGAGGTCACTGGTAATATAATTTTAATATGGCAACAAATAAAAAGATAAATGAATTCCAAATATGAATTTCCAAAGGCCGCCACAAACACGACTTTTAATTTAGGGAGACAATCAAACCGGATCTAACGCAGCTTACAAATCCTACATAACTGCTAAATAGTTAAATATCGAAGGACTTCCTAGGTTTTGAGGTTATACACGGTCAAATAAGCTATTGAGGACATTTAACACATGCTTATTATAAAAACAAATAATACCCTAGTTCGAAAATACCGTGACTGATTATATGCGAGTTGTAAAGTTGTAACATATGTGAAATATGCCTCTTGTATCGATTTTTCAAGTGATGTAAGGGGTTAGAAGTTAAGTAGGTATGCATTATGATTGGTGTATAAAGAATGCGTAATATATTAGGTAAATCGTCGGTGATACTGTAATACCGCGTAACTAACTGTGTCAAAATCCGCGTAACTTCTACATAAGAGCAATAACTATATAATGTTTTAATAAGAAACTTTTAAACGGATTCGATTTGATTAAAATTGTACGGTAGATAAAATAAAATAACTTTTAAAATCTGTAACGACGCCTGTCACCTTAGTCATCCTGCGACCACGAACCCTGCAAAGTGTACGAAACGTCAGGAAAATCAAAAATCTAAAATATACGCGATAGAATCCGTTTTTTATTATTTCGGCCGAATGAAGTCCACTGTTGGACATAGGCCCTCCCCCAAAGATCACCACAACGATCGATTGTGTATTGTGTGCTCATTGGGGGGTTTTGCCATAATCGCCACGCTTGGCAGGCGGGTTGGCGATCGCAGTTCAGTTGTTAATGTATTCGAAGGACGCTGCTGCCCATCCTCCGGCTAATCCCTTAGTCGACTTTTACGACACCCACGGGAAGAGATGGGGTGGTGGTATTCTGAGCCGGCACCACACGGCAACCTGAGCCGGCACTATACAGCAAATCAATCCGTTTAAAAGTGTTTTATTATAATGTGTAATAATCGCGAAAATCTAAGACATTATTATATATAATGTTTGACAATAAGTGAGTTATTAGGAAGATTATTTGCTTAACTGTGAATGAAAATTCGTGTAATGTCCGTATTAAGAATATAGCACCACTCCATCTCCTCCCGTGGATGTCGTAACTAAGGGATTCTAAACCAAAGGGATGGGTAGAACCGTCCCTTCTTCAACAGCGTCCATTCTGCGCTCACCAACCCGCCTGTCAAGGTGGGTACTTGCAATTTGCCCCCAAATGAAGACCTACGGCATGTAACCGGTCGTTTGTAGGGGGAGGCCTGTGTTCAATGGTGGGCATCATATGGCTGATATGATGAAATAACCATACTAGTAATAATAAAGCACAAAAACTTGATTAAAATAAGATATGATGTCGTTTCGCTCATAAGTAGACATCGCCACGAGACGGCACGTCTTCATCATCATATCAGCCTTTATACATCCACTGCTGAACAAAGGCCTCCCCCATAGATTTCCACAATTGTTTCATCATTTTGGGCGGTATTTGCCAATACTCACCACGCTTGGCAGGCGGGTTGGTGAGCGCAGTATAGCTACTGTTTCACCGAAGGGGCGCTGCTGTCCATCGCCCACTTTAGAGTTCCTTGGTCGGCTTTTACGACATCCACGGGAGGAGATGGAGTCGTGCTATATACTTAATCCGGATACCACACGGACATACAACGATGAATCCGTAAATATTAAACATATGTTTTCCAATCATTACTATATTAAGAGGCTATATTGCCTATGCCAATAATGACCAATATTGCCATAATATACACCCACTGTATAATGCCCCGGATACATAATCAGCCCATTACTGTCCCACTGCTGGGCACGGGCCTTTTCTCACGATGAGAAAGTTAGGCCTTAGTCCACCACGCTGGCCTAGTGCGGGTTGGCGGACTACACACACCATTGAGAACGTTTTGGAGCCCTCTCAGGTGTACAGGTTACCTCACGATGTTTTCCTTCACCGTTAACGCAAGTGATAATCAAATTCTGATCCGCACATGAATCCGAAAAGACAAGGTGCGGGCCGGGATTGAACTCAGACCGTCCTGTATGGAATGCAAGCGTTCAACTACTATACTATCATTTCTGGGGAGTGTTGCAGTTATGTTTTTGTAAAACTGTATTTTTAATCTTAGTGTATTTTTCGATGACTCTATTTTCCAATATGGCCTATAACAGTCCAAGAGATAATGATTCCACAATTTTATTCACTGTCACAATATTCTTGAGACGATGTCACATATGTGAAATCAATTTTCTGTTGAAATTAATTATCTTACTGTTAAAGGTAAAGCAACAAGGTCGCTAATCGTACCAAATAGAGTCTTTTAGCTACAGACTTAAGTTTGCCTGTGATATTTGGTAACCAACATAAGTCTGTCTCCTCATAAGTGTTTTCGCGAAATTATAAAAGCTAAGTTGCTGTTTAGAAGTGCCAAATTATGCTGGATCTATACCGGTTTCAAAGTTACAAACATTACGTATTGATTCATATCATTTGGTCAATATTTCTTATTTTCACAATCTAGGTTTCTGGAACTCGAGTTCTAAGTAAAATGGAGGTCAATTGGCATTAGTTAAATGTTACAAGACGGAATTTGAAGACGATGCTAAACAAGAAAAAGGTCATTAATCTAGCGGGAGCCAACGGGGCTGAGCGCGAGGTCGTGAGATCGATTCCGACTGTTTGGACTCCTTGTTAATTTTATTTAGATGACAGCTGGAGGTTTTATCCCCCTTTTTGGGCCCGTTAAATAGCGAATTTTCATTTTATAACTTCAACGAGTGAATTGATTGGCGTAGAATCTCTCAAAAATCCTAGAAATGTCTACATTGATTAGATAAAACAGCAAACTCACCTTGAAGTACGCTCTTGCCCCATCCGGTAATCATGCACTCTCCTGCGCCATTGTAGAAAGCGTCCAGAGTGTCACTGGAAGACGGGAGGCATATAGGCCAGATATTCTTGGCCAGCCTTAAGTTCTCCGTAAGGACAAGGATTGCCGCGTCGTATTTGAAAGTTCCAGGCTTGTAGAGAGGATGACGGAGGATGGTCTTGACCTGCACGATCTGGAAGGGAAGAGGCTCGTCGTCGATTCCCAGCTTCCATTCACCTCCCTTGATCAGCACGTTCTGGGCTTTGAGTCTGGTGAACAGTAGGAAATGTTAAGTTAACGCCCTTTCTTGGACAGCTGCGACATGACGGCTCGGAAATGTCTGTAAGCGACTCCGCACCATCTTGGATGGGTGATCACATTTTACGTCCAGACCCTTTGTGTCTTGAACAGCAAGCAATAGATCCTAGATGTAATAAGAATATCGGATGGCTGGTAGTCAGAATCCTGACCGACTGAAAACTGGTCCTTGGTATTCCTATTTCAGGTTTAGGAAATCAGACGTATCTTCAAAAATGTTTGACTGGAAACTAACACAGCTGAACATCATCATCATCATATCAGTCAAAGAATGTCCACTGCTGAACAAAGGCCTTCCCAAGTTTTCATTTAAATTGCTAACAGCAAATGCTTTTTTTTCAATTTTCTCTATCCTATCCCGAATAACACCACAACGCTAAGGAGTAAGCGTTTAACCTTCCACATTCTTCTGCCTTCAATTAGCCTCTTCAGTAAGTCTTCTGTTAGCCAGATAGTGATTAACTCAAGGACTATTCTATCCGAAATCTACTAAAAATCCAAAAAATCCCGCTTACCCCTCCACACAGCTAGCAGAAGTGATTACAACATCGGGCCTGGTGATCACACCTCCGCAGAGAAGACTGCGGTTCGTTTGCAGCAACACCATAGCTTGCCATGGGATCTCAGCGAAGTCTACTTCGAGGTCTTTACGGTTGCCCGAAGGTTTTTGTGGCTGTTGGGAGAAGGAAGGTTTTACAAGATATAAACGACAATATTAATATAGGAAGTTCTTGGAGCAGTTACAAATATGGACTGATATCTTATGATGGGGCAACAAAAAGCAAAAAGGCAGATATAATGATATGTGAAAACGACGCAATAGCGCGGGCGGGCGATGCGACGCCGTGGGTCGGGGGCCGAGTGCCGCCCGAAGAGACCCGAGCATTACCGAGAAGAGCCGAAGTGTGCATGTCTATGTCAACTGTCTATGCCGAAGTTACTGTAAATTAATTAGAAGTAATGCGATTTCTTTTAAATTAAACGGCGGGTGAAACCGCGGTGCACAGCTAGGGTGTTAGAAATATGATTAGATGCTAGCCATATGGTCCGCTGGTTGGGAGAGATGTAGAAAATCGGCCCGAGAATCATCAAAGGTCAATTAATCAAAGGCTGGTAAGCCATTCTTCCAACATCTTGGTCCAAGATTTGATCAAAGGACACCGGCCATTGCCCATAGTCCGGCTCACTTCGACATGTTGACGGACAAGTGCGATAATATAATAAAAATACTGCCAAATATACGCAAATAATTGAAAATAAAAATAGACAGTGGGAATTCAAAGGTATTATAGTGTAAAGATAGGGATTTTGAGGTTATATGGTACTTTGTTTTGCAAGACAACGAGGGTAGATCGTGCTAGTGAAAGCTGAGTACGAATAAATAAATAAATTACACATTTAAGAACTAAAACTGCTGCTTCAAAAGGTATATTTAATACTCTTCTCGTTCATAATTATTTATAATTTGACGTGACGTTTGTTTTGATTTGGCAATTAGTCTTTTAGCCAAAGTGTCTTAGAAAACAAAACTGTGCTTTATAAACCGAGATTGATCACAGTGTTAATTTAAAGTCATGAGTTATTTATGATTATAAAATTTTGCATATTATGGCAGCTCACTCAAATGACAATACGGTTTTAATCAATTTCGTTTGACGAGTTCCTTTTTGTGATCTCGACAATCCCGCCGTTTTGAGCTATTTACAAATTACGGTAAATATACAAAAATATGAGCAATTTTTTCATATACTTTTCATTTTTGTCCGCCGGCGGGCTTATTTTGGCCGATGTCCTTTCTTTGACGGGTGCTTCATGCCTCTCAACCATTATTTTGGCCCAAGTATTCGTGTTTGACATGTGCAACATTTACTTCTAAACGCTTTATTTCTAGAATTTTCGATGCCTTGCATTATTAAGGCTGGTTTATTTTGTACTCAATAAATATTGCTTTCATATGCATTTTGTTTTGTTATGATCTATTGATGAAATCGTCCCGTTTATTTGATCAATTTTACATTGGACTAATTTCACGACACGCTTACCATCCAAGGACTGCATTTATTATTACAAAACTCTATAAAAAATCACGGCCATGTTCAAACTAATTCTAACCTTCACGTATCTTTTTACTTAACGTTTTAGAAGACACCATCATCACCTTGAGTTACATAATCGTCTAGTTAGTTACCGTTGATAAGGTTCAACTGAGGCCCAAAGGTTACTTTTTGACCCTAAGTGTCATCATAATTGCATAATATAAGAAGCTGATCGTGTATAACTGTGGCTCGCCCTCAGGTGTCAGTCGATCGTCCGAACGTTTTATACAAATATTTGTTCCGTGCGGGAATTGAACCCACGACCCGGAGTGCAGCAGTCGACTGTATCAGCCACTGCACCAACCATGTCATCTTACGGAAACTTTTTTTTTATTGGTGTCCTGATGAAATTCTACATGGATCTTCCTTCGCCCCGGGAAAGGGCGAAGCGGTATGCCGGACTCCTGCCGGCTAAAATCACTGGAGCGGTCATCTTTGGCACCAAAGAGGGCTCCAGGTCCTCGTAAAATCACAATCTTAGGGGACCTAGCTCTATTACTGGCGGTATGTCTCTCATTGCAAGAATCCGGCTAGGTAGGTTCCAGAAGGTGACCGCAGAGCGGGATCGGGAGAGTGCCGATTCCACACGGAGACAGACGAGGCGGCACCGGGGTAACAATCGCTCCGGCGCCCAGATCCCACGCCTGAACCCCTGTCGTCGTCATACGGCGGGGGGCCTGGGGGTCACGGGTGCGCAGATTGGGAAGTCTGTGTGCTCATACCGAGCGACCCCCGGACTAAACAGCGTGCTGCTGTGTACGCAGCCCAGCGCACTGTGGTGCTACTCGATCCTTTACAATCCCCTGAGATGTGCCTTGGGAGTGCCCTTTTTACAGTCCCCCATCACTAGCGGGGTTGACTGCTCTACAGTCATCCCCTCCGAGATGTGCCAAAAGGCGTGGCACCAATGGGCGGCTCTAGTGTGATTGTATCGAGGATTCGGTGCCGAAGATGACCGCTCCGGTGGTTTTAGCCGGTAGGAGTCCGGCAGCCCCTCTTTCATCCCCTGGGTGGCGGAAGTACCTCTTGCACTTAATTATTTCCATGGCGTGAAATGAAAAAAAATCGGTACCACCGCAGTGTCATACATTCTGCCGCCAAGCAGTGTTTTTTTTTTTTCTTATAAAAAACGTTGCCCCACCCTATGATTTCTCCTTTGTCGTGGGTGCGTTTACAAACACAAATTCCACACATGTTACATTAGACATAACTGTATTTCAGTTTAAAGGGCACTGTGGCTAATGTCTCGAGGTGACGAGCGAAGAGTAGTGCAACGCAGAACTACTCCATACGCTTACCACCAGGCGAATTAGATGCTTGCCTAGACACTAAGTTACATATAAAAAAAGATAAATGTCATTCTAAACCCTATACTGACGAAGAACCAAGGTAAACTTGCTTAACTAACTAGTTAACAATGATGAAACTACTGGCCAGTATCATCAATTGATGACATTTAAACGTATTTATAATCATGCGATTGAGACATAAAATTCTTGTAGTTAATTAAAGTTGGTGATAGATTTGTGTGAAGTAATCGTTCGTCTTGAGATTAATTTAAAGTCACATGAGTTTCTCGTTAGCTAAGGGAAGGCATTCATTCTAGGTCGTCAAAACAAATGTTGGAGCTTCCTGATAAAAAAAAGAAAAAAGCATGCTAAAAACAGCGGGTTTCGGTGTCCGATAATCGGCGATGCGATGAAAACAATCATTAAAGACAAAAATTTAAATCGTACAGACAAAATGTAGTTTGATTCCTGTGACAGGCGTCAGAGTATTAATGCCTAGGGCTGGGACAAATTTGAACATCGATTGTAAATATCAATCAATTAACAATAATCGAGAGGTAACTATGATAGATTTTCATTCTCATTGATATTTGGATACTTTGTTACTGAATATATTACTATGAAATTATGGATTATTACTATATAATCTGTCACAGGAATCGAGCTGTTTTATGAACTGTAAACAAAAGTGGTTTTAAATTATAATAACCCAGGCACTATAGAACTGATTATAAAAATTATTAAATTTATATCTTGATTAAGTGATCTGACAATCACCATAACTCTAGAGTGATGTTAAAACGTGTTATTGTTTTCGCAAAATCAAGTTAAAACAGTTCTAAACCGGTTTTAACGGGTACACATATTGTTGTCTATAAAATCAATAAGAATTAATTTTAAAACTGATTTGACGCTAATTTGAATTGATTATTGAAAAACATTTGTGGTTGCCGTGTGGTGCCGGCTACGAATAGCACCAACCCATCTCATCCCGTGGGTGCCGTAAAAGCGTCCTTCGAATACATTAACAACTCAACCGCGATCGCTAACCCGCCTACCAAGCGATTATGGCAAAACCCCCCATTGAGCACACAACACGCCGATATCAGTCGTTGTGGTGATCTTTGAGGGAGGCCTGTGTCCAGCAGTGGACTTTATTAGGCCGAAATAATTGTGGTTGAATTTTCCTGCCTTCACAACGCGGACGGATGATATATTTGTAAAAATCTCTGCCGCAATTAGAGAAATAGAGACCGTCGAGGAAGAACGATGATCGAACTTCTAAGCCACAGATTATAAAAGATTTGATCGCGAACCACAGACTGAAATAGAAGCCTCGAGATCGCGCAAAAAAGTCAGCTGGCCTGGCATAGCAAAATGGCTCTTACAAAATAATGCTTTCTTTGAATAATTTATTATTTATTGATGTGTTATGAATCTCGTTTCAATCGGGCGTCATAAATAATACAGAAGTGGTTATGCTAATGTAATAAAAGATGATTATTTGTTATTTTGCAAATTCAAATCATGTCAGATGTCACTACGGTAATTCGTAGATTAAAATGGCGGAAAAATGGATTAATTCATGATATACTTATTAATATATATATTAATAGTAAAACTCCGAGTTCTTTCATGGAAAGTGAATTACGTAGTCTTATAACAGACTTCAAAAAAAGGAAGGGTCTGCGTCTCCCTCGTATGTCTGTATGCGCCTGATTATTTTCGAAACGGGTAAAATAAGGCATTTATAACAACAGCAATAAGATTTTTTTTAAATATATTTTTATCAATTTTAATATTAAACTTAATGAAAAAATCTTTAAGGGGTCTTTGCGTGTTCGAAACTTGGAACCATGTATCCGGGTAAACCTATCAGAAGAACGGGTTCCTCTTTGAAGATAACCCGAGAAAACAGAAACTCAATGAATTTGTCAAAAATCTTAGTTCAAATAGTTAAATTACATAAGTACTTAACTAACAGATGCAAAATGTTGTTGTTGTTATTATGTAAAAAAAAGAAAATTTGTCAACTTGAGCAATGAAGCGGAATTTTTGCGACCGTCTAGAGACTTCTTGGTAAATTAGACATAAGCTTTTTATTTTAGTCATAGTAACTTTAGTACAATGCTCTGGCAACTAAAACGTGCAAAACCAAAATTTTATGACCTATTAAATTAATGTATTTATTCTAAGCGTGATTTCGAGATGTGTTTTAGCACTAATTAGCAGTAATGAGCATAATATCAGATGTTTATGAAAGCTAAGCTCGTTTTAAAATTGTCATGAATTGCCCAAATCATCAAATCGGATAATTTGGTTTTTTGTGAATGGTACGGGTAAACGACCGATGTCCTCATCATATCATACCAGCAAAAATCCGTCCACTGCTGAACAAACGCTTCCGCCATAGATTTCCACAATTGTGTCATCCTTGTGGGGGTAATTTGCTAGTACACACCACGCTTGGCAAGCGGGTTGGTGAGCGCAGAATGGCTACTGTTTCACAGAAGGGACGCTGCTGCCAATCCCTCTGGTTTATAGTCCCTTAGTCGCCTTTTACGACATCTACGGGATGAGATGGAGTGGTGCTGTATAAGAATCTGGACACCACACGGGTCACATTGGATACGTTTACACATTGCAGCTTTACTAGGATATGTAATATACTGGGTTAGTCGTAAATGGTGTACTAAGTCAAAAGGGTGCAATACTATGGGTGGTAATAGCAACTTTTGTTCTACGACTTTCCCCAAATAGTCAATAGTTCCCCAAATAGTCAACAGAATTATAGCTGATCAAACTTTCCATGAAATATACGCTGACACAACCCTATCATCAACTGTGTCTTACATATTTGCGTTGACAGACAAAGGATTATTAAAAAAAGAAATCCTTGACCGCTATCTTTGACAACAATTTGATGTTTTTTTTTTTACGATTAGGTATTTACAGTGCAACAGTCATCAGCGACACTTTAAATTGGCCGCGGCTTAGTGCACCCTTTTCGACTAACCCGGTATAAAGATTGGAGGCACGTAAAAAAGGTGATAAAAAAACTCACGTTACGAACACCACATTGTCCATATCCTCCTTCGTATTTTGGCAGGTACACCCTCTGAACTGATTCTCCAAATTCATTCTCCACTCCATATCCTCCATTCTGGGAAACTGAATAACCACCTCCTTGGCGCACTCCAGTCAAAAGGCCTTGGGTAATTGCTTCACCTTGACCTTGGATCAGTTTCTGTCCTTGGCCTCTGATGATGGCCTGTCCCTGTCCTTGTGAGATTCCGAAGCCACCGCCTTGCGAGATTCCGAAGCCACCGCCTTGGGAGACTCCGAAGCCACCACCTTGGGAGACTCCGAAGCCACCACCTTGGGAGACTCCGAAGCCGCCGCCCTGGGAAACACCAAAACCACTGCCTTGTTTGAATCCAGATCCTTGTCCTTGGCTAAAACCTTGTCCTTCTCCAGAGATAACTCCAAAGCCACCTCCTTGACTCACGGTCTGCCCTTCACCTCTAGACACAATCGAGCCCTGTCCTTGGCTCACAATTGCTCCTTGACCTCGGCTGCCGTATTGCCCTTGTCCTCTACTAACGGTAAACCCTTGTCCACGACTGATTCCAACTCCTTGTCCTTGAATCACTCCACTGCCTTGTCCTTGGGATACACCGAAGCCTTGTCCCTGGGATATACCTAAGCCCTGTCTCTGGCTGACACCGAAACCCTGTCCTTGGCTCAAATCGAAGCCCTGTCCTTGGGTTACGCCGATACCCTGTCCTTGGATTGCGCCGATACCCTGTCCTTGGGTTACACCGATACCCTGTCCTTGAGACACTCCAAACCCTTGTCCCTGAGCGATGCCAGAGCCTTGTCCCTGTCTAACTCCGGTTCCGAATCCTTGAGAGACAGTGGTTCCACGTTCCTGGGAGACAGTTCCTCCGCCGCCTTGAGCTATGCCAAAACTTTGTCCTCTGCTGACTTCAATTCCTGAACCTTGACGGACGACCTGTCCTCCACCCTGGCGGATTACTTGTCCTCCACCCTGGCGGATGACTTGTCCTCCACCCTGGCGGATGATTTGTCCTCCACCTTGGCTGACGACCTGCCCTCCTCCCTGGCTGACAACCTGTCCTCCTCCCTGGCTGATGCCAAATCCTTGGCCTTCTTGAACTTGGCTACCCTGTTTGGGGAAAAAGATGACATTTAAAATCACTTTCTTAGCCTACATAGCTCGTCTTGTGAGTATGGAAGTTGACTAAAACATAATAACAAATGACATACTCTCGATAGGTCAAAGGTCTCTATGATTTTTAGACTTTCCCGAATAAAGCCTTCATTTATTTCATGTAATCATAAGTTCTTTGCCCCACCCAAGGATTTCTCCTATGTCGTGGGTGCATTTACAGACACACCTTCCACACAAAATACACCCAGACCCGGAACAACTACCTGCAGATCATACAAATATTTGTTCCGTGCGGGAATCAAACCCGCAACCCGGAGCGCAGCAGCCGACTGTATCAGCCACTCCACAACCAATTATCATCATTGAGCCGATAGACATTCACTGCTAAACACAGGCCCCTCCAATAAATTTCTAGAACGACCAGTTCCATGACTCTCAACGGCCTTTACCTGGTCGTCTTCCATGTCATTGGAGGCCGTCACACACTGCGTTTTCTGGTGCATGGTCTCCACTCGAGAACCTTTCTGCCCCAACAGCCAGCTCCTAGAACTGAGCAATGTGCCCCACCCATTGCCACTTCAGTTTACTAATCCTTTCAGTTGTGTCATTCTTTAGTTAGTAAGTAGTATATAGCTAGTAACAAAAGTGTATTATATATATCGTGTTCCTACCTGTCCAACGACTCCAATCTGTCCTCTGCCACCCAGACCATACGCTCCTTGACCTCGATTCACTGTCTGGCCTTGACCAAAGCCTACAGTGGTCTGGGACAATCCAGAGCCTTGGGCGGATTGACCACCGAAACCTGAGGGTAGAAACTTTATGTAGATCTAGAGTACTGCTAGTTATATGTAGAGTAATTATTTAAAGTAATACAGGACATTTCAAGTTCAGAAAACTACCTTGATTACCTTGTCCGGCTAAACCATATTCGCCTTGGCCTTGAACAACAACTTGCCCTTGACCTCCTTGGGTGAAAGAACCTTGGCCTCCTTGGCCGTAACTACCTCTACCGCCTTTGGTGAAAGAACCCTGACCAAATTGATTTGGTGCGATTGTAGTTGAAGGGAATCCCTGTGTGACCTGGTTCGGTCCTTGTGGTAGAGTTGGCTTGGTTGTGGTTCTGTAAAGAATTTTATAGTTACTACACATAAATCAGGACGCAGAAGTGAGTGGAGTACGATTAACTTTTAACAGCCCGTAAACGACCTTTGCATAACAAGGGCTTCCTAAATAAACGGTGTTGGGGGATATCATGAAGGTGTGGCTTACTTTTCATCATCAAACACATGCACACACATACATCACCCCGTAAACGTTCACTGCTTAACATTGGCTTCACAATGATCACCACATTGAGCGTGGTCATTACCGCTTGGCAGGTGGATTGGTGATTTTTATCAGCGCGTAAGAGGGTGCTGCTGCCCATCCTCTTGATATCAATCTTTAGTCGCCTTTTACGACTCCCATATTGGTGTGATCTTTTCTTTGCAGGGAACCAGGCAGAAAACCATTGGACACTAGAGCTTAATTAAAACTTTTCTTTAAATAACCTATTGGATGGTACCAATCAATGGCTGACTCCTGGCTATAAAGCTACCGAGCTGTGATCCCCTAAGAGTCCCAATCATAAGAACATCCATGACACTCTTCACGAATCTGCCAGACCTGTTCTCAAAAGTCTGACAACATGGCTGGCCTCAAGAAATTGGTAATTCCCGGTAATGTAGTTGCGAAGAATCAGATGAAAGCTTGGTGTTAAGTACTCATGACCAGCCGCATTCGGGGATTTGACTTATAAGCATCATCATCATCATCATATCAGCCAAAGGATGTCCACTGCTGAACAAAGGCCTCCCCCTTAGATTTCCACAAGGAGTCGTTACATGCCGCATAGCTCTCTCCATAGCTCGCTGAAAGACCTTGAGCTTTCTTATGAGGCCCATTGTGAATAACCACGTCATCACAATTGGGAAAAGGTACAGCTTGGTACATGTGGTGACCGGATTAAGAATATAGCACCACTCCATCTTCTCCCGTTGAGGTCGTAAAAGGCGATTAAGGGACTCTAAACCAGAGGAATGGGTAACAGCGTCCCTTCTGTAGAACAGTAGCCATACTGCACTCACCAACCATCCTGCCAACCGTGGTGAGTATTGGCACGTACGCCCCAAAATGACGAAACAATTGTGGAAATATAGAGGAGGCTTTTGTTCAGCAGTGGACGTATAAATGGCTGATAAGATGATGATATGATGAAGGCTAGATGAACACAGTCGTGTTACTGGAAGCTCTATGTCACCCATAGTTCCACCATCCTTCAGCTTCATCATATCAGCCGAAGAATATCCATTGCTAAATAAAGACCACCCTCATACATGTCCACAATTACTGGTGACATGCCACCCGCATCCGACGACTCCCAGAGACCTTCACCAGGACGTCTGTCTATCTCGTTGGAGGCCATCGCACGTTGCGTTGCGTTGCGCAGAATTAACATGTAACTTTTTTGCCCCAACGGCCATCAATTCTACGAGCAATGTGCCCTGCCCATTGCCACTTTAGTTTACTAATCCTTCCAGCTATGTCGGCAACTTTAATTCTTCTACGAGTCTCCTCATTTCCGATTCGATCTCGTAGAGAAATACCAAGCATAGCTCCCTCTATACCTCTCATTCCACCATCCTTACCTGAAGTTATTCAAATACACGGATCCATCAACGGGCGGCCTGACTGTGACTCCTGGTTGGTTGTTGGAGCTTACACGGTTGTCTGACACGTACTTTCCATCATTGCCCCCGAATACGCCGGGCACCCACTTGCCGAGCTGGTTCGTCGGCCAAGGGTCGGTGTACCAAGGATCTCGGCAGCACTTACCAATGCGACCGGATTGTAAGTCTTTGCAGTCCTGTTGAGAAGAAGTGGTTAGTTTTGGATGGTATTGCACTGGTGGCACAGATCAAGCGAATCTTGAATCGATGTGATGATGGCGCACAAGGAGATGCATCTGTCCACCCATATTATTATCATATCTGAGTCTCCTTTATTAATACCCAGGGAAAGAACGTGGGTGGCAAAAGGAAATATGGTATATTAAACATAGTGCAAAGCAGTATACTCACAGTCAGTGGCACTCTGTAGGCTTCCTGGTCCCTGGTTAGGGCAACGGTAGTGTTGGAGATGACTCCCTCTGCGGTACAGAACTCGATGAGTGTGCATTTGAGAGCCGCAGCGCAGCCTACTGGGATGTCATCTGATGGAAGATTAGGGTATGGTTTGTTTAATAATTTAGCATGATCTGGAAGTGAAAATTGATCTTTCACGCCGTAAGCGCAGGAACTGACTTCTTTTTCTATGACCGGCATTGTCATAATATAATCATCGCGGTTGGCAAGTGGATTGATGTTTGCACGTGTTGATTGTTAGCATCCAACTGGAGGATGATGGGATCCATACTTTTGACAAGCAAGGAAAAATATGGTGGCTTGATAAACCTTCATGCCTATATCATCATTCATATACAATTATGGAAAATAAGGCTGTGTCGTATACTTACTGTTCACAGGTATGGGTTGTTGTGGCCGCTGTGGCCTGCTTGGCCTGGCCGGTAAAGTTTCATCCAGATACAACTGTCCGTCCACATAAGAAGGTTGTTGGAAGCTGTCCGACGCAGTGAAACCGTCAACTGGAGGCAGGTATTCGGGAGCCTTAGTCGATGACACAGGTGAGATATATGTGGGTTTAGGAGTTGAGAATGGTCTTGGGGTGGTCACTGGACGGGGAGTAGAGAAAGGACGAGGGGTAGTCACGAAGGATGGAGAGAAAGCAGTAGATACAACATTAGAACCGCTGGTAGGGCTGTCTCCAGGAGGTAGGTAAGGAATGCCAGGTTTAAGTCCAGATCCAATTGCTCCAGGGCGGTATACTCCAGCGTTTTCACTGCCAGCCGAGAAGGAATCGGTTTCTATGAAGTTTGATTGACTGGTTGATTTATAAACTCCATTGTTGAAGCTACCAGTAGACCCGAAGCTGTTAGGCGATGGTGTCACGGAAGATCCGAACCCAGATGCTGTTGAGCCAAATTTGTTGCTTCCGAAAGACGAAGCTCCTGCTCCGAATTGGTTGTTTCCGAACCCGGAGCTGCCCCTGTTGCCGGCGTTAAAACCATTGTTTGTGGCCTGTCCAGCATTAAATCCCGAAGCCCCAAAACTGCTTTGACTGGTCTGGCTTGAGCCAGACTGGCTAAAAAGGCCAGAGTCTTGGTTGGTTGCTCCTTGGAAAGTGGTAGATCCAACTCCAAGAGAACCTTGGAGGTTACCAGCACCAGCTAAGGATGAGGTCTCGATTCTGCAGCAGATTTCCGTCCTGGTGTTGCAGTATTGTTTCTGTAACAATAGAAATACATTTTGTAATTATGTTGATTTAGAAAAACTAGATTGTATTTACAACAGGCGTGCTCGTAACCGAAGAAGTGGTTTATTGATCGTTTTAATATTATGTATTAAAACTTATTCTTGCAAATATAAATATAGAGTAGATTATATTATAATAATACAAGCTGTGCGCCACGGTTTCACCCGCCATTTAATTAATAAGAAATCGGATTTCATGTTTAGATTTTTTCGAGGAACCCTTAATCTTTTTCTAAAATAAAAGTAAGTAAAGGGGCCTACTCAAAACACTGCCTGCAGGGCCCTACATGTAATATCTCTGCCGGATTGTATAGTGTGAATGAATGCAGAGCCTGTATAATATATCGGCTCTGCAAACATTCACACTATATAAAATGCATATAGGGTCCTGCAAGCTGTGCTTTGAGTAGGCCCTTCATTCCTTACAACATCAGCTATCTGCCAGTGAAACTCCCGTTAAAATCAGTCAAGCCGTTTCGTAGCTTAGCCGGAACAAACAGACAGATAACAAAAATAGTAATTTTGTTTAAGTACCGTATATACTATCACGTGAATGTCGTAAAAAGCTGTTACATTGACACTACAAACAGATATTTCAATTTAATTTATTTGTATAGATGAATGTGCGCAAAACAATGAAATCACCAAATGTCACATGTATACTGCCCATCTTATTTATATGACACATTCCCAAAGACTTTCAATCATCATTACCGCTAATGACCATGTTAAAATAAGTGTTTGTCTGTCATAACTACAAGACATAGATGATTTTACATGACAAAATACTAAAATCAACGTGAATTTGAATTATTGCAAGATGTTTAAATTGAAACATTTACGGAAAGGTTTTGCGCTATAAATCGCAGAGATCAATTAGAGATCAATGGCCTGTAACGACGCCTGTCACCTTAGTCATCCTGCGACCACGAATGCTGCAAAGTATTCGAAACGTCAGGAAAACTAAAACCTATAATATATGCGATGTAATCCGTTTTTAATGTGTTTTATTATAATGAGTCATCATTTCGGCCAAATGAAGTCCACTGCTGGACACAGGCCTCCCCCAAAGATCACCACAATGACCGATAGGGGTGTGTTGTGGGCTCATTGGGGGGTCTTGCCATAATCGCCACGGTTGGCAGACGGGTTGGCGATCGCAGTTGAGTTGTTAATGTACTCGAAGGACGCTGCTGCCCATCCTCCGGTTAATCCCTTAGTCGACTTTTACGACACCCACGGGAGGAGATGGGGTGGTGGTTTTCTGAGCCGGCACCACACGTCACGGCATAATGAGTAATAATCGCGAAAACCTAAGACATTCCTAGTATTAATGCTTAAAAAAATGTCGAGTCTCACACGCGGTAGAAGTGAAACTTTGTATTATGGTTAATTTGTAAGAGAATGAGATGAATACACTATGGAGGTGGTGATCAGGGAGAGAGAGAACCATTTATCGACAATACGGAATAGGGATACTATATGAAAACGTGTTTTATCTCATTCTCTCACAGCCTAAACCCTATAAATACATTTATAGTCGTCTCATTTTCGTTACACATTTTCGTTTCATAAATTCCATTCACACCGTCCCAAAAGAAGTTACACTTCTAAAATCACGAATTACTGAGTCTGAAGTAGCTAGTATACCGGTTACGGAAACATGACACCGCATCTAGTGTAATACTAATATTGCTATCATTGGATTAACATTGACCTTTTGTTTAAACGAAAATGCATAAAGCAATTAATTATCAACAACATTTCAATATAAACGACTTGATGGCATCAATTATCAAATATTGACTTGTATTTTTTTGTAACGAAGTATATAGTAACACTTTATTTTTAGTAAAAGGTACTGAATTATGTAATGCCTGAACGGTTAAACGACCCTGCTATTTGAGGTGCCGGAAAAAACCGGACAAGTGCGAGTTATACTTGCATGGAGAGGGTTCCGTACGATAAATATGATAGCCACCATCCATGATATGTTTTTTAAGATCTCACCTAATTTTGTTTGTGGTATCTACAATAAGTATGTGTGGTACCGGATTGTAGAGGGAAATTGTTGAATATATTGTCTATTGTCAAATTTTGTCTTGTACCAATCATTTATCCCAACAAACTTATCATTGTAGTTGAAAAACTTGTTCTCCCATACATTCCAACTGTAAATGTAAGTTTGTACACAATATTGAAAGGTTTACCTTTTTAATGTATATATATATATATATAAGCAGTCTATAGGTTTCCTGTAATCATGTATCAAATCATGTATTTTCTCTATTTGTTCAAAATGTTTAAGCTCAGTAGTTTTGGAGATAAGGTTGGGAATGGTCCATTTAGATGAAGCTGGTATTTCCTACTGGCTGCCTCTGAGAAGAAAGGTCGATGCTAACTGAAAGGTTTTAAAGTCCAGACATATTTTGTGTTACAATATTATGTCACAAAAATGTAGGATAAAGTCAGATGGTCAATTCTCATAATTAATCTAAACTATGACTGACCGAACTGAGATTAAATTCATCATCATTCCAGCCGAAAATCGTCCACTGCTAGACAGATGCCTCCCCCAAAGATTATCACAACGACCGGTATGGGTTTGTGTTGTGTTGTGTGCTCATTGGTGGGTTTGCCATATTCGCCATGCTTGGCAGACGGGTTGGCTATCGCAGTTAGATTATAAATGCATTCGAAGGACGCTGCTGTCCATCCTCCAGCTAATCCAATAGTCGCCTTTTACGACACCCACGAAGACAGCAAAGAGATATGCTTACAGATTTTATTGATTAAAATAAAACTTTTTAACAAAAATCTATATCGTATAGGGGTTTTGAAGTCGGTATTTTTTTTTGTTGAAAAGTTTTCTTTGTTTCTTTTTAGCGTAAATATCTGTAAGAACTTTTCCAATTTGGTATCAGTATTTAACACTAAAAATAAGAATGACTCAAATCGGTTCTCTGATCTGAGAGGAATCGAAACTATTAAGACATCATCTAGATAAGCGCAGTCAAATTAACCTATTTATTGAAGCTGGTTAAAAAACTACTCAATCAAATGTAATGAAATTTATATGGGACTCACTCGAAAGTATTCTGCATCAGTTAAAACAAGAATTGCTCAAATCGGTCTACAAATCTCGGAGTAATCGGTGCACATACATACATAAAAAAAATACGCATCGAATGGAGAACCTTCTCCTTTTTGAAGTCGGTAAAAATACGTATCACTCAATGCGTAAAAATTTATGAACATTGGCACGGAATAGCGAGCTAACTCTTCTCACTTCCGGAACTGAAAAATCGTAAAACTTGTTCTGAAATTCCGGAATTACGAAATCCCGAAATTCCGGCTTGCATGCCCGAATCTCAGTCCAAGCTTTCTGTATACACAGGAGTGCCACATGTTATATGAAACTTTTGTGAACTATAACCTCTTTTTATTGGTCTCCAGAGGAAATTTTACATGAACTTCCTTCGCCCCGGGGAAGGGCGAAGTGGCATGCTGGACTCCTACCGGCTAAAACCACTGGAGCGTTCATCTTCGGCACTGAAGGTAGGCTTCAGGTCCTCGTAAGATCACATTAGAGCCGATTGGTGCCTCGACCTTAGGCACATCACGTAGGGGACGACTGTAAAGCGGGCATCCCCATGGCGACTGTAAAAAGGTCCCCCCAGGTCCTTCTCGGGGGGATTGTAAAGGATCCCCTAAGCCCCGCTGTGCGCTGTGCTGCGCACACGGGTGAACTATGACCTACCAATAATGACTTTAAGCTCCTTAATTGGCGATAACTAAATTAACTAATTCCAAACTTTACTAAATACCGCGCGTTCGCTTGAAATTGCGACACCGTATGTCGAATGTAAGTTTACCTTATTTTACGACGAATCGTAAACTGTTACGACAAGGTACGTACTGACAAAGATAGATAATTGTTAACTGCAGAGGCTCGGCATCGTGGACTGTGGTGTGTCATCTTATTTAAGTCGCTGTCTTTTATATGAGGCAGATAGTTATATATGTCCAGTAAATAGCACGACATACTGCAGGGGGTGAGAGCTTGGGTCAATACCTACCAAAAAAAACAATATATGTTCAGCAATATCTTACGGATTTACAGTAGTACAAAATGTTAAGATAAGAAAATTTTACTGTGAAAATTTAAATAAAAATTGTATTTCTTGTAAACATTTTAGTTTTTAATAGAATAAAGACTTATCAATGAGTAAAGTTTCATTTCACAAAGATTCATAAATAATTTGAGGTTAAAAAAATACTAGAAAAGGAATTTTTCATTACGAGATGCATAAAAATCTGTGTCAAGTTTTTCAATATTTCGGAAAATTTTGTACTACTGTAAATCCGCAAGATTTTCATCATCATCATTTCAGCCGAATAAAGTCCACTGCTGGACACAGGCCTCCCCCAAAGAACACCACAATGACCTATATGGGTGTGTTGTGTGCTCATTGGGGGGTTTTGCCATAATCGCCACGCTTGGCAGGCGGGTTCGCGATCGCAGTTAACTTGTAAATGTATTCTAATTATTATTATTTACCATATATCATTTTCATGTATGTTCCATTTCGATATCTTGCAGGGATCACAAGATATACAAAAATATAGTTTACGCCTGGCGAAGCAGGCGGGTAACAGCTACCATTTTAATAGAAAATGGGATACCTGAATCTTTTGTTGAAATCTCCGTCCAGTAACCTTTTCAGTAACGAGGCCCTCAATTTAACCCTTGTCTCGGTAGAAACAATTATACTCATCGCATTACGTTTCCGGATACTGCGTTTTTTCTTTTAATGTAGTTTCAAGGAATTGTAATGTCTGAACTAATTATGTTTTTTTTCCGCCGTGCGAACCATTGTACTATTGTTCAGATAATTTTATAGTTTTTCTGTGTTTAATTAACTTCAATAATAGATATTATGCATGAAGATGGGATTTCAAGATTCACCTTTGTTGTTAATTGAAGCGAAGCTTCCTTTTGCTTGTTTGGGATAGGGATTTCACTCACAAAAGAAAGACTAGAACGAAGATTTAAAAAAAAAAAAGATTCTTATACGGAATGATTGTGTACTACTAATTGATAGACCTTTTTTTTGTTGATGTCCACTGGAAATTTTACATGGAACTTCCTTCACCTCGGGGAAGGGTGAAGGGGTATGCCGGACTCCTACCGGCTAAAACCACTGGAGCGGTCATCTTCGGCACTGAAGGGGGGCTCCAAGTCCTCGTAAGACCACACTAGAGCCACGCACCACCGCATTGGTGCCACGCCTTTAGGCACATCTCGGAAGGGATGACTGTAAAGCGGTCACCCCCTCTAGCGGAGGGAAGGCGACTGTAAAAAGGTCGCCCCCCCAGGCACCTCTCGGGGAGGATTGTAAAGGATCCCCCCAAGCTCTGGGCTCTGGGTCTAGGTTTTGGGTGAGAATTTCCGGCACGGTTGGTGCAGTGGCTGATACAGTCGGCTGCTGCGCTCCGGGTCGTGGGTCAAATTCCCGTACGGAACAACTATTGGTACGATCTGCAAGTAGCTGTTCCGAGTCTGGGTGTATTGTGTGTGGAATTTGAGTCTGTAAACGCACCCACGGTACAGGAGAAATCCTAGTGTCAGGCAACGTTTTCTTTAAAAGAAGAATAAAAACAAAAAACTTCTGAAGACTGTACCCACGATACAGGGGAAAAACACCATCGTATTATTGTTAATGGTTTGTTTATTGTTTATGTTACAGCCAATATTGGAGAGGCCAGAGTGGACAGCAATAGGCGCCAGCCTGTAAACCATTAAATGCTTTCGAACAAGAAATTTCTATTCTAAAACTTAATTAAAACCAGATTATGAAATGAAATGGCTTCTCAATCAACGAAATATTTGTGAAATTGCGAATATTATCTAAGCATTTGCGAAATTGCTCCAAAATGCATTGCATAATGCCCACTCCGGTCAGTCGGTTAAATATTTAGATTATTCGTCTACGCATTATTTGATCAAATATGGGTATCATTGATTATATGATTTCGCTTTAGATTTTGCAATTAAGTCAACTAAGACGGCTCGAGAACTCCCGGAAGTGCTCTACTAGGTCGTGAAGGGGTCACCGCTTTACCGTCACCCTCACCGAGATGTGCCTATAGGCGTGGCACCAGTGGGTAGCTCTAGTGAATCATACGAGGACCTGGAGTCTCTCTTAGGTGTCGGAGATGACCGCCCTAGTGGTTTTAGCCGGTAGAAGTCCCGCATGCCCCTTCGTTGTACCCCGGTGCGGAGGAAGTTCATGTAGAATTTACAATGAGCACAATAAAGAAAAAGAAAGGTGAAGGTTATAGATTGGTTTCCTTCCCTTCCCATATCACTCATGATAGACGAGCATGAACTTGGTATTTGGCGAACATCCAAAGTCCAAACCCCTAGGTATGCAATCGTGCTATTGGTCGCAGTATTGTCAGTAGGTACTATATGCTGCCCTCCAAAACACTAATCACTGAGCACGGTCAAAGTGGGCTTGGGCTGGCCACATTTGGCCACATGCCTGGTGAGCTGGGTCTAAGTTACCACTAAGTGAATCTCTGAAACCATGTGCGCCGTGTGGTGTCGGCTACGAATAGCACCAACCCATTTCATCACGTGGGTGTCGTAAAACATGACTACGGGATTAACCGGAGGATAGGCAGCAGCATCCTTCGATGATATTAACAACTCAACTGCGATCGCCAACCTGCCTGCCAATCGTGGCCATTACGGAAATACGGGGGGTATTAATGCACACAACACACCCAGACCGGTGGTGTGGAGATCTTTGGGGGAGGCTTGTATCCAGCAGTGGACTTTATTTGGCTGAAACGACGAAACTCTGAATCAGTGAAACAGCTTCGACCACAAAGATGATCCACTGGCTCTAGACCGAAAGGTCTGGGAACCATTGGATGGGAGAAGCTTTTCTTCAGAAGTGGAATGGTATGGCCTGAAAGTAGCAGAAAGTCGATAAATACTGGGGCCTATCTTGTTCCTGGCTAAGAATTAGCCTCTCCCTCACTACCCGTTAGTATAGTAAAAGGCAACTCAAGTGACATTTAAACGTAACTCGCCTTAAGTCACAATCTCGTCAACTTAGGATATTTCCATGTCTAATTTTGGAATAGAAATAAGTTAAGGGCAGGAATAAGTTACCCGATCCAAAAGGTTATAAGTTGCGTTATGCTTGACAGCTTACTTCACTTCGCTTGTCGATCGACGCTTGCTCAAAGTTAGATATTTGATCCTTATTATAGGAGGTAGCTTGGGTCTTAAATTTACAGGAAAATCGCTGGCGTATATTATGCCGAGCATTATCGTAGAATCTCGGGGACTTATGCTTAGGACTTCTATGAGAAGTAAATTTGTTAGTGCGCATAGGGATAGGAATATTGCGAATTTATGTGTCTTATGTTTCTTGTTCCAAACCAGAGGGATGGGCAGCAGCGTCCCTTCTGTGAAATATAAGCCGTACTGCGCTCACTAATTCGCCTGACAACTGAGGACTGTCTCGTGCCACCGTGTGCGTAGCACAGCGCACAGCGAGGCTTGGAGGGATCCTTCACAATCCTCCCCGAGAAGTGCCTGGGGGCGACCTTTTTACAGTCGCCTTCCCTCCGCTAGAGGGGTTGACCGCTTTACAGTCATACCTTTCGTTATGTTCCTGAGGGCGTGGCACCAATGGGCGACTCTAGTGTGATCTTACGAGGACCTGGAGCTCCCCTTCGGTGCCAAAGATGACCGTTCCAGTGGTTTTAGCCGGTAGGAGTCCTCCATACTTCTTCGCCCTTCCCCGGAACGAAGGAAGTTCATGTATTATTTCCGCAGGAAAGCAATAAAAAAGGTACATTTATCATGCTCCGTCCGAGTACAGTACGACTCTACGGTGGTTCGGCATACCCCTCCGCCTTTCCCAAGGGTGGAGCAAGCCTAGCGGGAGAAAAAGAAGTCTAACCTTCTTAAAAGATAAGCAATAATTAAATACTATTCTTAGACCCAATTATCATTATTGCCCACAGAAAATTTGAATGCTATTTAATTTTATAAGCAATTGAGCTAAATAATAAGATTTTTATTGTTAACTTAATCGTATTGTTACTAATTTATTTATGGTTAATTCTTTTTAATGAATTTGTATTTGTTTTATTATCTAATTTAAAGTAATGGTAAATAGCATAGTTAGCCTGTAAGTAATTGTTGCACCTATGAATGTACTTTGCCGTGTGGTGCCGGCTTTGCCGTGTGGTGCCGGCTCAGAATGCCACCACCCCATCTCCTCCCATGGGTGTCGTAAAAGTCGACTAAAGGATTAGCCGGAGGATGGGCAGCAGCGTCCTTCGAGTACAATAACAACTCAACTGCGATCGCCAACCCGCCTGCCAAGCGTGGCGATTATGGCAAAACCCCCCAATGAGCCCACAACACACCCATATTGGTGGTTGTGGTGATCTTTGGGGGAGGCCTGTGTCCAGCAGTGGACTTCATTCGGCCGAAATGATGATGATGATGAATGTACTATGAATTAATTTATGTAAATGTATTGTGTAAACAATTGTAGGCTAACCTAAATAAATAAAAGTCTACACTAAACAAGTCTCCGTGTGGTGTCCGGATTAAGAATATAGCACCACTCCATCTCCTCCCGTGGATGTCGTAAAAAGCGACTAAGGGAATCTAAACCAGAGGGATGGGCAGCAGCGTCCCTTTTGTGAAGCGGTAGCCATACTGCGCTCACCAACCCGCCTGCCAAGCGTGGTGAGTATTGGCAAATACCCCCCAAAATGATGACGCAGTTGTGAAATCTATGGGGGAGGCCTTTGTTCAGCAGTGGACGTAATAATGGCTTATATGATGATGAAACAAGTCTGGTTGCAATATTTACATACTTAATTTCACAATCCCATAAATTCCAGATAGATAAATGCTCAAACGTGTGTCGTTTATAATGTTTGATGTTAGATTTGTACTCTCATCCATCATTATCCGTCGTGTAGGTCCTGTCTACACAGCTTACATGGTACAGTCGGTTGCAAAATGAGATACCCTTCGTAAATACAACGCTACATCATACTAAAGTGCAGTCGACGAGTGAATGCTTTACAGACACAATGTAATATGGATTTTAATCATCATTTTTTCATCATTTCGGCCGAATAAAGTCCACTGCTGAACACAGGCCTCCCCCAAAGATCACCACAACGACCGATATCGGTGTGTTGTGTGCTCATTGGGGGGTTTTGCCATAATCGCCACGCTTGGCAGGCGGGTTGGCGATCGCAGTTGAGTTGTTAATGTACTCGAAGGACGCTGCTGCCCATCCTCCGGCTAATCCCTTAGTCGCCTTTTACGACACCCACGGGATGAGATGGGTTGGTGGCATTCTGAGCCGGCACCACACGGCCTTCTGAGCCGGCACCACACGGATGGATTTTAATAGTAATTATGTTTTCGCGATTATTACTAACTATAACAAAACACTTTTAAACGGATCACATCGCGTATATTATAGATATTTATTTTTCCTGACGTTCATAACTTAAATATAACTTTTATAATCTGTAATGACGTCTATCAAAACGTCAGGAAAGACAAAAATGTAGAAGATACGCGATGTAATCAGTGTGGTGTCGGAATTAAGAATATAGCACCACTCCATCTCCTTCCATGGATGTCGTAAAAGGCGCCTAAGGGAATCTAAACCAGAGGAATGGGCAGCAGCGTCCCTTCTGTGAAACGGTAGCCACACTGCGCTCACGAACCCGCCTGCCAAGCGTGGTGAGTATTGGCAAATACCCCCCAAAATGATGACGCAGTTGTGAAAATTAATGGGAGACCTTTGTTCATCAGTGGACATCCTTTGGCTGATATGATGATAATGAAAAGTTAAGTTCCCGAGTGTACACATAAACAACGGCCGATGACACAATAGTTTAAACTCATACATATGTACGTAAATGTATGAATGTATGTTTGTATGTAACATAAGTATGTGATGTTAATAAGATTTATTTAGCCTGGAGCGAAGTTTGATTGTTTGTTTTATGAAGATATAATTATATTGTTTTGAAGTAGCAGAGGCGTGTCTGATTGCACAATGTTGAAGCACCGATAGAAAGAATGTAGGTAGAATAGACAGGTCAGACATTGGATGGGTGAGCGCATAGTAGTATTTGAATTGAGCGTCTCTGTGCTTCGGAGGGCACGTAAAATCTTCGGTCCCGGTGGATATAATTAGATAACCGTCGCCAGAGGCCTCTTGGAGGCTTGAACAATTCTGACTAGAGTTTCTGCTAATACTCCGGAACGTCACTTCACTCCCGAGGCGGAGGAAACTCATGAGGATGACCCTACGCACGAAGATAAATATACAGGTATGGAATCTTTAAGGCAGAACACACACAATTATTTGAGAGTTTTTGGTAAAAAATATAACCGTAAGCAATTTGAATTGCCGGCACGGCTACGAATAGCACCAACCCATCTCATCCCGTGGGTGTCGTAAAAGGTGAAAAAGGGATTAGCCGAAGGATGGGCAGCAGCGTCCTTCGAATACATTAACAACTCGACTGGGATTGCCAACCCACCTGCCAAGTGTGGTGTTTATGGCAAAGCCCCCCAATGAGCACACAACATACCGATGTCGGTCGTTGTGGTGATCTTTGAGAGAGGCTTGTGTCCAGCAGTGGACTTTACTCGGCCGAAATGATGATGATGAATTAGAATTACCATAAAAAGTAAGTGGAGGAACTCTCCAGAGTCCACTTTATCCAATGGATACTTCAGGATACCCCAGACCCATAACATCGGTTATATTAATCCAGATAAGCAATTATTGGAAAACCTGAATAAAAAAAAGAAATGGGGTCATTTGAAAATGTCGATGAACTATAAGTTGGTGACAACATCGGTATAATATTTGACCTACAATAGATGTCTGTTGTCACCTCATCAAAGGAGAGAATGTCACTTCAAATTAAGATGCATTCTAATGTCTATATTTTAAACATGTGTATCAATCATGTCAACACCCAGATACATTAATTATAATCAAACCATTATGAGAACAGCCCGTGACAGCGAGGAGGTCGTAAAAATAGACGAGCCATTAAAGAGACGCTGCGTGGTCAAAGATGGATGCAAGGTTGGAAAAAGATGTACTGACAACCTGACAACTTCGTGTGGTGTCCGAATTAAGAATACAGCACCACTCCATCTCCTCCCGTGGATGTCGTAAAAGGCGATTAAGGGACACTAAACCAGAGCACCAACTCTTTTATGGAACAGCAGACATTCTATTCTCACCAACCCACCAGCCATGTTTGGCGAGTACTGGCAAGTTCCCTCCAAAACGACGACACGTGACATGCAACCACTCGTTGTGGAAATCTATGGGGGAGGCCTTTGTCCAGCAGTGGACGTCTTTTGGCTCATATGGTGATGATGACGCCCTGAAGGAGCTGGGTTAGACTGGGTAAAGAAGGCGGTCTCAGCTGCTGTGCAAGTCTAAGAGAGCCGTATGTTAGGTCTACCCCCAGGGGAGAGGGCCGATCCCGCTCGGAGGAGGAGGACACGGAGCCGGGGTAACAACCACCGCGGCGCCTGTGTCCAACACGCCTGAGCCTCCTGTCGTCTTTATATGACAGGGGCTTGGGGGTCGCGAGCGCGCTTATTGGGAAATCTGCGCGCTCATACCGAGCGACCCCCGGGAAGACAGCGGTGCTGTGCTGTGTGCGCAGCACAGCGCATAGTGAGGCCTCGGGGGAATCTTTTACAATCCCCTCGAGAGATGCCTGGGGGGATGGCCTCTTTACAGTCGCCTTCCCTCCGCTAGAGGGGATGACCACTTTACAGTCATCCCCTCCCCTCCGTGGCGTCAACGGGTGGCTCTAGATGGAGATTATTCGAGTTCCTGGAGCCTCCCTTCGGTGCCGACGATGATCACTCCGGTGGTTTTAGCCGGTAGGAGACCGGCATGCCCCTTCGCCCTTTCCCGGGGCGAAGGAAGTACATGAGGTATTTTCACCGGATCAAAAAAAATAACGGTCTACCCCCAGATAAAAGTTCCCGATGAAGTTTCACTATTAAACACTCATAATATGATAGCGGTCCGTACGATATTGGGACAGAAGTTCCAGCTTGTCCATTGTTCGTAAGTTTGAACCCCGCAATGAAGTCGTGGTTAACGTAGCTCGTTTGATTTTAAGCAAACATTGGCAGAGTGGCCGGGTTTTCTGCTTATACTCTTAGATATTTAGCGTGAGAATATATTATCCCTTACACGGCGGGTCATCAGGTTTAGTGCGAAGTGTTGCAACGCGACGCGGCGCGATGTCGCCAAACAGTTAAAGGACATCGAGATATAAGGAGCGACAGCAAAAATGTCATCTGAGAATTAATTTATTGTTTAAATTGACATTTTAAAGACCTATGTGAGTTGGTACTTGATTGACTAAAATGATATATTCATTTCTTCGACTTTAGTACTTACTAAATGTACCCTATTTTTATTGAAAACTATTCCAAACATTTATAAATTAAATTGATATTTTTAATTATTGTACTCATACGTCTTTGTGCACAATTACTACTACAATACTCGGTTTTTTATTTTTTATTACGACGCTGTGCCAAGATTCTGTAGACAAAGTAATGTACCTTGTCGAAAGCCCTTAATATTGTCATTTTTGTTTATTTGTCCGGTAGAAATGCGTCGTGTACTTCCTTCGCCCCAGGAAAGAGCGAAGGGGCTTAATATTGTTATCTGTGAATTCTTTATAAAAATATTTTAAAACAGCTTTTGTGAAACAACTTTTAGTTTTCATTTGAACTTATACATGTAGCATTCTTACAATACTTTTACTTTTACCAAATTTTTATTGTTTTTTGTCATTTAGCTTAGTCGAATTTTTTGGATGTTGTGGCCTGTTTTTGCTGACGGAGTACACCGTTTTAGCACCCATTTTATTTGTATTTCTTTATGATTCCATGTATATGTGCTTTGTTGGGGATCCTTTTTAAAATAAATATAGGCCTCGTATCAGGGTTTGACATGTATTATTTATTTTTAAGAACTATGATTTCTCTCATGTGGTTGGTACAATATAAAGCATTAATAACACGTGCTGAAAATCCCAGACCCGAAATAACGAGCAGCTTACTCATATCCAAGACCTCTAGATTTAGTAATATTCTACCCATCTATTATCTACCAAACATACCGTGCCTTTTAATTTAATTCTAAACTATTTTGCTAACCATACAATGTCTTGTTTCGCTAAAGATGGACATCAAAATGTTTTCTTTACAATTGCTCAAGTCTAAAACTTGCGTGCATTAGCATGTTAACTTTATATGCTGACCTTATTTTGTACGTCATACTTGGACATTTTCACGACTGTTTTCCATTAGGGTGGGAGCAGAATTGCATGTATTAATGCTAATATATGTTTTAGATTACATATAAGTAGTCCACATTTATAATTTTATTTACTATCTATACCGATATAATAAAATTGAAGTGTCTGTCTGGGATTTCAAAATATACGCCATTTTTTTTAAACTGGTACTTATACGATGTCCATTCATAATTGTTTACCGTGTGGTGCCGGCTTACCGTGTGGTGCCGGCTCAGAATGCCACCACCCCATCTCCTCCCATGGGTGTCGTAAAAGTCGACTAAGGGATTAGCCGGAGGATGGGCAGCAGCGTCCTTCGAGTACATTAACAACTTAACTGCGTTCGCCAACCCGCCTACCAAGCGTGGCGATTATGGAAAAACCCCCCAATGAGCTCACAACACATCCATATCGGTGGTTGTGGTGATCTTTGGGGGAGGCCTGTGTCCAGCAGTGGACTTCATTCGGCCGAAATGATGATTCATAAATGACAGTTTTCAGAATTTTTGTTTATCTATAAGTTTGTCACGAATAGGCTCCGAATCGGCTCACCGGATTTTAGTGAAAATTTTAGAGATTGCAACAGGAATTTTAACTTAAATTTTGGTGTATGTTTCATTTCGATATCTTACGGGATTCAGAAGATATGAGTATAAATATAATTGACGTGTAGCGAAGCGGGCGAGTAAGGGCTAGTTATAAATTAATTTATTACTTGTGGGGTGAGATTGAAATAAGGCGTGTTCGGTTTAAGAATATAGCACGACTCCATTTCCTCCCGTGGATGTCGTGAAAGGCGACTAAGGGAATCTAAACTAGAGGGATGGGCAGCAGCGTCCCTTCTGTGAAGCGGTAGCCATACTGCGCTCACCAACCCGCCTGCCAAGCGTGGTGAGTATTGGAAAATACCCCCCAAAATGATGACACAGTTGTGGAATCTATGGGGGAGGCCTTTGTTCAGCAGTGGACGTATAAATGGCCGATGTCATCATTTCGGCCGAATAAAGTCCACTGCTGGCCTCCCTCAAAGATCACCACCACGACCGACATCGGTGTTGTGTGCTCATTGGGGGGTTTTGCCATAATCGCCACGCTTGGCAGGCGGATTGGTGATCGCAGTTGAGTTGTTAATGTATTCGAGGTACGCTGCTGCCCATCCTCCAGCTAATCCCTTAGTCGCCTTTTACGACACCCACGGGATGGATGATATGGGTTGGTGCTATTCGTAGCCGGCACCACACGGGCACGATATGATATATGATAATGTCTCGAGGTGACGAGCGCAGTGTGATGCAGCAGGACTAGTCCTGCGTAGCATGACAATTGTTATGGGCAGGTGAGTCGCTTAAGCGAGGCTTGGGAGGATCCTTTACAATCCTCCTCGAGAAGTGCCTGGGGGGGCGACCTTTTTACAGTTGCCTTCCCTCCGCTAGAGGGGGTGACCGCTTTACAGTCATCCCCTCCGTGATGTGCCTAAAGGCGTGGCATCAATGGGCGGCTCTAGTGTGATCTTACGGGGACCTGGAGCCCCCCTTCGGTACCGAAGATGACCGCTCCAGTGGTTTTAGCCGGTAGGAGTCCGACACACCCCTTAGTTCTTCCCCAGGGTGAAGGAAGTTCCATGTAGAATTTCCACTGGACATCAATAAAAAAAAAAGACGGTGTGTCGCTTACCACCAGGCGATTCAGGCAATTTGGTGACTTGCTAGTCTCGTTAGCAAATTGTAAGAAGCAAATGTGAAAGATTGTGGAGTGTTTGAATCTGAACAACTGAGCGAATTGTAAAAATTTGGCATAGAGGTAAATTATGTCCTGGATATCCTTTATATAGGATTCGTAACTGACGGAGTTAAGTTAAGTCCCCATTATTGTTCACACTGTACACCAGTGACCTCCCCAAAAGACCTGCTAATACGACCCAATTAGCACTGTTCGCGGATGACACGGCCATATTCTACTCTGGTAGCAGTCCCGATAATATAACTAAGATCCTCCAAGCCACAGCCAACGCCTACAGTAAATGGTTTAGGAAATGGCGGATCGAAGTTAACCCTATCAAAAGTAAAGCCGTCCTATTTTGCAAATTAGGCGATGACCACCCACGCTTCAGGGAGATCTCGATGCTAGGCCTTAGATCACATGAAGAGACTCGCGTGGTCTCGTTCACTAAACACCCGACCGTTGTACCGCCCTCGCCGCCGAGGATGCCCGCCTCACCGACGTCGCGGAGGCCTATCGCCGCGTCACCTTCCCGTTCAAGTTAGCACTTCTCCCTCCCGTCTCTTGCTCGCGCCGGCCCGTGCCGAGCCTGTAGCTTTAAATGTCCCATAATACAATTTAAATAATACCGATCCAGCTGTCCCCAAAACAATAGCTTGATATCCCCAGCAACGCCCTAAGCCGAGGTCCGTGTCCCGCAGGGGGCGCCCTTAGCGAAAGTTGCTTAGTTTTTAATATTTAATTTAAGCCTGGCTGGAGGCCTCTTTTGGCTTCGCCAGCAAATGACCGGTTAAGCAACCACAATTCCCAGAAATGTATGCGAGAAGCCCAACAAAAAAAAAAAAAAAACGGAGTTAAGTTTGGTATCCGGAATAAGAAAATAGCACCACTGCCCTCTCCTCCCGTGGATGTCGTCAAAGGCGACTAAGGCGACAAATCAATTCACCATGAAATGTGCCATATCAGCTGAAGGACATCCACTGCTGAACAAATCCCTCCATAAGTTTCCACAACGGTTAGAGACCGCCTGCATCCGATGATCCCCACAGAGACCACGCACTGGAAAACGCATCGTGGGATGGCCTTCAACGAAAAGGATAGACGACCTGGTGAAGTTAGCTGGAATATTATACTAAGAAAATCTACGAAGTCTACTCTCGACCTAGGGGTCAAACCGAAGACCCTAGAGTCTTGTAACCACTATACCTAAGGCGATATTTATTTAAATACCAAACAATTAATATCTCCAAGCTATTTCTGTTGTAACAAGGCCAAGGCGGTCTCCATTAAACGACACCATAAGGATGGCTAGAGGCTAAATAAATTCTTGTAGTAGTATACTTAGTGATTGGCAATCATCACTGATAAAACAATCGAATAACGGCCGAAATTAATAATCGATATAATCCAAAATCTAAGATTTAAAAAAATTAACTTCATCCTTTTTAGAGTTTCATCATTTCGGCCGAACGAAGTCCACTGCTGGACACAGGCCTCCCCCAAAAATCACCACAACGACCGATATGGGTGTGTTGTGGGCTCATTGGGGGGTTTTGCCATAATCGCCACGCTTGGCAGACGGGTTGGCGATCGCAGTTGAGTTGTTAATTTGCTCGAAGGGCGCTGCTGCCCATCCTCCGGGTAATCTCTTAGTGGACTTTTAGGACACACGAGAGGAGATGGGGTGGTGGTATTCTGAACCAGCACCACACGGCATAAAAAACGGCAGAAAATATTATCTAAGTAATATTATTTAGTTACACATTTACTTATAAATATTTATTTTAGATTTATTGCTCATATTTACGTACTAAATTTATTTATAAATATTTTTTCCATAATACATATTGCATATTGAAATTATTTGTATTTTGCGACCGATCGTGTTCTAATATTTTCGGAAACAAGGAAAAGTAACGGCCGCCCAGCGATTGGTGTCATATCCGTCACCGTTCAAGTGATTACGCATTGTGCTCTTCTGTTATCATTCTAAGCCTCTCGTGTTTTAGATGGTTTAAAATAACAATTTAAAATTTTATTCTAGTTATGAATAATTTATGATCAATCCAAAGGTCAGTTGACGTCGGTATAATCTTTTGTTATTTTTTGCTGTACTAAGAGTGGGTTCACCGAGAATAAATAAAAATGAATATGCACTTTTAATTCTTAGCAAGCAAACAGTCATGCTGTGTGGTGCCGGCTACGAATAGCACCAACCCATCTCATCCCTTGGGTGTCGTAAAAGGCGACTATGGGATTAGCCGGAGGATGGGCAGCAGCGTCCCTTCTGTGAAACGGTAGCCATACTGCGCTCACCAACCCGCCAGCCAAGCGTAGCGATTATGGCAAAACCCCCCAATGAGCACACAACACACCCATATCGGTCGTTGTAGTGATCTTTGGGGGGTTTTGCCATAATCGCCACGCGTGCCAACGCGCCATGCTGTGTCCAGCAGTGGACTTTATTTGGCCGAAATGATGAAACAGTCACCTTGAATCGCTTGGACAACGACTCCTATGGTTGACCAATAACCCAAAAAGCCGAAAGAAGATAGTAGTCAGATCTTTATTTCCTAGTAAAAAGACATATCAGTATCTTGCTGCAAAATTGGCGAAAATAGACCGAAAAACATCCACTGCTGGGCACAGACCTCCTCCAAAGATCACCACAACGACCAGTCTGGGTTGTATGCTCATTGGGGGCTTTGCCATAATCGCCACGCTTGGCAGGCGGGTTAGCGATCGCAGTAAAGAGTTGTTATTAGTAATGTCTTAGATTTTCGCGATATAATCCTTTTAATAGTGTTTGATTATAATTAGTTGTTGTAATACTCTAATGAGGCTCTTGCTACCATAGTCGCCTTTTACGACAGCCACGGGATGAGTAGGGTATGAGTGAGCCACACGGGGTCTGTCTCAGCTTTGTGTAGAAATCAAGGAACCGTAAATCAGAATTATTTATTTAAAATATATACGCATTACGCATGTTTAGCGACAATGGCGGCAAAATGTCAAGGACTTCGCAATTAAGATGCCACAATTGAGAACCGAACCCGGATCTTCCCAATTATAAATTCACGTTTTATTATTACGCATTTGTCTGTCTGTCCAATAAATCTATGGATTAATTCTGATGAGATTTTTGTAACAATCGATTGTCGATGATTCTAAAGATATGAATTAATTTTAAATTTGGAACTGGTTTTTGGTTGGTTATTCGAGTTGCCTTTTAGAATGATTTTAATCGCGGAAATAATAATTTATCATTGCAATTATGTCGTAGTGGCAGCAATAATGGCAGCGGTCTGTAAAGTCCGAAATTCGATAGCCTGTACCCGACAAATGTCAAGTGTCTATGCCGAAGTACTCTAAATAATGTATAAATAATCCACTTTCTTTCAAATTAAACGGCGGGTGAAACCGCGTGGTCCGTGTGGTGTCCGGATAAGAATATAGCACCACTCCATCTCCTCCTGTGGATGTCGTAAAAGGCGACTAAGGGAATCTAATCCAGAGGGATGGGCAGCAGCGTCCCTTCTGTGAAACGGTAGCCATACTGTGCTCACCAGCCAAGCGTGGTGAGTATTGGCAAATACCCCCCAAAATGATGACACAGTTGTGGAAATCTATGGGGGAGGTCTTTGTTCAGCAGTGGACGTGTAAATGGCCGATATGATGAAACCGTGGGTCCCAGCTAGTTGAAAAATATATAAGTACACACGGCAACATATCCAGTTTACGCTGATTTCTCATCATATGGACAGCCTAAACAAAGCGAGATCAGCTTATACTGGAAATGTGGCTTGACATGTATCAGTACGTATATAGCTACTGCTCATTCAATAAACTTAAAAACCATGATAATGAAGCTACACAAGTATCGATTGATGATTTAAATCATTAGAGCGGCCTTTGAATATGTTATGACACCAAAGTTAAATATTTATCGACCTTAGTGCACCACTAGAGGCCACAGAACAAAGCGATTTTTTCATCAAAACTATTTGAATTTCTAATATTTCCTTGAATTATGACAGGCCATGATTAATTAACTGTGCGAAGTATTTTTTGGGTTCCTAACGTCCGAAGGAAAATACGGCGGCACCGTTATAGGATCACTCGTGTATTTGTCTGCCTGTCCGTCTGTCACAGCCAATTTGCTCTGAATCTACTTGACTGATTAAGTTGAAATTTGGTACACATTTGGGTTTCTGCGACCGAAACACGGACGTGTAATGTAAATAAATGAACTTTTAATATGGGGGTCACTTTTGGCGGGTAATATAGAAAATTAAAGAATACCAATAGATAGTATATTGTTGTTACGCCAGCAAGTTTCGGTCAAATAAAAAAAAACAAGTTGGATAACATATTAATCGTACGGAACCTCTCCACGCGAGTTCAACTCGCACTTGTCTCGTTTTATTCGTGTGATTACACCTCTTTTTAGATGAATAGAGGAAAACCGTGACCTATGTTTAATTTTATACTAGCTGTAGCCCACCCGCTTCGCTTGGGAAAAAAAAAATTATATTCATATCATATTTTGAACCCTCCAACACATCGAAATGGAACATATACGAAATTTTTTGTTAAAATTCCTGTTTCGTCCCATAAATGAATCAGTGAAATTCGATGAGTTTCGGAGGCTGTTCGAGACAAAATTTTCCTTTTTTTTTACTTATTTCTTTTTATTATAGCCTGGGCAACCTCTTCCCAAAGTTTTCGGTACGTTGTTACTTACAGCTTGTGTATAAACATATTTTCGTAATGTTATTTGCCTCGTTTAACATCTTAATGATTTGTCTATTGATTTATGTCATAACTGTCATATTCAATCTTATATGAAAATCTGCACAGCTGTGTTTTTTAATGATGAGCATTTTATGCTGAGAAACCTTTTATGGTGTCGCTAGCTTCGATTTTAGTTTAAAAAATCTTAACATTATCTGTAATATCATAGAGTGCAAAATAAAACTGATTTCCTTTAATCGTTCGCTTTTCCAAGGATCCTAACTGGGCTTATATGGCAAGAAAATACTTTGATTCAGATATTCGGGGTAATCTCAAAGATCCATTAACACATTTTCAGTTTTAAGTCGCGACACTAAATATGGAGCAATCAGCATATTGAAAGTGGTTGCTGGTTGCAAAATTTTTCGTTTTCCGATTAAAGACGCAAACGTGAAAATAGCTCTTAAAGAATCGTAAACGGTTAAGGCGTTGAAAAACGTCAAATACAATGTATCGAAACATCGAGATTATAAAACAAAACCTGTATCTTATATCTTTAAATGAGCAATTCTTGTATATATATATATAATTGGAATCTCGGAATCGGCTCCAACGATTTTCATAAAATTTAGTATATAGGGGGTTTCGGGAGCGATAAATCGATCTAGCTAGGAATCATTTTTAGAAAATGTCATTTTATAGGCGTTTGAGTAGTCTCAACTGAAAAATATGACTCTTCCTGACATCTATTGGCGAATAATAATACTATTTTTTGTGAGCAACTAATTGCTTTAACGACACAATAGCAGATGGCGTTGTTAAGTAACACGAAAATACCGAGCAAAGCTCGGTCATCCAGGTACTAAGTGTTAAAAATAACGACGAAGACTGGATAAAAGTTTATAAAGAAGGGCTTACCTGAGTATTTGCTTGAAGAAGTCCACCTCCATTGGTATTCACAACACCATTGTTGCACTGAGATTTGTAGACACAAGCGTAGCCTTGTCCTGCGCAAGTCTGCTGCAAGTCACCACCAGAATTACCCTGAGCCTGCACATTTCCAGTATTCTGGAACGCTGCATCAATGTTTTGTTGTGTTTGCTGCTGCTGCTCATAGTCGTATTCATTCTTTTGGGAGTTTTGGACCAGGTTCACATTGGCACCAGTCGAAGCCGCGAAGGGAGAAGGTGAAGACCCAGTGTAACCGTTCGAGCCATATGAGCCTGAATTCACCGCATTGAAGCCGCTTTGACTGCCTTGGAAGCCTGAACTGGAACCTGAAGCACCGAACCCATTTTGAGAATTAGATCCATAGCCACTTCCAAAAGCGCCTTGCGCTCCTGCACCACCTAATCCGGCTTGTATTCCACCGTTTAAGAATGGATTTTTCGAAATGTCGATTTCTTTAGTCGCTGACGAAGATTCGAAGGATTGGCTGCCAGCGAAGTTACCTCCAGCACCACCGAAGCCAGCGCCGTTGAAGCCGGCGCCGTTGAACCCAGCGCCGTTAAAGCCAGCACCAGACAGTTTGGAAAATTCACCGTTCAAGAAAGGATTAGCAGCCAAGTCTACACCTCCAGTGCCACCTGAGCTTGTAAAACTAGACGAAGATTTGCTGAATTTCTCAAAGGAACCTCCAGCGCCATTTTTGAAAGGTGAGTTCTGGTTCATCCACCAGTATGGTCCTCCGTTTTGCGCTCCACCCTCAAAATTGCCGTTGCCAGCTGCTTGGTTCTGGAATTCGTTGCCAGAATCGGCAGCACCTGCCGCATTAAAGGCTTGGAGGTTTCCGAACTTTTGTACGACTTTTCCGTCCTTGACTTTAAGTCCAGCGCAACCTTTAGCTGAAGTGCAGCCTTCGAAAGACTCCTGTGTATGCACCTCAGCGTTTGGCAAAGATTTGATGGCTGCTGATACTTCATTTGATGACTTTAAATTTAGGGTGCTCGAGCAAGTCGTGCACCTTTCTTTTCTAGCTTGAGGCTGACTTTCTTCGGCTTCGATGACAGGTTCTTTGCTTTGAGGCAGTTCCTTAACATCTTCGATGTTTTCTGGATGAGCGTTGGCTGCGACGACCAGTATGGCGACCACTATTGGAAATAGTGGCTTCATGGTTCTGAAACAAGGAGAAAGGTACTTGAGTAATCATATTAAGTCATTTAAGATTTATCTTGTAATTATCGTCAAAATGTAGAATAACATGTTTTGAACTTATAAAATACTTTAAAAGACGGTTATGTTAAACAGATTTTGTTATAACGAGCCTTTCCGAACCCATTCTAGTATGCAGTGAGATTGACATCTGATAACTCATTAGTTTCTACTTTATTTTATTGCAACTGTTTAAATTCTGACTATTCGTAAGCATAGATGAATAAAAAATATTGACTTTGAATTTGTGATACAATGAAGGTATGGTACTTATTTTAATAACGATTGATTTATATAATGATTCTGATGGTAATCATAATTTATAATGTGTGTAATTAATATTTTTGTATGCCAATATTGGCGATTTTTTAAGAAACTTAATACAGTACTAACCGTCTAATAATGAAATACCAGAAACTTTAAAAATAAAGGATTTTATCCGTATACTTAGGATAGAGCATGTTATTGTTAGTTTTAGTAATTCAAATTAAACTCTTAAACAATACATCGTCTAATATTGTGACATGATAAAACTTCACATGATACAACACATTAATCGTCGTAAATCATAGAGCAAGTCGTAATTGGTAAATCATTCTTTTATGAGGCTAACTAAAGGTTTACTGATAGAAGGACACTGACTTCTAAGGCACAGGTATTGCGCCTAGTTTATCAGTCAGGTACATTATATAATACATAAGCCTGTTTGTATAAAAAAAAAATAAGTGCGCTCTTAACATCATCTTTATTTTAGACTTATTGTTCTCTCAAAGTAATGTCTTAGGTTTTCGCGATTATTACACGTTATGATAAAAACTTTTAAACGGATTATACCGCGTATATTATAGATTTTTTCGTGGTCACAGGATGAACCTTTCATCTTATCTTTTGCTTGATAGTTTGTGCATTTTATATACGCGCAATAAAACAGTACAGATTGCGACAGTGTGTGCTTGCTGTCCTGTCTTAGGCGAACTAATTGCGAGGTGCTACAATTGGGGGAGCTTTGGTTCTTACTTTTGGCGCGCATGTAATATACCTACTTCTTTTAATATATTATATCATTGTCCGTAGGCTTGTATACGTTAATTTTACACATTTGCCCACAATTGTCCACTGCTGAGCATAATCCTCTCCACGGTCAATGAGCGGTCATAATGTATATTGCCATAACCGGTAAGCTTGGCAGGCAGATTGGCAACTTCAAAATATTGTTAGCACCTGCGACAATGCTTCTCCTTACAACACTGAGTCGCCTCTTACTTTACCCCAGGATAGAGAACGGAGATGTATTCTTCACCATTCGGAATTTGACAAATCATTTTCGGGTCAGACAAGCTTGATTATGAATCGGGCTGGATGCCCAAGGGTATGAACAGCATCACGACTTGTGTCGTAAACCTTGTCGAAGTCACTACTTATTATGTTAAATGGTTTGCCGGCAATATCCACGCCATTTTGGTGACATCATTTTGCGGTCACGTAGGCACTGCCAAGAATAATGATTCAGACAATATCGAAAACATTTTTTTGCCACGGTTGATGCCTAATTATCTGCTGGGAACTTATTAGAGCATATATAACATATGTGGCTCGTTTTAAAACTGCTGTGCAGAAGGAAACAGCGATAGGTGAACTTGGTAGAACAAATCTAAATTAACCCTTTCTTTGTTGTCTTGCGAATAAGTCGCAAACGGTTTCAAACCCTTCTCAAGAAAGGCTTTTTTTAAATTATAATCAATCCTGCGACCACGAACCCTATAAAGTGTTCGAAACGTCAGGGAAAACTAAAATATACGATAGAATCCGTTTAAAAGTGTTTTATTATAATGTGGAATTCATGTCTGTAAACGAACCCACGACACAGGAGAAATACTAGAGAGGGGCAACGTTTTTTAAAAAAGAATAAAAAATCTCCTTCCGAGGATGTCGTAAAAGGCGACTAAGGAACTCTGAACCAGAGGGATGGGCAGCAGCATCTCTTCTGTGGAACAGCAGCCATATTGCGAGCAACGCGTAGTTACGATCACAAAAAAAATGGAACATCGTATTTTTATGCAGTCTATTGGCACAAAACAAACTGTTATTTGAAGATTTTGACGTACAAAATAAATCTCACTATTTAAGTATACGATCTTAAGCCGTTCGATTGAATCATATCGTATAATAATACTCAGTGTGTGTATTTTGAGTTTAAATCAAATTGAAGGGTTCCAGACGGTATTTCCGTGTTTAAAGATAGACAGACGCGTTTCGACTGTAAATTAAGTGGGATGGCTGACCATCAAGTATTTAATACTATTTGTATGCAAATGTGTGTAATGTATGGAGCTCAGGTAGACTGGGATTTTGATAGAGGCAATTACTGAGTCATCATATATGTATGGATATGTCTGCTGCTAGATGTGGGTCTTAGATCATTTATCTGACCCACGCCCTTGCTTTTTATTTTAGTTATTACTAGATGGGACCCATGGTTTCACCTGCGTTTAATTTAAAAGAAATGTAGAGTACTTCGACATAGACATATTATATATTATGGATTTCAAGGGTTTTATATTTTTTGCGTGGAACCCTAATTATTTTTATAAAATGAAAGTAGCCTACGTTATTCCTTATAACATCAGCTATCTGACAGTGAAAGTCCCGTCAAAATCGGTCCAGCCGTTTCGGAGATTACCCGGAACAAACAGACAGACGGACTGGACGGAAATGTTATTTTGTTGTAAGTACCGTGTATACTTTCATATGCATTTAGTAAAAAGCTGTTATTTTGCGGCTTACAGTAGAGTGCACTGGAAGAAATCGTCATGAAAGGAAAAAGTGTTATGCCCCTTCCAGGCGACCTTTTCCTGTCTTCAAAGTCAAATTGTTTTTATTCATGTAAACGATTTGCTGGCGCTAACGAATAGTCAGAATTTAAATAGTTGCACGGTTCCAAGTCGTTGATCATATGGAGAACAACCGGCAAGAAACTCCATGGATATACTCTTTTGAAAGAAACTCCATGAATATACTCTTTTGAAAAAAGAAAGGTCTTTCTCTCACTGTCTCTGTGTGTGCGTGCGATTATCGAAATTCAAGCACCAAGCATTGTGCGCGGACAGCTGTATAACCTCAATTCTAAACACATGTAACTATTGTTTAAACCTCTGTTATGTTGTTTTAATTCACACGGGATTTATATTGTGTCACTATTGCAAGTAATTGCAACAATTGCCGTGTGGTGCCGGCTTGCCGTGTGGTGCCGGCTCCGAATGCCACCACCCCATCTCCTACCATGGGTGTCGTAAAAGTCGACTAAGGGATTAGCCGGAGGATGGGCAGCAGCGTCCTTCGAGTACATTAACAAGTCAACTGCGATCGCCAACCCGTCTGCCAAACGTGGCGATTATGGCAAAACCCCCCAATGAGCCCACAACACATCCATATCGGTCGTTTTGGACATCTATGGGGAGGCCTGTGTCCAGCAGAGGACTTCATTCGGCCGAAATGATGATTGCAAGTAAGGACCTTCATTCCTGATGGAGGACATTTTTTAAATTTCATTTTGTACGTAGGAAAGTGCTCACATCGCAATTCTTCCGAGTCATGAAAGGTTTTCGTCGTTAAGGTGTACGATCGAGGATGACGAACGAGCGTACACAGAAGATGCTTATTCACTCCTACTTCTTTGTTTATTCTGTTGTATAGTAATTAAAAGGGAGAAAAGGAAAGAGTTCTTTTGTATTAAAGTATGTTTGCTTTTTCTTTTTTTTTAAAACGTTGCCCCACACTAGGATTTCTCCTGTGTCGTGGGTGCCTTTACAAACATATATTCCACACACAATACACCCAGACCCGGAACAACTACCTGCAGATCATACAAATATTTGTTCCGTGCGGGAATCGATACCACGACCCGGAGCGCAGCAGTCGACTGTATCAGCCACTGCACCAACCGTGTCGTTTGCGATCGTTCTTTCCTTCTTAGATAGTATAAATGTCTTCTATATCTACTCTCTCTACCATAGATTTTCTCAGCTACCGGTAACATGTCGCTAGGAGATGCCAGCGACCTTCACGAGGTCGTTTGTCCATCTCATTTGTTGAGTGCAAGTTATAAATTTTCACGAATTTCACTCATATTAGACTATTATTTACAGTAATGAGTAGCCTAGCAGTTGAACGCTTGCCTTCCACACAAGAGGGTCTGAGTTTAATCCCGGCCTTTACCACAGAGTTTTTGGATTCATTTGCGGATCAGTATTTGATGGAATGTAAACATCGTGAGGAAACCTGCACACCTGAGGGGGCTCCAAAATGTTCTCACTGTTTGTGTAGTCTGCCAACCCGCACTAGGCCAGCGTGGTGAACTAAGGCCTCACCGTTCTCATCGTGAGAAGTAGCCCGTGCCCAGCAGCGGGACAGTAACAAGCTGATTAGGATGAGACTATGATTCGGATTCGGACCACGGCCAATGCAACTTGATTTATCTGTGCGCGAAAAGTTTAAACAGACATAGGTGATTAATCAGTCTAGAGAAAACAAGAACTGGGGGCCTAAAAAGGCCGCTTTAGCAGAATCATAGTATGGATCACATTAAATATCACCAAATGGTCCAGAAGGCCTAAAAAGACCGTATTAGGTTTTATTTATAAGGCATAATAATGATTTCTAATGTAATTCATATTATGATTCTGCTAAAGCGGCCTTTTTAGGCCCCCAGATCGCTAATAACTAGCTTTTGAATCTTACAAATCAACACCAGTTTTCGAGTGTCTAGCACACTAAAGTATATTAGCGTCCTTAATAATATTATGATAAATGAAATGAGATAAATCATGCATTACAATGGGGTCCGTAATAGTTCATGGTCCAAATTTGAACTGCGACCTTTTTGATGTCGGCTGGTGCAAGACTATTGTACGTAGTTCATTTTGACAATTGAAATATCTACAAAATTTATCGCAATCTTGATACAATATTACATAGGTTATGACATTTTAGTCATTTTAGTTCAAGTTTTTAGTTTTAGAGCAAGTTTTTTTTTTTTTAAACGTTGCCCCACACTAGGATTTCTCCTGTGTAAAAAAAAAAGTGTGAGTTCACACGCGGTAGAAGTGAAACTTTGTGTTTTGGTTAATTTGTAAGAGAGTGAGATGAATACACTATAGAGGTGGTGAACAGAGAGAGAGAGCGATTGATCGACTATAGGGAATAGGGAAACTATATAGAAACGTGTTTTATCTCATTCTCTCGCAGCCTAAACCCTATAAATACATTTATAGCTGTCTCTCTATCGTTACACGTTTTCGTTTCATAAAATCCAATTCAAATGGTCCCAGAAGTTTCACTTCAAAAACAAAACAGGTCCACAGATTCCTTACATTGTTGTTGTTATTATTATTAAATACAATTTATATCTTAAACGCTTAAAATCTATCTCAGACTCTAAAGGTGCGTGTATATATATGTATTTTGATATACATATCTTACGAGGACCTGGAGCCCCCTTCAGTGGTCTTAGCCGGTAGGAGTCCGGCATACCCCTTTCCCCTTCCCCGGGGCGAGGGAAGTTGATGTAGAATTCCCACTGGACAACAATAAAAAAAAGAAAACGTTCTGCGAACCCATCATCATTTCGGCCGAATGAAGTCCACTGCTGGACACAGGCCTCCCCCATAGATCACCACAACGACCGATATGGGTGTGTTGTGGGCTCATTGGGGGGTTTGCCATAATCGCCACGCTTGGCAGACGGGTTGGCGATCGCAGTTGAATTGTTAATGTACACGAAGGACGCTGCTGCCCATCCTCCGGCCAATCCCTTAGTCGACTTTTACGACACCCACGGGAGGAGATGGGGTAGTGGCATTCTGAGCCGGCACTACACTGAGCTGCGAACCCAAATATGACGTTAAATGTAAGACACAGCTGATAATAGAACCCTAGCGTCAGGGTATTCTTCATCGAAGTTTGAATAGCTATAACTCTGTAACTATTGACTATTTGGGGAAAGTCGTAGAACAGAAGTTGCTCATCACCACCTTTTTTTTTTTTATTGGTGCCCAGTGGAAATTCTTCATGAACTTCCTTCGCCCCGGGGAAGGACCAAGGGGTATGCCGGACTCCTACCGGCTTAAACCACTGGAGCGGTCATCTTCGGCACCTAAGGGAGGCTCCAGGTCCTCGTATGATCACACTAGAGCCGCCCACTGGTGCCACGCCTATAGGCACATCTCGGAGAGGGTGACTGTAAAGCGGTCACCCTCCCGGGGGGATTGTAAAGGATCCCCCATAGCGTCCCACGGCAGCGCGTGACCACATGCGTGCTACCGTCTTCTCTTGGGTCGCTTGGTGTGGGCACGCAGATTCCCCAATCTACGCCCCCGCGAACCCAGAGGTCCCCCACCATATAGCAACGGCAGGGGTTTTCAGGCGTATCGGAATTAGGCGCCAGGGCGGTTGTTACCCCGGCGCCGTCTCCTTCTTCTTCGAGCGGGATCGGCCCTCTCCCGCTCATTACCACCTATAGTATTGCACCCATTCGCCTTACACCCTTTACGACTAACCCGGTATTATGTTGACGTTCATCATCATCATCATCATATCAGCCACAGGACGTCCACTGCTGAACAAAGGCCTCCCCCTTAGATTTCCACAACGAGCGGTCACATGCCGCCCTCATCCAACGACTCCCAGCGACCTTCACCAGGTCGTCTGTCCACCTCGTTGGAGGTCGTCCCACGCTGCGTTTTCCGGTGCGCGGTCTCCATTCGAGAACCTTTGTGCCCCAACGGCCATCAGTTCTACGAGCAATGTGATGAATGTTGACGTTCACAAAGTACTATTTTTAGTCTGTTTTTAATATATGATTTTTGAATTTGAATTTTGGATTTGAATGACTTGCTCGTCGCGTCATTGGGAAGTATAAAAAATACTCACGCAAAAATTTCGCATTTAAGTTTTTATAACTTGTGTCGATAAAAAGGTTTTACCGTTATCATAATCGTAAGTTAAACGATGTATTTTCAACTTTATTGTGTGTTATTTCATTAATTAAGAAAAAGGAATTTATTTTTGCGGGTGACTCGAAACTTAAATGGCGGCTAATAGTTGTATTTAATTTCATTAATTGGCAGGATTTTGATTTTATGCTACAAATATATTGTACAGTTAGTCAAAAGTTAATCTTCATAAAAGTTTCGAAACAAAGTAGGTAAATGTAAAATTATGGCTGGGCTCAAATAAATAATTACTTGGCAACTAATATACTAGGATATCTTGTTCTTGTAACATGTTCTTAAATAGGTACTACCCATATAATAATAAAAAGTTTTTATCCTAAAGAACAAACTCTATCACAGTAAGTTATAGTGCGGCTGGGGTAGCCCTAGGGCCACCCGGGATGCCGCGAACATGTACACATGAGTATTTAGGCGAAAAGCAAACTAAGAGTTAACCTCTATTATCTTGCTCCCTGTAATTCAATTCATTTACTAAAATGTATGCCATATATAAATTAACAGATGACGGTCAACGGTATTATCATGTTCTTTTTTCAGCGGCTTTGGTTGCATTAATTGCCAATCCAATAATTTTGGAATCTACTTCCGTTTTTACCCTTCCAGATTACAGTTAATTTGTTGCCGGTTTTGATACCATCCTTAACCACTTGTTTACACTTAACTTGTACTTATACATACAGTGCTAAACTCAGAACTGTATTTTGTTTCGTTGTCGGTTAATGATGTAGTCTCAGTAGGTGGACAAGACGGACAGTACAATCTTTTACATTAATACTTGTCTGAAACGATCGATTTGGCTCAAATGTCATTCTCTTATTGAGGTTTAGAAATATCTTAGGAACCATCAAACAATTAATAACGACTCTTAACACATGAGAAATAAAGTGTAAACTATGGTTTTTTAATTGTCAGACTTTTGCTATACGATTTTGAATCTTAACTTCATCTAATCGAAGTTTAATTTCGACGGTTTTTATCTTAACCACACTGATTAGGTATTCAACCTTGAAATAGACAAAAAGATCAATAGTATTGTGTTTGTATTAATGTGTATAGAAATCAGGTGTTTTTAAGATTTGACAAAAATACCACTTCGAAAGCTAATTGGCTAATTAAATTCCTGTTTTTCAAATTATTACTAGACACTGACTGAATTTGATTATCACTTGCATTAACGGTGAAGGAAAACATGGCGAGGAAACCGACACACCTGAGAGATCTCCGAAATGTTCTCAATTGTGTGCGTATTCGGCAGTCGCAATAGGCCAGCGTGTGGTGGACTAAGGCCTAATCTTTCTCATCGTGAAAAAGGACGGGCCTTTTTAGGCGTAACAGTGGGATAGTATAGGTTGATTATTGTATATACGAGTATGTATGCACACTTTTAATCCTACAACCTTTTTTTTTCTATCGGTAAATCATTTATTACAAAAATATTCTACGGCAAATAATTATATTATTGTGGTATGTTCCATCTTTACACATTGTCCTACATTTTTCTCGGTATATATATTACAATAATTTGTATCAATCGACATTGTAATCTCAATTATTTTCAAAGAGTATCCGTGGAGTTTTTTCCGGCTCCTCTCCACGAGATCAACTATTTGGAACCGTACAACTTAGATTCTGACATTTCATAAGTGCCAGTAATTAAGTTTATTAAAAAAAAAATGAATTTTTAATTTTGGAATGCTATCTAGGACTAATTCTGGGTGACACCACATACTATCATTGTACATGTGTCAGTTTTTTTCCTTTTTAAACGATTCTCCTTACTTGCTTTGCTATTTTATCTTGGGTACAGCTTATTGACCTAAAATCTCTTTTTTTTTTAAGCTTTGCCCCTCACTAGGATTTCTCCTTTGTCGTGGGTGCGTTTACAGACATGAATTCCACAAACAATACACCCAGACCCGGAACAATTACCTGCAGATCGTACAAATATTTGTTCCGTGTGGGAATCGAACCCACGACCCTCGGCGCAGCAGTCGACTGTATCAGCCACTGCACCAACCGTGCCGTCAATTAACAGACCAGACCCGGAACAGGTATATGTAGTCTGTACAAATATTCATTCATTGCAAGAGTCGTATCCGCGCGCCATAGTGCGGAAGCCAATCTCTTAGACGCTGCGAATACTGGTATTGCCAGACCGTCGCATAGTTTTAGACCAAACGCTGCTTAAGCTGTGTGGTGCTGGCTACGAATAGCACCAACCCATCTCATCCCTTGGGTGTCGTAAAAGGCGAGTACATTAACAACTTAAAACTTAATTGCGATCGCCAACCCGCCTGCCAAGCGGCGATTATGGCAAAACCCCCCCATGAGCACACAACACACCTATATTCACGTTGTAGTAATCTTTGGGGGAGGCCTGTGTCCAGCAGTGGACTTTATTCGGCCGAAACGAAAAGATCCAAACACGTGATATTACGCACGTCTTGGGATTTTAGGTTATATATTGCATAATCCAGTTGCTAGCTTCGCCAGCATAATGACTCAATAATAGTTAAGGTTGAGTCATATATCCATTTTTATATTCATATAAAAATGGATAGTGATTGCTGGTTTTTTAGAAAATTCAGGGTCTAAAATGATTCAACATATTATACTGATCGTCTAATCTTCTTAGACTTGTTTTACTAAAGTCTCATCGCCGTGTGCGCAACACAGCGCACAGCGAGACTTGGGGGGATCCTTTACAATACTCCCCGAGAAGTGCCTGGGAAATTTTTTACAGTCGCCTTCCCTCCACTACAGAGGTTGACCGCTTTACAGTCATCCCCTTCGTGATGTGCCTACACAATCGGCGGCTCTAGTGTGATCTTACGAGGACCTGGAGCCCCGGTCGATGCCTAAGATGGCCGCTCTAGTGGTTTTAGCCGGTAGGAGTTCGGCATATCCCTTCGCTCTTCCCCGAGGCGAAGGAAGTTCATATGTTCTTGTAGAATCTCCACTAGAGACCAATAAAAAAAAGCATTGTTGAGGAGGCCCCTGAAACGAATTTACTCATCCTTAAAGTTCAAAATAGCGTGAATATACCTTTACGCATATCACAGAGCTACGGTATTTCAAATCACACCTTATTTCAAGGTACTTTAAGTTTAGAACAAACCGGGCTTGAATAAATATTTGGCGTGTGTCATTGACGTGCCTCTGCTGGCCCCTGAGTGTTTAAATAGCGCTATATTAGTTTAGGAGTGTTTGGAGAAGAATTAACGAGGATTATCGCGCTTTGCGAGGTTAGTTTTGGAATGGATGGGTGGTAACTTGTATCTGTTGTTTAACTACTAGATCGGTTCAGTTAGTCAGTTTGAACGGTGACGGATATGACACCATTCGCTGGGCGGTCTGTGCCGATCGATGCTTAAAATCTCTAAACTTATCATACTTGATTACATTTTTTTATTTTTTATTACATGGTCATCCTTAAACTCACTAGTACCAATGTTTTTTTGTATTTATTAACCCGGTGGAACCACCGGAGCGGTCATCTTCGGCACCGAAGGGATGTTCCAGAAACTCGCCTCCAATCTACCTGTAGAAGCACCCATTGGTCCCACGGCTTTCGGCACATTTTGGAGGGTATGGCTATAAAGCTTAAACGTATTATACAGACCATAGACTAATATAACGTAGATGGTAGTATAGATTAATTTTTTCTTTCTTTCTTTTTTTTTTTAAACGGTGCCCCACACCAGGATTTCTCGTGTATCGTGGGTGCGTTTACAGACATACATTTCACACAGAATACACCCAGACCCGGAACAACTACCTGCAGATAATACAAATATTTGTTCCGTGCGGGAATTGAACCCGCGACCCGGAGTGCAGCAGTCGACTGTGTCAGCCACTGCACCAACCGTGGATCGTTGTTACCGTTTTATTTTTACCAAATCTAGTAGCGTCCAATACCTTATTTAAATTAGTGTTAAGATATGTATCTTTCATTTTAAAACCCATTCTATTCCATCAAAAACAGCAAAAATTGGCCAAGTATTATTCTTTTATTTCAGAAATCCGTTAAAAAGTGAAAACTGTGTGCATTTTCATTTAGCGGCCAAGTAATGTATTTTTGCATAACACGCACCGTGAATCTCGTACTCTCCGCGGCATAGGTAATAGTATAAGTACTTGTGTCCACCCACGCGTTTAAGATAGTGGCACACATCAAAGATGGATGATAGCGATGCTATACTTTACTGACATTATAAATCCGTAACTCGAAATCATCAGATCAGCTAATGGACGTCCAATATTGAACAAACGCCTCCCCCATACATTTTAACAATTGTGGCATGATTTTGGGGGGTATTTGCCAATACTCAGTTGAGTTGTTAACGTACTCGAAGGACGCTGCTGCCCATCCTCCGGCTAATCCCTTAGTCGACTTTTACGATACCCACGGGATGAGATGGGGTGGTGCTATATGTAACCAGAACCACACGGAAAATCTTAGTGCTTAGATTCTTCTAAAATGAAACGGTTATCACGTATGCATATAAGTTCGTCGCAACGTTCACCCTGAAAACCGGCCAGTGTCCATTTCCACGATAACCCATTTCTGATCATCATTTACATATATTTGGATTGCATTATTTTAATTAACACATTTCTTAACTATCATTAACACATTTCTTAACTGACACCAATTAAAATTCCAACCTATGGGTTCACGGATCATGAACTACTGAGATAGTTAATTATGGTAGTTTTGAAACCATAAATTGTGTACTGATCTGGTAGACAAATATTTCTGTGATGTCGATGAAAGATTTAGTATATAGCAATTGGGATAGGAACAGACAGAGACACGTGAGTAGAGGGAAGGGATGCTTTTGCGTTACAATAAGACACTGAAGTCTAGTCTAGGCTAGCCGATATCGTAAATTTGGTTCCACATCAAAGAAATTAGCACAGAAGTTGGCAAAATGCATGGGCAAAGAGTGAATAAACAATCGTCAACGTGTATCTACTACTTTTAAGTGAAGTGTTATCAGTAAAATAATTATATCAGATAATGCCAACATCATCTAAGAAAGATTAGTTATACAGGATTTGAACAGAAAAGGACCTAGAATTGAACCTCGTGGCACGCCTATTTCTACTGAAGACCCTTCTATCCTATTTACACTTACTTTAACTGCTTTTTGGAAGAGTTGGATTATACTAGTTCACAAATTCAGTAGTGACTATGAGTACTCATATGAGTAAGCTAAGGTTGCGTATAATGATAATGGCGGCACGGTTGGTGCAGTGGCTGATACAGTCGGCTGCTGCGCTCTGGGTTGGATTCCCGCACGGAACAAATATTTGTATGATCTGCAGGTAGTGGTTCCGACTCTGGGTGTATTGTGTGTGGAATTTATGTCTGTAAACTACACCCACGATACAGGAGAAATCATAGTGTTGGGCAACGTTTAAGAAAAAATAGAAATAGAAAAATAGTATGATGATAATATTTAAAAAAGAATTATCGGCAGAATGCAGATGCTACTGCCTTGCACACGCTGGAACAGAGAGCCAACTTTCTTTCAGATAATTGCCTCAAAGCTTTCAATGGCACCTCTGCGAATATTCCAGATGCACTACAATTACAAAGCCCTATCAGCATTTTGAAGATGTTATTGTATTTTTTAAGAAGAGTATTTATTTATATTAACAGCCTGACGAGTGTGTTCTACCCAAAGATACTCGAATGTCCTTCTATTCGCAGGCAGGCAGCATGCCTTGAAAATATTGACTTTTACTTTTCTAGAGCATTATTGTGAGTGAAATTCATGTCTGTAAACGCACCCACGACACAGGAGAAATCCTAGTGTGAGGAAACGTTTAAAAAAAAACAGGTATTCTATATTCTACATTTCAGACTATGCTGTGCCACAGTCCTAAAATGCAACAATAACTTTCGATCAACCTTGCAACCCACTCAGTACTTATTTAGACAACCTAGGACAGCCAACGACCTGTTTAGGTTACGCCTATGCGGTATATTAATGCCTTGTTGCTTAGAGGACGAGCTGTTTAACCTTTTTCTGTGAATCCTATTGCTCGGAACATTGAACGCTGGGCAAGCGGTTTAGTAAAGCTGAGAATGAGATCAATTAATCATTCATTTAGTTTACTGGTATCATAATAAAACACCGAGCATTCGATATTAAAATTATCAAAATATTTATTGATATTAACGTTTCTTTTTGATGTTAGCTTGGCCTGGATTCCAAGTCCTTTGGCCAAACGATATAATGTATACTATTTCCATTTCTTTAATTTCTCGATGACAGCTCCTGTGAAAACTTGAACGAGCGTCTTTTTTACATTATGTTTGCATTATTTTATAAAAATATGACGTTTACACACGTACAAGGTTATACCAGAGTCGGAGAAACTGATAGGGATGGAGCTATATCGATAAACGTCACACGATAACAGACCCGACATTTTTTGAAAATAGGTAGGTATAGGTAGGTAATCCACAATGAAACGAAATAATTATAACGACAGGTATAATAAATATATTAGGTATAGGTAGGTAATCGACAATGAAACGAAATAATTATAACGACAGGTATAATATATTTTAATGTTTTTGTTGTATTTGTCTTTGTTCAAAATATAATAAATATATGCGATCGATATCATTACTTATTTGGTCACAACACTACAACTATCAAATTAGAACTGTCATCGAGAAAATTAAGAAATGGAAATAGTATAACAGGCAATGTTGTCAGCTTCACTACCTGCCCGCATAATATGGTAGCTGCTATTGGTAATAATGTTGCCCCACTTATCTTCTAACAACAATAACGTAACGTATCGTACCGATATTTTTTAGCGGTAATTTGTGGTATGGTATATACCGTAATTTTAGTCTGCCTTAGTAGCATCTCTGGTTGCGTTAACGAAAGTTTTCGAAAGTACATAATGTTAATTTAAGTCCCTTCAAGTGAAGGTTTTATGGATGCTTTATTAAAGGACTTTATTTTTAGCCACAGCAAAATATTGCTTTCATTTTAGTTTGCATATACGAAAGTTGCTTTTAGTAATTACATTGGTTTTTAATCATGTTACAGTACGTTTATCTTACAACTATTATAAATATGAAAGTTCGTGTGTATGAGGCTCTATCACGCTGAAATAGGTTTAACAGATTCAAAACTGAGATTTCCGGGCAAGAACACTGACTTTTCAGTAAATTTCCTAAAATTTTGTCTCAATGTGGCTTAGAACTTTTTTGATAAGATTTCAAATCATTTAAAAAAATATCCTCTTTATGAACCTCTTTATACATTAAACAATATTTTGCAGCTATAGAATCTAAACCATGCAGGTAAAATTGGTTTTATGGAAGCTGCATATGCAGAAAAGAATTAACACCCGCCAATTGTGGTGATGCCGTTAGTTATGGCAGTCGTTTACGGGTTATTTTTATGATCACCAATCTCTTTGACTAGAGTGGTGATTAACGCAATTAATTGTAGCGGTCATTGGCCCTTACAACAGTGAACATTTACGTTAATATCATGGATTCATATGATTATGTCAGATATGGTGATACACTCGCCCACTATAACACCTACCAGTGTCGCCCTTTCAAGGTTTATATGTCAAGGTCAGTTATAATAAGCAAATAAACATGTTGAAAGCGAAAGTAATGTTCTGATTTCTATGTAAATATGGTTATTTAGATATTATTTCTGAGTACAAACAATAACGCTTAACTCTCTATGGGTATAATCACAGAAATAGGAAATAAGAAGAAGTGGTACGGGGGCCTAACCGCGCCACCGCGACTGGATCAATTTGGGCCATCCGGAAAAAATGGCCGTTTTATAATATCAGTTGAGTTGTCGATCGCGTAAGTTAAACTTTGTTAAATTGTCGTGTTGTTCGGGGATAACATGCAAAAACCGAAGCGAAAATAATAACTTCATCAAGGAAGGAATCATTTATAGTACAATATGCAAGTGAGGGAATTTTCTTGTATTTGTCTATCTCTATAAAAAGAATCAATTAAAAATTAATGTTTGCTTTATTATGTTACATTTGGATTGATGGAACAGAACGACATTATTATTATTATTGTACAAAATACAATGCTACTTATCTACCACTTTTAACTAGCAATCTGTGAATAACAAACGCAGTGAATAGAACAGCGAATGGTACTCCCAATAAACTTACGCGTTGCGTGGTAGGCTGTCGTGTGCGGTCTGAACGCTCGGTATGATTGGCTACCTACAAAGTCGTGGGTGTGTTTTAGTATGAGAAGCCAATTATAATGTTGTGTTAAATCATTTCATTGGATGAGAACTTGTAACTGTGTGCATTAGTGTGTTTCTATGAAGAATGGTAGTGGGAAAATGGATTTCAAGGCTCGCATTCATTTTGATCTACATGGCATATCTCCTTTCTTCCAATATCTTTGGGTATATTAGAAGCAACTAGAATATGCCTGTCATGATTGTAAGAACACTGACTGGGAAATTTGGAATAGAAGTAAGGTATACCTTTTTTCTTGGGCTTCTCCCATATATTTCTGGGAAATGTGGTTGCTTAACCGGTCATTTCTGGCGAAGCCAAAAGAGGCCTCCAGCCAGGCTTAAAATTAATATTAAAAATTAAGCAACTTTCGCTAAGGGCACCCCTTGCGGGACTCGGACCTCGGCTTAGGGCGTTGCTGGGGATAACAAGCTATTGTTTTGGGGACAGCTGGATCGGTATTATTTATTATGTATTAGGGGAAATTTAAAGCTACAGGCTCGGCACGGGCCGGCGCGAGAAAGAGACGGGACGGAGAAGTGCTGACTTGAACGGGAAGGTGACGCGGCGATAGGCCTCTGCGACGTCGGTGAAAGGTAGACCTACTGCAGGTAGGTATCTTATAGCAAGAGGCCGGCTAGGTTGGTACCACCGCAGTACCAGATATTTTGCCACCAAGCAGTAGTGTTTAAACTTTAGACATTACTGTGCTCTGTGCGCCGACTATATCAGCCACCGCACCAACTGTGCCGTCAATAGTTACTGTTTTGGTTTGCGCATTGCAGGTAGGCCTTCGACTCATCATCATCATCATATCAGCCCCAAGTAGTCCACTGCTGAACAAAGGCCTCCCCCATGGATTTCCACAATTGTGTCGTCTTTTTGGGGGGGATTTGCCAGTGCTCACCACACTTGGCAGAGAGGTTGGTGAGCGCAGTGGTGCAATTCGTCAAGCTCAAACATTTATACATCCTTAAATACAGCATCGAAATAACGACGTAAAACCAATTTGTTGTTAGCTAAGACATTATTGTAGCTATTCGAGCATACGTTACAGACAGTGAGCCATGAGGACCAGTCTTAGCGAATACCAAATTGGGTTATCATCTTTATTTCAATTCTGTAATCAAGGATGTATGGATGTTTTAGCGTAGAGAATTGCCCCCAGTATAGCTACTGTTCCACAGGCGGGAAGTTACTACCCATCCCTCTGGTTTAGAATCATTTAAGCGCCTTCTACGACATCCACGAGAAGTATGGAGTGGTGCTATATTCGGAGAGGCCTTCGACTACGAGAAATCTGTCTGTATACAGGATGTCCAGTAAATAGCACGACATACTGCAGGGGGTGAGAGCTTGGGTCATTACCTACCAAAAAACACCATATATGTTCAGCAAAATCTTACGGATTTACAGTAGTACAAAAATTTTCGAAATATCGAAAAATCTCTACCTTGACACAGATTTCTCGTCATAAAAAATTCCTTTTCTAGTTTCTTTTTACCTCAAAGTATTTGTGAATAGTTACTTTACTCATTGATAAGTCTTTATTCTATTAAAACCTAAAATGTTTTCAAGAAATACAATTTTTATGTAAATTTTCACAGACAAATTTTCTACTACAAAAATTTTGTACTACTGTAAATCCGTAAGATTTTGCTGAACATGTATTGTGTTTTTTTGGTAGGTATTGACCCAAGCTCTCACCCCCTGCAGTATGGCGTGATATTTACTGGACACCCTGATAATCTAACTTGTGTTTTTTCGCAGTCGTGTGTTAGTTGTTTGAACTGATTTTTTCATAATAATGGTCAATGGAGGCCTATGTTTGAGTAGCCCATTGGCTAATTTATAAGTAAGTAACACGTCCAAGTAAATGTTGCGTAGGTACTTAGTGATGAACAAGTTACTTGAGACTGCTTATGTAATACTGCGCTGTGGACATGGCGTCAGTAATTATGCATAAGCATTTTTTACTTATATTGCTACTGTATTATGCGTTGATAGATTTAATCTTAGCTATGAAAATAGATACGAATTATGTTAGCGCCGTGAAAATCTTTTTGATCGGTTTAATTACCTTTTTAAAACGTAATCGCTCAATCGGCTCTCGCCTGTTTTGTGACAGTCTACACAAGCTTTTATTTAACTTTTGTTAGTAACTTTAAAACAGTTATCCCCAAATGATTGAGCTGAAATTTTGCATACACGTTTAGTTTGGATGACAATGCATTGTTAACTGACTTCATTCTAAATCAAAGATGGCGGACCATTTATTTTTATGCACCCTTATGACATGGGTGTCAAATGAAAGGGTTTGCTAAGAACAATACGAAAATAACGAATAAAGACTCGCTTTTAAAAATATCTATACCTTTTTTAAATATTACCAACGTGGAAAGCGATCGTGATCCCGCCCGATGGTAAGCGGTTACCGACATCTATGAAAGCTTGCAACACCAGAGATATCAAACTTTTTGAAGAGCCTGACGGATACAACAAGATCCGTAACAATTACTAGACATTAAAGTCTAAATAACTAATGTCTCGAGATTAGACATTGCGGTGGTCTATAATTTAATGTCTCAAGGTGACGAAAGCAGTGCGGTGTCATGCAGGACCAGTCTTGGTAGCAGTACAATTATTACGGGCAGGACGCTTACAGGAGAATGACGTGCTCGTCTCGTCACCAAGGTCAATACAAAAGAATATCTATCCGTAGGCCATAAAAATATTATCTTGTATAATCAACTTGGGGTTATTTCCTCACCATATCAGCTGAGGGACGTCCACTGCTGAACAAAGGCCTCCCCCATAGATTGCCACAACGGCCGGTCACATGCCACCCGCATCCAACGACTGCTAGCGACCTTCACCGGGTCGTCTGTACACCTTATTGGAGGTCGTCCCACGCTGCGTTTTCGGGTGTGCGGTCTATTCGAGAACCTTTGTGCCCCAACGGCCATCAGTTCTACGAGCAATGTGCCCCGCCCATTGCCTATGTCGGCAACTTTAGTTCGTCCACGGATCTCCTCATTTCTGATTCGACTTCGTAGATAAATACCAAGCATATCTCTCGCCATAGCTCGCTGAGAGACCTTGAGATTTCTTATGAGGCCCATAGGGAGTGCCAACGTGTCATATGTCATCATTGGTAAAAGGCTAATGGAATGATCATATAGTCAAAATGGACTAAAAATTTGTTCATTTTGAACGTCAACATTAGACAGCAGTATATAAGTCCACCCTTCACCGCTTCCTAGTGGAGCTGGGGAGAAGAAACGGCGCAACAAACTCCACAGCAACACGTTAGTCTGTCATTTCGACTGGGTTCGATTCCCACACGGAACAAATATTTGTATGATCTGCAGGTAGTTGTTCCGGGTCTGGGTGTATTGTATGTGGAATTCATGTCTGTAAACGCACCCACGACACAGGAGAAATCCTAGTGTGGGGCAACGTTTAAAAAAAAATATATATATATATATATATGTACAATATTTTTAAATGTATGTGCTTCATATACAGTTGAACAAAGAGGAAGTTTACTTGTAGTAACTATGTCATAGCTACACGTCCAGAATCAGAATCAGAATTAGAAATCTTTATTTGTAAACATAGGTACGGTTACAATAATATGTAGGATGTTACAGTGTTCGGTAGGTAGATGCGCTATGTTTTGCCACATGGCGTACAAATATTTTTGTTTTGAAATACCTATATGGCTTCCAGTTTTTAACTTTTTCGAACATCATCATTTCAGCCGAATGTAGTCCACTGCTGGACACCGGCCTCCCCCAAAGATCACCACAACTACCGATATGGATGTGTTGTGGGCTCATTGAGGGGTTTTGCCATAATCGCCACGCTTGGCAGGCGGGTTGGCGATCGCAGTTGAGTTGTTAATGTACTCGAAGAACGCTACTGCCCATCCTCCGGCTAATCCCTTAGTCGACTTTTACGACACCCATAGGAGGAGATGGGGTGGTGGCACTCTGAGCCGAACATAGTGTAGCTGAATAACATTTATGACAAAACAATTTATGCATAAAAATAATCTTAGTAATAATTTCACATAATGTCGTCAATATAATAATTAATTCTCGTCATAATCATTTCCAATAGTTTACTTACAAATTTCAGATAAAGTAATTGTAATTGTTTAATAAATAATAACATTCAGTATAAGGTCAGTAATAAACTATATCATTCAGGAATGTCAATAGTTTACGAGTAATAATTGTAGAATTTGCCGTGTGGTGCCGGCTACGAATAGCACCAACCCATCTCATCCCGTGGGTGTCGTAAAAGGCGACTAAGGGATTAGACGGAGGATGGGCAGCAGCGTCCTTCGATTACATTAACAACTCAACTGCGATCGCCAACCCGCCTGCTAAGCGTGGCGATTATGGCAAAACCCTCCAATGAGCACACAACACACCGATATCGGACGTTGTGGTGGTCTTTGAGGGAGGCCTGTGTCCAGCAGTGGACTTTATTCGGCCGGAATGATGAATTGTAGAATATATAAATTATTGTCAATGGAATTATACATAAAAGAAAATAATATTTATTTTTCTAAAGGGCTAATTATAGGACTGTCATCCAAAAGCACTAGCACACATATCTATTATTACTATAAATGAAGGCATGAAAGATGTGTAAGATCATTACTAAGCAAAATACCTATCCCTCATCCCGGGGTTCACACAAACACAGTGTTGTAACAATCGATTCGTTTTTTACCGAGTGCGCAACAAGATAGTTGCGCAAGCGCAAAGGTAAACAAGATCCGGTCATCAAACCTGTTTGACTTCACCAAATTCTTCAGCTGCCATGTTACTTTTGTATGTTCAATCCTTTTTAGTTGATGGTATGAGCAGATAACAACATGACAGGCGACATATAAAAAGATAAACCTCACGCCTCTGACGTTAATGGGTAGGTAGAGGCGTACTACCTTAGTATGTATACTCTATCGGCTGAAATCAATAATCAATCTAATCCGAAATCTTTAGATAAAAAAATAAAAAAATTCATCAATTATTCAATAAATGTCATTAAAAAAACGATTATACATTAAATGTATCATATTATTTCCCCCGTTTGCCACCCCTGGGCAAAAAACTGGCACTTTCCCTAAACATTTGCCCTCCACCCCCATGCCAAAGGCATCTTGGATTCTTATGACTAAAAAACCCTACTTTTTGTTTTCTTTTTAATAACGTTGCCCCACACTGGGATTTCTCCTGTGTCGTGGGTGCTTTTACAGACATAAATTCCACATACAACACACCCAGACCCGGAACAACTACCTGCTGATCATACAAATATTTGTTCCGTGCGGGAATCGAACCCACGACCCGGAGTGCAGCAGTCGACTGTATCAGCCACTGCACCAACCGTGCCGTCTTTAAAAAATACTTATATTACTTATAAAGTCTTCGATTCGGAGTTTTCAAACCAGTTATACCTATTTGTGAGGGATATTTAAAAGTAATATTATATCCACATGTTGTATTTGCATAAGAAAACTAGTTCTCAAATTAATTATGTTAATACAAGTAAAAGTTACAACCAGTATTTTTATCTTATAAATTTCGTGGTAAATAATAATGCCTTTGATTTGAATAATTAATGTCACAATGTTGCTTTTCCAGTAATAACACGAGTCTGCTTAAATATTGAGTAAGATTATAAAATATGTGATTTTTATTAGGTACCTATCTGTATATTAGTTTTTGTGGTTTAATGTTAAAATAACATTGTCTCTAGGTATATTTTAATAAGGAATAATACATGCTTATATAATAATGTGATTACGTATTGTCTGATTAAGCTTTAGGTCTGGGTGGCATTGGGGTGGAAACATAAATATTCTTTCAAACCAAAAAAGTTGAGCTCTCTTTTATTTCTTTAAAACGTAGTAAATGTCTCATTGAATAATTTTTTCAAAAATTCATAAATGCAACACATACAGGGTGTCCAGTAAATAGCACGACATACTGCAGGGGGTGAGAGCTTGGGTCAATACCTACCAAAAAAAAACATATATGTTCAGCAAAATCTTACGGATTTACAGTAGTACAAATTTTCCGAAATATCGAAAAATCCGTTTTACAGTCAACCCGACCGAGATGTGCCTAAAGGCGTGGCACCAATGGGTGGCTCTAGATGGAGATCTTTCGAGTTCCTGGAGATGATGAACCGAAGATGACCGCTCCGGTGGTTTTAGCCGGTAGGAGCCCGGCATACGCCTCCGCCCTTTTCCGGGGCGGAGAAAGTACATGATGTAAATAAATAAATAAATAAATGTATTTCCACCGGATCAATAAAAAAACGGGGACTGGTAAAGGTCGCTGGGAGCCATAGGGTGCGGGCAGCATGTGGCCGCTCGTAGTGGAAATCTATGGGGGAGGCCGTTTGATCAGCAGTGGATGTCTTTTGGCTGATATGATGATGTAGCGAGTTTGTCTCATATACTGGCACAGTATTTCCAATTTTAGTGTTTTGTCACCCATATTCCATCGTACTCCTAACCCAGCAGTACATCTGTTCTGGGCTCTTCCAAAAAAGGAAACGGATAAATTATTCATTACTCACGCGGGCGGAGCCGCGGGCGATGCCGCGTGCAACAGCCGGCCGTTTATTATGAGATGACATCTAACAAGATGCGGCATTGAAGCTGCAAGGTCAAATGTTACTTATTAAGTCGTTACTAAAAGTTTTGTATCGATCGTGCTTTGCGCCAGATACTTACGGGGTCATGTTTGCACATTGGGTATTTCTTTAAATTCCATGTCTGAGAATTCGATATTGTACAGGCGTAAACATTAGATTGTAAAATGTATGTTTGTTCGCGCACGGCGTGCGAATGGCTTGGTGGATTTCAATGGCTTTTACAGCATTGTTAGGGTTCCGAACGTCCGAAGGAAAACACGGCGGAATCCTTATAGGATCACTCATGTGTCTGTCTGTCTGTCCGTCTGTCACAGCCAATTTGCTCCGAATCCACTGGACCGATTTAGTTGAACTTTGGCACACATATATAAATACATTTTGAATATGGGCGGTCAATTTTTGGGGGCAATATAGAAAATGTTTTGCAAACTGTACCGTGTAACATATGAAATGCAAGGGCTTGTTGTCAGGATCACAAATATATTTATTTTACCATTTTAAAACATATTGTTTTAAAGTTATTTAAGAAAATAGACGAAAATTTGCCATTGCCAACCGTTATCTCCGAAACTTCTAAGCCTACAATTTTGAGAATCGTGCGTACAAACTTATGTTTGCGGTTGGAATGTATGGGAAAACATGTTTTTCAACTACGATGTTAAGTTTGTTCTTACGATAAGATATTGTTAAAAGACCGAATCCAACAATAAACAATATATTCAGCAATTTCGGAACCCTCTCCACGCGAGTTCAACTCACACTTGTCCGGTTTTTAGTTAATAGTTTGATTTTAAATCTTTTCATGTTATTTAAATCTGTTGAGGCGATACAGCTTGATCCCCACAAAGCATTTATTCATATGCAAATAAAAGATCATCATAAGCTGGTCTTTATTTAGAAGAAATCGCTGGCAATATCTACTTAGCATGAAACAGTATTTCACCTTTTTTTATGAAGCAATTTATTGACTATTGTTGTGCGTCGTGATTTCACCCGCCGTTTACTTCGGCATAGACAGTTTACAAAGAGTAGATATATTGGATATCATGGGAGTTATTTTTTTTACGCAGTACCCCAATTCTTTTTCTCCTTATAACATCAGCTATCTTCCAGTGCTTTCCCGTCAAAATCAGTCCAGTTGTTTCGTTTTCTTTCATATGCAAATAGAAAAAAGCTGTGATTTTTACATTACAAACTGACACTTCAATTTTATTTACTTGTATAGATTTATGAATAAATCGTGGTAACAGGTTGCTTTTCTAATATACAAAATAAATCTAAGCTTCCATGCTTGACGCACATGAGATTTATCTAAATTCTTGCGCAATGACTTTATATAAGTACACCACCACACTAAAAAACATCAAGACACTGTGAGTGATTACTGTGTGCATCGAAACTAATTTTTGATTATAATTGTACGGTAGATAAAATTAAATAACTTTTTAAATCTGTAACGACGCTTGTCACCTTAGTCATCCTGCGACCACGAACCCTGCAAAGTGTTCGAAACGTCAGGAAAAACAAAAATCTAAAATATACGCGATAGAATCCGTTTAAACGTGTTTTATTATAATGTGTAATACTCGCGAAAACCTAAGCCTTTATTAAACTTTATATAATTATCCCCAAAAATCCAGTATACACAATGTTTTATTGTAATATTTTGTATGCAAATGAACGTCCTTGGTGTATAATGTGGTATTTATTTTACTGTTCATTGTATATAGTAGGAAGATTTATGATATCATTGTTAGGATGATGCCACATTATACTGAGATAAAAAATTACAGATACTTTGTATTAGCTACAGTTTAGTGTGTTGGAAACTAGTCTGCGTAATCTAATAATGTGATGTTGGATTCGTTTATCTTTACCAGATTTGCGGTCAGACTCTATTATTATGTCTCTTTTTCCACGGGTTTATATCCCCTATAAGGGGGAACCCAGTCTTTTGATTCGTTACGCAGGGACATGGGTCCAATACACAGAGGCTCTTTAGAGAATTTTAATCTAAAATGTAATGGGACACTAACTTATTATCAACTAGCTGGGACCCGCGGTTTCACCCGCATTTAATTTAAAAGAAATTTAGAGTACTTCGACATAGACACAGAATATATATTGACATTGAATATATATATAAGTTTTTAAACTATCGCGAATTTCACTCATATTAGACTATTATTTCGGGACTTTTCGCGCACAGATAAATCAAAACAATATTTTGACTAACCTCAACGTTTCGGTCAAGTTGCACTGACAGTGGTCACGAGAAGTCTTCTCTCGAAATAATAGTCTAACAGAATATATATATTGGATTTCAAGGGTTTTATTTTTTTGCGCGGAACTCTAATTATTTTTCTAAAATAAAAGTAGCCTAAGTTATTCCTTATAACATCAGCTATCTGCCAGCGAAAGTCCCGTCAAAATCGGTCCAGCCGTTTCGGAGATTACCCGGAACAAACAGACAGACAGACAGACAGACAGACGGACAGACAGACGGACAGACAGACGGACAGACAGACGGACAGACAGACGGACAGACAGACGGACAGACAGACAAAAAAAAAAAAAATTATAAAATTGTCTGTCTGTCTGTTTGTTGCAGGTAATCTCCGAAATGGCTGAACCTATTTTGACGGGACCTTCACTGGCAGATAGCTGATGTTATAAGGAATAACTTAGGCTACTTTTATTTTAGAAAAACAATAAGGGTTCCGCGTAAAAAAAACAAAACCCTCGAAATCCAATATATTTATTCTATGTCAAGTGTCTATGTCGAAGTACTCTATATGTATTTTAAATTAAACGCGGGTATGACCGTGGTTCCCAGCTAGTTTACACTATGACAGAAAGTTGACCGAATAGTAATTAAATTATGAATTGCCAAAAAATAGGTATTCTGCTCATTTTAAAAATCAATCCGGTTTCACTGTGATCTCAATCTAATCTGCTTCAGAAATCATGCATAATATGCTATATGAATAACACTATTATATTACCTGCACATGCCGTTTCCATGGAAACAAAAAAAAAATTGTCAACATACCTATTTCCTTTCTTTCTATTTGTAAAACAAAGTATTAAAAACGCTCAGAGGTTGTCATGTAGCGAAATTTCCCTCCATTGTTGTTGTTTCAATTTGACGTGTAAAACTGTCGCTTGCGACCTAATTACTGAATAAATGATTGAACTGAATTGAATTGAACAACGTTCAGTGAGACCAAAACTCGTTAAAAAGTCGTTGAAATAAATTAATTGTCGCATCTCTGTTACTAGTCTACTGTTTCACTATTATTAGCAGGCATCTTATTTTTATTACCGAGTGTCTATTATATTTTATGTCAAACACGTTAAAAACACGTTTGTTGAGATTAGGTATCAGCTAGACTTTAGTGTTAATAAACTGAAAATGGTAGCATAATATTAGTTTTATTATGCATTATTAATATGTCACGTTAGGAGTCACGTGGATGTTAAGCTTAATACGTACTGGTATCTAATAATGAATAGACTCTATTAAGGCCATACTTTATTCCTTTTTTATTGACCCCAGTGGACATTTTTCATGAACTTCTTAACCCCAGGGAAGGATGTAGGGGCATGCCGGATAAACGAATACCGGCTTAAACCAATGAAGGGGGGCTCCAGATAAAGCGGTCACCCCCCCGGGGGATTGTAAAGGGTCCCCAGAAGCGTCTCTGAGAGTGGCCCTACCTAGGCAGCGCCACCCCAATAATAATGATTATTTACAAGTATGATCCGATGTCATCCTTTTATAGGGGGGACACTAATAGCTACTAGAACATTCCCTCAGGGGATCTATCTGGGGCAAGAATCTGATACCGGATAAACTCTAGTTGGGAATAATTGGTCATAAAAACGGCACAGCAACACACAGAAATTTCAAAAATTCACTTTTCGACGTAAATTCAAACAGACAATCAGAAACCTTGTCACTAGATTTGCAAGTCAGGTGTAATAACGCAGACGTTTTGCGAATTTGTTTCCTATATTTTCATACTAGTTACTTTTTTTTTCTCGTCAGGTGTAGGTATACACTATTATGTGTATAACCAGTTGTTCTGTATATCTTATATTTAAATTAAAATCCATTAATATTATCTAAAACATTTTCTGGAAACAGCTAAAAAATATTAATTAAACTTGTTCTAACTTGACATTCAATTTGTATTGCACAACACTAGCTAAATAAAGTGAAATAATATAAAAATAAACATAATATTGATGTTTTAAATAGTGTGTAGCTTTTTCTATTTGGAATGCAATAGTATAAGTTTATAGTATGTCCGCACCTTTATATCTAAGCGATTTCAAAACAATGGTGTTTCGTATTTGGATCAATTTTTGTTTGTTTCGGAATGTTATATTACATAAATATGCAAATGAAATCAATAAAATTTAACATATTTTGAATATAGAGTAGTATTCTCTGTCGAAATCAGGATTGTATTTTAGATGGATTTACGCAAAGTTACTGCCACACAGAATGGTCGATCAGTGTTAAGCTGCCCTTTCCGCGGTTGATCATTTAATGTATGACCATTCTTTCCTAATCAAGACACCTACGTGCCTCGGAGGGGATCGGGAATTTAGAAGCCCGTAATTCTGACAACAGGTCTAAATCTCGAGGATATGGGTATCCTCCAGTAATTGTGTTGCTAAGGTTATATGCAGTAGGTCCATGCATAATTATGGATGGATGTAATTGTGAAAATTCTAGGATGAAAAAAACTACAGTGGCCTTCAGTATTCTATTCTGTTCTATTGTGACTCTCACGGGGTCAGCATCAGCCGAACGCACTTCGACCCTATTGGGTCCATTGTGCTGCCCAAAGCCCTGCACTACTCCTCCGCTGGCAAATCAAGAAGTCCCTGTAGGTACTTCGCAATCATACCTGCCTGGAGCCGCGCAAAATCATCAGGCAAAGGATAAGCTACTCTTCGATGTTCTGCCCTACGTCTTCCCAGAGCGTCACAGCTGCACAAAATGTGCTGCACTGACTCTTGATTGTCCATACAGAATCTGCATGTATCCGTTGTGTTAAGCTTCATCCCATGGAGGTGCTCCTTGGTGACAAAGTGGCCTTCAGTATAGTTAAAACTAAGCAAAGAGAACTCGGCTTACGAGAACGAGAAGCGGTTGCTCTTACTGGCCACGAGCACATCCCATCTGACAATAGGTCCATTTGTTTTTAACACGTAACAAACATAAAATACTGCCTGACCCTTGAGGCAGGTTCATTTTTGTTTTTTAACAGTCAAATTTTGCGTTCCACCACCGCACGTGGTTGGTGCACCACCGCCCGCGGGCTGATCACCTAAGTCGCAGACGCTTTGCAACAGGCGTAAATTGCTCCAACGCCGCTGTCAAACGTCAATTTGGTATTACCTATTTGCCGATAGCGACTAAACAGGCGAAGATCTCTGACGCGCCTCTGTCGGACAATCAATGAACTAAAAACGTTCATTCGTTTTAGTTCTACTGGTGGCTACTGGCGCTAGTAACTATGCATCTTTCACAATAGCGACTGGCGGGCGATGCCTTACGTAATACCAATTTTTTTGACGCTTTGCCTCCTGTGGTACCTTGCTGCGCTGCTGCTATCGCGTCTGCTGTTGCTGTTTTTAGCTAATCAACCCGCTGTATTCTTAATATTGTGTAGGCCCGTGCTGTTCAAGACTCTCCATCTAGACAGCGTCAGTTTTTTGTGGCATGGGAGTCACCTGGTGAATGACTAAACCACCTACCACCGGTGGTACACCCAGATCTGAATTCTGAACGTGTGAAATAGATTTAAAAATACATGGTTCGTTTTTATTACAGAAAAGGAAAAAGAAACGTTTGGTATTAGTTTCATAAAACCCTGGATGCCTAGATATGTGCCTTGATTTATAGTCAACCTGTATATATTTAGCAACGAGAGACGTAGGCTTTTTCTAAAATATATAACAAAAAACAAACAATTACGTAGTGGCTTAAGAGCTACTGCGAATGCCACTAATTTTTTTATCTATACATGTTTACAAATAAATAAAATTGAAGTGTCTGTTTGTAATCTATACTCTATACAAATAAATAAAATTGAAGTGTCTGTTTGTAATGTCGAAATAACAGCTTTTTACTGAATGCATATGAAATTATATACGGTACATATAACAAAAAATCAATTTTTTAATTTTTTGTCTGTCTGTCTGTTTGTTCCGGGTAACCTCCGAAACGAAATAATTATCGTACCGCGCAAAAAAAATAAAAACCCTTGAAATCCAATATATATATATTCTATGACAAGTGTCTATGTCGAAGTAATCAAAATTTATTTTAAATTTGTATAGATTAAACGCGGGTAGAACCGCGGGTGCCAGCTAGTTTATGAATATAATTTTAAACTATTTCTGACAAAACACACAAAGCCGAATATAATTTTTAACTTTGACATCTATTCTAACTACCATTAAAAGACGGTGCGCGGGTGGATTACGAAACTGCAAAACAATAAGTAAAGGCTGTCTATATAATATTCCGCCGTATGCCGTGTGGCCGTGTGGTACCGGCTCAGAATACCACCACCCCGTCTCCTCCCGTGGGTGTCGTTAAAGTCGACTAAGAGATTAGCCGGAGGATGGGCAGCAGCGTCCTTCGAGTACATTAACAACTCAACTGCGATCGCCAACCCGCCTGCCAAGCGTGCCGATTATGGCAAAACCCCCCAATGAGCACACAACACACCCATATCGGTAGTAATGGTGTACTTTGGTGTACTGTGTCCAGCAGTGGACTTCATTCGGCCGAAATTATGATGATGATATAATATTCCACTTACAGTACATACAGGTATTGGAATAATTAAAAACTAATAAACATGCTTTTGGGCTTATACCAATAAGGAACATGTTTAGGTAAATTACAACTAGCTATCCGAATAATGAACCGTGTTTGTGACCTATTTACAGGCTTGCACTTGAAAATATAATTGCGGCTTGAGGCTGGCAACACGATTTAGTGCTAATAAACAAACACAGATAAACATTATGTTTAGTCGATTTTAAAGACTTAACAGTTTCTGTGTTATTATGATTTTTTTTTCTTTATTATTTACTTTCCTATTTAATTGATGTTTATTTCTCAAATTGCGATTGTCCGTTTCTTTTTGAGGTCATATCGGAAAATCAGCGTTGTAAGTTCGTTGCAAGGTGCTGAGATTTACAAGTACTTTATTAATTAATATTATTTTAATTTTATAATTAATTATTATTGTTTTGGTATAAAACATTTGAGAAAATTTTTGTGAAGCCAGAATTATTTATTTATTTTTTTAGATTAGAAAAATAATAGACTAAATTTAATGTAAGTAATTAATATTTATTTATTGACATGAGTCGTCCATTACTAGGTGCTTCACCTCCCCAAATATTACAAATGATTAAAAACCCAGCCTGTATATACATTTGTAATACTATCCCCGTGTAAAGGTTAATGGGGTCACACATATAAAATAACTTTTTGTTTTGTGTTTATCTAAAGGTTAATTATAAGTTTTCTTTAATTTACATAAGGATAACTAGTTTATCAGATCACAGGTCAGCTTTATTAGATTATTAACATATTGAGTCCGATGATCGAACTCTATTTTTTGGGGTCCGTTGTCAAATATTATTGTTACTTAATGCCTTTATTAGTTGAGTTCATTTGAATGTTCCATTATTAAAACAAATAAAATGACAGAATATTAATACATCATTATTTAGTAAAACACACTCCGAGTGGTACATCATTATTTAGCCACAAATTAAAACACACTCCGAGTGGTGTCCGGATTAAGAATATAGCACCACTCCATCTCTTCCCGTTGATGTCGTAAAAGGCGACTAAGGGAATCTAAACCAGAGGGATGGGCAGCAGTGTCCCGCCCGCCTGCCAAGCATGGTGAGTATTGGCAAATACCCCCCAAAATTATGAGACTATTGTGGAAATCTACGGGGGAGGCCTCTGTTCAGCAGTGAACGTATCAATGGCCGATATGTAGTAAAACACTTTTAAACGGATTAAATCGCGTATATTATAGATTTTTGCTTTTCCTGACGTTTCGAACACTGCAGGGTTCGTGGTCGCAGGGTGATGATTTATGATGATGATGATGATTAAAACTGTTTTATTATAATGAGTAATTATCGGGAAAACCTAAGACATTACTATCATTATTTAGATTTAGATTTTTTTCGAAACAGACGATGAAACTGTAAATCCTACGTATGTATGCATATATTTTTTATCTATATTAAACAGATTCAATACACGTAATTTTTGAAGTGAAACTTCTTTATCGACGTATGGGAGAAATTTTAAATTGTAACGTTTTTCCGTTACGCGCCATATTGATTTGAAAGATAACTTGAATTGATCTATGAAAAACAGTCCTCAAACATCAACTACAAGATCCGGCACTACAATTGATGGAGTTTTTACTCACTAAATTCCGTGAATGTAAACCATATATTTCATATTTCAGTTACCATAAGCCATTAATTACGATAACAATAACAGTAATAGTTACAATATAATTAATAAAATGCTGTAATAATCTTTGTAGCAATAAGGTGAAATAATTGTATTATTGTTAGATAATAAAAGCCTTTTGCTTAAACTTTATCTAATTTAGTTTTATTTAACCAATTTCTGTAAAGTTGTAAATAGTAGATCATTTTTCGAAAAATGATGTCATAAAGAAGTTTCACTTCTTACACACACACATTATACTTTTTTTTTAAATAAAATGTACTCATAACTACTTTATTAACAAAACATATTTTTCCACTATATTTGATTTAAAACTATTTTAAGTTATCAACAAATTATACGTGCATCAAACTGAAACATATATACCTACGTACACCAATTTCATATAAAAAACAAAACACCAGCATCGATACTCATTTTTGTAAATGGAACTCGCTTAAATCATAATAATAATATGTTATTATCTTTTTTATAACCACTCGGACAAATATGGCGGGCGGCAGACAAAGATTTGACAATAACGATATGATTTATATTATTGGCTGTTGAGAGAGTTCGTTTATATATATTAAAATATCATAAATAGACTGCTGTTTCCATATAGGGTAAGCAGAAGTCGATTTTATCTATGATATATCAACCAGTAGACCGACAAACAGCTCGGATCGCGTGTTTTTTTTATTTCATAAGCATAGCGTAGCTATCTACGCGCTTCACCTTTACGTGCAACGAACATAAATGCACGTACCAATATAAAGAAGAAAGAAAGAAAGAGAGAGAGAGAGAGAGATCGATTGATCGACAATATCTCATTCTCTCACAGCCTAAACCCCGTAAATACATTGATAGTTGTCTCTCTTTCGTTTCATAAAATCCAATTCACACCATCCCGAGCTATGTGCTACCGCCTATTGCCACTTCAGTTTACTTCTTTCAGCTATGTCGGCAATTTTAGTTCTTCTACGGATCGCCTCTTTCCTGATTCGATCTCGCAGTGACATACCAAGCATAGCTCTTTCCATAGCTCGCTGAGTGACCTTGAACTTATTTACATTAATACACACAAAAAGATTAAACACACACAGAAACATTTTTGAAGTGAAAACTTCTTTTAGCGCGGTACGCATATTTTTAGATGAGATGAAATCTCTGGACTCGCGACACCGTTATGAGACGCAGCTATAGTGTGTGCATATGTGCATGTACATATAGCAGACCGCGAACGCGTCTAGATAAAAAAAAAAGGTTTCACTTCTGTCGGCACTCCCGGAGTGCAACCCGTATTTTGATTTTTTTAAATAAACTGCTGCTTTGTCATGTTGGAAGTACCAAGTCTTTTAAAGACAGTTGGAAAATAGAGTTGCCTCAGCATGATTTTTATATCACCTTTATCAAACCTTAACTGAAATCAAGAGTCGAACCTGCGAAAATATGCTCAGCAAACCCCAGAATCAGTAAAGCCGGAGCGTACGAAAAAACGGAGATCGCATATTTAAAAAACCCATCACACAAAGGCGTCAGAAAAAAAAAATCTTACATAAAAATTATTTGTCACTGTTTTATACAAGTTTAAGGAATTCACGTTACATAACACGGTGACGTCATCACGGATGTTCGATCAGCGTACATATATGTAAATGTATTCAATAACCATCCACGCGATGCCAAAGCCGATGAATCTTATAATACATGTATTTGGGAATGCCCCCGTTTTGCACTAAAATGGGTGGGTTTCCTAGATACTGTAGGCTAATCGTTCGATTTTTTATGAGCATGCTGGAATTACGAGGTTCTTTAGGCTTGTTGATTTCACTCTTGAGATATTAAAGTTTTAGTAACTGATGTCCTTTTTTTTATTGGTGCCCAGTGGAAATTCTACATGGAACTTCCTTCGCCCCGGGGAAGGGCGAAGGGGTATGCCGGTCTCCTACCGGCTAAAACCACTGGAGCGGTCATCTTCGGCACCGAAGGGGGGCTTCAGGTCCTAGTAAGATCACACTAGAGCCGCCCATTGGTGCCACGCCTTTAGACACATCACGGAGGGAATGACTGTAAAGCGGTCAACCCCTCTAGCGGAAAAAGGTCGCACCACCAGGCACTTTGGGAGGATTGTAAAGGATCCCCCCAAACTACGCTTTGCGCTGTGCTGCGCACACGGCGGCACGTGACCACGTGTGCGCCACCGTCTTCGGGTCGCTTTGAGTGTGTACGCAGACTCCCCAATCTGCGCGCCCGCGATCCCCGGGTATCTGATGTCCTAGAAAACACTTGAAGTGGAGTAGAGATGGACCACATCCAAATTCAAAGATAACAAAATAAAGGGTGTATTGTGTGTGGAATTTATGTCTGTAAACGCACCCACGACACAGGAGAAATCCTAATGGAGTGGAGAGACAAAAAAAAGGCCAGCTGCCAAAGTAGATAGTTTTCGTATGAGATAAGCAAACATAATCACTCTATCCTAACGATCACTATAATGAACGGTCATAGCGGATATTACCATAATTACCACGCTATAGGGTGCTGCTGCCAATTGTCTGGATCAACCTTAGTCATCTATGGCTGGGGAGGGGTAGAGATTATTTGCCAGAAACCTCACACAATAGCTATATACCAACAGTAACAATAATAATATAATATGTCAATAAAAAAATAAAATGAACTTTATATTTGACATAAAATGTAACATTAAAATTTATAAATGTAATTATGAATTTTTATGACGTTCGGAGTATTTAATGACCATTGTCATATACTGCTTTTGTAGACATATAAACCTTCTATCATCATATCAGCCACAGGACGTCCACTGCTGAACAAAGGCCTCCCCCTTAGATTTCCACAACGAGCGGTCACATGCCGCTCTCATCCAATGACTCCCAGCGACCTTCACCAGATCGTCTGTCCACCTCGTTGGAGGTCGTCCCACGCTGCGTTTTCCGGTGCGCGGTCTCCATTCGAGAACCTTTGTGCCCCAACGGCCATCAGTTCTACGAGCAATGTGCCCTGCCCATTGCCACTTCAGTTTACTAATCCTTTCAGCTATGTCGACAACTTTAGTTCTTCTACGGATCTCCTCATTTCTGATTCGATCTCGTAGAGAAATAAATAAATAAATAAACCTGCTATACTAAGTGTATATTATAATATGTATTCCTTAAAGGCTTGAGTTTATTAACAAACTTATTATTTTATTGTAACCAGTTTATAAAATGGATTCCCATTCGGATTTAAGTAACTGTTATTACAGCCTTCATGATCATCATCATTCTAGCCAAATAAAGTCCACTGCTGGACATAGTCCAAAGAACACCACAACGAACGGTCTGTATGTGTTTGCCATAATCACGACGTTGGCAACTGGGTTTGCGATCGCAGTTAAGTTGTTAATTTTATCGAAGGACCCTGCTGCCTATCCACCGGCTAATCCCGTAGTCGCCTTTTAAAAGACCCACGGGTGGAGATGGATTGGTGCTATTCGTAACCGGCGCCATTTATATCATATATAAATATACAATGTGTCGTGGAAAGTTTTGTCAGTAGCAGGTTTGATATCAGCCACTGCTGAACCAAGGCCTCCCCCATAGATTTCCACAACTGTGTCGTCATTGTAGAGTAAATTTGACACTACACTTCAAATATGTTGCAATAAGAAATTCCTTATCACTTAGTATAATACTTTTATAGTAAGTGATAATAAGGCTTGCGGGTAACGCAACTTGACAGTGACCAATTTATAAAGTGTGTTTGCTCTCTCGGGGCTAAGAGATTTGTAAGAGACACTCTCTAAGTGAGGAGTTTTCATTTATGAATGAATCGTTTTAGCATGTTATCATAACCTAAAATCATAAAACTGACATAAGATGAAAGCTTTCGTCTTAAATTTTTTTTTTTATAACTTTGGCGGATAATTTTTTATAAAAAAATAGGGTCAATATTCTGATTTAAACTTTTTACGGGTTATTTTGTTGTTTTTCAAACACTCATTAATAATTATTTTTATCACTATAAATTTTTTGAAAACTATGCTTTGGCTGAATTGCTGGTAAGACATTTGTCTAAGCTTGCTTAAATATATTTTTATAGTATTTATAAAGCGACAGAAATAATGTACTTACATCTAAATATGGGTGTTTACGTATTACGTTAAAAAAATTAAACTCGAAAATATCCATCAAAAAGTATTTTACATAATAAAAACTATATTCAAAATAGAAAATTTAAAGTCGGCATCATTCGCCGTAACCAAAACAACAAATTAGAATTTGGTCAAAGTTTTAGTCTTTCTTAATATGCGGTAAGGATAATTCTTGCACAGATAATTAAAAAGATTTTGATTGCGGGTTTCATGACAGTCGAGTTTTCTAGGATGTTTCATTGTTAAGATGTTTCCTGTAATATGATATAAATAAAGTTTATGATGTTTAAACTATTAGAAAAGGTTTGCATTATTTGTTTATAGGATGCCCTTCAAATATATTATTATTTAACGTGCTTTACTTTACTTTCGGTAGTATATAGTCTAAGTCATAAGCTCAAAACAAGCTGTCAAATCTTTACAGATAAAAAAAATTGTATCTGTATTGGAACAGTATCCGTATATCAGTATAGGGTGAATCGCCTGAGGTTTTTTTTTTTCATGGCAATTGTATTCCATTTGGTCAGTGTCAAGTTAAGGTCTGATGATTGTCTTTTTAATTTTATTTTTATGCATGGCATGTCCGCTCTTGACTTTTATTTACGAAAATATGACCAAACAATACTATCGTAGTCAAACACGTATTAATGGCTCTAAAGTTAAGGTCTTTTTGTATGATTAATTTAACTTATCTGACTTTAGAAAAGAGATGATTGCTTGTCAAAAAGTTTAAACATAATCAATATCTACTTAAGTACTGACTACAAACAGTATACACAATAAAAAAAAATATTGGCTATGAAAATACATATAAGTACTTATAAATGATAAGTTTAATATCGTACACAGATACAAAATATTAGCGCCAAAGAGGCATAGCTCAGCATAATATTAGGAGGAATTAATACTAACGCCGATTTTCAGCTGTAATACCATGCCTGCCTATATCAATTGTACTGCTACCCAGGACTAGTCCTGCGTGAGTTGTATCTGTCATGCTCAGTAATTTGACTGAGCTTCAAACCGGAACTCAGTAATGTCTAAAGTTTGAACACTTCTACTTAGCGGCAGAATATCTGTTACTGCGGTGGTATCTACCTAACTGGCCTCTTGAAATAAGGGACCACCAGTAAAGTTTTTAAGAATAAAACACGTTTTAGATAAATGTAAATTGTAGAAAAAAATGCTAATAACTATATTATTCTTGAATACCTAATTCAGCTTGAATGTATTCAATTATGAGTTATTATCTCTTTAAGTGCCATAATAAAGTACAATACAACATACTAATTAAGATGAATTTCAATATGAGAGCATGTAGATTTACTGAATAAAAATTTAATGTAATGCAATTCAAAATAATATCAAGCTATTCCAAATTTTTAAATGATTATAAGTTTTTTTTTGTACATGAAAGAAATACAGTTTGAACTAAAGAAATTGATCTAATACTTAGCAATGGATTTATAATATTCTATAAGAGGTTTAGTTCAAGAATTTTATCTGTTTCCTATTTACATTATTATGCAATTATCCGATATATTTTATTATCAAGAAAATATAAAATAAAATATTAAAATTGAATATTAATTCCCCTGGGTCGCAAATTAATAAAATTTGGAAATTGATGAAATATCTTAGTTTTATGATTAATCTTGATTCAATAAATGTGATAATATACCTATAGTATAAAAACTATCATTAATTCGATAACAGAAAAAAACAAACTAGCATTTAATTAAAATTGCCAATATTAATTTCATTCACTCGTCAATCAATAAAATATACTAAACCTGTATTACTACTATTAAATTCTCTGATTAAAATATCTCTTAAAATCCCCAATGACTATTTCGAAGATCATTAAAAATAATTGATCGCATATAATAGACATCAACGCGCGCAATATTATAAGAATATGTTAATAATATTAATTAAAAATAATGATAAAAACCTCACAATAATAATTAAAAATAAAAATAAAGATAAAAAAACTCACATTAAACTTCACGCCAACCACTCCACACTGACAATCACTGAACACTGAAACAGTCCAAGACAAATCTTTACTTAATACGGCTTGTAACACAATGTTTTTTTTATTATTTTTCTTTTTTTTTTAGTTGCGGGCGCGAAGGCGCATCACTTTCGTTCGACGAGTATGAACAACCGCATTTAAGATGCGGCCGACGCTTATATACTAATGTTTATGAAACATCTGTGACCTCGGTGTTTTCATACACTGGAAATGTACGCCTGATTCATACATTTTTCTTTTTTATGTAAAATTTGCTTGGGGTTGTAGCGTATTATGTTGCTATACTGCATATTTATATTAATAAAGAATGGTGAAGTGCTAATGTAATATTTAGTCATCATTTCGGCCGAAAAACGTCCACTGCTGGCCTTCCCAGAGATTGCCACAACGACCGGTATGGGTTTGTGTTGTGTGCTCTTGGGGGGTTTAACCATAATTGCCATGCTTGGCGGACGGGTTAGGGATCGCAGTTAGGTTATAAATGTACTCGAAGCTGCTGCCCAGCTAATCACATAGTCGCTTTTTACGACACCCACGGGATGAGATGGGGTGGGTATTCGTAGCTGGCACCACACGGCATAAAATTTTGTGATTCGTAGTTATGGTTATCGAAGATTTATTTCATCATATCAACCAAAAGACCAATTGTGTCGTCATTTTTGGGGGTATTTGCCAATACTCACCACGCTTGGCAGGCGGGTTGGTGAGCGCAGAATGGCTACTGTTCCACAGAAAGGACGATGCTGCCCATCCCTCTGGTTTGCAGTCCCTTAGTCGCATTTTACGACATCCACAGGAGGAGACGGAGTGGTGCTAAATTCTTAATCCAACACCACACGCAACTTTCAAATTCTGTTCTTATTTTAAGATCGATTTGTTTACGACTTATAACTATTTCAATATCGATAATATTTCACATTTCATAAAGTGTTTGAATTGATTTTGTCTAATAACTTATTTTATCAAAACATGCCTTTTTATGTATCAAAATAATTCACGGATCTCGCAATTCTGCGGTCTCTAGGTGGCGCTGTGCCGTGTGGTGCCGGCTCAGAATGCCACCACCCCATTTCATCCCGTGGGTGTCGTAAAAGTCGACTAAGGGATTAACCGGAGGATGGGCAGCAGCGTCCTTCGAGTACTTTAACAACTCAACTGCGATCGCCAACCCGTCTGCCAAGCGTGGCGATTATGGCAAGACCCCCCAATGAGCACACAACACACCCATATAGGTTGTTGTAGTGATCTTTGGGGGAGGCCTGTGTCCAGCAGTGGACTTCATTCGGCCGAAATGATGAATGATAGGTGGCGCTCCCTTTCGTGCACATAGCCAATATACTTTACCACTCGGATTGAAGATTTATTTATTATTTAGGAATATATTTTGTCGTAAATTAAGTTATAGTTTTATTGCCCACTCTTAAGTTCACCTGGGGCAGGTCAGTTATCTAAAACATTCTTTTATTCAGATTGTTCTGTCCCTTATCTGGGCAAATATTGCATTTGGTTTCACTTTTGCGATGTTCCACTTTTTAGCCATTCCTCAGGAAGCGATGCCTTACATTGAGTTGAAATTAAAAAATAGCTATAATTAGTGTTTTCAAAAGGATATTAAAGGTTTGTCCACTGAAAACTGATTTCATAGTTTATGTGAACTTATGGACCCTGGGGCCCCGCGGTTTCACCCGCGTTTAATTTAAAAGAAATTTAGAGTACTTCGACATAGACACTTGACATAGAATATATATTAGATTTCAAGGGTTTTTTTTGCTCGGAACCCTAATTATTTTTCTAAAATAAAAGCAGCTTAAGTTATTCCTTATAACATCAGCTATCTGCCAGTGAAAGTCCCGTCAAAATCAGTCCAGCCGTTTCGGAGACTACCCGGAACAAACAGACAAAAACAATAATGTTTTTTTGTTATATGTATATACTTTCATATGCAGTTAGTTAAAAGCTGTTATTTTGACATTACAAACATACACTTCAATTTTATTTATTTGTATAGATGAAATAAGTTGAAAATGATTATTGACGGGTAGGTAAGACAAGTAAATAATACCTAAAAGTTGGTATGTAAATGTTATTGATCCTCTTTTTTGTATTCAATATTAAGACGGTACGGTTGGCGCAATGGCTAATCGATTGGCTTTCTACGTGTCGTCGGTTCGATCCCCGCACGGAGCAAATGTTTGTATGATCTACAGATAGTTGTTTCGGGTCGGGGTGTTTGTGTATGTGAGATTTATGTCTGTAAACTGTTCGCACGAAAAAAGAAAAAGGAATTGTGTGACAACGTTTCAAAAGATTGCTAGATGACTGGGAACATTATCAGCTGACAGTTTCACGACAGTGCATGTGCCATTTCTGTAGATATTTTCGTTATGTTATTTTTCAAGGAAAAACAATTGAACCGCACGACGATGCCGACATATTTTTTAGAATTTTTTCATTTTTGAGAAATGTTTTATGAATATGTAAAGATTTATTCATCTAAATACCGTACGACGTTGCCTTAAACTTGACGTTGGCGAAATTGTGGAAGATAATCTACAGAAGCCATAATCTAAGAGAAGAAGAAGAAGAAGAAGTTATTTTTCAATTCGTTTAATCGCAAATTGTTTCTATAAATTGAGTTTCAATGTGTATATGAATATTATTGTGTATTATAGATGATAACTGGGTTATAAACAAGCTATAAAGGACAAAATCAACCAGTATCGGGGCCTGATAAAGTTATATCAACGTATTAGAAACTATTCATCAAGAGAACTTTAACAAGAGGAAATAACTTGATAGAATCAGATAGGTACACGAAGAACAAGAAAATGGAAAAATTTCGCTTGGCACGCTTTATGAAGCTTCAGCCTAGTTTAGGCACCAGTCTCCCCCATTAAATTTGAATAATACTGTAATTTATTCATTATTGTAGTGAGAAAATGAAATAAATTACTTAATATTCGACATTCTATTTTATTTTACAATTCGTATTAATCGAATCATTTCTATCAATAGTCATAATTGTTAATATTCTTAGTTATTTGTTCCGACAGTGTTTAATTTGCATTAGCAAAATATTAATATTACGACACAGGAGAAATCCCAGTGTGGGGCAAAGTTTTCAAAAAAAATAATTCAGAACTGCAAAAATACCATAATTTAAACGAATAAATAATAATAGTAATTATATTATTCGTATAGATGATATATATTTTAATCGAACACTAGATGTCTTGTGAACCATACTTTCGGATGATATGGTGTTGATGAGTTAAATTTTAATGACTAATTAGTAAGCATTTCATTCTAGGTATATTAAATTATTAATTCCAAAGATATCAAGTTCCAATAATAAATTAAGAAACAATATTGTTCTCGAACGTTAATATTTATAGTTCAATGTCAAGAGGTCAGGAGATGGAAAGTATTAATAATAAGCAAGCCTTGAGGTCCTCGTGTCGATTCTCGGGTTGGCCAAATAGGCAAAATATATTATTTCTGTCATAAAATGTCATGACAGGAAACATTAGCCAGCTGATCATGAGCAGCAATATTGATTGCTTTATGGAGATTGTTATAATCACCAAACTTGGCAGATGGATGGGTGATTTTAGAATATTGTTTTTAGCATAGAAGGATATTCCCCCTCTGCCACACCAAACCTTTCAATACGTCTATTAATAGTTTGATGCTTAGCATTAAGCCGAGCCCCGAGTTCCATATAGGGACGCCCTTAGCTCTGTTGCTTGGTTTTAAAGTTTTAGTGCTCGGTTGGAGGCTCTTAAAGCTACGCCAATTTTGTCCGGCTAAGCAGTCCCAGATCCAGTAAGCAGTCGGAGGGAAGTCCTGTAGATGAAAGGGGTGATGCGGGCGCGCAGAATGTATTACTCTGCGCGCCCGTTTCAAGCCACACCCGGAAGGACGCGCTGCACGCACATGGGCACATACCGCCTTGTGCGCAGCACAGCGCACAGGGAGGCTTCGGGTCTCATTAACAATCAGCCTGGGAAGTGGCCTCTTTAAAGTCGCCATCTTCCTGCTGGAGCGGTGCCCACTTTACAGTCGTCTTCCCCCGCCAGAGGGGGTGTCGGTGACCTCTTTACGGGTGACCTCCCTGCGCTAGAGCGGGCGACCTTTTTTACAGTCATTGTGACGAAGTCATCCTTCATCTTCATTTCAATCAACCTCTTTCATGACCTAATATTTATCTTTTATCTCCATCACTGTCCACTTCATGATTCTTTCTTTATTCAAATCAAAATTCGAATTTAGTCTGCGTTGTCGAATCGTTCATATTTTGATCATTATCATTACACATTCCATTCTGAACGCTTAACACTAGTTCCACATACAGCTGTCGCTCTGACAAATAGTCTCCTGCAATATTTCCAATTACTTATTTTTAAACTATCTTAAATATTGTGATAATAAGCTTTAATTGAAATATATAAACATCACCATGAAGATGAAGCGTTGTATTTGTGAATATCAATATACCATTATAACAATATATATGTTACGTTTCATTGAATCACATTAACTGAACTCCGTTACTTGCTGCCGTGGAGAGAGCCTCCTAGTTGAGCTAACCGGGAAGGAACACGGAGGGAGGCACTCCGCGACAACTTCGTGGCTTGGCACCAATGAGTGGCTCCGGAGCGTTCGTCGTTCTTCGCTGTCGAAGATGGCCGCCCAAATGGTTGTAGCTGACCCTGTAGCTGTAGTTGACGCATGAGAATATTTGTAATTCCAAGAATTACAAATATTCAGTCGAATGTTCTGCAGACTCCAGCAAGTCCGTCTTTTCCAGCGCCAACTTTTGACCAATACGAGTTGTATTCAAATCTGTCAGGGAAGCATAATTTAACCTTTCTTTAATTTATCATTATCTGAAATTAAACATGTTTCTCTTGTCACGGGCTTATATCCCCTGTAAGGGGGAACCCGGTCGTTTGATAGGCTTACGCGGGGACATGGGTCCAACACGCAGAGGCCCTTTAGAGAATTTTAATCTATAATGTAATGGGACACTAACCGGGGACTCTCTATGGCTACACTATAAAATTCAGTCTCGGATTGTCCCCGGAGGTGTAAAACTATTGTAAAAGATGGAAACTACAATTATAAGGTCTATTGTAATGGGTGCTAAATGGATTATATACTTCTAAAAACTGAAACAACGGCGTCTGCATTTCATATTAAACATTATTGTTATAATTAGAATAAGGCATACAAATAATACTATTGCACAATAATAAATAAACAATCGAAATGATGTTCAAAGAACAATATTTTTATTATTAAACGGCTGTAACATTTTTTGTAATTTGCATTTTGTCTATCGTCAGATTAGAAACAAGTTTTATATATAAAAAGGTTATCTCGAATTTTCTTGATATATTCTTTAAATTAAATATTTGTTTAAGAAATATTGCTGTTTTTATTTATAACCATTTAAAGGCACTTATGAATAGCTAGAGAAGTAGTTACACGTTTCCAAATTTTTTGTTCTATATATTTATATTTTCTTTCTTTTATAAGCTTCTCGCAAATATTTAATGGAAATGTGGTTGCTTAACCAGACAATTTCTGGCGAACCCATAATACTATAATAATCTTCAATTTTTTATTATAATTATAAACTAAGCAACTGCTTCTGTCAAATGCCCATGTCGTGCCCATCCCAATATCCGTAGGGAGCTCTGTTCTCGAAGTCGTTGACAAGTATGTCTACCTTTTTTTTTATTGGTGTCCAGTGGAAATTCTTCATGAACTTCCTTCGCCCCGGGGAAGGACGAAGGGATATGCCGGACTCCTTGTTTTTTTTTATTTTTTTTTATTGGTGCCCAGTGGAAATTCTTCATGAACTTCCTTCGCCCCGGGGAAGGGCGAAGGGGTATGCCGGACTCCTACCGGCTAAAACCACTGGATCGGTCATCTTCGGCACCTAAGGGAGGCTCAAGGCCCTCGTATGATCACACTAGAGCCGCCCACTGGTGCCACGCCTATAGGCACATCTCGGAGAGAGTGACTGTAAAGTGGTCACCCCCCCGGGGGGATTGTAAAGGATCCCCCAAAGCGTCCCACGGCAGCGCGTGACCAAATGCGTGCTACCGTCTTCTCTTGGGTCGCTTGGTGTGGGCACGCAGATTCCCCAATCTACGCACCCGCGAACCCAGAGGTCCCCTGCCTTACAGCAACGGCAGGGAGTTTCAGGCGTGTGGGAATTAGGCGCCAGGGCGGTTGTTACCCCGGTGCCGTCTCCTCCTTCTTCGAGCGAGATCAGCCCTCTCCCGATTCCACTCTGCGGTCTCTTTCTGGAGCATGACTCTCTCATAGAAGGAGACCATTGCATTCCAGTTTTCGTGCTCTGCCAACATAGCCGACACTACTGCTGGCAGAGACAGATCTTGCCCGACCCGATCAGCCAGGATCCACCGCTCAATATATATAAAAATACAAGCTATTATCATTAAGGGGACAGCTGGATCGGTCTGTTTTTTTGTTTATTTTTTATTGGGCTTCTCGCATACATTTCATGGAAATGTTGTTGCTTAACCGGTCGTTTCTGGCAAAGCCAAAAGAGGCATCTGGCTAGGCTGCCAACTAATATTACATACTAAACAATTTGTGCTAAGGGCGCCCCCTGCGGGACACAGACCTCGGCTTAGGGCGTTGCTGGGGATAACAAGCTATTGTTTTTGGCACAGCTGGATTGGTTTTATTTTATACTAGCTGGGACCCGCGGTTTCACCCGCGTTTAATTTCAAAGAAATTTAGAGTACTTCGACATATAATATATATTGGATTTCAAGGGTTTTTTTTTTGGGCGGTACCCTAATTATTTTTCTAAAATAAAAGTAGCCTAAGTTATTCCTTATAACATCAGCTATCTGCCAGTGAAAGTCCCGTCAAAATCGGTCCAGCCGTTTCGGAGATTACCCGGAACAAACAGACAGACAGACAGACAGACAAAAAATTTAAAAATTGTTTTTTGTTGTAGGTATCGTATATACTTTCATATGCATTTAGTAAAAAGCTGTTATTTTGACATTACAAACAGACACTTCAATTTGATTTATTTTTATAGATGTATTAGGAGTCATTTAATACTAGGCACAGGCTCTGAACTGGCCGGCGCGAGCAAGGGACAGGAGGAAGAAGTATAGAAGTAGAAGGAGAAGTAGTTACTTGAACGGGATTGTAGTGTCGTGGCGATTGGCCTCCACGACGTCGATGAGGAATAATATTTTCTAAGTGTCTTTATTTATATAACTAACTAGCTGGGACCCGCGGTTTACCCGAGTTTAATTTAAAAGAAATTTAGAGTACTTCGGAATAGATACTACCGTCTGACGCAGGTATTCACCAGTCACGGTTGTTTCGGTGCGTACCTACACAGAATAGGACGCGAGGTTACGGCACAATGTCACCATTGTGGAAGCGACCTGGATACCGCACAGCACACGCTCGAGGAGTGCCCTGCATGGGTGGCGGGTCCTGGTCTTTTGGATCGGGCAGGATCTCTCTCTGCCGGCATTAGCGACACCAATAAAAAAAGTAGTAGGTAGTATTCTGTGTAGTGGGCTATGCTGGCTGAGCATGAAAATTGGAGTGCTGTGGTCTCCTTCTGTGAGAGCGTCATGCTCCAGAAGGACGTCGCTAAGCGGGATCGGGAGAGGACCGATCCCGCTTGGAGAAAGAGGGCACGGAGCGGGGGCAACAATGGCCGTGGCACCCGTGTCCAACACGCCTGAGCCTATGTCGTTTTTATATGACGCGGCGACTTGGGGGTCACGAGTGCGCCTATAAGTAAAGCTGTGTGCTCATACAGAGCGACCCCCGGGATGAAGGTGGTGTGCATGTGGTCACGTGCCTCCGTGTGCACAGCAGTGCCTGGGTGGGTGGCCTGTTTACGGTCGCTTTCCCTCCGCTAGAGGCGGTCAGCTTTACAGCCATCACCTGCGAGATGTGCCTAAAGGCGTGGCACTAATGGGTAGCTCTAGATGAAGATTATTCGAAATACTGAAGCCTCCCTACGGTATCGAAAATGACCACTCCGGTGGTTTTAGCTTGCCTTTCTTGGGGCTGAGAAAGTACATGATGTATTTCCACCGGATCAATAAAAAAGGAAGGAACGAACACTGGTCTAGACGAATGATATAACAACAAGTTCTAATAAATCACCCAGTGCCCAGCGTCCCTTCCGTCATCGGGTCACGGGTTCGACTCCCTTCTAGAAAACACATCAGTCACCGAAACCACAGCGATATACCAAAAAAGTGTTATAGTATTAGGTAACTTAAGAATTTAGGTTTTTAGTCCAAATGTTACATGACTTTGACCTTAGACCTCGGTCATTTTACTTTCGAACTCTTAGAAAACACTATAAATCGCTAAAACAAATGTAGTGGTGGCCCGGATGCTCACCGACTCGCTGCTGAGTCTCCTGCGAGATGTGCCTGAGGGTGGCATGCTTTTTACATTTTCTCTGCTAGAGGGGGTGACCGATTTACAGTCATCCCGAGATGTGCATAAAGGCGTGGCACCATTGGGCAGCTCTAGTGTGGGGGACTTGAAGCCCTGTTTTGCTGCCGAAGATGACCGCTCCGGTGGTTGTAGCTGGTAGGAGTCCGGTATCAGTCCTTCCCAGGGATGGAGGTAGTAGGTATATGATGATTTCCACCGGTGTTCGATGTAATGGTACTGAACACAGCCTGTTAGGCGCACGTGTCTATATAGTAATGAATCTACGTAAAATCAATTAGTCCCGACCGTTTTACTGTCCTCGCCACCGAGGATGCCCGCTACACTATCCCGTTCAAGTTACTACTTCTCCCCCCCGTCTCTTGATCGCACCGCCCCGTGCCGAGCCTTTAGTTTTAAATATCCATTAATACATTTTAAATAATACCGCCCCAGCAGTTCCCAAAACAATAGCTTGTTATCCCCAGCAATGCCCTAAGCCGAGGTCCATGTCCCGCAAGGGGCGCCCTTAGCGCAAATGGTTTAGTATGTAATAATATTAGTTTTAAGCCTAGCTGGAGGCCTCTTTTGGCTTAGCCAGAAACGACCGGGTAAGCAACCACATTACTTGGAAATGTCTGCGAGAATCTCAACGAAAAAAGAGTAAAATATATAACTGTTAGTGCCTTACACGGAATCATCGCTACCGGGTGCCTTCATAACAGTCAACATTATTACATTTTCATTTAGTAAAACTACATTCAGAACATTTTAGTTTTGTAAGAACTAACCTACTTTGTTGAACTTTGAATAGACTATCGCATATTGACTATTATTTAACATACCATTTTTGTCACTTCACAATCAAGCACCATACAAACGGGTTAACAAAAAAAATTCTAAAAATAACTGTTAATGATGTCAAAAGGTCAAAGTCAAATATTTTTATTACAAAAAAAACCAATAACTTCTGAAACGTTAGAATTTAAGTTGCACGGTTCTAATTAGTTGATCCCTTAGAGCCGGCAAGAAACTCCATGGATACTCTTTTAAAATACTTCATCATTTCGGCCGAATGAAGTCCACTGCTGGACACAGGCCTCCCCCAAAGATCACCACAACGACCGATATGGGTGTGTTGTGGGCTCATTGGGGGGTTTTGCCATAATCGCCACGCTTGGCAGACGGGTTGGGTTTAAAATACTTGAGATTACAATATTAAACAAGATAATACGATTAGGACATTTTAAAGGTGTTAAAACTATATCAATATACCGATGAAGAATAAATATAGCAGCTATACAGTACGAATAGCACTTCGGATATATTTGGTTACCAGGGAAGCCACACGTGCAGGAAAAAGGTAGCGCCGTAGGTCCCTATCGTCAACATAGTCTTTAATCCTATAGTCACGGACTAGACTTTTTTTTTCTAGTCCGTGCCTACAGTAGGCTTTTTAGGAGAATTGTTTTAACGTGTGCTTTAAAGTTCCCGTCTGTGAGATCAGTAATTGCTTTGGGTATCTTGTTGTAAAATCGAATACCGTTTCCTAAGAACGATTTATTGGTTTTTTACAATCTAAAGAAGAATGGCGAGATTACATGTAATATGGGACCCAGTCTTTTGGATAGCGTGCACTAAGAAAACATATTAATACTGGTAGGGCTATTATAAAACTAAGCAAAAAGCTAATTGAAAGTGATTTGAAATGCGATAAAAATAATATGAAAGCTAGAAGATAACCTACAATAATTTTTATACACGATAAATGTATTTTATTTCATTTGTGATGTGTTTGAATATTGTTTTATTTTATTAGATTTAGGTTTGCGTGGCTTTTGTATAGTTAAAGTCAATATTATACCAATATCGCAAATTATGACAAAATAACACAACGTTTCTTTCCAACCAAAACCCCAAAGTATCATCATTTCGGCCGAATGAAGTCCACTGCTGGACACAGGCCTCCCCCAAAGATACCACAACGACCGATATGGATGTGTTGTGGGTGTGGTGTGTGGTGGTTCATTGGGGGGTTTTGCCATAATCGCCACGCTTGGCAGGCGGGTTGGCGATCGCAGTTGAGTTTATTTATTTATTTATTTATTTATTTACAATTCAGTTATAATAGTATTCTTACAGCATACGCCAAAACGCTTACTATCTTAATTTATGACTTAAATATAATTTTACAGAAAGTTCAATAGTACCTAAATAATTAATGTACTCGAAGGACGCTGCTGCCCATACTCCGGCTAATCCCTTAGTCGACTTTTACGACACCCACGGGAGGAGATGGGGTGGTGGTATTCTAAGCCGGCACCACACGGTAAAGTATCATTTTTAATATTTCTGCCATGTAGATATTCGTTGAATAATATATATTTTCATTACATTACCAGTGTAATATTTATAATAGTAAAAATACTCTGGTATTTAATATATAATATTTTTTACTATTATATGATAAATATGGTATAATTTGCGGTTTTTATTAAAAAACGTTGACACTACGATTTCTCTTGTGTCGTGGGTGCACTAATTCCACACACAATACACCCAGACCCATAACAACTACCTGCACATATTTGTTCCGTGCGGGAATCGAACCCACGACCCGGAGCGCAGCAGTCGACTGTATCAACCACTGCACCAACCGTGCCGTCACTTATAATAGTTAAAAATACACTGGTTTTTAGTGTATAATATTTTTAACTATTATAAACTCCCGACCGGCTCAGAATACCATCACCCCATCTCCTCCCGTGGGTGTCATAAAAGTTGACTAAGGGATTAGACGGAGGATGGGCAGCAGCGTCCTTTGAGTACATTAACAACTCAACTGCGATCGCCAACCCGTCTGCCAAGCGTGGCGATTATGGCAAAACCCCCCAATGAGCCCACAACACACCCATATCGATCGTTGTGGTGATCTTTGCGGGAGGCCTGTGTCCAGCAGTGGAGTTCATTCGGCCGAAATGATGAAAAAAGAAGATTATAAATATGGTATAATGTGAGGTTTTTTTGGAGTTTATTACTTAAGAAACGATTTGAGTTATAAGTTACAAGGCCCGGTACGGAAATTTTATGAGGAGTACAATCAAGTGTAACACTCGGAAAGTTGAGGCGTTACGTAGAAAGAGACAAATATATATATCTGTAGGATTGATCGTGCAAAAGAATGAGATGGAATATATTCTCGGGGCCTCCTCTTTGTGCGATGCTTCGTAGTCTCACTGTATAGTTCACAACCTCTGGTCTGAGAGTTGAATGTGTGCGTATGTTTGTACGTGTGTGTTGTGTGCCTGTGTATTACGAAGCTCTGCCGCAACTTGTATACTGCTGCCGAGTACAGGTGGTCGACTTCAGTCGTGCGTCGGGGCGGCACTTTTTTTTTTTAAACACGAATCCTCTAGGATTTCTCTTGTGTCGTGGGTGCACAAATTTCACACACTATACACCCGGACCCGGGACAACTACCTGCAGATCATACAAATATTTGTTCCGAGCGGGAATCGAACCCGCGACCCAGAGCGCAGCAGCCGACTGTATCAGCCACTGCACAAACCGTGCCGTTGTGCCGTATTGGAGTTCGTATATTGGAATGTAATCCGAAACTTGCTGCGTTTTGTTAATGTATATATTCCGCTTGCCGGAACGCTTGCTTATCAATTAATTTTCTATATTGCCCCCCTAAAGTTACCCCATTTTTAAAATTAATTAATTTACGATACACGTCCGTGTTTGGGTCGCAGGAATCCATATGTGTACTAAATTTCAACATCGGTCTAGTAGAGTCGACACAGACACACGGGTGATCCTATATCCGCCGTCTTTCCTTCGGACATTCGGATCCCTAAAAATGAAAATCGCGTATCATATCATGATATTATCTTGTTATTTTCAAGTAATATCTTATTCCTTGCTCAGGCACCCAGCTGAGTAGCCCATGCGCCATTGCTTAACTATGTGGTTCGGCCTCGGCCCGGCGTCGCGTATCCGGGTTCGAATCGGACGCTTACGAATTAAGGGTAATAACAGCTGTATTTAATTACCCACAGATCGTAATGTGACATGTTTCATCCTTTATATTCACTAATCACCGGTTATGCTGTTTACAAGCTGGTACCGTGAAGTTAGTTTTCGTTTTCCAATTATTTTAACCGATTTTGAAATAAAGGTAGTTTGTGATACCTTTTTTTTATTTTTTTTATTGGTGCCCAGTGGAAATTCTTCATGAACTTCCTTCACCCCGGGGAAGGGCGAAGGGGTATGCCGGACTCCTACCGGCTAAAACCACTGGGGCGGTCATCTTCGGCACCTAAGGGAGGCTCCAGGTCCTCGTATGATCACGCTAGAGCCACCCACTGGTGCTACGCCTATAGGCTCGTCTCGGAGAGGGTGACTGTAAAGCGGTCACCCCCGGGGGATTGTAAAGGATCCCCCAAAGCGTCCCACGGCAGCGCGTGACCACATGCGTGCTACCGTCTTCTCTCGGGATGCAGTGATAGCCTAGTGGTTGAACGCTTGCCTTCCATAGAGAAGGCTCTGAGTTTTTGAATTCACGTGCGGATCACAATTTGATTATCTCTTGCTATAACGGTGAAGGAAAACATCGTGAGGAAACCTGCACACCTGAGAGGGCTTCAAAATGTTTTCAATGGTGTGTTGTCCGCCAACCGCACTAGGTCAGGGTGGATCCAGGATTTTAATATGGAGGGCGCTTGGGCCCATGTCAAGAATTTCAGAGATTATTGTTGATATTAGATCTAGGGTCAAATATATCCCACAGTTTGGGGGAGGGGCGAGGAGGGTCTCGCGGCAGGAGACGGTGGAGTGGGTCAGGAGAAAGCTGGCCTGGCTGTCCTGACCCGCCGAAGGTGGATGGATCAGCGCAGGCAGCAAAACGCCCCTCTAACGAGAGTGAGCGGGCTGTATCGCCGTACGTGGCAGGTAGGTAAACGCAGACCAATATATGATGGGTCGCGAAAGTAGGCTCAGCGCAGTACTCGCAATCCATCAGGTCTCGGATACAGATTACACGATGGAGTGTATAGTGGTTGCAAGCCCTACATAACGTGGTATGCTTAAGCATTTTCTCCTCCCAAAAGAATGCCAATGTTTGAGATAGATGCAGAAGTACAATGATAATTAAAATAAATAAACAAGAATAAAATCAAATCAAGACGAGCCTTCAAGCTGCAAATATTTGATCTTTTTTTTGAAACTATAGAGTTTATCATGGAATACGTCCAAATCAGGCATTTTTGAGACTAAAGTGTGATATTCATTGATTATTCTATGAAATGGTGACTGTACTTGAATAAATAAATAAATAATTAATTAGCCAAATCATTTTGGTATAGCATGTGACAGCACATCAGTCCCAACAAAGGACACCCTATCCCTCGTTCAAAATATGTTAGGTACGGTTGGCGCTGGCACCAGTGGGCTCTAGTGTGATCGTACGAGGACCTGGAGCCCCCCTTAGGTGCCAAACATGACCGCTCCAGTGGTTTTAGCCGGTAGGAGTCCGATATGCAAGTTCATGTAGAATTTCCACTGGGGGCAATAAAAAAATAAAATCAAATGTACGGTTCCCTCACCGAGTCGCGGAGGCCTATCGCCGCGTCACCCTCCCGTTCAAGTTAGGCCCGTACCAAACCTGGAGTTTTAAATGTCCCCTAATACATTTTAAATAATACCGATCCAGCTGTCCCCAAAACCATAGCTTGTTATCCCCAGCAACACCCTAGACCGAGGTCCGTGTCCCGCAGGGGGCGCCCTTAGCGCAAGTTGCTTTGTATTTAATATTAATTTTAAGCCCGGCTGGAGGCCTCTTTTGTCTTCGCCAGAAACGACCGGTTAAGCAACCACACTTCCCAGAAGGGTATGCGAGAAGCCCAAGAAAAATAATTTACGGTTGGCGCAGTGGCTAAACCATTGGCTTCATGCGCAACGCGCCGCGTGTTCGATCCCCGCACGGATCAAATATTTGTATGATCTACAGATGGTTGTTTCGGGTCTGTGCATACGATATTGAAGTCCTGTAAACTGTACCCTCGACACGGGATAACTCCGTGTAAAGGACAAAATAAAAAAAAAGTTAAAATCGATCTATCTTTAATTAGTAGCCAGTAATTACCAATCACGTCGATTTTAACGATTGTAACATTATCAAAAATGGCACATACATCTTACATGTTTTGTTCAGACACCATTTTAAAAGTAAATTAATTTAAATTATATTAATAAATTATTACAACTAAAGCCGCATTAAAGAGCAACTACATTTTTCTTCGCAGACCCATCCATTTACAAACCGGATCGACTGGCATACCTAGACGGATGCAATTGACCTATGAACCATACTAAAACTATTATCAGGTTATGTTAACTAGATAGTGCGAATTTGCTTATTATATAACATCAAAACCTAGGTAGGTACCGCAGTGTGCTCCAGAAGAGCACAGAGCGGGATAGTGAGAGGGCTGATCCCGTTCGGGTAAGAAGGAGACAGCGTTGGGGTAACGAGACGCTTTGCAACAGGCGTAAATTGTCTGTCAAACGTCAATTTGGTATTACCTATTTGTCGATAGCGACTAAACAGGCGAAGATCTCTGACGCGCCTCTGTCGGACAATCAATGAATTAAAAACGTTCATTATTTTTAGTTCCACTGGCGGCTACTGGCGCTAGTAACTATGCATCTTCCGCAATAGCGACAGGCGGGCGATGCCTTACGTAATACCAATTTTTTTAACGCTTTGCCACCGGTGGCTCCTTGGCTGCGCGATAGCTGCTATCGCGTCTGTTGTTGCTGTTTTTAGCTAATCAGCCCGCGATGCCCGCGTCTAACACGCCTGGAGCCCCCTGCCGTCATTATATAGCTGGTGACCTTGGGGGTCGCGGGCGCACGGATTGCGGAATCTGCATGCTCAGACCGAGCGACTCAGGAAAGATGGCGGTTCGGCGCGCACGTGGTCACGTACCGTCGTGTGCGCCGCACAACGCATAGCGAGGCTTTGGGGGATCCTTTAAAATCCTTGCCCGATATACGCCTAGTTTTTTAGCATGGCTTTCTTTCTACTAGAGAGGGTGACCGCTTAGCAAACATCGCCTCCTTGTGTCTAAAGACGTGGCATCAATGGGCGGATCCAGTGTGATTGTTGTGCCGATGACCGCTCCAGTGGTTTAGCCGGTAGGAGACCGGCATACCCCTTCGCCCTTCCCCGGGGCGAAGGAAGTACATGAAGAATTTTCACTGGACACCAAAATAAAAATAAAACAAAAAAAGGTACTTTACGTTTATGTTAGAAAAGATTCAAAAAGCTGACTGTAAAGCGGTCACCCCCTCTAGCGGGGGGCAGGCGGCTGTAAAACGGCCACCCCCCAGGCACTCCTCGGGGAGGATTGTAAAGGATCCCCCCAAGCTTTGTGCTGTGTGTGTGCACACGGTGGCACGTGACCACGTGCGTGCCACCATCTTCTCGGGGGTCACTCGGTATGAGCACGCAGACTTCCCAATCTGCGCGCCCGTGACCCCCGAGGAAACGTAAAGTACTTTCATGACAATTCCAGACACATGAACTAGACTCGAGTTTGCTGCGAACCAATGCATTGATAAATAAAATAATAAACGATAATGATGATTTAAAAAAAGGGTAGAAGTGGACTTCATCATAGTTGAATAAAAAAGGACAAGAAATAATTAATTATTCATAGGAAGTAATTATATTAATATCTAGTTTATAATTGCTGTAACAATTAGAATAACGATCACTAATTATATTATTAACAGAACTGTATTTTTCTTAAGCAAATCAGTGTCTGGAAAATCTTGTAATGTATAAAAACGCGCGACATATAGTTTTGGGTTCCGCAGTGATGAACCTTGTCTTTCCATGTCGTTGTTTGTATCATAAACATGTCTCCAGAAGTTTCTGAGGGCATGTTTTTATATGGTTATTATATATTTAATAATAATCGCTGGGAGTCGTTGGATGGCGGCATGTGACCGTTCGTTGTGGAAACCTTTTGGTGAGGCCTTAGTTCAGCAGTGGACGTCCTGTGGCTGATATGATGATGATAATATTTAACAAAACTGCACGAAATCATCATCATCATCATATCGGCCATACAACGTCCACTACTGGACAAAGGCCTCCCCCATAGATTTCCACAACTGTGTCATCATATTGGGGGGGAGTTGCCTGTACTCACCATGCTTGGCAGGCGGGTTGGTGAGCGCAGAATGGCTACTGTTCCACAGAAAGGTCGCTGCTACCCATCCGTCAGGTTTAGAGTCCCTTAGTCGCCTTTTACGACTTCCACAAGAAGAAATGGAGTGGTGCTATATTCTTCATCCGGACACCACACGGATTAGAAAATACTTTAACTAGGTTTTTTTTTTGTAGAACCTGGTGACGAGAATATCAAATCATTCGCCTGGTGGTAAGCGTCAGGTCTGCTCATAACAATTAGAATGCTACCCAGGACTACTCCTGCTGCACCACACTGCGCTCGTCACCTCGAGACATGAAGTTATTTAGTCCCTTATCCCCAGTAATGTCACTAGCTACAGTGCCCTTCAAACCGGAACACAGTAATAAGTTTATTAATTTATTATTTCATAAACAAATTTTACACTGTGTCGAAATTTACCGTTAAATAATAATTATAAATAAATCAGTAAATAAATAAATATTAAGTATATTAAATAAAATAATAATTTACATATCAATCAATTCACATATTATAAAGCATTACATTATAAAGCATAATTCGGAAAATTTTATATATTTAAAATTATTCATAATTCTTCTATTCCATATATACCGATCCTAATCTACATGTCACAAATGAAATAATACTTTGATTATTTATTTATTATTTTTTATTGTACAAGTACATACCGAAAATAAAATAAATAATGTCAGTAGAAATAATGTCACAAATTATTTGTTATTATTATTAATTATTCTGATATGGCAATACAGTCACACGTGGGTCAGTCGAATAATTACAGTTTGAACACTACTGCTTGGCGGCGAGTATCTGCCACTGGGTTGGTACCTTTTTTAACACGCCTTTTTTTAACTTGGTATATATCTATGGATCTATGTAATGTATGTATCTAGGTAATGGAATTTTTGAACTCGATTTTCATCCCCTTCGAAACGTCGTATTGATTTAAACTTCGCACACTTATCAAGAACCGAAGACAATGCAACTTCATTCCAAAAAACACGTTTTTGTAATTAGCCGCACCACAAAATAGAAAATAAATAATAGTTTAAAAATACGCTAACTTAATATAATTTTCAATAAGTTTAAAATAAGAATAGAGTTATTAACAAAAAAAACATTTTTGTGTTAAAAAAGCGTGGGGTGCTTGATGTCAATTGTGGTAAATATTTTTGTGAATATTTGTAAAAGTAGCGTCATCATTCAAATATCTGATATAGCACCCCACGCTTTCTACATAACCATAAATTATGAATCCATTGATAATAATAAAAAATATAAATACATATAGATTCGCTCTGGTCCTCAAAACCATAAGACATGCATTTAATTGGCATTGGCAAACAGTCTTATCGTTTGGTGCCGGCTCAGAATGCCACCACCCCATCTCCTCCCATGGGTGTCGTAAAAGTCGACTAAGGGATTAGCCGGAGGATGGGCAGCAGCGTCCTTCGAGTACATTAACAACTCAACTGCGATCGCCAACCCGCCTGCCAAGCGTGGCGATTATGGCAAAACCCCCCAATGAACCCACAACACATCCATATCTGTGGTTGTGGTGATCTTTTGGGGAGGCCTGTGTCCAGCAGTGGACTTCATTCGGCCGAAATGATGAAGCAGTCTTATCAGACTCCAAGCTTCGTAACAATATTTTATAAGAATTATCGGACGAAGAAGATTGGCGCATCAAGTTCATGGCTAGGCACAAGTGTTATTATTATGGTGCACTCATTTAGGGCACGCCGCAATAGCAGCGCGGTATGACCCGTCATGGAGGAGCGATCAGGGGCGCAATTCCTTATGCTCAAACATCCATACATCCTTAAATACAGATTCAAAATAACGGTGTGAAACCAATTTCGGTATTCGCTAAGTTATGATTGAAGCTATTCCAGGACACGTTGCAGAAGGTAAGCCATGAGGACGGGAGGCGGCTGTAAAAAGGCCGCCCCCCAGGCACTTCTCGGGGAGGATTGTAAAGGATCCCCCAAGCCTGGCTGTGCGGTGTGCTGCGCACACGGCGGCACGTGGCCACGTGCGCGCCACCGTCTTCCCGGGGGTCGCTCGGTGTGAGTACGCAGACTCCCCAATCTATCGAACTTATCCGACTTACAGAACCCTAGTACGAAAACTTTTATCTACAGAAAGTGCATAAAATGACTTTGACATTTGTTCAGGTAATAATGTATAATAATAAATATTAATCATCATTTCGGCCGAATGAAGTCCACTGCTGGACACAGGCCTCCCCAAAAGATCACCACAACCACAGATATGGATGTGTTGTGGGTTCATTGGGGGGTTTTGCCATAATCGCCACGCTTGGCAGACGGGTTGGCGATCGCAGTTGAGTTGTTAATGTACTCGAAGGACGCTGCTGCCCATCCTCCGGCTAATCCCTTAGTCGACTTTTACGACACCCATGGGAGGAGATGGGGTGGTGGCATTCTGAGCCGGCACCACACGGCCAATAAATATTAATGAATCGACCTAAACTCCATTATGTTTTCATTAATTGTTTGAGTAGTCAGGCAACTAGGACTGCGGTCTGAGTTACCCAATTCATTTATTTTATTTTACTCATACTATTACTGTGACCCAACCCATCTCATACCTTGGGTGTCGTAAAAGGCGACTATGGGATTAGCCGGAGAATGGGCAGCAGCATCCTTCGAGTACAACAACTCAACTGCGATCGCCAACCCGCCTGCCAAGCGTGGCGATTATGGCAAAACCCCCCAATGAGCACACAACACACCCATATCGGTCATTGTAATAAAACATCATATCAGCCAAAAAACGTCCACTGCTCAACAAAAGCCTCCCCCATAAGACTACCAAAATATGGTCGCCATTTTGGGTGCACTTTGTCATGCTTGACAGGCGGCTTTATAATGGGTACTGCTCCACAGAAGCGACGCTGCTGCCCATCCCTCTGGCTTAGAGTCCCTTAGTTGCCTTTAACGATAGCCACGGGAGGAGATGGAGTGGTGCTACATTCTTAATCCACTACACGGACAGTTTTTAATACCTTGAATGAAAGCTGATCCTCACGAAGCAGCAGGAAAACTCAACCATAAGGGTAATTGTCGTTAAAACGATGACAAATTCGTGACATCAACGCTAGACACCGTTTGAATAATTCATGAATAATATTAAAGGGCAAGTAGTAGATCGAATATCAGTGTAATTTTGTCTTTCACGCTCATTGCTGTGGCAGGATGCAAAGGTTACGATTCATTTCGGCCGAACGAAGTCCACTGCTGGACACAGGCCTCCCCCAAATATCATCACAACAACCGATATAGGTGTGTTGTGGGCACATTGGGGGGTTTTGCCATAATCGCCACGCTTGGCAGGCGGGTTGGCGATCGCAGTTGAGTTGTTAATATACTAGAAGGACGCTGCTGCCCATCCTCCAGCTAATCCCTTAGTCGACTTTTACGACACCCACGGGAGGAGATGGGGTGGTGGCATTCTGAGCCGGCACCACACGGCACAGCCGGCACCACACGGCACGACGGTTACGATTACTAGTCATCATTGAATGGTGGAATGTCTCTTATTGCATGATCCCAGGATAGGAGAGGGCACGTGGTCACGTGCTGCAGTGTGCGCAGCAAGCTGCACAGCGAGGCTTCAAGAGGATCGTTTCCTCGTCCCCGAGATGTGCTTGTGGAGCGGCCTATTTACACTCGCTTACCCTCCACTAGGGTAGGCGAGTGTGTGACTGCTTATATTTTGACGGCACGGTTGGTGCAGTGGCTGATACAGTCGACTGCTGCGCTCCGGGTCGTGGGTTCGATTCCCACACGGAACAAATATTTGTATGATCTGCAGATAGTTGTTCCGGGTCTGGGTGTATTGTATGTGGAATTCATGTCTGTAAACGCACCCACGACACAGGAGAAATCCTAGGGTGGGGCAAAGTTTAAAAAAAAAAATGCCATGCGTTCATTTCATTCGCATTTCGGTGGTGGTTTAAATACCCTTGCAAGTGATGATGCAAATCATTTTAATGTCGGCAAGGCCAGATTCTTATTATAATGATGTGTACTGTAGAGGAAAATATAAATGCAGAGACATCTTAATGCAGCTCTCCTTGAAAAAAGTAATTCTGGTAAACCCGTTATTATACGTTATAAATAGATAAAACGAAAAAATTTGCATATGAAAATGATAACGTTAAAAAACGATACGATTTATATTCTTCTAAATTATCGTGTTAAACGGATCCAGAGACTATGGTTGTACTCTGTGTGATTCCCGGCAAAGAATAGGCACTCTTTTATCAACATCTAAGGCGTCGTAAAAGGCGTGAGTGTCAGGATGGCTGGACCAAGAGAGATTTTGAAAGTTTGAGCAATGCCAAGTTTTTGTACCAGAAATCAAATAATGTGTACCTCGCTAAAGAAGCAAAACTATTACGAGGAAAGTGGCCAGCCGTTCTGACATCAGAATGGCTGGACCACGTTGGTTTCGCCTGGTAATAGGCATTATTTATTTATTTATTACTGGAAAATCTATAGCTAAAAATACAGGTGTAACAATAATAGTAAGGAAACAGAAAGCCAATTACAGATTTTCACATATAGCAGTTAATTGTTGGTGTTTACACAGGTTACAACAAATTGAATATATAAAAATAATAATATAAACATTTATATGATAAGTTTCATGGTTATGGTCTATACATATAAGTAATAATTAATATTCACTATATTTAATAAACATATTTAATAACTATTTATGAGACGTTAATGAGAACGAGAGTGTGTAAATTTGTGTTACCGTTTTCACGAGAAAAAATTATAACTAGTTCATGTTTTCGTTAAAATTTAGTACCTCATTGGTGCCTCACATTTGTTTTTTTTTAGAAATTTTCGATAAGCCAAAAAAATGATACTCCTAGAATAAGTTTTGTATGTAATCTGGACCCGGTCGGTCTCACCTAGTTGTAGGCGTTATACCTAGTTCATCTTTTCGTTTTAATTTAGTAGCTCATTGCTATCTGAGCATACGTTTTCTCAGATTTTTTAGATAAGACGAAAATAAACGCCTACAACAGGTGAAACCGACCGGCGGGCTGATTAGCTAAAAACAGCAACAGCAGACGCGATCGCAGCTATCGTGCAGCCGAGGATCCACCGGTGGCGAAGCGGCAAAAAAATCGGTATTACGTAAGGCATCGCCCGCCAGTCGCTATTGTGGAAGATGCATAGTCACTAGCGCCAGTAGCCACCAGTGGAATTAGAAAGAATGAACGTTTTTAATTCATTGATTGTCCGACAGAGGCGCGTCAGAGATCTTCGCCTGTTCAGTCGCTATCGGCAAATAGGTAATACCAAATTGACGTTTGACAGCGGCGTTGGAGCAATTTACGCCTGTTGCAAAGCGTCTGCGACTTAGGTAATCAGCCCGCGGGTCCAGATTACATACAAAACTTTTTCTAGGAGTATCTTTTTTTTGGCTTATCGAAAAAATCTAAGAAAGACATATGTTGAAGTACCAATGAGGTACTAAATTTTAACGAAAAAATGAACTAGGTATAATGCCTAAAACCAGGCGAAACCAACCATCCATTTTTCTTCACCTTTCGCAGTTATATTTGATGTTTATTAGTATATTTTATCATCGTTTTATATATATATAATATTGATTCTATGTATTGTTATGTATTTTAGATTTTTATGTCTAAGTAATATTGTGTATGATATATTGTACACTTGACGGCCCAATATCTCTCTCCTTTCTTCCTGTCCATCCAAAGGTTGTCTGGAAGAGATCGCCCTGTGCGATAAGACCGCCCATTGTACATGTATCTTTTTAAACATTTATCTCTATCTATTATGTGGTGTACAATAAGGAGTATATAAATAAGTAAAATAAATAAAAACACTGCAACAGGCACAGACACAAGAATGACTTGTCATCTTCAAGCTCAAGCCCACGGTACAAGCGAGACAAATACCGGAAGATGACAATATTTGGAGCAATAGAGAATCAACAGTATTAGTTCTTCGGTGAATTCTCTAGGGTTTGCGTGTACCTACAAGTCCAGAACACTGTCGGGCTCTATAAGTAATTTGTCTATACACTGGTGTGGATATTAAAGGGCTGGATGCATATGAAGACAAAGAGATGTAAGGCTAAATGGCCTGTCTAGTATCTATTTCGTGTCTAGTGTTTACTGTCTACTAAAAAAACATATTTTATTTCAGTACAGATAAAAAAATACAGTTCATAAACATATTGAGCTTCTTAATTGTTGTTGTTGTGTTGAATATTAACATATAAAACAATATAATAGATGAGTAATTATTAACGGTAGCCGATCAAAACGCTATCGTTAATTATTTATGGTTATTGCAAAGACACACCAATAACATAAAAATTAATCACCGATGCGAAGTAACGATGTTTTGCGCTTCAATAATACTTTGATTCTATATGATATTATAAAAACTAAAAATACTTCGACTTGTTCCTCCGCCTCAGTCTAATATCAAAGTGCGTCTTCCATGAGATACTGCGTTTAATTACCAGTCATCACACATACGCACACACATCCACCCGTAAATGTCCACTGCTGAACAAGCTGGGCCTCCCAATGATCTCTACAATGACCGACCATAAGGTGTATTGCCATCATGACTAAGCTTGGCAGGCGGATTGATTATCGCAGTATATCTGTCTAATTGGTGAGGTTAAGCAACACTTATCGCGGTCAGCGTATGGATGGGTGACCGCATTGTGGTATTTCAACTGAGCGTCTCCGTGCTTCGGAGGGCACGTAAAATTGACGGTGCCGATTTTTGTCATTAGAAGGCAGACCCAAGTCGGAGGCCTTTGGGCGACTTAAACAACTCTGACACAAGTAGATATTATGTCTACTAACTAAATAAGAAAGATCAATAGATTAAAAATTTGTCATCACATTCGATTACCACGGCAAACGATATTCAAAGTAGTCGCCAGTACCGTGAGAAAACACAAAGATGACAAAGAGATACAATTTAAAACGTTTTTTTCTACGTCAGTACTTATCGGAACTCTGATTGCTTCACATCCGCAACCTTCTGAACCGGACATAGACGAACAATCGTACAACACAGGGAAAAACGATGGGAAAAACACGTCACTAAACTTTGAATAAATCTCGTGCGGCCCGCGCACCGTCACAGCCACATAACTTGAACCACAGGATAAAAATAATTAACACTATTCATGTGACCACAGATACATCTATACAAATAAATAAAATTGAAGTGTCTGTTTGTAATGTCAAAATAACAGCTTTTTATTAAATGCATAGGAAAGTATGTACGTTACATAAAACAAAAACACTATTTTTAAATTTCTTGTCTGTCTGTCTGTCTGTCTATCTGTCTGTCTGTTTGTTCCGGGTAATCTCCGAAACGGCTGGACCGATTTTGACGGGACCTCCACTGGCAGATAGCTAGAATAACTTAGGCTACTTTTATTTTAGAAAAATAATTAGGGTTCCGCGTAAAAAATAAAACCCTTGAAATCCAATATATATTCTATGTCAAGTGTATATGTCGAAGTACTCTATATTTCTTTTAAACTAAATGCGGGTGAAACCGCGGGTCCCAGCTAGTTAATAATAAACGCACTATTCAGGTGTGCGTAACCAGCGTATATTCACTTTCTCTGTCACACACTAACGCACAGATAATATTAGTATTGTTAGTCATTATGTCACACCACACAAACAGCCAGCGCGACCGCAACGTAGCTTGGCATTTTTACGCGGCGTGCATGTCAAACAGCGAGCGTGACGACCGGCAGCGAGACCGTAGGGCGGCATGGCGTGCCTGTCAAACTGCGAGCGAGGGCGGCGTGTTGTGTTAAAAATGTCAAGCAATTTAGACGATGCGCTCTTACTATCGAAGAACAGTAGTCCCAACTGGTTGGACAGAGTAGCAGGACAACATCATCATTTCGGCCGAATGAAGTCCACTGCTGGACACAGGCCTTCCCCAAACCCTCCACCACAATCACCGATATGGGTCTGTTATGGGCTCATTGGGGGATTTTGCCATAATCGCCACGCTTAGCGATCGCAGTTGAGTTGTTAATGTACTCGAAGGACGTTTCGACTTCCTACTGATTTCCACACCGAAGCTTTATAACTATGTTTTTTATAGTCCTTACGACCTAAATTGCACAGCAAGCTCGATACATTTTTGCATGTAAAATTTGATGTTAGAATGCCTGAAGCACATATTCGCCGGCCATGATTACTTCGATGCGTCCTTACACAGGATACGCGACACAGGACGCAAGGTCACGGCATAGCGCCACTATCGTGGAGACGATCAGGATGCCGCACAGCACACGCTCGGAAAGTACTCTGCGTGGCAAGATCTTTCCCTGCCGGCAGTAGTGACGGCTATTCTGGCAGAGTATATAAATGAGAGTGCTGTGGTCTCCTTCTGTGAGAGCATCATGCTCCAGAGGAAGATCGGTGAGCGGGATCGGGAGAGGGCCGATCCCGATCGGAGAAGGAAGACACGGCGCCGGGGAAACAAGCATCAGGGCCCCCATGTCCAACACTCCTGAGTCTGTCGTCGTATACGGCACAGGGCCTTGGGTGTCTTAAACGCGCAGATGGGGGAATATTCTATAAAATTTAAAATCTCGAATAAAAGCCCTTAAAATGTTATAAAATTATTAATTAAAAGAAAACTTATAAAATCAAGCCCGTATTCAATATTTTAATGTTATTCTTAGCAAATCCTTTCATTTGATACCCACATCAGGGGGCGCATAAAAAACAACCGCTCCACCATCTTTGGCAGTCCGCCATATTGGATTTAGAATGACGTCACTTAGCCAACCATGCATTGTCATCCAAACTAAACGTGTATGCAAAATTTCAGCTCAATCGGTAAATAACTGTTTTTAAATTCAGCTACAAGATTTCACCCATACTACACGGCAGGCAAGGCAAGTTAACTAAAAGCTTTGTAATAAGACAGAACGGTACATAAAGGTATATCTTGAATAATACAAGAATTATTGACTACCGGCATAGAATTTTCTATCTGGTGTCCGGATTTAGAATATAGCACCCATAGAAATATATCTTTATCTATAACATCACTCCATACGATAACACTACTCCATATCCTCCAAAAGATGTCGAAAGAGGCGGGTACGGGACTCTAAAGCAGCATCATCCTTTCTTTGCCTTTCCCTTGTGGAACAGAAGTCATTCTGCGCTCATCAACCCACCTATCAAGCGCGGTAAGTACTGGCAAATGCCAAAAGAAAGGGTTATAAAAAAACTGAATTCGCCTGCATGCAAGCGTGGTGATTAATGCTCGTCCCTTCTCTGTACGAGAAGGGGTGTTTGACCTGCAGTAGTACAGAACAGGCTGATTTTATCACTGTTTAAACCACAAAAATATAAACAACTAGCTGAGACCTGCAGTTTCACCCGCGTTTAATTTAAAAGTAATTTAGAGTACTTATGCCGTGTGGTGCCGGCTCAGAATGCCACCACCCCATCTCCTCCCATGTGTGTCGTAAAAGTCGACTAAGGGATTAGCCGGAGGATGGGCAGCAGCGTCCTTCGAGTACATTAACAACTCAACTGCGATCGCCAACCCGCCTGCCAAGCGTGGCGATTATGGCAAAACCCCCCAATGAGCCCACAACACATCCATATCTGTGGTTGTGGTAATCTTTGGAGGAGGCCTGTGTCCAGCAGTGGACTTCATTCGGCCGAAATGATTAGAGTACTTCGACATAGAATATTGGATTTCAAGGGTTTTATTGTTTTTGCGCGGAACCCTAATTATTTTTCTAAAATAAAAGTAGCCTAAGTTATTCCTTATAACATCAGCTATCTGCCAGTGAAAGTACCGTCAAAATCGACCAGCCGTTTCGGAGATTAGCCGGAACAAACAGACAGACAAAAAAATTTAAAATTTTTGTTTTTTGTTATATGTACCATATATACTTTCATATGCATTTAGTAAAAAGCTGTTATTTTGACATAACAAACAGACACTTCTATTTTATTTATTTGTACAAACGGACACTTCAATTTTATTTATTTGTATGTACAGATAGATTTCTGAGGTCAAAACATAACATAGGAAGTATTTTCCAATATGACATTGGCATGTCAAGTTTCTTGCAAACTACAATTACATTACAATTGGAGTAATTAAAACCGAGCGAACAACACAATAGATAATCTGTAATCGATGTCTGAAACGTGCTTTTACTAGTTTTTCTGAAGTGATCTTCAATTGTATTTGTGGCTTTGTAAAGCAAATGATGGAATAAGTCATTGTTACTTAGCTATTGGCAAATATACTTATTTGTAGGCATAATTATCCGTGTGGTGTCCAGATTCTGCATATAGAACCACTCCATCTCCTGCCGTAGATGTTGTAAAAGGCGACTAGGGCACTCTAAACCTGATGCATGCAACAGTAGCCATTCCAATTCCAATTTTAGTTTATGGCTCCATCGGTTTGTCTATGATTCTGCCAATGTCAAGGTTGGATAAAACAAAAGTGTAGATATTCTTTATAAAAACCAAAATAAATAGCCCTTGAATAGTAAACCAAAACTGATCTGGTTGAATAACCTAAAAATGTAATGCTTATACTTTTATTTTTATTTTATATTAAAAAAAACGTTGCCCCACACTAGGATTTCTCCTGTGTCGTGGGTGCGTTTTACAGACATAAATCCCACATACAATACACCCAGACCCGGAACTTCTATAAACAGTAGCCATTTTGAGCTCACCAACCCACCAGCCAAGCGTAGTGAGTATTTATTTATTTATCGTACATCAATCGGTAAAATGTACAAAAACAGTAGCGCTTAAAAGTATATTTTAGAGTACAATGTTGTTTGTTTTTATTTTATTGGTCACCCGATGGAAATAGACCATGTACTTCCTTTGCCCCGGGGAAGGGTGGACTGGTGTGCCGGCCTCCTACCGGCTAAAACCATTGAAGGGGGGCTCCAAGTCCTTGTACGATCCGTCTAGAGCCACCAATTGACCACTGCCTTCCCGGGAGTCGATCGGTAAGAGTACGCGACCCCAGGGACCCATATAGTGACGGCAGGGCTCAGGCGTGTTGGACATGAAGCTGGGGCGGTAGCTACCCCGGTGCCTCATTCTTTAACCACCTATCAGGCCACTCATAGGAGAGAATATCGGAGATTGTTATTATGCAATTGGATATAAAATTATGACGATATCATTGGGTTTTGTTTCTTAACCGTGTTATGATTCAAAATGTTTTCATAACATAGCATGATATTTACTCAGTCTTAAGAAATCGATTCTCTTACGTTTTTAACTCGTCAATATCATTCCGATTCACTGGTCCATTCAGTTCCAGTCCATTTTCCCTGGTGCTCAGCCGTGCTGCCAGTGACATGAAGCGTCGCCAGGTGCGACTTATTACACTGTGCGTAGTACCCAGAGCTATGACCACAGCACGTGGCCAGCTCCCAACATTTGGCTACAGCTGTAATCATTTCTGCTCGGCTCAATTGACGTCTTCTCTCCGTAATAGCGTTCTTCTTCTTCTCTTATAGTATTATGGATTCTGTAGAGTATCTTCCACAATTTCGCCAATGTAAAGTATAAGGTAACAAGGCAACGTCGTACGGTATTTAGATTCATAAATATTTACATATTCATAAAACATTTCTCTAAACGAAAAAAATCAAAAAAATATGTCGGCAACTTCGTACGGTACAATTGATTTTTCCGTGTCGTAATGGCGTTCGTTTTTATTGATTCGACTCATGTGACATATATGGTACTGATTTCGTTTCAAACCCATTGCAGGATGGTATAGGAATACAAATAAAATAAAATCTAACCTTTCATTTACATTAAAAACTATTTCCTTTATTAAATTTTTCAAAAAGGATCGAAACATGCATTGTAAGACTTCACTTATAATTCGCTTAAAGATGCTTGATTCCTAGACACGTTGATGTGTGTGTATTGTAGAGACTGTAGCTCTGGTTGATTGGGTAGGCGTATTTATAGGTACGGGAAAGAACTTGTGTATGAGCTTGGTATAGAAACACTTATTATTTCTATATACGTTTATTTATATAGAAGATAATACACTTCGCTTTTTCTACATTCGACCACCGTACTGATGGCCGGCCGAATTCATTCTCTTCATCTATTTTCTCTGTCAAAATGTTCTCATGTAATTATTTTAAATAATATCTTTTTATTCTTTGCGGCTAGGATTTTCTCCCAAAGAGTTTGAACTCTATTACAGTATTATTCATTATGTGCCCGACCAGGACATCCAACGCAGGCCTCAACTGCGCTTGCGACCTTGATGATTGATTTCCAATTTTGTTTATGTAGGTACTGCATACGTTTGTCCTTAAATATGAGTCAAAGTCGCCTTGAAATAGCTTCGTGAATCATTTGTTGATTTAAATATATTGTTTTTTTTCCCCGTTGTATGCTAAATTTATTAAGGTTATATCGAAGTTACATATACACTTCACGCCATTTATCTACTACAAGGGTAAATGACCGATCAAAGAAAATAATATAACACGTATTTCTATCCCGGGGTGTCGTAGAAGGGGTTATTTAGAGTAGTGTCGTTCAAGCTTCTTGAACACGCGACCCCTTTACAAGTATTAAGTTCTGGCGACCCCCAGGACCGTAATAAATTTATGTCTATGATTTGACAGCCGAAATATTTAATTTTCTTTAAATTGTTTTAATTTTTTTTAAAACTTAGCTCCGCACTAAGATTTCTCCTGCGTCGTGGGTGCGTTTACAGACATGAATTCCACATACAATACACCCAGACCCGGAACAACTACCTGCAGATCATACAAATATTTGATCCGTGCGGGAATCGAACCCACGACCCGGAGCGCAGCAGCCGACTGTATCAGCCACTTCACCAACCGTGCCGTCAAAATTTGAGTCGCCTGGTTTCCTTCCGAAATGAGGTGTCTCGAATAGTTAATGCGGGACTCATCGGTACTCACGGTAGCACGCATGTGGTCACGCACTGCCGTGGGACGCTTTGGGGGATCCTTTACAATCCCTACGGGGGGGGTGACCGCTTTACAGTCACCCTCGTCTATATGTGCCTAAATGCGTGGCACCAATGGGCGGCTCTAGTGTGATCTTACGAGGACCTGGAGCCCCCTTCGGTGCCGAAGATGCCCGCTCCAGTGGTTATAGTCGGTAGGAGCCCGGCATACCCCTTCGCCCTTCCCCGGGGTGAAGGAAGTTCCATGTAGAATTTCCACTGGACATCAATAAAAAATGGTTCTATGTGTAGGGCTTGACTTGGGCGGTAATACAACGTCTTGACCTATTGTAGTCTTTCGTCTTTCCACTCCGTTCAACGTCTGGTCGCCTCCGGTTCTCGCCGTGTAAACGCTGCGCTTGCCAAAGTATTGCTGCAGCACTATAGCCTGATCATAATCCAAACCAAATTTTATTAGATTATTTTCACCCATTTCGCCGTGATTAACCCTTAAAAACATAACATAACACACAATATTAAACATTTATACTAAAATTAAGATGAAACGATGGAACAATCTAATGGATTTTTTGGATTTTAATAACGTTTCGGTTTTTTTTTAGTTAGAAATGTGTTTTGTGTTGTGATGAAGCGGTTAAGTTCATTTCTGGAAATATTCGAATGCATCCGAAGGCGGGAATGCGGCATTTTGTATGGCAGGGATAGACATATCTTGCCCGACCCAATGAATCGGGATCGGACGCGAAACACTCTTTGGGCGTGTATTATCTTGGTGTCCTCTATAGTGGTAGAGCCGTGGCTTCACCCCCGATCCTATTCATGTATTCACCGAAAGAACCATAGAAATAGGAAATAAGTCCAATATCTTTTCAATCAACTGTGTCCCGTAAACACCTGACTCAGCCGTTAAGTGACCCGATCCCATCTCTGCCTAGCCCTATGGGCAAATACAAGCGTGATGTTTTGTGATGCTTTTATATATAAAGCAATGTTTGCTACATACATAACGAGGCGCCTAATCTTTCTCTGTAAGGTCAAAATAAAGTGGGTGAGTCAAACATTTGTCTTCCACCTACAACTATTAGCACCAACCATATTTGACCTCTGATAGTTTGTCAAATTTGTGTTTAGACATTATTAAGCTGAGTTAATGTGTTGCAATTCTATTAATTCCGGAACAAAGATGGCGTCTGCGAAGTTTTTGCAATTGCAGTGAGTGGATAGTTCATGTTTAGTTCGGCGGATCCTGGTCGATCGGATCGGGCAAGATCTCTCTCTGCCAGCAGTAGTGTCGGCTATGTTGGCAGAGCACGGAAACGATAATGTCCAAACGATCCTGCTCGAAGAAGGAGGAGACGGCGCCGGGGTAACAATCACTCTGGCACCTAATTCCCATACGCCTGAAACCCCCTGCCGTCGCGATAAGGCGGGCCTCTGCCCTCGGCCTCTGGGTTCGCGGCTGCGCCTTTCAACCTATTAAGTGACATTCTGTGGCAGACGGTGACTCGCCGCTCACAAGAAACCTTTAAATGGCTACCACTACAGGCGACAGGACCCAACAGCGTAACAGCTTATTATTATTATACAGAACCCTAAAAACCACACTCCCTTCAAAGAGATGTCTACATTATATACATTTATCTGTAATTAGCGCCATTTGTTCATAAACACGATGCAATGTTTTATGTAAATTTTCACTTATTGCTACAACATCCGATCAACCTACATTTAGTCAGGCCTGGTTTCTTTTATAATTTATCTTTTTTTATGTGAAACTATGTTAGGTGCGATGAGAGTACCCCGAGAAGTGCCTGGGGGGCGACCATTTTACAGTCGCCTTCCCTCCGCTAGAGGGGGTGACCGCTCTACAGTCATCCCCTCCGTGATGTGCCTAAAGGCGTGGCACCAATGGGCGGCTCTAGTGTGATCTTACGAGGACCTGGAGCCCCCCTTCGGTGCCGAAGATGACCGCTCCAGTGGTTTTAGCCGGTAGGAGTCCGGCATACCCCTCCACCCTTCCCCGGGGTGAAGGAAGTTCCATGTAGAATTTCCACTGGACATCAATAAATAAAATTAAAAAAAAGATGCGATGAGAGTAAACATTCAAGGTCAAAGGACATTGTTAAAACGGCCTATGGATCAACACGTATACCCCCTATACAGTAATTTCCTACACGATACTTTAACTATCAATTATTACAATCGAACAACACAACATAATCTCATAAAGATTTTAAAAAGTTGCAGGTATCCACGATTCACGCTGAGATATTATATATATGATGATATATATAGATTTCATAAGTGTAGATGCGTTGCCCGCGGTCTACGATGCTCACATGAAAGCTAGGTAATTGCCCGGCATTCACTTAGTCACACACCAACCAGTGTCGCGGCTCGACGTGATTTACCAACATATTTTGAAAAAATTATGCCTCCTGTGTTTATAGACGATGCACGAAGTATACTGCTATTGTGAGAGAAAAAGACGTATTTCATAAATAAATACTTAACGTAAATCGATATTGTAAATAAAATATAGTAGTAGTATAGGGATCAAGGTCCCCAGGCGCTCAAGGTCTGGGGTAGGACGAAACAGCCTCTGGGTCACAATGAAACATCTCGGGGCACATCGAAATGATGAGATCAAATTGCAGCCAATAAACAAAAGAGAGATCAAATAGCAATGTCTTAAGTTTTCGCGATTATTACACGCCATAATAAAACACTTTTAAATGGATTATATCGCGTATATTATTGATTTTTGTTTTTCCTGACGTTTCAACACTTTGCAGGGTTCGTGCTCGCAGGATGACTAAAACGGCTTACTCAAAGCCCGCGGGCTGATTACCTAAGTCGCAGACGCTTTGCAACAGGCGTAAATTGCTCCAACGCCGCTGTCAAACGTCAATTTGGTATTACCTATTTGCCGATAGCGACTAAACAGGCGAAGATCTCCGACGCGCCTCTGTCGGACAATCAATGAACTAAAAACGTTCATTCTTTTTAGTTCCACTGGTGGCTACCGGCGCTAGTAACTATGCATCTTCCACAATAGCGATTGGCGGGCGATGCCTTACGTAATACCAACTTTTGAAGCTTTTCCACCGGTGGATCCTTGGCTGCGCGATAGCTGCTATCGCGTCTGCTGTTGCTGTTTTAAGCTCATCAGCCCGCGGGTCTGCAGGGCCCTACATGCAGTATTTGTGCCGGGATTGTATAGTGTGAATGTTTGCAGAGCCGATCATCATTTCGGCCGAATGAAATCCACTGCTGGACATAGGCCTCCCCCAAAGATCACCACAATGAAATGGTGTGTGTTGTGGGCTCATTGGGGGGTTTTGCCATAATCGCCACGCTTGGCAGACGGGTTGGCGATCGCAGCACTATAGCCTGATCATAATCCAAACCAAATTTTATTAGATTATTTTCACCCATTTCGCCGTGATTATCCCTTAAAAACATTCTAACACACAATATTAAACATTTATAATAAAATTAGGACGAAAGGATGGAACAATCTAATGGATTGTTTGGATTTTAATAACATTTCGGTTTTTTTTAGTTAGAAATGTGTTTTGTTTTTCGAATTCGAATGCATCCGAAGGCTCCCGCCTTTAGGCGGCATTTTCTATGGTAGGGATAGACATATCTTGCCCGACCCAATGGATCAGGATCGGACGCGGAACACGCTTAGAGCGTGTATTATCTTGGTGTCCTCTATAGTGGTAGAGCCGTGGCTTCACCCCCGATCCTATTCATGTATTCACCGAAAGAACCACAGAAATAGGAAATAAGTCCAATATCTTTGGAATCAACTGTGTCCAGTAAACACCTGACTCAGCCGTTAAGTGACGCGCTCCTATCTCTGCCTAGCCTTATGGGCAAATACAAGCGTGATGTTTTGTGATGCTTTTATATATAAGCATAAATCTATACAAATAAATAAAATTGAAGTGTCTGTTTGTAATGTCAAAATAACGGCTTTTTACTAAATGCATATGAAAGTATATACGGGACATATAACAAAAAACCAATTTTTAACTTTTTTGTCTGTCTGTCTGTCTGTCTGTCTGTTTGTTCCGGGTAATCTCCGAAACGGCTGGACCGATTTTGACGGGACTTTCACTGGCAGATAGCTGATGTTCTAAGGAATAACTTAGGCTACTTTAATTTAAAGAAAAATAATTAGGGTTCCGCGCAAAAAAAAAAACCCCTTGAAATCCAATATATATATTCTACGTCAAGTGTCTATGTCGAAGTACACTAAATTCCTTTTAAATTAAACGCGGGTGAAACCGCGGGTTCCAGCTAGTATATAATATATCGTATCAATATCATAAGCAATGTTTGCTATATACATAACGAGGCGCCTAATCTTTCTCTGTAAGGTCAAAATAAAGTGGGTGAGTCAAACATTTGTCTTCCACCTACAACTATTAGCACCAACCATATTTGACCTCTGATAGTTTGTCAAATTTGTGTTTAGACATTATTAAGCTGAGTTAATGTGTTGCAATACTATTAATTCCTGAACAAAGATGGCGTCTGCGAAGTATTTGCAATTGCAGTGAGTGGATAGTTCATGTTTAGTTCGGCGGATCCTGGTCGATCGGATCGGGCAAGATCTCTCTCTGCTAGCAGTAGTGTCGGCTATGTTGGCAGAGCACGACAACGATAACGTCCAAACGATCCTGCTCGTGTGGTGTCCGGATTAAGAATCTAGCGCCACTCCATCTCCTCCCGTGGATGTCGTAAAAGGCGACTAAGGGAATCTAAACCAGAGGGACGGGCAGCAGCGTCACTTCTGTGAAACGGTAGCCATACTGCGCTCACCAACCCGCCTGCCAAGCGTGGTGAGTATTGGCAAATACCCCCCAAAATGATGATACAGTTGTGAAAATCCATGGGGGAGGCCTTTGTTCAGCAGTGGACGTATCAATGGCCGATATGATGATTAAGAGAGATGATTAAGGAGGAGACGGCGCCGGGGTAACTACCGCCGTGGCACCTAATTCCCATACGCCTGAAACCCCCTGCCGTCGCGATATGGGCCTATGGGTTCGCGGGTGCGCCTTTCAACCTATTAAGTGAAATTCTGTGGCAGACGGTCACTCACCACTCACAAATTAGCCCTAAAATGGCCACCACTACAGGCGACAGGAGGCAACAGCGTTCCAGTGTGATCATACGAGGACCTGGAGCCTCCCTTAGGTGCCGAAGATGACCGCCCCAGTGGTTTTAGCCGGTAGGAGTCCGGCATACCCCTCCACCCTTCCCCGGGGTGAAGGAAGTTCCATGTAGAATTTCCACTGGACATCAATAAAAAATAAGAAAAAAAAGGAGGCAACAGCGTAACAGCTTATTATTATTATACAGAACCCCAAAAACCACACTCGCTTCAAAGAGATGTCCACATTATATACTTTTATCTGTAATTAGCGCCATTTGTTCATAAACACGATGCAATGTTTTATGTAAATTTTCACTTATTGCTACAACATCCGATCAACTTACATTTAGTCAGGCGTGGTTGCTTTTATAATGTATCTTTTTATGTGAAACTTTGTTAGGTGCGATGAGAGTGCTCTAGTGTGATCTTACGAGGACCTGGAGCCCCCCTTCGGTGCCGAAGATGACCGCTCCAGTGGTTTTAGCCGGTAGGAGTCCGGCATACCCCTCCACCCTTCCCCGGGGTGAAGGAAGTTCCATGTAGAATTTCCACTGGACATCAATAAATAAAATTAAAAAAAAGATGCGATGAGAGTAAACATTCAAGGTCAAAGGACATTGTTAAAACGGCCTATGGATCAACACGTATACCCCCTATACAGTAATTTCCTACACGATACTTTAACTATCAATTATTACAATCGAACAACACAACATAATCTCATAAAGATTTTAAAAAGTTGCAGGTATCCACGATTCACGCTAAGATATTATATATATGATGATATATATAGATTTCATAAGTGTAGATGCGTTGCCCGCGGTCTACGATGCTCACATGAAAGCTAGGTAATTGCCCGGCATTCACTTAGTCACACACCGACCAGTGTCGCGGCTCGACGTGATTTACCAACATATTTTGAAAAAATTATGCCTCCTGTGTTTATAGACGATGCACGAAGTATACTGCTATTGTGAGAGAAAAAGACGTATTTCATAAATAAATACTTAACGTAAATCGATATTGTAAATAAAATATAGTAGTAGTATAGGGATCAAGGTCATAGCGACTGAACAGGCGAAGATCTCTGACGCGCCTCTGTCGGACAATCAATGAATTAAAAACGTTCATTCTTTCTAATTCCACTGGTGGCTACTGGCGCTAGTAACTATGCATCTTCCACAATAGCGACTGGCGGGCGATGCCTTACGTAATACCGATTTTTTTGCCGCTTCGCCACCGGTGGATCCTCGGCTGCACGATAGCTGCGATCGCGTCTGCTGTTGCTGTTTTTAGCTAATCAGCCCGCGGGTCTGCAGGGCCCAACATGCAGTATTTGTGCCGGGATTGTATAGTGTGAATGTTTGCAGAGCCGATCATCATTTCGGCCGAATGAAATCCACTGCTAGGTCTCCCCCAAAGATCACCACAACGAAATGGTGTGTGTTGTGGGCTCATTGGGGGGTTTTGCCATAATCGCCACGCTCGGCAGACGGGTTGGCGATCGCAGTTGCGTTGTTAATGTACGCGAAGGACGCTGCTGCCCATACTTCGGCTAATCCCTTAGTCGACTCTTACGACACCCACGGGAGGAGATGGGGTGGTGGTATTCTGTTGTCAGAGCCGATAAATATCACATGGTGACAAGCGTCGTTACAGATTTAAAAAGTTATTTTATCTACCGTACAAAACTAATCAAAAATTAGTTTCGATGCACGCAGTAATCACTCACAGTGTCTTGATGTTTCTTTTAGTGCGGTATGTTGTTTGGCACTGTAATAATTTAATAACCGGATTCCAAACACGTGGTACCTGCCAACCATCTTCTCTATTAAAATTAGGATGTTTTTTAATTTCAACAGCCTCACGAAACATTCTTGGGACATAACGGTTCTCTTTCGCGAGGACTTGAGGTTAATCAAATCGAAGAATATGGTTGGGTTTGCCTAAGGCATGTTCACATACTGCAGACTTTTTGGAGCGTCAATGTTTTACGTCAGCTATATGTTCTTTAATTCTGGTGACTATACTACGCTTTGTTTGCCCTATGTAGGAAAAACAAAAATAGAAAGAATGAATGAAAAAAAGTTTTATTAAGATCTCGCACAGGAAGTTACAAATAACATAAAGTAAAAAAAATACGCGATTTAATCCGTTCAAAAGTGTTTTATTATAAAGAAATATCAAATTAAACCTTAATCAAAAATTAGGTACCTAGTAATGTCTAAGACATTTTTGCGATTATTACTCATTATAATAAAACACTTTAATAGTCCTGCGACGAACACGCTGCAAAGTGTTCGGATGGCATGGTTGGTGCAGTGGCTGACACAGTCGACTGCTGCGCTTCGGGTCGCGGGTTCGATTCCCGCACGGATCAATTATTTGTATGATCTGCGGGTAGTTGTTCCGGGTCTGTGTGTATTGTGTGTGGAATTTGTGTCTGTAAACACACCTACGACACAGGAGAAATCATAGCGAGGGGCAATGCTATTAAAAAAAAGAAACAAAATTAAAAAAAAGAACATCTGTTTAATAGATTTTTATTATAATAGGTACTTATAACAATTTAAATACAATTCAACAACTCATCAAGCTAAAACAATTAAAAAAACCAGTCAGCTGCGAGTTGAACTCTCGTGGAGAGGGTTCCGAAATTGCTGAATATATTATCTATTGTTGGATTCGGTGTTGTACCAATAACTTATCCCAAGAACAAACTTAAAATCGTAGTTTAACAACATGTTTTCCCATACATTCCAACCGCAAACGTAAGTTTGCACGCACAATATTGAAAGTTATGTTATTTTAAGACCATAGAATTCTTATAGATTTCCTGAAATCTATAGGTAAAGAGCTCATGTATTTTTCAGAATTTTAGGCTCTGTAGTTTCGGAGATAAGGTAATGGTCAATTTTATTATATAACTTTAAAACTATATATTTTAAAATGATAAAATAAATATATTTGAGACCCTCACAGCAAGTCCTTCCATTTCATATGTTACACGGTACAGTTTGCAAAGCTTTATTCTTTAATTTTCTATATTGCCCCCCAAAAAGGACTCCCCACCACCATATTGTCAATTCAATTATTTACGTTACACGAACGTATTTGGGTAGCAGAAATCCATATGTGCACCAAATTTCCACTTAACCGGTCCAGTAAATTCGGAGCAAATCGGCTGTGACAGACGGACGAACAGTCTGTATGTGTGGGTGATCCTATAAGGGTTCCGCCGTTTTTTCCTTCAGACGTTCGGAACCCTGAAATACTGTGGTGGCAAGAATACATATCTGCTTGTCGTTTAATTTTTCCTGCAGAACTAGTTTGTGATAAAATAAGTTCAATATCAGCCATCAACTGGACATCCAGGTCGGGTTCGAAATCTAAGTCGTCGATTCTATAGAATATATAAAATATTAACTTTACCGAGCATATATATATCTATGACCGTCGGAGAATTCGAGGTTTTCCACAGTTTTTGTGGTCAAATAGTTTACAGTACAAGCAGCACGACTTTGGAATACAGTTAGACAACAGCTCAATCATTACGAGCAATTAAAATAATGGTAAGAAAATATTATCCGTCTCTTTAGTTGACTTAAATATCCAGTATTGTATCAGCAAGTATCTCATCATATCATCATATCGGCCATTTATATGTCCACTGCTGAACAAAGGCCTCCTCCATAGATTTCCACAACTGTATCACAATTTTGGGAGGAATTTGCCAATACCACCACGCTTGGCAGGCGGGTTGGTGAGCGCAGTATGGCTACCGCTTCACTAAAGGGACACTGCTGCCCATCCCTCTGGTTTAGATTCCCTTAGTCGCCTTTTACGACATCCACGGGAGGAGATGGATTGATACTATATTCTTAATCCGGACATGTGTGTAATATATTAATACATCTCATCATCATCATTTCGGCCGAATGAAGTCCACTGCTGGACACAGGCCTCCCCCAAAGATCACCACAACGACCGATATGAGTGAGTTGTGGTCTCATCGGGGGGTTTTGCCATAATCGCCACGCTTGGCAGACGGGTTGGCGATCGCAGTAGAGTTGTTAATGTACTAGAAGGACGCTGCTGCCCATCCTCCGGCCAATCCCTTAGTCGACTTTTACGACACCCACGCGAGGAGATGGGGTGGTAGCATTCTGAGCCGGCACCACACTATGTGTAATATATTACATAGTTACATTTATTTTCTTTTGAGGTATAATTTATGAAGATGGCTTATCAACTCTTGGAATTGGGGTGTATAAGGCAAATAGAGGACGAATATTTTAAATATTTAAACAGACCAAAATAATGCAACAATTTCGCTAATGCACTATTGTTTTAACTGATTAATTCTTAGAATTATGGTATAATATGGATGGATAAAATACTTGACCTTTTTTCGAATCCATGGTAGTGCCTAGTGAGAGTTTTATTCAGTAGAAAAACTGCTTATAACTAAGAAAATCGTTATTTACTCACACTAGTCAAAATCCGAGTAGTCGGGCGGGTTCGTCACATCTTCGCACCACTAATCTAGTTGCTAGTCTTGTTCCAATTCCAGTCTTTAGTCCACTCTCCAGTCCAGCATCGAGTCCAGTCCAGTCCGTCGAGTCTAGGCCAGCATCGAGTCCAGGTCTCCGTCGAATCCAGGCCAGCGTCGAGTTCAAGTCAGCTTCGAGTCCAGGCCAGTGCCGTGTCCAGGCCACCGTTGAGTCCAGGCCGGCGTCGAGTCCAGTCCAGCGCAGAGTCCAGTCCAGCGTCGAGTCGAGGCCAGCGTCTAGTCCAGGCCAGCATCGACATTAGGCCAGCATCAAGTCCAGTCAGCGATGAGCCCAGGCTTGCGTTGAGATCACGCCAGCGTCGAGTCCACGTTAGCGTCGAGTCCAGGCCAGCGTCTAGTCCAGGCCAGTGTCATTGTAATAGATTAGAAAAAATATAGAGTAAATGAATAAAGTTTGATCGAGATTTAAATTTTCTAAATTCTTCCTCTTCTGTCCAAAGTCCTCGAGAGTGTTATTCAAGACCAACTGTCTTATTATCTCTCATCCAACAGCCTGCTAAGTCCTTACCAATCTAGTTTCCGTGCTGGCCACAGTACTGTTACCGCTTTCTTTCTTTTCTTTCTTTCTTTCTTTCTTTCTTTCAGAAACGACGAGCCAAAATAGATAGGTAAGTACAATAAAACACTTTTAAACGGATTCTATCGCGTATATTTTAGATTCAAGTTTTTCCTGACGTTTCGAATACTTAAAAAAAATGGTTAAGTATTAACAACAAAATAATACTATATAACAAGACCAACGATGGCCTAGTGGTTGAACGCTTCCTTTGCATACAGTAGATTCTGAATTAAATTCCGACCCGCACCTCTGACTTTGCGAATGCGTGTGCGGATCAGAATTTGATTATCACTTGCGTTAACGGTGAATGAAAACATCGTGAGGAAACCTGCACACCAGAGAGGGCTCCAAAGTGTTCTCACTGGTGTGTGTAGTCCGCCAACCCGCACTAGGCCAGCGTGGTGGGACTAAGGCCTAACCTTTCTTATCGTGAGAACAGGCCCATGCCCAGCATTGAGGAGTAAATGAACATAAGCTATGTGTGTTACCTCGGGAGTCAAGAATAGTAACAGATATAAACATATACAATGTAAAAAAATAAAAATACTTGGCAACGACTTCAGGCGAGATTCACAGAACGCACTCTCGACTACTATGCTAAGTAAAGCCAGCGTTTCATATTAATATTAACACTATCCGCATCACGTTAATAACGTCTTCGTTGGCGCAACGATTCATACTAATATGAACTTTTAACAAACAGTAAACTGAATCCTTAACCGTGTGGTGCCCGCTACGAATAGCACTAACCCATCTCATCCCGTGGGTGTCGTAAAAGGCGACTAAGGGATTAGCCGAAGGATGGGCAGCAGCGTCCTTCGAATACATTAACAACTCAACTGCGATTGCCAACCCGCCTGCCGAGTGTGGCGATTATGGCAAATCCCCCAATGAACACACAACACACCGGTGTCGGTCGTTGTGGTGATCTTTGAGGGAGGCCTTTGTCCAGCAGTGGACTTTATTCGGCCGAAATGATGATGATGATAAAATAACCAGTTTCCAAAATCTGGAAACAAGTATAATCAAACATAATAAGGAGCTCCACAGATCGAATGCGGTGCCTATTAGTTGCCACTGTTGTGGATATAATTGTAGCGCCACCATTATGCACGAGCATTATATACAAGCAAAGTAAAAGAAAAACGAAACAACCACGGTACATAAGAAATTAAATTCTCTGTTATGTAAGAACAACAGCCCCGCGTGTAATACATAAAACCTAGCCGGACGATATTTGGGATCTGAATGGCTGAATTTTTTCTTCAAGAACAGTGCGTCTGTGTGTGTAAGCGCAACGCAACAAATGCTGTGATTGGCCGATGCCACGAGACGCAGTCCCTTTCCTACGATTTTCTGCATTGCATGTAGCATAGTTATGGGTATATAGGGTGTCGAGCTTAATGTGTAGCCGTGTGTACATAAAGTTATATTCTATTCGATTCTTAGAACCGTATATAATCATCATCATGATAATCATATCAGCCACAGGATGTCCACTGATGAAAAAAGGCCTCCGCATTAGATTTCCACAACGAGCGGTCACATGCCGCCCTTATCCAACGACCACCAGGTCATCCATCCATCTCGTTGGAGGTCGTCCCTACGCTGCGTTTTCCGGTGCGCGGTCTCCACTCGAGAACCTTTTTGCCCCAACGGTTATCAGTTATGATCATAGCGCATAGTATAATTTCATTTATCTATGCGTTTATGTGTGAAAAAAGTAAACATACATATCCAGAGTCATTCTAGATGTGCCTTTTCTAAACAAAGCACCTTGCCGCCATCCGATTCTATGCCTCATCAACGCCACCTTAACCTACGCCTGTCAGCTCTCATTTTCACCGCACAACCTTGACCTTTAGAGGGTTCTTTGTATGTCAGTGTGTCACTAGGAGTGACTCATGAAGTGATACATACATCTAAATTAATATCACTAATACATTTTGTGTATGTCTTTTGTTTGTCTAAACTTAGGATACCAGAAGACATATTTTTTTGTATGAAACTTTGCTCCACAATAGGATTTCTCCTGTGTCGTGGGTGTGTTTACAGACATAAATGCCACACACAATACAACCAGACCCGGAACAATTACGTGCAGAGGGCCTAAAAAGGCCGAATCACATTAAATATCACCAAATGGTCCAGAAGGCCTAAAAGACCGTATTAGGTTTTATTTATAAGGCATAATAATGATCGCAATACGATTCACATTAGAAATGGTTGAGCTAAGCGACGCTGATGCATGCGTCATGCTCGGGAACGGGTGCCGTCTGTTGGGCCTGGTCAGCCAAATGCTGCCATGACAACTGAATCAAAACTTAAAAAAAAAATACATTCAGGCTTGTTTTGTAGACTTTTTAAGAAGTTTAGACTCGTTTCTCCTACATTGTTTTCACATAACCTTGATTTTTACAACAATGTGCTCATAAAATATTGTAACATTTAATATGATTTAAAAAGAGTAACCATGGAGTTTCTTGCCCGTTCTTCTCCATAGGAAATCCACATCTTGGAACGCGGCAATTAAAGTCTCGACGATTCATAAGTGCCTGTATATGGTTTACATGAATAAAAATATTTTTTTATCTTTATCTTTAAAAAAATCACAAAATGGTCACTTAATCATAACTGACTATTAACGAGACCATTTTGTGATTTCTAATGTAATTCATATTATGATTCTGCTAAAGCGGCCTTTTTAGGCCCCCAGATCATACAATTAATTATTTGTCAACTTATGAACATATGAATGCAATAAAGATTTGAGTTTGAGTTTGAGTTTATTCTGATCACAATGAAGTTAAAAATCATAACCAAAGCCGTATGCAAACACAAGTCGATAATGTATGATACAATTGGTATACTCGTAGAGAACTTTCGGAATGCGTGTGGGCGGAGGGGCGTATGAGGTTAAATTATATTGTTGCTGCTAAAGAACATTACAATCGGATGGGTGGGCAGTGTCATGTCACGTGTACCGATGATTTCATAATGACAAAATAATCTATATTTGTGCAGGCATCGAGTAAATACTCGTAGACAAAGAGATTAGACTAACCTCAATATTAAGATTTGAACTTGATCTAGTTTTGTTTTAACACACATACAGATAAATCCTTAATCCCAAATCGAACGATTTAGGATTAGATTGATTATTAATCTCGGCCGATAGAGGACTAGGTGTCGAAGAGGAAATGAGTTTTATATCTTCAAGATTTATGTTTAATGTTTATGATTTAATATGGGCAGAAGTGGATTGAATTGCGATGGCGTCTCGGTCTGGTCTGATGGTGGCACGCACGTGGTCACGGCAGGCGTGTTCGTAGCGCAGCGCACAGCAAGGCTTGGGGGGATCCTTTACAATCTTCCCCGAGAAGTGCCTGGGGGGCGACCTTTTTACAATCGCCTTCCCTACACTAGAGGAGGTGACCGCTTTACAGTCATCCCCTCCGTGATGTGCCTAAAGGCGTGGCACCAATGGGCGGTATTATGTAGACACAGTTGGAGCAGTGGCTAAGCGACTGGCTTTCTGCGCTACGCGTCGCGGCTTCGATCCTGTCACGGAACAAATATTTGTATGATCTACGGATAGTTGTTTCCGGTCTGGGAGTTTGTGTATGTAAGATTTACTTCTGCAATCTGTACCCACGATACAGGAGAAATCCTAGAGTGGGATATCGTTTTTTTTTTAGTAAAGAACAAATGAATTCATGGATTTTCCTTGGATTACCCATAGTTATCACATTGTTCTTAATTATTATGTTTACATGGGATTCCTTCAACCATAGGTCCTCACCGGCAACAAACACTGGTCAAAGACCTTCGTTTTAAGACACAGGTATTTTGGACGAGAAGATGTTGCGCAGTTTCCCGAACGCTGCCCAGTTGTCACCATGGGCTTCATCAGGCTCAAGGTCACCAAAAGGCCCTTTAGGTGGCCATGCTTACCTTTGCGAGATCGAATAAAAAATGAGGAGATCCGCAAAAGAACTAAGGTAACCGACATAGACCGAAGAATTTCCAAACTGGCAGGGGGTGGAGCACATTGCTCATAGATGGCCGATGGGGCTGAATGGTTCTCACCGGAAGACGCAGCGTGGGTAAACCCCCACGAGATGGACCAACGACCTGGTGAAGGTTGCGGGAATCCGCTGGATGCGAGAAGCGCAGGACCGGGCGTTGTGGCGATCTTTGATGATAATGGGCTGACTTACAAGCTAAGTGAATTGCCAATTATACACAAATACCACATGCAATATACTGTTGCAATTTATATACTTATCTAATATTATGTAATGACTTGTACAATTTTTATTTTAGTTCTCAAATCATAGAAGTCAGTGTGGTGTCCGTATTAAGAACATAGCACCTCGCCATCTCCTCCCGTGGATGTCGTAAAATGCGACTGACGGACTCTAAACCAGAGGGATGGGTAGCAGCAGCAGATGGGTTGTATTAAGCAGGGCCCCAAAGACAATGATGTATTTAAAAAATTGTTATGCCATGTGTGGCCGGATATATAATAGTATTCCGAATGAAATAAAAAAATGCATGTTTGTAAATTTCGTAGAAAATTGAAACTTTGGCTGATAGAAAAGTCCTTCTATTCTATATCAGAATTATAGGTAAAAAATGATTTCCCACATTTGCTCAAGGGGTCGTTAACTTTAATATTAATAATTTATATATAATTAAATACTGGCTATTTTACTGTTTAATTGTAAGGTTGACATTTAATATTTAATTTGATTATTGTTGACATTAGTTTTATTCAGGCGTATGTAAACGCGCACAAAATTTGCATGTCGCGCTGCGGCAAAATGTATCTGGCTCTATTTTTATTTACACCATCTGTAATGTACCTACATTTTATGCAAATAAAACTATTTATTATTATTATTATTTATTTATCCCTTCTGTGGAATAGCAGGCATTCTGCGCCCACCAACTTGCCTGCCCCAAAATGACGAAACGATTGTGGAAATATATAGGGAAGCTTATGTTCAGCAGTGGACGCCCTTTGGCTGATATGCCCTTATGCATCAGGACATTTTAATCCAAACTTAAAGCCACATAACTACTTCGAACTAACCAGAATTCAAGGTGAAATTCTTAGAACCCAGTACAGATTTCTATACCATTAGATGCGTCAATGTTTTGAAGGCTTTTGCGTGAGTAAGATGGGTGAAAGGTCATAATAAACATAACAGCAAGACAAGGTTGAACATGACGAGTTCATATTGAACCAAAGAACATCACACAATGTCCTATGCCTCTCCTTATCGATTCGATGGCATTTCGAATCTTGAATGCGCAAATTTTCGCTGCGGGGACTGCATCTTCCGTAGCGGGCATGTTCACGCGAACAGGCACAGACACGCAGTGCATAGATGGATCGTTTTCTGTGCGGAAACTCTGGCAGTATGGGTCTGTCATGGACCCGAATGCCCTAGAGAGTCGGTCTGGGCCTCGTCTCCGGCTTGCCTTTATTGGTCCACTGGAATGGAACCCTGTGAGTTCCCTACACTTTTTTTTATTTTATTATTGATGTCCAGTGGAAATTCTACATGAACTTACTTCATCCCGGGGAAGGGCTAAGGGGTATGCCGGACTCCTACCGGCTAAAACCACTGGAGCGGTCATCTTCGGCACCGAAGAGGGGCTTCAGGTCCTCGTAAGATCACACTAGAGCCCCCCCAGTGATGCCACGCCTTAAGCACATCTCGGAGGGGATGAATGTAAAGCGGTCACCCCCTCTAGCGGAGGGAAGGCGACTGTAAAAAGGTCGCCCCCCAGGCACCTCTCGGGGATTGTAAAGGATCCCCCCAAGCCTCGCTGTGCGCTGTGCTACGCACTCGGCGGCACGTGACCACGTGCGCGCCACCGTCTTCCCGGGGGACGCTCGGTGTGAGCACACAGACTCGAGTTCCCTACCCTAGTCCGATGGGGGGCCACCAGAGCTATATATGCTCGGTGGTGGAAGCGTCTAATGGCGTAATAAATGGAAAACTTGCGTGAAAACTCTGGCAGTATGAGTCTGTCATGCTCACTAAAAATACTTGCTGTGGGTGGTGTTGAGTGGTTAAATTTCCTGCATTATAGCTGATCTTAATGCTGATGCATGTGTTATGCCCGTGAACAGGTGGCACCTGTTGGGACTGGTCACCTTTTAGCTGCTATAGCAATCTTACTGGATGGCAATTAATTATTTTTGTGTATAAACATGTCCGTGTGGTGGCGGCTCAGAATACTACCACCCCATCTCCTCCCGTGGGTGTCGTAAAAGTCGACTAAGGGATTAGCCGGAGGATGGGCAGCAGCGTCCTTCGAATACATTAACAACTCAACTGCGATCGCCAACCCGTCTGCCAAGCGTGGCGATTATGGCAAAACCCCCCAATGAGCCCACAACACAGTCATATCGCTCGTTGTAGTAATCTTTGGGGGAGGCCTGTGTCCAGCAGTGGACTTCATTCGGCCGAAATGATGATATATTCCTATTTTTACCGACTTCAAAAAGGAGGAGATTTTCAATTCGATGCGTATTTAATGTTTTTTAAGTATGTCCCCGCCTGACTTCATAAATAAAGATATTGTTTCTTTTTAGTGGTTTTAACATCCTATAGAATTTTGAAGTTGGTATTTTTTTGTTAAAAAGTTTTATCATCCAGTCTTTTTTACCATTATTTTAGCTTTGTTTTTGTACCTCTATCGAAGTGCTTTTTTTAACCCAAAGGTTGACTGGTACAGTATGCCTCATGGCATTAAGTCCGCCTTGTATATACTCAGTGTACATAAAAGTTGAAATAAATAAATAAGTAAACAATGTCTCGATAAAATTATACATATAGAAAATGAAAAAAGGGAGCTATTGATAATAGTGGAAAAATGATTACTCTTCATCATCATCATATCATCCAAAGGACGTCAACTGCTGAAACAAAGGCCTCTCCCATAATTTCCATAACAGCCGGTCACATGCCGCCCGCATCTAACGACTCCCAGCGACTTTCACCAGGTCATCCGTCCACCTCGTTGGAGGTCGTTCCATGCTGCGTTTTCAGGTGCGCGTTCTCCAATCGAGAACCCTAGAAGGGCCCCCAATGGCCATTAGTTCCACGAGCAATGTGCCCCGCCCATTGCCACTTCAGAATGAATATTAAAATGTTCAAATAATATCTTTGCTATTAAGATAAAGAAACGAGAGAGTTCAGTTTTTTTTAATTGTATTAGTATTTAAACATTCATGCTGGTATTTTAGTAATGTCATTTATAATTATTATTCTTATTATTAACCTTGAGTTTTTCCGATACATAATCAATTTTTATTGTGTTAATTAATAGCCTTCAAATGAGTAGGTAATATTAACATCGACACGCGATTAATCGGTCAATATTCACCATATCGGTCATTTATACGTCCACTGCTGAACAAAATCCTCTCCCATAGATTTTCACAACTGTGTCATCATTTTGGGGGGTATTTGCCAATACTCACCACGCTTGGCAGGCGGGTTGGTGAGCGCAGTATGGCTACCGTTTCACAGAAAGGACGCTGCTGCCCATCCCTCTGGTTTAGATTCCCTTAGTCGCCTTTTACGACGTCCACGGGAGGAGATGGAGTGGTGCTATATTCTTAATCCGGACACCACACGGAATATCACAATCACAATATCACGGTCAATATTCACCTAATAAAAAATAGGCTCGTTGACAATTTGTTAACAAGCGAAAATCTTTCTAGAAACCCGGAATTGCTCTGACAGGCGGTTAATTGGAGATTTGACAAATCGTTAACAAACTGTCAAACTGTTGACAGTATGTCGCATTTGTGTTTCAGAAACCCAAAACATTTTTAATTGGAGATTAACAGCGTGTCACGTAATTTTTGCGATAATTTAGTTTCAGAAACCGGCTGTTCCTCTGTTATGCCCAGTAATTCGTGTAGGGATTTTTATGTGTTGTATTTGTAAAACTTTTTAAACAATAAAAATACCGACTAAAACGACGAAAAACCTACACGATACAAAAATATTAAAGTCACTAAAAAGAAAAAACTTTAATATGAAGTCGGGCGGAGCCAGGTATAATTTCTCGTTGGTCTGCGTGTTATTATAGCTGGCCCCGCCCGACTTCATATTTAGTATATTTTTTTATTGGGATTAATTTATTTATTCAAATACAATTAATTACACGGCCGTGGCCAATTACAATAATTAATTTCTAAGTATGTACAATAACAGCAATGAAATACAATTATACATAGTAGATTGCATATTATTATAAAGTGATGTCAAAAAATAAATAAATATAGGCGCGATAATAAAAAATAAATAAGGTTTAGTAAACAGAAAAATACTGAATTACATAATATAATATCGGACATATAATATACATTACAGCTACACACACATTCACACATTCTTCTCACAGTACTCCAAACACTCTGACAAAATCACTTTCCATTCATCCGGAAACACATCACAATCAGGTTTTGCGTCTAGAAGAGCATTGAGGGCGGTGAGGGTTCGCGGAATAGGGGACTGAGCACGCGCGACAGTTCGGCATGAGGGAACTGAGAATAGTTTGTGTCTCCTGTTACGGTAATTATTCGGAGTGAAGAGCTGTAACAGTTCACTGTGGAGATCTGGGGTGTCTATTCCTCCACGGAGAACCTTGCACATAGTGAGCAGTTGGTCATTCGATCGTCTTACTACTAATGAATTATAGCCTAAGTAGCCCAAGAGGAACTTCGTCGGATACCTGTATGGGTAATACCCATACATGCGCTTATAAAGGAAGCGAAGAAAGGCTTTTTGTACTTTTTCTAGTAATAGAGTGTAAGTACTCTCATGTGGGTGCCAAACACATGAGCTGGCCTCAAGCTTACTGCGAACTAGGGCTCCGAAGATGAGCCTTATGACATGGTCACTCTTGAAATCGCTGCAATTCCTCAGCACAAAGCCTAGCCTTCTGTAGGATTCCTTGGCAACTGTAGAAATGTGGTCATGAAATGTTAGCTTTCGGTCGAATGTGACACCCAAATCTTTGATTGCTGTAGATCTTGTACTGGCTTTGGAATTTATCTTGTATTGAAAATCAATGGGTTGCCACATGCGGCCGAAAGTCATGGCATAACATTTGGATACATTGAGTTCCATTCTGTTTGCCACTCCCCACTCGTAAACTGCGTCTACATCACGCTGCAGCTTCACACAGTCACTCACAGACCTTATGTCTGAAATCAACTTCAGATCGTCTGTTAATATGTCTCTTTTCACGGTTTTATTTCCCCTGTGAGGAAACCCGGTCTTTTGATAGGCTTACGCTTTATTTTGAAAAGAAATACTATATTATATATTATGCACGACTTTTGTCACCCCTAGAAGCTTTCGCGACAAACCCGTTTGTCACCGGATTTTATAAAAAAATATTATGTGAAAAATACACCTATTTAGCTCACAGGCAATTTAATAGGCAGTTCATTGGACTATCACGTCACCTTGACATTAAGCAAGATTCCTCTCAGATAGACAAGGCATCTGCATTTGATTTGAACTTCAAATACGTGTTCGTGTCAAATGTATCAAGATTATTTCGGTTGCAAATGGCATTTTTTTGTGTGAATTTGGAAGATAAGATCGGCCTGACACTATCCCACTGTGGGGCAAGGGCTTCTCCTTACACAGATAACGATCATGACGCTTGCTTACCGCATTTTGCGATGATTGTTAGATCCAGGACATAGGAAGTCCATCGCTGAACATAGGCATTTGTGTCCCGTGTGGTGCCGGCTTTGCCGTGTGGTGCCGGCTCAGAATGCCACCACCCCATTTCCTCCCATGGGTGTCGTAAAAGTCGACTAAGGGATTAGCTGGAGGATGGGCAGCAGCGTCCTTCGAGTACATTAACAACTCAACTGCGATCGCCAACCCGCCTGCCGAGCGTGGCGATTATGGCAAAACCCCCCAATGTGCTCACAACACATCCATATCGGTGGTTGTGGTGATCTTTGGGGGAGGCCTGTGTCCAGCAGTGGACTTCATTCGGCCGAAATGATGAGACACCTAGATATATCAACCTGTTACGTGGATAATTTTTGGGGGAATTAGTATACCAGTACTCAGGGGCTTGGCAGGTAGACTGGTAATCCATGTCCCAACAAAGTGCCTTTGAGTTTTATGATAGTATGCATGTAATTTTTATCAATGATATTTTACAAATAGATAGCGCCATACACGAACACTATACACTATAACATACATGTTGTATCTACTAACACATCACACATTATGAGAGTACAGAACGGCGTAAATTTTACTATACCTACTACCAGTACAGCTCTCAAACATGCGCGAATGAACGGAGAGAAAATGAAAGCCACCATGCGGCATACCGGTTGTTAGACAGAGATGAATATACACCTTTAGTTACGTCAGGTAGCAGCTATGCGCATGCTCGTTTGGTGTCGTCCTAGCACCGGCCGCTATTAGACCGCGTAACAAAACAAAATTCTGTAATTTTATTTACAGTATAGCTTCTACGCATAGACTGACGTCTAGTTGCGACCAGCCGCAGCACTGGTCGGTGTGCGACTAACTGAACTCCGGGCCGTAGAACGCAGGCAACGCATCAACACTTGAAAAACATCTTAGATGTTTATGTCATAATTTCAGCCAAATCAATCCATTGCTGAACACAGCCTTATTTTCTTTCTTTTAGAAAAGACGTTGCGCACACTAGGATTTCTCCTGTGGGTGCGTTTACATACACAAATTCCACACACAAGCCTACCCCAAAGACCGCCATGACGACCAATCTAGGTTTGTTGTGTGCTGATTGGGTTTTGCCATAATCGCCACGCTTGGCAGACGGGTTACTTATCGCAGTTGAGTTGTTAATGTACTCGAAGGATGCTGCTGCCCATCCTCCGGCTAATCCCATAATCACCTTCCACGACACCCAAGGGATAAGATAGGTTTGTGCTATTCGTAGCCGGCTCACATGGCCTCAAACTGCACTGTACCAAGATTATCCGCCCCCTACCTCATCCTTGTCGGGAACTCCTTAAAGATTATTGACTTGATTTTAGTTACCCCCCAGTATATTGTTAGTAGGCACGTAAGATTGTATCGCTCACTATTTAAATAAATATATCAGAAAGACAAATACCCGTACCGTATACATACCGTGTAGATCCGGTCACGAATAGGCCATTATATCCCGTGGGTGACGTAGAAGGTCACTAAGGGACTTTGGAACCCGGTGCGTACCATTAAGTTCTTTGGGTTACCCGCAGGTGGCGGGTAAGAAGCTGATAGCAAGCCTAGACGCTCCACAAAGTCGGCAGTGTGTGAACAAGCTTTGATAGAAAGCAGTTATAGCCTTCGCTTGCCTTCCATACAGAAGGGTCTGAGTTCGATCCCGGCCCGCACCTCTGACTTTTCGGATTCATGTGCGGATCAGAACTTGATTATCGTTTGCGTTTTGAATAAACCAGCGTTGGGCAGTGTTACGTCTATGCTGCTCACTGTTCAACATTTTGCTGAGACCGCTCTTTTTGCCACACCACACAAACTAATTACTTGTTATTCTTTTAAATTTATTGTTAAATGAGTGTGGTAATAAATGCTTTCTTTCTTTCTTTAACCGTGAAGGACAACATCGTGAGGAAATCTGCACACTGGAGAGGGCTAAAATGTTCTCAATGGTATGTGTAGTCTGCCAACCCTCACTAGGCCAGCGTGGTGGACTAAGGACTAACCTTCATCGTGAGAAAAGGCCCGTGCCCAGCAGTGGGACAGTATATGGCCTCATTAAGTAGATGTATGTATAAACAAGCCTTAGACAAATCCAAACATATTCTTCGTTTTGATTAACCTCAAGTCCTCGCGAAAGAGAACCGATATGTATCAAGAATGTTTCGTGAGGCTATTGAAATTACAAAACATCCTAATTTTAATAGAGAAGATGGTTGGCAGGTACCACCAGATTGGAATCCTGTTATTAAAATATTAAAGTCCCAAACAGCATATCCCACTTAGAAACATCAAGACACTGTGAGTGATTACTGCGTGCATCGAAACTAATTTTTGATTAAAACTGTACGGTAGATAAAACAAAATAACTTTTTAAACTTAACTTGACACTGGCAAAAGGTTTCAACAATTGCCATATCAAAAAAAAAAGTTTGTACCTAACGACGCCTGTTACCTTAGTGATCCTGCGACCACGAATTCTGCAGAGTTCGAAACGTCAGAAATACAAAAATGTATAATATACGCAATCTAATCCGTTTTATTATATTAATAATGACTTTATTACTGTTTGTTTATTTGTGGGGGATAGTCTCGATAAATACTGGACCGATCTTTTAACTATTATATCGCACAGCTATAAAATTTCGGATCGATATAGGCTACATTATCACGTGACGAAGCTGTAGCGCCATGTGGAAATTCATATAAAGGCATTTAATAAAACTAGTAAAACATACGCTCTACTTGATAAGAATTCTTATGGAAATTTACTTGAAATTTTATACTACAATCTTCAACTTGCTTAGTGCCAGTCTATTCAATGAAAATAATAAATAATTCAGATTTGAAATAGGTAGAAAAGTCCATGTAGCCGTGCCAGGCGGCGCGCTGCAATTAAATTAGCATTGGGTATGTTAATAAATCGATATAATAATAATACAAACAGAAATGAATAAATTTCCTCTCGTTTTATTACTGAGCGACTGACCGAACTGGCCGTTTGAAGTCGATTCCTCGAGACATCGGCTAGTGTAGTTGTAGTAACATACAGATCTACACTAATGTTATAGAGGAAAGATTTGTATTTTTGTATGTTTGGAAAGGGAACTCAAAAACTAAGAGACTGATTTCAAAAATTCTTTCACCATTACAATGCTACATTATCCTTGAGTAATATAGGCTACATTTATTACTAGAAAAAATATGCATCCCTACTAAAACTTCAATAATGTAACCCGAGGTGTAAAATCGCCATAACATGTCTTTCATCGCATGCGCTGCGGAAACAATTAATGAAAGAACAAAAAAATGTTCTACAATATTAAATAACATATCAATATCTACAAAAACTTCGCGATACCATATGTCCAGCTATTGTAGTTATGTAACTATAACTTCTTTTTTACATTTTAAAAGTTGATAGAAATGCCGACCATAATCTGACCATGCTTTCACTTACTCTACGTTTTCTTCTTAATTGGTGGTCATCAGGCATTACCAGAGGACTCTTCGACTTTATCGATTTTCTATCTCGACATTTGGGTGATGCAGAGGCAGCAAGGTGGATGCACCAACAAACTAAGAGTGAGAGGTATAGATGCGATGACATTTATTTACACAGAAGACTAATATGTAAACTTACATACACATTGCATATATATTATTTCAACATCGTTATCATATCAGCCAAAGGACGACCACTGTTGAACAAAGGCCTCCCCTACAGATTTCCACAAGCGGTTACATGCCGCCCTCATCCAACGACTCCCAGCGACCTTCAACCAGGTCGTCTGTCCACTTCGTTGGAGGTCGTCCCACGCTGCGTTTTCCGGTGCGCGGTCTCCACTCGAGAACTTTTGACCCCAACGGCCATCAGTTCTACGAGCAATGTGCCCCGCCCATTGCCACTTCAGTTTACTAATCCTTTCAGCTTTATCGGCAACTTTAGTTCTTCTACGGATCTCCTCATTTCTGATTCTCGTAGAGAAATACCAAGCATACCTCTCTCCATAGCTCGCTGACTGACCTTAAGCTTTGTTATGCGGCCCATTGTGAGTGACCACGTCTCTGTTCCATATGTCATCACTGGTAACACACACTGGTTAAAGACTTTCGTCTTGAGGCATTGCGGTATCGTTGACAGAGCCGTTGAGACTTGAGAGCCGCCGCCGAGCGTTGACGTTGGCAGAGCCTGGTATCTCGTTGGTCTGCATGAACCATGGTTGAGGCATGGCCTGGCCTGGCCCGACTTCATAAATAAAGTTATTATTTTTCAATGGTTTTAATATTTTTATATCGTGTAGGGTTTTTGAAGTCGATATTTTTTTAAACGTTTTATTTGTTTCTTTTTAGTGTAAAAAATGTAAGAACTTTTTCCAATTTGGTATCAGTATTTAACACTAAAAATAAGAATGACTAATCGGTCTTCTGATCTCAGAGGAATCGAAACCATTAAGACATCATCTAGATAAGCGCAGTAAATTAACCTGTTTATTGAAGCTGGTTAAAAAACTACTCAATCAAATGTAATGAAATTTATATGGGACAAACTCGAAAGTATTCTGCACCTTTCAAAAAAGGAATTGCTCAAATTTGTTTATAAATCTCGAAGTAATCAGTATACATGACGGCACGGTTGGTGCAGTGGCTGATACTGTCGACTGCTGCGCTCCGGGTCGTGGGTTCGATTCCTGCACGGAACAAATATTTGTATGATCTGCAGGTAGTTGTTCCGGGTCTGGGTTTATTGTGTGTGGAATTCATGTCTATAAACGCACCCACGACACAGGAGAAATCCTAGAGTGGGGCAACGTTTTTTAAAAACTAAAATATACATTTAAAAAAATACGCATCGAGTTGAGATCTTCCTCCTTTTTGAAGTCGGTTACAGACGACGTATTCACATCGCAAAGATTCATTTTGTCAAAATCTGCCGAGACGCATAAGTTTCTCAATGTTGCTCGAAGGTCACTTCATGAGATGTGATATTAACTATTGTAAATTCAAAGGCCACTCTTATCGGTTAGGAACTGACAGTGCGCACGATTGTGAGTTGTCGAGTTACGTGAAAATCGGTTCGAACATTTCATGGCCGTCTTAATGGGAGATCTACATTTTTCTCGGATATATGTTTTACAATATGTATTTGTTTATTTCTCACCACAATATTCATTCACAATTCACCTCAAATTTACTGTGGGAGACTGGTGCCTAAACTAGGCTGCAGCCTGTATCTCAGGTCACCAGGCCTTCCACCCCAGAAGTCCAATTTTGCTCTTTCATGAACTGTATGTACGAAGCTTTTTTTCCCCATTTGCTTGTACTTCGTGTATCTGATTCCATCAAGTTGTTTCCTCTTCTTAAAGTGCTGTTGAATACTCTACAATAGGTTGATATAACTTTATCAGGCCGCGATACTGTTGATTTTGTCCTTTATAATCCAGTTATCAATTTGCATCCAAAGATTTAAATCTCTTTGCTTGCTAATTTAATAAATTATTTAAAAAAATATCTTCTTCTTCTTCTCTAAAATTATGGCTTCTGTAGAATATCTTCCACAATTTCCCCAATGTCAAGTATAAGGCAACGTCGTATGGTATTTAGATTGATAAATCTTTACATATTCATAAAACATTTCCCAAAAATGAAAATTCAAAAAAATATGTCGGCAACGACTTGACACTTGACTTGTATCAATCAACATTGTAATCTCAATTATTTTAAAAGAGTAACCATGGAGTTTGTTGCCGGCTCCTCTACACGAGATCAACTATTTGGGATCGAGCAACTTAGATTCTGACGTTTCATAAGTGTTAATATTTGGTTTATTTGAAATAGAAAACTTTGACTTTGATGAGGAGAGATTAATGGATTCTTTCAGCAACCTGTTGTGTTCATACATGATATTCTGTATGATTGTTGTTCAGCGTAATTGTGTGTGCTAGCGGACATATAGTTAGAACATTAGTGAATACTCCATTACAATTATCATCATCATCATATCAGCCAAAGGATGTCCACTGCTGAACAAGGACCTCCCCCTTAGATTTCCACAAGGAGCGGTTACATGCCACCCTCATCCAACGACCCCAGCGACCCTCACCAGGTCGTCTGTCCACCTCGTTGAAGGTCGTCTCACGCTGCGTTTTCCGGTGCGCGGTCTCCACTCAAGAACCTTTTTCCCCCAACGGCCATCAGTTCTACGAGCAATATGCCAATGTAGTAAATACTGCTAAAAATAAAAAATATTAATAAAATAAAAATAAATTAAAAGCAAGCTTTTATACATGCATTTCGTATTTTTCTCAGCCAACGCTCTCATTTGACACCCATGTCATGGGGTGAATTAAAAATAACTGGTCCGCCATCTTTGGGAGTCCGCCATATTCGATTAAGAATGACGTCACTTAGCTAAACATGAATTGTCATCAAAACTTAATGCTCAAAATTTCAGCTCAATCGGTTGTGGATATTAAAATTCAGTTACAAGATTTGACCCGTACTAACAAGGCAAAATAAATAAAAGCTTGTAAAACGGGACGACCTCCAACGAGGTGGACAAACGATCTGGTGAAGGTCGCTTTAAGTCGTTGTTGCCATAATCGCCACGCTTGGCAGACATGTTGGCGATCGCAGTTCAGTTATAGATGGTATTCGAAGGACGCTGCTGCCCCCCCCCACCGGCTAATCCCATAGTCGCCTTTTACGACGGCTTTAGTCACTAAGAATCTGGCACACCTCTCCGCCCTCCCCGGCGAGAAGAAAGTTCACGAAGAATTCCGCAGCGGCGAAAAAATGATTAACCCATCTTAACAAAACCGTAGGTTATATACATACATGTCAGCCAAAGACGTCCACTGCTGAACATAGGTCTCTCTCATCTCAGGGGTCGCGGGTGTGCTGATTGGGGAGTCTGCGTGCTCATACCGAGCGACCCCCGGGAAGGTCAGGTCAGGGAGGTCACGTATCGCCGTGTGCACAGCACAGCGCACAGCGAGACTTGGGGGGATCCTTTACAATCCTCCCCGAGAAGTGCTTGGAGGGAGACCTTCATCAAGTATTTTCGATTAAAATTGACTCACATTAATATTACGATTACGATACTATACGTCAAAATATTCATGCTACGCCCTTAGAAGCGGGCTCTAGATGCCTCTCTGGAGGATTGTGCGGCTGACCAGATCGCACAGAAACGTGGGCCGTTGGACCATGTGACAGGCCAATACCTGCCAGGGGTGCGGCCCAATGCTTACAAGGCGAACCCATCACCCCCAGCCAGAAGTAAGCGGAAGGAACATCGTGGTGTTTTCGCCAGTAAGAGATCCTCCCAAAGCGGAGGAAGTCCGTGAGGATTTACTACAAATAATACTTTGTTATAATCTAACGTAATTGCTGCTTACGTCATCGATTTAAAACAATATTATGATCCATTCCTATCCGTTATATACTGTTAGCAACACAATATACTTACTCTAGAACAAAAGTTCAGACGTCATACATATTTATAAGATCTACAAATCACATCACAAACAGTTCCGCCCATCAGAGCATAGTATTGAGATGAAATCACTGATAATGATCGCCGATAAAACAATAGTTGGCCTTTGACGAATTGATTTTGTATACTAATGCTAATACGTAGGGCGACCAGGAGTTTGGTTCTTTTTTTGTAAAACAATTTTTGGTTCTCGATTGCGGGAGAGGATTATATTCAATATAGGACTGCAATAAAAATTACATTTCTTTCAAAGTCAACGTTTTTTATTTCTAATAATTATAATATAGGCACTTATGAAACGTCAGAATCTAAGTTGCTCGGTTCCAAATAGTTGATCTCGTGGAGACGAGCCGAAAAGAAACTCCATAGATACTCTTTTAAAATTTGACGGCACGGTGGGTGCAGTGGCTGATACAGTAGACCGCACCGGGTCGTGGGTTCGGCTAAAGTGATAACTGTAACAACAGTACTTTGTAAATAGCGCTCTAGATGATGGTCATTCTCTTAGTCTTATTATCGACACTAAACTATACTTGTTAAGAAATACAATCCTTATATAAAAACTTTAACCGGAACAAGCTAAAGATCAATGTTATTTGCAATAATGGCTTCAATAATCTAATTTATTTAATGTCGTAATAATTTGATTTTAAACCATGGAGATAATGTAGCAGACACATAACTCATTACCTATATGATTTTCAATTTAGTGAAACTATTAACTTTATGGATTACTCATAAATATTGTTATTTATTAATATCGATTATTATTAATGAGTTAATTGACAAATTTATGATATGAAGCTAACTAGTTTGAATATGTGGAATACTTTTCTCACTTTGTTGTAATTTTTTAATTTTGTGTGTACATGTATGTTTCAATATTGTATATGACTGACGTGTTGCTGGGGAGTTTGTTGCGCCATTTCTTCTCCCCACCTTTAACACTAGGAAGCGGTGAAGGGTGTGCTTAATGGGTGCTGTCTAATGTTGACGTTCAAAAAGAACTAATAATTTAGTCTATTTTGAATAAATGATTGTTTTATTTAATTTCACTACGAGTTTACAGAAAAGTTTCTGTTGGTAGTCATCAAGTCGTCAAGCGTTAAGGCGTGTTCCAGGTCGCGTCCGGGTTAATAAAATGGCACCACTCCATCTCCGCCGTGGATGTCGTTAAAGGTGACTAGGGGACTCTAAACCAGAGGGATAGGCAGCAGCGTCCCTCCTGTCGAACATTAGTCATACTGTGCTCAACAACCCGCCGCTTAGCTTGCTGAGTACTGGCAAATTCATCCCAAAACGACGACACAATTGTGGAGATCAATTGGGGGTTTGGGAAACAAGGTGTGGTGTTCCTCCATAGAAAAGGGAGGATCCTCCGACCAGGCGGGTGGTATGCCTGGCGGGCCGAAGCCCAACGGTTGATGTTGGACGACTGTATATATGCAGCGTTGCGCGAATACTTTACAAGCGTGATTCAGGATTGTTTGACGTCATCGGAGAGTTGCAATTAATGTGCAAGTAGATGTCGTTGTAAGTTGTAGTTATGCTGGCGATGGAGGATACTTTGGCTGATATGATGAAGCGTTACGCCTGCCCATAACAACTGTAATGCTACGTCCTGCTGCACCACACTGCGCTGTCACCTTGAGACTAAAGTTATTCAATCTCTTATGCCCAGTAATGTCACTAGCTACAGTGCCCTTCTAACTGTTGAACTTTTAGGACATATTTTCGGTGCGTAGGAGGATTCACACGATGCCTTAGGCATTTTCTATGATTTGTCTAAGGCATTTGATTGTGTTGTTCACGAAATATTGATCAGGAAATTACTACACTATGATATTAAGGACTCTGCGCTGGATCTTCTTGTTTCATATTTGAGTAATAGGATTCAGAAAGTAGAAATTAACGGTAAGATATCTCCTGGGTCTGTAGTTAAAATGGGAGTACCACAGGGCTCAATTCTAGGCCTATTTTTGTTTCTTATATATATAAATGACTTACCTTATAATGTAGGGGATAATCACGAGATAGTGTTGTTTGCAGATGACACTTCGCTTTTATTTAAACTTAAACGCCAACATCAGGCAACTGACGATATAAACAGCGCTATCTCCAGAGAGGTCAACTGGTTTAATGTTAACAATTTACTCGTGAATGAGAAAAAAACTAAATGTATGAAATTTACAACACCTAATGTTAAAATAGTTAAAACCACTGTAGTAATCAATGGTGCAGAGTTGGACCTTGTGGACACCGCAGTGTTTCTAGGTATTACTTTAGATTCTAAGCTACAGTGGGGACCGCACATACTAAAATTGTCGAAAAGGCTTAGCGCTGCAGCATATGCAGTAATGAAAATTCGTTATTTAACAGATGTAGAAACAGCGCGACTAGTATATTTTGGTTATTTTCATAGTGTAATGTCATATGCTATTCTGTTGTGGGGTAATGCTGCCGATATCCAAACCATTTTTGTGCTGCAGAAACGAGCCATTCGATCAATTTATAAGTTAAGCCCTCAATATTCACTCCGACAGAAATTTAAAGAGATTAATATAATGACCGTTCCATCTCAGTACGTTTATGAAAATGTTTTGCATGTACATAAAAATAATAACCTCTTTACAAAAAACAGTGATATCCATAATATTAATACCAGGAACAAACACAAACTGGTTGTTCCTGCTACCAGGCTTCAGAAGATAAGCAAATCATTTAAATGCCAATGTGTACGTTTTTACAATAAAATCCCAAGTGATATTCAGAAATTAAGTCTTAATAAATTCAAGTCCATTACAAAGCAGAAGTTGTGTAGAAAGGGTTTTTATAAAGTTACAGAGTATATGGATGACAAAAATGCTTAGGATTGAGCTGCTCCAGTGTTCAAAGGCCGATATTGACATTATTGGGTTTGATGTATCAAATACCACTGCCATTAATTTTTATTTATTTTGACATTCTTTTATAATGGATTATATTAATTCATTTAATGACATTTGATCATCCTCCATTCTCAATTTGTTTAAATGACACCAATTACTTGGTTGTTTTTTTTAAATATATTCACTTTATTTATATTTGATAGTGTAAGTGCGAGGACCATGTGGATTATTAATTTATTTTGTTTAATTGACGTGATAGTTGTCTGGCAGTTTAGGTATGTCATGCTCACTCAAGCGTCCTGCTGATGGTGGCGTCGTGTATCGGGTCGCTTAGTTGCCCTACCATATGGTTGATCTGAGCGACGCTGATGCATGCGTCATGCTCGTGAACGAGTGCTGTCTGTTGGGATTGGTCAGCTTAATACTGCCATAACAATTTAATCATAAGTTTTTCTAAATATCAGGCTTGTTTAGTGTGGACTTTTTAAGAAGTTTACATTTTTCTGCTACATTGTCCTCACATTATTTATTTTGAGAACAATGTAATAAAAAGTACTATAACAATTATTATGATTTAAAAAGAGTAACCATGGAGTTTCTTGCCCGTTCTTCTCCATAGGAAATCAACATCTTGGAACGCGGCAACTAAAGTCTGGACTATTCATAAGTGCCTGCATATGGTTTTACATGAATAAAAATATTTTTATCTTATCTTTATCTTTAACCGTAACACAGTATGTCTAAGGTTTAAACACAACTGATAGAACTTTTTTTTTATTGGTGTCCAGTGGAAATTCTACATGAACATCCTTCACCCTGGGGAAGGGCGAAGGGGTATGCTCTGTCTGTATGTCTCCAGTAGGAATTCTAGATGAACTTCCTTCGCCTCGGGCGAAGGGGTATGCCTTGCCTTGCCGGGACTGCTACCGGCTAAAACTACTGGAGGGTCATCTTCGACACCGAAGGGGGGCTCCAGGACCTCGTAAGATCACACTAGAGCAGTAAGCGACCTAGGCACCACCATTTGAGTTCATATCATGAAACTTAAATAAAATTGCCTGAACAGTTTCTCAGTCCTGCATTATTCCTAAACCATGGTGTCAATAATTTTAGTTCACGAATCATTGAAATAAGTAATTATATTGTTAAACACTAGGAAATTGGTAAGGTCAGCAGATTAATCTTTGGTGTCCAATTATTTAGATATGTATCATTATATTATGCAAGATTAAGAACGGGACACCCCACGGCGACGTAAATGGCGACTAAGTAAATATGACAAGAGGATGGACCCGCATCCGCCTGGGTTGTAACGAGTCCCTTTTCCAAGTGTTCACCACACTATATTCACTATTTACTTAAATTTGATACTGTATGTGCGAGTACCATGTGGGTTATAATTCATTTTGTTTAATTGACGTGATATTTGTCTGGTAGATTAGGCATGTCATGCTCACTCAAGTGTCCTACTTACGGTGGCGTCGTATATCGGGTCGCTGAGTTGCCCTACAATATGGTTGAGCTGAGCGACGCTGATGCATGCGTCATGCTCGTGGACGAGTGCTGTCTTGTCGTGTCTTGTTGACGTGAATTGTCCTCACATAACCATCACTTCAAGAACAATGTAGTCAAATATTGTAACAAAACTATTTTGGTTTAAAAAGAGTAACCACGGAGTTTCTTGCCCGTTCTTCTCCATAGGAAACCTACATCTTGGAACGCGGCAACTAGAGTCTGACTATTCATGAGTGCGTGTAAGTGGTTTTATATGAATAAACATATTTTATCTTTATCTTTACAATGATTAGCTTCAAGGAACCATGTTCCCGCGTAAGCCTATTAAAAGACCGGGTTATCTTAAATTCTTTATTGTACAAAAAGAAAATACAGATCAGACAGTCAATATAAATGTTATGTACACAGGCGAGCTTAACTCAGACTGAGTTGTCTACCAGCAAAACCTTTGAGTTTTCAGTTTGTTATCCTTGCAGAAGGATGTTAAATTGCGAAGGAGATTTTTTATGACATCTTAAAATTAGTTTAAAAATCGAATTACTAATTTTGTAACAACGCAGTAATGATGCAATGGTAGATACAGTCGACTGCTGCGCTCCGGGTCGTGGGTTCAATTCCCGCACGGAACAAATATTTGTATGTATTTTTTTTGAATTTATTATATACATTAAAAACAGGTAAAATCCAAGAATGCGGAACTTCGCAAAAGCTTTATCTTCTTTCTATTGATTCACTATGAATGAATCATGTTTCTATTCAAGTGTTAATACAATTAATCATCTTTTCATTAAATTCAATCCATTAGCAAAAACGTTATCTCCGGAAATTGATAAAAAATACTTGAAAAAGAAACACGCATAAAGTGAATCCCAGAAATGTTTGATACTTGCTTCTCCAAATGTCGCGGTGGCCAGGAACATTACAGACTGGCTTCTAAAGCACCAGATTGCGAGTTCAAAACCTAGGGGATGATTCTCATACTGCGAAGACGGGCAGTCACGGGAGGACACGGCGCAGCACACTTTGGAGCAGCAAGGACTTGGCAGAGCGGGGACGGGAGGAAACCACCTCTGATCCTCGCCGCAGAAAACGCACCGGGCGCGGGTGCCGGCAGAGGGCGTTGAACGATCTCCGGCCACCATAAGTAGCGGCCTGCGGGCGACGAACTAAGGGCAGTCCGTCGCTCGAACAGAAAATGGCCCGAGACGACGGCGCGTGTTCTGCGCGCGCCTCTCTAAAGATATGTATGGCCGGCCAGGTGGCTAGAAGTGCGACCTGGCCGCAAGGTCCATCAACCAGTGACGGGTGGATCTCTGCCGGGGGTGCGGTCTGCTGACAAGGCGAACACCTAACCCCCAGCCAAAGGTAAGTGGAAGGATACCATCGGGTTATAGCTGGTAAGATGCCCCTCCGGCCTTCCCGAGGCGGAGGAAGTACCTACATGAGGATTTCTCTACGATAAAAAGGGGGTGATTCTCGCGCGCCTTTAGATGTATTTTAGAAATAATCTTTAACCCGCTAAGTCGAAGGAAAAAGTCACAAAAATATTTTATAATAATCGTATTCTCACAAATAATAGAGATAAAGAATCTATAATAAAAATATCCGTTCAAACATAATCGCGATAGATTTACCTAAATGTAAATTTTTAATACTGCCATAAATATAATATGGTGTAAGTAGTGGTGTAGATACAATGGTGTAGTAATATGGTGCGTTTGTTTAATTTGTTTAAAAACTTTTCGATGTCAGTGAAATAATATGACAGTTTATTTTTTTGTCGGAATATCGGAGTCGAATGATGAATTCATAAACATTTCTGCCAATTGCTTTTTATGCGTATTGAAAATGAAAAAGCAAAAATATACTCAATGTACCTATTGCGTTATTGAAGGTTGATAAGGAACTATTATAAACAGAAAATTGGGCAAGGCAATTGCTGTGGTGCCGGCTGTGAATAACACCAACCCATCTCCTCCCGTGGGTGTCGAAAAAGGCGACTATGGGATTAGGGAGGATGGGCGGCAGCATCCTTAGAGTACAGTAACAACTCAACTGCGATCGCCAACCCGCCTGCCAGCGTGGTGATTATGGCAAAACCCCCCAATGAGCACAGACACCCAGACAACAGTGGAACAAACAAAATGGATAATTCGTCGAGGTTAAGCAATGCTTGGCGCGGTCAGTGTATGGATGGGTGACCGCATACTGGTATTTAAATTGAGCATCTCCATGGTTCGGAGAGCATGCATAATCGTTAATCCCCGTCGTATTATGGATATTATGTATAGTACTAAATCGATAGTACCAGTTTTCGTAATTATGTCATGTTATATGGTACTAGACAGACAGACGGACAACAAAGGAACGTTTGTTGTCCGTATGTCAAGGCCCTTCTCAGAAACAGCTTCAGTTGAAATTAATATCGAATACCAAGGTTAATAGCCTCACACCGCTGTAAAAAATCAAGTTTATAGTATATCGCAATAAAAAGATACAGCCTTTCAAAGCGGATTTTTAAAAGTTCCATTCACTGACCAATCGTCGAAACTATGAGGTACTTCCTAAGTGACCTAAAATCTTGAAATTTGATACTCCCTGTATTTCAAATCCCGTGTGAAAGAGAAGAAAGATAAGAACAAAATATCTTTATTCCTGTCCACAGCGCGGGTGCAGGTAAATCAATAAAAACATAAATTTGAAAACTATAGTGATACACACAAAATAATCACACACTACACAACATAACAGCTGTATATCATTATTTCAGCCGAATTTAGTCCACTGCTGGACACAGGCCTTTTTAAAGATCACCGCAACAACCGGTTTAGGAGTGCTGTGTGCTCATTAGGGGGTTTTGCCATAATAGCCACGCTTGGCAGGCGGGTTGGCGATCCGCTCGAAGGACGCAACATCTTCGGGCTACTCCCAGTCGACTTTTACAATACCCACGGAATGAAATGGGTTGGTGCTTTTCGTAGCCGCCTCAGAAAACTTAACAATTAATTTTTAATTTGCATATATAAAAGTAAAACATAGCCTCTCTAAAAGTGATTGAATACTGGTTTCGACAATTGCGCCGCAAGTGTGCAGAAATTGGTTGACACTCAGCATAATGCTGAGGCGTTGAGATAAACAACGCCAACAACGCTGGTTTTCAGTGTGGAATTAATAAGACACATTTAATTTTCTGGTTAATTTCACCGCAATATAAAAGATTTTCGCTAAACTTCCGCAAGAGTGGGTGACCGCTCTACAGTCCCTCTGAGATGTGCCTTAAGACGTGGCACCAACTGAAAGCTCCAGTGCGATTGTTCAGATCCCGGCGGACGTCGGTGCCGGTGGTGTCCACTAATACCCCTTCCTCGGGGCGGAGTCCATTACGGATTTTAAGCGTGTGAAAAAAGCATGTTACGCATAACTGAAAAATATCGGTAGTTTTATATAGCGCATATCGTCATACTCTTTTAATAACGGTACCGAAGTATATGTTTACATTTATATAAATCTACATTAATACTTCGGTATCGGTATGATTATAAGTTTTCATCATCATCATCATCATATCAGCCACAGGACGTCCACTGCTGAACAAAGGCCTCCCCCTTAGATTTCCACAACGAGCGGTCACATGCCGCTCTCATCCAACGACTCCCAGCGACCTTCACCAGATCGTCTGTCCACCTCGTTGGAGGTCGTCCCACGCTGCGTTTTCCGGTGCGCGGTCTCCATTCGAGAACCTTTGTGCCCCAACGGCCATCAGTTCTACGAGCAATGTGCCCTGCCCATTGCCACTTCAGTTTACTAATCCTTTCAGCTATGTCGACAACTTTAGTTCTTCTACGGATCTCCTCATTTCTGATTCGATCTCGTAGAGAAATACCAAGCATAGCTCTCTCCATAGCTCGCTGAGTGACCTTGAGCTTTCTTATGAGGCCCATTGTGAGTGACCACGTCTCTGTTCCATATGTCATCACTGACATCATAAGTTTTATATAATAAATATTTAACCGATCTAAATTAAGTATCTACCTCTATGGTGTGCGGAGTCTTTAGCTCTTAGATGGTGGTGATGGTTCATACAAATACGAATGTATAGAATAGAATCATTTATTCAGTAAATAGGTCCTAACAGACACTTTTACACGTCATATTGAAACAAGGGCATTTCGCTACATGACAACCTTTGAGAACAAATGCTGAAAGAAACTCAGGGTTAGGTCTTTTATAGTCATTTTTTTACGTCTTGTATGTATGAACATACATACCTAAATGTATATGGTGTATTTATTATATTCTCCGAACTTTCCCCCACTACGCCGCTTTTTAACCGACTTCAAAAAGGAGGAGGTTCTCAATTAGATGAGTATTTTTTTTTCTTTTTGGTGTACACCGGTTACTCCGAGATTTGTAGACCGATTTGACCAATTCTTATTATTAGTAATTCTTAAAATTTCGCGAAATGAATTCAGATTTTAAGATAATATCGGGTCTATTCGAGCACAGATTAATATTAAACTTATATTTTAACTAACCTCAACGTTTTGATCAAGTTGCATTGACCGTGGTCACAAGTGGACAGTCTACTAGGTCCCGTCTCACTTCATAAATAAAGTTTATTTTTATTTTCAGTGGTTTTAATATTTTTATATCGTGCAGGGTTTTTGTAGTCTGTATACTTGTGGTTAAAAAGTTTTATTGGTCAAGATATTTGCCGGTCTCAATACTAAAGTTTATTGTCTATACACTATTGTATACAATTATCAAACTAAAATACACAAAGTCAGCCAGAATGATAAAAAAATTGTAATAAGAGCGTGCGGAAAATATGAGGCCAAAAAAACTTTCAATGGCGGACTCGGTGGCGGATACACTTTCCTCTCGCGCCCTGCATGTGGTGTGTTTTCGGTACTTCTTTTTTCAGATTTTTCTACCTCTTCTGTACCGGTTTGTATTGGTATTGTCTACCGGTTTCGGTCCCTGGAAAAAAGACATCTGAGCATCTCTGAATAACTTTGAATGGTGCGGCTTTTGCCCCGAGCTGTTATACAACGAATTATGAATCGCCAATATTAGGTATCACATTTTCTCCATCATGGCACAATTCCCCTAACACTTTCATAAGTCCCTAAGTCCATAAAAACCACCCTCCTTATTCGACTTCCCTCAAGCAAAGGTGACAGTAGTGGCTTCTAATTTCGCAGCTGCGTTAACTTTTTTTTTTTTATTGATGTCCTATGGAAATTCGTGTGGTGCCGGCTGCCGTGTGGTGCCGGTTCAGAATGCCACCACCCCATCTCCTCCCATGGGTGTCGTAAAAGTCGACTAAGGGATTAGCCGGAGGATGGGCAGCAGCGTCCTTCGAGTACATTAACAACTCTACTGCGATCGCCAACCCGCCTGCCAAGCGTGGCGATTATGGCAAAACCCCCCAATGAGCCCACAACACATCCATATCGGTGGTTGTGGTGATCTTTGGGGGAGGCCCGTGTCCAGCAGTGGACTTCATTCGGCCGAAATGATATGGAAATTCTACATGGAACTTCCTTCACACCGGGGAAGGGCGAAGGATATATATAGTGCCGGACTCCTACCGGCTAAAACCACTGGAGCGGTCATCTTCGGCACCGAAGGGGGGCTCCAGGTCCTCGTAAGATCACACTAGAGCCGCCCATTGGTGCCACGCCTTTAGGCACATCTCGAAAGGGATGACTGTAAAGCGGTCACCCCCTCTAGCGGACGGAAGGCGACTGTAAAAAGGTCGCCCCCCCAGGCACCTCTCGGGGAGGATTGTAAAGGATCCCCCCAAGCCTCGCTTTGCGCAGCTGCAGCAACGGCGTTACCTCAAGATCAAAGACATAATAGGTCAGGAATCCAAGAGGAAGAAACGCTTAATCATAATTAAACAGCTGCCATATAAAAACGATATTTTTTGTTATAGATGCAAACATAGAAATAATTACAAACCAAGATTAATAATTGCTTTATGTAGTAGATAACGGACCTTTTGAACCAGTTTTACGGGAAATACAGAAAATTTTATATGTTATAACTGGTATTATATACGCCAATATATAATTGCTAGACTTGTCGACTACAAATCGGGTAATTGAAGTAGAAATTACTGCCATAATTTGCCGTTTGCTTTCGCTGGGATTTCATTTTGGGAGCTTTTGATAGATTTCTGAATGCGTGGAAGATATCGTCGCTCTCTTCCAAATAGTGCAACTTCCTTCTGTAAGCCAGGATTTAAATCGCCGGGGGGGAGGAGCTTTACAGTCACCCTCTCCGAGATGTGCCTACGGGCACCAGTGGGCGGCTCTAGAAATATACGATAAGTTCTGTTTCCCTCCCTAGCTAGCAGGAGACAGCAAAAACAATAGACCGTAGCCAAAAAAGTACATAGCAAGTAATATAACATAACAATTACCCGTTTTTATCAGCATTCATTTACAACAAAGCAAACAAATTTTATGATATTCGTCTAAACTCTGTTCCGGAAACAAAGCTTAAAATTACAACACACGAACAGACTTTGTCAATACTCACCACGCTGGCAGGCGAGTTGGTGAGTGCAGTATGGCTACCGGTTCACAGAAGGGCCGCCGCTGCCCATCCCTCTGGTTTAGATTCCCTTAGTCGCCTTCTACGACATCCACGGGAGGAGATGGAGAGCACCACACTGTGAGAGGGATGGGCAGCAGTGTCCCTTCTGTGGAATAACACCCATTCTGCGCTCACCAACCCGCCTGCCAAGCGTGGTGAGTACAGGCAAATTGCTATATTCTTAATCTGGACTCCACACGGATTGCGACACAATTGTGGGAATTTATGGGCGAGACCTTGGTGCAGCAGTGAATATCCTGTGACTGACATGATGAAGCGATAAGAGCATATGGAAGTAATCAATCAGTGAGCGCCTTCACTAGTTTAGTGATGGACGTGGTGGTTATACAAGATTACTACACAGTTCAAAACAGGATTTAATTATTATTTCGGAACCATAAAAGTCAAAATTTAATTGAAATACATCTAGATTATTGAAGCAGTTATAATTTGCGCGGTTATTGCCAATATAATTGAATGTTATGTGGAGTAAACATTCACTCGAGACGCGACCCGGTTCTGCACGATACATTATGATATCGACGAGCTTTCTGACAAGATCGCTCTGCGTAGCTCATAGCCGGTAGCTCGCACTGACTCGTAAAATTTCAGCGAGGTTAAACAACACTTGGGGTGAGATTCAGAAACGAGTCTAAGCTAAGTGCACGCTTCCATCTGTCAACATTAGGGGCGTAAGTAGTGCATTTTGACAGATGGAACAAAGTTCACGCTTATACTCGTTTCTGAATCTCACCCTTGGTGCGGCCAGTCTGCGGTTGGGTGACCACATAGTCTATGAACAGAGCATCTCCGTACTTCAGAGGGCACGTTAAATCGTCGGTCCTGGTTGTTGTCATTAGACGGCAGTCGTTAAGCCAAGTTGAAGGCCTTTGGACGGCTTGAACAGCTGACAAGGTTCACCGCGAACGTAAAGAAAGATTACAGCTTTGAAGAGGACGCCATAGTTTATCAGAGCATCTTTTCAGAGTGAAATATGTGGCGACACCTACATCGCCAGTATACAACTACAACTTACAACGACATCTACATGAATATTAATTGCAACTCTCCGATGACGTCAAAGAATCCTGAATCACGCTAATAAAGTTTTCGCGCGACGATGAATATATACAGTCGCCCAACATTCAACCATTGGGCTTCAGCCCGCCAGGCATACCATACGCCTGACTCCCTTTTCTATGAAGGAACACCACACCTTGTTCCCCATAAATAGCTCTTTAAATAGTTTCTCGGACTCGCAAAATGAGCGTCACTATCATCATATCAGTCCAAAGGACGTCCACTGCTGAACAAAGGCCTCTCCATAGATTTTCACCACGTCTGGTTACATGGGGGGAATTTGCCAGTACTCACCAGGCTTGGCAGGTGGATTGGTCAGCGCAGAATGGCTGCTGTTCCGCAGAAGAGAAGCTGCTGCCCATCCCTCTAGTTTAAAGTTCCTTTAGTCGCCTCATACGACATCCAAGGAAGAAGATGGAGTGGTGCCATATCCTTAATTCGGAGACCATACGGAAATGATAGTAAAATAGACAAACAAACAGACAACTTCGTTATAGATAAAGTTATTTTATATCGCTTACTAAGCGACCTGATTCCCATCAAAAAGCAACACTTGTTGACCTTTAACTTAACTAAGTATTGATGCTTTACTAGTAACTGGCAACGGACATTATGTTAATATTAACACATACACAATATGCCGGTTATTAACTTCGGTGAGTAGAAGTAGCAGTTGAAGTCAGTTCAATTATCCATCATCATCATCATACCAGCCAAGTCCACTGCTGAACAAAGACCTCCCCCATAGATTTCCACAATTGTGTCATCATTTTTGGGGAAATTTGCCTGTACTCACCACACTTGGCAGGCGGGTTGGTGAGCGCAGAATGGGTGTTATTCCACAGAAGGGACACTGCTGCCCATCCCTCTCACAGTGTGGTGCTATATTCTTACCCGGACATCACACGGAAAATTAGTCCCATAGTAAGTCAAAAATACAAATGTCCTGCTAATGGTAGAGATGTGCGACGGGTCGTTGGGCGCCCTAAAATAAGGTTGAGCAACACGATGACCTACTTGAAAGCGAGTGAAATCTACTTGAAAATTAAGATAATTTATTATAACGGAGCATGCTTATTAAAATCAGAATTAAAGCGTAATTTATTTAAATTAAAATCCAATAACGAAAATTAATTAATAAACGATAATTCCAAAACGATTGTAAACCAAATGTATTTTTAGTTAAGGTTAAAACTTTATTTAAATGATTATTACTGAGCGAAATTAACTAAAGGTCTTTTAAATAGGTAGTTGACCTTTGTATTTTGATACAATTATTAAATACAGTCGAAGTTTTGGTAAACAGTTTACTTTTTTTGTTTTGATTTTACAGGTATTTTCCTTAAGCTAGTGATGGAACTTTTTTTGCGGTATAACAGCCAATTATCAAAATATGACGATGACATTTGTAATAAAATATTTGAGTTAAATCGAACGCACCCGTAAATAGTCGAACAACGAATAATCGTTTAAAAATATCCAAACATATTTATAGACGATTGTTGCAGTATTTATATTCTCTTTGGATTATTATCTAATCTACTAACAAACATGTCACTGTGGCTTCAGAAAGGTTACCTATTTTCAACAGCTAGCAAAATACAAATCGAGAAGAGAAATGGCCCGCAGCCAAAAAAATTGCAAACGCTTTAAATGAAATATTGCAGCGAGTAATGCTTTATTACTAAAGCAATTGTATTTATATTAGCGAGTTTGATTGCTTTTGACTTATTACGTTCAATGTATTACATTAGTAAAAGTAGAACTCGTTGCATCACTATCTCATACATTAGTGAGGCTGTCGCGAATATTTTACGTATAGTAACGTAAACGTATCGCAAATGTGAGTGAATTTGGAATCGCAAAAACCTTTTTACCAAAAAATATACCGACTTCAAAAACCCTACACGATATGAAAATATTAAAACCACTGCCGTCTGGTGCCGGCTCAGTATGCCGTGTGGTGCCGGCTCAGAATGCCACCACCCCATCTCCTCCCATGGGTGTCGTAAAAGTCGACTAAGGGATTAGCCGGAGGATGGGCAGCAGCGTCCTTCGAGTACATTAACAACTCAACTGCGATCGCCAACCCGCCTGCCAAGCGTGGCGATTATGGCAAAACCCCCCAATGAGCCCACAACACATCCATATCGGTGGTTGTGGTGATCTTTGGGGGAGGCCTGTATCCAGCAGTGGACTTCATTCGGCCGAAATGATGAAAACCACTGAAAAGGAAAAAAAAATACTTTATTTATGAAGTCGCCGGGTCCCAGTGTTTACAATAATTCCAGTGATAAATTATAACTTCTCGTTTTCGTTGCATGAACCATTGTTGAAGCACACCTGGGCCCGCCCGATTTCATAAATGAAGATTTCTTTCCATTTCAGTAGTTTTCATATTTGTTAAATAGTTTTATTTGTTTCTTTTTAGTGTAAATACATGGAAGAACTTTCCAAGTTTCATTTTTTTTTTTTTTCAAGCGTGGCGATTATTGCATAACCCCCCCAATGAGCCCACAACTCATGCATATCGGGTGTTGTGGTGATCTTTGGGGGAGGCCTGTGTCCAGCAGTGGACTTCATTCGGCCGAAATGATGATATTTTTTGTTAAAAAGTTTTATTTGTATCTTTTTAGTCAAAACAAATGTAAGATTTTTTGCCAATTTGGTATCAGTATTTAACACTAAAAATAAGAATGACTCAAATCGGTTCTCTGATCTCAGAGGAATCGAAACTATTAAGACATCATCTAGGTAAGCACAAAATTTACCTATTTATTGGAGCTGGCTGAAAAACTACTCAATTAAATGTAATGACATTTATATGGGACAAAATCGAAAGCATTCTGCACCTGTTAAAAAAAGAATTGCTCAAATCAGTCCCCAAATCTCGAGTAATCGGTGTACACACGTAAAAAAAACAAAAAAATACGCATCGAATTGGGGACCGCCTCCTTTTTGAAGTCGGTTAAATACAACTATCTTAGAGCTTAGCGCAGTATTCCTTGTGGTGTCCGGATTAAGAAAATAGCACCACTCCATCTCCTCCCGTGGATGTCGTAGAAGCCAAGGGAATCTAAACCAGAGTGATTGGCAGCAGCGTCCCTTCTGTGAAACGGTAGCCATACTGCGCTCACCAACCCGCCTGCCAAGCGTGGTGAGTATTGGCAAATACCCCCCAAAATGATGACACAATTGTGAAAATCTATGGGGGAGGCCTTTGTTCAGCAGTGGACGTATAAATGGCCGATATGATGATATATTTATATACAGAGTTCATGGTGTTTTTTTTAAACGAAATACCACTGGAGGACTCCACTGGTATTTCTTCTGTGTTGTGGGTTCGTAGAACGCTAATTGCTTAGCCACTGCCCCAACCATGCCATCGACAAATGAGCACTAACGGGCCTCAGCGAACGGTGTCAGATCCGTCACCGTTCAAATGGTTACGCATGCCGACTATCCCTCTCAGTGTTATAACTTCTAGTCGTACCCTTCCCTCACACTGAGGATGCCTTCCAACCATTCCAATTACGGCTGAAATTAGCGACTGTCGCGACACAGCGTACCTTGTAAAATCATTTGAATGTTCGTCAAATATACTCTCTTCGACGTACTTGAACAAAATATGACCGGCGTATGACCTATAGTATACTGATATAATCTTGTAAAACAATCCAGATGATCTTAGCATGCAAAATCAATGACACACCGATTCGAGCATGACATTAAATTCCACGCCTATTTGCTAAAGCCTTGTTCAGATGTTACGTTTATAACTGAAGTTGATTTAATAATCTAGTAAAAAGAGAGAGGTGTCTTATGGACACCCGGTTGGAACGGGGTTCCTTTTGCTATATCTTTTTTGTGTTTGTATTTAGTAATGATTAAATAAAAAATAAAGAGTCGGTTTAAAATAATAAAACGAATCATAAAATGTGAATAATTGGGAATAAAGTTGGTATTGCAGATATTAAATATATCACTATTTTATTATTTAATATAAATATATCAAAAGTAAAGCTTTTATCCTGCATGCTGCACGCTATTGCTCGCACAATTTATCACGCACAAATGATTGATCATTTCGGCCGAATTAAGTCCACTGCTGGACACAGGCCTCCCCCAAAGATCACCACAATGACCGATATGGGTGTGTTGTGGGCTCAATGGGGGGTTTTGCCATAATCGTCATGCTTGGTAGACGGGTTGGCGATCGCAGTTGAGCTGTTAATGTACTCGAAAGACGCTGCTGCCCATCCTTCGGCTAATTCCTTAGTCGACTTTTACGACACCCACGGGAGGAGATGGGGTGATGGTATTCTGATCCGGCACCACACGGCAAATAATAAATAATAATAGTTTATTTATTTACAGATAACAATGATCCGTATTTTGTAAGTAACAATTTATTAAGAAGCTATATTAGTGTGACATGGTAACAAGTGAGATTTTTTAATGAATTTAATAGAATTCCATCACATATTATAAATTAATTAAATACATGTAAGTCTGTCACAGTAAAATATAATGTAATTTTATAAACTTATAAGTTAAAGTTACGTGCAGCTCTTTTGTAAATATCTGGAAAGCATTAAGCCAGAACACTCCATTTGAACAAGCTCTTACAATTTGAGAATTATGTTAAATGTCACATACAATATTTATGACAATATAAACTATTTGTTCATCGTGTCGTGCTGAACGATGACCAAAATAGGCCCACCTGATAGTGCCTTAATAGGCTCTGGTGTTAAATAAAGAGCAAGAGGTCGCGGCTCAGACTTCATCCACTGGGTTATGCTGAACCCACTTTTAGTAAAAGCATTTTTAACTTTGATCAAATTCATGAATGAAGCCGCCCGATCTCTCTTGATTGAAACCGATGGATGAGGTCTACGATGAAAGATCAACCGTTTTCTCGTAAATATCCTCCGCCTTGGGAAGGGCGAAGGGGCATACCAGGGTCTTGCCGGCTAAACGCCACGGTGTCCTTTTACTTACCTCTGGCTGGGGGTGCGGTGTTCTCAATGTCATAGGCGGCACCCCCGGCAATGGAAGGGGACACCTCCACACCTCGCCTCATTCAGAAGATTCACTATTTCTCTATAGATGGCAGGGAAAGCAGATGCTGGCTGGAGTTCCATGCATAATGAAGGTTGAGGAGAAGCGCTGACTATGACATATCAGGACAACCATGTTATATGCATCTTTCACGCATAATTAAGGTTGAAGAGGGACGCTTATTAAATTGTTATTCTTCCTTTACTTTAACGTGTATAATATTAAGGCCGTGTGGTGTCCGGCTCAGAATACCACCACCCCGTCTCCTCCCGTGGGTGTCGTAAAAGTCTACTAAGGGATTAGCCGGAGGATAGTCTGCCAAGCGTGGCGATTATGACAAAACCCCCCAATGAGCTCATAACACATCCATATTGATCGTTGTGGAGATTTTTGGGGGAGGCCTGTGTCCAGCAGTGGACTTCATTCGGCCGAAATGATGAATAATGATGTCTGTAACTTTAGTTCTTCTACGGATCTCCTCATTCCTGATTCTATCTTGTGGAGAAATAGCAAGCATAGCTCGATGAGTGACCTTGAGCTATCTTAAGAGGCCCATAGTGAGTGACCACGTCTCTATGCCATATGTTATCGCTGGTAACACAGACCGCGACGAGAATAGGTTAGAAAGGTATCTATTTATTTTAATATTATTAAAAAGTATTCGTTGTTCGGAACCATTTTAGACATTATTAATTAGTTAGCACACTCAGACTGCTTCTCACATTATTCAAAGAACATTTATCTAAACCAGGGGTATCCAACACATAGCCTGTATGCCACAATGCGGCCCGATCCACTTCTTATTAACATTACACAGAACGTATGATTGTCAAAAAAGTCAATTTTATTTGCTCTTCTTTAGTTTTCTCCGCTTTCGTAAAAGGAGATTAAGAGACTCTCATCCAGAAGAATGGGCAGCAGCGTCCGTTCCGCAGTAGACTACGCTTATCAACCTGGCTTCCAAGCGTGGTGAGTACCGGCAATTTCCCCTCAAAATGATGTGATGGCACAATTGTGAAAATCTATGGGGGAGTTCTTGGTTCAACAGCAGACGTCTTTTGGCTATGATGATGAAAAATGATCTCCTTCCCTCATTTCCATCTCTCACAATTACTAAAATAATTAACCTGGTTGTCCACAAAATTATGTTGGACACCTCTGGTCTAAGAGTAAAGTACTATTTAAATTACGATAACATCGACAAATTATTATTAAGATACAAAACAATATTCGTATTAATCCATGCACTTTACTTTGCATGCAAAATAATGAAAAAAGAAACAAAAATATAATACCAGACCTCATTATACGAGTATTATCTCATGATATTTAGATCAAAACAAAATATAATATTGAAATAACGAAAGTAGGTATGTACCTGACATTTGAATTTGGAAGCGACCGTTCCAAGGCTGCAACTGACATTAATCATTTGGTTATTTGTTGGCAGCCAGTAAAAATGGCTATATTTTTTAAATTATGACTTCGTTAACAGATATCTTTGAAACTAATAGACAGTCAAAATAATACTGGCTTTTGAAAGACCGGGTTTCTAAGTAGACGTCTAATTGGGCTGTGATGGAGTTATGTCAAGATGAGATATCAACATATATCAAATCAAAACAACAAAAAAATCTTGTCATAGTGCCACTTATGAATAATCAGAATTTATTTAGTCACACGGTTCCAAGTTGAAAGTCCTATGGAAGCTGACAGAAAACTCCAAGGAGAAACGTTTAAAAAAAGCTGTAATATACGCGAATGGCGTCTTCTATATATGTGTATATATATATATATATATATATATACGAGTATATGTATGTATTATTATTTCTTTGTGCCTGCGTGTAGCATCCATATTTATTTATTTATTTATTTATGGTATACGTACGTGCAGCGCGAACTTATGCGATAAATATCGGTACGATATATTATCGTAAAATTATTCAAGTTTAAATAAATGAATATTAAGGAATGAATACATAATTACAACTTGTAAGCATTGATTGAATTATAAAATAAATTAAAAAGCGCGAGAGGGTCGCCACGTACAGGAGGGAATCGTGCGCATCTCTATCAATGCTTTGACCTGTTTTTTTTTTTTGGGCTTCTCGCGTACATTTCAGGGAAATGTGGTTGCTTAACTGGTCATTTATGGCGAAGCCAAAAGAGGCCTCCAGCCAGGCTTTGAACTGTGTTTATACTAAGCTATATGAAGGAATTGTAGGAAATCCATTGGGTGAAATGGGGGTTGAAAATCCCTCATTTTTAAGGTAGAAAAAAAAATGAAAATATGTATGTGGCTTTTTGGTTTAGAATAAAGATATACGTGTTTCAGTGTTCTTGTAAATTCTACCCGTAAGGGGGTAAAAATGGTACTGAAAGTTTGTATGGAATATCTATTAGTTTCGATGTTAGATCTATGAAAATTGGTATTTGGCTTTTTGGTTTAAAAGAAGCAATACGTGTTTCAGTGTTTTGGTAAATCCTACCTCTAAGGGGTTAATAGAGGAGGTGACATTTTCTATGGAATGTTGGTTAATTTTGAATATATGAATCCAAATCCCTATTATTTAGAAAGTAAAGAATGCCTACGTGTCTTAGTATCTTGACGGTTGGTGCAGTGGCTGATAAAGTCGGCTGCTGCGCTCCGGGTCGTGGGTTCGATTCCCACACGGAACAAATATTTCTATGATCTGCAGGTAGTTGTTCCGGGTCTGGGTGTATTGTATGTGGAATTTATGTCTGTAAAACGCAACCACGACACAGGAGAAATCATAGTGTGGGCAAAGTTTAAAAAAAATAAAAAAGAACATATCTTTGGAAATCAATCCTGTGTTAGTATTTTTTTTTTATATGTCCATAGAAATGTAACGTTTATACTAAAAAAACTTGACATGTTGCTGCAATTATTTATGAGAGAAGAAAATGTGGTCAATTTCATAGACTCAGGTGATAAATAAAGATGAAGCTGTTGATTCATCATCATCATCATTTCGGCCAAACGAACGCCACTGCTGGACACAGGCCTCCCCCAAAGATCACCACAACGACCGATATGGATGTGTTGTGGGCTCATTGGGGGGTTTTGCCATAATCGCCACGCTTGGCAGACGGGTTGGCGATCGCAGTTTAGTTGTTAATGTACTCGAAGGACGCTGCTGCCCATCCTCCGGCTAATCCCTTAGTCGACTTTTACGACACCCATGGGAGGAGATGGGGTGGTGGCATTTTGAGCCGGCACCACACGGCTATTGATTACCCAGTAGGATTTTAAACACTTTAAATCCACCGGGTCTCTCGCACCATAGGATTGTACTGTGGGTGGGTACCACCATGTATGATGCCGCCCAAATTATGTAATGGCCCTGGCTCCAAGTCAAAGGTTTGCATCGGCTTGTGATAGAAACCAGGATTTTCCCTGGACCAGCCCAGGGAGAAACACTAACTTGAGCGGGAAGGTGACGCGGCGATAGGGGACTCTACTGATACGGGAGGGTTGGTAATCGGCGGCTGATACCACAAGGGGATTTGTGTGGGATAATCGAAATAGCGTTTGGACGCTTGTTTCATAAATTGTCTGATGGTCGGCAAGTTAAGATCGAAATGGAGTTGATCATTTCGCATGTACCAAGACGCTTCGGTGTGGTGCCGGCTCAGAATACCACCACCCCATCTCCTCCCGTGTGTGGCGATTATGGCAAAACCCCCAACAGAAGCATATAACATAAACCCATACCTGTCGTTGTAGCAATATTTGGGGGAGGTTTCTGTCCAGCAGTGGACGTTTTTCGGTTGAAATGCTTTAGGCTATTATTCAATTTATTGCCAGTTTTAAAATTTTAAGATATAAGCGATTCTTTCACACTTTTTTACCAACGCTTTTACAATAATTATATTAATATATAATATTTTTTATTAATTTAGGTAACTATGTTTATCGCGAAGGTCATCAGTCGGCTGCGCTCGCGCACAATTGCTACTGTTTCACAGAAAGGGCGCTGCTGCCCATCCCTGTGGTTTAGTCTTTTACTGTACGACATCCACGGGGGGAGATGGAGAGGCGCCATATTCTTAATCCGGACACAACACAGAACATTTCTGTACCGCGAAATAGTTCTCTGCAGCATTGGAATGTTGAACGTGACTACATCAATGATATTTTACAAATAGATGCGCCATACTCGAACCACGGACTAGAAAAAAAAGATGGACGCCGCGCCACTCATATCGAAAGTGAAGCACCCTAAGTATGCCGATTCGCTTGTACACACGTGCCTTACGCACACACATGCATCATAGTATGCCAGTCGGCCGCCATTACGCGGCACGACAGCGGCAGTGTAGTTATCCCTCAAATCACGCACACATGTTCGATACCGTGCTTCACTTTCGTAATGAGTGGCGCGGAGCCCATCTTTTTTTTCTAGTCCGTGACTCGAACATAATGACACTACAGAACGGCGTAAATTTTACTATACCTACTACCAGACATAAGTAAACAGCTCTCAAACATTGCGCGAAGAAAGGGAGATAAGCCAGGATAAAGCCATCATGCGGAATACCGGTTGTTAGAAAGAGATGAATATACCGCACAACATTGGCTTGAACGCGTGTGACGCAACGTGTCTCCTGGCGCCGCGCCGGCCGCCATTATTAGACCGCGTAATAAAACGAAAAACTGTAAAGTAATTTTTATATACAGTATAGTTTGACGCATGAAATTAAGTTTTATATCACAGGTGTTAGCAATCCAGTGTTTCGGCTGACAACACTGCCGCCATGGCCTGTAATTCGAGTAACAGCGAGTGAGGGAAGACAACTGTACGATTAGTACAGTGTTGATGGGTCAGGGGTAACCTTATGGGGAGGTTGGAGGTCACCGGGGCGTGTGCCGCAATATTTTCACATATAATTAACTAATATGTTAATACAGGTGCGGTATAATTCATGCATAAAACGTTTTATAAGTACAAGAAGGTATATTTACCGTAAAATGTTGCAGGAATTACGTTTAAGATTGCCGTCTCGCCGCGATACGTGACTAAGTAAACTCTTGGAAATTACCTTCATGTGGCCATCATAGAGCGCGGGCAACGCATCTATACTAATAAAAACATTAACAACAAACAACTTAGGACTACATCGGAATCCATAATAGGTACGATATGATAATAATATTAATATAAATTGATCATGTCCAATCTCAGTCCTGGATTATCCGCATACTTACCACTGGGGTTTCTAACCTCAATTGATCTAAGAACCTATTTTAAATAACGCTGTTAAATATTTATCATGAAGTAACAATTTCGGTTATTCCCAAAATGGATGATTCATTGATTCACCAATTTTTTCCTTATGTTTAATGTTGCAGCTACTTATTAAATATAGGCGTTTTGAAAATCTTCTTGAGCAATACAATTATTACACGCTTAATATTTATTAACTTGACCTGTACGCAGTGATAGCCTTTTTTATTATTGCTATTAACCCGGTGGAATTACATCATGTAATTTCTCCACCCCTGCGAAGGCATGCTGGACTTCTACCGGTTAAACCACTGGAGGGATCATCTTCGGCACCAAAGGAGGGCTCCAGGAACTTGATACATTCACACTAGAGTCGCCCACTGGTGCCACGCCTTTAGGCAAAATCGGAGGCAAATACTGTAAAGCGCTTAACCCCTCTAGCGGTAGGAAGGCGAGTATAAGAGGCAGCCCCCCAGGCATATCTCAGGGGGGATTGTAGAGGATCCCTTCGAAGCCTCCTGTGCGCTGTGCTACGCACACGGCTACACGTGACCACATGCATACAACCCTCTTCCCGGGGGTCACTCGGTATCAGCAAGCAGATTCCCCAATCTCATATAACGTCATAGAACGAAGATAAGAGTTCAGGTGTGTTGGACCTGGGTACCCTCCATTTCGATCTTAACTTGCCGACCATCAGGCAATTTATGAAACAAGCGTACAGTCTCATTACTTAATACGCCTTTATATGAGGCCCCCTTTGCAGTTTAGAGTCTAATATAACGCCCAAGAAGATAATTGAACCAACCAAAAGTAACGTTTTTCCGTCCTGACAAAAATTTTTATTTCTTTATTTTATTTTTTTTGTTTATTTTGGTTACATTTGGCAGAGAAAACTTTATACGTTTGGTTTTCCCTGCATTTAAAAGAAGATTATTCTATCGATCTGTAACTACATAATCCTTAATTGTGTATCGTCGACTGATCGCATTTCTGATATATAAAAGTGGTCAATTACGATAGTGGCTGAAGAATTCTAGACAGCTATAAGCGTGGAAGTGGTATTTATATTACGGACGTTGATAGCTTCCGGATTTAATTTTGTGTACGTACAGATTCAATAATTAACGTTGTTTAAAGATCAAACGATAATTGATTTATAATAAATTTGTATAAACAAAATAAAAGTCAATGTCATCATTAATTGACGGAAATTGTAATTGATTGATTCTAAAAAAAATAATTATTTATTGGCTTAGGTATATGCTGATTGTATTTATTTATATTTTGCATCTTCTATGAAAACGGTTGAAAGATGGGGATTTATAAGTGCTGTTTTTGGATAATACCAGTCTCAAAAAGAACTGACTTATTTGAATAAAGGACTTTAGACTTTTTGGAACTGTTAAACAAAATAATAAATATGTCATATACCTATAAAATTTGTATAATTAAGTACAACCAATAAAAAAAAGATTAATTGTAAAACAATACGTAGACTTTCTGTAAATTGGCTTTTTTATAATCTATCTGCGACATAGAATGTCATGTATGTCGTTATGTATTGTTAGATATCGAAGTAGCGTTGCGTTATATTATATCTTACTTAATAGAGTTATAAATGATAAGTTTAACAAATTTTTATGGACTTGATACAGATCTTTATGCAGAGACCTAACACAAACAGAACGATATTACTTATTAATATTGAAAATGATTTATCCTTTTTCCTTTCTCTTCAACGTAGTCTCGTAGATAACCGGAACCTAAATAAATACCAACGTCTTAAAATCGAAAGATTTTATTTATATATTTACACTTTTATGCACAACGGCATACACGGCGATCAAGTCCGCTTTGTTGTGTTGTTTGTTGCCATACGTCAACTATTAGGTTAAAAAACGAAATGCATCTAAAAAAGTACAAATATATATACATAAATAATAATAAGATAAACATACATACAATCTAGAATAGTATTCTATTCTAGATTGTATGTATGTTTATACTATTGTATTGTTCGAAAGATAGTAACACAACAGTAACAAGTAAATAGGTGAGATCTACATGTTTCCCCATCGACTGGCATACAAATCTGAGCTTAAAACTCAGTTTTAACTTAATAACTACAGAACATTATATAATACATGAAAACTCAAACTCAAACTCAAATTTTTTATTTCATATAGGCCCTAATAGGCTCTTACGAAAAGTCAAGCTAAGTGCACGGTTCGGAAAAGTCGGTCCTATGGAGAAGAGCCGGCAAGAAACTCCATGGATATACTCTTTTCAAAAAAAGTTATACTACAATTTTGTTATTACATGGTAATAAGCTAGGTATGTGCGAACAAAGTATACTAATTAAATGTAAAATACACACAATAACAAAACAGACAATTGCCTCTAACACAATAGAAAGCTGATAACAATTAATGTATAGCACTAATAAAGTATATACAAACTAGTAATATATACAAACGGCACGCTACTCAACAACAAAAACAAATCAAAAAACTTAAAATTTTGCTTTGCTTAAAACTTGTACTTGTCAAGTTCCATTTTATATTCTACATTTCATAGTCAGTACGCCGGGGGCCTGGTAATCTGTTATACAGGGAAACCTAGTACGGATACCAGTCCTTCACAGAGGAATAGTAACTTATGGACTGTTTTTTGTTATTGCTATTATTTTATGTACCATACCTTTGTGAATGAGAAATAAACGTTTTTATTATTATATTATTATTATTATATAAAGTCGACGAAGTTCACACATTTACAAAATGTAGAAGAAACTAAATTATATAAAATGAAAGGCATTTTAAACGCCAGAGCTTTAAATGTCATATTGAATATGTCAGTAAAATTAATATGTCAAAGTATATATTATATAGACAATATATATCAAAAGCTAATATATTCGAAAATAATTACTATCACTATAAAATTTTGATTTGTTATTAGATAAATCCATATTTCATCAATAAGGTTCCAGGGAAGCCACATGTGCAGAAAGAATCAATACCAGACATCTCTGTCGTCAACATAGTCATTAGCCCTATAATAAGCTTTTTTAATTAGGATCTGTTTAATATGGGCTTTAAACTTTCCCTCAGTAAGGTCTGTAACAGATTTGGGCAGCTTATTATAAAAGCGAACACAATTTCCAAGGAATGACTTATTTGTTTTAGCTAATCTAAATTTGGGCACTACAATTTTATGTTCATGTCGTGTATTTATATTGTGAAAATCGCTTTTTATATAAAACTTATGCAGATTTTTACGGACGTATAAAATATTTTCAAAGATATAGAGTGACGGCAATGTAAGTATATTGATATCTTTAAACAAAGTTCTAAGAGACTCGCGAGGACCCATACTATATATTGCGCGGATTGCCCTTTTTTGTAGAATAAAAATTGAATCTACGTCGGCTGCCGATCCCCACAACAGAATACCATAAGACATAATGCTGTGAAAATATGCAAAGTAAACTAACCTGGCCGTAGCTTCATCAGTCAGCTGTCTAATTTTACGAACTGCATATGCTGCAGAGCTGAGCCTACCCGATATAGCTTTAATGTGGGCACTCCACTGTAATTTCGAGTCGATAGTTATACCTAGAAATACGGTTTCATCAACAGTTACAAGTTGATTGCCATCAAGAACTAGTTTTAACCCCAATTGGGGTGCATTAGGTAAAGAGAACTTTAAACATTTAGTTTTATTAGCATTAAGTAACAGGTTGTTAGCTGCAAACCAACTGGAGAGGACAGTTAGGCTCTCGTTTACATGAATAACATTACTATCTTTTCTACTGATTTTAAAAATTAGGGACGTGTCGTCAGCGAATAAAATCACATCCGATAACTTGGTCATCATATATGGAAGATCATTTATATAAGCTAGAAACAAGAATGGGCCGAGTATTGAGCCCTGGGGCACGCCCATTTTAACCGTAGAACCCAAAGAGGTAGCCCCATCTATATCTACTTTTTGCAGTCTTAAAGATAAATAAGAATAAACAAGATCAGCAGCTCTTCCACGAATTCCGTAGTGGCGTAATTTACAGAGCAGCGTATTGTGGTCAACGCAGTCAAACGCCTTGGAGAGGTCACAAAAAATGCCAATAGCATCTTGAGAACCCTCCCAGGATTCGAGAATTTGCGTCACTAGTTTTACTCCTGCATCCGTAGTTGACCTACCTTTCGTGAATCCAAACTGTCGGCGATGTAAAATCCCGTTAAAATTAAAATGTAACATCATTTGATCAAGAATAATTTTTTCAAATATTTTACTCAATGATGGGAGAACAGAAATAGGTCTATAATTTGATGGATTATTCTTGCATCCCGATTTGAAGATTGGTATTATTTTGCTATGTTTCATCAAATCGGGGAAAGTTCCACTATCTAAACATTGGTTAAAAATACCTGCAAGTGCAGTGAAAATTTTAATTCCTCTTTAAAATATTAGCTTATTATGCATATATGACACATTCCATGTAAAACGTATTCACTCACTCGCGTATTTTTGTAATCTAACATGTTTTTTACACTAAAGAAGGAATTTTTTAAGAGCCATGCCGTAAGCTTTGCTCTAAAATACCCAAGTGGTAACTCTCTAATATTTATATTTATTTATTTTTGGAATGTTTTTATAAGTCCTGATAGCCATAAAGTAGCAATTTTTACTCTCTAGTGCACTTTTCTGCGCTGGTACTCTTATACGGGGTTCTCTACCCAGACGATTCGAAGTACTTTCAATTCCTAAATATTTCGGGGTATACTTTAATGAAAATACAGATTCATATTTATGAAAATAGTTCTACACGAGTCCAGTGGGCCTGTAACCCACACACAGCTCTTATATCGTTTTTCTGCTCAATACAGGCTTTATTAATATTGGTCGAGTTTCCTCACACCTCATCACAGACATTACATAGCCATCATAAGCAGTAATCGTAGTGTTTTCGCCTGATATACGTCTTAAGCGTTTTAGAGTGAAAATAAATCTGTAAAGTGTAGAGCAGACACATCATTAAGTGCTTTGCAGTTGCAATGTTGATCCGCAAAAAGCCCCAGAAAAGTATATTCGCTGGTTTGTTGGATTATTTGATTTCGACAAGTTATGTTATATATAAGAAGAACTAAAGTTGTCGACATAGCTGAAAGGATTAGTAAACTGAAGTGGCAATGGGCAGGGCACATTGCTCGTAGAACTGACGCCCGTTGGTGCACAAAGGTTCTCGAATGGAGACCGCCCACCGGAAAACGCAGCGTGGGACGACCTCCAACGAGGTGGACAGACGACCTGGTGAAGGTCGCTGGGAGTCGTTGGATGAGGGCGGCATGTGACCGCTCGTTGTGGAGATCTAAGGGGGAGGCCTTTGTTCAGTAGTGGACGTCCTGTGGCTGATATGATGATGATGATATATATAATTTCATTTGAGTTATAATTACGAAACGATATGAATTTTGTTTTTAAAAGATTTACCTTTAACTGATTATTTTCTAACCAGTCTAAGACCGAATCTGCTGCTTTTATTAACAACAGTTTCAGGCAAGCGGCCGACTTTTAAATTTTGCCAAACCCTTTCATAATTTCGGCCGAATGAAGTCCACTGCTGGACACAGGCCTCCCCCAAAGATTACCACAACGACCGATATGGGTGTGTTGTGGGCTCATTGGGGGGTTTTGCCATAGTCGCCACGCTTGGCAGACGGGTTGGCGATCGCAGTTGAGTTGTTAATGTACTCGAAGGACGCTGCTGCCCATCCTCCGGCTAATCCCTTAGTCGACTTTTACGACACCCACGGGAGGAGATGGGGTGGTGGTATTCGTAGCCGGCACCACACGGCACTTGTTCTATTATTAACTACATGTCTCTGTAGTTAATAATAGAATTATTTATTATTATTCTTTCACTATTCCTAGACATTTATTACTAGCCATAATTTAAATAGTTGCAATTCCGTGTGGTGTCCGGATTAAGAATATAGCACCACTCCATCTCTTCCCGTGGATGTCGTAAAAGGCGACTAATAACTAAACCAGAGGGATGGACAGCAGCGTCCCTTCTGTGAAACGGTAGCCATACTGCGCTCACCAACCCACCTGCCAAGCGTGGTGAGTATTGGCAAATATCCCCAGAATGATGACACAGTTGTGAAAATCTATGGGGGAGGCCTTTGTTCAGCAGTGGACGTATAAATGGCCGATATGCAGTAGTTGCACTGGCCCAATATAGGTTCTATGGAGAAGAGATTGCAAGAAAGTCCGGGTGTGTTGATCAACCGGATTCACTGTTCCCGAATGAAAGTCGTCGACATCTCAACACTTGCAAAACAATTAAAAAGTCTTTAATTACAATGGGTTATTTTTGTTTTTTTATGGTAAGCGGAGTATAAAATGAGTCATTCCTTTGTTACTGTGAAATGTTTTGAATAATACATATTAAGGTACGTAGGTATACTACGTTCCCTCTCCGAGATGTGCCAATAGGCGTGGCACCAGTGGGCGGCTCTAGTGTGATCATACGAGGACCTGGAGCCTCCCTTAGGTGCCGAAGATGACCGCTCCAGTGGTTTTAGCCGGTAGGAGTCCGGCATACCCCTTCGTCCTTCCCCGGGGCGAAGGAAGTTCATGAAGAATTTCCACTGGGCACCAATAAAAAAAAAAAAAAAAAAAAGGTATACTACGTTATTTTTTTACTTTCCAACGCTGCAAACAAATGTTGGGATAGAACTTTCAGTTTTTGGGTTTATGTAAGCATTCTTTTTCTTTTTTTTTTTCTTTTTTTATTTAAAAATACTTTGCCCCACACTAGGATTTCTCCTGTGTCGTGGGTGCGTTTACAGACACAAATTCCACACACAATACACCCAGACCCGGAACAACTACCTGCAGATCGTACAAATATTTGTTCCGTGCGGGAATCGAACCCACGACCCGGTGCGCAGCAGCCGACTGTATCAGCCACTGCACCAACCGTGCCGTCAAGCATCCAACGACAATTTTGTCCACCTCGTTGGAGGTCGTCCCACGCTGTGTTTTTCCGGTGCACGGTATCCACTCGAGAACCTTTTTACGCCAACGAGCATCATTTCTACGAGCAATGTGCCCCGCCCATTGCCACTTCAGTTTACTAATCCTTTCAGCTATGTCGACAACTTTAGTTCTTCTACGGATCTCATTTCCGATTTGATCACCTTGAAAACACCAAGCATAGCTCTCGCCATAGCTCGCTGAGTGACTTTGAGCTTTCTTATGAGGTCGTGTGGTGCCGGCTCAGAATACCAGCATCCCATTTCCTCCCGTGGGTGTCGTAAAAGTCGACTAAGGGATTAGCCGGAGGATGGGCAGCACCACCCTTCGAGGACATTAGCAACTCAACTGCGATCGCCAACCCGTCTGCCAAGCGTGACGATTAGGGCAAAACCCCCCAATGAGCCCACAACACACCCATATCGGTCGTTGTGGTGATCTTTGAGGGAGGCCTGTATCCAGCAGTGGACTTCACTCGGCCGAAATGAATGAGGCCCATACTGAGGGACCACATTTTTTTCGCAGCTATTAATAATTAAAGTTGCTTTTCAAGCACATTTTTAAACAACAGCAATTGTCCTTTACTAGTATGTTTTTTCTAATAAACGCGACTTATTAATCGTAAGCTCCTCTTGCTTTTTTGTCGTGGGGATATCCTCATGGACTTCCTCCGCCTGGGAGGGGTGGCATGCCGGACACTTACCAGCGTATACCCCATGGTGACCTTCCACTTTTCTCTGGCGGGGGGTGACCACACCCCCGGCAGGTATCGGCCTGTCAGTGTTTGACAGGCACGGAGCCTGGCCGATTCGTGCGACCTGGCTGGCCGCACATACCTTCAGAGAGGAGTTGCTATGGCTGTTTGGACGAGGGACTGCCCTTAGTTCATCACCCGCAACTCATGGAATATTATGAACGAGCAAAGGGAATCATTTGTTTACGCACACACATATACACACGCACACACATCAGCCCATAAACGTTCACTGCTGAAGATCAGCGTCCCAATGATTACTACAATGAGTGGACATATTACCATAATGGACACGTTTGGTAAGTGGATTGGTGGTCGCAGTATGTTTTTGGCACATGGGAGGATGCTGAAAAAAAGAAATAAAGAAAATCATTTATTTGACTACAGATAGATAACACAATTATGTTATTTAAAAATCATAATAGATCTAAATAAAAAAGTATCTTATAATTTAATTGTATATATCTTAAAACTACATATTATAACGGTGTATCCCGCGTTAAATTGGTATCCAGCTCAGCATAATGCCGAGCAGTGATGACCGGCGCTGATTTTCAGCTGGAGCCCATAGTAACACACGATGCTGCACATCCTCTTGTTATCAATCCTTAGTCAGCTTCAACCGCATCCCTGGGTAGAGCGAGGTAGTCTACTCTTTGTCGGGAACCACAAGAAGCTAACAAACGCCACACGGATTTGTTTACATTCTACGACGTCACGAAACAACATGATATAGTAAGTATACCTATTCTCAAAACATTTCGGAAAACACAATAAATTATCATATATTTAAAAATACCTTAACAATGGATCATAAAATTAATACGAACCACATATTTTCACACTTTGTTAAGAATAGGTTTTACCACAAAAGATAAAAGAATGGAAAAGGATTCTCACAGGATATGTAACTAGCTGTGCCTCGCGGTTTCAACCGCAATTTAATTCAAAATAAATTGGGTCTTTTATAAATAATTTAGAGTGTTTCGATCTATAGACAATATTTTTAGTCATATTTTCGTGTGGGTATTAGTGTAGTTCTTTTTGTCATTTTTTCTTTTTGCTCGGCTCCTATGTATCGTAGCGTGATGTTAAATAGCCTATAACCTTCCTCAGGAATTCTGTTATCAAATGCAAAAATGTTTTTGCAAATCCGACTGGTAATGCCAGAGATTAGCGCGGACAAACAAAAAAACAACTCTTCGGCTTTATTATATATAATATAGAGTATATACTTTTTCATTTTAGCGGCGCGTAGGTGCGATACGTCGTTGGATATGTCTTGAAGAGAGCGGCCCCTGGGAAGACGGAGTCAAGCACGTGATCACTTGCCACCGTGTGCGCAGCTCAACACACAGCGAGGCTTGGAGGATCCTTTACAATCCTCCCCGAGAAGTGTTGGGGGCAGTCTTTTATAGCTGCCTTCCCTCCACTAGACTAACTAACCGCTTTACCGTCATCCCCTCCGAGATGTGCCAAAAGGCGTCGCACTAATGGGCGGCTGATGTGTGATCTTACGAGCACCTGGAGACCTCCTTCGGTGCCGAAGATGACTGCTCCAGTGGTTTTAGCCGGTAGGAGGCCGGCATGCCCCTTTGCCCTTCCTCGGGGCGGAGGAAGTTCATGAGGAATTTTCACTACGGACCACTTGAAGAGTACCATTCGCTGTTCTATTCATTGCGTTTGTTATTCACCGATGGCTATTTAAAAGTGGTAGATAAGAAGCATTGTATTTTGTATAAAAATAATAATGTCGTTCTGCTCCATCAATCCAAATGTAATATAGTAAGGAAAACAATAATTTTTTAACTATTATTTTTATCGACAAATACAAGAAAATTCCTTCACTTGCATATTGTATATGATTCCTTCCTTGAAAAAGTCATTATTTTTGCTTCGGTTTTTGCATGTTATCCCGAACAACACGACAGACACTTTACCAAAGTTTCACTAACGCGATCGAATCTCAACTGATGTTATAAATCGGCCATTTTTTCCGAATGGCCCGGATTGTGCATGTCGCGGTGGCGCGGTTACGCCCCAGTACCACTTCTCATTATTTCCTATTTCTGTGGCTATACCTATAAATAATTATTCAGTGCGGCCAAATGTACCGTCGTATAATTAGAAGTTACTATCATCATTTCGGCCGAATGAAGTCCACTGCTGGACACAGGCCTCCCCCAAAGATCACCACAACCACCGGTATGGATGTGTTGTGAGCACATTGGGGGGTTTTGCCATAATCGCCACGCTTGGCAGGCGGGTTGGCGATCGCAGTTGAGTTGTTAATGTACTCGAAGGACGCTGCTGCCCATCCTCCAGCTAATCCCTTAGTCGACTTCTACGACACCCACGGGAGGAAATGGGGTGGTGGCATTCTGAGCCGGCACCACACGGGTGTTACTATAAACAATTAAAATAATAGAAATCTCGTTAAATGATGTTCTTGCTAATGAATGTTTTCAATACAACTTGATACAACTTTTAACGCTTGTAAGTGATAATTGTTATATTTTCTATATTTTTATAGTACTAGTTATTTTATCTTTTGTTGGTCAACATTCAAAATTATACTGAGAAGTACTGTAATCAGGAATTGTAAGTTGTCTTGTTTGGTGAAATAAAGAATGTTATTTATTTATTTATTTAATAGACATTATGATAATACTTATTTGGATTGCCAAAACAGTTTATACCGTTTATCTCACAGTATTATGTTCAGTAGTGGGTAATAAATCTATAAGCTTTTATATATTTCTCATAAATTTTGATTTATTGTAAGATATGCTTAAATAGTATTTTAAGTGTTTTGTACGAGAATGGCGTAATAAAAATTCCGGTGACACTCTTCTTGTGACAATCTTCTAGTTTAGATTCAACCTTTATTATTTTTGTTTGTCTTTCTTCACGACTTTAATAGGCTCCACAAGGAGGTATCCGGTCTTTTATTAGTTTTACGGGGGACATGGGTCGCAGAGGCCCTTGGAATTTTACACTTTTTTTATACCACTCGGTGACGAGTCAAGCAAGTCAATCGCCTGGGGGTAAGCGATATTGCCTATACCAGTTGTAATCATTTTTTTTTCATCATTTCGGCCGAATGAAGACCACTGCTGGACATAGGCCTCTCCCAAAGATCACCACAATGCCCGAAATGGTGTGTGTTGTGGGCTCATTGGGGGGTTTTGCCATAATCGCCACGCTTGGCAGACGGGTTGGCGATCGCAGTTGAGTTGTTGTATGTAATATACTCGAAGGACGCTGCTGCCCATCCTCCGGCTAATCCCTTAGTCGACTTTTACGACACCCATGGGAGGAGATGGGGTGGTGGCATTCTGAGCCGGCACCACACGGCTTTAATGTTGTAATGCTACCCAGCACTTGTTCTTCTGTCCACACCGCGCTCGTCACCTCGACACGTAAAGTTATTTAGTCTCTTATGCCAAATAATTTCACTAGCTACAGTGCTCAAACAGTACAGTAACGTTTAAAGTTTAAAGTTTAAACATAAATGTCGTACGGCATTAGCACGACGATGTAATGTATTTTTTTTCTCTGTACATAAATAAAATAATCCTAACAAAATTCTAAATTTTTATCGACTGTCTCTACATGAATGTCAATATAAAGTCGACAACTGGCTTAATTAAGTGAGTGATATTTTATTACATAAATCAACACAATACTTCACATAGAAACTCTCTCTCTCTCTCTCTCTCACAGCATGGTTTATTTAATAACATTTTGTTTTTGTTCACTCATCTCTATGTTGACATTCAGGGCGCTCACTCCTGACATACAGTTTCACCTAGATCGGGGGAGTCAGAGGCTTCTTAAGCTTTTGTAATGTATTTGTCAATAAAGAATTATTAGAATTGACCCGTACGACGTTGCCAACATATTTTAGTAGATTTTTTTTCATATGTGAGAAATATTTTAAATATATTATAGATCGATTATTCCAAACACCGTACGACGTTGCCTTGTACATGACATTGGTGAAATTGTGGAAGATACTCTACAGTAGCCATAATCTAAGGTCCGTATTACAGATCGAGAATCAAAACTCAAGTAGAATTTGAGTCGAGATTGCGTTAGTCAAAAATGAACCTTACGTAATAGGTTCAGCATTTATATTCAAATGATGCAATCTGACTCAACTTCTGCTTGAGTTTTGATTCTCGATCTGTAATACGGGCCTAAGAGAAGAAGAAGACGAAGAATTATTATTATATGAATAAGAACATTTTAATCATATTTCAAATATTTTATTCAACTAAACAGTGATCAGCATAGTGATTTAAAAGTGAAAGTACCAACATCGCGCCACCTACATACCTAACATACATTGATGTCATTTAATACATGAACAAAATGAAGATTAATGCCATCCTAATATGGTGAACGCACAACAAAGGTTTGTGACATTAAATAAATTACCTCCTTTAAAATCGCCCACAAAATCGAATCTCATTTCTTTCTGTGGGCGTTATAAAAGTAGGAGAAAGTCTGACCCTAATGGAGCTGCTGCGTGTGATGTACCACCGAGGTTGTAAGCGGTGGTGATAGTGGTTAAATGGTAAGAGGTGGTGGCGCTGCAGGCCGTGGTTCTGTCCATGGTTCAGAGCGAAAGCGCGTGGGAAGACATCGCCTCCTTTTGCGAGGAGTTTACGTACAAATAGGAATAGGAATAGCTCATTCATCGAGCTATGGAGAGAGCTATGCTTGGCATTTCTCTACGAGATCGAATCAGAAATGAGGAGATCCGTAGAAGAACTAAAGTTGTCGACATAGCTGAAAGGATTAGTAAACTGAAGTGGCAATAGGCGGGGCACATTGCTCGTAGAACTGATGACCGTTAGGGTAAAAAGGTTCTGGAGTGGAGACCGCGGAAAACGCTGCGTGGGACGACCTCCAACGAGGTGGACAGGTGACCTGGTGAAGGTCGCTGGGAGTCGATGGATGCGGGCGGCATGTGACCGCTTGTTGTGGAAATCTATGGGGGAGGCCTTTGTTCAGCAGTGGACGTCCATTGGCTGATATGAAGATGACACAAAAACATCAATGTAAGTACAAACATGGCTTCCGGCCCGGAGCTCCTAATAGCTTTATAATAAATTACTCTATGTTATATTATCGAATTATATTTTATATATAATTTAATATGCCAAGCGTGGTGAATATTGGCAAATACCCTTGGGGGTATGATGATGATGACACGGTTGTGTAAATCTATGGGGGAGGCCTTTGTTCAGCAGTGGACGTATAAATGGCCGATATGATGATGATGATGAAATATAATATAAACAACTCTGTTTTGTGTTCTGCGATAGGCGTGAAGACTCTGCTCATACCGAGTGACCCCCGGGAAGACGGTGGCGCGCACGTGGTCACGTGTCGCCGTGTGCGCAGCACAACGCACAGTGAGACTTTACAATCTTCCCCGAGAAGAGCCTGGGGGGCGGCCTTTTCACAGCCGCTTGCCCTCCGCTAGAGGAGGTAACCGCTTTACAGTCATCCCCTCCGAGATGTGCCTAAAGGCGTGGCACCATGGGCGGCTCTAGTGTGATCTTACGAGGACCTGGAACCCCCCCTTCAGTGCCGAAGATGACCGCTCCAGTGGTTTTAGCCGGTAGGAGTCCGGCATACCCCTTCGCCTTTCCCCGGGGTGGAGGAAGTTCCATGTAGAATTTCCACTGGACATCAATAAAAAAAAGGCATGAAGTTCACAGACAGACGCGACGTACTTGCAAAAAAATGTATTTTGAACATTGCTTCAATATTATGTTATATAAGAAGTAAGAATTATGATTATACGTACCAGGAATATCATTTTGAAACATTGCCGTATAAAAAAGCACTTTGTCACCTATATCAACCTTATATACTCAATTTACATAATCACGATTTACAACAAAGGCTAAACAGAGTCCTTATTTAACAGCTTATATGGAGAAAAAACCTTAAAAATGACTATTTTCAATAAAATATCGTACACTTTGTGTGGGGATTTGAAATAAGCTGGCTTAGAGGCGCTGGCGATTTTCAAGTTCAAATTCAGGAAGGTAAATCGTGTATTTCACTATAGATGCATAGGCTTGTGACGAAGTCATCCTTCATCTTCATTTCAATCAACCTCTTTCTTGACTTCATACCTTTTATCTCCATCACTGTCCACCTCATGATTCATTCTTTATTCAAATCAAAATTCGTATTTAGTATTGTGGTGTCGAATCGTTCTTCATATTTTGATCATTATCACATTACATTCGATTCTGAACGCTAGTGGTTCGACACACAGCTGTCGCTCTGACAAATAGTCTGCCTGCAATATTACAATTACTTATTTTTAACTAGCTTAAATTGTGATAGTAAGCTATATTTTAAAAATATAAACATCACCATGAAGTGTTAATTGAAGTTGTGAATAACAATATACCTATATAACAATACATATGTTATGTTTCATTCAATATCACTAACTGAACTCTGTTACTTGCTCCCTTGGAGAGAGCCTCCTTTTTTTTTTTTATTGGTGCCCAGTGAAAATTCATCATGAACTTCCTTCGCCTCGGGGAAGGACGAAGGGGTATGCCGGACTCCTACCGGCTAAAACCACTGGAGCGGTCATAATCGGCACCTAAGGGAGGCTCCAGGTCCTCGTATGATCACACTAGAGCCACCCACTGGTGCCACGCCTATTGGCACATCTCGGAGAGGGTGACTGTATAGCGGTCACCCCCCCAGGGGGATTGTAAAGGATCCCCCAAAGCGTCCCACGGCAGCGCGTGACCACATGCGTGCTACCGTCTTCTCTTGGGTCGCTTGGTGTTGGCACGCAGATTCCCCAATCTACGCACCCGCGAACCCAGAGGTCCCCCACCTTATAGCAACGGCAGGGGTTTTCAGGCGTATCGGAATTAGGCGCCAGGGTGGTTGTTACCCCGGCGCCGTCTCCTTCTTCTTCGAGCGGGATCGGCCCTCTCCCGATCCCGCTCTGCGGTCTCCTTCTGGAGCATGACGCTCTCACAGAAGGAGACCACTGCATTCCAGTTTTCGTGCTCTGCCAACATAGCCGACACTACTGCTGGCAGAGAGAGATCCTGCCCGATCCGATCGACCAGGATCCGCCGCTCGGCGGCCCATGCAGGGCACGCCTCGAGCGTGTGCTGTGCGGTGTCCTGGTCGCTATCACAATGGTGGCATTGTGCCGTGGCCTCGCGTCCTATCCTGTGCAGGTACGCACCGAAACAACCATGCCCGGTGAGCACCTGCGTCAGGCGATAGGTCACGCGCTCGCTTGGAGAGAGCCTCCTAGTTGAGCTAACCGGGAAGGAAGCACGGAGGGAGGCACTCCGCGACAGGCTATAGACTGTCCTTAAAATTAAAATGGTTCGAAATAAGAGCCTTATAATACATATCTTAAAACAACATAATAATTATCGATATGACTTCCACGTCCGTGTCAAATTGATATACAACTCAGCATAATTCCGGGCAGTGATGCCGGGCGCTGTTTTTCAGCTGGAGCCCAAAGCGACACACAGATGCCAACTTGTAAAAATAATTTAATGTAAAGCTACATAAATTGTTATCGTCATCTTCATATTTATATCGGTCAAACGACACGCGACGTCCACTGCTGAACAAAGCTCTCCCCCATAAATGACCAGTTCCATGCCGTGTATCTTCTTGGGGGGAATTTGCCAGTGCTCACCACGCTTGGCTGGCGGGTTGGTGAGCGCAGAACAGCTGCTGTCCACAGAAGAGACGCCGCTGCCGATCCCTCTGGTTTAGAGTTCTTTAGTCGCCTTTTTCTACTGGAGAAGGTGAAGTAGTTGCTATTTTCTTGTACTGCTGAACAAAGGCCGCCCCCTACAACGAGCGGTTATATGCCGCCCGCATCCAACGACTCCCAGCGACCTTCACTAGTTCGTCTGTCCGGCTCGTCGTCCAATGCGCGGTCTTCACTCAGGACGGCACGGTTGGTGCAGTGGCTGATACAGTCGGCTGCTGCGCTCCGGGTCGTGGGTTCGATTCCCGCACGGAACAAATATTTGTATGATCTGCAGGTAGTTGTTCCGGGTCTGGGTGTATTGTGTGTGGAATACATGTCTGTAAACGCACCCACGACACAGGAGAAATCCTAGTGTTTTTGACGATTTTTTAAAAAGAACAAAAGAAAAGAAAGAAAGAACAAAGAACCTTTGTGCCCCAACGGCCGTCAGTTCTACGAGCAATGTGCCCCGCCCATTGCCATTTCAGTTTCCTAATATATGATACAATAAAAAAAATATAATCAGCCGCCCCCCGACCCTTGTACCCGCGCCATAAAAACGGGTAGCAATGAAAGATCCCCTTTAAACCAATTGCCTTAACCTGCGCCAATTCTCCGGTTGAGCATCCACATCTCCGTTGAGATGGAAGTATGCGTAAAGCCCAAAAGAAAAAAAATACCGATCACTGCACACGTATAGGTAGTCGGTAGTAGGTCGCAAATAAATATTCGTGGATTCTATATAGTTAATACAAATCAGCACGTTTTCCAGTATCATATTAGAGCACGTCATCAAATCAAACTTGTCCTTCTACCGTCCAAAACAACTAAATTAAACAAAAATATTCAGTTTTATTAGCAGCTTCAATACCTAAAGAAGTTAATATTATAAGATTTGAAAAAAACTTCAAAGACCTGTTACCAAGCATATGCTATTACATATTAAGATTAGTGACTATGTCTCAGAGAGTAAATAAAAAAAAAGAGTAAACTGTCCGGTTCGTTAAACCTGCATAGATGTATATTACATTTGCGTGACATTATTATTGTTTCTATGTTTTGTTAATCTATCTATTTTTTTTTTTTTTTTTGTTTTTTTTTAAAAACGTTGCCCCACACTAGGGTTTCTCCTGTGTCGTGGGTGCGTTTACAGACATGAATTCCACACACAATACACCCAGACCCGGAACAAATATACTCGATTGCCAATTTATATGCTAGGAAGTGCCTGGGGGCGGACTTTTTACAGCCGCCTGCAAGAGGACCCGACTGCTTTACAGTCATCCCCTCCGAGATGTGCCTAAAGGCGTGGCACCAATGGGCAGCTGTGATCTTACGAGGTCCTGGAGCCCCCCTTCGGTGCCGAAGATGACCGCTCCAGTGGATTTAGCCGGTAGGATTCCGGCATACCCCTTCCCCCGGGGCGATGGAAGTTCCATGTAGAATTTCCACTGGACACTATTTTTTTTTTTAAAGGTACTACGACAAAACATATTGATTATTTCTAACCCAACGGCCATCAGTTCTACGAGCGATGTGCCCCGCCCATTGCCACTTCAGTCTACTAATCCTTTCAGCTATGTCGGCAACTTCTCGAGTGCCGGCAATGCGGGATCATGCGGTAAGGGACCGCCCTTGCTACCGCCGATTACCGCGAAGGAAGTACATGATGTATTTCCACGGTCCATTCTCCATTCCAAAAAAAAAGGTCTCCAATTGTAATGGTCTCCTACTGTGAAAGCGTTATGCACCAGAAGGGGAGAGGGTCGACCCCGCTCGGAGAAAAAGGACACGGTGCCGGGGTACCAACCGTCCTGGCGCCCATTTCCAAGACGCTTGAGCCCATGTCATTGTTACATAGTGGGGGCCTCGGGGGCCGCAAGCGTTTAGATGGGGGAATCTGCGTGCACACACCGAGCGACCTGCGTGAAGACTGGGGCGCCCGTGGTCACTGCGAGGCTTCTGGGGGATCCTTTGCAATGCCCAAAGAACTTCCTGGGGGCGGCCTCTGTACAGTCGCCTCCCGTCCGCTAAAGAGTGTGACTGCTTTACGGTCATCCCCTCTGAGATGTGCCTAAAGGCGTGGCAGCAATGCGGCTTTACATGGAGATTTTTCGAGTTCCTCGAGCCACTCTTAGATGCCGAAGATAACCACCCCAGTGGTTTTAGCCGGTAGGAGTCCAGCATGCCCCTCTGCCCTTCCCCAGGGCGGAGGAAATACATGATGTATTTCCACCGGGTAAAATATAAAAAAAGTAGGTCGCTTATTGTAAGTCCGCTTACGTACCACCCCTACGAGGACCTAGAGCCGCCATTAGGTGCCGAAGATGACCGCCCCAGTGGTTTTAGCCGGTAGGTAGGAATCCGGCATGCCCCTTCGCCCTTTTCTCAGGGCGAAGGAAATACATGAGATATTTCCACCGGATCACAAAAACAAAGAAAAGGTAGGTACCACCCCAGTGATTGGCTGCCAAGTGTTTAAACGTTAAACATTGCTTCGTTCCAGTAGGTATGAAGGGCACTGTAGCTAGTGAAATACTGGACACAAGAGACTAAAATAACTTAATTCAAATTCAAATTCATTTATTTCAGGTACCACATAACCCATATTAGAAAACATCTTTAAATTATTCAATATTAAATACATAATCACACATAAATAAATACAAAGGAATAAATACAATATAAATACAGCATCAACACACAATGTATTATAATTAACTGATATTAATTACAGTAGTCTCATACGTGTGACACTATATGTAACTTGTCTGTCACAGCAGTGTCGCACATACGGACAGTCAAATCTGTTTGCTATCATACTCAGAACGGTATTGGAGCTGTCCCGCACTCTGCGCACAAGAGACGCGCAGCGCTTCCGCATGGTCGCATGAAAACAGTCCGTGTGCGCCAATGCGAACATACCCGAAGCGCTACAGTAGTGAGGCAGACCCAAAATCGCTCTGAAAGCGTTGTTAAATTGAATGCGGAGGGTGCTATAGCTTTTCTGCGTGTAATTAGCCCACAGGCTGCAGGTGTACATGGACGTGCAATATGCTCGGAAGAGAGTTATTTTCACGCCATCCGAGCAACGTGCGAACCTGCGGGCCAGCATATTAGCTCTTTTAGATAACGCCCTCCGCTCCCGTTCCATGTCAGCATGGTCCCTGAGGTCAGCCGTGAATATATGTTAATGTCTCGAGGCGACTAGTCCAGGGTAGCATTACAATTGTTATGGGTTGGCGGGACTCTTACCACCAGGCGAATAACTTGCTTGTCTGGTCACAAAGTGCTATAAAAAACGTCCAGGCCTTCCTTGGGACCTCATACCGTGTTATCCTCATTCCGTGTATTAATAACAACTGCCTGGCCATCCCAAAAAGATAGAGCTGGCTATGATGGCTGATTCGCTAATCCTATAGCCCCACACGACACCCCAAGATAATTTTATTAGTTAATCGCTATCATTAATATAATTGCTTAGCATTGTTGATTCTTATGGTTAATCTGTCACATATTTCCTACTGCCTACCTCTCTATTGTCATGGAATGATGATTTATTCATAGTATAATGATATTCTAATTTATATGTTAATGCGAGAGGCATCGTGCAAACTGCCTAAAGGCGGAGCTTTGATTCCCGAATCAGAAATAAATATTTATATCATCACAGCCTATCCCAGTCCACTGCTGGGTAAATGCTGCTCACATGTTGGCCCACAGCTCCGACATATGAAACGCAAGACTCAGTTCAGATATACCGACGGCCTGAAGATAGGGATGCTCGCATTACCGATATGCAAAATATCGATATTATAACATTGATAACTGCTCCTAAATTATTGATTCTAATATATCGATTATTTGAGCATAATATAGGTATATCCGTAATACGAAATTAAAAGTTGTTGAACCAGGTCATAAATTCTGCCAATAACATAAAATAATACATATTATAGTAGCAGTTTATGTGAAAATACATATTTTACAGAGTGTTGACGAACAGAAGGTATTGCAATTTATCTATACAAATAAATAAAATTGAAGTGTCTGTTTGTAATCTCAAAATAACACCGTTTTAATATATGCATATGAAAGTATATACGGTACGTATAACAAAAAAACAATTTTTAATTTTTTTGTCTGTCTGTCTGTTTGTTCCGGGTAATCTCCGAAACGGCTGGACCGATTTTGACGGGACTTTCACTGGCAGATAGCTGATGTTATAAGGAATAACTTAGGCTACTTTTATTTTAGAAAAATATTTAGGGTTCCGCGCAAAAAATATATAAAACCCTTGAAATCCAAGATATATATTCTATGTCAAGTGTCTATGTCGAAGTACTCTAAATTTCTTTTAAATTAAACGCGAGTGAAACCGCGGGTCCCAGCTAGTATTATTATAAAAATGGATACCTCAAGATATTGGTGGTTCAAATATTACTGTGTTCCGATTTGTAGGGCACTGTGGCTAGTGAATTTATTGGACCTCAATAACCGATGTCTCGAGGTGACGGGTGTAGTGTAGTGCCACGATGGACTAGTCCTGGTTAGCATCACAATTTTAATGGGAAGGCGTGCTGCTTACCACAAGGCGAATAACTTAGTCATATCGTCAATAGGATGTGGAAAATTATTGCTAAAATACCTATTTTACTGACAGTCTAGTCACAATAATAGGTTAAGGTTTTAAAATAATATTATGTAGATATACCGATTCGATTTTTTCGCCAATATTTTCGATAATTTCTAATCGATGTTAATATCGGTGTTTCTTAAACATCGACCATCACTACCTGAAGAAGGCAATGGAATTTGAATGACTATATAAAAGTTCATGGTTTGACCCTTGGACTGTGATAGGCTGAGCATTGGAGAGGCTATTCGTCAGTCGATGTACAGGCCGCCACGCCGCCTCTCTCTGCCCCGATGATGCATTGTTCATGATACATCATTACTGTCCGACCTTTTAGTAAAAAATGATGATATTGTCATAAGTCCGTGTCTGAATATTATTTATTAAAATTGAACGCATATACTTATTCCTGACCTTATGCTGCGAAGGAATGTACTGTCGGGCACAGAAGTGATACGACATATGTTGTTTTCTTTTTTACTTTTTTTCTTCTAGAATTTTCATAGCTATCATTGTGTGTAGTGACTGTAGTAAAAGTACTAATATAGAGCATTGGAATTTCTGAGATCACCTCTGAAAGCCGGTTCTTTTCCATAGAACCAACCAACGACTTGGAACCGTGCAATTTAAATTCTGAATATTTGTAAGCGCCTGCAAATATTAACCGTAGATTTCGTAAAAGGCGAATTTAATCCGAAATCTAAAGTTTTGGATTCGATACATTATTCATTTCGGCCGTAAGATGCTCTAAAGAGAGACGGGCAGCAGCGTCCCTTTTTTGGGACAGCAGTCATTCTGCGCTCTCTAAACCGTCTGCCAAGCCTGTTGAGTAGTGGCACATTCCCCCCAAAATGGCGACATATTACATATATATTTTTATTTATAATAAAACGTTGCCCCACACTAGGATTTCTCATGTGTCGTGGGTACGTTTACAGACATATATTTCACACACAATACACCTAGACCCGGAACAACTACCTGCAGATCATACAAATATTTGTTCCGTGCGGGAATCGAACCCGCGACCCGGAGCGCGGCAGTCGCCTGTATCAGCCACTGCACCAACCGTGTCGTCAATTATCATCTAAGCGGGAGGCCTTTATTCAGCAGGGGACGTCTTTTGGCTAATATCATGAGGATGACCAATGAAAATGGAGTGACTTAAGAGCAGAGATCAGAATAGGTAGTGTATACTGTGTGTGTGATGGATTAATCCCTGAATAATAACGTTATGATTCATCATTTCGGCCGAATGAAGTCCACTGGTGGACACAGGCCTCCCCCAAAGATCACCACAATGACTGATATGGGTGTGTTGTGGGCTCATTGGGGGGTTTTGCCATAATCGCCACGTTTGGCAGACGGGTTGGCGATCGCAGTTGAGTTGTTAATGTACTCGAAGGACGCTGCTGCCCATCCTCCGGCTAATCCCTTAGTCGACTTTTACGACACCCACGGGAGGAGATGGGGTGGTGGTATTCTGAGCCGGCAGCACACGGCTGTTTTAAATATATTTTTTTAAACATTGCCCCACACTGGGATTTCTCCTGTGTCGTGGGTGCGTTTACAGACACAAATTCCACACACAATACACAGACCCGAGACAACTACCTGCAGAACATACAAATATTTGTTCCGTGCGGGAATCGAACCCGTGACCCGGTGCGCAGCAGCCGACTGTATCAGCCACTGCACCAACCGTGATTATCATTCCAAGATTTTAGAGGAAGGTATTAACCACACTATGTTACATACTTCCTCGAAGTTTAGGTAAATATACTGTACCTCTTCCGGCCTCTGCTTATTGCCTAATACGCAAATAAATTGCGATCGAATTGAAATAGAAAATGTGCAAATCAAATCACTTTTCGACCCGACCATACGCAAATTCCTCAAATTTTAAATATTAATGTAGTACTCAATACTATAACGTCTTTATCTAACTTATTTACATAAAACTCTGACTAAAATTGGACTGAGTTGTGTAAACGCAGTTTCACTTTAATATGACGCGGTCGGCTTTTGTGAAACAGTTTTGATTGTGTTGAAATTTGTTGAGGATAGCTTTATTGGTATAGTTCGGCTGGCTTTCCCAGATAGGTTAGAACTATCGACTTTTCTGTCCAAGAATTCTAAGTTACCATTGCAAAACTCTTCGATGTTATCGTCGACGAATTCGTCACTGAAACGTCTATAAGAATGCCATTTAACGCAGCATTGCACTAAACTCACAATTAAAAAACTTAAATAATATTATGTTTATTGGTAAATAGTCTGTATGTATTTAGTTTTAATGTGTCAATAATATTAGGTTTAAATAGAAAAACTAATTTAGGGGCTTTAAGTATTTAAACGCAAGATCTCTCTCTCTCTCTGCCGACAGAAGTGTCTATGTTGGCAGAGCATGAAAATTGGAGTGCAGTGGTCTCCTTCTGCGATACCGCTATGCTCCAGAAGGAGTCTGCAGAGCGGAAGCGGGACAGGGCTGATCCTGCTCGAAGAAGGAGGAGACGGCGCCGGGGTAACAACCGCCCTGGCACCTAATTCCTATACGCCTGAAACTCCCTGCCGTCACTATAAGGGGGCCCCCGGCCCCCCCCCTCTGGGATCGCGGGTGCGTAGATTAGGTAATCTGCGTGCCCACACCGAGCGACCCAAGAGAAGACGGAAGCACGCATGTGGTCACGCGCTGCCGTGGGACGCTTTGGGGGATCCTTTAACCCCCCGGGGGGTGGGGGTGTGACCGCTTTACAGTCACCCTCTCCTCACCTTTAGGCGTGGCACCAGTGAGCGGCTCTAGTGTGATCCTACGAGGAGCTGGAGCCCCCCTTAGTTGCCGAAGACGACCACCCCAGTGGTTTTAGCCGGTAGGAGTCCGGCATGCCCCTTCGTCCTTCCCGGGGCGAAGGAAGTTCATGTAGAATTTCCAATGGGTCCAAAGAAAAACGGTATTATAAAAAAAAATCGGAGCATGACCTCCATTTTACAACTCCTTACGTGTACATTACTCAGCTGATTTGTGTTTCATATCTTTATGACGTGTGTCTGTTACCAAAACAGCATGACATAGCATAGTAACTGTAAAGAGAAATTTATATAAATTGGTCTCATTGCCAGGATATTGAGAAAGACGTACTAACTGCGCAGGCGCCGTTTCACGTTTGCGATGCTTAGTGATAAACTGTGTGTGAATGTGTGTGTTGGACCAAGTTCTCCAATCATCCCCGTGGGCGTTTAGAGACAAAGATAGGATTGTGTGAGATTGATGGGACGTAAACATCAGACGCATTACGTATATGCGCGTCCAAGCCATGCCTCGAATACATCTCTCGGAACTGGCCATCTCATAACGTGTAAGGTTCGACGCGAGGCTCTATAATTACTGGCTAGTACAAAGATTACATACGATTATATAGATCAGATACTTAGGACTTGCTTCTTCACCACAAACTAAGAATTAAGTCTGTTGGACACGAGCCTCCCTCCAAGATCGCCACAACGACCGGTGCGTTGTGCTCATTGGGTTTTGCCATGATCGCCAAGCTTGGCAGGCGGGTTGGCGATCGCAGTTGAATTGTTAATATACGAGGGATGCTCCTGCCCATCCTCCTGTTAATCCCAAAGTCACCTTTTACGACACCCACGGGATAAGATTGGTTGGTGCTATTCGTAGTCGGCACCACACGGCTGACCACTGCCACTGCCTCTGGAAATTCTAAAAAGATATAGGTACCATGACTTTTTTTTTCTTTTTTTTTTAAAACTTTGCCCCACACTCGGATTCCTCCTGTGTCGTGGGTGCGTTTACAAACACCAATTCCACACACAATAACGATAACTATATGTTTAGTTTTTTTTTGAGATTAGTTTTTTGTTTGTGCTTTGTTATAATCTTCGTATTCGTATTTTAATGTTATATTGTATGGTTACCGCCAAAGAATAGATGCCAATGGGTGTCGCAAAAGGCGAGTAGAAAGAAATAAATTTCGAAGTCGCACAACACTCACAGAAACAATAAAAAAAAGCTTATAAACAAAAGAATGCTGTACGAGGCCAAAAATGGCCACTATCTCAGCTTATGCTACAACGGTGGGACGTTACAGCGCTTGTTTTCAGATAGGACCGTGTAGTGAGGCCACGGTCGGTCTCTACATATACATATGTACAAAATAAATTGATGATGTACATACTATACATTAATAAACGTTAAAACAAATAATTAAATCAAACTGACATAATTAAAAGAAAATAATATATAGGACATGGTTTAAATTGAAAGTAATATGAACCATACTAATATTATAAATGTGAATGTAAGTTTGTTTGTTACGTTTTCACGCGAAAACTACTTAACCGATCATCATGAAACTTTGTACACATATTCTTGGAGATAATAGAAGTAACATAGGATAAATTTATTGAAAAAAAAAAAACGAAAGATTAATACAATGCGAGCGAAGCCGCGGGTAAAAGCTAATATATAAATCTATACAAATAAATAAAATTGAAGTGTCTGTTTGTAATGTCAAAATAACAGCTTTTTACTAAATGCATGTGAAAGCATATACGGTACATAAAACAAAAAAACTATTATGAATTTTTTTGTCTGTCTGTCTGTCCGTCTGTCTGTCTGTTTGTTCCGGGTAATCTCCGCAACGGCTGGACCGATTTTGACGGGACTTTCACTGGCAGATAGCTGATGTTATAAGGAATAACTTAGGCTACTTTAATTTTAGAAAAATAATTAGGGTTGCGCGCAAAAAAGAAATAACCCTTGAAATCCAATATATATATTCTGTCGTGTCTATGGCGAAGTACTCTAAATTTCTTTTAAATTAAACGCGGGTGAAACCGCGGGTCCCAGCTAGTAATAAATAAGAGTGTGAGTCAAGTGCTGCCATCTAAGTATTTTATGGTTGAGATTGCACATAATTTAAAATCGTTTATGTTGCTGGTTATAAAGAGGCGGATCAGATTTAATTACGATGTAAAACTTACATATTTAAATGCTGTGTAAAAATCGAAAGGAAAACAAAACAAAATGCATAAAATCGCGGCAGAGCGCTGCTTTGCTGATTTTGATTATACATTATCAGTATCTAAGATAAGACTAAGCAATGATATCAAGAGTATGGGCAGCAGTTACCTCATCATCATCATCATTTCGGCCGAGGGCCACTGCTGGACACAGGCCTCCCTCAATGATCACCACAACGACCGATATCGGTGTGTTGCGTGCTCATGGGGCGGCTTTGCCATTATCACCACGCTTGGCAGGCGGGTTGGCGATCGCAGTTGAGTTGTTAATGTATTCGAAGGACGCTGCTGCCCATCCTCCGGCTAATCACTTGGTCGACTTTTACGACACCCACGAGATGAGATTGGATTGGTGCTATTCGTAGCCGGCACCACACGGCACGGCGACCTCCCGCGTGCCAATAACGACATAGAGCAACCACCATACCCCCTCCGCTCATTGGGAAACCCGTCTCCGCCGGTGGACATTTGCGAGCTGACGTGTGTGTAATAATGGTGTAAAAATGTTGTTGTTGTATTTTTAGGGTTCTATACCTCCGATAGAAAAAACGGCGGAACTATTATAGGATCACTCGTGTATCTGTCTGTTCGTCTGTCCCATACAATTTGCTCTGAACCTACAGGACCGATTAAGTTGATATATGAATTTCTGCGACCCAAACACGGATGTGTGTAAGCATTAATATCATTTCGGCTGAATAAAGTCCACTGCTGGACACCGGCCTCCCTCAAAGATCACCACAACGACCGATATCGGTGTGTTGTGTGCTTATTGAGGAGTTTTGTCATAATCGCCACGCTTGGCAGGCGGGTTGGCGATCGCAGTTGAGTTGTTAATGTATTCGAAGGATGCTGCTGCCTATCTTCCGTCTAATCCCTTAGTCGCCTTTTACGACACCCACGGGATGAGATGGGTTGGTGCTATTCGTAGCCGGCACCATACGGCATTGTAACATAATATAATAAATTGGAAATAAATAGTTGTTTTTAGAATAAATATAATATATGCTTGTGATTGGGTATTTATTTATCTTTTAATCAATTAGTTAAAATCGATTACAAATTTATTTGTTCAATTATTTATTATTATATTGTTTGTAAGTAGATTGTGATTATTAAATTCATCTGTATTTTAATATCTTTATTAAACCTAACTATTATGCTTGTTTTGTTTATCAAGATTATAAGTATAAATATTTTAAACCGGTAGGTTGAAGTTAATCGTATCAGAGCGGGTAGTAGGGATATAATTTATTGGGAAATCTGCGCGCTCATACCGAGCGACCCCCGGGAAGACAGCGGTGCGCATGTGGGCACGTACCGCTGTGTGCGCAGCACAGCGCATAGTGAGGCCTCGGGGGAATCTTTTACAATCCCCTCGAGACATGCCTGGGGGGGTGGCTTCTTTACAGTCGCCTTCCCTCCACTAGAGGGGATGACCACTTTACAGTCATCCCCTCCGAGATGTGCCTAAAGGCGTGGCACCAACGGGTGGCTCTAGATGGAGATCTTTCGAGTTCCTGGAGCCTCCCTTCGGTGCCACCGATGAATCACTCCGGTGGTTTTAGCCGAGTTTTAGCGAAGGAAGTACATGAGGTATTTCCACCGGAAGAATAATAAAAAAAAAGTGATATAATAAAAACTGTTTTACAAATTAGTTTTTAGCTAGTTATCCTGCAAGTGTTGAAGTGAATAATACAGTCATAAAGAGAAAGGCATATATAAGAGTTTAAGAGCTTTATTTTACCGCGGCCTGTACGGATTTTATCCCATGTAATGTACATAAATGAATTTTGAATATACAATTTCAGGGAGAAAATTAGTAGAAAAGAAAGGTTTGCATACTGTACCGTGAGACATATATCAAATGGAAGGGTTAGCGGAGAGGGACCTAATAAAAAAAATGTGTATGTGTCAGCTCCGACGCACGACTGGAATTTACTCCGTAAGTACGATTGTCTCAGTAATTAATAGCCAGTGAGGGTGCCGTGTGGTGCCGGCTCAAAATACCACCACCCCATCTCCTCCCGTGGGTGTCGTAAAAGTCGACTAAGGGTTTATCCGTAGGATGGGCAGCAGCGTCCTTCGAGTATATTAACAACTCAACTGCGATCGCCAACCCGTCTGCCAAGCGTGGCGATTATGGCAAGACCCCCCAATGAACCCACAGCGCATCCATATCGGTCGTTGTGGTGATCTTTGGGGGAGGCCTGTGTCCAGCAGTGGACTTCATTCGGCCGAAATGATGATGATGATGAGGGTTATAATAAAAAAGCACTGATGTTTATATGCACGATATATATCATATATAAAAATGAATTATAACCTACCTAGTAACTGCATCTACGTGTTCGTCGGATTTTCTTCCACCGTCACTTAAACTAGATTTTTCCATATTTTATTTTTATTTATTTAATCACTCCACTGCGTATTCATAATGAATAATAATTATCATCATATCGGCCATTTATACGTCCACTGCTGAACAAAGGCCTCCCCCATAGATTTTCACAACTGAGTCTATTAGAATCAAATACCGCAATGTCCATAAAAAAGCAAAAATGCGTTTTCTATGCCGTATGAATCTACAGATTAAAAGGAATCTATTTGAATATTCAAAATGCAACCAAAGCTGCAATGTCATGTAGAAAACTGGCATTAAAAATTAAAGTATGCTACAAATATAGCATTATCCATTGGTGTATGTATATAAAAAATATGAATTATGGCCAGAACACGAAAATGGACATTGCGGTATTTGATTCTAATAGACTCATTACTGTGTCATCATTTTGGGGGGCACTTGCCAATACTCACCACGCTTGGCAGGCGGGTTGGTGAGCGCAGTATAGCTACCGTTTCACAGAAGGGACGCTGCTCCCCATCCCTCTGGTTTAGATTCCCTTAGTCGCCTTTTACGACATCCACGGGAGGAGATGGAGTGGTGCTATATTCTTAATCCGGACACCACACGGACTTATAATAATAATTATATTAAATATCAATATTTATATATATTGAATGAAATAATATAAAACTTTGACATCAAACAACATTTGACACATACGTGACTTTAACGCAGAAGGTGCGCAAGGTAGGTGCGCAAGGTAGGTGCGCAAGGTAGGTGCGCAGAAAAACTTAACGCATTTTGGTTAACGCTCGACAAATTTTAACTCCTCATAAATTTTTCATACCGGGGGCCTTATATATAAATCGATTCTTAAGGAGTAAACTCCAAAAATTGTTTTAAATTTATATAAGAAAATAGGTGAACATTGTCTATTCCCTTATCTTCAAACAATTGAACCTAAAATTTTGAAAAATATTCTGTATTATTTCTTTACCTATAGATTACAGGAAAACCTATAAGAAGTCTAAGATCTTAAAATAACACGGTAAATCTTTAAATATTGTGCGTACCAACTTACATTTGCAGTTGGAATGTATGGAAGAACAGGTTTTAGAACTACAATGTTATGTTTGTTCTTAGAATAAATTATTGGTACAAGACAGAATTCAACAATAGACATTATATTCAGCAATTTCCATCTACAATCTGGTACATACTTTTTTTGGTTGCCCTTAAATATCAGATTTAAAAAACAATGGTAGATAACATATTCATCGTACGGAACCCTCTCCACGCGAGTTCAACTCGCACTTGTCCGATTTTTAATACACGATTTCGAATCTTTCACGTATCTTCGGGCTCATTACTACACATAGACAAATCGGCCATTTAAAACGGACACTTCGTAATAAGGTTTCAACGCAACTATTTCTAATGAGCGTTTAGTAATGTTTGTTTAATTTTAACGATGATAATAATTGAGAGGAAACCCACACAAAAGTTTCGAAAGCAGTTCAAATATAAATGAAGTGTATATAAACGGCAATCAAGTAATTGATGTAATTTAAACAAATTGAGAATGAATGATAATGAAATGTCCCTAAATGAATTAATATAATCCACTAAAAAATCCGTGTGGTGTCCGGATTAAGAATATAGCACCACTCCATCTCCTCCCGTGGAGGTCGTAAAAGTCGACTAAGGGACTCTTAACCAGAGGGATGGGCAGCAGCGTCCCTTTTGCTGAGCAGTAGCAACTCTGCGCTCACCAACCCGCTTGCCAAGCGTGGTGAGTATCGGCAAATTCCCCCCCAAAATGAAAAGAACACAACATAAGCACCAGCCCCCAGTTCCCGGCAGCCCCGCCATTCCTGGTCATGGTAGCGGCCACGGAAACGGCGGGGCCCCCCGCCCCGCCGTTTGCTGTGCGCCGTGCTAAGAATCTCCGGATGGGATCCGGCTACCACCCAAAACGAAAACTGGCCCTGGTGACATATAACACACGTACACTGAGGGCAGACGAAAAGATTGTTGAGCTGGAAGAAGAAATAGATAAGTGCACTGGGATATCATGGGTCTATCAGAAGTCCGAAGAGAGGGGGAGGACACGATAACCCTGAAATCCGGCAACTTATTCTACTACCGGGAAGGCGAACATCTGTCTCAAGGTGGTGTCGGGTTTCTCGTCCGCAGGTCCCTCATTAACAGTATAGTGGCCATCGAAAGTGTGTCGAGCAGGGTAGCGTACCTTATACTCAGGTAAATATCCAAGAGGTATTCGTTGAAGGTCATACAGGTCTACGCACCGACCTCGACACACCCAGATGATGAAGTAGAGAGTATGTATGAGGACGTAAGTAGGGCCATACATACCTCGAAGACACATTTCACTGTTGTGATGGGGGACTTCAACGTAAAACTGGGCACTCGATGCGATGGTGAGTTGAGAGTGGGGCAATTTGGACATGGGCAACGGAACCCCAGGGGACAGAGGCTGGCCGACTTTTTGGAAAAGGAGGGACTCTTTATGATGAACTCCTTTTTCCAAAACACTCACAGGAAGTGGACCTGGATGAGTCCCGATGGTTCCACGAGGAATGAGATTGACTTCATCATGACCAATAAAAGACAAATATTCAATGATGTCTCTGTGATCCACAGGGTGAAAACCGGTAGTGATCACCGAATGGTAAGAGGCACATTGAATATTAATCTCAAAGTTGAGAGGTCTCGTCTGATGAGGTCTACGCTCCGGCCCTCTAGTGCTCATATCCAAAACCCCGAGAGCTTTCAACTCGAACTCCAAAACCGCTTCGAGTGCCTGGAACATTGCGTATCTGTGGACGATTTAAATGGTAGGTTTGTAGAAACTGTCCAAACGGTTGGGTCTAAGTTCTTTAAAGCCCACCGTAAAGGTAGACCAAAAAAGTTCTCCGATCACACTCTCGACCTCATGGCAGAAAGACGCGCCATGACGCTGCAGTCTTCCGGTGATGCTGAAGCATACCGACTGCTCAATAGACGGATATGGAAGTCCTTGCGTCACGATATCCGCACCTTTAACACTAACGGTGTTAAAGAGGCGATTGAGCGGAATCAAGGCTCCAAAGTGTTCGCAAGAGACAAGTCTATTCGGCAAAGTCGTATTATGAAGCTGAAGACCGAGGACGGCAGTGTAGCGTCGACTAAGCCAGAGGTTTTGAGAGAGATTGAGAACTTCTACCGGCAGTTATACACCTCGGTTACTATACCTACCATTGGCTCTGACAAAGACCCGCGAGCCAAACTAACCCGACACTATACCGAGGATATCCCAGACATCAGCCTGTACGAGATTAGGATGGCCTTAAAACAGCTTAAAAATAACAAGGCGCCGGGTGGAGACGGAATTACGACAGAGCTAGACTAGAGAGACTATCGGTACATTAAAGTGTTGAAGTGGTTATACAGAAACGCCACCATGTCGGTCCGAGTACATGAACAGATCACGGGGGCAATTCCATTGCAGAGAGGTGTGAGACAGGGGGACGTCATTTCCCCGAAACTGTTCACCGCTGCAATGGAGGATGCCTTCAAGCTAATGGAGTGGAAAGGATTCGGCATTAACATCAATGGCGAGTATATCACTCACCTTCGATTTGCCGATGACATCGTAGTCATGGCAGAATCGCTGCAAGAGCTCAGCACAATGCTCGATGATCTCAACAGAGTTTCCCAACAGGTGGGCCTTAAAATGAACATGGGCAAGACGAAAGTCATGTCAAATGTCCATGTCGTGCCCATCCCAATATCCGTTGGGAGCTCTGTTCTCGAAGTTGTTGACGAGTATGTCTACCTAGGACAAACTGTCCAGTTAGGTAGGTCCAACTTCGAGAAAGAGGTCAATCGTCGAATCCGACTCGGCTGGGCAGCGTTCGGGAAACTTCGCAACGTCTTTTCGTCAACAATACCGCAATGCCTCAAGACGCAAGTCTTTAACCAGTGTGTGTTACCAGTGATGACATATGGAACAGAGACGTGGTCACTCACAATAGGCCTCATAAGAAAGCTCAAGGTCACTCAGCGAGCTATGGAGAGAGCTATGCTTGGTATTTCTCTACGAGATCGAATCAGAAATGAGGACATCCGTAGAAGAACTAAAGTTGTCGACATAGCTGAAAGGATTAGTAAACTGAAGTGGCAATGGGCAGGGCACATTGCTCGTAGAACTGATGGCCGTTGGGGCACAAAGGTTCTCGAATGGAGACCGCGCACCGGAAAACGCAGCGTGGGACGACCTCCAACGAGGTGGACAGACGATCTGGTGAAGGTGACGCTGGGAGTCGTTGGATGAGAGCGGCATGTGACCGCTCGTTGTGGAAATCTAAGGGGGAGGCCTTTGTTCAGCAGTGGACGTCCTGTGGCTGATATGATGACTAAAAAAATGACAAAATAAATAAATAAAACATACATATTCATGTTTATTTTATTGTATACAAATAAATATCTTATCGGTTTAATTACGTTCTATAGTCAACGGCACGGTTGCCGCAGTGGCCAAGTGATCAGGTTTCTGCGCTGCGTGTCGCGGGTTCGATTCCCGCACGGAACAAATATTTGTATGATCTGCAGACACTTGTGTGTGTGTTTCCACACAGTACACCCAGTCTGTCAACGCACCCACGACACAGGAGAAATACTAGTGTGGGGCAACGTTTAAGAAAATGTTGTGTCGGTCGGGTCTGGCTGTTTGTCTTACGGCCGAAATTAATAATCAATCTAATCGAAAATCTTCAGATTTAAGATTTTGAAATTCATCGGTTGTTGTGTTATGATCACATTGAACACAAAAAACAGACATATCCGCAATCCGAAATCCATAGATTTTGGATTAGATTGATTATTAATTTTGGCTGTTAGGCGTGTTTGGCGGGCGTTGGGGCGGTTGAGATAAGATAAAGATAAATTTATTAGTATTTTATTTTATATATTTATGGTGCATGCATTTATGTTCCAATATACAAAGGTGTTGCTTAATTGTGTATTGCACGAATGATTATTTCAGGTATTATTATGAGCAAGTGTGAGTATATAGGGTAGAACAATATAATATTGTTTTATTTTGTATTTCATATATTTGTGTATTAATAATATAATCATTGTATATGCTAGGACTGCACGTTGCACGTATAGATGCTGTACGTAAGTATATATAATGAATTAATTAAACGCGATATATTTCCGTAAACTATTTCAATTCGATGGATGCTATTCGCGTAAACTTCAGAAAGTATAATATGGATATAACTCTTGTTAGAATTCATAACATAATTTTATATATAGGACATACTATATATGTCGTTTTTGACTTGTTAATGTATACAAAATGACATTGTTTATAACTTTGATGGCTATATTGCCCTTTATTTTAATATAATTTAGCATCTTCTACATTTTGTAAATATGAGAGCTTCGTTGACTCGTACCAGTGCTACCTATACGTTAATATTTATCAATTTCTGATTGTGTATTACAGAAGCAATAGCGTGTTTATTATTGTGCGTATGTATTTCGCGTATAGTCCACTTTGTTTCCACATACCTGTTAAATTGTACAATCACTTTTTTAAAAGAGTGTCTATGGAGTTTCTTGCACTTTCTCCATAATATCAACTTTTCCGAACCGTGCACCTTAACTTTTGACTTTTCTTAAGTGCCGATTGCCTATATGAATTAAAAACTTTGAGTTTGAGTTCAACACGCAGACGTCCTGTAGAGAATTTGTATCTAAAATGATATGGGATACTGACTAGGGACTCTCCATGGCTGCACTATAAAAAGGTAATATAGTAGATTATTATACATTAGTCAATTCAGCCTATCTGAGTAAAGGCCTCTCCAAGTTGTGCCATAACTCATTCATGTGATTAATCTCCCAAAACTAGCACAAAAACATAAGTAGCCGACATTTGAATCAAGTTCATTATGAAAAATGATATTAGCGAAAAAATATATTTATTCAAATCGTCCAATATGTCCAATAATTCAGAATAAAACAATTTTACGAAAACAATTTTCAATTAGCTTACACAATGCTATGAATATATCATTTGGACAGATCCAGTTATTTTCCAATGTCGTAATGATGCAAGATTGTGTTTGTAGTTTAACAAATAAACTAGTTTTCTCATGTGATTCCGCTCGCTTTCGCCGTATGTCTCAATTTCCTGCTCATTATACGGTAACTTAATTACGATGTGATAAGATATGTACCACTTCACTTCACTACGCAAGAGGCTATTAATGACTGGATTAGCAATAGCAACCAATTAGACAAATTGCATTACAATTACATTTACTCGTGTGGTGCCGGCTCAGAATACCACCACCCCATCTCCTCCCATGGGTGTCGTAAAAGTCGACTACGGGATTAGCCGGAGGATGGGCAGCAGCGTCCTTCGAGTACATTAACAACTCAACTGCGATCGCCAACCCGCCTGCCAAGGCGATTATGGCAACACCCCCCAATGAGCACACAACACACCCATATCGGTCGTGATCTTTGGGGGAGGCCTGTGTCCAGCAGTGGACTTCACTCGGCCGAAATGATGATGATCCATTCCCAACCATTGCAACTCCTGTAACACAGTGTCAATGGCAACCACCGGAAATAACACTGATTAATGAAGCTCGGCGTGTCCCAGAGAAATGAATAAGTGTCTTAGAACCCGCAACGAAACTTATCAGAAAAGAAAACGGAAAAGTAGCAAAGAATATACGTTCCACTTCCCTCCGTAGCAAGTAGGAGACAGAGAGAAACTATAGGCCATACGCACAACAAATGGGAGCTTACCACTGGGATAAACCCAGTTGCCAAGCACCACGGGTACAAAAACGTTTAGCTATTGTGACTGATTCCAATAGTAGGCTTTTGCCGTAGCAAAAATCGTGTGATCGCACGGAAATTCGTCAACAAGGCCCGTATAGTCAAAAACTCCAGATGTAACTTGCAACTTGTCCAATATAATATTGCGTTCATCTTGCCAAAGAATACACTCCCACGGGATATTATTTACTTTAACGACGACGTGAAGACATTAAGATTTCTCTTGTTGCCAGGGTATAGTTTATAGACAAATCTCCGACGCAAACAGCAAGAACCAAACTACTGATATTTGTTTCGTGCGGGAATCAAACCTGTGACAGGCCTCTTATTGCACCCCCGGGAAGACGGCGGCGAAATCAGACTGGTAGTGCCAGAGATTAGCGCGGACAAACAAAAAAAAAACTCTTCCGCTTTATTATATTAGTACAGAATCTATACTTTTTCATTTGAGCGGCGCGTAGGTGCGATACGTCGTTGGATCGGTCTTGAAGAGAGCGGCCCCTGGGAAGACGGAGTCACGCACGTGATCACGTGCCGCCGTGTGCGCAGCACAGCGCACGGCGAGGCTTGGGGGATCCTTTACAATCCTCCCCGAGAAGTGGCTGGGGGACAACCTTTTTTACAGTCACCTTTCCTCCGCCAGATGGGGTGACCGATTTACAGTCATCCCCTCCGTGATGTGCCTAAAGGCGTGGCACCAATGGGCGGCTCTAGTATGATCTTACGAGTACCTGGAGTCCCCCTTCGGTGCCGAAAATGACCGCTACAGTGGTTTTAGCCCCGGAGTGAAGGAAGTTAATTTAGAATTTCCACTGGACACCAATAAAAAAAGGCCTCTTATTGCAGCGTATTCGGGAGAGGGACGGATCCTAATCAGAGGAGAATACGGCGCGTGGTGCCGAGGTAACAACCGAAATGACTACACACGGAATGTAACGTCGGTTGTTGATGGGAGAGGCCTTTGTTCAGCGCTGGGCGTTCTTTGGCGGATATCACAACGAAAATCCGGACAAGTGCGACTTGAACTCGTGTGGAGAGGGTTCCGTACGATGAATATGTTATAATATAATGTTCTTAGCGACGTGATATTAATTATTTAAAACCAATTTTATTATAATATGTGTTTGTTTGTAAGAGGAAGCGTGCGGGGAGCGAAGTGAAGGGGAGGGGTCATGGTCCTCCAATTGATTAAAGGCAGTCTGCTTAAAACTAGTACACACGCCGCACGCTTCCTTAGCTCAGTTTTGTCAGTGGCTACCCACATAAAAATATATCCACTTTTCCCGAATTATACTGCAACCTGCTTCACCCCGACCTCTACAATATGGTTTTATTATCTGGTCCAAATTTGTTTGTGATAACTTAAAATGTATGGTACTGAACTGTAGAAGGATTTTACCAAAGATATTGGAAGAAAGGAGTTAATATTATTTATTATAGGTAGTTCAAAATGTATGTGAGCCTAGAGATACAGTTTTCCTTTACCAACTACTACCTCTAACATGTTCTCATCCAATGAACTGAATTAACACACCATTATAATTGGCTACTTATATTAAAACACACCCACGACTAAAGTAGAACTTGTAGGTAAGGGGTTTGTTTTCCATGGCCTATCGGATGTCATCAGTTATTGGAACCAGTGCCGTTACAGAAAATAGATGGGTAAATACTAAGCAGTTGTTTCAAACATTCTTCCAGACCTTAGACACAATAGCAAGTATGAAAATGACATGATATGAAGGAGGGGTTGGGTAATTTATGAAGTGGTAGGACGCGATTCTTTTTCCAAGCGAAAAGGTTTTTAACTGAAGATCTGACCCTATTTTGTTGAAAACCCTTGAGAGCCTACGATAGATTATGACGAGAAAATTCCCTCTCCACGATTTCCAGATCTTTCGATCTAGAACCAGTGTGGAAACATTCCTATTTGTCTAGTTTGTCCCGCCATCTTCTAGGTGGTACGCTTTGATGTCGTTTCGCTGTGACACGCCTCCGCTAAGTGTAAATGTTGGCCAACAGCTCATCAAGCATACGGCAACGTGGCCAGCCCAATCGTGCTTAACCGTGTGGCTTTTTGAGCTGTCAGTAAATTTGCGTTTTGGTGGCATTGCATAGTAAAATACCACCATCCCATCTTATCCCGTGGGTGTCGTAAGAAGCGGCGAAGGGATTAGCCGGAGAACGGGCAGCAGCGTCCTTCGAGTACATTAACAACTCAACTGCGATCGCCAACCCGCCTGCCAAGCGTGGCGATTATGGCAAGACTCCCCAAAGAGCACACAACGCAAATAAACATCGATCGTTGTGGCAATCTTTGGGAGAGGCTTCAGTCCAGCAGTGGACGTTTTCCAGCTGAAGTGGTGATATGGTATAGCACCCAAAATATTGCGTTGCATCGCACGTTAGCAAACGCAGTTTGGATTTTGGTTGTTTTGTCAAATACATATATATAAATTGCTCAAAAAGGGTATAATAAAAAAACGCTATTCATATAAATAATAATTTATTACTGTCTTTTATACAAATGTAACAAAATAATATAAATGCATTTAAAATCACTGTATGCTACGTCTAATTACTAACATACTTCAATTATTTGTATTTATGAGAAATCCTTAGACAATATATATAATATTGTGCTAGGAATTCCACACCACAGTAGTTAAAAGACATATAAAAGCTTTCACACCTCTTGTAAAGCCACAGGCAACTATAATACCGACGGATGGCAAAACGCAGTAACTGCAATGATAAATAAATGCATTGCAAATACAGCGTTTGTCGGATGTCAAAACGCAGTAATTGCAATGTTACGGGTTTACAAATACAGCGTCAAAACGCAGTAACAATGCTTACGGGTTTGCAAATGCAGCGTTTGTCGAATGTCAAAACGCAGTAATTGCAATGCTTACGGCTTTGCAAATACAGCGGTTGTCGGATGTCAAAACGCAGTAACAATGCTTACGGGTTTGCAAATGCAGCGTTTGTCGAATGTCAAAACGCAGTAATTGCAATGCTTACGGCTTTGCAAATACAGCGTTTGTCGGATGTCAAAACGCAGTAACAATACTTACGGGTTTGCAAATGCAGCGTTTGTCGGATGTCAAAACGCAGTAATTGCAATGCTTACGGCTTTGCAAATACAGCGTTTGTCGGATTTTATGTTACAAAATGCATCCCGGAGTGCTGTCAGCTACCAGCTAACCATTTCAGTTAGTATAACGGAGTCGATCAACTTTTTTGTACCTCACTTTTGTCCCCTGTTCATTTAGCTTAAATACGTAAGTCAAATTAAAATCATTTTAGTTGTTTAAGTTCGACCATTTAAGAAATGACTAAATTGAGATTTACATATATGTGATGTTATTTCTGGTTTTTTTGTTTCTCATATTTTGCAAGTAATGTAATTTAAATTTAATGTAAAAAAATCGAATAACATCGACAAATTTAATCGCACACTCAAGTTTGTCGTTTATTCGATTTTAAGTTGATTTCATGATTTCTTTAATGGTGGAGACATTTCTGACCAATTAAAAGAAATTAAACAATCGCTCGTATTCCGTGTGATTTTATGGCAAAATTAATAGGTATCAAAAAAGGCGATTCAACCAAACTTGATACCAAAAATCAAAAACTAACAAACAATATCAATGTTATAAATGGAATGCTAATACAAAAAAAATATTTATTTCTATACGATACAGTCCTCTAATATTATTTACCATTAAAACACACATTTGATAACTACTAAACTAAATAATTATTTTAGAAAGCTTTGGTGTAGTGTACGTTAACTATGGTTTGTTTTACGGCACACGTTACATTTACCTAAATGTTCATATTAAAAAACAATGTATTGTCCACTCCACTCCATCTCCTTCTGTGGATGTCGTAAAAGGTGACTAAGGGAATCTAAACCAGAGGGATGGGCAGCAGCATCGCTTTTGTGAACCGGTCGCCATACTGCGCTCACCAACCCACCTGCCAAGCGTGGTGAGTATTGGCAAATACCCCCCCCCCCCCCCCCCCCAAAATGTCATCATTTTTCATTTTTTCATCAGTTGGGAAAATCTATGGGGGAGGCTAACCTGTCTGCCAAGTGTGGCGATTATGGAAATCCCCCCAATGAGCCCACAACAGATCGGTCGTTGTGGTGAATTTTGGGGGAGGCCTATGTCCAGCAGTGGACTTCATTCGGCCGAAATTATGACACATAAATTGGGCTTGCAGCATATATATTTTTTATTATCATTGTAAAAGCATTATGACGTCTTTCTGAATGCGGGTAAACGCATTTATTAGCAACAAAATGCTACTTTAAAACGGAAACTGTATTTTTTAATAAACCGGGTTTAGCTTACGACCGAGCTTATTGCTCTTTAGGGTCAGATACTGTTGGAATAATATACAGCATTCCGTAATAAAGTATAAATGTAATAAATGAACAAAAATATGTATTATGCCGAACAGCAAACCCTATGTTGCTACAGTAAATGTATTATTATACTAGCTGGGACCCGCGGTTTCACCCGCGTGTAATTTAAAAAAATATTTAGTATACTTCGACATAGAATACATTACATATTGGATTTCAAGGGTTTTATTTTTTTGCGAGGAACCCTAATTATTTTAAGTTATTCCTTATAACATCAGCTATCTGCCAGCGAAAGTCCCGTCAAAATCGGTCCAGCCGTTTCGGAGATTACCCGGAACAAACAGACAGACAGGCGGACAGACAGACAGACGAAAAAAAAAATTTTTTTTTTTTATATGTACCGTATATACTTTCATATGCATTCAGTAAAAAGTTGTTTATTTTGACATTACAAACAGACACTTCAATTTTATTTATTTGTATAGATGAAATTATAAAAATATAATGGCAAGATATTCTTGTTTTATTGATATGAAAATTTTATGCACGTGCTATCACGTCTTCTGGCCTGCACTGACGTGTATTGACGTCAACATATTTAAGAATGGTAAATATTAGTGAATAGTATTCATATTTATGCGGTACGTACAGCCTGTAACGGCTTATTATACAGTTTATGCAGATGTCGACATTTCATTTCTCGTACAATATTGTAATATTGAAACAATACAATGGAAACTCCGCCTTAAAGAGTGATAAATACATACATTGACATTAATTACAATAACTTAATAAATAAATAAATTAAAGGTATATGGAACATCTTGGAATAACTTTGACGTTTATACACGTCGTGTCGCAAATACACGTCATTCTTCTTAACCTGAAAATAGATAAACCTACGTTATTGCTTAAATATACGTATTGTTTTCGGTCACTGTAACCATATTTACTTTTTACGTCATGACGTGTATACACGACATTGGCCTTATAACGCTTACAATACAAAATTGCGTTCTATTAAATACATTTTCATACAAAATGGTATCAAAAAGCTATACTATGTATACTTAGAAATAGAATAAGCAAAGAATATGCAGCTAAGCATGGCCTATTTTTGCCCTACATAATGAGGGAAAAAATACAGGGATAGTGAAAGGCGCTGTCATAAGAGGCAAGGCAGCAATGTTGCACATATTACTTGAATACCTTGCTGCCGTCAGTCAAATAGGCGACATCGCTCGCATCGCGAAGTTCGAGTAAGGTATACTATTCGAATAGCCGGTCGTATGATACGAGATCAAATCAGAAATGAGGAGCTCCGTAGAAGGACTAAAGTTGTCGACATAGTTAAAAGGATTAGTAAACTGAAGTGGCAATGGGCGGGACATATTGCTCGTAGAACTGATGGCCGTTGGGGCACAAACGTTCAGCAGTGGACGTCCTGTGGCTGATATGATGATGATATGTACACATGGCTACATGTCAAGTTATAAATTTCCATTTTAAGCTAACCTCGCATTGTATAGGTTTTCATACAATCAGAGATCAGCCTATACTGGTACTTATGGCTAAGAGCTCATGGTAAGCCTCCAGAACGAAGATATCTCACCATCTTCAAACCACCATCCAAATCATATACACTCATCAATATTCTACCATATAAAAATCAAACTACCCGCTCGCACCTACTTAATTTATGTCAGTCTATTTTTTCAGTTTCTCGTTTAGCCAATCAGCTGTTAGCTCGTCGATCTCTCTAACTTCTAACAGGCGGGGGGCTCCAACTGTCGCTGCTAATGCTCGTTGGGTGCCAGCGTACATAACCTGAAAACATTGTAGAGATTATAAGTAATTATCAACATAAAAAAACAAACATATCAATCTACCGCCCACGCCTGGGCAAACAGTACCACCCTGAAGAATGTTGGTGACTGCAGAACCAGCCTTCTACAGATTAAGGTCATGGGTTGGATCCCGTTATCAGCCGGTGTCTGAGGTTTTAGAAACCTAAAGAACACTCCTCCACAGTAAGGTGAAGTAAATGGAGTATTTGACGTGCACCTCCCGCTCAGAAGTTGCTTCACTGCATGGTGAAACCTTGGGAAAGTCAGTAGTGGGTACTTCTAGCCGTCTCAAGTTTCCATCATCTCGTTTTATTTACAGAAGCGAAGCCAAAAGACTTTCCTACGTAAAAAAATTTGGCCCGCAATCTCATCATCATCATCATCATCCATATCAGCCAAAGGACGTCCACTACTGAACAAAGGCCTCCCCCTTATATTTCTACAATTGTGTCATCATTTTGGAAGGATTTTGCCAGTATTCACCACGCCTGGCGGGCCGGTGGGTTAGTTCATGATGGCTGCTGACAAAACTGGTCAACTGGGGTGCAGTTGACGTTAGACCTAGTAGCAACAATGATCTTTGAAAATCTTGACATTGAACCGAACATAGATTAAAATCCTGGACCCGCTCCTATAGGATATCCACGGCAGGAGATTGCGAGTGGTGCTTTATTCTCCATCAAGCGGACCTTTTTTTTATTGGTGCCCAGTGGAAATTCTTCATGAACTTCCTTCACCCCGGGGAAGGGCCAAGGGGTATACCTACCGGCTAAAACCACTGGAGCCTAAGGCTCCAGGTCCTCGTATGATCACACTAGAGCTCATCAAGCGGACCTAGTGTCGTGTAAGTTTGCAGTGAAACATGAAATGAAGAAATAAATATATTAAACAGACCTGTAACTCCATGTGCGCGTCTCGCGGCGTGTAGAATATGAAGCACATAGGGAATGACGTGCGTCCGTCGCTGTGCTCCAACTTATAACTGGAAATGTACAAAAGAATTTTTAGAAGTATATAATCTATTTAGCACCCATTACAACACACCTTTTAATTGTAGTTTCCATCTTATATAATAGTTTTACACCTCCGGGCACAATCCGAGACTGCATTTTATAGTGTAGCCATAGAGTCCCCGGTTAGTGTCCCATTACATTATAGAAAAATAAAAAGTACCACAGGACACATTAGAAAGAAAACTAGTTGCATGCTAACATTACATGTGTAGCAAGGGATTCAGCTCAGTATTTGCTATGCACATGTGCACAGCGCTGATTTTCAGCTGGTCTCTTTCATTGGACAAACTTGATTATATTTACGCGCACATGAAAATAAGAAAAGAGTACGAAACACATTTAACGTCGACTAACACTATAACTAAACTAACCGATTCCAGTATATAACATATAGTATAAATACAACGGCAGATTCCTTTCTTTGCCGTGTGGTGCCGGCTCAGAATGCCACCACCCCATGTCCTCCCATGGGTGTCGTAAAAGTCGACTAAGGGATTAGCCGGAGGATGGGCAGCAGCGTCCTTCGAGTACATTACCAACTCAACTGCGATCGCCAACCCATCTGCCAAGCGTGGCGATTATGGCAAAACCCCCCAATGAGCCCACAACACATCCATATCGGTCGTTGTGGACATCTTTGTGGGAGGCCTGTGTCCAGCAGTGGACTTCATTCGGCCGAAATGATGAAGATGGTCCAAATGGTCCTAACCGACTCATCTGTGAGGTGTGCATCACTCGGCTACGAGATGCATGCAACTTCAAGTGCTGGATTCAGAAAAGAAATTCATAGATATGATGGGGAGGGGAGAATTTAGGCCTAAAGTGCTGATCTAGGCGCAAATGAAGATTCCTCTCGGCTTTGATGTTTCTTTTTTGTTTGTTGTCCTAGTTGTTGTTATATATATACATGCATGTACGTGTATTTAGGATATTTGTTTAATGTTACATATAATGTTTATGTAAGTTTATACATATATTTGTAATTTTCCATTCCGTGTAAATAAATGTCATCGCATCTATGTCTCTCACTCTTAATTTGTTGGTACATCTACCTTCTTGTCTCTGCATCAGCCGAAGGCCGTCTGGTAGAAAATGTCTTTGGCCTTAAGTCCGCCATTGTACACTATTGTATATTTAAACATTAGCTAAAAAAAAATTATGTGGTGTCGTGGGACACCAGGTAGGAACGAAGTTCCTTCGGCTAATGTAGAATCGACACTTATACACTACTCGCTTGTGTATGCGACTGTCGCGCCTGCGCACGTCTCATTTAACGGTTTTATTCCACGCACTTTTTTCCACGGATTTTTTCTTACGGTTTTACTATCACATTTTTTTCAGTTCGGTCGCGCAGCAAAATCCCTATCCCCTCCAAGCCTGCCGTAAGGAACTTCGTTCCAAAAATAATCCCACACGAGATATACGGAGGCACAATTTACTACGGTAACTTTTGAATACATAAAAGTTCTTTAGTGATATGCCTTCTGAAATTCAGTTAGGATATACTTTGGCGTGCTCTAGTGTGATCTTACGAGGACCTGGAGCCCCCTTCCGTGCCGTTGAGCCGGTAGGAGGATACCCCTTCGCCCTTTCCCGGGGCGAAGGAAGTTCATGTAAAATTTCTACAGGAGACCAATAAAAAAAGGACTTGAGAGAAGAGAGGAGGGAAGTCGTTCCATAGTTTGGTAGCAGATTAATTAAAGCTTCTTCAGTAATGTCTTAGGTTTCCGTGATTACACTTTTACATAGAACATTTTACATAAAACACTTTTACATAGAACATTTTACATAAAACACTTTTACATAGAACATTTTACATAAAACACTTTTACATAGAACATTTTACATAAAACACTTTTACATAGAACATTTTACGGATTACATCGCGTATATTTCAGATTTATGTTTTTCCTGATTTTCGAATACTTTGCAGTATTCATGGTCGCAGGGTGAATTTTAATAACTGGATTCTGGACAAAATTAAGTTAAATCTAAAGAATCCGTTTAAAAGTGTTTCATTATAAAGCTTATTTTATATTTTGCCGTTCTATGTGCTGGTATTACCATTATGTTTGCCAGTTGGCACTACCACAGGCGAGTTCGCGTCGCCACGAGCTGTAAGTTCTTTCCACGCATTGGCACGAACTGGCCCCAAGCTGCCTATTATAACTACGCACCATAAGAAGCCACTGTCACACTCACGGCCTGCATTAGGCTGAGGAGATTAGATCAGAACTGACGTAGATAGACAGAGATAGATAGACGTTAGTTCCGTGTGGTGTCCGGATTAAGAATATAGCACCACTCCATCTCCTCCCGTGGATGTCGTAAAAGGCGACTAAGGGAATCTAAACCAGAGGGATGGGCAGCAGCGTCCCTTCTGTGAAACGGTAGCCATACTGCGCTCACCAACCCGCCTGCCAAGCGTGGTGAGTATTGGCAAATACCCCCCAGAATGATGACACAGTTGTGAAAATCTATGGGGGAGGCCTTTGTTCAGCAGTGGACGTATAAATGGCCGATATGATGATATGAGATAGACGTTCGATATTGGCCTTTGATGCTCACCTATACACAATGAACCGTGGCTGGTGAGAAGGCAGGATGTCCTGCAGTTCTTCCAGCTCCACGTTCTCCAACTCCTCGTCCACCTCCAGAGTCTGCTTTTCTCTGTTAACCTGGAATGAAGTCATTTGTTTTGCCGTCAAGTCATTTGTTTTCAATACTTATGAATATAGTAATTGTGTTATAAGTTAAGTGAGAATTATATTGATTGACATTGTGCATATTGGCGAGACGTGCTGCATTCGCAACCCGCGATATTCAAATGCCACAAAGATGGGTATACAACACAGAAGAACTATGGCTGGGGAAAACGAAGTTTAGCAATCTATCCAAATAAATAAAATTGAAGTGTCTGTTTGTAATGTCAAAATAACAGCTTTTTACTAAATGCATATGAAAGTATATACAGTACATATAACGAAAAAAACTATTTTATATTCCGAAACGGCTGGACCGATTTTGACGGGACTTTCACCGGCAGATAGCTAAGCTGTTGTAAGGAATAACTTAGGCTACTTTTATTTTAGAAAAGTAATTAGGGCTCCGCGCAAAACAAAAATGAAATGAAGTCCAATATATTCTATGTCGAAGTACTCTAAATTTCTTTTAAATTAAACACGGGTGAAACCGCGGGTTCCAGCTAGTATAACCTATTAATCAAGTAATATATAAGTAGCTATTCAATACTGCATGTATAAAATAAATACAAAATAATAAAAATGTTTATTGCATATTAACACAAAGGTCAGTAGTATATCTCTTGACTAAGTAGAACTTGTATAATTCGTAAATAATTAGTATTCTTTTTATTGCTTTAGATTTATTATTAAATTTTGGCACCACTGCCAACGTCACTACGTCACGAAGGTTGTCCCTGAAAACCAGCGCTGTTTGCGATGGATTTATTCAACGACACAGTATTTTGCTGAATGACAACCTTTTTTTGCACGGACACGACGCACAAAGTTTATAATTCAATATTCTTAATGTTTAGCTATAAACTGGTAATGTTGTTTCTCTGTTTTGTAATTTTATGTAAGATTTAAGATTTATTGTTTTTGGCCTGGATTCTGAGTCCTTTGGCCATATACCTAAAACTAATTTTATGTTGCCAGTTTATGGAACTTAGGTCGCTTTTGTGAATTTTAAAAATATTGTGCTAATTTAAGTTATGTGTGTCGTTAATGGTGCAAAAATAAATGATTTTTCTTTTTTTCTTTCTTTCTTTATTATGGAACGGTACATGTCAAGCTATACATTTCCAGTATAAGCTGACCTCGCATTGTATAGATTTTCCGTAAAATCCGAGATCAGTCTATCGTGAAAATTTATTTTATTATTTATTGCTTGATATGTAGCCGTGTGTACATATAAACGATACAAATCAGTTGAGATCTTCGATTGACTCGTATTGAGAGCTTATGGTAAGCCTCCAGAGCTCACGATTTATAACATATGAGTTAACTCATGAACTCTGAGCGAGAACGAGTTACATAATACATGAATCACTCCCACTGAGTAATCAATGACCAATCAGTAACCAAAACTGAACTGAACGGTCTCGTACTGATTCAGATTCACGGAGTCAAATGAACTGCTTTTAAGAAACTAGTTCACTTTACGGAACGAGTGTTGGTAAGTGAGTTCACTGAAGTGAATGATTATGCCCAAGCCAAGTACCTATGACTGCTCTAAAAGCATGCTGATACCATCATGCTATTATTAAAAACAATAATACGAGTGACCACAAAACAAATAAAGAACTTTTTAGTATAATAGCTCTAAAAAACAAAACAAACAGAACTGCTAGGACTCTATAGGACGCTTGGGGGGATCCTTTACAATCCTCCCTGAGAAGTGCATAGGGGGGCGACCTTTTCACAGTCGTCTTCCCTCCGCTAGAGGGGGTGACCGCTTTACAGTCATCCCCTCCATGATGTGCCTAAAGGCGTGGCACCAATGGGCGGCTCTATTGTGATGGTACGAGGACCTGGAGCCTCCCTTAGGTGCCGAAGATGACCGCTCCAGTGGTTTTAGCCGGTAGGAGACCGGCACACCCCTTCGCCCTTCCCCATGTAGAATATCCACTGGACACCAATAAAAATTAATTTAAAATAAGGACTACAGGATACTGATTGAAAACAAAAAGATGAATGCTCTAATTCACCAAGCTATAGGAGAAACATAATAGATCTTACAAATGTTGGGTAGGAGAATTTTTTCCTATGCAGAAGCTTTAAATAATAAAGAATCATGACAATCCTAAAAATTGATTTGTACAAAAATTAAAGCATTTTAGAGAAGTTAGAATGGCGTTGTAATTGATATAGGTATATAAAATATTTTTGAAATCCTGCAATAAAAATATAATTTATTTTATTGTTCCTAATTTTTTATTGGACTCATTTGTGGGACAACATTGACAGTTGATGAGTATGATATGTACAGAAATAAACTCAATTTCCAATGCTCTTTTAAGGAATATTATATTTTATCCCGGGATTCTAAAACCATTTTTACTGCCGGGACTTATTCTTTTGGGAACAAGGACCAAAGTAAAACTATTCCAACTACTCTGGGATCTTTATTTTTGTGAACGAGTCCTACTGCAATCCTTTCTTCCTGTTAAATGCTCCCCTTCAATAATACTCATCTTAACATGCCTAAAACTAAATTACTACAAGTATCTAACGTATTATTTACAAGTATATTATATACAAGTATATTATATACAAGTATATTATATACAAGTATATTATATACAAGTATATAACAAGTATTTGAATAAGCTCAGGTACTAAGAGTATTACGATTGGAGTTTCAACTGGGTTCTCGTCTTCCATGACACTGAGAAGGATACTGTCTGAAGGGATGGCTAAAACCAAGCTTCACAATTAGTTGCCTATTGATCATTGTGGTTAAAGCACTCATCATCAGCAATCATTTGAGGTAGCATTATCGCTAGAAACTATATTCATGCAGTGTTAACTTCGAGTTCAATGATGTGAAGTTGATATATACATATTATGTTGATTGATTGCTGTATCGTTATGATTCATTTAAACTCATCAAATAGCGAATCCTGTACAAGTACTCTAATACGACGTCCATGACGTAAGTATGATAGGAGATACGGGTGGGTGAGTCAGATCCATTGATGCCCATCTATTCAATATAATTATGGAAAATTTACGGTCAAATACCTATTTCAAACACAGTAAAACATTTAATATCTCTTTATGAAAATTCCGATCGGAATAATTATAGGAAAGTATTAAAGTGAACATCAAGATACCTTCAATATAAGCGCTGAATTCGTCGTATGTTTTTGGAATCTGAACTTTTTTAACACCTCCTTCACGTCGTCGGTGATGTCGCAAACGTTCACGTTTTGTGACATGGTTATTATTTAAATTTATTTAAAATAAACAACAAAGAGGTAAAGCCCGTCAGTTGTTTACGTCGACAGTGACACTATGACATGAGTGACAACCATAGGGTGACAACTGACAACTGACAAGCCAAGTCACGTCAACGCAATTGATAGTTTTTTTTTTTACTTTCGACATCATTGTACCCTACAGCCCCTACAGCCAAAGCATTAGAGTAGTATTAGTGGCAAAGACAAAAGAGTATTCCGCTATGTTTAGTAGTAGTAGTGGTGTAAGTATTTCATCTGATCGTGTCGTTTGATTTCAAAATAATTGGTCAGCACGGCTTTTTACAAAATTAATTAGTACTATCAACTTTGGAATGAAAACCCTTGCATATTTTAACATTACAGATTTTTGGGTTAAAAAGTATTTGTTACACGTTTCTTGAAGAATTATTTCTATACTAGAAATCTGTGATTCAGTTGAACTCTCGATGGAGGTGTAGTGTAACAGAACGCAAATGTCACCATGACAAGTGACTTGAAAGGAAAAGTGGGTTTTCTTTCTTACGATTCTCAGTGTAAAATTTGTTTAAAATAACAACAAACAAACTGGAAGTGTCGTTAAGTAAATTTCAAGTAAATCCATTCTTCCATATTGTGTTTTGTATACATATATCTATAACTTTTGTGTGACAACGAGTACTTAATAGCGCGAGTTGTTTGTCCATGAATAATAGTAGTTTATAATTTTATCGCTTTTCTGCAGTAGTGGTATGTTTAGGTGCCCTAAATAAAGGTCAACAACGTTGTGGAGGATTCTGCGGCGCTCGTGAGTATAGTTAATCACTTGTAATTAACAATAACTATAACGTAAACACAAAACTATTATTCATAACAAGAATTTCGTTGAAGCCGCTATTCTACTTTCACATTGTTTTGCTTGTAGTTGAGATAGCTTTATAGTATTTTCTCGGGTTAACAACCCGACAGATGTTAAATCGGCGAGTTTATCAGTAGATACTGTACGCAATTATTCCGGATTACGCAATTTTTGCGGATTATCTAGTTTAATATGATAAGATGTCTTTCTTGTTATATCGCCTCTGCATGGAGTCAATGACCCAAATTTATATGAGGTTATTTCACTTTGATATATATCATTGGAAGGTTTATTAGGTTAGCATTAGAAACAGGCCACACAATTAAAGTGATGGAAGAGTGTGGAGAAAAATGGGGTTGAGAGGGCTACCCCCTGGTACGAATCACCCCAACGAAAACACTAAGGTTCTGCGAAAATTTAATTAGAGTTTTCAATAAATTTGAGCAAACTAACCTCAAACAGGATATTTTTTTAACAGATACCTTTTGAGTGAGAGGGATGCGCATTGCCAACACGTAAAAATCTTTTCATGCACTGCAAGAGGCCTATGCTGAGTGCTGCCATCTCTCTTTAAAGTAGTATTTGTTGCATCACTAATGAAGTCACACAAGCAAATCATCATCAACATATCAGCTAAAGGATGTCCACTGCTGAACAAAGGGCTCCCCTATAGATTTCTACAATTGCGTGATTATTTTTGGGGGAATTTGCCAGTACTCACCATGCTTGGCAGGCGTGTTAGTGAGCACAGCATGGCTGCTGTTTCACAGAAGGGATGCTGCTGCTTATCCCTCTGATATAGGGCCCCGTAGTCGTGTTTTATGACATCCGAGGGAGATGTAGCGGTGCTATATGTTTAATCTGTACTATACAAACATATTTATTATAATAAAACAATTTTAAACAGATTATATTGCATATATTATAGATTTTTGTTTATCCTGCCGTTTCAATGCTTTCCAGCATTCACATAAGCATTTGAAACATCAGGGGAAACAAAAATCAATAATATACACAATATAATCCGTTTAAAATTGTTTTATTATAAAGAGTAATAATCGCAAAAACCTAAGACATTACTAAACGCATTTATTTTTATAAAGAAGTTATGATTTAACCCTGCCCTGATTTTCCATAACGTGTATGTATTTGCCTTTTTTTTTAGATTCAGTGTTCTTCCACAATGGACTGGACAGACAGTGAAGTGTTGTGATATTAACATATTACTTGGAAAAAAACAAAATGTCTTCCTCATGTGAGTACAAATATCTATATGCACTAATGTTTTTTTCGTAGAATGTAAACAAACCCTTACATAGGTCTAGGGATGTCCAGGTCGTAATATGCTATTCCGTGTCAATACGTATTGGGCAGTGAGCAGTGGTGGCGGATTGCTGATCCCAGTACAGTTGTTATAGAATACAGGAGACGGAAACCAGGAACCACACTAAAGGCGGGAATCATATGGGAATCTTATCGAAAGTCTTAAAAACCCTGGCTAAATGCGATTCCCCGCCAACACATACCTATGGTGACACCATAATGAGGTCCTTTTTAATTGTTAGGATTCTCAGTAGCTGGCTGCGGTGATCAAAGGCACCACCACCATCGTTTTCTTCGTCATTGATTTCCAAAAAGATTGGCTACACGCCAGCCGCTTCCAATGACTCCCAGCGACTTTCAACAGGTCGTCTGTCGACCGCGTCACCGTCCCACGCTGCGTTCTCATGATCATCATTTCGGCCGAATGAAGTCCACTGCTGGACACAGGCCTCCCACAAAGAGCACCACAACGACCGATAGGTGGGTGTTGTGGGCTTATTGGGGGGTTTTGCCTTAATCGCCACGCTTGGCAGACGGGTTGGCGATCGCAGTTGAGTTGTAAATGTACTCGAAGGACGCTGCTGCCCATCCTCCGGCTAATCCCTTAGTCGACTTTTACGGCACCCATGGGAGGAGATGGGGTGGTGGTATTCTGAGCCGGCACCACACGGCACTCATGATCATGATTTCATGGTCTCCACTCGATAATATTTCTAACCCAACTGCTATCATCAGTTTTAAGAGCTATGTGCCCTGCCCATTGGCACTCAAAGTCAAAGTCAAATTGTTTTTATTCATGTAAACCATTTGCTGGCACTAACGAATAGTCAGAATTTAAATAGTTGCACAGTTCCAAGTCGTTGATCCTATGGAGAAGAACCGGCAAGAAACTCCATGGACATACTCTTTTGAAATAATATTTGAAAGTATTACAGTCTTCAATATAATCGTTAAAACTATGTGAGGATAATGCATGCCAATGTGTGGGATAAATACACACATATTTATGCACAATGATAATCAAATACGTTACAATTAGATTACTATAACAGTTATAACACTTCAGCTTACTAATGCTTTCAGCTACTTAGCAACTTAAGTTTAAAAAATACTACGTAGATACAGTATTACTGGGCATAAGAGACTCGAAAGTTTATTAAATGAACTTATATAATAAACTTTAACGCTTGTATGAACACTAAAAAAATGTTCCGAAGTGACGAGCGCACTGTGGTGGCACGCAGTACTTGTCATGATTAGCAGTACAATTGTTATGGGCACGCATGACGCTAGCCGACTTGCTCATCTCGCCACCAGGTTATATAACCTTTTATAACGGACATAACACAGTGATACCGTCATCTACACAGCTGTCTACCCTACGCGGAATGCAGGCGTGTTATAGAAATGATTCAACTTATGATTACTTCGTGCAATAATAGACGATTCCGCCATTGTCTGCTAGCATTAAGATATCTGTATATAAATAAATAAATGATTCTCCGTCCGCTGCGTTGCGACCACCGCACGTCGGAGTTCAAACAATCAATTTTTTTTGTTTTTCAACGTTGCACCACACTACGATTACTCCTGCGTCGTGGGTGCGTTTACAAACACAAATGCCACATACAATACACCTAGACCCGGAACACCTACCTGCAGATCGTACAAATATTTGTTCCGTGCGGGAATCGAACCCATGACCCGCACCCGTATTAGCTAAAAACAGCGACAGCAGCTATCGCGCATCTAAGGATTTCCAGTGAAAAAGAGCTTGAAATTGAAAGCTGAGGCTGCAATGTTTAGTTTATTGATCGTCCAACAGACTATGCGTCAGCGATCTCCGCCTGCTGGATCGCTATCGGCAAATACGTAATGCCAAAATGACGTTTAAGAACGGCGTCTGCGCGATTTACGCCCGTCGCAAAGTCTGCGACTTACGTAATCAGCCCGCCGGTGCGCAGCAGCCGACTGTATCAGCCACTGCACCAACGGTGCCGCCAAAAACTGTAACGTACTACTATTGAGATAACTTATCACTTACAGCGAGTATAGTGACACATACTCACAAAGTTTTAGTGCCACGTATTCCGCGTATAATCATACCGCACGGAAGCGAAAGGACGAAGGGTCAGGACGTGGAAGAAGGGTTTTGTTATTTTTGAGCACGCAATGTATCGTAAACAATTCGATCAAAACGTTTATTACTTATACTATGATATTATTATGCTATTGCGAGCGACAACCTCGTCGGTGGACTGCAGCGAAACAACAGCCGTGTAGTTTTTATTTACATTGCAGTTTTATGTGAAAATAAATAGTTTATCGTGTTTTTATTCAAAGTTTCGTTAGGATAAACGAAAACAATGATTTTATACTGGAATTCAGTTAAAATCTGCATATTCATGGAAAGACTTACGCTAAATTCCAACGCTGCGGGTTTTAGAATCATGTACTGAATCGATGGTAATAGTTTGAGTTACGATGTAACTTAGACCCGTTATTTTTAAGTTTTTTAAACGGATTCTTTCAATGAAATTCTTTTTGACGTGTCTCAGCTCTTGTATATACTAAAATTAGCGTAGCGTTGTATACTTGGAAAACGCAAGAAATATGTGGTATCTAATGTTATTTTTTGTTTTAGTTGAAACTACTGAGATGCTGGAGAAGCAGGCACCGTAAGTACAACACTTTATATAATTTAATATTAGCCTTTATTATCTGTGGGAAATACTTCATCTAGGGAGGGGCAGAGCGGTATGCCGGACACTTACCGGATAAAACCCCACGGTGTTCCTTCGAATCACCTATGGCTGGGGGTGAGGCGTTCGCCGTGTAGGCATTGGACTGCCCCCCTGGCAGGTATCGGCCCGTACTTGGCCTGACGGGCCGGGGCCCGAGAGACGGATCTCTGTGCGACATGGCCGCACATCCCCTTAGAGATTATATTGCTAGCTTGCTGTGTCCCATTACAGATTGGAAAACAGAAATATTTTTACAATACTAGCTGGGACCCCGGTTTCACCCGCCGTTTAATTTAAAAGAAATGCGATTATTTATATATAACTGAGAGTACTTCGGCATAGACACTTGACATAGAGTATGTATATGTTATTGGATTCCATGGGTTTTCTTTTTGTGCGGACACCTGATTATTTTTCTAAAATTAAAGTAGCCTAAGTTATTCCCTATAACATCAACTATCTGCCAGTGCAAGTCCCGTAGAAATCGGTCCAGCCATTTCGGAGATTAGCGGGAACAAACAGACAGATATACAAAAAAAAAAGCTTTTTTATTGTAGGTACCGTATGTACTTTCATATGCATTCAGAAAAAGCGGTAAGTTGACATTACAAACAGACACTTCAATTTTATTTACTTGTATAGATGTATAGATAACATAATGTCACGAACTTAACTTTGTCTGGAGATATAGCTATCCACTATAGATCAAAATGTAATTTTCATTATCTATTTAAATCGACAACATATTTTAACAAACTAAACATTATTCCGTAAAAAAATGAGTTCCGCTTGATTGATCGTAGGTACTTATTAACCCATCGAATACCGCCAACACGTGTGATTTTTCGCGTTTCATACGTATTGATTAATGATACAGTAATTTCGTCTTTAAATAAACGTATTTCAAAATAATTTTGGCTCGAAAGCTGCAAGAACTGGACACTGTCTCAACTCACAGTCGGATATATAACTATAGTTAACCACTGTTTATGGTTAGCTATCGGAAAATTCGGTTAAAAGTGTGTCGATTCCCGCACGGAACAAATATTTATATGATCTACAGGTAGTTGTTCCGGGTCTGGGTGTATTGTGTGTGGAATTCATGTCTGTAAACGCACCCACGACACAGGAGAAATCCTAGTGTGGGGCAAAGATTTTATTAAAGAAAACAACACCTCGGACCAACCGAAATAGATGCTGTTGCACTTGTAAGCGGGCACGTTCCTAATAACCGATTTAGAAAGATGAAAATGGTTTGTTTAGTCGAAAATGAAACACACGTAAAGTTAGTTTTAAACAAAAAATAAAATAATAATAATAGTTTAAAAAAACTAAAAAAACACGCTAGGTTGTGCTGAACTGAGTGCCCGAAAGAGCAAGTCTGGAACTGCACGCATGCGTAGTTCGCGCACTAGCTCTGTCTCTCTTACTCGCATGCAAAGGATGCGGAAAGGAATTAATTAATCCTGGCGAATCTAATTAGGATAATCGGATATTTTGATCGGATTATTGCATTGTCATCGACCTTTGACAGGTGTGCAAAGTTTGAATCAAATCTGATCGTTCAAAGTAGGGCAAAATCGAGCTCAAAGGAGTCGGTTACAAACAAACAAACATACATACATACATACAGGTGAAGCTAATAAAAGCGTGTTAACAATGAAAGTTAGTATGTGCCTCACGGTTCGCCAAAAAGTATTTGGTTCAGAATATGCCTGACGCTGGTTTCAACCAAACCTTTTGTAATTCACGGATGTGGACCAGTGCATTTATTAATTACATATGATTTATTTACATAAGGAAGAAACAAGGTTAAAATAACAAAACGGATTAATAATAATAGGTATATAGTAGGTAAGTATGCATTAATAACAAAAATAGTAAATCATATAGTTTGTATATAGACCGTTAATTTCAATTAATAAAAAAAAAATGCCGGGTGCGCGCGCGCCTCAACTGCCACCGTATGACTGCCGTCACACACAATGGTAACACTTTTTTTGGGCTTCTCGCAGACATTTCTGGGAATTGTGGTTGCTTAACCGGTCATTTCTGGCGAAGCCAAAAGAGGCCTCCAGCCAGACAATGGTAACACGTTCATACTTGATAAGTTATATCCATAGTAACAGAGTGTGTGTTACCAGTGATGGCATATGGAACAGAGACGTGGTCACTCACAATGGGCCTCATAAGAAAGCTTAAGGTCACTCAGCGAGCTATGGAGAGAGCTATGCTTAGTATTTCTCTACGAGTTCGAATCGGAAATGAGGAGATCCGTAGAACTAAAGTTGCCGACATAGCTGAAAGGATAAGCGAGCTGAAGTGGCAATGGGCGGCGCACATTGCTCGTAGAACTGGAGCAAAAAGGTTCTCGAGTGAAGACCGCGCACCGGAAAACGCAGCGTAGGACGACCTCCAACAAGGTGGACAGACGACCTGGTGAAGGTCGCTGGGAGTCGTTGAATGAGAGCGGCATGGGACCAACTCGAAAGCATTCTGCACCAGTTAAAAACGAATTGCTCAAATCGGTCTACAAATCTCGGAGTAATCGGTGTACATACATAAAAAAAATACGCGTCGAATGGAGAACCTCCTCCTTTTTGAAGTCGGTAATAAAGGACGTGTTGATATTTGTCATATTAGTATTTACATATAGGCCTAGAATTATTTTATAATATTGTCGGTCGTGCCCGTGTTTTATCTGTTACTCATATGTAAAAGGATATTATGTTCCAGCTGATATGATGCAATTCCATATCCACATATAACACGTAATGTTTTTGTTTTGATTTTATATAAAGTAATAATTAGGTCGAGTGCTTTGCCCTCGGTCCACTGACTGCGCGAGGAGGGCTGCTCATAACTTTGCTCTGGCCTATGGCCTCATAACCGGTACATGCTCCAACAAGAATACCAGATATTGAGAGGCATGCGAGCTCCTTACTGCACCTGCTGACCACACGACCCGCGGGCTGATTAGCTAAAAGCAGCAGCAGCAGACGCAATAGCAGCTATCGCGCAGCCAAGGGTCCACCGGTGGCAAAGCGTAAAAAAAAAAGTATTACGTAAGGCATCGTCCGCCAATCGCTATTGTGGAAGATGCATAGTTACTAGCGCCAGTAGCCACCAGTGGAACTAAAAAGAATGAACGTTTTTAGATCTTTGATTGTCCGATAGAGGCGCGTCAGAGATCTTCGCCTGTTTAGTCGCTATCGGCAAATGGTAATACCGAATTGACGTCTGACAGCGGCGTTGGAGCAATTTACGCCTGTTGCAAAGCGTCTGCGACTTAGGTAATCACCCCGCAGATGGATTTTCCATCTCGGTGGATGCGCCATTTGGCTCATCAGACCACTGCCTCGTCCGGTAGCAAGTGTCACACCGGCCAACCGAGTAGCGTCATATGTGGCACTACAAGTCAACAGACGGATGGACTACATGAGTTCTACGCATCGTGCCCGTGGAAGCGGCTTTGCTTTTCATCAGATGACCTCGAATCTTGTGCGGCCACCGTCTCTCAGACGATCCTGTAGCGTGTGACGAAGTCATCCTTCATCTTCATTTCAATCAACCTCTTTCGTGACTTCATACCTTTATCTCCATCACTGCCCACCTCATGATTCATTCTTTATTCAAATCCAAAATTCGAATTTAGTATGTGGTGGCGAATCGTTCTTCATATTTTGATCATTATCAAATTACATTCGATTCTGAACACTAGTGGTTCGACACACAGCTATCGCTCTGACAAATAGTCTGCAATATTACAATTACTTATTTTTAACTAGCTTAAATAATAATTACGATAGTAAGCTGTATTTTAAAAATATAAACATTAGCATGAAGTGATATTTGAACTTGTGAATAACGATTTATCTGTAACATAACAGTATATACGATACATTTCATTCAATCACATTAACTGAACTCCATTACTTGCTGCTGTGGAGAAAGCCTCCTAGTTGAGCTAACCGGAAGGAAACACGGAGGAAGGCACTCCGCGACAAGGGTATGGAATGTTATGTTCCTAATCCTGTAGTGGCTGTAGGGGTGAGGAGACGTGGTTTAAGGTTGACAAACTGCGTAACGGCCGAATACTGAAACTATTAAGTTCCGCTTTAACTATTTGAGCCGTCCGGTTTTGTACTGCAAACAGGTTTGATAGATGGATGTGAAGGCATAAGCTAAGTGCTACCTCGAGGTTAAGTAAAAGAATGATTAGAGCTAAGTTCAATTTTGTCGACGGAATTGAAGATCGGCTTGGAGCTATCCTTCCGGGAATCGCGCTACTTGGTTGCTCGCCAAAGCTGCCGAGGGAAACGTTTGCTGGTCGTCCTTGCCACTGCTGCGTGATGCCGATGGTATTTTGACCCAAAATGACAAGGAGAAAGCCTCACGTTTAGGCTCCCATTGCTTCGAACTTGACCCTGAACGATAGAGACGTACCACCTTCTATTCTGTGGTGCAGCAACTACATGCCTGAAATCCGCATAACGCAACAGGAGGTCCGCCAAGAGTTGCTTTCTCTTGACGTTCATAATTCGAGTGGGTTAGACGGCATTCCCGCAGTGGTACTGAAGCAGTGTGCTCTTGTATTACGTCCTGTATTGACCCGCCTTTTTGCGCTTTCATACACTACTAGGATAGTTCCAGAAGCCCACGTTCATCCAGTGCCCAAAAAGGGCGATAGATCAGACCCATCGAATTGCAGGCCAATCGCTATTATCTTCTTGCTCTCTAAGGTGATGGAGCGTATAATAAATAAATAGCTTCTGGGATATCTAGAGAATCACGGCCTGATAAGCGCCCGCCAATATGGCTTTCGTTATAGTCGGTCAGCTGGTGATTTTGTAGTTTACCTCACTCACCGTTGGGCTCTTGTCGATCTTCGAACGAAGCTCTTCAAGTAATTGTGATTGTACTTCATATACGTTCGTTTAATCATCAATAATTTAGGAGTATTCATTAAAGACTTTTAACAGTTACTTATAAATTAAGCATAAAACTTCATGATAAGCAATTTTTCGAGAGATTTTGTATATTTCGGGAGTCTGGACATCATTATGACATGTAGGAAGAATCTAGACGAATCGCGACTTCTTCCGCTGTCTATTGCTGTCTAAGGGCAATACTTTAGACAAGTCTCCTTCTAGGTCAGCTGGATGTCATTTGCTGCTGTAACTAATACATGGTGGATTCCCACTATGTATTCGTTTTTGACCATACCTCCACCATTTTTTGTCGTGAGGAAATCCTCATGGACTTCCTGGCAAACCCGTATTCTTTTATTTTAGATTTGTCCAAAAAATAAGTTAACAAAGTTGCATGTTTGAAACAATCACAGCTGACCGCGGCGCGCACTGGCGGCACCGGATCATTAGATTTAATAGATTAGGTACGATACAACCGTGCGGATGACTCGAATGAAATAGCGTGGGGGGTTGGGGGTGTCTCGACTTTTTCCGTGTGGTGTCCGGATTAAGAATATAGCACCACTCCATCTTTTCCCGTGGATGTCGTAGAAGGCGAATAGGGAACTCGCATGGTAACAGCCGTTTAGTTTTTATTGACATTGCCGGCATGTGAAAACAGCGTTAAAGTAAAAGAAAAAGAAAATTGTATTTATTGCCACAGAAAACAAACGTGCATACTAAACATAAATACTTAAAATGTAAGCACCTAAACGATGTATACACTTAGCTTCCCACGCTCAGCATAATGCTATGTTGCGACGTTAGCACAACACAACACTGGTTATAAGTTTTTAAACTGACATGGTCACTTACACTATTATAAGAATTGAAAACGGGATATTTACCATGTTTTTTATTTGTGTTGAGTTCCCGATATTTCGGCGCTGTTGCAAGCACCATGTTCACGGATAAATATCGGGAACTCAACACAAATAAAAAACATGGTAAATATTCCGTTTTCAGTTCTTATAACAACACTGGTTTTCAGTGTTAACCCCTAAAGTGGTAAAGGTACATAAACTGAAAATTCATTTCCAGTTCCAGAATCATGTCCTGAATCCATTGTATTGGTTTCGTTACAATGACACACGTTATCATATGTTAAAGGCGCTATAATATATCATACACTTGCCTATTATCTGCCACATATCTTCGATAAACTGTTTTATTCAATAGTTATATTAAGTTGTAACTTAAAGATACTGTTCGTATTGATGTTACACTATCATTATATGTGCACACGACAACATATAAAGCTATACAGTTCTAGTATAAGCTGATCTCGCATTGTGTAGGCTTTCTGCGGAATGCAAGGTCAGCTTATATTGGAATTGTATAGCTTGATGTTTAGCGTGTGACATACATTCGAATGGTCATACATTGACATACATTGCCGTGTGGTGCCGGCTCAGAATGCCACCACCCCATCTCCTCCCATGGGTGTCGTAAAAGTCGACTAAGGGATTAGTCGGAGGATGGGCAGCAGCGTCCTTCGAGTACATTAACAACTCAACTGCGATCGCCAACTCGCCTGCCAAGCGTGGCGATTATGGCAAAACCCCCCAATGAGCTCAAAACACATCCATATCGGTGGTTGTGATGATCTTTGGGGGAGGCCTGTGTCCAACAGTGGACTTCATTCGGCCGAAATGATGAAAAAAATGATGATACATTCGAATGCTCTGTTATTGAGGACTATTTCTACATCATTAATCTGGGTCAACAGAGTTAATTTATTCTCAGGGCGCTAGTTTTAATTCAAATTGAATAGACGGCCGCTTCTCTTAACAAATATGGCAATTTTAAGTGTCTAACTCCAACCTAAGTAAGATATTGATAGCGTTTGATAGATAGCTGAAAGGATTAGTAAGCTGAATTGGCGATAACACATAGCTAGTAGAACTGATGGCCGTTGGGGAAACTGTTCTCGAGTGGAGACTACGGAGCGTGGGACGGAGACAACGAGATGGATAGATGACACGATGAACGTCGGTGGGAGTCGTTGGATGCGGGCACCATGTAACCGCTCGTTGTGGAATCTATGCGGGAGACCTTTGTTCAGCAGTGGACTTCCTTTGGCTGATATTATAATGATGATGAACCCAACGTCACACTTTTTCAAGCTTGCTGCCAGGCGTTCTGCACATGCAGTCTGTGGATCAGCTTGACGCAGATAGCATTCAGAGGACTGCCGCGTTTTTCAGAGCATCTGGAATGTCCGCCAAAGGTTGATGGTTTTAATACCGTTATCCAAAAAAAAGCGTGATGAATACTGGCAAATTCCCCCCAATATGATGACACAAATGTGGAAATCTATGGGGGAGGCCTTTGTTCAGTAGTGGACGTTGTATGGCCGATATGATGATGATGATCCAAAAACGTGTGGTATTCCCGTGTGGTATCCGGATTAAGATTATAGCACCACCCCATCTCCTCCCGTGGATGTCGTAAAAGGCGACTAAGGGAATATAAGTTAGAGGGTTAACTCCAGTGTGCTCTTACGACGACCTGGAGCTCCTCTTCGGTGCCGAAGATGACCGCTCCAGTGGTTTTAGCCGGTAGGATACCTATTCGACCTTCCCCGGGACGAAGGAAGTTCATGTAGGATTTCAACTGGACACCAATAAAAAAAAGTCTGAGGGCTTAGCAGCAGCGTCTCTTCTGTGAAACGGCAGTCATTCTGCGCTCACCAACCCGCCTGCCAAGCGTGGTGAGTACTGTCAATTTTCCCCTAAAATGACACAATTATGGCTGTCTATGGGGGAGGCCTTTATTGTGCAGTTCCCGTCCTTTGGCTGGTGTGATGATCCAAAAACATTGTGCCTCCTTCCTGGATGTTAGGTAGCTCCCACGGCATGCTGAGCACATTGTCTGATAGATGGGACTGTCCGATGGCGATAGATACGAAAACATTAGTAAGATAATTTCGGTGTGTAACACTATCTAGAGCAGTAAACGCTATCGTGTGATAGTGAAATGACTTGTAACTATCTTTGTATAGATAGTGTTAAGTCGACCAGTGACAGCTTAGCGACAGTAGTTCATAAGTAGGTAGCTAAAATGGTACTTACCACTACTGTTCCTACGAACAATATAGAGCGTGTAAAATTTAAAATTTACTGTAGCAACTACCAGTACATATAACTATACACCTCTCAAACAATGTTTGAGAAATAGAAAGGCCACCATGTGGCATACCGGTTGTCAGAAAGAGATAAATATACACATTATAATAAAACACTTTTAAACGGATTCTATCGCGTATATTTTAGATTTTTGTTTTTCCTGACGTTTCGAACACTTTGCAGGGTTCGTGGTCGCAGGATGACTAAGGTGACAGGCGTCGTTACAGATTTTAAAAAGTTATTTTATTTTATCTACCGTACAATTTTAATCAAAAATTATTTCGATGCAAGCAGTAATCACTCACAGTGTCTTGATGTTTTTTAGTGTGGTATTTGGTTTGGGACTTTATAAAGCGCAAAACCGCCTAAACTGTATGGGTTGCCGAAAATTCACAAAGACAATGTTCCACTGCGACCCATAGTAAGCCAGATTGATACACCAACTTACAAACTGGCACAACATCTAGCGAAGATACTCTACTGCGCTACTCTATTACGCTGAATTATAATTAGATAAAGATGTCACTTGGATCCGTTTGAAGTATATCCATTTATTGTACGAAACGCCTGTTAGTAATATTATAGCAATGTGTAGCAATTATACAACACGTTAAAGTTCAATAATATCTAGGCGTTTTCGAATGAGGAGTAGAAGTAGTGTTGCATGACCGCAGCTTGGCTTCGCGCGGGTCCCGGGTTCAGTTCCTGCGCGCAACATTTTTTACTTGTATTAGATTTTGTGCAACCTGGTGTAATATATAATATAAAAAAGTACAATATCATCATAATTCCAAGTTCCAGGTGACGAGACGAACAAGTCATTCGCTTGGTGGTAAGCGTCATACTTGCCTATACCAATTTTAATGATACCCAGGACGAGTCCTGCTTTGCCCTACATTGGGCTTGTCACCTCGAGACATTCATTATTCAGTCTCTATGCCCAGTAGTGTCACTAGCTACAGTGCCCCTCTAACCGGAGCGCAGTAATGTCTAAAGTTTAAACACTACTGCTTGGTGGCAGAATATCTTGCTCTGCGGTGGTACATAGCTGGACTCTTGCAACAAGAGGCCTACCATCAGTTACTTACGTACATTTTAAATGGCATCACCCATAGATTTCCGCAACGACCGGTTATATGTTGCAAGGTTAAAAGGGTCTTAAACTAGAGGGATGGTCAGCAGCGTCCCTTCTGTGTAGCCATTCTGCGCTCACCAACCCGCGTGCCAAGTGTGGCGAGTACTAGCAAATATCCACCAAATTGACAATAACAAAATATTCAAATAACCGGTCGTCATGGCAATCTATGGGGAGGCCTTTGTTCAGTAGCGGACGTCCTGTGGCTGATATGTTGATGATGTTTAAACACACTAACCGATCTGCAATCTGAACCCAGTTCCGAGCTCAGCACCCGTTTTTGCGACCATCATCGTGTCAGCCAAAAGACGTCCACTGCTGAACAAAAGCCTACCCCACAGATTTCCACAACGAGCGGTTCCATGCCGCCCTAATCCAACGCCTCCCAGCGACCTTCACCAGGTCGTCTGTCCACCTCATTGTCGTCGTCCTTTTTTTTTTTTATTTTTTTTTTTATTGATCCTGTGGAAATACTTCATGTACTTCCTTCGCCCCGGGAAAGGGCGAAGGGGCATGCCGGACTCCTACCGGCTAAAACCACCGGAGTGATCATCGTCGGCACCGAAGGGAGGCTCCAGGAACTCGAATAATATCCATGTAGAGCCACCCGTTGGTGCCACGCCTTTAGGCACATCTCGGAGGGGACTATACGCTATCCTACGCTGCGTTTTCTGGTGCACGGTCACCTTCATCTGAATCTAATGACAGTGACAACTAAAATGAATTTATCTTAAGTTTTAAGATAGTACAGTAACGTTGGCTCAGTGGCTAAGCAACTGTCTTTCTGCGCTACGTGTCGCGGGTTCGATCCCCACACGAAACAAATATTGTATGGTCTGGGTGTCTGTGCATGTAAGATTTATGTCTGTAAACTATACCCACGACACAGGAGTGACGAGATATGGGGCTAGGTTTAAAAAAAACATTAGTTCACATGCGGTAGAAGTGGAACTTTGTATTTTGGTTAATTTGTAAGAGAATGAGATGAATACACCATAGAAGTGGTAAACAGAGAGAGCGATTGATCGACAATAGGGAATACTGAAACTATATAGAAACGTGTTTTATCTCATTCTTTCACAGCCATTGCCATTCACCCTATAAATAAAGTAATTTTATGTATATATTACTATATGTTTATGTTTTAATGTCATTTAAGACATATATAATACACTAGCTGGGACCCGCGGTTTCACCCGCGTTTTATTTAAAAGAAACTTAGAGTACTTCGACATATACACTTGACGTAGAATATATATATTGGATTTCAAGGGTATTTTATTTTTTGCGCGGAACCCTAATGATTTTTGTAAAATAAAAGTAGCCTAAGCTATTCCTCATAACATCAGCTATCTGCCAGTGAAAGTCCCGTCAAAATCGGTCCAGCCGTTTCGGAGATTACCCGGAACAAACAGACAGACAGACAACAAAAATTTTAAATATGGTTTTTTTGTTATAGGTACCGTATATACTTTCATATGCATTTAGTAAAAAGCTGTTATTTTGACATTACAAACAGACACTTCAGTTTTATTTATTTGTATAGATAATAGAAGCCAACGTGACCTTTATGTACGTAGTTGAAAGTGATTACTCCAGAAGATTACATGTAGATTACTTGTTTAGATTGTGTTAATCCTCGATTAACATGAAAATATAAATTATTGATACTGTCTTGAGTCTAACCTCCGGGCCACCATGACTAACGGTTAAGAAAAACATCCAGACACAAGGCTATAGACTAGCGCAACTTTTATACGTTTCGGTGCCGTAGGTCATAACAGGACCTGCTTCTGTGAGAGAGTCATGCTCCAGAAGGAGACCGCAGAGCGGGATCGGAAGAGGGTCGGTCCTGTTCGAAGAAGGAGACGGCGCCGGGGTAACAACCGCCTTTTTTTTTATTGATGTCCAGTGGAAATTCTTCATGAACTTCCTTCGCCCCGGAGAAGGGCGAAGGGGGACTCCTACCGGCTAAAACCACTGGAGCGGTCATCTTCGGCACCTAAGGGAGGCTCCAGGTTCTCGTACGATCACACTAGAGCCGCCCACTGGTGCCACGCCTATAGGCACATCTCGGAGCGGATGACTGTAAAGTGGTCACCCCCCAGGGTGATTGTAAAGGATCCCCCAAAGCGTCCCACGGCAGCGCGTGACCACATGCGTGCTACCGTCTTCTCTTGGGTCGCTTGGTGTGGGCACGCAGATTCCCCAATCTACGCACCCGCGAACCCAGAGGTCCCCTGCCTCACAGCAACGGCAGGGGGTTTCAGGCGTGTGGGAATTAGGCGCCAAGGCAGGTCCTTTACATAAGGGTGTTGGCGGTTTCAATATTCAATTATAAAAGAACTACGAAACAACAAAAATATATTTGTATTTTTTAAAAGTAGAAACAGTAATTTTTAAGACCTAAAAATAATGTTGTCCAAATGACTTCCCTCGGCTGCTTGGACTCTTGGAACTTTTCCCGGAAAACTCATTTCAAAAAGGGGGGATATTGAATGGCCACCACGTAGCCCCGATCTCTCTCCATGTGATTATTTTCTATGGGGCTACCCCAAATCGGTAGTCTACGAGAATAATCCGACCAATTTAGAGCAGCTGAAGAGGAATATTATTCAGGAAGGTAACAAAATACCGAGAACAACTTTACAACGAGTTTTCCAAAATTTGCGAGCAGCCGAGGGAAGTCATTTGGACAACATTATTTTTAGGTCTTAACAATTTCTATGTTTCTACTTTTTATAAATACAAATATATTTTTGTTATGTTTCGTAGTTCTTTTTTAATTGAATATTGAAACCGCCTGCACCCTTATGACCCACCCTGTATATATTGTTTGTTGTTTTTGTCGTTCATAAACAATGTGCATTGTGTTTGAATTACAGAAAAAATACATGGAAAGGAACTAATACATTAGATATGAAATAGAAACACAATTCAATGACATGAATAAAATTTACAAAATCCTAAAACTTAATAATTATGATAATAATTTATTAGTATTTTTATTCCATGTAACACCCATTGCAATAGACCTTATCGTTATAGTTTCCATCTCATACAATAGCCTTACACCACCGGGGACAACCCATGACTTCATTTTATAGTGCAGCCATGGAGAGTCCCCGGTTGGTGTCCCATTACATTTTAGATTAAAATTCTCTAAAGGGCCTCTGCGTGTTGGACCCATGTCCCCGCGTAAGCCTGTCAAAACACCGGGTTCCCCCTTACAGGGGATATAAACTCGTGAAAAGAGAGACATGAAAATAACAAGTTATATTAAACTAAATTGACTGATAAATGTCACTGAATAATTCTTAATTATGATACGTCAACAATAGGATACCATATTTTCACTCTGATTAGATTAATACAGGTCATATATACCGTGTGGTGCCGGTTCAGAATACCACCACCCCAACTCCTCCCGTGGGTGTTGTAAAAGTCAACTAAGGGATTAGCCGGAGGATGGGCAGCAGCGTCCTTCGAGTACATTAACAGCTCAACTGCGATCGCCAACCCGTCTGCCAAGCGTGGCGATTATGGCAAAACCCCCCAATGAGCCCACAACACACTCATATCGGTCGTTGTGGTGATCTACGGGGGAGGCCTGTGTCCAGCAGTGGACTTCATTCGGTTGAAACGATGAGGTCATACTATTATGTCATAATACATAATGGAAGAACTACGATGTCAGATGATTTTAAATACTATGGTATGTCAAATTATAAATAGTCAATTATTTATTTGTATTCATTTATTGGTATATTGTTATTGTATAAATTTACTGTGGGAGACTGGTGCCTAAACTAGGTTGAAGCCTGTATTTCAGGTCACCAGGTCTTCCACTCCAGAAGTCCAATTTCATAGTCCTTTCATAAACTGTGCCAATTGAAAAATTTCCATTTTCCTGTTTTTCCTTCTGATTCTATCAAGTTGTTTTCTGTTGTTAGGGTTCTCTTGATGAATACTCTCCAATACGTTGCTATAACTTTATCAGGCCCCGATACTGGTTGATTTTGTCCTTTATACCCAGTTATCATCTTGCACCCCATGAATGCGCACTTTCACTGCAGACAACATCTTGATATAACAATAAACTCGCTGTTTTAATAAAATGCCTATATTATGGCTTATATACACCCATTATTGACGATTTATTAAAATTTATTTTAAATTTTTCATATTTTTGTTGCACATTGACACTTGACGTTGATATTTGATATATTTTTATTAAATTATATCGATCTTAATTTCCTTTAATTTTATTTATTTATTATCTTTTGACATTAAATCAGATACAGAATATAAACATTTTTCTAATATGGCTTTAAGTTTAGCTTTAAATAAGTTTCTGTTATAAACCAATGTTTTTAAGTCAATTGGTAAACAATTAAATAACTCAACTTCTTGGTAAGAACAATTTATTACTATGTTTAATTTAGTTACCATCCTATGTTTAATAATCGTCCTCCGTATGCTCTCTCTGAGTTCTCTTTCCTTTTGTGATTCGTGTTGATGAATGTATTTTGCGAAATTATTTAACAAAATTAATATATACAAACTGGGAACTGTTAGATTGATTGTGAATATAGCACCAGTCATCGCCTCCCGAGGATGGACACGTGGACGAACGTAAAAGGCGGCTAAGGGACTCAGCTCAGGGAGAGGGATGGGCTGCAACGTCTCTTCTGTGGAGCAGCAGGCATTCTGCTCACCAACCCGCCTGTCAAGCGTCGTAAGTACTGGCAAATTCCCCCCAAAATGACGACAGTCAGGGTGCTACCGGTCGATGAGGAAATCTATGGGGGAGGTCTTTGTTCAGCTGTTTTTTTTTGTTGGGCTTCTCGCATACTTTTCTGGAAAATGTGGTTGCTTAACCGCCATTTCTGGCGAAGCCAAAAGAGGCCTCCAGCCAGGAGGCCAATGTTCAGCTGTGAACGTTTACGGGCGGATGTGTGTGTGTGGGTGGTTGCCTGATTTAAATCATCATGTAAACGTCCACACGTCAATGTGACAACGTCCATTTTTTATTTTTTATAAATACGTTGCCCCACAATAGTATTTCTCTTGTGTCGTGGATGCGTTTACAGACATGAATTCCACATACAATACACCCAGACCCTGAACAACTGCCTGCAGATCATACAAATATTTGTTCCGTGAACGTGACGTGACGTGAATCGAACCCGGAGCGCAGCAGTCGACTGTATCAGCCACTGCACCAACCGTGCCGTCAATATATATAAGTACAAATATTCTTTGTTTTTTAAGTATTTGCAGATCCGTGTACATAGACAATTGCTTGCAGAATTAAATCTTATCTTTGTCATTGAGACGAGCGTTGGGATAGTTATAATGTTTGATTATAAACTTCATTTCAAAGAAATAAAGTTGATATTGCTTTGTCTATCAAAAGTGAGTCGCGATACTATGATCTAAGTAGCGTAATCGGTTTAGTGATGTGCTGCTGTCGATGTGTTTGTTGATTTTGTTTATCGATGTTGGGTATGTCTGAAGTGCGTCATGATGACTTGGGTAGTTTGATTTGTGTACCTCCAGTAAAATAGACAAGACCTAAAAAAACAAGTTATGATTTAAAAAATTTAATTTTCGCAATAAATTAATTTTATAAGTAAAGTTGCTATTTGCATTAAACAAAACTCCTTTTCACCATTTAATTGCGTGTATTCTTTATTGTGTCGAGGTCGTAACGAAATGGTGAAAAATATTTGTTTTTTTCCTCGTATAGCCACTTTATTATTATTATCAGAGAACGGAGTAGGTAGAGTATATTTACCTAAAATTCGAGGAAGTATGTAACATAGAGTGGTAATACCTCTCTCTAAAGTCCCGGAATAATAATCAAAACGGTATCATCCCCGGATTTAAGAAATTACAAATTTATAAGTGCCCTTTGGATACGTTCTTAACAAATTATAATTTCGTAGAATCATATATTAATCAACTAGGCCTGGGGTTCCGTACTAAAAATGTTAAAACAAGTGCTTTGTTTTACATATGCCTATAGGCTAATAAAATCAAATATTTGGCTGATTATGATGTGTAGGTATTTACTAGATTATATAGCGTTTCCTTTTTACCAAAATTCTTTGGAACTATAATTTGTTACCATCATCATCATTACAGCCTAATAAAGTCCACTGCTGGACACAAGCCTCCCTCAAAGTTCACCACAACTACCGGTGTCGATGTATTTTGTGCTTACAGGCGGGTTGGCGATCGCAGTTGAGTTGTTAATATACTCGAAGGACGCTGCTACCCATCCTCCGGCTAATCCCATAGTCGCCTTTTACGACACTCAAGGGATGAGATGGGTTGGTGCTATTCGTAGCCGGCACCACACGGTTTAATCTGTTACCAATGTATTCAATGTCCAATTAATAATTCGTGATTCTTAAATCCCGGGATGAAAACGTCATGATTATTAGCATGATAGCAAATTGCTAGACTAGCTGAACAGCTAACAGAACTTTAACTACGTCCAATTTGTAATTTGTTACTACTTTTTGCTTGTTTATTATTACATAACCGGCGGGAGACGCCATTACGTCACCAGGTCGTCACTGAAAACCAGTGCTATTGGTGTTACTACGACACCAATGGTAATAAACTGAGCGACGCCCATTTCTTTGCACACGGGGGAAACACTTGAACACTTGTGTAAAATTTTCCGAATTATTTTTAGGATCACTGCTTTAGAGTGAGAATCGTTTGTTATTGTTTACTATGGTCTATGTTTGGACTAGATCATAGATAATACGCTAACTGGATTCCAAGTCCTTTGGCCAAACGAGAGTTGGTCTATTCCAGTGTAGCCAACTTGTAGAATTGTGAAGTGTCAGACAGTGTGACAACAATGTGGAATTGTTGTCTGCACTGTATTTTTTACTGTATGTACCACTGACCACTTCTGACATTTTATATAGCTGATTCTATTGTTGGTACTTTTTTGTCTATGTTTTCAAATGTATTATTATTGTGTTCCTTTGATATTTTTTAATACTATTGCTGTCCCTATGGTGCAAAGAATAAATTACTTTTCTTTCTTTCTTTCTTCTTCTCATGATTATGGTTCCGGGATTTTAGTGGGAGGTATTATTCACTCTATAAAAGTTTTTTATTTCAAATAAACCAAATATTGGCACTTATGAAACGTCAGAATCTAAGTTGCACGGATCCAAACAGTTGATCTCGTGGAGAAGACCCGGCAAGAAACTCCATGGATACTCTTTTAAAATAATTGAGATTACAATGTTGATTGATACAAACTATTGTAAAACATATACCGAGAAAAAAGTAGGACAATGTTACTTCCTTCCTTGAAGTTTAGGTTAATATACTCTACCTATTCTGATCTCTGATTATTATGTTAAGTATTACAAAAACTAAATAAAAATTACAACTTGTTTCTTAATAAACGTGATCCCTACATCCTACTGATTGCCCCCTTGAAATAAACTTAACTATCTTTGTCAGGCCATATATAGGCTCTTCCGTAAATGGTTTAGAGGCAACATCACAATGAACTTTGGTGGACCTCGGTCCACCGCTGCAAAATGGCCTTATCAATTACCGCGATATTGACCGATCATATTATATGGTCGGTAAGACATTAGAAAACTTTTTTACGAATGTACCGATAGATATTACGAGTGCCCTTTCCTCATCCTCTGTACTGTCTGAATCTCTACTTAAACAGAACTTTTGTAAAGACATTCTAAATTTTGAATTTAAGTATATTTCAACCAGTTTCATTATAAAAGCATTTAAAAGTCTTAACATTAAAAACACTGAAAACTTATGGGGTTTGTCTGTTAAAGTCCTTGGAACAATAATCGATACCATTGCCCCTGCACTACATCAGGAAAAAAAAACCAAATGGAACTTTCCCGATTTGATGAAACATAGCAGGATAATACCAATCTTCAAATCAGGATGCAAGAATAATCCATCAAATTATAGACCTATTTCTGTACTCCCATTGCGTAAAATCTTTGACAAAATTATTCTTGATCAAATTATGTTACATTTTAATGTGAACGGGATTTTACATAGCCGACAGTTTGGATTCACGAAAGGTAGCTCAATTACGGATGCAGGAGTAAAACTAGTGATCCAAATTCTCGAATCCTGGAAGGGTTCTCAAGATGGTATTAGCATTTTTGGTGACCTCTCCAAGGCGTTTGACTGCGTTGACCACAATACGCTACTCTGTAAATTACGCCACTACGTAATTCGTGGAAGAACTGCTAATCTTGTTTATTCTTATTTATCTTAAAGACTGCAAAAAGTAGATGTAGGTGTGCTACCTCTTTGGTGTCTACAGTTAAAATGGGCGTGCCCCAGGGCTCAATTCTCGGTAATTTCTTGTTTGTAGCTTATATGAGATCTTCCATATATGATGACCAATTTGTCGGATGTGATTTTATTTGCTGACACGTCACAAATTTTTAAAATCAGTAGAAACGATAGTAATATTATACATTTAAACGAGAGCCTAACTGTCCCCTCCAATTGGTTTGCAGCTAACAACCTGCTACTTAATGCTAGTAAAACTAAATGTTTAAATTTCTCTTAACCTAATATACCCCAAGTGGGATTAAAATAAGTTCTTAATGGCAATCAACTTGAAACTGTAGATAAAACCGTATTTTTAGGTATAACTATCGACTCGAAATTACAGTGGAGTGCTACATTAAAGCTATGTCGGGTAGGCTCAGCTCTGCTGCATATGCAATACGTAAAATTAGACAGTAGACTGCTGTAGCTACGGCCAGGTTAGTGTACTTTGCATATTTTTACAGCATTATGTCTTATGGTATTCTGTTGTGGGGATGGGCAGCCGACGTAGATTCAATTGTTATTTTACAAAAAAAGGCAGACCGCGCTATATATAATATGGGTCCTCGCGAGTCTTTTAGAACTTTGTTTAAAGATATCAATATACTTAAATTGCCGTCACTCTATATATTTTAAATGTCCATAAAAATCTGCATAAGTTTTATATAAAAAGCGATTTTCACAATATAAATACACGACATAAACATAACATTATAGTGCCCAAATTTAGATTAGCTAAAACAAATAAGTCATTCCTTGGTTCATTTGTGTTCGTTTTTATAATAAGTTGCCCAAATCTGTTACAGACCTTACTGAAGGAAAGTTTAAAGCCCATATTAAACAGATCCTTATTTAAAAAGCTTATTATAGGGCTAATGACTATGTTGACGACAGAGATGTCTGGTATTGATTATTTCTGCACATGTGGCTTCCCTGGAACCTTATTGACGAATTATGCATTTTAATAATAACAAACCAAAATTTGATAGTGATAATAATTATTTTTAGAATATTTTAGCTTTTTATTTATTGTCTAGATAATATATACTTTCGCCATGATAATTTTACTAACATTTAATATAACATTTAAAGCTCAGGCATCTAAACTGCCCTTTATTTTATATAATTTAGTTTGTGATACATTTTGTAAATGTGTGAACTTCGTCGATTTTATTAGTGCGATGCATTAATTGTTATCAGTTTCCTACTGTTTGTAGTGATGTTAGAGGCAATTACATTTAATTAGTCTACTTTGTTCGCACATACCTAGCTTATTACAATGTAATAATGTCTTAGGCTTTCGCGACTATTACACATTTATAATAAAACATTTTAAAACGTATTCTATCGCGTATATTTTAAATTTATTTTTGAGCCGCCCGGTTTTGTACCTGTTTCTCGAATAGTTAAAGCGGGATTATATATTAACTGGCGTTTGGTAGCGGCGGTGGCGACCGGTATTATGTCGAGAGGATAGGTAGAAGCGTCCACAAATGTGGTGATAAATGCCATCAGCAATCTGCCGGCCAAGTGATATTCAGCCATCAGTCTCCTTTTACGCACTTTGGAGATGTTTTTTTTATTTTTTATTTATGGGCGGCCATTTGGCCAATAATTACTGAGTTCAAAATATTTCGTGTATTACGGTTAAATAATAATTTCTCGTTCCGAGCTAGTACGTAACGGTACGGAAATACCCGACGTAAATACCGTTTAAAATAAATAAAATTCATCACGAAAGGTTCAAAAATAACCTACCGTTTATGTAAGTTACCGTAATGTAACCCACTTTTATTTTATCGCTTTAGTACCAATACTATAAATTAAGTATATTTAACGTTAATACATGTAAAATAATTCGATTCATTTTCTTTCACCTGGTTTAATTCAGTTTTATGGTGCTATAGTTCGTTCGTGCGGTGACCGTATTAAGAATATAGCACCACTCCATCTCCTTCCATGGAAGTCGTAAAAGACTTAGGACTAAACTGGAGTGATGGGCAGCAGCGTACCTGGAAAAGTAGCCATTCTGCCCTCACCAACCCGCCTGCTAAGCATGATGAGTACTGGCAAAATCCCTCAAAATGACGACAGCACAGCACGTAGCTGGTTATTTATGGGCGAGGCCTTTGTTTAGCAGTGGACCTCTTGCCTGATATTATGATAGTTTTTAACGCTATAGGTCGCGGGTCTAGAGCTAGAAAACGAAGTTGCTACTGTACTTTGGGATCGCGAGCGCGCCTATTGCGATAATCTGAATCATCTCATACCGAGTCACCCCCGGTAAGCCGGCGGTATGCATGTGGTCACGTGCAGCCGTGTGCGCTGCACAACGCATATTGAGGCTTCGGGGGAATCCTTTACAATCCCCCAGAGGTGCCCGGAGAGGTGGCCTCTTTACAGTCGCCTTCCCTCCGCTAGAGGGGATGGCCGCCATCCCCTCCGAGATGTGCCTAAAGGCGTGGCACCAATGGGTGGCTCTAGATGGAGATTATTCAAATTCCTGCAGCCTCCCTTAGGTGCCGAAGATGACCACTCCGGTGGTTTTAGCCGGTAGGAATCCAGTACGCCTCTGCCCGCCGAAATACATCATGTAGTTCCTTAGTCCATGGAAACCTGGGCGGAGGAACTAAATGATATATTCCCACCGTACCAGTAAAAAAGTGCTAGAAAACGAAGTTACAGTAAATTCTCTTTCTCGTGGTCAATGCGCCTGGTTCAGGTCGGACTCCTACCGGCAAAAACCACTGAAGCGGTCATCTTCGGTACCTAAGGGAGACTTTAGGTCCTCGTATGATCACACTAGAGCCACTAAAATGTCTTGCTGATGAGTCGTTATGGGTGAGCTGATTGATGTTTCTGCTTGCGTCATGAACGTGTGCCATCTGTTGGGACAGGTCAACTCACAGTTGCTTGCTGTTATGGCAATATGTTTATAAGATATATTAATAATTTTTGGCCTTGAGTGTATTTATTTGACACGGTAACCTATATTATTTTTCCTTTGTATATCATCAATTCAGCTGAAAAACGTTTACTACTGGACAGAAGTCACCCTCAAATATTGCCACAACGACCGGTATGGGTTTATGTTGTGGGCTCGAAAACCATCCCAGGTTTTGCCATAATCACCACGCTTGGCAGACGGGTTGGCGATCGCAGTTGAGTTGTTAATGTACTCGAAGTACGCTGCTGCCCATCCTCCGGCTAATCCCATAGTCGACATTTACTACACCCACGGGATGATATGGGGTGATGGTATTCTTAGCCGGCACCACACGACATAGCCGGCACCACATGTTATACATACGAGGGCGGCACTGAAAATTTCGGGAATCAAGGAAGTGACACAACATTACTATTTAAAAATGTATTTATTGCTTTTCGAAGTATTCTCCGCGAAATTTGACACATTTTTCCATACGATGGAACCAATCATTGAAGCAACCATTCCATTCGGAAGTTGGGGTCTCCAAAATGGCCGTTTTGTAGGCGTCCACAGCTTCTTTAGGTGATGAAAATCTCTGTCCACGCAATTTATTCTTTATTTTAGGGAAAGTATAGAAATCATTAGGGCTTAGGTCGGGGCTGTACGGCGGATGGTCTAATAATTCTATGTTTTCTTGCTCTAAAAACTCTTTTGTTCTGTGCGCGGTGTGAGAACTCGCATTGTCGTGATGGAGGATGATGCGGCGGTTGCAGTTCTCTCTAGGGAGTTCAGAAACGACCTGTGGCAAACAAATGCTAGCATACCATTCTGCATTAACTGTTCTTTGTCCCTCAAGAGGAATAGTCGTAACATGGCCGGTTTTGGAGACAAACGTGGCCACCATTTTTTTTGCAACACTCCGTGAACGAACAATTTTTGTTGGCTTTAACTCATTTTAGAACACCCAAACTCGTGACTGGTTTTTTGTTTCGGGTTCGTACGCATATATCCAGGATTCGTCACCTGATACGATGTTGTATACAGCATTTGAGGATCCTGCGTGGAATCTTTCGAGAGTCCTGACGCACCAAGTAACGCGAGCCGCTTTTTGCTCTTCACATAGCAAATGCGGTATCCATCGGGAAAACAACTTTTTTACACCTAATTGTTCATGCAAGATTATTTGTATTTGACTCATGCCAATGTCTAAAGTTGCCTGAATTTCGCGGTATGTCACATGTCGATCTTCCTCAATCAGCTTACGCAGAGCATCAACGTTTTCTTGGGTGACTGCAGTTTTTGGACGACCTTGACGAGGATCATCACTGAGCTTGACACGTCCACGTTGAAATTCAGCAAACCAGCGATAAATTGTGGTTTTGGATGGGGCTTCATCACCAAATGCAGAAATCATCCGGTCAACACACTGTTTTTGTGTTAAACCACATCGAAAGTCATAATAAATCATCGCTCTTGAATTTTCTCGAGTCAATTCCATTTTCTCAACGACTAAACAAGTTTGACAAAACCTTGTGACAAGACCGTGAATCTTTTTTTAAATAAATAAATGGTATTCGATTTGTAAAACCAAGGAGTTTTCAATTAAAAAGATTTTAATATGACAGGAACAGTAGAAATATTCCATTCCCGATACTTTTAGTGCAGCCTATGTATAAATATATCACGTTTGTTTTTTTCCGTTTGGTGCCTGGATTACTCGCGTGTGGTGCCCGGATTAAAATACTGCGGATTAAAATACTCCATCTCCTCGCGGATGATGTAAAAGGTCTCTAAAAGACTAAACCAGAAGTATTCATTGTTTTTTATCTTACCTTAAATTATATACCCAAAAAACTACTTACCGTCACTATAATAGTGCGCCTTTTCCCATCACTAGTGGTCCTCCATTGGGTTATCTCGTCGCCTCTACGGCAGTGCACGCGCGCGTCCGCTACTTACCAGTCGCTATGTACGGCGAAAGTTGCCGAACACGCCCGAAGCGTATCGGAGCACTTTCCAAATTCAAAATGCTCTAATTTTTCCGGTAATTCTGCCAGTGCTGTGTATTTCATTAGTTAAACTTCGTATCTAAACGTGTTGTGTTCTTTTTTCGAAAAGTTTATCTCTTTTTTGTTGTTGTTGTTGTTTGTTTTGAGTCTCTACATAAGTTTCCATGGTTTTCTAGAGGCTGCATCAAGTCATATACTTATTAGTCATAATTTATTATTACTTATTACAATAAGTGGTTTTACAAGTTTAAGTAATCAAGTTCCTACGTAATTCAGGCGGTGCTTTAGTGAAAGTTATTGTAATTGCTTCAATATAGATGCGGTAACTAAAACTACACTTCACTAGTATTTGGACCGATTTCTCTCGTTTTATTACGTGGTATAATTTAGCGCGAAATCGGAAAACCACAGCGAATAATGTTTACAATTGATTTATTGGTCTGTTATGACTATAATTTGTTTGTTTGTCTATTGATGCAAATATAAACGTCTTTACTGTACATGGTGATAGCTTAGATATCACTAGAATAATAAAAATTTAATAATTTAAAATCTGGTAAGTGAATAAATAAATAACTCTGTTGAGAACGCACACAACCTAACCCATATACCAACATAACCCATCTCATCCCGTGGGTGTAGTAAAAGGCGACTATGGGATTAGCCGGAGGATGGGCAGCAGCGTCTTTCGAGTACATTAACAACTCAACTGCGATCTCAACCCCCCAATGAGCACACAGCACCTATTGGTCGTTGTGTTGTGTGTCCAGCAGTGGACTTTATTCGACCGGTATGATGGTGATGACCTTGACACAACCAAATATCAAAAAAGGCTAACAATACAGAAAATTTGGCAAAATAAATATGAGATAGTAAGACCGGTTGTCCGCAATATTGTAAACAACAATTCAGTACCACCTATGCTGGGGGCTTTCAGTCCAACCATCAACGACTGAGTCTCAGTGCTTTTCACGGAGCGAGGCATCTATAACGCTAAATATGGATTTTGATTAACATTATTATAATGCTCAAATCACTACTCAAATCAATATAAACTCAATTAGTAGCCATGTACCAGGTACAATCACTTTTAAAATCAATATCTGTAAGCTAAATACTTCTCTTAGAAACCAGCTGGTTAAAATTTGGATTATCAGCAGTCTTATTCATTTAACAGTGTATTGGAAACTGTTTCCAGAATGGAATACCATACAAAATATCGGTAAGTGCTCTAACAATCGCCGAGCCCGGTTTAATAGAATGTTATCCTTGAATATAAATTGCGCGAGTCAAGGATATAAGTTATTATAGTCAAATCATTCCAAAGCCAGGTCCACATCAACAAAAAATCGTATATGGTAATATTTTTTTAAAGCAACTTGCGTCACGATTGAGGATATAGATATGAAACAAACTTAACAACCTATAATCATGCAATCATAATCAACTGTCAGAAGTGTTAAGTAGATATGTGTATTGAACCCAGATTCCCGGTAACAAATACACTACCTGAGTCTGAGACAAGCCGATGCTGCTGCCCCTTTAAAAATAACACACAAAGATCAACTATTCGTTTACCAAGTATTGCTTGGGATATCATTTTTCGTGACCCATGTTAGGATGAAAATTATTTCAATACATGATAGGGCCAAGCTTATGACATAGGAAATACTCAATTACTCTCACTACCTAGTAATCGGGTCCAGGTCATCAGGCCGGCTCCGGAACGTTCGTTCCCAAGATCCTTCGGTGCCGAGGATGACCGTCTAGGTACAGGTGGTATTGACCGGTAAACGTCGGCATACCATTTGACCCTCTACCCAGGGGCATTGAACGACGCATGAGCATATCACCTTCCGCTCTTGCGACCACTACATGTAAAGAGCAGTATGGGTGAACCAAATCATATTGTATTCTTTTATTCATTAATTATAATACTTCTTCACTAAAAGAAATGTAGTACGGGATGTTCCGAGGTAGCATAGCATTGAGTCCTTTACTAATTGAACTAGTCTCTTCATCCTTCACTGAAATCCTTAATAAACTGGTTGACCTGATTAATCCATTTTCCCAGTGTAACAATTGCCCATTGTAAGTTTATTTAACGTCTTTATACATTTTGACCTCGCGGTCTGTATCTAATCCGGCAATACGCCTTGACATGAAAACAATAATTTTGGTAATGTCTTAGGTTTTCGCGATTATTACTCATAATAAAACACTTTTAAACGGATTATATCGCGTATATTATAGATTTTGTTTTTCCTGATGTTTCGAATGCTTTGCAGCATTCGTGGTCGCAGGATGACTAAGGTGACAGGCGTCGTTACAGATTTTAAAAAGTTATTTTATTTTATCTACCGTACAAATTTATGGGTGGTACCACCTGTTTGGAATCCAGTTTTTAAAATAATAAAGTCCCAAACAACATACCGCACTAAAAAACATCAAGACACTGTGAGTGATTACTGCGTGCATCGAAACTATTTTTTTGATTAAATTTGTACGGTAGATAAAATAAAATAACTTTTTAAAATCTGTAACGACGCCTGTCACCTTAGTCATCCTGCGACCACGAATTCTGCAAAGCATTCGAAACGTTAGGAAAAACAAAATTCTATAATATACGCGATCTAATCCGTTTAAAAGTGTTTTATTACAATAATTTTGATCTAATCTAACGTACAGCTCCTGTAATGATGACTCGTTTATATTATAATCATCATACATATTACGTATAATGGTACCTATCTTCACAGCAAAATTGTCTAATCTCGAATAGTCATGTTTTGTTTAATGTAATTGTACTCGTAAAAGCACAATCGGTAAGCCACGCGGCTTCAGGCGGCTAGGCTAAACACACATCGAGATTTGCTTTTATGTGCGGTTCTGAGCCCTTCCATTTGTCAAAATCCACTGCTTACGCTCATAATTGTATTCAGAGATGTAGTACGGTACACGACGTAAACTAAGCTAGGTATTGTGGCATGTGAAGTAAATTTTAGGAATTCTTTTTCAATCGCTGTAAATGGAGTTTTTTTCACTCGTAAAGTGTTCATATATTTTATTCATTCCCGCGGTTTAGAAAGATGTTTCAACACAATTAAATAAGTTTATGTCTCAAATATTTTGTTTCGCTTCTTCTTCAATGGCATTTTGTGTATATTGCTATCCTTTATGTTATTTTTATTCTCGCGTAGCTTTTGTAAAAACCGTATCCTACCGATAAACATTCTCCTATTAAATATGGCCATACAAATAGAGTGTGAACTTAGCCAAGACAGATGTAAGTTTGACAGGTACTGTGTTTCCATCACCCTGAGTATTCACCTGAGTTCTGAGTCTCGGAGAGCATGGACCCACTGGTCCAAGGTGTCTTTCAAACCTATGCAGTCTCTGCACTTGGCGTTCTACCGACTCCGACTTAAAAGTAAATGTATGCTTTTAGTTTTTGCGGCAAACATGCAATGCATTGTTATGTCCTTGTATTTGTTTTGTTTGCCATTGGCTTGTTTAATTAACTAGAAATATTTTATATCTTAAATACCTGGTTCAGTAGCTGTAACAGTATCCACAGTCGTAACAAAGATCACGAAAAACATACATGTCAGATAGTTCGGATTTTGTTCTTACAGTCATGTAAGGTCAAGAGATCTTCAAATGTTTATAATGTTTTTGATTTTGTGTTGGATACCGATTTTCATTGTGCCTTGTTATGTAAGCCAGTCCGTAGTCCGTGTGGTGTCCGTATTAAGAATTATAGTACCACTCCCGTGGATGTCGTAAAAGGCGAATAAGGGACGGGCAGCAGCGTCGCTTTCGTGGATACAATAGCTTACTGCGTGCAGCAACCTTTTTTTTATTGATATCCAGTGGAAATTCTACATGGAACTTCCTTCGCCGAAGGGATACGCCGGACTCCTACCGGCTAAAATCACTGGAGCGGTCGTCTTCGGCACCGAAGGAGGGCTCCACGTCCTCGTAAGATCACACTAGAGCCGCCCATTGGTGCCACGCCTTTAGGCACATCACGGAGGGGATGACTGTAAAGCGGTCACCCTCTCTAGCGGAGGGAAGGTGACTGTGAAAAGGTCCCCCAGGCACTTCTCGGGGAGGATTGTAAAGGATCTTCCCAAGCCTCGCTTTGCGCTGTGCTGCGCACACGGTGGCACGTGCCCACGTGCGCACCGCCGTCTTCCCGGGGGTCGCTCGGTGTGAGCACGCAGACTCCCCAATCTGCGCGCCCGCGACCCCCGCGTGCAGCAACCTGCTTGCCAGGCGTGGTGAGTATTGGCGACTTCCCTCCCTAGAATGTTGACACAGTTGTGGAAATCTGTGAGGGAGGCCTTTGCTCAGCAGTGGACGTCCTCTAGCCGATATGATGATGATGTAGATCATCATCATCAGTCATACAGAAGACGTCTAATTTGATTATAATACAATTCCTATTTATTGCATTAATCGATTCAGGTCGCAATAAACTCTTATTGTTGTCTTTTTTGTTTCAAGTCATTGATCAGGCCGTTGATAAAAATGAAGTAATTTACATGATGATTTAAATCAGGCAAGCACACACACATCTGCCCGTCAACTTTCACAGCTGAACATGCCTCCTGTCTCTCCAAACAGGAGGCCAATGGTCAGCTGTGAACGCCTCTTTTGGCTTCGTCTGAAATGACCGGTTAAGCAACCACATTTCCCAGAAAAGCATGCGAAGTATGAAGCCCTACAAAAAAAAAACATTGGCCTCCTATGCTCCTAATGACCAATACAATAAGTGGATACGATCGATCACCACGCTTGGCAGGCGGATTGGTGATTATAGTATTTTTATTAGCCCATGCGAAGGTGCTGCCCCTCCTTTTGGTATCCCTTAGTCGCCTTTCCCAACAGCCATGGGCAGAGCGGCTATTCAATTCAGTCAAACCCGATAGAAATTTATAGCCCATATACATCTGTACGGTTGTAGCGAATGCTAGCGACAAACTTTGTGGGTATCCCCGATCCCGTAGTAGGTATACATAGGTGCTACAAAACGTGATGCTTATAATATGATATACGTACGGACGTAATAAGGAAAACACTTAATATATTTAAGTAATTATGATGATGCTAAACAGGTTTTTTCTAAACCTAATACTAAGAAGGTTGAATGTAATTAAAAAATACGTTGTGTCAACTTTACTCTAATAAAAAGCAAAAGAGACTTTAATGATCATATATTCCGTGTGGTGTCCGGATTAAGAATAAAGCACCACTCCATCTCCTCCCATGGATGTCGTAGAAGGGAATCTAAACCTGAGGGATGGGCAGCAGCGTCTCTTTTGTGAACCGATAGCCATAGCCAAAGGCCTCCCATATATTTCGACAATTATTGACATAATTTTGGGGGGCATTTGCCAGTACGCACCACGCTTGGCAGGCATGGTGGTGAACGCAGTATGGCTAATTTTCCACAGAAGGCACGATGTTGCCCGTCCCTCTGGTTTAGAGTCCCTTAGTCGCCTTTTACGACATCCACGGGAGGAGATGGGGTGGTACTATATTCTTAATCCGGACAAAACACGGAATATATTTGACCATTTATACGTCCACTGCTGAACAAAGGCCTCCCCCATAGACTCCACAACTGTGTCATCATTTCGGGGGGTATTTGCCAATACTCACCTCGCTTGGCTGGCGCGTTGGTGAGCACAGAATGGACGCGGCTGCCCATCGCTGTAGTTTTACGTCCCTTAGTCGCCTTTTACGACAACCACGGTAGGAGATGGAGTGGTGCTATATTCTCCTGCTCCAATTCCCTGCAAGCCGAATAGTGGTTCCCTGTTCTGCTGTCCTTTAAATAGAAAGCTGTTAAGCCCAAAAATGAGTTTTCAAGAAACAGCCAAAAACGGTGGGATGTCGTTATATCTAAAAACACTGTAATACTTAGATTTATTACTGTTAGACACATTATTTACATTTATGTGCGTCCATAATTGGTCTGATTTGTTCAGAAAACTATTTTCAATCATTTATTAAGTCATTTATTTAGCTAATGATTTTAGCTTGTTTTTGGCTCTAATCACTATACTAAAAGGTCGCTAACCTTAACGGCTTTTATAGTTTTTGTAACACTGGAACTAAGAAAAGAAAGAAAGAAAGAAATACGGTATCTATATAAAAAGGTAAAAATAAAGAATATTCAAAAGACACCTAAGCGTCAAAATACTCCTCCGCATCGCTGTCGTCTGGTAACGTACCCAGGAGGCTGGCAGCATCACCACGTTGGATGGCAATGCTAATTCTTTGTCCAAAGCATAGGCCAGCCCTCTGGTCACGTGAAGGGTCGACCAAGCGTCTAGCAATGTCTTTAAAAAGGAGACGTGCACTCGTTCCCCATGACCCCAGCGTTTCGACCACAAACGGCTCAAACACGTAATTTCCAACGAGGTTATTGTATTTGCGCCGTTTGAGAGTCTCTGCAGCGGCAGCGGCAGCGCCAGCACAGCCCGCCGAACTGGAAAGATGAGAAGGAGCAAGGGTGTCGCCGCAGGTTGCATCCCACACCAGATGGTTCTTATGGTTCTTAGATAGGAAGACAGAGAATTTAAAACTATGTCACTTTGCATTAAAAAGTCAAAATCGACCACCTGAGGGTTAACGGCTTTCTAGTTAAAGGACGGCAGTGTTAAGCTGCTGAATATCCATAACGACAGCCTTTTTTTTGTGGGAAATCCTCATGTACTTCCTTCCGCGGTGTCCTTCCACTTACCTGTAGCCGGGGGTGAGGTACACGCTTTGTCCGCATTAGACCGCGCTCTGGGCAGGTATCGGCCCGTTCGCTAGAGGGGGTGACCGCTTTACAGTCATCCCCTCCGAGATGTGCCTAAAGGCGTGGCACCAATGGGCGGCTCTAGTGTGATCTTACGAGGACCTGGAGCTCCTCTTCGGTGCCGAAGATGACCGCTCCAGTGGTTTTAGCCGGTAGGAGTCCGGCATACCCCTTCGCCCTTTCCCGGGGCGAAGGGTGATCATATAGAACTTCCACTGGACACCAATAAAAAATATTAAAAAAGGAATAGGCCTTTCACTGTTTGACGGGCCCCGTCTTTGTGCGACCTGGCAGGCCGCACATATCTACAGAGAGGCGAGCTCAGAACACACACGCCGCCATCTTGAACTTGTTTCTGTTGGGAATATCCATAATGACAGCCTGAACCATTACGGAATAACCCAAAAGAATGCTTTTACAAATATTTGTTTTAAAGAAACAGACATGCATTTATTGTGTTTCTCAACACGTTATGCATAATGTTATATTGTAATTACTTATGTCAACAATTTAAAAGTGAAATTCGTATGTTCGTTTGTTTCAAAGAGACTCTTAATATCTTTTCGCTTGGAGTAATAATGAGAAGTCAGGCGACTGGGACTACGAGGTACTTGGATCCGGTCCCAGTCGCCCGCTAGTGTTTTTTGAATCAGTCGACTGGGACTACACACTATAGACGCAAATTATACACCAAAAATATTGAAAAACAGTTTGCGATTTATTTCTGCATGTTAAGTCAGAGTTGTAAGTAGTACAAACGCAAATCATTTCCTGTCATCATCCACAAACATATAGGTTAAAAATAGCAGCACAGAGCCGGGCGAATGTCAAGGTATTTAACATACTTTTCCTTTACCTGTACGAATTATAAGTTAGATATTTTTCTTATGTCGCGAGTGGTCCCAGTCGCCTAAATAAAAACCGGACCAATGCCAGTTGAACTCGCGTGGAGAGGGTTCCGTACGATGAATATGTTATCTTTAGGTACGAGTAATAATAATAAAGTAATAAAGAACAAACTAAACAAAATTAATTTATTTACGTTACACGTCCGTGTTTGGGCGGAGAAATCCAAATAATTCAACTGCATCGGTTTACTGGAAACACGGAGCAAACTGGCTGGGACAGACGGACAGATTGCCGTGTTTTCCTTCGCACGTTTGGAACCCTAAAAGTAATAAAATGAATGAATTAGGCAACTGGGTCCCAGTATCGTAGCGGTCCCAGTCGCCTGGTACATTTACATACATTTCCAGTATAAGTTAATCTCGCATTGGGCTTTCCGTACAGTGAGAGATCAGCTTATTCTGGAAATGTAGGTATAGCATAATGGATATGTAGATCTGTGTACAGCGACCACCATTTCAATTGCCAAGTGTGAGTGAGGGATATGACTATATTCCCTCAGCCACTCTTTGCTGTTTATTGTCTGCATTGTGGTTGAGCTGAGCTATGCTGATGCATGCGTTACCCCCGTGAACGGGTGCCCTCTGTCGGGACTGGTCAGCTTTTAACTGCTATAGCAATGTAATTGTAAGGCAATTAATTATCATTGTGCATAAATATGTGTGTATTTATCCCACACATTGGCATGCATTATCCTCACGTAGCTTTTTTACGATTATATTGTATTAAATAATAAGACTGTAATACTTTCATATATTTTAAAAGGAGTGTTATCCATGGAGTTACTCGCTGGATCTTCTCCATAAGACGAACGACTTGGAACCGTACAACTATTTAAAATTCTGTCTATTCGTAAGTGCCAGCATATGGTTTACATGAATAAAACATTGACTTTGACATTGCTGAAGTGAACAGATAAATTGGCGCGGTCAACGAAACCTCAAGCCGAGTATGAGAACTCAAAATTGTAAGCAATTCAGCTAATGCCCGCCCTATAGTAGGATTCGGACCTCTTAGAGCATTGAAGGCTGGGAGTAAGCTACGAGCTATGTGTAATTAGCTTCTTTTTTGTTTCCACCCTAGCATTTCTCGGTATCGTGGGTACAGTATAGGCATAACTCTCTCACACGCACAAACATCCAGACTCGAAATGACTATCTGTAGATCATACATTCCGTGCGAGGATCAAACCCGCAACACGTAGGCGTAGCACAGATATAGAATCGCGTAGCTCAGAACTCCAATCGCGTAGCCACAATGCCGTAATGTTCGAGAAGGGATCGGGTATAAACAGCTTCAAAGATATCCCTTGTGATTATTACTGCCCAGTAACCCCCTGAGCCGAGGTCCGTGTCCCGCAGGGGACAGGGGACGCCCTCAGGCGCAGTTACTTAAATATAAAATAAAGGCAGGCTGCGCTTCGCCAATTTACCTGGCTGGAGGCTCTTCAAGCTTCGCCAACTGCCCGGTTAAGCATCCACACCTCTCCTGAGGTGTATGCGAGAAGCTCAATAGGAAAAAAAAAAAAAAAGCTTCGCCAATTTGTCCGGTAAAGCAACTATTTCCCTCATGGAGTCTTGGGACGTGTGCGCTAAAAAACAGCTTCATAGATAAATCATTTCAAAGCTTGCAGACCGATCCATTTCCCGTAGCTCATCCATCACTATATTGCGCATACGCAATTGCCTCACCGGTCTCTACAAAAATTACGAAATCAGCCGAAATTATCGACACATGTACCAATACCTATAAAATCCAAATAAAAACTTCATGCGTTATCACTGTTTGCATTAATTATCTTTGATATCACTAGCACTACAAGTTATATCAACTGTTATCTGCTAGATTAAATTCTAAGTACCAAACCGGGTAATCAGAGGTTCGAAATATATTCACTGCGTAATACATATGTATGTTATTGCGTGGGAAATAACGTGGAGGCATATCTTTATCACTGGCCGTGTGTAAGCATGGCAAAACAGTACTAATTATATATATGTAAATTATTTTATCCGTGTAGTATACGAAATTCCGAATTAAGAATATAGTACCACTCCATCTTCTCCCGTGGCTGTCGTAAAAAGCTACTGAAGGGACTCGTAAACCAGAGGGATGGGCAGCAGCGTACCTTCCACTTTAAGTTATAAAATGTATTTTTTGACATTTAATGAATAATTGATGAGATTTTAATATTTTTATGACATTGATCATCATCATATCAGCCACTTATACGTCCACTGCTGAACAAAGGCCTTCCCCATAGATTACCACAACTGTGTCATAATTTTGGAAGGTATTTGCGAGGACTCACCACGCTTGGTAGGTGGGTTGGTGAACGCAGTATGGCTACCGTTGCACAGAAGGACCCTGATGCCCATCCCTCAGGTTTAGATTCCCTTAGTCGCCTTTTACGACATCCACGTGAGATGGAGTGGTGCTATATTCTTAACCCGTACACCAAACGGTATTAATATGATAGCTAGAAGCAAGCTAGCATACACACTTAGACGTAGTATCTGTCTGGTTGTTTTGGGTAGTCATGTGGCCTACACAAATGTCATGCTGATGGTATTGTTGTGCGTCGGGTCGTTGAGCTCCCTAAAATAGGGTTGAGCTACACGATGACTGATTCATGCATGCTATCAGACAGGGCAGGTCATCCTAAAACGGCTATGGGTCTTTCTACCAAGGAAAATTCCAGACGTCGCCCTACATTTTCTCAAATAATTGTGTATCTAAATATTTGTGGACTTTAAAACAGTAACCTTTGAGTTTTTTTTTTTATGGGTTAAGCCCGCCACACAATCCCAACCACTGCAACTCCTGTAAGCCAGGATCTACAATGAAAAAAAAAGAACACCGATCATAGAAGCTCGGTGTGTCCCAGTGAAATGAATAACTGTCTTGGAACCCGCACCGAAGTTAATCAGAAAAGAAAAAGGAGTTTGTTTCGGCGTTTCTTCTCAGTCGGTAGGAAATGCCGGATTCTTCTAATTTATTGACGAGTAAAAGTTATTTTTGATACCTACTTGCTAAAATAAATATAACTTCACCGTCCGACCATTTCATTTCAACATAAGCATGGCAATTTTTTTTGAAAGTCTGTTGTCCACGCTGCGATTTCTCCTGTGTCGCATTTGCAGACATGAATTCCACATACAATACACCCAGACCCGGAACAACTACCTGCAGATCATACAAATATTTGTTCCGTGCGGAAATCGAACCCACGACCCGGAGCCGACTGTATCAGCTACTGCACCAACCTTGCCGTCAAATAAACAAATTTTAACATATATATTTATTTTAAACACCACAAAATATTATTCATATCTTAGGCTGTATAAATCACATGGCCTTTGCCTTACTGACAATTTGGCATTAACTTTTACATTTCATTTTTTAATTCGTTTCCTTGATTTATTCATTGGTTTGCGCTTGCGACTTGAATTACGGACTGCCTTTGCGGAATGTATTTTTTGTTATTGTTTAATTATCGCTTTAAATGAATCCCTGACTACGTCAGTACTATTATGTGTTCTGTCATCTGTGCCCTAACCTTGACATAACCTATCTTTCACAAAAAGGTTTAAACTGGCTTCTCTCTAGTTTTTAGATAATTAATGAAATTGCAATGGGTATCCTTCAATTTAGTGCATAAATCTTTTTTTTATGGCAGATGGGCATTTCCGTTTGAAGGCACGGTTGACGCGGTAACTAAGCAATTGGCTTTCTGCACTACGTGACCCGGGTTCGATCCCGCACGGAACAAATATCTGTATAATCTACAGATGGTTGTTTTGAATGCTGGCAAATTCTCCCCAAAATGACGACACAATTGTTGAAGTCTATGGTGGAGGCCTTTGTTCAGCAGTGGACGTCCTTTGGCGGATATGATGATGATGATGATTTCCACTACGAGCGCTTACATGTCGCCCGCATCCAACGCCTCCCAGCGACCTTCATCAGAGGGCCAATTCTCGTAATTGAAAAATGTTCAAAATATAGTTCCGATCTAGTCTCAGTGTCATAAATGTCACAAATGGTATTCTCCTAAACTGACAAACAACGTCAAACGTGAACTTACACTGTGATGAGATCAAAAATTAATCGAAGTCAAAACGGTATTCTGCTAACATTTCCAACTGTCACATGTACTGAATTGTCATTAAATAAACGTCAAAATTGAGATCGAAATGAGACTAGATCGAGATTATACTGAAATGCGACTGAACTTTAAGAGTAACAGAATACCATTTTTTCGGTCAATTCATAATTTAATCTCAGTTCGGTCAAGTTTCAGTCACATTCTAAATTAATTACGAGAATTGGCCCTCTGGACGTCTGTCCACCTCGTTGGAGGTCGTCCCATGCTGCGTTTTCCGGTGCGCCGTCTCCACTCGAGAACCTTTGTGCCCCAACGGCCATCAGTTCTACGAGCAATGTGCCCTGCCCATTGCCACTTCAGTTTACTAATCCTTTCAGCTAAGATATAAATACATGCCTCTCTATTACACGGGTTTATATCCCCTGTAAGGGGGAACCCGGTCCTTTGATAGGCTTACGCGGGGACATGGGTCCAACACGCAGAGGCCCTTTAGAGAATTTTAATCTAAAATGTAATGGGACACTAACCGGAACTCCCCATGGCTGCACTATAAAATGCAGTCTCGGATTGTCCCCGGAGGTGTAAAACTATTGTATAAGATGCAAACTACAATTATAAGGTCTATTGTAATGGGTGCTAAATGGATTATATACTTCTAAAAACGGAAACAACGGCGTCTGCCTTAACGGAAACAACGGCGTCTGCCTTAAAATATTAATAATTATAAACGCAGTATGTTATACGAGTATATCGCGTTCGTAATGATTGCTTATATTTGTCACTCAGACCGGGTTTGTTTATCAATTGTTTTAGATTCTAATTGTTATGCAGAGGTCGGTAGAATGTTTGTTATTCATAGTGTTAATGATGTGTTTTAGTGCGTGAGGATAGCAATGGTGAGCCGTGTTTGTTACTCAAATGGCTTGTCTAATTTTCTGGTATCAATAATAAACATTTAACATTTGCGTTGTGGTGCCGGACTTGAACTTGACTTGAACCCAGCTTGAATATGGGCATTGAACTTAATAAAGATCCTGATACTGATACGGATATACATGAATAGTTTCTGTGCATGTCAAGCCAACATGGTCCTGAGCAAGTAAACTCCAGCAAACTGATATAGTCCTTTGAACTGCGGCCATGACATTGATTCAAACTTTACTGCAACACAACCATTATCTGAGCCTCAGCTAATCCAATATATTTATAAACATTCAACCAAAACTTAAATTCATTATATCAGCCACAGCCACAGCCACAGGACGTCCACTGCTGAACAAAGGCCTCCCCCTTTGATTTCCATAACGAGCGGTCACATGCCGCTCTCATCCAACGACTCCCAGCGACCTTCACCAGGGCTTCTGTCCACCTCGTTGTCGTCGTCCCAAGCTGCTGGTTCCGGTGCGCGGTCTCCACTCGAGAACCGTTTTGCCCCAACGGTCATCAGTTCTACGAGCAATTTAAATTAACTTCAATAAATAAAATAAAAATCTAAGTAAATTGTCTAAAGTAAATTATGTCGCGTTTATGTAAATACAGTTCCACAGCCTGATAAGCTAATAACTGCGACAGCAGACGCGTCAGCAGCTATCGTGCAGCCAAGGATCCACCGATGGCAAACGGCTCGGTTGGTTCAGTGGCTGATACAGTCGGCTGCTGCGCTCCGTGTCGCGGGTTCTACGATTCCCTTACGAAACAAACATTTGTATGATCTGCAGTTAGTTGTTTCGGGTCTGGGTGTATTGTGTGTGGAATTTGTGTCTGGAATCTGAGTCGCACCCATGACGCAGGAGAAATCCTAGGGTGACCGGTTAAAAAGAAAAAAACTAGTATGTTATGTGTTACAAGGTCTTTATCGAGCACAAGTACGGCAAGGCATGTCGCAATACTTCATTGCATTCTGTGTAGCGACTAAACGTACTAGAGTAGTATTCCATTGGCAGCCCTTGACCTAGACTAAATTAGTAATATACCTTTGCCAACACGTCAATTTGGAGCCCGTGTTATAATAAACTAGCTGTCCGCCCCAGCTTCGTACAGGCAGGTACATAGAAACCCGATTGCGGCGCCACTTAATGGGTCCAATTGTGAATCTAAACCATCCAGGGAATCACTTAAACATACAAACAAAAATTAAGATATTGTTTTTATTAAAAAATAAAAAATCAGTCCAGTCGTTTAGGAGGGAGTTCAGTGACATACACACGTACAGAAGAATTATATATATAAGACCAGCTGGGCCCCGCGGTTTCACCCGTAGTTTAATTTAAAAGAAATTGGATTATTTATATTAAATGAAACGTGTGGTGCCTGTTAGGAATAGCACCAAGCTATCTCATCCCATGGGTGTCGTAAAAGTCGACTAAGGGATTAGCCGGAGGATGGCCAGCAGCGTCCTTCGAGTACATTAACAACTCAACTGCGATCGCCAACCGGTCTGCCAAGCGTGGCGATTATGGCAAAACCCCCCATTGAGCCCACAGCCCAGCCATATCGGTCGTTGTGGAGATCTTTGGGGGAGGCCTGTGTCCAGCAGTGGACTTCATTCGGCCGTGATGATGATATCCATGGAGTTTCTTGCCGGCTCTTCTCCATAGGACCGACTTTTCCGAACCGTGAACTTAACTTGACTTTTCATAAGAGCCTATTAGGGCCTATATGAAATAAAAAAATTGAGTTCGAGTTTAACAAATAATTCAGTGATATATTTATCGCGTGTATTTATCAATGCAATAACGTATATCACACATGATAATAGTTTTAAACCTTTTATGGTTTAATCTTTATTACAACAATAGATGCCCTCTAATTTAAATCCAAGCCTGTCATGCGTTCAGCACGTTGCACACCCGGCTGTGATGACCTCATCATCATCATCGTGAACCGTGAACACCCACATACTATTTCTGTCTTGAGAAAGTCTACCATAAAATTTACGCACAAGGTGTGCTAGAGGGGGTGACCGCTTTACAGTCATCCCCTCCGAGATGTGCCTAAAGGTGTGGCACCAATGGGCGGCTCTAGTGTGATCTTACGAGGACCTGGAGCCCCCCTTCGGTGCCGAAGATGACCGCTCCAGTGGTTTTAGCCGGTAGGATCCGGCATACCCCCTCACCCTTCCCCGGGGCGAAGGAAGTTCCATGTAGAATTTCCACTGGACAACAATTAAAAAAAAAAAAAAGGGTCTACAAACACTAAACACCTCGGTGAGTCACAGGGAAATGAGGAGTACGAGAGAAGATACGTTCCACTTTCTGTGTAGCAAGCAGGACACAGAGATTTTTTTTTTTATGTTGCGCTTATCATATATCTCGAGGGAGATGTGGATGCCGACGCTGCGTCTTCCGGTACGTTGTCGCCACTCAAGAACTTTTCCGCCCTTGGTTCTTATGCGGATATTCTCATTTTTTATTCGATGTCGCGGGGAAACTCTGTAAAAAGGTCGCCCCCCCAAGCACCTCTCGGGGAGGATTGTAAAGTATCCCCTCAAGCCTCGCTTTGCGAGTGTTTGTAGACCCTGGCTAACCTAATTTATATAATATTGCTAACAAAGCTATTGTTATTGCAGCCACACGACACTATCGAAGTGTATTATCAGTTTATCTAATTGCGCAAAATAATGAACACTTTAGCACTTTCCTGAAACACTTTGGAGACGTATCAAATGCGAAAGAGTGCAAAATGCACCCGACACCACACGCAATTACTTACCTAGCTTCTCTGTTCTGTTTCTGACTTTGAAAAACTATTTGACTGTGTCGGTTGATTCATAGTTTGTGCGTTGTGTATTTTAACGTTGTGTTGGTTAAAAATATTTCCAATATCGTTTCTGTGTTCTTAAGTGGGTTTATTAGGCGTATAAGGTCGAGTGCAGTCGCATCGTACTGTTTCGATTTCCCTGTTCCCTAAAACGCCTAAACAGCCTAAAATCCCATTTAGTCATTAGACCTCCTCCATTTCCTAAAAGTCCCTCATCAGCACTTTTTATCCGCCTCACACGCCCTGCATTCACGCACTCATTCAATTTCTCGTGTGTACCAGTTCCTTCTATTTCTTTGTTATTCTATTTTCCAATAATAAATCAGTGTAAGTTTTAAAAAGTCTTTTCTAAAACGTCTCCCGCTCGTTCCCGAGTAACAGTACTCTTAAACGTCGTACCGCGATCCGTCTTGTCATTTTCCCAAGTAATGACTGTAATTTTAAGTAGGTACTGGTGGTGGTCTTATTGCAAGAGTCCGGCTAGGTACCACAGCGTGTCAGATATTCTCCTGCTTAGCAGTACTGTGATCCGTTTTAAGGGGACTGTAGCTAGTGAAATTACAAAACATAAGGCTGCCTGTAGCGTTACTATGTGTTATGGGCAGGTTTGACGCTTCATCATTTCGGCCGAATGAAGTCCACTGCTGGACACAGGCCTCCCCCAAAGATCACCACAACGACCGATATAGGTGTTGTGGGCTCATTGGGGGGTTTTGACAGTTGTCTCCGTCGCAGTTGAGTTGTTCATGTACTCTAAGGATGCTGCTGCCCATCCTCCGGCTATTCCCTTAGTCGACTTTTACGACACCCACGGGAGGAGATGGGGTGTTAGTCTGAGCCGGCAAGACACGGCAGCTTACCGCCAGGCAAATGACTTGCTTGTACCGTCACAAGATAGTTTTAAAAAAAAACTAAGTTAAAGTAAAACTTTTGTATGATGCACAGTGTTAATTTTAAAATCAGTGTTATGAATAATATTTTCTTCAAAGGGAATATCTAATTAATTTAAAGAGTTTATTTCTTTTTGCGTTTTTGTCAATTGTTTGTTGATGACATCGAAAATGGAACGAAAGTTGATCGAAGTCAAAACGGTATTCCGCTAACATTTTGAACTGTCACATGTACTAAAAGTATCATTAGATAAACGTCAAAATTATCATTGAAATGAGACTGAATTGAGATCAAACTGGACTTTAAGAGGAGCCGAATACAGTCTTTTGTCAATTCATAATTTGATCTCAGTTGGGTCAACTTTCAGTCATTGTGTAAATTAATAACGAGAATTGAATAAACCGGTAAACAAGATTATTATAATAATTAAACAGATTACATCGCGTATATTATAGATTTATGTTTTTCCTAATGTTTCGAACACTTTCTTATTAAAATAATAAAGTCTCAATCTTATACCACACTAAAAACTGTGAAGTAGAACTGCGAGCATCGAAAAAAAATTTTGTAGTATATATAAGTGCACGGTTCGGAAATTTGGTCATAAGGAGAAGAGCCGGCAGGAAACTCCATGGATATACTCTTTTCAAAAAAAGTTATATAACAATTTTGTTATTAAAAGATAAGATAAAAATATTTTTATTCATGTAAAACCATATACGCCTGTGAACCATATACGTGTGTGTAACTTATGAATAGTCAAGGCTTTAGTTGCCGCGTTCCAAGATGTTGGTTTCCTATGGAGAAGAACGGGCAAGAAACTCCATGGTTACTCTTTTTAAATCATAATAATTGCTACAGTATTTTGGTTACATTGTTCTCAAAATAAATAATGTGAGGACAATGTAGCAGAAAAAAGTAAACTTCTTTAAAAGTCCACACTAAACAAGCCTGACATTTATGTTAAATTATGATTGAATTGTCATGGCAGCATTAAGCTGACCAATCCCAACAGACAGCACTCGTTCACGAGCATGACGCCTGCATCAGCGTCGCTCGGCTCAACCTTATTGTAGGGCAACTTAGCGACCCGATACACGACGCCACCATCAGCAGGACACTTGAGTGAGCATGACATACCTAAACTGCCAGACAACTATCACGTCAATTAAACAAAATAAATTAATAATCCACATGGTCCTCGCACTTACAGTTTCAAATCTAAGTAAAGTGAATATAAAACAAAAGCAACCAAGTAATTGGTGTCACTTAAACAAATTGAAGATGAAGAATAATATTACATTGTAATAAGCTAGGTATGTGCGAACAAAGTAGACTAATTAAATGTAAAATACACAATAACAAAACAAACAATTGCCTCTAACACAATAAATAGGAAACTGATAACAATTAATGTACAGCACTAATAAAGTCGACGAAGTTCACACACAGTTCCTGGAGCCTCCCTTCGGTGCCGACGATGATCACTCCGGTGGTTTTAGCCGGTAGGAGTCCGGCATGCCCCTTCGCCCTTTCCCGGGGCGAAGGAAGTACATGAGGTATTTCCAACGGATCAATAAAAAAATAAAAAAATAAAAGTGCAGAAAGAATCGATACCAATAACCTATAATATACGCGATGGATGTAATCCGTTTAAAAGTGTTTTGTTATAATGAGTAATAGTCGGGAAAACCTAAGACATTATCTAAGGTTCTCAGTCTATGTTCAATTCAAGAACATGTCCATTGTGCTTTCATTTTGAACAATCGGTCATCATCATATCAGCCAAAGCACGTCCACTGCTGAACAAAGGCCTCCCTCATATATTTCTACAAAGTCCGGTCTCATGCCACATGCATCCAGCGGCTCCCAGCGACCTTCACCACTTCATCCGTCCATCTGTTGGAGATCGTCCCACGGTGCGTTTTCCGGTGCGCGGTCTCCGCTCGAGAACCCTTTTGCCCCAACGGCCATCAGTTCTACGAGCAATGTTCCCCGCCCATTGTCACTTCAGCTTACTTATCCTTCAGCTATGTCGGCAACTTTAGTTCTTCTACGGATCTCCTCATGCCTGATTCGATCTCGTAGATAAATACCAAGCATAGTTCTCTCCATAGCTCGCTGAGTGACCTTGAGCTTTCTTATGAGTGATCACGTCTCTGATCCATATGTCATCACTGGTAACACACACTGGTTAAAGACTTTCGTCTAGAGGCACTGCGGTATTGTTGACGAAAAGACGTTGCGAAGTTTCCCGAACGAACGAACTTTGCATTCAATCTTAAATGTTTGATTAGTGTTTATCACATCATTGTCCGTGTGGTGCCGGCTCAGAATAACACCACCCCATTTCCTCCCGTGGGTGTCGTAAAGAACGACTAAGGGATTAGCCGGAGGATGGGCAGCAGCGTCCTTCGAGTACATTAACAACTTAACTGCGATCGCCAACCCGTCTGCCAAGCGTGGTGATTATGGCATAACCCCCCAATGAGCCCAGAACACACCCATATCGGTCGTTGTGGTGATATTTGGGGGAGGCCTGTGTCCAGCAGTGGACTTCATTTGGCCGAAATGATGATGATGACATCATTATCTAGACTTATGTGGTTCACATTAAAAATTGGTTTCCATTATCATACAGCGTTGTTTGTTTTAACATTTCACAGCTGATTACTTTGAATATTTAAAAATTCTACGCCGTTTATTATATTGGATTTGTTTACGAGTCCATTCTTGTTCTGTAGCCTTCATATATATTGCGAAAATGTTAACCACGAAATAGATAAAGGAAGTTGCATCGGAAAGGAAATTGTTTCTAATTTTAATTAGAACCAGTGTAGCCGCTTGTCCCCTACCATATAGCTCCACTACGTAAGCAAAACGAATACGTAGAAGCAACCACGCACACATAGAACACAAGGCTGGTATTGGTAGACACTTTCTTTCTAGTGTGATATCATCAAATTAATCTGGTAGTCACTTCCCGGTTAAGAGTGCTTCGGCTCTATACAAAAATAATCATCATCATCATATCAGCCACAGGTCGTCCACTGCTGAACAAAAGCCTCCCCCTTAGATCTCCACAACGAGCGGTCACATGCCGCTCTCATCCAACGACTCCCACACACACAAAAATAATACTCAAAGTATAATATCTACTAATTTTTAGATTCGATCCCGCACGAACAAATATTTTTATGATCTGCAGATAGTTGTTTCGGGTCTAGGTGAGTTGTGTGTGTAAACTATATGTTTTTAATCTATGCCCATGACACAGGAGAGATATTAGTGTGGGACAACGTATTTAAAAAATTAATAGAAACAAATAAATGTCTTCGGGCTGTGACTAAGACATACTTCGCGGTAAACTTGTGCCGCTCGCACAAGTTGAATATAAAACAAAGCGTTGCGTATAAAACGCATGTATGGTGCGGACGAGTCTTTTCGGTTCTGTCAAATTCTTTTTTGAATACTGACAGGCGTTCTCCTTTAATTTTTATCGCAAGTGCGAAGGAGGTCGTGTACACTCTTTTGGTATGCTATGGGTGACATATACCAAAGTACTTGCGAAACCGAACAATAAAAGACTTTGGCCAAAATAGGCCCACCAGCGGACAGTAATGAAATGTATGTGAAAAAATTGCTTATATTTTTGTTAATTTACCGTAATTTGTAAATAGCTCAAAACGGCGGGGTAGTGGAGATCACAAAAAAGGAACTCGACAAAGGAAATTGATTATAACTGTACCGTCATTTGAGTGAGTTGGCATATGCAAAATATTATGATGTTCTTCTACTAATAAGTAACTCACGACTTTAAATTAACATTATGATCTATCTCGGTTTATAATGCACAGTTTTATTTTCTAAAACATTTTCGCACGTATTTGTATATTATATAAATATTTTGTCTTTGGCTAAAAGACTAACTGCTAAATCAAAAGTCACGTCAAAATGGTTATTATTATGAATAAGAAGATTATTATACATACCTTTTGAAGCAGCAGTTTTAGTTCTAAAATGTGTAGTTTATTTATTTATTCGTACTCGGCTTTCACTAGCACTATCTACCCTCGTTGTCTTGCAAAATATAGTGCCATGTAACCTCAAAATCCGTATCTTTACACTGAAATATCTTTGAATTCCCACTGTTTATTTTTATTTTGAAGTGTTTATAATTATTTGCCTATTTTTGGCAGTCTTTTGATTATATTATCGCTCTTGTCCGTCGACATGCCGAAGTGGGCCAGACTTACTATGGGTGATGGCCGGTGTCCTTTGAATGTTGTGCCTATTAGCTTCGAGGCGTAACCATAGACTAATGCCCCTATTGATGTATTTATAATAGGTACCAGCTGTGCTCCGCGGCGGGAATTTGCCTGTACTGACCACGCTTGGTCGGTTGGATTTTGTAAGCGCAGTATGGCTACTGTTTCACGTAAAGGACGCTGCTACCCATCCCTCTGGTTCAGAGTTCCTTAGACACCCTTTACGATATCCACGGAAGGGGTTCTATATTCGTAATCCGTGTTACAACACGAAATTAATAATATGGGAATAATTAATAAGTTTCTTACCTAATTATATTTAAACTAATTAATTTAAAGTCAACAACAGGACACTGTACTAAATAAATAGGTGCTTAAGTAAATAAATTGTCGTTTACATATTAATCGGTATCATTATAGTAACCACCTTCGTATTGCGATAACCCAAAATAGGAGCAATGTTTGAATACCTAAACGAATTATTTAAAATAAGTGTAACAAATGTATAGTTTAATATTCGCTTAAAAATGTGAACATCTATACAAATAAATAAAATTGAAGTGTCTGTTTGTAATGTCAAAATCAAAACAGCTTTTTACTAAATGCATATGAAAGTATATATGGTACCTATAACAAAAACACAATTCTTAAAAATTTTGTCTGGCTGTCTGTTTGTTTGTTCCGGGTAATCTCCTAAACGGCTGGACCGATTTTGACGGGACTTTCACTGGCAGATAGCTGATGTTATAAGGAATAACTTAGGCTACTTTTATTTTAGAAATATAATTTGGGTTCCGCGCAAAAAAAAAAGCTCTTGAAATTCAATATTTATATTCTATGTCAAGTGCCTATGTCGAAGTACTCTAAATGTATTTTAAATTAAACGCGGGTGAAACCGCGGGTCCCAGCTAGTTTATGCATATAAAGAACAGATTTTTTTATGTAAAGGCGCTCTCTACTGAGGTATATTCCCATAATCACTTAATTTGATATCGAAGCACCCCACCCTCGAATTTAACATTTAATAAACATTCATTTGCACTTTATATGGTACAGAGACGTGGTCACTCACAATGGGCCTCATAAGAAATCCCAAGGTCACTCAGCGAGCTATAGAGAGGGCTATGCTTGGTATTTCTCTACGAGATCGAATCAGAAATGAAGAGATCCGTAGAAGAACTAAAGTTGCCGACATAGCTGAAAAGATTAATAAACTGAAGTGGCAATGGGCGGGGCACATTACTCGTACAACTGATGGCCGTTGGGGCACAAAGGTTCTCGAATGGAAACCGTGCACCGGAAAACGCAGCGTGGGAAGACCTCCAACGAGGTGGACAGACGACCTGCTGAAGGTCGCTGGGAGTCGTTGGATGAGGGCGGCATGTGAACGCTCGTTGTGGAAATCTATGTAGGAGGCCTTTGTTCAGCAGTGGACATCCTGTGGCTGATATGATGATGATGATGAGTTCATCAGAAGCGTATTTTTCCGTGTGTGTGCAATTTGTGTCTGCAAACGTACGCACCCAAGACACAGGAGAAATCCTAGTGTGAGTCAATGCTTAAAAAAAGATACCGAATCCTTGTTCTGCGCTCATCACATCGGGCCATGGTTATTTAGTCTCTTATGTCCAGTAATTTCACTATCTGCAGTGCCTAGAGGGGCCGGACCGGATCACAGTAATATCTAAAGTTTAAACACTACTGCTTGGCGACAAATATCTAGCACTGCGATGGTACCTACCTAGCTGGACTCTTGCCTTAAGAGACCGTACCACCACAAAAAACATGAGTAAGAAGTAGCACTTTGGTACCGAGCGGTATTTGCTGCGTACACGGCGAAGTGATCTAACTAGCAGCAATAGCAATGCGCAGGCGCAGAATTATTTGATAGCTCTCCAGCTCCAGCAACTCGGAAGCGTTTGGTCCTCTTCGTAAGTGTCCAGCCCACTTTGATGAAAGCGTTGGGCCCTCACACGACTTGACGGCGATGCACTCGCGTCTAACACGCGACGGCGCAAACGCACACTGTGCGATCAGTCTTATAATTTATATTAATAAATTGTAAATCGTTATAAAGTCGTTAACAGCTAATGAGAGATTGTGTTTAGTTCGTATTAAAAGAAGGTACATAATTCCTGATTAATTAAAATCGTCTTTTTGCCATGAAAGTTTGATATATTCCCGCTTAAAATCATTTTTTACGCTATTCATGTCTCTTATATTAACTATCAAGTCCATGTGGTCGTAATTATGGCGGGAATTATGCTTAAACAGAATTTCCACGCGGCATTGCGACGGTAAACTAATCTAGATTTCAAAACGTCTTTCTTTATTTACTGTCGACTAGAAAAAAATAACGACCTTTTCCGTCAAATATTTTGAAAAAGGAACACAAACGTAACTATATTTTCAGTGTTGTATAGTGACAGTGTTGTGTGAGTGGAACAGTCATAAGATAATAAGTGGGAAAGAGACAACATGATGTCGCGCGGTATTAAGTATCAGCGGTTGGATGACCTGGAGTTTGGGTAAGCATATTTTTTATTACTTTTAAGTATATTTAAAATGCTTTTTAAGGTTGAAATATTAAACGTGTAGGCGGCTTAAAGGGTATCGCACACTATAACGAATAAAAAATAACTTATAGCAATGTCAAAGTCAAAGTCTTTATTTCATATAGGCCATAATAGGCACTTAAGAGAAGTTGAAAGTTAAGGTGCACGGTTCGGAAAAGTTGATCTTATGGAAGCTGGCAAGAAACTTCATAGACACTCTTTAAAAAAAAGTGATATTACAGTTTAACACATCAGCTATGTGGAAACAAAGTGGACTATACGTGAAATACATATACACAATAATTAACACACTGTTGCTTCTGTAATACACAATCAGAAATTGATAATCATTAACGCACAGGTACGAGTCAACGAAGTTCTCACATTTACAAAATGTAGAAGATGCTAAATTAAATTAAAATAAAGGGCAATATGGCCATCAAGCTGTAAACAATGTCCTATTGTATACATTAACATGTCAAAAAGGACATATATAATATGTATGTATAACATTTTTCTAAATTAAGTGTAAGTTATGTACAATGCCTAGAATGCGCGTAGCCCACACGTCTACTTCAAATCACCTTTTTTTTTATTGGTGCCCAGTTGAAATTCTTTATGAACTTCCTTCACCCCGGGGAAGGGCGAAGGGGTATGCCGGACTCCTACCGGCTAAAACCACTGGAGCGGTCATATTCGGCACCTAAGGGAGGCTCCAGGTCCTCGTATGATCACACTAGAGCCGCCCATTGGTGCCACGCCTATTGGCACATCTCGGAGAGGGTGACTGTAAAGCGGTCACCCCCCGAGGGGATTGTAAAGGATCCCCCAAAGCGTCCCACGGCAGCGCGTGACCACAGGCGTGCTACCGTCACTTCAAATCACCTAAGACTCGCTGACGGCCCGCTTGCTACTTGTTGGACCCGCGTCACCATGCGCTGCCAGCGCGCTTATAGCTCGCGGTTAACGCGTTGCTTCGCGTTGGTCATTTCAGAAGACACCCGACTTCCACGAACTCTACCAAAGCTAATGATGTGGTAGGTCTGATATAGTCTCCAGAAGGAGACCGCAGAGCGGGATCGGAAGAGGACCGATCCTGCTCGAAGAAGTAGGAGACGGCGCCGTGGTAACAACCGCCCTGGCGCCTGAAACCCCCCGCAGTTGCTATTAGACCCCGCCTCTGGGTTCGCGGGTGCGTAGATTGGAGAATCTGCGTGCCCACACCAAGTGACCCACGAGAAGACGGTGGCGAGCGACCGAGTGACCACATTCACGTGCTGCCATGTGCGCATAGCACAGCGCACAGGGACGCTTCGGGGGATCCTGTACAAACCCTCTTCGACATGGACCTATAGGCGTGGCACCAGTGGGTGGTTCTAGTGCGATCATACGAGGACCTGGAGCCCACCTAGGTGCCGATGATGACCGCCCCAGTGGTTTTAGCCAGTAGGAGTCCGGCATGCCCCTTCGTCCTTCCCCGGGCCGGAGAAAGTTCATGTAGAATTTCCACTGGGCCCGATAAAAATCAAGATCTGATATTTTCGACGCCAAGCCATCCATGTTGACGCGTAGTCCACTCATTGACGCCGTATCGTCGACTATTGGACGCCGAGACAGTTTTCAGTCGATATAGTTTGCGACGGCATTAATGCTCATGACAAGTAACTTATTAGCGTCGTATATTGTGTGTCGTGTAGGTTTTGTCTTTAGCGTTGCAGTTTGTACCTGTCAGAGTGAGATATGATTTTTTTAAACTTTTTATATGCTCTATAAAGAGTCACGACCGTTCATCAATTTGTTTAGTCACGCTTAGTGATAAGTGACGTAAATTAAATAGGATTAGATGCGGAGGCGAACTTAAGCATGCCCACGTCAACCATACCTCCACCATGCTCCGCTTCAGACATAGTAATAGGAAATCGAGTTTTGTAGAAAAAAGGAAACGTTTAATATTTACATATATAAGGACGCACACAATATACGAGTAGATACAATATTATTAGCATAAAGTTGCCAATTGATAAATTACCCCACCAGTAGCTTATAATATGAGAGCGCCCGTTTCCGCCTCACCGACGTCGCGGAGACCTATCGCCGCGTCACCATCCCGTTCAACTCAGTACTTCTCCCCAGTCTCTTGCTCACGCCGGCCCGTGCCGAGCCTGTAGTTTTTAATGTCCCTTAATACATTTAAAATAATACCGACCCAACTGTCCCCAGAACAATAGCTTGTTATCCCCAGCAACGCCCTAAGCCGAGGTCCGTGTCCCGCAGAGGGCGCCCTTAGCGCAAGTTGCTTACATTTTTATAAAAATGTTAAACCTGGCTGGAGGGCTTTCGGCTTCGCCAGAAACGACCGGTTAAGCAACCACATTTCCAAGAAATATAAGCGAGAAAACCAACAAAAAGAAAAACCTGCGTTGCGAACATTGTGTGTTTAGACTTCGTACCAGTAACATTATTTTATGGTCGAATTGATGTCATTAGAGATAAATTGTGGATATTTTGTCTGGTGCACGAAATTCCCGAAATCGTAGTCTAATATAATAGTTGTAACATAGTTCTAAATGAGAATGTAAATGATGTCAATATAAAAACAATTTTTTTGTGAGAACTGCTATTTAAATTATGCTTAATGGTAAAGTTCTGTCTATCTGAAAGTGTGTCTCGAATAAGCTCCGAAATGACTCAACGGATTTTAATGACAATTTTAAGGAGTAAAACAGGAGTTTTAACTACAATGTTCCATTTCGACATCTTGCAGGTTTCCGAAGATTTGAATATATATATAATTTACGCCTCGCGAAGAGTGTATCGGCTAGTTTAAAACGAAAACTGTAGTCGAGTTTATGATTATATGTGTTGCGTAAATAATGTTCTTAATATAAGCAACGTTATCTACGAAATTATTGTTATCGGTCAACAAAAGTCCCCCAAATTAGTGTTGATAGCTATCAGAGGCATGTGCCTACGTATAAAGTGATAAGTTTGGACTGGTACACTTTGTGTTTCCAAATCGGAGGTACTCTGAAACCCAATAACGAAATCAGATAACTTAAAAAAAAAGTATTGATTGCCAGTAGAAATTCTACATGAACTTCCTCCGCCCCGAGAATAGGTGGCTACCGGCTAAAACCACTGTAGTGGTCATCTTTGGCACCGTAGGGAGGCTCCAGGAACTCGAATAGTCTCCACATAGAGCCACCCATTGGTGCCATGCCTTTAGGCGCATCTTGGAGGGGATGACTGTTAAGCGGTCACCCCCTCTAGCGGAAGAAAGGCAGTTGCCTTCCTTTCGCTAGAGGGGGGGATTTAACAGTTGTAAAAGGTTGCCCCCCAGGCACTACTCGAGGAGGATTGTAAAGGATCCCTCCAAGCCTGGCTATGCGCTGTGCTGCGCACACGGTGGCACGGGGGGGGGTGAACCCTCAGGCACGGTGACTGTAATGGTGGCCGTTGCGGGATCCTTGGGGTGGTTGACTTTTCCCCTTTCCTTTCCCGCCCCTTTTACCCCTGCCTTCCTTAGAAGAGGATGGCTGCGTGGCTTGCGCAGTGGCAGGCTGGGCCTTAGGGATTAGGGGCCTCTTCCCCTTCCTTCCGGCTACAGTGGACCACAAATCCGGCGGCATGAAGCATTGCTATCCCTCGGGCTTACCAGAGCATCGCCCTGACGATGGAGGAAACCCTCCTTCGTCACCAGTTTCGCTATCTGCGCCGAGGGGCTGGCGAGCTGGGAGCGTAACTCTGCGATCTCCCTCACCAGCCTCTCGACGTTCGACTCTTTTCTGGCCGACCTTTTGGCTTCAGGGGACGACCCCGCAGACACCTTCGGGAGGGTCCGCTTGTGGCCCTCTCCACCCAACACCATGTTCAGTCAGGCGTGCAAACTCCGATGGTCCAAGGATTCCTTGGAGTCGCTCGCCCTACCCGGCAGTGGCGTGCCCGGACGTGACCGCACGCTGCGCACGCGTATTGGCGCGCAAGTCACGCGCACTACGCGTCCTGGCACCCGAACCGGACACGGGGCCAAAATCTGACCCCACGTCATCTGGACGCTATCAGACTTCTACAGCGTACCTTTTCTCCCCCCACCTTATCTTTCTCCACCGTCTTCATTTTGTTGTTTTGGTTTTAATCGTTTTTGTTTCAACGATTATGGGGGAAATAATCGGTCGACCCGGGCAGTTCCCCCTGTACCTGGGAGAGCGTATCCCATGTTCATGGTGCCGCCGGTCCTGGGAATGGCGTGCTCGCGGTCGCGACTGAACTTCCAACAGCCATGCACACCTCGCCGCACGCTAGCTTGGGTTCGGGCAATTTTTATAGAGGTCTTCTTCCTCGCGATCCGGGCGGTTAAGCCAAGATCCTCGGTCCCAGCTGAAGCCGCAAGACGTGACCACGACACTCCAACCGAGGTTACGATATCGACGGTGGCAGGGAGGGGGAGTCCTCCCACTACCTGCTCGAGGCAGGGTGAGTGCACACCGAGCTCGCCGCTAACCCGCCCATGGTCCTCCGACTAATGAGGAACACCATACGGCTTGCCTACAGCCCAAAAACTAGACGCATCCCTGTCAGAATATTAGCCACCGAGCAATAAGGTCCTTCAAAAAGTGGTATAGTTATTGCCCGGTGCCCAGAGTGTACCGGCCCGACGACTGCTCTACCTCCCGGACGTATCAAGAGGGACCAGCAGCCACCGAGGGCACGTGGAGGTTTTCTTACCTAGCACCCCATAGGGGTAAAGCCTATCATCATAAACATCCACTGCTGAACAAAGGCCCCCCCCCGTAGATTTCCACAACGAGCGGTTACATGCCGCCCGCATCTAACGACTCCTAGCGACCTTCACCAGGTCGTCTGTCCACCTCGTTGTCGTCGTCCCACGCTGCGTTTGCTGGTGCGCGGTCTCCACTCGAGAACCTTTGTGCCCCAACGGCCATCAGTTCTACGAGCAATATGCTTATAGTCTATAGATTTACACAAGTGTGTCGTCATTGGGAGGAATTTAAGTAAGCACGTAAGCGCGATGAGTACCCGTGGCCAACGGGTTCGTAAGAGCAGAATGGCTGGTGTTCCGCAGAAGGTACGCTTCTGCTCATCCTTCTGGTTTAGAGTCCCTTAGTTGTCTATTACGACATCCACGGGAGGAGATGGAGTGGTGCTATATTCTTAATCCAGACACTACGCTTTTCAGGTAGGTTGGGAAGCGCAGTATGGCCACTGTTTTACTGTAGGAATGCTGCTGTGTCCATCCCTCGGTTTAGTCCCTTAGTTGCCTTTCAGGATATCCACGCGGAGTGGTGCTATATTCTTAATCCAGACACCACACGTTGTTATACTATAATATATAAGATAATTAAAACACATTCAGAAGAAGTGTCTATCGATGAAAAGTCTTTTATTTAAAACAATAAAACTGTTCAACAAAAAGATTTAAATCTAATTGGATGCAAATATCGGTATAATGATATGTTTGTTACTTATATCTCTATACAGTGCACAGGTGTAGCTTGATTTATTAAAAATTATTAAAAAATTGGACGTAATGTCAACAACTACAACTAGCTCCAAAGTTATTTTAATTTATTAATTGTAAAAGTTCGTTAATAAGTTTTCATTACATATCAGTGTACGGATTATAAACCAATAACGGTGTACAAGTGTTATCCAGTGCTATCTACTTCAAAATAGACGTTAATTTGACTTTAATTATATGAGTGTGGGTTTGACATTGAAATGTAAATACAAGGTACGTGGTGATAAAAGGTGGTATAATACATATTAATTATTCTAAAAACTGTACAATTTGAACAAATAAAACTAAGAAAAAGTGATAATTTTAACATTCACATAACACTCATCAAGAAACAAACTAAGATAAAAATCTGACGGTAGCGTGAAATACTTCTGTGTATACGAGTAATAATAACGGCCAGGATAAATTAGAAGACATGAATAATAGTTATTCTAATATTAATATGAGAAAACGAATAAATCACAGGGCAAAAATGAATTGTTCTAATATTGAATTAGCAACAGAATCGAGTTTTAACTCATTGGATAGTCATATAAGTTTACCAAACCTATCCATTGATGATTATCACCAAATTACACAGTTAAAAAGTGATATACAAGAGCTTCGCTCACAACTAGATAGTGCTCATCAAGAAATTGAGACTTTATTGACATTAAAATATGAATTGACTTTGAAAATAGAATCATATGAAAGGAAGATAAGATTGTTCAAATCAGTAGGAATTGATGATTTAAATATAAGCGGTAACAGTATAAAACTGATGTCAACGCCTCTTCAAAATAAAAACAAAGAGGCATCATGCATAAGTCGCCAAATATATCCTGATACACAGCAGCAAGTCGAAGTTGGATTAGTGTCACCTTTTCTAAATGTAAAAAATATAATACAAAATTCAAGAACACCTTTCCAGAGTAAACAGCAAGAAACCTTAGCGAAGGAGATAAATAAACAAGACTCACAATCAAATAAATCGGTTCATTATAAGAAAACATCATCTATCGGTCTTCAAGGAAAGTTATGTAACAAATTCAGTGTTCTGCATAACTATCAAAAGCAAAAAACTAATCATACTTTGAGATGCCATTCATCACTGCCAAGTATGCAAAATTATAGACTTACTAACAAAATATGTCGAACTAAGGAATGTGAAGACTATAATCCGACTCAGCAAATACCCAGCAGTTTCCAAGAATTAAGTCTAACAAAATTACAGAGAATTACTGACCAGGCATCTCAGTCGCAGGCTAACAAAATCAATATAGTAGGAAATGAACAACTGAGCGGAGTCGGTATGAAACTAAGCGAAGCTCGCCAAGGTAAATGGAATGACCAATATGCTACGTTCGGGCAAATTCAACCATCTGCTCCAAGTTCGGAAATACTACTATACATTGACAACAATGCTCGGCAGTTATCTAATAAAGACATTGTTATACTTTCAGTAGGTAACCACGATTGTAATCCGACCAAATTGTTTTCGAATCTTGCAACTATGTTATTTAGATTAAGGCATATAAAACATATATATGTAATACCTATTCCTTTAATAGATATTTAAATGTGAAATCAGTGAACAGGCACATAAAACTGTATTGCAAAAATTATGATAATTGTACATTCCTTGGGAAAAACATTTTGAATCGTAGTAAGCGAGAATATTTAACAGAATTGACATACAACATAAATTTTGCAATTGACGAGGATCAATACCGATCGACTTACTTAGCATTTAGAAATAGTGATAGCACACAGAAGACTAATGTACTAAGATCTCAAAATTACAGTTGTATTAATAGTATAGTCGATAAGTCTCTTAAAGAGCAACTAGGAGAGTTACAGGACGTGTCCCCGAGTAGGGCAGATAAAATCAACAGTATTACAAATACGACATCAAAATGTTTTCGAGGCTCACAATAATAATAATTTCATAATCCTACATCAAAATATAGCAGGTATATTAAATAAACAAGAATTAGTTGACACAGCGTTAGAGGAACTATCAAAACACGGAAACTACGTCAACGTCATATGTTTTACTGAAACTTTCATAAAAACGGGACATGAGAAAAATCTTAATGTGCACGGTTTCTCACTTAGAGCGTCCTATTCAAGAAAATCAGAAAAAAGGGGAGGTGTTTGTATACTCACAAGAAAATAAATTTTATCGGTTAATTTAGACATGTGTGGTTATGCATGTGATAGGCATTTTGAATGTTGTGGCGTCAAGTTACTAGGCACGAATTTAATTATTTTATGCATATACCGCACACCCAACTCCGATATTAATATATTTTTAAGAAAATTGGAAGGGTTACTGGTTAAATTAAATAAAGGAGGCCAAAAACGCATCGTAGTTTCTGGGGACTTAAATATTAATACGCTGAAGTCCAATAAGCCATCCACATTGTTATCAGAATGTTTGATGAATCACAATATGACTGCGCATATAACAGTACCAACAAGGCAACTAACTTGCATAGACCACATGATCAGCAATATCGCCACGGCAAAGGGAACAGTGCATAACTTATGTCTATCTGATCACACAGGCCAAACACTAGAAATCACACAAAAAGTGTCTAAAATCAAAATGACGTGGTCCGAAATAAGAAGAGACTACAGTACTGATAACATAGTGAAGTTCCAGGAATGTATATCACGTTTAACATTTAGTGACATCTTACAAGAAAATGACACGAATATAGCATTTTCAAACTTTCACGAACTTCTTATTCTGTTCTTAAATCTGTGTTTCCCTAAAATTAGAACTAAAGTTAACACAGGGTCTGGTAAAGTCAGGTGGTTGACAAAAGGAATTAAAGCATCATGTGTTATAAAGAGAAGACTTCACTTTCAATGTTATTCCCCAATAGGTAATAAGACGAGCAACCTACTAAAATACAAGAAATATTCGCGTATGTTAAAACATTGTATACAATGCGCACAAAGAATAGGTAACAGAAACATAATTAGGCAATCTAATAACAAATGCAAAACTACGTGGAATTTAATAAAAGGGTATAATTCTGAAAATACTATGACAAACAATATTGACGAAATAAAGCACAACGGACAAACTATAATTAAACCGAATGACATTGTAACAATTTTTAATAATTTTTTTATAGACACAGTTGAATCGAAGGCTTCTAAATTATCTTCACGCATTGATTTCGACAGTTGCTCGTCTAGCATGTTTGTGAGTCCCTCAACTCCTAATGAAATTTACAATATCATAATGACCCTGAGGAATACGAAAGCTACTGGGTATGATGAAATACGAACAGATTTGCTAAAACACACTGCTATCTCTATCTCACCGGTGTTGAGTCATATAATAAACTTGTCGTTTATACAGGGCGTATTTCCAGAAGTACTTAAATTCTCGATAGTCAAACCTATGTACAAGAAAGGAGATAAAAAAGATCCAAATAATTATAGACCAGTGACCCTCATCCCAATCTTATCAAAAATTATAGAAAAGGTTATGCTAGTAAGATTAAACAATTTCACTGACAAAATGAGTACAATTAAGCAAGCACAACATGGCTTCCGAAAGAATAAGTCAACATCATTGGCTGTTTTTAATCTAGTAAAATCTGTTTGTGAATGTATAGATGACGGTATACCCACAGTAGCTTTATTTTTTGACATGAGCAAGGCGTTCGATTTCGTCAATCATAACAGGTTAATAAGCAAATTACGGAATTATGGAATAAGGGGCATCGCAAATGACTGGTTTCTTAGCTATCTGAATGGGAGATATCAATGTACCGAAATGTCCTCAATTAACTTTAGGTCCCAGAAAACCAAATACAATTCGGCGTATCGCCTAAATAGCTCCGGTATTCCTCAAGGTAGCATACTTGGGCCAGCACTTTTTCTTTTATATATCAATGACTTGCCGGATATAATAAGCCATGTAACCATTCTTTTTGCTGACGATACGACTGTCATAATAAGATGTGACAATAAGGATATGTTTGAGGACGAAATAAATAAAACTGTCAAAAATATCATATCCTGGCTAGAATCAAATAACCTAAAAGCCAATATAGCTAAGACGAAATTTATTCAATTTACAAGCCCTAAATCTATGCCACTAAAATTAAATATCGCCTATGACGGAATCCCTTTGGAAGAGGTTCCTTCAATTAAGTTTTTAGGCATAATCGTTGACAAAAATTGTAACTGGAAGACACATGTAGAAGAATTATGTTCAAAGTTAAATAGATTTGTATTTGCTTTACGCCGACTAAGGGAGAGGTCCTCTGCAGAAGTTGCACTTAATGCCTATCATGGATATGTTGGATCCGTATTACAATATGGGTTGATAATTTGGGGTAACACGGTGGAAATAGATAGGGTATTCAAAGTACAAAAAAAATGCTTAAGAGCAATTGGTAATATTAACTTTTGGGAATCATGTAAGCCATTGTTTAAGGAAAAAAATGTGCTGCCTATACCCTGTCTTTATATATTCCAATTATGCGTTTTTGTAAAGCAACATCCTGAGCTATTTAAAGAAAACAGAGATGTATTAAAAAGAAGATTAAGAAGTGTAACCGAGAATAGACTAGTAGTAGAAAAATGTAAGTTACAATTAGTTAAAAGAAATGTGTTCCACATGGCAGTAAAGGTGTATAACAAATTACCTAATTCCTTTAAGCCGCTATCTCTACAAGGGTTCAAAAATAAATTGCGGGACTGGCTCATAGAACACTGTTTTTATTCTCTAGATGACTTTCTACAGTATCGCTGACATGAAATTCTAATTATTATCATCATTAACCTATGTAATTGTTATTAATTTTTGACATTCTTAATTCTTATAATTGTAATAACATTGACATCTGGTAATTCATTAATTTATATTTTTATTTTATTTTATTGTTGTACAATGGGGTTATAGTGCCTATCTTGATGATGTAAGCATTTAATGATTCTGATATTAATGATAATTTATAATGTGTGTATATAATATTTGTACGCCAGTATTGGCAAGTTTTTAAGGAACTTAATGTAATACCAAACATCTAATAATGTTATACCAGAAACTTTACAAATAAAGAATCTTAATCTAATCTTAATCTTAATCTTAAAAATAACAATATTATTATTAGTGTCATCGATTCTTGTGGCGCTGGTAGAGAATTCTTTGGGTATCGTGGACCGAGTTCCGTACCAATGTCTCCATACTCCAAGAACTTGGCGCAGCGTCTATGAGCTGCAGTCGAAACTCGCATTCTGAAACTCTATGGGCATGTTTCAAGGCGGGAGCTCGATAGAACGTCTTGTCGTGCAAGACAAGGTGGAAGGCACCACATCGTGCGGAAGGTCACACATGCGATGGGCCAATCAGATAAAATCTTGCTTGCGCGGCCACTTAATGAGTTTACCAGAGTTTGTGCCAGCAGAGAGAGATGGCAAGATACCGTGAGGCGTGCTACATCTGCCCGTGACAATACTGCATGACAACTAGCAAAACGACAAAGGAGCTCTCTCTTTTCAGGGGGGGATCCAGGAATTTAATCTGGTGGGGACCCTCAGGTTTCATGTCGTGATTTTCAGAGATCATCGTTCCCAGGACCGTGGTACTGTTTATTATACAATCTAATGACGTGACGAGCATGTCATTCCTCTGCTTGTGTCCAGTGGAAATTCTTCATGAACTTCCTTTGCCCCGGGGAAGGGCGAAGGGGTATGCCGGACTCCTACCGGCTAAAACCATCGAAATGATCATCTTCGGCACCGAAGGAGGGCTCTAGGTCCTCGTGTGATCACACTAGAGCCGCCCGCTGGTGCCACGACTATAGGCACATCTCGGAGAGGGTGACTGTAAAGTGGTCACCCTCCCGGGGGGATTGTAAAGGATCCCCCAAAGCGTCCCACGGCAGCGCGTGACCACATGCGTGCTACCGTCTTCTCTTGGGTCGCTTGGTATGAGCACGCAGATTCGCCAATCTACGCACCCGCGAATCCAGAGGCCCCCCCCGCCTTATAGCAACAGCAGGGGATTTCAGGCGTATGGAAGTTAGGCGCCAGGGCGGTTGTTACCCCGGCGCTGTCTCCTCCTTCTGGAGCATGACGCTCTCACAGAAGGAGACCACTGCATTCCAATTTCCGTGTTCTGCCAACATAGCTGACACTACTGCTGGCAGAGAGAGATCTTGCCCGATCCGATCGACCAGGATCCGCCGCTCGGCGTCCCATGCAGGGCACGCCTCGAGCGTGTGCTGTGCGGTGTACCCAGGACCAGTCCTGCTGCACCACACTGCACTCGTCACCTCGAGACCTTAGTTATTTAGTCTGTTGTGCCTAGTAATGTCACTAGCTACGGTGCCCTTGTAACCGGAGCACAGTAATGTCTGAAGTTTAAACAGCAGTGTTTGGCGACGAATATCTGGCACTACGTTGGTACTACCCAGCTGAACTCGAGCAATAAAAGACCTGTAAAATATTTATGTACGTAAAACCCATAGCAATTTCTCCTCGCCCTTGTTCAAGCGGGTCAAGGTCGACTTCCAGTGCCAACGAAATGCGGGCCGTTAATATAAATATCTGTACACCCCACAATTCTATTAAGGTTTAATGAAAAATTCCTCTCGTAGCTTCGTGTCTTCGCGTAGGGGTCTCCCCGCCCACTTCATGAGACGTCATGTCTGCCTACGCATTAACATGTATCGATATATTACAATCGTGAACTTTGCAATGAGTTGACGTGTGTGGTTTTTATTGCGTAATAATTGGTAAAAAATATATTGAGTAGGCACACGTCACGATCGGGATTTTTAAGACTTGATACAATCATGTATCACAGCTGGGACCCGCCGTTTTATTTATAAAAGTTTTTAACAAAAAAAATACCGACGAAAAATACGGCGGGGTCAGGTATAAAATATGACTTTATAAAATATAACTTCTCGTTGGTCTGCATGAACCATGGTTGGGGCATGCCTGGCCCCGCCCGACTTCATAAATATAGATTGTTTTCCTTTTTAAAACCAGTTTTAGTTTTTTTTTAATCATTTTATATCGTGTAGGGTTTTTTAAGACGGTACTTATTTGTTAAAAAGTTTTATTTGTTTCTTTTTAGTATAAATAAATGTAAGAAAATTTCCCAATTTGGTATCAGTATTTAACACTAAAAATAGGAATGACTCAAATAGGTTCTCTGATCTGAGAGGAGTCGAAACTATTAAGACATCATCTAGGTAAACGCAGTCAAATTAACCTGTTTATTGAAGCTGGTTAAAAACTTCCCAAACCAAATGTAATGAAATTTATATGGGACCAACTGGAAAGCATTCTCCACCTGTTAAAAAAAGAATTGTTCAAATCGGTAGACAAATGTCGGAGAGCAAAAATAAACCACTGCTATTTCCTAAATAAAAGAAGACAAAAACAAAAAAAAAATACGCCATGATTGGCGCTTTGACTGAGCAAGTTTCAAAGTTCCAACCTCCCTTAATCGCCTTCTACGACAACCACGGGATAAGATGGGGCAGCCGTATCCGTGAGCTGAAACTACACCGGATCGACCCGCGGGCTGATTATGTATGTCCCAGACGGTTTGCGACAGGCGTAAATCGCGGCGACAGCGGCTGTCAGACGTCATTTCTGTATGTCGTATTTGCCGATGGCGATTACATAGGCGAAGATCTCTGCCGCACACTCTGTCGGACGATCAGTGAACTCACCACAATAATGAAAAAGTTATAGTATTATATAAATTTACTGTGGGAGATTGGTACCTGAACTAGGCTGAAGCCTGTATCTCAGTTCACCAAGCCTTCCACCCTAGAAGTCCAATTTTGCTCTTTCATAAACAGTGCCAATCAAAATTTTTCCATTTTCATGTTCTTCGTGTAGGTATCTGACTGTATCAAGTTGTTTCCTCTTGTTAAAGTTCTCTTGATGAATACTCTTCAATACGTCGATATAACTTTATCAGGCCCTCTCACTGAAGACAACATCTTCATATAACAATAAACTCACTGTTGTAATAAAATGTGTATATTATGGCTTTGATACACCCAATATTCTTCTTCTCTTATAGATTATGGCTTCTGTAGAGTATCTTCCACAATTTCGCCAATGTCAAGTATAGTAGGCAACGTCGTATGGTATTAAGATTAATAAATCGGAAAAAATAATATGAAAAAATTGTACCCTCGTCTTTTAATATCAAGCGATTTGCCCCCGGTGAATCCTTGGCTACGCGATAGCTGCTGTCTAAGCTAATCAAGGTACGGGAGCTGCACCGGAAAAGATTTCATTCATTCATTCATTTCGGCCGAATGAAATCCACTGCTGGACACAGTCCTCTCCCAAAGATCACGACAACGACCGTTATGGTGTTGTGTGCTCATTGGGGGGTCTTGCCATAATCGCCACGCTTGGCAGACGGGTTGGCGATCGCAGTTGAGTTGTTAATGTACTCGAAGGACGCTGCTGCCCATCCTCCGGTTAATCCCTTAGTCGACTTTTACGTAAACCCATGGGAGGAGATGGGGTAGTGGCATTCTGAGCCGGCACCACACGGCGGAAAAGATTGTGTTTACAATACTAACCGATTACAATATAATTTATTTGAGGGGCCAATATCATTTTTGCACGGAGCTTCTCCAGTTAATCTTAGATAAGATTAACCTCGACACGTGCATTTGAAGCCGTCACATGATGTGGATGTTGATGTTGACATAACAGTTAAGACCTATGCACACGGCGCTTTTAGCATCGTGCATGACTCGACGCGCGACGTTAGCAAATCGTGATAATAACAATCAACATTGTATTATTAGCTACTCATAAACGGCTGCTGCATATACGCCACCTGTACCCCTAGTACGAGTTTCTAACTACATAGTTACTGCGTTCGGCGCTGCGATTGGCCCGCACCAAACTCTTCAGCCAATCGGAGCGCCGAACGCAGTAACTATGTAGTTTACTATTACGTTTCGATCGTGAAAAGAAACTCGTACTAGGGGTACTGATAGACGTTACATTAAAAAAACATTGTCGTGTGTGAGTTCACACGCGGTAGATATGAAACATAGTATTTTAGTTCATTTGTAAGAGAATGAGGTGAATACACTATGGAGGTGGTAAACAGAGAAAGAGATCGATTGATCGACAATAGGGAATAGGGAAACTATATAGAAACGTGTTTTATCTCATTCTCTCACAAGCTAAACCCTATAAATATATTTATAGCTGGCTCTGGTTAATCCAAATCACGGCGTCCCAAAAGAAGTTTCACTTCAAAAAACTATCCGTCACTGTATGTTTTCTCCAGTATTGTGCTTACACTTTATAGACATAAATCTCACATGAAACTAACAATCAGACCTGGAAATAACTATCTGTAGGTCGTACAAATATTTGGTCCGCGCGGGGTTCGAACCCGCGAGACATGGCACGAAAAGCCAAGCGACTAGCCTCTGCGACAAACGTGCTGTCTCATGCACCATTTATTTCAATAACCAAATGATAAACATAGTTTTAAAACATTAAATTCTCAAGATATAACAATAATAAGAAACGTTTAATATAACGATACCATGTGGTGTCCGGATTAAAAATATAGCGCCACTCCATCTCCTTGCGTGGATATCCTGAAAGACGACTAAGGGACTAAACCGAGGGATGGGGGCAGCAACATTCCTACCGCGTGGATATCCTGAAAGACGACTAAGGGACTAAACCGAGGGATGGGCGCAGCAACATTCCTACCGCGTGGATATCCTGAAAGACGACTAAGGGACTAAACCGAGGGATGGGCGCAGCAACATTCCTACAGTGAAACAGTAGCCAAACTGCGCTCACTAACCTACCTGAAAAGCGTAGTGAGTACTGGAAAATTCTCCCCAAAATGACGATATAATTGTGGTAATCTATCGGGGAAGTTTTTGTTCAGCTACAGACGTTATTTGGCTCATAAGATGAATATAAAAATCACAAAGACTAAAATAGTTTCAACTAAAATTCTTCCAGTCTTCACACTGCACTACACACCAACAACATATCGTCCACATCGAACCAGAAGAAGTTTTTTTTTTTGCTAATTCTCACCACGCTTTGCAGGTGGGTTGGTGAGTGCAGAATGGCTGCTGTTCCACAGAAGGGATGCTGCTGCCCATCCCAAAGGGATTGGGTTTGAAGTCCCTTGTTTGCCTTTTAGGAGATGGAGTGGTGCTATATTCTTAATCGGCACCCTGATTAGCTAAAACCAGCGACAGCAGCTACCGCGCAGCAAAGCGTCCACCGGTGGCAAATCGCATAAAAATGGTATTGCGTAAAGCATTCGCCCGTCTGCCGCTAACCGTCTACGACTTACGTAATCAGCCCGCTGGTCACCACACAGAACATGACATCGTGTTTTTTATAATAGAATAAATTAATTTTATTTTCAGCAAAATCTTGCGCCACATGTTATCATCATATCGGCCATACAACGTCCACTACTGAACAAAGGCCTCCCCCATCGATTTCCACAACTGCGTCATTCTACTGGGGGGAATTTGCCAGTACTCACCACGCTTGGCAGGCGGGTTGGTGAGCGCAGTATGGCAACTGTTCCACAGAAAGGACGCTGCTGCCCATCCCTCTGGTTTAGAGTCCCTTAATCGCCTTTTACGACCTCCACGGGAGGAGATGGAGTGGTGCTATATTCTTAATCCGGACACCACACGGATATTTGTTGTTATATCTAATATATATTACACGTCATGAATGTTATTAACATCATATCAAATGTTATTGTACTAAATGATGCGCACCCGCAGTTATTCATACATATCAGTAGATAGCAGGTCACCCCACTATACGCACGGCACTGTAAAAATCGCGGATATCGTGCAAGGCTACATGTGGTGAGTGGTAATGCCGTGTGCATAGGCCTTAAGATACCACTTTATCAATACCGGTAATAATAGTCAAAACAGATATATCTAATGTTGGAATTATTAGGAAATTAGCGGCCCGTCCCGGCTTCGCTCGGGTGCTCACCCAACGACTCCCAGCGACCTTCACCAGGTCGTCTGTCCATCTCGTTGGAGGTCGTCCCACGCTGCGTTTTCCGGTGTGCGGTCTCCATTCTAGAACCTTTGTGCCCCAACGGCCATCAGTTCTGCGAGCAATGTGCCCCGCCCATTGCTACTTCAGTTTTCTAATCCTTTCAGCTATGTCGACAAGTTTAATTCTTCTACGGATCTCCTCATTTCTGATTCGATCTCGTAGAGAAATACCAAGCATAGCTCTCTCCATAGCTCGCTGAGTGACCATGAGCTTTCTTATGTTTTGGGATAAACGTAGAGTAAATGTAAACATGGTCTGATTTTGGTCGGCATTTATATCAACTTATAAAAAGTAAAAAAGAAGTTATAGTTACATAACTACAGTAGTTGGACATCGGGTATCGCGAAGTTTTTTGTAGATATTGATATGTTCTTTAATATTGTAGAAATAGTTTTTGTTCTATCATTCAATTGTTTCCGCAGCGCAGGCGATGAAAGACGTTGTTGCGCACGTAGTCACTTGCCGTCGTGTGCGCAGCATAGCGCACAACGAGGCTTCGGGGAGATCCTTTACCATCCCCCCCAAAATGAGCCTGTGGGTTGGCCTCTTTACAGTCGCCTTCCCTCCGATATACATGAACGGAAACATTTCGCTTGGCACAGTCTATGAAAGGGCAAAATTGGACTTCGGCCTGGTGACCTGAAACACAGGCTTCGGCCTAGCTTAGGAACCAGTCTCCCACAATAAATTTGAATAATACTGTAACTAGACAATATTGTATTTTGTTGCAACTATTTCAATATTATGGTGAGAAAAATAAATTACTTAAGTACTTACTTACTTGCCTGTCATCCTATATGTCACTTGGTATTCGTTGTAAGGCAGTATTAGTTAATAAACAGCGTCAAAATTGGTAAAAAAAAAAAACAGTTTGATGTTTAGCGCATTTCCAAAAACTGTCCAGTTTATAGACACCTATATTACGTATATACCTAGTTTATGTTTCTAATATACCTAACCGGAGAACAGCTGAAGAAATCGGATACTGTATCATAGTGCACAAACTCATTGATTTCTAATATAAACGCACATCCGAAACTGAACTTACGACATTTACCGCGCAAATTATGCTCGCGCCAAAAACAATGGCGGCTTTGTTTTGCAAGCACAGATTATAAACCGTTTTACGGTTCCCATTGCAGTGTGAAAATTATTTTAAGTCTGTGCAACTTTAATCAGAGAAGGACTACTAAGCAGAATGGGTATTAGAGTACCCATGATAATAATTTGTTGTAAAAAAATTACCAATAATCAATAGGTAGCTTTAAACAGCTGTTCAAAGATACGTGAGTCAATATCCATAAAAATTATTGTTAACACAAAAGACCTTGACATTGACGAGAAAATGAAAGAGAACGTTATCAATATGGCACCTTACCTAGAATTTTTATTCTACCCGTTACAGTCAATGACATTTTACATATAGACGAGATACACGAACACTTAAAATAATAACGCAGAAAATTATTGCACTACAAAAGGGCGCCATTAGACCGCGTAATTAAAAAAAACTCCGGGAGTGCCGACAGAAGTGAGAACTATTTTTTATTTATTTATCTAGACGCGTTCGCGATCTGCTATATGTACATGCATATATGCACACACTATATCTGCGTCTCGTAACGGTGTCGCGAGTTCAGATATTTTATCACATCTAAAAATATGCGTACCGCGCTGAAAGAAGTTTTCATTTCAATGAAACAAAATACTATTTTTTATTTACAATATCGGTCTACGTAGATATTTACCTATTTATTTATAAACTAAAACGTGTTTTTCCCTCACAATAGAAGTATACTTCGTGCATCGTCTTTAAACAGTTAAACACAGGATGGCATTTTTTTTTTCTCAATATGTCACTGAATTACCTTGCTTTCATGTGACCAACGTACAGCGCGGGCAACACTTATAAAAACATCTTAGGTTACCACAAACAGGGTTCGATTTAAATGAACATGGTAGATAACATATTCATCGGACGGGACCCTCTCCACGCGAGTTGATTTCTTTTTTTTTTTTATGATGGGCTTCTCGCACTCATCCCAAGAGGGATATAGCTGCTTAACCGGGCAAATTGGCGAAGCATCAAGTAGCCTCCAGCCTAGCTTTTATTTACATTTAAGTAACTGTGCCTGAGGGCGTCCCCTGCGGGACACGGACCTCGGCTCAGGGAGTTACTGGGACAGTAATGATCATAAGGGACTGCTGGATCAATGATTATTTGGGGTTTAAAGGGTTCTTTTGTTACTACTCGATTTCGCGAGCAAGGGTCGGGGTGGGGGGGGGGGGGGAGTTGAACTCGTACTTGTCCGGCTTTTATAGTAATTTCCTCTGTCACTCATAGGAGGTATTAGATTGGGATTATTATTAGCTACTACAAAGCATTCACTGCACAATAATAGCATAAATAGCAGTCAATATTATTACTTAAGTCACATGATTTTTACTCAACACTTGTTGCATGATTGCTACAAAGAGAAAGGCCGGCTACCTTGTGATTTCTTGGTAACTACCAGCACTTATAAAGCCACGTAGTATCTGTTTAAACGTATTAAGGGGCTCAGAACTAGAGCAATCAACCTGTGAGGTATGGCAAAGTTGTCGTAGTCAGGTTTTTAATGGTTCATTTAATGCAAACGCAATTGCATGGGAAAGCTATTTCATTGTCATCATATCGGCCATTTATACGTCCACTGCTCCCCCATAGATTTTCACAACTGTGTCATCATTTTGGGGGGTATTTGCCAATACTCACCACGCTTGACAGGCGGGTTGGTGAGCGCAGTATAGCTACCGTTTCACAGAAGGGACGCTGCTCCCCATCCCTCTGGTTTAGATTCCCTTAGTCGCCTTTTACGACATCCACGGGAGGAGATGGAGTGGTACTAGATTCTTAATCCGGACACCACACGCAATCATTGTAATAGAGATAAAATAAAAAGAAGTATATACCATGAGCCTTGTAAGAAAGCCCAAAGTCACTCAGCGAGCTATAGAGATAGCTATGCTTGGTATTTCTCTACGAGATCGAATCTGAAATGAGGAGATCCGTAGAAGAACTAAAGTTGAACATAGTTGAAAGGATTAATAAACTGAAGAGGCAATGAGCGGGGCACATTGCTCGTAGAACTGATGGCCGTTGGAATAAAAAGGTTATCGAGCGGAGACCGCGCACCGGAAAACGCAGCGTGGGATGACGACAACGAGGTGGACAGACGACCTGGTGAGGAAAAATTAGAAGATTGTTCCTATACTAAACACAGTAAACGTGTAAACGGCTCTTGAATTGTGAATGATCCATAATCTATTCCCATTCAGACGGCACGCGTCATCGGTAGCGATCGGGCGTATGTAGAGCTATTTGTTTTGTAAGATTGTCGTTAGGCGTTTTACAGCGATCAATCGCTGCATGAGGTTCGGAAACTCAGTGAAAAAAACATCGTTTTCGGTTTCGATTCCGGTGCGTGGTCTCCACTCGAGAACTTTTCTGCATTTATAAGCTTAAGTGGCAATGGATGGGGCACATAGTTCGTAAAACTCACTAAATGTAGGATGCATTAGCTCTTCAGCACCGAGTCGACAACCGCGTTATCGCCTTCGGTAAAGGGGTTTCCGCGTAAGGACACAAGTGAGCCGTAGGCTTTATTTTTATTGGTCGCTCGGTTGAAATACATTAATTCTTCCGCCTCAGGAAAGGACGGAGGGGCACCGAAGGCAGGCTCCAGGTTCCATATGATCACACTAGAGCCGCCCACTGGTGCCACGCCGATAGGCACATCTCGGAGAGGGTGACTGTAAAGTGGTCACACCCCCACCCCCGGGGGGGTTAAAGGATCCCCCAAAGCGTCCCACGGCAGCGCGTGACCACATGCGTGCTACCGTCTTCTCTTGGGTCGCTCGGTGTGGGCACGCAGATTCCCCAATCTACGTACCCGCGAGCCCAGAGGCCCCCCGCCTTATAGCGACGCCAGGGAGTTTCAGGCGTATGGGAATCAGAAGATGACCGCTCCCCAGTGGTTTTAGCCGGTAGGAGTCCGGAATACCCAAGAATTTCCACTGGGCACCGTTAAAAAAAATGTAACGTTGGTACCCGTAACAATGAAGAAACACTATCACAGTCACCAGGCAAATAAACATTTACTAGACACACACAAAAAACATCCGTACCCCCAACTGTCACACGAACATAAAATAATAATATCGAAATTGGGCACGGTGGGAAGAAATATGATGAGATCATAACAAGAACCAAAACTCCCACTCGTTTGAGTAATCAATGATGGCACATGACTGAAACACGATGAGAACAAACCGCATCAGCTGCTTATATTGTGCCACTTGTGAACCGTAATTGATTGAATGAGGTTGCGACGATATTGACAGGCAGACCAACGAACGGGTTTTTTTTTTTACTTTGGCCCACACTAGGATTTCTCCTGTGTCGTGGGTGCGTTAGCCGTGTGGTGCCGGCTCAGAATGCCACCACCCCATCTCCTCCCATGGGTGTCGTAAAAGTCGACTAAGGGATTAGCCGGAGGATGGGCAGCAGCGTCCTTCGAGTACATTAACAACTCAACTGCTATCGCCAACCCGCCTGCCAAGCGTGGCGATTATGGCAATACCCCCCAATGAGCCCACAGCACATCCATATCGGTGGTTGTGGTGATCTTTGGGGGAGGCCTGTGTCCAGCAGTGGACTTCATTCGGCCGAAATTATGTGGGTGCGTGTGTAGACATAAATTCCACACACAATACACCCAGACCCGGAACAACTTTGTAGATCATACAAATATTTGTTCCGTGCGGGAATCGAACCCGCGACCCAGAGCGCAGCAGCCGACTGTATCAGCCACTGCACCAAACGCGCCGTAAAAAATTCTAAAGATATGCTAACGATATATATGTAACAACTGCCAACCAACTGCCAGCTATGCATGTTATAGTTACATAACTTACCTGACCATTGAAAATGTAAATAAACGCGCTATGTTTAATACACACGAAAAGTTTATAATATGATGATCGCAAACATTATTATATCTAAAATAAACTATGCATTATTCAATCTAACCACTTGGGATTTTTAAAAACAAAGACGGCCATGTTTGTTTAATTTCGCGCCCTTCACGCTATTGGTCGGTTGCCTGTTAGGCAGCTGTCTAGTTTATTTTTTAATTAATAGATTTTATAAGGGTTTCTTGTTCTAGTCATGTGAGTACGTTTTTTTTTAAATTTCTATTTTGTGGCGTCTGTTGATCTGATTTTCGTTTGTGTACGATTGCTGTGGCCAGTAATATTAGCTCAGTAGACACCTCACTGTGCAGTTTGCGAGGAAATCATACTGCAGTCGTAACTTAAAAAAAAACTATCGTGTTTTTTATAACTTTCATTTACGAGCGGCATTATGTTGGATTTCAAGCTGTTTACTTTGATTGAAATTCATGACGTCGCTCCCTAACTGGCGCTGTGAAGAATTTTTGTAGGGGATTTGCGATAATCAGCACGCTTAGCGCGTATTGGTAATCGCAGTATGTATTAATTATCGGGAACCAGAAACTGAAACTGGTCCCAGCATGAGCTTTCCTTTTCGACAGTTTTTCTCCAAACTTTTATAAGGCTGTTGGCCGTTGGTATTACGCACTGGTCGAAGAAAAGGAGAGCGTAGAATAAATCGGCTTATTGAAGTCTTTTTTTTTTGCTGTGCTTCTCGCGTACATTTCTGGGAAATGTGGTTGCTTAACCGGTCATTTCTGGCGAAGCCAAAAGAGGCCTCCAGCCAGGCTTAAAATTTATATTAAAATCTAAACAGCTTTCACTGAGGGCGCCCCCTGCGGCACACGGACCTCGGCTTAGGGCGTTGCTGGGGATAACAAGCTATTGTATTGGGGACAGCTGGATCGGTATTAATTATTGAAATCAAGTAATGTTTCAAATTAAATAGGGTCGTTGAAGTTAAAGTTGACGGCACGGTTGGCGCAGTGGTTGATACAGTCGGCTGCTGTGCTCCGGGTCGTGGGTTCGATTCCCGCACGGAACAAATATTTGTATGATCTGCAGGTAGCTGTTCCGAGCCTGGGTGTATTGTGTGTGGAATTTATGTTTGTACACACACCCACACAAATCCTAATATGGGGCAATGTTTTGAAAAGAAAGTCGAATAAGGGCTCCCCTAAGGCCTACCCTTATTCGTCTGTTCTATTTATACCCTAGTTCTATGTTGTACTTCACAGTACTACTTAGGTAATATATAGTGGTGCCGGCTCAGAATGCCACCACCCCATCTCCTCCCATGGGTGTCGTAAAAGTCGACTAAGGGATTAGCCGGAGGATGGGCAGCAGCGTCCTTCGAGTACATTAACAACTCAACTGCGATCGCCAACCCGCCTGCCAAGCGTGGCGATTATGGCAAAACCCCCCAATGAGCCCACAAGACATCCATATCGATGGTTGTGGTGATCTTCGGGGGAGGCCTGTGTCCAGCAGTGGACTTTATTCGGCCGAAATTATGAAATTATAAGGGCTCCCCTAAGGCCTACCCTTATTCGTCTGTTCTATTTAAACCTTAGTTCTATGTTGTACTTCACAGTACCACTTAGGTAATATATATATATATATAGGTATATATTTCGTATGGTTAGTGGCCACCCTTGTGTCAGTTGTTCAAGCCGCCCAAAGGCCTCCGCCTTGGCTTAACGACTGCTGTCTAATGACAACAACCGGGACCAACGATTTAACGTGCCCTCCGAAGCACGGATACGCTCAGTTGAAATACCACTATGCGGTCACCCATCCAGAGACTGACCGCGCCAAGCGTTGCTTAACCTCGCCAATCGTTTACCGATCAGTGAGTGCAGCTGGCTTAGGTAATAGGTCAATTACGTGCCCAGCAGTTATCATAGTATGTTATACTAATATTTATAAATGAATTCTTATGTTAAAATATTTGCCGGTCCATCACACACATATAGCTGAACGGATTTTAATGAAATCTGGCAAAGCGGTAGATTATGTTGCGGAGTAGAATATAAGATAACCTTTTATTTTAGAATAAAAAATAAATGCTTTTTGGTACTAAATTTAAATTTTCACCCCCGCGAATCTACCGACTCGTATCGGTAACAGCTAGAAGAAAGAAAGAAAGAAAGCATTTATTACCACACTAAATTAACACAAAAACAAATTACAGGGAAATACCACCACCCCATCTCCTCCCGTTGGTGTCGTAAAAGTCGACTAAGGGATTAGCCGGAGGATGGGCAGCAGCGTCCTTCGAATACATTAACAGCTCAACTGCGATCGCCAACCCGTCTGCCAAGCGTGGCGATTATGGCAAAACCCCCCATTGAGCCCACAGCACAGCCATATCGGTCGTTGCGGAGATCTTTGGGGGAGGCCTGTGTCCAGCAGTGGACTTCATTCGGCCGTGATGATGAACAAGAAATTTGTTTGTATAGTGTGGCAAAAGAAGCGGTCTCAGCAAAATGTTGAACAGTGAGCAGCATAGCCGTTACACTGCCCAACGCTGGTTTTCAGTCCGTCCCCATTTACTACCGTTATTTAAATATAGATAATACATTAAAAGTACAATAAACAACATTAAATGAAAGTAAAAAAGAAATAGTAATTATGTAGATTAAAGATTTGTTTTGCCACTACAAAAACAAAACGAAATTTATAATTTGTATAGCCTTTTCTCAGAAGCCGCCGCCCGAGGCACGTTCTGGTCGATCCAGACGATAAAATCACGTTAGATCACATGAAGAGACTCGCGTTGTCTCGTTCACTAAACACCCGACCGTTGTACCGCCCTCGCCGCCGAGGATGCCCGCCTCACCGACGTCGCGGAGGCCTATCGCCGCGTCACCATCCCGTTCAAGTTAGCACTTCTCCCTCTCGTCTCTTGCTCGCGCCGGCCCGTGCCGAGCCTGTAGCTTTAAATGTCCCCTAATACAATTTAAATAATACCGATCCAGCTGTCCCCAAAACAATAGCTTGATATCCCCAGCAACGCCCTAAGCCGAGGTCCGTGTCCCGCAGGGGGCGCCCTTAGCGAAAGTTGCTTAGTTTTTAATATTTAATTTAAGCCTGGCTGGAGGCCTCTTTTGGCTTCGCCAGCAAATGACCGGTTAAGCAACCACATTTCCCAGAAATGTATGCGAGAAGCCCTACAAAAAAAATAAAATAAAAAAAAAAATCCTCAGAAGCCGGTCTCGTAACCAATCCGTCATCAGACTAAATATCAGACAAATAAATTAGGTTAATGCAATCGTTTGGGACTAAAAGCACCATATTCATATTTTTATGCGTAACTTCAAAATGTTTAGTATAGTTGTATTTTAAATAAGTATTATTATGTAAGCATAGTGTGTATAGTATAGTTAGGCATATTATTTAGAGTTAATCTCTAAAGCTAGAGTGTGATATAAATGTAGTGTCGCGTAGTTTAACGTTAAGCTTGGTTTAGCTTGACTTAACTTAACCCATGAGGGATATTTTGTTGCTCCGGCTTTCAATATCAGCTAGTATGCCTATTTGATATTTGATGGGGTATTTAGATTTCAATGATGTGATTTTAAAGACACAACTGCCGTGTGGGCCGGCTAAGAATACCACCACCCCATCTCTTCCCGGGAGATAAGGCGACTTACAACTCAAATGCGATCGCCAACCCGACCGGTACCGGGTCAGGCGTCGGTTTTGGCGTCGGGTTTGGCGTCGGTTTAGGCGTCGGGTCAGCCGTCGGATTTGGCCTCGGGTAAGGCGTCGGATTTGGCGTCGGGTCAGGCGTCGGGTTTGGCGTCGGGTTTGGCGTCGGGTCATGCGTCGGGTTTGGCGTCGGGTCATGCGTCGGGTTTGTCTATATATATCTTTCGTGCCTTACGTTGCTCTCTAGGAGTCATTATAATTCCTATCTCCTTATTTTTTTAATATATTGCCTTTTCATTTTGCTTTTGCAATTCTTATTTTTCGGGATCATTTTTAATCTTTTCATATCGTAGTCTCTCTGCTTCACGTTTCTTCTGTAATCTTTCTTCACGTGTTAACTTTTTCCGTGGTGCCATGATCTGTAACAATATTAGACAATAATAACAATCTGAAATGAGAATCTCCTTTATTTTTCAGTATTAAGAATTTATAATAAAACAATTTTAAACGGATTAGATCGCGTATATTATAGATTTTTGTTTTTCCTGACGTCTCGAATGCTTTGCAGCATTCGTGGTCGCAGGATTAGAATAAGAATTTACTAAAATTATTTACATTATTTAAAACTGTTCGTTGATAAAAACATGCAATATCTAAGTTTGTTTCCACTTACATTATCTCCCCTGGTCAACAAGTCTCCCCCCTGACAGTTATCTTGCCAGGGAAGAGACGTTTTCATGATACATTTTATTGTGTTAATTGACACAAGAAATGTTTCGGTACATTATGTATCCCACTTTAACTATTGCATTATTACCAGTAAATGCAAATAATTGAAATGAATAATATAACTTTTATGACTTACCAGTGGAGAGACACAATGACCTCGCGAAACCACCACTTTGAACTAACCCGTCGCAACAGCTAACAAATGACGGTGCTCTTAACGGCTCACGTGTTTTGCATTGCTAACTTCACGTCGATAGATGACCTTGACCGCTATTTGGAATATGGCCGTTTTATATTTGTGTTTGTAGTAGCGGAATGAAATTTGCCAGGGTAGATATCTTAAAACAGTGGTACAAAAGTTAAGTTATTTATTAATATTATTAATGTTTTCCTTAACAATACTTAAATATGTTTATCGACGTTTGTGTTTAACATATTTTAGTTTAATAACTGATACAAAGAAGGTATGTATCGTTTGCAAATTAAACTGAAACCGACAGGAGGGCAGGCCAGGGTAGAGACTTTTTTAGACTTAATAAGGCATTTCAGAAAAATGTACTTTAATTAGGCATTTAATCGTGACGTTATTTAATAAAGTACATTGAGGTGATGTGTTTCATTGCAAAAAATAACAACATATAGAGTAACATTTCTATTTTAAACTGATTGCCGCACAAGTTACATCTTATCGTAGAATTACCCATGTGAGAATAAGCAATATACGGCACTGGATAATTTATTAATAAATAAAGGAATGAATAGATGCTTTTAAAAAATATATTTGAAAAATATTATGTTGTGTAGAGAGGCAACAAAACAAACAAATAACTCACCTACTGTGTCTATGTACTAATCCAAAATTTGCAGTTGGAACTTAAGCATATAAACTCTATACTACTCTAATGATTTCTAACGAAACAATTTAGATGAGATTCCACGCAGAAGTTACGTATTCCAATAAATATCAATTAATATTATGTATCCATGCCATGAGTAATATAATGTTAAAGACCAAACCGACTTCGCCAGTCGCCAAGTCACACGACACTACTACACTACAACAAATATAAAGCGCTTCACCACTCCAAACATGCGTTCATATTATTATTATCGTTTATTAACACGCAGCGCTATAAGCGCTTGAATCGCTTACATTGTTTGCACTCCGCGCGACCTAACCGAATGCGTTCTTTGCATTGTCTGTGTAGTGTCATATTCAAATTTTGAACGAGTAACGAGGCGGGATTTTTTTAAATGTCGGTTTATTTTGTTTTCTATTTCGAATGTGAAATAAAGTGATTTTGTTACGCGAGTTACGTAGGCATTGTGTTGTGGTTAATTATCTTATCTACTGAGAGATAATTTGCTAATTTTGTAACTTTTGTTTTGCCTACTGTTCTCCGCGTATTCCAGTGATGATATTAGTTGCCTATTAAAAAAAAAATTATAGCGAGTGTAGGAAGTTCCGAGATAGATTTTCTTCTGCAAAAACATATTTCTTAATATTTGCGTGATTTGAAATAAAAACAGAACAAAATAAAAAATAGGTCGATTTGTCGTTAAATTAACTTGAGATAAGAAGAATTGTTTTTACGTAAATTATATTAGAAACACGACCTTTCATAGCAATGAATATATACAGATTGGACCACATGCGATTGTTATCGCAAATGAAGCGGTAAGTTGACGTTTATCGTAACTCTATGCTTATTCGGAGTAAACATACAACAGCCAGTAAATAATGTAAACATGGATGACTCACATGAACTATGGAAGTTCAAGAAAGACATCGTAGGTCTCATTACAGCCGAAAAAATTCTAATTCTTGCGCAGGCCTCCCTCAAAAATCCCGCAATGACCGGTCTGGGTTTATGACGTGTGGTCATTAGGGGCGTTTCGCCATAATCGCCACGCTCGGCATGCGGTTTGGCGATCGCAGTTGAGTTGTAAATGTACTCGAAGGACGCCATCCTCCGACGAATTCTATAGTTGCCTTTTACTATACCCATGGGAAGAGGTGGGGTGGTGCAATTCTTAGAAGGCACCACATAGGTGAATAGTTATGATTACATGCCTAGATACCGTAAGTAGCTCTACCGACTCTTGTATTGAGTTAAAACTCCACATGCTCAAACACTCGGCGCTGATATTTATTAGCCAAACAAATATTTTGGTTACGTGCAAAGCCCAACCCGATTAAGTGGGTACCTACCTACTTATCGCGACGGCAGACGGCACTAGTGTGGTACTAAGTATATCGTCGGGTGACAGTACGGTCGTGTGTCAGAAACGCTATCAATCTCTTATATCAGTCAAAGTGTTAAATAGTGCCGTCTGCCGTCGTATAAAGTACCGGTACCACTCAACGTCGACTACGGGAACCCGCCATACTAGAGCTTCTCTTATATGATTTTGACGATATCAATATGAATGTATAATCTGAAGATTATATTTATACAGTGAATTAAATATAATGTGTGAATGTAGGCATTGTTCTGTGCGCCTAACGTAAGTACATACTTAGTGATTTTTCGGAATTTTAATATGAATATTTACCTATAGGTTATTTTTTACTTTTTTAGAAGGGCCAAACATTTTTTTTTCTATGTAAATAGAGTAAAAGTTAGTAGCACGCAGATAATTTTCGTAAATAAAAATTGTAAATAGGGTTTTGACAATGAGGCCTTTTTACTACCCTTTTTAGTTTTCAATGATTGAAAGTGATGAAGCTACAATTGTTAATATTAGAAGATACAATAAAATATCAAACAACGGCCGCGTTATTATAGATCACCGGTGAAAGAGCAGGCGAGGTGAGGGTTGCTGGAGCAAGCTAGGAAACGAATGGTGGCCCCGAAACGGAAAAAGGACGGACGATTGTAACTGATTGACAGAACATAGGAATTGATAGCACAATTGAAGAGAAGCCGAGGAATAAAACTGGCTGTACTAGATGTTGATTATGTATAAACATACCTTAAACAGTTTTACCATCGTTGAGAATTAACTTGAATGACAGAACTGTATTATTATGCCTTCTTTCAATCGTTAGTAAAACAATGATTTGTAGTCATGGCCAGTCGCGCTCACTGATTGGTAAACGATAGTCGAGGTTAAACAACGCTTGTCGCGGTCAGTCTATACATTGGTGACCGCATAAGTATTTAAACTGAGCGTCCTCTTGCTCCTGAGGGCACGTAAAATGGTTGGTTCCAGTTTTTATCGTTAGACAGCAGTCGTTAAGCCAGGTCTCTGACACAACGTTGGCCACTGACCACGCGAACGAAGTTAAAACTGGCATTAATGTTATTAAAGCTTATTCTTCAACATCTTTGTCATCATCATCATATCAGCCAAAGGACGTCTACTGCTGAACAAAGGCCTCCCCCGTAGATTTCCACATCAAGCCGTTGCATGTCGCCCTCATCTAACGACTCACAGCGACCTTCACCAGGTCGTCCGTCCAACGCGTTGCGTTTTCCGGTGCGCGGTCTCCACTCGAGAACCTTTTTGCCCCAATGATCATCAGTTCTATGAACTATGTGCCCCGCCCATTGCCAATCCTTTCAGTTATGTCGGTAACTGTAGTTCTTCTACGTATCTCCTCATTTCTGATTCGCATACAAGCATAGCTCTCTCCATAGCTGACTGAGTGATCTTAAGCTTTCTTATGAGGCCCACAGTGAGTGACCACGGCTCTATTCCGTATATCATCGCTGGTAACACACACTGGTTAAAGACTTTCGTCTTGAGGCATTGCGGTAGAGTTGACGAAAAGAGTATTTATATATCTCCTCATAGTATTTCATGTGTATTATTGAATTCATTTGTTAACACAGCCTTGAGGCGTAATTTTTTTTAAAATTGAGATTGTGATTATTTATCAGGAAAAAATTAAAAATAACTAAGATTCGACGAAGTGAATGACCTAATCTCTGAAGCAAATGTCATAATTTCATCCCAATTTTATCAACATAACGGGAAAATATTGAAACAAATTAACTACTTTGGCAAAATAGTATTTGGTCGTTAGCAACGTTCTAAGGTAACGACGACGGGTTTGACGGCGCGATTGGTGCAGTGGCTGATACAGTCGGCTGCTGCGCTCCGGGTCGTGGGTTCGATTCCCTCACGGAACAAATATTTGTATCATCTGCAGGTAGTTTGTTCCGGGTCTGGGTGTATTGTATGTGGAATTTATGTCTGTAAACGCACCCACGACACAGGAGCAATCCTAGTGTGGGGCAAAGATAAGAGCCATAATATCCGTATTTAATAAAAAACTCAGCTGGCTTTATTAAGGATAAACAGGGGGAGAACGTATACGAGTAGAAATTGACCATGAGCTCTTTTACACTATTACTGACGATAATACACTTAAACAGAAGTGTTAAACGAAACAAGTTATCAGTAATTTATACTGATTGCGGAATCAAACCTGAAGAAATGAGGACTTTACCAAGTGTAAAGTTATGACCGAAATTGAAAGCGAAAGTGCTTCTATATATGAGCTGTTTATATGTCCTACAATCTGGTTGAGCTGAGCGACGAAGGAGTCTGTTGGCATTGGTCAGCTTAATTCTGCTATGAAAATTTAATCATATTTTTTTGTAAATACTACAATCAGGCTTATTTTTAAGAGGACTCTTTACTCCTATATTGTCTTCACATAACCTACATTTCGACAACAACGTAGCCATAAATATTGTAACATATAACGATTTTTAAAGAGCAACTATGGAGTTTCTTGCCCGTTCTTCTTCATAGGAAATCTACATCTTGTAACCAGGCAATTAATGTCTATCTATTCTATGTAATAAGTGCCTGTAAAAGGTTTTACATGAATGTAAATATTTTACCTTATGCTTTAGTGCAATTAGCCGGAAGCGTAGTCAATAAACTGAAAATAACGCGTATTGTGAAAATATCATCATCATCATATCAGCCACAGGACGTCCACTGCTGAACAAAGACCTCCCCATAGATTCCCACAACGAGAGGTTACATGCTGCCCGCATCCAACGACTCTCACCATGTCGTCTGTTCGCCTTTTTGGAGGTCGTCCCACGCTGCGTTTTCCACTAATTCCGTGTGGTGCCGGCTAAGAATACCACCACCCCATCTCATCCCGAGTGTCGTAAAAGGCGACTATGTGATTAGCCAGTGGGTGGGCAGCAGCGTCCTTCGAATACCATCTTTTACTGAACTGCGATCGCCAACCCGCCTGCTTAACGTGGCGATTATGGCAAGACCCCCCAATGAGCACACAACACAGACCCATAGCGGTTATTGTGGCAAACTTTAAGAAGCCTTCCTTCTGTCCAGCAGTGGACGTTTTTCGACTGAAATGATAATGATGATGAAGCGTGCAAAATCATCGATTGCAACATCGGTTAACAGTTCTATGGCCTATTCCATTGGTTTAAAGTCATCGAACTTCCGATAGCCTCACGTGGCATACAAGATAATGCATCACACTTTATCTCATGTCAGTGGCGCCCAGCGATACGGATATGAAACGTTTAGATTAAGGAACATGCGTCTTATAGTCTGGTCTTCATACGATATGATATCGTTCCAATCTTAATGAATACTCTTTTTTGACGAAAATGAATCAATCGTGTTTGTCATTTCTTTTTTTAAACAGGGAATTAAATGCAAAGGAAGTGTGTGCTCCGAAGGACGACTGGAGTTTACTCCATAAGTACAATTGTCTCACTAATTAATAGGCAGTGAGGGTTAAAAAAAACTTTTACATTCATTGCATCATCATCATCATTTCAGCCAAATGACATCCACTACTGAACAAAAGCCTCCCTCGTAGGTTACCACAATTGTGTCATCATTTTGGGGGGAATTTGCCGCTACTCACCACGCTTGGCACGGGGGTTAGTGAAATGCTACTGTTCAGCAAAAGGGACGCTGCTACCCATCCCTCTGGTTAAGAGTCCCTTAGTCGACTTTTACGACATTTACAGGAGGAGATGGTGTGTGTGATGTAAATGATGATACTGGTGCTATATTCTTAATCCGGACACCACACATTCATTTAGCAAAATAGTATACATTTATTATGATACATATATATAACAACAACAACAACAACAACAACACACTAGATTTTTCCATTTTTTTAACTATATTTATTTAATCACTCCACTGCGTATTCATAATTAATAATAATGATAGAAATATCAATATTTATATATGTATTCAATTAAATCATATAAAACTTCCTTCCTGCATCCAACGACTCCCAGCGACCTTCACCAGGTCGTCTGTCCACCTCGTTGGAAGTCGTCCCACGCTACATTTTCCGGTGCGCGGTCTCCACTTCACTCGATTGGTACGTAACGGGTAAATATCAGAAGTTACTACAGCGGCGGCGCAGTGATGGAAAGGAGATCCAGCCACCCAACTCTTGCTTGCCTCGCTCAAACCCGATGCTATTTCGGGCTCTTTAATTAGTCCAGATACGCAGAGCTTCCTAGAGCCAGCTACGAGTAGGGTTACCCGGGTATAGAATTTGAAATCCGGTTGCAGGTGATTAAAAAACAGATTTTTGGAAGTCAGACGGAAGACGCCATTTTTATCATATTTTTATCGCACGAACTTTTCACTAATGAAATGAAATGAAATGAAATAATCATTTATTCAAAATAGACTATAAAATAGTTCTTTTTGAACGTCAACATTAGACAGCACCCATTAAGCCCAGCCTTCACCGCTTCCTAGTGTTTAAGCTGGGGAGAAGAAACGGCGCAACAAACTGCCCAGCAACACGTTAGTCTGTCATATACAATATTTATAAATACATGTACGCATAAAATTCAAAAATTACAACAATACAAAAATGTACTTATTATGTCAAAAATGTATGTAAATTAAATGTCACAAATATAAATAAAACGTAAAAATAATAATATAAATCTCATTTAAAAAAAACTGTATAAATTCAATGTCAATAAAAAGTGTATAAAAAAATAAATGTCAGTTTATGTATAAATTAAAAAAAAAAACAATGCTGACTGTACCTAGCGAGCAGCTCTGTCCCAAGCTTTTTTATCCTCAAGACAATCAGAAATCTTATGATATCCTTTATTACAGAGTTTAGATTTAATAAAAGTTTTTAATTTCATACGGGATACATTTCTGACACTCGCCGCACGCAACCCAATGACAGTTGAAGTGACGACTTGACGAACTACAACTCTCGATTTGTGCACATGCAAGAGGAGAGAGGTGACGAGCGAATTGACGCGCGCCTGTCGCACGTGCTGTATACCTATAAAAATCCGCGGGCTGATTAGCTAAAAACAGCAACAGCAGACGCGATAGCAGCTATCGCGCAGCCAAGGATCCACCGGTGGCAAAGCGGCAAACAATTGGTATTACGTAAGGCATCGCCCGCCAGTTGATTTTGTGGAAGATGCATAGTTACTAGCGCCAGTAGCCACCAGTGGAACTAAAAATAATGAACGTTTTTAGTTCATTGATTGTCCGACAGAGGCGCGTCAGAGATCTTCGCCTGTTTAGTCGCTATCGGCAAATAGGTAATACCAAATTGTCGTTTGACAGCGGCGTTGGAGCAATTTACGCCTGTTGCAAAGCGTCTGCGACTTAGGTAATCAGCCCGCGGGTCTGTAAAGAAATCCGGGCGACGGTACGGACGATATACGACTAGATAGCAAGCCTAGCTACAAAAGACCTTGCATATAAAAACCCAAGTTCAGTTTTTGTAGCCGCAAAAGATGTGAACTAATTTTATTTTACCACAATTTCCTGCCATTTAGTTTTAACATGTAAACCGTAAAACTCATAACGATATTACCGCAGCTAAACGATTTTACGGTTTACCGTGTCTAAATGGAAAATAGCTTGTTAGGTGTACGCTGATTATCTCATGGTTTCCGAGATAACAGAAAAAAAAAGACAGTTTTCAGTTAATGATGTCGGCCCTGGGCATGTCGGGGAATTACGAAAAATCCGCTGAGCATTTCGGCCGAATGAAGTCCACTGCTGGACACAGGCCTCCCCCAAAGAACACCACAATGACCGATATGGGTGTGTTGTGGGCTCATTGGGGGGTTTTGCTATAATCGCCACGCTTGGCAGACGGGTTGGCGATCGCAGTTGAGTTGTTAATGTACTCGAAGGACGCTGAGGACATCAGCGTCCTCCGGCCCTTAGTCGACTTTTACGACACCCACGGGAGGAGATGGGGTAGTGGTATTCTGAGCTGGTACCACACGGCATACGAATAATCCGCTGAGCGAGAGTCAAATGTCTTTTTTTGGTTTTTATTTTTAAAAACGTTGCTATCCTATCCTAGATTTCTCTAGTGTCGAGGGTGCGTTAACATACATAAATTCCACACACGACACACCCAGACCCGGAACAACTACCTGTATATCATACAAATACTTGTTCCGTGTGGAAATCGAACCCACGACCCGGAGCGCAGCAGCCGACTGTATCAACCACTGCACCAACCGTGCCGTCCAATGTGGTCTAATCACCATTATCATCACCATCTATACTAATATTATAAATGTGAATGTAAGTTTGTTTGTTACGATTTCACGCGAAAACTACTTAACCGATCATCATGAAACTTTGTACACATATTCTTGGAGGTATTAAAAGTAACATAGGATACTTCTTATTGAAAAAAAAAATACGATATTATTTAACGGCTTCAATGCGAGCGAAGCCGCGGGTAAAAGCTAGTATGTTATAATTTAAACGTACCTAAACTTGAGTTTGAATTTATTTAATCTCTTCAAACCGTTTCAGTTCAGTAAACATACGTCTAAACTAAACCTAATCTAGCGTTACCACCGTTGCCAGAACCACGTCCGTGGTAGGTACGAGGCTCCAGATCCTCAATAGATCACACTAGAGCCGCCCAGTCAGACAGCCTCGCCTATAGGCACATCTCGGAGAGGGTGAATGTAAAGCGGTCACCCCCCGGCGGATTGTAAAGGATCCCTCGAAGCGTTCGTGTGCGCTGTGCTATGCTGCGCGTGACCACCTACGCGCCACCGTCTTCTCGTGGATTGCTCGTTGTAGGCACGCAGATTCTCCAATCTACGCACCGGCAAACCCAGAGGCCAGCGCCTTATAGCGACGGCAGGGGGTTTCAGGCGTATAGGAATTTGGCACCAGGGCGGTTGTTACCCCAGTCCCGTCTCCTTCTTCGAGCAGGACCGGCACGCTCCCGATCCCGCTCTGCAGCGTCCTGGAGCATGACGCTCTCACGCATGTTTTTCAAACAAGATAATAATGTCAAACTAAATACGTTATATTTAAACTGTACATTTCACTCTTCCCTTATTTGTGACTTAAATATCAATAAATAAATACATTTACATCTCCATCTGTTTCACTGTAACGCAGTTCACAAATATTGTAACATTCATACTCCAAACAGTAATTTTGTCGCACCACACTATAGATTACTAAACATACAATAGAATATTAAATACAGGGTATAAAGAACCAACAATTTGCCTATTTCGGGGAAAATTAGCTAACTGTTGCAACATTATTTAATGAGCTTGTTTGCGTAGCAACGAAAATAATATGCGGCTTACGCACACGTGAATAGTTTAGGGCCGATTTCACCGTTTGCATTAAAAACCGAGTTTAAAAAAACCAAGTATTGCCGTGTGGTGCCGGCTCAGAATACCACTATCCCATCTCCCCGTGGGCGGCCTGTGTCCAGCAGTGGACTTCATTCGGCCGAAATGATGATTGCATAACTAAAAATAATTTCAGTTTGATCTTGATTTATGTCAAACTGATTTCACCAGGTACATTTTGATCACATTCACGAAAACGAAGAATGTAAATGTCGTCACAATCTCACACAAAAACGCGGTGCGTTTTGCATTGTACGAGGGCGGCACTGAAAATTTCGGGAATCAAGGAAGTGACACAACATTACTATTTAAAAATGTATTTATTGCTTTTCGAAGTATTCTCGGCGAAATTTGACACATTTTTCCATACGATGGAACCAATCATTGAAGCAACCATTCCATTCAGAAGTTGGGGTCTCCAAAATGGCCGTTTTGTAGGCGTCCACAGCTTCTTTAGGTGATGAAAATCTCTGTCCACGCAATTTATTCTTTATTTTAGGGAAAGTATAGAAATCATTAGGGCTTAGGTCGGGGCTGTACGGCGGATGGTCTAATAATTCTATGTTTTCTTGCTCTAAAAACTCTTTTGTTCTGTGCGCGGTGTGAGAACTCGCATTGTCGTGATGGAGGATGATGCGGCGGTTGCAGTTCTCTCTACGGAGTTCAGAAACGACCTGTGGCAAACAAATGCTAGCATACCATTCTGCATTAACCGTTCTTTGTCCCTCAAGAGGAATAGTCGTAACATGGCCGGTTTTGGAGACAAACGTGGCCACCATTTTTTTTGCAACACTCCGTGAACGAACAATTTTTGTTGGCTTTAACTCATTTTCGAACACCCAAACTCGTGACTGGTTTTTTGTTTCGGGTTCGTACGCATATATCCAGGATTCGTCACCTGATACGATGTTGTATACAGCATTTGAGGATCCTGCGTGGAATCTTTCGAGAGTTCTGACGCACCAAGTAACGCGAGCCGCTTTTTGCTCTTCACATAGCAAATGCGGTATCCATCGGGAAAACAACTTTTTTACACCTAATTGTTCATGCAAGATTATTTGTATTTGACTCATGCCAATGTCTAAAGTTGCCTGAATTTCGCGGTATGTCACATGTCGATCTTCCTCAATCAGCTTACGCACAGCATCAACGTTTTCTTGGGTGACTGCAGTTTTTGGACGACCTTGACGAGGATGATCACTGAGCTTGACACGTCCACGTTGAAATTCCGCAAACCAGCGATAAATTGTAGTTTTGGATGGGGCTTCATCACCAAATGCAGAAATCATCCGGTCAACACACTGTTTTTGTGTTAAACCACTTCGAAAGTCATAATAAATCATCGCTCTTGAATTTTCTCGAGTCAATTCCATTTTCTCAACGACTAAACAAGTTTGACAAAACCTTGTGACAAGACCGTGAATCTTTTTTTAAATAAATAAATGGTATTCGATTTGTAAAACCAAGGAGTTTTCAATTAAAAAGATTTTAATACGACAGGAACAGTGGAAATATTCCATTCCCGATACTTTTAGTGCAGCCTATGTATTTAAGTAAGTGACAGCCAGATAGTTTATGGACCGGAGAGAGACATAGGCTACTTTGTATCCCTGAAAATTTTACAGCTTCTATCGTATAGCGGGTAGTTGATAGTCAGCGAAATATATAAATATTTAGGTACATCGAAAAAAAATTAAATCCCATGAAATCCAATACTTATATACACCAATTATATATAAATAAACCGATTTCTTTCAAATTAAACGGCGCGTGAAAACGCGGGGGTCTTTAATGTAACAGAAACTAGACCAATTAGCAGATGTCAGAAACGCATTCTCATCAATATTTTGTTTCTATGATAAGTTAAGCTTAAGCTGAAAGCAGGCCTCCCCCATAGATCACTAAACGATCGATATGGGTGTGTTGTGTACTCATTGGGGGGTTTTGCCATAATCGCCACGCTTGGCAGACGGGTTGGCGATCGCAGTTGAGTTGTTAATGTACTCGAAGGACGCTGCTGCCCATCCTCCGGCTAATCCCTTAGTCGACTTTTACGACACCCATAGGATGAAATGGGGTGGTGGTATTCTGAGCCGGCACCACACGACAACTTAAAACTTTACTACCATTTTATTACTAGACTAGCTGGAACCCGCGGTTTCTTCCGCGTTTATTTAAAATACATGTAGAGTACAAAGTACCTTAAGATTGGATTTCTTAACGCTGGTCCATTGGGCACTAACCATGACGATTTTGTAGCTGCCATGGAGCGTCATGGTGTTAATATCATGGCAATAAACGAGACCTGGCTTAAGACGGGTGAAGAGGGGCGCGCGCCTGCCGTGCCCGGGTACCGGCTGCGGCACGTTCCAAGGCCGGTGACCGTGCGCGGTGGTCGCGGCGGCGGCATTGGATTTTACGTTAAGCGCGGAACTAATGTGCGTCCTCATTCCCACCCCATTGACCCTCTACATAATTCGGTCGAACAAATGTGGCTCGTTCTGAATATTAATGGTTCAAAAATCGCCATAGGTATGGCCTATAGCCACCGTGGTTGGATGTTGACGTATTTTTGGACGCCCTAACCAGCTCAATAAATTCTGTGCCATCATGCAAATACACCGTTCTGCTGGGAGATTTTAATATTAACTTATTAAACGCATCCGATTCTAAAACGAATAAATTACACGCTTTTCTTAAAAGTCTTAACTTACATCAAGTGGTAGCATCTGCTACCCATTTCACGACCAACAACGAGACACTTATAGACCTTGTATGTACGGACGCGAGGGTAATCAATCTTATGGTAGACCCGATTGCCGCACTTGGAGCTCATGCAATTATCTCCACAGTTTTTTATTTCAAGAGGGAAAAAGTGTTGCCTAGGGTGATAACCTGCAGAAGCCTGACAAATATACATACAGAAAAGTTTAAGGAAGATTTGGATTCGATAGACTGGCACGCGGCGTCCTCTACTCGTGATGTCAACGCCATGGTAGCATATCTCAATTTTAATTTAACTGGACTATTTGATATACATTCTCCTTGTAAGACGCATACTATAAAAGATAAATCGTATCCATGGATTGCAGATAACATCAAACTTATGATGTATTTGCGTGATCAAGCCCATGCACAATATAGGCGTAGTAGGTCGGAGAGTAAAAGGATGTATTACATGGAATTAAAAAGCCTAGTAAACAAGTCCCTATATTACGAAAAAGTTGCTTATTTTAAACAAAACATAAATAATAAAATAAAGAGCCCTAAGACACTGTGGAAAAATCTAAAGATCACACTACTAACTCCTAAATATGAGTCGGAACTTCCCACCCATTTCACCGACCCCAACGATATCAATGCCCATTTCTTAAATGTTCCGGGAAATACAATTATACAGTTATCATATTTAACTTACTATGAGTTTCATAGATTTGGCGATAGTGTATTTTCTTTAAAAACTGTTGACCAATCTGATATTGTTAATATTTTATCTAAAATAAAGTCAAATGCTGAGGGTTTAGATCACATTACACTAAATATGTTTCTTCTTACTCTTCCTCAAACTTTGGATACCCTTACTACTATTATTAATAGCTCTATTTCAACATCAACCTTCCCTGACCTCTGGAAAATGGCTATAGTACGTCCAATTCCTAAAAAGAATAACCCAACTGATATAAAAGATCTTAGACCTATAAGCATTTTACCTTTTTTATCCAAAGTACTGGAAAAAGTAGTCAATATCCAATTATGTAAATACCTTGAGCAAAATGATATTCTCCCAGAGGCACAGTCAGGTTTTAGGAGGGGCCGTAGTACTGCTACAGCTCTATTAGATGTAACTGATAACATATTGTCAGCTCACGATGAAGTACTCTCTTGGTTTTATTGGACTTCTCTAGAGCATTTGATGCAATAAATTTATCTCTTTTGCTGTCAAAGCTATGGGTTTGATCACTCCACACTGAAATGGTTTGATAGTTATCTCAGTAACCGTTCCCAACTTGTGGAAATCAGTAATGTAAATGGAATCAACGTTTTATCTGACATGGCCTCCGTGGTTAAAGGCGTTCCACAAGGATCGATATTGGGCCCAACTTTATTTATTTTGTATAGTGCGGATATTGTTAAAGTTTTAGAAAAATGCAAACATCACATTTACGCTGATGATCTACAAATATATCTCTCTTTTAGACCTCAAGAGTATGACATCGCAGTAAAAGCGATTAACGAAGATCTTGGAAGAATCGTAAATTGGTCTGAACGACACTCGCTCCTCCTTAACCCATCTAAAACCAAATTTATGCTTTTCGGACCTAAAGGCCAGTTGGGTAAAATAAAACCAAATCATGAACACGTGACCGTAATGGGACAACATATTGAATGTGTGAGTGAAGTGCGAAATCTGGGTCTGATTATGAACCAAAACCTTAATTTTGAGACACACATTGCAAACTGTGTCAAAAACTGTTTTTATCGCCTAAAGGTTTTGTACAAAATGCGTCCATATATAAGTGAGGAGCTGCGTGTACAGCTCGTTGAGAGTTTGGTTCTGTCAAAACTAAATTACGCAGACACTGTAATAGGTCCCAGACTCTTGGTTCGGACCGAAAGACTGATTCAAAGGGTTCAAAATGCTTGTGCACGTTTTTGATTCAATGTACCACCAAGGAGCCACATTACCCCTTTTCTTAATAAACACAGTATTTTAAAAATGAAATCACGTCGGAAACTTCACTTGTCTTGTCTTCTTTTCGGCGTTATAAAGTACAAATGTCCGCCATACCTGCACTCTAAGCTTATGTGGGTAAATAGTCACCGGCAGCGCGAGAGTAGGCGTTGTACTCAGCAACTAGCCATACCAAAACACAAATCTGCAGTCTTTCGTGGAAGCTTCCGGTATGCGGCTACCAAGTGTTGGAACAACATACCTCCACCAATTAGGGATCAGAGAAATATAAGTATATTTAAGGTAAAGCTGAGATTATTTATTCTTACCTCTCAATTTGAATGCAATACAATCAATGTTGACATGTCTTTTATTTAATTTGTTTTAATTATTGTTTTAATTGTTTTTTATTGTTTTAATTTGTTTTAATATAATTTTATTATTTAATTTATAATTATTGATTGTGCTTAATAATTCACATTTTATTACTTCTATTATACATAATTATACTATTCAATTTAATACTATATAAAAATAAATCTCTGATATGGAAATATTATAGACACACGAGTTACTAGCAAGCGTATTTTCCATAAGCATCAGCATTATATATCTACAATAGTGTGACTGCAAAGTTAACTAATTATTTAAAAATATAGGAAGCAATTTGACAAGCCTGTGGTTAAACAAAATGGAAATGGAATTTATAAATTAATTTTTGACCAACACTTTACGTTACACTCAGGAAATGCGTTAGACTGTTTATATTATATATATATAGGTATATAAGTATATATATAAGTATATTTTCCTTAATCGCCTTCGTCCGTGTGTCACTGCAGGGGTTCCAACTGAAAACCAGCGCTGGGTGCCTCGCGCCCAGCAAATGCTGAATTGGTGACCTTTTCGGCACGGGCATGCTCGACAGCAATAAATACTGTCAATTAGTTGATTAAGGGTAATCTTGTTTTTATTTTATATAATTTTTATTCTTTTACAATGTGATTAATGCTGTCATTATGTGCCGTACCGAATAAATGTATTTCTTTCTTTCTTTCTTTAGTACTTTGACATAGGCACTTGACATAGAATATATATATTGAATTTCAAGGATTTTATTTTTTTTGCGCGGAACCCAAGTTATTTTTCTAAAATAAAAGTAGCCTTAGTTATTCCTTATAACATCAGCTATCTGCCAGTGAAAGTCCCGTCCAAATCGGTCCAGCCGTTTCGGAGATTACCCGGAACAAACAGACAGACAGACAGACAGAAAAAAATGTTTAAAATGCATTTTTTGTTATATGTTCCGTATATACTTTCATATGCATTTAGTAAAAAGCTGTTATTTTGACATTACAAACAGACACTTCAATTTTATTTATTTGTATAGATATTCTTGGATTTTAGTCTTCGTTCTCACTTTGTGCGAGTCCAAATTAAAATATTATCTTTCTTTACCTACTCGAACTATCCATCTAGGTCGAATGATATTTAGCAACCTGTTATGCAAATATAAATAGAATAAGTTGATAACATTATCAGGTCTAGGGCCTTGGATATCATTTCTTTTATATCAGATCTGCGCGTAATCATTTCCATTTGCGCAATTTACTAAACACTTGTGATATCCATATCAAAATCGTAGTTACGCATTATTAACCTAGCCTTTGACTGTATTGGTGTCGGCTGATCAATAGATCAGCGGGTCTCGCTGGCCCGGCAGTCAGTTGAGTCACTCGCTGTGGAAAGCCAACATAAGATTTCGGAGTCAAACTGCGGTCAATCATTTTCCATACGCTTTCCGTGTGGTGTCAGAATATAGCACCACTCCATCTCCTCCCGTGGATGTCGTAGAAGGCGACTAAGGGAATCTAAACCAGAGGGATGGGCAGCAGCGTCCCTTCTGTGAAACGGTAGCCATACTGCGCTCACCAACCCGCCTGCCAAGCGCGCCCCAAAATGATGGCACAGTTGTGAAAATCTATGGGGGAGGCCTTTGTTCAGCAGTGGACGTATAAATGGCCGATGTGATGATGCGTACTATTCCTGTTTCATCACGTCTATGAATTATGATTATTTTACTATTTTAATTGTTATTATTATTCTGTTTATCGAACATCTGTCTTTGACTAAGGCTTCAGCTGAAAATCAGCGCTGCAGTATCATGCAGCATTATTGCTGAGCTGTTGCCTTTTAGAGACACAATATCACTGAGACTGCTATTTTAGAGAAATAAAAACTACAGCCTAATTGTAATGACAGCTAATAAGTGTACGTTATCTTTTAGCTGGGAGTCCAGACGTGTCGCCACGCGTCGCAGGATCATGTCACATGTGACTGTTTCTAGAACTCTCACGTAACCTAGAACAGAAATAAAATTGTCAGGTTATCCTTAATAATTATGTACCGTCTAGCTCTGGAAATAGACTATATGGTAAATACTTTACCTATATGATTATGGCTAATAGGCATATGAAATTCAGTCCGGCGACGTTTGGTGTCACTATGGCATCACAAATGTCCTTGGTGACAAATCCATACACCATACCATGCCCGCCAGGCGTCCCTTTACCTTGAGTTGCAGTTAAGAAAGTCTGTAAGAATAATATATGTAGATAAGGTAATAATAAATACTATTATGTATAAAGTATTATTAAGTACTTTGTATTCACTCACCAAATGGATCCGGCTTACAGAAGTTTTCACTATGGGATTCCGGCGGCGTGTGGCGGTGTAGTTATGTACGTGCGTGGGTAATTAGTGAAAAATCAATTTTTTCTTTAGAAAAACATTATTATGGCGAATGAATTGCAGCGTACTATAAGAAATAAATTATATAATCGGTTTGCGGCAACCAAAGCCGTACGATTTTTCACACAGCGCAAGCGATTTGATAACGGGCGACGGCCACTCACTGCAAATTGTAACAGGTCACTGAAGGCTAGCGTGTGCGCGGACGGCCGAGACTATACTATAAGCAGAGACCCGTCACCTATTGTTCTTTTTGCGTACCTACGGTTTGTTCATTTCTTCTGATTTACATTTTGTTATTATATATTATGTTGACGTTATAACTTGTGTGCGCTACTCTTGTTGTAGTCTTTGTAATTTTGTGTCTTCTAATAAACCATTTTTCTTTCTTTCTTTCTTTCTTTCTAACGTGAAACGCACAACACTTATCCTGAATGCCGTCTTGTAAGAGTTTTTAAAGCGATGTCTTTTGTTTGATTTACATACAAAAATTTTACGTTAGACTTTATTATTTAAATTTAGACGTAAAGAAAAGAAAGTATCGCATTTGAATTATATATTCAATACTAGCTGAGCCCAGTGGTTTCGCACGCAGTTTAATTTAAAAGATATCGAATTATTCTTGTGTATTGGTTAGTGTTATGTTTGAATATTTTTCGTCGTCGTGGATACGTTGGAAATTTGAGTATTTATGGAATATGAGTACCGTCGTGGCAGCACAAAATGTCTTAGCAGAGTTTGTCGCCTCCAGTCCATCTGGATTTTTTAAGAAGGTCATCGATAAACTGCCACTGCGTTGGCAAAGCATGCATCGAAGATGCATCGATTGTATGGGCGATTACTTTGATAAAAATAAGATAGAAAAATATATTACTTTGCTTTATTTCGTACAAAAAGGCAATTTCATAGACTTAATCTATGCGAATAAATAAAATTGAAGTGTCTGTTTGTAATGTCAAAATAACAGCTTTTTAATAAATGCATATGAAAGTATATACGGTACAATAACAAAAATAAACAATTTTTACATCTTTTGTGTGTCTGTCTATCTGTTTGTTCCGGGTAATCTCCGAAACGGCTGGACCAATTTTGACGGGACTTTCACTGGCAGATAGCTGATGTTATGAGGAGTAACTTAGGCTACTTTTATTTTAGAAAAATTATTACGGTTCCGAGCAAAAAAAACCTTGAAATCCATTATATATTATATGTGAGGTGTCTATGTCGAAGTACTCTAAATTTCTTTTAAATTAAACGCGGGTGAAACCGCGGTTCCCAGCTAGTATTTCATATAATATAATATTAGATACACTTTAAAATAACTAGCTGAGTTCGGCACGCGCTAAAAAAGCCTTCCTCTATGATAAGACGCATTTCAGATCTAATCTGGATCGAATGACGTATGACCTTCGCACGTTCTGAAGTCCAGTTTAATACAGAAACCGGATTCAGCAGTATGGTGTTCTTATTACATATATGCTGCTCGTTCTGATACTAAGTAGTCCTTATAGCCGTGCGGTGCCAGCTAAATATAGCACCAGCCGATCTCATCCTGTGGACGTCGTAAAAGGCGACTATGCGATTAACCGGAGGATGGGCAGCATATTTACAACTCAACCGCGATATATATCTATATCGCTAGATACAGCTACACATCTAGACCAGTATAAGTTGATCTCGCATTGTATAGGCTTTCCGTACAATGAGCGATCAGCGTAAACTGGATTTGTATAGCTTGATATACAGGGTGTCCAGTAAATAGCACGACATACTGCAGGGGGTGAGAGCATGGGTCAATACCTACCAAAAAACAATATATGTTCAGCAAAATCTTACGGATCTACAGTAGTACAAAATTTTAAGATAAGAAAATTGTACTGTGAAAATTTGAATAAAAATTGTATATCTTGAAAACATTTTTGTTTTTAATAGAATAACGACTTATCAATGAGTTAATTATTCACAAATAATTTGAGGTAAAAAGAAACCTAGAAAAGGAATTTTTCATTACGATATGCTTAAAAATCTGTGTCAAGGTAGAGATTTTTCGATATTTCGGAAAATTTTGTACTACTGTAAATTACCATGTGTACCGCGCGGGATACACATCAGTTTGATTAGCCCTTTATACATTTCTCGAGTCAGGCTTATCGTCACAAGCCTTCGACTTAGCGCGGAAAAATCCCAAGGTATACGTGGTATTTGACGCAATAAGTCAGGATCCTTAGGACATTACTCACCTCACAATAACACATTACGTGTGGAATGATTTCGTTATGGTTTTCCTTGGTCATTTGACACTGCAGATAATCATATGAACGTGCTGTATTAGCTTGCAGTTCTGGTAGTAACCACGATGCGGGATGGGGCGGATATATGGCAATGTTTTTAACATTGCCCCACACTAGGATCTGTCTTGTGTCGTGGGTGCGTTTACAGACATGAATTCCACATACAATACAGCCAGACCCGGAACAACTACCTGCAGATCATACAAACCTAGAGCGCAGCAGTCGACTGTATCAACCACTGCACCAACCGTGTCGTCAGTTATGTGTTCTTTCTTTCTTATTCTTTTCATGTGGTTAGTTGCCAATCTTTTGTCGGAGTTGTTCAAGCCGCCCAAAGGCCTACAACTTGGCTTAACGACAACAACAAAAAATCCGGACGACCTTATATAAATATCGCCGGCTGTTATTGGGACAAATATTTGTTCCAAGCCTGGATATTTGTGCCAATGATTTGTGGTTTATTTTTCCTTATATAAACGTATATTTCTCTTGTCAACAGAGAGTCAAGCACAGACCTAGTTGCGGTTCGAGTGCCGATCAATGGCATGACATGCCAGTCGTGCGTCCGCAGCATCGAGGGATCCGTACGGGAGCTGCCTGGTATCGAGAACGTAAAGGTGAGACAGTCCTTCAGTTTATACAGTGAAAATCTCTACGAAGATAACGAAGGTAGGAGGTTAAGGGGTTAGTGGTTTATTAGGCCACTAGGCGGATCGATTGGTCTGCGCTTTGATCACGATTTGGCTGCAGGAAGGATCCATCATAGACTTCCTCAGATCCGAGGAAGGGTGGAGGGGATTTCCAGACTTCTACCGGCTAGGGTCACGAGAACAATCACACTGGAACTGTTAAGCATATAGCGGATACACAGCCACCCCCTGTAAAGCGGTCGTCCCCTCTAGCGGAGGGAAGGCAACTGTAAAAAGGTCGCCCCCAGGCACTTCTAGGGTAGGATTGTAAAGGAAGCCAAGCCTCGCTGTGCGCTGTGCTGCGCACACGGCGGCACGTGACCGAGCAACCGCCGTCTTCCCGGGGGTTGCTCGGTGTGCGTACGCAGACTCCCCAATCTGCGCGCCCGCGACCCCCGAGGCCCCCCACCATGTAGTGACGGCAGGGGGCTCAGGCGTGAGGTAGTTAAGGTAGCGTTTTACCAGAATCTGCCAAATTTGACGACCGTTGGAGCTTGGTTTGGCAAGCCCAAACAGTTCAGGTGGACGACAGACAAATATGTTTCTTCATTATCATCATATCAGCCAAAAGATACCCATTTTATCATTTTTCTTGACATATTTGACATTATATTTTACCATTATATGATTGCTTTAATCGCTTCAACATATCTGATGACAGGGAGTTAGACCGGTTCCCTATCAGTACCGGCTCACGTAGTAGCTACGGACCTCCCAATTTCTGAACAAAGGTCTCCCACATAGACATCGGTTACACGGTGTGTGTCGCCATTTTGTCGTCAATTTGTTAGTGGTCACCACGCTTGGAAAGTTGTTCCACAGAAAGGATGCTGCGGCTCTTTCCTCTGGTTTAGAGTTCCTTATTCGCCTGTACGGCATCCATGGGAAAAAAAATTGTACCCGTGGTGCTTGGCAACTGGGCTTAACCCTGTTGTAAACTCCCATTTATTGTGCCTATGGCCTATCGTTTTTCTCTGTCTCCTGCTTGCAACGGAGGGAAGTGGAACGTATATTCTTTCCTACTCCACCTTTTTCTTTTCTGATTAATTTCGGTGCGGGTTCCAAGACAGTTATTCATTTCTCTGGGACACACCGAGCTTCATTGATCGGTGTTCTTTTCGGTGGTCGCCATTGTAGATCCTGGCTTACAGGAGTTGCAGTGGTTGGGAATGTGTGGCGGGCTTGTCCCAAAAAAAAAAAAAACGAACCACGGGAGGAGAGGGAGTGGTGCTATATTCTTAATCCGAACACCATGTAGATATGTTTCTTACTCTACTCAAAATCAGCATAGTCCACAAATAGCTAAGTACATTTGGTCGGCCAATGTCTTATTCCGCTGGCAAATAGAGAATATGACAAGCAGCCAAAAACTCATCGGTATTTTTTAAAGACTTCTCTTTTTTATTTTCGTGTGCTATCGTCAACGTCATCACGTTCCGAACGTCATGGTCTATTTCGATACCTTTTTTTTTATTGATGTCTAGTGGAAATTCTACATGGAACTTCCTTCACCCCGGGGAAGGGTGAAGGGGCCGGACTCCTACCGGCTAAAACCACTGGAGCGGTCATCTTCGGCACCGAAGGGAGGCTCCAGGTCCTCGTAAGATCACACTAGGGCTAGTTCGATATCTAGAAAACATCGCCACTGATGATCTGTCGTCCACCTTCAGCCTTAGGGTTTTAGGCTAAATCGTGTAGTCACCGATAGGCAAAAATAGAAAGAGGGACTGAGAGAGCAGTGCGAGGGCGACGACGCACCTAATAGAGCGAACAATACGAAAAAACTATACAGCTAAATCTTGCGGGGCAACTAGAGCTCGTTAATGTGCTGGCTTGCCCGGGAAGACACGCCCAAGCCGTCATAGAATACCCTGCGTTTCGTTTCGGAAGCCCAACCCCCAAAAATATGGCTGCCATACGACATGGACTTCAGGAAAATATGATTGAGAATGAGAGATGATGAAAAATATACTTCAAGAATTCAATGTCAGCCTAAGTATCTGTTATACATCAGCGACTCCTCTGGTGTTGCGGATGATGGGCAGTGGTGATCGTGTTACATCAGGTGACCTGCTAGCTCGTTTGCCATCCTATGTCATGCAAAAGCTTAAGTGTAAAGATAAAGATAAGACAAAGATAAAAAGGCAATTATGAATAGTCAGACTTTAGTTCATCATTGCGGCCGAATGAAGTCCACTGCTGGACCAGGCCTGCCCCAAAGATCACCACAATGACCGATATGAGTGTTGTGTGCTCATTGGGGGGTTTTAAACGCCACGCTTGGCAGACGGATTGGCGATCGCAGTTGAGTTGTTAATGTACTCGAAGGACGCTGCTGCCTATCCTCCGGTTAATCCCTCGTCCCCATTAGTCGACTTTTACGACACCTATAGGATGAGATGGGGTGGTATTCTGAGCCGGCACCACACGGCAAACTTTAGTTGCCGCGTGCCAATATGTCGATTTCGTTTAGAGAAGAACGGGCAAGAAAATCCATGGTTACTCTTTTAAATCATAATTTATGTTGCAATCATTGACTACATTGTTCTTGAAATGAAGGTTATGTGAGGACAATGTAGGAGGAAAGAGTAGCTAATATGGCGGAGTTTTTAGTGCGTGCAAGCGCTACATAACCACGCAGTCTCCCCGGCCGGAGTGGTATGAGTCAGGCATTTCCTCCGCCATAAACAAAAGCAGTAAATTGTATCAAGTCTACACTAAACAAACCAGATTTTTATATTAATTATGGCATTTTTATGGCATCATATTTCACTTACTGTGGGCCTCATAAGAAAGCTCAAGGTCACTCAGCGAGCTATGGAGAGAGCTATACTTGGTATTTCTGTACGAGATCGAATGAGGAGATCCGTAGAAGAACTAAAGTTGCCGACATAGCTGAAAGGATTAGTAAACTGAAGTGGCAATGGGCGGGGCACATTGCTCGTAGAACTGTTGGCCGTTGGGGCAAAAAGGTTCTTGAGTGGAGACCGCGCACCGGAAAACGCAGCGTGGGACGACGACAACGAGGTGGACAGACGACCTGGTGAAGGTCGCTGGGAGTCGTTGGATGATGGCGGCATGTGACCGCTCGTTGTGGAAATCTAAAGGGGAGGCCTTTGTGCAGCAGTGGACGTCCTGTGGCTGATATGATGATGAAAGCTTATGATTAAATTGCCAGGGCAGTATTAAGCTGACCAGAGAGGCAATTCTCGTAATTTAAAAAGTTCAAAACATAGTTCTGTTCTAGTCTTAGTGTCATAAATGACACAAATGGTATTCTCCTAAACTAACAAACAACGTCAAACGTGAACTTACACTGTGATGAGATCGAAAACGGATCGAAAGTTGATCGAAGTCAAAACGATATTCTGCTAACATTTCGAACTGTCACATGTACTGAATTGTCATTAAATTAACGTCAAAATTGAGATTGAAATAAGACTAGATCGAGATTATACCGAAATCCGACTGAACTTTAAGAGTAGCAGAATACTATTTTTTCGGTCAATTCATAATTAAATCTCAGTTCGGTCAGGTTTCAATCATAGTGTAAATTAATTACGAGAATTGGCCCTCTGTTCCAACAGACAGCACTCGTTCGAGCATGATGCATGCATCAGCGTCGCTTAGCTTAACCATATTGTAGGGCAACTCAGCGCGTATGTGGCGTGGTTCTAGATGCGCCGAGTCAAATTTAAAATAGAATTACAATTACATTATCTGTTTACTGTGTCTGCGGGTGATCTGGTCGTTCCCTTTTGCGTAGCAACGCATGATTGCGAACTTCTATCGGATAATAAATCAAGTGGTTATCAAATAGTCATATTTTATTATTTTTAAATGATAAACAAAGTAGTTTAGTGATATTATATCAGTTGGCACTAGTGACAACAACGTTCTAATGCAAATTTTCAATCTTAGTTTCAACCTCGCAATGTTCATGTGGTAGTACCGTGTGGTGCCGGCTACGAATATCACCAACCCATCTCCTCCCGTGGGTGTCGTAAAAGTCGACTATGGGATTAGCTGGAGGATGGGCAGCAGCGTCCACCGAGTACATTAACAACTCAACTGCGATCGCCAACCCGCCTGCCAAGCGTGGCAAAACCCCCCAATGAGAACACAACGCACCCATATCGGTCGGTGTGGTGATGTTTGGGGGAGGCCTGTGTCCAGCAGTGGACCTGATTCGGCCGAAATCAATGTTCATGTTAAGGGCTCGACTGGGGAGATACTATAGTTGTATGTCATAGCAACTGTGTGAGCGTGGTTATTCCCGTGAAAGATAGATCGGGGGTCGCGGGCGTGAATATTGGGAAGACTGCGTGCTCATACCAGGTCATGCCCAGGGAAGACAGTGACGCGCACGTAGCTGCGTGTCGCCGTGTGCGCAGCACAGCGCACAGCGAGGCTACGGGGGAATCTCTAACAATCCCCCGAAATGTGCCTAAAGGCGTGGCATCAATGCGTGGTTCTTGTATGATTGTATCGATTACCTAGAGTCCCCCCTTGGGGCTGAAGCTTGGAGTTGACTCAACGACTGCAGTGTAATGACAACAACCGGCACCATCATTTTACGCACCCACCAATCACGGAGACGCTCAGCACAAAAATACCACTATGCGGTCACCCATCCACAGATCGACCACGCCGATTGTTGCTTAACCCCACCGATCTTTTACCCATCAGTGAGTGCAACTGACTATGAGTGCCTGCATATAGTAATATAAATAAATAACAGCCATTTACGACTAACATTAAAAGCCTCCAACGAGATGGACAGATGACCTGGTGAAGGTCTCGGGGAGTAACCAGTCGTTGTGAAGATCTATGGGGAGGTATTTGTTCAGCAGTGGACTTTGGTTGATATGATGATGATGATGATAAAGAATCTTATTTTATTTTATTTAAAGTGGAAATTCTTCATAAACTTCCTTCGCCCCGGAAATCACACTAGAGCGATGATAAAGAACCTGCAAAAGCTTACCTTACTTATCTTTTAATTCTAGGTGGAGCTATCAGAGAACGCCGGCTACTTCAGATATGAGCCGCGTGCCATCACAGTGGAAGACATCCGGTCTCATATAGAAGACATGGGCTTCGAGGTGCCGACCGACACCACGGAACACGAAACCAGGTTAGTCTATTATTATCGGGCTATTCAGTAGACCAACTTGGTCTAATTAGAAGATTGACTCTTAATAAGGTGAGTGTATTGTCTTTACCATGTATGGTCTTAACCGCAGGATGGATTATGGCAAAACCCCCCAATGAGCACACAACACACCCATATCGTTCGTTACGGTGTTTGAGGGAGGCCTGTGTCCAGCAGTGGACTGAAATGATAATTATTAATACGCAGTGGAGTGATAAAAATAATAATAATATACATGGATAAATCTAGTTTAAGTGACGGTGGAAGAAATCCGATGAACACGTGCAATGCAGTTACTAGCTAAGTTATAATACATTTTTATATATGACTAGCTGGGACCAGAGGTTTCACCCGCGTGTAATTTAAAAGAAATTTAGAGTACTTCGACATAGACACTTGACATAGAATATACATGTTGGATTTCAAGGGTTTTATTTTTTTACGCGGAACCCTAATTATTTTTCTAAAATAAAAGTAGCCTAAGTTATTCCTTATAACTTCAGCTATCTGCCAGTGAAAGTCCCGTCAAAATCGGTCCAGCCGTTTCGGAGATTACCCGGAACAAACAGACAGACAGACAAAACATTAAAAAATAGTTTTTTTGTTATAGGTACCATATATACTTCCATATGCATCTAGTGAAAAGCTGTTATTTTGACATTACAAACAGATACTTCAATTTTATTTATTTGTATAGATATATATTGTACATATAAACATCCGCGCTTTTTATTTTTTTAACCCTCACTGCCTATTAATAGCTGAGACAACTGTTCTTAAGGAGTAAACTCCAGGCGTGCGTCGGAGCTGACACACACACACACACTTTTTCTTCAGCAGTTGACTTCGTTCGACTAATATGATGATGATGTATAGTTTTCTGGGTAGTATAGAATAGAATATGCCTTATTGTACATCATTTGAAAGCATAATATAAGAACAAATATAAAAATAAAATAAACAATTGGCCCGAGCGATAAGAGAATCTTTTCTAGACATCCGTACCGCACCACCCAACCCCACACCACGTGCCATGGTCTATTGCGCGGCAATTCCATTAAACTTAACCGTGTATCTTTCCAGAAATCTGCTACCCAAGGAGATCCCGACAGATTTACTGATCGACATGTCGGGAACCGGCGAGGTGGATGAACTGGATGTGCAGCTCTCTGTCGTCGGCATGACATGCCAGTCCTGCGTCAACACTATCGAAGGTACGTACCGGTATAGGCCTGTCCCAAAAACCCACCATTCTAGGCAATCGAATTGGTATCTTCTAAGTTTTACTGGTTGTAGATGTCTTATTGCACAGGCTCGAGGCGTGCCCAGCGTGGGCCGCCGAGTGGCGGATCCTGGTTGATCGGATCGGGCAAGATCTCTCTCTGCCAGCAGTAGTGTCGGCTATGTTGGCAGAGCACGAAAACTGGTATGCAGTGGTCTCCTTCTGTGAGAGCGTCATGCTCCAGAAGGAGACCGCAGAGCAGGATCGGGAGAGGGCCGATCCCGCTCGAAGAAGGAGGAGACGGCGCCGGGGTAACAACCGCCCTGGCGCCTAATTCCCATACGCCTGAAACCCCTTGCCGTAGCTATAAGGCAGGGGACCTCTGGGTTCGCGGGTGCGTAGATTAGGGAATCTCACACCAAGGGACCCAAGAGAAGTCGGTAGCACGCATATGGTCACGCGCTGCTGTGGGACGCTTTGGGGGATCCTTTACAATCTCCCCGGGGGGGTGACCGCTTTACAGTCAACCTCTCCGAGATGTGCCTATAGGCGTGGCACCAGTGGGTGGCTCTAATGTGATCATACGAGGACCTGGAGCCTCCCTTAGGTGCCAAAGATGACCGCTCCAGTGGTTTTAGCCGGTAGGAGTCCGGCATACCCCTTCGCGCTTCCCCGGGGTGAAGGAAGTTCATGCAGAATTTCCACTGGGCACCAATAAAATAAAAAAGGTGTCTTATTGCAAGAACTCCCGTGTGCGCAGCATAGCAAAGCGCACAGGGACGTTTCGGAGTATCCGGAAGGTGACCGCTTTACCTCTCTCTCCTCCCTCTCCGAGATATACCTATATGTGTGGCAGCAGTGTGATCATACCAGGACCTGGAGCCCCTCTTAGGTGACAAAGATGATCGTTCCAGTGGTTTTAGCCGGTAGGAGTCCGGCATGCCCCTTCGTCCTTCCCTGGGGCGGAGGAAGTTCAAGAAACTTTTTTTTAAAAAACGTTGCCCACACTAGCTTTTCTCTTGTGTCGTGGATGCGTTTACAGACATGAATTCCACACACAATACACCCAGACCCGGAACAACTATCTGCAGGTCTTACAAATATTTGTTCCGTGCGGGAATCAAACCCACGACCCGGAGCGCGACAGCCGACTGTATCAGCCACTGCACCAACCATGCCGTCAAAAGATGAATTTTCACTGGGATGGAATATTTAAAAAAGGTAAGTACCACTGCAGTGCCAGATAATCTGCCATCAAGCAGCACTGTTTAAACTTTAGGCATTACTGTGTTCCGATTTGGGTACTATAGCTAGTGACATTACTGGGCATAACAGACTAAATAACTTCACGTCTCGAGGTGACGAGTGCAGTGTGACGTCTCGCAGGAGTAGTCCTGGCTAGCATTACAATTTTACGACATGACCCTTACCTCCGGGCGAATGGCTTGTTCATCTTGTTACTGGAATCTTCTCTTTCCAGGGGCCCTCAGAGAAACAGCGGGAGTAAACCATGCGACAGTAAGCCTGACAGACGGTACGGCCCGAGTGCGATGTGCACGCGGTACGACCTCGGCGCGGCAGCTTGCCGACACCGTGTACGCACTCGGCTTCACCGCCAGTGTGCTGGCCGTGGACGGAGAACATTACAATGGTAACTATAACATAATCTAGAAGACAAAAAAAGAAGAAGGGTCTGCTTTTGACCTCAAACAAGATGTAAAGTGATAGATGAGGTCTACAATGGAAAACAGACGTTGGCAAAGAGTTACACTTTCTGACTCTGGTACGATATATTGGGATTTCAATCAGGTGCGGATGGAAACATGCAATGCGTTTGGAAGTCCCATGATAGAAGGGGCAGTGGAGTCAATTCGTGTAACTCCCGCGCACTCAATTCGTGTAACTCCCGCGCACTTTCCCTGGGCTACAATCTGTAGGAGACGGCCTGGTAGTATTTAAATTGACCAAAAATATAAAAAATACTTCCATATCATATTTATGCTGAAAAGAAGCGGCGCACTAATCTCCCCAGTAACAAGTCTCTATCAGTAAATTTTCCGCTTTATTTTATTAAGCCGATTTAATCACCTTAAACCTCTTCGGAGGTGAATCAGTCCATGATTCTCTATCCGAATCAGTAAAAATAATAATACCATAATTTTTCACCAAAATATCCATAAATTAACACAGAGTAAATTTTGAACTGCAGGTCAATGACCTCACGCGCCTACCATATGATCATGCGTTAGGTACCAAACATCTCCGCAGTGCGGCTCGCGCTCGGGCATTGTACGAGACGGTGCGTGTGTCAGCTGCGAGTGTTTGGGTTGGATACGTGTTTATTATTATTTTATTATTGCTAATGGTATCACTGATCTACTTGGATTTGAGTTTGCCAGGTGATTAAATAGGCTGTCTAAATTAATTCACATTTAATTCTATTGTCTTTTATGCGGTAAAAGTAGTGACTTCACGGGCCATTTTGTAACCTGAGTCAACCAACCGGATGTAGACTGATGGGTCGGCTCCGATACCACTGGTGTGATATCGTGGTGGTGGATCTGCGTGAGATCCAAGCATGTGATTGGGCAAGGAATATCGCCAGACCGTGAAAAGTGCAAAGTTCTCGTCTCGGAGGCCAAGACTCCCTTTGGGTCGTAGCCAGAGGAGATAGTTATGAATTATACTGTCTCACTGCCGGGCAAGGTTCTTTCTCATATAGTTCCATATTTCCTCTTGCTTGCTTCAGGCAATACCTCTTCAGAACACTAGTACAGACTTTGTTGCAATTTGTTACAGAATCGATACCACAAAGTAAGACCGTGGTAGGATCAGGCGATGGCATCAAATCACCTTCTCCGGACAAGAGTAGGACACAGGCTAATGTGAGAACCCATTTATTTAATTTATATACCTATTCAAAAATTTCGATGAGTCAAAAGGAGCGTGCCTCCCCTTTTTTAAAGGGTAGTATTTAACCGCTCACCAAAATACCACAAACCATTAATTTCTCAAAAATACACTGATGGCATATCACAAATAATGACAGCATATCAAAATGAGCTTTAAAAATGTTTAGCTAAGTGAAGTAATTCTAAATCCAATATGGCTGAATAAAGACATGAAGCAGCTACTACCCTATATACCTCCGGTGCATCATGCATATTTTGAAACACTACCACATGCAGAGAATAAGTAAATTCTTGTTATCAGTATCTTGTAATGACAATGTAATTGCCGTCTAAAATAAAATTTTATGTGTTGTTATGCGTATTTGTAAACAAAATTATATTAAAATGAAGTATATTTTAAACGATATTAGATTTTTCAAAATTGAAATTAAACGGTTTTTACAATTGTCTAATTTTGAAAGTGGTGTAAGTCCATTTACAGCACATAAATAATATGTGTTATCGTAGTCTAATTAGCCAAAAACAAATTTATATCAACAAATTAAATGTTGATAAAACAATAAAAACAATGCCAGATGCTCATATGATTTGCCTGTATTTTTAAATCAACAAATATAGTAACCTTTAATTTTCTCGAAACAAAAGAAAATGGACTTACACCACTTTCAAAATAAACGGTCCATATATAAATATTGTTTTGATCAAGAAAAATAATGGATTTGATGCAAAACATGACTGTGCAAGCGATTTTGGAATTTGGGATTGGGCTAATGCTGCCATAGCAATTTAATCATAAAGTTGATAAACATATAAATATATGCCGTGTGGTGCCGGCTCAGAATACCGCCACCCCATCTCCTCCCGTGGGTGTCGTAAAAGTCGACTAAGGGATTAGCCGGAGGATGGGTAGCAGCGTCCTTCAAGCATATTAACAACTCAACTGCGATCGTGAATTCGTCCGACAAGCGTGGCGATTGTGGCAAAACCCCACAATGAGCCCACAACACACCCGTATCGGTCGTTGTGGTGATCATTGGGGGAGGCCTGTGTCCAGCAGTGGACTTCATTCGGCCAAAATGATGATGATGATAAATATATTATATGTAGTATATTTTAATTGATATATATAACATATGTATTATGTATTTTACTTTTAGTATCTATATCTGTATGTATCTAATAATTCTAAATCTTGTTTTTTGTACCTCCTTTAATTCTTTTCTTTTTTTACCTGAAGGTTGACTGGTAGAGAATGCCATTTGGCACTAAGTAATAATAAAATAAGTAGTAATAATAAATAATAAGTCTAAATAAATAAAATAACAATCAAGCCTGAGTTTAGTATAGACTTTAAGAAGTTTAAACTATTTTCACCTAAATTGTCTTCACATACCCTTAATTTCGGGAAACAATATACTCATAAATATCCATGGAGTTTCTTGCCCATTCTTCTCCATAGGATATTAACATCTTGAAACGCGGCAACTAATGTCTTGACTATTCATAAGTGTGTAAGTGGTTTTAATGAAATGTGTTTTATCTTTATCTTTATTTTTTTAAATTGAAAACGTTGAGCGAATTATGTCGCCGACCGTACCTGTATTGTACCATTATTTAGCAAATAAATTTAATTTCATGAAAAATAGCTATGATTTGTGTGTTCAGGGTGGAGCTCCCGCCCCCCCTTCGCCGGGCGAGGAGTCGCGCTGCACCCTGGAGGTGCGAGGCATGACATGCGCCGCTTGCGTCGCCGCCATCGAGAAGCACTGCTCACGACTCTACGGTCAGTACTCTATTTTTTATGTGGTTTCTCTTTACCCACGACTGTAGTAATAGAGGACTAAGAGTATCGAGAAGATGGACAGCAGCCTCCTGTGTGCTGGTAACAAGATACTTCGATGACCAAGTCTGTTATAGGCGGGCTTACCTAAGTTACAGTCGCTTTACAACAGGCGTAAATTGCTCCAACGCCGCTGTCAAACGTCAATTTGGTATTACCTATTTGCCGATAGCGACTAAACAGGCGAAGATCTCTGACGCGCCTCTGTCGGACAATCAATGAACTAAAAACGTTCATTCTTTTTAGTTCCACTGGTGGCTACTGGCGCTAGTAACTATGCATCTTCCACAACGCGACTGGCGGGCGATGCCTTACGTAATACCAATTTTTTTGACGCTTTGCCACCGGTGGATCCTTTGCTGCGCGATAGCTGCTATCGCATCTGCTGTTGCTGTTTTTAGCTAATCAGCCCGCTGGATGAATATAACATCACTCCATCTCCAGTACATAGTCATCCCATTACTGTGGCACGGGCCTTTCCTCACGATAAGAAAGGTTAGGCCTTAGTCCCACCACGCTGGCCTAGTGCGGGTTGGCGGACTACACACACCATTGAGAATGTTTTGGAGCCCTCTCAGGTGTGCCGGTTTCCTCACGATGTTTTCCTTCACCGTTAACGCAAGTGTAATCAAATTCTGATCCGCACATGAATCCGAAAACGCGACGCGACATTCAGAAGGCAAGCATTCAAACACCATACTAGTCATAGACTAAACCAGAGGAATGGGCAGCAGCGTACCTTTTTTTTATTGATGTCCAGAAATGAAATTCTACATGGAACTTCCTTCATCCCGGGGAAGGGCTAAGGGGTATGCCGGACTTTTACCGGCTAAAACCACTGAAGCGGTCATCTTTGGCACCGAAGGGGGGCTCAATTTACTGTGGAAATCCTTAGATTAAGCTTTACAGTGCAGCACTGAGCATCCTTTGACTGATATGATGACCAATCTGTCTGCCAATTATTGCAACATATGGCCACACATTGTAGTTATCTAGACCCATGCTCAGCAGTGGACGTGAAACAGGCTAATGTATGAATGTGGTATTAAAATCTTCTTTCTTATTTTTGTGGTCAACCTCGGGTCAGAGTTGTTCATGTCGCCCAAAGGCCTTCGACTTGGGTTGGGACTGCCGTCTAATGACAATAACCGGGACCGACGATTTTACGTGCCCTCCGAAGCACGGAGAGGCTCAGTTCAAATGCCGGAATCGGTCACCCATCCATAGACTGACCGCGGCGGTTGTTGCTTAACCTGGCCGATCTTTTACTGTCCCACCAGCTATGTAAATAATGCAGCTTATGTTATCCTACTGCAGGACAAGATCTCCCTTTCCTTTTCCCACTCAACCCGATCCTGAGCCAGGATGGACTAATCCTGTCTATGAGCGTCAAGCTCGTCCCTCCATCTTCTGGGTCTACCACCACAACGTTGGACGTTTCGGGGACATTATGGTTATCTTTGCCCACATTTCATCCGACATGCAGCAAACGTGGATACGTCTCAGTCCCACTTGAGTTCGGCTGCATTTTGGGTGACGTCAGCGATTTGACGGTAAATATGTTAAACTGAAATAATTCATATCTTTTACAGGTGTCCAATCAATCCTGGTAGCCCTCCTCGCAGCAAAAGCAGAAGTCCGTTACGAGCCTCGCAAGATATCTGCAGCTGACGTCGCCAACTCTATCACGGAACTGGGCTTCCCTTCCTCTGTGATCAGCGACTGTGATGGCAGCGGACAGCGGGAGGTCGTTGTGATGGTGAGCATTTCTTTGTACTTATAGTATAGGATCTGATTACTGAATAAATGATGGAATCAACTATCCGTTTGGTTCTCAGCAAAGAATAGGCCACGCCTTTCCACTCTGCGTGTCGTAAAACTACGACGAAGGGTTGACGATGTGCAGGTGTTCTGGGAAGTCCCGTGGGGCGCGATTAGGGGGGCACTAGTCCACCATTGGGACCTGTCTGCGCGATAAGCACGTTCGCTATATAGGCAAGGATGGTAGCGTAAAGCGGAGCGAGATTACGTGAGGGGTTCCACAGGGGTCAATTCTCGGTCCCTTTTTATGGACCTCCTACAACGCGGTTCTGCGTGCCATTCTACCCGTTGGTGCCAGCTTGGTCTGATACGCTGACGACACTCTTGTTGGCTAGCGGGGAGTCCCTCAGAGGAACCATCCGGTGGTGACAAAGGGCGTGGCCGAATTCCACGCTTTGAGTGTAGATAGATAGAGACGCCTAACAAAATTAAGGTGCTATGGTTCCACACACTGCCGCGAAGCAGAGGACCGTCTAGTTCGTGGATACACGTTGGTGACGTGCAAATAAGTGTGGGATTGTATATGAGTTACCTGGGGGTTTACCTGGACAGTCGTTAGGGTTTCGAAGAATACTTCGAGTGCCTAGTCTCCTGGGTCGAGAGGATAGTGGGTGCCTTCTGCCGGCTGCTTCCCCATCCATCAAATGTTCTCAATGGTGTGTGTAGTCCGCCAACCGCACTAGGACAGCGTGGTGGACTAAGGCCTAACCTTTCTCATCGTGAGGAAAGGCCCGTGCCACAGTAATGGGCTGACTATTTATTTATTTCACATATACATGCACAACATTACAGATTATACTAATTTGATGTACAGTTATAATTATTACAGAACATAACAAGTAAAAATAAACATTTTGGCTATGTAAAGCAATATATATAAAAATATGGCAAATAAATCAATAAATTTATCTGTTATCAATCATCTCACAAAATCTCAAACATTCCCGACACACATCTATCCATCTCGCTACAAACAAATCACACTCCGGTGCTGATTTTAGGAGAGCATTTAGCATCGTAAGCGAACGGACGAGCGGAGAGTTGGCATGGGAAACTGTGTTATGGCGTCAATGCAGAGATAGCAACGATTATCACCGTAAGCGTGCCATTAGATGCATCTCATCAAGTCGATAACACTATATATAATTCGTTCCAGATCACAGGCATGACCTGCGCCTCCTGCGTCAACAAGATAGAGAAGAGCGTACTTAAGCTGAACGGGGTCGTGTCATGTACAGTCGCGCTAACTACCAGCAAGTGAGTATTCGTCGTTTCAGCCAAATGTGGACGAAGATCCGCTGCCCAGTGTGTCTACTCTTGAATCCAATTCCGATCGATTGGCATTGGGATTAGGACGTTTGGTAATCTTGAATTCGAAACTAGCGCCAAATTGTTTTAATATTGCGTGTCCATTTGGAGGAACTAAATGAAATTGGAATTGAGTTTTGGGGAGCACAAAACGCTACTCTTCATAGTATTTTGACAGCTGTATATTGCGGCTGGATTGTATTGGGATTGTTTGTTTATTGGGATTTTTCTAATAACGAAAGTGTAACTTTTTAGAAATTGGTTTGCGTTTTAAGTGGTTTTTATTAAGTGATAAGCTTGTAATATGGCGAGTTTAGCAATAATATACGATATTTTACGTAAACCTTATAAAAAGTAAGTAAAACAAAGGCGAAATAAGCGTCGAATGATGCGCTGTACAGGATAAAGCGTTTTCAATGAATGAAGACGCATTTAGAGCAAATTATAGAGTGAGCAAGGATTTGTTTGATGAAATATATGAAAACACTAAGCCTTTTATACCAACTCGTAAGCGCAAGTAATATATCGCCTAAGTATAAGGTATGTTGTCTTTTATGCATGACTAATAAGAATGTAAATTTTCTTTGGGAAACTACTTAATATTTATATAATTTCACTTGCAGACTTTAGTGGCATTATCATTTTATGCGACTGGGAGTTACCAACGACTAGTTGGAGGCACATATGGCACCCTGATGTCACAGCAATCTGTTTCTCGTGATATCGATAGAGTCGTTATGGCAGCTCTTATCCATCCAGTGGTATTAAGCAAATGGATTAAGTTTTCTCAAACTCGCCAAGAACGAGATGCTATAAAAAGATGGTACTGCTTAAACACGTCATTCTATCTGTTTTTCTATTAAATACCTTACAGTACAGTGATAACTACAAATACATACTTTTTTCCAAGTAGGTAAGAAGGTTAATTATAAGCTATGTATAATGTAGTTATGGTAACATTTTTAGGTAGGAGTTTTAAGATTTAATTTTGTTATAGTTTAATTAATTATAAACATTAGCTATATAAATTCAATTCCTTGTTTTATTTTCTCAGAATTGTATAATAAGTAATTTTAGGTATAAATGAGAACAGAAAATTCTTTTATTGTATTCTTTTATTCTTTGTTCAATAGATTTTAATAAACAGCCTTAATACTTAAATGTACTTTTATTTACTATTTACACAAAAACTAAACAATAAAATAATAACAAAACATTTTCTAAACAATGAAAATGTATGAACTAAACTTAAAAAGACATGGATATTGTAGATTGTCCATGCAGTATATTACATAAAGTAACAATCAAACAAGCTGGTTATCAGCTTGGGGTGGTGATGAACACATTTTCATAATTATTTATGTAATTTTATTATTCCATATGGTTCCTCCAGTTTCCTAAATAGCATTAGCTATTAATGTGAATGCACTTGCTAGATTGCCTGTCTATTCAGAAATTTGAGCAAATGCTGCACTGTGCTTGTTTCAACTTCAACCCGTTGCTCTTCAATTCTCAATAACCTCTCCATGGTGGTGGGGTCGTGACATAGTCGTCTGTTGCTGCTGATTGATTGCAGGATTGCTGGTGGAACTGAAATTTGATAAATACAATGTAGTCAAAGTCAAAAGTTTATTTGCATAATTTACTTGAAATAGGTTGTACAAGATCTTATTATAATTAAAATATTATATTACAACGCTCCCTAATATTCAACTGTAGAGTCATCAATATTAAAGTTATAGACTGTTACAAAATGCAAGTTCAATAAAACGACTGACTGAAGTGTTTGCCATACCCAGAAATGTTTCGGTCCTAAACACTCAACTATTACACACTTATGTTGGATAGTGTCAATGAAGGGTTATTTTTATGCTTAACGTTACTAAAGAAATATAAAAATACGTACCTATGGATGTTGCTTGTATTGCATCATCGTGTGAATAGAAACTCAACCAAACCTAGCTGAGTGTAACTGGAGCGATTTATCATTGGACCTGGAAAAGATTTTTTTGGTTGTATTGTACAAATATTTTATAAAACAGTGAACAAGAAAATTACTGTCGGTACAGGCAATTTAATGACGTGTGGTGCCGGCTACGAATATCACCAACTCATCTAATCCCGTGGGTATCATGAAAGGCGACTACGGGATTAACTGGAGGATGGGTAGCAGCATCCTTCGAGTGCATTAACATCTCAACTGCGTTCGCCAACCCGGCTGCCAAGCGTGGCGATTCTGGCAAACTTCCCAATACGCACACAACACACCCAGACCGGCCGTTGCAGCGATCTTTGGGGGAGGCTTGTGTCCAGCAGTGGACTTTATACAAATATTTTGAATGATTTATTACTTCGAAGTAAAATATTGCTTGTGATGTACATAATTACTTACTGTATAAACACTGTTTTAATCGCAACAATGAAAGCATCCAAAATAGAACTGCAATGTTTCCAACACACTTGTATTCTTGCCGGCACGAATTTACTTCTAATTTTCTAAATCCACCACATAGTTTATTTTGTTATTGGAGAACTTTATTTTTAATAGTGAAGGCAACCGGCAACGATCCTGCCGCATACAGCCAAAGTCACGGAAAATTTAATTACATTATCACTTTCTTACGCAAAATTGAATGTAAAACGCTATAATTAATCAATAAAACAATTATTCATATCAGACTAATTTAATAGCCTTGTTATTTAAAAGATTAAGCATTTTAAAGTCATATTACCGGTTTGTTGTAATGTTTTTAACAACACTAATTCGGCCCGTTACGTTGCTCACTTCATGCGTCTTAATATAATCGGAGAGCAATCCCAATTTCAATCCAATGTTGACAATATTGTTTTCAAGAGTACGAAATCACGTGACTTTGAAATTGATATTGGAATCGTATTGGTATTGGGTTAGAATTAAAATTAGTTTGGAGAGTAGACCTGCAGGATGGCGATAAATTGAAATAAAACAGCCGTCTTTTGATAATATTCTTGAAAAGATTTATCTTGGAAAAAAAACAACTCACTCGTACAAAGAACCGTAGACAAGAGCAGTGAGGTAGCGGGCGCGGGGTGACGATATCACAAAATCTATTAATATTTAAGTTTAACGCCATCTAGCATGCATCAATGAAACTAATAAGGCAATTGATTGACCACTTACTGAGTATTGAACAGACCTCATACCAAAGAAAACAGATTGTAATGACAACATTATGATAATAGATGGCAATATTGTCCAAAATGAAGTCCACTGCAGGACACCCTCCCCCAAATCACCACAATGCTCGCGCAATGTGCTCATTGGGGGATTTGGTCATAATGGTAATGGTCGCCACGCTTGACAGGCGGGTTAGCGATCGCAGTTGAGTTGTTAATGTAGAATGAAAGAAAAAGAAAGAAAGAAAGAAAAATAATTTAATTTTTACACCATTAACGACACACACAACTTAAATTAGCATATTTTAAAAATTCACAAAAGCGACCTAAGTTCCCTAAGCTGGCAACATAAAATTATTTTTAGGTATATGGCCAAAAGACTCAGAATCCAGGCCAAAAACATGAAATGTACGCGAAGGACGCTGCTGTACATCCTCGGCTAATCCCTTAGTCCCTTTTACGACACCCACGGGATGAAATGGGTTGGTGCTATTCGTAGCCGGGTAGTATTGCATGTTTGTTTGAAAGGTGAACATTATGTTTTTGTTCACAGAGGCAAAATAAAATACAACGCAGAACAAATCGGCCCCAGGTCCATTTGCGACGCCATCAACAATCTTGGGTTCGAATCCAGCGTGGTCACGCCGCACAACAGAGGGACTTCCAACTATTTAGAACACAAGTAAGTATATATAGTTACAGTTTGGGATGTCGCTAAATCTCTGATGATAATAATGTAAGTAACATTATTAAATCTTATCTATTGGGTTTGGTTAACTCAGCTGAGGGACGTAGTAGACTCTAGAGTCTAGAGGAACGCCACCATGCAATATTATATTACTCACCTACGTTCTACTAACCGCCACCACGGCCCTCACCAAGGTCGTCGCTGAAAATCAGCGCTGTTAGCTCGCTCTGATGCCACAGCATTACGCTGAGCAACGACAATGTTTTTTCGCAGATACGATGCACAATTTCCACTTTTGTCTTATGTAATAAAAAAAAGGCAGGCAAAGGTCAGAGTCATACAGCCTAAATATTTGTCATAACAACGACATGTTATGCGTTTATCAAGTTGGTAATCGTAGGTTATGCATTACAAATTATCAATGTTGCCAGTGCAATTAGTAAACGTTTAGATATTATATGAATAGTTTTAGTGTGTAGATTGTATTGTATTATTTAGTACCTTAGTTGTCTTTTACGACATCCACGGGAGAAGATGGAGTTTATTAATGTTTACATCTGTAATTATAACTTTCATTTATTATCCTTGTAAATGTTGTATACGATGTAGCAATTGTTTTTACTGTTAGGACCTAATTACTGAATAAATGATTGATCTGCACTGGAGTATGCTGCTGCCGATTCTCTTGATTACTATCCCCAAGCTACCACCGATACTGACATTAACATCGCTGTAGTCGCCACTCACAGGCAGAGAGAGGGTGGGAGGCATCATTTTTTGTTCCTCTAGTTGAATTAGTCGGAAAAAACTAAACTTTCATAAAAAGTTATATGGCTAATTAAACCCGTCAATCTTAAGCTATCTTGTATAACTCAATTTTTTGTCCACAGAGAAGAAATAAAAAAATGGCGAAATGCCTTCCTGATCTCGCTGATATTCGGCGGGCCGTGTATGGTGGCCATGGCGTACTTCATGGCGGCCATGTCGCATGGCCACAGCGCAAGGGACATGTGCTGCGTGCTGCCGGGCCTCAGCCTCGACAACCTGCTCATGTTCCTGCTGTCCACGCCCGTGCAGGTACCACATATGATGCCCATGACCTGATAGTGTTGCACTCACACACATATGCTGCGTGCTGCTGGGCCCCCAACTCGACAACCTGCTCATGTTCCTGCTGTCCACGCCCGTGCAGGTACCACATATGATGCCCATGACCTGATAGTGTTGCACTCACACACATATGCTGCGTGCTGCTGGGCCCCCAACTCGACAACCTGCTCATGTTCCTGCTGTCCACGCCCGTGCAGGTACCACATATGATGCCCATGACCTGATAGTGTTGCACTCACACACATATGCTGCGTGCTGCTGGGCCCCCAACTCGACAACCTGCTCATGTTCCTGCTGTCCACGCCCGTGCAGGTACCACATATGATGCCCATGACCTGATAGTGTTGCACTCACACACATATGCTGCGTGCTGCTGGTCCCGAACATGACAACCTGTTTATGTTCCTGCTGTACACGCCCGTGCAGGTATCACATATGATACCCGTGACCCGATAATGTCGCTCTCACACACTCTTGTGCTGCATGCTACCGGACCTTACCCTCGACAACCTGCTCATGTTCCTGCTGTCCACGCCCTTACATGTACCTGAAAATGTCACTCGCACACATAATTATACTCTTAAATGCCATTTCGAAATGTTCTATTACATAAAATATGGATAATTTTGGGGGGTATTTAATACTCTTTGGTGAGCGCAGTATGGCTATCGTTCCACAGAAGGGAGCCTACTGCCCATCCCTCTAGTTTAAAAGCCCCTTAGTCACCTTTTACGACATCCACGGGAGTTGTAGTGCTTTATTCTGAGTCCGGACACCACACGGACTAAGTCTCTGAGGTTGAGGGTCTGGAGGGTAGTGTACAGAATAAATTTCACCCAGATCCGAAACAGCTACTTGCAGGTCCTTGCTATGATCGGAATTCGAACACAGAAAGGCATTAAGGGTTCAACCGCTGCGCCAACTGCTAACTATCATGAAACATAATAGTGAATGTACTAAGAACTTCCGTTTCCATTTGTTTGCAGTTTATAGGCGGTTGGCATTTCTACAAGCAAGCGTACAAGGCTTTGAAACACGGCACATCTAATATGGACGTCCTTATCTCGATGACTACTACAATCAGGTGAGATTATTGATGATTCACCCGAAATACGTCCAGTGCTGGACATGGCTTCCTCCAAAGATCGCCAGTACGACTGGTCTGGGTTTCGCAGTCTAGATGTAAATGTACTTGAAGGATTCTACTGTAGATCCTCCGGCTAATCCCATGGTCGCCTTTTACGACACCCACGGGACGAGATGGAGTGGTGTTGTTCTTATCATCATTTCGGCCGAATGAAGTCCACTGCTGGACACAGGCCTCCCCCAAAGATCACCAGAACCACCGATATGGATGTGTCGTGGGCTTATTGGGGGGTTTTGCAATCGGCACGCTTGGCAGGCGGGTTGGCGATCGCAGTTGAGTTTTTTTTTATTTTTTTATAAAAACGTTGCCTCACCCTAGGATTTCCCCTGTGTCGTGGGTGCGTTTTACAGACATAAATTCCACACACAATACACCCAGACCCGAAACAACTATCTGCAGATCATACAAATATTTGTTCCGTGTGGGAATCGAACCCACGACCCGGAGCGCAGCAGCCGACTGTATTAGCCACTGCACAACAACAATCGTTCAACTGTATTAGTGCTATGCATCACTGATTATCAGTTTTCTATTGTATATTGTGGTAGAGACAATCGCCTGTTTTGTTATTGTGTGTATTTTACATTTAATTAGTCTACTTTGTTCTTATAAGAGTATATGTTTGGAGTTTTATTGCCGGCTCTTCACCATGGGACCGACTTTTCCGAACTGTGCACTTAAATGTTGACTTTGAAAATATTGAATCTGATGACATATGGAACAGAGACGTGGTTACTCACTGTGGGCCTCATAAGAAAGCTCAAGGTCACTCAGCGAGCTATGGAGAGAGCTATGCTTGGTATTTCTCTACGAGATCGAATCAGAAATGAGGAGATCCGTAGAAGAACTAAAGTTGTCGACATAGCTGAAAGGATTAGTAAACTGAAGTGGCAATGGGCAGGGCACATTGCTCGTAGAACTGATGGCCGTTGGGGCACAAAGGTTCTAGAATGGAGACCGCGCACCGGAATACGCAGCGTGGGACGACCTCCAACGAGGTGGACAGACGACCTGGTGAAGGGCTGGGAGTCGTTGGATGAGGGCGGCATGTGCATCATCATCATTATCATCATCATATCAGCCATAGGACGTCACTACAGAACAACGGCCTCCCCCAATGATTTCCACAACTCCCGGTCACATGCCGCCCTCATCCAACACCTCCCAGCGACCTTCAACAGATCGTCTGTCCACCTCGGTGTCGTCGTCCCGCATTTTCCGATTCACGGTCTCCACTCGAGAACCTTTTAGATTATGTATAAACCGTAACCCATTACAAGACGTACTTTAATCAATATTTCCTCAGTTACGCCTATTCGCTGGCAGTGGTGATAGCGGCGATGGTGATGCAGCAAGACACTAGTCCAGTAACATTCTTTGACACACCGCCGATGCTGCTCGTCTTCGTGTCGTTAGGACGGTGGCTTGAGCATATCGCTAAGGTGAGTCTCATGGTGGATAGTTTTTATATACAGGTTGTCCAGTAAATAGCACAACAAACTGCAGAGGATGAGAGCTTGGGTCAATACCTACCAAAAAACACAATATATGTTCAGCAAAATCTTACGGATTTACAGTAGTACAAAATTTTAAGATAAGAAAATTGTACTGTGAAAATTTAAATAAAAATTGTATTTCTTGAAAACATTTTAGTTTTTAATAGAATAAAGACTTATCAATGAGTAAAGTAACTATTCACAAATAATTTGAGGTAAAAAAAAACCAGAAAAGGAATTATTCATTACGAGATGCTTAAAAATCTGTGTCAAGATAGAGATTTTTCGATATTTCGGAAAATTTTGTACTACTGTAAATCCGTAAGATTTTGCTGAACATATATTGTGTTTTTTTGGTAGGTATTGACCCAAGCTCTCACCCCCTGCAGTATGTCGTGCTATTTACTGGACACCCTGTATATAGGGTCTTACTTTAATAATGCAAAATATTTTAAGGCTTGGCTCTATGAATGGTATAGAATTAATTTCAAGTATCAACACACGCTGGTGGGCTGCTAAACAACCACATTATTGTTCGAGTGGACCATTTTCAAACACGTTTTAGTGTTACTGTGTGTATCATAATAGTGATAGATAACTACAGTTTTAACGTGGTGAATTGCGCTTTCTATGCAAACGGAAACATGAATAACTTAAATTAATTTTAAATATGTATAAAATAAAGGTTGATGTTATGTTTTTTTTGGTGCTAAAACTCGTCATTGCAACCTATAGATTTACTTCCAAAAATATTTTCCATTGATAAAGTAAGACCTTATATAATCGTTGGTGCGTTTGTCCGGATGATATTCGTGTGGGTTGTTGAAGAATATAACACCACTCCATGTCCTCCCGTGGATATCGTAAAAAGCGATGAAGGGACTCTCTAAACCATAGGGCAGCAGAGGCCATACTGCGTGCCTGCCAAGCGCGGTCAGTACTGGCTATTTTCCTCCAAAATTATGACATAATTGTCATCGAGGCCTTTATTCAGCGTTCGACGTCCTTGGTTGATGATGAATGATGATGAACAGTACAGCAAGCTACAGTATGGCAGCTTGGGACCAAGTTCCGTCATGGTGAACGGCTATGGGGGTTAGATATTCGTCGTAGGTTCTTCCTAATCGTATGGTTAGTGGCCAGCCTCGTGTCACAGTCGTTCAAGTCGCCCAAAGCCCCCCGACTTGGCTTAACGACTGCCGTCTGATGACAACCAGGACCGAAGATTTTACGTGCCCTCCGAACCGCGGAGACGCTTAGCATAGATACCCACGCGGTGTGGCACCAATTGGTGGCTCTAGTGTGATCTTACGAGGACCTGGAGCTTTGTTGCCGAAGATGACCATTCCAGTGGTTTTAGCCGGTAGGAGACCGACATACCCCTTGTAAACTGTTTATTTGTCAAAAAACACAAACATCTGTACTCCCAGAGAAAAGATCAATATTCACAATCACGTAATTTAAGACATCAAAATAATCTGTCCCTTCCCATCTCAAGTCTAACAATATTCCGCTCTGGCCCGTATTCAATGTCTATAAAAATATATAATAAAATACCCCAGGAAATAAAAGACACGTTAAATTACAACGTCTTTAAAGTAAAATTAAATAAATACTTAAAGCAAAAATCCTATTACACTTTGCAAGAGTTTTTTGAAGACAAGATAAAATTTGTATCTTGTGATTAAACAAATTTTATACGTACTAAGTAAATAATATTTATATCTATACAAATAAATAAAATTGAAGTGTCTGTTTGTAATATCAAAATAACATATTTTTACTAAATGCATATGAAAGTATATACGGTACCTATAACAAAAAAACAATTTTTAAATTTTTTGTCTGCCTGTCTGTCTGTCTGTTTGTTCCGGGTAATCTCCGAAACGGCTGGATCGATTTTGACGGGACTTTCACAGGCAGATAGCTGACGTTATAAGGAATAACTTAGGCTACTTTGATTTTAGAAAAATAATTAGGGTCCCGCGCGAAAACAATAAAACCCTTGAAATCCAACATATATATTCTATGTCAAGTGTCTATGTCGAAGTACTCTAAATTTCTTTTAAATTAAACGCGGGTGAAACCGCGGGTCCCAGCTAGTAATATAATAAGAATGATCAGATTTCGCTTTATTAATAATATAATATTAAAATGTACAAGATGTATCAAAAATTTATAATTAATATAAATAACCGCTGAATTATCGCCTTAAACTTTAATAAGTATGTATTAATCTCTTCCTTTTAATATTTTAAGCAAACATAAATACTATTGTTATTGTATAGTAAAATTGCTGCGCCCTAACAGGGTTTCATATTGATACGCATCTAATTTTCTGTTAACTTATGAACATATGAATGCAATAAAGATTTGAGTTTGAGTTTGAAAAAAACCCCTGGACACCAATAAAGAAGGTAGGTACTGGGGTAGAGTGGTGATAATACCATTAAATCCAACTAACAAAATCAAATACATCCTTGTGACAGGGCAAAACATCCGAGGCGCTTTCGAAGCTGTTATCCCTGAAGCCTACAGAAGCTGTGCTGGTGACTCTAGACGAGAACGGCCATCCTGCCAGCGAGAAGAGCATTCCCGTCGATCTGGTGGAGCGAGGAGATGTGCTTAAGGTATGTCAACTTCTTAAGCAGTATAACAATGGTATTCAGAAATTAAAGATGGCTCGGAGTTGTAGGATGGGGGATCCTTTACAATCCTCCCCGGAAAGTAGCTGGGGGCGACCTTTTCACAGTGGCCTTCCCTCAACTAGAGGGGATGACCGCCTCACAGTCATCCCCGCCGAGATGTGGCTAAAGGCGTGACATCAATGGGCTCTAGTGTGATCTTACGCGGACCTGGAGCCCCACTTCGGTGCCGAAGATGACAACTCCAGTTGTTCTAGCCACCAGCATACCTCCTCAGTGCATGATGAATTTCCACTGGAGTACAAGAAAAAAGCAAGACGTGTACTTGCCTGATCTCCTCCATAGAAAATCTGCATCTTGGGGCATGGAAACTACAGTCTGACTATGCATAAAGGCCCGTTGAAATTTATGTTTCTTTTTCTCTCTTTCCCCAGGTGGTGCCCGGAGCCAAGATCCCAGTGGATGGCAAGGTGATGGTAGGCCAGAGTACGTGCGACGAGTCGCTCATCACCGGGGAGTCCATGCCTGTGCCAAAGACGAAAGGTAACACTTATGAACCACCACTGCATGGTGTGTGATCTATCTCTCCGCGAAATTTGATTAGAATCCGTACAGCCATACAAACTCTTCACATTTATATCATTGGTTAAATATACTCGTATGTCAAGTGACGGCTGGCACGGTGATGCCGTGTGGTGCCGGCTACGAATAGCACCACCCCCATCTCCTCCCGTGGGTGTCTTATTGGGCCTAATGGAAATTCTTCATGAACTTCCTCTGCCCCGGGGAAGGACGCAGGGGTATGCCGGACTCCTACCGTTCTACCGGTCGTTGTAATGATCTTTGGGGGAGGCCTGTGTCCAGCAGTGGACGTATAAATGGCTGACATGATGATGTGATTATATTCTATTACGGTCATCGACCATATTAAATGTGTACTATTGTAGTGAGGAATTGCACCAGCCCATCTCATCCCGTGGGTTTCGTTTAAGGTGACTAAGAGATTAGTCCGAGAATGGGCAGCAGCAGAGTCCTTCGAGTTCACGAACAACTCAGTTAACCGTGGCGCACACTACACATCCAGATCGTTGTGACGACCTTTGGGGGAACCCTGTGTCCAGCAGTGAACTTTATTCTGCTGAAATGATGATGATGACTCTAGTGAGCCGGAGTGACCGGTTTCGCCTGTGTTTATAACATCCCCCCCCCCCCCCCTCCGTGCAGGTTCGATGGTGATCGGCGGCAGCATCAACCAGCACGGCGCGCTGCTGCTGGTGGCCACGCACACGGGCGAGGCCAGCACGCTGGCGCAGATCGTGCGCCTGGTGGAGGACGCGCAGGCCAGCAAGGCGCCCGTGCAGCGCCTGGCCGACACCATCGCTGGGTGAGCTCCACTCACCTTATAGACCCACTCCAACTCCCGTGGGTGTCGTAAAAGGCGACTAAAGGACTCTAAACCAGAAGGATGGAGGACCCCCAACTTGCCTGCTAAGCGTAGTGAGTACTGGCGAATACCGACTAATATGGCGACCGGCGAATAATGACGACACAATTGTTGCGAAAATCTTGAAAAAAATCCCTTGTTCAGCATTGGACATCCGTTGGTTGATATCATGAAAACATTACTCATATACCCGTATGGTGCCGGTTAAGAATACCACTACCCATCTCTTGTCATAAAAGGCGACTATGAGATTAGCCAGAGGATGGGCAGCGTCCTTCGAGTTCATCTATAAATCAACTATGACCCATCTGCCAAATGTGGAGATTATGGCAGAACCCAATCTAGTTATTGTGGCAATATTTGGGAAACATTCCTGTCCAGCAGTAGATATTTTAAGCTGAAATAATTTCTCGATCAGAATAAGATTCGACCAACATAATATAGGGTCTTACTTTAATAATGGAAAATATTTTAGGAGGTAAATCTATAGGTTGCAATGATGGGTTTTAGCAATAAAAATAAACATAACATCCACCTTTATCTTATAAAATAATACTGAGTCAGTACATCTTTCGCTAGTCAAGTCGTAAAACCGACACTTGATATTTGAAATGAACTCTATACCACTCATAGAGCCTAGCCTTAAAATATTTTCCATTAAAAAAGTAAGACCATATATAGCTGCAAAATCCAACATTGATCGTTTTGGACCAACATAACATAGCTGACATAATCCAACATTGTCCATTTTTGGCCAATATAACATAACTGCCGTGTGGTGCCGGCTCAGAATGCCACCACCCCATTTCATCCCGTGGGTTTCGTGAAAGTCGACTAAGGGATTAGCTGGAGGATGGGCAGCAGCGTCCTTCGAGTACATTAACAATTCAACTGTGATCGCCAAACCGCCTGCCAAGCGTGGCCTGACGTGGGCCAGACCCCCCAATGAGCACACAACACACCATATCGATCGTTGTGGTGATCTTTGGGGAGGCCTGTGTCCAGCAGTGGACTTCATTCGGCCGAAATGAAGAATGATGAAGGATAACATAGCTGACATAATCACAAAATAAGTCAACTAGGATCACTGAACGAAGAGCAGTTCGCCAGCCTTAGTTGTTTGGACTTCGAGCTTCTCTGTCATTGTGCAGAGCGATATATTGCGATTACAACCATATCGCCACAAACTATTACAATACAAAAATTTGTGTTTGGGATATTTTGTTTCATTTTTTATGACAAGACGAGCAAGTCATTCTCCTGGTGGTAAGCGTCTGCCTGCCCATAATAATTGTAATGCTACCCAGGACTTGTCCTGCATGGCATTACACTACGTTTTTAAACGTTGCCCCACACTAGGATTTCTCCTGTGTTGTGGGTGCGTTTACAGACATGAATTTCACACACAATACATCCAGACCCGGAACAACTACACGCAGATCATACAAATATTTTTTCCGTGCGGGAATCGAACCCGCGACCCGGAGCGCAGCAGCCGACTATATCAGCCGTGCCGACCACTTTATTCCAACCTTTCATACCCTTGTTACAGATATTTCGTACCTCTAGTCGTGTTCCTGTCCCTACTGACCCTCATCTGCTGGATTATAAGCGGTGCGCTCAACATCGACAGGATTAAATTAATTACACCTGTAAGTAAAGGAAGTGGTACTGACTTACTACTTTTATATATATTATGATGCTTATTGAGCAAGTAGGTTTTTCTCTCTTACTTACTTCACTTACTCACTACATTCACTCTCATTGTCTCTCACATACTCACTTACTATCACTCACTCACTCACTATTACTCACTCACTCACTCACTATCACTCACTCATTACCACTCACTTGACTAAGAATGCCACCGCCCCATCTCATCCCGTTCATAATCTTATTATTGCTTTTATGTTAAACTAAAGCCTTATTCACTATTTAATAAATAAAAATGGCTGCATCAGAGATAGATAGGCTTAGATTTTTACCTTATTTAAATGTTGGTCCTTTCCAGAGCATCTACCTCAACGCTGGCTACGCAGACTGGGAGCTGATCATCCAGACCGCCTTCCACTTCGCGCTGTCTGTGCTGGCGATCGCATGCCCGTGCGCATTGGGCCTGGCCACTCCCACTGCGGTGATGGTGGCCACAGGAGTGGGGGCCAAGCTGGGACTGCTCATCAAAGGCGCTGAACCATTAGAAAATGCTCACAAGGTGTGTGGTTGAATATCTAATTTTCTCGTAACTCATGAACCTTGTATACATATTTTAGGGAAATTCCCATGAAATTCTTCTGCCCTGCGATTTCCGCGCTTCGTGTCGTGAGTTCGATCTCCACACAGAACAAATTTTTGTATGATCTACAGATAGTTGTTTTGGGTCAGAGAGTTTGTGCAAGTTATATTTCTTTAAACTTAACCCACAACATCCGAGTGTCATCATTAAAAAAACCGGCCCAATGAAGTCAGCCACTAAATGGCTATCATGTTCCCATCTTTATCCCCATCGGCCCTTCATGGCCAATCGTCTAGGGGCAGAAAATATTTTTTTGATGTACTTCCTGTTCTAACAGGCACTATGTCGTTTGGTTCCTCCTCTTCATTGCTACAATATTTATTGAAAGATATTCCAATATTTCGATTTGGACATCTGACTTTATTCGCAATAACATTACTGAAGACCCATGGGGTACATCCGTAAAAGTAGTTAAATCTTTAATTGATAACATTGCTCTGTTCTTGCCAATATTTCCAATATGGTATCGATAGTGGAACCTTCCCTGATTTGATGGAACGTCGTAAAGCAATCCGAATTATAATATTAGTAAATGGGTCATCATCAGGGTTTCAAGTAAAAAATGGGATACCACAGGGTTCAACTCTGGGTCCTTTTCTGTTTCTAGCGTATGGAGTCAGTCTAATTACAACCAGGTCCGACGATTTTAAGTGCCCTCCGAAGCACGGAGACGTTCAGCTCATGTATCACTATGCGGTCATCCACCCATACATTGACCGCGCCAAGCGTTGTCCTTGTTTGAACATGATGATTATGTTTAAATTGGTCTGTTAGGATCTCATTAGATTGTGTGGCTGAATAAATGATTCTGTTATATTTTAAGAGTCATTATTTCGGCCAAATGAATTCCACTGCTGGACACAGGCCTCCCCCAAAGAACACCACAACTACCGATATGGGTGTGTTGTGGGCTCATTGGGGGGTTTTGCCATAATCGCCACGCTTGGCAGGCGGGTTGGCGATCGCAGTTGAGTTGTTAATGTATTCGAAGGACGCTGCTGCCCATCCTCCGGTTAATCCTTTAGTCGACTTTTACGACACCCACGGGATGAAATGGGGTGGTGGCATTCTGAGCCGGCGCCACGTGGCATAGCCGGCACCACACGGGTTTGAGAGTAATTTATAAGATTTTTATTCATCCAGGTGAAGACCGTGATCTTCGACAAGACGGGCACGATCACCCGCGGCAGCGCGGCCGTGGCCAAGCTGTCGCTGCTGACGGGCTCGGCCGCGTCGCTGGGCTCCGTGCTGGCCTGCCTGCTCACCGCCGAGCTCAACTCCGAGCACCCCGTCGCGTCTGGTGAGTGGCTGCTTCGAACCCCTGCACTCCTGTCGAGCTTAGCACTACCGTGACGTCAATGTTTCGTCTCATCGTCATATCAGCCAAAGGATGTCCACTGCTGAAGACAGGCCTCCTCCATAGCATAGTCTTTTTGGAGGGAATTTGTCAGTACTCACCACGCTTCACCGCAGCAGGGGTTTTGATAAGCGCAGTTCCACTGGAAGGGACGCCGCTGCCCATCCTTTTGGTTTAGAGTACGACCTCCACGGCAGGAGATGGACTGGTGCTATATTTTTAATCCTGTCCACACGATATATTTCATCTAACAGTGAAATAATGCAGAAGCTTCGCGCGGCCACAGTCGATTAATTCGAGTCCCTCGTGGGATCTATCTTGGTGGAGGTAAAGCCTGGCTATGCTCAAGAAATTATCCTTGAATACAGCGAGGCTGATGCATTTGTTATGACGTGAACTAGTATCGCCTGTTGAACTGGTCAGGTTATTGCTGCCAAGATATTTGAATCAAAAATCTATTTTTGGGCGTACAAAATGCCTTACGCATACCACGCCATTTGTGGATACAGTATGTGGTAATGTGGACTTGCACCCACTAATAACTTCACCATGTGACTTTTTTCTTTCTATTCGAGCATTACTTTCGCGGCCCATCAAGCGTTGGCCCGCATTCGGCCTACCTGGCTAGTACGATGCATGCAGGGCCGTACAATGCGGATAATAGATTCTCCGATGTAGTGGCAGTGACGCCGTCCTGCTAGAAGAAATTGGGCAGGCGTTTTGCTGCCTGTGACGGATCGGGTCAGCTAGGCTGTCTCGGGAGAGGGCCGATCCCGCTCGGAGGAGGGGCCGGGGTAACAACCGCCGCGGCGCCCGTGTCCAACACGCCCGAGCCCCCTGTTGTCTTTATATGGCAGGGGGCCCTGGGGATCGCGAGCACGCTTATTGGGAAATCTGCGTGCTCATACCGAGCGACCCCCGGGAGGACAGCGGTGTGCATGTGGTCACGTACTGCTGTGTGCGCAGCACAGCGCATAGTGAGGCCTCGGGGGTATTCTTTACAATCCTCCCCGAAAAGTACCTTAGGGGTGTTATTTTTACGGCTGCCTTCCCTCCGCTAGAGGGGGTGACCGGTGTACAGTCGTGCCCTCCGAGATGTTTCTAAAGGTGTGGCACCAAAGGGTGGCTCTAATGTGATCTTTCGAGGTCCCCAGTGGTTTTAGTTGGTAGTAGTCTGGCATGCCCCTTCGTCCTTTCCCGGGGTGAAAATTCATGATGAATTTCCACTGGGGACCAATGAAGATAGGGGTCTCAATATAGTCGATGACCAGGCGTGTACCGCGGATGGCCGATTATGCTGTCTCCTTAAACTGGAGCCACTTCTCTACTGCCCTGACTTGGATGTGTGGAGGTCTCATGTGAGATTATGCCTCTTGGACTTGGGTTTTAACTGTGGGGAAGTCATCATGCTGTCTCCTAGCTCCCCTGTATAGTGGAGGCTTCAATCTGGGCAGTGGGTGTATTCCGAAAGGTCGTCGACCACGGCGCCTCTTTTAATGCTGGTCTGCCATTCATCTTTTGGATGGCAGACGTCGACGGGACCTGCTTAGGGCCCGTGCAGTCGCCGTAGACACACGCTTTTCCCATCGCCATCATAGAAGCTGTGGAGTGCCGTTCCGATCCTCCATCGATTTTGATCGTATTTTTGAGGTCCACCGTTAATGGCGGTCTAAGTGTTCGCTGGCAGAATGCGGTTATTGATCTCAATGACTTAGGGGTCCAGTATCTTTATTGTTTTTGTGAGATCATTTATGTAGATAAGGAATAAAAGTGGTCCAAGAGTACTACCTTGTGGTGTGGTTATGTGATCAAATATTATATTTATTTTCCGTTTTTAGTAGTGTAGTGATCAATGCTTGTTCCATCTTGGGAAGAGGTTTTTGCTCTGTGGTGGTTTTGAATTATCACCCTACGTTTATATTTATGTACCTATAAAATGATGATATACAACTACAAATCCTTACGATTGTGGGTGATGAGGAATACGATAAACTCTATGCCCGCCTTCAGCCATCGTGCGCTGGTGCAGCGCGGCGCTGGGCGGCGCCAGCGGCCTGACGTGCGTGAGCTTCGTGGCGGCGCCCGGCTGCGGCCTGCGAGCGCGCCTGCGCAGTACGCACGATGCGCTGCCGCTCCACCTCGCCAACTTCAACAACCAGGCACGGTGAGTGACAGAGACGTAACAACTATGGGTGAGATTCAGAAACGAGTCTAAGCGTGAACTTACGCTTCCATCTGTCATAATTATGAGCGTACGAGTAAGTAGTGCATTTTGACAGATGATAGTGAAACTGCTTGCTAGACGGTACACGTCCTTTAGAGAGAATCGTCTATTATAGTAATACTACCTTCGTATCTCGTCACTATATCTGATATCTAACAAGTCGTTACAGGCAGGTGTATACGCCACAACATGTAAGAAAGCCAAAATCTCACCAACTCATAGTCAGATGATATTAAAGTAGTCAATAAGTATCGTGCGATCACCAATTTGCCAACTTTATCCTTTTAATGAAAATCCACGTCCGCTATTTGTCCTATGATATTAAAGTTATTAAAAAAAGTGACTGTGTCCCAGCTGACTTTCACAAAACTTAACGGCTGAAATTAACAATATTTCTAATCCAAGAGCTTTAGGTTTGATATTAAGGATTTGTCTATTTTTTGTGTTAAATGTTAAAATGGATGTAAATCATAATCTTTAATATAAAGATATTGGATTACATGGATTATTAATTTCGAATTAATCTAAATATTTTAACCTAGTCTTATTAATGGAAATTACAACAGAAATATTAGATGCGAATAAACAGATTCACACCATAAACACAGACTTCAATAAGGCCTCCGATCGTGTTTCTCATTCTATTCATACGAAAAATTTATCTGAATGTAGCTTAATAGTCTCCACGCTAAATTGATTGTAATTACACATTTTAAAAACAAATCAAATTTTATCACGCAAAAGTGAGGAGTTAATATGTGTCTAGCGTAATCCCTTAATAAGTCGATTAGCAAATAATAATTGAACCCGATATACGTAACACCTAAGTAGAATCCGTTTTAGTGTACCCACTCAGCCACAGCCACCCAGCCGTCATCATTGATACGCTTTTAACCGCTGTACATTGGGGATATAGAGAAACCTTATTTGACCAAAACTCTCCTTTGTAACTGTGGACTGTATAACGAATGCAGTCGGTCTATAGACAGAAGTACATCATTTCCCACGCGACTCACAACGCAAAAGTCTTTTTAACTATTTGTCTGCAAATAAACTGGCGTCCGTTTTTCGTTTTACATTGCCACCCTATGTACATGTAGTTTTTCATTATTGTATTCACTTAAGTACCATGGGTTTACCTTTAAATGGTTATGCGTTTAGCTTAAAGATTTTGTATGTATTGAATCTTTCTTAATAACAGTGTTACATATTTTGGCAACCCAAATCAATAAGTATCCGAATTTGACTGCTTGGGAAAGATCTCAAGACGCAGTTGGTATCTCCTGTGTCCTTTCAAAAGCTTTCAGTTATGTAGATCACAAGGCGCTTCTTAGCACTAAGGGCTTAAAGCATGAGTCTTTAAAATCTCTCAATCGTATTTGAAAAACAAGCAAACAATGTTGAGATTAATGGGGTTAAACCTGGCTCTGAAGTGACAGCGAGCGTGCCCCAGGGTTCGATACTGATTCCGTTCTTATTTTATGTATAAATGACATTCTATTATTTGCTGTCGATACCTCGTTATTTTATCTTTACCAAACGTTGAAGAATATAGTTAAATGTAAAAACCTTACCTTGATTTTCTTTTGACATATCTCCTAGGCTACCATGTAGTGAAATTCTCTCCATCCATCATTTCAATATGACATGTAAAAGTATGTTAGTACCTAATTACTGAATAAATGATTTTATTATATTCTACTGTGGACCCCAACCAAGACTCAGAAGTAATAGTGACTTTAGGAATCTAAACAGGTGAAATGGCCTGACAAACCTGCTAGTATAATTGTTATGATGAAATTATTTGTAGGATTTTAGTTACTTTATTAAATATAATTTTACAGTTTCATGGGCCTCCTAAATTAACTCTCCTTGTTTAGTACAAGTCCCTCATGTACTGCTTAGTTTAAATAATTTTTCCTTTCTTTATTTAAGGCCTAAGCTCTCGTCGGTGGCATTCGCCTCTGCTCTCTATACTCTGCCTTCTTTATGACCTCTTGGTCCGATTTGACTGCCACTTTCTCCTCTATTTGTTGTCTTAGAGGAGTTGTCGTATCGTATCAAATGGCCAGACATCTTTCCCCTCCTGTTATCTATAGTTCTCAGTTACGTTATTTCAGAAAGACGAGGTTAACGAGGTGTCTCTCTCTCTCTCTGTCCTCGTTAACCATTAGTAACACTCTTTTTTCCATTCCGTTCAATTGATCTTCTCCGTCCTCCTCTAACACCATATTACAAATGCTTCTGACCTTTCTCCGTCCTTTTGGTTCAACTTCCACATTTCGCAACTGTATAATGTTATGCTCCAGATATAGGTATTAAATAGCAGTTGTCTTTCTTAAATGAAATCTTAATATTATTTACATATTTATATTTATTTGATGAAATTTGGGATCCATCTAAGAAACTAAAGTTTCTATAACTGTTAATATTGTTATCAGGTCTGGCAGCACCTTCATCGTGGAAGGAGTTCCAGTAGAAGTGGTATCACCAGGAGGCGATGCAGCTTTAAGCTCAGCTCAAGCGGCCGCAAGGTTACACACGCTTATTCGCACAGACCAGCCAGCAGCTGGAGAGGTATGAAAAAAAAATTACTTTAGGCACATCAAATTTGTATGTTTTAAAGCAAGACTCCGATTTGGACAATATTCTGTAGAGTAGAGACTGAGAACAGAAGAAACGCGCCCCCTTAATAACAAACCGTTTCCTCAGGAGGTTGAACAAGTGGTCCTCATCGGCAATCGAGAGTGGATGTCCCGTAATGGCGTCACCGTACCCCGCAGAGTCCAAGAAGCGATGCAGCAAGATGAAGAATTAGGCAGGACTGCTGTACTAGCTGCTATAAATGGTAAGGATTTCCCCCACAAGGGATTTCTCCTGTGTCGTGGGTGCGTTTACAGACATACATTTCACACACAATACACCCAGACCCGGAACAACTACCTGCAGATCATACAAATATTTGTTCCGTGGGGGAATCGTACCCGCGACCCGGAGCGCAGCAGTTGACTGTATCGGCCACTACACCAACCGTGTCGTCAAACTTGAACAAAACTTGATCCTCGTGCTCCTAATGGTCGAATATTGCCATAGTCATCTTTTGCGATACCCACAACTGGAGAACCACCACTCATTCTGTACCGAGCACCAAAGAACCACTGACATGGCTTTTAAAACATAAAATTTTTCAATAGTAATTGAAAAATTTTTCAGCTTTTGGATTCAAATATAATGATCGTGTTTCTGTTGCCCACAGACCAGCTAGTTTGCACGATAGGCGTAGCAGATGAAGTGAAGCCGGAAGCCCACCTAGCGGTGTACTGTCTCAAGAAGATGGGCTTGCAAGTGTGTCTACTGACTGGCGACAACAGGAAGACCGCTGTGGCTATTGCGAGACAGGTGGGCCATCATCGTCTGGCGTCTTTATATGGCAGGGTGCCTTGGGGGTCGCGAGCGCGCTTATTGGGAAATCTGCGTGCTCATACCGAGCGACCCCCGGGAGGACAGCGGTGTGCATGTGGTCACGTGCCGCTGTGTGCGCAGCACAGCGCATAGTGAGGCCTAGAGTGAATCTTTTACAATCCCGTCGGGTATAGCCTGGGGAGGTGGCCTCTTTACAGTCGCCTTCCCTCCGCTAGAGCTCCGAGATGTGCCTAAAGGCGTGGCACCAACGTGTGGCTCTAGATGGAGATTATTCGAGTTCCTGGAGCCATCCCTTCAGTGACAACGATGATCACTTCGGTGGTTTTAGCCGGTAGGAGTCTTCTTCTTCGCCCTTTCCCGGGGCGAAAGAAGTACATTAGATATTTCCACTGGATCAATAAAAAAAAGGCATCATCGTCATGCTAATAGTTGACAGTGGAGCAGTGGGTGAGCGATTGGATCCCTCACGGTACAAATATTTGTGTAACCTGCAGATAGTTGTTCTAGCTCTAGGCGTTTATACATGTGATATTCTGTCCCCACGATACAGGAGTTAAACCCACTCTAGGTCACTGAGCCCCGCTTTTTACCGACTTCAAAAAGGAGGAGGTTCTCAATTCGATGCGTACTTTTTTTTAAATTGTTTTTATCTATGTACACCGATTACTCCGAGATTTGTAGACCGATTTGATCGATTCTTATTTTAATAGGTGCAGAATGCTTTCGAATTGGTCCCATATAAATCTCGTTACATTTGATTGAGTAGTTTTTTAAATAGCTTCAATAAATAGGTTTAATGTGACTGCGCTTACCTAGATGATGTCTTAATAGTTTCTATTCGTAGAATTATTTTTAGTGTTACTTAACGGATACCAAATTTGGAAAAGTTAAAAAAAACTGGCGGGGCCAGGTATGTCCCAACCATGGATCATGCAGACCAACGAGATATACTTATGGGCCCCGCCCGATTTCATAAATAAAGTATTTTTTTTCCTTTTAGTGGTTTTAATATCCTATAGAATTTTGAAGCCGGTATTTTTTTTGTTAAATAGTTTTACCTGAGAAACCGTCTTAGAAAAAATTTGGGTACCCGATAATTTGGGCACCTCAGCTTAACCTTTTGAGGATAACAGGCATGATTTAGCTATGTTGATATGCACATTTATCAACAGGTGGGCATCAACAAAGTGTACGCGGAAGTCCTGCCCTCCCACAAGGTGGCCAAGATCCAGAAGTTACAAGAAGAAGGCCAAAAGGTGGCCATGGTCGGCGATGGTGTGAACGATTCACCTGCGCTTGCGCAAGCAGACGTCGGGATAGCTATTGCCAGCGGTACTGATGTGGCCGTTGAAGCTGCTGATCTCGTGCTTATGAGGGTAAGTCATAATGCTGTGTGTAATTGCCGATGATAGTAGAGTCGCCATGATGGATATGCACTCTTTATTTTCAGTCTTTCAAACAGTTCATCATTTCGGCCGAATGAAGTCCACTGCTGGACACAGGCCTCCCCCAAAGATCACCACAACGACCGATATGGGTGTGTTGTAGGCTCAGTGGGGGGTCTTGCCATAATCGGCACGCTTGGCAGGCGGGTTGGCGATCGCAGTTGAGTTGCTAATGTACTCGAAGGACGCTGCTGCCCATCCTCCGGCTAATCCCTTAGTCGACTTTTACGACACCCACGGGAGGAGATGGGGTGGTGGTATTCTGAGCCGGCACCACACGGCAAGGCAGTTAAATCAACTGACCAACATATTTTACACTGGGTGTCGATTTATTCCCCTTCAACATTGCATGGTTGGAAGTCGATCATTGCGTGGCTCAATTTCTCACCGGTCATGGTAACTTTATGAGTAAATTATTTAGCTTGAAGCTTGTTGCCTCACCATTCTGCAAATGTTCAACACCGGACTGTGAATATGAACAGTCTGCACATCATGTTCTGTGGGAGTGTATTCTTTGGCAAGATGAACGCAATATTATGTTTGACAGCATGCAAGTTACATCCGGAGTTGTTTACTATACAGACCTTGTTGCAACTAGGACGAATTTCCGTGCGTTCAGGCGTTTTTGCCATACCTACTATTGGAATCAGTCACAATAGCTCACAACATAGGACCCGTAATTAAATATTTATAAACATTTTTGTACCCGTGGTGCTTGGCAACTAGGCTTATCCTAGTTGTACACTCCCAATTATTGTGCCTACGGCCTATAGTATTTTCTCTGTCTCCTGCTTGCTACGGAGGGAAGTGGAACGTATATTCTTTCCTACTCCTCCATTTTCTTTTCTGATTAATTTCGTTGCGGGTTCCAAGACAGTTCTTCATTTCTCTGGGACACACCGAGCTTCATTGGTCGGTGTTCTTTTCGGTGGTCGCCATTGTAGATCCTGGATTACAGGAGTTGCAGTGGTTGGGAATGTGTGGCGGGCTTGTCCCATTAAAAAAAAAAAATCCAATGCGGTGCTGATATCATTAATAATAATCAAAACGGTTTTCAAACAGACTGACGGGTCCGAGCCCGAGGTGCAATGCGGAGATGTTTGGTACCTACCGCCCGATCATATGGACGCGTGAGGTCATTGACCGCCAGCTGTTTTGTATTGACTTTGTGGTCCAAAATAAGTCGATCATCATTTCAGCTGAAGAAAGTCCACTGCTGGACACAGGCCTCCCCCAAAGATCGCCACAACGACCGATATGGGCCACCGGCCTGGGTAATCGCCACGCATGGGAGGCGGGTTGGCGATCGCAGTCGAGTTGTTAACGTACTCGAACGAAATAGCTGTCCATCCTTCGGATAATCCCTTAGGCGCCTTTAACGACACCTACGGTATGAGATGGGTGCTATTCGTAGCAGATATGGACATTTTGGTAAAAATTATGGTACAATTATTTTTACTGATTCGGGCAGAGAATCGTTTACTGATTCCCCCCCTAAAAGGAAACAGGTGATTAAATCGGCACTCGGTACAGCATTACTCTACGCACTGGGACTGTATTCAGAGTTCAGCCTTGGCTTCGATATGTCAACATTTATCGTGTCGATACAATGGTAACAGCTCCTCCCCTCCAGAACGACCTGCTGGACGTGGTGGCGTGCCTGGAGCTGTCGCGCAGCACGGTGCGGCGCGTGAGGCTCAACTTCCTGTTCGCCAGCGTGTACAACCTGCTGGGCATCCCGCTCGCCAGTGGGGCCTTCGCCATGTTTGGCCTGCAGCTGCAGGTGAGGGCTGCTCCGGCCGGACCACTTCTTAACTCAGTACCTAGGAACTTGTGTATACGTCTTCATTAATACTGGCCTACTTAAATTTGCATTTAATGAAGCATGGACTAAGGTTCATTTCGGCCGAATGGAGTCCACTGCTGGACACAGGTCTCCCCCAAAGATCACCACAACGATCGATATGGATGTGTTGTGTGCTCGTTGGGGGGTCTTGCCATAATCGCTTGGCAGACGGGTTGGCGATCGCAGTTGAGCTGTTAATGTACTCGAAGGGCGCTGCTGCTCATCCTCCATCTAATCCCTTAGTCGGCTTTTACGACACCTACGGGATGAAATGGGGTGGTGGCATTCTGAGCCGGCACCACACGGCACACACGGTACCATACGTCTTCATGCAACTTCTTTAATTAGCAACAGTCACATTCAACGCTTGGTCTCCTAGTGATAACTATAATCAATGGTCATAGGGCACAGAATCACATTTAAAAAAAAAAAGTGGCAACAATACATACTGCACCAACCGTGCCGTCAAAAATGAGATAGCACTGCCAAATATGTAGCAGTAACAAGTTGCCACTTGCCCGAAAGTCCTGATCCCTCTTTCGCCATCAACAGGGTCCACTCCACTACCATCTGACCTCAACTAGTGACACACTTTCCAGTGACATTTAGATGTGTCTTCAACGACTTCGTCAACGCTTCTAATATTATTTGACTGTATTAATTAATTTAGTATTGTTAATCTTTTTTCTGTTAATTTATTATATTCTAATTTTGTTTTCTTTGGAAGTATTTTGGAAATGTTCCTCATCAAATGATTGCATGTTTATTTCGTTTTGTTTGAATATTAAGTATTTTATATTTTAATGTAAAAATTCTACTATTTCAATTTAATTTAAATTTTTCTATGTTGATTCACCTAGATATACAAGAGCACGCTGTGGCTTCCTATAATTGGAGGTGCACACCAAACACAAACTTATATACTAATTTGTAATAGCCCATGTATGTGTGTATCCTCTGTTGGAAGTCCATAATAATCTATACAAATAAATAAAATTGAAGTGTCTGTTTGTAATGTCAAAATAACAGCTTTTTACTAAATACATATGAAAGTATATACGGTACCTACAACAAAAAAACAATTCTTAAATTTTTTGTCTGTCTGTCTGTCTGTCTGTCTGTTTGTTCCGGGTAATCTCCGCAACGGCTGGACCGATTTTGACGGGACTTTCACTAGCAGATAGCTGATGTTATAAGGAATAACTTAGGCTACTTTTATTTTAGAAAAATAATTAGGGTTCCGCGCAAGAAAATAAATCCCTTGAAATCCAATATATATATTCTATGTCAAGTATCTATGTCAAAGTACTCTAAATTTCTTTTACATAAAACGCGGGTGAAACCGCGGGTCCCAGCTAGTAAATAAATAAAACTACCAATATCTTAGAGTGAGACCCTTTAACAGATGTTTTATGCTTTTTGCGTAACGGTTGTCAAGGCATGAAGGCGCCCACTCGGGTCAGAGCCGAACACACGAACCACCCGATCATGTCCATTGCAGACATTATCGCGATGCTGTCGACACTGTCCAAAATCACCTACCACACTGCCAGGGTTAAAATGTCGAGACAAAGATCCTGGAATCGCTTGTGTGTCATGGCTTTCATACTGTAACCAAACCCAACATTGGGAAAGAGACGAGGCTTGATGGACGCACCGCTTTAACTGCTTACGATTGCCCCCCAGCCGTGGATGGCGTCAGCAGCGATGGCGATGAGCTCAGTGTCCGTCGTGTGCTCCAGTTTATTGCTCAAAACGTGAGTATAACACCCACTTCCCCCTTCTAATTTGTTTTGTGTAGGTGTGTCTCATCTTCAACATCATCACCATACCAGCCAAAAGACGTCCACTGCTGAACAAAGGACGACCATAAATTCCCACAAACATGTCAGCAGAGCAGGTGTTCAGACATGGACCACACGAGGCAGTCAGTAAGATGTCCGTTTCTTAAAATTAATCCCTGTCGCACGTTGAGATATAAGTCCACTGCTGGACATGCTTCTAGCCTGTTGCGTCACATCAATAATTTCGGCCGAATGAAGTCCACTACTGGACACAGGCCTCCCACAAACCCTCCACCACAATGACCGATATGGGTGTGTTATGGGCTCATTGGGGGGTATTGCCATAATCGCCACGCTTGGCAGACGGGTTGGCGATCGCAGTTGAGTTGTTAATGTACTCGAAGGACGCTGCTGCCCATCCTCCGGCTAATCCCTTAGTCGACTTTTACGACACCCACGGGAGGAGATGGGGTGGTGGTATTCTGAGCCAGCACCACACATGCGTCACATAGTGTGGGTTTATTATAATTAATTGGTGTTTTCTTTCAGTTTCAAAAAACCCACGCTAGAGCAGCTGCGCACAGCTGAATACCTACAATCCATACACTTAGAGGAGCTGGACTCTGTATCAGTACATAGGGGTCTCGACGAGCGGATAGACCCCAGCGAGAGGGGGGCGTCGCCACTAGCCAAGTCAGTATCCTCACTATATAACTCTCACATCTTTATTACCTTCCACGTCCATAGTGCGCCTGCGCAGTACTGCCGCGAACTTGACATCTACTGCTGGTACAACACGACGCGAATCTTTTAAAGCTACTTGAGTGTACGAGTAACGAAACGGCTTAGTGTTTAGAAATATACGTGGATTAATATAGATCTATACAGTCACAGCCACTTTTGTACTATACAGGCTGACCAAGTAAAAGATGTTTATTTATTATATTTAAATAAATACATAAACATGCATTATTTATATTATTACTACAAATAAATTAACATGTATTTCATTCTATTGCGATCCTCATTCTGTTCGCGGATTACCACTTGAATATGTTTTATAATGTTAATACATTCTTGTGGTAAGTTATTTGGTTTGTCGGAAGGAAGTTAGTTGTCTGTGTATATATGCTGGGTGCTGATTTCTTCATCTTGAACTCTTCGATGTGGAAGAGTACTGATCCAATTAATAATAATATTAAAAAACAAACTCGTACCAATAAAAACACGCGATAGTTTTAATAGTATCCAACCAAAACACTCGCAGCTGACACACGCACCGTCTCGTACAATGCCCGGGCGCGAGCCGCACTGCGGAGATGTTTGGTACCTAACGCATGATCATATGGTAGGCGCGTGAGGTCATTGACCTGCAGTTCAAAATTTACTCTGTGTTAATATATGGATATTTTGGTGCAAAATTATGGTATTATTATTTTTACTGATTCGGGTACAGAATCGTGGACTGATTCACCTCCTAGAAGATAACAGGTGATTAAATCGCCACCCAGTATATTCCATTAAAGTACGTACCGATAGACAAGTGCATCAAGGTAGCGAATATCAAAGCCGTTTTGTCGAAAGTACTAAAAATTTGCACTGAGCCGACAAATAAAATTGTCCTATATAAATCATTCTGTAATAAATGTCTTCCTATTTTGTATCTTAATTATGTTTTCATGACTGACGTGAATGAGACTAATAGTAAGTAAACTTGAGGATTTTAATTAACATACACAATATGACACAAAATTTTAAGAAAGATGACAATCTCCTAATACCCAAGAATAAAAGCGTCTATACTATGTAGTGGATTGACTGAAGCACTCAAACTGAACGAACATAATTAATCGTACTATTCATATTCTTCATTTGTACGAGGGGAAATCCTTATGGACTTCCTACGCCTTGGGGAAAGGCGAAGGGGTATGCCGCACTCTTACCGGCTAAAACCTCGCGGGGTTCCTTCGACCTAATTTCAGGGGCGGGGATCACGCACATTCGCTGCACCCTGAATGATTCTATTCCTTGGCGATTGAAGATTGTCATGACATTCCTTAGAGAGCTATTCGCTCATTAACAACAGCTCGCTGTTTAAAATTCTCCATAATTATAATTATTCTAACCAGCGTTTGTACCAAGGGCGGATCCAGGATTTTCATCTTGGTCTCGGTGTCTCATGTCAAGAATTTCAGACATCATTATTGATATTAGGTCTAGGGTCAACTATATCCCACAGTTTAGAGGGGGGGCATGGCCCCTGGTTCCGCCCTTGGTTTGTACCTTCTATATTATTAGAAAATATCTATTTATATACAGAGTACTTGGACATTTTCTATAGTAACTACGCCTATATACAAGGTAAATGTACAATACACTTAGTCGTCTCACTTGGGAAAATAATAAGTTATACAAAGCTAAATTGAATTGAGAAGCTATGCGATATGCTAATCTGAGCGGTTAAACAGGTATTTATATATATGCCTGCGTTGTTATATCCAAATGTATTCTTTTTAGTTTAAAGTTTAAAGTTTTTATTGAAAAACTTAGATACAACTATCCTATCAATTCGATAAAAACATAGTATTTATTTATTTATTATTTCATAAACAATTTTTACATTGTGTCCAAATTTACACTTAGAACTTAATATTAAATAAAATAATAATTTACATATCAATAAATTCACATATCATACCAATTGTATAAATTATTCATCATTCTTCTATTCCATATGTACCTTTTTTTTTTTATTGGTGCCCAGTGGAAATTCTTCATGAACTTCCTTCGCCCCGGGGAAACCATTGGAGCGGTCATCTTCGGCACCTAAGGGAGGCTCCAGGTCCTCGTATGATCACACTAGAGCCGCCCAATTCCATATGTACCTACCGATCCTAATCTACATATCACAATTGAAATCATCAAAATAGTACAAGTACATACTGAAAATAAAATAAATAATGTCAGTAGAGATAATGTCAAACAATTTTTGTTATTATAATTAATTATTGTGATATGGCAATACAGTCACACTTATTCCAATTACTCTGTATATTATCTATTGTCTATGCTCCAGCACTGCGTCAATTCTGAACTCATTTCCACTCTAACTGTCTCTTTCTTGTCCACGCCAGCAAAAACCGTGACTCGTGGAAATCTGCACTGTTGAAAGTTGAAGTATAAAGTATGTGGTCTTATAGATACGGTTTTCTTTATGTTTGTGTTCGTCTGTGTGTTTTGTGAGGGTATGGTACATTGTGTTATACAACGTGTACTATAAAGGTAATATAATATTGGAGGAGGTGGATCTGACCATGACACTGTACAAGCTGCTCCAGGAGATTAACATAAAAATTCTAAAAAATACAGGGTGGCGCAATAGAACGTGCATTTATTAAGTATAGGCTAAAAAAATAAATACAAAAGGTATAGTTGAAATAAAATATAGGATGATTAGGTAATTAAAAGTAATTTATTAAAAAAAAATTGGTTGTCTGTAAATTCGGTTTACTGACGATAGTTGAACGTGACAACGTCTTAAGAAAATACTGATGGAATGGTAGCATTTTTCAAAAGAAAATTTTAATTTAATTTGTTTAATAGATTTGTATGTATATAGAGAAGGAGGTAATTGGAAATCACAATGAAATTGATCAAGTTAGATTTATTTGTACGCATAAATACAATTATGTAAATATATTATTATTAACTTTATCGCTGTAATTATCGTTGCTATAAACAATTGACACCACATTCACTTTTCACTGCACTTGATACTCGGTCAAAACATGTAAATGTACTATAGTATAGCAGCTGTCCACGCAGACGCATCGCTCACTCAAGTAGGAGAGAGACGGATGTCGAACGCTGCCGAACGCAAAGGCCGATTGTGCTTCTTTGTCGCTCGTTCCGCGCTCTCGCTTGCACTTCAAGCCTTACATGGAACGCCTCAGAGCGAGGTAACGCCGCATGAGTCATGTTTTTTCGTGCGTGCAGCCGGCTCTATCGAATTATAAGACGTTGTCACGTCAAAAAATAACATCATCTAAATGACGGCCCTCTCGAAGACGGCACTCCTCTAAACACGAACGCAGCTTTGTGAAAACTCTTGTCAATAAATCTGGGGTGATAGCTGCCATTTCCCCACGGATATTTTCCTTTAGCTGACTGATGTTCCTCGGATTGTTCATGTAGACTTTATGTTTGAGGTATCCCACAAAAAAGTCAGGAGGCGTCAAGTCAGGGCTACGTGGGGGCCAAGGGATATCACCCCTTTTGAAAATTTGTCTTGCAGGAAACATCTGTCTCACAACCGCCATTTTTTGTGAGATTTCACAAATCTGCGTTCGCGTTAAGAGGAGTGCCGTCTTCGAGAGGGCCGTCATTTAGATGATGTTATTTAAAAAAATAAACTACATTTAATTACCTAATCATCCTATATTTTATTTCAACTATAGCATTTGTATTTATTTTTTTAGCCTATACTTAATAAATGCACGTTCTATTCTGCCATCCTGTATAAGCTGTCCGACATAGTTGGGTCGAGTAGGTATTGAAGTTTTGTATGGAGACCCTGTTTCTAATTACGCTTTTTCGATGTTGGTCCCATAGAGAAAATGGTTCAGTGTGATGTTCTGATCGACCCCCAACAATATTATTTTCACCCTTATACTTTGATTGAATTTGATTCAATTCGCCGTGTGGTGCCGGCTCAGAATACCACCACCCCATTTCCTCCCGTGGGTGTCGTAAAAGTCGACTAAGGGATTAGCCGGAGGATGGGCAGCAGCGTCCTTCGAGTACATTAACAACTCAACTGCGATCGCCAACCCGTCTGCCAAGCGTGGCGATTATGGCAAAACCTCCCAATGAGCCCACAACACACCCATATCGGTCGTTGTGGTGATCTTTGGGGGAGGCCTGTGTCCAGCAGTGGACTTCATTCGGCCGAGATGATGATGACTTTGATTGAATACTTTCGAGTTTGTTAATTAATGTTCAATAATATATATATCTCACATCCCAACTCTTAGTAGTACTTACCGTCATGTTATAAAATTGTGTTTATTCTGTTTGGTATGTTACATTAGTTTTACTTCATGTGGTGGTGGCGACATCTGTCTCATCTTCTGTGTTGTTGGTGGGAGAATATGCTTATACTGCAGCAACCACGCTTTGGGGTTGATCTGGGAATAAAATTAACAGAGGGAACATAATAAGACTTTATAAAATATTCAAGAGTCTAAGACCATAGTTCTAGACCTTACTTATAATAAAGGTGAAGCAACACGCAGTCTCTTTTTAACTTGAGTAACTACAAAATTGTATTACATTGTTTCTACCCATACACACACACTCTTACGCATGCACAGACAGACATACACACTCACTCATGCGCGCGCATGCACGCACACACATGGACACACACACACACCCCACACATATGAGCCCATAAACGTTCACTGCTTAACGTAAACCTCCGACTATCACCGTGCATAAAGTTTATTAGTAATGTTATACTTGACTAATACCGCTACCTTTTTTTTTTATTGGTGCCCAGTGGAAATTCATCATGAACTTCCTTCGCCCCGGGGAAGGACGAAGGGGTATGCCGGACTCCTACCGGCTAAAACCACTGGAGCGTTCATCTTCGGCACCTAAGGGAGGCTCCAGGTCCTCGTATGATCACACTAGAGCCGCCCACTGGTGCCACGCCTATTGGCACATCTCGGAGAGGGTGACTGTAAAGCGGTCACCCCCCCAGGGGGATTGTAAAGGATCCCCCAAAGCGTCCCACGGCAGCGCGTGACCACATGCGTGCTACCGTCTTCTCTTGGGTCGCTTGGTGTGGGCACGCAGATTCCCCAATCTACGCACCCGCGAACCCAGAGGTCCCCCACCTTATAGCAACGGCAGGGGTTTTCAGGCGTATCGGAATTAGGCGCCAGGGCGGTTGTTACCCCGGCGCCGTCTCCTTCTTCTTCGAGCGGGATCGGCCCTCCCGATCCCGCTCTGCGGTCTCCTTCTGGAGCATGACGCTCTCACAGAAGGAGTAATACCGCTACCTACCGCAAACAACACACCGCTCTTGAGTTACAAAACACATATTAGAATAAACATATTCCCAGACCGGTTTGTTTTCCCTCACAAGAGTTGCAGCATGGGGCATACATTCATTTATGTTTCGTTTTTGCGTGTATGTATTCTTTATTTTTCACAATGCATGTATCTTCTGTTCTGTTCTAGTTCTGTCCTTTTTTCTGTTATATCTTTATGTTTTTAGGTTTTTTATAAGATTGATATTTCTTCCTTAATTTAATTTGCTTGCCCCAATTGTTGCACATCGTAAAAATATTATAAGTTATAGGATATTTAATGTTTATTCTTATACATTCGTAAATTTTGCCTTGAAAATATTAAAAGTAATATATACCCTCGAGTACGAATATGCAAATAAAAACTAACAATGAACCCATTTCCTTGACAGACTATTCCACCGCAGCAAGCCAGCGGATGGCTGCCTCCTCCACGAAGAAGACGACTTAATGACCGTCTCGTTCATCCCCAAGAGGCGTCAGGAGTCCAGCATCAACGGATGAGCGGACAAGAACGATGGACAAATGTCCGGTAGACAGTGGATCTGTCCAGAAGGAGGTTACTCGTCACTAGATGGCGCCACTAATCAGATATGGAACAATATCAAAAAAATCGTAGAAAATATCTAGATAAGCCGCTTGACTTACCATTATCTCTTAAGTTTCATGCATTTATTACCACGCTACTTAACTGTTTTATTAATATGACATCATAAGAGTTAGCGGGCGGTGAACTCTTAGCATGCTAGTGGCGCCAACTAGCGACGCTTATAGTGACTTTCATGGTCAGATGTCTGATGGACAAGTATCCGAAGACCGATGTCCAATGGATTGATATGCGATGTGCAGTTCAGTGAACGTACAGTGAGATAAGACTGAAGTGTATGTGAACATAGTTTTGTGTCGGAAAGCAGGGAATGGGGGGTTGTGATGGAGTTAACGATTTTTTTTTTTTTATAACGTTGCCCCACACTCGGATTTCTCCTGTGTCGTGGGTGCGTTTACAGACACGAATTCCACACACAATACACCCAGACCCGGAACAACTACCTGCGGATCGTACAAATATTTGTTCCGTGCGGGAATCGAACCCACGACCCGGGGCGCAGCAGTCGACTGTATCAACCACTGCACCAACCGTGCCGTCAGTCATTTGCTAGTTTAATTTGAAAGTGAGTGTTCTGGGTATTACTCACGAGTGTTTGTAGCTGGGAGTAAGTTAGCAGCGACCGTATGGTTATTGAACCATAGTGTATAGTATTACAACTCAAGCATATCTCTTTAAATCCCAGTATAGCGCTGTCCATTTAATGGGATTTCATAAATTCCCCAATTTCTGATCCACAACACTGCCTAGCCTTTAGAAGCTAACACGGCTTTAAGATAACAAGTTATATCGCTATTGTATTTAAATTTATAAACTCACACCAAAACACTTTTTTTTGGTGTCCCGGGGGTAATTCTTCATGAACTTCCTTCGCCCTGGGGAAGGACGAAGGGGTATGCCGGACTCCTACCGGCTAAAACCACTGTGGCGGTCATCTTCGGCACCTAATAGAGGCTCCAGGTCCTCGTATGATCACACTAGAGACCAAAACGTATACCTATGTAGATATTGAGAGCACAATTGAACGCTTGCGTGCCCATCTGATACATAACTAAGAATTCGGCCTGAACGTTGTGTTAGCATGAATTTTATTAGTCATGATCGTCCCGCTGCAGGGCAACACCCCCCCCCCCCCTCCACTCCTCTCGGTTTGAACATTTTTGAGGCCAATCCTACCAGTGGGTGTCCAGCTCTCGACCTATAACTCCACCAGCAAGTCCTTGGCCTGGTGGTAAGCGTCACGCCTGCCCATAACAATTGTCATGCTACGCAGGACTAGTCCTGCGTGACATTATCTAGTCTGTTATGCCCAGTAATGTCACTAGCTACGGTGCCCTTCTAACCGGAGCACAGTCTGTTAACATGTAAAACATGTTTAAATTCAGCAGAATATCTGGACCGAATCTGGCCGGATCCTTGCTATAATAGACCTACCATCAATACATATCTATGAAGGCACCGATATCGTCAATTAGCATTTTATCTCTTTCTACCGTACCCAGGATCATCGAAGCAGGGGTGCAATTCTCTAAGCTCAAACATCCATACATCCTTGAATCCATGAATACAAACGGTGATAACCCAATTTGGTAATCGCTAAGTCTGATCCTCATGGATGTCCTTCTGCAACGTGTCCTTGAATAGCTTCAATCATGTCTTAGCAAATACTAAATTGGTTTTATACCGTTATTTCGATTCTATATTTAAAGATGTATGGATGTTTGAGCTTAAGGAATTACACCCCTGTATTCAAGTATGTAAGGATGTTTGAGCTTAAGGATTTGCCTTATTCTAAGATCGTAAATTCGGTATTGGGTAGAGGTGTAATGGACACACAAAGTTCGCTGATTACTATATTATATTCAAGGAAGTAAACATCGAAATGTAAACAAACCATAAAAATGTTTTAAAGTATCACTTTTTTTTCGACAATACAATATGTAATAAATCTTTCCAGAGAATTCTACAAGACTGATGTATGCATTGATATACCCACAAAAAGCCTCAAAACGTTTTCCTTGAGCTTTGTCTACTATTACTATTAAACTAACTATTAAGGGTGAGATTCAGAAACGAGGTTAAGCTAAGTTCACGCTTCCATCTGTCAAAATTAGGGGCGTAAGTATAAGTAATTTTGACAGATGGAAGCGTAAGTTCACGCTTAGACACGTCTCTGAATCTCACGCTAAGTGTTTGTAAACACATTTGACTTAAATATTTATGGTAAAAACTGAAATTATGTATTACTTAAACGGCCAAATTTTCCAAACTGCTCATGCATTTGTATGGTAACAAATGAAGATGATCTGTGAATATGTCCAGTTTGTTAGAACGCGTGTTTTTGTATTCGGTCGGATAATACTCCGCCATGTCTCTATCAACTTGTTGAGGTTGAGAATCATGTCAGTTTGTTTACAGTTAGAATATTGCTTCCCTTATTATAGTATAGGTCACCTAAGACGGTGGAAGTCTGTGCTTCAGAAGTTCGAATCTTGACATTTAATTCTAAAATAGACCTATTGTAAAAAATATTTCATGCCAAAAGTTTTGTAAATTACTGGTAATAAGACTTTTTCTGCCTGGCATTGTTATTTATTCACTACGGGGTCGCTAGCGAATATTACATAAAGGGCGTTTGACATTTTAAAAGCCAAATAGTATGAATTTCTATTGAAAAAACAATTGTCTAAATATTTACAATATTATTCCACTTTTATGTTATCTAAGGTTACCATTTTGTACAAGTGTTATAATGTTATTTTAATCTAGTACAATATTCTGTTTGTCCGGCTTTGTATATATTTAAGAAATTCCTTTAGTCAAACAATATTTCATAAAATACAAAATCATGGTCACAAATATTAATTGTTAGCATATCAAAATGTAGCCACAGTACGGACAGCCGATCTCGAATTAGCTGACAGACGGACAGACACAGAGGAATGAGCGACTGGAATGTTGACGAGCGAACTTAACTAAATCATCATTTCGGCCGAATAAGTCCACTGCTGGACAGGCCTCCCCCAAAGATCACTACAACGACCGATATGGGTGTGTAGTGTGCTCAGTGGGGGGTCTTGCCATAATCGCCACGCTTGGCAGATGGGTTGGCGATCGCAGTTGAGTTGTTGTGTGCTCGAAGGACGCTGCTGCCCATCCTCCGGTAAATCCTATAGTTGACTTTTACGACACCCACGGGATGAAATGGGGTGGTGGCATTCTGAGCCGGCACCACATGGCTTAACTAAATAGGAGCGTGTTAGCAGCACTACCAGCGTGTGATGCGACGTGTTGTGCGTGTTTCTGTCAAGCGTGCCTGTTAGCACTCCATTATTTATTGCTCCATGAAAAGACGAGAACTAGGTATATACACTATAATAAAACAATTTTAAACGGATTAGATCGCGCGTATTATAGATTTTTTCCTGACGTTTCGAATACTTTGCAGCATTCGTGGTCGCAGGATGACTAAGGTGACAGGCGTCGTTACAGATTTTGAAAGTTATTTTATTTTATCTACCGTAAAAATTTTTTTTTAATGTTTGCACCGCACTAGGATTTCTCCCGTGTCGTTGGTGCGTTTACAGACACAAATTCCACACACAATACACCCAGACCCGGAACAACTACCTGCAGATCATACAAATATTTGTTCCGTGCGGGAATCGAACCCACGACCCGGTGCGCAGCAGCCGACTGTATCAGCCACTGCACCAACCGTGCCGTCATAATCAAAAAATTAGTTTCGATGCACGCAGTAATCACTCACAGTGTCTTGATGTTAGTTAGTGCGGTATGTTGTTTGGGACTTTATTATTTTAATGACTGGATTCCAAACAGGTGGTACCTGCCAACCATCTTCTCTATTAAAATTAGGATGTTTTTTAATTTCAATAGCCTCACGAAACATTCTAGGTACATAACGGTTCTCTTTTGCGAGGACTTGAGGTTGATCAAAACGAAGATAGTGGTTAGGTTTGCCTAAGGCGTGTTCACACACTGCAGACTTTGTGGAGCGTCTATGCTTGACGTCAGCTATATGTTCTTTTAACCTGGTGGCTATACTACGCTTTGTTTGCCCTATGTATGACAATCCACACTCACAGTCAATCTTGTAGACCCCTGCATCTTGTAAAGGTATGTGACATTTCACCGGTTTTAAAAGTTGGCTGATCTTCTTATGCGGCTTGAAGTAGGTTTTTATAAAAGCACGCTTCAAGATGTGACCAATTTTGTCGGTGACTCCCTTCATCATTTCGGCCGAGTGAAGTCCACTGCTGGACATAGGCCTCCCCCAAAGATCACCACAACGACCGATATTCGTGTGTTATGTGCTCATTGGGGGGTCTTTCCATAATCGCCACGCTTGGCAGACGGGTTGGCGATCGCAGTTGAGTTGTTAATGTACTCGAAGGACGCTGCTGCCCATCCTCCGGCTAATCCCTTAGTTGACTTTTACAACACCCACGGGAGGAGTTGGGGTGGTGGTATTCTGAGTCGGCACCACACGGCATCCACGGTGACTCCCTTAATGAATGGTAAAACAGCGGGTCGTCGATCAACCGTGGTGGGTTTCGGGCGGCTTCTGCGACGGGGATGTGGAGCTTTCAAATTGTTATTTTGAAGAACTTGCTTCACATGGGCTCCCCTGCCAGGTGGTCGGGGTCGCAGATGCCGTGTGCTCTCTGTAACAAAGATTTGGCCACGGTAGCTAACTGACAAGGGTGGTGGTGAGATTCACCGTTAAGGTACCTGTCTGTATGGGTAGGCTTTCTATACCCAGTGTAACTAACAGAATAATCTGGATTATGGACGAGAAGTATGTCAAGAAAGGCCAAGGATTTGTTATCCTCCAGTTCCATAGTAAACTGAATTTTACTATGTATTGAATTTAGGTGTTTTAAGAATGCAGAGCTCCTATTGGGAGGCAAGATGCTAAAATTGTTATCTACGTACCGTTTGAACATCTTCGGTTTAAAACAAAGCATTCGAAACGTCAGGAAAATCAAAAATCTATAATATACGCGATCTAATCCGTTTAAAATTGTTTTATTGTAATAATCGCGAAAACCTAAGACATTACTAGGTATATACAATTTCTTTATAATTTTAGTATTATTTTGCTATTAATTAACATTGTCACTGACACCAGTGTCACCAAGCAAATCATAACTATTGGAGAAATTAAACCACATTAGGTTTGAATAATCATGTGGCAATCCTTAAATCTTTACCACCAACCTCTTTTTTTAACACTTTACACATTATACAAATATTTACGTATTTATACTTTTTGGTTCCTAGCCATTATTTTCATGAAAAAAAAAAAAAAAATCTTTTTAATGGCTATGAAACCAAAAAGTATAAATACGTAAATATTTGTATAATGTGTAAAGTGTTAGAAAAAGAGGTTGGTGGTAAAGATTTAAGGATTGCCACAATCACCACATTTGACCGGCTAATTGGTGATTCCAGTTAAATATCACAACACAAATTACCTATCTGCCTGATATGCCAAAGTGAGCTCTTTCAAATATATTTTCGCTGGTTGCAGACACTCAGTGCCAGTTATGTTGTTAATAATGCTGTTAGAAGTGACATTATATTTTCTATAATAAAGTTAGTTATATAATGATTGTAATTAATTCCGTTATATTCACGGTATTATATATAAAGGGGTATACATGCCTCGCAGTCGCATTTTGGTACCCAGTTTAATATGTATGTATATATATTTATAGACGGGCTTACTCTGGTTTTGCATCTATTCGCGGACTCGATCGAATATGTGAATATTTACCGTCAGTTTGTTATTTATTGAATCTACTCGAATACTTATACTTTGGATAGTAATTTTGTTATCCAAAATTACGATAGTATTCTGAAGTGAGTAAGTTCTATTCCGTCGTGTTCGAAGTGATAGCTGGAGTAAGCCTCATTATATATATTTATATAAAAAGACGGAATTAAGTATATACAACCTTAAGATATTTTTTGTTGAAACATATTATTTTATACATATGTGTTATGTTTATACAATTATCATTTTAATCGTGTATCGTATTTATACAGTTTTATTGTAGTTTTTAATATGAATATATTTTTGTAACAAAATATAAACAATTAATTTTTCAGTTGTGTTTTATTATTTACGTCAAACTTCAGAACTTTTTCATTTCTGTAAACCATCTTACAAGGATTTTATAGCTGCCATTTATTTAACAATTACAATTGGTAAACTATACGGACCGAGATAATTCATTTGATTTTATAAATCACAAGTACCTATATTTCACTGTTTTGATCAACGCTGAAACTTTACTGAGCATCTAAAATTTACTTTCAAAATGAAATAGCAACTCTAAAAATAATTTGCATCATACATTCAAAATCGTTCCTTTTTCGTTATAGTAAACTATTTCTTAACTGAAACTTCCAAAATAACCTCTGGGGTTCCTCAAGGTTCGCATTTTGGCCCTATTTTGCTTGACTTATTTATCAACGACGTTACTAGTTGTTTTAAACATTGACCGCCTGCCAAGCGTAGTTAGTACTGGCAAATTCCCCCATAATGACGACACAATTTTGGAACTTTATGGGGGAGGCCTTTGTTCAACAGCGGACGTGCTTTTGCTGATATAATGATGATGTTGATGGAGAGATGTCGTTACAGTTCTCAGTCTACTGTTGCCTTTACCTCCTTACGCAACCTAGAACACTCCTTGATACGAACCTCTAGCTTATTATTACGTAATTACAAACAACAGTATACGTAAGCAGCTCAACACTCAATATATATTGATAAATACTTTATTGGTTTCCATAATGTTTTACAAAGGTGGACTATAAGTATAATAGATCATTATGGACCCTGTCGGGCACAGCAATTTTTTTTTTAATAATAATAATTATAAATAATAATTAGGAGAGTGGCAGAAGGCTAAGTAGCAGTTTGATAGATTCATTAAATTTTAATTGACTGTGTTTTATAAAAGTATAGAATTATAAATTAATACATTTATGTGAATTTCTTGATATATGTATATATATTTATATTTATTCTGTAATTAATTTGTCGTCGAATAATTATTTTATTGTGTAGTAGCATTTAGTTAAAAGAAAATGTTTTAATTCATTAATAAATATATATTGATTTTATTTTCCTCTCTAATGTAACGTATAAATTTTAACAGACATAATTAAAGGGCTAGACGAATGTATTTTAAGTCGTGATTAGTGTGTGCAAGGCGCGCGTCATAGGCGCTTTGCTGAGTAAATTAGTTCGCTAGCGTAGAACTGCGATTAATCGCGGTCTCGACCGCCGTACAACGTAATTGTCAGGTACATACAAACACATCTCATTGAAATACACCCGGATTACAAGTCTCATGTGTCAAGCATAATCACTTTATCGCTCGATTAGCAAACAATAATTGAATCCGATATGGGTTACACTGGGTACCCGTTACCCCTTAGTAGAATCAATTCTTAACCGACTTAAAAAGGAGGAGGTTCTCAATTCGATGCGTATTTTTTTACGTATTTACACCGCTTAGGTACTCCAGAGATTTGTAGGCCGATTTGAGCAATTCTTTTTTTAACAGGTCCAGAATGCTTTCGAATTACTCCCATACAAATTTGATTAATTCGTTTTTAGGTTAATTGACTGCGCTTATCTAGATGATGTCCTAATAGTTTCGATTCCTCCGAGATTAAAGAACCAATTTGAGTCATTCTTATTTTTAGTGTTAAATACTCATACCAAATAGGAAAAAGTTCTTACATTTATTTACACTAAAAAGAAACAAAACTTTTATTTTTCCTTTTCAGTGGATTTAATATTTTTATATCGTGTAGGGTTTATTTTTAAAGATAAAGATACATTTATTACCAAACTAAACACATCATTTGTTCAATGCAAAACAATACATATAGGTTTTAATTTTTTAGTGTAGTACGGTAAAAGGAACGGACTCAGCTATGTTGGCAGTACGCAGTGATTAAACCACGCACTGGTCAACGCTGGTTTTCAGTCCGTCCCCTTTATTACGAATAATAAACAACAAGAAAGACTGCGGGTTCTACAGAAAAATAAAATACAAAGAAACTTACGAAATTAAAATCAAAACAAAACTTTTGCAAAATAAATAATTAATACTTAGGTAAATGAAATATTTCCCGTATCTATTGTTTGTGGAGTGGTTTACCTGCGCATCAAAGAAATAAAATAAATAAAGTAAGTAAGTGATTAACAATAGAGGTGAAAGGTGAAAATTTGACAAAACTGACAAGTGAGAAACAGTAGAAGTTTTCGTTTGAGTCATGTGAATAAGTGTGGGTGGTACTTGCTATAGGCGCGTTACGTGTGTATAATCATAATACTATTTGTATTATGTTTATGGCAATTTCTAAGCAGGCAGGCAATTTCAAATGTTACCAGTGATGACATATGGAACAGAGACGTGGTCACTCACAATGGGCCTCATAAGAAAGCTCAAGGTCACTCAGCGAGCTATGGAGAGAGCTATGCTTGGTATTTCTCTACGAGATCGAATCAGAAATGAGGAGATCCGTAGAAGAACTAAAGTTATCGACATAGCTGCAAGGATTAGTAAACTGAAGTGGCAATGGGCAGGGCACATTGCTCGTAGAACTGATGGCCGTTGGGGCACAAAGGTTCTCGAATGGAGACCACGCACCGGAAAACGCAGCGTGGGACGACCTCCAACGAGGTGGACAGACGACCTGGTGAAGGTCGCTGGGAGTCGTTGGATGAGAGCGGCATGTGACCGCTCGTTGTGGAGATCTAAGGGGGAGGCCTTTGTTCAGCAGTGGACGACCTGTGGCTGATATGACTATGACAATTTCTAAGGTACAGTAGTTAGGCTAGTGTACATAGGGAAGCACTTTGTTTACACATACATCTATATATATATGTAGATGTATTTTTTTTGTTACTTTATTATTGTGTCCCGATTTGTCGGTCCAGTAGTATTTTTCTTACTTTCAATTTAAATAAGGCTTGAGACATGGTTTGATGGAGAGGTATATTTTGTGATAAAAAGTTTTATAGAGCACCAAGCCGATATCCTCGATACGCTTTTAATAGGCATCCTGTGACTACGATTATTCAATCGTAGACTACATGTCGCTTTCCATTAGGCGAAATCCAGACCTCGGAAGCGGAACCAATTATGAAAAAAAATGGGCGGCATTTATTTATTATTTATTTTCCACTCATCATCAATAGGCACATCTCGGAGATCTGTAAACAGATTACCTTGTCCAGCAGTAGGGAAGCGACTATAAAGAAGCTGCCCTCCCGGCGGGATTGTAAACGACAAAAAATCTCGCTGTGGGCTATGCTACGTACACAGGGCATCATGTGGACGCGTATGTGCCACTTGTTTTGATTATGCTTGATACTGTTTTCTGGGTTATCGCTCGGTACGATCGCCCAGAATCCCGACGGTGTGCGCCCGCGATCCTCGGCGTTTAAGACGAGCTAAATAAATTGCTTTATCCTATAATACCTAAGTATTAAATATTATAGGACGCTTGAATCTCGTCTATGATCCTCTGGTTTACATCACGGAATCTTCTTCTAAAATCTTCTATGTCTTGACTAGTTTCCCTCGACAAAATGCCGAGTAGTACCACGAATTGAACCAGAGTTAGATCTAACTTGTTTTCTCTTACTCGAGCGTAAGAAATTTCAAATAATCTCCTTGTGATTATCAGCTCATCAATAATTTCACATTCCTTGAACCACTTTTCTACTATTTCGTATTTAGCACCACCAGTTTTGCTTGCTCCCTATAGCGTTATGTACATTGCTTCTAAATCCATGTTTTTTATTAACTATAGTAGAATTAAATATCTTTATTTGTATCATATGTTACATATAATAGAAAATACTTTTTTTCGTTAGTTATAATATCTAGGAGGCGACGGTTGTCGCAAGTTGGCTCTCACCAGCTCCCCACAACAGCGCAGCGTCTCTGCGCTCAACGCTCTCTTCGCTGTCAGTTCTCACTGTGACTTGTGTTTTCTGATTCTGACTACAACTATTACAATCTATACATATATACAAATAAATAAAATTGAAATGTCTGTTTGTAATGTCAAAACACAACTTTTATTTGAGACAAATAATTAGGGTTCAGCGAAAAAAAATTAAAACCCATGAAATCCAATATATATTATATATGTCGTCATCATTTCGGCCGAATGAAGTCCACTGTTGGACACCCCCAAAGATCATACAACAACCGATATGGCTGTGCTGTGGGCTCGATGGGGGGTTCTGCCATAATCGCCACGCTTGGCAGACGGTTTGGCGATCGCAGTTGAGTTGTTAATGTATTCGAAGGACGATGCTGCCCATCCTCCGGCTAATCCCTTAGTCGTCTTTTATGACACCCACGGGAGGAGATAGGGTGGTGGTATTCTGAGCCGGCACCACACGACTACTATGTCAAGTGTCTATGCCGAAATACTCTAAATTATTTATAAATAATACAATTTTTATTATTTTAAATTAAACCGCGGCTCGAACCGCGAGTCCCAGCTGGTTATTATAATATAACAATAACTAGAGGCAAATTAATACGCAGTAATCATGCATCCCTTCACATAATCTTCAAGGCTGACAATACAGTACATTGTCAGCCTTGAAGATTTTGTAAAGCGATGCATGATATTGCACTATTCAAAATTAAACAGTATTCGATGTGATGTAATGAACAAAAAACCGGACAAGCGCGAGTTGAACTCGCGTTGAGAGGGTTCCGTACGATGAATATATTATCCAACATGTATTTTTTATCTGATCCAGTGTGTCTGTAGTAACTAAAATATATTATCTTTTGTTGAATTCGGTCTTATACCAAAAGCTTAAAACGAAAAGCGTTCTCTCAAACATTCCAACTGCAAACGTAAGATTGTACGCACAATATTAAAATATTAATTATTAACCGTAACGATGATCGCACGGTTTTTAAATCGCTTACAAGTGTATAGTCTATGAGCGCTTACACGCCACGCATATCGGTGAATGCTCTAAGTTGTCCTTATGAGGGCACTCCATTGTTTCATGTACCTCGGCTTGTCTCTATGCGTTTACGATATTGTTACTAGTGTTTGTGGTTTGATCCAGAAACGAAGTGACAATCGACCGTTTGGCTGCTTCATAATGAACCAACGCCTGTCTATAATCAGTGGAGCGAACGAGAAGCAGAAAATATTTTGGTTTCATTTTTTTCCAATTTGACTATTTTGTCATCATTTCGGCCGAATGAAGTCCACTGCTGGACACAGGCCTCCCCCAAAAATCACCATAACCACCGGTATGGATGTGTTGTGGGCTCATTGGGGGGTTTTGCCATAATCGCCACATCTGGCAGGCGGGTTGGCGATCGCAGTTGAGTTGTTAATGTACTCGAAGGACGCTGCTGCCCATCCTCCGGCTAATCCCTTGGTCGACTTTTACGACACCCATGGGAGGAGATGGGGTGGTGGCATTCTGAGCCGGCACCACACGGCACGGCATTATGTACCTTTACGAAACCAAAGCAGCATTAAATGCTTATGGTATGTAGATTTGTTTCGATGTATATCTTATTATTTATTTATTTTAAAGAGTCAATGAAAACAATTATTTTGTCTATACAAATAAACAAAATTGAAGTGTCTGTTTGTAATATCAATATAACGGCTTTTTATTAAATGCATATGAAAGTGTATACCGTACCTACAACAAACAAACAATTTTTTTTGTCTGTCTGTCTGTCTATCTGTTTACTCCCGCTAATCTGCGAAACGGCTTGACCGATTTCTACGGGACTTTCACTGGCAGATAGCTGATGTTATAATGAATAACTTAGGCTACTTTTATTTTAGAAAGATAATTATATTATATATATATATATATATATATATATATATATATAATAGCGCAAAAGCTTAAAACCCATGAAATCCAATATATATACATCTATATACTCCATGTCAAGTGTCCATGCAACTATTCTAAATTATATACAAATAATAGCATTTCTTTTAAATTAAACGGCGGGTGAAACCGCTGGTCCCTGTTAGTCTCTAATATAATATTACAACATATAACATTTTTAGTCTGTAAGAACTATTGCTCACATTGATGACTCCTCATGACATTACATATATGGCTCTCGACGCGTAGTTCTGGATCAATGGTCAGCCACAGATTCATAGAATATATTTACCTCACGCAGACAGTTGCCCGTCCACTGCTGAACAAAGGCCTCCCCCATAGATTATCACAACTGTCATCATTTTGGGGGGTATTTGCCAATACTCACCACGCTTGGCAGGCAGGTTGGTGAGCGCAGTATGGCTACCGTTTCACAGAAGGGACGCTGCTGCCCATCCCTCTGGTCTAGATTCCCTTAGTCGCCTTTTACGACATCCACGGGAGGAGATGGAAATGGTGCTATATTCTTAATCCGGACACCGCACGGAAAAGACGGACGGACAGTTCTAACCTGTCAATTTTCTCACCCTATATGTGTACCTGCGGACGAGCTGACTTTATCGCACAGATATTTTTTAATACCTACCAAGAACTATGAATTGTGACTAAAATGGATTCAGTACTCAATCGGCCAGGTCACTCCTCCACACGGCACTCATAATGATGATGACGGCACGGTTGGTGCAGTGGTTGATACAGTCGGCTGCTGCGCTCCGGGTCGTGGGTTCGATTCCCGCACGGAACAAATATTTGTATGATCTGCAGGCAGTTGTTCCGGGTCTGGGTGTATTGTATGTGGAATTAATGTCTGTAAAACGCACCTACGACACAGGAGAAATCCTAGTGTAAAAACAAAAAAAAATGAGGGTTTTTTCTCTCAGCCGCGCCGCCGATAGCTTTGACCCTGTGCCCGCTGACGTCGCGATCGCCACCACCTGTTGGTATGTCGGCGGTGGAGAGGCCGGCCACCGACCTGCTTAGAACCTAGAGGCCAACTGGCCCCGAGCCGGGTCCCCACTATCAGTGGTTATGTGCAGCGCATGATATGGACACAAGCAATGAACAAAACTTCATGCGCATATTTCGGGTCTACAGGGGAATGAACCAGTGGTCTCCTTCTGTGAGACCGTCATGCTCCAGAAGGAGACCGCAGAGCGGGATCGGGAGAGGGCCGACCCCGCTCGAAGAAGGAGGAGGCGGTGCCGGGGTAACAACCGCCTGGCGCCTAATTCCCACACGCCTGAAACCCCCTGCCGTTGCTGTGAGGCAGGGGACCTCTGGGTTCGCGGGTGCGTACCAAGTAGATTGGGGAATCTGCGTGCCCACACCAAGCGACCCAAGAGAAGACGGTAGCACGCATGTGGTCACGCGCTGCCGTGGGACGCTTTGGGGGATCCCTTACAATCCCCCTGGGGGGGTGACCGCTTTACAGTCATCCCTTCCGAGATGTGCCTAAAGGCGTGGCACCAATGGGCGGCTCTAGTGTGATCTTACGAGGACCTGGAGCCCCCCCCTTCGGTGCTGAAGATGACTGCTCCAGTGGTTTTAGCCGGTAGGAGTCCGGCACACCCCTTTGCCCTTCCCCGGGGTGAAGGAAGTTCCATGTAGAATTTCCACTGGACATCAATAAAAAAAAATAAAAAAAAAGGGCCACCCTTGTGTCAGAGTTGTTGACGCCGCCATTCAATATAGAAAATACAAGAATAAAGTTTTGCTAACTGTACCGTGTAACATATGAAATGGAAGGTCTTGTTGAGCCTTCACAAATATATTTATTTCATAATTTAAAATTGATAGTTTTAGCATAGGTAAATCACCTCTTTTCTTCAATTAATATTTTTATGACATCATATCAGCCACAGGACGTCCACTGCTGAACAAAGGCCTCCCCCTTAGATTTCCACAACGAGCTGTCACATGCCGCTCTCATCCAACGACTCCCAGCGACCCTCACCAGGTCGTCTGTCCACCTCGTTGTGGTCGTCCCACGCTGCGTTTTCCAGTGCGCGGTCTCCATTCGAGAACCTTTGTGCCCCAACGGCCATCAGTTCTACGAGCAATTTTTATGACAGCAAGGTTTCTTTCTATTGCAATCACTGCTTTCATCGTCCCCCAAAGTTCTCGGAATCTGTTAGACGGCCATGTTAGATCGACAGTGTCGTCCGGGCGATAATTCTCATGACTCTGGTCAAACGTAAGTCATAAGCAATTATTAGCAATGAGAAGTCATACAGGCCCAAGCCCATATGTATACATTGTCTGAAGATGTATCGCATATACTAGAAATTAAATCCTAAACAATAAGTATAGCTTGATATTGTCATTACTAACATTTTAACTTAAGCGTTGCATGATAATATATAAGGTCTGCTTGTAACGACGATCGGTGCAACCTGATCAAAACGTCAAGCTATTCAAAAGTAATTTCGCGTTATTTCTCGTTTCTTTATGTATTATTGTCACAAGTAAGTTTTTTCTGATTAGATTTAACGTTGAAATTCGTTTATCATAACGGTAATTATAATTTATGGCCTTCCAAAAAGGTTTTTAGCACATTTCAATTTTCACTGCTCTATAGATTTATAAAATTAAATTAAAGTCATTCCTTTTGAGTCAGTTTGTTTTTATAAAACACGTACGTGGTTACGTAACCAAAAAAATATTAAAATATCGAAGAAACCCCAAGCGAAATCACCGAAATGGATGAAGTTTTCGAGAAACTCAAGAAAGACGGCAAAAACAATGTTGACAATCTCGTGAAATGGATAAAAGATTGTAAATATATTGATTTTATTCAATACCTATCGTCCATGACAAACGCGAAAATATAAAGTTGCTTGTAGAAATTATATTTATGATAACCGATAGGTTAGGCATGACTGTTAAAACCGTTGAACCGCATGTGACTAAGAGAATGATGGATATGAATGTTGATGGAACCAGTGGATGGACTAAAGAAAAGACGGATGGGTGAGGGAGGATATTAAAGAAAAGGGAGTAAACAATGATGTTATATATTAAAAGAAGTAGATATGTTACATACGCGTCAAAAGTAAGAACCAAAGCTCCCCCAATTGTAGCACCTCGCAATCAGTCGTCGAAAACAGGATAACGTGCACACACTGTCACAATCTGTATTGTTTTATTTAATTACGCCGTCGTGCGGATATAGAAAATGCACAAACTATCAAGCATATAAATAAAGAACAAGGGATTTCATACCACACGTCAGTAACAAACTATATAAAATATTTGAGTAAAAATGCTATTGAAATCATTTATAGAATAATATTCTCTAAGAAAACACAGGCCAAGCAAAGAAAAGACACAACACATATATTCTATCACAGGTGCGACAGAGAGATCGTGTACACGTGTTGTCATTTTAGATAGCTATCTCTTTTACTCTCTTAGTTTTTGTATCTTCTTTCTTACAGTATAGATGTGTAGTTTTATAGGTTTATACCTACATACAGCGAGTCTAAATTATGCGCGCCATTTAATATGGACGTAACATATCTATGGTATAATATCATTGGGAGTAAATAATGAGGTGACGGCGGACAGGGAAGAATGGAAGAGAAAAACATGTTGCGCCGACCTCAAGTAATTTGGGACCTGGGCAGCAAGATGATGATGATGAGACTATCGCAATCAATTGATGCACATGGCCTCGTCCCAAAAGGGGCTACAGTAGTGTGTCTCGCTGGACCAGAAATGATTCACTTTCATATCTAGAAATTCGCTGTTCTATCTGGATTAAAAATATAGCACAACTCTAAATGCGACTCTGGGTCTCGAAATCAGAAGGATGGGCAGCAGCGTATCTTCTGTGGAACTGCAGCCATTCTGCTCACACCAACCTGTTTATTTTTCGAACTATGTCATACCTTCCGCCATGCCTGGTGAATACTGGCAAATTCCCCCTAAATGGCGACACAATTGTGGAAATCTACGGAGACCTTTGTTCAGCATTGGACTTCCTTTGGCAGATACGACAGCAGATATTCCATAATCACCACGCTTGGCAGGCGGGTTGGTAATCGCACTGTATTGTTTACGCATGGAAGGATGCTGCTGCCCATCCTCTTGATATTACTCTTAGCCAACTTTTAAGACACCCATAAACTACAACAAATTTTCTAAACTGATCCGTCTTCGATCATTGGTAACGGCCTCGTTAGTCAGGCTGTACCTTTGCTGTGCCATTTTCAGGAAACCAGCTTAAACTTCTTGTTTAGCCTCTACCCTAACCTAGCCCTCAACTGCTAGATGTAGGCCTCATGCTTGCGCCATTGCGAAATTGGCAAGGCTATTTTTCTAGTTCTCCTCCTGGTAACTTCTTCGGTATATCTAGCGATCTCCTAATGTTACAGTAGCCCGTTCACGGTCTCTATTGCCTTTACCACCATTCTTAAGATGTAGCTTTCATTTTTGAGGTCCACACAAAAAGGCATAGTTTCTCAAGAACATCATATCTAAATCATTGATCGTATGAAAGGTTTTGGACTGATGTTATATGCAATTATAGTTGTATCTGTTATTTTAGCTAAACTAATTGATGCTACGAAAGAACAGGAAGAAAAAGTCGTAAAGATGTTCAAAGATGTAGCGGATAAGAAAAATGTAGAACTTGCTAACTTTAAAGATATAATCCAAAAGCTAGCGGTGGACCAAAAGAAGAATTTCGATGACATGTCTAAACAACTTGCAGAACAAGGACCCAGAATTATTAACGCGGCTATGGCAGGAGTCGCTGCTTTCAAAGAAGCTTTAACCGGGAAATAGCTGATTAAATTAATTGCTTGGAACAGTGGTTTTCATTGTGATTTTTCCAAATTGTCAGCTGGTTAAGAAAGAAGTATATTATAATATTTACAGGGATGTATTAATGATCAAAAGAGCTATTCTAAACGCATGAAAACCTTACGTATCGGGAACGTGTCTACAGAGGTCGGTACTAAAAATCTACAAATGATGATTGAGGCTTACAATTTTTTTAAATCTACATATGAAATTAATAATTTACTCGTATATCTTTTAATGTTTTCTACCCTTTTGTTATTCATCATTTCGGCCGAATGAAGTCCACTGCTGGACACAGGCCTCCCCCAAAGATGTCCACAACGACCGATATGGATGTGTTGTGGGCTCATTGGGGGGTTTTGCCATAATCGCCAAGCTTGGCAGACGGGTTGGCGATCCCAGTTAAGTTGTTAATGTACTCGAAGGACGCTGCTGCCCATCCTCCGGCTAATCCCTTAGTCGACTTTTATGGCACCCATGGGAGGAGATGGGGTGGTGGCATTCTGAGCCGGCACCACACGGCTTTTGTTATTGGTAGGTTTTAATACCGATCTCTGTAGGTACGTTCTTGACACTGAAAGTACCAATTCACGCGTTTAGAATAGAGCTATTGCTGGTGGCACCGTATCGTGACCTCGCGTCCTGTTCTGTGCGAATTGGTTGGCCTATTCATTGTGCTATATACTACAAAAACAAAAAGTAAGAAATTATAAAAATAAACCGACTTCAAAACAGACATGCACAAACAAGAATAAAAGAATATCAGCTCGGGGGTCGAAGTGTCTAATGAATTAATAACAGGGAAACCCACTCCGAGTCTTTGATTCGCGCGATTGTGAAAGCTGTGCCGCACCTCTGGAGACCCCGCTCACACCGGTAATGCTCCCTGTCGTCAGTAGTGATGGCCATTTAAGAGGCCCATTTTGTGAGTGGCGAGTCACCGACTGGCACAGAATTTCATATTAAAGGTTGGAAGGCAGAAGCTTTTATTCTCTTATTGCTTAATTTTTTTCATTCCATATAACACCCATTGCAATAGACCTTATCGTTATAGTTTCCATCTCATACAATAGCCTTACACCGCCGGGGACAATCCGTGACTTCATTTTATAGTGCAGCTATGGAGAGACCCAGTTATAGTCCCATTACATTTTAGATTAAAATTCTCTAAAGGGCCTGCTGGATCCATATCCCCGCGTAAGTCTGTCAAAAGACCGGCGGGCTGATTAGCTAAGAAACAGCAACAGCAGACGCGACAGCAGCTATCGCGCAGCCAACGATCCACCGGTGGCAAAGCGGCAATAAAATTGGTATTACGTAAGGCATCGCCCGCCCGTCACTATTGTGGAAGATGCATAGTTACTAGCGCCAGTAGCCGCCAGTGGAACTAAAAAGAATGAATGTTTTTAATTCATTGATCTTCGCCTGTTTAGTCAATTCAATTCAATTTTTCAATATGGCAACAGTGCCGGTGTCGACAATTCTGCCAATGTCAGTAGTGTCATGGAAGAACGTGTGTAGTAATCATTTTTTAAATAAAACTAATTGATTAAAAATCGCCTGTTTAGTCGCTATCGGCAAATAGGTAAAACCAAATTGACGTTTGACAGCGGCGTTGGAGCAATTTAGGCCTGTTGCAAAGCGTCTGCGACTTAGGTAATCAGCCCGCGGGTTCCCCCTTACAGGGGATATAAGTCCGTAAAAGGAGAGACATGTAGATAAAAAACCTATAGCCGCATTTAGAAAGAACAGAGAAAATAACGAGTATCATATCGGTATATGATGATTCGTGCGGTGTCCGAATTAAGAATATAGCACGTCTCCATCTCCCGTGCATATCGTAAAAGGCGACTAAGGGACTAAGGGATTTGAGGGATCAGCAGCGTCCCTTCTGTGAAACAGTAGCCATACTGCGCTCACCAACCCGTCTGCCAAGCGTGGTGTGTACTGGTAAATTCCCCGCAAAATGATGACATAGTTATGGAAATCTATGGGAGCGGCCTTTGTTCAGCAGTGGACATATAAATGGCTGATATCGATATACAGGTCTACGGCCTAACTCCTCGACCAACAGTACGTACGCATGGAGAAGGTAGGAATACTACTTTGGGAATAAAATAACGAGTATCATATCGAGATACAGGTCTACGATAAACCAACTGTACGAATACATGGACAAAGTATTTACAAGGTATAAAAAGACTTTAAAAAGTAGACGAGACCTAAGTACCTATAAACTTTTGTTATAATCACTTTGAAGTCTGCGCAAAACTGCTACATAACAAATAAGCCAAGATTGTAAATTTGTATTCAGGTGTCATGTCTTCGGCCATCGAGATAAGCAAACTGCCCTTTGTCTAACGCACGGTTAAATAGATTCCTTCACGTTTGATGACGGTTTTTGTTGTTGTTTGACCATAGATTTGTGAATGTCATCATAAACACATTGTCATTTCATACAGTAATCCGTAACATAGATGATACATAATCCGTAAAGTCCAAAAAATAATGTTGTAATATAAACAAGAAATCCAAGAAACCCACAGAAATGGACGCTGCCTTTAACAAACTCCAGCAAGATGGAAAGAACACCGTTGATAACCTTTTGAAATGGATGAAAGATTGTAAGTTCAAACTATTGTTCCTTCTCTACTGTACGCTATTTTTCATAACCCAAATTATTCTGTCCGTCTCCGTGAGCGCTTTGAATACCTTGTTCCTTGGGAAAACCCCGTGTGGTGTCCGGATTAAGAATAAAGCGCCATTCCATCTCTTCCCACGGATGTCGTAAATGGCACTAAGGGATGCGAAACCAAAGGGATGGGCAGCATCGTCCCTTCTGTGGAACTATAGCCATACTGCCCTCACCAACTCGACTACAAAATAAAGCTTGGTGAGTACTGGCAAATTCACCCTGAAATGACGATACAATTGTGGAAATCTATGTAGGAGGCCTTTGTTCGGCTGTGGATCTATTTTGGCCTATGTGATGAGATGAATCCCCGGTCGATCGGCTTCTTCGGTTTCCTTATCAAAGTTATAGCGGTTCCTTTACTATTCGTGCCTTACGTCTATGGAATTCATCATCACACTTCTACCCAACAGCCGTACTCTGGACGCTTTTAAGACAAGAATAAGAAGCATTTGCTTGCTTTTATGTGTAATAGGTCAATATGTAATATTTGTATAAAATAAATGTGTCCCCTAATAGGTCGGGGCCGTCAGTTAGTTTTTTTATGTAAATGCGTGCAAATATAAACCCAGCTTCACATTTGCTGTTTCGTAATGTCACGAAATAATAACGACGAGAAACTAATATTCGACATATTTCGAAAAATGTAAGTAGGCTAGATGCCTAAATGTAAGTGACAGGACAAAAATAGAAGTTTTTAAACTGACTTGGCCACTTACACTATTATTAGAACTGGAAACGGGATATTTACCATGTTTTTTATTTATTTTGAGTTCCTGATATTATATATTATATCGGGAACTCAAAATAAATAGTTTAGTTTAGTTTATCCGGGAACATGGCGCTTGCAACAGCGCCGAAATATCGGGAATTCAAAATAAATAGAAAACATGGTAAATACCCAGTTTCCAGTTCTAATAATAGGACAAAAATAACTTTGAAATGTGCGTTTTTCCTGTATTTGACCCTGCAACGTCTACAAGAGCTTGTTTTGAGACCCTATTTTAAGAAGATAGTACATATCTATTATTACTTTTTGTATTACGATTACTGTTTGTCAGGTTCAGTCTCAGAGTGTGCCATGTACAGAGGCCGAAACCTCCCCTGAATCACAACTGACACTCCGAGAGGAAATAAAGCTGTTCAGGTCGGAGCTGCGAGAGGTAATGGACGAGCTTCGTGAATTTCGTCGGGAGATGGTCGAGCTTCATACCTCATATGAAGTCTGCACTCAGCGAGTCGATGACCTGGAGGATAGAATTGAAGCTCTGGAAAAACACCAGACGACGGATGCACCCGACAGTAAAGTGGGTCAGCTTGAGCTCACCGTTGCTAAACTGCAACTAGAGCTTAATGAGCGTGACCAGGAGTTGCTCAGCTCCGACCTGGAAATTGCCAACCTCCCGGAGATTCCAGGCGAAAATGTGTTGAATACGGTTGTGTTGGTGGCAGCAAGGGTCGGGGTGACCCTGGAGGAACGCGATATTGTGTACGCGCAGCGGATTGGCCTTCGTGTTGAGCGCGAGGTGCAGACGGGAACTGCTGGCAGAGTGCGCACGATAGGCGGAGTCAGCCCGGTTGGTGGAGCCAGCCCAGTTGATGGAGCGAGCCCGGCTAGCGGAGTGAGTGTAGCAGGAGGAGCTGGAAAGTCTACGCGCGGGCGGCGCATCGTAGTTCGTCTGACGCGTCGCGCTTTACGCGATGAGCTGCTGCAGAGTGCCCGTGTGCGGCGTGGAGCTACCACAGCGGACCTCGGATTTCCCGCGCCCCCACGCCGATTCTTTTTTAATGAGAGATTAACAAAAATAAATAGGTACTTTTTCTACCGTGTTCGTGAGGCTGCCAGCCGTCTCGAGTGGAGATACACCTGGACGAAGTTCGGGCGCATTCTGGCTAAGCAGGGTGACGGCAAGCCTACTCACTGTATCCGCTCGGAGGAAGATCTAGTGCGTGTTTTTGGCCATGCAGTACCTACTAACGGCGAGGTATAATAGGATGGTGTTCAGTACGTATATAAAAACGGCAATCTGTACTGTATGTGTATATAATTATAAACATATTTTCTCGGTCTCTGATGTGTATTTGATGTGTTTATGTGATTTTGATGCGAGGCCAATGTTTCTCCTGTCTCAGAATTTTTCGGTTACGTTCTATACCCCTACTGCTCGATTGAACCCAACTTATGTAAATTATTTATTTAAAAAACTTACGTTCGATATTTACTTATATACTATGTTAAAAAAAACACTTTATATTATATTACAACTTACATTATGCCCTTCTATATTCAGAATATTTACACTACTACATACCATGCTACATTTTTCATTACAAACAAAATTAAACATTATATACAACAAAGTAAATATAAACACTTGTGCTTATACAAATGATTAAATCAAAAAATCTGAAAGTTGGATTGTTTAATGCAGGGTCGCTAGGTTCGCGCCAAGATGAATTTCTTGTGGCTATGGGAAATCTTGCGGTAGATGTCATGGCGATCAACGAGACCTGGCTTAGAGAGGGAGAGGAGGGTCGTGCACCGTCGGTGCCGGGGTACCGGCTGCGGCACGCGCCGCGCCCGGCCGGCGGCGTGGGCTTCTACGTGCGCCGCGGGCTGCGCGCGCGAGCCGTGCCGCACCCACCCGCGCCGCAGGTTGAGCAGACGTGGTTGAGACTCAACATTAATTCGCAGTCAATCATCATAGGTACTGCTTACAGACCACCTTGGCTTGATGTGAACGTCTTCCTTGATGCAGTGACTACTACGCTCACCTCTTGTGCTAATGCAGATAAAGTTATTTTGCTGGGAGACTTCAATATTAATGTACTAAACCAAACAGATAACAAATCAATATTACTAAATAACTTTTTACAATACTTGTCCCTTAAACAAATTATCACTGAGCCAACCCATTTTACAGACCACAGTGAAACGTTAATCGATGTTGTGTGCACTGATGCCCATGTATGTGGAGTTTCAGTATCACACATACCGGCACTGGGTCAACATGCAATTATATCTGTGGAGTATAAATTGAAACTGGAAAAATCTATCCCGCATTGGATTACATACAGGCCACTCAAAGACACTTTATTGGACATATTCAACAATGACTTAAACAAAATTAAATGGGAATATATTGAGAGTTTGGATGATGTGAATTCCATGGCAGGAACATTTAATTATTATATTCACATGCTATTTGATTTACACGCACCCCATAAAAAAGTTTTAATTAAGGAAAAATCTTGCCCATGGATAACTGACACTGTTAAGGAAATGATAAAGTTGCGCAACAAGTTTCATAATAAGTCTAAAGCCACAGGATCTGAATGTCATAGTAAGTCGTACAAAGAACTTAAATATCTCGTGCGGGCCGCAATGGATAGTGAGAAGTCGGCATATTTTAAAACATTTATAAATAACAACATTAAACAGCCTAAGAAGTTATGGAAACATATTAAATCAACTATAGCTATTTCTAAAAAACACGAGCACAGTTTGCCACACTTTTGTAGTGACCCTGATAGTATTAATCAACACTTTTTGGAGGTACCTGGCAGTGGTAAGGTTAAAATCTCAGATTTGACTTATTTTGAGTTTAATAGATTTGGAACTGGCGATTTCCAGCTTAAGCCCGTTGAAATGGATATTGTGTTGAAACTTCTGCGCAGCGTTAAGTCCAATGCTCAGGGTTCTGACAACATTTCACTGGATATGTTGCTGATGACACTACCTCGAACACTCTCAGCTATAACATCCATTATCAATAGATCCATAGCCACGTCGTCATTTCCGGATCTGTGGAAAATGGCAATAGTTAGGCCCATACCTAAAGTTGCTAACCCTAGTGATGCTAAAGACCTTCGTCCAATCAGCCTTTTACCTTGTCTTTCCAAGATCCTGGAGAAGGTTGTCTGTAACCAACTTAGGGAATACCTAGAGCGCTACCAGATTCTACCTTCAGCCCAATCAGGGTTTCGTAAAAAGCACAGCACAGCGACAGCCCTCCTTGATGTAGCCGGGAATATACTGGAAGCCAGGGACCAGGGCATGGGAACCGTGCTTGTCCTCCTTGATTTTTCCCGTGCCTTTGACTCAATCAATAGTTCACTCCTTCTTTCCAAGCTATCATATTATGGGTGTCATATTGATACAATAAAATGGTTCCATAGTTACCTGAGTCACCGGTCTCAATTTGTCCAGATTACAAATGACAGGGATGGGGATACCCAGGCCTCTGGTCCCAGGCCAGTATACCGTGGCTTGCCTCAGGGATCAAACCTGGGTCCTCTTCTCTTCATTTTGTATAGTGCTGACATTACCAACTGTCTGGTCAACACTAAGTTTCACTTATATGCTGATGACCTGCAGTTGTACCTCTCCTTCCATTCCCAGAATACTGTAGAGGCTGTAAACAGAATGAACGAAGACTTGGATAGGATTGCAGTATGGTCAAAAAGAAATTCCTTAGTTTTGAATCCCAATAAGTCCAAGTTCCTGGTTATGGGGTCTAGGGACTCTATAAATAAAGTGCTGACATACAATCTTGACCTCCAGATCAATGGATGTGCTATTGAACGAGTTCAAGAGGCACGTAATCTTGGAGTTGTGTTTGATGGACTGCTACACTTTGAAACCCATATCCTGGAATCTGTGCGCAACTGCTTTTACCGCCTCAAGCTTTTGTACCGTATTCGTCCCTACATAAGTGTGGATATGCGTGTAATGCTATGTGAGTCACTTGTGTTATCAAAACTAAATTACGCTGACACTGTGTATGGGACCTGCATTCTCGGTAGAACCAATAAAATGATCCAGCGTGTACAAAATGCGTGTGCTAGATTTTGTTTTCATGTCCCTCCACGATCTCACATAACTCCATTCCTAAATACAGGCAATTTGATGAAGATGTTGGCACGGAGAAAGCTGCATCTGGCTACCTTACTTTTTGACGTCATTATAACAAAACAACCCGATTATCTTTACAATAAACTGTCTTGGTCACGAGAATATAATAAAAAAAACACTAGGGCATCTGCTTACCGTTTGACAACCCCAAGGCATAGAACTGCTGCATTTCGAGGAAGTTTCAAATTCGCTGCCACGCGATGCTGGAACGATCTACCGCCTCCTCTTCGTGCTATAAAGACAGTAAATATCTTTCGCATTAAGTATAAACAATACTTGTTGTGTATGCAAAAGGAAAATGTATAGATTTACCTGAGGTATGCACGCATCTGGTGATGGTGGCCAGAGTGGAGTATGGCAGCGAATTTAGTAGAAGTAAAACTATTTATGCATCACACTGAGACAAGTACGGGTAACAGTACTATTTAAACGCTATAATGTACAAAAACATCACTATATTAATTTTTAATAACGTTTATTACTTTTATTTTCATTAACGTCGCCAGTAAACAACTTGACAATTGACATTCTCAACATTATTGCTGTTTGTTCCGCCAACAGGTAGGCAAAGGTCCGAACCATACAGCCTGGTCTGACTCTCTCTCGTAGACAGAGTATAAACATGACATACATAGCATATTTAATAAGTATTGATCATATCTAGTACATGCACGTAAGTAACACTTATATATTTAATTATTGGTTTATTCAGTAGTATGCTACACATATAGGATATTTTATAAATATTACATATTTTATTATTAAATTTATATTTGACTAATTACTCGGCATGTCTTTTTATTAACTTATTTATTGGCCTATGTCGTAACCGCCCGTGGTATCACAACTGTCTTGGTCCTATCTGAAAACCAGCGCTGTGGCATTTTTTTATTTAAATGTCACAGCATTATGCTGAGATAGGGGCCTTTTTTGGCCTCGTCCAGGTTGCCTTAATTTAATTATAATATTTTTATTTTTACTTATGTTATTTGTAACTTCCTGTGCGAGACCTTAATAAAACTTTTTTCTTTCTTTCTTTCTTTCTTTATATCTAAAGTCGAGAAAGTCACACCTGGCAGGTACCCCGCCAGGTTTTTTGGCTTTGAAAAATGATCCCGTTTACCTCTGAGCCAAAGGTCTTCCATAGATTACCACAACTGTATCGTTATTTTGGTGGGAATTTGCCAGTATCACTCTTTTTTTTTAATTTTTTTTATTTGCTCACTTTAAATAGAACGGCCAAAGCCAATTACACTGCTTAAAGACAATTATCAATAAAATATAAAATTATCACAACTAAGTATAAGGTAAAAAGACAAATTCTAGAATTATAAATTAAAAATAAGACACATATAAACACACAATTAACACATTCATGCATTATTTTCACAAAACTTTTTACATTTCGACAGAATAGTCTTCCAGGCATCCTCAAACAAATCAAAGTCGGGGTTAGAATCCAAGAGAGCGTTAAGCGCAGTCATTGTCCGGGGTATGGGAGATTTGGGGTGTGCAACAGTACGGCATGCAGGGACTGGTGACTCTTGGCAGGCGGGTTGGTGAGTGCAGTATATCTGCTGCTCCACAGAAGGAATGTTGCTGCACCTCCCTCTGGTTTAGAGTCCCTAGTCACCTTTTACGACTTCCGAGGAGATCGAGTAGTGCTATATTCTTAATCCGGACAGCATATGGATACACAAAACTTGAGATGTTGTGGGACATACGACAGAAGCTTAATATGAACCGAAAGCCAATAAAATACGTTGCAATGCAGTGTTTGTGTTCGCTAGTTTTACATCATGCGAACAAGTTCCCTATAGCTCAGATTTTACAGTTGATTATTTATTCAAGCGAAAATCCTTGACGCGTCCAAAGAAGATGAAGCCAGAAATTTCTTCAAAGACGTATCAAATCCCAACAATGTCCCACTGGATAAGTTTAAAGATGTAGTGAATAAGTTAGCAGATTTGCTAAAAATAAATTTGGATGATTTAATGAAACGGCTTGCGGATGAAGGACCGAAATTGTTGCAAGCGGCTATGGGAGGCGCTACCAGTGCTTTAACACTTTCACCGCAATCTAGTCGGGATACGCTGGAGTAGCCGACCGAATAATCGATTCAGAAATCATTATTTGCTTTACTCTCGTGCTGTAATACTAACATCGGTATTGATCGAAATCGTTTAAAAAAAGATAATATCGTGTCAATAGTTTAAAGAAAGATAATATTAATTTGACAACGCAAAAGTGGAGTCGCCGACATAGCTTACAGAATTAGCAAAGTTGAGTGGCAGTGGGCTGGCCGCGTTTGTCCAAGAATCGATGGCCGTTGGAGCAGACCGAGAACTTGGGTGGAGACTGCGAATCGGCAAACGTCATGTAGATATAGGCAATCTATAACTAAACTAGTTTTCATTATAATAAAACACTTAAACGGTTTACATCGCGTATATTATAGATTTATGTTTTTCCTGACGTTTCGAACACTTTGCAGGGTTCGTGGTCGCAGGATGACTAAGGTGACAGGCGTCGTTACAGATTTAAAAGAAGTTATTCACCGTACATCATTACGGTCGAATAAAGTCCACAGCTGGACACAGGCCTCCCTCAAAGATAACCACAACGACCGATATCGGTTTGTGGTTTGGCAGGCGGGTTGGCGATCGCAGTTGAGTTGTTAAAAGAAGCTTTTTCCAATAAATAATAGATGAGATAAAATAAATTGGATTCTGGAAATACTGTCTCATTGGTCTTACTGTTGCAATACACGCTGATCCCGGCTGGTATCGATACCATGAAAAGATTAAACTTCAAATTTAACTCGCCTATCATTATACTAACATATGAATGTAAGAGTATCTTTGGAAAATCTATTTACATAAATAAAATCGGGATCTAATTAAGAAATAGGTTTCATTGGATCACATAAGCTTTCCCATACATTAACAAATAGGTTTTTGTTGTTATAAAATTGTGGGTAGTGACATATCACACGAAAAATTATAAACCGTTTAAGCTCATGAGTGTGCGGGTCATTCTGTCACCAGCAGTCGGGGAGTACAGTTCCTATAAACTATTGTGTAGTTTAGTGAGGTGAAGTTGATCGGTAAGTCTAGAAATAATGATGGTTACTCTATATTACGATATTTAAATCAGTGTGTATGAATTCATTCTGTATTCAATTCTATGTGCAGTATAATCGTTATAGCAAAGGAAACGTTGACGAATGTGATATTATCGCCATGGCGATACTTGAGAATTGTATATTCTTTTTTTAATTTTTTTTTATTGATGTCCAGTGGAAATTCCACATGGAACTTTCTTCACCCTGGGGAAGGGCTAATGGGTATGCCGGACTCCTACCGGCTAAAACCACTGGAGCGGTCATCTTCGGCACCGAAGGGGGGCTCCAGGTCCTCGTGAGATCACACTAGAGCCGCCCATTGGTGCCACGCCTTTAGGTACATCACGGAGGGGATGACTGTAAAGCGGTCACCCCCTCTAGCGGAGGGAAGGCAACTGTAAAAAAGGTCGCCCCCCAGGCACTTCTCGGGGAGGATTGTAAAGGATCCCCCAAGCCTCGCTTTGCGCTGTGCTGCGCACACGGCGGCACGTGACCACGTGCGCGCCACCGTCTTCCCGGGGGTCGCTCGGTGTGAGCACGCAGACTCCCCAATCTGCGCACCCGCGACCCCCGGAGAGTTGATTATCCTGCTACGGCAGAAGTGCCTTTGGTGCAGAGTTGTTATCCTGCTACGGCAGAAGTGAACAGGTAAATTGCTGGGTTAGGGGTGACTATAAGGGGTGGACGGAGGTCACCGGGGCTAAGCTCCATAAACTAAGGGCATACTGCGGTCACAGCCTATCGCTGAGCACATTTAATCGCCATATGTACTTGAGTGAATGTGTTGGTGTAACGAAGTAGGTAGTACCAGTACCAGTAGGTGGAACTAAAATGTTTTCAAGAAATACAATTTTTATTTAAATTTTCACAGTACAATTTTCTTATCGGAAAATTTTGTGCTACTGTAAAACCGTAGGTATTGACCCAAGCTCTCACCCCCTGCAGTATGTCGTGCTATTTACTGGACACCCTGTATATACTCGTAGTAGGGCAAACGAGGAAGCAGTTTGATTAAGCGATAGTGCCAGTAGTTCAGAAAACTGAACTGAGCTTGAGGGAGTAAACCATAACCACAGTACACTGTTACGGCGTGGTACTACCGACGGGCTGATTAGCTAAAAACAGCAACAGCAGACGCGATAGCAGCTATCGCGCAGCAAAGGATCCACTGGTGGCAAAGCGACAAAAATTTGGTATTACGTAAGGCATCGCCCGCCTGTCGCTATTGTGGAAGATGCATAGTTACTAGCGCCAGTAGCCACCAGTGGAACTAAGAAGAATTAACGTTTTTGGTTCATTGATTGTCCGACAGAGGCGCGTCAAAGATCTTCGCCTGTTTAGTCGCTATCGGCAAATAGGTAATACCAAATCGACGTTTGACAGCGGCGTTGGAGCAATTCACGCCTGTTGCAAAGCGTCTGCGACTCAGGTAATCAGCCCGCGGATCGAGCCAGCACATTAACAAGCTCTACTCAATATAATTACTAATGGAGATGTTACTTTAGCTATTGTAGATCCTGATAGTCGATATATATAAAAAAGTAGTCGTTATAATGATACAAGCAGTGATAGCCTAGTTGTTGAACGCTTGCCTTCCATACAGGAGGGTCTGAGTTCGATCCTGACCAGAACCTCAGACTTTTTGGATTCATCTGCGGATCAGAATTTCATTATCACTTGCGATAGCGGTGAAGGAAATTATCGTGAGAACCTGCACGCCTGAGACAGCTCAAACGTGTTCTCAAGTGTGTGTGTAGTCCGCCAACTCGCACTAGGCCAGCCTGGCGGACTAAGGCCTAACCCTTATTATTGTGTTAAAAGGCCCGTGCCCAGCAGTGGGACAGTAATAATGGGTTGATTATGATGAATATAACCACTACTGAATATGTGACTTTAACCATTGTAGATTCTGGCTGGGCATGCTTCAAAAGGAGTTGCAGGTGGAGCCAGTGTGTGGCTGGCTTGTCCAATTTTGACTTCTGCGTCGTGTGTAGTTTACAGACATAAATCTCACATCAATAACCACCCAGACCGGCCGGGCCGTAGACAGTAGAATACTCGGTTTACGCCGGCCGCCATTACGGAAGTCGCAGACGCTTTGCGACAGGCGTAAATCGCGCAGACGCCGCTGTCAAACGTCATTTTGGTATGACTTACTCTCTTTGATTATGGCTTCTGTAGAGTATCTTCCACAATTTCGCCAATGTCAAGTATAGAGGCAACGTTGTACGGTGTTTAGATTAATTAATCTTTACATATCCATAAAATATTTCACAAAATTCTAAAAAATATGTTGGCAATGTCGTACGATTCAATAGTTTTTTTTTCTCTCTTTTGGTATGACGTATTTGCCGATAGCGATTAAACAGGTGAAGATCTCTGACGCACATTCTGTCGGACAATCAATGAACTAAAAATTGAATCCTCGCCTTTCAATTTGAGGCGATTTGCTACCGGCGGATCTTTGGCTGCGCGATAGCTGCTGTCGCGTCTGACAGGCCGGTTTTAGCTAATCAGAGTCTGAAACAAATATCTTTGTTCTGAGCGGGAATTGAACCCGCCACATGAAGCGCAGTAAGCCAATCGCTTAGCTTCTGCACCAACTGCATCGTCAATAATACAAAAGGCATAAAATCAAAGTCTTTGTTAATTTACATAATAATTGTATTAACACCCTGACTAGAAGTACAATACTAACATACAAACACATTATACCTATTTATTTTATAACAATTGGTTTAATAATACTGATCATTTAACATAGAATTAGACTGCATACATCCGAAATCCAACCTTCCGGTCTCATTCTCGATATCAGCGTCCGGAATCGAAGCGAGAGAATGTAGCAGTGATAGCGTAGTGATTAAACTCTTGCCTTACACAGGAGGGTTTGAGTTCGATCCCGGCTCGCACCACACTTTTCGGATTCATGTGCGGATTAGAATTTGATTATCAGTTGCGTTAATGGTGAAGGAAAACATCGTGAGAAACCCTACACACCCGAGAAAGCTTCAAAACGTTCTCAATGGTGTGTGTAGTCCGCCAACCCACAGGCCAGCGTGGTGGAGCAAGGCTAACCTTTCTCAACGAGAGAATAACTGGGCACGGCCAGCAGTGGGACAGATTATATAATCGAAGCGAAACTTTGCGGATTATTCAACATATGTTGTTTTCGGAAATCCGTGTTTTGCCTGATTTATTTGGTTTAATAGTTCAGCATGCTTCGCTTCGGGGTTCGATTCCCAGGTAGGGCAGTGTAGTTCGCTTTTACTCGTGAAAAACACTTGAGTGATTCCCGGAGTTTGGAATTATTCCCGGTAAATGGCAATCGACGCCCCTATTACATTTGACTAATTACCGTCCATGGCGAAATCACCATCATCATCATTACAGCCAAAGGACGTCCACTGCTGAACAAAAGAATACTCACTACACTTGGCAGGCGGGTTGGTGAGCGCAGTATGGCTACTGTTCCACAGAAGGGACGCTGCTGATCCCTCTGGTTTAACCGCCTTTTACGACATCCATGGGAGGAGATGGAGTGGTGCTATATTTTTAATCCTCGCCTCACGGAGAAATGGCGAAATGTGGGAGAACAGTAAAACAGTACACTTCTGCCGGGCCTCTCGGGAAATTTAAGCGTGATAATGGGGGGCTAAACTCCGGATGTACGCGATCGAATAAATTAACATACAAGAAGAACCTAGAAAGATATTCTCTTGTCACAAACGAGTAACATAAACACTTAACACACTGGCTTAAGCTGCGTATGTTTACTTTCTCTGACAGATAATGTCTGTATAAACCATTTTCGTCACATCACAAATCGTCATAAAGCACTACCTGGCCGCCCAGCGAATGGTTACATCCGTCATCGTTCAAATGGTTGCGATTAAGTGTGCGACTATCCGTCTAGATATTTTGCATACAGTGTGGTGTCGTGTCCGAACGCTTCGAATTCTGCTCTCCCCATACTAGGATAATAGTTTGAAGTATGAAGTCTCCAAACGTACAATTTCCACAAAAAACTAAATATTTTGAATAAATTAATTTTGATAGGTTATAATAACCCTTGATCCTAATCAAAGTTCTCTCAATAATGTTTCCTTTTAGTGTGAGCAGATATTCGAAAGTTTCGACTAACATACAAGTAGGTAATTGACTAAAATATACGAAATGAACTAACTTATAGGAACATAGGTGCCAATGATAAGGTATATTTACACTATATTAACGCTACTTTGTGGCAACATAACAGTGTATGCACTGCAAGCTCTAATTGCTGCTAAATTGGTTTGATTTGCTACGACAGAGCGAGAAATTATAACTAAACTCATATTAATTTGTTGATATATGTCAAACTGACGCAAACTGGAAAAGTAGCAACTGCTAGGGATGGATAACAACAATTTCGGGGAAATACTGAGGCGTCACAGTAGCAACATTTCTAAAGAGTTCAAAAAAGTTTTCAAATCTGCTACATTTCAAGTTGACACTGCGTTTTGAAACGGGGTTTAATTCGCGTTGTATTAATTTACCCCCGGCAGTTGCACTGAATCCCAGATACAAACACTAGCATTAGCTCATTATAATCCTTAAGCGACATTTCCTGGTTATGTACATACGTCCAGTAGCAGTACGTACGCTCAATCCTTGTTCCAGTTAGAAGGACTCTGTAGCCAGTGAAATTACTGGGCATAAGACTAAATAATTTATGTGCCCAGGTGACGAGCGCAGTGTGAAGACGCAAGACTAGTCCTGCTACTACTACAATTCTTATGGGCAGGCCTGGCGCTTACCACCAGGCGAATGACAAGCTGGTCTCGACATTTGATTGATTAAAAAAGCTTTTACAAATACAATTGGCTGTCTGGATTCTGCTAAAGAATTTGCCACCCCAGGATAAATTGCGATCCGTACTCGAATCTTTGTGTTAAAATATGACGCACAACATTTTTACTGTAATAGTTGGTACATGAGCTTTCGACACGAGTGTCGAGACAGCGTAGTGACTGGCTGAGTGATTGGATCGTTGCAGGCATCGATACGCGCCAATAATTTGTCAATTGACCTTGTATTAGGGAAAAGTTGGGCGTTGTCCAAATTCGAGCTACGTTTAAATTTACTGACAAGTCCCAAAACATTTGGAATTCGTAAGGTGTATGCTAGGGCCCTTGAAATTACAACGCAAAATATGTCGCTAATTACAAAATTACGACACATAAAAGAATCGTTATTTCCAAAGGCACTATAATTATTTTTGCAAATCTATGTGAAAGTAACATATTTTGTTGATTAGAGAAACTTAAAATTTTGTTCCACCCGGACTCAAAAACAATTATCTCTTGACACAATATTGGCTCCAACGTCATGCGTGGATAATCCCCCTACCTTATTGTTAATTAATTCATTTTTCTTACTACAGTTAGCTTTGTTCGTAGATATCTTCATCGGAAGAATTGTTTGTTATTTATACTAAATTCAGACAGGTGATCCGGTGTCTTACGGGACTTCAATCCTTGTACGGGATGTCCAAAGCAGTTTGCGACACTCTGATTAAAATATCACGACATCTATCAACTAAGCACTCAGCAGTGTAAGAGCCTCGTAGCATAAAATCTTTGTCAATTGTTAGCCTCTTATTTTGTTTATAATTAAATTAAGTCAATGAGAAGATATCTTCTCAATAAATTCCTGTAGGGCTAAAGCTTTCGCTAGCCGTCTCCTGAAGTCCTGAAACAACAAATAGATAATATTACGATACAATAAATAAGCAAACTTGTCGCGGCCTTGGTCGTTACTTAATATCTACTTTACATTATGGTATATATCAGCCAAAAGACGTCCACTGCTGGACAAAGGCTCCCTATAGATTTCAACAAATGTATCGTCGTTTTGAGGGGCATTTGACTGTATTCACCACGCTTGGCAGGCGGGTGGCTGAGTGCAGAATGAATGTTCTACAGAAGGGACGCTGCTGCCAATCCCTCTGGTTTCGAGTCCCTGAGTCGCATTTTACGACACCCACGAAAGGAGACGTAGTGGCGCTATATTTTTTAAACGGACACCATACAGACACCATAAAATCATAAAAACATCACCCTGAACAACCCTCAACATCGATGTCATCTGGTAACGTGCCTGCGAGGCTGGCAGCATTACCACGTTGGATATGTTATGGTGAGTCTGTTGTCTGCGTTAGACGACTGGACCAAGAGTGATTTTAGTAGTTTGAGCAATACCAAGTTATTGTACCTATTTGGTACCAGACATCAAATAATTCGTATCTCGCTAAAGAGGGAAAACTACAACATGGAAAGTGGCCAGCCATTCTCACATCATAATGGCTGGACCACGTCGGTTTCACCCAGTTGTAGGTGTTATAACTAAAGGTATCTCAACTATACGTTTGTTTTTATAAACTCAAAGCAGAAGTATTACTCCAGTCATCCTTACACAGACAAGTTGTTAGGGTTTCAGGCGTTTTACCAAAAGGATCATACAGATACGCAGTAGGTTTCTACCGTGTAGGTGCGGCCCGATGCTTAACTAACTCTGCACTTCCAACCATCCACCATATTTCTACTTAAGAAAGAACACCGTGGGGAAAATGGTCCACCCGTATGCTGTGATTATTAACCTTCCTACCAAGCGTGGTGATTGTGGTAATGTGGTATGGTATTTAGGCCTGGACAGCTGCATTCCGTGTGGTGTCCAGATTAAGAATACAGCACTACTCCATCTCCTCCCGTTGGAAGTCCTAAAAGGCGACTTATGGACTCTAAACCTATGGGACGGGCTGCAGCGTCCCTTCTCTGGAACAGTATCCATACTACGCTCACCAACCCGCCTGCCAAGCGTGGTGAGTATTGGCAAATACCCCCCAAAATTACGACACGATTATGGAAATCTTTTGGGGAGGCCTGTGTTCAGCAGTGGACGTATAAATGGCTGATATGATGATGATGAGCCATATAAGTCTATTCTAACACCTGAGCGTAGCAAAGGTAGGTTTCCAATAAATAATAAAGCTCTTACTGACCTGATGCAAAACGTGTCCACTGTGCGGTACTCTGGACGCGAACATGTCTTTGGACATCAAGCAGAGCGCCTTCCCGTTCATGGGGAACCGCTCGGGGAGACCTCCTCGACGAGCCACCCACGTGCCGACCTCCGCGCGACCCCACGATCGAGGATCTGTTGACAAAGATAATGATAAATAGATTATTCTCTCATGAACGGAATAGTGCATTATCTAAGCTAGAATTCTGACCATGAATCGTACCTTGAGTGCTCAAACATCTTGTCAAGAATAAGGCCAAAACGATACAAGTTGAAAGAAAGAAAAAAAGAAAAACAGTTTATTATTGCGGCGAACGTCGACGCACAAGTACAGATTCAAACGTAAAAATTCTACATAAGGCATTACTAACGACATAGCTAAAATCGATACTACATACTACAATAATTATACGCTTAAAAACTAACACTTCATGAAACCAAACGCGTATCCGCGCTGGCAACACCGTTATAATAAAAATGGCCAAAAGACTTGGTATCCAGTCAAAATATAACAACAATATTTTTTACCAAAGAGTACACATTTTTGTCTGTGGTCGAAAAAGAAACAAATACAAACAATCAATGCCTACAATACAGGGTACAGGGTTACATAAGTTACGGTCTTAAGGAAATTGTGCGTCGCATCTTCGCAAAACATAGGTTGAAGCTCAGCATAATACTGTGGCATCTCAACGAGCCATCAGCGCTGATTTTCAGCAACAGCCTTAGTGTTGTGTGTAGTTGCGGGTTGGATTGCCGCATTTATAGTTGTAGAATAGTGGGGGCGTTAATCCCTTCAGCTATTGAGCTATGTCGGCAACTTTGGTACTTCTACGGATCACCGACCATTTCCGAAACGATCTCGTAGAGACCACAGCTCGCCGAGTGACCTTGAGCTTTCCTATAACGCCCGTGGCACGTGGCGACGTCTCTGTGCCATATATCATCACTGGTAACACTGGTTCAAGACTTTCGTCTTGTGGCATTGTGGTATTGTTGACGAAAAGACATTAAGAATTTTTGCGAACGCTACCCAACCGAGTTAGATTCGTCGTTGTGGAAATACATGGGGGAGGCCTTTGCTCAGCAGTGGGCGCCTTTGTACTGATATGATAATGATGATAATGAATATAGAATTTATATGTATACTGTTTTACTGATTGCCGTGTGGTGCCGGCTCAGAATACCTCCACCCCATTTCCTCCCGTGGCTGTCGTAAAAGTCTACTTAGGGATTGGCCGGACGATGGGCAGCAGAATCCTTCGAGTACATTAACAACTCAACTGCGATCGCCAACCCGTCTGCCAAGCGTGGCGATTATGGCAAAACCCCCCAATGAGCCCACAACACACCCATATCGATCGTTGTGGCGATCTTTGGGGGAGGCCTGTGTCCAGCAGTGGACTTCATTCGGCCGAAATGATTATGATGATGAATGATGTATACTGTAAATAGCTAGCCAATTGCTAAAATAGGGACATAATAAAATATGCCAATTAATGAGCCCTTTGTCTGCCGTAATAAGGACTTCATTTTGCAAGGGTCTCTTAATACTTTTGAAATCTAATATTTATTCACTTTAAAACATTATAAAACATCTAATTTGCTTTCTAGTCTCACGCCCACACGATGAGCTAGAGGATGCGGGTTTGATCCCCGCATACACAAGTCTATTTATAGTTAATTTATGCAAATGTGACATTTCGTGTACTTCTTCGGAAGTATAGCCTCGGCTAAAACCCGCAGCACACCTCACCCGCTTTCAATTTATTTGGCCGAGATAGAGATGGGGGGGCAGTGACACTTACCGAGTGGAAGGTCATCTTCCTGCAGCACCCTGAGGTCTAGCGCGTCCCACTTAGCATGGGGGGGCGGCACTCTATCACAACGTGCCTGGGTTGGCATGGCTGATGGAATGGTCTGGAAATAAAAGAAGAGTTACGATTATAAATATTTCTTGAAACCTTACCGATTTTCATGTTCCATAGGTTTAAGTGTTGTATGTACCAACTACCGTCGTCGTTTGCCGTGTGGTGCCGGCTCAGAATACCACCACCCCATCTCCTCCCATGGGTGTCGTAAAAGTCGACTAAGGGATTAGCCGGAGGATGGGCAGCAGCGTCCTTCGAGTACATTAACAACTCAACTGCGATCGCCAACCCGTCTGCCAAGCGTGGCGATTATGGCAAAACCCCCCAATGAGCCCACAACACATCCATATCGGTCGTTGTGGTGATCTTTGGGGAAGGCCTGTGTCCAGCAGTGGACTTAATTCGGCCGAAATGATGATGTACCAACTAGCTGGGACCCGCGGTTTCATCCGCGTTTAATTTTAAAGAAATTTAGAGTACTTCGACATAGACACTTGACATCTATACAAATAAATAAAATTGAAGTGTCTGTTTGTAATGTCAAAATAACAGCTTTTTACTAAATGCATATGAAAGTATGTACGTTACATATAACAAAAACACTATTTTTAAATTTTTTGTCTCTCTGTCCGTCTGGCTGTCTGTTTGTTCGGGGTAATCTCCGGAACGGCTGGACCGATTTTGACGCGACCTTCACTGGCAGATAGCTGATGTTATAAGGAATAACTTAGGCTACTTTTATTTTAGAAATAATTAGGGTCCCGCGTAAAAAATAAAGCCCTCGAAATCCAAAATATATATTCTATGTCAAGTGTCTATGTCGAAGTACTCTAAATTTCTTTTAAATTAAATGCGATTGAAACTGCGGGTCCCAGCTAGTAGAATATATATATTGGACTTAAAGGGTTTTATTATTTTTGCGCGGAACCCTAATTATTTTTCCGTTTCGGAGATTACCCGGAACAAACAGACAGACAGACAGACAGACAAAAAAATTAAATTGTTCTTTTGTTATATGTACCGTATATACTTTGATATGCATTTAGTAAAAAGCTGTTATTTTGACATTACAGACACTTCAATTGATTTATTTGTATAGATGAGACTTTTTAATGCCTTATATCTACTTTTTACACGCTTGACCTGTATGTATGTAAAAAAGGAATCCTGCAATTGAATTTTCACCCACTTCTAGATGTAGGCTTGACTTGAAATTTTCCTCACGTATCAAGAATCAATGACGCTACAATCTTTTGATTATGATTATGAACTGGTTAATGATTTGAAGAAACAGGTAAATATTAAAACACTGGAAATGCGTACATTATTTTTAGGGATCATTTCTAATCTAACGGCCGAATGAAGTCCACTGCTGGACACAGGCCTCCCCAAAGACTTGACGTGACGGCACGGTTGGTGCAATGGCTGATACAGTCGACTGCTGCGCTCCGGGTCGTGGGTTCGATTCCCGCACGGAACAAATATTTGTATGATCTGCAGGTAGTTGTTCCGGGTCTGGGTGTATTGTATGTGGAATTCATGTTTGTAAACGCACCCACGACGCAGGAGAAATCCTAGTGCGGGGCAAAGTTTTTTTTTTTCAAAAAAAAAAAAGATCACAACGACCGATATGGATGTGATGTGGGCTCATTGGGGGGTTTTGCCATAATCGCCACGCTTGGCAGGCGGGTTGGCGATCGCAGTTGAGTTGTTAATGTACTCGAAGGACGCTGCTGCCCATCCTCCGGCCAATCCCTTAGTCGACTTTTACGACACCCACGGGAGGAGATGGGGTGGTGGCATTCTGAGCCGGCACCACACGGCCATTCACGGGATCATTTAGTTTTTATTTATTTCTAAATAGCACTAAACATGTAAATGGTGAATAAACGAGCGTTGGGTGTTCGATATCAAAAGTAGATTAATTATGAGAATATAAGTCGAGGCTTATACTGCGCTCACCAACCCGCCTGCCAAGCGTGGTGAGTATTGGCAAATACCCCCCAAAATGATGACACAGTTGTGAAAATCTATGGGGGAGGCTCTTGTTCAGCAGTGGACGTGTAAATGGCCGATAAGATAAGAAGTCGAGGCTTTTCTTTTACATAAAAACATAATTTGTGCTTTATAGTTCATATTTCATTAAGAGCGTGTTTTAATTTTTCATTAATTAAAATTAGTTAGTCTTAGACACCATTGATTTTATGGATAATATCGTGATACAACCGCCAACGCACAGTGAGCAAGCGTAGAGATCAATACTCGTGTCCTTACTGTATGATAGTCATTTGCCCTACAGTGGGATAGTTATAGACCATGTCCCACTGCTGGGCACGGGCCTTTTCTTACGATGAGAAAGGTTAGGACTTGATCCACCACGCTGGCCTGCGGGTTGACGGACTACACACACCATTGAGAACACTTTGGAGCCCTCTCGGTTTCCTCGCGATGTTTTCCTTCACCGTTAACGCAAGTGATAATCAAATGCTGATCCGCACATGAATCCGAAAAGTCTGAGGTACGGGCCGAGATCCAACTCAGACCCTCCTGTGTGCAAGGCAAGCGTTCAACCACTAGGCTATGACTGCACTGATATTATTATATTAGGTGCTTATATGTAATAACTAGCTGGTACCCGCGGTTTCACCCGCGTTTAATTTAAAAGAAATTTAGGGTACTTCGACATAGACACTTGACATAGAATATATATATTGGATTTTAAGGGTTTTATTTTTTACGCGAAACCCTAATTATTTTTCTAAAATAAAAAGTGGCCTAAGTTATTCCTTATAACATCAGCTATCTGCCAGTGAAGGTCCCGTCAAAATTGGTCCAGCCGTTTCGGAGACTACCCGGAACAAACAAACAGACAGACAGACGGAAAGACAGACAGACAAAAAATTTAAAAATAGTTTTTATGTTATATGTAACGTACATACTTTCATATGCATTTAGTAAAAAGCTGTTATTGTGACATTACAAACAGACACTTCAATTTTATTTATTTGTATAGATGTATAGATTAATAGCTGCCTTTACGATATCTACTGGAACATTATTAACTTTCGAACAAAAATAACGTCAAACTCATAACCCGCCCACAATCGGTTAAACATATAATGGCCGAACCCTGCCGGATATCGCACAAAAATCGGGAAATAACCCACAATGGTTAATAGTGAACAAAACCTATTCAAGATACGGATATGGCGATCATTTTGCTACCGGAACCGGATGCGGCCAACGCTAATAGTTTGAAATGGCGACATTTTTGTTAAGTGTTATGTAATTATGAAGGATGCGGGTTATTGTATAATATTCTGATTCTAATTTAATGTTATGTTTATTTTTGCCGTGAGGTGCCGGCTCAGAATACCACCACCCCATCTCCTCCCGTGGGTGTCGTAAAAGTTGACTAAGGGATTAGCCGGAGGATGGGCAGCAGCGTCCTTCAAGTACATTAACAACTCAACTGCGATCGCCAACCCGTCTGCCAAGCGTAGCGATTATGGAAAATCCCCCCCAACGAGCCCACAACACAACCGTATCGGTCGTTGTGGTGATCTTTGGGAGGCGTGTGGCAGTGGACTTCATTCGGCCGAAATGATGATTATTTTTGAGGGACTTGTTTTCAATCTGAGCGGTTAAGCCACACTCACCACAGTCAAGATTTAAGAGGGTGACCGTTACAAATGTCCGCTGCTGGACGAACAGAAAGCGTTACTGATTGAGCTTAAACAGGGTACAAGTTTGCTTAGTAGTAGTGTCCCATTTTTATTTGGACATATTTAGTATTTTTTTAACTACCAACTTGCTTTTTTGTATTATTGTGTTATGCTACAATTAATCGACGTAATTAGTAATTCGATAATCGAATAGCCTTATTTTCAAATAAGTGTATAGTTATATACGGTAATATCCCCATCTCATCCCGTGGGTGTCGAAAAGGCGACTACGGGATGAGCCGGAGGAAGGGCAGCAGCGTCCTTCGAGTATATTTATAACTCAACTGCGATAGCCAACGCGTCTGCCAAGTGATGACATGGTAATAAGTAATAACCCCCAAAGACCACATAACACAAACCCATACCGGTCGTTGTGGCAATCTATGGGGAGGCTTCTGTCCAGCAGTGGGCATTTTTACGGCTGAAATTATTATGCTGATGAAGAAGATACAAATAAGAGCGACATTCATCTTCTTAACTCACATAAACCCATCCTAGGGCTTCGTAACTCGGCAATTAAAACTTCCTCAAATCGATTCTAGTCAGATAACCACACATTAAACAATTACATGATTGGTGCCTCCGCATTAATAAAATAAAGGGCCCATTCAGAACGAGGATGTAACAAGGCAGACAGACGTAATATCTTTGCCAGCGGATAGTAAAAAAACCGACAATGCGTTCCTTTTTTGAAACGGGCGGAAGTGTCGATTTCGATTATGGCGCGTCCGTCCGTTTGGCGGGAAGACGGTGGCGCGCACGCTTCCGTTCAATACATCGACTTTTTGTTAAAAAACAATTATTTATCGAGTCCTTAATCATATATTTATTTGACAGATGTTTACGCGAGATGTGGGCCGTTAGATTGTTTTATTTATATTAGGGAGTGTATAAAAACTTTATCATCTGCATGATGTGTGTTGAGTCATGGAAGAGAAATGAGTTATTGTGATGACTAACTTATCGTGTTGTGATGACGTATGCATAGTTGCGATTGTTTGATCAAACAGTATAGCCATGTAGTTACCGGGAAGTAAAAGGCCACTCCTCGTATATGCCGTAAACGACTAAGGAATTATGAAAAGAGCATACCTAGTGATATCCTTCTGACCGCTAAGAACAGGGGTGCCATTCTCTAAGCTCAAACATCCATACATCCTTGAATACAGAATTGAAATAACGGTGATAACCCAATTTGGTATTCGCTAAGACTGGTCCTCATGGCTTACCTTCTGCAACGTGTCCTTGAATAGCTTCAATCATGTCTTAGCGAATACCAAATTATTTAGATTCTGGGGTGCAATTCTCTAAGCTCAAACATCCATATATCCTTGAATACACAATTGAAATAATGGTGATAACCCGATTTGGTATTCGCTAAGACTGGTCCTCATGACTTACCTTCTGCAACGTGTCCTTGAAAAGCTTCAATCATGTCTTAGCGAATACCGAAATTGGTTTAACACCGTTATTTCAATTCTATATTTATGGATGTATGGATGTATGTTTGAGCTCAAGGAATTGCATCCCTGTATTCAAGGGTGTATGGATGTTTGAGCTTAAGGAATTGCACCCCAGCATATAATTAGCGAGCCGCTTGCTATGGTAATAATATGAGTGTTCGCTCTGATTTTTATTTTCAATAAGTATATAATAGGTACTTAACTGATTGTCTTTCTTGCCATTACAGGGATGCGTAATGTTCACATACCTACAGAAATAAGGATATAGATAATATGGTACTCGTATTATTGTCCTGCTGTTTTTAGCTGTGTGGTGCCGACTACGAAAAGCACCAACCCATCTCATCCCTTGGGTGTCGTAAAAGGCGACTATGGGATTAGCCGGAGGATGGGCAGCAGCGTCCTTCGAGTACATTAACAATTCAACTGCGATCGCCAACCCGCCTCCCAAGCGTGACAATTATGGCGAAACCCCCCAATGAGTACACAACACACCCATATCCGTCGGTGTAATGATCTTTGGGGGAGGCCTGTGTCCAGCAGTAGGCTTTATTCGGCCGAAATGAAGATTATTGTCCATGAACGATTCGATTCATTCCTATGTGAAATAAAAATTTATGTAATTTATTCTCCTGCGACCACGAATGCTGCAAAGCATTCGAAACGTCAGGAAAAACAAAAATCTAAAATATACGCGATAGAATCCGTTTAAAAGTGTTTTATTATAATGTGTAATACTCGCGAAAACCTCAGACATTATTATAATTTCTCCTAAATCCGAAATCCTAGTGTGGGGACACTAGGATTTCCCAAAATTCCACACACAAAACACCCAGACTCTGAACAACTATTTGCAGATCATACAAATACTTGTTCCGTGCGGGAATCGAATCCACGACCCGGTGCACAGCAGCCGACTGTATCACTACACCAACCGTGCCGTCTATTATTAAAACGACAGAACACGTTACACAACAATTTGGAAGCGCAATATCCACGATATCGGAAACAAGTATCAGCTGCCTTCCGCCATGCCATCTGTCTGACGGCGACTGACCCGACTGACGGATTGGGTTACTGTACACACCCGCACGCGCTGAACCGCTTAATTATAAATGTAGTTGCTGTAGCACTGTTAAAAGTACGAGCTCTGACTACAACATCAGTGTTTTACCGTTACGTGTCGGCTAAGCTCCAAGAGTTTCGTCAGAGCAGGGTCAGCCAGTCGCCAGGGCAAGAAATTGTGTCTGTTTGAGGTGTCAGAACTTAGTTGTCACTGGAGCACCAAGTCTAGTCGTCGTGGCCTCCGAAAAAGGCACTAGCTGGATATCTCGATATTCTGAAGGATAATATGAATGACAACCGATGTTCAGTGTTAACACCAGGGGTGCAATTCTCTAAGCTCAAACATCCATACATCCTTAAATACAGAATCGAAATAACGGTGTAAAAACCAATTTGGCATTCGCTAAGACTGGTCCTCATGGCTTACCTTCTGCAACATGTCCTTGAATACCTTCAATCATGTCTAAGAAAATACCAAATTCGTTTTACACCGTTATTTCGATTCTGTATTCAAGTATGTATGGATGTTTGAGCTTTAAGGAATTGCACCCCTGGTATAAACACAATCTTGCTGTACATTGTACTAGTCTCCACAGAGTAAGCAACTCGTTCATGGGTCAATGTTTAAGTTTTCACAATAAATGTCCTACTGAAGTCGGAAATTTATCCCTTAAGAAATTTAAAACCTTTATCAAATCTAAGCTCTGCAATAACGGATATTATAAAATTTCCGATTGTCTTGATGATAAAAAAGCTTGGGACCGAGCTGCTCGCTAGGTACAGTCAATTATTTTATACACTGTTTATTGACATTGAATTTATACAGTTTTTTGACATGTGATTTATATTATTATTTTATACGTTTTGTTTATATTTGTGACCTTTAATTTACATACATTTTTGACATATGAGTACATTTTAGTATTGTTATAATTTATGATTTTTTGTGTACATGTATGTAAAAATATTGTATATGACAGACTAACGTGTTGCTGGGCAGTTTGTTGCGCCGTTTCTTCTCCCCAGCTTAAACACTAGGAAGCGGTGAAGGGTGGGCTTATATGGGTGCTGTCTTATGTTGACGTTCAAAAAGAACTAATAATTTTAGCAAATTATGAATAAGTGATTATTTCATTTGATTTATTTCATTACATTTCACAGCGAACTTATCATCATGAATGGTGAAAGCAGGCAATGTGGAGGAGCTTGGCAAAACACGGGTATTGTCAAAGATGGCGATAGGACTTAGGGTGGTGCTGTTGACTAAAAGAGAGGTCACCACATCAATAGCTGCTGGTTGTAGTGACCAAGGTTCTTGGAAGCTCTTAAAAGAGCGGCCCATTGAAGGGTGGAAAAGTAAGTTATATTTTTAGAAAGTACATATTATTCTTATTTCAGACAGATAAGTCTATATGTTACTTAATTATATTACTTATTGATTGTCCAGTATTCTTTGAAACGACAATCTGTGTCCATACACCCCGCAATCATTTGCAGGTAGCGTGGCGCTGCCACACACCTGGCGCATTAGAAATCCGCCGCAACATTTCCGATATGCTACAGTAGCGTGGCAACGCCATCAAAATCATGAATACATTATTGTATTAAATATGCAGGGCATTATAAGCCTTTTACGTATGCTTCACCTATGTGAATGTATTCGTATCAAAAGATTTATAGTACGCCCTATGTAAAGTTGATTTTACTCTGACTGACAATGCCCTGCATTCTCTCTCAATATCCGCATCGTCTATGAGTACCTCGTTGACCCAGCAGTATAGTACGCAGACACGAAACTAAAACCCGAATGACTGCTTCTCGAAAGGACGCCACCACGACTCGCGACTGTAGTTAACACGAATACCTTACCCGAATCGCGACACCACGAAATCCCTCCACCACGAATCGATCGAGTCTAACTTACGCTATCATAATTTAATCTTAGGCAGACCCGACTCGAATAGGTTAGGTTCGACGGCGAAGACCTTGGCCTCCTTCGTTGTTTTGTATTACCCTGAAACTGAAATTCTATTATGTATCGATCGTGGTGCAATGATTTCTTGGTGTAGCATACAACTAAGGTTTATTCGTGCTAAAAACGGTCGTGGCCGTGCCGTGTGCCGCGCTTTCGAGATGCGGTTATTCAGGTTTCATATTCCGTGACTACGTAGCATGCTCTTGGCCCAGTTAGCCCAGGCACTTGAACTGTATAAAATCATTTATCACCAGCATTACTATTCCAGGCTTTTTCAAGGTACGTGGAGGCCGTTTATAAGTCTGGCTAGCTACAAAAAAAAATCAAATTATTGAAATCTACCGAGCAGACAATTTGTGTACGAAATAGCGAGCGATAAGTTTAAATAATAGAATTTTCCCCACTTTCTTATTTCGAATAATGTTCTCACTTCTCACATTATGTAGGCACTACACATTCTTTATCGTACACTACTCACTTCTAGACAAGCTCATATTCATAATTATGGTCTAATGACTGATTTCCTCGATTATATTTACAATTCACTGCATAATACATCGTTAATTCGATACACAACCACATTTCCCGTTCCCAGATTACATATGCCTCATTAAGAAAAAATAACAATTCTTATCCGCCATTGTTGTTGACATATATTCACACAGGAAGTCAGAAAGCGCGGGAAAGCGGAATAATGGCGGGAAGACGAAGACACAATGGCGTAATTACTTTAAATTGCCGCCATTTTCGCTAGATCGACAGATTAGAAAGTAGTTTTAATGATAGCTGTTTTATAAATACGGTTATGTCTTGGTGTGTGGTTACGGATAGGAACGCCTAATACTTTTCTGTAGATATTTCGAGGCAAATAGATTTAGACTAGATTAAGCTAAGAAATGATTTAAAGGAGGGTGAGCAGTAAAATCCACATATTGATAACCAATTTCCCTGAATCTCATGAACAATAAACCTTCATTTTAATAACATAATTTTGAAATACTGATTATGGAATTGGCCGTGTGGTGCCGGCTCAGAATACCACATGGGTGTCGTAAAAGGCGACTAAGGGATTAGCCGGAGGATGGACAGCCGCGTCATTCGAGTACAACCCATCTGCCAAGCGTGGCGATTATGGCAAAACCCCCCAATGAGCCCACAACATACCCATATCGGTCGTTGTGGTGATCTTTGGCGGAGGCCTGTGTCCAGCAGTGGACTTCATTCGGCCGAAATGATGAAATGATGATTATGGAATCATCCCGTGTCCAGTTGTACTGGATAATAATGGTTTTGTTTTCATGTAAGTAGGTTATAAACATCATTAATAGCTCGTTATATCAGCCAAAAGACGTGCACTGCAATTGGGCGTCATTTTGGGGTGACGTCGACAGTAATCACCACGGGGACGGGTTGATAAGCGCCTACTTGCATTTGCATTGCACGCGTGACTACTGTTCCTCAGAAGCACGCAGCTGCCCATCCCTCTGGTTGTGATTTCCATAGTCGCCTTTTACGACATCCACCCGAGGAGATGGTGTGATACATTCTTAATCCGAACATCACACGTATACCGGTGGCGTATGCCATTTTTTTTTCGTTAAAAAATATGTTGCCCCACACTAGGATTTCTCCTGTGTCGTGGGTGCGTTTACAGACATGAATTCCACACACAATACACCCAGACGTGGAACAACTACCTGCAGATCGTACAAATATTTGTTCCGTGCGGGAATCGAACCCACGACCCGGTGGCGCAGCAGCCGACTATCAGCCACTGCATCAACCGTGTCTTTTAATAATATCCTCAGTTGTTGCTTACGTATCATCTCGTAGGGAATCTAACAATTCAGTGTTAGTATATCGGGATATTTGACGTCCCTACCAAGTATACACGTCCATTGTCATCATAATCAGCTCATTTCTCCCACTGCTGGGCACGGGCCTTTTCTCACGAGAGAAAAGTTTGGCTTTAGTCCACCACTCTGGCCTGGTGTGGGTTGGCGGACTACACACACCATTGAGAACGTTTTGGAGCCCTCTCAGGTGTGCAGGTTTCCTCACGATGTTTTCCTTCACCGTTAACGCAAGTGATAATCAAATTCTGATCCGCATATGAATCCGATAAGTCTGAGGTGCGGGCTGAGGTCGTACTCAGGGTACCAGTCCACAGACCTTTCCAGAAATCGGGATGTCTCGCGCTACTGTTAACTGACTCACGGATGCACGGTATATAGATACAGGAGTGCAATTCCTTAATCCCAAACATCCACACACCCTTAAATACAGAATCGAAATAACGGTGTAAAACCAATTGCGGTATTCGCTAAGTTATGATAGAAGCTATTCCAGGACACGTTGCAGAAGGTAAACCATGTGGACCAGTCTTAGCGAATACCAAATCGGATACCTACTATTATTTCAATTCTTTATTCAAGGATGTATGGATGTTTGAGCTTAGAGAATTGCACCCCAGAAGTATCGACAGTCACGGAGTCTGCAACTACGTTGCAGCTATTTATGGAGAGGTCTGCAAGTTTTCTAGGCCATCGAAAAGTGTAGACATAAATCAATTAAAGTTGCATTGTTTGTTATGACGTAAACCATTTATAACGTAGCGACCAGCTTTCAAAAACTAAGCTACTAAACATGCAACACCTTCGTTCGCAATTTGTCAAATATTGGCAAATTTAATGACGGTCAGTTTAAGAAATTTATGGCAATCAGTTTCGGTCTAAATAACATTGTTAAATGTTATATTAGAAATCGCACTGAGAGCATTAAAGATTAGATGAGATCGTTTCTAACCTATCTATACAAATAAATAAAATTGAAGTGTCTGTTTGTAATGTCAAAATAAGAGCTTTTTACTAAATGCATATGAAAGTATAAACGGTACTATTTTTAATTTTTTTGTCTGTCTGTCTGTTTGTTCCGTTCGATTTTGACGGGACTTTCACTGGCATATAGCTGATGTTACAAGGAATAACTTAGGCTACTTTTATTTCAGAAAAACAATTAGGGTTCCGCGCAAAAAAATAAAACCCTCGAAATCCAATCGTTCAATATCATAATATCATAATCAATATATATATTCTATGTCAAGTGTCGAAGTACTCTTAATTTCTTTTAAATTAAATGCGGGTGAAACCGCGGTTCCCAGCTAGTTAGAAATCAAAACGGGTTGTGTGATTTTTCGGATGTAATTAGCTTATAGGTCTCTAAGCGCAATGATAGCATAGTGGTTGAAGTGGACAGACGACCTGGTGAAGGTCGCTGGGAGTCGTTGGATGAGAGCGGCATGTAACCGCTCGTTGTGGAAATCTAAGCGGGAGGCCTTTGTTCAGCAGTGGACGTCCTGTGGCTGATATGATGATGATGATGAATGAGCGTTTGGACCGCACTAGACCAGCGTAGTGGAATAATGCCGAATATTTCTCATCGTAAGAAAAGGCTCGTGCCCAGCAGTGGTACAGTAATTAATGGGCTGATGACGTATTAGATTGCATTACCACTTCCTGTGAGACGTGCACAATCACTGCCTGTTTTTAAAAAGTTAGTGAAAGAACATTCATTTGTCACATTAACTTGTTATTCCTTATTCGTTATTCATTATTCGTATTTACGATTTATATACACTTACAACATTTATTTGTATATAGCATTTATTTATTTTTATTGTACTAGTATGTATTTTAATCTTTATATATGTATAATTAAAAATATGCCCTGCTTTGTACATGTACACCTAGACTGCTCGGTATCTCTTTATTTCCCAAATCCATCCAAAGGTTGTCTGGAAGAGATCGCTGTATGCGATAAGACCGCCCATTGTACATCGACTATTGTTTTACTTCTCATTTTTTTTTTTACTTGTTTTTGTTATACAAAATACAAAAATGTTTATTTCAGTAACTTAAACATTATATTACTTTACATTGTTATAGGAATCTTCCTTTAAGCAACAGTTTGCTTGTGTTAGAAGAACTTTGTTAACATATATAATATAAGGCACTGAAGTTTTAACTAGACAGCCTTAGAAGAAGGCCACTTGTGAAATGATGCAATAAAATGAAACATAAAATAAAAGATTGCGCGAAGTGTGCGTGTTTTTTTTATGTGTGTGGTGTGTGTGTGTGTGTTGGAGATGGAATGTGTTTGTGTGCTTCAGTAATGTGTGAATTTGTGTGAATGTCGACTGAAGTATATTCTGCTAGATGTGTAATGTTGGGTCCTGGTTAATGGTTATATGGTGTACAATAAAGTGTACATAAATAAATAAGATATATATATAAAGCTAAATATAGTTTATTACTGAACACACAATTAGTTCAACGAAAAACAAAACAAATAGGCCAAAGATACAAAAATATTGTGTAGTATGGTAAAGGAACGGACTCAGCAATGTTGGCAGTGCCCAGTGATTAAACCACGCACTGGTCAACGCTGGTTTTCAGCCCGTCCCCTTTACTACGAATAATTATTCCAAACAGTAAGACTGCGGGTCATTGAAAAAAATACGGACGAAAATAAAATCTAAGAAAAAAATTGACACAATGTTTTTTTTTTTTATAAAAACTTTGCCCCACACTAGGATTTCTCCTGTGTCGTGGGTGCGTTTACAGACACAAATACCACACACAATACACCCAGACCCGGAACAAGTACCTGCAGATCATACAAATATTTGCTCCGTGCGGGTATCGAACCCACGACCCGGAGCGCAGCAGCTGACTGTATCAGCCACTGCACCAACCGTGCCGTCAAAAACAAAAGAACATTAATTTTTTTTTTATTAATATTAATACATAAACAAAGTAGGTTCCTGCATTGTGTGGGAAGTTGTTTACCTTCGCATCATAAAAATAAAATAAGTAAACATATGTTTAGGTATTAATATAACTAAAATAACTGAACTAATAGACTGCAGTTTAGTTTACAGAGTTTACACAGCATTAATCATTTATACCCTAATTTAGTAGATATTTGCGTATACATTACATTAAATTAACATTGTAATTGAATTATAATGCAATTGACATTTAATCTATTGAATTTTTTTTTGTTAAGTGACATTTGTCCAGAAATGCAGCCCTGCGTTATCCTAAGTGGCCAGACTGTGACGGGGCAGGGCGTTCGTTGACGTAGGATCACACCTTGTACACACTACCAGACATTACATTCATAGAAATAAAATTTGTATAAAAATAAAGAATTATACAATTCGGAATATTAACTTAAAATAAAATTAATGAGAAGCTAAATTTTTATTTGATGAGTTGATTAAATGACCTATTGAAACTCTAAAAATGTTCTCATTATAATTTCCTGTAGACTAAACATCACAAAATAATTTATTATTTATAAATAATATAATAACGAGTAATATTTTTAAACTCACCACAAATGCTGCAGTAAAATAGCAGAAGCAATCCTTTTTTCACAGAAAATCAAGTAGGTAATCACAAACTAACACACAATTGAAACAGTTGTACGCAAATATTTCAACACGATATTATCAATAAAAATAGCGTATTGTTACGGGCTTTGCTTTAGACACAACTATATTCAACAAACGTCGAACGTTGAATGATGTGATTTCGATTTTCGTCGTTCGTTCTTCAAGGTATGAATGAATGCAGATGTCTCTATCAAACACTGAACTCAACACGTCTTTAGTACAAATAGATAGTAAAAATATTAAACTGTATGCGATTGACTTAAGGTTTATTGTCGATTATCTTGTATACAACTGGTGACATTTTGTATTCAGTGTGATATTTGCAAGCATGCGCCACTGTGACTGGATACAATCTTCTATTTCTTTCACACTTACACTAACTAATGTTAGCAAAAACGAGACAGGAGTTTTTGCTTTAAAAATCGATAATGAATTTCTCGCATCCTGCCTGTCAGCATGTGCCTCTGAAACTAATCGTTTCCGCATAAATTACGTATTCCAAAACCGCTCATGTCTAAACGTATTGAAACTAAAAATACATTTTATACGTTTGCGATAAGGTAGATATTTGCGTGGTCATTTTTTGCAATATACAAGTAAACTGCGTTTGTTAACATAATTAGGGACGCGCGTTTCCGACGCTATTTTCGGTTTCCCGCGCAAATATATTTCGTTGAACACCGGATGGCGGGCGCAATTTGGGACGACCTTTTTTCATGATCCTATATTATGCTAATTATGTGGTCTTTTTCATAGAACCTTTGATGAAAATAATATACCTAGTCGGTCCTAATACTAATATCCTATCATATCATATCGGCCATTTATACGTCCACTGCTGAACAAAGGCCTCCCCCATAGATTCCACAACTGTGTCATCATTTTGGGGGGTATTTGCCAATACTCACCACGCTTGGCAAGCGGGTTGGTGAGCGCAGTATGGCTACCGCTTCACAGGAGGAACGCTGCTGCCCGTCCCTCTGGTTTCGATTCCCTTAGTCGCCTTTTACGACATCCACGGGAGGAGATGGAGTGGTGCTATATTCTTAATCCGGACACCACGCGGAATTCCGGACACCACGCGGAATAATATAATATCCTATATAAGTCAAGAATTATGTTTATTATTTGGAATAGTACAAACAAAATGCCCGCGACTTGGGAGAGGCCTAAAGCGGCCTACTCAAAGCATGCGAACATTCACAATAGACAATCCGGCAGAGATACTGCATGTAGGTTGAGGTAATGCACCCCTTACGCCCCACAATGAGCCTCGATAGACTTATATTGATTCAAGCCAACACATATTTTTACCGACTTCAAAAAAGAGGAGGTTCTCAATTCGATGCATTTTTTAATGTATGTACACCGATTACTCCGAGATTTGTAGACCGATTTGAGCGATTCTTTTTTCATAGGTGCAGAATGCTTTCGAATTGGCCCCATATAAATTTGATTGAGTAGTTTTTAAACTAGCTTCAATAAATAGATTGACTGCGCTTACCTAGATGATGTCTTAATAGTTTCGATTCTTAAAATTATTTTTAATTTAGATACAGATACCTCCTTGGGAAAAGTTCTTTACATTTATTTACACTAATAAGAAACAAATAAAACTTTTAACAAAAAAAAAAACCGGCTTCAAATTCAATACGATATTAAAACCACTAAAAAGAAAAAAAAAAACTTTATTTATGAAGTCGGGCGGGGCCAGGTATGCCCCAACCATGGTTCATGCAGACCAACGAGATATATTAATGGGTTAAAATTTTTTATATTTATTGGCGTCAGGCACAGATTTGCCGTGTGGTGCCGGCGCAGAATACCACCACCCTATCTCCTCCCGTGGGTGTCGTAAAAGTCGACTATGGGATTAGCCGGAGGATGGGCAGCAGTGTCCTTCGAGTACATTAACAACTCAACTGCGATCGCCAACCCGTCTGCCAAGCGTGGTGATTATGGCAAAGCCCCCCAATGAGCCCACAACACATCCATATTGATCGTTGTGGTGATCTTTGGGGGAGGCCTGTGTCCAGCAGTGGACTTCATTCGGCCGAAATTAGACGCCTGACTTACCCAGTAGGTTATGCAAAACAATAGTTGTCTTCAACACTTTGTAATTTTTTTTAAAATAAATAATAAAAATAGAACCAGCAGAAGTATTTATTTTCAAAGATTGTCATCTAGCTAAATGTGAAATATGTTTATTTGTATTTATTGACTGAATAAATGATTCTGTACTATTAAATTCTAATCATCCGATCATGGTACTTAATCCGTGTTAGGGCCCCTAACTGCCGGGGCACGGTCTAATGCAGACAAAGCGTACACCTCACCCCCGGCTAGAGGTAAGAGGAAGGACACCGTGGGGTTTTAGCCGGTTTGAGCCCCGGCATGCCCCTCCGCCCTTCCCTTGGTGGAGAAGGTCCAAGAAGATTTCCCCACGTAAAAAAAAGGCCACTAACTTAGGGAGACGAAAATGATTATTTACCGGGAAAAAAACCGTACTCCAAAACCGTTACTTAGATTTTTTTACAGAATGGAATGCCACATTATTCGAAGATTTTAACTAAGACTTAGTACTCGACATCCGCATTTGCCGCCACTGGACCATTTGAAGGAACATATGCTACACAAAACTTTCTAAACCTACATCATTGTAATTGAGTCTGCCTTCAGGCTAATGGCGATACTCAATACCGTTAGAACACCTGCCAGTCGCTTCACAAGGTGAAGTGGTTTTTCTACACGGTGAAAAAAATACATTCCACCTTGTTGTGAAGCTAACACACATTGAAATTATAATAATATTGGAAACATCACAAAAGCCAGGCAACTGTACTTTGTGGAAGATGATCATTTCTTCATTTACATCTATAAACTGAAAGTTATACGTATTGCTTTAGTGAGAAAGTTTTTTTTAATTTTTTATTGGAATATATTTATTTTATCCGTTTTTTTATTTAGTAGAGAGACTTTATATTTAAACGGAGTTCGACCTTTCGTTAAAGTTTTAAAGGTTTATCGGTAATAGCTCGGCAGAAATATTGTACCTACAACAAAAAATAAAAATTTACCGTCTGTCTGTTTGTTCCTGCTAATCTTCGATCTCCGACTGGACCGATTTCTACGGGACAGGCAGATATATGATGTTATAAGGAATAACTTAGGCTACTTTTATTTTAGAAAAATAAATAGCGTACCGCGCAAAAAAAAAACCCATGAAATCCAATTTATCCATATATATACTCTATGTCAAGTGTCTATGCCGATTGTCGAAGTACTCTAAATTATTTATAAATAATCCAATTTCTTTTAAATTAAACGGCGGGTGAAACCGCGTGTCCCTGCTAGTAATAAATGAATTCAGTTAGTCTATTTATTTACAAGCTTCTTTTATTATTATTTAGCCATGGTAGTCCAACTGTGGGACAAAGGCCTTCCTTAAATTATCCTCTGTCATAAAAGAGCAATGAAATAAAATAATAAATCTATCGGTACCCACGGTTGAAACTATTAAGTATTCGGAATAATTAATACCAACACAGAACGCCTTACCTAATTGGTCACGCCGTCAAATTCTTAAAACTATCTACATAATTATAAATAAATTCAACAAAAACGTGGAAGGAAGTGGCTCATCCCTCAGGAAACTATAAAAAAAATCCTTTTATAGCGTTTATTATATAACAAAAGTCTTAACAAATATGGCCCAGCATTGTTTACAGTGGACATCCGTCTCCACAAACGGTTTCCGGACGGACAAACAGACAAACGATCTTTATAATAAAATGGTTAATGTCGGCGACCGCGCGTCTACTAAAGATGTTTTCATTTGTACTTTTTTATTGTCTTTTTCGAAGTTGACTTCTTCTTCGGCTTTTATTTGAGTTTAAATGTCGTTCTATTTTTGAAAAAGTCCTTTTTTGAAATTATTTTTCTGGTCGAATTGTTGATTTTTTGGTCATCCGTGTTACCTTACATATTGATAAGTACATCCAGCCAGTATGAGCCCTGAATATAAATTTTGCTAATCTGACGATGTGAGCGTAACCTAAGGGGTTAACAAAGATGTAAAAAAAACGAGGTCTTGACTTACTCGAGCGCGGTTGTTTTTTTTTTATTTCAATAGGTATACGAGTAATACCAGAATAACAAAAAAATATAATCTGACGAAATTGTCAGTTAAGATCCGAGCGGGTACCTAAAGCATGTACAACTACAAGTTATTCACCGCCATCAAAGTATCTGCTGATTTTTTAAATTAAATTTGAATTTTAGATAAAATTTAAAATACTGATTAATCCTACATGGAAAAAAAAAAACTTTTATTGAGAAAATTTTTTTGATACAAGAATTTATGATCGGCTCAAAAATGTGTTATATAGATTAAAATAATTTTAACTTTTACTTCATTAATATTTTTTATGGTTAAAAAAGCTAAAAAAAATTAAATTTAAAAAGTTAAATTCTTTTCAATTCAGATTACCAATGCCCCTCAAAATAATCGTCCGATTTTTGGTCACTATAACTGGGACATCATGATGAGCCTTCAGTATGCTAATCTGACGCGCTCGAGTATTTCAAGATGGCGATTTATTCACATTTTCAGTAATTCGGTGCGAACTTTTAAATCGTCAGTCTAAGAAATGGGAGCATCTGTAGGGTTCACTGGACACCCCCACTGAAAATTTGAGGCGCGTGAATATTTTTTTTTTCAAGCTTCCCGAATGGCCACCCCCACCAGGAAAATGGGCAGATTAATATTTATTTCATATAAGAATCATGTCGGAGCATGATAAATATCAATATCTGACACGCTTGAGTATTTATGTCATTGTTTTTTTTACAACTTTTGAAAATCTGTATACGCCATCCCTCTGGCTTAGAGTCTCTCGCCTTTCATGATATCCACGGGAGGAGATGGAGTGGTGCTAAATTCTTAATCCGGACACCACACGGATTTGAGTACATTGATTTCAACTCAACTGCGATCGTCAACCTGAACTTACCAAAGCTCTTAGCAGAATACCAGGTCTGCTTCATCATGAAGTAGCACAATGCTAAGTTCAATGTTTGTCTCTCAGATAAATATCACACCAATTTTATAAAACTGTATTCCTTTTTTTATACTGTCAGTTGGTGCAGTGGCTGATACAGTCGGCTGCTGCGCTCCGGGTCGCGTGTTCGATTCCCGCACGGAACAAATATTTGTATGATCTGCAGGTAGTTGTTCCGTGTCTGGGTGTATTGTATGTGGAATTCATGTCTGTAAACGCACCCACGACACAGGAGAAATCCTAGTGTGGGGCAACGTTTTTTTTATAAATAAACAAATATCTTCAGCCTATTGTTATTGTGTGAGAGCAAAGTAAATGAGTTTTCTTTCTTTCTTCAATATTGTTAGGGAGTTTTTCAAAATACTGGCTTGTCACTGGCCGGTTCAGCAAGGGTTGCGTTGAGATCTACATTGAATTGGTCCTCGATACGGGCCTCGGCGACGGGGATGATATAGCGAGACTTCGCAATGCTCTTTTTGTGTGATACGTAGTAGAATTTATCGTAAAGATGCATGAGAACGTGCCTCGAACGGGAACGATAGACGAGGTGTACATTTTTTTTTTTTTTTTTTTTAAATGTTATATATCAAATCAACTCACATCCATAAAACACTCACTCACAGAATCCTTTAAACTCACGCATGTTATGGGTCCTATCTATTGAATCCAGAGGATGGGCAGCAGCGTCCATCGAGTACCTTAACAACTCAACTGCGATCGCCAAACCTCTAGCCAAGCGTGGCGAATATGGCAAAAACCCCCCAATGAGCACACAACACACCATGACCGCTCGTCGTTGCGATCTTTGAGGGAGGCGTGTGTCCAGCAGTGGACTTTAGTCGACTGAAATGATCATGTGATGGATCCGATTGTACACAACGTCATCACATCAGCCACAGGTCGTCCACTGCTGAACGAAGGCCTCCCCCTTAGATTTCCACAACGAACAGTTACATGCCGCCCTCATCCAACGACTCCGAGCGACCGGCAACTTTATCTTCCACGGATCTCCTCATTTCTGACACGTTTTGTCTGGCTCTAGCCGAATGAACATTATTACAAACAAAATAATATACTTACATTAGCGTTATGTATCCAATTATCCGTTAAATAAAATCTATCAACATTTTATTTATAATATAAAGTCTGTAATTAATTTAATCATAATATGCTCATGCTTAGTATTATCTATACAAATAAATAAAATTGAAGTGTCTGTTTGTAATGTCCAAATAACGGCTTTTTACTAAATGAAATATATACATATGAAAGTATATACGGTATCTACAACAAAAATTCAATTTTTAATTATTTCGTCTGTATGTCTGTCGGTCTGTCTGTCTGTCTGTTTATTCCCGCTAATCTCCGAAACGGCTGTACCGATTTCTACGGGACTTTCACTGGCAGATAGCTGATGTTACAAGGAATAACTTAGGCTACTTTTAGTTTCTGGGTGCTCTCGGGCCCCGACTGGAAGGGCTCTTTAGCGCATGCTTCGAGCGGGGCCAGTTTCCACTACGGTGGAAAACCGGCAAGCTGGTTCTGCTGAGGAAGCCGGGGCGTCCGGCGGAGTCTCCGTCAGCATACCGCCCCATCGTGCTGTTGGACGAGGTGGGCAAGCTCTTCGAAAGAGTAATTGCAGACCGCCTCGTCCGGCACCTGAGCGTGGTGGGGCCGGATCTGGCGGACAACCAGTATGGTTTCCGCCGCGGGCGCTCCACCGTCGACGCAATCATGCGCGTGAGGGCTCTGTCGGAGGAAGCAGTGTCCGCGGGTGAGGTGGTGGTGGCGGTGTCCCTCGACATCGCTAACGCCTTTAACACCTTGCCCTGGAGCTGCATTAGGGAGGCACTCGCGTTCCACCGGGTGCCAACCTACCTCCGTCGCATTGTCGGGGCCTACCTGGCAAACAGAGCGGTCATCTACCCGGGTCGGGAAGGATGGGGTCGGCGAGAGACAACATGCGGTGTTCCACAGGGATCGGTCTTGGGGCCGCTCCTGTGGAACATCGGATACGACTGGGTGCTGCGCGGTGTGAACACCCCCGGCATCGGCGTAATCTGCTACGCCGATGACACGCTGGTGACGGCACGGGGGACGAGCTTCCACCGCGCGGCAATGTTGGCGACGATGGGGGCTGCACTAGTCGTCTCAAGGATCCGGCAATTGGGTCTCGAGGTGGCTCTCACCAAGTCGGAGGCCGTGTGCTTCCATGGGCCTCGGCGCGCGCCACCCTCGGGATCCCGCATCGTGGTCGGAGGCGTTCGCATCGGCGTCGAGCCGACGATGAAGTACCTAGGACTCGTCCTCGACAGCCGGTGGAACTTCCTGCCGCACTTCAGGCGGCTGGCCCCCAAGTTGACGGCGGCCGCGTCTGCACTTTCGCGGCTGCTACCCAATTTGAGGGGCGGAAATGCCTCCTGCCGGAGGCTTTACATGGGGGTCGTGCGGTCCATGGCCCTTTACGGGGCCCCAGTGTGGGCTAAATCCCTGAGGGTAGCCAACGTCGCCGTGCTGCGAAGGCCGCAGCGAACGATGGTCCTCAGGGTAATAAGGGCATACCGCACGGTCTCCTACGAGGCGGGGAGCCTCCTTGCTGGATCACCGCCCTGGGATCTAGAAGCGAGAGCCCTCGCGTCGCTGTATCAGTGGCGCGGGGAGGCGCTAAGTCGGGGCGAACCGCCAGTACCTCGTGAGATCGAGGTGCGTCGGTTCGAGCTCCGGCGGATCCTGGTGGCGGAGTGGAAAGGGCGACTGGAGCGGCCCACTGCAGGGCAGGCCGCGGTAGCGGCGGTAAGACCAGTAATGGAGGAATGGCTGGAGAGGCGGCATGGCGCCCTCACCTACTGGATGACGCAGGTACTCTCGAACCATGGGTGTTTCGGGAAGTACCTGTGTCGAATAGGCCGAGAAGAGACGCCTGGTTGTCATCACTGCGGAGACTGCCCGGAGGACACGGCGCAGCACACGCTGGAGGAGTGCCCAGCTTGGGCAGCGCAGCGCCGTGACCTCGTCGTGGCGGTCGAAGGGGGTGACCTCTCGCTTCCGGCCGTGGTTCGGTCCATCGTCCGGAGCGAGAGCGCGTGGGATGCCGTCGCCTCCTTTTGCGAGGAAGTGATGCAAGCAAAGGAGGCGGCAGAGCGGGTACGGAGGGATATCTCCGATCCCCTCCGCAGAAGACACACCGGGCGTCGGCGCCAGGGTGGGGCGCTGGACGATCTCCGGCCACCATGAGGAGCGGCCTGCGGGCGACGAACCAGGGGCGGTCCGTCGCCCGAACAGAAACAGGCCCGAGATGGCGGCGCGCGTGTTCCGCGCGCGCCTCTCTGAAGGATAGGTGCGGCCAACGAGGCCGCACACAGAAGGGGCCCGTCAATCATTGACGGGCCGATACCTGCCGGGGGAGCGGTCCAATGCAGAAAAGCGTACAACTCACCCCCGGCTAGAGGTAAGAAGAAGGACACCGTGGGGTTTTAGCCGGTTTGATCCCGGCATGCCCCTCCGCCCTTCCCAAGGCGAGGCTTCCAAGAGGATTTCCCCACGATAAAAAAAAAAAAAAAAAAAAAGGCTACTTTTAGTTTAGAAAAATAATTAGGGTTCCGCGCAAAAAAATTTAAAGCCTTGAAATCCAATATATATATTATATGTCAATTGTCTATGCCGAAGTACTTTAAATTATTTATAAATTACCCACTTATTTTAAATTAAATGGTGGGTGAATCCGCGAGTCCCAGCAAGTTAAGTAATAAAGATATTGATGTGAAAAAAGTTCAAGATGGTGGGAATATCCTACATACTTTTTTCCATACAATAGTAAAGCAGTACGTCTTTCGAGAACGTGACTTAACAAAAGACCATACTTACAATTCATACCTGCCAAAGCATCCTGCGCATTCCCAAATTGATTCTAAGTCAACAAAAATCTTACGTGCAATAACAAAGGCTACCTACTAACTACTTGATATTTTTACCATCGGACAATATTATACTATTGTCCAAGCCGGAAATCCGGAAAGGAGGCCGGACGCGGTCCCTAAACATCTTTACCGGTTCTTTTTTCAAATATTTAATGTTTCGTTTTTGGACCTCACGTCGCACGTAAATGATTTATTGTCTGTGGTGGCGGGATCTTAGCAAAATATAACAATATTTGTAGATACAGGATAGGTATCTACTCGTATTAACATGGTTAGGGTAAGCTTGGGAGTTGAGTTGGGAGGGTATAAGAGAGGTGTGTGCCATCATCATCATCATCATTTTAGCCGAATGAAGTCCACTGCTGGACATAAGCCCTCCCCAAAGATCACCACAACGACCAGTCTGGGTGTGGTGTGTGCTTATTGGGGGGTTTTGCTGTAATCGCTATGCTTGGCAGGCTGGTTGGCGATCGCAGTTGAGTTGTTACTGTACTCTAAGGGTGAGATTCAGAAATTAGGGGCGTTAGTAGTGCATTTTGACAGATGGAAGAAGAATGGAAGATAGAAGCGTAAGTTCACGCTTAGACTCGTTTCTGAATCTCACCCTTTTTTTTGTAATTTTTTTTTTATTGGTGTCCAGTGGAAATTCTACATGGAACTTCCTTCGCCCCGGGGAAGGGCGAAGGGGTATGCCGGACTCCTACCGGCTAAAACCACTGGAGCGGTCATCTTCGGCACCAAAGGGGGGCTCCAGGTCCTCGTAAGATCACACTGGAGCTTCTGAATCTCACCCTAAGGATGCTGCTGCCTATCCTCCGGTTAATCCCATAGTAGTATGTCTTTTTTTTTTATGTTACACCACTCATTGTATGTTTGTGTGACCTTGTACGGCATGGGTCGCGCGGCCTATGTGCGAGTTGACACATTAATGTTCGAAAGCTCATTGGTTCATTGCGGTCAGTAGGTCCATATGCATACCCTAAAATGGGGCGTAAGGAATTACTGTACTAGTTGGCGCAATTGTGGGACACATAATAATCAAATAAGCACTAGGTTTCTTGTGTTTTTTATAATTCTTGTTCTTTAATTTTAGATAATTACTTATTTAGTTAATTACTACTAGGCCCGGGCCCTTTCTTGCGATAAAAACCTGGTGCAGTTAGGATCATTTTGGAGCTCTCTCAGGTGTGCAGGTTTCCTCACGATGTTTTCCTTCACCGCTAACGTAAGTGATACTCAACTTCTGTTCCGAAAAGTCTGAGGTGAGGGCTTGGATCGAACTCAGAGGCTCCTGTATGGAAGGCAAGTGTTCTACCACTAGGCTAGGGTTCTCTAGTGTGATCATACGAGGACCTGGAGCCTCCCTTAGGTGCCGAAGATGACCGCTCCAGTGGTTTTAGCCGGTAGGAGTCCGGCATGCGTAGATTGGGGAATCTGCGTGCCCATACCAAGCGACCCAAGAGAAGACGGTAGCACGCATGTGGTCACGCGCTGCAGTGGGACGCTTTGGGGGATCCTTTACAACCCCCCTGGGGGGGTGAGATGTGCCAATAGGCGTGGCACCAGCGGGCGGCTTTAGTGTGATCATACGAGGACCTGGAGCCTCCCTTAGGTGCCGAAGATGACCGCTCCAGTGCCAGGCACCAATAAAAAAAAAGGAGTCTGGCATATCCCTTCACCCTTCCCCGGGGCGAAGGAAGTTCATGAAGAAGTTCCACTGGGCACCAATAAAAAAAAAGGTTAGGCTTGGCATTACATTTTCATTTAGTTTTGTATTTTGTTGTTTACTGTAATGAGAAATTGTAATGTCTCGCTTTGCTGCCAAAGAAATAATTTCCTTCTTTCTTTCTTATTTTATTTATATACGATTTATGCTTCTTAAATTGCTAAAATTACTAGCCGGTTGTAAGTATTACGTACGATATAAATTGGACCCCAACTTTCTTTCTCCTACCTTCTCCTATTTTTATTTTTCGTGGTGCCAGTGAACACCATTGTTTGCAAACAGCCCCATTTTAGCGGTATCCATTATAAACATAATTCTGAAGTGCAAAATAGCTATCTACTCTCAAAGGGGCATGTAACATAGCGTAAAAGTATGTATGTACAGATGACCGTAAAATCTCTTCCGGTTTCGAAAAAATTCATAATAACCACGATCATTGCCGACACACGTTCAGAAAAAAAACGAAGAATGTCAAAACGGAAATGGCGGGAAAGTATAGAATGACATATGAAAAAATCTATTGTAGCGACAATAAGCTCTAAATAGGATCTCATTTTCGTCACAAATCTTGCGTAAAGCCGGATTTGGGCCCAACAGCTTATTTTCGAAGTAAAAATGAGAAATTGCACGCATCCGTTAAGGTAAGCTGTCAAAATTTGACAGTTTGTCAGTTGTGCAAAAAATTTGGGTGGCCTCAACATTTCAGGTTAATATTAAAGTGAAATTAATAACTTTACATTCCTTCACTTTGATAGTAAATGGCATATTGTAAAACTTTTTACCTATGTTTGACAAATAAAGTCTATTGTTTGATAGATGCTGAGGTAGACTTGGCTACTCTTTCCGAATGGATCTTCTTGATTGAATATGTGTTGCTTCCTCCTATTTTAATAACGCTTTTTGCTATCACCAATTAGCCTGCCAAGTGTGGTAATATGAGTATTTTAGCTTTGATTTAGTGTTTCTCACATTAGCCCGTGAACGTCCACTATTGTGGACTAAATGTTCAGGGTTTTATACCACTCTTGCATTAATGGCCCCACTTCAAGGGTGGACGCATCTCAACGGGCCATGCCCGACAACTGTGGGATGCAGTTGACCTTAGACCAAGCAGCAACAGTGATCTTTGAAAATCTTGACATGACAAAGATTAAAATCCTGGATCCGCCCCTACCGCACTTGGCAGACGGACGTCTCATCCCAATAATGTTTACACATTAATAACAAATGCCAATGTTTGTATGTGTAAACCTGAGCAGATTCGGTTGAAGTTTGGTAACCCAACTAAAGTGCGACAGCTGAGAGAATGCATTCCAGACACATGCCAGTTGGAATGGTGTGTTATTAATTACAGTTTAATTTTGCGCTAACCTATTTTAGTCTAGAGCAGGTTGACGTCACAGTAAAAAAAAAATGCCATACTGCAATGGTAGTATATATTAAAAGAGGTAGATATGTTACATACGCGCCAAACGTAAGAACCCAATACTCCCCCAATTGTAGCACTTTGCAATCAGTTATAACAAAACAGAATAACGAGCACGGGCTGTCATAATCTCAATTTTTTTATTAATTACGTGATAACAATGCCGTCGTGCGTATATAAAAAATGCATAAACTATCAAGCAAGATGAATAAAGAAAAAGGGATCTCATACCACACGTGAGTAACAAATAAAATAAAAATACTATTCAAATTACTTATAGAATGATATTCTCGAAGAAAACCCAGGTCAAGCAAAGAAAAGAGACAACATACTCGTATAAATATATTTTTTTATTATTTATAATATATATACACACATTAAAACTAATACACTACTACTACTACTACTACTACACTACATATTACAATATATTATACACTATAAGAAAAAATATCTAGATAAAAAGGTGAAAATAAAGAATATTCAAGACACCTAAGCGGCAAAATACTACTCCGCATCGCTGTCGTCTGGTAACGTACCCAAGAGGCTGGCAGCATTACCACGTTGAATGGCAATGCTAATTCTTTGTCCAAAGAATAGGCCAGCCCTCTGGTCACGTGAAGAGTCGACCAATTGACCTCGTATATATTCTATCACAGGTGCGACAAAGACATCGAGCACACGTGTTGTCATTTAAGATAGCTATCTCTTTACTCTCGTAGTTTTTGTATCTTTTTTTTCTTACATCATAGGTAGATGTGCAATTTTGTAGGTTTATACATACAGCGAGACTGAATTTTGCGCGCCATTTAGTATGGACGTAACATATCTATGGTATAATATCATTGCCATACTGTAATATATTTTCACTCGGTGGATCCGCGGCTAGTTATACAATAAAACAACAGAAGAGTTACCAACAAAAGGTTACACACACCCGATATCCTTGTTTTTCAACAGGCATAGGCGTGTGGCGTGCAGCCTACACGTGGCGGCCATTACTAAAACAACCTTTTTTATCCTTGTCCCTACAAACGAAAGCGTTTCATTTTACATCTTATCGTTTTAGAAATAAAGTCTGTTTAATTTAATCTTTTGTTTATTGCTAATGATATGTTTTTATAACGGTTGAAGATTAACTAGATTTATAAAGACCAAAGATTTGTTGTTTCCTGTAAGTAATTTTGTATTGTCAAATGCCTTATTTCCGTTTTTTTATTTGATTTTAATCTTGAGGCAGCGGATTGGTTTTTCCTGTTGCAGTGTTAGAATCTATAAAGGAAGTGATAAGGTTTATTTTATGTGTTTTTTTATCGCATTTCATCAAGCTATCATTTTATGGGTTAAAACTTAAGTCCTGTTGTGTAGCGATACTAATCGTATGTACTTTTCTACAGATTATTACTAGATACTATATCTATTTAATGGCCCGCATGCAGCGAATTAAATACTTAAGTACCTACTTAGCCCGCACGGAGAAGGACGAGACGGCGTCGGGGTAACAATCGCCCCGGGGCCCAGGTCCAACAGGCCTGAGCCCCCTGCCGTCGCCGTATGGCAAGGGCCTCGGGGGTCGCGGGTGCGCCGATTGGGGATACTGCGTACTCATACCAAGCAACCCTCGGGAAGACGGTGGCGCGCACGTGGTGACGTGCCGCCGTGTGCACGGCGCACAGCCAGGCTTGTCGTTTACAATCTTTCCCGAGAAGTGGAGTGGAGACGACATTTTTACAATCGCCTTCCCTATGCTAGAGGGGTGACCGCTTTACAGTCATCCACTCCGAGAGCCTAAAAACGTGGCATCATAGGCAGCTCTAGTGTCTGCTGGCGTCAGCTTAGTCTGTTACGCTGATGACACTCTGGTGTTGGCCAGCGGGGAGTCCTTCGAGGGAACCATCCAGCTTGCGGAGCAAGCGGTGGCGATTGTCGTGGCCAAAATCCACGCCCTGGGTCTGCGGATAGCGCCTCAGAAAACCAAGGCGCTATGGTTCCACAAACTGCCGAGAAGCAGAGAACCACCCAGTTCGTGAATACGCGTTGGTGACGCGCAAATTGGGGTGGGCCGGTACATGAAATACCTGGGGCTCACCCTGGATAGTCGTTGGGGCTTCGAAGAGCACTTCCAGCGCCTCGTCCCCCGAGTCGAGAGGGTAGTGGGTGCTCTACACCGGCTGCTGCCCAATCTCGGGGGACCATGTGAGGAAGTTCGCCGTCTCTACGGAGGAGTCGTGCGGTCCGTGGTCCTATACGGGGCGCCTGTATGGTCAGCTCGACTATCAGGCGCCCAGCGCTGCAGAACCAAAATTCACGGTCTGCAGCGCAGAGTGGCTATCCGGATCGCACGAGGATACCGAACGGTGTCCTACGAGGCGGCAACTCTCCTGGCGCGTTTTCCGCCTTTTGACATCCTGGCGGAGATGGATGCGTGGGTCTACGATCAGACACGCTCCCTCCGCCAGAGCGGCGAAGGCGGGCCTCCAGGGGCGTTGGACAAGCTGCGGCGGCTAGCTCGGCGGCGCGCACTTGTAAAGTGGCGTCATCGCCTGCGGATGCAGTTTGCAACCAAGCGCGTCGTCGAAGCCGTCCTGCCGCTCTTTGGAGCCTGGCTCCAAAGGAGCGAGCGCGTCACCTACCGCCTGACGCAGGTGCTCACCGGGCACGGTTGTTTCGGTGCGTACCTGCACAGGATAGGACGCGAGGCCACGGCACAATGCCACCATTGTGATAGCGACCAGGACACCGCACAGCACACGCTCGAGGCGTGCCCTGCGTGGGCCGCCGAGCGGCGGATCCTGGTCGATCGGATCGGGCAAGATCTCTCTCTGCCAGCAGTAGTGTCGGCTATGTTGGCAGAGCACGAAAATTGGAATGCAGTGGTCTCCTTCTGTGAGAGCGTCATGCTCCAGAAGGAGACCGCAGAGCGGGATCGGGAGAGGGCCGATCCCGCTCGAAGAAGAAGGAGACGGCGCCGGGGTAACAACCGCCCTGGCGCCTAATTCCGATACGCCTGAAAACCCCTGCCGTTGCTATAAGGTGGGGGACCTCTGGGTTCGCGGGTGCGTAGATTGGGGAATCTGCGTGCCCACACCAAGCGACCCAAGAGAAGACGGTAGCACGCATGTGGTCACGCGCTGCCGTGGGACGCTTTGGGGGATCCTTTACAATCCCCCTGGGGGGGTGACCGCTTTACAGTCACCCTCTCCGAGATGTGCCAATAGGCGTGGCACCAGTGGGTGGCTCTAGTGTGATCATACGAGGACCTGGAGCCTCCCTTAGGTGCCGAAGATGACCGCTCCAGTGGTTTTAGCCGGTAGGAGTCCGGCATACCCCTTCCTCCTTCCCCGGGGCGAAGGAAGTTCATGATGAATTTCCACTGGGCACCAATAAAAAAAAAAAAAAAAAAAAAGGCAGCTCTAGTGTGATCTTACGAGGACTTGAAGGGGGGCTCTTCGGCGCCGAAGATGACCGCTCCAGTGGGTTTAGCCGGTAGGAGTCCGGCATGCCGCTTCGCCCTTCCCCGGGAAGTTGATGAAGATACTTAACTGGAAACCAATGAAAAAAGGTACTTAGCTAACCGAAACTGGTGGTCGACCTGGTGAAGGTTGCTGGGAGTCGTTGGATGAGAGCGGCATGTAACCGCTCGTTGTGGAAATCTAAGGGGGAGGCCTTTGTTCAGCAGTGGACGTCCTGTGGCTGATATGATGATGATGATGATATGATAACCGAAACTTTTACAATACTGTACCAAAATAAACTCTTGATGCTCTATTCTGATTCAGCAAATATCACGCGGCCGTCGTATCGTGTCGTGGCATGTTGTCTTGTTGCACCGTCCTCCGTGCTTCGCCTTCTGCTGGTGCTGCGAACTATATACTATACTAGCTGAGACCCGCGGTTTCACCCGCGTTTAATTTAAAAGAAATTTAGAGTACTTCGACCTAGAATATATATATATATATATATTGGATTTCAAGGGTTTAATGTTTTTGCGCGGAACGCTAATTATTTTTCTAAAATAAAAGTAGCCTAAGTTATTCCTTATAACATCAGCTATCTGCCAGTGAAAGTCCCGCCAAAATTGGTCCAGCCATTTCGGAGATTACCCGGAACAAACAGACAGACAGGCAGACAGACAGACAGACAAAACATTTAAAAATTGTTTTTTTGTTGTAGGTATCGTATATACTTTCATATGCATTTAGTAAAAAGCTGTTATTTTGACATTACAAACAGACACTTCAATTTTATTTATTTGTATAGATTATGAGACCTTCATAGGTCTAGGACGTGTGATTTCTTTCCTGTCACCCGAGGTATGCCTGTAGGTGTGGCAACAATTGCCAGCTCCGGAGTGTTCGTTTTCGAGATGTAATGTTTGTAGTACATACATGGGTACAGACGCTCGCCTCTAACTCATAACTAGGAAAACATCTTTCGGAACTGGCCTTTCGAACCGGTTAAGAATCCTATTGTGTTTGTGTTTATTAATTCGTGTATTTTTTTCACAATATACTCAGACAGTTATCACTTTCCTAACTTGTCAAATGTACTAATCATGATTGTAGTATCACTATTGCTTGGCACTACGGTAGTACCTATAGCCGGCCGCTGGCAATATGTGACCTATCACCAGCGAGCTAAGCAACTATAGAATATGTGTATCTCCCAGTAACATGACGGCTCGCTCAGAACAGAAAACTGCAACTGCTGAAACTGCGTTAATCGGGTGCCTGCGACGGGTACCGACGGGTACCGTCGCGTGTAGACAAGTGGTTGGGCTCCGTGGGAACAAATTTGACTCGATCAAATTTGCGCGGTGCTTCCCTCCCCGCGGGCACTTTGGTATGGTACGGCGTGGGCGTCCGCTTAATGCAGTTTCAGCCCTAAATGTATGCTGGTTGTGTGTGCTAATCGTTTGGCTTTCTGCGCTGCGCGTCGCGGGTTCGATCCCCGCAGTAATAAATATTTGTATGATCTACAGATACTGTTGTTCTGGGTCTGAGTGTCCGGTCTGAGTGTGTATGTGAGATTTATGTTTGGATACTGTAGCCACGACACAAGAGAATCCTATGGTGGGGTATAAGTTTTTTAAAAGACAATAAATAAAGAAATACTGCTAGATGTCGTTGTAACAATAATTTACATAAGCAGGGAAAACGATAAAATGATGGAAGAAAGATATAAAAAATTATACTTAATAATAATAAATAAGGGTTTGATTAAAGAACACAAATTAATATGATCACTTATTCATTTTTATACACATTAAAATGATTAAGTATAATATTAATTATTGTCATATAAACGTCTCAAATATAACATTTTTTATATACAAAATTAAAAAAGCCCTACACTAGGATTTCTCCTGCGTCGTGTGTGCGTTTACAGACACAAATTCCACACACAATACACCCAGATCCGGAACAACTACCTGCAGATCACGAAGCAAGTACAAAGTACTTTAAATACTTTGTGTTTTTGCTTCATGCTGCACATCATACAAAAAATAATTCCGTGCGGGAGTCGAACCCAAGATCCAGAGCGCAGCAGCCGTATCAGCCATTGCACCAACCGTGCCGTCCATAAAATTAACAATTAGTCGGAACAATAAATGCACTTTTAAATTATTTTTGACAGCGAACGTCATAATGTGGGATTTTAGAAAAAAAAAGTGTGCGTGCCAGCTCCAACGCACGACTGGAGTTTACTTATTAAGTACAATTGTCTCAGTAATTAATAGGCTGTGAGGGTTAATAAAAAGCACGGATGTTCATATGTACGATATATATCATATATAAATATGAATTATGAACTACCTAGCAACTGCATCCACGTTTTTGTCGGATTTTCTTAAAGTAGATTTTTACATATTTTTTATTTAATCACTCCACTGCGTATTAATCATCCATAATAATGATATTTAATGAAATAACTTTGACATTAAACGACATTTGACACAAACATGACTTTAACCCAAAGGTGCGCAAGGTAGGTGCGCAGAAAAACGTAACGCATTTTAGTTAACGCTCGACAAAATTTCATTCCGCATAAGTTTTCCATGCCGGGGGCCTTATATATAAATCGATTCTTAAGGAGTAAACTCCAATAAACTCCAAAGAACTAGCTGCCCGCCCCAGCTACGCATGGGCAGGTACATGCAAACCCTCGTAGGTGCGGCCAACGAGGCCGCACACAGAAGGGGCCCGTCAATCATTGACGGGCCGATACCTGCCGGGGGAGCGGTCCAATGCAGAAAAGCGTACAACTCACCCCCGGCTAGAGGTAAGAAGAAGGACACCGTGGGGTTTTAGCCGGTTTGATCCCGGCATGCCCCTCCGCCCTTCCCAAGGCGGAGGAAGTCCAAGAGGATTTCCCCACGTAAAAAAAAAAACGGTACATGCAAACCCGATTGCAGCGCCACCATCGGGTCCAATTGTTAATCTAAACCATCCAGGGAACCACTCAAACAAACACAAAGTCATCAACATTGGTCCAGCCGTTTAGGAGGAGTTCAGTGACATACACACGTACAGAAGAATTATATATATACTTAAGATAGAAGAGAACACAACATATTTAGCTTGGGCATAGTTTCCTGTGTATGAAAACCATAATATAATAATTTATTCATCATCATCATCACCATTTCAGCCAAATGATGTCCACTGTTGGACACATGCCTACCCCAAAGATCACCACAACGACCGATATGGGTGAGTTGTGGGCTCATTAGGGGGTTTTGTCATAATCGCCACGCTTGGCAGACGGGTTGGCGATCGCAGTTGCGTTGTTAATGTACTCGAAGGACGCTGCTGCCCATCCTCCAGTTAATCCCTTAGTCGACTTTTACGATATCCACGGGAGGAGATGGGGTGGTGGTATTCTGAGTCGGCACGGCATATCTATACCAATAAATAAAATTGAAGTGTCTGTTTGTAATGTCGAAATAACAGCTTTTTACTAAATGCATATGGAAGTATATACGGTACCTATAGCAAAAAAACAATTTTTACATTTTTTGTCTGTCTGTTTGTTCCGGGTAATCTCTGAAACGGCAAGACCGATTTTGACGGGACTTTCACTGGCAGATAGCTGACGTTATAAGGAATAACTTAGGCTACTTTTATTTTAGAAAAATGATTAGGGTTCCGCGCGAAAACTATAAAACCCTTGAAATCCAACATTATTCTATGTCAATTGTCTATGTCGAAGTACTCGAAATTTCTTTTAAATTAAACGCGGGTGAAACCGCGAGTCCCTGCTAGTAATTTATATGTTACTATGTTTGTATACGCATATATTTATTATTTTAATTTATCCATCATCAATTAGTTATAATGACTACCTACGAGCCTATGAATCAAATTACCGACAAACTTAAAATTCCGTTCTCGTCTCAAGAACATAATTACGCAATTAACTGAAAAATATAATAATAAGTAATTTAACAGTCGCTCAATTGACAGGAAGTGTATGCAAAACGTGGTATAATATCCTCCGCCGGTTACCGCCGTGCACTTCCGGTTCCTCTGAACAATAAAAAGGATATCCCATTAACGTGTTTGTTCCATTTCCGTATGTAGGATGAAGAAAGTTATGTTTTGTGTCGTCATTTCCCATGGCGTTGTCGAAAATTGAGTTATGGCTGTTCGCAGTTTGTGTAATATATACTTTGATGAACTGTAGTTGAACAAAGACTATATATCTTATATTGATTTAATAATCTTTATAAATATGTGCGTACATTTCGCTAAACGTACTTCGAATCAAAGGTTCTTCGGTAACTCCAATCAGTTTATTTTGTGAACAAAATCCATCATTTACAAAAGGGGGAAATTGCACGACAGGTATTCAGCGACTAAATCCCTTCCTAAGTGAGGGTTTTAAGTGTTGGGGGACGCCTTATGAGTTCCGACTTAGATTATAATCAAAAACACCCACTAATACAGTCGCATAAAGATCATGTTCTTCTCTTATGTCAACGTCAAGTGTCAATGTGCAGCAAAAATATGAAAAATTGAAAATAAATTTTGATAAATCGTCAATAATGGGTGTTTATAAGCCATAATTTACACATTTTAATAAAACAGCGAGTTTATTATTATAGGCATCAAGATGTTCTCTCCGAGATGTGCCAATAGGCGTGGCACCAGTGGGTGGCTCTAGTGTGATCATACGAGGACCTGGAGCCTCCCTTAGGTGTCGAAGATGACCGCTCCAGTGGTTTTAGCCGGTAGGAGTCCGGCATACCCCTTCGTCCTTCCCCGGGGCGAAGGAAGTTCATGATGAATTTCCACTGGGCACCAATAAAAAAAAAAAGGCATCAAGATGTTGTCTGCAGTGAAAGTGCGCATTCATGGGGTGCAAGGTGATAACTGGTATAAAGGACAAAATCTACCAGTATCGGTGTCTGATAAAGTTATAGCAACGTATTGGAGAGTATTCATCAAGAGAATCCTAACAAGAGAAAACAACTTGATAGAATCAGATACACGAAGAACAAGAAAATGGAAAATGTTCATTTAGCACAGTTTATGAAAGGACTATGAAATTGGACTTCTGGGGTGGAAGGCCTGGTGACCTGAAATACAGGCTCCAACCTAGTTTAGGTACCAGTCTCTCACAGTAAATTTCTATAGGTAATACTGTAACTTTTTCGTTGCTGTGGTGAGAAATGGATATCTAAATTTCCACAAAATATATGACTATACATATATCCAGTCATATATTATGACTTCTGTATATTTTACAACTTGGCCAATGTCATGTATAAGGCAACGTCGTACGGTGTTCAGATCAATTCATCTTTACATATTCATAAAATATTTCACAAAAGAAAATGTCTACAAAAATATATCAGCAACGTCGTACGGAATCTTGAAAAATTAGATTTGATAGTGATGATTGTCATAAAACCAATTGTCACTCACTTTCGATGTTAATCTTACGTCAGAGGTATTGGATCTTATCAGCGCGAAGTTTGGTACGATCAAGAGTAAATAAGATGTACATTGACTTCATCTGCGTCCTTGATAAAGGAATCCTGTGTGCTCTATTTCATGACATAAACTACCGCTATGACTAAGACGAAGTATCTATAGACGTATAGTATTAAGCATAAACAAAACCTCTATTACCACATCTTACGAGCACATGCGCAACGTCATATGCAAGAAAGAGATGTCTATAGAGCATTGGTTACAGCAAAATAATCGAATGGCACCGTTTCGTACTAAAGACAGTAACAATTGGTGCACGGTTGCTGTAGTGGCTGATACAGTCGACTGCTGCGCTCCGGGTCGTGGGTTCGACTCCCGCACGGAACAAATATTTGTATGATCTGCAAGTAGTTGTTCCGGGTCTGGGTGTATTGTATGTGGAATTCATGTCTAGTGGGGCAACGTTTAAAAAAAAAACCATTTTCTGTTAGCTGTAGGCGCGCAACGCTTCAAGACGTGCGCGAACGGTTAGTGCTTTCTCTTTTTATCACACGTAATGCTCGCATTAGGATGACAGGTCTTTATAACTGGAAATTAGTTCAACTTAATAGGCTCTATCTATGTACGTAGGTAATACTATATCTTTGCGCTATGACAAAAATTAGGATCCGTGCAGTCGTTCGAGCGTGATAGAGCTTTAAACATTCTGACATACGAACTGTCACACTGATATTAAGACTGTTTTCTGAACCTTGGTGCAAATACATATTTGAATATGGATGGGAATGTTCGGGAACCCTCAGTAGATAAATGATTGGGTTTGAAACGGATTACTGGTATGCTTTTAAATACTGATTATAAAAGGGACCAACGACTGAGATGCCGGCTTCGAATAGCACCAATACAATCTCATCTCGTGGGTGTCGTAAAAGTCGACTATGGGATTAGCCGGAGGATGGGCAGCAGCGTCCTTCGAGTACATTAACAACACAACTGCGATCGCCAACCCGCACCCTGATTAGCTAAAAATAGCAACAGCAGTCGCGACAGCAGCTATCGCGCAGCCAAGGATCCGCCGGTGGCTAATCGCCTCAAATTAAAAGGCGAAGATGCAATTTTTAGTTCTTTGGTCGTCCGACAGAGTGTGCCAGAAATCTTCACCTGTTAAATCGCTATCGGCAAATACGTAATACCAAAATGACGTTTGACAGCGGCGTCTGCGCGATTTTAGCCTGTCGCAAGCTGTATGGGATATAAGCAATCACCCCGCCGACTATAGAGCGTGGCGATTATGGCAAAACCCCCCAATAAGCACACAAAACACCCATATCGGTCGTTGTGGTGATCTTTGGGGGGAGGCTTATGTCAGTAGTGGACTCTGTTTGGCTGAAACGAGTAACTGAGAGCGAAAAGTCGGAAGCGATTATAATCAAGATGAATCTTTGCCGAATAGCTTAGCTCTCCATGGGTGTGTTCAACTCTTGGTCTGGAAGGAGGCGTGTGTAGGGAACTTACCCAGCTTTTAACCTTAAATGTATCTTCTTGGTCGTTGAGCTATTGGCAGAGCGGTCGCGACGCCTCATGGAATCTTACCATCTCTCTCTGCTGGCACAAACTCTGGTACACTCATTCAAGCGGCCGCGCAAGCAAGATTTTTCCTGATCGGTCCACGCATAGATGACCTTCCACATGGTCCGATACATTACACTATAAGACGTTCTATCGCGGAACCGTGTGGGACCCTTGAGGGAGGAGGGGGAGTGTATAGTTGAACATAAATAGAACGAGCATTTATTAGATGGCTGGTGGCTGGTCAAGTCCAGGATCATTTTGACATATGGAAGCGTAAGTTCACGCTTAGACTCGTTTCTGAATCTCACCCTCATATGCAGATATGGTTCTCTCTAAATGTCGTTATTCTACATAAATAGAACGAGCATTTATTAGGCAGGCCAAGTCCAGGTGGGAGCAGCTGCCCGTTTGGGCCTGGGTACCATGGCAAGTTGATCTGAGATTGTATACACGTTCAAAGAGGTTAGCCGCTACAGTGATCCTCTGCTTGATTATAAGCATCAGTGATCTGCCCGTTACTCTGTCTGCACTTCTGTAGGCCATCGATCGTCAAATCGCGGCCCTGTTCATGCGGTGTATAAGTGTCTAAAAGCGAAGTCATAATAATTGGATTCGATATAGGATAGTTCTCAAACTTATTATTTTTGATAACGTCCAAGTAAATAATTTAAAACGATACATTTGAACAAACGGGCAAAATATTTTTAAGTGATTTCGCTCAATGCATTATTTTAACACTGTTAAGCGGATTAAATTCAAAGCTTAGTGTATTGACTGTGGTGATGGAGGGTAGTGTAAATGGAAGCGCTGCAGCAGCTTGAAGTACATTGTCGGAGCTCCATCTATGGATACAAATAAATAAAATTGAAGTGTCTGTTTGTAATGTCAAAATATCCGTTTTTTACTAAATGCCTATGAAAGTGCATACGGTACCTACAGCAAAAAATACATTTTTAATTTTTTTATCTGTCTGTTTGTTCCCGCTAATGTCCGAAACGACTGGACCGATTTCTACGCGTCTTGCACTGGCAGATAGCTGATGTTAAAAGGAATAACTTAGGCTATTTTTATTTTAGAAAAACAATTAGGGTTCCGCGGAAAAACAAAAAAACCCATGAAATCCAATATACATACTCTATGTCAAGTGCCTATGCCGAAATACTCTAAATAATTTATATATAATCCAATTTCTTTTAAATTAAACGGCGGGTGATACCGCGGGTCCCAGCTAGTACTTAATATGTGTGGGAAAGGGGAGCAGAGGGAATGGGTACGCATGTGGCTGTGTGGTCGGCCATTTACATGTGAGTGCCGTAAGTGGGCGTGGTGTTGTCAAAGTCAAAGTCAAATATTTTTATTTCAAATAAACCAAATATTGGCACTTATGAAACGTCAGACTCTAAGTTGCACGGTTCAAATAGTTGATCTATGGAGAAGAGCCGGCAAGAAACTCCATACTCTTTTAAAATAATTGAGATTACAATGTTGATTGATACAAATTATGGTAAAACATATAACGAGCATTATGTAGGCCAATGTATAAAAAAATACACACTAATGTAATATATCTATTATTCGCCATGGCAGTTACTGGCTGACCAGTCCCAGTCAGTCTGTTGAACAAGACTTGAATTTGTCGTACGTGTACATGGAATAGGATTTCATATAGTGTTTTGGCACGTCTGTACCGGCCATCCTCCCCTTCAATAGGTGGAGATGGGCAGACTTCGCATCCACGACTCCTTTGGATGTCACGAGCAGTGGTTCTTTTACTAGGTCACCGCCTTCGATGGCCCTCAACGATATAAAATCTTTTAACAAAAAAAAATACGGGGCCCATAAATATAACTAGTAGGTCTGCATGAACCATGGTTGGGGCATACCTGGCCCCGCCCGACTTCATAAATAAAGTTATTTTTTTCTTTTGGGGGTTTTAATATCGAATAGAATTTTGAAGTCGGTATTTTTTTTGTTAAGATATTTTATTTGATTCTTTTTAGTGTAAATAAAAGTAAGAACTTTTCCTAATAAAAAAAAAAAAATCTAAGATTCGAAACTATTAAGACATCATCTAGGTAAGCGCAGTCAAATTAAACCAGTTTATTGAAGCTGGTTAAAAAACTACTCAATCAAATGTAATTAAATTTATATGGGACCAATTCGAAAGCATTCTGCACCTATTAAAGAAAAAATCGGTCTACAGATCTCGGAGTAATCGGAGTACATACATAAAAATAAATACGCATCGAATTGAGAACCTCCTCCTTTTTGAAGTCGGTAAAAATGCCTATTGCCGTGTGGTGCCGGCTCAGAATGCCACCACCCCATCTCCTCCCATGGGTGTCGTAAAAGTCGATTAAGGGATTAGTCGGAGGATGGGCAGCAGCGTCCTTCGAGTACATTAACAACTCAACTGCGATCGCCAACCCGCCTGCCAAGCGTGGCGATTATGGCAAAACCCCCCAATGAGCTCAAAACACATCCATACCGGCATACATTGTGATGATCTTTGGGGGAGGCCTGTGTCCAACAGTGGACTTCATTAGGCCGAAATGATGAAAAATGCCTATAATGTGTATAAATTCGTCTTATATGCGGCAAAAATGAATTGTAGTGAGCGTCTTCATTGTTATCAAGCCAATGGAAAACAAATAAAACTGACAAAATAACATTATGGAATCGGAATTTATTAAAGTAATATTTACAGTTTGATTTGAAGTAACCTAGATTTATTACTTATGGCAATATGACACTTATAGCTAATAAATACTAAATCTAAAATCGTATGACAGACGATTTAACAATAGATAGGAAAATTATGTACATAGTTTTAACAATTCATGCTCAAATAGAAACAATAGCGGTTGCGGCCAATGTGCACAGCCAAAGTTGGCTAGCCATAGTGGTTCATGTTGGCCCATGTCTTATTTCTATAGTAGACGAAACAGAATTTATTTAGTATCGAGGATTTATATTGTTTCTTTACAAAAAACAAGTTATGTGACAATATATATTTCGTTAGAAGAATGGTTATAGCATCTCTCATACGATTTGTTGGAAATTTTTGAAAATACATTGTTAATTTTGTGATATGAAAATCGATATTTTTCTAATAACATGTTTTAAACATATCGATATTTCTACATCATTAGTCTAGTGATTCCAAGCTCTAATCTTGGCTTTTCAACCATCGGAACTTCCGTTATAAATCCGGGTGGATTTCAAGTCTGTAATATAGATAAATAATCATCCCTATCATTTCAAAACAAGCATCAGCAGAACAATACTATTATAACAACTTTCGCATGTTTCCATACCACAATATATATTCCCCTAACGCATATACTTACAACTCTATGTACTATTTACAATCTTATGTACGAAATGGTCGAGTTGGATAAAAAAAAGTAATGTGAAGTAATCTTTTCTAATAGAAATACGTTAGAAGTGAGGTTTTTTTTAATTTTTAAAAACGTTGCCCCACACTAGGATTTCTCCTGTGTCTTGGGCGTTTACAAAAACAAAATCCACACACAATACACCCAGACCCGGAACAACTACCTGCAGATCGTACAAATATTTGTTCCGTGCGGGAATCGAACCTACGACCCGGAGCGCAGCAGTCGACTGTATCAGCCACTGTGAAGTGAGGTTGGAGACTATGTTGGATATAGGCGGTATACACCCAGCGCTCTAACAGAATTAATGCTTTAAATTATCAATTTTCATCATTAAAATATCATTTCTGGTCTCTTATAGCCGTCTAAGAATACCACCTCCCCATTCAATCCCGTGAGTGTCGAAGGTGACTATGGTATTAGCCGGAGGATGGGCAGTAGCATCCTTCGAGTATATTTATAACGACTGCGATCGCCAATCCGTCTGCCAAGCGTAGCTTTTACGGCAAAACCCCCCAATGAGCACACAACACAAACCCATAGTGGTCGTTGTGGCAATCTTTAGGGATACTTTTGTCCAGCAATGGACGTTTTTTGGCTAAAATGATAATGAGGTCTCTTATTAGTAAATACCATCACCCCAGTGCTAGATATTCGCCACAGCAGTGCTTAGGCCTGTGTCCAGCAGTGGACTTCATTCGGCCGAAATGAAATGAAGTTTTTAAACTTTACACATTACGTTAGAAGGGCACTGTAACTAGTGAAATTGAAAATTTGACGACACGGTTGGTGCAGTGGTTGATATAGGCTGCTGCGCTCCGGGTCGTGGGTTCGATTCCCGCACGGAACCAATATTCGTACGATCTGCATGTAGTTGTTCCGGGTCTGGGTGTATTGTGTGTGGAATTTGTGTTTGTAAAAGCACCCACGAAATAGGAGAAATCCTAGCGTGGGGCAATGTAAAAAAAATAAAAAGACTGGGCGTAAGAGACTAAATAACTTGCCTCGATGTGAGGAGCGCAGTGTGGAGCCACACAGGACCAGTCCTGGGTAGCTAGACAATTGTTATGAAGCTTACGACCAGGTGCATGACTTTCTCGTCTCGTCAACATGCCTAAGGACGTCCACTGCTGAACAAAGGCCTACCCCATAGATTTCCACAACGAGCGGTCACATGCCGCTCTCATCCAACGACTCCCAGCGACCTTCACCAGGTCGTCTGTCCACCTGGTTTGAGGACCGCTATCACTAATACGTCACCTATTGATATGTGTAAACGGGCCGCCCAGCGACTGGTGTCATATCCGTCACCGTTCAAATGGTTACGCAATGCAAGTGTCGACTATCCTTCTAAGCTTATACCATTATTGTGTGTGGAATTTGTGTTTGTAAACGCACCCACGACACAGGAGAAATCCTAGTGTGGGGCAACGTTTAAAAAAAAGAAAGATATTACGTGGGGTAAACCTAATATATGTAATATGGGTCAATAAAAACTTTAATGTTACTTTTGAGGTTATTTTTCTATCCAACGCAACTACATTACTATTTTCACAATATAGTTTCACTTATTCCTAGGAGAAAAGGATATTTTTTTAATAATTAATTTATCTGGAATAAATAACTTTTACGTAATATACAAATATGTGCAAACATTCCCCTTTTTGGATATAACACGAGTTTATTCAAAATACTTTTGTCGATTTATCTGATATTTCGACTTTATTGAACGACTGTCTGTCAATTATTTTCTATATTTGTAGAAAAGAATAGCAATACACATTGCTTTAAGCCGCCCGATAAAGCGAAAAATGGCTAACCGTCATTCGTTTTAAATAAACCTTATACTAATCTATTATGTACATGTATTATGCCTTGTTTTCTCATTAAAATCTTTCAACAAACGCTACAACTTTGAGTGTATCTACAACTGATGTTTTACTTTTAATTTTTTTTACTGGTGGTAGGTCTCCGGCTAGGTACCAGCGCAGGCTCGGGGGTCGCGGGCGCGACTATTGGGGAGTCTGCGTGCTCACACCGAGCGACCCCCGGGAACACGGCCACCGTGTGCGCAGCACAGCGCACAGCAAGACTTGGGGGGGGGTACTTTACAATCCTCCCGAAAAGTGCCTGGGAGGGCGGCCTTTATACAGCCGTGTGCCCTCCGCTAGAGGGGGTGACCGCTTTACAGTCATCCCCTCCGAGATGTGCCTAAAGGCGAGGCACCAATGGGCGGCTCTAGTGTGATCTTACGAGGACCTGGAGCCTCCCTTAGGTGCCGAAGATGACCGCTCCAGTGGTTTTAGCCGGTAGGAGTCCGGCATACCCCTTCGCCCTTCCCCGGGGCGAAGGAAGTTCCATGTAGAATTTCCACTGGACACCAATAAAATAAAAGGTACCAGCGCAGTGCCAGATATTCTCCGCGCAGTAGTGTTTAAGCTTTAGACATGACTGTGGTCCGGTTAGAAGGCTAGGCCATATGAGACTGAATAAGTAATGTCTCGAGGTGTCGGGCGCAGTGTGGTGCCACGCAGGACAGGTCCTGGGTAGCATTACAATTGTTACGTACAGGCAGACGCTTACCACCAGGCGAATGACACGCTTGTCTCATCACCAGGCTGTTAATAGAATTAAAATTGCCATATTTATGCCTCAAATTTGCCCGACAGCTCATTTACAAAGTAACGATTAATTTTTGCCAAAACTCAAAATCCAATGGTTCGAACAGTTTGTACGCACGGCTACATCTATAGGTATACTCTTCCATTATAAGCTGATCTCGCATTGATCTTCCATTATAGGCTTTGCTTACGGTGTGAGATCAGCTTAAACTGGATTTGTCTAGCTTGATGTGTAGCGGTGCGTACTTGCCAACTGATGTAATAAATATATCTGTTTATAAATGAGATGGAATTCTGCAGACTTGTAGATCATGATAATCGTAGCAACGCTTGGCGTTGTCAGTCTGTGGATGGGTGACCGCATAGTATTTGAACTGAAGGCCAATTCTCGTAATTTAAAAACGTTCAAAATATAGTTCCGACCTAGTCTCAGTCTCATAAATGTCAAAAATGGTATTCTCCTAAACTAACAAACAACGTCAAACGTGAACTTACACTGTGATGAGATCGAAAGTTGATCGAAGTCAAAACGGTATTCTGCTAACATTTCGAACTGTCACATGTACTAAGTTGTCATTAAATAAACGTCAAAATTGAGATCGAAATGAGACTATATCGATATTATACTGAAATCTGACTGAACTTTAAGAGTAACAGAATACCATTTCTTCAGTCAATTCATAATTTAATCTCAGTTGGTCAAGTTTCAGTCATAGTGTAAATTAATTACGAGAATTGGCTCTCTGAGCGTCTCGTCTACTCTCGTCTGAACTCGTCGGTCCCGGTTGTCATTAGACTGGAGTCATTAAGCCAGGTCGGAGGGCTTTGGGTGGCTTGAACAACTGTGACACAAGGGTGGCCACTAACCATACGAAAAGAAAGAAAGAAGGGCCTTTATATAGACTGAATCGTCGATGATTAAACTACGCTTAGTCGATCGTATATTTCAGCCCTAAAATGCTGCTATACATAGAAATCGAGTTAAACGGAATACGATATTTCAAGTTTTTATGAAGTGGAAACTTCTTTTGTGGCGGTGCGAATTGGATTGTATGAAACGAAAATGTGTAACGAAAGAGAGACAACTATAAATGTATTTATAGCGTTTAGACTGTGAGAGAATGAGATAATACACGTTTCTATATAGTTTCCCTATTCCCTATTGTCGATTAATCACTCTCTCTCTGTTTCACACTCGGTAGAAGTGACACTTACACCCGACAATTTATTTTTATTGTGTCCCAATATTCTGGTACGGTCAGCAAATTAGTCGGAAAGTGTTTTGTTAGATTCGCTGCGTATGCAAATAGTTAAAATTTTAGTCTTAGAATTATTTGATCTGATTTCTTGACGACTGCGTCACACGACTCGTTCAATATGTTAGTCCCAGATGTGATGTTTGACAAGTACCATATTCAATTCTAAACGCATATTTTTATGAATACATCTCACTCTTTCACACTCGTTAAATATTGTTTGCATACCATTTTGTTGTGGTTGATTGAAAATATTGCCTTTGCGTCAGTTAATAAATATTATGTCTGTCTGGCCGTGGCTTCAACTATAGGCTCTGTCAACGTTGCAGCACATGCCGAATTAGGGTCTTTTTGGCCCCGTACAGAAGTCGAGTCATGTATATTTTATTTTGTTAAGTTTGCACTGTCATTGTGTACTAGTCCCAAATAAAAGATTTATCTTTCTTTTTTCTTCTTTCTTTGATCAAATAAAAGAAAAAATAAACATTTGATGATGTCATCCAATTTCTTTGATCATGCATACCGCCCATATGCATACATGAGCGAACTTATCGTCAGTTATCATTATCTGTTCATGGATACCGTCAGCTTCATCATTTCGGCCGAATGAAGTCCACTGCTGGACACAGGCCTCCCCCAAAGATCACCACAACCACCGACATGGATGTGTTGTGAGCACATTGGGGGGTTTTGCCATAATCGCCACGCTTGGCAGGCGGGTTGGCGATCGCAGTTGAGTTGTTAATGTACTCGAAGGACGCTGCTGCCCATCCTCCGACTAATCCCTTAGTCGACTTTTACGACACCCACGGGAAGAGATGGGGTGGTGGTATTCTGAGCCGGCACCACACGGCAAGTGTATTACACTGAGATGATGAGATGAGAAAGATTTATCTTTCTTTTTTCTTCTTTCTTTGATCAAATAAAAGATAAAATAAACATTTGATGATGTCATCCAATTTCTTTGATCATGCATACCGCCCATATGCATACATGAGCGAATTTATCGTCAGTTATATCTGTTCATGGATACCGTCAGCTTGCTAGCTATAATAAATTACAAGGATGGACAGCAGTGTCCTTCGAATACATTAACAACTCAACTGCGATCGCCAACCCGTCTGCCAAGCGTGGCGATTACGGCAAAACCCCCCAATGAGCACACAACACGGGTGTACTGGTCGTTGTGGCAATTGGGGGAGGCTTCTGTCTAGCAGTGGACGTTTTACGGCTGAAATTATGACGATGATCCGTTTTAATCGTTATATTAAATTTTTTGATTCCATAGTGCAGGACAACAATTATCGGACTTCTTTCAAACTATAATGCCGATATTAATACATTCTCCGTCCGTCCTATTAATTTGCAGTTTTAAATAATCAATCTGTTAACGATATAAAATTGAATATCGGTGTGACTCTACTTCAGATTGACAATATAATCATTTTACAATGTACTTTTTGTTACATAATTTTCTTTCGAAAAACAATTTTGTCATTGCAGTCATAAAGATTAAGGAACTATAAATATTTTAACTTTCTCGAGTTTTTGCCTAATCCGCAACAAACTTTAATATATTCAATCAATTGCTAACAGTACACAATTTGATTCATACCTAATATTGCACAGTTATCACTATATATTTTGCCTTGCTTCGCTCATAACCAAGGGTCTTTTCAAATGATGTCTAATGTCATCCAGTTAGACTGAATTCATACTAAACGATTTAGACCTTCGTTTCGATACACTATCGTTCCGATAAAAATATTCTGGGGCCGATATCATTGTTATTCGGTTCTGGATAAACAATTATCGGAGCGAGTATGTATCGTAGATACCGCTCTGGTATTGACAATATAATCGACTAAAAGTGATACAGTTTATTTTTCTAAAACCGTACTATTTCCTCAAGTCATGCTTTCAGTCTAACCGGTTGAAAAAAACTGAACTGTCAAAAATGTTCACATTCTTTACAGAATTGATAATTTGAAGAATCTTGGACGAGCGAAGGAATTATCAATTTTTTTTTTACTTTTTCACATACTGATATGCTTAGACAGAATTCACACAGGAATGAAATGGCAAGTATTAAATGCATAAACGTTTTGTTTAACCTCAACAAAATTTGTATTGAAAGCTGTCAAAATGAAATTTCTTTACCAAGGCTCTTTGACAGCTGCTTTAAATAATCTAAACGTCAGCTTGACAGCTGACATTTGGAGCGAAACCGTCCCTTTGCGGTTAGTCAATACCAAAGGTACTATGAAAATTACACTGTTAAACTCGTGATCAGCTGCTCGCACAGCTTCCCATATTCTCTTTGATCACCGGATATCCGTCTCATCTTAAGGCCTTTTTTCTCCATCGCCTTGTTTTCGCACAACACCAGCTCAATCTGGATCCCTCCCGAATATTCTAGATTTAAATACCCCGTTAAAGTGCCATCTCCATCCTTCTGGTCAGTTTCCACGAAGATATTTTGCGGTGGCACCCTTGTGTTAATAGCGTCTTTGAGAAGTTCCACTATTCTTTGGGAGTCTAATTTGGAACATACAGTGGACAACGTCACCTCATAATATTCTTGTACGCAAGACACTTTCTGAGGACTTAGAAGTATAGGAATTTTCTGTTCCTCCGGTCTGCAGATTTCTGTCAACCTTAGGTCCATTGTGGACCTCTGTAGTTTCCCGATTTCTGCGACAGGTGTCGCTGCTTCTTCGTCGCATTTCTCCAAACAAGTTCTACTGTTATCTCTCGACATATACACATCCTCGTAATATTCTTTGACTTCTCCTAATGTCCCTTGTGCGGAGAACGACGTTCGAGGCGTTTCCCCCTTTTCCGAGAAGCTCCCTCTACCGAAATCACTCTTTTCAGAGAAGGATGATCTGCCAAAATCTCCCCTCTCAGAGAAACTTCCTCTGTCAGAGAATGAAAACGATTCTCGATGCTCAGAGAAGCTGCCTCTATTCTCGCTGAATCCCGAACTTATGGAGACGATGTTGGAATATATAGATTGGACGTTTTGCTCGCAATTCGGGGATACGTTTGCAGAATCGTTGCTGAGCGAATCGTCGCTAAATCCTAGAGACTTATCACTTCCCCGCCTCGGATATGTCAGTTCTTCCGACAAGTATTTAGCAGTTTCATCAACACTTTCTTTCGGCGACTGCATTTCCGCGTCTTTGTCCATATTCACGACAATTTCCTTTAGCTCTGGCTGTTCAGTTTCCTGGCTGACTTTCCTGCCTATACCTTTGGTTATTGAGGGTCTATCGTCCAAGTCTGAAGGTTCGGAAATGATGAACTGAGGCAAGGAGTACTTGGTGTTTTCTAAGCTGTCCATACTGTCTTCGGATGACGAAGCCACTAAGGTTATTTCTGAGCCCAAACAGTCAGTCAAACTTATCTGTGGATGCGTAGGAGCGAAAGTAGTTATGAACCTCATTTCTGGAAACGTTTTCTCTATGCTATGACTCCCGTTGCCTATTTCCTCTTGTATCATGTCTAAAGGAGACCCGGGGTTCGAAATAGGCGAGTTGTTTAACGACCTATGTGTGACCATATGTATTTGTGAATGGACTAAAGGGTGAAGCTGTTGATATTGTCCCGTGTCCATATCGATGTTACTTCGCAAGTCTAGGGGAGTAGCGGAAACTTGGGGGGTACCTCTAGTTATCGACCCTGTGTGCAGGTAGCTGAGCCCTTCGGTGATTTGGTGGAGTGGTGATCCTGGGCTCGCTGGCGATGTGTGTCCGGATAATAAGGCGAAGTTGTTGAAAGAATGGATGGACTTGAGAATTTCTTGTGATATGTTGACGTGTGGAGAGTACAGCGTGTGGAGGTTGATGCCGATTTTCAGCGCAATATCCTGAAAACAGAATAATATATTTTAAGCGTCTACGAGTGCCGAGTTGTTTCAGACAAAGAACAGTCCACCTGCCTCTCCCGTGGGTGGTGGTTCGTAGTATGCCACTAAGGGATCATGACAAGATAAGCAGCGGCTTCCGAAGGTGTACTTCTGTTTAAACGATATCCCACCATTAGATTTCTTTTATCGGGTACAGTTTACAGGTAAGAAGACAGACCTAAAACATCTATCTGTAGATCTTACAAATATTTGTTCCTTGCGGGGATCGAACCCGGGACACGTAGCGCAGAAAGATAATTGCTTAGTGCCACTGCACCAACCGTGCCGTTACATGCTAGGCTTTAGGAGGGTCCTTTACAATCCCCCCCAAGATTTACCTGAGGAGGTGGCTATTTAAAGTCGCTTCCTCTCTACTGAGTGACCGATTTACAAGCCTATGGACACATCTTGGACCAATAAGAGTCTTCGAAACGTTCGGAGTTCCCGGAGCCCTCCTTCAGTGCCAAAGTTGAAAAGTTAGAAGGTATATGTCCAGCTTTGAAAGTTTCTGCGTTCATATGAATTAGAGTTAAAAACTCCATAACTCACTTGTGTCAACATTAGTGAAGTGTGCAATTCCACAGCCGCGGGGTCGGTGATGATGCTCCTGGCAGCCAGCAGAACAGCGCGCGCCGCCTCTGGGGATACCGTGTTCAGGTCGAGTGGCGATGCTGTGGTGACGCACGAGTGGATCGGCGAGCCTGTGAGGTGGGGTGGTGATTAGCGTTAAGTTGAATAAATGTGAACCAACTACGACGTCCGTTTTATAACAATTATTTTGGTGAATTACGTACATTAAATAAGAGCGGAATTATCACATACATAAATTCAATGCAATATGCTGTAATGAAAATAATAAAATCGCGTCTCACAAAGGAAAATAAATGTATACAACAACAAACAAAAATAAAAAATGTACAAAAAATAGTTTACAAAAACAAAAAACCAGCCTTTGTAGATAACCGAACTAAAAACTTGCCGTGTGGTACGGGCTCAGAATACCACCACCCCATTTCCTCCCGTGGGTTTTGTAAAAGTCGACTAAGGGATTAGCCGGAGGATGGGCAGCAGCGTCATTCGACTACAATAACAACTCAACTGCGATCGCCAACCCGCCTGCCAAGCGTGGCGATTTTGGCATAATCTTGTACTCGAACGTCTGGTTATCCCATAGTCGCCTTTTACGGCACCCACGGGATGAGATGAGTTGGTGCTATTCGTACCACCACAAGGCGATCGGGTGTGTTTTGGCCTTAAAAGCCTGGTAGTGGGCCTGCAAAAGCCGTTACAAAAATTACTTACCAGGCATTGAAGTCCCTGGTGTGTGCAACCGGACGTCGGCGTGCGGGGGCGAAGCTCCTGGACCTCCGCTGCGTCGCTCCAAACCACGCTGCAATACGATATTTAATTTTAGATAACTGGAGTGTCCGTGATTATTTGGATACTGCATCTATCGCCGATTAATTGCTGTCTGATCAATTTGCCGCTGATATTCAAGTCAGAATACGGTGTTATGCTTTGTATTAGGCTATGGGTGAAAAGGTGATTAATGTTGAACTAAGCTGTAGGTCGAGGTTAAGTACCTGTTAGCTGTTGGTGTTTTGGCGGTGAAGCAGACGCGGTGATAGGTCACGATTCACCTGCCTCAAAAGCTGTGGGTCAAGTGGTGATTAATATACAACATACCTGTAACTGCTGGTACTCGAGCCGAGCGGAAGCGATGTCGTGTGCTGCGCGGGGAGGCGAACACTCGGCGCGACGCACAGGGGAATAACGTTCTGCGTGTTCACGAGCTGTGGGTTAAGTGGTGATTAGTAAGTTAGTGTTGGTTTTTGTATCGATGCAATTGAGTTTTAATTTAGCATCAAATGAAATAAAACTATGACTGCGTAGTTATACAGTACATAAAGATCTGTAGTTATTGAATATGTCAGGCCTGTGACTTCAATAATATTAAATTGAAATTGGTGTACTGTGGCAATTTTTTAATAGATATTTTCAAACCGATCTGAGAATCGAACTCGAGACGATCCGAAGCTAAAGTTGTTGTTGTTGTCCGTTTAATCCATAAAAGATCTTCTAAATATAAACTTATAAAAAAAATGCAACTAAGGAGAATGGGCGCATCTGCCCCGCCCTTTCTATGGTCATAAGATTCTATATCAATAGAAAGATCTAGATCTAGTTCATGGAGCATTTTTATTCTTTCGACTCGTCTAAATATGACTGTGATCTAGATAGATGACATCGTGATTCTTGTATTTTTGTCTTTTATTTCGTATTTCGACTAATTATCTTTTAATGATTAATACAGTGATAGGTCTCTGACAGCAAGAGGCCGGCTAGGTAGGTACCACCCCAGTGCCGAATATACGTCGCCAAGCAGTAGTGTTTAAATTTTAAACATTAGAAAGGCAATTGCGATTCGCGTCACAAGGCTGTTTGAAAAAATAAAGGAAAGGCCAAATCCTCATACATTGTTACCCATTTTCTTTTATAAAAGTTAGTGTAAATAAATATAAACTACACACAAGTGAACACAACTACAAAATACACACACATACACAAAATACACTCGCATGCAAAAACTGTGCACACACAAATAAATGATAAATTACCTTGGTAGATATTGTACTGAAAATATTAATACGTTATTCTCGGGTGAGTGGAGTTCTTGGGTAGTACTCAAGTAAGATGGAGATTTATTTATTTTGAAAAACTTTCCCCCACATTAGGATTTCTCTTGTGTCGTGGGTGCGTTTACAGACACAAATTCCACACACAATACACCCAGACCCGGAACAACTACCTGCAGATCATACAAATATTTGTTCCGTGCGGGAATCGAACCCAGGACCCGGAGCGCAGCAGCCGACTGTTTCAGCCACTGCACCAACCGTGCCGTCAAAAAGATTGAAGAAAAAATCGCGTTCAAACTGTGGGCAGTTTCTTTGCACGCGAGTGTAAACTCTCACTATGAACTATTTAGTTCTTATGTATTATCGAAATACCTACTCTGAAACATCGGGTAACGATACTGTCTTTCTTTATCGGAACCTTTTGCCTAGTACCTTTTGCCCTACAAAACGAGCGAGCCTTACAGTAGTCGCATACAATGTGTAACATCTGACATCTCACCTTGGTAATAAGCAACAGTAATAAAAAATCCAAATTCAGTACAACGAAATGTATGAATGGCGCCAAAACCACGAACATCACCGCGCATGCGCTAAAACTGGCGCTACCACAGATCTATCATACAAATAAATAAAATTGAAGTGTCTGTTTGTAATGTCAAAATAACAGCTTTTTACTAAATGCATATAAAAGTATTTACGGTACATACAACATTTTTTTTGTTTGTTCCAGGAAATCTCCGAAACGGCTGGACCGATTTTGACGGGACTTTCACTGTCAGATAGCTGATGTTATAAGGAATAACATAGGCTACTTTTATTTTAGAAAAATAATTAGGAATCCGCGCGAAAAGTAATAACCCTTTAAATCCAATATATATATACTATGTCAAGTGTCTATGTCGAAGTACTCTAAATTTCTTTAAATTAAACGCGGGTGACTCCGCGGGTCCCAGCTAGTTAGTAATAATTGGAACCAAAACTTTTTTGTAATGCTATAAACATAAAAGCTCCGTACAAGCGCCACATAAAAAAAAAATGGAATCTCCTTGGTGATAACTTCTTGGATTTGCCTTGTATCGTGACGAAAAAACAAATGTATTAGAAGATTATTTTGTTAGAAAATATAAAGTTGCACTCGCGTAGAAAGGGTTCCAAAATTGCTGAATATTTTGTCTATAGTTAGATTCGGTCTTGTACCAATAACTTATCCCAAGAACAAACTTAACATCGTAGTTGTAAAACATGTTTTCCCATACATACGAACCGCAAACGTAAGTTTGTACGCACAATATTGTAAGATTTACCATGTTATTTTAAGACCATAGACTTCTTCTAGGTTTTCCTTTAATCTATAGATAATAACTTTAAAACTATATATATTAAAATGATGAAATAAATACATTTGAGACCCTCACAACAAGGCTTCCATTTCATATGTGACACGGTACAGTTTGAATAAGAATAATAGAAGAATAATAGTTTATTTGCTAGAAAGTAGGTACATAAAATAAAAGGTGTTTACATCGATTTGTGGTCCTTGTACAATCTACCTAGAATTAGGCATGCAAATAATATTAGGTTATAATGATCCTCAGAAATGTCACAAATTATTATTATCAATGTCTTAATCAATGTCAAAATTATCTATCTATCTAAACATGTCAACATAATATGTCAAATCAAGATAAGTTATGTTAGAATTTATCATTAAAAAAATCATTAATTGAATAATAACATTTTTCTATTAAAAGAGTAGTCAGTTTCTGTTTAAAATAATATTTTGTGTCATTTTTTATGGTATCTGGTATTTTATTGTAAATAATAGGGCCCATTCTAGTAACATTTTTTCGAATCAAAGCAGTATTATATCCACCCACATGTAGAAGATTTTTATATTGACTTCTTATAGGTCCCTTTAAAAAACTTTATTCTTTAATTTTCTATATTGCCCCCCAAAAATGACCCCCATACTTAAATTTATTTATTTACGTTGTACGTCCGTGTTTGGGTTGCATAAATCCATATGTGTACTAAATTTTAACTTAATCGGTCCAGTAGATTCGAAAAAAATTGCATGTGACAGACGGACAGACAAACAGACACACGAGTGATCTTATAAGGGTTCCGCCGTTTTTTCCTTCGGACGTTCGGAACCCTAAAAAGTGTTATATTTGATTCTATGTTTAAATCTTCCCCGGCTTCCTGTTACAGACTTCCGTCCCTTTTCACGAATTCACCCCCACAGATTGTAGCAAAGCGAGAGGAGAGATGTTACACATACATAAAAATAAATACTACCCTTCTCCCAAAAAATATAAATAATAAATTACCCATTTCTTGTACAGTTGCCAGCATTTGTAATTTTACTCGCTGTGGGCCGGAATATTTCCTTTGCCTAGTGTTGTATTGGCTAGGGTTGTAATTGGTACCGGTCGATACCGGTATTTGTAGAGGTGTACCCGCTGTAATAGACCCGCCTTGCATTGGGGTACCACTCGTGATTGACCCCTGGTGCGGGGTATTTGAGTATGAGCTTTGGTTTTTTGGGGTATTTGGATAAGACCCATGGTTTGAAGTGCCGTGATTCATAGGGGTTCCGCTTGTTATTGAGCCCTGGTTCATTTGTGTATTTTGGAAAGAACCTTGTTCCATAGCAGTGGCACTGGGCATACATCCTTGGTTCATAGGAGTATTTTGGTAGGTTCCTTGACTCATAGGGGTGCCACCATTTATGGGACCTTGATTTAATGGGGCGTTTTGATAAGACCCCTGTCTCATTGGGGTGTTCTGATAAGACCCCTGACTCATTGGGGTGTTCTGATAAGACCCCTGACTCATTGGGGTGTTCTGATAAGACCCCTGACTCATTGGGGTGTTCTGATAAGACCCCTGACTCATTGGGGTGTTCTGATAAGCTCCTTGATTCATCACAGGATTTGAGATTTGATTCATTGGAATTCCACCCGTTATAGAACCCTGGGTTTGACAGGTATTTTGATAAGGGGTATGGTTTGGAATGGAGCTCTGATTCATAACGTTATTTTGACAAGACTCTTGGTTTGTGGGGGTAACACCAGAAATAGACCCCTGGTTCATGTAATTATTAGTCATTTGGGTATTTTGGTATGTACTTTGATTTATAGGGGTCCCGCTGGTAATAGACCCTTTTCTAATCGGGGCACTTGGGAAAGTTAACTGATTCATTTGAGTATTTTGGAAAGACCCTTGATGTGTAGCAGAGTTGGAGGAAGATCCCTGATTTATCGGAGTACCAACCGTAATAGAGCCTTGGTTTTGAGAAGTATTTTGGTAAGGGCTATGGTTCACAGGAGTACCGCTGGTTATAGAGCCTTGGGTCATTTGGGTGTTAGGGGTAGAAACCTGATTCAAACCGGTATTTTGGAAAGATGCTTGATTCATCTGAGCGTTTTGCATAGAGACTTGATTCATAGAAGTCCCACCAGAATTAGATCCAAAATTATTTATGGTCTGTGCCTGCATCTCACTATAGGAAGCAGATGAGATGTTGCCAACACTATTATTGGGACTGAAATTGCTAAAATTCTTCGTAGTGTCGTAATTGGGGGTACCTGATAGTATAGACCCTTGGTTCTGGTTTACAGGAGTACCACTGGTGATGGAACCTGTTACCACGTTTTGACTGGCTACAGTGCCGTGGCTTGGCGAGAACTGGCCCATAGTGGGCGTGTATGGCGATGCTGCCTGGCTTATGGGCGTTCCAGAAATTATAGAACCTTTAGTACCCATAATACTTCCTTGCATAATAGTTTCTAATACGGGTTTCATACATTTTTGGTTGTTTTGATTCTGGCTGGAATAGTTAGGCGTTCCAGCGGTTATAGAGCCTTGAGTGGGACTTTGTGGTATCGAATTCGGTATTGGTCCTGTTGGAGTGGGGGGGCTCTGGTATCCACTTTGGTTTTGGTATTGTATGGATGGCGGTAAGTAATTCCTCTTCATCCGGGACTCCACTTCCATAACTAATTCTGGGCTAATTACTAAAAAAATTGTGAATAAAAAATAAAATTAAAATTAATTGCAAAAATAAAAACACGAAACAAATAGCAAAAAAACAATACAATAATACTTGCGTCATGCCACATCGACTACTTAGGTAAAACTATTAAAATAATAAATAAAAAACGAATGTTAAGATTTTTTCAGTATCCTTACATTTTTTAAAGGACTCATTATTTCTTGTCTGAGGAAATGAATCAACACTTCGAACTCCGTAGAGTTGCATCACAGCGCATTTTTTTTTCTATTAGCAAACAAAATTATTTATCCAAAAACATCTCAACAATCCGAACAAAGCATCGAATAACAAAATCATAACATCTACACACTAACACTGCACTGCATGTCTGAACATACACATTTCTGAATGTATGTCATATCACTCACCGGGCGGCCGCTCCGTGACGGTCAGGAGGCCGGTCCTCCTCACTCGTATGCTTGTTGTTGAGGAGGGTGACGAACTTTGCTGTGTGGTAGAGAATTTAATGTAAGACTCGATGATGGATTATTTTGATTGTTTTAGACTTGTTTTAATTGATTTAGACTTTAGTTTTGATTGATTTAGAATTTAAAACTTTAGTTTTAATTGATTTCGATTTTAGTTTTGATTGATTTAGATTTTAGTTAAAAGTGAGGCCCATGTGGTTCCCGAATCCCAGCCAAGAATAGACCACACCGCTCCACAAAAAAGATCGACCAAGAGGATGGGCAGCAGTATCTCTCGTGTGATTTAATAACACACTGCGATCATCAATCCGCCTGCCATGCGTGGTGATTATGGGAATTTTTCTATGTGTCCGCTCATTGTTGTGATCACTGGGAGCCCCTTGGTTAGCAGTGGACATCGACGGGCGGATGTGTGTCATGCCTTAGAGAATTTAACATGTTCTTTAAGGCTAAGAAGAGACGGGCGATTGTTACTGACCGGACATGTGCGAATTGAATTCTCGTGGAAACGGTTCCGTAAATACGATGAATACGTTATATACCATGTTTTTTTTAATTTGACCCCAATTTGTTCGGCCTCCGGTCTCTACCTTATAGGATTGTAGAGGGAAATTGCTGAATATATTGTCTATTGTTGAATGCTGTCTTGTACCAATTTATACCACGAACAAACTTAACATTGTAATTGAAAAACATGTTGTACCATATATTCCAACCGCAAACGTAAGTTTGTACGCACAATATTGAAAGATTTACCATGTTATTTTAAGACCATAGTCTTCTATAGATCTTCCTGTAATCTATAAGTAAAGAACTATATTCCGTATTTTTATAAATTTTAATCATTATCTTTATTTATTATTATTAGCCGTGTGGTGCCGGCTCAGAATACCACCACCCCATCTCCCGTGGGTGTCGTAAAAGTCGACTAAGGGATTAGCCGGAGGATGGGCTGTAGCGTCCTTCGAGTACATTAACAACTCACCTGCGATCGCCAACCCGCCTGCCAAGCGTGACGATTATGGCAACACCCCCCAATGAGCCCACAACACACCCATATCGATCGTTGTGGTGATCTGTGGGGGAGGCCTGTGTCCAGCAGTGGACTTCATTCGGCCGAAATGATGAATCATTATCTAGTTTCGGAGATAAGCGGGAGGGAATGGTAAGATTTCATCCATTTTCTTAAATAACTTTAAAACAATGTATACTAAGATTATAAAAAAAAACATATATGTGACACCCTCACACCAGGCCCTTCCATGTGATATGTTATACGGTACAGTCTGCAACACCGTTTATTTTTTCTAATATGCCTCCCACAGAAGCGACCCCTATATTTAAAATTAATTTATTTACGAAAAACATATGTTTGCTAATCAAATTTCAACTTAATCGGTCTTGTAGATTCGGATTAATTAGCTGTGACAGGGAACCCCTTCAACATGGTTGAGCTAAGCGATGCTGATGCATGCGTCATGCTCGTGAACGGGTGCCAACTGTTGGGACTGGTCAGTTATTAACTGCCACGGCAAAAAAATATTATTATGGTACGTTCATTCTTTAGACATTGACCTACATTTTTCTCGGTACATGTTGTACAATCATTTTTGTATCGATCAGCATTGTAATCTCAATTATTTTAAAAGAGTATCCATGGAGTTTCTTGCCGGCTCTTCTCCACGAGATCAACTATTTGGAACCGTGCAACTTAGAGTCTGACGTTTCATAAGTGCCAATATTTGGTTTATTTGAAATAAAAAACTTTGACTTTGGACAGACACACGAGTGATTCTATAAGGGTTCCGCCGTTTTTTCATTCGGATGTATGGAACTATTTTTTTTTTCTAAATTTTAATCGAGGCGTTTGATTGTTTTGTCGCAGCTCCGTAGGGCCGAGAGTGAACCGTGTGAAATATTTGAGTGATTGGTAATGGACAACATACCATCGAGCCTGTGCTGGATGTGACGACATTGGCGGCATCTTCCGGCGTCGCCATCGTGTGCCGTTTGCTGCTGCCGCGGTTCATCATGTACCTGGTAACATACGATGATATATATATATATACAATTATAGTACTTTTGTTTATTTACTGTATACTCCTTGATTAAGAATATAGCACCACTGCATCTCCTCCCGTGTTTGTGGAAGGCGACTAAGGGACTCTAAACCAGAGGGATGGGCAGCAGCATCCCTTTCCGAACAGTGGTTATTCTGCGCTCACCAAGCCTGTCAAGCGTGCTGAGTACTGGCAAATTGTATCCCCAAAATGACGATACAGCTGAGGAAATCTATGGGGCAAGCCTTTGTTCAGCAGTGGACGTATTTTGGCTAAATTTTAAGGCCTAATTTCAGTTTTAGGTCTAACGCAATAATCTATACAAATAAATAAAATTTAAGTGTCTGTTTGTAATGTCAAAATAACAGCTTTTTGCTAAATGCACACGAAAGTATATACGGTACCTATGACAAAAAAAAACAATTTTAAAATTTTTTGTCTGTCTGTTTGTTCCGGGTAATCTTCGAAAGGGCTGGACCGATTTTGACAGGACCTTCACTGGCAGATAGCTGATGTTCCAAGGAATGACTTAGGCTACTTTTATTTTAGAAAAATAATTAGGGTTCCGCGCAAAAAAAAAACCCTTGAAATCCAATATATATATATTCTATGTAAAGTGTCAGAGCACTTTAAATTTCTTTTAAATTAAACGCGGGTGAAACCGCGGGTCCGAGCTAGTAACATAATATAAGTATTTTGTCCAGAGACAGTTCTTAATTAGAACCGCCTGTTCGGGCACAAGGTAAAGAGATGGAGATCAATGTACCGTATGTATTTCAACAATGAGTAATTAATATTTCGAGTCCTAACTGCAGACTCATCGTAAGTGACAATTTCTTGAACTTGAAATTTGTATCGTAAGCTCTTGCTCTTTGGATCTTACGACAAAAAATGCAAATTCTAAGTATTGTCGCTTACGATAAGTCGGCGGTTAGGACTCGATTTATTGATTCATTTTAATTGTAATCGTTTATATGCTGAGCAGTTTTTTACAGTAACAATATTTTTGATAATACATGTATATGAATTTTTATTTTAGTAATGTCTTAGGTTTTCGCGATTATTACTCACAATAAAACACTTTTAAGCGGATTATATCGCGTATATTATAGATTTATGTTTTTCCTGACGTTTCGAATACTTTGCAGGGTTCGTGGTCGCAGGATGACGAAGGTGATAGCCGTCGTTACAGATTTTAAAAAGTTATTTTATTTTATCTACCGTACAATTTTAATCAAAAATTATTTCGATGCACGCAGTAATCACTCACAGTGTCTTGATGTTTCTTAGTGCGGTATGTTGTTTAGGACTTTATTATTTTAATAACTGGATTCCAAACAGGTGGTACCTGCCAACCATCTTCTCTATTAAAATTAGGATGTTTTTTAATTATATATAATGCTGCAAAGCATTCGAAACGTCAGAAAAAACAAACATCTAAAATATACGCGATAGAATCCGTTTAAAAGTGTTTTTTTATAATTTTTATTTTAGTAAAATAAGTGACATAGTGCTTTCATGCCATTCTCCATAAGAACAACTACTTAAGTTCTAAGTATTCTGAAGTGTTTGCGAATAGCTTACACGACCATTTTGAGATCAGCTCACCTGCATAAATTGGTGTTGTAAGCAGAGTCCGTGTTCTGTTCATCAGTTTGCTCCGCGTCGTCTGCCCGAGGAGAGGTGCCGCTGTCCGACACCTGCGAGTAACATTAGGATACCTGTTATGTGGAAGCTTCGATCAAGTAACGTCTACAAGGACAGTCTCTTGCAGACTGCTGTCACAAACGCTTAACCCAAACATTGTTCATGTGTGTGAGAGGCGTATATTTACGTTCGTGGTCACACATAAACGTGTAGATAACGTTGTTATGGTTGGCCGTTTTCGTCACATCACATATTGTTATAGCTAAGCATTTCCGGAAGCGGCATTCACATGGAAATTACAGAGCACGTAATTTCCTTGTGAATGCCGCTCAGCGAATGGTCACTGTTCGATAAGCATTCTGTGTCAACTGTTTTTAATTCTATGTTGAAGATGATTTTGTTATTACGCCTGAAGTACTGTCCCATATGTATACATGTGTAGTGTGGTGTGCTGTGGGGCCCATACTGACGTGGTGAGTGTCCCCGGCCCTAGTGTGGCGTGGTGCGGGTGTCCCCCCCAGCCCTAGTGTGGCGTGGTGCGGGTGTCCCCCCCAGCCCTAGTGTGGCGTGGTGCTGGTGTCCCCCCCCAGCCCTAGTGTGGCGTGGTGCTGGTGTCCCCCCCGGCCCTAGTGTGGCGTGGTGCGGGTGTCCCCCCCAGCCCTAGTGTGGCGTGGTGCTGGTGTCCCCCCCCGGCCCTAGTGTGGCGTGGTGCGGGTGTCCCCCCCAGCCCTAGTGTGGCGTGGTGCTGGTGTCCCCCCCCGGCCCTAGTGTGGCGTGGTGCTGGTGTCCCCCCCGGCCCTAGTGTGGCGCGGTGCTGGTTTCCCCCCCGGCCCTAGTGTGGCGTGGTGCTGGTGTCCCCCCCCGGCCCTAGTGTGGCGTGGTGCGGGTGTCCCCCCCAGCCCTAGTGTGGCGTGGTGCTGGTGTCTCCCCCCGGCCCTAGTGTGGCGTGGTGCTGGTGTCCCCCCCCTGCCCTAGTGTGGCGTGGTGCGGGTGTCCCCCCCAGCCCTAGTGTGGCGTGGTGCTGGTGTCCCCCCCCCCCGGCCCTAGTGTGGCGTGGTGCGCGGGGCCCATACTCACGTGGTGCGCCGGCGCGGAGCGGCAGCAGGCCCGCTCGCGGCCCCTCGGCACGTGCGCCCCCCCGTCGGACGCTCGCCTCCCGAACGACGACGCTGCAACAACGACACCGTTACTCGTGTGCGTGGGTGCAGTGCCCCACTAGCCTAAACGTAGTCATAACGATGACAAGATAGATCTTTTTTCTTTTTTTATAAAACGTTGCCCCACACTAGGATTGCTCCTGTGTCGGGGGTGCGTTTACAGACATGAATTCCACATACAATACACCCAGACCCGGAACAACTACCTGCAGGTCATACAAATATTTGTTCCGTGTGGGAATCGAACCCATGACCCGGAGCGCAGCAGCCGACTGTATCAGCCACTGCACCAACCGTGCCGCTTAACACGTGTTACAAAATTTACAGTATTACCAGTGTATATATTTAATGTGTAATCATTTAGATCAGGGGTTCCCAACCTTTTTTTGTCTACTGCCCACTTTAAGAATAAATTATTTTTTAACGCCCCCCTTTTTAAACATACTTAAAAACCGCTAAGTACTTATAACTGATTATTGAAACGCAAATTTATAGTATTCGGACAGAGTATCTTTTATTGAAAATAAAACAAACATAATCAATTCTTATATAAAAACTAATGTGAAGGTTGAATCTGATGCTGTTCAATAAGTTTGTTGATATCAGGTTCCAATTTACTCAAAAACAGCCGCAAGTCGCCACGTTCGGTAACACGCAAACGATTTCTCTTTTTAGTAAGCAGCGTTGCCACAGCACTAAATCCACGGTCACACAAATATGACGATGGGAATGCTATCAAAAATCGTTGAACAATTGACCACAATCCAGGGTACAATTGCGGGATCGGTTTTTGTAGCCAAAATTCTTGATATCCATTTTTGAACTTGATTTTTATTTCTTCGTTTGTTGTCAATTCTATAAGTTCTTCTTCCAGCTGAGGTGACATTGCTGTGTTGACATTTGAAAACGGATCCAACACCCAGTCTGGTATTTCCAAGTTTAAAATGTCCTGGTATCGTTCGGTGAAGTCAATGTGGAGGTTTTCCAAATGTTGGCAGTAGGCAAACAAGTCGTCGTTACTGCAGTATACTGATAAATTCGGAAAATTGTGAAACTCACGTCTGCCCATATTCTTTTTGTGCAGAAGCAGTTTGGCTGCGAAAGCAGCAACGACATTTTTTGTTTTAATTAAATTTAGTTCATCGCCTTGCAGTTGGAGGTTCATGTCGTTGAACATTTTATACAGGTCTGTCATGTAAGCTATATCATTCTTTGATGTTATGAGCTTGTTGCGCAGTTCTGTATCTTTAGTTTCCAAGAACTCTATCATAGAGTCAAACAGGTTGTAAAATCGAATCAGACAATTGCCTCTTGACAGCCAACGAACTTCAGTATGAAGCAACAAACGGTTGAAATCTTCGTCATTAGTAACACAAAGCTGATGAATTAATCTATCATTCAAAGAGCTGCTACGGATTTTATTGACTGCTTTGATGACATATTGCAGTGATTGAAATAGTCGTTCACTTAAGTTTCTAGCAACCAAATGTTGTCTATGAATAACGCAATGTATAGCAAGGACATCTGGAATTTTATTCTTTAAGTATGCTATGAAGCCTTTATAGCGCCCTGTCATAGCCGGAGCGCCATCCGTAGCAACTGATATAATATTTTTCAAAGGAATCTCTTTCTCTTCACAAAACTTTTCCAATGTATTGTATATGGTTTCGCCTTTTGTATCTGTCTCCAAATTTCTGGCAAACAATAGTTCTTCACGTATTTTCTCATCTTTAATAAACCTCACGTAATATAGCAACAACGCTTCATTAGTTGGTAAAGTGGACTCATCGAACTGAATTGAGAATTGACTAGTCCTCAGATGATTGCACAATGATTCTTCAATGTTTTCAGCCATTTCATCAATTCGTCTTTGCACAGAATTATTACTCAAAGGAATTTTTCGGATAATATCTGCGGCCGGTTTATGAAGCACAGTAGTTATTACTTCCTTTATTGCTGGCAAAATTAACTCTTCTTCGATGTTGTGTGGTTTGCCTTTTTGAGCAATTAACAAAGAGATATTGTACGAAGCTCGAAGTCCGTCGTCATCTTGCTTAGCAGCCGCCGAAAATAGTTTTGATACACTTGGCTGAGTATTATGCTTCTTCTCTAGGTCTTGAAAATATGCTACATTCTTTTCTGTCTTATCTGGATGCATTTTATTCAAATGATCTTGCAGTCTTGAAGGCTTCATTGCTTCGTTCGAAAATGTTTTTAGACATAGAAGACACAAAGGCGACGACGGGTTTGTGGGATTTTCAATAAATCCGAATTTAATATATTCCGCAGAGTAGTGCCGTCTCTTCTTTTTTACTTCCGACATTGTTTTGTTTTAAGAAATACGTAAGTGTTGAAATCAAGTACTGCTTATCTATTATGCGCGAAACCGCAAATGAAAATAAAATAAATTTACGTCGTTTATATAGGATTGCATAAGCAGCACGCACCTACAGAATAAGACAAACGTGCATAAACTCGTTTATCTCATTCGACGCCCAATCGTACTCGACAAGCAAGAACAAGTATTATAGAACCAGCCGATTGGTATAGGAATGTACAATTCGGATTATTTAACAAAAACTTGTTAAAACATGATTGCCCGCGGTCTTTTATATCGAACCGAGTTTGAGCTATATCTTAATTAATATTAGTTGATGTTCACAAGATGTAGTCGAGAGTCGAGAGCTCAGTCGGTGTCTAAGAGTCTTCCTAGCTAGGTAGATGAAATTATAAATCGACCCCAAAGCCCTACACAATGCCCCCTTTTTTTTCTGGGTCTCTTACCGCCCCCCTTTAGGCCTGCAGCGCCCACAAGGGGGCGTTATCGCCCACGTTGGGAAAGACTGATTTAGATGCTCAATTCCAAAACTGACTGCAAGCATAATCCCTCAAAACATAAACCAGTTTCTGTTCTTCCAGCTTTGAGTAAATTCTTTGAAATAATAATGCTTGATCAGATGCTGTCTCATTTTACTAAAATGAGTCACTCAAGTTTTAGAAGCCTGGGAGGATTCCCGGGATGCTGTCGGTATCTTTTGTGATCTTTCCAAGGCTTCTGATTGCATGGATCACAATACGCTCATCTGTAAGTTAAGGCACTACGGAATTCGCGGGCGAGATCTCGATCTAGTATTATCCTATCTTTCAGAAATACAGCAAAAAGTATGTTTAAATGGTGTAAAATCACGAGGATCTCTAGTGAAAATGGGTGTGCCTAAAGGCTCAATTCTGGGTCCTTTTTTGTTCTTGGCTTCCATTAAAGATCTGCCTTACGTGATGACTCAATTATCTGATACAATATACTATTTGCGGACAACACATCCCTTATTTTTTAAATCAATAGAAAAGATGGAGAAATTTTACATATAAATGATAGCCTATCATCTCTATCTAAATAATTTGCGGCAAACAATCTTATGCTGAATAGTCATATCAGCCATTTATACGTCCACTGCTGAACAAAGGCCTCCCCAGATATTTCCACAATTGTGTCGTCATTTTGGGGGTATTTGCCAATACTCACCACGCTTGGCAGGCGGATTGGTGAGCGCTGGGTGGGTGGTGGGTGGATGGGTACTGTTCCACAGAAGGGATGCTGCTGCCCATCCCTCAGTTTTAGAGCCCCTTAGTCGGCTTTTACGACATCCAGCGGAAGGAGATGGAGTAGTGCTGTATTCTTAATCCGGACACCTCACGGACGAATAATGATAAAAAACTAAATGCTGAATAGTAATAAAACCAAATATTTAGTATTTTCGTTACCAAACGTACCAAAAGTCGAACTAAACTTAACGCTCGAAGGTTGTGAAGATGTTGATGTTATAAATGAAACTGTTTTTCTAGGTATCACTATTGATTCTAAGTTACAATGGAGAGATTACATCACAGCTTTGTCAAGCAGGTTAAGTTCTGCTGCATACGCAGTAAGAAAGATTAGGCAGCTCACTGACATAGCTACTGCCAGACTAGTGTATTTCGCGTATTTTCATAGCATCATGTCCTATGGCATCCTACTCTGGAGGTTGATCTCAACAGAGTTTCCCAACAGGTAGGCCTTAAAATGAACATGGACAACACGAAAGTCATGGCGAATGCCCATGTCGTGCCCAACCCAATATCCGTTAGGAGCTCTGTTCTCGAAGTTGTTGACGAGTATGTCTACCTGCGACAAGCCGTCCAGATAGGTAGGTCCAATTTCGAGAAAGAGGTCAATCGTCGAATCCGACTCGGCTGGGCAACGTTTGGGATACTTCGCAACGTCTTCTCGTCATGCTGGGCACGGGCCTTTTCTCATGATGAGAAAAGTTACGCCTTAAGTCCACGACGCTGTCCCAGTGCGGGTTGGCGAACTACACACACTTTTCTCATGATGAGAAAAGTTAGGCCTTAAGTCCACGACGCTGTCCCAGTGCGGGTTGGCGGACTACCCACACCATTGAGAACGTTTTGGAGCCCTCTCAGGTGTGAAAGTTTCCTCACGATGTTTTCCTTCACCATTAACGCAAGAGATAATCAAATCCTGATCCACACATGTAACCGAAAAGTCAGAGATGCGAGCTGGGATCCAACTCAGACCCTCCTGTATGGAAGGCAAGTCAACCACCAGGCTATTAATGCTCTTGCAATAAAAAGTTAAGTTATTGATCCGTTTTCTGTTGTGGCGGACGCGTGGCCTCACCTTGGCTCTGCATGGCATGCGGCGGCTTGAGCAGGTGCTGGTCCTTGACGCTGAAGTAGCGCGGCGGCTGGTGCTGCACGGCCGGCAGCTTGGCCGCCAGGTTGGTGTGCGGCAGCATGGACACCTTGGCCGACGCTTGTTGCTGGGAACACATCGCCTATTACACATGACGTAGGGACGGGTCCTCTGGCACGTCGCGCCGCCCCACTCGGCCTGCTCCGTGACTCGTCGGCTCTCTCCGCCTCGACTCAGGTCGGTGTATGGATCGGAGCGAATTTGAAAGCTTTCGATGTTGTTCTTTATTTTTAAGCTAATTTAAAACGTTTCCCCACACTCGGATTTCTCCTGTGTCGCGGGTGCGTTTACAGACATGAATTCCACACACAATACACCCAGACCCGGAACGACTACCTGCAGATCATACAAATATTTGTTCGGTGCGGGAATCGAACCCGCGACCCGGAGCGCAGTAGCCGACTGTATCAGCCACTGCACCAACCGTGCCGTCAAATGTCAAGGTCACAGTTAAGTGTGGCGTTTTATGCGTAACGCTATATGTGTGCGCACGCGCAGACGAGCGATTTGTCCTTACTATAGATGGTGTTCTGAACCAAATACGTGTCACCTCCGACACGTGGACTGACTTGTACGCGCTCCAATTATTTTTCTCGTAGAAGTTAAACAAGAGCATGCTGCAGAAACAGTTTCTGAGTTTAATTTATGATCTAGGATCAGCTTACTAGTAAAAACTTACGTTGAAATGCGCGGACCCGTACAGCGGCGAGGGTCGAAGGTCAGCTGAAGCAGCCCCACACACTCCCAGCTCACCTCCCTGCGAATGTAACATGTTACATACGAAATAATCCCTGTGCAGTGGTGGATGTTCGGCTGATAGACTCAGACTAGACTCCAGTTTCAGAGATATTGGACTTTTGAAGTAATTCTAAATACCTGCGTATGCCTGCAATCACCAGGTCCAACCGTGTGTCTTCTGGTCGCGTGAATCTCTGCAGTGCTGGTGACTATGGGCTGAGAAGGTGGCTCCTCGATCACTGGGGCGGTTGTGGAGCCAAACTGGAAGATACGAATGATACATTAATTAATATCCTGTTAATGTAGTTATGTAGATTGAAAACCTTTGGTCATACATATATTTTTACATTTTAAATTGCACCATTATTGAGTAATGCAAGCAATTACGTTTGCACCAACCCATCCCATGCCGTGGGTGTCGTAAAAAGCGACTATGTGATTAACCAGAGGATGGGCGTTCTTAGAATACATTGACATCTCAACTGCGACCGTCAACCCGACTGCCAAGCGTGGCGATTATGGCAAAACCCTCCAATGAGTACACACCACACCCAGATCAGTCGTTATAGCGATATTTGGGGGGAGGCGTGTGTCCAACAGTGGACTTTATTCGGCTGATATGACGACGTTTGCAAGAGCGCAGCATAACTGGTCTGCAGTGTAAGCTATATAAGATATAGATAGCGTTTACTTCCGCTACAGTTTACACGCATATGCGCGTGCGCACAAAACGCAGAGCGTCATTAATCATATCCTTTTTGTTACTGCTGCGTGTAGTCTTAGTGACTCTCGAGATAATATACCGAAATTCTGTTTACATCATTACTTAACCTGGTACAGTCAGCAACAAAAGGAGTTGAACATTTTAGTTTTGAAACATGGTATTTGTAAAACGGATTGATGCAAAATAATGCCTTTAAAATATTCTAAAATAATCCAAATGTCGTTCCTAGAATATTAATAAGGTGGTAAGCGTCACTCCACGATTGTAATGCTGCCCAAGACAGGTCCTGCGCGGCACACCGTGCTCGTCTCCTCGAGACCTGAGCGGTGGCTTTAGGAACTCAAATAATAAATTGGTGACACGCCTTTAGGCACAACTCAGAGGGGATGACTGTGAAGCGGTCACCACCTCTAGAGAAGGCGCCTGCAAAGAGGCTACCCTCCCCCCCAGGCACGTCTCGGGGGTATTGTAAAGGATCTCCCGAAGCCTCGCTATGCGCTGTACTGCGCTTGGTGGGAGCTCGCTCCTTACTGGACCACACAAAGCCGAGGGGGCTCCAGCGTGCCGCGGCAGTTGTTGCCCCGGCTCCATGTCCTCCTCCGAGATTGACCCTCTCCCGATCCCGCTCTGCGACCTTCCTACTGCGGTGGTACCTACCTAACCGACATTTTGCAATTTTTTTTTTTCTTATTGGTGTCCAGTGTCAATTCTACATGAATTTCCTTCGCCCCGGGGAAGGACGAAGGGGTATGCCGGTCTCCTACCGGCTAAAACCACTAGAGCGGTCATCATCGGCACCGAAGGGGGGGCTCCAGGTCCTCGTAAGATCACAGTAGAGCCGCCCATGGTGCCACGCCTTTGAGACATCTTGGAGGGGATGACTGTAAAGCGGTCACCCCTTCTAGTGGAGGGTAGGCGGCTGTGATAAAGTCGCCCCCCGGCACTTTTCGGGGAGGATTGTAAAGGATCCCCCAAGTCTTGCTGTGCGCTGTGCTGCGCACACGGCGGCACGTGTTCCCGGGGGTCGGTGTGAGCACGCAGATTCCCCAATCTGCGCGCCCCCCTGGCAATAAAAGACCTACTCTCAGTTCTGTAAGTTTACCTAAACTTCCGCAAGTCCAGCCATACCTTCTCCAAGTTGTCCGGTTGCTCGGTGAGGTAGTCTACGGGCTCGCACGGTACCGTGACGAGGCAGTCTTGTGACGTTGAGTCTTCAGCGTCCATTTGTTCTTCTTCTACGTTCTAGAAGGAGAAAGGGGGTTACATATGTTGTACCATCTTACATGCCGTGTAAAACCGTGGTGGTATTCTCAGCCGTGTGGTGCCGGCTCAGAATACCACCACCCCATCTCCTTCCGTGGGTGTCGTAAAAGTCGACTAAGGGGTTAGCTGGAGGATGGGCAGCAGCGTCCTTCGATTACATTAACAACTCAACTGCGATCGCCAACCCGTCTGCCAAGCGTGCCGATTATAGCAAAACCCCCCAATGAGCCCACCCATATCCGTCGTTGGGGTGACCTTTCGGGGAGGCCTGTGTAAGTCCAGCAGTGGACTTCATTCGGCCGAAATGACTAACCATTTCACACAGACTTACTTTACCAGTAATCGGATAATCGGGCGGCTCATGCACCAGCTTCAAGCAAATTGATGTCAATTTTCTGACCATCTTACCTTAGAGCTAGTGAGATCCAAGGGCTGGCCAGTCGTTGAGTCTAATGAATCTGAAACATAATAAATAGAATAAACTCTAAGGAATTCATCAATGCTGCAAGAATACGATTTTAATACAGTGGTGATATTGGTGATCGTAGCTACGGGCGGCAGAGTATTCCTGGCACTTGTCCACTGCTGAACTAATCCATTAAATGATGGAAAAATATGGTTAAATTAGAGATGGTGATTGTGGTGGTCACACCTCTATTCTATAGACCGTTTTTAGCACTGCATTCACCTGCCGTCAACAGATGGTAGCGTGATGATTTCATGCAAGATGATGGTGATTGTGGTGATCGTACCTGTATGTAGAAGACTGTTTTGGCACAGGTCAGCTGCTGCACTATGCCATTAACGAATGCAAGCTTGGTGATTTAACGTGGGATGGTGATTGTGGTGATTTAACTTATATGCGGGAACCTGTTTTTGGCACGGTACCACTGCTATAATGTCCATTCATCATTTCGGCCGAATAAGTCCACTGCTGGACAGGCCTCCCCCAAAGATCACCACAACAACCGATATGGGTGTGTCGTGTGCTCAGTGGGGGGTCTTGCCATAATCGCCACGCTTGGCAGGCGGGTTGGCGATCGCAGTAGAGTTGTTAATGTACTCGAAGGACGCTGCTGCCCATCCTCCGGTTTATCCCTTAGTCGACGTTTACGACACCCACGCGATGAAATGGGGTGGTGGCATTCTGAGCCGTCCATTAACAGGTTGTAAAGTGACGATTATATGTAAGATGGTGATTGTGGTGAACACACCTTTTACTGCAGACTATTGTATGTAAAGGTTCGCTGCTACAATTTGTCCCTAAGCAGAGGTGCAATTCCCTTAGCTCAAACATCCATACATCCTTGAATACAGAATTGAAATAACGGTGAAAAACCAATTTGGTATTCGCTAAGACATGATTGAAGCTATTCAAGGACACATTGCAGATAGTGAGCTATGAGGACCAGTCTTAGATTTTTCACTGTTATTTCAATTCTATAATCAAAGATGTAAGCATCCTTCAGCTTAAGCGATCCTTTGAGCTTAAAGAATTGCACAACTGTATTCAAGGATGTATGTATGTATCTTTGAGCTTAGAGAATTGCACCCCTGGACGTACATGCAAGATGGTGACATTGTGATCGTACCTCTGTGCTGCAGACTGTTTCTGGCACTGGTCCGCTGTTGCAACTTGTCCATTAACAGGTGGTAGATCGCCGATATGTGGTCGAAACGGTCTTCTTGTATTGCCTACAAAATAATAATGTATTTTAGATTTTGACGGCACGGTTGGTGCAGTGGCTGATACAGTCGGCTGCTGCGCTCCGGGTCGTGGGTTCGATTCCCGCACGGAACAAATATTTGTATGATCTGCAGGTAGTTGTTCCGGGTCTGGGTGTATTGTATGCGGAATTCATGTCTGTAAACGCACCCACGACACAGGAGAAATCCTAGTGCGGGGCAACGTTTTTTTAAAAAGAGAAGAGATTTCTGTACTGTAGTTGTACAAAATTAACACAACATTATGCACCCAATTATACATGTTTTCATATCAGCCGCAGGACGTCCACTGTTGAACAAAGGCGGGGGAGGCCTTAGACTTAGACTTCCACAACGAGCGGTTCCATGCCGCCCTCATCCAACGCCTCCCAGCGACCTTCACCAGGTCGTCTGTCCACCTCGTCGAAGGTCGTCCCACGCTGCGTTTTCCGGTGCGCGGTCTCCATTCGAGAACCTTTGTGCCCCAACGGCCATCAGTTCTACGAGCAATGTGCCCCGCCCATTGCCACTTCAGTTTACTAATCCTTTCAGCTATGTCGACAACTTTAGTTCTTCTACGGATCTCCTCATTTCTGATTCGATCTCGTAGAGAAATACCAAGCATAGCTCGCTATACATGCAAGATAGTGTGTAAATACCTGTTCAATATGCTGATGCGTGAGTCCAGGCAGTGTGAGCATGTGTGCCACCACGGTGTCGCGCTGCGGGCCCGAGCCGGCCGAGCCCAGCGGGCCCCCCACACCCACCGCGTGACACGCGCAAGCGCCGCCTGCGTCTGCGCAACGTGACGTGTCAAGGGGATTTATTTATTTAATTAATACATGGAAGACTTACAGCTAGAGAACCTTAAGTATAACACAAGCTTAGTTATTATAATATATAAAATATGAGCAGCAGCAGCACTATAAATCACTATTTTAGACACTGTACATTTACTTTACACACGACAAAAATTTACCAAATATCGCAGTATACTTCTACCTTTAGTATGTTTTTTTTTTAATACATTGGCCTACATAATGCTCGTCATATGTTTTACCATAATTTGTATCAATCAACATTGTAATCTCTATTATTCTAAAAGAGTATCCATGGAGTTTCCCGGCGGCTCTTCTCCACGAGATCAACTATTTGGAACCATGCAACTTAGATTCTGACGTTTCATAAGTGCCAATATTTGGTTTATTTGAAATAAAAATATTTGACTTTGACTTATGCTTAACTAAAAAACTCCGAGCTTTGGCACCTTCTTGCTGAAGAAACACCAGAGGGCCAATTCTCGTAATTTAAAAACGTTCAAAATATAGTTCCGATCTAGTCTCAGTGTCATAAATGTCACAAATGGTATTCTCGTAAACTAACAAACAACGTCAAACGTGAACTTACACTGTGATGAGATCGAAAGTTGATCGAAATCAAAATGGTATTCTGCTAACATTTTGAACTGTCACATGTACTAAATTGTCATTGAATAAACGTCAAAACTGAGATTGAAATGAGACTAGATCGAGATTATACTGAAATCGGCCTGAATTTTAAGAGTAGCAGAATACCATTTTTTCGGTCAATTCATAATTTAATCTCAGTTCGGTCAAGTTTCAGTCACAGTGTCAATTAATTACGAGAATTGGCCTTCAGTTATAAAGGGATCGATATCACGCTGTTTACATAGATTATTAAAAGTGCGCACGCACCAGGCATCTATTTTGTCTATAATTTGTTGAAACATTTGGAACGCGGAGGGGAGGATTAAACCGGATTGATTTAGATGGCACATTATTTTTTTTAATAGGTCAGGACAGACAATATCTTGATTAGATTTTTTTTTGTAGAAAAGTATAGTCGGCTATTTCACGACGATCCGCAAGCGGTAGGATTATATAAGGTCTTATTTTAATAGTCCACGATATTTTGCATGGCGCCTTAATGAACGCTAAAGATAATGTGGGTATCACTAAAAAATGTTTTTATTTTTGTCACATTTTATTTTATAAATCAATAATTTCATTACTTACTTATTCCCGTAGCAGTAATAATATCCACATGCATCTAGTAAGAAAATGGCAGACACGGCCGGCTGACCGAATAAGGCAGTCGGCAACGTCTAACGAAACAGGCGGCGGCAGAAAGAACCGAGTTTATACCATCAGATTAATTTATTTGTGGGAGATACATAATCTTTAGCATTTACTAATGCAGCATGCAAAATATCGGTAATTATTAAAATAAGACCTTGTATATATGGTGATACTGACATTTACAATCCCGACAAGTTTACACACACTTCCAGCCATGGTCTTCAGAGTTACGACTACCTACATCAATTAACTAAGATTGGCGAACCGGGTATGTTTACCACACTCATCATCCTATCAAGCAAAGCACGTCCACTGAACAAAGGCCTCCCCCTTAGATTTCCACAACGAGCGGTCACATGCCGCTCTCATCCAACGACTCCCAAAGGCCTTCACCAGGTCGACTGTCCACCCGAGGTCGTCCCACGCTGCCTTTTCCGGTGCGCGGTCTCCATTTGGAACCTTTTTGCCCCAACGGTCATCAGTTCTACGAGCAATGTGCCCCGCCCATTGCCACTTCAGTCTACTTATCCTTTCAGCTATGTCGACAACTTTAGTTCTTCTACGGATCTCCTCATTTCTGATTCAATCTCGTAGAGAAATACCAAGCATAGCTCTCTCCATAGCTCGCTGAGTGACCTTGAGCTTTCTTATGAGGCCCACAGCGAAAGACCACGTCTCTGATCCATATGTCATCACTGGTAACACACACTGGTTAAAGACTTTCGTCTTGAGGCATTGCGGTATTGTTGACGAATAGACGTTGCGAAGTTTCCCAAACTAAACTCACCACAACTTATCCAGTATTATTATCCTGACAGGCTACATTGATTCTTTTTTAATGCCATCAAGATTGGCAAGTGTGACGAATTCACCACGCTCACCATCTTCACCACACTTACCGTAGTGGCCGGGCCCTGGGCCAGGCTGGTGGGCTGCTAACCATCGATGTCGGGCGACGCTCCGGAGGGACAGACGCTTCTCCGGCTCCACGACCAGCATATGCCGTATTAAGTGCTCGCAGTCTGTTGAAACACAGGATAACAAGATATAACTATATACTCTTATTGGCTGATACAGTCGGCTGCTGCGCTACGGGTCCTGGGTTCGATTCCTGCACGAAACAAATACTTTACGCGCTACTGATTTACTAAATCAATAATACAGTCGATATTTTCGAAAGTAAAATCAAAAACTTTGATTGATTGATTATTTAAACTTGGGGGCGCGGTTTGATAGAAACTTAGCGCGCGCGAAATGATTACAACCTTTTTACCAAGAAAAACGGTAATTACAACCAACCGTTCTATCTTGATTGATTTGACGGCACGGTGGGTGCAGTGGCTGATACAGTCGACTGCTGCGCTCCGGGTCGTGGGTTCGATCCCGCACCGAACAAATATTTGTATGATCTGCAGGTAGTTGTTCCGGATCTGGGTGTATTGTGTGTGGAATTTGTGTCTGTAAACAACTGTCGTGGGTAACAAGATGTGTGAATGCGCAGGTAATTTGTGTATTATAGATACATTCGATGGGGTATTTAAATTCCGATAACACAATTTTATAATTTCAATGACATAATAATGCTTTATAGGCTCAATTTCCACATGCTATACTACGGCTAAATAGACTGATCTGTTTTAATTTAAGACCATTTTTTAATCTATTTTATGTGAAATAAACATATTTGTATTTGAACAATTTTTTTGTCAGAGAGCTTCGATGAAACACTACGTCAATATAAAAAAAAATAGAAATCGTGTCGCCCCGAAAGTCGGTAGTAACAATAGATCCCCTTTAACGCCCTAAACCGAGGTCCGTGTCCCACCGGGGATACCCTAGGCGCAGTTACTTAGTATAAATAATGTCTGGCTGGAGCCTATTCAAGGCTTCGCCAATTGTCCGGTTAAGCAACCACATCTTCATTGAGATGTAAGCGAGAAGGCCTACATAACAAAAATTGTGCAGTCGGCGGACCCCCGTCTGGAACGAAGTACCTTACTTGCTATAATGACACAATATAAAACCCGTGTGAATTAAAACGATAGCAAAACATCTATTTAAATAATATTTAAACGTGTTTAGAATTGAGGTTACACAGCTGACCGCGCACAATGCTTGCTGCTCGAATCTCGATAATCGCACGCACACACACGCATGCAACCGTATATAATAGAAAGATACAGAGAGAAAGAGGGAAAGGTCGCTTGGATGGGGCATAACGCATTTTCCTTACGTGACGATTTCCGCCACTGTACTGTAAGCCACGAAAAAGAACTTCACTACAAAAAAAATCGGTGAAAGAAGTGAAACTAGCCGCGCATGCGCCCACACAACATTGCAAATAAAACGTTGCACACTTTGACCTTGAAATGTTATTCTTATCGCACCCAAAGAATTTTCACTTAAGAATTCGATGCCAGAGTTTCCTTCTAATGCTCCGTGTCAACTATTAACTGTAGTAGCCATTGGAAGCTCCAAGTATCTGGTGGTATCTTACCTTGAGACATGAAGTAGGGTATCCTAAACTTCCCGCTGAGCACCACGCTCCGCAGCTCATGTAGCGTGTTGCCGTCGAACGGCAGCGCGCCACAGACCAACACGTACAGAACGACTCCTAGAGACTGGAGAAGAGAATGGTTTGATTAGTATGGTAGGTACTACTTCTGCTCACACCGAGTACCGCCGTGTGCGCAGCACAGCGCACTCAGCAGCGAGGGGGGATCCTTTACAATGCTCCAAAATAAGTGCCTGGTGGGCGACCTTTTTAGAGTCGCCTTCCCTCCGCTAGAGGGGGTGACCGCTTTACAGTCATCCCCTCCGATATTTGCTTAAAGGTGTGGAATCAATGGGGGACTCTAGTGTGACGAGTCGCGAATCACGACCGCAGTTTTCACGCCACAGTTCCGTTCGGAAAGGACGCTGCGCGGGCGCAGGTCAGAAGTATTACCTTCATTATTTATTGGTGTCCAGTGAAAATTCTTCATGAGCTTCCTCCGCCCGGGGGCGGGCGAAGGGGCAGCCGGACTCCTACCGGCTAAAATCACTGAAGCGGGCATCTTCGGCACCTTGGAGGTCCTCGTAAGATCACACTAGAGCCGCCCTTTAGTCACATCTCGGAGGGGCCGGTCTAAATCTAAGTATATTTGTATCTCCCAGTAATTGTGTTGCGGAGGTCAGATGGAGGATTGCTCCGTGCACAACACTGATATTCAGCGGTATCTGATAGACTATTACCGAATTCATAAAAAAAACTATAATCAGAAAGAATATTCTGACGCATCTCTCAATTTTTCTGGCTTTAGTAAAAAGCCTGAGTATTACAAGACACTCAATAGATTTCACGTCAAATGGTTCTTCAAAACATTGATACCATTCAATATGAATTACGGTCACTATAGAAATGATCTATCAGAATAGAATTAGTTCAAAATGTGTAGTATTTTATGTTGGTTATTGATTTTATTTTTACTGATTTTACGATTGTTTTTGATGTGTGTAACGTAGTGTCCTTTGATTAGTGTAATTGATTTTGTTTTAAACTTTGTTAATCGAAGTATAAATAAAATCAAAAATAAATAAATAGAAACTCACCCAAATATCAGCCTTGGGCCCATCATATTGTCGTCCCTCGAACAACTCGGGCGCAGCATACGGTGGGCTACCACACCACGTGGCGAGCGGAGACCCCGCTGTGTATTCGTTGCTGAAGCCAAAGTCTGCTAACTGAGGAGAAACGAGGAAACGAGTAAATTTGAAGTGCTACAACGTGTCAGTCTCTGATTCGGCCGATTGCAAGAACCCTTTTGCCAAAACCTTTGGAATATGACTAAGAAATTGCGCCGACACAAGTAACTTAGGGCCGGGCAGGAAGGAGGAAGAAGTTAATTTAAGGTAAAAAAGAAACTTTTACATCTATCCATGGAATAAAAATATTAAGAAACAACTTAGAAATAGCCAGGGGTGGTGGTCCCGAGGTTTCAGATGCTGGCTATTATGAATGATGAAATGGGGATCGGGGTTCCCAAGACTTTCGGGATGGTCACACGTCTGATTATATTATAATTTTGTAACAATAATTAGTCATAAATAGATTTAACTAAAATTATTTGAATATAAATAAAACGATATCGCATAAAGCTGTATTCGTAAACCAATCTATCACTTCTGCTGGACTTCTTTGTTTTATTTGCCGGTATAGTCCCGGGATACCGGGATTGCTCGTGAAAATGACAAAATCCCGGGATTATAAATATGGTCCGAGATCGGATCCGGAACCGGAACCGATCGACGTCTGTAGATACTAGTATATATCGACAAGTTTGCAGATTTTCTTTCATAACTGAAGCGTTAAGGAATGCTCAAGTGGGATTAATGTCTGTTAGATTAAGAAATTCGATCGATATAGCTTGCTAAGCAAGATATAAGAACTAATACCAAAATTAGGGTTTATAGCCTGACCAATACCGTTGTACCGCGTCTTAGGTATGCGAGCAGCGTGGCGGGGAGGGGTGCGATTAGACGCCAGTTTTGTCATTTTGTCTCTTTTCTTCGCACTCCCCGCGCATACCCCCCAGGCGCGGTGCAACGGTATTGGTCAGGCTATACCAAATCACCAATATCACGTCAAATAATTTTTGTTGTTGAATGTTCATAGGATTGCACTACGGCTTATATTATGAAAAGCGAAAATTGCCGATTGCGACCGTATTCAAAAATCACCACAATACGTTTCAAAGAAATATTCTTCACTACTTTACACTAAAATTGGGGATTATCATAAAATTATCATAATCACCAACCCACCTTAATATTCATATTCTTGTCTAACAGCAGGTTCTCCGCCTTAAGGTCTCGATGGACCACTCCATTGGCGTGACAGTAGCCCACCGCTGCTACCATTTGTGCGAAAGCCTTTGCGGCTTCCGGTTCCGTCATGCGACCTCTTGACACCAAGTGATCTGGGGATTAAGAAAAAGCAATAAGATTTTCTGAACGGCCCTCTGAGCCAACACATTCATCGCTTTCAATGGGGCGAGATCGAGGCCAAGAGGAAATCCAGTCACTATTAATAAGACCTCCTCCAAAAACGTCAAAAGTGAAACTCGGTAGGCCTGAATAGCACACGGGAAGACGGTGTCTCGCACGTGGCCACGTGCCACCGTGTGCGCAGATCAGCGCACAGCAAGGCTTGGGGGATCCGTTACAATCCTCCCCGAAAAGTGACTGGGGCCGGCCATTTTACAGCCGCCTTCCTTCCGCTGGAGGGGGTGACCGCTTTCAGTCATCCCCTCCGAGATGTGCCTAAAGGCGTAGCAACAATGGGCGGCTCTAGTGTGATCTTACGAGGACCTGGAGCCCTCCTTCGGTGCCGAAGATGACCGCCCCAGTGGTTTTAGCCGGTAGGAGACCGGCATACCCCTTTGCCCTTCCCCGGGGCGAAGGAAGTTCATGTAGAATTTCCACTGGACACCAATAACACAAATAAATTTTAAAAGGCCTGAATAGCAGAGAATATCAATTCTTCTGTCGAATAGAATTTTCTCGAATATTCAATCATCAACTCTAAATAAGCTTGAACGAAAAGTATTCTGGGTACACTTACCAAATATTTCCCCGTTGGGCGCGTACTCTGTAACTAAATATATTGTGTGGTTGCTTTCCATCACCTGAAAATATAATTTTGAGTAATGTTTGAATGGCAGACGCGGTGTTTTTAATTTATAATAATAACGGTTGCACGGCACGGTTGGTGCAGTGGCTGATACAGTAGACTGCTGCGCACCAGGTCGTGGGTTCGATTCCCGCACGGAACAAATATTTGTATGATCTGCAGGTCGTTGTTCCGGGTCTGGGTATATTCAGGAGAAATCCTAGTGTGGGGTTTAGAGCGTTTTCTGTTTTCTTTAAACTAAACTAAACTATAATAATCTTATCTTATCAGTGTGGTGCCCGAATCAAGAATATAGCACCACTCCGTCTCCTCCCGTGGATGTCGTAAAAGGCGACTAAGGGATTGTAAACCAGAGGGATGGGCAGCAGCGTCCCTTCTGTGTAACTGCGGAAACATACTGCGCTCAGCAACCTGCCTGCCAAGCGTGGTGAGTATTGGCAAATACCCCCCCCAAAACGATGACACAATTGTGGAAACATCCGCCACAAAAATCGATTATACCTACCACCCTCAAGAATCCACATGTTAAATCAAAGTCCACAATACGTGGCAATTAAATATTTAGTAAACTACCACAAAATATTAAAAATGAAACAAAGCTCATATATTTTAATAATAAATTAAAATCTTATACCAAAATGTTTTTATTCCGTTGAAGAATTCTTACATCAATCAACAAATATTAATTGAAAACTAAAAATACCTACATAAATATACGCACGTCGATACCCATACACTATACATTCAAATACATGTATAGATACATCCGTAAAAGTTTACAAATATATTTCTTTACTAACACGGCGATCTACTGAGATATCATAATTACCTAAATACGATGTATAAAAACTAAGTATATTGAACTTATAACAACTACAAACCCTGGTTGTAGCTTTATATTATACGCACAAGGCTTAGATCTACTATCCGTGTGGTGTCCGGATTAAGAATATAGCACCACTCCATCTCCTCCCGTGGAGGTCGTAAAAGGCGACGAAAGGACTATAAACCAGAGGGATGGGCAGCAGCGTCCTTTCATGTGGAAGATGCATAGTTACTAGCACCAGTGGAACTAATAAGAATGAACGTTTTTTAGTTCATTGATTGTCCGACAGAGGCGCGTCAGAGATCTTCGCCTGTTTAGTCGCTATCGGCAAATAGGTAATACCAAATTGACGTTTGAGAGCGGCGTTGGAGCAATTTACGCCTGTTGGAATGCGTCTGCGACTTAGGTGATCAGCCCGCGGATCTTTTTCGCATGATTGCAAAACAGTCGTCAGTATGCGCTGCCACAAACATGGCCGACGCACTACAATGACGCGGCAGCGCCAACAGCATCCTAAATGCGTTATTGTACTGCACGCGCAAGGCATTGTACGCTTTTTGCGTTTAACTGGTCGTGTCATTATAGTTTAAAAAACACGCTTTTGTAGATAACCGAACTAAAAAGCAGATAATTATTTTCAATAAGTTTAAAATAACAATAGCGTTAGTAACAAAAAAAATAAAATCTGATAAAGCATTAGCGAGGATAATGAGACAAACTACTTAAATAATTGCATTGTCATGCCGACATGCCGTGACGTGTGGTGCCGGCTCAGAATGCCACCACCCCATCTCCTCCCATGGGTGTCGTAAAAGTCGACTAAGGGATTAGTCGGAGGATGGACAGCAGCGTCATTCGAGTACATTAACAACTCAACTGCGATCGCCAACCCGCCTGCCAAGCGTGGCGATTATGGCAAAACCCCCCAATGAGCTCAGAACACATCCATATTGTGATGATCTTTGGGGGAGGCCTGTGTCCAGCAGTGGACTTCATTAGGCCGAAATGATGATGATGATTGTCATCGGTCCATGATAAGTGTGCGAAGTTTCAAATCAATCCGACGTTACGAAGGGGATGAAAATCGAATTCAAAAAATCTCTAAATAGATTCATACCAAGCTAATAAAAACGTGTTAAAAAGATTGGCAATATGCATTAAATAGAGTTATTTTGACACTAATGTCGCATCTTGCAAACCGGCGGGCCACCATGTTGCATCATTTATATTATACAATTTGTATTTTTAGAAAATAAAAAAGTCGATCACCCCAAAAATATGTTAATTAAACGAGTCTGTGTAAAAATATCGAAGCAATAATTTTTTTTTTTTTTTTTTTTTTTTTTATAATGAAGTTGCAGCAAGCTGCCTGCGCTTGCCGTGACGCGTTGAGTGCTAAGTTATATTACTTAGATATGCCTTCATGTGCAAAGAGATATTGTTTTGATAACTCCAGAAACATATGTAAAAGCCAAGGAGTGACTTCTCATCAGTTCGTTCACAATATTAGCTATAAAATGTGCGTAATTAAACTAAAATAATATCTATGTGACGTGTGACGCGTTACCATGGTGACGGGCATATTTCGTTTACATGTTTCTATGACAACGGGGGTGTTATTCCCCGCTCGCCTTGCACTTTCCCCGCGCCCATGAAGTTGCAAGTTATCTGTTTATCAGCTATCATTTGTTTGTGCTACTCTAGTACGTAGTACATTATGTGTTCTTCAAAACACACAGCGTTGGTTGAAGAAGCTGTCTTTAGATTTCGCCTTTTTAATTAAATATATGGATTAACTTACCCAAATCCTTTCTCTTTTTACCTTTCTTTCTTTCACTATGGCAGTAGCTCGCACTAATCTATGGTTCCGGCGAGCTGTCATATGTCAGTCATAGCGTCTAAAGATTTTGCCGCCAATTTACGTAAAAAGCTTTCTCGAATAAAAAAAAACAATTGAAATGTACAACGTTGCCGACATATTTTTTTGAATTTTTTCATTTTTGTGAAATGTTTTATGGATTAGTAAAAAATAAATATTATTCCCTAAACCAAGCTCAGAGCTTATTAGGCCTTCTGAATTTTGCCACCTCAAGAGGGTGTGCACTGTGCCACAAGGATTTCTAAAAACATTGACATGGCAGGTCCAGGCAAAAAAGATTCCAACCTCATGTGGTTTGCCAAGAGCTTATGTGATGGTGGGAGGCCATAAACCACAGCGCAGTTACTCTTCAAAAGAAGCAGGTAACCCACTTTCTTACCACAAATGCGGCAGATAAGGGGTGAAGAGTTCATCTCAATGGACTTTATTTGCCAGGAACTTGGCAATTACATCAAAGACAGTGGCATTCAAATCTATAAAAGATGTTCGCTGTATATGGAGCAATAAGCAGACAAGAAGCCAGCGTCCAGTCTACATATTATATTTCAGTCCGACAGCTAAACGCTGGTAGCTATTTAAGAAACAAGGGTGGTACACACTCGCTTGCACTCCTAAAATTAACGATCAAGCTAATGGATACAGCGAGATCGGCAGAACATCACTATCTCCCGGGGCGGTTCAACGTCATAGCTGACCGCCTATCCAGGAACTGACCCATGTCGGAATGGCACCTGTTACGCCAGGCCTCGGGGGCCATAGTCCAAAAATGGGGTGTCCCAGACGCGGACCTCTTCGCGTCCAAAAAGTCGGCCGTTGTGCGACAATACATCACTTGGGACTCATACAAGGGCTTGGCAAGTCTCTGCCACGCATTCAGTCGAACCAACCCGAGCCTGTATGGCACCTGTTACCCCAGGCCTCGGGGGACATATTCCAAAAATGGGGTGTCCCAGACGCGGACCTCTTCGCGTCCAAAAAGTCGGCCGTTGTGCGACAATACATCACTTGGGACTCATACAAGGGCTTGGCAAGTCTCTGCCACGCATTCAGTCGAACCAACCCGAGCCTGTATGGCACCTGTTACCCCAGGCCTCGGGGGACATATTCCAAAAATGGGGTGTCCCAGACGCGGACCTCTTCGCGTCCAAAAAGCGGCCGTTGTGAGACAATACATCACTTGGGACTCATACAAGGGCTTGGCAAGTTTCTGCCACGCATTCAGTCGAACCGCCCCGTGCCTGAATGACACCTGTTACCCCAGGCCTCGGGGGCCATATTCCAAAAATGGGGTGTCCCAGACGTGGACCTCTTCGTGTCCGTCGCAAAAGTCGGCCGCTGTGCGACAATACGTCACTTGGGACTCTAAACGATGGATTGGCAAATTTCTGTAATGCATCCAGTCGCAAGTGATAGTTTCGGCTTGCAGGGGTGTTCCCTCCGCGCAACTTAATGCCACGAGGGCTCAGTCATCTGAACTCTGCCTGCCCCTCAGTGCCTGGCCCCCGGACTTGAAGGCGAGAGTTCTCAAAGAAACAGTACCAATTCAAGATCTTATCTTATCTTATGTTATATATTATATTACATTGAAATATTTAAATACGTACATAATTTATAATTAAGAATTCAAATGTGGACATTATTATATTATTATTAAATCAACACAATAGCTACCAGTTCGCAATTTTAATTTTAAATTGAATACAATTTTAATACATGAGAATGTGGGTATACCTACTTTAATAACACAGCACACACAAAACTATTACCACCAACTGTTCGTGTATCTGGTCTGCTCGACATCCGTATGTCACTGCAGGGATCCAGCAGAATACCAGCGTCAGGAATAATACCTGGCACATGCTGAGCTGGACACCCATTTGGTGCAATCTTGAGACACACATTGCTCGCTGGTCGTTCCGAGACTGATTATGTGATCTGATTATTTTATTTGTTTTCTGTTTATGATATGTTTCGTTTAACTGGTATGTTTTGTGTCTTTGGTTGCACCGAATAAACGCTTTTTATTTATTTACTATATTTATTTATAAGATCTAGACAAAAACTTGATCAATCTGACAACAGGCAGACATCCCCACAAATAACCAAAATCAATCTCCTTGCATTGAAAACAGGAGGTGGGCCTGTCAGATTGCCCAGTGGACCAGACAAGAAAAATACTTGTTGAAAAGTACTTAGTAGTACAAATACTTATAAGAGTCCAATCCAGAGATGGATGGGTATTGTGGTATAATTCCCGTGGCATTAACCATAAAACACCTGGTTCCAAAGTTAAAGCAAGATTTTTAGCAAAACTTTATTTAGTGGATAACCTAGCCTTCAGCAATATCCGTTTACGTAAGTCAGGAATTTCCACATACTGTGCCATACCAACAGAAGTTATATTGAAAGACTTTTTGTTTTAAAAGCATTATCTTAAGCTAAAACACAGCATATAAAGTTAGCTATATGGGATATTAAACTCTATTTGATTGGTTAATAAAGTTACCAGAGGTTAGTACACTCTGTGATATCTTAAGAAGAATAGCATTGATTCTACAAAGACCATTATCTCAGAATGGATTAATTCCATCATTAAAGAGGCTAATATTGAAGTACAAGGTCTGCTTCAGCCTCAAGAAGCCTTTTCAGGCTAGAAAATAGACCATTAGTAGACCATCACTAGTGAAATCTTCAATAGGGGAAAATGGAAAAGCAGTGAAATATTTAGAATATATTTTTTCTGTTGTATGGTACTAAAAAAAATACATGAGGATTTATTATATAATAACTTTTGTCATTTATAGATGTTTAATTACAAATACGTATCTGTATATGGAAGTGAAATAAAGGGACTGATTGAATTGATTGATCTCTTGATTTATGATATTATTAAGTTGATTGATATCATTGATTTCTTTAATTACTTCATAAGAATTATTTTATGTTTATATTGTACTTTACAGTGGTGCAATGTTTTGGTGAATAGGGTTATATTCAATGAAAAATGGATTAATATTCAATGAAATAAATTATTTGCCATTTATATACAACTTTCAAAGAATATGTTGCTAATTTTTATATTTACTGAAATAAATATATGATTGATAAATATTCATTAGATCATATAATTCAATGCATGTTTATATCATACATTACATCACATAGCGTCTACATCCTTAAGATATTCTTCTTTCACCAGCAGATATCAAACAGGTCTTAAACCAATACTGTGTGTTTTGAAGAATACATAATAGAACTGTTTTGCATAAAACAAAACAGATATTATGGAAACGAAAAACACACAGCGTTGCAGCAAGGTTCTTCTTCTTCTTCTCTTAGATTATGGCTTCTGTAGAATATCTTCTACAATTTCGCCAATGTCAAGTATAAGGCAACGTCGTACGGTATTTAGATTGATAAATCTTTACATATTCATAAAATATTTCTCAAAAATGAAAAAATTCTAAAAAATATGTCGGCAACGTCGTACGGTTCAATTGTTTTTTTTTTTTTTTTTTCAGCAACGTTCTTGCTGGTGAGTTTTGAAGACTTCTATGACTGACATATGACAGCTCGCCGCAACCATAGATTAGTGCGAGCTACTGCCATAGTGAAAAAAGAAAGGTAAAAAGAGAAAGGATTTGGGTAAGTTAATCCATTTATTTAATCACATCTTATGGAAAGTTCACTTAAAAAAGGTCTAAAACGACTTAAATAAATAGATTTTTAGTCAGATTTAAATTAATATCTATGCTTTTATACACATTAAAACTAAATATATACACACTATTTATGATTACACTAAACATAAAAAAATAACTATGTATATAATATATATATAAAAGTGGCACATGTACTTAGGCGTCAAAGAATACCTCCTCATCGCTGTCAGCTGATAATGTTCCTAGAAGGCTGGCAGCATTGCCACGTTGAATGGCAATGCTTATTCTTTGGCCAAAGAAAAGGCCAGCCCTCTGGTCACGCGAAGTGTCGACCAACCATCTCGCTACATCTTTGAAAAGCAGACGTGCACTCGGAGCCCATGACCCAAGCGTTTCGACCCCAAACGGCTCAAAACAATAATTGCCAGTAAGGTTATTGTATTTGCGCCGTTCGAGGTCTTCCATTGCAGAAGCGGCAGCGCCAGCACAGCTTGCCGTGCTTGGAAGATGGGATTTATTTAATTAAAAAGGCGAAATCTAAAGACAGCTTCTTCAACCAACGCTGTGTGTTTTTCACTCACATAATATCTGTTTTGTTTTATGCAAAACAGTTCTATTTTGACACTAATGTCGCATCTCGAAAACCGGCGGGCCACCATGTTGCATCATTTATATTATACAATTTGTATTTTTAGAAAATAAAAAAGTCGATCACCCCAAAAATATGTTAATTAAACGAGTCTGTGTAAAAATATCGAAGCAATAATTATAATGATGTTGCAGCAAGCTGCCTGCGCTTGCCGTGACGTGTTGAGTGCTAAGTTATATTACTTAGATATGCCTTCATGTGCAAAGAGATATTGTTTTAATAACTCCAGAAACATATGTAAAAGTCAAGGAGTGACTTTTCATCAGTTAGTTCAAAATATTAGCTATAGAATATGCGTAATTAACAATGATATTATACCATAGATATGTTACGTCCATATTAAATGGCGCGCAAAACTCAGTCTCGCCGTATGTAGGTATAAAGCTATAAAACTACACACCTATGCTGTAGGAAAGAAGATACAAAAACTACGAGAGTAAAAGAGATAGCTATCTAAAATGACAAAACGTGTACTCGATGTCTTTGTCGCACCTGTGATAGAATATATGTGTTGTCTTTGCTTGGCCTGTGTTTTGTTCGAGAATATTCTTCTATAGATAATTTAAATAGCATTTATGATAAAATATTTTATATAGTTTGTTATTCACGCGTGGTATAACATCCCTTGTTCTTTATTTATTTCTGCTTGATAGTTTGTGCATTTTCTTTCACGACGGCATTGTTATTACTTAATTATTAAAAACAATACAGATTGTGAAAATGTGTGCTCGTTGTCTTGCTTTGGGGGAACTGATTTCGAGGTGCTACAATTGGGGGAGTTTAGGTTCTTACGCTCTAAGTGCGCATGTAACATATCTACTTCTCTATAATATCATTGGTAATTAAACTAAAATAATATCAATGTGACGCGTGGTGACGCGTTACCATGGTGACGGGCATGTTTCGTTTACATGTTTCTATGACAACGGGGGTGTTATTCCCCGCTAGCCTTGCACTTTCCCCGCGCTCATGAAGTTGCACGCTATCATTTGTTTGTGCTACTCTAGTACGTAGTACATTATACCTTAATGCCGAAAACGGGTTTCTCGAATATTTAAACCGGGACTTAATATTAAGTTGCGCTTCAGAATTCGGCCGTTTCTCTCCTTAAAAAGTTTACTATTTTGATAACACCTAAATATATTTCATAAAAATATCTTACCTGATATAACCGGACAATATGTGGATGCCTCAATTTTTTCATTATAGCTATTTCCCTGAAGGTTTTCTTTAAATTATCTTCGTCCAAACGCGATTTGTCTATTATTTTTATTGCTACCTGAAACACAGAAAAATGTGCGGTTAGTTTTGGTCGTAACTTTTGTCGTAGCATCATTGATCCGAAAGTACTATGAGAAACACTGGTATTACGTCGGGGTCCCCAGTATGGGAAACAAGGTATGGTGTTCCTGCATAGAAAAGCGGGAATCTTCCAACCAGGCGGCCACCCTGCGAGCCGAAGCCCAACGGATCAGCCGTTGGACGTCGGAGAATTGCAACTAACATTCAAGTAGATGTCGCTGTAAGTTATAGTTTATATGGTGGCGAAGTAAGTAGGTGTCGCTACAGTATAGTATACTGCTATTTGAAATTGTTTTTTTTTAAGTTGTTTTTTAAACGCTGCCCCACACTAGGGTTTCTTCTGTGTCGTAGGTGCGTTTACAGACTTAATTCCACACACATACACCCAGACCCGGAACAACTACCTGCTGATAGTACAAATATTTGTTTCGTGCGGGAATCGAACCCATAACCCGTTGCGCAGCAGTCGACTGTAACAGCCACTGCACCAACCGCGCCGTCAAACCTATATTAACCCTGGAGTTTCAATCGCATTTTGCTTTTTAGGAATGACATTTTGGAACGGACGCCAAAGTGTTTATTTTGGTATAGGGGGTGACCGCTTTACAGTCACCCTCTCCGAGATGTGCCCATAGGTGTGGGACCAGTGGGCGGCTCTAGTGTGATCAATCGAGGACCTGGAGCCCCCCTTAGGTGCTGAAGATGACCGCCACAGTGGTTTTAGCCGGTAGGAGTCCGGCATACCCCTTCGCCCTTCCCCGGGGCGAAGGAAGTTCATGAAGAATTTCCACTGGGCACCAATAAAAATAAGGTGTAAGTGACCCGTGTCGTCACACTTTTTTTTATACTGAAGACCTGAAGTACACAGTTAAGCATCCTGGAGTGTCGCGATATCTGTATATGTACCTTTGAATATTTTGCTTCAACAATAGTTGGTGATATCTTATGTCACTGATAACGAAATCGGATGAAATGTAATCTTCGAGATAATAATAAATTACATAACGCAAAACATTTGTTAAAATTCATATATTCAATACCCAAACGTGTACGGAAACTTGTAACCAAATGACCGTATACAAGAGAGATATTTTTTTCTATTTCTTTTTCAAAAACTAGCCTTGGAATGACCAAGGCCAGGTAGCTACGCTGCTGTACCCTTTATTTTTTTATTGGTCTCTAGTGAAAATGCTACATGAACTTCCTCCGCCCCGGGGAAGGGTGAAGGGGCATGCCGGACTCCTACCGGCTAAAACCACTGGAGCGGTCATCTTCGGCACCGAAGGTCCTCGTAAGATCACACTACACACTTAATGCCACGCTTTTAGGCACATCTCGGAGGGGATGACTGTAAAGCGGTCTTTTCGGGGAGAATTGTAAAGGATCCCCCCAAGCCTCGCTATGCGCTGTGCTGCGCACACGGCGGCACGTACTCACATGCGCACCGCCGTCGTCCCGGGGGAAACACCGCTGTATCCAGGCTTTTTAAAACGATGCCCCTGCTATTATTTCTCTTGTGTCGTGGGTACAGTTTCCAGACATATATCTCACATGCACAAACACACAGACTCGAAACATCTGCTGATCATACAAATATTTGTTCCATACGGAGGTCGAACCAGCGACAAGTTGCACAGAAATCCGCGCCAACCGTGTCGCCATATAGGCATCCAACAACGGACATTCTCAAAAGCGCATGATTAGACCATCTCTCATTCTTTATCTAAATCTATACAAATAAATAAAGTTGAAGTGTAAAGTCATATCATCGTTTGTAAAGTCATAATAACAGCTTTTTACTAAATGCATATGAAAGTATATACGGTACATATAACAAAAAAAACTATATTTTTTTGTCTGTCTGTCTGTTTGTTCCGGGTAATCTCCGAAACGGCTGGATCGATTACGACGGGACTTTCACTGGCAGATAGCTGATGTTATAAGGAATAACTTAGGCTACTTTTATTTTAGAAAAATAATTAGGGTTCCACGCAAAAAAAATAAAACCCTTGAAATCCAATATTTATAGGTATTCTATGTCAAGTGTCTATGTCTAAGTACTCAAATTTCTTTTAAATTAAACGCGGGTGAAACCGCGGGTCCCAGCTAGTTCAAAAATAAGTTAATACAGATTATACATATACAATTAATTTAAATTTCACATCATTCGATTTCGACATTAATTACAAGCAAAACACTGAATAACATTTTAACACTATTTCGATCAAACTTGAATTTTACATTCTAATTTTAAACATAACAGTCGAATGTCAATAGACATTGTATTTTATTTTTATTTCTTTTTTAATTATTGTTGTGCATGCTGTGGCCTTCTTTAATTGGGGGAGAACGTGGTCGTGATACGTGATTTCTGGTGTATATACACTCTTTGTTGGAGGTTCCAATAAATAAATAAATATTGAGGGTGACACTTATAGATAAATTATTTTATTAATATGTACCTACGTCTGTGAGTGTGACTAGATTCAGTATTTTAATCATCATAAATCATCATCAATTCGGCCAGATGAAGTCCACTGCTGGACACAGGCCTCCCCCAAATATCACCACAACTACCGATATGGGTATTGTGGGCTCATTGGGGGTTTTGCCATAATCGCCTCGCTTGGCAGACGGGTTGGCGATCGCAGTTGAGTCGTTAATATACTCGAAGGACGCTGCTGCCCATCCTCCGTCTAATCCCTTTGTCGACTTTTACGACACCCGCGGGAGAAGGGGTGGTAGTATTCTGAGCCGGCACCACACGGCTTTCGGTATTTTAATACTTTTTCAGTATTATTTATCGTTTTTCGAACATCTGTATTTTGGGAGGTATAGTGTGGTGCCGGCTCAGAATGCCACCACCCCATCTCCTCCCATGGGTGTCGTAAAAGTCGACTAAGGGATTAGCCGGAGGATGGGCAGCAGCGTCCTTCGAGTACATTAACAACTAAACTGCGATCGCCAACCCGTCTGCCAAGCGTGGCGATTATGGCAAAACCCCCCAATGAGCCCACAACACATCCATATCGGTCGTTGTGGTGATCTTTGGGGGAGGCCTGTGTCCAGCAGTGGACTTCATTCGGCCGAAATGATAGTGCCGGAAAACAGTATTTTTGGGTATCTTTGTTATGGTAACACCGTAAGCGATCGTCCTCGCGAAAGTCGCAAATATTAATGTTCAGGGATTTCCCCGGATTTAGTCTGCATTTTATTTAGGACCAAGATCAGTAAGTTATAGATCCCCGACCGTTTTACTGCCCTCGCCGTCGAGGATGCCCACCTCATCTTCCCGTTCAAGTTAGAACTTCTCCCTCCCGTCTCTTGCTCGCGCCGGCCCGTGCCGAGCCTATAGTTTTAAATGTCCCCTAATACATAATAAATAATACCGATCCAGCTGTCCCCAAAACAATAGCTTGTTATCCCCAGCAACGCCCTAAGCCGAGGTCCGTGTCCCGCCCTTAGCGAAAATTGCTTAGTTTTTAATATTAATTTTAAGCCTGGCTAGAGACCTCTTTTGGCTTCGCCAGAAATGACCGGTTAAGCAACCACATTTCCCAAAAATGTATGCGAGAAGCCCAACAAATGTTATAGATAGAACATGACAGGCGGCCGCCGTTGCAGGATTATTAAACTATACAATAATTAATCTATTATTTTCAAAATATGTCTGCATTTTAAGTTTCCAGTTATATGAATAGGTAAGTAGGTAAATAAAATACTTTTGAGTATGAATTACAAATAGTATCGATTCGTCCAATACGGTTTATTTAAGTGAAATGATTTCCTGCTCTGCACTCTACTTAATCTTTGAGGTTCCTCTTAGGATTACTCAAATACTCAATACTCAATCATCATCAATCATATCGGCCATTTACACGTCCACTGCTGAACAAAGGCCTCCCCCATAGATTCCACAACTGTGTCATCATTTCGGGGGGTATTTGCCAATACTCACCACGCTTGGCAGGCGGGTTGGTGAGCGCAGTATGGCTACCGTTTCACAGAAGGGACGCTGCTGTCCATCCCTCTGGTTTAGATTCCCTTAGTCGCCTTTTACGACATCCACGGGAGGAGATGGAGTGGTGCTATATTCTTAATCCGGACACCACCCGGAGATGTGCTCATACGAAATCATAATTCTAGCTATCTATGAAATATGTTGATGTACATTGCTATATCCACAGAACACAAAAGGTTTTCAGCACTAAACCCCACTAAGCCTTGACCCGCGGGAGGCCAGGAACACGCCGTGACCTCTATAGCTGTTGTGAATTGATTAAAATATATTATTGACACGTGTAGGCTTCGACCGGAAGGCAGGATATGGCGTGGTACAGCTAACACGATCTAAATTGTTATTTCGATAGTAATTGTCTTAGGTTTTCGCGATTATTACACATTATAATAAAACAATTTACGAACGATTTTTTTTAATTAAAGTTGTGCGGTAGATGAAATAACATTTTAAAATCTTTAACGACGCTTGCCATTGTAGTCATCCTGCGACCACGAATGCTGCAAAGTATTCAAAACGTCAGGAAAAACAAAAATCTATAATATACGTGGTTTAATCCGTTTAAAATTGTTTTATTATAATTATTATTTCGAGATCCATAGGTAAATAAGTAAAGCTTTCATCGTGTTCGTCGGGATGTTGGGTTCATGCGGGAATTATCTCAACATATTTTTGAAAAAGAAAGAACGTCCCGTTAAAAGCGGTCCAGCTGTTTCGGAGATTAGCTGGACCAAATAGACAAACATTTTTTTGCTTTTGTTTTATGTGCCGTATATACTCTAATATGCATTTAATAAAAAACCGGCTCAGAATGCCACCACCCCATCTCCTCCCATGGGTGTCGTAAAAGTCGACTAAGGGATTAGCCGGAGGATGGGCAGCAGCGTCCTTCGAGTACATTAACAACTCAACTGCGATCGCCAACCCGTCTGCCAAGCGTGGCGATTATGGCAAAACCCCCCAATGAGCCTACAACACATCCATATCGGTCGTTGTGGACATCTTTGGGGGAGGCCTGTGTCCAGCAGTGGACTTCATTCGGCCGAAATGAAAATGATGATGAAAAAGCTGTTATTTTGACATTACAAACAGACAATTAATTTTATTTATTTGTATAATCCGATTTCTTTTAAATTAAACGTCGGGTGAAACCGCGGGGCCCAGCTAGTATTATATACAAAATACTCTTACAAGAGTACTGATCACCACGTTTACTCAGTGTGTTGGCGATTTCAGACCATTACAGACCCACGTTTCCTCACGATGATTCTGGTACCTGAAGTCAGTGTTGCCTTATGCCTCGTTTAAGCTCGTTTAAACTTCCGCAGAGCAGGGATGTAGGCAGTGAAGTGGGCAGATCAAGTCTGTAAACAGGTCTCCTCCTACGTCCCTGCCACCTTCACCCGCGCTGCCTCGAAATTGCAGTTTTTTTGCGGCAGTCAAACCGCATACCGAGGCCTTATGAGCGCTTGGAAGCGTTTGAACTATACCGTTCGCTCACTCATCGTCAAGTGCTTGCAGAGAATAGACGTGTGTATTTAATACACCTATTTAATCAATAATATAGCGTTAACTAGGTACTGGTATTTCGGCTCTTGTGTGATCATACGAGGACCTGGAGCCTGCCTTAGGTGCTGAAGATGACCGCTCCAGTGGTTTGAGCCGGTAGGAGTCCGGCATACCCCTTCGTCCTTCCCCGAGGCGAAGGAAGTTCATGAAGAATTTCCACTGGGCACCAATAAAAAAAAATGTACTGGTATTTAGTGGCAGCAAAATAATTTATTTTTATTATTAAAATTGTGCCTCTTTCAGCATGCTAAGCTTTTTTTTATATAAAACTTTTCCCCACTATAGGATTTCTCCTGTGTCGCGGGTACAACTTACAGACATATATCTCACATGCACAAAGACCCAGACCCGAGACAGCTCTCTGTATTTCATCATCATCATTATCATCATATCGGCCATACAACGTCCACTACTGAACAAAGGCCTCCCCCATAGATTTCCACAACTGTGTCATCATATTGGGGCGAATTTGCCAGTACTCACCACGCTTGGTAGGCGGGTTGGTCAGCTCTGTAGTTCATCTTAATACAAATATTTTTTCCGTGCGGGTTCGAACCCGCGACACGTATCTCAAAAATGACGGGTCTAAAATTTTGAAAAATATGGATGAGGTGGTTCTTTACTTATAGATTACAGGAAAACCTATAAGAAGTCTGTGGTCATAAAATAACATACTAAATCTGTCAATATTGTGAGTACAAACTTACGTTTGCAGTTGGAATGTCTAGGAGAACACGTTTATCACGTACAATGTTAAGTTTGTTCATGGAATGAATTATTGGTACAAGACAGAATTGAACAATAGACAATATATCCAACAATTTCCCTCTACAACCCGGTAACATACATACTTTTTTAGTAACCTCAAACGTCAGATTTAAAAAAGACATGGTAGATAATATATCCATCGTACGGCACCCTCCCACGCGAGTTCAACACGCACTTGTCCGGTTTTGTTGCGAGTTCGTAAACCACAGGTCCAATACGTTTTTTTTTTTACTTGTCTCCTCACTAGGATTTCTCCCGTGTCGTGGGTGCGTTTACTGACAAAAATTCCACACACAATACACCCAGACCCGGAACAACTACCTGTGGATCGTACAAATATTTGTTCCATGCGGGAATTGAACCCGCGACCCGGAGCGCAGCAGTCGACTGTATCAACCACTGCACCAACCGTGGCGTCAAATTCTTGGTCATATTATCATATATACAAACATAAAATTCCTTTACAAAATCGCGTGTAGGTCGGGCGACGCTATCCGTGCCAGGGCCTTGAAGCTCAAGGATTTTCCATTGAACCCCGTTCAGTGGAAATTTCCCAGGGTTTATAGAAGGTAGGTGTATAAAAATCCGAGGAAGAATGAAAACTGTGGCCTGCTTTCAGCTACTTACGTATTCAGTCATTAATTCATCATTTCCGCCGAACTAAGTTCGCTGCCGTGTGGTGCCGGCTCAGAATACCACCACCTCATCTCCTCCCATGAGTGTCGTAAACGTCGACTAAGGGATTAGCCGGAGGATGGACATCAGCGTCCTTCGAGTGTATTAACAGCTCAACTGCGATCGCCAACCCGCCTGCCAAGCGTGGCGATTATGACAAAACCCCCCAATGAGCACACAACACATCCATATCGGTGGTTGTGGTGATCTTTGGGGGAGGCCTGTGTCCAGCAGTGGACTTCATTCGGCCGAAATGATGATGATGATGATGATAAGAGAAACGCTAAGACGACCTACTGACTGTTTTAAATATGAGCTAGGTGCTTGCTTCGTGAGTGAACCAAGTAGGTACAGATCTTCCGCGCGTCAATCGGGTTTTCGTTTGATTGAACGGGTCGTACGAACCGGTTCATTTTCTCAACGGGTCAGTATTGATCTGGATCTCTAAAATTGAACGAACGACACATGCTTACTTCACTGGCAGACAGCTGATGTTATAAGGAATAACTTAGGCTACTTTTATTTTTGAAAAATAATTAGGGTTCCGCGTAAAAAAATAAAACCCTTGAAATCCAATATATATATATTCTATGTCAAGTGTCTATGTCGAAGTACTCTAAATTTCTTTTAAATTAAACGCGGGTGAAAGCCAGCCAGCTAGTAATATACACACCGGCACAATTAGCGGAACACAAAAAAAGGCAGGATTTTAAAATCTTTTACTTGAGGAACTGGCCAGTTATGATATTTTTTTTAATTTATTGTGAAATTTGAAAATCGAAAATTAGATGACATACACTTTTTTCATTCATTTGTTTAATTTTCCCGAACAATACGTTTTGTCAACTTGTTCGAGTAATAACTACGTAATTGTAATTTTTTTGAAAAATTGCACTTAATGGTTTTTTATACATTTGTTATTCTATAGGCAATTTTGTTTATTAAAAGCTCTTTATTATGCCTGACTTATCATCACTGGAAATCATTAGGGCTGATGAAATGAGAAGAAATGGCCATACCTACAGATCGATTGCCTCAAGGCTTCGTCGACCAGTATCAACGATTCATCGCAGCATCCAGCGGTACAGATCGTCTAATTCTCTTGTGAGGAGGAGGGGTCAAGGTAGAAAAAGATGTACATCGAGGCGAGATGACAGTTTTTTACAACTTGGAGTTCGTAGGAATACGCGATTAACGGCTGTACAAGCTCGAAATGAACTGGAAGACGTTCGAGGAGTACGAGTAAGTGAGCGTACAGTTCGCAGGAGATTTGAAGAAGTTGGTTTAGGGTCGTATATACCTGCCAAAGGCCCAAAACTTGAGAGACGTCACCGCGTAAACCGATTAAGCTATGCGCGAGAACATCGTCATTGGGATTTGAACGAATGGCAGCAGGTTCTCTTTACTGATGAGTGCAGAGTTCTTTTAAAACAGATCGATGGGAGACAGCGAATATGGAAACGCAAAGGAGAACGCCACATGCAGTCTAATTTTGAACACACAGTGGCTTATGGTGGCGGCTCGATTTTGGTTTGGGGAGGGATATGTTTGGGAGCTCGCACGGAGTTAGTGATAGTCACAGGAGGGACCAAGACAGCAGATCGATACATCAGAGACATTTTAGAAGAACATGTTGTACCATTTGCCCCATTTATTGGTGACGACTTTATTCTAATGCAAGATAATGCTCGTGCTCATAGTGCACAATCGGTACAGGCATATCTGAGCCACGTAGGTATACCGGTGATGCAGTGGCCAGCAAATTCCCCCGATATGAATCCGATAGAGCATGTCTGGGACTTGCTAAAAAGAAGGGTTAAATCCAGAATGCCACCCCCCAACAATCTGAATGAACTTGGAAACGCATTACTTGAGGAGTGGGAGCGGTTGCCTCAAGAAATCATCGATAGCATAATCTGTAGCATGCCCAGACGAATGGAAACCGTAATCAGAGCAAGAGGGGGAAACACTCGTTATTAATTTTGCTTTAATTTTATTGTTAAATCATTTAATGCTTACTTTTTTTATTTTTTGTGATGGTTCATAATCATCAAAAAATTTCACTTATTTCAAATTTCTTTATTTTTTAATAAAAAATAACGAAGACTTTTCAAAGTCGTTATTAAAAGATGTTAATCGATTTGTTATTTTGTGTCTAATTACATTTTCGTCAAATATATGCGTTATTATCTCATAGTCTCACTTTTTTTTCTGTTCCGCTAATTGTGCCGGTGTGTATATTTATATAATACGAAGTTCTAATACTTTTTATTGCAATTGAGTTTTTAAAGTCATTATGATACGTCAAGAAGAAACATTGCATCCATAAACCAGTTAAATATTTTTTACTCTTTCCTTCTTTGTTTTCATGTAACACCATGCGGACATGCTTGACCCTCCATAACGTAACTTTTCATTGAATTAAACAACTGAATTTCATTGAGAAAGAAGTATTAAGATCAAAGACATTGGAAGAAAGGAGATAAGCAATCCAGTTTTCCCCTTTTTTTTTTTTTTTTTTATTGATGTCCAGTGGAAATTCTACATGGAACTTCCTTCACCCCGGGGAAGGGCGAAGGGGTATGCCGGACTCCTACCGGCTAAAACCACTGGAGCGGTCATCTTCGGCACCGAAGGGAGGCTCCAGGTCCTCGTAAGATCACACTAGAGCCGCCCATTGGTGCCACGCCTTTAGGCACATCACGGAAACCATTCTTCGTAAAAGCACACTAATGTGACAAGTTCTCATCCAATGAACTGAACAAACACAACATTATAATTGGCTACTCATACTAAAACACACCCACGACTTTGTAGGCAGCCAAAGTCTTGACTATTTATAAGTGCCAAAAATGGTTTAAATAAATTAAAATCTTCTTATCTTATCTTATCTCCTTATTTCCTATTTCTGTGGTTAAGATAATCATATTTAAGACATATTTGTAACGCGGTGAAGACATTCTAGTTGATCCTTTCACCCACGTAAAATCGTTACGTGTTTTATGGACCACCCCTACAGAGAAGAGCGGACTAGAAACTCCAAGGACACTCTAAAATATGTACATTATAATTTCTTTCCAATACAAATGTGTAGAGAATAGTGTAGGTTTAGTCTGTGAAATAATACAAACAAATCTGTACAAATAAATAAAATGGATGTGGCTGTTTGTAGTGTCAAAATAACAACTTTTTACTAAATGCATATGAAAGTATATACTCTAATAACAAGAAACATATTGTTAGTTTTTGTCTGGTGTCTGTTTGTTCTAGCCGGAACATCTCAGACACGGCTGGACCGATTTTGACGGGACTTTCACTGGCTCCTTATAACATCAGCTATCTGATGTTATAAGGAGTAACTACTTTCACTTCAGAGAATTAATTAGGGTGCCGCGCAAAAAGTTAAATCGCAGAAAATCTAATATCTATGTCAACTGTCTATTAGTACTCTAAATTATTTATGAATAATCCTATCTATTTTAAATTAAACGGCGGCTGAAACTGCGGGCCCAGCTAGTAATTTATATGCCATAAGTTTTCGTTGTTTCCGTGTGGTTTCCATCAAAGAATACCAGGCCTCTACTCATGGGGACACCCATTTACTCATAACGATACTAAACGGAAACTAAGGGTTGTAATACCAAGGAAGGGCAGGTGAGGTTGAGCTCCCTAAATGGGGTTGAGCTACACGATGACTGATTCCTGCTTGCCGTCTGTCAGGGCAGCTCATCCCAAAACGGCTTTGGATCTTTCTTCAAAGACCATTCCAGACGCCCTACATTTTTCTCAAATAATATTATATCTAAACTTTGAGTTCGTTTCGGCGTTTCTTCTCAGGCAGTCAGTAGAAAATGGCGACGTCACACAGTGGATCGAAAAATGCTCTCGAAGACATAGCAACTTAAACGTTAAAGTGTCGGAATTTTTTGCTTCTAATGGCTTCTAATGTATTATTTTTTTGTTGTGCTTCTCACAGTCACTTCCGAGAAGTGTAGCTGCTCAACCGAACATTTTTGGCGAAGCGAAAAGAGGATTCCAGCCAAGCTTAAAATTAATATTAAAATCTAAGCAACATACTGCGTTGCTGGGCATAAAATCTATTGTTTTGGGGACAGCTGGATCGGTTTTATTTATCTTGTACGAGGGCGGCACTGAAAATTTCGGGAATCAAGGAAGTGACACAACATTACTATTTAAAAATGTATTTATTGCTTTTCGAAGTATTCTCCGCGAAATTTGACACATTTTTCCATACGATGGAACCAATCATTGAAGCAACCATTCCATTCGGAAGTTGGGGTCTCCAAAATGGCCGTTTTGTAGGCGTCCACAGCTTCTTTAGGTGATGAAAATCTCTGTCCACGCAATTTATTCTTTATTTTAGGGAAAGTATAGAAATCATTAGGGCTTAGGTCGGGGCTGTACGGCGGATGGTCTAATAATTCTATGTTTTCTTGCTCTAAAAACTCTTTTGTTCTGTGCGCGGTGTGAGAACTCGCATTGTCGTGATGGAGGATGATGCGGCGGTTGCAGTTCTCTCTACGGAGTTCAGAAACGACCTGTGGCAAACAAATGCTAGCATACCATTCTGCATTAACCGTTCTTTGTCCCTCAAGAGGAATAGTCGTAACATGGCCGGCTTTGGAGACAAACGTGGCCACCATTTTTTTTGCAACACTCCGTGAACGAACAATTTTTGTTGGCTTTAACTCATTTTCGAACACCCAAACTCGTGACTGGTTTTTTGTTTCGGGTTCGTACGCATATATCCAGGATTCGTCACCTGATACGATGTTGTATACAGCATTTGAGGATCCTGCGTGGAATCTTTCGAGAGTTCTGACGCACCAAGTAACGCGAGCCGCTTTTTGCTCTTCACATAGCAAATGCGGTATCCATCGGGAAAACAACTTTTTTACACCAAATTATTCATGCAAGATTATTTGTATTTGACTCATGCCAATGTCTAAAGTTGCCTGAATTTCGCGGTATGTCACATGTTGATCTTCCTCAATCAGCTTACGCACAGCATCAACGTTTTCTTGGGTGACTGCAGTTTTTGGACGACCTTGACGAGGATCATCACTGAGCTTGACACGTCCACGTTGAAATTCAGCAAACCAGCGATAAATTGTGGTTTTGGATGGGGCTTCATCACCAAATGCAGAAATCATCCGGTCAACACACTGTTTTTGTGTTAAACCACTTCGAAAGTCATAATAAATCATCGCTCTTGAATTTTCTCGAGTCAATTCCATTTTCTTCTTCTTCTTCTTCTCTTAGATTATGGCTTCTGTAGGTTATCTTCCACAATTTCGCCAATGTCAAGTTTAAGGCAACGTCGTACGGTATTTAGATGAATCTTTACATATTCATAAAATATTTCTCAAAAATGAAAAAGATTCTAAAAAATATGTCGGCAACGTCGTACGGTTCAATTGTTTTTTCATAATCCAATTCCATTTTCTCAACGACTAAACAAGTTTGACAAAACCTTGTGACAAGACCGTGAATCTTTTTTTAAATAAATAAATGGTATTCGATTTGTAAAACCAAGGAGTTTTCAATTAAAAAGATTTTAATATGACAGGAACAGTGGAAATATTCCATTCCCGATACTTTTAGTGCAGCCTATGTATTAGGGGACGTTTAAATCTACATGTTCGGCAGGGGCCGGCGCGAGCAGGGGGGGTTCGGAGAAATGTTTTCTACTTGAATAGAGTGAGTGTCGCGGCAATGGACCTCCGCGACGTCGGTGAGGCGGGCATTCTAGTCGGCGAGGGCGGTAAACCGGTCGGATATTGAGGGTACGAGACAGCGCGAGTCTCTTTATGTTATCTAACGTGATTTTGTCATCCGGTTATTTGTGGTATTTTTAAGTTTAGATTTATTTAGCGAATTAACCCATAAAATATATCTTTTAAATTTGATTTTTAATTTACCTAGACACATCACACAACGTGTCTATTTTTATAGCATTTCTTAGTTTTTTAAAAAACTTCTCGTTTTGTGAAGTATGTCAAAAACATATATAAGGTCTTATTTTAATAATCCACGATATTTTGCCTGGTGCCTCAGTAAATGCTTAAGATGATACCGAACACAAAAAAATACTCATGGTACCTAAAAATCCATTTCTTTCTTTTGTGTGATGTCGCTACCGTGCGCCGTCTGTTTTGTTTAACGTTACAGACTATCTAAATCAGTCAACCAGCCCCACCGGCCATTGTCTTACTAGATGCATGTGAATATTATCACAACTAAGAGAACTAGGAAGTAAAGAAATAAATGATTTAATAAAATAATTTTTTAAACAGCAGATTTACAAGTTTTTTTTATACCTACATTATCTTCATCTTTCACTACAGCGCCATGCAAAATATCGTGGACTATTAAATTAAGACCTTGTATAAATAGTTTATAAACGCTTGCAAGAATATTACGCTAATACTTGCGGTTCCTTTCATTTTTTATACTAGCTCCAATCATATTCCATATTTACACAATGCACTTGTACACATATAATTTTTACGTACTGAATAATAAAATGCAACCAATGTACCACAAATGAATTCAATTAATATAAATCAAATAAATAATCACAAGGCATACAATTCACATGATATCTAATTAATTTTTTACAATAATAATGATAACTAAAGTTTTTCACGCACTATTTTTGTTTTGTTTTTGGCATAGACAAATTAAGTAGAGGCCACCTATCTAGTGAAGTACTAAATCGATAAGGTAATCGATTGGTAGTTAATAGGTTACATTGATAATTTTATATGTAATCAAATTTGATATTCCTTCTTCCGTTACGTTTGTATAATTGTAACTTTGATTTCTATATAATTACTTTAAATATAATATGCTGTATAAATACATTACTAATATAAATAATATATTGGTAACTGTGCGTGATATGCCTTCTTGTATCTAAGGTCCTATCGGAAGACCAGCGCAATGCTGAGATAGGAGCCTATTCTGATGTCTCACACAAGGATCTGCTTGCATGCTTTTTATTTTAATATGATATTTTGCAATATTATGTGTTGTTTTTTACAATTATTTTCTTGTTGTGTGCGATCAGAATATTTTTTTTTTTTTAAATTAACTTTGAAATTTAAGTTTCTATTTTCGATCCACCTTGTATCATCTTTGCATCATTGCCGTGTGGTGCCGGCTCAGAATGCCACCACCCCATCTCCTCCCATGGGTGTCGTAAAAGTCGACTAAGGGATTAGCCAGAGGATGGGCAGCAGCGTCCTTCGAGTACATTAACAACTCAACTGCGATCGCCAACCCGTCTGCCAAGCGTGGCGATTATGGCAATACCCCCAATGAGCACAAACACACCATATCGGTCGTTGTGGATCTTTAGGGGAGGCCTGTGTCCAGCAGTGGACTTCATTCATGTATCATCTTAATTTATTTGTTAGTGAAAGGGTTTATAAAAACCTACTTACTTGCTAAAACAAAGATTATTTGATTTCAGCTGCATCGCATGTAAGCGTAGTGCTTATGACAATATCGCCAAAAGACAGCTAGGAGCGGATGTGTATGTGTGAGCGCGTGCGTGCGTGTTTGCGTGTGTGAGTTTATGCGCATTCGTAAGCGCGTACGTGTGTGTTTGTGTTTGAGTGGGTGTGCACGTGCGAGTGTGTATGTAATAAGACTGCTAGACCAATAAGTAGAAAAGTCGAATATATTTTCGTACAGATGACGACTTTTACTAAGAACTGGACCACAACATCATCATTTTAACCTACATAAAATACTATCGGTGCACTCACTGAACCATAACAATTTCAAAATATTTATTCAACATTAATATTCTAATATTATATAAATATTCATACAATGCAACGGAAGGATTAATGGAGGCTGTAGCATAGATGAATAACCCTACAACGCGCGCGCGCACAAGCTCATGCACACACACATTTTTATTGAGATTATTACAATTCAGTGAATACCGTTCACATTTCGTTATACTATTTTATTACGTGACTAATACACATGCACACAAAGGAACAAACACATAAATACCTAGGAACACTCCTGTCTCTTACATTTTTTTTTATTTTACTTTTTTGTTATGTTTATAATATTGGTATTTAACAATGGTGTATTGTAAAACGGATTCCGAGTGGTGGAAACCTGGTTAATTACCTACCACAGGCACCAGCGCTTCTCAAATATTTTTCTTGTATACTTGTATATGCCAATAAATTATTGTTATTAAAAAAAACATCATAACAGCCAAAGGATGTCTATTGCTGAACAAAGACCTCCCCCATAGATTTTAAGGAGACTTTGCCAGTCACTACGCTTGGCATGCGGGTTGGTGAGCGCAGTAGAAGAAGAAGAAAGAAAGAAACGCCTTTTATGACATCCACGGTAGGAGATGGAAGTGGTGCTATATTTTTTATCCGGACAGCACACGGATGAGCGAACTGATCCACTACATCAAGGAAACTCACGAGACATTCAGAGGTATTAAAAAGTGGAGTCATTGACACTCCTCGCACCTGACCTTTTACAAAAAAAAAACAATACTAACAAAAAAATCTCTAGGCCAAACCTAGTTTTTTATTGAGATTATTACAATTCAGTGAATACCGTTCACATTTCGTTATACTCTTTTATTACGTGACTAGTGATCAGCTAGATTAAAAGCCCACTGCTGAACTTGGGCAAAGAACATCACTCTTGGCAGGTGGATCGGTGACAATGTCGTTTTAGAACACAGAAGGATGCTGCAGCCTGTACTGCAACTGTAAATTCCTACATATTTCCAACCTTGGAATAAATCTTAACTTCTTTTTTGTTGGGCTTCTCGCAGACACTTCCGGGAAATGTGATTTATTAACCGGTCGTTTCTGGCGAAGCCAAAAGAGGCCTTCTGGGGACGGACTGAAAACCAGCGTTGGGCAGTCATCATTTCATCATTTCGGCCGAGTGAAGTCCACTGCTGGACACAGGCCTCCCCCAAAGATCACCACAACCACCGATATGGATGTGTTCTCGCTCATTGGGGGGTTTTGCCATAATCGCCACGCTTGGCAGGCGGGTTGGCGATCGCAGTTGAGTTGTTAATGTACTCGAAGGACGCTGCTGCCCATCCTCCGGCTAATCCCTTAGTCGACTTTTACGACACCCATGGGAGGAGATGGGGTGGTGGCATTCTGAGCCGGCACCACACGGCACCACAGCGTTGGGCAGTGCTACGGCTGTATTACTCACAGTTCAAAATTTTGCTGAGACCGCTCCTTTTGCCACAAACAAATTTCTTGTTATTTTTCTGTAATTTTTTTTGGGTTACATTAGTGTGGTAATAAATGCTTTCTTGCTCTTGCTCTTCTTCTGCCTGGCATAAAATTAATATTAAAAACTAAGCAACTTGCGCTAAGGGCGCCCCCTACCGTGGACCTCGGCTTAGGGCGTTGCTGGGGATAACAAGCTATTGTTTTGGGGACAGCTGGATCGGTATATAAATATAAACCTATAGGGATACCTAATATAAGGGTTATTGCAGTGTGGTTATGGCTTTTAGATATCCAAAGAAATCCATCCGTCCAACCCGTCATCATCATTTCAGCCGAAAAACGTCCACTGCTGGACAGAAGCCTCCCCTAAAGACTATGTGCTTATTGGGGGCTTTTGCCATAATCGCCACGCTTGGCGATCGCAGTTGTTATAATTGTACTCGAAGGACGCTGCTGCCCATCCTTCGGCTAATGCCATAGTCGCCTATTACGACACCCACGGGATGAGACGGGGTGGTGACACTCTTAGCCGGCACCACACGGCTCCTCCCGTGGATGTCGTAAAAGACGACTAAGGGATTCTAGACCAGAGAGACGGGCAGCAGCGTCCCTTCTGTAACAGCAGCCATTTTGCGCTCATCAACCCGCCTACCGTGGTGAGTTCTGGCTAACTCCTCCAAAATGACGGCATGGTTGGTGCAGTGGCTGACACAGTCGGCTGCTGCGCTCCGGGTCGCGGGTTCGATTCCCGCACGGAACAAATATTTGTACGATGTGCAGGTAGTTGTTCCGCGTCTGGGTGTATTGTGTGTGGAATTTACCCACGACACAGGAGAAATACTAGTGTGGGGCAACGTTAAAAAAAAGACTGCGTGCCCACCGGTTGTCCTGCGTGGTGACAACTGCTCGTTGTGGAAATCTTTGAGAGAGGCCTTTGTTCAACAGTGGACGTCGTTGGGTTGACATGACGATGATGGCCAAAGCAAACCATTCTTAACATCGCGGATCGATGGTGTTGGCCGCTGGTTTGATTTTATATTATTATGTTTATCAAAAGCCTTAAAAACAAAGCCTAAGTTAATATGATTGTAATTTAAAGTTCAATAAGTTTTATCGGCTTCGGTCCCTTGTAATAACTTTGTACAACTTTGGCGATTACATGGTTTTATTTTTTGTTTACATAATACCGCCAAATCCTTTGTAAACATACGGCACAGAGACTTGGCCACTCACTGTGGGCCTCATAAGAAAGCTCAAGGTCACTCAGCGAGCTATGCTTGGCTCTACGAGATCTGTAGAAGAACTAAAGTTGCCGACATAGCTGAAAGGATTAGTGAGCTGAAGTGGCAATGGCGGGGCCCATAGCTGGACTGATGGCTGATTAGACAGCAAGGTTCCCGAGCGGAGACCACGCACCGGAAAACACAGCGTGGGACGACAACAACGTATTGGACAGACGATCTGATTAAGGTGGCTACGAGTCGTTGGATGCGGGCGGCATGTGACCGCTCGTTGTGGAAATCTATGGGGGAGGCCCAATGATATTATACCATCGATATGTTACGTCCATATTAAATGGCGCGCAAAACTCAGTCTCGCTGTATGTAGGTACAAAGCTATAAAACTACACACCTATGCTGCAAGAAAGAAGATACAAAAACTACGAGAGTAAAAGAGATAGCTATCTAAAATGACAACACGTGTACTCGATGTCTTTGTCGCACCTGTGATAGAATATATGTTGTCTCTTCCTTGCTTGGCCTGTGTTTTGTTCAAGAACATTATTCTATAGATAATTTGAATGAATGATATTAAATATTAAAAGAAGTAGATATGTTACATGCGCGCCAAAAGTTAGAACCAAAACTCCCCCAATTGTAGCACCTCGCAATCAGTTCGCCCAAGACAGGACAACGAGCACACACTGTCACAATCTGTATTGTTTTATTAATTAAGTAATAACAATGCCGCCGTGCGTATAGAAAATGCACAAACTATCAAGCAAAAATAAATAAAGAACAAGGGATCTCATACCACACGTGAATAACACACTATATAGTATAATTAAATAAAAATACTATTCAAATTATCTATAGAATAATATTCTCGAACGAAACACAGGCCACGCAAAGAAAAGAGACACTACATATATTCTATCACAGGTGTGATACAGACATCGAGTACACGTGTTGTCCTTTTAGATAGCTATCTCTTTTACTCTCGTAGTTTTTGTATCTTCTTTCTTACAGCATAGGTGTGTAGTTTTAGAGCTTTATACCTACATACAGTGAGACTGAGTTTTGCGCGCCATTTAATATGGACGTAACATATCTATGGTATAATATCATTGATTTGAATAGTATTTTCATCAAAATATTTTATATAGTTTGTGACTCACGTGTGGTATGAGACCCCTTGTTCTTTATTTATTTTGGCTTGATAGTTTCATTTTCTATACGCACGGCGGCATTGTTATTACTTGATTAATAAAACAATACAGATTGTGACAGTGTGTGCTCGTCTTGGGCGAACTGATTGCGAGGTGCTACAATTGGGGGAGTTTTGGTTCTTACTTTTGGCGTGCATGTAACAGATCTACTTAATTTAATATATAATATCATTGGAGAGGCCTTTGTTCAGCAGTGGACATCCTATGAGTGATACGGTGATGATAACACCGAACACAGTAACAAGAATGATAACTGATTTTATTCCTCCTTTTAAAGATAAAGACAATAATACTATTTATTCATGCAAAACCATTTACAGGCACTTATGAATAATCAAGACTTTAGTTTCGATTCTTGATTGAGATTTCCTATGGAGAAGAACGGGCAAGAAACTACATGGTTACCATGTAGTTTCTTGTCTGTGTGTGTCTTTTTAAATTATTTAACAATATTTGTTACCAAATAAAGATGATGTGATGAGGACAATGTGGGAGAAAAGAGTAAACTTCTTAAACAGTCTACACTAAACAAGTCTTTCTAGTCTAGTATTTAAATAATATTTACTAAAGTTCACGATTAAATTGCCATGGCAGCATTGCTGACCAATCCCAACAGACAGCATTCATAAAATTATTATATAACTAGCTGGGACCCGCGGTTTCACCCGCGTTTAATTTACATATACATTTAGAGTACTTTGACATAGGAACTTGACATTGATTATATATATTGAATTTCAAGGGTTTAAATTTTTTTGCGCGGAACCCAAATTATTTTTCTAAAATAAAAGTAGCCTAAGTTATTCCTTATAATATCAGCTATCTGCCAGTGAAAGTCCCATCAAAATCGGTCCACCCGTTTCGGAGATTACCCGGAACAAACAGACAGACAGACAGACAAAAAAATTAAAATGCATTTTTTGATATATGTCCCGTATATACTTTCATATGCATTTAGTAAAAAGCTGTTATTTTGACATTACAAACAGACACTTCAATTTTATTTATTTGTATAGATATATTTTGTAGAATGCTAAAGTATCTTTTATTTATTCAAATGATGTGCAAGCTGATATGTAGCAATGACATAATGTCCTATTGCATCTTACTGTGGGGCCAGGCTGCCGATATTGAATCAATTTTAACACGCTTTTGTTAGCTTGGTAAGTATCTATGTAACAGAATTTTTGAAGTCGATCTTCATCCCCTTCTAAACGTCGGATTGATTTGTAACTTCGCACATTTATCAAGGACTGATGTCAATACAATAATTTAAATGGTTTGTCCCATTATCCTTGCCAGGATCCTCAGGACTAGCGATTTTACAAGACCAGAGATCAAACACTCCACGCTATTATACAATAAATAATAATAATAATAGCTTACAGAACGCAGGGCAGTTCGTGGCGAGCTGAATGTGAGTGGCGACACTGCGTACCCGAATGCTCTAGAGAGTCGGTCAGGGCCTCGTCTCCAACTTGCCTTTATTGGTTGGTTGGAGTGGTACCCCTTGAGTGCCCGTAGGATTTTCAACTCTGGCTTGCCTTAGTTGGCCGATCAGAGAGAAGCCGCCAGAGCTATATTCTCGGGGGTGGAAGTGTCTAATAGCGTAATAACGGGGAAACCCGCTCCGAGTCTTCGAGACGCGCGATGGTGAAACCGGTGCCGCACCTCTCTACGCCCCTAGCCGTTCACACCGTTATTGCTCCTGTAGTGGTGGCCATTTAGGGGCCCATCTTGTGAGTGGCGAGTCACCGTCTGCCGCAGAATTTCACTTTAAAGGTTGAAAGGCAGACGCCGTTGTTTCCGTTTTTCTTAGTATTAAATCCATTTAGCACCCATTGCAATAAACCTTATACTTGTAGTTTCCATTTCATAAAATAGTTTTATACCTCCGGGGACAATCTGAGACTGCATTTTATAGTGTAGCCATGGAGAGTCCCCGGTTAGTGTCCCATTACATTATAGATTAAAATTCTCTAAAGGGCCTCTGCGTGTTCGACCCATGTCCATGCCCCCTACAGGGGATATAAACCCGTGAAAAGAAAGACATGTAGATAATAATAAAAAAATTTTTTTGTTAATCACTCTATTGTTATTTTAAACTTATTGAAAATTATTTTCTTAGTTCTTTTTTAGTTCAGCTATTTACAAAAACTATCATTTTTTATAATGCAGAAGAGAGCTATTAAGGCCATTTACAACCTTGGTAGCCGAGATTATCTGAGAACTCTTCAAAAACACTCTTCAAACATCAGCTATCTGCCAGCGAAAGTCCCGTCAAAATCGGTCCAGCCGTTTCGGAGATTACCCGGAACAAACAGACAGACAATAAAATTAAAAATAGTTTTTTGTTATATGTACCGTATATAATTTCATATGCATTCAGTAAAAAGCTGTTATTTTGACATTACAAACAGACACTTCAATTTTATTTATTTGTATAGATGTATAGATCAAACGGCGGGTGAAACCGCGGGGCACAGCTAGTTTTATAATAAAACAACGGACATCGTTGTACAATTACCACAAAATAAACTTAAATTGTTTGTAAAATATACTCTATGCACACGGGCATATTATAAATTAGATGAATGTTTGGCAGAGTGCTTTTGTGACATCTCGACGGCATTGTTCTGTGACATCAATGATTATTAATAAAAAAACATTAATAATTGACATTAATATAGTTGATATATTTTGACTTTTGTATAATTGATGTTATACTTATAATTATAAATAACTTTTTAAAATCTGTAACGACGCTTGTCACCTTAGTCATCCTGCGACCACGAACCCTGCAAAGTGTTCGAAACGTCAGGAAAAACAAAAATAATAATAATAAAACTTTTATTTATCTCTTCACAAAGGTGGCTTATAAATATCTTAAAAAATACGCGACATACAGGTGAGTATAAGCTCCAAAAATCAATAATACACGCGATTTAATCCGTTTAAATATGTTTTATTATAATTGATGTTTCTTTTTTGGCATTATTATGAATGGTTACATCTGAAATTTATTATTTTATATTATTACTAGCCGTACCCGCCCGCTACGCTGGGCGCAAATTATATTTACACCTATTCATGTATTCTGGACCCTGCTGCAAGATATAAAATTGGAACACACATGAAAATTTAAGTTATAATTCATGTATTGATCCCGAAAATTTTCATTGAGAACCGTTGAGCCGTTTCGGCGCCTATTCGAGATAAAGATAAAGATAAAGATAAGATAAAGATAAGATAAGATAAAGATAAAGATAAGATAAAGATAAGATAAAGATAAGATAAAGATAAGATAAAGATATATTTATTTTGTAACATTCAGTATAGTAAAATGATAATTGTAAACGTTACTATTACGCTTGATGCATAAATAATAATATAATGGCCGAAAACTGTGGAGGGTGTGAGAGAAACAGGAGACCGGCTTCGGTCTCATCCCTACTCCGTGCTGTTTACCGGGCGAGAAGTGACACCGATAGACGCCTGGGGGGGATAACCTACTAAGTGATAATTGATCAGTTATCGAGCGGGATGAAAAATTACTAAAACAACTATTAAAAATAGGGGTTGGTGATAGAAGGGTGACAATTTAGGGTTGTATGTATTTTTTAATGCCACATCATAAAAATACAAAAATAAAAAATGTTGTCCAAGAAATTTAAAAAAAATGTCAGGTGTGGACAGCCCTTATCACTTAGGGGTATGAAAAATAGATAGTAGCCGATTCTCAGACCTACTGAATATGCATATAAAATTTCATAAAAATCGGTCAAGCCGTTTCGGAGGAGTATGGTAACAAACACTGTGACACGTGAATTTTATATATTTTGCCAAAAAATTAAAGTTTATAATTAACAAATAAAAAATAGGAGTTGATCGTAGAGGGTTGAAAATTTAGGGTTGTATGTATTTTTGTATGCTGTGTCATAAAAAAATAAAAACAAAAAAAATTGCCTAAAAATTAAAAAAAAAAAATTGGGCTGGACTACCCTTAACATTTAGGGGGATGAAAAATAGATGTTGGCCGATTCTCCACCCTGGCCGACAATCACGCTAAGGATCACAAAAATCGGTCGAGCCGTTTCGGAGGAGTTCAAGTTCGAACCCCGTGACACGAGAATTTTATATATTAGATTCATTACAATTGTAAAAGTGTGTGTGATGTAGCTATTTGAGTCAGATTTTTGTCGCGTTTAACGACACCCACGGGAGGAGCGGCGTGGTCTATTTCTTACTGGGAACTACTCGGCATCCCAACGAATGTTGCCATAAGCGAGGCTTATAGCTCGTAGAACTGACGACTGTTGGGGCAGAAAGGTAGAGTGGAGACCGCGCACCGGAACACACGGCATGGGACAACGACGAGATGGATAGACGACCTGGTGAAGGTCGCTGGGTCGTTGTGGAAATCTATTGGGGAGGCCTTTGCACACAGTGGACGTCCTTCGGACGGATTCGGACATGGCGTTGTACATTTTACATATAGACGCGCCATACAATTGGTGGTGGAATTTTTTTCGCAATATGAATTACACTTATGATTCACGTCGAACCACGACACTGGTCGGTGCGCGACTAAGTGAACTCCGGGCAATTACCTCACTTTCATGTGACTATCGTAGAGCGCGGACAACGATCTACACTTATAAAAACATCTCAGGTTGTACCTATCTTCAGGAATTAGCGAAAAAATTATCCCTAAAGCAATTTAAATTTAATTCAATCCCACACGTGCGTCTTTCCTGTCCTCCTGACCACAATCAAAATAAACAGCCCACACCCACCCACAGATGTATTGCCAAAGATAATATTTCTGATTTATATTTTAGAAAATCAATATTTTCATTAACGTTTTACAGTCTAACGGAAAATACTTAAATTGATCACACTTCGATAATATTATTAGTAGACCGATTTATCTGAAGACGGTTTTGAAAACAAATATGACGCTCGAAGATGGAAAGTGGAAAATACTCGGGGATCTGAGCTTTACTCGGATATTATTGGACTATTACTAGAAACCATGTAGTGTCTGGATTAAGAATAAAGACACCCCATCTCCTCCCGTGGACGCCGTGAAAGGCGCCTTAGGGGTTCTAAACTAGAGGGGTGAAACAGTAGCCGTACTGCGGTCACCAACCCGCTTCCCAAGCGTGGTTGGTGCTGGCAAATTGCCCCAAAAATGACGACATCTATGGGGGAGGCCTGTGTGCAGCAGTGGACGTACTTTGGCTGATATGATGACTCTGTCAATACCATAATATTCTCGATAAAAAAAAAATGCACTGCGGGAGTGCCGACAGAAGTGAAAACTTATTTTGGCGCGTTAGGAGATTTTATCTCATCTAAAAATATGCGTACCGCACTAAAATAAGTTTTTACTTCAAGCGTCTCGTAACGGTGTCGCAAGTCCAGAGATTTTATGTCATCTAAAAATATGCGTACCGCGCTAAAAGAAATTTCACTTCAAAAATTACTGCTACTCGTAGTAGAACCTTATAAAATACGCCCGAATCGTGCCGCAGTTTGAAGATCAATGCTCTAAGGAGTCTTCAACACGGAGGGGTATCGGGAACTTCTCACCTATCGCCAATGTAAGCAGCATTTAGAAATCGCACTCTTTTATTCCCGTAAATATGGTCATAAAAAACATTAATGTCTATGGAAATAAACCGACCACAATCGTAATAATAGATATTTTATCCTCAAGTGCACACTGAAGTTGCTCGCGTTATCATCAGGGAATTCGTATTACATTTCCTGGATTATTCCATGATGTCGACGAGTAAGCAAGATGCAGATGGATTAGGTTTTGAGTTCAATGAGTGAGGTAAGTCAAAGTCTAGTCAAAGTTAAAGATTTTTATTTCATACTAGATGGGACCCGCGGTTTCAGCCGCGTTCAATTTAAAAGAAATTTAGAGTACTTCGACATAGACACTTGACATAGAGTATATATATTAGATTTCAAGGGTTTGCTTTTTGCGCGGATCCCTAATTATTTATCTAGAATAGCCTAAGATATTCCTAAAAAAATCAAAATTGGTTTTTTGTTGTAAGTGCCGTATATACTTTCACATGCATTTAGTAAAAAGCTGTTATTTTGACATTACAAACAGACCACTTCAATTTTATTTATTTGTATAGTGACGGCACGATTGGTGCAGTGGCTGATACAGTCGGCTGCTGCGCTCCGGATCGTGGGTTCGATTCCCGCACGGAACAAATATTTGTATGATCTGCAGGTAGTTGTTCCGGGTCTGGGTGTATTGTATGTGGAATTCATGTCTGTAAACGCACCCACGATACAGGAGAAACCCTAGTGTGGGGCAACGTTTTTATTAAAAAAAAAAAAGATAGCGGCCCGACCGGCTTCGCACGGTCTATGTAAAAAAAAGTTATAGTTACATAACTACTATAGTTGGACATATGGTATCGAGAACAAGTCGTGGAAATTGACTATTGGGATTATGACAATGGCGAATTCTACCAAATAAGGTCAAACGGGCGCTGGATAAAAACTCAATTCCGCAAAGTAGTGTTATCGGATGCTTATTACTCTTAATCTATATCAATGACATTCCTAAAATTATGCCAGAGCTGTGAGTATTGTTTGCTGACGACATTTCTTTAATTACTTCTTCTAATGACTGTGACCAACTTCATACGAATCTTCTTAATATAATTCTTAATCTTCTTAATTCTTATTGCCGTGTGGTGCCGGCTCAGAATGCCACCACCCCATCTCCTCCCGTGGATGTCGTAAAAGTCGACTAAGGGATTAGCCGGAGGATGGGCAGCAGCGTCCTTCGAGTACATTAACACCTCAACTGTGATCGCCAACCCGTTTGCCAAGCGTGTTCGTTCGGAGTTCATTCGGCCGAAATTACATGATTGGTTTGGCTATAAATTAGCAACTCATACGTAAGTATTATAGATTTCTACAAATCTATAGGGAAGGCTTTTGATCAGCTGTGGACATCCTTGTGTCAGTTGTTCAAGCCACCCAAAGGTCTCCGACTTGGCTTAACGACTGCCGTCTAATGACTACCGGTGGGCTGATTACCTAAGTCGCAGACGCTTTGCAACAGGCGTAAATTGGTCCAACGCCGCTGTCAAACGTCAATTTGGTATTACCTATTTGCCGATAGCGACTAAACAGGCGAAGATCTCTGTCGCGCCTCTGTCGGACAATCAATGAATTAAAAACGTTCATTTTTTTTAGTTCCACTGGTGGCTACTGGCGCTAGTAACTATGCATCTTCCACAATAGCGACAGGCGGGCGATGCCTTACGTAATACCAATTGTTTGCCGCTTTGCCACCGGTGGATCCTTGGCTGCGCGATAGCTGCTATCGCGTCTGCTGTTGCTGTTTTTAGCTAATCAGCCGCGGGACCGACTATTTTACGTGCCCTCCGAAGCACGGAGATGCTCTATTTCAATACCACTATGCGGTCACTCATCCAAAAACTGACCGCGCCGACCGTTGCTTTACCTCACCGACCGTTTGCCGATCAGTGAGTGCTACTGGCTACGAGTAGCTAAGGATGACGATATATATTACATAAGTCGCTATTTGTATACATGTCTTTGCTTGCAACTGCAATTGGTAAAGAACTGGCCACCTCCCTCTTTCTTGGGGCACGTCTCATAACTAGGAGAATGTGTCAGTGTCTGGATCCTTAAGTGGACTAATAAAAACATACTAGATCACCAATATTTGCTTAATATGGCAGTTATGGCTATATTGCCACTTAACTGGCCATTGTCATAGTCAATCAGGCAGCTCGTAATCACCACTGGTGATTCATGGTGCTTACACGCGGACATAAATGAAATAATAATTTTACGGCGCGGTTGGTGCAGTGGCTTATACAGACGACTGCTGCGCTCCGGGTCGTGGGTTCGATTCCCGCACGGAACAAATATTTGTATGATCTGCAGGTAGTTGTTCCGGGTCTGGATATATTGTCATCAAGACCTGGAGAGGATTAGTGTATGGGCAAAGTCCTTTGGGCTTAAAATAAATCCAGAAAAATCCCAGGCCATGATAGTTGGCAGTCGAAACATGCGCATCAAGCTTAATGTTGCGACTTTGACGCCTCTCCATTTGAATGGTGTTCAAATTGATTATAGTGAGTCAGCTAAAAACTTAGGGGTGTTTTTGGACTCTAATTTGACGTGGAGAACACAGTCCAGGAAGTCAGTAAGAAAGTTCACTTCACCTTTCATTCGCTGAAGTGTCTCCAGAGCTTCTTGCCCTTGAAAACCAAAATCTCTCTTGCTCACTCTTATTCAGCCCATCATAGATTACGCTGATGCCTGATATCTGGATGCCACAGAGGAGCTCTTAAAATTTATGCATTCGTTTTGTTTTCAATTTAAAAAAGTATGACCATGTCTCCAACTTTCGTAAAGAACTCAAGTGGCTCCCAATTCGTCTTCGCAGAAACACCCGGATATTGTGTCTCCTCTTTAATATCCTTCATAACCCCACATCTCCATCATACCTGCGGGAACGATTTTCCTATACTTATAAAACTGATATGCCCTGCAGGTCTCATCTTAGGACCATCCTCAAATTCCCACCCCACAAAACTGATTTCTTTTCCTACTCCTTTTCTGTACATGCCGTTAGATTGTGGAACTCACTCCCGCCTGATATAAGGAACTGTACAACCGTCGCTCTATTTAAAAAACGCCTTAAAGAGCACTATCGCTCCACGTCTACATAGTTGCATATGTATTTTATTTTTGGATATGTATATTTATGTATGAGTGTATTTATATATACCTATATTTTATGTATCGTATATTTTTATATAAGTAATTATATGTTTATGTTCTTCATTTATTTACGCCTTTACACACTGTGTCTACATTTCTTATTCAAACTCTCCTCTCGCAGGTCTGCTGGAAGAGATTTCTTAAGAAATAAGCAGTACCTTTGTACATTTTAGTCCTATTTCATTTTTCTTTATTTTTATGTTTCTGTGTGTGCATAAATTATAAAATAAATAAATTAAATAAAAAATTGTATGTGGAATTCATGTCTGTAAACGCACCCACGACATAGGAGAAATCCTAGTATGGGGCAATGTTTTCTTTAAAGAAAAAAAAGATAAATAATAATAAGTTACTTTTTTAAAACACTCATCATTTCGGCCGAATGTAGTCCACTGCTGGACACAGGCCTCCCCCAAAGATCACTACAATTACTGATATGGGTGTGCTGTGGGCTCATTGGGGGGTTTTTCCATAATCGCCACGCTTGCCAGACGGGTTGGTGATCGCAGTTGAGTTGTTAACATACTCGAAGGACGCTGCTGCCCATCCTCCGGCTAATCCTATAGTCGACTTTTACTTTTACCAGCTTATAGCTCTATTTTTTATTAGAATTATTACTGTTATTACTACTATTTGACATTTTATAAAAGTATTTCTTGACATGTGCTATATTTCAATTAAGTGATTGTGAACTAAATGATTTGAATGTGTTTGATTAATAATGTGAAATTTTGCATGCTCAAAGGCTGATTATGGTGAAACTAATTTTTCTATGTAACATCTTCTGTGAAACCCATATTATGCAAATAAAGAATTGAATTGAATTGAATTGAATATACCATTTATATTCAGTTGTTTCAACTGCAACTCAAGTTCTATTTGTTTTGATTCTTTGCTGTCATACGGGCATTCGAGAAATGTATCAGCATATCACTAGATTCCCACATTAATGACCAAAAACACATGAAACACCAGTTATTATTAAGTCCCGCTTTAACTATTCGAAAACCTAGTTTTCAGTAGGAAACTGGGTGGCTCGATGGTTATAGCGGGAACTTAACATTAACTGGCGTTTAGAGTATTCAACCATAAGTCAATTTGTTTTATTTAGTGCAAAGTTGAGATCTTGACTATATGGTCTTAGCATGTAATTTGTGTATTGAAAAGCAATTCGGCTAATGTGTTTTTAATCATCATCATTTCGGCCAAATGAAAGTCCACTGCTGGACACAGGCCTCCCCCAAAGATCACCACAATGACTGATATGGATGTGTAGTTTACCCATTGGGGGGTTTAGCCATAATCGCCATGCTTGGCAGATGGATTGGCGATCCTAGTTGAGTTGTTAATGTACTCGAAGGACACTGCTGCCCATCCTCCGGCTAATCCCTTAGTCGACTTTTACGACACCCACGGGTGGAGATGGGATGGTGGTATTCTGAGCCGACACCACATGGCAAAGTGTTTTTATCAGGTGGCATAAATACTTTATTTTGTTAACATTATAGGCAGTAAGGTAGTGTCGTGCTGAGTTTGGGGATGGCAAAGGAACCAGTCATCACAACTTGGGAAAGGCCTTAGTCCAGTATTGAACTAGTTTAGGTTTAATGAAATGCTGAGCGTTTACAGAAAGAAGTATACTCATTGCAATATTTAATTTTTGCTTACTGTCCACGAGTCTTAAAAGGTAATTACAAGAATAAAAAAGTATAATGAAAATGAAGTCATATAACTGGCCATGTCTTGTAGTGACCAGGACATAACGCTTATGACAAAGAAGATTCTTATAAGAAAGCATCTAAAACATCATTCTCCGAGATAAATATCTATAGTATTTGTCAGTTTTTGTTATGTAACATGGACTATAAGAACAAAGCATATTATGTTATTGGAAATATAATTTTAATATAATATATGTCCTGAACAATTCTCAAATGGGATAAAGAGGTGATAAAGCCTCAATTGTCAAACTACAGATTATGATTTAGTGTATGATTCAGTTTAGTCTTTTATTCTTGTCTCAAAAATTGTTTTGATTTTGATAAACATATTTTTAAGCAAATTATTGAAATAGGTATTATAAAAGGCAATACATTATCTACATGAGATTTAGTTCTTTTACTAAAGTAGATTTAGTAGAGAATAAGTTTCTGCAATATAATCGTGGGCGAGAAACACTGTCTCGTTCATAGTACACATTTAAACGAAATAGTACCAGTAACAAGGCACTATAATTGATCAAGTGAACATTGAATGAAGCCATCAATTGATCATAATTGACGCAAAAAACAATGTAAGAGGTCACTCAAATATATATCACCCGTTATAGACATTGTGTGAGAATTAAAAACCTGAAAAGTTTAACGATGCAAGTAGAGAAAACAAAAAATTTCTTAATCTATAATACAAACTTTTTGCTACAAATTTTCGAACTATTATGCGGCTAATTGCAAAAGTGTCGTGTTAGTTAGCCGGTTTATAGTAAACAATGTACAATCAAACTGGTTTGTATAATGTTATTTTTTTTTGCAAACACGTTCTCGCCCCTTGTTCATCAGCTAGTTGTAGAATAAAACGGGTTATATTGTAATGTTTGGCAAACCTGACCGCTGTACCGACGAAAAGCTTCGGACAAATGGAAAAAACCACTAAACACAACACGAGAACCGCGCACTACATCGCCAAGATCGCCACTAACACCTGGATACACTTTATAAACGTATAATACGGGAATTAAACACGAAAACCAGATTACACGACATTATGACAATAGGGTACGCACCTTACTCTTAGTTATAATGTGTGTAGCGAGTTTTACAACAGCGAAATTTCCCGTGCCAATCGTTTTCTCCAGCTCGTAATTGCCGACACAAACGAGCTGGTCTATCGGGAAATGTTTGCTTTTGTGCAATGGCTTCATATTGCTGGCCATTTTCGTGAGAAACTTGGAATTAGGTATTCGCTCTCCTCACATCACACACCAAGCGAAATTCGTCTACTGGCGCTAGTTCGCACCGACTGCCGTAAAAGCGCCACTGTCACTCACGTCATTCGCTTTGGGCTGTTCATGTGCATCCCTCGATGTTTCATTAACAAACACTATTTAATTTATGTTCACTTCGCATTTCACCACACAATTTAGTCCGAAAACATTATTTTTCTAATTTGCGAACATCTGAACTGTAATACGAATGTCAAACGGGTATTGACAGACGCTCTTATCAGTGTTTCTCTTATCAATTCGTAGGGATTCAATTGAACAACACTGCCCCATGAAAATAAGAACTCAATTCACAACCTTTACGTGACTTATGCTATCTCTTTCAATCTGATTCATATGTCTAGCGATAAAGGGAGAAAGGTAGAGTAATCTCCGACAGGCGGGACACCTAGTGACGTCATTGAGCTCCACTGACGTCACACGCGGCAATTTCAAATTAAAAGACGGTGTGGGGAGTACGTCAGTAGAAAATATCGATTTTTCTTATCGTTAAGTACAGCTTATAATAAAAATGTAATTTGTGAGCGTTAACCGCTAGAACAATGTCGTTTCAGTATTGCTATCACGTATAAGATACCTAATCCGTATTCATAGAAAATTATGAATGTTCATTCAAGTGAATCTGCATATAATCAACATTGATTCATGATCTTGTACTCTCACTAAGATTGAAGCAGACTTTTCCTCCTCGGACAATAGGCAGATATAAATCCAAACAATGACAATACGTTTTTATAACAGAAATCAGTAGAAAATCTGTTTTTGCTTAGAGAACGTATTTAAAATTTCAAGGTCTTGCCTTATCGACACATCTATGAATTGTGTAGTAGATATAATCTATTAGTCTGATTATGTATTCGGGAAGAGATAACTGGGTTTCTATCACCTCGCCATTCATTCATAGATGTTATCTTCATTGAAAATCTGCATCGATTATTCGTTTGTTAAGAACAGCGCCATCTTTTATATAATTTTGTTGTACTTTTCATGTGCTAGATGGAGCTATGAAATTATTTTAATGCAAGTGACGTAATTCACTATTTCAATTAGATAACATTGGCGCTAATAGCAGCTATACATTTAATCACTTAATTTTTTATCGAATGCTTTACTTTCTAATTCATTATTCACTGTGGGACAGAGGACCCAGTGTCAGGTTTGATGTTTGCTGAGTACAGGCATGTCTTTGTTTAGGTCTCTTTGCCCAACCCTGCACTAATTGTGGCCATTTCATATCTGCTAATTACGAAAATCAAGCGAGTCGAATCGCGTAGTTAATTAATATTGTGTGATAAAGCGAATCTAACTTGGAGGTAAGAAGGCGAAACCAACAGGACCCATAAACTATGACCACAGAGCCCAGCTCACCCACTAATGTACTAATCTAGGACATCCCGGAAGTTAGGGGCGGCTCTCGAGCAGCTTGAGAATAACAGACAGGGAGCTGATTCTCGCGCGGTACGATATCAAGTTGAAATGGAGACGTGAAAAAAGCAATGTCGATCACAGACAGTTTTTTGTGTTCTCATGATGTCACCTTAAAGATATCTCTAATGTCAGCGCTCGACATGCAACTAGTGGTCGCGGGCATTCGAAATCGACATGTAACGAGTGGTCGAAAGCACTCGAGATCGACGTGTCGCATGTTATGTAGATTGGAAACGGCTGTCAGTGTCAGTGTCTCGGAGCTTGTTTGTTACAAAATAATTTAAAGTACATAAATTATGTCCGCGGATGATCTGAAGTTTTTATTACACTAGTATTTCTCCTGTGTCGTTGGTGCAGTTTTTTTTATACAATATAGTAACGATTACGGGTGTCATTTGCCTGATGCTAAGTCGCATGCCTACCAGCAATTGTAATGCTATCCAGGATTAGTCCTGGGTGGCATACAGGCACCGCACTGCGCTCGTCACTGCAAGACATTAAGTTATATATAATATCTTATGCCCATGTCATTAGGTCCAGCGACACAGATGTTTTTTCTTAAAAAAATTTACGTTGCCCCATACTAGGATTTCTCCGGTATGGTGCGTTTACAGACACAAATTTCACATCCAGACCCGGAACAACTACCTGCAGATCAAACAAATATTTGTTCCGTGCGGGATCGAACCCACGACCGATCGAGCGCAGCAGTCGACTGTATCAGAAACTGCACCCACCGTGCCGTCAAATCAATCAAGATAGAACGGTTGGTTGTAGTCACCGTTTTTATTGGTAAAACGGTTGTAATAATTTCGCGCGCGCTAACTTTCTATCATACCGCGCGCCCAAGTTTAAATAATCAATTAATCAATCAAAGTGTTTTGATTTTACTTTCGAAAATACCGACTGTATTTATTTATACTTAATGTATACTAGTGTACGGAGGCGGTCTTAAGGCCGTAGGCATTTTCTGCCAGACGACCTTTGGGTGATGCAGAGAACAATAAGGTAGATGCACCACAAAATATGAAAGAAAGGTATAGATGCAAAGACATATTATACAAATACATAGACGTACATAAACATTATATGTGTAAAAATATATTTCATCACTAGCTGGGACCCGCGGTTTCACCCGCGTTTAATTTAAAAGAAATTTAGAATACTAGACATTTGACATAGAATATATATACTGGATTTCAAGGGTTTTATTTTTTTGCGCGGAACCCTAATTATTTTTCTAAAATAAAAGCAGCCTAAGTTATTCCTTATAACATCAGCTATCTGCCAGCGAATGTCCCGTCAAAATCGGTCCAGCCGTTTCGGAGATTACCCGGAACAAACAGACAGACAGACGGACAGACAGACAAAAAATGTAAAAATTGTTGTTTTGTTATATGTACCGTATATACTTTCATATGCATTCAGTAAAAAGCTGTTATTTTGACATTACAAACAGACACTTCAATTTTATTTATTTGTATAGATTTCGGCTAAATAACGTCCACCGCTGGACACAGGCCTCCCCCAAAGATCACTACATCGGTGTGTTGTGTGCTTAATGGGGGGTTTTGCCATAATCGCCGCGAAGGTAGAATGAATAAAGCCAGAGTTATGAGTGGGACATTGGAGAAGACGATTATTACTAGAACGAAGATATTTATTGTGGTTGGAACAAAGATACTGGAAGTGAGAAGATAAATAAGAAGAATTAGGAGAATATAATACAGAAAACAGGGTGGTCAGTGCTCTCATATTTCTGCGCTGGCGAATAGGCAACCAATTTACAGTAATTGATACGCAGAGACATGATTATATTTACAGAGGTTGAAGACGAATCCAATGCAATTATTGAGAAGACGGTCAAGTTTGTTGAGTAGATCTGCATTCAGGTCAAAGTAACACACATCGCCATAGTCGATTATAATTATCCCTTATTATCGATTTACTAAATCAGTTGCGCAATCGCCGTGCCAATATGGCGCCAACGGACAATGACTAATCATCATCATATCAGCCAAACGACCTCCACTGCTGAAAAAAGGACTCCCCCATATATTTCCACAACGACCGGTCACATGCCACCCGCATCCAACAACTCCCAGTGACCTTCACCAGATCGTCTATCTACCTCGTTGTCGTCGTCCCACGCTGCGTTTTCCGGTGCGCGGTCTCCACTCGAGAACCTTTTTACCCCAACGGCCATCAGTTCTACGAGCAATATGCCGTGTGGTGTCTGGATTAAGAACATAGCACCACTCCATCTCCACCCGTGGAGGTCGTAAAAATCGACTAAGGGACTCTTAACTAGAAGGATGGGCAGCAGAGTCCCTTTTGTTGAACAGTATCAATGCTGCGCTCACCAACCTACCTGCCAAGCGTGGTGATGATGATGGTGACACAATTAATGTACCAGCCCCCAGTTCCCGGCAGCCTCGCTATTCCTGGTCATGGTAGCGGTGGGGCAGCGGGTGCTCAGAATCTCCGGATGGGATCCGGCTACCACCAGAAACGAAAACTGGCCCTGGTAAAATACAACGCACGCACACTGAGGGTAGACAAAAAAAGAAGAATTCTACTACCGGGAAGGCGACCATCTGTTTCAAGGTGGTGTCGAGTTCCTCGTCCGCAGGTCCCTCATTAACAACATAGTGACAATCGAAAATAGCATCACTTCACACACAACAGCAATCGAAAGTAGCGTAACTTATACTCAGAATATCCTAGAGGTATTCGTTGAAGGTGATAAAGGTCTAAGCCTACCGACCTCGACACACCGAGATGATGAAGCTACTGGAGTGGAAAGGATTCGGCATTATTATCAATGGCGAGTATATCACTCACCTTCGATTTGCCGACGACATCGTACTCATGGCAGAATCGCTGCAAGAGCTCAGCACACTGCTCAATGATCTCAACAGAGTTTCCCAACAGGTGGGCCTTAAAATGAACATGGGCAAGAAGAAAATCATGTCAAATGCCCATGTCGTGCCCATCCCAATATCCGTTGGGAGCTCTGTTCTCGAAGTTGTTGACGAGTATGTCTACCTGAGACAAACTGTCCAGTTAGGTGGGTCCAACTTCGAGAAAGAGGTCAATCGTCGAATCCGACTCGGCTGGGCAGCGTTCGGGAAACTTCGCAACGTCTTTCCGTCAACAATACCGCAATGCCTCAAGACGAAAGTCTTTAACCAGTGATGATATATGGAACAGAGACGTGGTCACTCACTGTGGGCCTCATGAGAAAGCTCAAGGTCACTCAGCGAGCTATGGAGAGAGCTATGCTTGATATTTCTCTACGAGATCGAATATGAAATGAGGAGATCCGTAGAAGAACTAAAGTTGCCGACATAGCTGAAAGGATTAGTAAACTGAAGTGGCAATGGGCGGGGCACATAGAACTGATGGCTGTTGGGGTAAAAAGGTTCTCGAGTGGAGACCACATTAAGTATAGCATTTTTTTTTACTTATCGCGTCCATGTTTCCTTCGCACCGCGCGCTGGTTATGCTGTTGACTTCCTCGGCTATCCTTGCCCAACGTAATTCACTGACTTTCTTTGTGCAAGTCGGCAAAAATGGCCCATTTAATAGTTCCTTATTAGCCTCCAATAATGCGATAAGTTTGGGATCCTTACTGGGTCCTCTACTTTTTGTAATATATGTAAATAACATCATCTTGGCCCTTCACTCTTCGAAACTACTGTTTTGATGACGACATGAAGATATATCGTACTGTTTCATCGTTATGAAAGCTCTCCAGGAGGACCTAGGACGATTAGAAATCTACCGTTTGGTTAACCAACTGGACCTTAACCCTTCTAAATGCTCAGTAGTAACTTATACTCGCAAGCAAAATATCTTACACACTTCTTATTCCTTGAGTGGCCAATTGCTTCCTAAGAATACTTGTATTCGTGACTTAGGAGTCTATCACGATTCTAATTTGATATTTAACACTCATGTTGACTCAATTCTGGCAAAAGATTCGAAGTCTCTGGGTTTTATAGTAAGAGTTTCTAAAAACTTTAACGATATTTAAAACTCTTAAAATCTTATACTGCACCTTTGTCAGGAGTCATCTCGAATATGCTTCACATTTATTTATTTATTTCACAAATTACAATTGTCATTACAGGTTTCAATCCAATTCAACAATGTAGTTACACAAAAGACAGATAACTAATCGTCATCTTCTCGAATTCTGCCAATGAGCAAGTAAAAATATCAAGCCGTAGCGAGATGGTGTTGAGTATTCGTGCTGCTCGAACAATGGTTGCAAATTTTAAAATGTTTAAACCTGGAACCCAATCTACAATACATACATAGATCGAATTGAGGGTTTACAAAGACGCTTTATTAAGCACTCGTGTTTTTGTCTTAAGGTGCCATATCATTCTACAAACTATCTCGAACTGTGTAAGAAATTTCATCTCCTGCCTGTTGTAAAACGCAGAGAAATTGCTGTCTTTACTTATTAAAAATACTATCTGGCGAAATTGATTGTCCCGGCCTGTTAGGAACAATTAAATTCAATGTTCCAACTAAATGTACAAGGTTTAATCCCCTCATTTGTATTCCTAAAGCATCAACTAACTATCGCCAAAACTCCTTTATAGTGCGAGCGAGTAAAAATTTCAATAAAATATGCAAAAATAATGACCTAGATCCGTTTACAACCAGTATAACATCAGCAAAGCGGTGCTTGACCCTTGATTTTTCTCGTAAAAACGGTAACACAAATTCACAAAACTGTCGTTCTCATTAATAATTAATAAATATGTTTAACAAATGTAGTGAATATTAATTAGTACTTATATAGATAATAACCATGAAACTTATCATATTAATGTTTATTTTTATATAGTCAATTTGTTGTAACCTGTGTAAACACCAACAATTAACTGCTACATGTGAAAATATATAACTGGCTTTCTGTTTCCTTATTATTATTGTCACACCTGTATGTTTAGCTGTAGATTTTCCAGTAATAAATAAACAACAAAGTCGCGATTTCTCGTTGCCCGTTGGGTACCTACCAATTTTTAGTTTTACTTTTCCATTTGTTAATCACAAAAATGTTTTAAATTATTTAAATGTTTGTTCCCGCCGAATTGACAGACCGTTTCGTTTCATGTTACTAAACAACGAAGATAATTACAGAGTAAAAAAAAAGTTTTTTCTATATAAAACTTTGCCCCACTAAGATTTCTCCTGTCGTGGGTGCGTTTACAGGCACAAATTCCACACACATTATTATAATTATTTACTTTACGGAAATATGTAGCAGATCGCTAAGTAATAAGTGCCTGCATAACATAAATTTAAAAAAAGGTATACTTCGTTTGCAATAAGAACCCCTCTAGATCTGTTCTATCAAGCGTTCTGACACATTGTGGGCATCTTCGGGGGAAGACTTATCCAGCAGTGGATGTCTTTCGGCGGATATAATGATGATGACCGCGAATAATCGCGTCTTATACACATACATACACTTAAACAATTCCTATTGTTAATGAAATAAAACACACAATATTAGCGTTAATTTTATTTCAATTAAAAAGTAATAATAGAGGTGGAAGATTTGACGAATACATTCGAAGCGGTATCTGCAACTCTACTCCGAAGACTGCTGCCGTTCCTCTATGGGATCATCTTGGACCTGCAAACAAAACCAGTAAACTTTCATTCAATACATTTTTATTGACAAGAGTTCGTTGCAAATTGGCAAGATTTATATGTTGGCGCCATCTATATATTACTAGATGAGCAACAGCAAGAGAACTAGCGCCATCTACAACTTCGAATGTGATGACGACTATTGTCCTGGCAATCTTGCACCACGCACAGCGCACAGCCGGACTCACCTCAGGCGGTGAGCAGGTCGGGCGCGGCGTGGGCCAGCAGGTCGGCCGCACCAGGTGTGCCGGACTCACCTCAGGCGGTGAGCAGGTCGGGCGCGGCGTGGGCCAGCAGGTCGGCCGCACCAGGTGTGCCGGACTCACCTCAGGCGGTGAGCAGGTCGGGCGCGGCGTGGGCCAGCAGGTCGGCCGCACCAGGTGTGCCGGACTCACCTCAGGCGGTGAGCAGGTCGGGCGCGGCGTGGGCCAGCAGGTCGGCCGCACCAGGTGTGCCGGACTCACCTCAGGCGGTGAGCAGGTCGGGCGCGGCGTGGGCCAGCAGGTCGGCCGCACCAGGTGTGCCGGACTCACCTCAGGCGGTGAGCAGGTCGGGCGCGGCGTGGGCCAGCAGGTCGGCCGCACCAGGTGTGCCGGACTCACCTCAGGCGGTGAGCAGGTCGGGCGCGGCGTGGGCCAGCAGGTCGGCCGCACCAGGTGTGCCGGACTCACCTCAGGCGGTGAGCAGGTCGGGCGCGGCGTGGGCCAGCAGGTCGGCCGCACCAGGTGTGCCGGACTCACCTCAGGCGGTGAGCAGGTCGGGCGCGGCGTGGGCCAGCAGGTCGGCCGCACCAGGTGTGCCGGACTCACCTCAGGCGGTGAGCAGGTCGGGCGCGGCGTGGGCCAGCAGGTCGGCCGCACCAGGTGTGCCGGACTCACCTCAGGCGGTGAGCAGGTCGGGCGCGGCGTGGGCCAGCAGGTCGGCCGCACCAGGTGTGCCGGACTCACCTCAGGCGGTGAGCAGGTCGGGCGCGGCGTGGGCCAGCAGGTCGGCCGCACCAGGTGTGCCGGACTCACCTCAGGCGGTGAGCAGGTCGGGCGCGGCGTGGGCCAGCAGGTCGGCCGCACCAGGTGTGCCGGACTCACCTCAGGCGGTGAGCAGGTCGGGCGCGGCGTGGGCCAGCAGGTCGGCCGCACCAGGTGTGCCGGACTCACCTCAGGCGGTGAGCAGGTCGGGCGCGGCGTGGGCCAGCAGGTCGGCCGCACCAGGTGTGCAGGACTCACCTCAGGCGGTGAGCAGGTCGGGCGCGGCGTGGGCCAGCAGGTCGGCCGCACCAGGTGTGCCGGACTCACCTCAGGCGGTGAGCAGGTCGGGCGCGGCGTGGGCCAGCAGGTCGGCCGCACCAGGTGTGCCGGACTCACCTCAGGCGGTGAGCAGGTCGGGCGCGGCGTGGGCCAGCAGGTCGGCCGCACCAGGTGTGCCGGACTCACCTCAGGCGGTGAGCAGGTCGGGCGCGGCGTGGGCCAGCAGGTCGGCCGCACCAGGTGTGCCGGACTCACCTCAGGCGGTGAGCAGGTCGGGCGCGGCGTGGGCCAGCAGGTCGGCCGCACCACGCACGGCGCCGCACCAGGCGTCCAGGCGCCGCGCCAGCGCCGCAGCCCCCGCCGCCGGCAGGGCGCGCGGCCGCACCCAGCCGATGTGCGCAGTGCTGCTCACCTGCGCACATAACGGAGCACACGTTCAAAGGGGACAGATCGCGGAACATTATGCGCAGTATTATAGGCCTTAGTGCGAGTGCTACGTTCGTACACAATACACATGCGCGATGTGCTCTAGAGTTATCGTTACAGCACATTCCAGTGACTGCACTCGAATGTGCTGTAACGATTATATTCAGCGACATGTATGTAGAATATACCTACAGAAGTATTTAGTATGTTCCAAATCGTTATATAAAGAGTTTTTTCCCAAACAATCTTAAAAATGGTTATCTTAAAACCGCTTTTTAAAAAGAATGACTAAACAGATATCAAAAATTATTTATAATGCTATATACTCATACTTTGAAAAATATAAATTATTCTCCAATGAACAGAAAGGGTTTCGGAAAAAATACGACAGTGAATATGGCACTATTTGACCTATTAACCAACATCATGACATCCGTAGATAAAAAGAATCCAATTTGTGCTATATACACTGACATGAAAAAAGCATTCGATTATGTTGACCATAAGATTTTGCTGCAAAAACTATGGCTATGGCATAAGAGGCAATAACCTTGAACTCTTGGAATCATATTTAAGTAATAGACCTCAGTGTACCGAAATCTCTAGAATATGTCCAAAAACTAGAGTCCCTATATACATCTGAATTAAGGCACATAAAATATGGCGTGCCTCAAGGTAGCGTGCTGGGACCACTACCGTTTTTAATATGTATAAACGATCTCCCAAAAGCAATTTATTCTGTGCGGTGTCCGGATTAAGAATATAGCACCACTCCATTTCCTCCCGTGGATGTCGTAAAAGGCGACAAGGGAATCTAAACCAGAGGGATGAGCAGCAGCGTCCCTTCTGTGAAACGGTAGCCATACTGCGCTCACCAACCCGCCTGCCAAGCGTGGTCAGTATTGGCAAATACCCCCCAGAATGATGACACAGTTGTGAAAATCTGTGGGGGAGGCCTTTGTTCAGCAGTGGACGTATAAATGGCCGATATGATGATATGGGTGTTGCTAGTAAAACAACGTTCCGGTTTCCCCAGTAATATGGGAGTTTTGTCAATATTTAGTGTCGTAGTTAGTGACTTCTTTTATAAAAAAAAAAACATTCAAATAATTTTGTAGTATTCCTTAAGATCCAGAGCGTTAATAGAATCGGGTTAAAATCGGGCTAAGAAAGAAAGGAACTGGTTACTTACTAAAGCATCTATTATTTGTCCAAACCAGAACCACTTCTGAATTCAAGAAAAAATAGTCCCTAGTTATTACTAAGGCCCAATGTTTTATGTCCCGTTGCCGTTGGCACGGAATACTAAAAATTATGTATTATTTTCATTCCTATCGAAACGAAGTTTTACAAATTATACGAAATTAAACTGTCCTATCTCACATGGCCTATAATAAATATAACACTTGAATTGCATTTGATGTAGTATACGAAAAAATACCACCTAAGAATAAAGGTACACTGTCGAGCGGTGCAGCATGCGACTGCGTGTACGCATCATGTGTCGACATCCTCTATGGTAGTACATGTTTCGTCTTTAGGCGCGTGGCTCGTGTGGTGCTGGCAGAAGTGGCATGAGCCTGCTAATTCGACAGTGCATGCATTGCTCAAATACGGTGCAGAGCTGTGGGGGCGCGCTGCTGATAATTCAGCCAAGCCCTACTTCAAAGGACGCGTTATCATTATAACGGCTTTTGCACGGTTGGTGCAGTGGTTGATACAGTCGACTGCTGCGCTCCGGGTCGTGGGTTCGATTCCCGCACGGAACAAATATTGTACGATCTGCAAGTAGTTGTTCCGGGTCTGGGTGTATTGTGTGTGGAATTCATGCCTGTAAACGCTCCCACGACACAGGAGAAATCCTAGTGTGGAGCAATGTTAAAAAAAAAAAAAAAACTGGCAATGTACGTAAGGACTTACTTGGAAGAGTTCACAAAGCACGGTAACATACACTCGTACAACATGCGCAATGCAAGCAAGCTGGTAGCCATACCACGGAAACTAACGAAGTACTCCAAGCTGAGCCACATTATGGGGTCTACCATGTATAATAAACTGTCTCTGAGCATAATAATGACTTCAATTACAACCATATTATAGAGAATACTGACTGAATTGTTACATTTCATCTGAAACTACATATATTCATCTTCTGGCATTTTATTTTTATTGTATTGCTGTTTGACATTGGGACCTGACATTTTTTTCTAATTGATATCTTGGTTATAAATATTAATAATTTAATTTTGACGAGGTTATTATCTGTGGGTATATTTAAGATAATTATAAATACTTATTTATAAAAAAATATGATTTGTAAATACTATTGACCTATGTTAATGCGCGCGACAAATTTTACAGGTTATGCTATAGTTGCGGAAATCTCACCGGTGAACCTCGCGTCTGAGTCAGCTCTTGGACTATCTCACGGCAAAAAAGTACGTTTCTAATATCTGTATTATATACCAAAACGTCTATCTATATATATAGAGATAGATAGACGTTTTGAATTTAAATGTTTAAAATATAAAATAATAAATCATTCACTCATTCATACACTCGTAGGGAAAATTGTCATGGGGTAGGCAACACCGATCTTGCGTTTGAGAGTAATATTGCCAACTCCACCAGACAGATGCCACGACCATGACGTTCGAGTAAGAGAGATAAATATATGATTATATCAAACTCCTTCCTAGTTTCAAAGCTACGTCTCCATTATCGAATAGTGGCTACAATTTATTTTACGCGTGATAAAGAGGCTTGCATCTGTAGTTGTTTAATTCGATGGATTACATCGCGTATATGATGATGCGATTTATGATTTTCCTAACGTTTCGCACACTTTACAGAGTTCTTGGTCGCAGGATGACAAAGGTGACAGGCGTCATTACAGATTTTTAAAAATTATTAATTTTATCTACCGTGCAATTGTAATCAAAAGTTGTTTCGATGCACGCAGTAATCACTGTCTTGATATTTTTTTTGTGTAAAAAGACAAAATCTATTCTATATGAGATGAAATTCCGTGTGGTGTCACGATAAAGAGTATAGCACCACTCCATCTCCTCCCGTGGAGGTCGTAGAAGAATCCATACTGCGCTCACCAACTCGCGTAGCAAGCGTGGAGAGTACTAGCAAATTCCCCCCAAAATTATGGAAATCTATGGAGGACGCCTTTGTGTACTTCCTTTGAATGACATGATGACAAGAACTCTTTTAAACGGATTACCCGTTTAAAAGAGTTTCGTTACTACTTTTTATTGTACACCAATATATAATGAAATATATTTTGTTTTTATTACATTCATAAGTATTTATATGGTTAAATAGTTATTATTTATTTAGTTTTTGTACGAGCAGACACATACATTTTACTAAACTTGTTACATTTAATGCTGACGCTTGTGACTCGTGCAATGCCACGCGTTTTACTGTATTAACATAATAATTTTAGTACCAATAAATAATTCATTAAGAACACACATATTTTATTATCATTCTTCCCGGTTCGCGGGAACTCATATAAAACACAATTAACAATTAAAGGTGTTACACACCGTACAGTTTTCATGTATTTAGTATCATCATCATCATCATCATCATCATTTCGGCCGAATGAAGTCCACTGCTGGACACAGGCCTCCCCCAAAATCACCACAACGACCGATATGGGTGTGTTGTGGGCTCATTGGGGGGTTTTGCCATAATCGCCACGCTTGGCAGACGGGTTGGCGATCGCAGTTGAGTTGTTAATGTACTCGAAGGACGCTGCTGCCCATCCTCCGGCTAATCCCTTAGTCGACTTTTACGACACCCACGGGAGGAGATGGGGTGGTGGTATTCTGCGCCGGCACCATACGGTATTTAGTATAGCATATAATAATATTTATTTATATTAGTATGTATAGCTACACCTCAGACTGCCTCATAATTACTTTTATCTACCAATTGCCATCCTAAGGTAGCCTGGAAGAGATCGCGGATAGCGATAAGGCCGTCTTAATTGACTTTTACTTAATTGGGAACTTCTGTGACTATTTTTTGGTGTACAATAAAGAATAAATAAATAAAAATATATTTATTTCTTAGGTTTTTGCAATTATTACTCAAACTCTTTTAAACGTAACACAGTGACACGATTGTCGAATTCTTTGGGGGAGGCTTTTGTCCAGCAGTGCTCATCCTTTGGCTGATATGATGATTCGTCCTCCTCAGTATTTTAAACGAGTACTGTTTACAGCTGAATATCTGGCACTGCAGTGGTACCTGCATAGCTGGACCCTTGAAATAAGAGACATAAGAAGAAAAAATATCGTCGAGCACCATACCTGGTCGATGTGTCCCCTGATCAACTTTTCAGCCAGCGCCTTCATCACCAGGAGCTCCACTTCATCAATGGGCACGCGAGCCTCTCGCGCTATTTCTGCGAATGTCAGCTTGCGTTGCGCAGACGTGCGGTTGAACGCCATCTGTTGACAGTAACGTGCAATATAATTTTTTTGTTATTAATATTTTTTTCTGTGATTTTAGAGTCTCTCATTCATAGTTGCATCCACTTTATATATCTTTTAGTTTGCTCGTGGAGTCGTGAGTGTACTAAAAAACGAGTAAGAATCTATTTAAGAGGGTAGGCAATAGTGTTATTTGTTGGATTAAAACTTAAGACTGACATCTATATTTGGTAATGTGTGTATTGTGTGTTAGTTTATTAGGGTTCCGTACGTTCGAGGGCTAAAACGGCAGAACCCTTATAGTATCACTTGTGTGTTGGTCTGTCTGTCCATCTGTCACAGCCAATTTGCTCAGACTCTACAGGATCGATTAAGCTGAAATTTGGTACACATATGGATTTCTGCGACCCAAATACGGACATGTAACGTAAATAAACGAATTTTGAATATGGGGGTCACTTTTGGGGAATAATATAGAAAATTTTAGAGTAAAGTTTTGCAAACTGTACCATGTAACATATTAAATGGAAGGCTTGTTGTGAGGGTCTCAAATATATTTATTTTATTATTTTGAAATATATAGTTATTTAAGTAAATAGGCGAAAATTGATAATTCCCCCATTATCCTTCAAATTGGAAAAAAAAGTATTGAGTATATCTCCGAAACTACCGAGTCTATAATTTTGATAAAATATATATATCACTGTTCTTTACTAACAGATTACAGGAAAACCTATAATAAGTCTATGGTCTAAAAATAACATGGTAGATCTTTCAATTTTGTGCATACAACACCATTTCTAAGCAGTGAAGATTTACAGACTAATTAAATCTGTACTAAATATTAGGTAGTCCGGTGCCATTTACAAAACTTCATCAAAAACCATTATTATTTTTAAGACCCCCAGTAGCCCCCACAGTAGGATTTCTCCCGTGTCCTGGATGCTTTTACGGACATGAATTCCACATATAATATATCCAGACCCGAAACAACTATCTGCAGATTATACAAATATTTGTTCCGTGCGAGAATCGAAACCATGACTCGGAGCTCGATTGTATCAGCTATTGCACCAATACTATAACTATGAGATGGATTAGATTGTATGCATGCATATTACGAGTAGAATAAAGAGTTTGCATCAGCTGATATTCCAGTAGATTGTGTGCAGGCATATTATGAGTAGACTACAGTGTGCATCAATTGATATTTAAGTATTTTAACTACATGGCAAAGAGCACTAACGCTGCCCAGTAGGATTGCCAAAGAAGTTATTGGCTATACTTCTTTTTGCTGAAGAAGTGCTTGAGCGGAATAGGTTAACCTCGAACGGAAATTATTTTTTTATAGATATGGATGTAGAGTATGTGTGTACCTGCCTGCATGCTAAATTAAAATCCTAGCTCGCTCAAAGAGCATTTTACACAGCAGATGAGCTCACAAATGAAATAATTATTTAATTTGTATGTAATTTTCATTTCAATTGTTTACTTTGTAATGATGATGTATTATCATTTAGGTTTTATTAATAATGTTAGTTTTCAATTAATTTTCGTATATTTCAATTATTTTTCAGATATGTTTTTTGAATCAATCATTTGTATTTGGACTGCCTAATTTCTTTTATATTTGTTTTCAATTACGTATTCATTTAATCAATAATTTTTATTATCATTTTTAATACAATTATTTTGAATTATATAGCCGCGTGACCCATGTGTGTTGTGACGTATAATTTATATTATGAATGAATGTTTATTTGTTTATCTGTTTACCTCCATGAGGCACAGGATGGCGATCTTCTGGCGCAGTGCTCGGTCAGCTCGCAGCAGGTCGGGGTGCCTCGCTGCAGCCCGCAGCCGCTCGAAGTGCGCCACGTCGCCCGCAGCCACGGCGCGGACCAGCTCCAGCGCCCACGCGTCCGACGTGCCCGCCAGCGACTCCAGGATCGGGTGCGCCAGCTGCAACAGATCACACGTATCGATGCCCAATGTCATCATTACAGCCGAGAAAACGTCCACTGTTGGACATCCGTCACAACTACCGGTTTGGGTTTGTGTTGTGTTGTCATTGACGGGCATTAGCGGATTGGCGACCGCAGTTAAGCTGTAAATGTACTCGAAGGACACTGCTGCCCATCCTCCGGCTAGATGAGATAAGTAGGGGCTATTCTTACAACTGTGCCGTGTGGTACCGGGTAAAAATATCACCCCATCTCATCCCGTGGGTGTCGCAAAAAGCGATTATGGGATCATATGGGCAGCAGCGTCCTTCGAATACATTTATAGCTCACCTGCGATCGCCAACCCGTCTGCCAAGCGTGGTGATTATGGCAAAACTCCCCAATGAGCACACAACACAAACCCATACCGGTCGTTGTGGCAATCTTTGGTGAGGCTTCTGTCCAGCAAGTGGACGGTTTTTCGAAATTAATAATTAATCTAATCGCCGCCCGAAACCCCCCACGGTTGATCGACGACCCGCTGTTTTACCATTCATTAAGGGAGTCACCGACAAAATTGGTCATATCTTGAAGCGTGCTTCTATAAAAACCTACTTCAAGCCGCATAAGAAGATCAGCCAACTTTTAAAACCAGTGAAATGTCACATACCTTTACAAGATGCAGGGGTCTACAAGATTGACTGTGAGTGTGGTTTGTCATACATAGGGCAAACAAAGCGTAGCATAGCCACCAGAATAAAAGAACACATAGCTGACGTCAAGCATAGATGCTCCACAAAGTCTGCAGTGTGTGAACATGGCTTAGACAAACCCAACCACTATCTTCGTTTTGATCAACCTCAAGTCCTCGCGAAAGAGAACCGATATGTACCAAGAATGTTTCGTGAGGCTATTGAAATTAAAAAACATCCTAATTTTAATAGAGAAGATGGTTGGCAGGTACCACCTGTTTGGAATCCAGTAATTAAAATAATAAAGTCCCAAACAACATACCGCACTAACAAACATCAAGACACTGTGAGTGATTACTGCGTGCATCGAAACTAATTTTTTGATTAAAATTGTACGGTAGATAAAATAAAATAACTTTTTAAAATCTGTAACGACGCCTGACACCTTAGTCATCCTGCGACCACGAATGCTGCAAAGCATTCGAAACGTCAGGAAAAACAAAAATCTAAAATATACGCGATAGAATCCGTTTAAAAGTGTTTTATTATAATTAATCTAATCTAAAATCTCCAGATTTAAGATTTTGAAATTCATCCTTGCTGTGTTACAATGACATTTAACTCCCACGCTGTCCACAGGAGCTCAACTCGCACTTATGCAGTTTTTTATTTATACCACAAATTTAGTCCTACACTCACCAGTTCTCCAAGATCGTAGACAGTGGGAGCGATAACAGCAGCAAGAGCAAGTCTTAGCGCTATCGCTCTCCGCTCCTCGGGAGCCAGGTCCGCTCCGCCCCCTGCGCAGCCGACGTAACGGAGCGCCGAGCGGTAGTAGCGAGCCATCGGCCCGCGGACTCTGAAAAACGAAGGTTACGTTAAGGGGATATATACACCTGGGTGCTGCTAAGAATATGTATATAAAAATAATTGAGCGGTCAGGGGAACAAAGTTTCTTACTTGCAATAATGACACAATGGAAATCCCCCGTGAATTAAAACAATAACAAAATAAGTTTAAATAATATTGACTTATTAATGACGAGTATTGCTCGAATCTCGATAATCGCACACACAGATACAACCGTATATAATAGAAAAGGGCAGAGAGAAAGAGAGGGATAGGTCGTCTGGAGGGGACATAACGCATTTTCCTTACGTGACGATTTGTCAGTTCAATCTACTGTAAGCAGAGTAAAAGAACTTCGTTGCAAAAACTGTTTTTTTCATATTAACAGCAGTAACACGTAGTGGAAATACTGCTGAACTAAGGCCATAATTTGGGGGGGAATATGCCAGTACTCACCACACTTGACAGGTGGGTTGGTGAGCGCAGTATGGCTACTGTTCCCCAGAAGGGGCGCTGCTGCCCATCCCTCTGGTTTAGTCCCTTAGCCGCCTTTTACGACATTCATGGGAGGAGATGGAGTGGTGCTATGCTCTTAGTCCAGACAACATATTCGGACATCACATGGAACTTTAAATTATACACATAGAAAATAAGTTTTAAACCAAGGTGTAAGGCAAATCACCTGTAATACTCGGAAGCCAGCTTATAAAACCTTCCATGTACTGGTGTCACACCATCGGCATCCTCCAGGGTACCCTCTAGCTCTGTTATGATCTTCTCTGTGGCATCCAGGTCGTTAAGCTGTTCTAGGTATATCTGACCTTGGAGGACCTGGAAAATAATTACATAATTAAATTAAATAATTTATTAATAAATATATTAAATTATATTAGTTCCATGCGGGGATCGAACCTGCAACACGTAGCGCACAAAGCCAACCGTGCCGTCGAATCGGACATAAGTCATAACACCATGGATTCTTACCTTGCAAAGTGCTAGAGCCTCGGCGTTTGACTTCACTTTAGGTTCAGTCTTCTCCAGGAAAGCAATCGCATCCTTCTTGTTGGTATACTGTTTTATAACATGTGCTATTATTTCCACTAGTGATAGTGGATTGATTCTGTAATGAGGAATATACTTAGTCAATGGAAATCTAAATACAAGGTTACAGAGTGAAACTTTATTTTTGTACCCTTACACCGGGATTTCTCCCGTGCTGTGGGTGCGTTTACCGACACAAATTCCATACACAATACACCTAGACCCGGAACATTATTATCCTACCTGCAGATCATACAAATATCTGTTCCGTGCGGGAATCGAACCTGCGACCCGGAGTGCAGCAGCCACTGCACCAAACGTGCCGCCAATCAAACAAACATGCAAACATGTTGTAGTAGTGCCAAACATGCACCCTGTAAGGGCACTGCATAATAACATTATTACTTAGCTAATGAGAATACTTATATACTATTAAATTATTTTAACATGCCATAATTATTGCAACCATAATAAGTTAAAATATTTATAAAAAAAATGAATAAAAAAAAGTGTTGAAATATTCATTGAACAAAAAAAGTGCCACCGACTTTTTGTCATTTATATACTTTCTTGTTTAATCCAAGATTTAACTGACTATTAATGTAGGAAAACATAGGTATAATGGTCTGAAATCTTCAACATGCAGTGAACAAGCATGGTGATCAATGCTCGTCTTTTATAAGAGCCCAGCAGTGGGACAGTTACAGGCTGATTTTTAAAATTTTCAATGATAGCATGGCATTGTGTGTGATGCAGCATAATGCTTTCACTAAGGATGTCCTACTAGAAAGGCCAGTAATGCACTAGGCAGTCTTTTACAGGCTTGGCAGCAGAATATCTGGCACTGTGGTGGACTCTTGCAGTACCTAGTGGTAGTTCAGTCGTGTTGTGTCGTGCCGGCTTAGCCGTATGGTGGCGGCTCAGAATACCACCACCCCATCTCCTCCCGTGGGTGTCGTAAAAGTCGACTAAGGGATTAGCCAGAGGATGGGCAGCAGCGTCCTTCAAGTGTACATTAACAACTCAACTGCGATCGCCAATCCGTCTGCTCTGTGAGCCCACAACACACCCATATCGGTTGTTGTGGTGATCTTTGGAGGAGGCTTGTTTCCAGCAGTGGATTCATTCGGCCGAAATGATGATGATGAAGCAGTAGTGTTTAAACATTACTGTGTTTTCATTTTAAGGGCACTGCAGCTAGTGAAGTTACTGGGCATAAGAGACATACACATTACAGTTGCGAGGAGTAGAGCACACTTGATGCCACACACTAGTTCTGTGTAGCATTACAATTGTCATGGGTAGAAGTGATGCATAAAACTGACAAGGGATTCTATACAAGCAGGATGGGCAGCAGCGTCCCATGTATAAAACAATAGCCATACTGCGTTCACCAACAGCCTGCCAATTCATATTGACTGGGGAGCAAATACCCCCCAAAACTGCTACACAATTGTGGAAACCTATACAATACAATACTCTTTATTGTACACCATACATAACAAAAAAAGCAGATCCAATACATAAAATGACATGTACAAAGGGCGTCTTATTGCACTCAGTGATTTCTGCCAGACAACCTTGGGATGGACATGGAAAGGGGTAGTTCATGGTGTAACAATAATTATAACTTACTTAATACATACTTAACTATGATATATACGACAAACATTTTATATATATAAAATATAAATTTTATATAGATTCTCTGATGACCTTAAGGATCTCGAATGTGTGTCATGAAGGAACTCGAAACGTTCTTCAAGATAGCAGGCGGTAGAGGGATTGTACAGGATACTGTATAGAAGCCGAAGAATATGAATATTCCGACAAAGGCGAATAGGGAGCTATACGCTATATATATACCTATGTGGGAGGCCTTTGTTTAGCAGTGGACATCCTTTGGCTGGTATGATGATAAGACCTGTAAACCATATGCTTTACAGGTCTTTTAATATAACTTTTTTAATAAGGTGGAATGTTGAATGTTTTATGTGTTAAAACTGTGCTTACTTGCTTTCAAAATAGCATACTAGGCTGTTGTACAGCGCTATAAGGTCTTCCCCAGACTGCAGTGCGGGCTTCTCCACAAGTTCTTGTATCTTCAGTGTGAGCTGGTGCCATAGTCTAGAAATGAAAAGGTTTACAAATGACTCAATTTAAATATAAAATACACAATTAGAATACCACCACCCCATCTCCTCCCGTGGGTGTCGTAAAAATCGACTAAGGGATTAGCCGGAGGATGGGCAGCAGCGACCTTCGAGTACATTAACAACTCAACTGGGATCGCCAACACGTTTGCCAAGCGTGGCGATTATGGCAAAACCCCCCAATGAGCCCACAACACATCCATATCGGTCGTTGTGGTGATATTTGGGGGAGGCCTGTGTCCAGCAGTGGACTTCATTCGGCCGAAATGCATGTCAACTCCATCTCCTTCCATGGATGTCGAAAAAGGCGACTGAGGGACTAAACCACAGGTATAGGCAGCAGCGTCACTTGTGGAGCAGTAGCCATACTGTGGTCACCAACTCGCCTGCCAAATGTGGTCAGTATGGGCAAATTACTATCAAACAATGGTGGAAATCTATGGGGAATTTCTTTGTTCAGCATTGTTGAATCCTTTTAATGCTTTGTGTAAAGGTGGAACATCCACCATTCACAATAAAAGATGGCACGGTTGGTGTAGTGGCTGATACAGTTGATTGCTGCGCCCCGGGTCATGGGTTCGATTCCCGCTCAGAACTAATATTTGTATGATCTGCAGATAGTTGTTGCGGGTCTCGGTGTATTGTGTGTGAAATTTGTGTCTGTAAATGCACCCAGGACACAGGAGAAATCCTAGTGTGGGGCAACGTTTTTTTTAAATAATAATAAAATAAATAATAGTTGTTTTGTGGCTTGTTTGTGCATCTGAGATTTATGTCTATATGCTGTACACACGACACAGTAAAAAACTGGGTTTACATACATGAATTCCACATACAGAACTATCTGCAGATCATACAAATATTTGTTCTATGCGGGAATCAATACCGCGACACGTAGCGCAGAAGGGCAATTGCTTAGCCACTGTGTCAACCATGCCGTCGACCATAATGAGGGTGGCAGTTGATAATAGACTGTTGGGTATACGATAGATTGTTGGGGAGATTAGTAAAACTAGATGTAGTAGAGTACTGAGTATCGTTTAGGCTTCGGGAAACCAGAAAATAAGAAGTGTTATCCAGGACGAAAGCGTCACCAGTTGCCGCGTTTGGTTTCACAAATAAAATAAATCCGTCACAACAATGTCAATTGATTTGATTGAATACACAGGTTTCATCTTCAAGAGAAGGAAAGGACGCCAGCTGCTATTTAAGTCGGAATTTCTAACAAAATAGCTTGCTTTTATGTTTACGGGACAATGACACGGTGACTTTACAGCTTTGATATTTCACGAACTATTACAGTAGCTAGCCGAAATTCTTACCTTTTGTTGTATAGCTCTTCTAATTTAAGCCATTCTGCAGATAATTCCGGGTGAGTAACTTGTTTTCTTGCTATATAGTCGTTTACTTCGACAGAATAAAACTTTATGCCCGTAGCCATCTTTCAGTTTTACTTGTAATGATATGAAGTTAGACGCAAGTTAGGTTAGCTAGCTAGCTGTCATCTCATCCAATTTTTTTTTTGTAACTGTGTATAGTAAGTATATCATTCAGCCTGACTAAATTAACTGACTGTATGCTATCATTCATACTATAATATGACTGACCCCATGAGGCTGGCATAGTCACCCAAAGAGTACTGAAACCTCAAAAAAAAAAGTTAAGATTAAAAAAAAAAAAGCTATATTGCCATCTAGTAGCGAGTAGATAGAACATTGGTTAGTATTTTTGACAGTAGATGGCGTAATATGTGGATCATATTTAATTATTTACTGATTACGAGGGCGATGCACTAAGAACGCGTTACTGTTTTATGCTCTGATTTTTAGTCCTAAGTTCTTAAAACGTTTCTAGGGCTTACACATATAGTAGAAGTAAAAAAACATTGCTTGGAATTCTATTGTGGATACCCTGATTTACCTACTGAATTGCACTGATTTTATATGAAGCTTCAGTCTGGTAAACTTTTATTTATAAAATCAATAGCAGAGCCTTGATTGATATATTATGGTCATACAGAAAAACCTGTTCCATTCAGTCTACTAAATAATTTCGTCCACTTATGTAAGTTATAGGAGTACAAATTACAAGTCAGGCTATTGTAATTTGTAGGCACTTATTTCCGCACTTTCGGAACTTAAAAACTAATAAGTACTTTTTAAGCTCAGTCATATAGTCCGGTGGGTAGGTTCTTAAACTTTTCCTACAATGAAGACGTAAGAAGCGTTGTTTAAAACCAATGAAAAGTGTAAGGTTAGACTAAGCAAAGTAAGAAGACTTTGTCAGATTAAAGAGATACCTAATTACCTTTATTGAATAAAATACAATTATAAGGTTAGAGCAATTGTGTAAGAATTGATGACGGCAGGTGAAGTAAATCCCTGGCAGATTGGTGGCCGAGAGTGGGCACCTCGAGCATAGGAAGACCGATACCAAGATGGGTCAACGGAAATGAAATTAATTTTGAAAGCCCTAGATAAGATAGGTACAAAACGTACACAAGGTAGGGAAGAATGGTGTAACCGGGGGCAGACTTATGCTGCAGTGGGTGGACAGAATCAATGAATGATGATGTCATGACTCATAACTTATATCAGCCAAGCACGCCCACTGAACAAAGGCCTCCTGGCTAAGAGGAGAGCTTTTGAGAGGAGTTAGCCAGTGCTCACCACACACGGCAGGCGGGTTTGTGACCCGCCTCTGGTTTAGAGTCGCCTTTTACGAGATCCACGGGAGGAAATAGAGTGGTGCGATATTATTATTAATCTGTGGGCTGACTACGTATGTCGCATACGATTTGCCACAGCCGTAAATCACGCAGACGCCGCTGTCAAATGTCATTTTGGTAACACGTATTTCTTAACTTGACACTGGCAACATTTTATAACAATTGCCAAATAAAAAATAAATAAAAAAAAACTCGTATCTGCCAATAGTGATTAATCAAGCGAAGATCTCTGACACACAATCTGTCAGATGATCAAAAAACAAAAAATTGCATCCTCGCCTTTCAATTTCAGGCGATTTGCCCCTGGTGGATCGTTGACTGCGCGATAGCTTCTGTCGCTGTTTTTAGCTATTACGGGTGCCGGTCACCACTAGGAATAACTAAATAAAAGCTGTTCTCAAAAAGAGTTAGGTACGTAAGTATTCCCGGAGTCAACATACTTAGCAAGTGTGACAGTGGCATTGATTAGGTACTTTCTTGTTCCAACGGCGCCTGTGGTATTAATATTGTGAAATTAGATCATCATCTCGTTACATGATGTCATCATCATCATCGTATCAGCCACAGGACGTCCACTGCTGAACAAAGGCCTCCCCCTTAGATTTCCACAACGAGCGGTCACATGCCGCTCTCATCCAACGACTCCCAGCGACCTCCACCAGGTCGTCTGTCCACCTCGTTGGAGGTCGTCCCACCTGATGTCACTCGTTGGTTAATAACAAGATGCATCTGACGATGACGCTACATCTCCGAAGAAAACTTGTAAAAACAAACATATTCGAAAAAAAGTAGTAGAACGAGACAATCAGAACATAAGTTTTTACTATAATTTAAAGAATTTCATAGAATCAATTTGATATAATAAAAAATATACTCGGAATCACTACCGCAAGAACAGTTTTCCGTGTTTTTTTTTAATGTATTTTATCTAGTAAAAGAGTTTTTATTGTATGTTGATTTATATGGTAACCCTATAATGTTTTGTCTTTTTATTACTATACTAGCGACCAGCCCCGGCTTCGTACGGGTAGCGCTATCTATAGCTAGATCAACATAAATGACACAAAATTTCCAAAACACCAAAATGCTAACAAACCAAAAACATAAAAAGAATAACAGGGTCACCCGCTGGGCTAATCTGAAGATTGCCTGATAACTTCACCAAAATCAGTCCAGCCGTTTTGGAGTCCATTGGGAACATACATACACACATTGATATATATAAATACAGACGTTGTGAACATCAGCTTTACCCAAGTTCGAGTCAGGTTCCAGTCTTACCTATGTGGCAAAATAATAGAATTTTGTTATGGGCTGTCTACCTAACAATTAAGTGTTTATTTTTTTACAACATGGTGACTAGACGAGCAAGTCTTTCGCCTGGTGGTAAGCGTCACTCCTGCCCATCACAATTGTACTGCTACACAGGGCTAGTCCTGCGTGGCAGTACACTGCCCTCGTCATCGCGAGACATTAGTCACTTAGTCGGACGGCACGGTTGGTGCAGTGGCTCATAGAGTGAGCTGCTGCGCTCTGGGTCATCATTTCGGCCGAATGAAGTCCACTGCTGGACACAGGCCTCCCCCAAAGATGCCCACAACCACCGATATGGATGTGTTGTGGGCTCATTGGGGGGTTTTGCCATAATCGCCACGCTTGGCAGGCGGGTTGGCGATCGCAGTTGAGTTGTTAATGTACTCGAAGGACGCTGCTGCCCATCCTCCGGCTAATCCCTTAGCTCAAGGTCACTCAGCGAGCTATGGAGAGAGCTATGCTTGGTATTTCTCTACGAGATCGAATGAGGAGATCCGTAGAAGAACTAAAGTTGTCGACATAGCTGAAAGGATTAGTAAACTGAAGTGGCAATAGGCGGGGCACATTGCTCGTAGAACTGATGGCCGTTGGGGCACAAAGCTTCTCGAATGGAGACCGTGCATCGGAAAACGCAGCGAGGAACGACCTCCAACGAGATAGAAAGACGACCTGGTGAAGGTCGCTGGGAGGCGTTGGATGAGGGCGGCATGTAACTACTCGTTGTGGAAATCTAAGGGGGAGGCCTTTGTTCAGCAGTGTCTTTTGGCTGGTATGATGCTGATGATGATGATGATCCGAAAAATAATATTGATTCACAGACATATATATCCGTGGGCAAGCATAACCCAACAAAAGACAGGTGATGGTCTCTGCTATGCCGGAAATCACACAACGAGCAAGTTATTTATCCTTTTTTCTGAGATGAGCGGAACGATATTATGTAAGAACAAGGCGTGGCTACATATAAGCCGTCTGCCCAGTTCACATATTGATAAAAGCGTTGATAACACAACAGTATTTTAGTAATAATAGTAAAATTTACATTACATTTACTTATCTCTCTCTGTAAAGTTGTGTCGCGGTTTTCACTAAGATTATAATATACCAGAACAATGCGTGCCAAGCAAAGATTTTAAATTATTAAGAACTAGCTGGGACCCGCGGTTTCACCCGCATTTCATTTAAAAGAAATTTAGAGTACTTCGACATTTACACTTGACATAGAATATATATATTGGATTTCAAGGGTTTTATTTATTTTGCGCGGAACCTTAATTATTTTTCTAAAATAATATTCTTAGTTATTCCTTATAATGTCAGCTATCTGCCAGTGAAAGTCCCGTCAAAATCGGTCCAGCCCTTTCGGAGATTATCCGGAACAAACAGACATACAGACAGACAAAAAATTTAAAAATTGTGTTTTGTTATAGGTATCGTATATACTTTCATATGCATTTAGTAAAAAGCTGTTATTTTGACATTACAAACAGACACTTCGATTTTATTTATTTGTATATATATAGATGTTATTAGAAGCCCTGTTACTATTAACAAATATTTAATATTAATATATATTTATTTTACTACTACTGCCGGCTCAGAATGCCACCACCCCATGTCCTCCCATGGGTGTCGTAAAAGTCGACTAAGGGATTAGCCGGAGGATGGGCAGCAGCGTCCTTCGAGTACATTAACAACTCAACTGCGATCGCCAACCCGCCTGCCAAGCGTGGCGATTATGGCAAAACCCCCCAATGAGCCCACAACACATCCATATCGGTGGTTGTGGTGATCTTTGGGGGAGGCCTGTGTCCAGCAGTGGACTTCATTCGGCCGAAATGATTACTACTTATAAATAAGAGTTAATTTTAGGGTCTTCTCTTTCTTCCGTATTAACAATATAGCATCAATCCTTCTCCACCTGTCGTAAAAAGTGACTGAGGAACTGTAAACCAGATTGATGGATAGCAGCGTCCTACATAAGGGACACAACGGTGTACAACTCTCAACTCAACTCAACAGTACAAGAACTGTTAAAATAAAAATGAAATTGTGAACTTAACTATTGATTATTAATTGCATTTATTATTACTTATGGTTATGAATTTTCCTAATTTGTAAAATGACTATTAACTATACAAATAAATAAAATTGAAGTGACTGTTTGTAATGTCAAAATAACAGCTTTTTACTAAATGCATATGAAAGTATATACGTTACCTATAACAACAAAGCAATTTTTTTTTTTGTGTCTGTCTGTTTGTTCTGGGTAATCTCCGAAATGGCTGAACGGATTTTGACGGGACTTTCACTGGCAGATAGCTGATGTTATAAGGAATAACTTAGTTTACTTTTATTTTAGAAAAATAATTAGGGTTCCGCGCAAAAAAATAAAACCTTGAAATCCAATATATATATATTCTATGTCAAGTGTCTACGTCGAAGTACTCTAAATTTCTTTTAAATTAAACGCGGGTGAAGCCCCCGCGGCTTCACCCGCGTTTAATTTTCCCAGCTAGTTAGTACAACATTATTTAAAATGTACTTAGTATCTTAATTCTGAGACATTTTACTTTGTTGATTTTAATATTTGCACGCCGCATTGTGGCAAAATGTATCAGGCACTATACAGGCACAATATAAATGTCATCTTTTATGTAACCTACATTTTATGCAAATAAATATTCTAATTCACTTACCATGGGAAGGACTTTGATCAGTTGTGGGACTCCTTTGGCAGATATGACGATGACTCTTCTTCAAAACAACGCAATGGATTTGAATGGGCTTTTCACTGTTGGAAAGCACGGTCTTCTGCAATAATTTAAGGCTATATACTTTATCTCGGGAAAATGTAATGACAAATATGTGTACCCAACCCGTGCAACGCCAGAGTGGGTAGCATAGAGCTTATTATTATTTTATTAAAAATAACAGGCAGACAGTTGAGACATCTGATAGGTGCCTGCATCCTGTTATTCCCCACTAAATATTATTTTTTGCAGTAAGATATTTCTCAATTCGGTTTTTGAAACGTCGAGTTTAGTTAAAATATTAATTTGATATTAATCTGTGCGTGAATAGCCCGATATTGTCTTAAAATAATGTATTCAATTTAATTTAAGAATGACTGTGTCCTGATATTTGAGAAACTGTGATGTTTTCACCTTAAATAAATCTATATGTCAGTCATCATCATCATCATATCAGCCGAAGGACGTCCACTGCTGAACAAAGGCCTCCCCCTTAGATTTCCACAACGAGCGGTCACATGCCGCTCTCATCCAACGACTCCCAGTCCCAGACTCTGTTCTCGAAGTTGTTGACGAGTATGTCTACCTAGGACAAACTGTCCAGTCAGGTAGGTCTAACTTCGAGAAAGAGGTCAATCGTCGAATCCGACTCGGCTAGCGGGCTCGGGCAGCGTTCGGGAAACTTCGCAACGTCTTTTCGTCAACAATACCGCAATTCCTCAAGACGCAAGTCTTTAACCAGTGTGTGTTACCAGTGATGACATATGGAACAGAGACGTGGTCACTGACAATGGGCCTCATAAGAAAGCTCAAGGTCACTCAGCGAGCTATGGAGAGAGCTATGCTTGGTATTTCTCTACGAGATCGAATGAGGAGATCCGTAGAAGAACTAAAGTTGTCGACATAGCTGAAAGGATTAGTAAACTGAAGTGGCAATGGGCGGGGCACATTGCTCGTAGAACTGATGGCCGTTGGGGCACAAAGGTTCTCGAATGGAGACCGCGCACCGGAAAACGCAGCGTGGGACGACCTCCAACGAGGTGGACAGACGATCTGGTGAAGATAGCTGGGAGTCGTTGGATGTGTCAGTAAGTATCTATTATTATTGGTAGCTCCAATTGTACACTCAGACCATCGTTCAAAAAAAAATTGAGCGTGGCTTCATGTTAGAATTTTATTTAGGTAAATGTAACGCTGACTGTGACCGTTAATTTGAGTGGTCGCTGACACCCGGCCTAACCTTAGTATTTCATTATAACGCAGTAGTTGTGTTGCGCAGGTTAGATGGCGGTCGCTCCGTATACAACGCTGATATTCAGCAGGGAGCAGGGGTGCAATTCCTTAAGCTCAAACATCCATACATCCTTGAATACGGAATCGAAATAACGCTGTAAAACCAATTTGTTATTGGCTAAAACATGATTGAAGCTATTCGAGGATACGTTACAGACAGTTAGTCATGAGGACCAGTCTTAGCGAGTACCAAATTGGGTTATCACCGTTATCTCAATTATGTATTCAACGATGTATGGATGTTTGGACTTAGACAATTACACCCCAGATCAAAAAGTACATGAGTTGATGTTAGGTAGATAGTAACTAGTAAGGTCATATATTTTGGGGTTATGTAATCCAAAGTGTTTTTAAAAATCTTGGTATATGTTTCGTATTAAGCAATATTCAGTTACTGCCTACGCACTTGATAATAGCATGATGTTATAAATGTATACTTACAAACACACTAAATAATATAACATTTTGTAACTTAGATATACACCTAATTTTATTTAACAAATAAGTATACGTAAGCATAATATGACTAAAAATTACCTATTTTTAACAAGCTTTTATTAGCATGGTATGTTATATAGATCCATATATACAGTATGATAGGTGCTTGATGTCAATTGTTGTAAATATTTTAGTGAATATTTATAAAAGTAGCGTCATCATCCAAATATCTGATATAGCACCCCACGCTTTTCACAAATTTTTTTTGTTAAACACTGCTGTTATTTTAAACTTATTGAAAATTCTTTTCTACTCTTTAGTTCGGTTATCTACAAAAGCGTGTCTTTTTATAATAAAACACTTTTAAACGGATTCTATCGCGAATATTTTAGATTTTTGATTTCCTGACATTTCGAATACTTCTTCTCTTAGATTATGGCTTCTGCAGAGTGTCTTCCACAATTTCACCAATGTCAAGTACAAGGCAACGTCGTACGGTATTTAGATGAATAAATCTTTACATATTCATAAAATATTTATCAAAAATGAAAAAAAATCTAAAAAATATGTCGGCAACGTTGTACAGTTCAATTGTTTTTTCTTCGGATACTTTGAAGCATTCGTGGTCGTAGTAAGGTGACAGGCGTCGTTACAGATTTTAAAAAGTTATTTTATTTTATCTACCGTACAATTTTAATCAAAAAATTAGTTTCGATGCACGCAGTAATCACTCACAGTGTCTTAATGTTAGTTAGTGCGGTATGTTGTTTGGGACTTTATTATTTTAATTACTGGATTCCAAACAGGTGGTACCTGCCAACCATCTTCTCTATTAAAATTAGGATGTTTTTTAATTTCAATAGCCTCTCGAAACATTCTTGGTACATAACGGTTTTCTTTCGCGAGGACTTGAGGATGATCAAATCGAAGAAAATGGTTGGGTTTGCCTAAGGCGTGTTCACACACTGCAGACTTTGTGGAGCGTCTATGCTTGACGTCAGCTATATGTTCTTTTATTCGGGTGGCTATACTACGCTTTGTTTGCCCTATGTATGACAAACCACAATCACAGTCAACTTGATACTTGATTTTTATTACGTAATTAATTTGGAAATTCTTAGGAAATTTAAAGTTAGAATAATGAAGGCATTCGAAACTTGCCAAGGTAAAAAAGTATCTAAAATGTAATTACTTACTTATAAAAATATCTTTATAGTGTTTTATTATCGTTCCTATTTAAATTTAAGCAATGTTTTATGAATTAAATTATAAATACTTTTGTCTTTTTTACAAATTAAAGGAATAACTACGTAACTTATTAGAAAAGGAGCTCAATACAAACTAAGGGTCAAAATATTAATTAGAAGACAAAATTATACAATATTTGTGTGCTAGCGATATATAGTTCCCAAACATGGGCGTTTTTATTAAAGCCTATGCGCAAAATTAGAAACGTGCCAGCATGCTATGGAAATAAGTATACAGGGAAAAATCGAACGTGACAGAATCAGGAGCCATATTTTTCAAAGTATAAGGTACAATTCAACAATTTATTTTGATTAATTCAAAGTCAAAATTAGCCTCTATGTAATTCTTTAATTAATCTTTAAATGAATTGAAACACCAACACAGTGTAAAATCGTGTCTTCAACGAAGGAATGACTTGTTTAATGCTGCGCTAGTGTTGTCTCAATTTGAACTCATTAGAGCGGTTTACAAGAGTAAAACATAATTAAATTGACTTAATTTTATATAGGCTATAAACTATTTATTATCATCGTTATGCAAACCTTAAACATCGGCTGAATGTAGGTCTCCTGATGACTGCCATAATTTACTATGGCTAAGAACATTTAAGGATACCCTTTACTTAAGTTTTTTTTGGTTGAATATTAAAACAACAAATATGGAACCAATATAAATACGTGACCACACCCTACTCGCCATTTATAAAGACAAAGATCGAAAGCACCATACATTCATTCGTTTGATCACCGATAAACTATTTTTTTAAATATATTCTATATTCAAATATAAAAAAAACTGACGGTGTTCTTTGTAAGACCATATGCGTATATTTTTCAACATTACTCAAAAAGTACTGAACCGGTTTCGATAAAACTTACATTACTATTTAGTCTAATACTCGGGCTATCATTTATGGTATTTATTATTTTCCTATAACCAATAGGAGCTGTACAATAGGTCAAAATGTCAAAGGGTGATAAATTAATAGATATGTCACTAGCTATAAAATAGATATTAATTCCTAATCTTGCCATTAACTCTAAACATTTTAGAACACAGAATATAATAACATATTTTTAAATTACATTATTTTTATACGTTTGGTTATAAAATATGACATACTTTTTTGCAATAATAATATCTCATTTTGATATTTTTACATTAAATTATGGGACGAGGTTAATAGTGCACAAAATAAAAAGCTTGATGGTTATACAATAACCAATTTTAGCAATAATTAAATGCCCATATATGTACAATCATAAGAATAAATATGTCTTTAAGAAAGGTTGTAAAGTAGACGCCGTTTTTCCGTTTTTCTTAGTATTAAATCCATTTAGCACCCATTGCAATAGACCTTATACTTGTAGTTTCCATTTCATACAATACTTTTATACCTCCGGGGACAATCCGAAACTGCATTTTATAGTGCAGCCATGGAGAATCCCCAGTTAGTGTCCCATTACATTTTAGATTAAAATTCTCTAAAGGGCCTCTGCGAGTTGCACCCATGTCCCCGCCTATCAAAAGACCGGGTTCCCCCTTACAGGGTATATAAACCCATGTAATAGAGAAATATGTGTCTATGGATAGAAAGACTGTTGTACCATGCATTGACTTAAAAATATTATGCTCTTCAGTTAAACTTAAAATGAACACCCGCCTTTATCAATTTAGTTAGTTTACATAAACTGTGGTTTTAGATCTCTCCGTGTGGTCCGGAGAACATAGCACCACTCCGTCTCTTCCTGTGGATGTCAGAAAAGGCGACTCATTTCGGCCGAATGAAGTCCACTGCTGGACACAGGCCTCCCCCAAAGATCACCACAACGACCGAATTAGTGTGTTTTGCGGGCTCATTGGGGGGTTTTGCCATAATCGCCACGCTTGGCAAACGGGTTGGCGATCGCTGTTGAGTTGTTAATTTACGCTGCTGCCCATCGTCGGGCTAATCCCTTAGTCGACTTTTACGACACCCACGGGAGGAGATGGGGTGGTGATATTCTGAGCCAGCACCACACGGCTACAAAGAACATCCAGTCAGTTTTTCATATATTTGAATATAAAGGCGACTAAGGGACTCTAAACCAGAGGGATGGCCAGCAGCGTCCCTTCTGTGGAACAGTACCTGTACTGCGCACGCCGACCCGCCTGCCAAGCGTGGTCAGTATTGCCCAATTCCCCCCAAAATGACGACACACGGCCATAATCAGGCGTCTTATGGAAAAGGCTTTTGTTCAGCAGTGGACGTATTTTTGGCTGATATGATGAGGACATCACACAATTATTAACGTATCAGTCACAGGTATAGACTGCTGATTGAGATCAAGAGATAGGAATCCCTCATAGATTCCCGCACGGAACAAATATTTGTATGATCTGCAGGTAGTTGTTCCGGGTCTGGGTGTATTGTGTGTGGAATTCATGTCTGTAAACGCACCCACGACACAGGAGAATCCTAGCAACGTTTTTAAAAAAAAAGTTTTGGGCGGAATTTTCCAGTACTCACCACGTTTGGTAGGCGGGTTGGTCATTTGTCTTCTCAGAGGAAATTAGCAGGAAATGCCCGCTTCATTTAAATTTATTGATCAGTGTGTTTTAAAAAACTTTACTTGCTAAAATGCCGATCATTCATTTCTTTTATCTTATCTTTAAGCTAACCACAGTATACTCAAGGCCGATAGTAGGTAATGTTACCATATGAATCTTTTCGTCAACAATACCGCAGTGCCTGAAGACGCAAGTCTATAACCAGTGTGTGTTACCAGCGATGATATATGGCACAGAGATGTGCTCACTCTCTATGGAGCTATGGAGAGAGATATGCTTAGTATTTCTCTACGAGATCGAATCAGAAATGAGGAGATCTGCAAAAGAACTGAAGTTGCATAGCAGAAAGGATTAGTAAGCTGAAGTTGCAATGAGTGGGGCACATTGCTCGTAGAATTGATGGCCATTGGGGCAAATAGGTTCTCGAATGGAGACCACGCACCGGAACACGCAGCGTGGGACGACGAGAACGAGGTGGACAGGCGACCTGGTGAAGGTCGCTGGGAGTCGTTGGATGTGGGCGGCATGTGACCGGGCACTGTGGAAATCTATGGGGGAGGCCTTTGTTCAGCAGTGGACGTCTTTTGGCTGATATGATGTTGATTCGAAACTTTATTCATTAAAAATGCAATACAAACATACCTACGGAAAAAACGTGAATCATGTAAGAGCCCCTCTATTATTATTTTAATAGCTAGTTATTACGAAAGTGAAAGTTGTTATTGTCCTCGTAACGGCTGGATGGCTTGCTATGACATTTTGTACAGAGGGATATTTGTTTATTGTTTAATAAAATGAAATTACATGTAGGTTTCAAAAATACACTTGTACCTACTCTATACAAATAAATAAAATTGATGTGTCTGTGAATGACAAAATAACAGCTTTTCACTAAATGCATATGAAAGTATATACGGGTCATATAACAAAAAAACATTTTTTTTATTTTTTTGTCTGTCTGTTTGTTCCGGGTAATCTCTGAAACGGCTGGACCGATTTTGACGGGACTTTCACTGGCAGATAGCTGATGTTATAAGGAATAACTTAAGGTACTTTAAATTTAGAAAAATAATAAGGGTACCGCGCCATAAAAAAACCCTTGATATCCAATATATTTATTCTATGTCAAGTGTCTATGTCGAAGTACTCCTTAAAAAAAAATCCTTTTAAATAAAACGCGGGTGAAACCGCGGGTCCCAGCTAGTCTTCAATAAATTTAGATGAAGCGGGCATTTTCTACTAACTACCTCTGAGTAGAAACGCCGAAACAAACTCAAAGGCTTCTGTTGAGTCCAGACATATTTAGATAGACAATTATGAGAAAAAAGTCGACGGGCGACGTCTGCCTTTTGAAGAAAGAACCATTGCCGTTTTGGAATGACCTGTCCTGTCAGAAGGCAATCGTGAATCAGTAATCCTGTAGCTCAACCCTATTTCAGGGAGCTAAAAAAACCGAGTATTAATATAAATAAAAACAAAATCAGTCTTGATATTAGCTTTTATTTATCATATGGTATCTGGCCAGCCTCGTGTCACAGTTATTCAGTTTTATACCTCCGGGGACAATCCGAGACTGCATTTTATAGTGCAGCCATGGAGTCCCCGGTTAGTGTCCCATTACATTTTAGATTAAAATTCTCTAAAGGGCCTCTGCGTGTTGGACCCATGTCCCCGCGTAAGCCTATCAAAAGACCGGGTTCCCCCTTACAGGGGATAGAAACCCGTGTAATAGAGAGAAAGTAAAAATAGTAATAGTTCTATTATAATTAATGAAATGCTATAATAATTTTAGTAGCAATAAGGTGAAATAATTGTATTATTTGTATCCATGTCTATGATAATGAAAGCCTTTTGCTTAAACTTTATCTAATTTAGCTTTTTTTAACCAATTTCTGTAAATAGTAGATCATTTTTCGAAAAATTATGTCATAAAGAAGTTACACTAATACACACACATTTTACATTTTTTAATTTATTTTGAGTTCCCGATTTGCCATTGCATTTGCCAGTACTCACCACGCTTGGCAGGCAGGTTGGTGAGCGCAGTTTGGCTGCTGTTCCACAGAAGAGCCTTATACGACATCCACGGGAGAACATGGAAATGTACTATATTCTTAATTCGGACACAAAACACAGCACTCGCATATCAAAAAAGATAATAATATACTAACAACAATGTAAAGAGGACATTTCCATTATTAAGTTTGACTTTAATTAAAAAAGTTAATTAAAAATATATTTATGGAACTCGATATCTCTGGAAACATGTAATGGATTGAGTTCATTTTGTGGTACAATAGAACCCAGTTGAGATCAACACTTGAATACTTTTTACTAACAATGAAAAAACTTGTTAGTTACAATTTTTTTATTTCGATATTAACAGCTGAACGACGTCCACTGCTGGGCATAGGCTTCCGGGTTTTGTCTTCATCGCCACGCTTGTCATGCGGGTTTGCGAACGCAGCTGAGTTTCAAATATACTCGAAGGATGCTGCTGATGAGCTTTGGATAATCCCATGGTCTTTTCAACGTCCACGGGCTTAGATAGGGGATGGAGTTATTCTTATAATGCCAGACGAACGACATTGTGCCACCGTTCTATACCACCATATGTTATCTTCTTATATTTAATACCAGCAGAAATCCGCGGTTTCACCCGCCGTTTAAAAGAAATTGTGTTATTTATAAATAATTTAGAGTACTTCTGCATAGATACTTGACGTAGAGATATAGATTGAATTTCATGGGTTTTAATTTTTTTGCGCAGATCCATAATTATTTTTCTAAAATAAAAGTAGCCTACGTTATTCCTTAGAATATCAGCTATCTGGCAGTGAAAGTCCCATAGAAATCGGTTCAGCCGTTTCGGAGATTAGTGGTAGCAAACAGACAAAAAAAAGGTTATTTTTGTTGTAGGCAGGTACCGTATATACTTCCACGTGCATTTATTAAAATACTGTTATTTTGACATTACAAACAGACTTCAGTTTTATTTATTTGTATAGATTATGACATTGATTGACTATTAGTTATTGTTAATATTGTTCTTGTCACATTAATTTATAATATTCATACAAAACTGTAAATGTGTGCGCATCATGTAGCCATTAATGTTATTTTTAGTACTTATATTTATTGCGTCTTTTGCCTGGCTGTATTGGTCTGTCATGCTCACTAAAATGTCTTGCTGGCGGTGGCGTTGTGTATTGGGTCGTTCGGTTGCCTACAATATGGTTGAGCTGAGGCCTAAGCGATGCTGATGCATGCATCATGCTCGTGAACGGGTGCCGTCTGTTGGGACTGGTCAGGCGTTAACTGCCACGGCAAATACATTATTATTATATTATTGTGGTATGTTCCATCTTTACACATTGTCCTAAATTTTTTTCGGTATATATTTTGCAATCATTTGTATCAATCAACATTGTAATCTCAATTATTTTGAAAGAGTATCCCTAGGTTTCTCGCCGGCTCTTCTCCACGAGATCAACTATTTGGAACCGTGCAACTTAGATTCTGACGTTTCATAAGTACCAACATTTGGTTTATTTGAAACAAAAAACTTTGAATGTTCCACCCATACGCATGAATCCACCTTTTTCGTGCGTATCGCTAAGGAGTGGAACTCATCGCCAGACTCTCCCAGAGGTCCCCGACTGTTATCACCTGGGTATTCAATTCAAGTCACGCGTGAAAAGTTTTCTTCTATAGGCAAGCGTGACCATCGACCGCATTGTCGCGTAAAATCAGGTGAAATAGTGGTCAAACGCAAGCCTAGGTATACGTCATCATCATATCAGCCAAGGGACGTCCACTGCTGAACAAAGGCCTGCCCCATAGAGTTCCATAACGATTGGTCAAATGCCACCCGCATCCAACGACTGCCAGTGACCTTCACCAGGTCGTCTACCCACCTCGTTGGAGGCTGTCCCACGCTGGGTGGTCGCCGCTCCAGAACCCTTTTGCCCCAACGGCCATCAACGGCCATTGAGTTCGCCTTATATAAGTAAAACTTTCGTAAATATATATCGTGTGGTGTCCGGAAAAAGAATATAGCACCACTCCATCTCCTCCCGTGGACGTCGTAAAAGGCGATTAAGGGACTCTAAACTAGAGAGATGGGCAGCAGCATCCCTTCTGTGGAACAGTAGCCATTCTGCGTTCACCAACCCGCCTGCCAAGCGTGGCGAGTACTGGCAAATTCCCCCCAATATGATGACACAATTCTGGAAATCTATGGGGGAGGCCTTTGTTCAGCAGTGGAAGTTGCGTGGACGATATGATGATGATGATGAAATACAATTATATTATTCTGTAACTGGAACAGGCTGCAGGACAAGCGCTTCTTCTCATACAGAGGCTGCACCGTTAATGTCAATTGTGCCTTAGTTCTAAGTAAGTACATATGGCATTAAAAAGTTACATATTGGTACATGCAAATGTTTGAACCTACAAACTTGTGCGTAAAAAGTGAGCTGTCCAGGACCGGCGAATTGAACTAAGAGAGGATTGCCTCTACTTGCTGGGCTCCACACGTCTCTCTCTCTAGCGACGTAATGACTGGGATCGTTATCTTCATCATCATCATCATCATATCGTAAGTACATCCACTGCTAAACAGAGCCCCTAACAATTCCAAAAATTTGCCAGTACCTCCTCACAACGCTCCGTAGGTTGTGTAGTGAGCGCAGCTTGGGTACTTTTCCACAGAAGGGACGCTGCTGTCCATCCCTCTGGCTTAGAATATCCTGGTCGCCTTTTAGCCTATCCACGGATTGAGATAAACTGACTCGGATACTAGGTATATCTTAATTCCTAGATGGGCCAAAAATAACTTTATTACTTGGCTGCGCATTAATTTATATGGACAAGCAGACAGACAGACTAATTAGAAACATCATTCGTCATCCCATGACGATAATCTAATACCTACTATGAAAAAATACCGAGATTTTTTGGAAAATGATTTTAAGATATTCAAATTTAAACTATTTATAATTGTCATTGTGAATGTCCTAGTAGGTGCAATGTCTTATTAAAAAAAAAACTTTATTAAAACTAAATATGTTTTTTGAGGATTAATTTCTTTTAAATTAGGAACGATGTAGAAAATTATATTTTTTGGAGTTTAATATTATTTTTGTGATAGATGTAGAATTTAGGTAGTTAGGTAGTGTTGTGATATGTATACCTACGGTTATTGATGCCTCTTTTAGGCATAACTCGTACCACAGCCGCGCTACAAGGTTACGGCACGTTGGCGCGTCAGCCCGCCATTTCTGCCAAGCCAGCCGCGCGCGCGCCACATCCCGAGACCGATAGGCACCGCTCCCGTCATCCCTGCATCCCTTCTTCCACCCTAAACCGTATCCAAGTAACCCCACCAACCACCCCCAAAAATAATCCAGTATACAACTCTTTTTTATAAAAGCCCTTCAGTTCATTCCCTTCCCTTCTGTGTTCTAAATATCAAAACAATTATAGTTATTTTTCTCGCAAATTTCTCGCTTGTTTCGCAATAGTTACCACGTGTTTAAAGTGGTTAAACATATTTTTTGATATTTGGAATGATTTTTCGATCCCTTATCAGGGTTGTGATTCTCATTAATCGTATGTTGTATTATCATTTGAGTGTTAAAAGTGTTTTGTAATAGGCGACAAGGCGCGCGTGTACCGCTTCGCATATCCGTAGGCCTAAATGACCGGCGACCGGGGCGCTACCGCGAAATTTTTGCACAAATAACAAACGTTTAATTCCAATAAGATTCTTATAGGCCTATTTAGAAAACTGTCGTTATGTGCTCCAAATATATCCAAGTTTGTGATTAAATGACATTTTAGATGAAATAAGACGTGTAAATATGTTTTTTTAACTTTATTGTGAAGTGACTGTGTGCCCACGCGCGAGCGCTTGTCCGGATGTTCGTGTGACGTACAAAAATGGATTTTTTTTCATGGCACAAGTTGAATATGTGAGTATTGATGTTATTTCAAGCTTTGTCATGTTACCTTAAATATAATACAAAACACTGAAGGTTTTGTGACCGATTTCTTGTGAGGAGAGGCTACAGAATTCGTGGCGACGGAAAATTCCTGTTACCGATATTATACTTTAATGAAACTGCACGAAAATGTTTAATATACAATATTTCAGTTATGTTCTTTATTAAATATAAATATTTTGTTTATTTATTTAATAAATTCTTGGAAAAATTCCACATGGAAGTTGGCGTCTCTATCAAAGTCGCTAGAACCCGCTCTACCATTGTTTTAAGACTTAAAATAATTTTAACATGCATTATTCTCTATAAAATGAAGATTTAATGTAAATAAAAACATATATTTTTACAAAATATAGCATGTTCCGCATTTGTACATCTATTTTATGTAACAAAACGGATAAATTAATGAGAAATCCGAGTTCGGTAACTTCTCCGGCTCTCCCGCAATCTCTAGAATATAAAATAGCAGAAATAAACTAATAAAACTATGAAAATACCTTACGAAATCGTGTAACATAGTTGACGCTTCATTATTTTTATCAAATAAATAATTTTTTAAATTGTTGATGACATTTATTAAGACTAAAACATATTTCAAAGCAAAAGCGCCACTATGTTTAGGTTAATAACATTTTAAAAGAGTTTAGAATAGATACTGTACTTTCTTTTCTTTTATTTTAATATATTCGCGACAAATACACCTTTATATTCAATATAAAAAGCAAAAAAAAAATCTATTATACAATTAAAATGCCAAAAGACATGTTGATGAGAGATAGATTATCTTTCCGACTATCAGAAGTTTAGGCCTAAAGTTCTGTATAATATTTCAAACATTTTAAAGTAAATAAAAAAGGTTTCATTAGAAAATCATTTATATACATGCTTAAATAAAATAAAACATAGTTACGTAATACATCATACAAGTGTAAATTTCCTATATATATATCGCATCCCGATTTTTGGCCTTAACGGGATAAGTAGAGCTGTGATTGGTAATGAAGTAACTTAAAATCATGTTTATAACGAAAACTTGCTTGGATTTTTTTATTAATCTATGCATAGGCGCATTACCATCATCATATGAGTTGAAAAATGTCCACTGCTGAACAAAAGCCTCCAAATAAGACGACCAGGAACATGTGTGTCGTCGTTTTGGGAGGAATTTGCCAGTACTCACCACGATTGGCAGGCGGGTTGGTGAGCGCAGAATGCCTACCGTTTCACAGAAGGGACGCTGCTGCCCATCCCTCTAGTTCAGAGTCCCTTAGTCGCCTCTTACGACAGCCACGGGACGAGATTGAGTGGTGCTATATTCTTAATCCGGACATCACACGGTTTTACGGAGATTGTAAGTACGCACATTTATCAGGTATAATATCTATATCTAAACTATAATAAAGAGAAAAGATTTGATTTTTTGTATGTTTGTTTATAATCGATAAACTCAAAAACTACGTAACCGATTTAATAAATTATTTCACCGATAGAAAGCTGCATTATCAGCGAGTATCATGGGCAGTATTTATTTTAAAAAAAAGCCTGCCTGAGGTATCAAAATTTGACATATAAAAATCATTATTTATGGTATATAGAATAATGTACTACATGTTTTTAGTACTCGTCATTACCCACAAAGTCCTCGAGGCTATATGTACGATAAAATTACGCTAGTTATGTTATAATATATCTGGGACAAAGCCTAGTGTACTCTTAGCACCAAATCTTCGCTCCATATATATCTACTAACCTGTAATTGTCTGCTAACATGCAATTGAAATGTAACTGAGGAGGTTGGGGGTATGGCGGTCTCAACAGGGTGTCAGAATGTATCCACACCAGCCAAGATACCGTGTGGTACTGCCGGGATAGAGCCATTCGACGAAACCTATTTTCTCCCTATATAGAGCAAAATTTTTCCTATATGGAAGAGTGGGGCGTGATGGGGAGGGGTATGGTGTCTCAGCAGGGTTTCAGAATGCAATGTATCCACGCCAGCCAACATACGGTGTGGTACTGTCGGGATAGAGACCTTCGAAGAAACATATTTTCTCCCTATAAAGAGCTGAATATTTCCTATAATTATTGAAGAGTGGCGAGAGGTTGAGGGTATAGGGTCTCAGCAGAGTGTATATATCCATACCAGCCAGGATACGGTGTAGTAATGTCGGGATAGAGCCATCATTGCATGGTTAACACTTCTTCTCATACAGAGAAGGAACGAACATTGATCATTAGTCATTTATGCACTCACTGATATTGGCCATTTATACGTCCACTGCTGAACAAAGGCCTCCCCCATAGGTTAGACAACTGTGTCATCATTTCGGGGAGTATTTTCCAATACTCACCACGCTTGGCAGGCGGGTTGGTGAGCGCAGTATGGCTCCTGGTTCACAAAAGGGACGCTACTGCCCATCCCTCAGGTTTATATTCCTTTAGTCGCCTTTTACGGCTTCCGCGGGAGGAGATGGAGTGGTGCTATATTTTTAATCCGTATACCACACGGACAATCATTACGCTTAAAGATAAATATTAAGATTGACAAGGAAAGTACATAGTTATTGTCTTCTGACTATTGTCACATTGTGATTGACATTATTGTTACATTGTGATAGACATTATTGTCACATTGGGACCTGCCAAGCTCAGAACCCGTAACGTGGTGGTTAAGAAACGAGTCCGTGAGTCTTCGGACCGTTGCAATATCTCTACCACTCTATATACCATAATTATGATGCAATAACCTACAAAGAATTTTAGTTCTATTATTATGTCTATTTTTAAATATAGTCAAAGCGATACATCAATGTCTATTATAAATTAATAACTATATTGATAGACATCTTGTATACGGATGCAAAAATGGTTACTATAATGTTGCATATCATTGATCTTTGATTCCGACGTTATGGCCGTTTCTCAAAGTTGATGACGGTTTCTGGTCAAACCAGACTTGACTAGACATCAATATTAGGTGTAATGTACAGGAGTTTACAGAGTATTTTTTTATCGGCCTCTGAATTTCTCTATTTTTAGAGAACAAAATAGAAAAGTAAAGATAATTAGGCAAGAACGGACAAACAAAATTAGACAAGAAAGGCGCTTAAAATAATAAAATTGTCAATAGTTAAAGAGTAACCATGAAGCTACTGCTGGTTCTTCTCCATTGGAATGACATTCTAAACATGGTAGAAGTGACTCATATTGTGCCAAATAAGGTTCTACAAGTAATCTTTTTATACCACCTACTATTTTTATTTCGAACTTGCCGTTACCCGCCCGCTTCGCTAGGCGTAAACTATATTTACCTATATTCATATCTTCTGATCCCTGCAAGATATCGAAATGGAAGATACACCAAAACGACATGGGTGGTTCTGGGCCTGATCTGTTACAGAAATGAAAGCTTAACCAAAAACAAGTGTTTATATTTATTATAATAAAACACTTTTAAACGGATTCTATCGCGTATGTTTTAGATTTAAGACATTATGTTTATTTTTATATTTTGTTTCGAGATTTATTTATGAGATTTACAATTAAAATAAAAAGTGTATAAAATAAGAAGACAATATGAATAAACCAATGACATTTCAATGAAAGGCATATTATTTTCTATGGCCTTGTGCAAAATATATATAAAAAGTTCTCTTGGATACAGATTTGTCTAGAATATTGCGAACAATTCATTAATTACATGTATCGATACGTATATGTATTATTTATTTGATAAAATAAACGATAGTAGCTATTGGATCATACCGCCATATTTAGTCTCACTGTCATAAAAACGAAAATTTTACTTAAATGCAATTGAGAATATACATTTTTTTTTAAGTTTTATACTCATGAAATACACTATCACACCACACCAAGGTCGTAAATGTAACGAGCAACACACTTCGGGGCTTGGCGTTATATGGGCGATTGCCAGTCTCCTTTAAGTAAATGTATGTTTTAATTCCTAGACAGACACTTAAATTTTATTATACGTTTACGTACTTGATAACTTTTGTACTACACTATTACTCTTTTTAAGTCTTTTATTATTTTCTAAATATCACACGGTTGACTAGGATTAATAAATAGTGAAATTGTACTTTTATTTATCAGAGGTATCATTTCATCATCATCATTATATCAGCCACAGGGCGTCCACTGCTGAACAAAGGCCTCACCCTCAGATTTCCACAACGAGCGGTCACATGCCGCTCTAATCCAACGACTCCCAGCGACCTTCACCAGGTCGTCTGTCCACGTAGTTGGAGGTCGTCCCACGCTGCGTTTTCCGGTGCGCCGTCTCCATCCGAGAACCTTTGTGCCACAACGGCCATCAGTTCTACGAGCAATGTGCCCTGCCCATTGCCAGTTCAGTTAACTAATCCTTTCAGCTATGTCGACAACTTTAGTTCTTCTACGGATCTCCTCATTTCTGTATCGATCTCTTTGAGAAATACCAAGCATAGCTCTCTCCATAGCTGTATGAATAATAATGTATGAATAATCCATAAATTTTAGAAATTTTAGAAATATTAGAAATTTTAGAAATTTTATAAACAAATCAAATCTATTGTCGTTTTCACAAATCAATTTAATTTAATTTACTGTGTTCAAAATGTATTAAAAATGTTCTATTTATTAATTGTCATAATTGTTATTAATTATATATATTACATATTAGACATAATTCACAATCACACAATATTTAAATGATTATATTTTTACAATTTAATTCGATCATATTTGCAAATGTTGTGTACATCTATAATAGGTATACATATAGGAATTTGTTATTGTAATAAGCTATATAAACTTAACATATGTAAACTGTTGATGTGCCTTATGAAATAAATAAATAAATAAATAAATAAATAGCTCGCTGAGTGACCTCGAGCTTTCTTATGAGGCCCATTGTGATCTGTTCCATATGTCATCACTGGTAACACACACTGGTTAAAGACTTTCGTCTTGAGGCATTGCGGTATCATTTGTACCGCTGTTATTAAAAGGAACAATTGGTGTAGATGTTATTGTAAGTTAGGTTATAATTGATGATAGTTATAACTGTAACTATCAAGTAAAACTGCCCTAAAAAGGGAGATGAAATACTAAAAAAACAAACACGACAAGCTCTATGTGTACCTTGAGATTATCAAGTTGTTGAAGTGATATTTACATAAATATTTTTTGGGGTTAGAATCTACACGTGGTTTTGCTAGACAAGATTCTAGACTCAACTAGATATTATAACCTAAAATTATTGTCTTCACGGGTGTACTGTGGGGTGGCAACTGCCCCCTGGACCTGGCCTGCCACCTAATAAAATAAAATAAAAATAAAAATAAAAAATAAGCGTAGAGAAACAGACTCCGGCAACGAGTTCCATGCCTTCATCATCATCATATCAGCCACAGGACGTCCACTGCTGCACAAAGGCCTCCCCCTTAGATTTCCTCAACGAGTGGTTATATGCTGTTCTCATCCAACGACTCTCAGCGACCTTCAGCAGGTCGTCTGTCCATCTCGTTGTCGTCGTCCCACGCTGCGTTTACCGGTGCGAGAATAAAGCACCATTCCATCTCCTCCTGTGGATGTCGTAAAAGGCGACTAAGGAACTTTAAGCCAGAGGGATGGGCAGCAGCGTCACTTCTGTGGGACATTAGCCATTCTGCGCTCACCAACCCGCCTGCCAAGCGTGGTGAGTACTGGCAAATTCCCTCCTAACATGATCTTGGATAGTATTTGAGGGTAGTCGACTTTGTTGTGGAGTATTTTTTTTTTATATTTTTATCTATTAGTGTATATTAATTCGAATTAAAAATATTAGTCTTCTATCCCCTCGATCACAAAAACTATACTGAGTTATATTGAGTTTGCTTATATACATCCAATTAAAAATAAATAGTTCGAAGAAAGGTTGTTGTGTGGTGCCGGCTACGAATAGCACCACCCCATCTCATCCTCCCTTGGGCGTTGTAGAAGGCGACCATGGGATTAGCTGGAGGATGGGCAGCAACGTCCTTCGAGTACATTAACAACTCAACTGCGACCGCCAACCCGCCGACCAAGCGTGGCGATTATGGCAAAACCCCTGAATGAGTACACAACACACCGATATCGGTCGTTGTGGTGATCTTTGGGGGAGGCCTGTGTCCAGCAGTGGACTTTATTCGGCTGAAATGATGAATAATTAATATAGCCTTAGAGTATATACCGATCTGGTTGAGTAAACTAAATATAGGACATAGAGAATAGAAGTTTTTCTTTTTTTCTTTCTTCTTAGTCATTTCACAGTATTCATAGTAAGTACTCACATCCTCAAATATAGAAAGTCAATCGGCGGTCGTGACATCTGACAGAACTGAGTCAGACGACTTTGTGACGTCACTTCCTCGAATTGTGAGAATTCGTGTCTGAAGCCATAGACAATATAATGATCCTAATAGACCGACCTCATTACTCCGCACTATACTGACATCTCATTCCACGCAATTTGCTCCGAACAAAGGTGCTTGGTGTAACTTATATATAACTTATATACGTATAGAAACCAGGTTTATATTCAAAAGCACCCTGTTTTCTTTTTCAAGGCACCGCGTTGAAATGAAATTATCCTTATTTACCGACTTCGAAAAGGAGGAGGTTCTCAATCAAATGAAAGTGGCGAAGACAATACAAATACTAATATCAATAACCGATTTAACTCTTTTTTATTACTGTAACAGTAATTTAAGTATAAGGTGTCTTTATATATTATAATAATTTATCTATGTATTTGTATCTGTTTGTTATCCGTGCTTCATAGTATATCGGTCCAGCTGAAAACCAGCGTCGGGCATTATTCGTCCGGCTTATGCTGAGCTGGTTACCCTTTTGGCGCAAACTCGAGACACGATGTGTAGCTCTGTGTATACCTATGTTAAAATTTTATTAGTTTTACACTTTATTTAATTTAAAGTTTTAAGTATTATCGTATGTGTCTCTGTTTGTGGCAAATAAATATATTTCTTTCTTTCTTTCTTTCTTTCAATCCGTTGCGTTTTTTTTAAAAGTGAAAACTTATATTTTTAGATGAGATAAAATCTCTGGACTCGCGACACCGTTACGAGACGCATGTAATGATAATGATGATGATACAAGAGTTGTCGAAATTGTTAACGATGATTCATAAAAGAATAATAAATGTATTTTAAAGTTTCTAATAATTAATAAAATACAATTCATAAATAAAATGCAATTCATAACCCAATAACCCATGTAAAAAATATCTAACGCGCCAAAATAAATTTTCACTTCTGTCGGCACTCCCGGAGTGCAACCCGTATATTTTTCTTTTTATGTATGTACACCGATTTGCCGTGTGGTGCCGGCTCAGAATGCCACCACCCCATCTCCTCCCATGGGTGTCGTAAAAGTCGACTAAGGGATTAGTCGGAGGATGGGCAGCAGCGTCCTTCGAGTACATTAACAACTCAACTGCGATCGCCAACCCGCCTGCCAAGCGTGGCGATTATGGCAAAACCCCCCAATGAGCTCAAAACATATCCATATCGGTGGTTGTGATGATCTTTGGGGGAGGCCTGTGTCCAACAGTGGACTTCATTAGGCCGAAATGACACCGATTACTCCGAGATTAGTAGACCGATTTGAGGAATTCTTATTTAACTGATGCAGAATACTTTCGAATTGGTCCCATATAAATTTCATTACATTTGATTTAGTAGTTTTTAAACCAGCTTCAATAATGATTGATTGCGCTTATCTAGATGATGTCTTAATAGTATCGATTTCTCTCAGACCAGAGAACCGATTTTAGTATTTCTTATTTTTAGTGTTAAATACTGATATCAAATTGGAAAAAGTTCTTAAATTTTTTTACACTAAATAGAAACAAATAAATCTTTTTAACAAAAAAATACCGACTTCAAAACCCCTGCACGATATAAAAATATTAAAATCACTGATAATGAAGTCGGGCCAGGTTTAAAATATAACTTCTCGTTGGTCTGCATGAACCATGGTTGGGGCATACCTGGCCCCGCCCGAATTTATAAAGTTATTTTTTTCCTTATATATTTAATATTTTTATATCGTGTAGGGTTTTTGAAGTCTGTATTTTTTTTGTTAAAAAGTTTTATTTAGCAAGTAGGTTTCAAGAAACACTTTCACTCGTCAATAAATTTAGATGAAACCGGCATTTTCTACTGACTGCCTCGGAGAAGAAACGCCGAAACAAACTCATAGGTTTCTGTTTTAAAGTCCACGCATATTTAGATACAATGCTCCGTGAGAAAAATGTAGGGCGAAGTCTGGAATGGAGTTTTGAAGAAAGATCTATAGCCATTTTGGGATGACCTAACCAAGGCAAGTATGAATCAGTCATCTTGTAGCTGAACCCTATTTTAGCTCAGACTTTAGATGGCACGGTTGGTGCAGTGGCTGATACAGTCGGCTGCTGCGCTCCGGGTCGTGGGTTCGATTCCCACATAGAACAAATATTTTTATTTATGTCTATAAACGCATCCACGACACAGGAGCACTCCTAGTGTGGGGCATAATTTAATAAAAAAAAAAAAAAAAAAAAAACACCATTGAATTTAAATAACTGTAGTCAACAAGATATTGATTGGATCTACTTGGTGGTGGTACGCATGGGTATCGTTGAAGGCGACTAAGGAATATGTTAGGCAGACAAGCAGCAACATCTACTGCAATCACCAATCCAACTACCAACCATGGTGAGTATGGCCGCAGAACAAGCCCCCCCTCAACAGATTTTCCCAACGAGCGGTCTCATTTCTCCGCATCCAATCCATCCCAGTGACCTTCACCAGGTTGTCTGTCCGCCTCGTTGGAGGTCATCCCTTGCTGCGTTTTCCGGTGCGCGGTCTCCATTCGAGAACCTTTGTGCCCCAACGGCCATCAGTTCTACGAGCAATGTGCCCTGCCCATTGCCACTTCAGTTTACTAATCCTTTCAGCTATGTCGACAACTTTAGTTCTTCTACGGATCTCCTCATTCCTGATTCGATCTCGTATCTGGTATTTCACCAAGCATAGCTCTGTTATTATATATTTACCATCATCATCATCATCATTTCGGCCGAATGAAGTCCACTGCTGGACACAGGCCTCCCCCAAAGATCACCACATCCACCGATATGGATGTGTTGTGGGCTCATTGGGGGGTCTTGCCATAATCGCCACGCTTGGCAGGCGGGTTGGCGATCGCAGTTGAGTTGTTAATGTACTCGAAGGACGCTGCTGCCCATCCTCCGTGTAATCCCTTAGTCGACTTTTACGACACCCATGGGAAGAGATGGGGTGGTGGCATTCTGAGCCGGCACCACACGGCATATTTACCATATTACCATATTAATCAACATTGTCATCTCAATTAGTTTACTACAATTATATGTAGCGTATGGAGTTTCTTGCCAGCTCTTGTCCAAAAGATGAACCAAATTGGAAACGTGCAACTTAAGTTTCATTGCTAGTAATTGGTTTATCTTTAAATATAAAAAAACCGGCCAAGTGCGAGTTGAACTCGCGTGGAGAGGGTTCCGAAATTGCTTAATATATTGTCTATTGTTGAATTCGATCTTGTACCAATAAGTCATCCCGAGACACATACTTAACATCGTAGTAGAAAAAACATGTTTTCTCATACGTTCCAACCGCAAACGTAAGTTTGTACGTACAATATTGAAAGATTTACCATGTTACTTTAAGACTATAGACTTATTTTAGGTTTTCCTGAATGGTATGGTATGGTATGGTGGTTCCGGAATGGTAAATTTTCATACATTTTCTTAAATAACTTTAAAACTATATTTTTAAATTATAAATTAACTACATTTGAGACCCTCACACCAAGCCCTTTCATTTCATATGTGACACGGAACAGTTTGCAAAACTTTATTCTTTAATTTTCTATATTGGCCTCCAAAAGTGACCCCCATATTCAAAATTAATTTATTTAAGTTAAACTTCCGTGTTTTGGTCGCAGAACTCCATATGTGTACCAAATTTCAACTCAATCGATTGAATACGATTTCGAATTCGACGGCACGGTTGGTGCAGTGACAGTCGGCTGCTGCGCACCGGGTCGTGGGTTAGGTTCCCGCACGGAACAAATATTTGTACGATCTGCAGGTAGTTGTTCTGGGTCTGGGTGTATTGTGTGTGGAATTTGTGTCTGTAAACGCACCCACGACACAGGAGAAATCCTAGTGTGGGGCAACGTTTTTAAAAAAAACAAAAATAGATTCGGAGCAAATTGGCTGTGACAGACGGACAGACAGACAGACACACGTGTGATCCTATCAGGGTTCCGCTGTTTTTTCCTTCGGATGTTCGGAACCCTAAAAATGAAGATTTCTTTTTTGTTTGTCTCGTATAAGACTGGGTTGAAAGTTTGTGCAGTTTTTTGTACTACGCTGAAGTTGTCTGTAAAAGAGGCTTTTCAATACATTTTTCATATCGGACATTTATACGTCCACTGCTGAACAAAGGCCTCCCCTATAGATTCCATAACTGTGTCATCATTTTGGGGGGTATTTGCCAATACTCACCACGCTTGGCAGGCGGGTTGGTTAGCGCAGTATGGCTACCGCTTCACAGAAGGGACGCTGCTGCCCATCCCTCTGGTTTAGATTCCCTTAGTCGCCTTTTACGACATCCAGGGTAAGAAATGGAGTGGTGCTATATTCTTAATCCGGACACCACACGGACATATTCAATACATTAGCTAGTTTGAATTATAAACCTTAACGATTGCCTATTGGAGTCCCAACTTTAATAGTAGTCGTTAACCGGGTCTTTATGTACTCCAAACTTGGGGTTCAGTTACATACTAGCTATATCTATTACCCTATTTTAATCTAAGATTGATCTAAAAGTTAACTGGCCATAGACCAACCCCGACCCCTAGACCAATAAAAATAGTATTCAAATGAGAAAAAAGTTCACATAGAGAGTTCATTAAAATTCACCCCGATTTACATTTAAATGGAAATTTAACCTGTTTGTTGACACAAGTTTTATTCAAAGTATGGGAGTAACCTTGAGCGTTTCGGTCCTCGAAGGTCAAGTATGACCTCTTTAGAGACGGCAAGGGTCTTTAAGGTCATCAAGTACTTGTCGTCAGTTTCTTAAAGGGTTAAATTTAAAATTATTATTCTATTAAATATTAATTATTGGATGAGATAAGCCGAAAGTTGTGCTCAGTGGCGTGGTATTGGAGAGGCCTATGTCCGTGTGGTGTCCGGATTAAGAATATAGCGACACTCCAGCTCCTCCCGTGGATGTCGTGAAAAGCGACTAAGTGACTCTAAACTAGAGAGATGGGTAGCAGCGTCTCTTCTGTGAAACAGTAGCCATTCTGCGCTCACCAACCCGCCTGCCAAGCGTTGTGAGTACTGGCTAATTCCCCCAAAATGACGACATAATTGTGAAAATCTATGGGAGAGATCTATTTTTTCAGCAGTGGATTTATACATAGCTGATATTATGATGATGATGAGGTCCAGCCGTGGACTGCTATGGGCAGTTAAAGGTGATGATTAAATTAAAATTGGGATTCTATATGGTTGAAAAACTGTTACAATTATTGTTACCAGAAAGAGTTTCATGAATGATCTAACAGCACTATTTTCGGTCCTCTCTCAGTTCTTTAATGTAGCTCTAGGTGCTAGGTCAACGGAAAGAAAGGCGAGACCAAAAGGGCCGCCAGCCGAGAACAACCCTACAAACTAAGTTACAGTTAAGGGCGCCTCATAGTACGAGTAGGACTCGGGACTCGGCTTAATTGTTGCTGTAGGAAAAGCTAAGAAGCTAGATTTTTTTGGAACGAAGTTCCTTACGGCAGGCTTGGAGGGGATAGGGATTTTGCTGCGCGACCGAACTGAAAAAAATGTGATAGTAAAACCGTAAGAAAAAATCCGTGGAAAAAAGTGCGTGGAATAAAACCGTTAAATGAGACGTGCGCAGGCGCGACAGTCGCATACACAAGCGAGTAGTGTATAAGTGTCGATTCTACATTAGCCGAAGGAACTTCGTTCCTACCTGGTGTCCCACGACACCACATAATTTTTTTTTTTTGATCCTGTCCAGCTCGATGAACCGAGAGGATTTAGTGGTTATCAAGATTTACAACGGTGACTCGACTGTGAGCCATCCCGTCTTTTTCGACTCGATCAGAGTTCCGTAACTGACACATCCTCTGTATTTCTTCTACTTCTAGATCAGTATGAAAGTCCAATCACCAATAGCACTGCGACGAAACCACACTTCTGGTTGTAAATCTTGCAAGATTACGCTTTTGGTGTTTGCGTATGTGGAATTTATGTCATATAACACAGGAGAAAAACTAGGGTGGGTCATAAATTGTTTAAAAATAACCACCTAACCCTTGTCATATCAGCCAAAAGACATCCACTGTTGAAGTAAGGGGGAGGCCCCTTAAACGACCGGTTACATGCCGTGCGTCGTCATTTTGGGGGGAATAGGCCAGTACCCAGTACTGACCACGCTTGGCAGGCTGGTTGGCGAGCCAAACAGCAGCCATAGCTGTTCCACATTTCCTTACTCGCCTTTTATTATCCACGGGATGAAATGAGTGGTCCTATATACTTCAATGCCGACGCCAACCACCACAAAAAAAATACGGGTTGCACTCCGGGAGAGCCGACAGAAGTAAGAACTATTTTTTATTTATTTATCTAGATGCGTTCGCGGTCTGCTATATGTACATGCATATATGCACGCACTATAGCTGCGTCTCGTAATGGTGTCGCGAGTCCAGAGATTTTATCTCATCTAAAAATATGCGTCGCGCTAAAAGAAGTTTTCACTTTAAAAAAAAAACACTGGAAGCATACAATTTTGACGGCACGGTTGGTGCAGTGGCTGATACAGTCGACTGCTGCGCTACGGGTCGCGGGTTCGATTCCCGCATGGAACAAATATTTGTATGATTTGCAGGTAGCTGTTCTGGGCTGGGCGTTATTGTATGTGATATTCATGTCTGTAAACGCACCCCCGACACAGGAGAAATCCTAGTGTGGAGCAAAGTTAAAAAAAACGGGCATCGTTTCTTAAAAATAAAACCATTTATTCAAGTTACGTTATGATTGAGTTACCAAAACCTTTTGCATTTATCTTTGCAGTGTTTGAAACTCAAACACAAGGCCAAAGGATAAAATAAATCCTGGGCATATAAAATACTGCATTTGATATGTAAATGTAACACGGGGTGAATTTAAATGAACTTTGTGAGAACTGTTTTTATTTCTATATACATATTTTTATTTGAGTAGGGTGTGAGGGGTTGGACTATTTCTATTATAATTATTAGATAAATCGTAGATTCAAATAGATAGGGTTAATAGACGTAGGGCATGTGACCTCTCGGTTATAAATACATAACAGCCAATAGAAGTTCATTACTGTATTTATATAAGCATGACGGCACGGTTGGTGCAGTGGTTGATACAGTCGGCTGCTGCGCTCCGGGTCGTGGGTTCGATTCCCACACGGAACAAATATTTGTATGATCTGCAGGTAGTTGTTCCGGGTCTGGGTGTATTGTATGTGGAATTTATGTCTGAAAAACGCACCCACGACACAGGAGAAATCTTAGTGTGGGGGCAATGTTTTTATAAAAAAATTGCCTTTAGCGCAGCCTACTCATCACCATCATCATATCCCCCAAAGGACGTTCACTGCTGAACAAAAGCCTCCCCCATAGACCTCTACAACGATCGGTTACATGCAGTCTTCATTTTGGGGGAAATTGCAAGAACTCACCAGCTGGCGGGTTCGTGGGCGTAGAATGTCTGCTGTTCTACAGAAGGGACGCTGCTGCCCACCTCTTCGGGTTAGAAGTCCCTTAGTCGCCTTTTACGACCTCAACGGGAGGTGATGGAGTGGTGCTATATTCTTAACTGGATACCACACGGATCAGTCCACTGCTAGAGATAATTCTCTCCCATGAAGCACCATGGACTATATCTTCGCTCCAGAGACGTGTAATAATTGATGTATGATTCCGTGTAAATAAAATAGATACATATGTTAATAGTTGATCGCTGACACACGTTGCCGGCGAGAACCCTGTCTCGACTAGTTTGTGGCAGCGACAAGAACTATCAAAGGAAATACTCACTCAGCGACGCTCTCTTGGCAGTTAGAAAACTCGAGGAGAGACACTCGCTTGATACGTTGACATTATATACCTTGACATTTGACTTGACTCAGTTGAAATTACATAATTTTTTATGTTATTTACTTATATTCATTAACTTGACATTATCTTGAACGAATTCATTTAAAATTCCATTTCGTTTAATGTTAGTTTCTTATATTTAATATTATGACATTGACTATTAGTTATTGTTAATATTGTTCTTGTGACATTAACTTCAAATGTTTATAAAAAAACTGTAAATGTGTGAGCATCATGTAGGCATTAATGTTATATGTTAAGTACTTATATTGATTGTCTTTTGCCTGGCTGTATTGGTCTGTCATGCTCACTAAAATGTTTTGCTGGCGGTGGCGTTGTGTATCGGGTCGTTCGGTTCCCTACAATATGGTTGAGCTAAGCGATGCTGATGCATGCGTCATGCTCGTGAACGGGTGCCGTCTGTTGGGACTGGTCAGCCGTTAACTGCCACGGCAAATAATTTATGATTATTATATTATTGTGGTATGTTCCATCTTTACACATTGTTCTAAATTTTTCTCGGTATATATTTTACAATAAATTGTATCAATCAATATTGTAATCTCCATTATTTTAAAAGAGTATCCATGGAGTTTCTTGCCGGCTCTTCTCCATAGATCAACTATTTGGAACCGTGCAACTTAGATTCTGACGTTTCATAAGTGCCAATATTTGGTTTATTGGAAATAAAAAAACTTTGACTTTGACGTGTAGGTACCAAGCAAGTGATTGGGCAATGGGCGTTTATTCTGGCACAGTGAGTGTTTAGTTCCTTTCTAAACTATAATCTATATATCAATACGTGAAGGAAAAACTTGGTACTCCTTTTTAAGCAGATAGCCCACACGGTAGTGTGACATCTGGCATAGTTAAAGTTCATATGGAGGAAGAGTGCAGAAAGTTAAAATTTATGTATAATAAGTATTTGCCGTGTGGTGCCGGCTCAGAATACCACCACCCCGTTTCCTCCCGTGGGTGTCGTAAATGTCGACTAAGGGATTAGCCGGAGGATTGTCAGCAGCGTCCTTCGAGTATGTTAACAACTCAACTGCGATCGCCAACCCGTCTGCCAAACGTGGCGATTATGGCAAAACCCCCCAATGAGCCCACAACACACCCATATCGTTCGTTGTGGTGATCTTTGGGGGAGGCCTATGTCCAGCAGTGGACTTCATTCGGCCGAAATGATGAAGTATCACAAATACATTAAATCAAGTTACAAAAATTAATGAATTACGGTCGAATGTCGACTACTGGGCGACAACTAGTTAATTTAGAAGTTTCTTTGTTGTCTAGTGACGCAACGAGTGGTATATTTTATGATAATGTACGTACAATGAAAATAATTGCCCCTCTCCAATGATATTATACCATAGATATGTTACGTCCATATTAAATGGCGCGCAAAATACAGTCTCGCTTGCACAACCATGCCGTGAGAAAGACGATACAAAAACAACAAGAGTAAAATCGATTGCGAGGTGCTACAATTGGGGGAGTTTTGGTTCTTACTTTTGGCGCGAATGTAACATATCTACTTCTTTTAATATATAATATCATTGGAATACAAGAACATGTTTAGACATGTTCTTATAAATGTCGTACATGTACTCACCTGTACCAGAAGATAGTACGATACGACGGGTTGCCCTCTCACTCTTCAACACTCGCTCGTAGCCCAACGACTAAAACAGACTCGCGCCTCGTTGCTAGCTGACTTCATCATCATATCGGCCATTTATACGTCCACTGCTGAACAAAGGCCTCCCCATAGATTTTCACAACTGCGTCATAATTTTGGGGGGTATTTGCCAATACTCACCACGCTTGGCAGGCGGGTTGGTGAGCGCAGTATGGCTACCGTTTCACAGAAGGGACGCTGCTGCCCATCCCTCTGGTTTAGATTCCCTTAGTCGCCTTCTACGACATCCACCGGAGAAGATGGAGTGGTGCTATATTCTTAATCCGGACACCACAAGGAATATCCGGACACATACAGCTGACTTGCTCCTCGTTAATCGTCGGCGGTGGGATGCCCCTGGCATAGAGAGAGCATCTTCACTCACGTCTGAACGGGCTATATTTTTGACGTAGCAACAACTTGGGTGCCAGTTTGCTGACTCTTGGGAACGACTCTTAGGTATCATTACTCCCGGAGACTCTTGATGCACCTTGCAGATAAACTAATAATATCCATATCCACCAACTTGGGTAAATAGGTTGGTGATAACAGAGTCAGTGCTCTGACACAGGTGCAGCTCACCAGATCAATATATCAAAGAGCATACCATCACAATAATTTTAAGCGGGTAAAGTGGCGACCCTAATAAGATATGAGACAGGTCAGTCCACGTACCGACATGTAGCAACACGTTTCAAACATGATAATGACCAGACTAGACGAAATGGCACCTTTTAGATAGTACTCAATATTAGTGCGTGGGTAGACGATTTGTGACAGACTAGGTGCGTGGATAGCGTTGCTAGGTGTCCCCATTTGTGAGAAACGTTCAGATTTTCAAAGGTATGGACACATCGCGATTAACTCTTGATTGGGATTGTACGGAACCGTACATGTTTTCTATATTTAATCTATACATACAAATAAATAAAATTGAAGTGTCTGTTTGTCATGTCAAAATAACAGCTTATTACTAAATGCATATGAAAGTATGTACGTTACATATAACAAAAACACTATTTTGAAATTTTTTGTCTGTCTGTCTGCCTGTTTGTTCCTGATGTTATAAGGAATAACTTAGGCTACTTTAATTTTAGAAAAATAATTAAGTTTCCGCGTAAAAAAAAAATCCCTTGAAATCCAATATACATATTCTATGTCAAGTGTCTATGTCGTAGTACTCTAAATTTATTTTAAATTAAACGCGGGCGTCACCGCGGGTCCTAGCTAGTTTGTAATAAGTAAGCAGATTCGCAGTCGAACTTAGCGTAACAATTATTTATTCATAAAGTAATATAAATAGAGTGTGTTAATAGCATCCAACGTGAGCGGTTTTATTTTTAGCACCAACCCTTTTTGCGCTCTATCATAGCATATCATCAGCATCAAACTTAAGCATAAAGTCATGCATTAAGCATATCCACATACAAGTGTAGATTAAGATTATAGGGACGCCAAATGTCCCAATATTTTCGATCTCTACCAGATGACGCTTTATTAAAAAAAACTATAAAAGTTTTTCTAAACTTAAAAACGGTGGTGCCGGCTCAGAATACCACCACCCCATCTCCTCCCGTGGCTGTCGTAAAAGTCGACTAAGGGATTACCTGGAGGATGGGCAGCAGCGTCTTTCGAGTACATTAACAACTCAACTGCGATCGCCAACCCGTCTGCCAAGCGTGGCGATTTTGACAAAACCCCCCAATGAGCCCACAACACACCCATATCGGCAATTGTGGTGTTCTTTGGGGGAGGCCCGTGTCCAGCAGTGGACTTCATTCGGCCGAAAAGATGAAACTGAAAACTAACACAGTTTTTCAAATGGACAATCTTGATGAGGATGTTTCTGATGTTAAATAAGTGTTAAAGATAGCACAAGAAACATATGCCTGAGCTACCGGTGCCACTCGCCCATATTTTTTTCGCCTTTAAAATAATCGTTAACTAGTTCGAAATTGAAAACGAAACAGATTTTTATATGACTTTTTATGGACCTGGCAACACTTTAAGTAGACAACAACGGAACGTCATTGGACGAATAGTGGTGGATCAACACAGGTAAAACAGGCAATGTCAGTGTTGTAATTCGCAACATAATTCGCTAGCTAACGGCTTAGTCGTGGTTTACTCAGTCAACGTCAAGTGTCAAGGTAAAACAAAGATATGAAAAATTTAAAATGTATTTTGGTAAAACGTCCATACTGGGTATATCAAAGCCATAATATACACATTTTATTAGACCAGCGAGTTTATTTATTAATCAAGATGTTGTCTGCAGCGAAAGTGCGCATTTATGGGATGCAAGATGATAACTGGGTTATATAAAGGACAAAATCAACCAGTATCGGGGCCTGGTAAAGTTGTATCGAAGTATTGGAGAATAATCATAAAGAGAACTTTAACAAGACGAAACAACTTGATAGAATCAGGTACATGAAGAAGAAAATGGAAACATTATGCTTAGCATAGTTTATGAAAGAGCAAAATTCACTTCAGAAAGGTCACTTTTGGGGTGACCTGAAACAGGCTTCAGGCTAGCTTAGGCACCAGTCTCCCACAATAAATTCGAATAACACTATAACTAGGCAATACTGTATTCTGTTGCAACTTTTTCATTATTGTGGTGAGAAAATAAATTACATTAGTGAAAATATACCTTTGTATTTGCTCCATGAAATACACTGTCCAAATTGGGGTGCATGAAAAAGCAAGAGTATCCACTAATTATGGTATACTAGATACTGAAGGTACTGCAACACAGTCTGGGTAGTCAGCTAAGTTACTAAATTTGCTGAGTGGCTAATCTTTCCACCATAGCATATGCTGGTGTCGGGATTATCTGTGTGATGTCCGATTAAGAATATAGCACCACTCCATCTCTTACCGTGGATGTCATAAAAGGCGACTAAGGGACTCTAAGTCAGAGGTATGTGAATCAACTTCCCTTCTGTGGAACAGCAGCCATATCGCGCTCACCAACCCGCCTGCCAAGCGTGGTGAATAATGGCAAAGTTCCCTAGAATGAAAGAGAAACATCCTTAAGCTATTAAATATAAAATACACTTTGTCAGGTAAGAGAGTTGCACACGAACTTATAAATTTTACAAGCCTCAACACTGCATGGCTTGGATAAGATGCTTTGAAAAGCACCCAAATCTAACTTATTGGTATTTAATTCAGCTAGTAAAGTTTCTCTTTCCCTATTATTACAGACACATTCTACCAACAAGTGATGCACATCTTCTACAGTCCCCTACATTATATACATTAGTTTATTAATCCTTTATTTTTATTGAGAGCTTTCATTCTTGACAAATATGTAATACTAACATTATAACTGTCTTATTTCTTATCCAAAAACATAAAGGAGTTTCTTGCCGAACCGTCTCCATAGGAACAGCTGGAACCGTGCAACTTAATGATGTCTCAAAAGCGCCAGCTCTTTTTGGACAAAAAATAATTATTGACTATGATGAGATGAACGAATAAATAAAATTGAAGTGTCTGTTTGTAATGTCAAAATAACAGCTTTTTACTAAATGCATATGAAAGTATATACGGTACATATAACAAAAAAACAGTTTTTAATTTTTTTTGTCTGTCTGTATGTCTGTTTGTTCCGAGTAATCTCCGAAACGACTGGACCGATTTGGACGGGACCTTTACTGGCAGATAGCTGATGTTATAAGGAATAATTTAGGCTACTTTTATTTTAGAAAAATAATTAGAGATCCGCGCAAAAAAATTAAACCCTTGAAATCCAGTATATATATTCTATGTCAAGTGTCTATGTTAAAGTACTCTAAATTTCTTTTAAATTAAACGCGGGTGAAACCGCGGGTACCAGCTAGTTTCTAATAAAACACTTTTAAAAGGATTACATAGCGAATAATAATATAGACATTAGTTTCTTTACGTCTTGAACACTTTGCAGGGTAATTGGTCGTGAGGAATAATCCTGTGTTCTATTATAATAAGTACCAAATCACCTTGTGGTGCCGGCTCAGAATACCACCACCCCATCTCCTCTCATGGGTGTGGTAAAAGTCAACTAAGGGATTAGCCGGAGGATGGGCAGTAGCGTCCTTCGAGTACATTAACAACTCAACTGCGATCGCCAACCCGTCTGCCAAGCGTGGCGATTATGGCGAGACCCCCCAATGAGCCCACAACACGTCCATACCGGTCGTTGTGGTGATCTTTCCAGGACTTCATTCAGCCGAAATGATGGAGTACCTAATAATTGCGGAAACTAAGACATTACTATGAGATGACCGCCTCCTGCACCAAAATCCTTCGTTTCAGCCTAGTCCACTGCTGGACACAAGCCTCCCCAAAGATTGCTGCAACTACAGGCCTGAGTGTGTTGTGTGCTCATTCGGAGGTTTGCAATAATGCGAGGGTGGCGATCACAGTTGAGTTCTAATGCACTCAAGGACGCTGCTGCCCATCCTCCGGTTAATCCCATAGTCGCCTTTTACGACACCCACGGGATGAGATGGGAAAATCCTTGTGAAAATATAATTTAAACATAAATATATTTACTTAAAATTTGTAGATTAGCCGAACTGTCAGTGTCCGCGTCTCGACCTAGTTCCTATATATATTTAGAAGTAAGCTGTTAAAAGAGTGTCAGGCAGACTGACAGACAGAATTTAGTTAACCCTCCAGTGTTCGGTTACTCTCAGTTTTTCTGTAACACCAATACCTGTAGTCAGTCATTCTGTCACTAAGGTCGTGTGAATGGGCACTTATATTTTAAAATTCTATACAGCAGTGAGACTTCAAGTATTTAAAATTAACATATTTAATAGATTGGAATTATTTTGGCCACGGCCTCTACGTATTTCAAAGCTAGTGTCTTTGAAATAATATTACTAATTTGTTGTGCCGGATAAGAATAGTACCACCGCATCTCACCCCGTGGGTGTCGGAAAGGTGACTATGGAATTAGCCGGGGGATGAGCATCAGGGTCGTTAGAGTACATTTACAACCTAACTGCGATCGCCAACCCGTCTGCCAAACGTGCAAAACTCCGCAACGAGTACTCGTACACAGCGAATCCAGACCGCGGGCTGATTACCTAAGTAGCAGACGCCTTGCAACAGGCGTAAATGGTTCCAACGCCGCTGTCAAACGTCAATTTGGTATTACCATTTGCCGATGGCGACTAAACAGGCGAAGATCTCGGACGCGCCTCTGTCGGACAATCAATGAATTAAAAACGTTCATTCTTTTTAGTTCCACTGGTGGCTACTGGCGCTAGTAACTATGCATATTCCACAACAGCGACAGGCGGACGGTGCCTTACGTAATACCAATTGTTTTGTCGCTTTGCCGCCGGTGGATCCTTGGCTGCGCGATAGCTGTTATCGCGTCTGCTGTTGCTGTTTTTTGCTAATCAGCCCTCCAGTCATTGTGGCGATATTTGGGGAGGCTTGTCTCCAGCAGTGGACTTTGTTTAGGTGAAATAATGATGATGGATATAACAAAACAAGAACTTCGTTGGTCGGCACACGATATCCATCACCATTTAAATGGTTACGGATATTACGCATATCCATGTGAACGTTCATATCATCATCATATCAGCCGACGAACGTCCACTGCTGAACAAAGGCCCGATAGATTTCCACAATTGTGTCGTTGTTATTGCGGGAATTGCCAGTACCTACTCACCACGCTTGGCAGGTGCAACTTTACACTCAAGTCATTATAGAGAAAAAAATACCAGTCAAGTGAGAGTTGTTCTCGCGGGGAGAGGTTTCCGAAATTGCTGAATATATTGTCTATTGTTGGATTTGGGCTTGTACCAGTAACTTCACAAGAAGTAGTTGAAAAACATGTCCTCCGATAAATTCCAACTGCGAAAGTAAGTTTGTACGCACAACATTCAGGATTTATATTAATAATAGCGAAAACCCAAGACATTACTATTGAGTGATTTATCGTGTTGTTTTAAAACGAAAGACTTCTTGTTCTTATAGATTTTCTTGTAATCTACAAGTAAAGAGCAATTTTCCATTTTTTTTTCATAATTTAGGCTCAGTCATTTTGGAGATAAGGGATTGGTAAATTTTCTTAAATAACTTAAAAACTATTTATTTTAAAATTAGAAAATAAATAGGTATATTTAAGACCTTCACAACAAACCCTTTCGTATAATATGTTTTCGTGTATTATGCAAAACTATTTTCGATTTTAGATTCGCAGCAAATTAGCTGTGACAGACAGACACACGAGTGATCCTATAAGGTTTTCGCCGTTGTTTCCTTCGGACGTTCGGAACCTTAAAGAGCAAACAATCAAACATAGAAGCAAGTTTTTTTTTGGCTAACTGCACCGTACATCTGAATAGAGCTTAATAAATCGCCGGTCAACCAAATAAATGGCGTAAAGTATATTATTTATACGTCCCGTACCTCTTCCTTCCTTCAAGCCTTCTCCCTCTCCTTCTTTCTACCGTTTAATCCCTTCTCCTCTCCCTCTGATAGGTCGGACTCACACCACTAACTTCTTAGTTCTTTGGTCTATTGGATGTTCGTGAAAGACGGTGATAGTTCGACATCAATGGTACTAGCGTGATCGTTTGCCAGCCATGAATAATTTATATATTAATATATAAACATCGAAAATTGAAGTACCATTTTTACATAGGTATGCACAAAAAAAGTATGCATGTGGCCGTTAGGGGAGGGGAGCCCCTTTCTGTGCCGAAGATCACCGCTCTAGTGTAGAGCTGATAGGAGTCCGGCTTGCCACTCCAACCTTCCCCGGGATGGAGCAAGTTCATGATGAATTTCCATAGGGGATAACAAAAACGGTAAAATGAAGTATACCTACTTAGATACACATATGATTTTACCACAGTTTTTAAATAAAAAATTAAGCAGTCAAATAAAAGCATTTCATGGCTGTATGAGCCAAAATCCCTTTGCCTTCTATGCACAGGACAATAATCTCTAAAAAAAATACCTACATAGCGTTGTTTCCATTTCTATATTACCACACTTTAATTATACGTTATACTATCCTTACGTTCACTAATTGAATTTTTTAAATTATTTCCCTGATGCTTCTTCTTTCCCAGTCTGTTGCTCATAGTGTCAAGGTGACAATTATGATTCTGCATACAAATAAATTCCAAATAATTAATTTAAAAATGAATTTCGTTACTTTACAAACACAATTGGTCGAATGTCGACCACAGGCAAGGACGACCGTTGCATCTTGGTTTCGTAGTAGTTGTCTGCTGATCCCTTCTATTCTACAAGCGTGATGTTCCAGTAGGCGGTTGACGTCATAACCACGCCCTGTACACGTCAACCGTTTGAATTATAACAACCAAAACGAAAAATATAAACATATTGTAACCACGTCTGCATGTTGCGGTCGAGAGCAACTTTTGGACGTTTGGGGAATGACTAGATTTATAATATATTTCCAGTGTAAAAAAATGTATCAAAGTCAAAATTAAATATTCCTATAGAGAAGAGCCGGCAAGAAACTCCATGATGGATACTCTTTTGAAATAATTAAGATTACAATGTTGATTGATACAAATTATGGCCTTACTGTTTTTATTTTTTGTATAGTAATTGGTGTACAGTAAAGAAAAAAAGAGTGTAAAGAGTTTAATAAATTAATAAATAAAACATATAACGAGCATAAAGTAGTTTTATGTGTAAAATCTATAGAAATTGAATTAGTTTACCACAGAGCTTTCTATTTTTTATTTTATAATAGTTATAAGTGTGTCATCGTCATCATTCCAGCCGAAGAAAACCCATTTATTTTGCTGTCACACATTAACAATAGGCGACAGACTTATAGGCGACGGTCAAAAATAAATGAAGTACTTACTTTAATTACAATTTTATAAAATTGGAGTGATATTTTTGTCTTTGTCTTTTTTTAAAAACGTTGCCCCACACTAGGATTTCTCCTGTGTCGTGGGTGCGTTTACAAACGCAAATTCCAGCTGAGCAATGTGCCATTTCGTGATGAAACAGCGCTGCTATTCTGCTAAGACCTTCGTCTTCGTCTCCCCACAGAGATTTCCACAACGTACAGGTTACATGCCACCCGCATCCAATGACTCTCAGCTACTTACACCAGGTCATCTGTCCATCCCGTTGTGCCCACGGAGCGCGATATACTCTCGAGGAACTTCCTGCCCCAACGGCCATCAGACCTACAAAAAAAAAAACTTAAAACTATTTACTATACACACTTACAGCAGTATGTGCACATATAACTATATAATATAACTGATATAATATAACTGATATGTACCTACTGTTTGTTCAAACATTGGTGTTCAAGGTAAGATTTAACTTGCAAATAGGTCGGTAAGTTGTGGCCACGGTGTTTTAATCAAAGTTTGGCTCATTAACTCATATTTATAAGGTCGCGGTTAGTGCGTACGCTAATGTGATATTACATTAGCGCAATATGTTATTCTGTTTATTCTTACATGAAGCACATTTTCTTACAATTGTATCGTCATTTTGGAAGGAATTTATCAGTACTCACCACGCTGGGGAGGCCGGTTGCACAAAAGAAGTTTTACTACTGTTCCACAAAAGCCCATACCTCTGGTTTGGAGTCCCTTAGTCGCCTTTTAGGACATCTACGGAGGAGAAGTAGAGCTGTAATCTTAATCCCGACTCCACATGGAAGAATAATTAAAACTTATTATTATTTTTTCACTTTTTTGTAATTTTCTTTTCCTTTTTTTACAAATTAGTTTTTAAGCGTGTGTTCGTATTAGCAAGTTTTCACATGGACGACGAAAAGTAATTTTATAATACTATTTCACTGTCGCACTATTATTAAGTTCAATGTCATCATTTAAGCACTTACTCGAGTTATAAATACTACATTATCCTGTACATAGTTTGGCTACAATTTCGTAAAGATACTTTACTAGAAGCATCTCTACCATTATAATAATAATGAAATTAACATAGAACTTTGTAATAGTGAGTCAACGATTTCTCAAATGTAGTCATTCTATACAACGCCTATCTAATCACCTCCACCGCAACACAAGACCATGTGTACACTAAACTAAGCAAACATTAAGGTTCGCCGCACACTGCCAGACTGGTTTTTTTGTCGCAGACGTTAAAAAAATCGTCTACGAACGATAATGCGTGGTAGCCATTAATATTATTATTTTATACGTGCGTCGGGTAGTCTGTCTGCAATTTCTTACGTAAGCTTCGATACAGTATAATTTAACTAATCTGTGAAGGGAGAAGTTAAGGTGTATCTTTGGTTTTTCTTAGTGATTGATACTAATAGTTGATCTTAAGTAATTAGTTTTTTTCTAAAGCAAGGTCAGTACCAGACCAGCAAATCATTCGCCTGGTGGTAAGCGCCACGCAGTGCCGTGTGGTGCCGGCTCTGAATACCACCACCCCATCTCCTCCCGTGGGTGTCGTAAAAGTCGACTAAGGGATTAGCCGGAGGATGGGCAGCAGCATCCTTCGAGTACATTAAATAACTCAACTGCGATCGCCAACCCGTCAGCCAAGCGTGGCGATTACGGCAAAACCCCCCAATGAGCCCACCACACACCCATATCGGACGTTGTGGTGATCTTTGGGGGAGGCCAGTGTCCAGTAGTAGACTTCATTCGGCCGAAATGATGAAGCGCCACGCCTGCCCATAACAATGAGAATGCTACCCAGGACTAGCCCTGTCTGGCACGATATTGTGTTCGTCATCTAAAGACATAAGTTATTACCGACTTCGAACAGGAGGAGGTTCTCAATTCGATACTTATTTTTTTTTATGTATGTACACCGATGCATGCCGTGTGGTGCCGGCTCAGAATGCCACCACCCCATTCCATCCCATGGGTGTCGTAAAAGTCGACTAAGGGATTAGCCGGAGGATGGGCAGCAGCGCCCTTCGAGTACATTAACAACTCAACTGCGATCGCCAACCCGCCTGCCAAGCGTGGCGATTATGGCAAGACCCCCTAATGAGCACACGACACACTTATATGAGTCGTTGTGGTGATCTTTGGGGAGGCCTGTGTCCAGCAGTGGACTTCATACGGCCGAAATGATGACACCGATTACTCCGAGAATTGTCGACCGATTTGAGCAATTCTTTTTATAACAGGTGCAAAATGCTTTCGAGTTGGTCCCATATACATTTTAGCGGTCACTTCGGCACCGAAGGGGGGCTCCAGGTCCTCGTAAGATCACACTAGAGCCGCCCATTGGTGCCACGCCTTTAGGCACATCACGGAGGGGATAACTGTAAAGAGGTCACCCCCTCTAGCGGAGGGAAGGCGACTGTAAATAGGTCCCCCCCAAGCATTTCTCGGGGAGGATTGTAAAGGATCCCCCCAAGCCCCGCTTTGCGCTGTGCTGCGGACACGGCGGCATGTGACCACGTGCGCACCAGGTCAACGACTTGCTAGTATCGACACTAGGTCAAAAAAAAAATGTTCTCTGTATCTGGTGTAATAGTATCTTAGCTCGTCCTTTATCAGAGGCCAAGCCGCTGTGCTAATTAACGCAGTTACTTTTAAGAAAATAACAAATTGTTAATTGGATTTAATTTAACTTTTGTTGATTTAAATGGGGCGACATTATCGCTAAGAGATAAAGCCAATGAAATGCGGAAAAAAATGTTCGGGTAAATGTATAAAAAAAATTGTTTCGTAACTCCTATTTATCCGAAACTCTGCCACGTACCTTTTCACATCATATCAGCCAAAAGATGCCCACTGCTGAACAAATGCCTCCCCCATTAACCCATCACATTTTGTATATCTCTAATATGGCAATAAAGCATACTACCCACCTGATGCCTTTTTTTGTTGGGCTTCTCGCATACATTTCTTGGAAATGTGCTTGCTTAACCGGTCGTTTCTGGCGAAGCCAAAAGGCCTCCAGCCAGGCTTAAAATTAATATGAAAATCTAAGGGTACTTGCGGGACACGGCTTAGGGCGTTGTTGGGGACAACAAGCTATTGATTTGATTGATTTGGGGAAAGCTGGATAGGTTTTATACCACCACCCCATCTCCTCCCGTGGGTATCGTAAAAGTCGACTAAGGGATTAGCCGGAGGATGGGCAGCAGCGTCCTTCGAGTACAATAACAACTCAACTGCGATTGCCAACCCATCTGCCAAACGTTGCGATTATGGCAAAACCCCCCAATGAGCCCACAACACACCCATATCGGTCGTTGTGGTGATCTTTGGGGGAGGCCTGTGTCCAGCAGTGGACTTCAATTAGGCCGAAATGATGGTGAAGTTCTTACGGACAAACGTAATATTTTCTAAAAATTAAAGAAAAGGCATTGTTAGTACATTAATATCTAAGAGATTCGCGAGGCCTCATATTATACTTTGCGTGGATGACTCTCTTCTGTAACATAAATTTGTATTCATTGTGTCATTATTGTATTGATCATCATTGCCCGCTACCTACCATTACCCTGTTTATACCTATATATGTATAGGTTATAAATTAGAAACGTAATACTCATAAATAGGCCAACATTAGCATGTCAGAGTACTTTGTGGTTATCTGCGGAGTGATAAGATTATCCTTATCATTGGGGGCGCCGGCCCGTCTAACATTTGTTGGTAGATATAGGCTGCACGACTTGTTCTCTGAGGTGTAGGTAGAGGTGACTGACAGTAGTGTCGGCTATGCTGGTAGAGCATGAAAATTGGAGTGCTGTGGTCTCCTTCTGTGAGAGCGTAATGCTCCAGAAGGAGGTCCGGTCGGGAGAGGGCCGATCCCGCTCGGAGGAGGAGGTCACGGGACCGGGGTAACAACCGCCGCGGTGCCCGTGTCCAACACGCCTGAGCCCCCTGTCGTCTTTATATAGCGGGGGGCCTTGGGGGTCGCGAGCACGTTTATTGGGAAATTTGCGTGGTCATACCGAGCGACCCCCGGGAAGGCAGCGGTGCGCATGTGGTCACGTACCGCTGTGTGCGCAGCACAGCGCATAGTGAGGCCTCGGGGGAATCCCTTACAATTCCCTCGAGAGATGCCTGGGGGGTGGCCTCTTTACAGTCGCCTTCCCTCCGCTAGAGGGGATGACCGCCTTACAGTCATCCCCTCCGAGATGTACCTAAAGGCGTGGCGCCAATGGGTGGCTCTAGATGGAGATCTTTCGAGTTCCTGAAGCCTCCCTTCCGATTCCGGCATGCCCCTTCGCCCTTTCCCGGGGGGAAGGAAGTACATGAGGTATTTCCACCACATTTATGGTCAATTTGCATCTATTTTGTTAAATATATTTTAAAATTATAAAATAAATACATTTGCGATCGCCAACCCGCCTGCCAAGCGTGGCGATTATGGCAGTGGATGTTTTTCGGCTGAAATGATGATGATGATGATATTCCCTTAAGGGAAAAGATACAACATCGTTAAAATCATCTTCAGAGGAAACATCCACAAGAATACTTGATAACTATTTTAGTAAGCATATCACATAAAATAGAGTTTTGATCTCATTATAAACAGACAGTTAAATTAGTACCTTATAATGCTATACTGGTAACATAGTTTAATCAGTGTTTAAGTATTTAATTTTTGGAATATAGCTGCGCCAAATATGTGATTTTAAGATGTAAAAAGCAATTTGAATTGAAGTTAATAGTACTTAAATGCTACCTATCTTTAAAATTTCATATACGTCATTAAATTGAGTAATAAAAAAGATATGTTCAAGATCCGCCAAAAAATAACGGATACGGATACGGATGCAGATATTATTTCTTTGAAAATCCGCGGATATGGATACGGATATCCAGCACATCACTAGTAGCAATATATAGCAATTGCATAAAAATATGTCCATTTCTGATCCCATTATCAGTCACTTATCTCTCATAACACTGCACTGCACTTGCTGATCGGTTAACAATTGGCGAGGTCAAGCAACGCTTGGCGCGGTCAGTCTATGGATGGGTGTCTGCAAAGTGGTATTTGAACTCTCTGTGCACTCAGAATGCACATTAAATCATCGGCCCCGGTTGTCATAAGACTGCAGTAGTTAGTCAGGTCGGAGCCCTTTTGGGAGCTTAACACTTAACTTTGTCTCATGTTTTTTTAAATACTGGCGGCCCGTACCGGCTTCACACGGGTGGATATTTTATTTTTATATAGAGTAAATGTAAATTTGCTCTGATTTTGGTCGGCATATTTATCAACTTTTAAAATCTAAAAAGCAAGTTACATAACTACAATACAATATAAAAAAAAGATACAATATAAAATACAAAATACAATACAATATAAAAAAATGAATCAAGTTACATAACTACAATAGTTAGTAGTGGTATCGCAAAGTTTTTGTAGATATTGATATGTTCTTTAATATTGTAGAACATTTGTTTGTTCTATCATGAATAGTTTCCGCAGCGCATGCGTTGAAAGATATTTTATAGCTCATTTTTTTACACCTTGGGTTACATTATTGAAGTTTTAGTAGGGATCCCTAATTTTTTCCAGTCATAAATATAGCCTATATTACTCAAGGATAATGTAACATTCTAATGGAGAAAAAATGTTTGAATTCGGACCCGTAGTTTTTGAGTTTATTCGTTACAAACATACAAAAATACAAATCTTTCCTCTTTACAATATTAGTGTAGATAAACCTGTGTCAAGATTACCAATTCATTCAGCTAGTGGTAAGCATCGCTCTAGTGTGATCTTACGAGGACCTGGAGTAGTTTTAGCCGGTAGGAGCCTGGCATGCCCTTCGCCCTACCCCGGGGCGAAGGAAATTCAAGTAGAATTACCACTGGACACCAATAAATGAAAATGGTGGTAAGCAATTGTCATGCTACCCAGAATTAGTCCTGCACCACACCGCGCTCATCTTGTCGAGACGTAAAGTTATTTAGTCTCTTATTTGTTTTTTATATAGCTATGTCGACGGAACCAAACTATCTGCGAAGATGGCCTTGCATTTGGCAGGTATTTTTACTATAATATACCCCAGATAAACGTAGATATACACCGGTAAATTGCGTTGGAACCATGCCACTGGATTAACTGCGTTTAATTCCTTTTTACGAGAGAGCACTTGGCACTTTCTTTACAATTTATCGATATAATATACAGGCTGTCCAGTAAATAGCACGACATACTGCAGGGGGTGAGAGCTTGGGTTGATTTTGTCCTTTATACCCAGTTATCATCTTGCATCCCATGAATGCGCACTTTCATTGCAGACAGCATCTTGATATAAAAATAAACTCGCTGTTTTAATAAAATGTATATGTTATGGCTTTGATACACCCATTATTGACGATTTATCAAAATTACTTTTCAATTTTTCATATTTTTGTTGCACATTGTAAATTTTGTACTACTGTAAATCCGTAAGATTTTGCTGAACATATATTGTGTTTTTTTGGTAGGTATTGACCCAAGCTCTCACCCCCTGCAGTATGTCGTGCTATTTACTGGACACCCTGTATACACGTAAGTGCATGGCAACACATCGAGACACCTCTAGCATATAAGGACTAATTATTCTCGTAATTAATTTACACTACGACAAAGTTGAGCGAACTGAGATTAAAATATGAATTTCGAATTCGATGGCACGGTTGGTGCAGTGGCTGATACAGTAGGCTGCTCCACTCCTGGTCGTGGGTTCGATTCCCGCACGGAACAAATATTTGTATGGTAGTTGTTCCTGGTCTGGGTGTGTTGTGTGTAATTTATGTCTGCAAACGCACCATCGGCACAGGACAAATCCTGGTATTCCTTATTAAAATAATCTTCTTCAATCTTCTCTCTCTCTCTCTCTCAATCTAATCTTCGCTTCATTTACATTTATTTTCCTCGACCATATCTATAGACATATTGTAAAGGCGCCAGAGCGGATTAAAAATATAATTATATGCATTTGAAACTCCCAAACCATAACAGGTAAAAATTACCCAAACGCTTCCTTTAGGTATACATAAACCCGAAACCCGTACACATAGATCATAGATAAGAAAAAAATGCTATAAAAAATCTCCGGGCTCTGATTGGCTGTCCCTTTTTTACTAGTGGGGCCCTCACTTCTCGTAACCTCTTCTAGGATAGAAAACTGGTCAAAGGGACAAGGCATTCAGCCAATCATACAAGCTTATTTCGGATGCGCTATTTACTTATTTAAACAAGTGTTAACCAACTGGCGTTATATCTTTATCTATGCATCTTTTGAGATAGTTTTAATTGTACGATATGTACGTTTTAGTTGCTATTTGAATGTGGAATATTTTAAATTATTAAGTAGGGTTGTGATTGTGTTGGTTGAGAATTTAGTAATAATAGTCAAAGAAAGTTAATTAGGTTTCTTGTGAGACATCGTGAGAACATATTGAACTCTCAGGCCATTCGTCTATTTATTATTGTAGATGACGAAAGGGAAGAAAAGGTTGACAACATTTGTATTTTAACAAATGGAGTGGGGCAAAACATTTGGCGAGACGATGCAGTACTAGGAGGGGGGGGGGGGGCTTCCACGGCTGAACCAGGTAATAAATTTGTACAAAATTGTATTTGTCATTAATTAGAATTACAACACTTAGGTGGCCTTATCACTATCCGCGATCTCTTCCAGGCAACCTTAGGATGGAAAATAGTAGATCGAAGTAACTATGAGGCAGGCTGAGGTGTAACTATATATACTAATATAAATAAATGTTATTATATACTATATTATAATACTATGTTTTGTATTCAGTTCAAAATGGTTTTTTAATTTAGATACTACTTACTAGCCGTTACCAGCTCGCTCCGCTGGATCCTGTGACATCCAGTAACATTGCTGTGTTCGAAAAGTTAGGAAAATCTAAAATCTATCCAATAAACAGAGTAGAGTAGAGTAGAGTATACTTTATTGTACACCAAAAGAAAATACAAAGTAATTTTACATACATAATAATAGTATATATCTATTATAATACTATAAATAAAAAAATGGTGATACCTATATGTATTTTTTATCATCATTTCGGCCTAATGAAGTCCACTGCTGGACACAGGCCTCCCCCAAAGCTTATCACGACGACCGATATGGGTGTGTTGTGGGCTCATTGGGGGGTTTTGCCATAATCGCCACGCTTGGCAGACGGGATGGCGATCGCAGTTGAGTTGTTAATGTTCTCGAAGGATGCTGCTCCGGCTAATCCCTTAGTCGACTTTTACGACACCCACGGGAGGAGATGGGGTGGTGGCATTCTGAGGCGGCACCACACGGCAAATATTTTTTATAGTTCACATAAATAATATGCTATTATTATATATATGCCACTAAAACTGTGCTTGCACAAACACTTCGTCTTCCAATTCTTGAGTACGCCGACACCAGCTATCTGAATATCACGGAGAAACAACTTGATAAACTTGAGCGACTCCAAAACTTCTGTATAAGATTTATATATGGTTTACGCAAATATGATCATGTCTCAGAGTATCGTATTAAGCTCAAGTGGCTCCCTATATGCCTTCGTCGGAATACTCATATTCTTCAGCTTCTATACAGTATCCTGTACAATCCCTCTATCCCCTTCTGTCTTAAAGAACGTTTCAAGTTCCTTTACGACACACATTCTAGATTCTTAAGGTCATCAGAGAATCTGACATTGAAAATTCCGACACATTCCACTAATTTCGTAGGAAAAGCCTTCACAGTTCAAGCTGCTCGCTTATGGAATGTGTTGCCAGTATCAATTAGAGGTGCTAAGTCCCTGGCAACATTTAAAAAACTAGTTAAGGAGCACTATCTTTTACTATAATGTCCTACATCAATTTCTGTTTATAATTATATGATATGTACCATATATAGCATGTTTGTCGTATATCTCATGGTTAAGTATGTATTGAGTAAGTTATAATTATTGTTACACCGCGAACTATCCCTTTGTAAATGTCATTTTATGAATCTGATTTTCTTTTTTTAAGAGTGGTGTTCAATAAAGAGTATTGTATTGTATACTATATCTTATTCTACGATATAATTTGAAGCCTTGAAGCCAAGTTTGAGTATTCTGGTGACTGGGACTATAAGGTACTGGGGCCCGGCCCCAGTCACCTAATAGTGTTCTTAGAATCAGTCGATTACGAACATAAACAAGGCGACGCAAATTGTACAGACACCATTTTGTTTTTACATTTTTTGATTTTTTCTATCAAATCAATAACGATTAAGTAAATAGATAAGCTGCCGTGTGGTGCTGACTCAGAATACCACCACCCCATCTCCTCCAGTGGGTACATGAACTACAACTCAACTGCGATCGCCAACCCGTCTGCCAAGCGTGGCGATTATGGCAAATCCCCCCAATGAGCCCACAACACACCGATGTCGGTCATTATGGTGATCTTTGGGGGAGGCCTGTGTCCAGCAGTGGACTTCATTCGGCCGAAATGATGATGAAAAGGATAAGTACAAACGCAAATCATACCATGCCACATAAATATAGGTTAAAAGCTGCAGAGCCGGGCGAATTTCAAGGTATTGCAAATACTTTTTCTTCTGTTTCTCTAAAGTCGCGAGTCTCAGTCGTCAGAAGAAAAATACTAAAATAACTGGATCCAGCATTTGGTACCGCATTTTCGAAGAGGTGCTCTGATTAGCCAAAAACAGCGTCAGCAGATGCGAAAGCAGCTATAACGCGACCAAGGATCCACCCGACAAATCACCTGAAGTTGAAGAGCGAGGATGACATTTTTAGTTCATGGATCGTCCGAGACTATGTGTGTCAGAGATCTTCGCCTGTTTAATCGCTATTTGCTGATAGTACTGAACGTAATACCAAAATAACGTTTAACTACGCGATAGACGCCTGATGCTAACCGTCTGCGACAAACGTAAGACGTATCGGCCCGCCGCTCGCCTGACTTCAATTCAATTCAATTCATTTATTCTTTGCATAAAATGTGGTAATAAGATAGTACATTCTAGTGTAGAGCAAACACATTTTGCCATGATAAAATAGCATGCAAATTGAAATGTAAGTATAACTATATTAATACAGGTACTGAAATGAAATTTAAAATATGACAATCATAATAATAGTTAAAACAATTAAAATCAGAGCACATGTCAATAACATTATCAATAATAAAATCGTTACAAGGATTAAAAGAGAAATATTAAAATCAGTGTGTGTCCATGTATGACATTTGCAGTAGGAGCAAGCTTAATAGTTAGGTAAGTACATATGTTATTATAACTCATAGTGCAGAAACTTCAATTTGTAATCATATAAATGTCTTTGTGAAAATTTCACTCAAATTTCATTAGAATCCGTTTAGCCACCAAGCGCGTCACATTTATAATAGACTAGCTGGGGCACGCGGTATAACCCGCCATTCAATTAAAAAGAAATGGGATTATTTCAATATAATTTAGAGTACTTCGGCATAGAGACTTGACATAGAGTATGTATATATATTGGATTTCATGGGTTTGAATTTTTTGCGAGGTACCCTAATTATTTTTCCAATATAAAAGTAGCCTAAGTTATTCCTTATAACATCAGCTATCTGCCAGTGAAAGTCCCGTAGAAATCGGTGCGGCCGTTTCGGAGATTAGTGGGAACAAACAGACAGACAAAAAAACGTTTTTTTGTTGTAGGTACCGTATATACTTCCATAGGCATTCAGTAAAAAGCTGTTATTTTGTTATTCCAAACAGACACTTTAATTTTATTTATTTGTATAGATGGTCTTGTTAAGTAGGAGCCAGGAGACAAAATGGTATTATCTGTGGTCCAAATATTTTATGATATCATCGGTCTAAAAAATGTTGGTACAATAGAAAAGTTACTGAACATCAAGCTGTTATCTCTGTTGATCCCCTAACACACTTAGCTAAAAGATATGAATCTGTACCCGAATTCTCCAATCATAGAAATGGTATCGGTTGATCATATTCTTAAAATTGCTTTGTCGTTATCATTTGCATATCGATATGATAAGCACTAGTGATGTGAAATGTTACTAAACATATTTTTAGTCGATTTTTCGAGTTTATTGGAGTTGACTCCTTAAGAATCGATTTATATATAAGCTTGGTGTGAAAAATGTATGAGGAGTGAAATTTTGTCGAGCGTTAACTAAAATCCGTGTGGTGCCGGCTAACCGTGTGGTGCCGGCTCAGAATGCCACCACCCCTTCTCCTCCCATGGGTGTCGTAAAAGTCGACTAAGGGATTAGCCGGAGGATGGGCAGCAGCGTCCTTCGAGTACATTAACAACTCAACTGCGATCGCCAACCCGCCTGCCAAGCGTGGCGATTATGGCAAAACCCCCCAATGAGCCCACAACACATCAATATCGGTCGTTGTGGTGATCTTTGGGAGAGGCCTGTGTCCAGCAGTGGACTTCATTCAGCCGAAATGAAAAAAAAAAAAAAAAAATGAACTAAAATGCGTTACGTTTTTCTGCGCACCTACCTTACGCACCAACTGCGTTAAAGTCATGTATGTGTCAAATGTCGTTTAATATCAAAGTTTTACATTATGACATTTAATATATATATAAATGTTGATATTTAATATCATTGTTATTAATTATTAGTACGTAGTGGAGTGATTAAAAAAAATATAAAATATGGAAATACCTAGTTTAAGTGACGGTGGAAGAAATCCGACGAACACGTGGATGCAGTTACTTACTAGGTAGGTTATAATTCATTTGTATATATGATATCATCCATATAAATATCCGTGCTTTTCATTTTGTGACCCTCACTGGCTATTAATTACTGATACAATTGTACTTACGGAGTAAACTCCAGTCGTGCGTCGGAGCTAACACACACTTTTTTTTATTCAACTTTGAGAATAGACCAGCAAGTCATTAGCCGGGTGGTAAGCTTCATGCCTGCCCATCACAATTGTACTGCTACCCAGGATTATTCCTGCGTTCGTTACCTCGGGACGTAAAGTTCTTCAGTCTCTTATGCCCTTAATGCCACTAGCTACAGTGCCCTTCTAACCGGAGCACAGTAATATCTAAAGTATAAACACTACTGCTTAGCCGCGAATATCTAGCATAGGAGTGGTACCTACATTTAAAAAGAAATTGTTGAGTGCAGACGCGGTAGAAATGAAACTATTTATTTTGATTAATTTGTAAGAGAATGAGATGAATACACTATGGAGGTGGTAAATAGAGAGAGAGCGATTGATCGACAATAGGGAATAGGGAAACTATATAGAAACGTGTTTTATCTCATTCTCTCACAGACTAAACCCTATAAATACATCTACAGTTGTCTCATTTTCACACGGTCTCAACTTAAATTTCACAAAAAAATAAACAAAGTTCCTTCTTCAGATCGAACTCATATCTTTTAGATCCGCAACCACGTTTCCTACTACCAAGTCAATGAAGTTTAAATCACGTAATTGTTGAACCAATTCGTCGTAACTGCTGTTTTCTTGTTCAAAGACCATTGCTGTTAATTGCTCATATCGCCTGCTCGCTCGTAACTATTCGGCAATTATTCTGTTAGTTGTTAGTCACCAAATAACATTGTGATTGTTTACTGTCTTCTGCTTTCGTTTGCCAATAAAATGAATTTTCCAAGTAATTAAATAGCGTACTAGATCTTTCTAGGGTTCCGAACGTCCGAATGAAGAAACGGTGGCACCCTCATAGGATCACTCGTGTGTCTGTCTGCCTGTCCGTCTCTTACAGCCAATTTGCTCCGAATCTACTGGACCGATTAAGTTGAAATTTGGTACTCATATGGATTTCCTCGTCCCAAAGAATTACGTGTAATGTAAATAAATGAATTTTGATTACAGGGGACTTTTTTGGAGGCAATATATAAAATTTAAGAATAAAGTTTTGCGAACTGTACCGTGTAACATATGAAATGGAAGGGCTTGGTCCGAGGGTCTTAAATGTATTTATTTTATAATTTAATAATATAAAGTTTTAAAGTTATTTAAGAAACTATACGAAAATTGGCCATTCCCCCCTTATCTCCAAAACTACAGAGCCTAAAATTCTGAAAATAAATAAATAGGTAATAACTCTTTACCAATAGATTACAGGAATGGCAGAAGTCTATGGTCTTAAAATAACATGGTAAATCTTACAATAATTGTCCGTACAAAGTTAAGTTTGCGGTTGGAATTTATGGGAAAACATGTTTTTCAACTACGATGTTAAGTTTGTTCTTGGGAAGTTACTGGTACAAAACCGAATCTAACAACAGACAATATATTCAGCTATTTTGGAACCCTCTCCACGCGAGTTCAACTCGCACTTGACTGGATGTTTTTAGCAGAATGTGGGGTCCTAAATAGATTTTTTTATCGCTATCCCAATTATATTGTCACCACCGATCTGGTGGTAAAACATCTCGTTTCAGCCGAATAAACCACTGCTGGACACAAGCCTTTCTAAAGATCGCTCGTTCGGTGTGTTGTGATCATTGGGGGGTTTTGCCATAATCGCCACGCTTGGCAGGCGGGTTGGCGATCGCAGTTGAGTTGTTAATGTATTCGAAGGACGCTGCCCACCCTCCGGTTAATCCTATAGTCGCCTTTTACGACACCCACGGGATGAGTTAGGTTAGTGCTATTTGTAGCCATCACAGGGCACAGCCGGCACCACACGTCACGATTAAGAACATAGTACCACTCCATCTCATCCCGTTGATGTCGTAAAAGGCGTCCAAGGGAATCTAAACTAGAAGAATAGGCAGCAGTGTCCCTTTTGTGGAGTGGTAGCCATACTGCTGTCGCCAACCCGCCTGGCGTGTGTGGTGAGTACTGTCAAATTCTCCCCAAATAACGACATCATTTTGAAAATATTTTCTTTTATCGTTGGACTCTAGGATTTCTCCTGTGTCGTGGATGCATTTACAGACATGAATTCAACATACAATACACCCAGACTCGGAACAACTACCTGCAGATCATAGAAATATTTGTTCCGTGCGGGAATCGAAGCCACGACCCGGAGCGCAGCAGCTGACTGATCAGCTACTGCACCAACCATGCCGCCAAAATATATAATAATGATGTTGTGGTAGGCTTACAGTCTTACTCGAGGAAGCTGAATATGAAGCTTCTGCTATCTGTCATCTGGAACTTGATTCCTGGGGCTCATCAGTGCTCTATTAACCTTATTCCCGCACGGAACAAATATTTGTATGATCTATATGTACAGGTAGTTGTTCCGGGTCTGGGTGTATTGTATGTGGAATTTATGTCTGTAAACGCACCCACGACACAGGAGAAATCCTAATGAGGGGCAACCTTATAAAAAACATAAACTGCTGAACAAAGGCCTCCCGCATAGATTTCTACAATTTTCTTGTCATTTTGGGGGGATTTTGTATTTATCAGGCTTGGAAGGCGGGTTGGTGATCGCAGTAATGTTACTGTTTCACAGAAGGGACGCTTCTGCTCATCCCTCTGGCTTACAGTTCCTTAGTCACCTTTTACGACCTCCACGGGAGGAGATGGAGTGGTGCTATATTCTTAATCTAGACACCACACGGAATGCCTGACCAGCTTATTTGTTTGTATAATGAAAAGACGTGAGCCATCAGCTTAAGATCTATTGCTACGTCAATCAGATACTGACAGAGTATCACACGACATATCGCTTCCTTTTTAGATTTGCATTGTGCCAGATAAGATAGTGATGTGCTGGTTCGTGGATGCATTAGTCGAGTTTCAGTTGTTAGTCGACTTGTATTCAAGTTGGGTGTAGATTCGTTTTGTACAAACTTCTGTACAGGCTTAATCTACCGAAATTTAAATCAGGCACAAGGACAGGAACTTACTTGGTTATCGTAGATGTTCAGGTGATGTAGTCGGTTATTAGTAGGTTCCGCAACTTTCTTTCCCGATTTTAGTCGATTGAAATCGATCAGTGATTTCATTGATATCGCACTTTCTTTTTCAAGAAACAGAAATGTTCTTCGTACTTCAAAAGTAGTGCAAATTTCGACAAAGGTGACACGTAGCTGCCTATCTGTACAGTGATAATTTGAACAACTTTTGACTAGAGTTGTCTCGTTACCACCCAATAGTTAATTTAGAAATGTGTCCGCAAATATTGTAACTCTGTTCCGATCTGTCGAACTGGATTTTGTAATAATGTGAACTTTGAACACTTGCAGTGTTCAAAGTTATCGGTTTCAAGTGCTTCTAAGGGTGGCTTTGTTAATGTGTGATAAGGTGAGTAAAGCAAACTTCTTTATTCGGTTCAAAGTACACCCTCTGAAACGTTATTTCCAGTGAAGAATCCAGTATGGCACGAAACACATTACGCATTACCACGCACAACTGTATTTTGGATTTATAATATTAATTTCCAGGTCTTTCAAATTCATCATCACCATATCAGCCAAAGGACATCCACAGAGGCTTCTCCTATTCCCACAACGACCGGTTACATGGTGCCAGCATCCAACGACTCCCAGCGACATTCACCAGGTCGTCTGTCATCTTCGTTGGAGATTGTTTTCTGGTGCTCGGTCTCCATTCGACAATCTTCCCGGTCCCAACGTCCATCAGTTCTACGAGCACTATACCCAATTGCCAATGCATCTTACAAATCCTTTCAGCTCTGTCGGCAACTTTAGTTCTTCTGCGAATCTCATAATACCAAGCATAGCTCTCTCCATAGCTCGCTGAGTGACCTTGAGCTTTCTAATGAGACCCGCTGAGTAAAAATTACGTCTTATACATTTCATACATCAGAACTTCTGCTGCATCACGCGCTTTGCTTCAATTCAGTATTAGTAAAGTTATACGAGAAGGGGTCGACTGAGGCGATACTAAAGTCCTACTTCACCCCCCATTACAACTGTGTATGAGTGTACTGGCGTTCCACATGAAGGGTATGAGCAGACAGTGAAGTTACTGGGACATAAGGGATTCCATGTTAGGTCGGCAACACACCAATAATCAATAATGGGCTGTACGTCTTTCCTACTCAACATTTTTCTTTCCTGATTTCGTGACGGGTTCTAAGTTTATAATTTCTCAAACATTCACTCTACATGATAAATTGTTAAGGTCTGATGGTGATCAGGTAGCCGGACCTCAGTAATAGAAATAGGATGAACTGGCTTTCAACAGTTATCAAATTTATCAAGGGAACTGCTGATGATGACTATGAAAATACCTATCAGATCTCAGTAACGGAAATAGTTAGGATGTCCTAGCTTTCATCAGTTATCTAATTTGTCACGGGTATATGATAAACTCTAAAGATCTGATCATGGCCAGGTTATTGTTCGGGATACATCAAGTTTTTGATTTTTTATTGTTAAAAAAAACAAAATAAACTTTACCCCACACTAGGATTTCTCCTGTGTCGTGGGCGTTTACAAACACTAATTCCACACACAATACACCCAGACCCGGATCAACTACCTGCAGATCGTACAGATATTTGTGCCGTGCGGTGGTCGCCATTGTCGATCTTGGCTTACAGAAGTTGTAGTGGTATAGAGAGTGAGGAACATGGCACAATAAAAAAATGCTGGTGTCCCGATCTCATACTTTAGATGTCGTAAAACTATGGGATTAGCTGAAGCATAGAAGCAACTCCTTCAAGCATATTAATTACAAAGCAACTGAGATTGGCGATCTTAGTCCCACCTGCCAAGCGAAGCAATTATAGTACAACCCCCCAATGAACACAACACAAACTCAGAGCGGTCGTTGTGGCGATCTTTGTGATCTGCTATCTCCATTTTTTTTTATTGGTCCCCAGTGGAAACTCCTCATGCCGGACTCCTACCGGCTAAGTCCACTATAGCGGTTATCTTCAGCAGCAAAAGGGGGCTCCAGGTCCTCGTAAGATGACACTAGAGCCGCCAATTAGTGCCACGCCTTTAGGCACATCTCGGACTATGAAGCGGTCAACCCCTCTAGCGGAGGGAAGGTGACTGTATGGCCACTCCCCAGGCACTTCTCGGTAAGGATTGTAAAGGACCCCCCCAAGCTTCGCTGTGCGCTGTGCGGTGCCACACAGCGGCACGTGACCACATGCGCGCCGCCGTCTTCCCGGGCGTCGCTCGGTATGAGTACGAAGACTCCCCAATCTGTGTGCCCGCGACCCCCAATGGCAATCACATAGGCCTATTCTCGTTTGCCGTTCCTTACAAATAAACGACAAAAGTCGAGATTGGTGACCGCTGCAAATTGTTATCAGTATTGAAACGAGAAACAACATATTTAGCAACGGACAAGTACACAGCGTAATAAATCTAACTACACGGTGCTAATCTGCCGACCTTCACGCTATCGGTCGAAGTAACAAGGGCAGACGATAGAGCATGTATCTATACAGCCCAAGGACGATGGCTCGATAATGGCATGGTCCGATTTTTATAATAGGCTGCGTCTTTGCGAAGGTGTCGAGTCGCAGAGATAAGTAAGCGGTACTTAATATATCTCAGCTTAAGCTTCTCGTTCAGCACCAACCTATGACCTATATACCTATGACGGTCGCCCTCTGATCTATCAAACCGGGTTCCTCTTTGCAGAGGCTATTAACCTACGAAGAGTGAGATGGGAATAATGTATCGAATTTTTGTACAAAAACCGGACAAGCGCGAGTTGAACTCGGTTCCGAAATAGCTGAATATGTTGAATTCTATCTTGTAACAATAACTTATCTCAAGGACAAACTTAACATCGTAGTTAAGAAACAAGTTCTCCGATACATTCCAACTGCAAACGTAAGTCTGTACGCACAACATTGAATGATTTACCATGTTATTTTAAGATTATAGACTTCTTATAGGTTTTCCTGTAATCTATAAGTAAAAAGCTATTTTCTACATTTTTTTCATAATTTTAGGCACCGTAGTTTTAGAGATAAGAGGCGGGTGGTTGGTAGGATGGTAAATATTCGCCTATTTTCTTAAATAACTTTAATACAGTTTTTTTAAGTATAAAAAAATTGCCTTCACATCAAGCCCTTACATGTAATATGTTACACGGTACAGTTCGCAAAACTTTTTTCTTAAAGTTTATATATTACCCCCCAAAAGTTAAGATTCAAAATTTATATATTTACATTACACGTCCGTATTTGGGTTACAGAAATCCATATGTGTACCAAATTATAACTTAATCGGTCCGGTAGATTCGGAGCAAATCGGCTGTGACAGACGGACAGACAGACAGACACACGAGTGATCCTATAAGGGTTCCGCCGTTTTTTCCTTCGGACGTACGGAACCCTAAAACCGTGACAACGTAGTTTATGATCCCGCAATTTTGTTGTGTTCGAGGCAAATTTCTTTGAAGTGTTGTATGTTTTATTCCGCATTTAAAACTGTTATACAAGCGGAAATAACATGTCCTATTATTCTGTGTCCTATTATTATTATTCTGTCCTGTCCTATATTTCTTGTGTAATTTTCTGAATGGATCGTTTCGAATGTTTTTAAAGTGTACGTCAATTAAATGATACTTACTATAGTTCGTCTTCTTTATATTTCTGTGCTTATTGGCCATCCTAGTGTAAGAGTTGTCCTAGTCGCCCAAAGTCCTCCGACTTGGCTTAACGACTCCCGTCTAATGACAACAACCGGGACCGACGATTTAACGTGCCCTCCGATGCACGGAGATGCTCAGTTCACCACTATCCTGTCACCCATCTATAGACTGACCGCGCCGTGCTTTGCGTAATCTCACTTGCAAACTCACTTCTGAATCCGCAGTGAAAAGTAGTAAAAACGATACGAACTTATCTCACTGTGGATTCAGAAGTGAGTTCGAGCGGTGAGTTCTTACAGAATAGCTCCGAAGTGAGGCCAACTTGCTATGAGAGTCTCATATTGAAACCTTATAAACTTTTCTTTTATATGTCGTGACAATTGTCGTGGTGAGTCGGCAGTGCTCGCATCTAAAGCACCAGGTTGCGCTTTCAAGCTCCAGTGTGATCATACGAGGACCTGGAGCCTCCCTTAGGTGTCGAAGATGACCGCCCCAGTGGTTTTAGCCGGTAGGAGTCCAGCATACCCCTTCGCCCTTCCCCGGGGCGAAGGAAGTTCATGAAGAATTTCCACTGGGCACCAATAAAAACAAAATAAAAAAAAGGTTGCGCTTTCAAAATCTTGCAGGTACTAATGTGACGTTTTCAATATCATTTGTTATTTCTTCCTTTTCTCTTACTATTTTTTCTGCCGTGAGGTGCCGGCTAAGAATACCATTACCCCATCTCACCCCGTGGGTATCGTAAAAGGCCATTATGAGCCGGAGGATGGGCAGCAGCGTCCTTCAAGGACATTCAACTGCGATCGCCAAACCGTCTGTCAAGAGTGGCGATTATGGTAAAACGACCCCAGAAAGACGAGTGGGAAGCACAGCGTAGAGTGAGGTTTCGGAAGATCCCTTACGATCCCCCCGTGCCTGGGTTGGCAGCCTTTTTATAGTCGCGTCCTCACTGCTTGAGGTGGTGACCGCTTTACAGTCGTCCCCTCCGAGATGTGCATAAGGCGCGGATCCAATGGGTGGCTCCTGGAGGACCTGAAGCTCCCCTTTGGTGACGAAAATGATCACCCCGGTGACTTTAGCCGGTAGGGGTCCGACCCCTCTGCTTTCCGTGGGGTGGAGGAAGTTCATTACGAATTTCCACCTGGCGACCAGCTCTGACTTAACCGATAAATCGTTCGATCTTCACAGCAGTTATTTAGCAACAAGCCGCTTTTTTAATAGTATCTGGGATGAATAAAAACGAAGATACATACCAATGCAAATATTTGAATAGCTGCCAACTATTCGAGGATGTCAACACTAATTTTGATTTATATTAAAATATAAACCGTAATTATTTGTGTGCTCGAGCTAAAAATAGATTACATAAGGAATCCATGGTTGCGTAGTTCTCGGCAAAGAGGGCACCACCAAGCAACTCGTAGGTGTCGTAAAAGGCTCCGGCCTTCGGGCGATGAACTTGGGGCACTCCGTCGCCCGAACAGATGCAAGTCCGAGACGGCACATCGTGTTCTGTGCGCGTCTCTCTTTGAGAATGTGTGGCCAGGTCAAATGGAGATGGGGCCCGTCAGACCAAGTGTTGGGTCGATACCTGTCGGGGGTGTGGTCCAATGCCTAACTAGCGAACACCGCACCCCAAGCCATAGGTAAATGGAAGGAACATCCTGGAGCTTCAGCCAGTAAGAGAACGCACGTGTGGTATGATGGTCTCGGCAGAGGAACTCCATGAGGATTTCTGTATTGTTTTTTTTTTTATCATTGCCCCACACTAGGATTTCTGTATTGTTTTTTTTTTATCATTGCCCCACACTAGGATTTCTCCTGTGTCGTGGTTGCGTTTACAGACATGAATTCCACACACAATACACCCAGACCCGGAACAACTACCTGCAGATCATACAAATATTTGTTCCGTGCGGGAATCGAACCCACGACCCGGAGCGCAGCAGCCGACTGTATCAGCCACTACACCAACCATGCCGTCATGCCCTCGTGACACAAAAAAGGTGTCACAAGAGGTTACTAAGATTATGTCAGAGTATTGGCAGTAGCCTTTTCTTGTCTATCTATCTATCTATTTCGTGTATTTAGCCACCTTTTCGTTTGTTTGGCCAACCTGTGACACACAGTTGTGCAAGCCACCCAAAGGCCTCCGACTTGGATTAACAACTACCGTCTAATGACAATCAGGACCGACGATTTTACGTGCCCTCCGAAGCACGTAGACGCTCAGTTCAAATTCCACTATGCGGTCACTCATCCAGAGACTGACCGCGCCAAGCGTTGCTTAACCCCGCCGATCGTTTACCTATCAGTGAGTGCAACTGGCTATGAGCTCCTCACCTCGACTTTTCATGTGTGTGTATGCGAATAACATCAAAGTGCAAGCGCCAATCTATTGCATCCAGCGACCGTTAATTTATGCGATCGTTTGGAGTCCCTTTTTATAATGATCACCAGTTGATATGCTGATGAAGGACTTTACTGATGAGTTATGTCAGGCAAACGGCCAGTGGCATGTGAAAGTATAGAACACGTTCATAATTTCGGCCGAATGAAGTCCACTGCTGGACACAGGCCTCCCCCAAAGACCACCACAACCACCGATATGGATGTGCTGTGGGCTTATTGGGGGGTATTGCCATAATGGCTACGCTTGGCAGGCGGGTTGGCGATCGCAGTTGAGTTGTTAATATACTCGAAGGACGCTGCTGCCCATCCTCCAGCTAATCCCTTAGTTGACTTTTACGACACCCACGGGAGGAGATGGGGTGGTGGCATTCTGAGCCGGCACCACAGACGTTAAGCTCATGAAACTTTTTATCAATAATTCAGAAAAGTTAACAATTTATTTGTATTTATATTTTATTTGTTTCCCAAAACTAGTACATGGTTTACAAAATGAATGCTTTAGAAACAGATTATATGTACACAAAAGTCTTAGCATCTGAAGCCGAACTAGGAGGAACCTGTATTTCGGCCTTCAGCGCCAATCCCCTCGAGTTACGTTAAAAATAAATTCTTAAGCGCTAGCATTATAGATTTTATTTCTAGGTACATGGTATTGGTACTGTTATAAAGGTTTATACGATTTATATACGGATTTATTCAGTTAGTTATATCCCCTTCATAGTAATTGGACATAATGGAGTAATTGTTTGAGTTTGACCGTGAGTGTGTAAGTGTTCCTCTCTTTGTGTGGCATGATAGTGTACAGGAGTGACTGTGAGAGGATGAGTAGATGTGTACTGTGGTGTGTTCATGTACTATAGTGAGTGATGTGTGTGAAAATAAATACTGAGTTGGTAATTAATATCCAACCCAATACTGGATTTGGTACCATAGACTTAACAACTACATACAAAGTAGGTTCTGCCTATCTTGATAATTGTTGACTTTTCTTAAATCTTTTTTCGTGGTATAAGCCAGAGGATGGGCAGCAGCGTCCTTTGAGTGCATTAACAACTCAACTTCGATCGCCAACCGTTATGAGTATGGCAAAATACCTCAATGAGCATACAACATACCAAGACCGGTCGCTGTGGTGATGCTTGGGAGAAATCATGGCCAGCAGTGGACGTTGTTAATGTACTCGAAGGACGCTGCTGCCCATCATCCGGCTAATCCCTTAGTCGACTTTTACGACACCCATGGGAGGAGATGGGGTGGTGGCATTCTGAGCCGGCACCACACGGAAGTGAAATGACTCTAATGAAATGATGATGATGAAAGAATTATTCATATTCATTCATAGCTCCGAGTCGGTCCTATGGAGAAGCGTGCGAAGAAGATAACATTTTGGGAAGTTTTGCTCATTTAACACTTTTGTTCTACGACTTCTGGAAATAATAGAAAAGAAACTTCTCCTTCCCCTTACAAAGTAGTCGATCACCCTAAACTTTGTATGGGAATCAATTCTTTTTAGATAATTAAAAAAGTCGTAGACCTAAAGTTGTTTGTTACAATTATCAACTCTTTCTTTGTAGTATTTCGGTATACAAATAAATAAATATAATATATAAGCTTTATTAATTTCTTACATTGCCAAGATTATCGTAAAGGTTTACGTAACATTTAGAATATAAGAATTATTAATGTGTTATTAGTGTGTCAGTAAAATTAAATAAAAATCTTACTTTATATTTTTTTAGTGTTGTGTGTTAGTATCTTCCACCAGTATTCCGGTATACAAATAAATAAATAAAATATAAAAAGCTTTTATAAATGTTTTATATAGCCAATAACAACTAAAAGGATTTTAAATTTAGAACATAGGAATTATTGAAATATTAGTGTGTAAGTAAAAATAAATAAAAAATCTTACTTTATATTTTGTTAGTGTTGTGTTAGCACCTCCGTTGCTAGTGTTTCCCTATATAAGGGGCCGCCTGAGGCGGTGAAAGCCTCCTCCGAATACTTCCATTTATTGCGTAATGTGGCTGTTCTGGCCCAAAGGTTTCAAAGTTATTTTGAGATAGCCGCATTTTGAACGGTCTGCCTCTCTATGTTTTTGCAGTTCCGGGGGGTCCAGTTTGTCACCACCTGGCTTATCTTCCTGGTTCTAGCCTCTGAACGTGACCTTTTCTTAGTAATTATTCTTATAAGTGTCCAGGGGAAATTCTACTTGAACTTCCTTCGCTCCGGGGAAGGGCGAAGGGGTATCATACCGGCTAAAACCACTGGAGCGGTCATCTTCGGCACTGTAGGGGAGCTCCACGTCCTCGTAAGATCACGCTAGAGCCGCCCATTGGTGCTACGACTTTAGGCACATGACTGTAAAGCTGTCACCCCCTCTAGCGGATGGAAGGTGACTGAAAGGTCGCCCCCCAGACACTTCTCAGGGAGGATTGTAAAGGATCCCCCCAAGCCTCGCTGTGCGATGTGCTGTTCACACGGTGGCACGTGACCTCGAGCGCGCCGCCATCTTCCCGGGGGTATAATTAACCTGTGTTATCGGCTACATTTAGAACATACATGTTCATTTCTTGATCTTACATAATAATCAGCCCATTACTGTCCCACTGCTGGGCACTGGCCTTTTCTCATGATGAGAATGTTTAGGCCTTAGTACACCATGCTGGCCTAGTGCGGGTTGGCGGACTACACACACCATTGAGAACATATATACGTTTAAAAGAAAATTTAATAAATATAATATCACAATATTTAAATCTAAGGCAGGTAAATTAAATTGGGAAAATATTATTAATTATAATAAAAATATAAATGAGAACTACACCTCATTCCACAACAGTTTACAAGAATTATTAAATGAATATATACCAAAAAAAAGAATTAAAATTAATCAAAATATCCAAAAAATGTGGTTAACAACTGGGATTAAAAGATCATGTAAACATAAGCGATTATTGAAAATACTAATTACTAAAAGTAATAATTCTATACTACATAAACATTATAAGAAATACGAAAAAATACTTAAAAAAACAATAGCAACTTCAAAGAAACTACAATATATAAAAATAATGGAAAAATCAGAAAATAAACCTATAACAATGTGGCAAGTAATAAAAGAGCGTACGAATAAAATAACCAAAAGAACAAGGCATAACATTACATTAAACGTCTGTAATAAGTTAACGGATGATTCCAATACGATTGCAAACACGTTCAATGACTATTTTGTGTCAGTAGGAAGTTTTAATGCTACACAAGGAGGCTCCAGCCCGCCGGGCCGCCCTGTAGCGGCTCCTAGCGAAAACTCCATTTACTCAAGGCCTGTCGACCAGAGCGAAATAAAATATATAATTAGGAATTTAAAAAATAAACATAGCTACGGCCATGACGACATTCCACCAGTACTAGTAAAATCATGCGCAAATGAATTAATAATGCCCCTAACTGTTCTGATCAACCAATCTCTAGCAGAAGGAATTGTACCAGAGCTATTAAAAGTATCTATAATAAAACCCATTTTTAAAAAAGGAAAGAAAACTGATACCGGAAATTATCGACCGATTGCATTATTACCAACATTTTCAAAAATATTAGAGACTGTGTTATCTAAACGCCTTTATAACTACTGCGAAAAATATAAAATATTTAATAATAGTCAAAACGGATTCAGGAAAAACAAATCTACGACCTTAGCTGTGTACAAATACATACAGGAAGCATTAAATATACTAAATAAAAAAGAATATGCGATTGGAATTTAATTAGACATGAGTAAAGCTTACGATCGGGTATCATACAAAATACTACTCGACAAACTGTACTCTATAGGCGTGAGAGGAATAGCAGACGATTGGTTTACTTCCTATCTAAAAAATCGAATTCAGTATGTAGAAATAGAACACTATTCACATACTGGCAATATAACTAATGTTACGTCACAAAAAACAGACACTACTATGTCCATACCGCAAGGCAGCGTATTGGGCTGTATTTTATTTCTTATTTACATTAATGACCTGCCCAAAGAAATAGATGCACATACTGTTCTCTTTGCTGACGATATGTCAATAATATTTCCGAGTACAAATACTGTAAATCTAAATATAGTTTTAAACGATTATCTCGCCAAAATAGTAAGTTGGCTAAACGACCACAACTTAGAACTAAATTTCATAAAAACAAAATTAATGCAATATAGACCATATCAAAAACGCCAATTAAATATTAACTATTTATATAAAAATATAAAAATACAATGCGTGGATGAATTCTCATTATTAGGTTTGACAGTGGATACCTTTATAAACTGGAAGGCTCATATACAAAATATTACCAACAGACTGGCAAGATTCACATACGCGTTACATGAATTAAAAAAAGCAACAGATTTTAAAACAGCCATGACAGCTCATTATGCTTACGCACACTCTTGGCTAAATTACGGTATTATACTGTGGGGTAACAGTGTAGATGTAGGAAAACTCTTTATTCTACAAAATAATGTATTAGAATATTAGTAAATATAAAAGACAATATGGAAAGCTGTAAACCACACTTCATTAAATTTAAAATGCTTACATTAACTAGTATGTATATATTAGAAATTAGTAAATTTGTTAGAAAACACTCATCATTATTTCAACTTACAAGTGACCAACGCCCTCAACAACGTAACTTACGGTTTAAAAATAAACTAGCATTACCAAGTTCTACATTAGCTTTATTCCATTCGGGACCCTCTGTAATGTGTGTTAAAATATACAATAAAATTCCGAATGTCATAAAGAATATACAACACGAAAATAAATTCAAGAATGAACTCCAAAATTACCTAATAGGTAAATGTTATTATAGCATAAATGAATATTTAATCGATAAATAATAATAATATAAATAAAATAAAAATGTAACGAAATAATCAATCATGCATATTTTTATACCCATTTAAACAACATACATCCAAGTAACACGTATTATTATAAACATACCTATATAGTAAGTACAATGAATCCATAGTAGGCACTAACTTAAAAGTCTGCATCTACTCACCTCAGCATCCATCTATGATTTATACCTTAGGTCGGTTAGTTGTTAGTAAAAATATTGACTGACCTATATTACAATTTACTTTTATTTTTAAACTAGACGTAAAATTCTTGTTGTCACCATCATAAAATACCAGAAGTAAATTATATTAAATGTAAGAAATGTTATATGCATTGTATGTATAAACAATGCAATGAAATGTTAGCTTTAGAAAGTATTTATAGTTCTATTAAATTTTCTCCAATATGTAAACCTTGCTGTGCCCAAACTGGGTCCATAATGATGCATTTTTAATTTTTAGTTTACCACCTAATATACATTGTGGAATTGCAAATAAATAAATAAATAAATAAAATAAAACATTTTGGAGCCCTCTCTGGTGTGCAGGTTTCCTCACGATGTGTTCCTTCACCGTTAACGCAAGTGCTAATCAAATTCTCATCCGCACATGACTCCGTAAAGTCAGAGGTGCTGACGGGTTCCGAACTCAGACCCTCCTGTAAGGATCCAAGCCGTCCAGCAAGCGTTCAACCACCAGGCTATCACTGCACTGACAAATTTTGTCGTTTACGTCTCACGCTAACTTTGACGTTCCTTTCCGCATGCGGAAATAATGATTTTGTCTACCAATTTAACAGCAGTCACGTGACATTTCTTATCCAAATGTCAATTCCATACAATTTTATTTTTCCGTTAGCGTTAACGCTTACAGAAAAGGGATTTTGTCTAGGCCCCCTGCTCAATATATGACATTATTTAAAACCTTATGTTGTATAATTGAAGAGAGAGACGTGGTCACTATGGAACAGAGACGTAGTCACTATGGAACAGAGATGTGGTCACTATAGAACAGCGACGTGGTCACTCACTGTGTGCCTCATAAGAAAGCTCAAGAGCACTCAGCGAGCTATGGAGACAGCTATGCTTGGTATTTCTCTACGAGATCGAATCAGAAATGAGGAGATCCGTGGAAAAACTATAGTTGCCGACATAGCTGAAAGGATTAGTAAACTGAAGTGGCATTGGGCGGGGCACATAGCTCGTAGAATTGATGGCCGTTGAGGCAAAAACGTTCGTGAGTGGAGAGTCCAACGAGGTGGACAGACGACCTGGTGAAGGTCGCTGGGAGTCGTTGGATGAGGGCGGCATGTGACCGCCCTCGTTGTGGAAATCTAAGAGGGAGGCCTTTGTTCAGCAGTGGACGTCCTGTGGCTGATATGATGATTGTGTAATTAAAATCTTCTTCATTTTGTAAATGTATGATCTTTATCGACTTGATTAGTGCTATGTATTATCTAATAATTCTCAATTTTCTGTTGTGTATTATAGAAGCAATCATCTATTTTATTATTTTGTGCATTTGTTTTACATATATTCTACTTCTTACGCACACACGCAACTTGTTACAATGTATTAATCAAAATTTCCGTGTGGTGTCCGGATTAAGAAGTCAAAGTCAAAAATTTTTATTTCAAATAAACCAAATATTGGCACTTATGAAACGTCAGAATCTAAGTTGCACGGTTCCAAATAGTTGATCTCATGGAGAAGAGCCGGCAAGAAACTCCATGGATACTCTTTTAAAATAATTGAGATTACAATGTTGATTGATACACATTATTGTAATATATATACCGAGAAAAATGTAGGACAATGTGTAAAGATGGAACATACCACAATGAAATTATTATAATAAATTATTTGCCGTGGCAGTTAACGGCTGACCAGTCCCAACAAACGGCACTCGTTCACGAGCATGACGCATGCATCAGCATCGCTTAGCTCAACCATATTGTAGGGAACCGAACGACCCGATACACAACGCCACCACCAGCAAGACATTTTAGTGAGTATGACAGACCAATACAGCCAGGCAAAAGACAATCAATATAAGTACTAAAAATAACATCAATGGCTACATGATTCTCACACATTTACAGTTTCGTATGAATATTATAATATAATGTTACAAGAACAATATTAACAATAACTAATAGTCAATGTCATAATATTAAATATAAGAAACTAACATTAAACGAAATGGAATTTTAAATGAATTTGTTCAAGATAATGTCAAGTTATTGAATATAAGTAAATAACATAAAAAATTATGTAATTTCAACTAGAAGAATACAGCACTACTCCATCTCCTCCCGTTGGATGTCGTAAAAGCCGACTAAGGGACTCTAAACCTGAGGATCGGGCAGCAGGGTCCCTTCCGTGGAACAGTTCATATACTGCGCTCACCAACCCGCCTGCCAAGCGTGGTGAGTATTGGCAAATATAATTAGCAAATAAATAAAATTACGACACAATTATGGAAATCTTTGGGGGAGGCCTTTAGGTTCTTTGTTCAGCAGTGGACGTATAAATGGCTGATATGATGAATCAAAATTGTTGTCACTTTATCGAAAAAGAGAACATTCAGTGAGGCTCTTGCCTTCCATAATGACCTACTTTCCTGAACCGTGCACCTTAACTATTGCCTATGTGAAATAAAAGCTCTGAATTTTTAGGACCTACGAAGCCCTTAGACAGCCGCTACAGAGACATCACCATAGTCACCAGGCTAGGCAAATATAATGGTGATTTCAGTTCTTATTATCGCAAAGAACTATACCACGCATTATCTTGATTAAAGTCAATCCAATTCTTACGTAATTACATTCTCCATAAATTCCAACTCAATTATGTTCGCCTCAAAATTCTGGTTTTATATATGTATGTATATTTTAATCGAACCCTGTATAAGGGAGGTTCTTCATCCCCCTTCACCCCATTTCTGGTTCATATTTCTGTTTCTATCGATGTCCGAATTCCCAAGGTAGCTCTCTCTTACAGAGAGAAAGTAATGCAGATATGATTACGTGTTGGTGTGACAGGGAGGGGTATAGTCTGCAGTTGCATGCGCGTCGGAATGAGGTGTGGTGCGAGTGCGGACGGAGGATGCCGATTTATTTTGGATTAGGGATGAGGTCATCCTGCGACCACGAATGCTGCAAAACATTCGAAATGTCAGGAAAAACTAAAATCGATAAATGCGATATAATCCGTTTAAAATTGTTTTATTATAATGAGTAAGTTGGTGCAGTGGCTGACACAGTCGGCTGCTGCGCTCCAGGTCGCGGGTTCGATTCCCGCACGGAACAAATATTTGTATGATCTGCAGGTAGTTGTTCCGGGTCTGGGTGTATTGTGTGTGGAATTTGTGTTTGTAAACGCACCCACGACACAGGAGATATCGTAGCGTGGGGTAAGGTTTAAAAAAAAAATCTAAATCTAAAATCTAAATAATCGCGAAAACCTAAGACATTCGATTCAAGTCATTTTGATTTATTATTTGACCCTTTGCCAATTACAGTTTTGTCGACATAACTCGCGATAAACAATTAAATAGTTGGATTCTAACGCTCATCAACCCAAGGGATGGCCAATGACGGCATGATTTGTGCAGTGGCTGATACAGTCAGCTGCTGCGCTCCGGGTCGTAGGATCGATTCCCGCACGGAACAAATATTTGTATAATTTGCAGGTAGCAGTTCCGGGTCTGGGTGTGCTGTGTGTGGAATTTGTGTCTGTAAACGCACCCACGACACAGGAGGACCGTAATGTGGGGCAAAGTTTAAAAAACAGAAGACGATGCCCATGTACGCGGTAAAAGTAATTTCAACTGGAAGTATTCCCAAAATCCTGGGGTGAGCACGAGATAGTTCACGGGTGGGCACGGCCCATCCGGCCCGCACCCTAAATACACCATGGTTCCACTATGGTGATTACTTCTAACAGAAAATTTTCTCTGTTTTCCAGATCAGAACGAACATCTACAGGATGTTAATATCTACTCAACGAATTAATGAGGTAAGAGTTAATGATTCAAAAACTTCATGGATAATAAGTATGTCACGTCTGTTGATATTCTCTAGATTGGAGGCTGCATATATATTGAGCCCTGGCCGGCTTGTCGCAAGTGATATTCTCTTTATTTGGTTTTAATCGCAATTCGTAATGTGGCCGTATGGTGCCGGTTACGAATACCACCATCTCATCCCGTGGGTGTCATAAAAGCCAACTATGGGATTAGCTGGAGGATGGGCAGCAGCGTCCTTTGAGTACAGTAACAACTCAACTGCGATCGCCAACCCACCTGCCAAGCGTGGCGATTATGGCAAAAGACCTCAATGAGCATACAACACAGCTACATCGGTCATTGTGGCCGTCTTTCGGGGAGGTCTGAGTCCAGCAGTGGACTTTATTTCTGTGTTTTCGCGCACAAGTTCCGGCCAAGTTGCATTCACCGTGGTCACGAGAAGACTAAAGTATGTGGGTGTCATCGTCTTGTGCGGCGGGTCATTTTTAGATCTACCCGCGGTTGATCTTGGGTAACGTAACTGCCCGAAACACGATATGCTGAATCACGACACACTATGCTAACTGTTTCGGTGGACACACTTTTAGACAAATTGCGACGCACTCGATGACTGGGTCTAATATGAGTGAAATTCGCGATAGTTTAAAAACTTATATGAATCGTAATGTATAGAAGATACGATAAAAAAGCAAACTCTAAGAATTGCCGCTAACGATAAGTTGGTCAGGGCTCGATATTATGATTATAATACTAGCTGTTCAGCCCAGCTTTGCATAGGCAGGTACGTGCAAACTCGATTGCAGCGCCACCTACCGGGTTCAATTGTGAATCTAAACCATCTAAGGACCCACTTAAATATATACAAAACATTCATCAAAATCGGACACATACAGAAGAATTATATTTATAAGAAGATGTATATTAATATTGGTCTGGTTTGCGTAATGGTGTGTGATAGTGGACTTGACATCATTTCAGCCGAATAAATTCACTGCTGAACACTGGTTGTGTGTGTTCATAGGGGGGATTTTCCATAACCACCACGCTTAGCAAGCGGGTTGAGATGGATGACGGGATGGGAGATGGGTGGTGCTATTCGTAACCGGCACTACACGGTCTTGTTAAGTTGTATATTAAGAGGCATATGTAGTGTATTGTATGTGACAGACTAACGTGTTACTGGGGAGTTTGTTGCGCAGTTTCTTCTCCCCAGCTTAAACACTAGGAAGTGGTGAAAGGTGGCTTATGGCGTAGTTTAAAAAGTAAGATTAAAAGATATTTCATTTAATACTCTTCTTCTTCTACCTGCCCTGGTTCCAAGTTACTTGGGGTCGGCGCAATATTTTAATCATATTGCAAAGGTTTTAGCTACAGGGTTTTACCGCCGCCTGCCTGACACCAACCCACTTTGGGTATGCTAGTGTTGGTGGTTTACCCGCCACCTGCGGGTAACCCAAAGTGCTTAATGATACGCACCGGGTTACAAACATCCTTAGTCACCTTCTACGACACCTACGAGATGAGATGGGGTAGTCCTATTCCTATATATATATCCTGATTGGAGCTACTCGATAATTTCATTTCATACACGATCCATCACATTTACGTGGTAGCGTTAGCGAAACTTCTTTTGTATTTAGGAACCGTGTTGTATTGTGTGATATCACGCTTGTATACACCGCATAGTAAGCAGAGGTGTTATATTGTGCAGCTATGAATTGCCGCTAACTTTAGAACCCCTGCCATAGGGCTCGAGCTAACATGTATTGCACACATTTCAAATTGCTACGGTGAATTTCATAGATCCTGGAACCATAGTCGGCAAAGAAGAAGCCACCCTCTAAAGTGCCATAACAGGTGGCTGAGGGTTTATATTAACAGGATGGGCTGCGATTACCAATCGGCCAGCCAAACGTGTTGATTGTGGCATACAACCGCTGCGGGTAGTGGGATGCATGTTCAGCCGTGGACGTTTTTTGTGTTTGTGTGAATTGTATAACAGAAAAACTACAGGAGAAATCCGATTAGATAGCTCTCAAAATATCTTGAGTTAATTGGTATTAAAAATAAAATATGAAGACCGATATATATTTTTAATTTCAGTGCGTCGAATCGTCCAGGATGTGTTTTAATACCTTTTTGCAACGTGGACTTCTGATCTTTTAGCAGATCTTGGGCAATTTATTGTTAAGCTGTGCTCCCACATAACAAAATAGTGCTCTTGCCATAGTTAATTCAAAGCGCCTGCAGCATTATCTTATTTGCTCGTCTAGTTACGATTCCATTTCACAAACACCCAGACCCGTTACTGCCTGTAGGATAGGCAAATATTTACTACATACGGGAATTGAAACCGCGACCGGTAGTGTAGAAAGCGATTGCTTAGCCAATGTGGTAACAGTGCCGTCGACGATTTTTCTTTTATTATATCAGCAGCACTTGTTCGTGCCTATCACCCTGGGCCCAATAAAAAAAAAGAGTATACCGCCCGTGTCTCACTTTTTTGTGTTGTAAATACGTTAGATGGATGGACACCAGATTCCACTTATTTGCTGATAACAGCATAGTGCATTCAATATTCCGAGCGTGGTGCTATAGCCTGACCAATACCTCTGTACCGCACCTTAGGTATGTACGGTAAGGTGGAGAATGGGAAGGAAAGAGACAAAATGGAAGAAATGACACAGTCGGAGCGGATGCTCAGCCTTCTCGCCTCGCTGCTCGCATACCTAAGGCACGGTACAGCGGCAATGGTCAGGCTATAATACCGATATCTCCTATGATGGTGGTGCTATCACTGATTATTTTAGCAGCATTACCAGTTATAGAAATCAGGTGAGCGACTTTATGTTACACGTCATCGCGACATCCACGATAATAATATGTTACATCATCTTATATTCTGATTTATAATATGTTATGTAAAAGATATTTAGCTATGATTAATTGGTATTACTGTTTTTTGTTATATTTAATTATGGTGGCAACTCTCGATTGTTAAGGAGGATATAAAATCAAACCCAAACGGGGGTGGACACACATTCTGTTCTCTGTAAAGCTACAATAAACATTGTTACTGCATCTGTGATCGCCTAATTCATTTCAATCACGTATCACGTACATTTACGGAATTTTCCTCTGTTATACCGTATTGATATGCACGTTGAAATAAATATTGACTTAGCTAGTGTCCTAAACGGGAAATTATTTAACTATTATATTGTGAATTAATTATTAACGGTAAAGTATCATCATCATATCGGCCATAGGACGTCCACTGTTGAACAAAGGCCTCTCTCATAGGTTTTGCACAATTGTGTCTTCATTTTGGGGGAACTTGCCAGTTCTCACTAGGCTTGGCAGGCGGGTTGGTGAGCTTTTTTTTTGTATCTATAGGGAGGAAGAAGCGAGAAAGATGCTTTATCTGCCCTCCGGGATTTCGTTATCCCTTGGTGAGACTGCCTCATAGGGGATACTTATTATTACTATTAGAGATCATTTCATTCGTCATCAAAATCCTCCGATTTTGACTGCTCTAGTGTGATAATACGAGGACCTGGAGCCTCCCTTGGATGCCGAAGATGATCGCTCCAGTGGTTTTAGCCGGTAGGAGTCCGGCAACCCCTTCGCCCTTCCCCGGGGCGAAAGAAGTTCATGAAGAATTTCCACTGTGCAATAAAAAAAGGAGGCTTTTGACTGGCACTGTTGATATATATAAGCTGACATGACGATAGTGGCGAGTTATCTTTCCCTGACCTAATTGGCCTTAGTTCTTGTAATGTAACCCGCTGACACTGGGACCCCACCCCGCCGGCCCAGGCCTCGCGCACCGCGAGGTCAACGTCCCGGCGGCCACTTCCGCGACCATGTACACCTAGCTTTATACGTACCTGTTTCGTACTGATCGGAGCCAGATATTGAGCGAAGATCTGAAGAGGACTGTAATTTTGATATGTAACTGTGGACTCTACTCCGGTTTATTTTAGGAGTGATTATTTCGGTCATAGTGATTTATTTATGTATATTTTTATCATCACTATACATGCATAATCGGCCCATTACTGTCCCACTAGTGGGCACGGGCCTTTACTCACGGTGAGAAGGGTTAGGCCTCGCGATGTTTTCCTTTACCATATCCAAATTCGCATGAATTTTAGCCCAAAACGTCCTCTGCTGGACATGAGCCTCTTCCGAAAGTCACCACAGTGACTGGTCTAGGTTTGTGTTGTGTGCTCCATGGGGGGATTTCCAGGCAGGTTGGCGACCGCGGTTAGTTTGTAAATGACACTCGAAGGCAACTGCTGCCCATCCTCCGGATAACACCATAATCGCCTTTACGACACCCACGCGATGAGATGGGATGGTGCTATACGTAGCCGACATATTGTCTTGTCGAACACATAACAGATTATAGATCTCGAGATCGTAGTTACTAGGAGACATACAGTTAAAAGAAAATTGTTCTTTCTATTTCAATGTTTAAAATTTACTAAATACAACACACGTCGTTTGTGCTAATCTTCACCGTATCCTCGCGGTAGCTGGGATGAAGGAATGGCGCAACGCAGACCCCTGCTGAAGTTCAAAGAAATTCTCATGATGTATAATTATGTTTTAGACTTGCTAGAGCTTGCTTCATTTAGCAAGGTAGGATTAATCTACTAATCTGTGTAACATAGGGCGAGGCGCTAACAATTTGTTGGCGTAGATATAAAATTTCAGTGGGACGCTTTGGGGGATCCTTTACAATCCCCTGGGGGGTGACCGCTTTACAGTCACCCTCTCCGAGATGTGCCTATAGGCGTGGCACCAGTGGGCGGCTCTAGTGTGATCCTACGAGGACCTGGAGCCTCCCTTAGGTGCCGAAGATGACCGCTCCAGTGGTTTTAGCCGGTAGGAGTCCGGGATACCCCTTCGCCCTTCCCCGGGGTGAAGGAAGTTCATGAAGAATTTCCACTGGGCAATAAAAAAAAATAAAAAAAAATAAGATATAAAGTTTCAAGCCATACAACATTTTATGAATCCACAATGTCATAGATTCTTAGTAACCAAATAACTGATCTGAAACACACTTATAAATAGTTGAACCATATCAGTCAGCCTGGAATCAAACATAAGACATCAAGGTCGGCGGTGCTCGCTACTAAATCAACGAAGCAATTTATTCACATAAACCTTCAAATAATAACCCATTCATCACTTCTTTATAATAACCATTTCACCCTTAAAAATAACTTATTTTGTATTTCAATTTCAAAACTAAAAGAAACTTGACAGAATACGGCGGTCATACATCGTGGGACCCCTGGCCGCAATCAAGGACATTCACAAAGGGCCCAAGGATCAAGCCCTGTGGAACACTAAAAAAAGATCCAACAAAAATCAACTTGCTTGCCTCTTATCAATTATTTTTCAACCAGTTTAAGGTCTACTAAGTGAAATGTTTTTGAAACAATCCAATTTTAACCTTAACACCCAGCAATAACGTATGTTATTCATTTATATAGTGTCAAAGGCTTGGGTTAAGACAAGAGTGGTACGTTATAAAAATTGTTGTTGCTATGTCGATGTGTACTTAAGATTTACTTGCTTTGTCCTGTACTGACTTTAATTAGAGTTATCTTTCGCTGTTTGCGATTTATGATAAGGAATCCTCCTTAGATGGATTAACACTCGATATCTTTACTGACCTGAAATAATTTCTACGTATTTGGTTAGATATAATTATAACAATCCATCGTGTCAACCGCTGGACCGGGTCCTTCCTGGGAATGACAATTTATAAGTGATTATTTATTTAAATTGGTGAATTCAGATGTGATATTTAAAATTTCATGTAAAACATTGATCGCAACGAACTAGAGATACGAAATAATTAATTAAAATAACAATACTTAACATCAAAACGATAGTATTTTGTTGTACATTTGATCTTAAAACGTACATCTAGATTTTGCGCTTTACTAGCGTCATTTATGCTGGTGCTAGAATAAAATTATGAAATCATTTGTGCTCTTAGTTTACCTCGTTAGTAACCAGTCGTGAATATACGCACATTCCACTGAGCGTAGTATACCAAACAATAGAATTAATTGCTCTGGCATGACTCCAACACATCACGGATGTAGGTACAGATAAAATATTTACTACTTCATTTATTAGCGAGTTTGAATGAGTAGCGGGATAGGCAGAAATGCAGGATTTCAGTATCATCGACATCAGGTCGGATTGTAGTCTAGCCAGATGCTGTTGAACATCAGTATTAACACGGAGGATACTAACCTGATGTCCACATTAGAAGTAACTACAACTAACTGGCTTTAACTTTGGTATATTCTTTTATACGAAACTGTAGTTAATAATAGTGAAAACGTGCAAAACCAAATCTGAAAATGTTATATCATAATATCTCCTTTCATAGCTGTTCTTCACTTCGGAACTCGCAACACAATCATTACACTCTTATAAGCGGCACCGTTCTTGCGCTGGCACTTATTCCTCGCACACACATATACACACAACACACCCACTTTCATTCACTTTCCATACCTACTATTGGAATCAGTCACAATAGCTCACAACATAGGACCTGTAATTAAATATTTAGAAACATTTTTGTACCCGTGGTGCCTGGCAACTAGGCTTATCCTAGTTGTACACTCCCAATTATTGTGCCTATAGTATTTTCTCTGTCTCCTGCTTGCTACGGAGAGAAGTGGAACGTATATTCTTTCCTACTCCTCCATTTTCTTTTCTGATTAGTTTCGTTGCGGGTTTCAAGACAGTTCTTCATTTCTCTGGGACACACCGACCTTCATTGGTCGGTGTTCTTTTCAGTGGTCGCCATTGTAGATCCTGGCTTACAGGAGATGCAGTGGTTAGGAATGTGTGGCGGGTTTGTCCCACACCCACTTTCATACTTATCTTTTTCTTTTTTTATTTCCTTTTAAATTGTTTTTTATATCATACTTTTTGTGTGGTCTGCTAACAACCAGTAATTATAACCGAGGTTGGTGTTCTGGTGATCTATAACACTGTGTTTTTCAAAACCTACTTCAGTCACCAGTCTTTCATATAGGTGGAATCTAGTCATAAGTCAACTTTGTTAAATTATTAATAACTTGAAGAGAGAATAAATCATATCTATACAAATAAATATAATTGAAGTGTCTGTAATGTCAAAATAACAGCTTTTTACTAAACGCATATGAAAGTATATACGGTACCTACAACAAAAAAACATTTTTTTTTATCAGTCTGTGTCTGTCCGTTTGTTCCCGCTAATCTCCGAAATGGCTGGACCGATTTCTACGGGACTTTCACTGGTAGCTGATGTTATAAGTAGTAACTTTGGCTACTTTTATTTGAGAAAAATAATTAGGGTTCCGAGCAAAAAAGTTAAAACCCATGAAATTCAATATATATACTCTATGTCAAGTGTCTATGCTGAAGTACTCTAAATTATTTAAAAATAATCTAATTTATTTTAAATTAAACTGCGGGTGAAACCGCGTGTCCCAGCTAGTATTTAATAAAAACCACTGTCCTAATGACAAGCCAACTGGCAGAATATTTAGTATTTGACTCAATATCATTATTTCAGCCGCAATATGTCCACGGCTGGACACCGTAATAGTCTTGAAAATCTTTCCAAAATGCTTACAGTTCACCTCTCTGTTAGAGAAAGACATATTAACTTATAATCATCGTCATCATATCAGCCAAAGGACGTCCAGTGCTGAACAAAGGCCTCTCCCACAGATTTCCACAACGAGCGGTCACATGCCCCTCTCATCCAACGACTCCCAGCGACCTTCACCAGGTCGTCTCTCCACCTCGTTGGAGGTCGTCCCACGCTGTGCGGTCTCCACTCGAGAACCTTTTCACCCCCACGGTCTTCAGTTCTACGAGCAATGTGTCAATAGTCATAATTCAAAATAATATTTCTTATCACATAAATCTTAGTCTTCGTCTGACAATATTCAAAACTATACTCAATTATCGATCTGATACAAAAATAAACTACCCCACAGGGTGTCGTAGGGGGACGTGTAGACTTATAAGCACGTTATTAGTCGGAGGTACTAATAACTGTCAATTGAGGCTATTACATTATTATTTTAACAATCAATAGTGGCTTACTCCATGTGGGTGGCTCGCGTAAAGTAATAAATGATTCTATATGTTAGTAATAAGGATTTGTGTTTTCAAGATAATGTAAAAAATACGGTATTTTTGTGATAACTATTGTTGATATAGTAATGTCTTAGGTTTTCGCGATTATTACACATTATAATAAAACAGTTTTAAACGGATTAGATCGCGTATACTCGTATTATAGTTTTGTGTTTCTCCTGACGTTTCGAATACTTTGCAGGGTTCGTCGTCGCAGGATGACTAAGGTGACAGGCGTCGTTACAGATTTTAAAAAGTTATTTTATTTTATCTACCGTACAATATTAATCAAAAAATTTGTTTCGATGCACGCAGTAATCACTTACAGTGTCTTGATGTTTCTTAGTGCGGTATGTTGTTTGGGACTTTATTATTTTAATAACTGGATTCCAAACAGGTGGTACCTGCCAACCATCTTCTCTATTAAAAAAAAACAAATCTATAATATACGCGATCTAATCCGTTTAAAATTGTTTCATTATAATGTATTGTTGATATATTTTTACTGGTAATTAGGTCTTTCATAGCAAGAGTACGGCTAGGTAGGTAACCCCTCGGTTTCAGGTATTCTGCCGCCATGCAGCTGCTGTTTAAACTTTAGACATGACTGTATTCGGGTTTGAAGTGCACTGTGCACGTCTACTGCTGAACAAAAGCCTACCCCATAGATTTCCACAATTGAGGCGTCATTTTGGGGGGAATTGGCCAGTGCTCACCACGCTTGGCAGGCGGGTTGGTGAGCGCAGAAAAATGCGGGATTACCGAATATCTAATGATATTATACCATAGATATGTTACGTTCATATTAAATGGCGCGCAAAATACAGTCTCGCTTGCACAGCCATGTCGTGAGAAAGAAGATACAAAAACAACAAGAGTAAAAGAGATAGCTATCTAAGCGAACCGATTGCGAGGTGCTACAATTGGGGGAGGTTTGGGTCTTACTTTTGGCACGCATGTAACATGTCCACTTCTTTTTAATACAAAATATCATTGCGAAAATCCTAATTGCCCAGCTAACGCAGTAGCTAAGGCGCATGCCATATTGCCTACAATAGAGTTGTTCCGGCGGTGTGTTACAGACGGTTTGCGACAGGCGTAAATCGTGCAGACGCCGCTGTCAAACGTCATTTGGGTATTACGTATTCGCCGATAGCAAAGATATAGTATTACCTACATACATAGATAGAGCCTATAAAGGTGAACAAATTTCTCGTTATAAAGACTTTTTTTTTTTTTTTATTGATCCGGTGGAAATACCTCATGTACTTCTTTCGCCCCGGGAAAGGGCGAAGGGGCATGCCGGACTCCTACCGGCTAAAACCACCGGAGTGATCATCGTCGGCATCCTAATGCGAGCATTACGTGTGCTGCGCGCCTAAGCTATATTTACCTGAAACCTACTGGTTAACACACGACGCTAACAGTTTTAACAGAAAGTGGATTTTTAAGAAACGGTGCTGTTATGTTGCTGTAACTAATGCTCTATTTACATCTCTTTCTTTCATATGCCGTTGCGAATGTGCTCGTAAGAGATGGTAATAGATTTTTTATTTATGCTTAATACTATCCATCTATAGATACTTGCTCTTAGGCCGATAGCGATTAAACAGGCGAAGATCTCCGCCGCACACTGTCGGACGATCAGTGAGCTGAAAATTGCATACCCGCCTTTCAATTTCGGGCGATTTGCCACCGGTGGAGCCTTGGCTGTCGCTGTTTTTAACTAATCAGGGTGCGGGTCAGTTTCAGCATGAGAAAACTTATCTTCTATCTTTTTTATCTTTTTAAAAAAAAGTTGCCCCACTCTAGGATTTCTCCTGTGCCGTGGGCGCGTTTACAGATATAAATTCCACATACAACACACCCAGACCCGGAACAACTACCTGCAGATCATACAAATATTTGTTCCGTGCGGGAATCGAACCCACTACCCGGAGCGCAGCAGCCGACTGCATCAGCCACTGCACCAACCGTGCCGTCTATATCTCTAAACTTTACTTACGATTCAGGAGAGAGGTCAATTAAGCATCTACATAAATAAAGAAAAGTACTTTCTGCCTATCCGATTAACAATTACAGAGTAATGTAGCGATATCTATAGAAAGTGTTTACATGACTATATGTATGTAATTATGATACTGCAGTTCGCGGGGCTATCTCTGGCTGATAAACATACAATGAGGGGAAACATTACCCGTAGATATAGTACACATTGTGCTTATCAGCTCATAAACATCCATTACTATTAGTGGCGGTAGTATAGGTCCTTCAGGCTCGGGTGGTATAGGTCTATCTACCACGGACTTCCAGAGGCACTGCAGGTTTCCATCCGTAGTAGTATAGGGTCCTACGAAAAGAGAGAGAGAGAGAGAGAGAGCTTTATTTTGAAGGTTATAGAGACAGAGTTTATTAGAATAAATGAGTTGTTAATGTATTCGAAGGACGCTGCTGCCCATCCTCCGGTTAATCCTATAGTCACCTTTTACGACACCCACGGGATGAGTTAGGTTAGTGCTATTCGTAGCCGGCACCACACGTCACGATTAAGAACAGAGTACCACTCCATCTAATCCCGTTGATGTCGTAAAAGGCGTCCAAGCGAATCTAAACCAGAAGAATAGGCAGCAGTGTCCCTTTTGTGGAGTGGTAGCCATACTGCTGTCACCAACCCGTCTGCAGTACGTGGTGAGGTACTGTCAAATTCTCCCCAGTAACGACACAATTTTGAAACTCTAAGGGACGTCTTTTTTTATTTTTAACGTTGGACTCTAGGATTTATAGGAATTTACATGAATTCCACACACAATACACCCAGACCCGGAACAACTACCTGCAGATCATACAAATATTTGTTCCGTGCGGGAATCGAACCCATGACGCGGAGCGCAGCAGCCAACTGTATCAGCCACTGCACCAACCGTGCCGTCGTTATTAGTTATTTGGTCTCTTGTGCCCAGTATGACCAGATCGGTTATTGCTTGTTCTTTGGGGGAAGCCCGCGTCCAGCAGTAGACGTCTTTCGGCTGAAATACTGACGATATTGGGCGACGAATAAACTGCTGTAGTCGCCATCTTGCTGTAATCACACTTGGTAAATTGGGTGGTGATTGTAGTACAATTCACAATTACAGTCTGCTTTTAATCTTATTTTTTATTGATAAACGTTGCCCCACACTAGGATTTCTCCTGTGTCGTGGGTGCGTTTACAAACATGAATTCCACATACAATACACCCAGACCCGGAACAACTACCTGCAGGTCATACAAATATTTGTTCCGTGCGGGAATCGGATCCACGACCCGGAGCGCAGCAGCCGACTGCATCAACCACTGCACCAACCGTGCCATCAACATTTATAATACCTTACGCGGAGGGAAGGCGACTGTAAAATGGTTGCCCCCATCTCAGACTTTTCGGATAATTACTTGCGTTAACGGTGAAGGAAAACATCGTGAGGAAATCTGCACACCTGAGAGGGTTCCAAAATGTTCTCAATGGTGTGTGAAGTCCACCAACCTGCAGTTGGCCTGCGTGATGGACTAAGAGCTAACCTCATCTCATCATGAGAAAAGGCCCGTGCCCAGCAGTGGGCCAGTAATCAGCTGATTATGTATGTGATTGAATATTATTATTCTATTTACATAAAACATAATATTTCAACAAACAAACATTTTTATATATACCTACTACACCAACGAAGCTTCCTTTCCCGGGGGACCAAGTTAAAATAGCCGTAGCATCTATATAATACCATCCAAATAACACAGAACCGTGAATTCATACTATACTGCCTAACTTGGATATCAACTTACGTTAGACATATCACGATCACTGGATTTTCCTTCCAGCAGTATAGAGCTCGAGTTCTCGTAAGATTTTACGTTACCGGTAGCTCAAGGTATAATGGTTAACGTACTTATATAAAACCAGTTTTAGTTTGTACTAGGTCAAGAAGTATATTAGAATATTAAATTTACAGGATGGGTAAAGAGCGAACAGTTTTTGGGAGAAAATATAAATAAATAAAAATAATTGTTCTTACTGCAGTTGTGTAAGAGCAATTTCGGAAAAGATACAAATTAGAAGAGTAGACAAAAGAAGAATTCAGCTGGGCTGGGCGGCATTTGGGAAATTGCATCGCGTGTTATCGTCCTCAATACCACAGAGCATCAACACAAGTCTTTAATCAGTGCGTCACACTTGTTATAACATACGGTACCGAATCCTGGAGACTAACGGTTCGGGCAGTCCACACATTTAAACGTGCTCAGCGAGCTATGGAGAGGTCTAAACTTGGCATTTCTCTGAAGGATTTAATCTGAAACGAGAAGATCCGACTGAGAACCATAACCACCGACATAGCCCATCGGATTAGCAAGCTGAAGTGGCAATGGGCTGGCCATATTAGCCGTAGAACTAATGGCCGTTGGGACAAACGTGTTCTTGAGTGGAGACCACGGCGCGACAAACGTAGTGTAGGGCGCCCTCAGGCTCGGTGGAGTGACGATCTTCGCAAGGTGGCTGGCAAGACCTGGATGAGAAAAGCTGGGGATCGAGTTCAGTGGCGTAACATTGGAGAGGTCTACGTCCAGCAGTGGACTGCTATAGGCTGTTGATGATAATGATTGATGAATAATAATACTTTTTAATCGGCAGTTGTTGATTGACACTGTAATCAAGTACACTCAAACATAAAATAAATACAAAAGATTACTTGTCTTGAAAGATGTTTTTTAACGGTTTTATTTAGCGTGCCCTGTTTGTTTTTTGGGTTAAATTTAGTAATTCAAATTTAGCCCCTTTACTGGTGACAGATTGATCTGGTATTGGGTACACACCTTTAGTTTAGATGACAATACAATTGAATATATTCGGTATCATTGTGAATCCAAGATGGCCGCCGCCACAAAATAGCGGATTACATAATTTATCACAGCTTCCTCAATATGGGTATCAAATGATAGGGCTTGACTAGTAGAATACAGCACACTATGAAAACAATCCAAAACCTGTATGGCCGCCAACAAAATGGCCCATTTGTATTTTTTCACAACCCCCTCAATACGGGTATCAAACGAGACTGTGCTATGCTGCGCAAACAGCAGCGCGTGACCACATGCGTGCTACCGTCTTCTCGTGGGTCGCTCGGTGTGGGCACGCAGATTCCCCAATCTGCGCACCACGAACCTAGAGGCCCCCCGATTTATGTTGACGGCAGGGCAGTTTCAGGCGTATGGGAATTAGGCGCCAGGGTGGTCACAGATGGGGGAAACTGCGTGCCCCATGAAAACATAGACAAATAAGTGCATATGACGCTAAAAAAATATTCTTACAATCCATTCTTACAAGAATCGTGTTAGAAAACAGTATTTATGTTAAGACTGAAGACGGCTACAGCTGAATTTGAGCGTTATACTTATCATAAATACTGCAAAAATCCCCACTTGACGGATCATCAGAATATGATGTCATCAGTACAGGAAGATGCTTATTTGTAACCAGGAAATTACGTCATGGACCTCTACACGTTACACTCAAGTCAATCGTAACCGATAAAAAAATTCAATACAGGCAAACAATATACCTATATTATTCAAAATTCAACAACCAAAGTCGCAAGTCAAATTAATACTTGAACAAAATTATAGGTTACAGTAAAACCACAGAGCAAAATGTTCAGTACGTCAACCATGACCTACGTACATGCATACTGTGTTGTCTACTCTGTGGCGGGTCACAACATACAAACTGTGAAATCGAATGCAAACTATTCCTATGAATCATAACTATGTATTAGACATTTTCATTTTGTGGTTTAATATATTTACGACTTATTTTGAGACTGAGGAGAGTAGATTGCTTGCTTTTGCTTTGCTTTTGCTTTTTATAAAAAACGTTGCCCCACTCATATTCAACTCATTCGTATTGAGGCACGAGGTTCGTTTTCCATGTCGAGAATTTTAGTTTTCTTTTTAATAGGAAACGGTCTCAGTTGTTTTCAAAATAGTAAATTAAAGATGATTTGATAAACGATCTTAGTTTCCTATGAACTGTATTGTATCAGTTCCTCTTAGCAGGATCTAATACCTTCTATATTGCGAGTGCACCGTTAGCCTCTGAAACATATAATAATAAGTAGCGTATGCTGTATATATAAGATTTATTAAATTAAATGTAAAAAGATTTAAATTGCATTTATCCGTGTGATGTCTGGATTAAGAATAAAACACCACCCATCTACCTTCGTGGATGTCGTTAAGGCCACTAAGGGTCTCTAAACCAGAGGGAAGGGAAGCAGCATTCCTTCTGTCTGAATAGCAGCCATTCTGCTCCAACCAACACCCCAATTCTCCACAAAATTATTATATAGTTGTTGTGGAAATCTTAGGGGAGGCCTTTGTGCAGCAGGATACTTTCTTGGCTGATGATGTAAGATTTAATACTCCTAATACAGGCAATATGTACTTGCTTAAAAGGAGACTGCAATCGCAAATATTTATCATCACTAAACCTGTTTTGCAAATAAATATTTCATTTGTTCAAAATTGATAATAAAAGTATATTATCGAATCAAATTCTATGTTTCATTATTTAACATATGTTGTATTTATTATACATATCGGGACTGTTACGTATATATAGAGTAAACATGTCCAGTATCATCATATCAACCACAGGTCGTCCACTGCTGAACAAAGGCCTCCCTCTCAGATTTCCACAACGAGCGGTCACACGCCGCTCTCATCCAACGACTCCCAGCGACCCTCACCAGCTCATCTGTCCACCTCGTTGGAGGTCGTCCCACGCTGCGTGTTCCGGTACGCGGTCTCCATTCGAGAACCTTCTTTTCATTCGCCCCAACGGCCATCAGTTCTACGAGCAATATGCCCCACCCATTGCCACTTCAGTTTACTAATCCTTTCAGATCCTTTGTTTAACATGTCCTGTATATATATATTGCTAATAATTATTTTAATTTGTATTAAAATTTCCTTCTATTTGTGGTTTGCAAGCATGAGTCTTCATTTTCTATTGAAAATCACGCTATTACTCATATAATGCCAAACCTATTCTCTCTTTCTTCATATTTTGATTTAATCATTATAATCCTAGCTACAGCTGTTCCCAGTTTTTATTCGGACAAACTTATCATTATAATCATAATAAACCAATTTTGAACAAAAAACGTGACAATACTTATTAATCTTGAGTACAGTTTCTCCAAAGGTTTCAGAAACACTCCACGTATAACTCAAGCACAAGATTGAATACAAATGAAATGATGTAAACTTTGTAAAGCAATAAATCATTATGACCCAATTGTCGCAGAGGGTAACGTATTCATTTTAAAGAAACGTGGGGTTGATTTTATCGAGATTAAGATTTTCTGTAGCCTATAAATGTTTCGAAGAATTCGACATAATTATACGACATGGAAACGAGTTATAGTTATCTTGTAGCAATATTGATTTACTGTTAGACGGTGCAGCTTCATCTAATATTAATATCTGTATAACATCAGCTCTAGTCATGGGTCACACGTGTTTCACAATTTACTGAGTATCGAATTCAGCTGTTCTGAAATCTAACATTTTATTCTGTTTATCTCTACTAATTACATCTGCCAGTAACCGTGTAGATCCGGTCATGAATAGGGCTACCCCATCTCATCCGGTGGGTGTAGTAGAAGGCCACTAAGGTAGTTTGGAACCCGGTGCGAACCATTAAGGACTTTGGGTTACCCGCAGGTGGCGGGTAAACCACCAACACTAGCATATTTAAGGACTGTTGTCAGGCAGGCGGCCGACCTTTGCAATATTTCATATTGCGCTGACCCAAAGTAACTTGGGACCAGAGCAGGAAGAAGAAGATTATATCTCCTAAGTTACAATGTCCATAGGACCTATTCAGATTCAAGTATTCTAGTGGTTCAGTATTAAGTTAGATAGTTATCTAGGTGTTTATGTTTGCACGGCATGCTGCTGATGTTGACATATGAGCCGGCTTTTTGTTAATCATAATTCATAATTTCAGTTGATAGACGTCCACTGCTGAACACAGGCCTCCACACAAAGAATGAACAATGACCGTTCTAGATTTGTGTTGTGTTCACTGGGGGCTTTTGCCTAATCGCCAAAATTGTATATGTACCCGAAAGACGCTGCTACTGTTGGGTGGTGAGCGGTGGTTACATCCCATTTACAGCCTTTTACGACACCCACGCGATGAATAGAGTTTTTGTTAATATTGACTCGTAATCGTAGAAGTTATGGAAAGAAACCATGAGAAAAACACTTTTCGTGACGATATGATTTGAAGACAATGATACTGCAATTTATACAATTGTATTAATACAAATTGTTACAAAGTGTACTGCCAATATATAAGACAGTGTCGTTGCTCGAGGTTGTCACGATGGTTACCCTGCTCCTTCAGACAACGATCACCTAAAACTTAAAACGAATAAAAATTCCAATGAAAGGTATGGAATTAAAAATCAATAACTACGTGTGTTCGGTAGCTTATGTCAATCTTATATATTACTTTGACGTTTCTATTTAATCGTAGATTTGTCTAGAGGAGCGATGCCATTGTTACTTAGCAATTAACAAGAGTCTGAGTGTTCGGGTATTTATAGAAACTAGTTTATTTTCCTGGAACAATATCATTATATACGTCACACCATGATATAATGTAACACATGGCTTAATCAACTTGTAACACTTCATAATAGGTTCTTCGTTTCTTTACCATTTATGTGTGAATTCAACTACCCGTTTTGATATCTTAAATGAGACTGAAAAGAAAATTAGTTTCATTAATCATTAATATTTAAAGACTTTGACGTGTTGGCCGCTTATGAATGTGGGTTATTAAGACCAGCTGTAAGGTTTTATTCACCGGGGCGAAATTTGTAGGAAATGGCGACTGAGAACTGTCATACGGTATCAAAATGTCAATGAACAAACAATGTAGAACCTACATATTTCTTAATTTTGTATGCGTGTAGAAAAGCACGCTACGTAGATCCACTGGTTTGCTTGCATCCAACCGCTTCTTATAACCTTCGCCGATCATCTCTCCATCTAGAGGGCCGTCCTACGCTATGCCTTCCGGTGCGATGTCGCCACTAGAAAGCATTTCACACAATCTGTTATTATTTCTTTGAACCGAGCTTGTCTATTATATGAGCTGTGGTATTATATATACAAAATAAACAGAGAGAAGTAGTGTCTTAGGATAAGGGTCGTAAATGGCGTTTATTGTCGAAGTGGACAAGCTTAATCATTTTTGAAGTGTTGTGTTCATGTGAAGAGCTTGATTTAATGGACTAAAGAAAAATATGATAGTCTTTTAACCACCTGTTTTTACTGCTTTTAATATTTAGCCCTCTTGACATAACACGGTTTTTGAAAGATTCTATTCAGTAACTGAAACTGCAAATGGGGGTGCATTTGTGTGCACTCCCAAATGAAGGTAGGAAATTGGAAGTATAGATTGCACAGTCACAATTTTACGTGTCTCTATCGCTTCCATATTTCTCCTTTATTAGATTCCAGTCAGAAAAAAGTAACTACACACCTACGTAATCTTCTTGGATGATCGACTAGGAACACGAGAAAGATCATCATCTTCCTATCCTTTCCGTCCAGAAATGGGGTCACCATCTGCTGGAATATCGTACCGAACATCTGTGAATACTCTTAAGGCTTTTTCGGCCTTCTGCCTGTAGCACAAGATATTTTAGTTTACCGATTCAGTGTCCATTTGTTCCAAGGATAGCTTGATATCCGCCTACCACCTAAAACTGGTAAGTCGTGATCATAAAAAAGGCGCTCAATAATATCGTTCTGTTGCTATGGTAAATGCAAGTTGCAGTGTTCTTACTTTCGCGAGTGCAGCGTTGTCGCGTACTGTCTGTGTCTGTGTGAGTGGATATCGCGCATGTGTGAGTACGCCCTGCCAATGCAGGCCCTCAGTACATATTGATGCACCGGAGTGCAGCGTCGTGTCGCTCTGAATAACCTAAAAAAATATAATTTTTACACAAAATTATGCTAATCGTGTCCTTTTGACTATTATTTTCGATTACTGTTATGTTTTTGTAAAGGATTTCAGTTTATTTTTCGATTTACTTTCTTTGTTCGACCGCCATGTTGGATTCGCACAGAGGTGAGTAGCTTTCTATTCTATATATGAAATTTCTTTTTTGTCGCCGATTACCTGACAATCAAGTTAAAAAAAAATGGTGTCTATCTAATTGGCTGACTGAAACATTCTGGCAATTTTTTATTGTTGTAGAGAAAACGTTTTTTATGAAGACTGTTTATTTGATTCTTTGTTATGTTTGGTTACAAAAATTATAGTATTTTGTGGTGAACCCTTGTGACGTAAGCGTTATTTAAGATCGATACTAATTGTCAGCTGCGCAAGGGACCAAATCTGATATCAGAACCTTATCTTCATAAGATCTTTACTGAAACAGCCTTAGTGAAAATCTTCGTATATATAAAAATATCAAAATGTGTGTCGAGGATTGATCAAATTTGTTGATTACAGCGGGAATCTTGCTTTATTAATACATATTACGTCACAAACTTTGTCGGTAGGTAGCCATTTTGAAAATGGGCGTCCCCACCCCTTTGCTTCGCACGTAACAAAGACGCCCATAGTTTCGCAGGACTTACAGAAACATTATCAATTTTATAAAAAAAAAACCTCATATTTATAGTTTAAACGATCGACTCTACCAATGGTTTTAAGTCGTATATTGTAAGCAATACTTCAAGTGATATTATTATGCAAACATTATAATTTTATATACTTACAACAAAGACCAATAACCGATCGTGGTCCACCGTCATTCTACTTCCAATGATTTTTGACGAATGTCTTATCAACACATTTGACGAGAAAATGGCGGTTACCTATAGAATACTAGACTTTTACTCTCTTCTTCTTCTTCTTCTCTTAGATTATGGCTTCTGTAGAGTGTCTTCCACAATTTCGGCAATATCAACTTTATTAAAGGCAACGTTGTACGGTGTTTAGATTAATTAATCTTTACATATCCGTAACCTTATCTCACAAAAATGAAAACATTCAAAAAAATATGTCGGCAACGTCGTACGGTTCAATTGTTTTTATTCCTTTAACTCTCTACGACCATAACAAAGATATATGACATCAATTATGTTATCACGGTCATCATCATGATACTTGGCAATACGATACTGACATAAACAGTGTAAGCTTGGGACTTTACGAAGCTGGCTCGGCCCCGAGTCACGATTCCGGCTCGATAATATTCGGGAACAGCCGAATTAGCAGCATACTCCAGGCCTTTGTCTCTAACCACACCCACACGGAGCAACGAATAGACTTCGTAGAAAGAGACAGTAACACAATGTTCTTAAACAATATCGATTCTAAGATATAACTATCATGCTTTGTAGGAATTCAAAATATTCTAAGATATAACCAGTTACAGTTATCATGCTTTGTAGGAATTCAAAATATTGAATCAATCATCAAAATGAAATGGAGTTTCTTGCCGGCTCTTCTCCATAGGACCGACTTTTCCGAACCGTGCACTTAACTTGACTTTTCGTAAGAGCCTACTAGGGCCTATATGAAATGAGTTTGAGTTTGAATCAAAATCCGTTAAAGTTATTTGTTACAATGCGTATTATATTCCGAAAAATCTGTGTGATGTCCAGCACCACTCTATCTCTTTCCATGGATGTCGTTAAGGGGACTTAGGGACTCTAAACCAGAGGGATGGGCAGCAGCGTCCGTAAAACAGTAGCCAAACTGCGCTCATGAATTCCACACACAATACACCCAGACCCGAAACAACTACTTTCAGGTCATACAAATATTTGTTCCGTGCGGGAATCGAACCCACGACTCGGAGCACAGCAGCCGGCTGTATCAGCCACTGCACCAACCATGCCGTCAAATTTGAATTGAGCATGTCCGTACTTCGGAGGGCACGTAAAATCGTCGATCCCGGTTGTTGTCATGAGACGGCAGTCGTTAAGCCAAGTCGGAGGCCTTCAGGCGGCTTGAGTAACTCTGACTCCTAACCACACGAACAGAAGAAGGGCTTGGAAATTGTACACAATATATCCGTCAGTATAATCATCATCATATCAGCCAAAGGAAGCCCACTGCTGAACAAAGGCCTCCCGCACAGACTTCCACAATGACCGGTTACACCGGCGTGTCGTCATTTTCTGGGAACATCACCCGTTTTTGTTTTATTAAACGACTAGCTGGGACCCGCGGTTTCACCCGCGTTTAATTTAAAAGACATTTAGAGTACTTCGACATAGACACTTGACATAGAATATATATATTGGATTTCAAGGGTTTTATTGTTTTTGCGCGGAACCCTAATTATTTTTCTAAAATAAAAGTAGCCAAAGTTTGTCCTTATAACATCAGCTATCTGCCAGTGAAAGTCCCGTCAAAATCGAACCAGACATACGGACAAAAAAATAAAAAATGTTTTTGTTATATGTACCGTATATACTTTCATATGCATTTAGTAAAAAGCTGTTATTTTGACATTACAAACAGACACTTCAATTTTATTTATTTCTATAGATGTCCCACACTCGTATTTCTCATGTGTCGTGGGTACAGTTTCATCATCATCATTTCGGTCGAATAAAGTCCACTGCTGGACAGAGGCCTCCCCCAAAGATCACCACAACGACCGATATGAGTGTATTGTGTTCTCACTGGGGGGCTTTGCCACAATCGCCACGTTTGGCAGTTGAGTTGTTAATGTACTCGAAGGACGCTGCTGCCCATCCTCCGGCTAATACCATAGTCGCCTTTTACGACACCCTCGGGATGAGATGGGTTGGTGCTATTCTTAGCCGGCACCACACGGCCTTGGTACAGTTTACATCCCACATGTACAAACACCCAGGCCCGGAGCAACAGTCCATAGATCATACAAATATTTGTTCCGTGCGGGGATCGAACCGGCGACATGTAGTGCAGAAAGCCAATTGCTTAACCATTGCACTAACTGTGCCGTCCAACCAGTTCGTAATCAGTACTCACCACACTTGGCAGGCAGGTTGGTGAGCCCAGAATGGCTGGTGTATCACAGAAGGGACGCTGCAGCCCATCTCTCTAGTAGAGTCCTTTAGTCACCTTTTACGAAATCCGTGGGAAGAGATGGAGTGGTGTTTATGTGGCTATATTCTTGATCCGTACACCACACGGATGGAATACTACTTATTACTGCATAAAAATCAAAAATTCTTTAAAATACATGAAATGTAGAGTTCTTGTTCTTCTTCTCTATGAGCTATATTTCGCATTGGAATAGCTCATGTCGAGGAGAAAATTCAATTCAATTCATTTATTTGCTAATCACAGGTTATAAATTTAATTACAATTATGGATGTCAGGTGTATAGTAGTCCTCTATGATCTACCCTCTAGGCATGCAAATATGTAGGTAGTTTAAAAGGACGATTAGCCAGTCAGATAGGTTGGTAATGGATATGACTGTTCAGGTTGCGTCCGACATACTTCAGTATCGTTACTCGTTGAGCCTCTTTTCATGCACCCTATGTAGTACAATGAAGTTTATTTTTTTTTCTTTTTGTTTTTGTTGGGCTTCTCGCATACATTTCTGGGAAATGTGGTTGCTTAACCGGTCATTTTCTGGCGAAGCCAAAAGAGGCCTCCAGCCAGAGCACAATGTAGAGACCTGCGGAGCTATTCTAAACGCGTGAAAAGTTACCGTATCGGGAACCTGCCTACAGAGATCGGTATTAAAATCTATCTAGCAATAAAAAAAATGACAAAATATTAAAAGATAAAATGTATAGTTTGACACGTTTCTTGACAAAATATAGTATCGTAAGCCTCAATTATGACTGGTAGATTTTTACTACCTGTCTTTGTAGACACGTTCTCGACACGGTAAGTTTAGAAGAATAGCTCTTTAGAAATGTCACAACCATGATTAGTTAGTAGATAACGTTCAGTGTAGAGCACGTTCATCGTAATAACCGCTACAGTAATTGACACTTGGTTCAAATTTGGTCGTTGCAGTATGTCATTTTATGCACAATGCAACACTTCGGTGTTGCTGCTGCCCTATTCTATGACACCCACTAGTATAGGGGCTCTGTCCAAATTTTTCAAAAAGAAACAATAAGCGATATTTTTTTTACATAATATGTTGATGAAACTTATTCTCTGCCGTGTGGTGCCGGCTCAGAATGCCACTTTTTTTATTGATCCGGTGGAAATACATCATGTACTTCCTTCACCCCGGGAAAGGGCGGAGGGGTATGCCGGATTCCTACCGGCTAAAACCACCGGAGTGGTCATCTTCGGCACCGTAGGGAGGCTCCAGGAACTCATAAGATCTCCATCTAGAAACAGTCTGCTCCTAAGATCACCACTACGACCGTTCTGGATTTATGTTGTGTGACCATTGAAGGGTTTACTTACTCGACGGACACTACTGCCAATCCTCTGGCTAAGCCCATAGTCACATTTTACAGCACCCAAGGGATAATATGGGTTGGTACTTAGCCAGCACCACACGGTATTTTAATTAGCTTACTATTAAACCAACAGATGCCCTGTGGTGCCGGCTACGAATAGCACCAACCCATCTCATCCCGTGGATGTCGTAAAAGGCGTCCTTCGAATGCATTAAAAACTCAACTGCGATCGCCAACCCGCTTGCTAAGCGTGGCGATTATGACAAAACCCCCCAATGAGCACACAACACACCGATGTTGGTCGTTGTGGTGGTCTTTAAGGGAAGGCCTGTGTCCAGCAGTGGACTTTATTCGGCCGAAATGATGAAACCAACCAATGACCCTTTAAGTGCTTTTGACGATGAACTGGTTTTGAAATATATGCAAACGTGGTCATTAACGCTTCGTCAAAAGTCCAACCGTTTGCCAGCGAGCGATGGCACGAAGTATTTTAGAGGTCAAACTTACGAACCGTATAAGCAACTGGATGATTCGTGCTGCCTTGGGCCAAACAGCTGCCAAACTGAAATGGAATTGGGCTGGCCACATCTGCCGTATGTCGGAGGAGGGGCGAGGCGAGAACAACTACTTAGTGGATCCCAAATGGCAGGAAACGACAACGTGGCAGGCCCAAAAGGAGATGGCGAGATGAGCTGGACTCCTATTCAAAAGACTGGACCTAGATAGAAAAGATCTATATAAATAGAAATCATGGGGATACCAGTGAGGCATCACAGGCTTATAATAATTTCTGTTTTGTATTACATAAGTGTTGAAAGCGGAAAAACAAAACCATGTTCATACTTCTTCCTTTTATAATTAGTGTTCAGAAATAAAGTTATTTTATTTCTTTCTTCTCCTTTCCTAATTTTCTTCTCTCTTACTTCACTCATTAGCAAATTTACGACCATTTTTTTTAAACTATCGCGAATTTCACTCATATTAGACTATGATTGCGGGACTTTTCGCGCACAGATAAATCAAAACAATGTTTTGACTAACTTGAGGTTTCGGATTCGGTTAGGATCGTTTCGGCCAAGTTGCATTGACCGTGGTCACGAGAAGACTGACCTGATCTCAGTTCGGTCAACTTTAGGTCGGAAATGTAAAATAATTACGAGAACTGGCCCTCTTCTTAGTCCTAACAGACACAGTTACACATGATATGAAGTGACAGAGGGCATCCCACTATTGCCTCTGTGAACAAATGCCCTGAGATATTCTCTAAAGTACCCAGAGTTTCTAAAAAGACGTGCCATGAGTTTATAAAACCACTTTTCAAAGACCCTTTAGTCTAGTCTAGTCTCTTATTGCAAGACGGGCGCTAGGTAGGTACTGCCGCAGCGCTAGAGCGGGTGACCGCTTTACAGTCATTCCCTCCGAGATGTGCCTAGAGGCGTGGCACCAATGGTAGGCTCTAGTGATTGTATCGAGGACTTGGACCCCTTCGGTGCCGAAGACGACCGCTACGATGGTTTTGGCTGTTAGGAGTCCGGCATGCCGCTCTACCCGGTGGAGGAAGTACATGGTGTATTTGCATAGGGATATTAAAAAGTGGTACCACCGCAGTGCCAGATATTCGCCGCTAAGCAGTAGTGTTAAAACTTCAGACATTACTGTGCTCCAGTTAGAAGGACAATGTAGCTAGTGAGACTACTGGGCGTTTAGGTCTTGAGGGAACGAGCGCAGTGTGGTGCCTCGCAAGACTAGTCCTAATAACAACGTTCTAACACATTAGCTAGTTAGAATCTGATGAAGATAAAATACTGCGGGGAGAATGAACCAGGTACACGATAACATATCGTGCAGCAAGAAATTGATACAAAATAAATAAATATCAACACGAGATTGATTGAGATGCTAAGGGTGGTATATGTCATTCATCTAATAAACATTTGATCAAAGAAATTGGATGATGGCATCAATACATTTTTTCAAAGTGTTTGACTTTGACCACTAAATGGGTACGAAAGTTATATTTAATCATTATAAAGACAACCGAAGTCTTTGTAATACATGGCACAGAAATTACAAAAATAAAGCGTTTAGAATTGAATATGACATCACACCTTATCCCCACACCCACCCCCTTCGGTGAAGATGACCGCTCTAGTGGTTTTCATACCCTTTCACCGGGGCGAAGGAAGTTCATGTAGAATTATACCGCTGGACACCAATAAAAAAGAAAAAAACGGCATGTGGTATCTGGATTCAGAATAAAGCGCCATTCCATCTTCTCCCGTGGATGTCGTATAAGGCGACTAAGGTAATCTAAGCCTGAGGGATGGGCAGCAGCGTCCCTTCAGTGGATCAGCAGCCATTCTGCGCTCACTATTGCACCTGCCGAGCGTGGTGAGTACTGGCAGTTCCCTCAAAAATGAAGACACTGTTGTGGAAATCTCTGGGAATGCCTTTGTTCCGCAGTGGACGTCTTTAGCTGATAAGATAATGAACTAGCGTTTACTTTGAAATTTGGCCAGTTGTAGCAGGTATAGACTAATCAGAAAAAGTCCATCAGAGCTGGACAACAACTGAAACTTGGCTCTAAACTGTTCAACTCAGTTTAAGATAGTCTTTCCCAAGCTGTACCTCAACATCAAATCACCCACCTTCCGAATCCAGTGTGCTTCGCCTCCTTCTGGTGGTCGGTCCATCTGGCTAGTTTTTTAGACACTTCTATTCTATTCTATTTTACTGTGGCTCTCACGGGGTCAGCATCAGCCGAACGCACTTCGACCCTATTGGGTCCATTGTGCTGCCCAAAGTCCTGCACTACTCCTCCGCTGGCAAATCAAGAAGTCCCTGTAGGTACTACATATACTTAATATCAGTCTTTAAGATAAAAATATTTTTTATTCATGTAAAACCATATGCAGGAACTTATGAATAGTCAAGACTTTAGTTGCCTCGTTCCAAGGTGTTGATTCAACTGCCCCAATGTAGGATAAAGGCTTCTTCTCATACAGAGAAGGATCGAGCATTGATTAAGGTTTTCTAATGACCTTTTCCATCACCATTAAAGTCAGTGGTCATCATATATAAAAAGAACGCTGCTGCTCATCCCTCTGATTTAGAGACCCTTGGTCGCTTTTTACGACCTCCACGGGAGGAGATGGAGTGGTGCTATATTCTTACTCCACACGAAAGTCAGCGGTGACTTAGATTAACTAACAAAGTACATATAACATTGACAAAGTCATATTAGCACATACCTAGTTTAGAACTCGCAACCTCGTGCTATGAGTCCACCACGACAACTTACATATATTAAAAAAAAAAAAAACCTTCCATCTTTTCAGCTGAATAAAGTCTACTGTGGACACAGGCCTCCCCCAAAGATCCTCATCACGGCCGGTCAAGGTGTGTTGTGTGGTCATATGTGGATTTTTGCCAATACTCACCACGCATGGCAGACGAGTTGGTGAGCACAGTATGGCTATTGTTCCATAATAAGGACGCTGCTGCCCATCCCTCTGGTTAGAGTCCAATAGTCGCCTTTTTCGACTTCCACGAGAGGAGAAGGAACGGTGCTATATTCTTAATCTGGACACCGCACGGACATGTCATTCATTTCAAAGTCCATCGTTTCATCATTTCGGCCGAATGAAGTCCACTGCTGGACACAGGCCACCCCCAAAGATCACCACAACCACCGATATGGATGTTTTGTGGGCTCATTGGGGGGTTTTGCCATATTCGCCACGCTTGGCAGGCGGGTTGGCGATCGCAGTTGAGTTGTTAATGTACTCGAAGGACGCTGCTGCCCATCCTCCGGCTAATCCCTTAGTCGACTTTTACGACACCCATGGGAGGAGATGGGGTGGTGGCATTCTGAGCAGCACCACACGGCAAAGCCGGCACCACACGTCCATCGTTTAATAAAAGAAAAAGGAGTATGGTAATATATGCCACAGATAATCATTCCGCGCGAACAGCATCGCGGGCCAAGGTTTGTTATGTTATATAGTACTACACTCGCTCAAGCCCTGTGTCCAGTGTTGGCTCATTATCAAGCCAGGCAATAACAAGGCTAATAATAGCTGATTACGGTATCTTGTAGTTCATTGAACTGTGTATTATGTCTGCCAATGATTGCGCGATCTTACAAACTAACCCGCAAATCCTACTGCTGAATAGACAAATCATACTACGCCGTGACAAACTGTGGTGATGAAATATTGCCTTTATTTGGGAAACTATGATTTTGAGAATAAGGGAATGGTCCTGTACATCCTCAGGAAATGATACGGCAAGAGAAAGGGTGGCCTAGTCTTTGCAAGGAATCACATTGTCAAGTTTTCTCAGTCAAATAAAGTCCACAGCTGGACACAAGCCTCCTCCAAACATCGCCACAGCGACCAGTCTGGCTGTATTGTGTGCCCATTGGGGTGTTTTGCCATAATCGCCACGCTTGGCAGACGGGTTGGCGATCGCAGTTGAGTTGTTAATGTACTCGAGGGACGCTGCTGCCCATCCTCCGATAAATCTCATAGTCGCCTTTTACGCGCTTTTAATTTTTTGCTTTTTCGCGTGCCAGCTGTTTTGGAACCCAATGGCTTGGCACGTAACGATGGTAAAAGACCGGACGGTATGTCGTTATGCCATGGAAGATGGGTAGGCCTCTGGTGTGGGATGCAACTTGTGTCGACACCCTTGCTCCATCCCATCTTCCGAGCACGGCAGGCTGTGCTGGCGCTACCGCTTCTGCAGCAGAAGCCTTCAAACGGCGCAAATACAATAACCTTATTGGTAATTTTTGTTTTGAGCCGTTTGGGGTCGATACGCTTGGGTCATGGGCTCCGAGTGCACGTCTGCTTTTCAAAGATATAGCGAGACGGTAGGTCGACAGGTTCCTGGAGCCTCCCTTACGTGCCGAAGATGACCGCTCCAGTGGTTTTAGCCGGTAGGAGTCCGGCATACCCCTTCGCCCTTCCCCGGGGCGAAGGAAGTTCATGAAGAATTTCCACTGGGCACCAATAAAAAAAAAATAAAAAAAAAAGGAGTCCGGCATACCCCTTCGTCTTCTAAAAAAAAGGTCGACAGGTTCGCGTGATCAGAGGGCGGGCCTTTTCTTTGGCCAAAGAAAGCATTGCCATTCAACGTGGCAATGCTGCCAGCCTTCTAGGAACATTATCAGCTGACAGCTATGAGGAGGTATACGTTGACGCCTAAGTACATGTGCCACTTTTATATATATATTATTCATAGTTTTTATTTTTTATTTTGTGTAATCATAAATAGTGTATATACCTATATTTAATCTTAATGTGTATAAAAGCATAGATATTTATTTATATCTGAATAAAAATGGCATTAAGATAGATAGATATACTAGTAATTATTATAAATAATATAAATTTGGTTGGTGCAGTGGCCGATACAGTCGGCTGCTGCGCTCCGGGTCGTGGGTTCGATTCCCGCACGGAACAAATATTTGTTTGATCTGCAGGTAGTTGTTCCGGGTCTGGGTGTATTGTATGTGGAATTCATGTCTGTAAACGCACCCACGACACAGGAGAAATCCTAGTGTGGGGCAACGTTTTAAAAAAAAAAAAAAAAACATATTATTATAAATAAATTAATATTTTGCCCAATTGACAAAGTGGTATATTTGTGGCGAGATGAATCCCATTGAAGAGTTTAGGGGTATCTCTACAATGAAAAAATATCCCTACTCCTATCTTGACTACTATTGAGCATATTACCATAGGCCAATTCTGGGAATACAAACCCGTTTTGATTGGTCGAACTCTACATAGAGATAGAATGTGGTCTTAGGCCAATGGCAGCCCTGAGCCTTTTTACCTGCGTTTTTAATAGAATTCGGAGACTAGCTGTCTCTATCTTCACGTATTGTATGCATTTTGCCTAAATGAGCTTGTCCCTGTCATTCAACATATTACAAATTTCTCTTTAGAGACATGCTTATTTCCATCGGCATGGAAGAGGGCTCATGTCTTACCGCTTCCTAAAGTCCCTAATCCCTCTTCCTTATCCCAGTTCCGTCCAATATCTATACTTCCTATCCTGTCCAAAGTTCTTGAGAGTATTGTTCGCAATCAACTGTCTCACTACCTTTCCTCTAACGGCCTGCTAAGTCCGTACCAGTCTGGATTTCGTCCTGGCCATAGCACTGTAACGGCTCTAGTTAAAATAACTGATGACATCCGACTGGCCATGGAGAATAAGCTTCTTACAGTTCTGGTACTATTGGACTTTAGCAGTGCATTTAATTCAGTTGATTTTGATATACTCTTGGGAATCCTGTCCACAATGAATGTTACTCCTTCTGTAATAGCTTGGTTTAATTCTTATCTTCGAGGACGCTCGCAGTCGGTTCGATCTGACGAGGCTTCCTCTGAGTGGTGTGATCTTGCTGCGGGTGTTCCTCAAGGTGGTGTCCTTTCTCCTCTTCTCTTCTCTGTTTTTATAAACGCCGTCACTACAGTTATAGCTTCACATTATCATCTCTATGCAGACGACTTGCAACTTTATCGGCATTTTAAAATTGAAGATCTTCCAACAGCCATTGATGCTATTAATAATGATCTGCAGAATATCAACCAGTGGGCTAAATCTTTTGGCCTCTTAGTCAATCCAACAAAATCACAAGCAATAATTATTGGCAGCAGATACTTCTACGGTCTGTTGGATCACCAGTCTCTCCCACCAGTGTTGTACAACGATGTCACGATAGCCTACTCGAGAAGTGCAAAAAATTTGGGTGTCTATATAGACTGTCACCTGTCTTGGAATATCCACATTGCAGAGGTTAGCAGGAGGGTGTATTGCTCGTTCCAGTCACTCAAGCGTCTCCAGAAGTTCCTGCCATTTCAAACAAAAATTACTCTTGCCCAATCTCTTCTTCTTCCACTTCTAGACTATGCTGATGTCTGCTTCCTTGATGCAACGGAGAATCTTCTAAATAAACTCGAACGTCTGCAGAATTTGTGTATCCGCTTCATTTTCGGCCTTCGAAAGTACGACCATGTGTCCGAATTCCGGACGCGATTGAAGTGGTTACCCGTTCGGCGACGTCGAGATACTCACATACTTACTTTTCTCTTTTCTGTACTTCATAATCCTAATTCTCCTGCATATCTTCGGGATCGCTTTGAGTACCTTATCCCCAGAGGGAAACCTTGCCGCACGGCCTCTTCTCTTCTCCTTCATACTCCTCGTCACACTTCAACTTGTTATGATGAGTCATTCACTGTACGTGCAGTGCGCCTTTGGAATTCACTTCCACATTCCTTGCGTGATAGCTCTTCGTCTGATGTTTTCAAGAAAAGAATTAAGGAACATTTTCTTTCAATATGACTTGGTAGTATGTATGTATTATTAGATATTGGTATATGTATGTATGTACGTAGGTATGTATATATTATTATTATTGTTGTATATATTTGTATGTGACTTATTTTCTAAGTATATATTTATTTATATACCTAATATGTTATGCATTTTAATGAACTTTTATATTTATAAATATCTGGTCATGCTTCATTCTTGTTGTACACGTAATTAGATCCTCATATTAACATTACTCTATCACTCAAAGGTTTGCTGTAAGAGAACTCAATATTGAGTTAAGCTCGCCTATGTACATCAACTTTTCTTTAGTATTGTTTTAATCTGTAAATATTGTGTGCAATAAAGAATAATAACATTTTTAGGGTTTCTCGAAATGTAGAGACAGAACTTTGTCCATGTAAACTATAACAAGAAGGATTAGATTACTATAATGCATTTTTTTAATTCATCCTTCTATATTACCTTATGCAAAATTTCAAGTTTAGTACAAAGAAAGTACCATTTAAGGTACTTAAGGTATATACTTATAAAACACGTACTTTTACGTCCTTACTTCTGGCCTTTGCTTTGAATCATATCAACTAAAATCCGTCGACTGCTGAACGAAGGACTCTCAGATTTCCACAACGACCAGAAACATGCTGCCCGCACCCAACGACTCCTAGCTACCTTCACCAGGTCATCTATCCGTCTCGTTTGCGGTTATCCCGCGTTGTTTTCAATAGATAACCTGTTCTCCCATTTAGTGGATTCGATAAACAAGGTCATGCAAAATGAAGGTCACCTAATTCCCTTTCCATTCGAAATCTTCACTATGGCATTGCATACATTATATACACCACTTCGACCGTAAAATAAATAGACCGAGAAAAAATATACACATTAACTATTTCCAAACTTGTTCCCTATAAAACACATTTCAAAAAAGGCCATAAAAACAGCTCTCCTCCCAATGACCCTTCGCCTCCTTCAAACAGTTGAAAGTCGTCGTAATTCAAATGTTTTAACCAATCAGGCTGCGACTAGATTCGGTTCTATCACAGAATAGAAACATACAGAAGGTCAACTTCATATTTGCTAAAATGTAAACAAAAATAAACTTGCGCCTGTGTAGTGTCGGCTAAGAATACCACCACCCCATCTCATCCCGTGGATGTTGTAAAAGGTGACTATGGGATTAGCCGGAGGATGGATAGCAGCGTCCTTATTTATAACTTAACTGCGATCGCCAACCTGCCAAGCGTGCGATTATAGTAAAACCCCCCAATGAGCACACAAGACAAACAAAACATGTCGGTCGTTGTGGCAATCTTTGGGGGAGGCGTCTGTCCAGCAGTGGACGTTTTTCGACTGAAGTGATGATACCAAAATATATGTATAGTATAATTAGACGTTAACTGCTGAGCATCAGCGTCCCACGATCGGTCATGGGGATATTGCCATAATGACCACAGTTGATAGGCACATTCGTGATCGCAGTATTTTGTTATTGCTAATCACACGGGAGGAGGCTGCTGCCCATCCTCTTGATATTAACCCTTAGTCACCTTTTACAACACCCATAAATAAAGCGGAAGCCTAGTTCCCTACACGGAACGGTTTTGTGCCAGGAAATCACTTATAGAGTATATGCAGTTTGCCATGATAATATAGTAGTACATGCTTTTTATTTTTTTGGAAATAGAATGAACATGTGTTTTAGAATTAATGTTTCTCTTGCATCAATCCTGCTAACTCCACACACTCTGTTTTATTTATTTTTGATGCATTTATTAAACTTTTTAGAGTTTCTTCGTTTGAAATCGAAAAATATGCATTGAAATCATTTCTATCTATTCATTCTATTAGTAAATTATGACTTGTTAAAAAAACTTATTTATCAGTATTCATGTCAGGTAAATCATTGATATAAACTTAAAATAGCTATGGTTCCAAGACACTTCCCTGGGGCACTCCATGTATATTCTTTAAAAATGTCAACCTGCTTACTTAGCACACGCATTATTGCCAAGTATAATTGACAATATGTGAATTTTCCGCGATTTTGTAGAATTTTTTTTGTCAATTTAAGTGCCGGTGACCAAGTCCAGAAATTTCATAGTTTCTAAGTTTTTCTGAAATTATATCTTGAGCAACATACTCAAGAGCTTCTAGAAAGTCAAAAATAATTGTAATGTAGGTTTTTCTGTCAACATTTCCTAAAACATTAATTGAATTAAAAGCAGCGAGCGTAGTTGATTTACCTTTTTAAAAGGTAATTTTATTTTCTTGTAAAAATTAATTAACATTTATACAAATTTGGTTAGCCTCTTGTGCATAGCTTTTTTGATGTTATGTGTGTGTCTCATGCATAAAGTAGGGTCCATTAAGGGGTCAAATAATGTGCTACATTGAGCAATCAATCGCCTAGGGACCATTTGTATGGAGCTAAGTTACTCTTAAAGTTTTTTACAGTTATAATGTAAAACATTCGATCACATGAAATTGTTTCTGTAGTTTTGTGTGTCTGTAGTGTAGTTTATTTTATCGTAAGAATTTCTTGACGTATTCTTTAACGTTCCGTTGAGAATTGGGACATAAGTTTTTGATAGACCAACATAATGAAATGTTCCGTGTGAGTCCCAGGAAATAATAGACTACTCCTCTTCGCCCATGGATACGTAAAAAGGAACTAAGGGATGATATCAAGAGGAGGGGTAGTAGTTTCCTCATCATCATATGATCATGTCGGCCATCCACGTCCACTGATGCACTATGGCCTCCCCCATAGATTTCCACAATAGCGTCATAATTTTGGGGAGACTTTGCCAGTACGCACCACACTTCAATCAATCAATCAATTATTTATTTTTCTCCACAGTATAAAATACATTATTATAAATAAAGTGCTTACATTAGTACACAATTATTTTGCAGGAGACTGGTGCCTAAACTAGGCAGAAACCTGTATTTCAGGTCACCAGGACTCCCCCTTATACAATAATAGTAAGCAGGTCTAAACAATTGGGTTAATGGTAAGTAAAAGAACGTACAATAATTTGGAAAAGACATAAAAAATACTGCATAAATAACTGTGGGTGAGTGTGTGCGTAAGAGTTTGTATGTGGGTAGTGCGAATGGGTGTGCATGCGTACGTGCGCAGTTGTGCATTTGTGTATTTGCGTGGATTTGAATGTTCCTGTGCACGAGAGTGTCTGGGCTTAGGCCTGAACGGTGAGTAAGTTTTCAGTTTTATCGTAATCTAACAACAAAAGCACTTACCGACTTCCATATCAAGTATATATGTATATACTTGGCAGCTGGGCTGGTGAGCATGACTGCTGTTCCATAGAAGGGATGCCGCTGCCCATCCCGCTGGTGACTAACGGTTGATATCAATAGAGTATATGTAGCAGCATCCTGTTGTCTGCTAGCACGAGCCTGCCAAGCGTGGTGATAACCATATGACTACTCCCTGTAGTGATCACTGGGAGATCCTTGTTCAGGAGTGGGCAATTACGAGCTGAAGTGTGTATGCGTGTGTGATATTTAAAGAACTTGTTGGTTGGAACCGTCAGAATAATACAACTTCTCTACATCCTTGCTGAACAAAAGCCTCACCCATAAGACCCATAAGACGATCAGTTACATCCCACGTGTCGTCATTTTGAGGGGAACTTGCCAGTACCTACTCATCACGCTTGGCAAGGTCATTGATGAGCGTAAAATGGTTACTGTTCACAGAAGGGACGCTGCTGCCCATCCCTCTGGCTTAGAGTCCCTTAGTCGCCTTTTACGACATCCACGGGAGGAGATGGTGCTATATTCTTAACCCGGACACCACACGGAGTAGTTTCCTTTCTACTGCTAATAACTAGATAGTGTTATCATCAGTCCGCCTGCTAAGCGTGGTGATTAACAATATCCCGTATGATCACTCGTCATAGTGATCATTGGAAGGCCCATGTGCATCGGTGGATGTTTACGGGTTGAGATATCTGACGTCACGAAACTGTCCCTTCATACAACACGCAATCCTAAGAAATAATCTACTACTAACTTTTAATAATGTTCATACTTTCAATCAATTTCATTGGACATTGCATAGTTTGTGACGGTATTTTACCTTCACTATTATTTTTGTACGAGAATCGTGTTGTATCAAGTGGCCCTTCTGTAGCTTTTTATTTCATGGTTCTATGATGCAGCCGATGCGTCGTAGGGATCGACCAATAGGAGGGCCGAACGCCCTAGTCGGACTATTGTTGATTTTTGGCCCTTTGAGGTCCGCTACTGGCGAGCAATCGGACGTCTTGATTTCGTTATTCTTTTGTTAAGAATGGGTGTCGAGATTTTTCTTGTTGTACTTTTTGTTGTGAATAGGATATTTGAGTACTATGTTAATTGCAAACATTTTGCTTACAATAACTTCATTGTGATATTTCATAAAAATGGGGTCTGGTTAATTGACTATGATGTTTGTCTTATATTGTGTATATCAAAGGAAACGTAAACGGTTACCTTTCTGTATCTGTCCGGTATGAAACCTACATAGTGTTATACTAGATAAATGGTAGCCATTCGTATATAAATAATAACCTAAAAAATGTAACCCACTTATATTATATATAAATTAAATGAATGATTAATTAACCTTATTTTTTTCGTGAGAGGAAGGAAAACTAGTACCTAACTTTATCATAATAAAACATGCGTGTCATTTGAAGGAAAGAGAAATATTATTATTGTACATATTTTTGAAATTATTATGTGTAATATGTATATGAGCATCTGTGTTTGTATATAACGGGCCGATTACTTTAAAACCTAAATAGAACTTATAATTTCAAACACAATATTATAAACATATTATGAACGAACAAACATAAACATATGAACGAAATAACAAAATAATTGTGGTAATTTTGTTTTATAAAAATACATTTTACACAATCCCCACTACTTACGTAGATAGTAAAAATGTAAAAAATGCAAGATGGCGCGTGGCCACACCCAGTTACAAAACGCATTGCCTTGAGTCTGATGCAACTTGATTTTAACATTCCTACAAGTTTTTACATAACCCTCACGCAATCCTTAAAGGGCTAGGCAGAGGAGTGCTAACATGATATGCAAGGTTGCTTTTGATGATTTACTAGTTTTGTGCACTACATATGACGAGTATTTCCGTTAGAAAAACGCTTTTGTTTATTCAGTTTTGTCAGAACTTTATGAGAGAAAATGTGGAATGAATAGTTCTACCTTTCTATTTATTGCGTTCTTAAGTCATACATAGCAGATGTTATATTTATCAATTCTCTACGCGACTAGGACTAGGCCTATTTTTGGTTATTTTATTACGTTATTTTTCGTTTTGACTTTAACTAATTAATTCGTCACAAAATGTTATGTCTATATGCTATATTATTAGTGACAGTAGGAAGTATTGGTAGTCTAAGCTCTCTGGGGATCCAATTCCGACCACTAGGCCAAAGAGGCATCAAGATGGCGGCAGCCACACCCAGTTACAAAACGTATTGCCTTGAGACTGATGCAACTTTATGTGCGTCGGGCCGTTCCTAAGAGCTTTTATATTTTTTTAAGTCAGTACTTATACAGGTAGATAGTATGAATGATGTTGTACTGTTCATAACTATAACATGTATGTAACATTGGCCTTCCAATCATTGCTACAATAAACGGACATCGGCCAATGTCGTCATCACCGCGATTGACAGGTGGATTGGTGATTGTAGAAATCTGTAATAGACTATAAGTAATTTGGTAAGATTGGTAAGTAAGACTACAGCACAAAAGAAGAACCTAGTATGGTAGTAATGTGACTTTTCCAGTGTAACATGTACTTTCTTACTCAATCTAAGAAACCAATAACGTTAACTGCGAAGGAAAACATCGTGAACAAACCTGGAGCGAATGGTCTAAAAACGCAAACACGCAGTGAGTTCCCTGTGTCAGAAGACGTGCCTGAAGTGGGGCAGTTACAGGCTGATAAGACTCAAGATGCCGCGGCTGCTCATCCTCTGGATGGAGTCTTTTCCGACAGCTATGATAAAGAGGACAACATTCTTTGCCAGGAACCACTCGCCTACGTTGTGCTATCCTCAGCTAAACAGTCCTAGTATTAGTTATATGAACAGTAGAAGATAGCGCACTTTTGAAGTATTCCTACATAAGTTGAATAATCCGATATTAAAAGATCTAAGACAGCTAGTGCCTGACATGCGACTGACAGAAGCTGAAGGCCTGTTCCAAGTTCCAGTGGCCTGTAATAATCAAACGATTTTCAGCCAGCCATGCAAGCTACATGTATACTCAACAGTATCCTGTGATACCTTGCTATTTTATGTGAAATTACTGGGCATACGAGGCTTAAAATGTTAAGTCTCGAGGTAACGAGCCCCGTTTAGTGCAACGCAGGAATAGTCCTGAATAGGCTTACAATTGTTATGAACAGGCGTTACACTTACCACTAGGATAAAAGGAAATGCACATTAGGAGAATTCGAGGAGGTAACTCTTAACATTTTCTTTTAATTTCTTTAGTCAGTTTCGTTGTAGGCCTGTAAAAATTACATGTATGAAATATTTTAAGAAATGACGAGTTCTAACAGTAGCTGCTTGTAATAACATATAGTACCTATACCCTACCATATAATGCCTGTAATACACTCAAGCATCCTTCAAATTTTCTTGATTCCACTACTATTACTGACATGAATTTTGTGGACCTATGAATAAAACTATGAAAAGAATCACAGAAAAACAAGTTTTGTGAACCTAGTAACAAAATAAAGACCAAAGCAGGTGTCGAATTCAGTCAGAAAAAATAATATTGAATGTTTAAGCAAATTCACAAGTACCAAAGCATAACTTGAGACCATGTTAAATATGTATGTACTATGTAATGAGCTGTCGTAATCAGCTGTGGCCTGCGTATAATTCTAAGAATTTCAAGTTAGAGAAATTGAAAGCGATAGTCTCTTTATCGATTCTTACTATTAAAGCTAGCTAAGCAAAGGATGACAAGAATTACATTCGATCTGCAAAGCAATATAAACATTTTTTTAAGTGTTAGGCAAGCATTTCCTTGCCTCTAATTAAAACTGTGATTCGTATATTATACACCGAAATGTTGTCTGATATACCCCCGATGCTTAGTGTGGTAAATATTTGTAATTCCTTAAACTGGTTAAAAATAAAAAAACAGTTCTAATGTCTCACGGTGACGAGCAGTGTGGTACACACGCTACACATCAAGCTATACAAATCCAGTTTAGCTTGACCTCATATTGGACAAAAGCCCATACAATGCGAGATCAGCTTATACTGGAAATGTATAGCTTGATATGTAGTCGTGCACACTACGCAGGACTAGTCTTGAGTAGAATTACAATTGTTATGGGCCGACTTGTCGCTCACCACCAGCCGAATGACTTGCTTGTTTCGGCACCCATCAGTACAAAAAGAAACTACACATTTTGGTTTTCTTTCCTCTCGAAACACTCTCATCTTATGCTCTAAGAAAATGATATCAAATAATAATATCAAAGGAAAGGTGAATAATAATATTTAGTCACAACTGTGACTAAATATTATTATTGTTGTTACTGGCTGGACAATGACTTGGCAATTTGTCATTTTAACCGACCGTAAATTGAAAAATGTTATGCTTGGTGATTTCCGAAGAGATAGTACTGTCGTGTGCCGATGTCGGTACTGTATCCTTTTTGATATAGCCGACATGGTTTCGAATTGTATTTTAATTTCTTAAGGATGTATTTATTATTGTGTGTGCAATCGGTTTCTTATAGATCCCTATGGCTACACGAACAAATCATTCGCTTGGTGGTACCTTAGCATCACGCCGGCTAATAAAAACTGTAAAGCTACCCAGGACTAGCCCTGCGTGACACCTCACTATGTGACGAACACATTCGTTTAAGTCTCATATGCCCGATAAAATCAGTAGTAAAGTAGCATCAGTTAAGTGTTAAATTGTTTTCGGAAGTTAGAATTTAATTTTCACTTTTAATTCCATTCAACCACGCAGTCCACTACATATATAGGCCTCCCTTCAATTGCACAAAAACTGCCAATAAAGCAACACAATTTGAAAACATAATAAAAAAACTAATTTTCTTCTCCACGCTCATTTTTTCTAACACCAATTTTTTTCACCTAAAATTTCACAACTGTGTGTAAATTGGTAAATCACATAGTAAGCGTTGCAAGGTCATAATTTCCAAAACTAAGCTGTGTCTCGCGGCGCGCGCGCACAAGGCCGCGTGACGTAGGCAACATGGCCGCGTGACGTAGGCAACATGGCCGCGGCGACGTCGAGTAACGTTGAGTTCGTTCATCCGCACGCACACAAATGCGTTTTATTACTCACTGCTTCACGGAGACAGTTTGTTGTAGCACTGGGAATCGGCAGGAGCGTAAATGTGAAGTCGGATAAAGAATTGTTTTTATTGCCGTGTTGTTGGAAATTCATTGATCTGAAGGTTGAATAAATAAAAAACGCACAATATGATTCTTTACTACTATAAAATACTGTGTTTAAAAAGCCAATGACCAATCTGCATTACTTTAGCTTCCTTACTAAAGTTTCTCACTTAAAATTTGTAAGCAACTACACTGTCAAGTACCTGTTAGAACCTTCAACGATATGAGAGAAACGTACAAGTGTGAAATATTTATGCAGCTTATCATTACTCGCAACTTGACAAAGAAAGGGTCACTGTTGTTTAACGGTACAAGTAGATAGGTGATAGCGTTGGACTGCAAACATATATTTACATTGTCATGTGTATTTTTGATTAAAAACAATGAACCGTTGGTGTAGAATTCTTGAGTGTTGCACTAAGTGTTAAAATCGGCAGAGTAAAAATATAAGAATTGGAAACAAACGAAGATCTTACCAAACCCACCACTGCTTTAAAGTTCTGAAGTGTCGCTGCTATAATGAAGGGCTAAGTGTTCATAAAATTCGCCGAGCAAAAAACAATAGTCAAAAAACACGACGAAATCATAAAACTCAGTCAACATTTCAACTAATGAGACCGTCTAAATACTTAATTATATCCTCGATCAGCAAAAGTATTCGCATTCTTGAGCTGTGCTCCAGCTATCACATTACAACCGCAATTTCACTAGCATCAGCGTATTTATTTGTTTATACCTAGTCCAAGAATGCTGAGCCGATTTTGATGGAACCTTGACATTGAACGGACGTGTTGTAATAGATAAGTCCAAATATGCGGAGCTATCAACAGATTTGTTGCTTCAGAATTATTGTAAATTATTATCACTTATATTATTTTCGAAGGTATTCATATACCTTTTTGTACTTCTAATTTAGAAAAGTTCCATTCATTACTAATGTTTTGTTACCAAAACACTGTAAACTACAACTCGAATCGAGTCATGAAGCTTTGGTATCAATAACAGGCACTCTACTCGAGTCTTGTACATGAGCTCATTGCCACCTGTGACTATAATGATTGGCCTATATTACTTAAAATCCAGCCCAATATAGAGTACAGTTATTACCTATGGGCACCTGGATCTGGCATCCAGATCTTTTTAATTCGATTTAGTGACGCGCTATTGCTTCTTGGACGCCTAACCTGTGAAGGTCATAACACTCATTACCAACCAACTTCAGATGACATATTTAGCTGTCCTTTTCACACCAACATCTTTTTTCATAAGAGAACAATCACATATTTATATGACATGCTTAAAAAGAGTGTCTCGCATAGGTGTCGCGGCACGTCGCTGTTTATGTAGGAGAAACGGTCAAGGAAGGCTGTGGGCAGCTCGGGACCTGTGCAAATCGACCGAAGATTGTCCATGATCCCAAGATCTGAAGCTTACCATCACGTGGGCCACACTATTGTTTGCCACCTTAGTGTTATCGTGAACCAAAAAATGGTCATAATCTATTATATTCTTTTAATATTAGTACCAGACAACAATAACGCAGTACCTCAATATGAAAGTCCTTAACCTGTGTGTGTTACCAGTAATGAGATATGGCACAGAGATCTGGTCACTTTCTATGCCTCATAAGAAAGCTCAAGATCACTCGGCGAGTTATTCTCGGTATTTCGTGATGAGGAAATCTATAGACGACGTAAATTTACCGATATAGCTGAAAGGATTAGTAAGCTGAAGTGACACTGAGCGGTGTTCATAGCTCGTAGAACTGATGGCCGTTGGGGCAAAAGGGTTCTCGAGTGAAAACCGCGCCCCGGGAAACTCAGGATGGGACGGCCTCCAGTGAGATAAACAGACGACCGGGTGAAGGTCGCTGGGAGTCGTTGGATGAGAGCGGCATGTAACTGCTCGTTGTGGAAATCTAAGGGGGAGGCCTTTGTTCAGCAGTGGACGTCCTTGGGTTGATATGATGATGGATACTGTAAAATAAATAAGGATGGATTGGATGCTGTTTCCACCCTGTAAGTAACTAATGTCACAAGATCTCTAATTCACCTGCCAAATAATAGTATATAATATGTAACTGATATTTGCTTTTCCTAGAAACACTTTTAAAAACAATTGTTTAGGGCAAATGGAAACAATTTTATTTTTCGAATTTACATAAAATACAAGAAATAAAAAACTGGAATGTCCGATTCACTCCCGTGCATCATAGATCAGGGCGTGTAGGGCCTATATTGAGGGGACCTTCCGTCTCTTTCTAATGTATAACTCGATCCTACTTTCACTCATAACTTACATGCATGCGTTTTTATATCGCTGGGGTGGGATCGACTTTTTCGTTCCTTAGTGTCTTTTACGAGGGTAGGTTTTTAACAAAATTTTGCGTGGGGTGAGTTTTTGATTTTGTTTTACGTCTGTGTTTGAAGATGTGAATTAAATTCTCATTATTTTTTAAAATAAGGAAAAAGGGTTATTAAAATGAAATATCAGCCTGTAATTGTCCCACTGCACAGCAAAGTTCTCATCTCATGCAGAAAAATGATGAGCATTCATCACGTCAATTGCTCACTCCATGTTAATGATTTCAGACCCATCGACCCACGAGACGCACGATCTTAGATTACCCAAGAAATTAAAAAATATTTTTAGTTTTTTACATAAAACACATTAGCACATACCTGGTGCTCTAGTCCGTGGAATTCAAAATACCACAACATTATTAAAATTCATAAATAGAATCAGACTTTTTTTAATGAGACTATTACGTTATGATAAAATGCCTACTGCACAGATTATACAACATTATTTTGTTTTTAATTCTAAGTATTCTGCCTTATCAATAGGAGACGGATAACAGTTTTAATTTTTTTCTACAATATGGGGACAAGATGAGCAAGTCATTCGACTGGTGGTGTTATGCTTGCCCATAACATTTGTACACCACACTGCGCTTTCACCTCGAAATATTAAGTTATTAACGGCCGAATACTGAAACACCACTTAATATTAAGTCCCGGTTTACCTATTTAAGCCTTCTTCTTCTTCTCCTCGAATAGTTAAAGTGGGACTTACTATTAAGTGGCGGTTCAGTATTCAGCCGTTAGTTTCTTATGCCCAATAATTTTACAGTCAACTTTATGACGTAAGGGCCCACAAAAAAATACTGTTGTGCCAGATAATATCATGTTGATTCTGTTACGGCACATTTGGTGCAGCCGACTGTGTCAGCACACAGTCGGCTGCTGCGCTCCGGGTCGCGGGGTCGATTCCCGCACGGAAAAAATATTTGTTTGATCTGCATATATTTGTTCCGGGTCTGGGTGTATTGTGTGTGGAATTTATGTCTGTAAACGCACCCACGACAGGAAAAATCCTAGTGTGGGGCAAAGCAAAAAAAAAGAAAAATAAATACTTAATTCCCAGTGGGTGAAAAAAGCGTTACACCAAGGACGATGCCTCACCTGCATGCTGTGCACTGACATGTGGCGTGTGGCGTGGCTAGAGGAGGGGGTTCATCACTGGCGGAAAGGGATAGGGGTGACACATGATTAAAAAACAACATATTTTATCATTTTTATTACACCATCAATAAACACTTAAAAAAATATAGACTACCTAAAATACATTTTCTCTTAGTTGGCATTAAAATGTTCTGGAATCATTCTTTATCTATTTAGTAATAGCTGGGACCCGCGGCTTCACCCGCGTTTAATCTAAAATAAATTTGGAGTACTTCGAAATATTGGATTTCAAGGGTTTTCTTTTTTTGCGCGGCACCCTAATTATTTTACTAAAATAACAATAGCCTAGGTTATGCCTTATAATATCAGCTATCTGCCAGTGAAAGTCCCGTCGAAATCGGTCCAGCCGTTTCGGAGATTACCCGGAACAGACAACAGACAAAACAATTAAAATTTGTTTTTTGTTATATGTAGTGTATATACTTTCATATGCATTTAGTAAAAAGCTGTTATTTTGACATTACAAACAGCCGCTTCTATTTTATTTATTTGTATATATATAACATAGTGAATAGAACAAATTCATTTTGTTTATATCGATATGTATAATACTGTGTAGTAGAATTAACGGTCTTCGTTACGTGGTACATGCTTTAATTTTAATATTGTACTTTAAATAATAATCAATCAATAATAAGTTAAGTTTGTTAAATTAAATATTTACACGTGATTAAACCAATACATTACATTTACATTAGTACATGGGACTGAGATAATTTATTATATTATTATTTTATATTTTATTATTTATAGCTCCAGTAGTCAACATCTTGATAGGCTCATACAGTCAAGATGTCTGATCATATTAAACAATGGAGTGGAGTTTCTTGCCGGCTCTTGGAGTTTCTTGCCGGCTCTGGAGTTTCTTGCCGGCTCTTTGAGTTTCTTGCCGGCTCTTGGAGTTTCTTGCCGGCTCTTGGAGTTTCTTACCGGCTCTTCTCCATGAGATCAACTATTTGGAACCGTGCAATTTAAATTCTGACGTTTCATAAGTGCCAATATATGGTTTAGTTGAAATAAAAAACTTTGACTTTGACAATTAGTGTATTATAGTATTTTTTTAGTAAACATTTTTAGAGCTGCAATATTCAACTGTAGTGATTTCATTTTTTATTCATCTAATTTCTTTTTCCACAGATAACATCGTGCGAACCTCAAAGATCAAGTAAGTTGCATCTTATAATAAACATATCTATTGTAGGGGTTATTAAAATTGTACTGAAATGTCGTAATTTACAAATCATATTCCGTGTGGACCAGATTAAGAATACCACTCTATCTCCCGTGGATGTCCTAAAAGGTGACTAAGGGACTCTAAATCAGAGGGATGGGCAGCCGCGTCCCTTCTGTGAAATAGCTGCCATTCTGCGCTGCTTGTGTCAATCTTTGGTGTAGGCCTTTGTTCAACACAGGGCGTCCTTTCGCTGATGATAATGATGATGATAATGATGATGATGATGATAATGATGATGATGATGAAAATGATGCAATTCATATAAAAGGGTTTTGTAAATAAAAGCAAATCAAAAAGCTCTGAGTCTGAATCCAAGGCATGTTAATCTCCAGATATCTTGAGCTCTCCACTATACGTGGTGTTGTACAAAGCAAGGGTCATGATTGGTCGGTAGTTCACCAGCTACGAATAGCACCACCCCATCTCATCCCGTGGGTGTCGTAAAACGCAACTATGGGATTAGAACAACTCAACTGCGATCGCCAACCCGCCTAGCAAACGTGGCGAGCGGTCGTTGTGGCGATTTTTGGGAGAGGCATGTGTCCAGCGGTGGATATACTTTTTTTTTTTCTTAAACTTAAACTTAACGTTCTCTACGTTGCCCCACACTAGGATTTCTCCTGTGTCGTGGGTGCGTTTACAGACATGAATTCCACACACAATACACCCAGACCCGGAACAACTTCCTGCAGATCGTACAAATATTTGTTCCGTGTGGGAATCGAACCCACGACCCGGTGCGCAGCAGTCGACTGTATCAGCCACTGCACCAACCGTGCCGTCAAGTTCAAATTCTGATACGATAATGATGTGTATAACGGTTAAATCCCTACGGACAGTTTTATTTCCTATATTCTATTCTGGTGTGATTAAATATTGTATATGCCAGAGCTGTATTGTCAATATTGTATTATTATAATAACTACAGTGAAATTATTAAACTACAATTCAATATCATTGCTTGACAGTGATAGCCTACTGGTTGAACGCTTGCCTTCCATACAGGAAGGTCTGAGTTCGATCCCGGCCCGCACCTCTGACTTATCAGATTTATGTGCGGATCAGAATTTGATTATCACTTGCGTTAACGGTGAAGGAAAACATCGTGAGGAAACCTGCACACCTGAGAGGGCTCCAAAATGTTCTCAATGGTGTGTAGTACGCCAACCCGCACTAGGCCAGCGTCGTTGGAGTGCTGTGGTCTCCTTCTGTGAGAGCGTAATACTCCAGAAGGAGGTGGCAGAGCGGGATCGGGAGAGGGCCGATCCCGCTCGGAGGAGGAGGACACGGAGCCGGGGTAACAACCGCCGCGGCGCCCGTGTCCAACACGCCTGAGCCCCCTGTCGTCTTTATATGGCAGGGGGCCTTGGGGGTCGCGAGCGCGCTTATTGGGAAATCTGCGTGCTCATACCGAGCGACCCCCGGGAAGACAGCGGTGTGCATGTGGACACCTACCGCTGTGTGCGCAGCACAGCGCATAGTGAGGCTGCGGGGGATTTTTTTTACAATCCCTCGAGAGATGCTTGGGGGATGGCCTCTTTAAAGTGGCCTTCCCTCCGCAAGAGGGGATGACCGCCTTACAGTCATCCCCTCCGAGATGTGCCTAAAGGCGTGGCACCAACTGTTGACTCAAGATGGAGATCTTTCGAGTTCCTGGAGCCTCCCCTCGGTGCCGACGATGATCACTCCGTTGGTTTTAGCCGGTAGGAGTCCGGCATGCCCCTTCGGCCTTTCCCGGGGTAGACATCATCATCACGTACTTCCACATGAGGTATTTCCACGGGATCAATAAAAGATAAATAAAAAGAAGGCCAGCGTCGTGGTCTAGTCTAATGCCTAGCCTTTTTCATCCTGAGAGAAGGCCCGTGCCCAGCAGTGGGACAGTAATGTGCTGATTACGTCATGACATTGCTTACAGTATTGCGAGCAAGGTGTGAAATGGCCTAGACGACTATTGAAGCGTCATATCCAGACAATACCTACTAAAATTTTAATTAATTCAAATCAAAACATAATCAATTTATATGCTATTGTAGCATAGTAGAGTAGAGTAGAGTAAACATGTTATTTACGATATTACGGATATTGTTGAGCCTGTACATCTCGCCTTTCGGAATGCATGTTTTTATACATCATTTCATATTTACAGAAAAAACATTACATGTCTTTGTATTAAAAACGAAAATAATTATATTCCATATAAAAATAATGATTTAACATATGCTTAAAAACATTTCTGTGTTAAACTACAATGTCAGCAATTAGAAGTAAATTATTATAAATAATAGAATTATAATATACCTAGTACATGTCTTTGTATTAAAAGCGAAAACCTATATGTCATATAAAAATAATCATATAATATAAAAAAAAAATCTGTGTATAACTATAACGTCAGCAATTATAAGTACATTGTTATTAATAATAGAATTATAATGTACCTATCATTCAAATAATCCGTTATTGAATAATAATATTTTTCTATCAGCAACTTTATAAAGATAATAAAAAAGACTTTTTATCCATTTAGACCAATATCAGGCACTTATGAATAGTCAAGGTTTTAGTTGCCGCGTTCCAAGATGTTGATTTCCTATGAAGTCCGGGCAAGAAACTCCATGGCATGGTAACTCTTTTTAAATCATACTACGATACAATGTTTATGAGTAATTACATTGTCATTGAAATAACGATTATGTGAAGGCAATGTAGGAGAAAAGAGAGTAAACTATAATACTTAGAAAGTCTGTACAACTGTAAACAAGCCTGATTGTAATATATATTAAACTGGAAACAGTAGCCATACTGCGCTCACCAACCCGCCTGCCAAGCGTGGTGAGTACTGGCAAATTTCCCCCAAAATGACGACACAATTATAGAAATCTATGGTCCCGAGGTTGAACGTCATCTGGCTGATATGATGACGATGATTCCTGAATCTGCAATAGCAAAAGAACCCCGATTTCTCAATGATTATTGACAATAGGTACGTCAAACATATTAACTATAAAATAAATGTTCATGTATGTACGCTATCGCGCGAATCTGCTTCCGCGTTTGACCTGTTTCGGTCTGACAAATATATCGGAGGTCAATCGTAGTATCCGACACACACACGACGGTAAACGACTACTGGTGAACATAGTCCTCTCAATTATCACTAAGTGGTCTGATTTCCATAATCACCACGCTTGGCAAGCGGACTGGTGATCGCAGTATTCCCATCGACATCGTAGATCTCACCATATTGTCGTGAAACCAGTATTTACTGTCACATGTGAGTCACGTATAATAAATTTCCGCGAGCTTTATAGATATAGTATTACGTCATGGATTTTTATATTACTACCGACTACTTTCGAGGGTCATATAGACACTGAAATTGCATGATTATTATTTTAATAAAACAATTAAAAATTTTCTGGATCATCCTGCGACCACGAACCCTGCAAAGTGTTCGAAACGTCAGGAAAAAAAAAAACAATAACACACGCGATTTAATCCGTTTAAAATAGTTTTATTATAATGTGTAATAATCGCGAAAACCTAAGACATTACTATGATTATAATTTGTCATGGAAGAGTGATGTGGGGTTAACTGGATCACAAGTTCACAACACTATACAATTATTTAATTCAGTGTGTTATATATATTTTATACTAGCAGGGACCCACGGTTTCGCCCGCGGCTAATTTAAAAGAAATTTAGAGTACTTCGATATAGACACTTGACATAGAATATATATATGTTGGATTTCAAGGGTTTTATTTTTGTGCGGAACCCTAATTATTTTCTAAAATAAAAGTAGCCTTAGTTAATCCTTATAATATCAGCTATCTGCCAGTGAAAGTCCCGTCAAAATCGGTCCAGCCGTTTCGGAGATTAACCGGAACAAACAGACAGACAGACAAAAAAAATCTTTTTGAATCTTCTCTTGAGCTGTGTTTGATACCTTTTCTTTATCGTTGTCCAGTGGAAATTCTACATGGAACTTCCTTCGCCCTGGGGAAGGGCGAAGGGGTATGCCGGACTCTTACCGGCTAAAACTACTGGAGCGGTCATCTTCCGCACCGAAGGGGGGCGCGACCTCCTCGTAAGATCACACTAGAGCCGCCCATTGGTGCCACGCCTTTAGGCACATCACGGAGGGGATGACTGTAAAGTGGTCACTCTATCTAGTGCAGGGAAGGCGACTGTAAAAAGGTCACCCACCCCTAGGCACTTCTCGGGGAGGATTGTAAAGAATCCCCCCAAGCCTCGCTTTGCGCTGTGCTGCGCACACGGCGGCACGTGACCACGTGTGCACCGCCGTCTTCCCGGGGGTCGCTCGGCTCCCCAGGATGTGTGATACCTAGTGGTAAGTCAGAGACACGTATTTTTATCACTGTGCGTGAGTTTAGTTGATGCGAGCATATTTTTGTATCGTTTATTATAGAGATTAAATGCGATATTATACTCAGTAAACAAAATGTATATAAAGAATTCGACAAAAATAATCAACTTTATTTTATGGGGATATTCGTAGGTTCTAGGGCCAAAAAGTTGTAATTTAATTTTCTTAATTATTTTGTATAATGTCTTAGGTTTTCACTATTATTACACATTATAATAAAATAATTTTCAACGGATTAGATCACGTATATTATAGATTTTTGTTTTCCTGACGTTTCGCACACTTTGCAGCATTCGTAGTCGCAGGAAGACTAAGGTGAAAGGCTTCGTTACAGATTTTAAAACGTCAGGAAAAACAAAAATAAAAACTAAAATCTATAATATACGTGATCCAATCCGTTTAAAATTGTTTTCTTATAATATTTTGTACAATACGAAATCTTACACAGATAAATAACTCGAGGCACGAGCAATAAGTGTATTTTTTATATACCGACTAAATAAATTGCAAAAATATTTAAATTACAACTTTTTTTTATGACTGTGATCCCTATAACCATTGAAATAAAGTTCACAATTTTCCTCTACACCATACATACATATCCATAGTGCCCGTTTTCCCCTGTCCACCCAATTTACTCAGTTAACATGGTATTCACATTTAGTTTGGAAGTATGAGCTTGTTGTAGGCTATAAGTTAAATATCTATTTTGGCCTATTTTCTACAAATCCTCATATTTGAATACTCGTGGAGATATGTGATAATGGACTCGGAAAAGTGAAACTATTTCGAAAACAAATGTAACTTTTAATGATAATAAAAATGTTTTTTTTTAAATAGGCTATTTGATTTAAGTCTACTACATTATTCAAGTAGGCCATTTAAAAAAAAATTAGGACGTTCCGATTCCCGTTCTTTGTCATGCTGATGAAATGTTTTTGTATTCGTTTTAATATCTGCTTGATCCTTTTCTGTTTGAATTTTGAAAAAGCATTTGCCTTGCAGTAGGGCACTTACTGCTTGATGTTATAATTATTATCTATTGAGTGATATACTGTGATATAGAACTGTTATTTTAAGTGTTAAATGATAGTGCTATCGTTTTAAAATCGATAGATATATACGTAGCTGCAGAATTATGAAATATTTTTGATATGAGTTACTATTGGATTAGTTACATTTGTAGTATGTCATAGGTACATACATATAGGATAATACATGAATAAAAAAAATGTATAATCTTACTACTGAAATATTAGAACAGCAAGCATAGGACTGTAAGCATTTTCAACTCTTTGTTGAAAATGTACTAAATAAAGTATAAATTTAATTTAATAATTATTCTATTTAAAAAAATATAGATTTTTCATTTTTATTTTATTTTAGGTTGCAAGGTTTGACTCTTTTTCGTAACTTTGTTGCATATTTTTCGAACATTTATGATGCATATTTCAACCATTTTAAGTTGCATATAATCCAGTTTATTCTAATAAGTAATTAAGGCCACAAGTAGGCAGTCTAGTTACAATAAATCTTTAAGTATGAACATATTCTGACTACAGTAACCTATGAGTGGAAAAATACTCATTTACATAACATGTAATAACATGTTAAATTATTTAGTCTGAAATTTTTATTTACTTTATTAAATAAAGATAAATAGAAACTAAAATGTAGCTAAAAGATAAAAATTACCAGCTAAATTACTACAGACATTTCTTGTAGGTAGGTATTAGAATTTCAATATTATTACACCTATTTAGATTTCCATACTTTAACAGGCTTTCGTAGATTAGGTATGTGCTTGAGTAGGTAGGTATATGTATATAAATACAGTTTGAAGGAAGTACCTATATAAAAAAAGAGATTTGTGTACCATTTTTCGTTTCGTTTCTTTATAAAATTAAACATTTATTTATATTAAAATATATAATAAAACATATTTACGCTAAGATAGTGAAAAAAAAAACATATTCTTCTGAATATTGCAATTCTAGATAATAAAAACTTTATTATGTGATGTATAAATAATAATGGTAATAAACGACTAATGGTTAATGTAATATTTAATGAAGAATATATTATACATTATGTATGGAATATACCTACTACACAAAATGGAAAAAAATACTTTTGCCTTAACACCGTTGATGTTTTTTCACATAATTATTATTGTTTAGTTAAATATAGAAATAAAGACATTTTAATAAATAAGTATTAAGAATTTATAAAAGAAATAAGCGCTTGTTTAAAAAATGTATAGTACTTACTAAAACTTAAGTGCTCTATTAAATAGAGAATTTCTTAAAAATATTACATGATTGAATTAAATAAATGTTGTATATATTCTTGTTTATCTAAAATGAAACATTTTTTATCATTTACTTTATTTTATTGTCTCAAAAAATAACTTCAAATCAGCTCATAGGTGAAAAAAACTGACACGATGTCTAGTCCGTGAATTGAAATAAAAATACTCTTACTATAAAGAACAAAAAATCTTTCAATATATGACCCTATTCATGACATGTAGAATCCATCCTAAGAGGAATTTCGCGAAAACTACATACAATTCCGAGAAAAAATCCATTCTAAAAATAGAACGCCTAAACTGTTGTGCTCCTACGGACTTCGAAGTAAAAAAAAGAGAAAAAATACATAAAATACTCCCCAAACAGATGGTCAAGTCTTCCTGAATCGAAAACCATATAATTTTCATCGAAAATCAAATTAAAACAGCGGAAAAAAGCGGTCGATTTAAAAAAAGTTTGAGGTCGACCAGCGCGGGCGCCGCACCGTTATACGTTCGAGACCTAGCTCTCAAAAACATAGTTCTATCTCTTTCCACGCGCCCGCCTACCTCACTTCCCCATCGAAAGGCGAGTTTACACCGCGGCCGTGAATTTTGATACTTCGTCTGGCTTTTTTTTGTGAAGGAAGTTTTTGTTTCCCGGGTATGTTGCTGTTAATTGAAGTCTGGTGAAAGGTGTTATAATTAGTCGGTTGTGTAAAGATTAGATACTCATTGAATGTCGACGGAATAGCGTGAATGTAGGAAATCGGAGTTTTTAATGAAATATTAGAGAGTTGGAATTTTCTAATACTTAATATCAAATAGTCCAGTGTATATCCGGAATAGAATACACCTTCTTCAGCTGTGCAAGATGTATTTAAGCATAATTAGTTTTGTAGTCTGGCTTAATAGCTTGTAGTGTGGGCAGATAAATTAGAGAGCCAATATTTTTTTGACCGACAGAGGCGTATTTTATGTTACATTAATATTTTTACATATTTTTTACTTACATGATTTCATGGTTTTCTGTTAGAACTAGTTTCGTGTGTTTGCTTACTTATACCTAAATATTTTAATCATAGCAAACACACGTTTAATTTTTAATATGACTATACTATGTGGAATAGGTATTTCTATATTTACTTAGAGTTAACAATTATACTGTCATTATAATTTATGACGTGACAGAATTTATAATGGAAAACCAAATTAAATTTATGTTAATTGAACATAAAATAAATTAATAAACATAATAAAATACGATATATTCATTATCAAGGTATCAATAACTCCATTGTTTTTACCCGACTACGGTAAAAAGTTTAAATTTATTTTAAGTCTATGTACCTGTATGTCTATTTATGTATGTGAATATAGATATTTATTCGTTGCTCTTCAACAATCATACCAATTAAAAAAATTAGGTGTAGGTACATCTCGATTCTTCTTTACCGTAAGTCTTATATGACGGCACGGTTGGTGCAGTGGCTGATACAGTCGGCTGCTGCGCACCGGGTCGTGGGTTCGATTCCGCACGAAACAAATATTTGTGCGATCTGCAGGTAGTTGTTCCGGGTCTGGGTGTACTGTGTGTGCAATTTGTGTTTATAAACGCACCCACGACACAGGAGAAAACCTAGAGTGGGGCAATGTATAAAAAAAAATCTTGTTTTCTTTTAATGAAGTTGAAACGATGGTTCGACCTTGGAATTCAAATAGGAAAAGAAAAAAATGAATATAAATTTAAAAAAACTGGCTACGGAATATAAATCACAATAGAAATATATAAATAATCAAGTAGCATTTTGATCGACAACTTAGTTTTAACATCTACCAAGGTATTAGAGAATGACTTTTATTCTATAGTTGGGTTGTAGATTATTGATATCGTTTTTTTAAAGAAGATTATTTGCTTGGATGTTCATTACACGTATACTGATGCAGACATATCAAGGTTATTATTAGAACTGAAAACGGGATATTTACCATGTTTTTTATTTGCTTTGAGTTTTTTTTCGGAAACAAAGTCGAGTTGTGAGTGACTTAAGTGATAGTGGTAGCGGCACCCAGCGCACAAAACGTATAAGGAAGAGGGTAGATCGTTTTGTCTGCTCTTAAACATCCACCCGCAAAAACTTTAGTTTATCCGTGAACATGGCGCTTGCAACAGCGCCGAAATATCGGGAACTCAAAGCAAATAAAAAACATGGTAAATATCCCGTTTTCAGTTCTAATAATAGTGTCAGTGACCATGTCAGTTTAAAAACTTATATCAAGGTTAACCAAATTGCCTTCTTAAACATTCATATGATTGATATTGAACTATTCCTTAGCAATCATTTTAATAATTAGCAAGATTGTCATCTGGTCTGAGTAAATAATACACTGAGTATTAGATATTACGCTTGCCAGTAAGAGAAATTAACACACAAAAATACTAACATCAAACAAATTGAGCCTTCGACATCGCTAATACAAGTAATAGCGTAATAACAACACTTGCAAACTTTTACATGAATGCATGAAGTACAACTATATAATGTAGAGACATATTTTATGTAGCAGTGATCATAAAGGAATATACGTTATACATTTTATTACGTTTTCAAGTGCAGATTCGTGAGAAACGTAATTTTATTAAAATTATATTTATTTGTCGTACTGTAATGGAAAGGACAGGAGATATTTTCGGAATTGTTAACCTTAAAATATTGTCATAAGAACATTATGGCGAGTTTTATGTACAGTAATTTTGTTGTAACAGTTTACCGACTACTTATATTCTATTTAAGGCTTCTTCATATTATTTTTCAATTTTAAAACGGCATCCAATTTAAGTACAGTTTACAAAGCAAGCATGCAATGTTGAGAGTGTCTTCGAATGTTCTCATTTTCTCCCAATCTGATATTATAGTATAAGGTACGTTGGTAGTAAATTCTACTTACGCTTAGGCCTTTTATTTACATTATTAATAGAAAATACAATACCGAAAACTAGCATATAACTTACTTCGCCGGATGATCCATGAATGTTTACACTTCAGGTTGCAACTAAGAATTTTCGATCAAACTTAATAGTACTCTCTCTACCTAACTCGGTAATCGAACACAAGACTTCACTATTCTTGCAATATGATCATCTTGAATGATAATTATATCAAATTAGGTATCTAGTTTTTTATTTATTTTAATAGACCTGCCCACTATCCCAGCTGATGTTATGTGATGATGCGGTATACGTAGTACTTTTCCACTGAACCCGATATGGCTCATGCTGATATTATGTATGAGACTACTATTTTTAATTACACGAAGATCCTGTTGAAGGTACAAAATATTTTTACACTTGAAGTACTTAACCTTGACCATATATGGAAACCAGTTTCGATATATGGCCCACTACCAGTTCTGCAGAGTAAGCAGTATGCCAACATTATTCCTACTCATTGCACCGCGATAAAAATGCGAGGAATTTATTTAAGTATCGCGTGAATTCAGATTGCTCTTTTACTATAAAATTTAGTTGCAACGTTTTATTTTAAGAGATTTTATTGCCTGAACAGAGTTTAAATAGTTTTTAGCTAGTTTGTGATTTAGTAAACTATGTTTTTAAAAGTAAAACATAGTTTCAATTTCGTGAACAATATGAAGGAGGCTGTGGAGGCGAAGGCTGTAGCATTTATTTGTGAACTAATCAGATTTAGGAGCTTGGAGTTGAGACTTAATACATGATTACCATTTGATTGTGCTTGCATACTAAATACACTTTAAGTACATAAGCAAGTTAATATTAATAGACTGGAAAATGCTAGATGAAAGAAACATTCCAAAATGAAATTTTAGTCTAAAACCTACGTTGAGGAAAACGACTAAAGCGCTAGTCTTTTAAAATATTCTGAAACTAACCATAACAAAGTACTCTCTTTTCCAGTCTTAGTAACGTTGAAATTCGCTTGCATGCGCAAGAGCATTGCTAGGGATATTTCTAGAACCGTCGGTCGAGATTGTTGCCATGGCAACGTTTAATTTATGAATGAATTTATGACTGCAAGCTGCGGAGAGTGTATTCTGTGTTAACACGAAATATTTATAGGACGGCTTTCAACTGACTGTGATGGGACAAACGACGTATTGTTCTATCCTTTACATGCCGCTTAACATCCATCACTGGGTTAGTAAAACTTAGTACCTTTCAGAGCCAGGCTTGAGTATGGATAATTAAGGTCTTTTAGCTTTATTTAGCTACTTTTAGACAATGCTATTACAAAAGATAGACACTAAGCGCTTTGGAGCTCTGTATGTTGAAATGTTTCCTTCAAGCCTGAATGCTTATTATATAAGACTACTAAAAAAGGAAGTCACTGTCAAAGTTACAAGAGAGTTTTGCCCACACATTTACACTTGCTGATCGATGAGAGATCGGTGAGGTTAAGCAACGCTTGATGCGGTCAGTCTATGGATGGGTGACCACATAGTGGTATATGAACTGAGCGTCTCCGTGCTTCGGATGGCACGTAAAATCGTCGGGCCCGTTTGTTATCATTAGACAGTAGTAGTTAACTTTACTACCATCTTTAGGTAAACATCTCGAGCGCCTTATAGTTCCATGTTTGCCAGATGGACCGAAATTTCATAAAAACCAATTTGGCTTCACAATAGGAAAATCTACAATTGACGCAGCAAACTCTGTCAGGAAAATAGTAAATTCATCAGAACATAAGTATGTAATAGGCATCTTCCTTGATATCTCTGGTGCCTTCGAAAACGCGTGGTGGCCTATGCTACAACTTAAAATGAAAGCTCGTGGTTGCTTTAAAAACATCTACATTCTCATTTACTCATATTTCGCAAACGGATCTGTAAAACTTTATACTAGGTCATCATGCTGTGTCGAAGGAACTCACGATGGGATGTCCTCAAGGATCCGTTATCGGTATAGCGATTCCATTGCCGTACGGCTGTTCATTGACTGGTTACGCAGACGACGGCCTTTTATCTCTAGGTCTAGGTCTCTCGAACGGAACCGCTTAATGTTTGCACCGCAAAAAACCTTACAACTAATTTTAAAAGGCCATCTTAAGGCATCACCAAGCATTAAATTCAATAATATTACCGTTAAAAGAAAGCAGTCAGTGTGCTACCTCGGTCTTGTATTAGAGATAAATCACATTAGATCTGTAGGTGAAAAAGCTAAAAGGAACTTTTGTGCCCTGACAAGGATATCAACAGCTACATGGGGTCTTTCATTTTCTACTTTAAAAACTATTTACGGGGCTACTTACTTGGGTAGTATATGCTATGGTTCACCTGTATGGGCCGATAGGGCGACTATCGGCGCAGTACGACGTTAACTGCTCCAAAGCCAGCGCTTAGCTTTGATATTCTTGTGCAAGGCATATAGGACAGTCAGTACTGAAGCTCTGTTTATGCTGGCAGGTGTTTTGCCACTTGATCTTGAGATACAGCGACGTGTTGCCATGTACTACTCAACGCGAGAAAACATGGATGCGGAATTTCTACTACAACGCGATCGTGTTAGGATCTGCAGACTGTTTAAACCACAGGCTGGTGTTTGGGAAGAACTTTTGGCCAAATGGCAATGCAGGTGGGACACATCTATTAAGGGCCGTCACCTATACCAGTTCTTTCCATCCGTTGGTGAGCGGCTGGCAAGTGTATCGTTGGAAGTTGATCATTGCGTGGCTCAATTTCTCACTGGTCATGGTAAATTTAAAAATAAATTATTTAGCTTCAAGCTTGTTGTCTCATCATTCCGCAAATGTTCAACACCGGACTGTGAATGTGAATAGTCTGCACATCATATTCTGTGGGAGTGTGTTCTTTGGCAAGATGAACGCAATATTATGTTTGACAGCTTGCAAGTTACATCCGGAGTTGTTTACTATACAGACCTTGTTGCAACTAGGACGAATTCCCGTGCGTTCAGGCGTTTTTGCCATACCTACTATTGGAATCAGTCACAATAGCTCACAACATAGGACCCGTAATTAAATAATTATAAACATTTATGTATGCGTGGTGATTGGCAACTAGGCAATTATTGTGCCTATGGCCTATAGTATTTTCTCTGTCTCCTGCTTACTACGGAGGGAAGTGGAACGTATATTCTTTCCTACTCCTCTATTTTCTTTTCTGATTAATTTCGTTGCGGGTTCCAAGAGAGTTATTCATTTCTCTGGGACACCCCGGCCTTTATTGGTCGGTGTTCTTTTCGGTGGTTGCCATTGTAGATCCTGACTTACAGGAGTTGCAGTGGTTGGGAATGAGTGGCCGGCTTGTGCCATTTAACAAAAGTAGTAGTTAAGCCAAGTTGGAGGCCTTTGGGTGGCTTGAACAACCCTGACACAAGGACGAAAGAAGTGAAGTGTTATAGCTGAGAAGAAGAAACGGCGAAACAAATTACTCAGTACACATCCAAGCTGGCATATGAAGAGGAGAAGATTAACAATATATTTTGAATACAACGACTTTGCTTCGTATAAGATAGCACTAATAAAGTAAAATAAAATTAAAGCCATTCCAAAAACAACGTAATTTACGTTTAGTGAACCCAAGACAGTTACTGTTACTTAGCTTATGATAAGCCTCGAAAGGTAGTAAGTATATCTTAGTATTATTACAAATGTGATTTTGTTTGTTTGAATGTTTTTCAGGCTCTATCTCGCTAAAATGGCTTAACGGATTCTAATGAAATTTGGAATAGAGGTAAATTATGACGTGAATATAGTGTACTTTTATTTTAATTATTAAAAAAGCACATTCATCCCTGTCTTTTAATACGCCCAGACAAGCGGGTGAATAACAGCTAGTTATAAAATAAATCTAATCCAACAAGTTGACCAGTCACTACGAGCTAGACTCGTTCATGAGTGTGACGCAGAGATCAGTCATCATCTTCCCTTTCATATTTGAGGAAATAACATCTCAGAGCATGAGGCATGACTTCCTACCCGAGATTTGTATGAAATATTATAAAATATGAACTGCATACTCACTAGTACATTGCATCTCTGAACAACTCATAATAACATTACAAATAATACAGAATATAAAGCATTAAGCAAAATGACGCCAAAAAAATTAATTCATTTTACATTAAAATTAAATACCATTCACAAATGTAATTCTCTCAGGTAAGTGAATAAAAGAGAGAGTTTATATCAAAAATAAGAATCACGGCATAAGAAGTTAAGTAGTGATAAGTATACCATTGCGAAGGGATTATCATGGTAGTTACACGAAGAAAACCTGAAAATGTATTGTGTAGTACACATGAGGACCAACTATTTTGGTCAATAAAATATGCTTTTATAGGGATTTTCCTTTATGGGTATAATTACTGATTTTGCTGTACAAAACTTAAGAGTTGCACCCACACAGAACGAGATATTGCTTGAAAGCCAGATATTTATATAGTGGTATAAAAATGACTCCCACTTAATTTTCAATTTGCTTGTAGATGGTGGACATCTCCCCTCAATAAATACCAAAGGTGGTCATAATTTTTTATATCTAGACTATTTCTCAATTACTACGCAATACTTTTATTATGCCTCAATATCTGTTACAAAACATATCAACTGTATGAAAACTAGTAGTAAATTTTAACTTTGTACGGCGTGAGCTAGAAAACACATTTTTTATTTGAATTGTGTATACAGGTTTTAGTTGGTCGTTGAAATTGAACCCTATTTAGCAGCCTTGTATAGACATTGCTATTTACTTCACAGATATAGTCAGTAGTATTTATTTTGATTCAATAGATCATAATATAATCATATAGTCCTATTGCTATGCTTGAAAATAAAGGGCATAATTTTCTAGACTAAATGTTGCTATGTAATATAAGTATTTTAAATAAAAATACAAAATAACTTGAAACGCTTACTAACCCACAATCACAAGATACCTTTTGACATCTGAAAGCATTAATCCCTTATTTTTCAGTAAATAATTGAAGTAAGTATTGATACTTGCCTCCCGATACAGAGAATAAAACTCGCACGTAATCAGTGGCGTTTTTGCACTGCATTCTTGCTTGTCTAGCCTTTTAATTGACTGATTTAAGCGCTATTTATATCCAGCTATAAATAGTCGGCGCTGTTGCCAAGCAGTATGCATCGTTAGTACCGAACCCGACTAGCGATTAATGACTTATATTTGCGACAAATTGATCTTAATATCTATAAATGTGTGTAAAAAAAACGTTCAGTAAGTTAATGGATGTGCTTCATGAACAACGTTTTGGGAGACTTAATAAATGTTTAATGTATGTTAAGTGCCTCTTCATGATTTATTGCAGAATTTAAATTCGAGATTAAGTTTTTAAAAATGTTCATCATTGTGGTGATCCATGATGTTGGAATTTTGTTATTAAAACTCACAAATGATCATTATAACTAGTTCTCTACTAGAGTTTAAATTTTACCTTTACGCTACAATCCAGTATTGTTTAGGGAAAAAGTGTTTTCAGTGTTCTTACATTATGTTTTTGCTGTCACACTAGTCAGAATTACGTAAGCATACCCTAACAAAAAATGATAAATTGCACTAAAGAGAAATTAATCGTTCACCCATCACTCAAAGTCATTAAATAACCTGATTTCCTTAATAAAACTTAGTAAACTACGTGAGATTTGAAGCGTATGATAAATTAGATCCAATTTAAAATGCCCAATAAACCGTGCGAAATTTTATAATCGCCGGCACGATTATTCGACCATATATCCATATATCCAGCCTTAGCGGCCTTGCAACATAATGCGGTATTGTTTCATTCATAAGGCATTAATTATGATGCTTTTGCATTAGTGAAAGTCTTCGTTTTTTTTTATTAAATTGACATGGCAATTATATCGATTTTACAAAGCACACCTTTTTTATTTCAAAACGTATTTATCGTTTCGTGATAAACAGGCCTCTTAGTAACATTATGACTAAAGCCATTGCTGGTTTGATGTGAACGCCTTTATTTTCATTTAATTAGAAAAAGCACTTAGGTTTAGAGTAAGAAAGTTATGCATATGCTAAGCACTTGTTAGCATCAATATAAATACTATTACTATATACTGTCTTATGAATGGCAATACTCAATCTGCAAAGCATAAAGAATATTCAATACTAGTATCACATTACTTGCATTTAATTAGGTTATATACAGTTAAATCTATTTTTAACCGGTGTCTTAATTATGCCTTTATAAAAAGAACTCTCATACAAAACGTCATACTGGTATTCTAACAAGTCTATACATAAAGCAGACACACAGAAATCAAGAGGAACACCATATCCCGCAAACGAATTTCCTAAAAACAAAACTTAAAAATAAATAAAAATCAAGTACCAAGACTCTCTCGGCGCGCTGTATCGATCGAAATACAAGTTCCGAACAAAAAGTGGACCGGGATCACCCGTCTCGCTCTCACACCGCTGCTACTAGCGCGAGGGAGAGAGACTGAAACATCGTTGCGCGCGCCCACACCTCAGTAGGACGGTACATTGAACTCTGTTTGAAGTACGAACAAGAGAGATGTGGCTGTCTCTTTTTAACGAAACGACCTAGTGCTAGCATTCGGATTTTGAAACATACCCCACTAGCGTGTCTACGGTCGGGGTTCGAAAATTCCATTCTATATTTCGTAATTCGGCATTCTATATTTAAATTTCTTTTATATTTTTTCGGTTATCCAGACTTTTTCCCGCGTATTCAGTACAGTGATAGTTTGGTAGGCCTAAATTTGTGCTGTAATTATGCCGTTAAAAATTGTATGGAGTGTGAAAAATGGTGTGCGTTAGATTGATCCAGGGATGGTGATAGTGGTGATTATCAAGAACGTTTCAAAGTCATCACGGAAGTCAAATGGTGATAGGATCTGATCGAGCGAAAATGCCCGTCACATTTACCGGTGGCATATGGGAGATATTGCTTATAGGTACGTACGTAATTGCTTTTATCTATCATCCGTGATCCCTTAAGGGGTAGGTAGCGAATTTTGCTTATGTATAACGTTTTTGAGAACCACGTGTATAGAAGTGCGTAGGGTCCAAAGATTGTAATGGCCCTACCAACGTTTAGAGTCCAAGTCCAGTATTCCAGACGTAGAGGTTACTTTGTAATCTGCTCTACCTTCGTAGACTACAGCTAGACATCGAATTCTCGTACAAAAAATGAATACCTACAGTTGCTATGCTGGATCGAATGACTAGGTATATTGGTGACCCGTGTCGAAATACCCCCCAGTATAATGATTAATAGTGATAGAGTCATCCGCTATGATTCTTTTTATCGTCATCAGCCTTCTGATCAGATTCCATAGTAACCTAATGCTGTTTTTCAGTATATTACACTAGCAATTGCCGTCTGACCACTTCATTTTTTTTTCCATTTTTTTTTTAAAACGTTGCCCCACCCTGAATTCCGACAAAATGCCACACACAATACACCCAGACCCGGAACAAATACCTGCAGATCATACAAATATTTGATCCCGCACGGAACCCGCGACTCGGAGCGCAGCAGCCGACTGTATCAGCCACTGCACCAAACGTGCCGTCGTCGTCGACCTAATTTCTGATAACACCCATATCCTATGGTCAGACCGGGTGTCAGAATTTCTGGCTTCAGACCGGTCGTTATGATTGATATTCATAGGAAAATCGGGACCATCGAATAACGTGCTTTTCAAAGCAAGTATATAAACCTATATCTACGTAATGAACGGTCACCTATCTTTTTTTTAACTCATACAGCTAGTACAAATCGTATTTGTTATTTTTAAATATTTTAAGGTTATGGAGTATGCAAGTCAAATATAAATTATCATCCTTCGTTCTTTCTTTCTTCTAAAGCTTGACCGGGGTAAGTGCGGCTTAACCTCGCTGAATAATCTAAGCTGAAATAAAAAAACAAAAAAAACACGCTTTTGTAGATAACCGAACTAAAAAGTAGAGAGTAGTTTTCAGTAAGTTTAATATAAGAATTGAGGGAATAATAAAAAAAAGAAATTGTAAAAAGCGTGGGGTGCTTTATCAGATATTTGGATGATGACGCTACTTTTACAAATATTCACTAGAATATTTACAACAATTGACATTATGCACCCCACGCTTTACCACAATTTTTTTTTGTTAATTTAAACTTATTCTCTATTCTTATTTTAAACTTATTGAAAATTATTTTCTACTTTTTAGTTAGGTTATCTACAAAAGCGTTATATTGTGTTTTTAAACTTTTATTTTTTTCTATTTTTTACTGCAGCTAACTACAAAACGTGTCTTTTTTTGTTTTTTTTTTTCAATTAAAATGAATCCAACGTATTGAAGGGGATGAAATTCGAGTTCAAAAATTCCGTTACATAAATCCATATAGATACATACCAAGCTAATAAAAGCGTGTTAGAACCTATAAGCCCTTTTTATCGATATCCTATCTTTTTCTAATGTACTAAGGTCCACTTGTCTTAAAGTAATTGGTTTGCAGTTTAGTATGGGGTAGTTCCACCCCTCTCCACTCAAGGGTGTCAAGGCAACTAAGGTTATCAAGAGAATAGGCACCAGCATACTCCTGTATACTAATAACAACATATTACGATCACCAATCCGCCTACCAAGCGTGGTGATTATGTGTAGTGATTAGTGGTATGTTCCATGTCTACGGGATCATGTGCTAGGGCGGGTGGGAACTGACACTTTATCATGGTGTATCAATTAAGTCAAATATCTCGGCTTTACATGGTACCATGAGGACCATTTATGTGATGTATCAGACCCAAATTTTTTTTTGCTTTCCTTCGAGACTAATTTCCATTTCAATGTACATCTCTGCCTGTCCTCTCAAAAACAACAGGCTTGAAGTTTTAATGGCTGTAACGCAGTAGACCTCTAACGGCCGAAATTAATAATCAATCTAATCTAAAATCTTTGGATTTGGGGCTGAGAACATTTCAGTTTTTGTAAATATGTACTTCACACAAAAACAGATCTAGTTCAAAATCTTAAATAATAAAATCTTAGATCATGACAGAATTTCTTCCGGGCTTATAGGGAACAAAATAATAATTATTTATGTTTTTAACGACCCCCCCCACCTGCGTGTCGCCTGTGTCGTGGGTGCGTTCACAGACACATACTCCACACACAATACACCCAGACCCGGAACAAGTAGCAGCCGACTGTATCAGCCACTGCACCAACCATGCCGTCGAATTGATTAGATTGCAGAAATATGATGTAAGCATATTGTAATCCCACTGCTGGGCCCACAATTTGCCCTATAACCTTCTGGTTCCGGTTATATATTCATCAATCCTTACCTGTGGCTCCCAGCAGAATAGACTACCCTTCTTCATCCATTAGTGTCGTCATATGTGACTAAGGGTTGACATCAGGAGGATAAGCAGCAGCATCGTGCTAAAAACGACATATGGAATCACCAACCCGCCTGCCAAGCGTGGTGATTATGGCAATATGGTGTTACCGTTATTTGTAGTGATCGCTGGGAGCCCCATGTGAGCTGTGGATATTTTCGGAGTTATTTGGGTGTTATCAACCCCTATTTATGTGGACAGCTATAATACTTTAACCATATACTAAGTCTACCGAGCTGGTTCGCAGTCTTTTTTGCTGTTAGAAAGCTTTTAAATACTCATAACCAGTCGTTGTCCGCATTAAGAATATAGCACCACTCCATCTCCTCCCGTGGACGTCGTAAAAGGCGACTAAGGGATTCTAAACCAGAGGGATGGGCAGCAGCGTCCCTTCTGTAGAGCAGTAGCTATTCTGCGCTCACCAACCCGCCTGCCAAGCGTGGTGAGTACTGGCAAATTCCTCCCAATTTGATGACACAATTCTGAAAATCTATGGGGGAGGCCTTTGTTCAGCAGTGGCTGTTCTCTAGCTGATATGCTGATAATGATGATGAGCTGTATCTCGTTAGACTGGAAGCATCTCAACTTAGAAGAAGGTATGACGAGTTCCTTCTTCTTTAACTTGGTATGAATTAATCATTACCATTTCAACACATTTCCTCTGTCTCTTAATTTTTGTTCGGTCTTCCAACTCCTTATCTACTAAGTCTATCGTCCCAATAGACAGTTACAGTCATATCTGATAAAAAAATTGCAATAATCACCACACTTGGTATACGAGTTGGCGATTTGTGGTGTGATTGGCACACAGTAGGGTGCTGTTGCTCATCACGTGTCCACTCTTCCCCCCAACAGTCTACTCTTTGTCACTAACCACAAGACACACTCTCGTTTACTCTATCCCAACCATTTCCACGCTGGGGAGTAAATCACCAACCCTCACAGAAGCAGCTCTTGTAATATTGTTGATGACCTTGCCTTTCACTGGCCTGTCTTTCTAGGCTATGATCCTCGTGTCTCTACAAAATCCAGCTACGAATTCTGTGGGCATGAGACAGAGTCTATTCTAAATTATGCAAACACTATCAGAAAGTCTACCGTCTTCTAGAGGTGAGGTGAAGTCAACTCGGGGCATATACCAGTCAAGTCTATCAAAAATCTTCTCATACAAATGTAACAGTCCAAACATCTGTCGCCAATTTGAAGGCTTTAATGATGACGTCTCCGGTGATATTGGGGTGATAAATGCTTAAAGCTTCTTGGCATGACAGCTTTTGTGTAAAGGAGTATACTGCTACCTTCTTGATTGCAGATTTCTCACATTCTTAGGGAAGAGAGAGGTGTGATTTCGAGTCCAGTACGTTTTAATAACAGTGACTACAATTTTTGTCGACATAAACCTCACATGCAAAAACAGCCAGACCAGGAACAAATATCTATAGGTTTTACAAATGTATGTTCCGTGCGGGGATCGAACCCGCGCCAAACATTGCTCTAAAGTACCCATATGACACAAGGGTAATATAGGGTAGCTTCTTGTATTACACCTTGTATATTTATAATATCTTGTTCAATACTGTAATCTCAAGTATTTCCAAAGAGTATCCATGGAGTTTCTAGCCAGCTCTTCTCCATAGGATCAACGAATTGGAACCGTGCAACTTAAATTCTGATGATTCATAAGTTCCAGTAATTGGTTTACTTGAAATAAACATATATGACAGTTGACTTTTATTTAAATCCTATAAATATATTCAGGATCAAATCGGTTACAAAGTTTTTATGCCTTCATTGTATTAGTTCACACTTTGATTGAGGAGGCATAAGATCCAGATCGTTAATACAGATTATAAAAAAAACTTAAATCCGTATTTTAAAAATCAATAGAGGTCGTTATTCCGATAAAGTCTGCTCTGGTTAAAGCCGTGTATCACCTTAGTACGTGGGTGTCATAGGTGACTAAGGGAGTTTGAAACTCAGTGCGTACCAGTTAGCACTTTGAGTTGCCCGCAGATGGAGGGTCAACCACCAACACTAGCATGCCCACAGGGGGTCACCAGACTGGCAGGCGGCCGGCTGTAAAACCCTTTTGCTAAAACCTATGCAATATTAAATTGCGCCAACCCCAAGTAACTTAGGACCAGGCCAGGAAGCAGAAAACATTATTATAACGGCACGCTAAATTATATTACGAAAAAAAATTTGTCCTCATATGAGACTATGAGCATTCTGTTGCCAGTCGCACACTGTCAAAGTCACTGTTACTTTTTTTACAATGTTCGGCTTATTTATCTGTTGAAGACAACAGCGAGATTAAACTATCCTAGACAGAACACGTGGCGTTAAGCCTTATCAGCTAAGACTTCATTTTAGGGGGAATTTGCCAGTGCCACACTTGGCAGGCGGGTTGACGAGCGCAGTATGGCTGCTGTTCCACAGTAGGGACGCTGCTGCCCATCCCTTTGACTTAGAGTCCCTTAGTTTTACATCCGCGGAATAAGATGGAATGGTGCTATATTCTTAATCTGGACACCAAACATTATAACAGTATAAAAATTAAAACATGTCTGAATTTCATCATATCGGCCATTTATACGTCCACTGCTGAACAAAGGCCTCCCCCATAGATTTTCACAACTGTGTCATCATTTTGGGGGGTATTTGCCAATACTCACCACGCTTGGCAGGCGGGTTGGTGAGCGCAGTATGGGTGGTATGTATCGCGTTTCACAGAAGGGACGCTGCTGCCCATTCCTCTGGCTTAGATTCCCTTAGTTGTCTTTTACTACATCCACGGGAGGAGTTGGAGTGGTGCTATATTCTTAATCCGGACACCACACGGAATTTAGATTAACCCAAAAATCAGAATTTATCCTAACATAGACAGCACGTGACGCTTAGAACTAAGACGGAATTAAAAGATTACCTCCTATAGTTACTTTTCCTTTACTATTAAATATAGCCTGTTAAAATTACATACAATGGCATAGTATGTATGTACTCATCAAATATGTTTGTCCAAGATTTGATCAAATTTCTTAGACGAATGCGTCATGTCCAGGGTTGCAATTCTTTAAGCTAAAACATCCATTCATCCTTAAATACAGAATCGAAGTAACGGTGTATAACCAATTTCGGTATTCGCTAAGTTATGATTGAAGCTATTCCAGGACACGTGGCAGAAGGTAAACTATGAGGACCAGTCTTAGCGAATACCAAATTTGTTTTACACCGTTATTTCAATTCTGTATTCAAGGATGTACGGATGTTTGAGCTTAGAGAATTGCACCCCTGGGTTGCAATTCCTTAAGGTCAAACATCCATACATCCTTCAATACGGAATTAAAATGACGGTGAAAAACCAATTTGGTATACGCTAAGACATGATTGAAGCTATTCAAGGACACGTTGCAGAAGGTAAGCCATGATGAACAGACTTAGCGATTACCAAATTTGTTTTACACCGTTATTTCAATTCTGTATTCAAGGATGTATGGATGTTTGAGCTTAGAGAATTGCACCCCTGATCTTTGTCCAAGATGGATGTTTGACAAGCGCCATATTGAATTCTAAACGCATTATTGTATTTCTATAATCTCTGTGCCTTGTATTATAAAGACATTGGTTGCTTTCATACCCATTTAATTGTCATTATTAAAAATATTGAAACGTCAAAATATCTGAACAAATAAAAAATAATTGTTTAATATCCAATTCCTTTGATCAAACATTGGATAAAGATATTGGATGCCTGGCATATAACCCTCGGATATACTAAAAAAACATGTTTTACCAAGAATTATTGATTTCAAATACTTGGGCATTATATAATATACATAATGCAAAATGACTTGGCATACAAGCTGATTACCAAGTAAAGAAAACTATGTCTGAGGACAAGTTTGTTAATTTTAGCAATTTGACATCCCTTGGCAATCATTTGAGCTCCCTTTGACAGCATTGTGTCAGCAATTAGCCAACTCATCATTCACGGTACGTAACGACAACGTCGTGACAAGGTTTCTTTATTTTTTTATTGATGTCAGTGGAAATTCTACATGGAACTTCTTTCACCCTGGGGAAGGGCGAAGGGGTATGCTGGACTCCTACCGGCTAAAACCACTAGAGCGGTCATCTTCGGCACCGAAGGGGGGCTCCAGGTCCTTGTAAGATCACACTAGAGACGTAACGACAACGTCACTGACAACCTAACATTTTTTTTATTTATTTGCCAAGAATGCGTATGATATTTTTTTTATGATAATTTCACACTATTGTGTTGTAATATATCTCAACTGTTATTTTTTGACGTATATTATCGTATGTTTTACAATTTTTTTGAAACTTTAAAAACGTTTAGTATTTTATTTCACTTTCTGAGCTAAATGTGTTGTTCTTCCTTTTGAGATTACCTTTGTAAAGCCTTTGTCCACGTAGCCCTTTGGTGCCAATGTGATATTAAAAACGTATGTACAAATATGGTTGGTTCTGTAAGCCTTAACAAGACATTTTTTCAGTTATTAAATCTTGGGCCTTTATAGGTAATCATCATTTCGGTCGAAAAACGTCCACTGGTGGACAGAAGCCTCCCCCAAAGATTATTGTGCTCATTGGGGGGTTTTGCCATAATCGTCATGCTTGGCAGACGGGTTGGCGATCGCAGTTGTGTTGTAATTGTACTCGAAGGACGCTGCTTCCCATCCTTCTGCTAATCCCATAGTCGCCTTTTACGACATCCACGGGATGAGATGGGGTGGTGGTATTCTTAGCCGGCACCACACTGCGTTAAGTCCTAAGATTATCCTGCATAAAAATGGAACAGCACCCTGCATAAATATGAAGCCCAGCCTGGAATCATATTCAAGTGATTCTCTGCCTAACTTCAAGATGTGCTACTTGTAAACCAAGGTTTTTGCCTGGGAAGAGTCCCCGGAAACTGAAGACATCTCTCCCAAAATGGTTTGAGGTGGTTTTGCTTGCTTGGCAAGGAACTTGCTTTTAACTGCTAAAGCATTGTAAGGCAATTAATTATCATTATGCATAGTATGTGTAAGGGGGAGGCCTTTGTTCAGCAGTGGACGTCCTGTGGCTGATATGATGATAGTATGTGTAGTATGAGCAATCCGTGTGGTGTCCGGATTAAGAATATAGCACCACTCCATCTCCTCCCGTGGTGGTCGTAAAAGGCGACTAAGGGAATCTAAACCAGAGGGATGGAATTCAGCGTCCATTCTGTGACGCGGTAGCCATACTGCGCTCTGCATGATGAATCCCAAAATGATGACACAATTGTGGAATCTATGGGGGAGGCCTTTGTTCAGCAGTGGACGTATAAATGGCCGATATGATGATAGTATGTGTTAATTTATCCCACACATTGGCATGAACTATCGTCACATAACTTTTTTCAAAGTCAAAGTTTTTTATTTCAAATATACCTAATGTTGGCACCTATGCAACGTCAGAATCTAAGTTGCACGGTTCCAAATTGTTGATCTCGTGGAGAAGAGCCGCCAAAACTCCATGGATACTCTTTTAAAATAATTGAGATTACAATGTTGATTGATACAAATTATTGTTAAACATATACCGAGAAAAATGGAGGACAATGTGTAAAGATGGAACATACCACAATAATATAATAATAATAAATTATTTGCCGTGGCAGTTAACGGCTGACCAGTCCCAACAGACGGCACCCGTTCACGGGCATGACGCATGCATCAGCATCGCTTAGCTCAACCATATTGTAGGGAACCGAACGACCCGATACACAACGCCACCGCCAGCAAGACATTTTAGTGAACATGACAGACCAATACAGCCAGGCAAAAGACGCAATCAATATAAGTACTAAAAATAACATCAATGGCACACATTTACAGTTTCGTATGAATTTAAACGTCTCTATTGTATTAATATGACTGTAATACTTTCACATATTTTAAGAGAGTAAGAGAGTATATTCGTTTACCTCATAGCCAGCACTCACTGAAACGATCGGCGAGGTTAAGCAACGCTTAGCGCGGTCAGCCTATAGATGCGACCGCATAGTGGTATTAGAGCTGAGCGTCTACGTGCAAATCGTTGGTCCTGGTTAAGTCGGAGGCCTCTGGGCGGCTTGAACAACTGTGACACGACGCTGGCCACTAACCATACGAATAGAAACATAAGATAAGATTATGTGTAATTATTATAATGGTGTTACATTAATTAATTAAGTCCAAACTTGTTTTGCGTAGACCGGTGTATAATCTACATGAAAATGCTATTGATATAGGCTATAGGATACTAATATCAATTAACCAATTAAGATTATTAAACCATTGAAAATGCTGACTTGAAGTGTGCTAATGGTTTACATGAATAAAAAAATTAACCTAAATATTTTATTTGATGACAGAATGAAACTAGATTTTGTCCATGACAGATATTTTCGGATTGACTTGTTTGAAGATATAGATAAAAATATTTGTTATTCTTGTAAAACCATATGCAGACACTTAGTCAATACTTTAGTTGCAGCGTTCCAAGATATTGATTTCATATGGAGAAGAACGGGCAAGAAACTCCATGGTTACTCTTTTTAAATCATATTCGTTGTGGCAATGTTCTCGAAATGCAGGAGAAAAGAGCCTAAACTTTTTTAAAAGTCTACACTAAACAAGCCTGATTTTAATATTTACTGGAGTTTTTGATTCAGTTGTCATGGCAGCATTAAGATGGCCAATCCCAACAGACGGCACTCGTTCACGAGCATGACGCATGCATCAGCGTCGCTCAGCTCAACCATATTGTAGGGAAACTTAGCCACCCGATCCATCACACCACCACAAGCAGGACACTTGAGTGAGCATGACATACCAAATCTGCCAGACAAATATCACGTCAAAAAAACAAAAATAATTGGATATCCCACGGTACATGGTACCTACTCCGACTATTACAGTATCAAATTTAAATGCATAAAATAAACATTAAAAATAAATAATTAATGTCATATAGAATAATGTCGTTATATGAATTAATATAATCCATTATAAGAAATTAGGCAATTTAAATGTCAAATAAAAAATAAAAAGATTAGATACATCGATACCAAGAATGTCAATATAAGCCTATGAACATCAGAGCAGCTCAATCCCAAGCATTTTGGTCGTCCATATAGTCTGCGACGAGCTATGTGCCCCATTGTTACTTAATTCTGCTATATGCTCCAAGAGCTTTATTTCTTTCACGGAGCTCCTCATATCTGATATTTGTCTCGTCCGATGATCGAACCCGCGACGCGTAGCACAGATAGCCAAGCGACTAACCACTAAGCGAAACGTCAAAACAATGTTTAAATTCTCACCAATCAATACGTGAGTGATTGACATAATTATGTCGTTTAAAATATGTCAGTGTAGAATTAGCTTAACCTTAAAACTAAAATAGTGACACAGAGTGCGTAAAATAAAATGAAATAATACGGATTCTTTTTAGAATTCCAAAGTGACCTACTTAGTGATTAATTGGAAAATATCTGTGAGACCATTTTTCCGGTTCAAAAATATATACAAAACTCAAGTGTATTTTCCTTCAGAGGCTATCCAGTGTTAATTAGTGACTTAACACTGACTAAAATGGTCGTCTGAAAAAAAAAATGGTTAGGTACTTCGATATTGGACACCTCTTTGGTGTGAATAGCTAACCAATATAAAAAAAGTATCTTAAATTTGAAATCGGATATTGCTTTGAAAGCAATTTGAAAGTGATTTGACATGACGTTTGTGATTCCCAAGAATGTCTGTAAAACGTATTAATATTTTATGGCTCGAATTTTTTATTTTTATAATACGACCCACACTGGGATTTCTCCTGTGTCGTGGGTGCGTTTTCAGACATGAATTCCACACACAATACACCCAAATCCGGAACAACTACCTGCAGATCATACAAATATTTGTTTTGAGTCCCTTAGTCGCCTTTTACGACATCCACGGGAGGATGGAGTGGTGCTATACCAACCCACCTGCTAAGCGTGGTAAGTAATAGCAAATTCCCCCAAAATGACGACGCAATTTTGGCTGATATGATGATGATGATTGTACAATTGTGCATCCTAAACGAAACTGACGTTGGTCAGTGTTGCCTTTTTATGTTAAACAAGCTTTTAACCCCTATTGTACCCCTTTAAGGGTGGAATTTCGAAAATTCCTTCCTTAGTGGATGCTGAAGTCTTAATTCTTGGCACAAGATCTTTATTAATCTTATTACAACAAAAAGATTGCGATATTTCAAAGGGGACAAAAGCTTGAATTTTTATTTTATGTTTTTTAATGAATGCTTTATTCATAACTGAATCCTAAACCACAAAACGATTCTTAAACATAAAACTGTAATAACATGTTATTATTATGTAAATATTAAGTCTAAAACTACCCCCTCCGTTATCATGTGATCACTCAAGGTTTATCCCCTAGGTTACTTATTATCCCGCGAAGAAGGGGGCTCATTAAGTTGCGGGCAAATGTTGCCAATATTCAAATGTATTTAATGTTCAACCACGTGCCTACTAACGCCATCTGTTGGTAGAATAAGGTAAACATTATCTACAATATGTGGTTTGATAACGAGTAGGCAGGTACCTATTTATAATTCTTCATATTGTTAATAATTTCATTGGTTTAGTGATAGAATGCACATCTTAAGTGCTAGATATAATTCCGAGGTCGTGATATTCGAGTTTTTTTATTAGAAATCATCAGAAATATCGGCTTCGGAGCAGTTTTTTCTCCCAAAACGAAGTATTGGTTTGAGCTACTATGACGTTTGTAGGAAGTGACGTCATATATCAGTATTTCTCATACGCAAAAAAATACCACCACCCCATCTCTTCCTATGGGTATTGTAAAAGACATTATATACATTTACAATTCGCCTTTGACAAACGTGGCGGTTCTACTCAAACCTTCAAATGAACACACAACATATAACATCGGTCGTTGTGGCGATAATTGGGGAAGCTTATGTCCAGCAGTGGACGTTTTTTAATGACCAAAGTCAATAAAATAAAATAAACAAAGTTTTATTTTAATTATAGACAGTAATAGTAAAAAAAATGCCGTGACGGGTGTACAGGACATCTCTGGCTGCGCTTTGCAGAATACAAGCGTTATAATGCTACTACTTTCGTAGATAAATTATCACGATATTGAAGGACCATGAGAACCATGAACTGCCCCAAAGTCAAAGTCAAATAATTTTTATTTCAAGTAAACCAATGACTTATGAAACGTCAGAATTTAAGTTGCACGGTTTCAATTCGTTGATCCTATGGCGAATGCCATTTAAGTATGTACACACGACTACTTATCAATCTACGTATTCCAGTAGCTGACCTCTAATCGTACGGAATGTCTATAGAATGTCAAATTAGCTTATCATAGATTTATATAGGTTGTTTTCTTACTGTCTTTAAATTCCCACACTAGGATTTCTTCCGTGTCGTGGGAAATCTCAGATGTACAAACACCCAGACCCGAAATCTATAGATCATATAAATATTTGTCCCGTGCGGGAATCGAACCCGCGACACGTAGTGTAAAAGCCAACCGCTTAGTCACTGCGCCAATAGTGCCTTTTTGCCGTACGTCGTGTTCTTATTATATACACTAATTGGGCAACGCTGTTTCAACCGCCGTTTCATTTCGGTCGAATGAAGTCCACTGCTGGACACAGGCCTCCCTCAAAGATCACCACAACGACTGATATGGGTGTGTTGCCGGCTCATTGGGGGTTTTGCCATAATCGCCACGCTTGGCAGACGGGTTGGCGATAGCAGTTGAGTTGTTAATGTACTCGAAGAGCGCTGCTGCCCATGCTCCAGCTAATCCCTTAGTCGACTTTTACGACCCACGGGAGGAAATGGGGTGGTGGTATTCTGAGCCACATAATAATTATAAAATAAATATATTTGATACCCTCCCAAGAAGCCCTTTAATTTCATATGTTACACGGTACAGTTCGCAAAACTTTATTCTTAAATGTTCTATATTGCCCCCAAAACCCCCATATGCAAAATTTATTTATTTACGTTACATTTCCTTGTTTGGGTCACAGAAATCCATATGGGTACTAAATTTCAACACAATCGTTTCAGTAGATTTGGAGGAAATTGGCTGTGATAGACGGACCGACAGACAGACAGACACACGAGTGATCCTGTAAGGGTTCCGCCGTGTTTTCCTTCGGACATTCGGAACTCTAAAAACAAACAAACTCTTCAGTTTTATTATATTACTAATAATATAGATTATAAACATTAATTAAATATGGCCCTCCACTGCAGTGCTTCAGCTAGGTTTGCGGAGAAGCACGTAGACGGTTTTCATGCCATCTTACGAAAGCGTTGTGCCTCTCTGGTAGAGCGTATGTGAACCAGCTCGAACGGCATCTTGAGCGTGTTGGCTGACCTATGCGACTCGCCGATATTGCGGCACTGGATGCGACTGCATACTGCCTGAGCATAAACTTCTTTGATTCTTTTTATTGATACTAACACTAGCATGTAAGATAATTTGTATCAAAACAATCTATAGACTTAGTCTGAAATTTTGAAGTGAGATCGCTAAGAATGCACGCATAAGAAAGCTCAAGGTCACTCAGCGAGCTATGGAGAGAGCTATGCTTGGTATTTCTCTACGAGATCGAATCAGAAATGAGGAGATCCGTACAAGAACTAAAGTTGTCGACATAGCTGAAAGGATTAGTAAACTGAAGTAGCAATGGGCCGCACGTTGCTCGTAGAACTGATAGTCATTGGGGCAAAAAGGTTCTCGAATGTAGACCGCGCACTGAAAAACGCATGCCGTTAATAATATACAGGCTGTCCAGTAAATAGCACGACATATTGCAGGGGGTGAGAGCTTTTGTACTACTGTAAATTCGTAAGATTTTGCTGAACAAATATTGTGTTTTTTTGGTAGGTATTGACCCAAGCTCTCACCCCCTGCAATATGTCGTGCTATTTACTAGACTCCGCCTTTCCCCGGGGCGAAGGAAGTTCATGAAGAATTTCCACTGGGCACCAATGAAAAGAAAAGAAAAGATCTCTCTTTTGAAATCATTGAGATTACAATGTTGATTACAAATGATGGTAAAAAATGTAACGGGAAAAATGTAGGTTACTGTGTATGAAACATACTAGTACTACAATAATGTAATCATAATTTGCCGTGGCAGTTAACGGCTGACCAGTCCCAACAGACGGCACCCGTTTACGAGCATGACGCATGCTTCAGCATCGCTTAGCTCAACCATATTGGAGCGACCCGATACACAACGAAAATTAAATTAAAATGCTTACTCCAAAATTTACTTATTTAAAACAATTTTTTTTAAACAGACTTTATATGTTGAGTTGCATAATCTCACACTTTGAACTTTGGCGTTCTCTTAACTGAAAAACCGTACTATTTTTCTGAAGAAGTCTACGTACACTATGCCCAGTTGGAGATTGAAATAGGCTACGTAGATTTTCATCATCATTATCATCACACCAACAAAAGTCTCTCACATAGATTGCCAAAACGACTTGTTACATGCCATCCGTCTAGATAAAAATGTACCATGAACTTTGCCTACCTCGTAACTGTGGTGTCGTGATGCGCGGTCGCCGGGCCGCCCGCGCCTGTACCACCAGATCTAGTTTGATGTCTGACTGGCCAGTGTCATTGCCTTTCGAAATGGTGTGTGTTTCCAATGTCACTATTCATCTCTACACGATACGTTAAAATGATTAATCCGTTAGACTTAATTATTTTTTTAAAGAAACCAAATCTATCCGTGTGGTGTCCGGATTAAGAATATAGCACCACTCCATCTCCTCCCGTGGAGGTGGTAAAAGGCGACTAAGGGACTAAACCAGAGGGACGGGCAGCAGCGTCCTTTCTGTGGAACAGTAGCCATACTGCGCTCACCAACCCGCCTGCCAAGCGTGGTGAGTACTGGCAAATTCCCCCCAATATAATGACACAGTTGTGGAAATCTATGGGGGAGGCCTTTGTTCAGTAGTGGACGTTGTATCATCATTTCGGCCGAATGAAGTCCACTGCTGGACACAGGCCTCCCCCAAAGATCACCACAATGACCGATATGGGTGTGTTGTGTGCTCATTGGGGGGTCTTGCCATAATCGCCACGCTTGGCAGACGGGTTGGCGATCGCAGTTGAGTTGTTAATGTACTCGAAGGACGCTGCTGCCCATCCTCCGGTTAATCCCTCAGTCGACTTTTACGATACCCACGGGATGAAATGGGGTGGTGGCATTCTGAGCCGTCTGAACCCGTCTGCCAAGCGGCATATTTATAGCAAAACCCCCCCAATGAGCCTACAGCTCACCCATATCGATCATTGTGGTGATCTTTGCGGGAGGCCTGTGTCCAGCAGTGGACTTCATTCGGCCGAAATGATGAGAATTTAAAAGCTTATTGTAACTGCTCACCACTAGTCAAGTCAACTTACGCCATTTAAGTGGTTTACCACCTTGAAACGCGAATAGGTATTTTATTTTGGAACATAAAGCAGAAAAATTAAGACAGAAGGAAAGTATTTTTTTGTACTCTTACACAATGACATTGAGAACATCATGGTCATCACCATATCAGCAAAAGGACGTCCACTGCTGAACAGAGGCGTCACTCATAGATTTCCAAAATTTTGTCGTTATTTTGGGGGGAATTTGCCAGTACTTACCATGCTTGGCAGGCGGATTGGTAGCCGCGGTATAGCTGTTGTTCCACAGAAAGGGTTTAGAGTCGCTTAGTCGCTTTTTACGACATCCACGGGAAGAGATGGAGTGGCGCTATATTCTAAAACCGGACACCACACCGATTATGATGATGAAAACTTATTATTAATAAAATAAAATATATACTATGGCTACAGTAGTTATTATAATTATTATAGTATTAAATCATCATCATTTCAGCCGAAATATGTCCACTGCTGGACAGATGCCTCACCAAATATTGCCACAACGACGGATATGGTTTTGTGTTGGCCCATAATCGCCACGCTCGGCAGACGGGTTGGTGATCGCAGTTGAGTGACAAATGTACTCGAAGGACGCTGCTGCCCATACTCCGGCTATGCCCATAGTCGCCTTTTATGACACCCACGGGATGAGATGGGGTGATGGTATTCTTAACCACGCGGCAAGTATTACATAATTCTGTTAAAACTGTGGTCGGTCGAAGATAATAATCAATCTAATCCAATATCTTTCTATTTGGTATTCAGGATTTGTCTGTATTTGTGTTAGGATCACACAATAACTGAGGTCAAAATCTTAAATGTAAAGATTATGCATTAAATTGATTATTAATTTCGACCATTATCCAAATTAAGACTTTCAATAACAAAAAAGTGTGCGTGTCAGCTCCGACGCACGACTGGAGTTTACTCCATAGGTACAATTGTCTCAGTAATAAATAGGCAGCGAGGGTTAAAAAATAAAAAGCAAGGATGTTTATATGTTCGATATATATCTATACAAATAAATAAAATTGAAGTGTCTGTTTGTAATATCCAAATAACAGATTTTTACTAAATGCATATGAAAGTATGTACGTTACATATAACAAAAAAACTATTTTAATTTTTTTTGTCTGTCTGTCTGTCTGATTGTTCCGGGTAATCTCCGAAACGGCTGAACCGATTTTGACGGGACCTTCACTGGCAGATAGCTGATGTTATAAGGTATAACTTAGGCTACTTTTATTTTAGAAAACTAATTAGAGTTTCCGCGTAAAAAAACTAAAACCCTTGAAATCCAATATATTTATTCTATGTCAAGTGTCTATGTGGAAGTACTCTAAATTTCTTTTTAATTAAACGCGGGTGAAACCGCGGGTCCCAGCTAGTCATATATAAAAATGTATTATAACCTACCTAGTGACTGCATCCACGTTTTCATCGGATTTTCTTCCACCGACACTTAAAACTATATTTTTCCATATTTAATATTTTTATTAATTTATTTAATAGCTCCACTGCGTATTAATAATTAATAATAATGATATACGTGTGGTGCCGGCTAAGAATACCACCACCCCATCTCATCCCGTGGGTGTCGTACAAGGCGACTATGGGATTAGTCGAAAGATGGCCAGCAGCGTCCTTCGAGTACAATTATAACACAACTGCGATCGCCAACCCGTTTGCCAAACGTGGCGATTATGGCAAAACCCCCCAATGAGCACATAATCTTTGGGGGAGGCTTCTGTCCAGCAGTGGACGTTTTTCGACTGAAATTATGAGTAATGATACTAAATATCAATATGTATATATATTAAATGAAATAATATAAAACTTTGACATCAAAAGACATTTAACACATACATGACTTTAACTCAGAAGGTGCGCAGAAAAACGTAACGCATTTTAGTTAACGTTCGACAAAATTTCACTCCTCATAAATTTTCCATACCGGGCCCTTAAATATAAATCGATTCGAAGTCCAATAAACCCACGATGATTCTAATGTCGGAACGTCTCTCAATCTCGTGTCCCAGTGCACACGCACCTCACGCACCTCACGCACACAGCGGCGCGCGCGACTCGCGTATCGCGGTAGCTGCCCGACCGGATCATAGCGCTCGTTATGTAGCGCTGAATCACAGGGGTTACACCGGTAAAAGGCCAGGCAGGACTGTCTGTAGACTTTCGGTTCCGTACGTTAACGATAAAAAATAAATAACTAAAACATAATAACTACTTTTTTCAATTAAATTGATTAATTGGTGCCTGCCGTGTGGTGCTCAGAATGCCACCAACCCATCTCCTCCCATGGGTGTGTGGCCGATATGGGTGTGTTGTGTGCTCATTGGGGGTTTTTCCATAATCGCCACGATTGGCAGACGGGTTGGCGATCGCAGTTGAGTTGTTAAGGACGCTGCTGCCCATCCTCCGGCTAATCCCTTAGTCGACTTTTGCGACACCCATAGGATGAGATGGGGTGGTGGTATTCTGAGCCGGCACTTTATAAGTGTTTTATTATAATGCTTCTTAATTTTTAATCAGATATGTTCATTTTTTTGTTTTTTTTTCTACGGTATTCAAAATAAGTACTTTTCTTTTCTTTTCTAGCCTCTCTCAAGTTGCATCATAACACCAGACAACACTCGATCATCCGCAATTCTTACTTATGGAACCCTAAATCTATAAACATTAGCGTACTGTGAACCCCGCACTGCCTTCTCGACCCAGCATCCGTTTCGATCGTACGATCGAGACCCAGACCTCTGCCACTATCACAAATTAAAAAAAAAACGCGCAAGCTCTTTGTGATTGCTATTCGGAATTATTTCGGCATGGACTGTACCATCTGCCTTTTTTTATTGGCGCAGTGGAAATTCTTCATGAACTTCCTTCGCCCCGGGGAAGGCCGAAGGGGTATACGGGACTCCTACCGGTTAAAACCACTGGAGCGTTCATCTTCGGCACCTAAGGGAGGCTCCAGGTCCTCGTATGATCACACTAGAGCCGCCCACTAGTGCCACGCCTATAGGCACATCACGGAAGGGATGACTGTAAAGCGGTTCACCCCCCAGGCACTTCTCGGAAAGGATTGTAAAGGATCCCCCAAGCCTCGCTTTGCGCTGTGCTGCGCACACGGCGGCACGTGACCACATGCGCGCCACCGTCCGACTAGTCCTGGGTAGCAGTACAATTGTCATGGGCTGGCATGACACTTACCACCAGGCTTATTTTTTTTGTATATAGAATTAAAAGCGCTTTTCATAAATTTTGCAGATTACTGTGACAAACCGATGGAACTTACGGTAAGATAGTAACTTGTCGTGCTCTTAACTTTAACCTTAATTGTCGTTATTATGTGCTATGGTTGTATTTGTATATGTGTGTGAGTGCGTGCGTGTACACACGTGTATAATAATATAGTTATATAGATATGATACAAATAAATGGACACGGAAGTTGCGTTAGAAGTCTTCGTGTAGTACGTGATATGGTATGGCAGAGAGCAAAGTAGTTATAACGTTTTTATTTATATACACTAGCTGTGGCCCGCGGTTACTTCCGCTGTTTAAGGATTATATATAAATAATTATTATGTAATTAGTATATATATTGGATTCCGTGGGATTTTTTTTATGCAGAAGAAAATTATTTTTCTAAAATAAAAGTAGCCTAAGTCACTCCTTATAACATCAGCCAATGAAAGTCCCGTCAAAATCAGTCCAGCCGTTCTGGACATTAGCTGGAACAAACAAACAGACAGACAGACAAAAAATGAAAAATAAAAAATGTTGTAAGTACCGTACATACTATCATATGCGTTTAGTAAAAAGCTGTTATTTTGACATTACAAACAGACACTTCAATTTTATTTATTTGTATAGATAGGGTCTTACTTTAATAATGGAAAATATCTCACGGCTAGGCTCAAATTAATGGTTTTTTTCATTTCAGAATTCATTTCAAATATCAAGTATCGATCGGTTTTGCTGATAATGAATTAATTAATATTTAAATACTCGACTAGCGACAGATTTACTGACTCTGTATTATTTTACTTTATTAAAATAAAGGTTGATGTTATGTTTATGTTTTTCGGAGTCGTAAAAGAAAGGAATGGTTTTATACCCTTTGTGATCGGCATGTACATCAACTTAAACATTTGCTAAGGCGCCATGAAAAATACCGTGGTTTTATTAAAGTGAAACTTATTTTGTGACGGTTTGCATTCGATTTTATGAAACGAAAACGTGTAACGAAAGAGAGACAACAATAAATGTATCTATAGGGCCTAGGCTATGCTAGGCTGTGAGGAAAAAGATAAAAAAAAAAAACTCATTTTTTTTTGGCCTAATTCCATTGAGTCTAGGCCCAATACGATTCTGCCAATGTCAACGTTGTAAGCTAATACACGTGAGATATTTGACGACTGCAAATTTATAACGAGATTGTTCAGTAGTTGATCCTCCACCTAAAACAAACACAATGTCACAAAGGGAGAGACGTCACATTATAGCATGGAGAAAGTATAACTACATTCAACTCTTAATAGTCTAAATGGAGGGAGATTAGTTAGCATTCTCTTACACATTAACCAAAATACAAAGTTTCACTTCTACCGCCTGTGGACTGACACTCGACAATGTTTTATTTTATTTTATACGAGCGGGGACCCGCGGCTTCACCCGCGTTTAATTTAAAATAACTTTAGAGTACTTCGACATATTCTATGTATATATTGGATTTCAAGGGTTTTATTTTTTTTGCGCGGAACCCTAATTATTTTTCTAAAATAAAAGTAGCCTTAGTTATTCCTTATAACATCAGCTATCTGCCAGTGAAGTCCCGTCAAAATCGGTCCAGCCGTTTCGGAGATTAAACGGAACAAACAGACAGATAGACAGATACAAAAATTAAAAATTGTTTTTATGTTATAGGTACCGTATATACTTTCATATGCATTTAGTAAAACGCTGTTATTTTGACATTACAAACAGACACTTAAATTTTATTTATCTGTATAGATAATACCTTATATAGTCGGCAGTTGCCGCAGCTTTTCGAAAACGTAAATAAACTTGCGAACCTTGAATACATATGCGCACGGATAAAATGATTATCATCCATTCTTACTTTCTGATGTGAGTACTTGATTGTTTAAAAAAACTTTATTTTGTTTCGCAAACTGGTATGCAAAGAAAGAGCGACCTATACCAAAATTAAATAATATCCACGCACTAGGGTCTGATCCGGTCTAAATCTGCGTGCTCATACGACCATGTGACCCCCGGGAAGACAGCGGTGTGCATGTGGTCACGTACCGCTGTGTGCGCAGCACAGCGCATAGTGAGGTCTCGGGGGAATCTTTAACAATCCCCTCGAGAGATGCCTGGGGGGGTGGCCTCTTTACAGTCGCCTTCCCTCCGCTAAAGGCGATGACCACTTTACAGTCATCCCCTCCGAGATGTGCCTAAAGGAGCTCTAGATGGAGATTATTCGAGTTCCTGGAGCCTCCCTTCGGTGCCGACGATGATCACTCCGGTGGTTTTAGCTTTAGGTTATGTTTTATTTAAATCTAACCCAAATTTATATGTGGTAACTAAAAACAGCTTGCTGAATGTATTGTCTGCTGTTGAATTCAGTCCTTGTTTTTACTTGGGCCCAGGCTAAAACTGGGTCATCTCATCTGCGGCACCTAAGGGGGGCTCCAGGTCCTCGTATGATCACACTAGAAGCGCCCTAGCTCGTGCCATGCCTATAGGCAAAAGGGTTACTGTAAAGCGGCCATCTGTCATTCTGTGGAACAGTAGATTTTCTGCGCTCGCCAACCCGCCTGCCAAGCGTGGTGAGTACGGGCTATTTCTCCCCAATATGATAACACAGTTGTGGAAATCTATGGGGGAGGCCTGTTTTCAGCAACGGACGATGTATGGCTGATGAGAGAAAGCGGCCATCCCCTCTAGGGGATTGTATAGGATCCCCCGAAGCGTCCCTGTGCGAGTACTAATAATTTATTCTAAGAACAAATTTAGCATTGTAGTTGAAAAACATGTTCACCATTCCAATTGCAAATGGAGAATACATCACCACTCCATCTTCTCCCTTGGATGTCGTAAAAGGCGACTAAGGGATTAACCAGAGAGATGGGCAGCAGCGTCCCTTATATAGAACAGCAGCCATAATGTACTCACCAACCCGCCTGCCAAGCGTGGTGAGTGCTGGCAATTTTTCCCCAAAATGACAACACAATTGTGGAAATCTATGGGGGAGGCCTTTGTTCAGCAGTGGACGTCCTTCGGCTGATATGGTGATGATAACGATGATGATTCCGGTTCGGAAAACATACGTCTTAATGTCCAGCTGTTGGAAATTCATTGCTTTTGTAATCTTTTTACAATTTATCTGCTACTGACTTATACTTTTACTACAGTTACAACGATGGGTCTATATTAAGGGAAAGTTTCAAATCACCACGCTTGTCTTTAATTGCCGGATGTGGTTATTAGATCACAGGAGATTGCTGCTAGCCACCTTTTCGACTTTACCTCATTGTCGCTATTTCTACGCCCACGGAAAAACCAGCTACCCTCTCGGTAGCTGGTTTTTCGTTTCCTCCTATCCTTCGGTTCGATTCAGCCGAATAATGTCCACTGCCAGACACGAGCTTTCCCTGAAGATCGCCACAATGACTGGCCTGGGTGTGTTATCTGCTCATTGGGGGGTTTTGCCATAATCACCACGCTTGGCAGGCGAGTTGGTGATCGCAATTGGGTGGTGAATATATTCGAAGGATGCTTTTGCACATTCTCTAGTTAATCCCATAGTCGACTTTTACGACACCCACGGGATGAAATGGGGTGGTGGTATTCTGAGCCGGCACCATACGGCAAACGTCTACTTGACCGTTATAAAATATTAATTTGTTAGTTGGGACAGTCTCCCACAGTATACTTACCTGTATGCTGTCGAATACGTAATTAAATATCTTAACTTATTTGATTGGACGTTGCTATGGGGAGTTAAACTCTGGACGCATTTAATAATCCCGGCCACCCTTCGAAAGGGGATGTTGTTTGGGGTGAAATATCGACTACCCTGAGGTTGGCCCTCATTGTGGATGGATATGAAGAATTAAAAGTGTTTCGTTGTAAAATTCTTGACTAGCTAAGCACTTAGTTCTCTGGGTAACGTGGCGCATCTTCGATCCCCGCATAAAATAAATCTATATATGGCCTATAGATCGTTTTTTGGGCACGTCGTGACTTGTTTGTGCATGTATACGATATTAACTTAAGTTATCATCATTATCATATTAGCCAAAAGACGTCCACTGCTGAACAAAAGCCTCCCCTATAGATTTCCACAATTGTGTCATCATTGTGAGGAGAATATGCCAGTACTTACCACGCTTGGCAAGTAGAAGAAGTTAATATTTATTTATTTTATTTATTTATTGTGCCCATCCATCTGGTTTAGAGGCCCTTAGTTGTCTTTTACGCGGAGTGGTGCTTTATTCTTAATCCGGACATCCGATAATCCAACTTAAGTATACTTATTATACCTTAAAGAAAAACACGAGCGGATCTGAAAATAAAATTCTTACCACAAGTTATAAGACTCACGCGTTGATGTCTTTTGTTCGTCACTTTAGAGTTGTAAAGAGAAGGCTTTACATTGTCTTAATTAAAGAAAGGTGGTATCCGGATTAAGAATATAGCAACACTCCATCTCCTCCCGTGGATGTCGTAAAAGGCGACTAAGTGAATCTAAACCAGAGGGATGGGCAGCAGCATCCCTTCTGTGAAGCGGTAGCCATACTGCGCTCTGGTGAGCGTGGTGAGTATTGCCAAATACCCCCTTAAATGATGACACAGTTGTGGAGTCTATGGGAGAGGCCTGTGTTCAGCAGTGGGCGTATAAATGGCCGATATGATGAAGTAAAGAAATTCCCAGATACTAGTTGTTTCCATTTCATACTGGCTTCTTTCGTGTGGTTGGTGTGCAACCTTGTTGTCTGTCAAGAGAACTCGCCTCGCTCCCGTGATAAACACGTACACACACACACACATCAACCTGTCCACGTCCAATGCTGAACATGGCCTTGCAATGATCCCTACAACGAGTGCTCATAATGCCCTAATCATCAAGCTTGGCACACGGTTGTCCATCCTCTTGATCCCTTAGTCGCCTTTGCCGATACACATGGGTGGATCAGGATGATCTTTGCCAGCAAGAAACGTGATGGACACAGCCTATATCCATCTTGACGGCGCGGTTGGTGCAGTGGCTGATACAGTCGGCTGCTGCACACCGGGTCGTGGGTCCGAACAAATATTTGTACGATCTGCAGGTAGTTGTTCCGGGTATGGGTGTATTGTGTGTGGAATTTGTGTCAGTAAACGCACCCACGACACATGAGAAATCCTAGTCTGGGGCAACGTTTTAAAAAAGGAAAACAAGAAGCAGTACAGTGTCCTAATGGTGAAAGAATTTCAGTATCGATCCAGCAGTTTCTAAGAGTACTATAGAGGTTCAAGGCCACTCAAAACGGACAGTATTAAATCATTTTGAAAATGAAATGCCATGTCAGACAAACGAAGGCTGGGCAGAATGTGAATTCGTAAGCTTCGCTTGAACTGTCCATGTTAATGTCATATTATTATTGTGACAAGAGTCTTTTTTTTTTTTATACGAAGACCAAAAAAATATTTTTTTATTCTTTCCCCCACAATGATCTCCGGTGTCGTGGGTGCGTTTACAGACACAAATTCCACACATAATACACCCAGACCTAGCGGCACAGTTGGTGCAGTGGTTGATACAGTCGGCTGCTGAGCTCCGGGTCGCGGGTTCGATTCCAGTTCGAAACAAATATTTGTACGATATGCAGGTAGTTGTTCTGAGTGGCCATGAACCTCTATAGTACTCTTAGAAACTGCTGGATCGATACTGAAATTCTGCACCCACGACTCAGGCAGAGACCAAAATAACATGATTATAATACAACTAATAAAAAAAAGCTGGAGTTAAAATAACTGCAAACCTAATAATTGAATTAGCTGGTTAGTTTTGTTCTCAAGTTTGTTTTTATAAGTAATATTTTTGTTTTATCGATTATTTAAAAAAGGCCTTTGTAGTTGTTTCAGGCGGCTAAAGTCCACTGCTGGACACAAGCCTCTCCCAAAGATTGCCACAACGACCGGTATGGGTGTATTGTGTGCTCATGGGCGGTTTTGCCATAATCGCCACGCTTGGCAGACGGGTTGGCGATCGCAGTTGAGTTGTTAATGTACTCGAAGGACGCTGCTGCCCATCCTCGGGCTAATCATCCATTAGAGGAAATAGGGTGGTGGTATTCTGAGCCGGTACCACACACTTGAAACTAAATACACAAAATGATAATACCCTTCGGGGTAAGCAGAAGTATCCATAAATTTATAAAACTCACCCCATGTAATAGGGGCTGAAAGCGGCCTTGTACCATACCCCTCGATAACTTTCTTTTTTCTAATAACGATTATAAGGGGTGAAAGCTTGGGGTGGGTTGCCATTGGTCTAAACAACCCTAAGTTAAGGCTGGTTCAATAAAAAGTTAAATGTTAGCCAATAGTGTTGTGAATTCAAATATCGATTTTTCGTTGGGTTTTTTGGGTTTATTTATGATGGTATTTGACAAGTATGTTTTAAAGTAACACCTTACTAGTTAATGGGTCTAGATCAGGCAATTGCTGACTCCTACACTAAGTCAGTGCCTCTTTATTTCTTTCTTTCCGTATGGTCAGTGGCCAACCTTGTGTCTGTTGTTCAAGCTACCCTAAGGCCTCCGACTTGGCTTAACGACTATACCACTATGCGGTCACCCATCCATAGACTGACCGGCGTGACCATGGCGATTACGCAAAAGCTCCCTATGAGTCCACAACACACCCATATCAGTCGTTGTGGTGATCTTTGGAGGAGGCCTGTGTCCAGCAGTGGACTTCATTCGGCCGAAATGATGAAGGCGGACTTAATACCATGAGGCATTCTCTGCCAGTGAACCTTTGGGTTAAAAAAGCACTTCGATATAGGTACAAAAACAAAGCTATAGTATAATAGAATGTTGAAATAGACTGAATTAAAAATAGGAATGCATACATATACTACCATGCAAATTGATACTATATTATATAACATAATTTATAAAATAATACTTGATTAGAATACATAAAATGTATTTTATATATTGTCATCATCATCATCATCATATCAGCCAAAGGACGTCCACTGCTGAACAAAGGCCTCCCCCATAGATTTCCACAACGAGCGATTACATGCCGCCTGGCAAATAGCTGATGTTATAAGGAATAACTTAGGCTACTTTTATTTTAGAAAAATAATAAGGGTTCCGCGTAAAAAAATAAAACCCTTCAAATCCAATATATTTATTCTATGTCAAGTGTCTATGTCGAAGTACTCTAAATTTCTTTTAAATTAAACGCGGGTGAAACCGCGGGTCCCAGCTAGTACCAAATAAATCAAAACGATAACGTGCGATAAGAAACTCCGTTCCAAAAGTTACGATAATACTGTTACAGTAGGTTATGGTGCGACTGGGATGACTCCTGGGCCATCGCAATACCGTAAACACGTATATACACGAAATAATTTTTAGTGGCTCACTTTTTAACACCTTATTATTTTTGTTACCCGTTTTCAGTATTTGTAACACCTTGTAATTTAAACTTACAGTCGCCCGATACCTATTACCCAATTACTTTTGGTCTTTTCTTAAAAAACACACCGTTTTATTAAAACTCTATCACTTCTCTATGAATATTTCTCGAATTATCCAATCGGGGGCAAAACTAATACAGAAATGATATGATATTTCTAGTTGTTAGTTTTGATGCCATCATTAATAATCGTCGTATGATCCAAGGAAGCCAAGCTACAGTTTATCTGGAGGTCGCAGAGGGCGTCTGACCTCTCTGTCAGTCACTCCGCCTAAAATCAGAATCTAACCCACAACATATCGTATCTATATAGGAAGAGCATACTAGCGACATCTGTATCTTAAACAAGTTAAATAGGACACAGCACGTATTGTTAGAAAGCTGCTCTTGAAGCTCTAAACCAACTGCTTATATCTAGATGCCTACGGACAACTGTAATCATGTAATGAGCTTAATTCTATTCTATTCTATTGTGGCTTCCATGGGCTCAGCATCAGCTGAACGCACTTCGACCCTATTGGGTCCGTTGTGCTGCCCAAAGCCCTGCACTACTCCTCCGCTGGCAAATCAAGAAGTCCCTGTAGGTACTTCGCAATCATGCCTGCCTGGAGCCGCGCAAAATCATCAGGCAATGGATAAGCTATTCCTAGATGTTTTGCCCTACGTCTTGTGCAGCATTGACTCTTGATTGTCCATACAGAATCTGCATGTATCCGTTGTGCTAAGCTTCATCCTATGTAGGTGCTCCTTGGTGCCGAAGTGGCCTCTTAAACCCGTCTGGTCTTGTGCTGCACAAAGTCTTGGAATGGTTTAGGCCTCTCGCTTGCCTTCATTCTCTGACATGTTCTTTGTCAGCAAATGCATGCAATGAGCTTAAAGTTTTCCCCGCTGCTGTCCACGCAACAATGAATAATTTATAGAGTATTTTTTATTATTGTGCATTATTCATAATGCCCGGCCAATATGTATAATGTTCTAAACAATCATATTATAATAAATAGTGTGTACACATATATACCAATAAATAAAACTGAGGTGTCTCTTTGTAATGTCAAAGTAACAGCTTTTTTCTAAATGCATATTAAACTTTAAACGGTACATAAAACGTAACAAATAAAATAAACATTTTTGAAGTGAAAACTTCTTCTGAACGGCTACTATTTCACCGAAGAGACGCTGCTTGCCTCAGTCGCCTTTTACAACTTCAACGGGGAGAGATAGAGCTATACTATATTCGTACAATTTATTTATATTATAAATTCTTATTTCGAATAATTGCCTCCTTTGTCATATTCTCCATACGGTTACGTACGCAGTCTAAACCAGGGAGTCCCAAAGTAGTTCCTTGGGGTCGATATCGGTTTCCCAGGGGTCGACATAAACGAAAACTAATTTTGGGTCGACGAGGTTTAAAAATCGACCCCTATTAATGAGCACAAACAAGTTCTTAATTGAAACTTTCAAGATACTGTACAAGTTGTGTTACGTGTACCAACGTGTAGGAAGTATCATTGTGTGTGTATACCGTGTGGTGCCGGCTCAAAATGCCACCACCCCATCTCTTCCCATGGGTGTCGTAAAAGCCGACTAAGGGATTAGCCGGAGGATGGGCAGCAGTGTCCTTCGAGTACATTAACAACTCAACTGCGATCGCCAACCCGCCTGCCAAGCGTGCCGATTATGGCAAAACCCCCTAATGAGCCCACGACACACCCATATCGGTGGTTGTGGTGATCTTTGGGGGAGGCCTGTGTCCAGCAGTGGACTTCATTCGGCCGAAATGATGATCATTGTTGTACTTTTAGTCGAATAAGGCTTCAATGTGGTTACAAACATTTTGACAATATAAAGAAACCGTTTGAAAATCAACGAAGAGATTTAAGGCTGCACCTCACCAATATGGAACTATATATTTTTTTATCTTTTAAAAAAACGTTGCCCCACACTAGGTTTTCTCCTGTGTCGTGGGTGCGTTTACAGACATGAATTCCACACACAATACACCCAGACCCGGAACAACTACCTGCAGATCATACAAATATTTGTTTCGTGTGGGAATCGAATCCACGATCCGGAGCGCAGCAGCCGACTGTATCAGCCACTGCACCAACCGTGCCGTCGAACTGGATTTAGCTAGGTTGGTAGAAAGTCACCAGGTTCATCCTTCACAGTGAATTTCTTTTTTCTTTGCCTTGCGGTGTGAAAACGGTAGCCATACTGCGCTCACCAACCCGCCTGCCAAGCGTGGTGAGTATTGGCAAATACCCCCCAAAATGATGACACAGTTGTGAAAATCTATGGGGGAGGCCTTTGTTCAGCAGTGGACGTATAAATGGCCGATATGATGATTGCGGTTTTAATGTTCTTTTTCAAAATATAATTACCTACTTTTATGTTTATACTGTTGCTGTACTGTTATGTATTTTTTACGTAATTTGTATTAATTATTATTAATTACACTTTATATTAACTGAATTTTGTAACTATTTATGTTGTAAAAAAATTATGAGATAATTATGTCAAGCTTAACCAACCGCAAAGTTTTTAAATTGGTAGATATTTTGTATCAATAGGAAAAAAACTAGAAATAGATTTGTTAAAAGTAATGTGGGTCTGAGGTGTGGTTTCATTTTGGAAAAGGGGTCTCTTGCCCAAAATTGTTTGGGAATCCCTGGTCTAGGCCATGTCCTCTAATTCATCATGAGTCCATGTCCAACATTGAACAAGAGCCCACTAAACCGCTACAAGGAACTATCGTGAGGGGTATTATATTAGTTGACGGGAAGTTTGGCGCATTGGCTAATAGCTTAGCTTTCTACGCAACATGTCGCGGGATCCCTGCACTAAACAAATAATTTTATGACCTACAGATAGTTGTTTCGGGTCTGGGTGTTCGTGCATGTAATATTTATGTCCGAAAAGTGTTTCCACCTAATATCAGCCAAAAAATGCCCACTGCTGAACAAAGGCCTCCCCTATAAACGACCGGCCAGATGCCGTGTGTTGTTGTTTTGTTTTATGGGGAATTTGCCAGTACCCACCACGATTGACAGGCGGGTTGGTGAGCGTAGTATGACTGCTGTTCCACAGAAGGGACGCAGCTGCCCCACAGAAGGGACGCTGCTGCCCATCCCTCTAGTTTAAAGATCTTACTCGCCCCGACATTCACAGGAAGAGATGAAATGGTATAACAAATATATTCTTAATCCGGACACCACATTGACAGTTCTCTCGATACAGGAGAAATCCTAGTGTGTGAATTCGTGTCTAAAACATAATGGTATCATTTTTCGCTCTAACTGGATTTCTTATTCTTACTAGACTTTATTATTAAGAAATAAAATAATATTCCAATAAAAAAAAGACCTCATAATATCGGCCATTTTTACGTCCACTGCTGAACAAAGGCCTCCCCCATAGATTCTGTGTAATAGATTCCACAACTGTGTCATCATTTCGGGGGGGTATTTGCCAATACTCACCACGCTTGGGAGGCGGGTTGGTGAGCGCAGTATGGCTACCATTTCACGGAATGGACGCTGCTGCCCATCCCTCTGGTTTAGAGTCCCTTAGTCGCCTTCTACGACATCCGCGGAAGGTGATGGAGTGGTGCTATATTCTTAATCCGGACACCACACGACACACACACAAACAAACCTAATTAAAATAATTATTAGAATGTATGATTAAATTGTCATAGCAGTATTAAGCTGACCAATCCCAACAGACGGCACTCGTTCACGAGCATGACGCATGCATCAGCGTCGCTCAGCTCAACTATACAACATTTGACGGCACGGTTGGTGCAATGGCTGGCACAGTCGACTGCTGCGCTCCGGGTCGTGGGTTCGATTCCCGCACGGAACAAATATTTGTATGATCTGCAGGTAGTTGTTCTGGGTCTGGGTGTATTATGTGTGGAATTCATGTCTGTAAACGCACCCACGACACAGGAGAAATCCTAGTGTGGGGCAACGTTTTATAAAAAAAAAAAAAAAAAGTCTTGACTATATAAGCATATGGTTTTACATGAATAAAAAATATTTTTATCTTTTATCTTTAACCGTTGCTTGGAACAACACAATAAAACGATAGCAAATTAAATTTTCATATTTATTGTGTAACAAATATTATGAGTATGTTTCCTCATTATTAACAGCCTTCTGTCTATCCCATCGAGGACAACGGACGTCTCTTTTTGTAGTTTCATTTACTAGCTATGAAAAAAGCTGTAATAACAATGCTTTTTGAGAATCGAGCTTTTGTTTTGTTGTCTTCGACTTTTGCGACTTGCTCACTTCGATAATCAGCTGATGTATCATGCTATTCCACCTCCCCCGAAATCAACACGCAGTAATGATATTTAACTTTAAATGCTTTGCGATAAAGTCTAAAATTGACCAAAAAAGCTACGCGAAAGAGTTAAAAAAGAACTTAAATCTTTGTACATTGCAAAAACTGACTGTCGGTCAACGAACTCTGCTTGCCTATGTGTGCGTACAGACTTGTAGTTACACAGATTACCTTTTATGTGTGCGCTGTCTCTGAGTAGCGTTTCTGTTTGTGTGGGTTAGCATTTACGACAGGATTTGTGTCTGTGTGCGTGGATTGTTCCTTTGTGTGCGGCGCCAGACGTGTACAAACAGATTTTTGTGTGTGTGCGTGAGGAACTCCTACGCATTGTGTTAGTGTGAGTGAGGCAGACATGTAGGGATAGGATCGATTTATGTGTGAGACGGACTGGCCGTATACAGCGTGTTCGTTGAGTTGATGGATTTTTTAAATTGATGGTAGAGTTACTTTAATAATTTAAAGATTGGAAAAATTTACTCTAGAATTACGTCATTTAAAATTGTGTATTTAAATATTAGACACCAAAACATTAAATATAAATAAAATATATTTTGTTACTGTTGTCAGTGTCTTGCTGGGATCTCATTTTTAAAATAGTGGAAATATTTTTACCTTTATTTAAGATACCGTATGGTGCCGGCCACGAATAGCACCAACCCATCTCATCCCGTGGGTGTCGTAAAAGGTGACGTGAGATTAGTCGGAGGATAGGCAACAGCATCCTTCGAGTACACGATGAACTGCAATCGCCAACCCACCTGCCAAGCGTGGCGATTATGGCAAAGCCCCAATGAGCACACCATTAACCTGACATTGTGGCGATCTTTGGGGGAGGCTTATGTCCAGCAGTGGACTTTATTCGGCTGATATGATAATGATGATGAAGGGAGAACCTTTTCACCAATTAAATTATTATTTCTTATTGCTTATGTTTTATCCCTATAACACCCATTGCAATAGACCTTGGAACTTGGACCAGTGGAAATTCTACATGAACTTCCTCCGTCCCGGGGAAGGACGAAAGCCGGTCATCTTTGGCACCTAAGGGGTGCTCCAGGTCCTCGTATGATCACACTAGAGCACTTTTAGTACCTTTTCTGTCGTTACAGCTTCCGACTCACACAATAGTACTATACCGCTGAGACTGTATTTCTATAGTGCAGTTATAGAGAGGCCCCAATTAGTATCCCATTACATTTTAAATTTAAATTGTCTAAAACGCTTTTGCGTAGTGTACTTAGTTCTCGCGTAAGCCTAGCAATTGACCGGGATTCTCCCTCAATTGGAGGAGGTACCCGTGACCGAGACACATAAATGTATTATGATATGTATCAACTTGTCAGTACGATCACATACACTTCTTAGAAATCCACAAAGGATTCTAAGAATTATCGTTATATATTTTATCGTCGTATATATTTTAAGGAGATTGTAGACCAGTGTTAAAAGTGTTAGCAATGTGGTGCCGGTTTAGAATAGCACCAACCCATCTAGTCCCGTGGGTGTCGTAAAAGGCGACTATGAGATTAGCCGGAGGATGGGCAGCAACGCCCTTCGAGTACATTAACAACTCATCTGCGATCGCCAATCCGCTTGCCAAGCGTGGCGGTTAATTCTTATTCTTTATTGTACAAACATAAAACGATACAAGAATATAAAATAAAATAAATGTACAAAGGCGAGCTTAACTTAACTTTGAGTTTTCAACCAGCAAACCTTTGAGTGATAGAAGTTAGAAACGAAAAGAGGACAAGTATACAAACAGAAAGAAAACAATATTATGTAGTTAAGAATAACGAAAACAACAGATTTAGAGGCGCTATTAATAAAATTAAAATATACAGCATGAACACAATATATACTTAAATAAATACATAACAATACAAACATACTTATAAGTCATACTGAGAGGAAATGTTTTTTGATTGGTTCCTTTCTTGAAATCATCCAGAGAAGGGCTTTCGCGTAGTGAGTGTGGAAGAGAATTCCAGAGACGAACTCCACCTATTGTGATTAATAGTACAAATATGAATCATATATATGTATCATTTGTGCTATCTATGTATTTCATAGTGCAAATTAATTCTGACAGCTGGCCCTCAGATAGTCGGCTACTGATTCTATTACCTACTTAACATTCTATCTCTTTCCATCGTTTCGCCGGTAAATGCAACAGATGTCAGTGGGATAAAATGTCACAGATGGTTTGAAGGATAGTTTGTGGTTCATCTGCATTGAGATATGTGGAGTGGCATTGATGGTAAAAACTTTTTTACCCGGTGGAAACCTAGCATGGTCTTCCTCTCAGGGAAGGACGGAGGGGTATCTTACCGGCTCAATCCACCTGAGCGGTCATTTTCGGCATCAAAGGCCTCTTGGATGTCTAGAACATTTGCACGGAAGTCTTGGGCTGGATCCGGATCTAAACTTTTTACTGCAATTAGCAAAGCATTGAACATACTTTTTTTTTAAACTTTGCTCCACACTAGAATTTCTCATGTGTCGTGGGTGCGTTTACATACACACGTTTCACACACAATTCACTCAGACCCGGAAGAACTACCTGCAGATCGTAGAAATATTTGTTTGTGTGGGAATCGAACCCACGACCCGGTGCGCAGCAGCCGACTGTATCAGCCACTGCACCAACCGTGCTGTCAAAACATAATTAGCCCATTGCTGTTCCCACTGCTGAGCACAGCCCTTTTCTCACAGTGAGAAAGGTTAGTCCTTACACGACGCTGTCCTAGTGCGGGTTGGCGGACTACACACACCATTGAGAACGTTTTGGAGCCCTCTCAGGTGTGCAGGTTTCCTCACGATGTTTTACTTCACCGTTACATACGTGATGGTAGCGTAGACAAATTTTATTTTATTCACACCTACAGTTAAAAAACACTTCTTATAATATCACCTAACTCACTTTAAAAGGTCAACTCGCCAATTACCAACTATTTCCTAACGAAATCACACACACAATTAATCACAATAATAAACACCCACGCGAAACATAATCGCTTATAAAATTTATTTCAATAAAAAACCGCTTCGCGAATTTGTACATTTAAGCTGGCAACCGTCTGCTGCACACATTTGCACAAGTAACAATGGCCGTGAATGTTGCCATCATGATCACGTTTGGCATACTCCGTAAACGAAAACTGAGGGCCAATTCTCGTAATTTACAAATGTTCAAAATATAGTTCCGATCTAGTCTCAGTGTCATAAATGTCACAAATGGTAACTTACACTGTGATGAGATCGAAAATGGATCGAAAGTTGATCGAAGTCAAAACGGTATTCTGCTAACATTTCCAACTGTCACATGTACTAAATTGTCATTAAATAAAAGTCAAAATTGAGATTGATATGAGACTAGATCGAGATTATACCGAAATCAGACTGAACTTTAAGAGTAGCAGAATACCATTTTTTCGGTCAATTCATAATTTAATCTCAGTTCGTTCAAGTTTCAGGCACAGTGTAAATTAATTACGAGAATTGGCCCTCTGATATTATTATCTTACAGGACAAATTGGTACAGCCTGTATATAACCACGAGACAGATACTGCGCGTGTGTGCGTAGAACACTGCATATAGACGCGCGGATCTTTGTCTGTGTGTGTTGTCTGGGTGTGTCAGTGTGCGTGACGTTTCAGGATACAGGACGGGGCGAGTTTTGATTTAAGTTTTGTGACGTCGTTATGCATGTTTAACGGGAGTTTTCGTGGATTCTGGATTGGTGGTTGTTTGAATGACATGTGGACGTATAGGTGAGAGCTTTTTCCCAGCAGTGGGATGGCAAGGGCTATAAAAAAATGTGAGTACATAGATTGTAGTATAAATAAATAATTACAATAGAGTGGAATCTGTTATCCAGTTATTATGTCTTAACAGACACTTTCACAAGCATTTTTTTAATTTAAGTCTACGATAGGCCCAAGTACGAGAAAAAGGTCAAATGTCAAATCCACTTCAGCTGGGCAGCGGTCAGGAAACTTCACAACGTCTTTTCGTTGACATCACCGCAGTGCATCAAGACAAAAGTGAATTAAAACATTTTTGCTGTTTCTGCATCTTAATTTGTAATTAGTTATAATTTTTATTTATTTGCAAACACGGGTAGTTATACATACATAGATCTTATCAAGTTTCATAGTTCTCCACGTTCTGCCTTCACATGGGCGTGCAAATTTTTAACAATCACAGAAACAAATTATATTAGTATGCTTACCAGTCATTGAAAATATTAAAATCGATATAATACCATTACATTACGGGATACACTTAAATGTTTATTTATATTTAATATTAGAGTACAAAATTTATAATATAAATGTGTGTTTATTAATTACAGTAATGTCAAGGAATATTTTTCATTTAATGTCAAATATAGATAAATTTCAATGTCAAGCTTAAACTGTTATATCGTTTGTAAATTACTGCCCGTAAGGATTCCCTTCTAGATATTCCTTCACGCTGTAATACACCCTTTCAGTTAGAAATTCTTTTAGCTTATGCTTAAACAAGTGCAGGTTATCAATGTCTGTAATAAAACAGGGCAACTTATTATATATTTTGGGTGTCATGCAATATACACTAGTATTCATAAAAGCAGTTCTGCTTGTTATAGCCCGGATTTTGTTTTTATATCTTACACTTTTTAATTTTTCATACAAGTGCATATTACTTTTAACAAAAATCACAATCTCATAGATGTAAAGACTAGGCAAAGTCAAAATGTTTAGTATTCTAAAAAATTATGATTGTTTTATTAGTTTTTGTTCTACATTTAACTTAATTTCGGTGCCTGTGATACAGTGTTTTTACATAAGTACAGGTACCTACTTTACAACGTTACCTATATGCCCTATAAATAATTATGTACCCTGTATATATACAGTCGGCTGCTGCGCCCCAGGTCGTGGGTTCGATTCCCGCACGGAACAAATATTTATATGATCTACAGGTAGTTGTGCCGGATCTGGGTGTATTGTGTGCGGAATTTATGTCTGTAAACGCACCCACGACGACACTTTTGTTTTTTTTTAATTTTGGGAAATCCTCTTGGACTTCCTCGGAGAAATCCTAGTGTGGGAAAAAAACTTTTTGTAAACATATTTTTGTCCAATGAGTTTTTATGAGTGTTTATTATTATTATAAAACAAAAATGATTTATGATAATTAGATATAACGCAAAACCAAAATAAATTGTTTCTTTCTTGCTTTTCTTTTTCTTTATTAACTGAAGTAACTTGATTAAGTTCATGAAGTAATGCGTAAACCAGTTACCTTGAAAAAAAAAACTGTGTGGCAACCCATCTATAGACTGACCGTTCCAAGCGTTGCTTAACCTCTCCGATTGTTTACCCATTAGAGAGTACAACTGGCTATGAATGTCTGAGTCAGTGAAAAAGTCGGATAGTTAAACGGTTTAGGTAAAACTGGTAAAAGCTTTTGTTAATGTAATAAGTTCATTCTATTATATAGAGTCCTACGAAAATACTAAAACTTATTTCCAAAGGACAGTTAGTAGTTAAAAGAGTCGCGTTTATTGAAAACCAATTTTTTTTTTTTTTTTGTAATCATCATATCAAGCAAAAAACGTCCACTGCTGGCCAAAAGCCTCCCCCATAAGACGACCGGCTACATGCCATATGTCATCATTTTGAGGGAAATTTTCCAGTTCCCACAACGCTTGGCAGGCGGGTTGGTGAGCGCAGTACGGCTACCTACAGTTCGACAGAAGCGACGCTGCTGCCCATCCCTCTGGTAAGGAGTCCCTTAGTCGCCTTTTACGACTGCTACGGGAAGAGATGGAGTGGTGCTATATTCTTAATCCGGACACCATTTGGATTTTTTTTGTTAGCAGTATTTCGGCCGAATGAGGTCCACTGCTGGACACAGGCCTCCCCCAAAGATCACCACAACGACCGATATGGGTGTGTTGTGGGCTCATTTGGGGGTTTTGCCATAATCGCCACGCTTGGCCGACGGGTTGGCGATCGCAGTTGAGTTGTTAATGTACTCGAAGGACGCTGCTGCCCTTCCTGCGGCTAATCCCTTAGTCGACTTTTACGACGCCCACGGGAGGAGATGGGGTGGTGGTATTCTGAGCCCGCACCACACGGTTATTTTTTGTTATAATATTTCATAATTATTGAATAATCCAGCTTTAGAGCATCAGACATCGTTCTTTGCTTTTTCTATTTGATTGCGACACTCAAATAAGAACATGGCGCGGTAATAAGAGATTTTAGTACTCAAATAACAACTTTAATTTATAAGTATTTGCAAGAAAAATCAAATTACAATTAGTTTTTTTTTATAACCTGCTCCGGTTAGAATGGCACTGTAGCTAGTGACATTACTGGGCATAAGAGACTAAATAACTTTACGTCTCGAGGTGACGAGCGCAGTATGGTGCCACGCAGGACAAGTCCTGCGTAGCATTACAATTGTTATGGGCAGGCATGACAATTGTAATGCTCATGACAGCACCACGCTTGCCACCCGGCGAATGACTCGCTCGTCTCGCCACCATGTTTTATAAAACGAAGTTGTCATACGTGTGACGGCACGGTTGGTGCAGTGGTTGATACAGTCGACTGCTGCGCTCCGGGTCGTGGGTTCGATTCCCGCACGGAACAAATATTTGTACGTAGTTCTGCAGGTAGTTGTTCCGGGTCTGGGTGTATTGTGTGTGGAATTCATGTCTGTAAACGCACCCACGACACAGGAGAAACCCTAGTGTGGGGCAACGTTTAAAAAAAATGTATATATGTATTGCCAAAAATATACATAAATATATCGTGAAATTGGTCACACCCTGTGTGGCGTAATATCGGTTAGAGGAACACGTAACTGACCTACCTCAACCGAATAATGTGTGCTAGGTACTTATAAGTTTTAGGGACAACCCGTTGTAGCTCTTGTTTTTGTTGTGTGTAGTGGTGAACATGGACGATTCTTAGTTCGATCAATAAATGATTAAAAAACATATTTTCATTCAATCCGTGCGGTGTCTGCATTACAGCGACGCATCCAACAACTATCAGCGACCTCCACCAGGTCGTCTGTCCACGTCGTTGGAGGTCGTTCCACGCTGCATTTTCCGGTGTGCGGTCTCCGTTTTTATTTTTATAAAACGTTGCTATGCTCATAGAACTGATGGGAACGTTGGGTAAAAAGAGTTCTCGAGTGGAGACCGCGCACCGGAAAACTCAGCGTGGGACGACCTCCAACGATGTGGTGGAGGTCGCTGGGAGGCGTTGGATGTGGGCGGCATGTGGCCGGGCGTTGTGGAAATCTATGGGGAAGGCTCTGTTCAGCAGTGGACGTTCTGTGGCTGATATGATGATGACGAAAACAAGCAACGATTTTCACTATAAGTCTCGTGTGACATAGGTATAGTTTATAGACATACATCTCACATGCATTTATAGCTTCTCTGAGTAATGTGCCCCGCCCATTGCCCACTTTTTATTCATTGCTTGCTGCACCGTGGTTGGCAGCCGGGTTGGTGAGCGCAGAATGGCTGACAGAACTGACGCTGCTGCCCATCCCTCCGGTTTAGAGTCCCTTAGTCGTTTTTACGACATCCACGGCAGGAGATGGAGTGGTGCTATATTCTTAATCCAGACAATATACATATAACTTTTTTTTTACGGCGTGATTGGTGGCCTGTTACAGTCGGCTGCTGCGCACCGGGTCGCGGATTCGATTCCCGCACGGAACAAATATTTGTTTGATCTGCAGGTAGTTGTTTTTGTCTTTTTGTTGTCTGGGTGTATTGTGTGTGGAATTTGTGTCTGTAAACGCACCCACGATACAGGAGAAATCCAAGTGCGGGCCAAAGTATTTATAACAAAAAGAAAACCTGACAAAGAAAGATCACCCTTCTCCTGCCATGGGTGTCGTACAAGAACTCGGTATTAGCCATCCCAAGATCAGCAGTGGACGTGTACGGACTGATGTGTGTGTAATGTCATATTCCTGTTCGATATATTTTGTACAATATTGCTCATATTTTATGTGCTTTGTTTCAGGTAATGCTCGAAATGGATTTGGGAGGTCAAGACCAGCTCCAGGTGCTTTCCACTCAAACCAGTCCAAAGTATCTACTTCCAAAGGTTAGTACTTAAGCCTCCGATTATATAATCTACAGAATTATCTCTTCGTGTGGTATTCGGATCAAGAATCTAGCACCACGCCATCTCCTCCCGTCGATGTCGTTAAAGGTGACTAAGGGACTCTAATTCCTCCCGATGGGTAGCAGCGTCTCTTCTATCTATACCGCGCTCACCAACCCGCCTTTCTTTTATTGGTGCCCAGTGGAAATTCTTCATGAACTTCCTTCGCCCCGGGGAAGGGCGAAGGGGTATGCCGGACTCCTGCCCGCTAAAACCACTGGAGCGGTCATCTTCGGCACCTAAGGGAGGCTCCAGGTCCTCGTATGATCACACTAGAGCCGCCCACTGGGGCCACACCTATAGGCACATCTCGGAGAGGGTGACCGTAAAGCGGTCACTCCCCCGGGTCACCAACCCGCCTGCCAAGCGTAGTGAGTACTAGCAAATTCCCACCAAAATGACACAGTTGTGGAAATCTATGAAGGAGGTCTTTGTTCAGTAGTGGACCACCCTTGGGTGATATGATTATAATTTATGGTTTCAAATAAGAGACTGTATGCCCTATTTAACACTTTAGGGGATGAAGCTTCAAAAATCCTCCTATTGGGGAATCTGCGAGCTCTGACTGAGTGACCCTGGGGAAGATGGTGATGTGCATGTGGTAACGTGTGGCCGTGTGCGCAGCACAGCCCATCCAACACCATATCGTGTCTTCGGGGGAATCCTTTACAATCCCCCCGAGAGGTGCCTGGGGAGGTGGCCTCTTTACAGTCACCTTACGTCCGTTAGAGGGGGTGATCGCTGTACAGTCATCCCCTGCAAGATGTGCCTAAAGGCGTGGCACTAATGGATGGCTCTAGATGAATATTATTCGAGTTCCTGGAGCTCTCCTTGGCAGTCGAAGCACTCTGGTAGTTTTAGCTGGTAGGAATCCGGCATACCCCTTCGCCCTGTCCTGGGGCGGAGGAAGTGCATGATGTATTTCCACCGGATCAATAAAAAAAAGAAAAAAAGTGCTTAATGATACGCACTGAGTTCCAAACTCCCTTAGGGTGAGATTCAGAAACGAGTCTAAGCGTGTACTTACGCTTCCATCTGTCAAAATGCACTACTTACTTGTACGCTCATAATTATGACAGATGGAAGCGCTAATTTACGCTTAGGCTCGTTTCTGAATCTCACCCTTAGTCACCTTCTGCAACACCCACAGGATGAGATGAGGTAACTATATTCGTGAACTGAGCTACACGCCCAGACACACTAATAAATTTCTTAATTAATAATATATATATTTATCTCAATCTTTTCACAATACCTCAAGCATTACAAGGTGACAAAAGGATGGATTAAATATTTATAAAAAATTGCAGTGTAAGGGCAAAATTAGAAGATTTAACAAGTCCTACGCATCTGCCCACCCCATAATCTCAAGACGGTGTCATTAAGGGCATCGTCTTGAAGCGGAGGTCAATGCCCCCGTAGTCTAGACGTAACTTGGCTTACTGTTCTGTCTACCTCTCTGTTATTTAGGGGTGCTTATAGGGTGGATGCTTGAAGAATGCGATTCAAGTTTTCAATGTTGGGCTTAAGTTGCTGCGGTATGGCAACAATGCTGTATAGAGTATGTTTGTGATGTTTTGTTGTAAAATGGTATGAAGCAACTGATATTGTACGGCTTATGGTGTTTTTTATACCTGTATGGTGGCTAGCATACTGTCCGCCTGGTGGTAAAAGGTTACCGCAACCTATGAATAAAATAAGTGTTTTATTTTGTATATCATACGGCTGCTGTGTGGTGCCGGCTAAGAATAACACCACCACATCTCATCCCGTGGGTGTCGTAAAAGGCAGCAGTGTCCTTCGAGTATATTTATAACTGAACTGCAATCGCCAACCCGTCTGCCAGGCGTGGCAATTATGGCAATATCCCCCAATGAGCACACAACCCTAAAGCATCCCTTTGGTTTAGTCCCTAAGTTGCCTTTTACGACATCCACGTGAGGAGATGGAATGGTGCTATATTCTTAATCCGGACACCACACGGAATTATAGTTATTTTATTATTATTATTTGCCTAACGTCCGTCAGCTATCTGAGGCTTCAGCTGAAAATCAGCGCTGCAGTTACATGCAGCACTTGCTGAGCTGAGGCCTTTTAGACACGCAATACCACATCGAACCCTCATACGACAAGTAGATATAAATGTACAAAGGACGCCTTGTTTGTATCCCATGTATCATGGTTTTCTTTTTCAGTTTCTACTTCTTGTTTTTATTTTTAATAGTAACTAGAGACTAAATAACTAATGTCTCTACATGACAAGCGCAGCGTGGTGCCACGCAGGACTTGTCCTGCGTAGCAGCAGATTAGTAATGCGCAGACGTGACGTTTATAACCAGGCGAAGATAGAAGAAGACATGTCCAATATCCTATATTAAACGCGTTCTTATTGGAAAAGCTTATTATAAAGCTATAGATTACGTTGACGACAGGGATGTTTGGCACTGATTCTTTCTGCACATGTGGCTTCCCTGGTACCCTTTTGACAAAATATGTGCTTATCTATTAATTACATATAATTCTTGTTAGAACTGATAACTTTTTTATCTAGGACATATTATATATGGCTGATTCTGAAAAAAAGTCGAAAATGGCTTTATCGAATTTATTAATTTTTTTTTTAACTCATAATCGAATTTTTTTTTGCTCAAGTCGTAGTATATGCCTTGTTTGAGAAAAATATTATAGTGGTCCCCAACTGTTTAGAGTTTTAATCGGATATAAAAAAATTTCAAAAATTTGAAAGTGAGGGAATGACAGATTCGTGAGGGAATGATTTTTAATATGATTCTACAATAATTAAAAACTTTATAATGCACCAATCATTTATTTTATTGAAAACTATAATAATTAAATAATTTTATTGAAAAAATATAATAATTAAATCCATACTGTAACAATTTAATTGTTACAAACAAAACACGTTGACTCATAAAAGTAATATTAAATATTAATTTAGTTAAAATAATTTAAAGAACGAAATAAAGAAGTACAATATAATCAGTTTAAAATTTGACTTATGTTCTTAACATACTAAAGACAAGAAGAGTTTTATTATTAGAGTCTTGACCTTTGCCTCAGGTGAAGATATGTTTATTCGGTTATTTAACCGTGTGTACTTTTTTCTATATTTTTCGCTCTTCCTACCCTCTTCTTTTAAATTTTTTTCTAACTTTGCTATTCTTCCATACAATATTGCTCGTCGATTTCTTAGTTGTCGCCTTCGTCGTGAAGCAACAGTTTCGTTCTTAGCAGCATTTACTCGTGAACTAGGTTTTGCTGATGAAACTGGGCTGGCAGGTGGTGTCTCATTCATCAACCTTTCTAGATTTTTACGCACATTTTGATTCTTCTCCCTGTATTTTGAACTGTTTAATCGCCGTTTGTTTCTGTTTCTGCCTTCTTTCTCTTGAACTCATAGCACTTACAGACTTGACCTGACCTTTTTCCTTCTTCTTTAAATACTTGAGTCTTTCTTTCTCTCTAAGTTTCTCCAAACTTTCAGGACAATTTTTTAATTTTTCTCTTCGCTTTCTGTCATACTCCTTTTTCTTTAGCTTTGCTTCTGCAGCAGTTGATTTTCTACTTCTCGACATTATAGATGTTCAGGGTACTGAAACCAATCAAACAAACATAAGTATTCTAAATTTATTAGAAAATAAATCATTCCCTCACCGAGATCATTCCCTCATTAAAATTTTTTATGACGGAATGACGGTGAGGGAATGACAAAACGAAACAAAATTGCTACAAACTTAGGAACATAACCTTACTTTCTTACGAATTTTAAACAGTACTTTATTACTACCGAAAACATATAAAAATATGATATAATTATTAAATAAAAAAATGCTTACCTTTTGATAACATTACATGAGGAAATGACATTAAAAAATGTAATATTCAAAAAAATTATTGTCAAATTGATTTTAAGAAAACATCCTTTCTTCAATTGTCCACTCTAGTGTATGTTCTCAAAGGCAATGTTGCCAACTTCAAAAAAAATTAAAGTGGGACTTGGTAGGTCTTGGAGTATTGCTCCAATCATACTGTTACAAAACGGTGAGGGAATGATACTTTTTTTAAGGATAAATTTTGAATTATATTTAAAAATATTTCCATTCGCATTTATGAAACTATGAACTCATATAGGTATAGTCAATACTATCCTATATAAGTAAAAAATATGATAATAAACAATTTCTTAGGAATTTTACGTTTTAAGTTAATAATTATCTTCAAATTTAGCACTTGGGACACAGTGAGGGAATGATTTTCAGGGTACTTTCTTGGACATATCTTTGTTGTTTATCATATAAAAAATAAATTTGTTTCATACATTCGTAGATCTAGCACAGTGGTATTATTAAAAAAAACAACTTTTCATAATTAACGATCCTGGCTTATAAAAATGATCAAGGATATCAATTTCGATTTTTTTTGAGAATCAGCCATATGTGGTTCTTGACTTGTTAATGTATACAATATGACATTGTTTACAGCTTGATGGCCATATTGCCCTTTATTTTAATATAATTTAGCATCTTCTACATTTTGTAAATGTGAGAACTTCGTTGACTCGTACCTGTGCGTTAATAATTATCAATTTCTGATTGTGTATTACAGAAGCAATAGTGTGTTTATTATTGTGTATATGTATTTCACGTATAGTCCACTTTCTTTCCACATAGCTGACGTGTTAAATTGTAATATCACTTTTTTTAAAAGAGTGTGGAGTGTATGGAGTTTCTTGCCGACTTCTTCTCCATAAGATCAACTTTTCCGAACCGTGCACCTTAACTTTCGACCTTTCTTAAGTGCCTATTGGGGCCTATAACTTTGACTTTGATCCACGTACTTACAACTTCCATGAACATTGGCGACTCTACGCTCGAAGTTGTTGACGATTATATATATCTACGACACACAGTCCAGTTAGGTAGGACCAATTTTCGGGGGTTGCGGGCACGCAGATTGGGGAATCTACGTGCTCACACCGAGCGACCCCCGGGAAGATGGTGGCGCGCACGTGGTCACGTGCCGCCGTGTGCGCAGCACAGCGCAAAGCGAGGCTTGGGGGGATCCTTTACAATCCTCCCCGAGAAGTGCCTGGGGGGGCGACCTTTTTACAGTCGCCTTCCCTTCGCTAGAGGGGGTGACCGCTTTACAGTCATCCCTTCCGAGATGTGCCTAAAGGCGTGGCACCAATGGGCGGCTCTAGTGTGATCTTACGAGGACCTGGAGCCCCCCTTCGGTGCCGAAGATGACCGCTCCAGTGGTTTTAGCCGGTAGGACTTCGGCATACCCCTTCGCCCTTCCCTGGGGTGAAGGAAGTTCCATGTAGAATTTCCACTGGACATCAATAAAAAAAAAAAAAAAAAGGTAGGACCAATTTCGAGAATAAGGTCGATCGTCGAATCCGATTCGTCTGCGCAGCGTTCGGGGAACTGCACTTTCTCAACTCACTCGCCCAAAGTACCAAAGTGTCTCAAGACGGAAGTTTTTGACCAGTGTATGTTGGCACTGATAACTTATTCTGGCTCAAGGTCATCCAAAGGGCAACGGAGAGGGCTACGCTCGAAGTTACCTTGCGAGATCGAATCAAAAATGAGGAAATCTATAAAGAATCAAGGTAACCGACATGGCCCGAAGAATTACTAAACTTATATAGCAGTGGGTGGGGCACATTGCTCGTAGAACGGATGGACGTTGGGGTAAAAAGGTTCTCGAATGGAGACCGCATACCGGAAAACGCAATGTGGGACGACCTCCAACGAGGTGGACAGGTGTGAAGGCTGGGAGCCATTGGATGCGGGTAGCGCTGGACCGGTCGTTGTGGTGGTCTTGATGCTGAAATGATACATTAATACTTTTAAAGATAATAGATGAAATAGCTAGCCCATTACTGTCCCACTGTTGGGCACGGCCTTTTCTCACAACGAGAATGGTTTAAGCCTTAGACCACCATCATTGCGAACATTTCGGAGCCCTCAGGTGTGCAGGTTTCTGCACGATTTTTCCTTCACCGTTAACGCAAGTGATAATCTAATTGTGATCCGCACATGAGTTCAGTTTTTTTATTTTAATTTTATTGGTTCCCAGTGGAAATTCTTCATGAACTTCCTTCGCCCCGGGGAAGGGCGAAGCGTTATGACGGACTCCTACCGGCTAAAACCACTGGAGCTGTCATCTTCGGCACCTAAGGGAGGCTCCAGGTGAGTCCTGAGATCCTAAAAATGTCAGAGGGCGCGGGCCGGGATCGGGCTCAGACCCTCCTGTATGGCAAGGCAAGCGTTCAACCACCAAGCTATCAGATTTTGTATTCAACATATATCAAATGATTCATCCTTCAACTAAAAGAAACAGTATTGTCAATGAATTGTTGGTATTTAAATACAGAAGAAAATGTCATTCACATGCAATTATTCTAACAAGATTTTTTTATATAAATTCATTACGAGACGAGCATGACATGACATGTCATGGCACATGACATTTGTAGTGCCGGCTCAGAATCCCACCACTTCATCTCCTCTCGTGGGTGTCGTAAAAGTCGAGTAAGGGATTAGCCGGAGGATGAGCAGCAGCGTCCTTCGAGTACATTAACAACTCAACTGCGATCGCCAACCCATCTGCCAAACGTGGCGACTATGGCAAAACCCCCCAATGAGCCCACAACACAGCCATATCGGTCGTTGTGGTGATCTTTGGGGAGGCCTGTGTCCAGCAGTGGACTTCATTCGGCCGAAATGATGATGACATTGCAGGATTAGTCTTCTTAGGAACACTCCGCTTGACATTAGTTATTCAGACAGTAATTTCATTAGCTACAGAACATTTCAAACGGGAACGAAGTATTGTTTAAAGTGTTAAAGCAGCCGTGAATAGCCCTTATGGTTTTATTAATATTAATGGCGAAATTTGGCTGTGTAATATAACACCTTTGCCTACAGTGTCGGGGAATAGACGCGTAATAATTTCATTGGAAGAAGCAAGAGTCACCTCTGTGGACGCCTACGGTAAGGGGTCACATTGATGTCTCTACCTAAAAATATCTCTATTGATATCAGGTTAAATAGAAAACATGTTATTGATAAAGGAAAACGGTTTAGCAAGGTTAGACACAAGTGTTGCCTGATAAAAAAAAATTAAGAACAAGATCAAATTATCTAGTCTATTTTGAGTCCCTTTTAAATTTTATTCTTCTAACTCAAGAATGTCAGTGTTTAATAGAGTAAAAAAGTTGACAAAGATCAATTCTACACCTTTGTAATAATCTTTAACCTGCATAAATAACTTTCACACATGGCAAATAATATTACCCTTTTCGCTGCAGTATTTGTCAAAGCAAATTAATATCCCCTTAGTATTATTCCAAGCCAACCCAAACATACAGAAGTGACTTACTCTATCACTCTCTAGTTTTTACTATGACCCTTGTACTGATATGTATTAGAATTAGCAACTCCATTTCACGACCAAAAAGTTTATATAACACGCTCTCCTATTCAAGTTAGAATCGGAACTTCGGTTCGGAATAGTGAGATGAGATATTTTTTATTTATATGTTATAGTATAGCAACACTGTCCCACCGTTCCCCCTTACACAATGGCGACCAAGTGCCACTGTATGTCTGCATAGTGTATGCTTGCTCGCGTTAGTACCTCTCCGACTCTCATGGGGGATACGCGCTGCACGTTCTAATTTTCCCGCGAAAATATAGTCTGTGGCTTTGATTCGTAAATCCATTTTGATTTTCCTTTTGTGTTTTGTGAATGAAATTTTGTATTGTGTGTGATGTTTGGTAATACTATATATTGTTAGTGTGGTTTTTCGAACGCAATTTGGAATAAGGTATGTTTAAAAAAATCGTTATTACTATAACTGTGATATCATTCGTAGTAAAATGAATTTACAGTTAAAAATAAATTGTTAGGAGGTAAATTAAATTAATAAGAAATTGTGTATAGAAATTTAAAAAATATCAATTATTTTTAAATGATATTTAACCATAGGAAAAATTGTAACAATTTTACTGTAGGTACCAGTTACAGAAAGATACAGTTTTTTTCTTCTCATTTTCCCTTGTCTAGGGAAGTCAAAGGGTAGCTAGCCCATACAGCCATAAACAGAAATATTACTAATAGTGGCGTTTGATTATAATTTGCCAATATAAACGGACTAAGGAGTTATTACGATACAGCCAAAAAAAATATTGTCAGACATTCAGCAACCTGTAGTAACACAAGAATCTTAACAAAAATGCATTACATTTTTAACGCATTGGCAGTTTTATTGAATGGGTAAGGAACAAGCGTTTTTAATCAATAAATAATTGATCTATAAGCGGTATGTTAGGAGATAAAACAGCGGTAGTCATCTTTAATAATCATACCAGCCAAAGGTCGTCCAGTCCTGAACAAAGATCTCCCCCATAGATATCCACACTTGTGTCGTCATTTTCGGGGAATTGGCCAATACTTACCGCGCTTGGCATGCAGGTTTGTGTGCGTAGTATGGCTTCTGTTCCACAGAAAGGACGGCGCTGACCTTCCCTCTGATATAGAGGCCCTTAGTCATAGACATCCTCTGTAAATGCTCTGTTATTACTTAAGAATGCTGTGCCCGACTTTTTTAATTACAATCATTTGTTACGTGACGAAAACGGATAACAATAACAACATTATCTGTGCGCTTGTGTATGGGACAGCTAAAGTCAACATATACTCCTTACGCACACACGTTTGCGATAATGGTCCGCGAGTAAGTATATTTTTGGGTATTAATATTCAAAGTCAAGACTGAGGGCAGAATAGCTACTGTTGCCACAGGAGGGACGCTGCTGCCTATCCCTCCAGTTTTGAGTACGTAAGTCGCCTTTTACGACATCCACGGGAGATGGAGTGGTGCTATATGATCATGTGTCGACTTATAGATCGCTTTTCAAATGGTCTGCTGCTGCCTATCCGGCAGCGTAGAGCAAAAAGGGCACTGACCACCTTGTTCTCATTTCTTGATTCTCCTACTTCCCCTACATACCTTGCTTCACAATTTCAGTACATATGCTCTAATCACGACAGAAATCCTCGTTCCACATACAATCGTCTCCTGCAATGTCCCTCCCACTGTTCTGACTTCGTCACTCCTTTTTCTTTGTCCAGTCTATTCTTCTGTGGAATGCGCTACCGCTTGAAATCAGGATGGCCACAAGTCGATACTCTTTTAAAGTTAAGCTATGGAAACCCTCCGCAATCCTTTGGCAGAATCATCTCAGCGTTGATCTTTCTTATTATATAATTCACATCATCATCATTTCGGCCGAATGAAGTCCACTGCTGGACACAGGCCTCCCCCAAAGATCACCACAACGACCGATATGGGTATGTTGTGGGCTCATTGGGGGATTTGCCATAATCGCCACGCTTGGCAGACGGGTTGGCGATCGCAGTTGATTTGTTAATGTAATCGAAGGAAGCTGCTGCCCATCCTCCGACTAATCCCATAGTCGACTTTTACGACACCCACGGGAGGAAATGGGGTGGTGGTATTCTGAACCGGCACCACACGGTTTCATATATATATGAATCACAGTTATACTGTTAGTGCGCCTGCCATGTTTTGTCTGCACCACCCCAAGGTCGACTGGTAGAAAATGCCTAATGGCATTAAGTCTACCTCTGTAAAAAGTATTAAATAAAGAAACAAATATATTCTTAATTCGGACACCACACGGAGTCTACAGTCAAAATCCATAGTTCTAAAGAATAACCAGTTTTATTACATGATACACCCCTATTCAAGTAACATTAAACAATAACATTGCGCTAAAATTGTAGACGTCTTGCTGAAGATGGTTCTAAATCTACACTAGAGATTATGTAGACGATTGCACTGTTTAAAAATAGGAAGGAATCGTTTAAAAAAATATTAAAACTTACCCCTGCAGTGCCAGAAATTTCGCTATCAAGCAGTATTGTTTAACCTTTAAACATACTGTATTCCGGTTTGAAATTTTAAACTTTAATTAGTTTACTATATTAAATGATTTTTAACTTATTTTAATTATTTGTTCTCAAGATTTTACTGATAAGTGACTGTCCGTTTCCTCACTGACCAGGGGTGTAATACCTTAATCTCAAACATCCATACATCCTTGAATACAGAAGGGAAATAACGGTGATAACCCAATTTGGTATCCGCTAAGACTGGTCCTCATGGCTTACCTTCTGCAAGGTGTCCTTGAATAGCTTCAATCATGTCTTAGCGAATACCAAAATTGGTTTTACACCGTTATTTCGATTCTATATTTAAGGATGTATGGATGTTTGAGCTTAAGGAATTGCGCCCCAGGTTCCTTCTGAAAAACAGCGCCGCAGTGACGTATTGCTGCAAGTTATGTATGCTGAGATAGGAGCCCTTTTTTACTTCGGACAGATAGTACAAATTGCATTTAAGTATTTTAAGATTTATTTATTTATTTATTGGTATATGTATATTGGTATATTGTTATTGTACAAATTTATTGTGGGAGACTGGTGCCTAAACTAGTTTGAAGCCTGTATTTCAGGTCACCAGGCCTTCCACTTCAGAAGTCCAATTTCATAGTCCTTTCACAAACTTTGCAAATCGAAATTTTTCCATTTTCTTGTTTTACATTACAATGTATGTGCGAAAAAAAACTTTATTTTTACTGAGCATAAGAGACTAATTCACTAATGTGTCGAGGTGTAGAGCGCAGTGTGGTGCCACGCAGGACTTGTCCCGCTATGGACAGGCGTGATGACCACCAGACGAATGACCTGGGGTGCAATTCTCTAAGCTCAAACATCCATACATCTTTGAATACAGAATTGAAATAATGGTGATAAACCGATTTGGTACTCACTAAGACTGGTCCTCATGGCTTACCTTCTGCAACGTGTCCTTAAATAGCTTCTATCATGTCTTAGCCAACAACAAATTGGTTTAACGCCGTTATTTCGATTCTGTATTTAAGGATGTATGGATGTTTGAGCTTAAGGAATTGCACCCCTGCTCGTCGAGTCGGGACAGTGGATACTTGCGACGAGACTATGTAGCAGATTTCGTTGACGATTCTTTGTCTAAATTGGGACTTCAGTTTCAAACTGTTCGTTTACCAAGAAGGCTGTCTTCATGGAAATATTGTCATGTGCATAATCGTTTGATCTTTCTTTGAACGCATATGATGTACGCCCATAGTCAACAGTGAACGTCTGGTGAGTGGCAGGTGACCAAGTAAAGGTATGATCAAAGCTTGACCGTTGTAAGTTGGGTTCTACATTAACTAGATGCGTTTGAGTATCATTACTAAGGTCACTCAAGTCCTTTCATTCCACCGTTATTAACTAGTATTTTCCGTCACAATAGTTTTTTAATCTATACTAATATAATAATGCTGAAAAGTTTGTTTTGCTTTTGTTTGAACGCGCTGATCTCTGGAACTGCCTGTCGGATTTGAAAAAATCTTTTTGCATTTGATAGTCCAATTCAAGGCCCGACAAGAACCGATTATTACCGAATAGGGCCGAACCGTGCACGCCTATGTCATGAAAACCAACTTATTCTAATACCATACGAAAATATAACTTCAAATATTGTCTCTTGTACTCTAAATTATTTATAAATAATCCAATTTATTGTAAATTAAACGGCGGGTGAAACCGCGGTGCAAAGCTGGTTGTTATATAGGAAAGCAAATGAGCCTGAGGTTCGCCTGAGCAACCATCTCCATCTGCAACGACGGAGAAGTCGCAGACGTGTTGCCGACCCTTAAAGCTGACATATACTTTTTCCTTCAAAGACCCCCGTATGTCCCCCTATCGCATGTCCGACATATTCTTGGGGATAGGTTTAGGGTTGCCCGATGGTCGGGATTCGTCCGGATTGTCCCGACATTTCATATGATGTTCAGAATCCTGACATAATATAAAATGTCTCGACAAACAACTTCTAGTAAAGTTCTTAAAAAAACAAAAATTTTAAATTACAGTACAGTAGTTTTCTTTTTAGTATAGAATATGAAAGATGACGAAAGCGGTAGGGTATATGGAAGCATACGATCGGAGCGAACGACATGCACTGTGCGTCGAGGTAAACATACGACTTTCTGTTATGTCTGAAATTATTATTATTAATAACCTATGTCATGATTCTCATAATGTATTAAAAACGTTAAAGATTTTTGTCATGATTTTAACTAACGATGAATTTGATTTATAATATTATGTGCAGCGACAACGATCCAAAAAGCCTGACATTTTGAAATGTTTCCCAGATATTGTTTTTCCATCTGGCAATCCTATTCCTCACTGACTGCACGAAATACTGTTGTTACCAATACTGTTTTTTTTTTTTTTTTTTTTGTTGGGCTTCTCGCATACATTTCTGGGAAATGTGGTTGCTTAACCGGTCATTTGCTGGCGAAGCCAAAAGAGGCCTCCAGCCAGGCTTAAATTAAATATTAAAAACTAAGCAACTTTCGCTAAGGGCGCCCCCTGCGGGACACGGACCTCGGCTTAGGGCGTTGCTGGGGATATCAAGCTATTGTTTTGGGGACAGCTGGATCGGTATTATTTAAATTGTATTAGGGGACATTTAAAGCTACAGGCTCGGCACGGGCCGGCGCGAGCAAGAGACGGGAGGGAGAAGTGCTAACTTGAACGGGAAGGTGACGCGGCGATAGGCCTCCGCGACGTCGGTGGGGCGGGCATCCTCGGCGGCGAGGGCGGTACAACGGTCGGGTGTTTAGTGAACGAGACAACGCGAGTCTCTTCATGTGATCTAACGTGATTTTATCGTCTGGATCGACCAGAACGTGTCTCGGGCGGCGTACTCTACTGATTCGGGAGAGTTCGTAGTCGGCGGCTGATACCACAAGGGGATTTGGGTGGGACAGGGCAGAATCGAGATAGCGTTTAGACGCTTGTTTCATAAATTGCCTGATGGTCGGCAAGTTAAGGTCGAAATGGAGTTGGTCGTTTCGCATGTACAGAGGCGCTCCGGTGGCCTTGCGCATGAAGCGGGTTTGGAGGGTTTCGAATCTACGGAGTGGGTATGATTCAGCGTGTGCGAACACTGGGCTGGCATAGGTCATGATGGGTCGAATGCATGTGTTGTAAATTCTCACCTTATTTCTAAGGGATAATTTACTACGAGCGTTCAGAATATAGTGAAGGCGACCGAGCACAAAGGCAGCGCGGGCACGCACCGTCTTTGTGTGGGGAATGAAGGTCAGTTTTTTGTCTAGGGTGACTCCAAGATACTTGGCGTGCGGTTCCCAAGGAACCGATTGGCCCAGCATCGAGATCTCCCTGGAGCGTGGGTGGTCGTCGCCTAATTTGCAAAATAGGACGGCTTTACTTTTGATAGGGTTAACTTCGATCCGCCATTTCCTAAACCATTTACCGTAGACGTTGGCTGTGGTTTGGAGGATCTTAGTTATATTGTCGGGACTGCGACCAGAGTAGAAAATGGCCGTGTCATCGGCGAAGAGTGCTAATTGGGTCGTATTAGCAGGTCTTTTGGGGAGGTCACTGGTGTACAGTGTGAACAATAGTGGGGCTAGCACGGATCCTTGTGGGACTCCGGCTCTAATGGGGTGGGGGGAAGAGAGAGCGCCCGTGATTCGATATCGGAAACTGCGATTTGACAAGAAGTCTCGTATGATGAGAACGAGACGGTCAGGCACTCCGAGTTGATACAACTTATATAATAAGCCATTGTGCCAGACTTTGTCAAATGCTTTCGCAACATCGAAAAAGAGGACTCCCGTCATCATGCCGCGTGAGAATCCGAACGTGATGTGTTCAACTAGTCGGTGGACTTGTTGTACACACGAGTGTTTGGTTCTAAAACCAAACTGTTCGTCGGGAATGAGTTTCTTGGAATCGGCAAAATCCTTTAGTCGGGAATAGATAATCCGCTCATAAATCTTCGCAAGAGAATTGAGAAGGCTTATGGGGCGATAGCTGGAAGGCTCGCACTTGGGCTTACCGGGTTTGGGAATACCGATAACGGTGGCCTGTTTCCACGTATGCGGAAAGAGGTTATTGTTTAATGCCGCATTGAAGATGACGGTCATTAAGGCGATAAGACGTTCGGGGAAGAGTTTAATCACCTTGTTGGTGATACCGTCAGAGCCGGGGGCTTTGCGAGGGTGAATCTTTTTTACGAGATTTCTGACCTCGTCTGCCGTGACCGGAGGGAGGGGGTCGTCAGGGTCCTCGGCAGGCGGAATAGCTGCTCTACGTTCGACTTCAGCGTCAACCTTTTTGAGGTGAGCTTGGTCTACAGGTAGGGTGCTTGGGGAACATTGCGCTTCTAGACTGTCAGCTAGGCATTCGGATTTTTCGTCGTCATCAAAGGCCGGCCTTTGGTTGGGACGGTTGAGGGGGGGGACAGCATTGGATGTTTCGGATTTGAGTTTCCGTTGCAGATGCCAGAACGCAAGGTGGGTTGGCTCTAAGTCGCCCAACATCTTATCCCAGTTAGCCTCTCGGCACTCCTTAATACGTTCCTTGACAGCACGCTGCAGGTGGCGCATAAAGAGGCGATTGGGTTCGCTGGGAAAAGATGAGTACGCTCTAAGGGCTGCGTTCTTCTCCGTCATCAGTGCACGTACATCGTCAGGGAGTTTCATGCGATGGTCTTCCATCGCAGGAACTCGCCGTGAACACTCGTCCACGACGGACTGTACATGCCCGGTGAGGGAGTCGATCGCGCCTAGCGTGTCTGCGACTGACGTTATGCATTCGGGAATTCTATCTAACTGAGCGGACGAGGGGTCGTTGAGGCGTTGCCTAACTTTCCTCCAGTCCGTCGTCACAATGGTCTGAGGGGGTAGCCCTGTGTCCGTGGGGCCAAAGCGGGAGGTGAGGTGAAGGATCACAGGACGGTGATCGGAGTCTAGCTCTTGTAGTACTTCAATGGAATGCAACTTGAGGTTGACATTCATTAGAAGTGCTATGTCGAGTATATCCGGGCGATGATTAACATTGCTGGGGTAGTGAGTGGGATACATCGGGGCGATGATGTCAAAATTGAGGAGGGTACTGAGGGAGTATAACTTACTTCCTCTGTGGTTGTGGGTGAGACAGTTCCAAGACTCATGTTTGGCATTAAGATCTCCCGCCACTATGACGGAGTCGCCTAGATCGAAGAGTGCTTCGAGATCCGATTGGATTGGATCGTCTTGGGCATTGGGGGATTGGTAAGCCGACACTATAGTGATCGGTTGATGACCTGTCATGCCTATTCTGCACACAGATGCCTCTAGATTGGAAAGGGACGGGGTATCTAGGGGCATGCAATAAAGGGATCTCTTATAGTAAATAAGAGTGCCTCCTCCACGGGAGTGGGTCCTGTCGTTGCGCACTATATCATAGTTTGCAATTCTAGGGTTCCTGTGAGAGGGTTTCAAAAAGGACTCTTGTATCAACATAATGTCAATAAGGTGGTCGCGGAGGAATAAGGCGATTTCGTCTTTTTGGCCATTAATGCTGTTGGCATTGAAGATGCCTATTTTAAGAGATCGGGGTTTTGTTCTGCACCTGTTTTGTGTATCCATTACGGATGAACGCGGTAGGAGAGGAGGGCGGATGAGACATCAGCGAAGTCGCTGAGTACTAACATGAGGCCGTATTGGCCCTGGTTTGCCCTAATGGCTGCGGCCATTTGGGCGACTCTGTTCGGGTCGACAGAGTTGAGAAGACCGAGGCAAACTGAGAGGTCGTCAGTTTTGAGATGGGGTGTGGATTGGGGTGAGGGAGGGGCGGCCCTCTGAGCGTGCACTTGTGGTGCGGGTTGGTTGTACGGCACGGGAAGGTACGGTGCCGTATGGGGGGCGGTCATCAGCGAGGGAATCGCTGACGCTTGGGTCGCCTGTTGGGTCAGTAAACTAGGCCTCAGGGCGGGGAACGCTTGCTGATGATTCAGCGCGTTCCACGGCGATGGCCTTTGAGGGCTGAGTCGTTGGGACGTGGGAGGGGCCTGAGAGGCGTAATGGGCGGCCGCGAAGGCTTGGGTAGCCGCTTTGCGCTTTGCTGCCTTGTTGTTAGCGCGCGGCGCTTTGGGGCATCCGCGATAATTCGCGGGATGACCCGACTCACCGCAAAGCACACAACTCGGAGGCTCTGTGCAAAGCGTGCGATCTTTGGGGCGATCGCAGTCGGAGGTACTGTGGTCACCTAGGCACTTAACGCACCTAGGTTTGGCGTAACAGTGTCGCTGCGCGTGACCGTAAAGTTGGCAGCGATGACACTGCCCGGGGGGACCATATCTGTGGGGGGGCTCGATTTTTATGCCTGATAGGTGGCACACGGTTTTAATGTTGAATATTTTCCGATCATTGTCGGTGGACTTCTCGCATATGGCGAGGACCATGTCATAGGCTTCACCGTTGCGACCAGCGTGCATACGGTGAACCTCCAGGACGGGGATATTTTGCGACAGAAGGTCGTCTTTTATGGAGTCGGTGTCGATTTCTTTGGGTATCCCAAAGGACTGGACTTTAGGACTACCCGGAGTGGGCGTTCCTCGGCAAGAGAGTACGTGTGGAAATACACGTTTCGGTCTTGGAGGGCTCGGGTCAGGGATTTGAAGTCTTGGGCAGTGGGAACTGCCACTTTGACTCCGACGGCTGTGGTGCGGGCACTGAGGTAGTTGATACCAAGCTCAGTACACATCTTGGAAACATCGTTCCATTTATCCTTTGCCTGGATAAATATGGCGGGCGGTTTCCTGTCCTTTTTAGGGACCTTAGCGGGTTGGGAGTTTGCGGGGGTAGGGGTGGGGGCAGGACTGGCCTGAGAGGAGGTCGTCGTGAGGACAGGGGCAGAGGGCGGAGCGGAGGACGAGGCCTCTTCCGTCTTAGGGGCTTTAGCGGGAGCGGCTTGGGCGGAGGACTTGGCCTTGCGGGCCCGCTTTTTTCGGTTGCCACTGACGAGTTGAAACTCATCTGAGGCAGAGTCGGAGGATAAGGTTTGGGGCGGAGGGGCGGAGTCATCACTCTCTGACATTTCCGAAATGTCTGAGAGAGTGGGCATGTCAGCGTCGGGGGATGCGGTAGCGTTAGAGCTGGAGGGGGGGAGGGGGGGTTTTGCCGGAGGGGCGGAGGAAATGCCCGCATCAATTTCGGGGGTTGATCCCCTTTTTTTGGGTTCGGGATAGGGGGGCTGCACTATTGTGCCTGGCTCAGGTGAGGGGGAAAGGAGGTTGCCGTAATTGGCAACGATATAGGGGTCCTTTAAGAGGACCTCCCTAATAATTTTTAAAAGCGTGGCGTCGTCGGCCATTTTGTTTTGCAAAACAAAATGGCGGACGTGGGACAATAACAAAAAATACGCTTAATGCGTAGAGGAACAATTGCGATTTACGCGATCCCTAACCTCCCGGGTTGGATGGGCCCGGGGGTGTGTAACAACCCCTCCCTGCCGGGTGTAGGCAGGGAGGTGTGTGTACCTGTGGTGAGCCCTAAGCTAGTACCATCCGTGGCCAGTCTTAATGGGCAAACGGGTCCCTGACAGCTCTTTTGCAAGGGGCGATAAGGTATCGCCCGCAAGAGACTGTATGATCTGTAATCGTAGACTCGAACTAGGGTCGACTAGGGTAGCCCCCAAGGCCGGTGGTCCTAGTCCGCTGCCGACTAACTGCTTTGCCCTGATGGGGCTAGGCGGGTGTGGCGGGTCAACACCCCACTCGGCTTCGTTGGCACCGTAAGGTATCCGCCGAGGACCACCAAACAGTGGTTTTTCCCTGAAGGGGCACAATAACGCGATGAATTTAATCGGTGAAAGAAACAAAATCAGTAGTCGCCTTGAAAAAGGCAACGCGTGATTTAAATGAAGTGACTGCAATCCGACGGGACAGATTGCGAACAAACACTACACGGCACACTGATCGGGGAGCGCGAGCACTGCACGACCGTCTGCGGCGAGCGTCAGAGACGGAATGACCAATACTGTTGCTACTTCACGTTGATATTCTGGTGACGTCTGGTACTCCACAGGTCGAGCTAGTCAGCTGATAACAACAGCCAGGCTAGCAAGTATCAAATAAAATTAAATAAGTTTATCACCTAGGCCAGACATTATACAGGCTGTGAGTAACAATGTACCGAAAACTTTGGGAAGAGGTAACAAAGGCTTATAAAAAAAAAAAGTTATTTATCCATTGCATCCATTATTATACCCAACTTTATTTATTTTGGACATGGTTGGATATAACGAACTGAGGGTCAAGAGGGATCTCGCACTCATTTTGTACATGTTCAAAATATTTAGAGGGAAGGTGTATAATGCCGACATCCTGGGGCAGATAGGTTTGTGTGTTCCGGACGGGTACGTGTGGCGACGACGACAGCCACGGCTGCTGGTGGAGCCGCGTGGCCGAACCAACCTCTTAAGTGAGGCGCCGCTGACGCGAGCACTCCGCACTCTCAACCTCATAGCTAGTGAGACTGACGTATTCCATTGTACTCTGAGTGATTTCACAAAGGTAGCACTGTTTATTATTTGTTACAAGATTAATTAACAAGTAGATGAAAATATTGTATGCTACACTGTCGCATTAGGTATTCTTTTTAAAGCCTGTAATGATAGTGGTAAGTTTGAGGAATAAATAAATAAATAAATCTCGGAAATAATAGGTTACAGTTTTTGTATCTATTTTTTATATCTATCAATGTATCTTGAACAGCGGGATTAAAGCGCTGCGTGATTATTGCACTGTTATTATGCTACTGCGAGCGATGACCTCATCCGTGAACTGTAGTGAAACTAGACGTTTAGTTTTTATTTACATTGCAGTTTTATGTGAAAATATATAGTTTGTGTTTTTATTCAAAACTAGCTGGGTCACGCGGTTTCACCCGCGTTTAATTTAAAAGAAATTTAGAGTACTTCGACATAGACACTTGACATAGAATATATATATTGGATTTTAAGGGTTTTATTTTTACGCGGAACCCTAATTATTTTTCCAAAATAAAAGTAGCCTAAGATATTCCTTATAACATCAGCTATCTGCCAGTGAAGGTCCCGTCAAAATCGGTCTAGCCTTTTCGGAGATTACCCGGAACAAACAGACAGACAGACAATTTTTAAAAAAATAGTGTTTTTGTTAAATGTAACGTACATATTTTCATATGAATTTAGTAAAAAGCTGTTATTTTGACATTACAAACAGACACTTCAATTTTATTTATTTGTATAGATATCGTTAGGTTAGACGAAAAAAATATTTCATACTGAAATCAGTTAAACTGGATAAGAAACTGAAAAGGCCGACGCAAAATTGTAACGCTGAGGGTTTCAGAATCGTGTACTGAATCCATGGTATCAGTTTACGTTACGATGTTACTTAGACCCGTTATAATATACAAGTCGAAAGTTGAGTTCGTTAAGCTAGGTCATGTCATCGGGGTCAACGTTCATAAGTACAAATTCAAGGTCAAGCTAATTCATATCAAATCAACTTATACATTTCTCTAGATACGTTAGTTATGCTACCGATTGTATAAAGCGTGGGGGCTACAGTGTAAACTATATTTAGACCCAGACTAATGATGTCTGGAGTACAGCTTACCCTTCAGAGAACGGCCGTGAAGGTCTATAGGGCACCGACACAGTGATAAGATCAATGATCAAAGGGCAATTAAAAAATAAAATTTACGAACATCTCTAACAAGTCGATATTAAATATTGTTAGTATGAACTCGCTGTTCACTTGGGTCTCGTGGTAACATAGCCACAAGTTGAACTCGCGTGGGGAAGGTTCCGTACGATGAATACGTTATGTTTAGGTACGAGAAGTGACGGATGCCTGGCCTAGTTAAGGCGAACGAGTAGTACCAATAATTTATCCGAAGAACAAACTTAACATTCTGTTGCAAAAGGGGTTCTCCGACACATTCTAACTGCAAATATAAGTTTGTACGCACAATATTGAAAGATTTACCATGTTATTTTAAGAACATAGACTTCTTATAGGTTTGCCTGTAATCTATAAGTAAAGAACTACTATATATTACTTTTTCAAAATTATAGGATCAGTGGTTTCGGAGATAAGAGTAGAAATGGTAAATTTTTGCCTACAAAAATTTACCATTCCTACCCTTATTTTCGTAAATAACTTTCAACTTGTTCATTTTAAAATGATAATATAAATATATTTGAGACCTTCACAACAAACCCTTCCACTTCATATGTTACATGGTACAGTTAGAAAAACTTTAGAACTGAGAATGCTGGGTTTGGGCAAATAAAACATGATTTCGACAGCAAGGGATTGTTTCAAGAGACTTTCAAAATGGATGGTTACTACCTAGACATAATATCATCATCGTCATGTCAGCCAAAAGATGTCCACTGCTGAACAAACGCCTTCCCCATAAACGAAACGTTACAAGCCGTGTTTAATTTCGGGGGGTATTTGCCAGTACTTATCACGCTTGGAGGCGGGTTGGTGAGCGCAGAATGGCTTCTGTTCCACAGAACGAACGCTGCTACCCATCCCTCTGGTTTAGAGGCCCTTAGTCGCTACGTCGCTTTGACGACATCCACGGGAGGGGAAGAAGTGGTGCTTTATTCTTAATTTGGATATTTGACACAATAATACTATAACTTAAAATAAATACCTATAGAGCTTGCCAGTTCGCTAGCCAGAGTTAGGCGGGTGCCATTTCTTTGTATTGGATTGGGTACCTGTACTAGTGGTATTATAATATCTGTGCCTATAGGTACTTTAAATTTGAATAATACTATAATTTTTCATTATTGGGGTGAGAAAAAAATATCTTAATGTTGATACAGTGATAGCCTAGTGGTTGGACGCTTGCCTACCATACACGAGGGTTGAGTTCGATCCCGGCTCGCACCTCTAAATTTTCGGATTCATGTGCGGATCAGAACTTGATTATCGCTTGCGTTTACGGTGAATGAGGAAATCTACACATCTGAGAGGGCTCCAGAATGTTCGCATTGGTGTGTGTAGTCCAGCGTGGTGGACTAAGGCCTAACCTTTCTCATAGTGAGAAAAGACCCGTGCCCAGCAGTGGGACAGTAATTTTTTTAGTTATTTTTATATAACGTTGCCCCACACTGGGATTTCCCCTGTGTCGTGGGTGCGTTTACAGACATGAATTCCACACACAATACACCCAGACACGGAACAACTACCTGCAGATCATACAAATATTAGTTCTGTGTGGGAATCGAACCCACGACTCGGAGCGCAGCAGCTGACTGTATCAGCCACTGCACCAACCGTGCCGTCAAATGTCAAGTAATGGCCTGATTATGTTAAGTACTGATATACCAGTTCGCAGTCGCACAGGAAAGTAGAATATGCGGTGCTGTAGAGCGCAGCTCACACTCCATAGACGGCCGTGAAGGTCTCAAGGACGCTGTCACGGGTCAGAACACGAGATCAACGCGTCTGCCCGATTGTGGTTAACTCGGCCGTGACGACATAACTGCGTATATGTTTGTATGTAAATTTGGAACTTGTTGCCATGGGAGGTCACGGTAGAAGTCGTAGAAGAGAGCTGTGCCACCGAGCCACATACAGACGTACATCTATCCGTTGACATTTCAATATTTGTGCTCTAGTGTGATCATGCGAGGACCTGGAGCGTCCCTTAGGTACCGAAGATGACCGCTCCAGTGGTTTTAGCTAGAAGGAGTCCGGCATACCCCTTCGCCCTTCCCCGGGCCGAAGGAAGTTCCATCTAGAATTTCCACTGGGCACCATTTAAATAAAAAAGTAGCTTATTTGTATCCCGGGGATCGCGGGTGCGAAGATTGGGGAGTTTGCAAGCTCATACATATCATATATAAATAAATAAATACGAACCGACCCACCGCAGGCACAGACGTGGTCACGTGCCACCGTGTGCGTAGCACAGCGCATAGCAAGGCATGGCATCCTTTAGAATCTTCCTCGAGATGTGCCTGGGGGTGACTTTTTTACAGTCTCCTTCCCTATGCTAGAGGGGGTGAGTACAGTCATCTCCTGCGAGATGTGCTTAAAGGCGTGGAACCAATGGGTGACTCTAGTGAGATCTTACGAGGACCTGGAGCCCCTCCAGTGGTTTTAGCCGGTAGCAGTCATCGCCCTTCCCAGGGGCGAAGGAAGTTCATGAAGAATTTCCACTGGACAACAATAAAAAATAGATGTAAACATCACGCGGCCGCATGTCATTTTAAGTCCCGCGTGAGATATGTCTTGTCCGACAGTGCTATCCCCGCTGACCATACTTTGGTCGCTTGACGCCCACGCGCTCCTATTCTCAGCCAGACTAACGTGTACAAACTTTTAAACAATATAACATTAATTAATCATTTATACATCTTTGTCTGAGTGTCTGTTATGGTATAAGGCTATTAGTATGCGACAGAAGTATGTGAACTGATTAAGATCTATACATGCGTTAAGCTTCACGCACACAGAAGCGACGCGATGGCATGGACGGTTCAGCGGCTAAGCGATTGGCTTTCTGAGCTACGTATCGGGTTCGATCCTCGCATGGAACAAATTTTTGTCTGATACAGATAGTTGTTTACATACGGAACAGAGACGTGGTCACGCACTATAGGCCTCATAAGAAAGCTCGTAAATGAGGAGATCCATAGAAGAACTAAAGTTGCCGACATACCTGGAAGGATCAGTAAGGCAGAATTGGCAATTGGCTGGGCGGATTACTCGTAGAACTGATAGCCGTTGGGGCACAAATGTTCTCGAATGGCGACCGCGCACCGGAACACGCAGCGTGGGACGACCTCCAACGAGGTGGACAGACGACCTGGTGAAGGTCGCTGGGAGTCGTTGGATGCATGTGGCATATAACCGGACTTTGTGGAAATCTATGGGGGTTCTTTTTTTTAATATAACGTTGCCCCACACTTGGATTTCTCCTGTGTCGTGGGTGCGTTCACAGACACAAATTCCACACACAATACACCCAGACCCGAAACAACTACATGCAGATCATACAAATATTTGTTCCGTGCGGGAATCGAACCCAGGACCCCGTGCGCAGCAGCCGACTGTATCAGCCACTGTACCAACCGTGCCGTCAAAACAACCGTGTAGTTGTTTCGGGTCTGATTGTGCAACTGAGATTTATGTCTGTAAACTGCACCCATGACACAGGAGAAATCTCAGTGCATCGTTTTATTAGAAAACTAGCTGGAACCCGCGGTTTCACCCGCGTTTAATTTAAAAGAAATTTAGAGTACTTCGACATAGACACTTGACATAGAATATATATATTGGATTTCAAGGGGTTTATTTTGCGCGGAACCCTAATTATTTTTCTAAAATAAAAGTAGCCTAAGTCATTCCTTATAACATCAGATATCTGCCAGTGAAAGTCCCGTCAAAATCAGTCCAGCCGTTTCGGAGATTACCCGGAACAAACAGACAGACAGACAGACAAAAAAATTAAAAATAGTTTTTTTGTTATATGTACCTTACATACTTTCATATGCATTTAGTAAAAAGCTGTTATTTTGACATTACAAACAGACACTTCAATTTTATTTATTTATATAGATTATATAGATAAACCTGTATTAATTTCTTTGTCGTACATAGAAACGATACGTTTAAGATAATTCGATCCTTACTCACCTCCCTGATTTATGTGTTGGAATCAAATTTCAATAAAAACAATCGCCCTCTTTGGCTCGACTTAACAAGAATGTTAATTTTGCCACCCAATTATCATACCAACCTCCGAAGTGGAAATAACAATATTTAAGAAAAAGCGATGACAATGAAACGATCTGGATTGATAGGGTGAAAGAAAGAAAGAAAGAACATTGTTTTATTTTGAATCCTCATTCACACACACATTGCACATTCTAGATACAGTGAAGAAAATATGTGTAATAATTGTGAATGCATGAGGCCAAAATTGGTACCTATCTCAGCTAGTGCAGCTAGTGCTAGAGCGACCCCCGGGTAGGCTCGTGCGTAGTCACGTGCCGTGTGCGCAGCACAGCGCACAGCGAGGCTTGGGGGTATTCTTTACAATCCTTCCCGAGAAGAGCCCGGGAGCGATCTTTTTATAGTCGCCTTCCCTCCGCTAGAGGGCGTGACAGCTTTACAATCATCCCCTCCGAGATGTGCCTAAAGGTGTGGCATCAATGGGGTGCTCTGATATGATCTTATGAGGACCTGGAGCCCCCTTTCGGTGCCGAAGTTAACCGCTCCACTGGTTTTAGCCGGTAGTCCAGCATGCCCCTTCGTAAGTTCATGTTATTTTCACAGGATACCAATTAAAAAAAATAGGCCATAATTATGACGATGTCACGAATATCAAATATATATAGTAAGATAAAAAAGAAAAAATAATATAATTATGTATAAATCAATTCATCATCATCATATCAGCCACAGGACGTCCACTGCTGAACAAAGGGCTCCCCCATAGATTTCCACAACTGTGTCATTATATTGGGGGGAATTTGCCAGTACTCACCACGCTTGGCAGGCGGGTTGGTGAGCGCAGAATGATTACTGTTCCACAGTAGGCCGCTGCTGCCCATCCCTCTGGTTTAGAGTCCCTCAGTCACCTTTTACGACATCCACGGCGGAGATGGAGTGGTAATATTCTTGATCCGGACATCACACGGATATATATGATCTTACTTTAATAGTCGTATGGAAAATATTTGAAAAGGTAAATCTATATGTTGCAATGATGCGTTTAGCAAAATAAATAACATGACATCCACCTTCATTTTATAAAATAATACTGAGTCGGTAAATGAAAATGAAAATGAAAAATGTTTATTTGCACCTTTAAGTTGCCGTGTGGTGCCGGCTCAGAATACCACCACCCCATCTCCTCCCGTGGGTGTCGTAAAAGTCGACTAAGGGATTAATCGGGGGATGGGCGGCAGCGTCCTTCGAGTGCATTAACAACACAACTGCGATCGCCAACCCGTCTGCCAAGCGTGGCGATTATGGCAAAACCCTCCAACAAGCCCACAACACACCCATATCGGTCGTTGTGGTGTACTTTGGGGGAGGCCTGTGTCCAGCAGTGGATTTCATTCGGCCGAAATGATGATGATGAATGATGCACCTTTAAGTTTACACGGTTTACATGGGTGTGTTGTGTGCTCATTGGGGGGTGTTGCCATAATCGTCACGCTTGGCAGGCAGGTTGGCGATCTCAGTTGTTAATGTACTCGAAGGACGCTGCTGCCCATCCTCCGGCTAATCCCGTAGTCGACTTTTACGACACCCATGGGAGGAGATGGGGTGGTGGCATTCTGAGCCGGCACCACACGGCACGGCAACTGATACCTAAACTAAGATAAATTAATATCTTGTAATATAGGCATCAGCGTCCACCCTCTTTATCATTATGCCAATATTAATGTCGAGTATTTAAATATGAATTTATTTATCATCAGTAAAACCGAAACTTGATATTTGAAATGAATTCTATACCATTAATAGAGCCTAGCCTTAAGCTATTTTCCATTATTAAAGTAAGACCCTATATATAAATTTAGGTAATAATGTTAAATTTTGTAATTTTAGAAAATAATAATACCAGCCGCCGAAACTATTTTTCTAAAAGTGCATTTTTTATCGCAAAATCTTTTTTAGCACCCTTTTGATAACCCTAATACAAAATCGAACAATTGATACATTTATATTGAACAATAGCTGTAAAAAATCAATAAAATCAATACCAGAAGCGTGACGGGGTTGAAACTACCCCTTGTTATTGGGGTACCGTATAGATGTTTTGCAAAAATATATAACTTGGATCTTACCTGACTTTGCCTTGGTTTTTTATTAAAGCTTACTATGAAATAACTCAAACAAAAAGATTTTTATTCATATAAACCATTTACGGTTATAAATAGAATGCAGTTGCCGGTTGAAGTAGTGGCTCAGCTATTGGCTTTCTGCGCGGGTTTGATTCCCGCCCGACAATGCAGGAACTGTAGGCACACTGGAGGAGTGGGTTACCGATAATAGTGCAAATATTGGGCTCGAACTGGCCACCTGTCGCTCGGCTGACCGACGCCACCGTATAGTCCGCAATGTTAACCGCATCACGTGACTAACTATTAGGTACCTCACCCTCTTCCGATCACGGTCAGCAATCACGTTCTCGCAGAATAAAGCCACTTCTCCTACAGCTTCTCTGTTCTGCAATAGCTTAAACAACTGCTGGCAACTCGAAGTCATTAAAACTGTGCGGTGCAGTGTCAAGTTGCTGACTTTGAAATGGCTAGACCATTGCAGTTATATGTTACCTCTTCAATTCGGTGGGAGTTTTAGAGCCAAAGAAGTTTAAGCGAGTCACTCGAGGGCACATGAGAGGGTAGCCCATCATAGCAATCAACCCCTTTTATAGGAAATGCAGTCGCTGTGGACAGGATCATAAGAGACATCCTCAAATCTACAAAGTCATCAAACGAAATATACGGAACCGTTTCTTTCAAAAACTAAAATAAACCAACATTTTGAAACACAATACGCACATTTTTAATCCGCGAAAAAAATAATTAGGTCCGCGCATTGACAGTTTTTTTTTTATAAATTTACGCCACCGGCAAAGGAATCAGCTGCTCCGGCAGAATGGAAGACTCACAAAAGAGGTTTTTTAAAACATTTTTTTCAACCCGAAAGGGATGCGGCACAATGACGCCGTTTTTATTTTTATTTTTTACTTGGTGAAACGGCTTTAACCAGCGAACCACGTTAGTTTAGTGAGGATGTCTTGTAGTGTATTTTAAATAGGATACTTAGCTGAATAGGATGCAGGGTAAGTCTAACGGCCGAATACTAAAATGCCACTCAATACTTAAAACCCGCTAAACTATGGGACTATATAACGTGTGGCTCAGAATGCCACCACCCCATGTCCTCCCATGGGTGTCGTAAAAGTCGACTAAGGGATTAGCCGGAGGATGGGCAGCAGCGTCCTTCGAGTACATTAACAACTCAACTGCGATCGCCAACCCGCCTGCCAAGCGTGGCGATTATGGCAAAACCCCCCAATGAGCCCACAACACATCCATATCGGTGGTTGTGGTGATCTTTGGGGGAGGCCTGTGTCCAGCAGTGGACTTCATTCGGCCGAAATGATGATGATATCCTCCCGTGGGTGTCGTAACAGTCGACTAAGGGATTAGCCGCAGGATGGGCAGCGTCATTCGAGTACAGTAACAACTCAACTACGATCGTCAATCCATTTGCCAAGCGTGGCGATTATGGCATGGTAAAATGAAAATGAGCACATGCAGACCGGTCATTGTACCGATCTTAGGGGGAGGCCTATGTTCAGCTGTGGGCTTTATTGGATGAAATGTTGATCCATAACTTAATAATGCTCATTCTCATAGATCAATCCATCTGCACGTTGACGTAGCAAACATCCTCAAGTTCCTCGAAATAGTGTGGAGTAAAAGACTGAGTGTCCATATTAAAGAAAACGCATTGCGAAATTAAAAAAGTTAACCCCTCTCTTACACACGGTAGCGACAATTAGACCACAAACGTATGCCGTGCCATCTGGTGCCAAGCTTCTGTATTGTGTTCGGAAATTTTCGGGTGAAATCGGTAGCCCCCGAACTCTGTGCCACAAGTGCATCGTCTGTTTGAGCATGAGTTTATCAAGAGTATTTTTCCTGTGGTGTCCGGATTAAAAATATAGCACCCCTCCATCTCCTCCCGTGGATGTCATAAAAGGCGACTAAGGGAATCTGAACCAGCGGGATGGGCAGCAGCTGTGAAATGATAGCCATACTGCGCTCACCAACCCGCCTGCTAAGCGTGGTGGGTATTGGCAAATACCCCCCAAAATGATGACACAGTTGTGAAATCTATGAAATCTATGGGGGAGGCCTTTGCTCAGCAGTGGACGTATAAATGGCCGATATGATATGATGATTTTGAAGAAAGTAAGCATATTTAGTACTAGCTGTGGCCTGCGGTTTCACCCGCCGTTTAATTGTAAAAGTTCGGCTCGTTTCTCGTTGGGTTACCACTCTCGGCCCCCCGACCCATCGCGTCGCATCGCCCGCGCTATTAATTACTTCGTTTTCACTTACCGTTCTTACTTTTTGCTCGGCTCCTGAGGGACTTATCATGATGTTAAATAGATCCAGATTTGGACTATCAAATGCAAAAAGATTCTTTCAAATCTGACGGGTAGTTCCAGAGATTAGCGCGTTCAAACAAACACACTCTTCAGATTTGTTATATTAGTATAGATTAGTTCTATGACAAGGGCTGTCCGTGTGGTGTCCGGACTAAGAATATAGCACCATCCCATATCCTGCCGTGGATGTCTTAAGAGGCGACTAAGGGACTCTAAACCAAAGGGATGGGCAGCAGCGTCCCTTCTATGGAACAGCATCATTTCTGCGCTCCAACCAACCACCACACTTCATATCGGCCATTTATACGTCTACTGCTGAACAAAGGCCTCCACCATAGATTTTCACAACTGTGTCATCATTTTGGGGGTATTTGCCAATACTCACCACGCTTGGCAGGCGGGTTGGTGAGCGCAGTATTGCTACCGTTTCACAGAAGGGACGCTGCTGCCCATCCCTCTGGTTTAGATTCCCTTAGTCGCCTTTTACGACAACCACGGGAGGAGATGGAGTGGTGCTATATTCTTAATCCGGAGACCACACTTGGTATGTGGGTAATAATAATAATATAGGATTCTTGAAATGGTAAGTAATAACTACATTACTTACAAATATTAAAATAAAATCTCATATTACAACAAAATCCCTTATAAGATCAACGATATTACAAATAAAATCAATCAAACTATAAATTCAATTAATAAAAATACAAATAAAACCAAGAAAACTATGAATTCAATTAATAGAATTACATATAAAATCAATAAAACTATAAATTCAACTAATAGAATTTCAAATAAAATCAATAAAACTATAAATTCAACTAATACAATTATATAAATACACTAAACATGAAACAAATAATATTATTCATACATGGGCAGTCTACCCTATTCGCTATCATTTTCAGGATACCGTTAGTGCTGCCGCAAACACTGCCTACCAACGAAGCTTACGTATAATCGCATTAAAGCCATCGACACCCGCTTTCGCGAACATACCAGAGGCACTGCAGTACCGCGGCAGCCCCATCAGCATCCTGAATGCATTATTATATTGAACTCAGAGGGCCCCGTATGATGCGCGAGCATATGAATCCCATAGGCTACATGCACAAAATGACTTGGTCATTTCGGTTGGATGAAGTCCACTGCTGGACACAGACCTCCCCCAAATATCACCACAACGACCGATATGGGTGTGTTGTAAGGTTTTGCCATAATCGCCACGCTTGGCAGACCTCTGGCTGCCAATCCTCTGGCTAAACCCTGCAATTGCCTTTTACGGCACCCACGGGATGACATAGGGAGCTGCTTAGCCGACGCATAAACTTTAGTTCGCTTATAAAGGCTGTCGAGATTTCCGCAAGACAACCAGGACGGACAAAAACATTTTGAAGAAAAAAAAACGCATCTCGCATATGATTTGTGTTCCGCGATGCCCTGAACCGGTTCGTGCAGGTCCGGCAAAAAAACGTCTGTCGGTAGTCTGGTGAACGGGGTCAATGTACCGATCTCCGGGACTTTCAACCTCTTATCTGAGATTACCGACGTGTATTTTCCCGAAGGGCTCCGTAGATGTGTACTTTCTGCAAATTAAGTTCAGTAAGTCGCATCGTACGACTATTAGACTGATTAATTAGTAATAATGCTAATGCTAAACTTTAAAGAAGTTATATTTCACGTTATATAAAATATAAGTCTTCTGTACGAGTCGATGGCGGTACCGATTTTGATGAATTTTATTGTGTCAAAGTTTTTTATTTCAAATAAACCTAATATTGGCACTTATGAAATCTGACTTCCACGGTTCCAAACAGTTGATCTCGTGGAGAAGAGCCGCCAGGAAACTCCACGGAAACTCTTTTAAAATAACTGAGATTACAATGTTGATTGACATAAATGATTGTAAAAAATATACCTGAGAAAAATGTAGGTTAACGTATAAAGATGGAACATACCACAATAATATAATAATAATGTATTTGCCGTGGCAGTTAACGGCTGACCAGTCCCAACAGACGGCACCCGTTCACGAGCATGACGCATGCATCAGCATCGCTTAGCTCAACCATATTGTAGTGAACCGAACGACCCGATACACAACGCCACCGTTAGCAAGACATTTTAGTGAGCATGACAGTATGTATGTTTGAGTTCCCCTGTATGGTTTCGATTCACAATTGGACCCGGTAGGGGGCGCTGCAATCGGGTTTGCATGTACCTGCCTGTGCGAAGCTGGGGCGGGCAGCTGGTAGATTATAAAATACTTTTGAAAGGATTACATCGCGTATATTATAGATTATAGTTTGAGAGGTCACCCTGCGACTACGACTTACGAAAACCCAAAGATTGCCACAACGACCGCTGCGGGTTTATGTAGTGTGCTCTTTGGGGGGATTTTGCTATAATCGCCACGCTTGGCAGACGGCTTGGCAATCGCAGTTGAGTTATAAATGTACTCGAAGGATGCTGCTGCCCATCCTCCGGCTAATCCCATAGTCGCCTTTTACGACACCCACGGGATGAGACGGGGTTGGTGGTATTCTTATCCGGCGCACCTTAAACCTAAACACACAAACCTAAGAAACTACTATTACTATATTTTATGGGCAACTTATTCAATTACTGGTGGAGCTCCGTGTCCAGCAGTGGACTATTTCGGCTGAAATGATGACCGTCCCGGTCGAGTCGTTCACTTAGAACTTAACTACCACTAAAATTTCATGTAGTTTTAACTCAATATTAAGTTCAAACCTTTCGATTCGATATCTGTACGCAATACCGAATTCCTTTTGAAGTACTTTTAATGCTGTATTCCAGTTGAGTTATCTATCATTCTCTAGCTTGTCAATGGTTGAATTTTTACGCACTTATCAGTGTGCATTCAACCAATAGAAGAAACTTATATTATCTATGTTTAAATAGTAAATAGTCGAGTGATAACTAATCTAATAGAACTTTATCTAACTATACAAGGTATGAAGCCGTAGGGAATTTAAGGAATTGTATTATCAATTTATATTGTATTATTTCGCCGGCTCAGAATACCACCACCCCGTCTCCTCCCGTGGGAGTCGTAAAAGTTGACTAAGGGATTAGCCGGAGGATGGGCAGCAGCGTCCTTCGAGTACATTAACATCTCAACTGAGATCGCCAACCCGCCTGCCAAACGTGGCGATTATGGCAAAACCCCCCAATTACCCCATAACATGTGGTGCTCGTTGTGGTGATCTTTGGGGGAGGCCTGTGTCCAGCAGTGGACTTCATTCGGCCGAAATGATTGATGATTGATAATAATTGAATTAAATTGTGTCGTCATATTAGAGGAAATTTGACTATACTCACCACGATTGGCAGGCGGGTTGTTGAGCGCAGTATGGCTACAGTTCCACAGAAGGGACGCTGCTTCCATCCCTCTGGTTTGAGTCCCTTAGCGCCTTGTACGACATCCACGGAAAGAGATGGAGTGGTGCTATATTCTTAATGCGGGCACCACACGGAGTCATCGTCCCGTGTGGTGGTGGTACGGCAAGTACAAACCCCCATGTTTTTTGTTGGTGTCCAGTGTAAATCCTACATGAACTTCCTTCGCCCCGGGGAAGGGCGAAGGGGTATGCCGGACTCCTACCGGCTAAAACCATTGGAGCGGTCATCTTTAGCACCGAAGGGGAGCTCCAGGTCCTCGTAAGATCACACTAGAGCCGCCCGTTGGTGCCACGCCTTTAGGCACATCATGGAGGGGATGACTGTAAAGCGGTCACCCTGTCTAGCGGAGGGAAGCGACTGTAAAAAGGTCGACCCCCAGGCACTTCTCGGAGAGGATTGTAAAGGATCCCCCCAAGCCTCGCTTTGCGCTGTGCTGCGCATACGGCGGCACGTGGCCACGTGCGCACCGCCGTCTTCCCGGAGGTCGCTCGGTGTGAGCACGCAGACTCCCCAATCTGCGCACCCGCGACCCCTGAAAGACACAGGAGGGTCTGAGTTCGATCCCGGCCCGCACTTCTGACTTTTCGGATCAGAATTTGATTATCACTTTCGTTAATGGTGAAGGAAAACATCGTGAGGAAACGTGCACACCCGAGAGGGCTCCAAAACGTTCTCAATGGTGTGTGTAGTCCGCCAACCCGCACTAGGCCAGCGTGGTGGGACTAAGGCCTAACCTTTCTCATCGTGAGAACAGGCCCGTGCCCAATCGTGGGACAGTAATGGCCTGATTAAGTATTAGAGGCTGAGTGGATCGTGTAGCGCAATTATTATGATCATAAATAAAAACAAAGCTAGTGATAATACAGTGATAGAGTTGCCTCAACGTAATTTTTTATGTCATCTTTATTAGGTGACAAGAAACATTTTTTTCATTATCATCATCATCATCATATCAGCCACAGCACGTCCACTGCTGAAAAAAGGCCTCCCCCTTAGATTTCCACAACGAGCGGTCACATGCCGCTCTCATCCAACGACTCCCAGCGACCTTCACCAGGTCGTCTGTCCACCCTGTTGGAGGTCGTCCCACGCTGCGTTTTCCGGTGCGCGGTCTCCATTCGAGAACCTTTGTGCCCCAACGGCCATCAGTTCTACGAGCAATGTGCCCTGCCCATTGCCACTTCAGTTTACTAATCCTTTCAGCTATGTCGACAACTTTAGTTCTTCTACGGATCTCCTCATTTCTGATTCGATCTCGTAGAGAAATACCAAGCATAGCTCTCTCCATAGCTCGCTGAGTGACCTTGAGCTTTCTTATGAGGCCCATTGTGAGTGACCACGTCTCTGTTCCATATGTCATCACTGGTAACATTTTTTTACTCTTAATTAAATCTAGATAAACGCGGCATTTCCTACTGACTGCCTTAGAAGAAATGCCGAAAGCCATTACAAACATTACATTTTATCAGTTTAGCAACCCTACCTATCCCATTAAGATCATAGACATAATATTGTATGGTGTTACAACTCCCCTTATATTTTTTAAGCATTCGTCGAACCGACAATTTACTGAGAAATATTATTAAATAGTTGGTAGTCTCTATCTGCCGAGTCTACATCACTTCCGGTGGGAGTGGCCATATATTATGTTTACATGTAGTTATTATTAAATGTTATTAGTACGTTTGAGAACCGTATCTACACTGTTTCAAATTTCGAATCGCGTTTGAATTGAAAATAGTTTCAAATTTTTACTTTTTTTTATTTTTTTTTATTTTGTTGAAATTTCTGTCTTTGGAGAGGCTTGGTTTGCCACGTAAAAATGAGGGCCAATTCTCGTCATTGATTTACACTATGACTGAAACTTGACCGAACTGAGATTAATTTATGAATTGACCGAAAAAATGGTATTCTGCTACTTTTAAAGTTCAGTCAGATTTCAGTGTAATCTCTTCTTCTTCTTCTTCTCTTAGATTATGGCTTCTGTAGAGTATCTTCCACAATTTCGCCAATGTCAAGTATAAGGCAACGTCGTGCGGTGTTTACATTAATAAATCGTTACATATTCATAAAATATTTATCAAAAATGAAAATAACTCTAAAAAATATGTCGGCAACATCGTACGGTTCAATTGTTTTTTTTTTCCAGTATAATCTCGATATAGTCTCATTTTAATCTCAATTTTGACGTTTATTTAATGACAATTTATACCGTTTTGATCGATCAACGTCCGATCCATAGTCGATCTCATCACAGTGTAAGTTCACGTTTGACGTTGTTTGTCAGTTTAGGAGAAACCATTTGTGACATTTATGACACTGAGACTAGATCGGAACTATATTTTGAACATTTTAAAATTACGAGAATTTTTTTAAAACGTTGCCCCACACTAGGATTTCTCCTGTGTCGTGGGTGCGTTTACAGACATGAATTCCACATACAATACACCCAGACCCGGAACAACTACCTGCAGATCATACAAATATTTGTTCCGTGCGGGAATCGAACCCACGACCCGGAGCGCAGCAGCCGACTGTATCAGCTAGTGGCTCAACCAACCCTCTGATTGCCAGTTCACAGGCAAAATATGATTTACCTGTTCATTTCATAATAATTTTTGGAAAAAGATAAAGTCCTGGTTTGGCCCGCCGCGCCTATAGATTTTTTTATTCCATACACCCATAGCATACTACATCATAACAAGAAGCATATATCTTGTAATATATGTATTCTTCCATATTAATATTATAAAGAAATAATTTAGTCGATTACTGGACTAATTAGGTTTTATCTTTACATTCATTCTTACACTTTTCAGGAAGCTATATGCATCCAGATAGACATAGACTATATTATATCACCTGAAAGAAGCGAAGGCAGTTGGCCATACTATGTTATGTGGATATGCGAGGCTAGCACAACAAATAATTTTTATGAGCTTTTGTAGCGTCAAATTAATAAATAATTTTGTATTTTGCTATTTCAGGGCCAGAAGGAGAAGGCTGGACCAGACTTCGATGGCATTTTATAATAAAAGACGACATAGACATCATTAATCAAGTTACCGATATGAAAGAGCTTTAAAAAAGGTAAATATGTCGTTAACTTTGTAGTATTTGGGTTCAGTTAGCGTTGCCAGGTGTCCCGATTTCCACGGGACGTCCTAATTTGCACGGGACATCCCAATGTACCCTTGATCGCGAAGACAAATATCCCAATTTGTTTTCATTGAATTGTTGATATTCTCTACAAGATTTTACTCCTCTAAAGTACTTATCAATTGTAAATATAACTGAAAACTTAAAATTAAGATTTAAAAAAGATGTTCTTTGAAATAGATGATGTTTCTAAGGAAGCTTCTTCTGATAAACAAATGTTAACACCAGAGGAAAGACTGTTTAATTGAAAAGACTTCCAAATTTTTTATATAATACTAGCTGGGACTCGCGGTTTCACCCGCCGTTTAATTTTATAAATATAGAAATGAAATTCATTGGAATGATAGTGGCGAAAGGCGAAAGTAGATCTGTCAAAGATTGGCCGTACCAACTCAGAAACCTTTGTGGGCTCATTCACAATACTTTGCTGAAGATCATGACATGATCAAATGCATAGTTTACGATTCTATAAAGGACATATACACAAACATTTATTTTTACATTTACAGATTACCTATTATCGAATATATTGCGATATTGTCATAATCAAATGTGATTTAGTTTCAATATAAAAAGCTTTTAAAAGCCAATTTTTTATCTGTTCCGAAAAGAAAGTAAAAATCATTTTTTTTACCTTCGACTCGTATATTCGAGGTACTCGACCTAGCAACACTATCTCCAGTAGAACCGGACGCGGCACATCCCTACTTTACACCGAGCGACTTCAAGCTATACTTCGCAACCCAATAAATACAAATAACGATACATACTGATACCCACACAGCAATAAGATAAATAAAATTATTGAATAAAAAAAATCTTACGTGCGTCGGCTCACTATGGCCACAAAAAACACGACTCGATATAAATACAGTAATGCTATTTCTAATGGCGCCAAAACTTCGGATTTGTTCGGTTAACTTCGGGTACACCGTTAAGATACTGCGAATCGAGTTTGAAAAAGTTCGTATATCTGTGAGACTTTTGACTATGCGGATACTTTTGATTTACCATGAGGTTAAGCAACGTGTTGTGGTCAAGTTTTGGATGGGTGACTGTGATTTGGAAAGCACTAAGAATAATGCTTCATCTCCACTTCTTACATAATATAGCACTTTTGTTTCTTATTTATTTTTGCCATTTATGGATTGATCGCTGTTGCATGCTGATATTGCACCTTTCAATAATCTAACGTTAAGGGCGAATCCAGGGGGGTCGTCATGGGGGTCATGACCCCCCCTGGGCCTAGTCTGCCGCTGATAATATTTCTTAGTACCTAAATTTTAAAGCCTGTCCTGGCTGAACCTTGGCTATGTGACCCCCCCCCCCCCCACCCCCCGACTGGAACCCTGGATCCACCCCTGGTGAAGAGTTTCACCTCTGCGCAGATTGGGCAGTCTGCGTGCTCATACCGAGCAACCCCGGGAAGACGGAGGCGCGAACGAGATCACGTGCCGCTGTGGGCGTTGGGGAATCCTTTACAATCCTCCCCGAGAAGAGCCTGGTGGGCGGCCTTTTTACAGTCGGTTGTCTTCCCACCGCTAGGGGGGTGACCGCTTTACAGTCATCCCCTCCAAGATGTGCCTAAAGGCGTGGCACCAATGGGCGGATCTAGTTTGATCTTACGAGAACCTGGAGCTCCCCTTCGGTGCCTAAGAAGACAGCTCCAGTGATTTTAGCTGGTAGGAATCTGACATACCCCTTCACCTATCTCCGGGGCGGTGGAAGTTCATGATGAATCCATCTCCTCCCGTGGGTGTCGTAAAAGTCGACTAAGGGATTAACCGGAGGATGGGCAGCAGCGTCCTTCGAGTACTTTAACAACTCAACTGCGATCGCCAACCCGCCCGCCAAGCGTGGCGATTATGGCAAGACCCCCGAATGAGCACATAACACACCCATATCGGTCGTTTTAGTGATCTTTGGGGGAGGCCTGTGTCCAGCAGTGGACTTCATTCGGCCGAAATGATGAAACTCCAAAAATACATTGTCCTCGTCACGTCGAGACATTTGCTGTTTAATCTCTTATACACAGTCATTTCACTAGTTCCAGTACCCCTTTTTAAGCATAATCGCTCGCACGGAGAAGTGATATGGCATAGTCAAAGTTCATATGGGGGAGGAGAGAAAAAAATCAAAATTAAACTTAATAACTAATGTGTTATGGTCGAATTTTGACCACGCGATCGCTAGTTTGAAAATTAGTTTTAACTTACCCGCCAAATATCTAGCGTTAAGTTACCTCAAAACACTCGATTAGCAAGCTCCCATGCCCCGCAAGTGTTCCCAACTTTTCCCGACGTAGCAACGGCAAGCGAGTCGATGGGCTCCGTCTAGACGGCCCTCGCCCCCACACCCCCATCCCCTCGGCGTCTAGACGGCAGCTAGACACCCCCCTCTTCACCTGCCGGCTATTTTTGGGTGTATTTTGACTGAATTGATAGTTGGAATTGTTTAGTAAATATGTTTGTTACGGCTTTCGTTAATATTGTGCAATTATGTAAACGGTTTCATTTCAGCCGAACAAAGTCACTGTTGGACACAAGCCTCTCTCAAAGATCGCCATAACGTACCGGTTTGGTTGAGTTGTGTGCTTAAACCACCCCCAGGTTTTGCCGTAATCGCTACGCTTGGCAGGCGGTTGGCGATCGCAGTTGAGTTGTTAATGTATTCGAAGGAAACGGTTGGTGCAGTGGCTGGTACAGTTGGCTGCTGCATTCCGGATCGTGGGTTCGATTCCCGCACGGAACAAATATTTGTATGATCTGCAGGTAGTCGTTCCGGGTCGGGTTGTATTGTGTGTGGAATTCACTTCTGTAAACGCACCCACGACACAGGAGAAATCCCTATGGGTTCCCTGTACCCAGATTAATGTCTCGAATAATTAATGTCTCGGAAGTGACAAGCGGTGGTGCCACACAGGCCTTTTTTATTGGTGTCCAGTGGAATTTCTACATTAACTTCCTTTGCCCCGGGGAAGGGCAAAGGGGTGATGCCGGACTCCTTCCGGCTAAAACCACTGGAGCGGTCATTTTTGGCACCGAAGGGGAGCTCCAGGTCCTCGTAAGATTACACTAGAGCCACCCATTGGTGCCACGCCTTTAGGCACATCTCCGACAGGCGAATGACTTGCAAGATAAGTCAGTGACAGTTGTAAAAAAAAAACACTATTCTGTTTAAGAAAGGTGATGGCAAGAAGGTTATTGATCCCTGAAGGATTAAAGCTACCTCAAAAATAAACCCACCTTTTAAAACAATGTTCAACGTAATTAGCTCTATCATTTTGCTAAGCTGTTCACATTTATTTCTTTTTAACTTTTAACTGGCTAAAATTACCGAAATAGAATTAAAGAACAAATCTTAAAAATAAAAACTTATTCGAAGTTCGAACGCCACCCCAATCGCAACAGGTGGCGAGACGTTCCTCGCGTGAATTTGTAAAAGAACTTAAAAAACGAACGCCCGTGGGAATTCGGACAGATGTTCGTGCAGTGCAAATAAATAAAGAAAAAAAAAACGGTGAGATTTTGCAGAAAAATAGTAAAATGTTTTTTTTATTTTTGCAACGAAGCGTGTTTTTTATGGTTAGCTGTTTAGTTCCGTTTTATTGTGAGAGGTGATTAAATATCATAACGGTAGCGATGATTTGTGCTTCGGGATAAGTTGTATGGCCCACAGATATTTGTCATTAATCGGAAGTTGCAGGAGGTTTTAATTTGTGTATTACTGTCGGTCATTTATTTATATTACTCGTCTATTAGCTGGATTTGCTATCATCATAATTACAGCCGGAAAACGTCCACCGCTGGACAGAAGCCTCCCCCAAAGTTTGATACAACGACTGCTATCGGTTTGTGTTGGGTGCTTTTTGGGGGGTGTTGCCATAATCACCACGCTTGGCAGGCGGGTTGGTGATCGCAGTTGAGTTGTTAATGTACTCGAATGACTGCTGCTTATCCTCCCACTAATCACATAGTTGCCTTTTACGACACCCAAGGGATAAGATGGGTTGGTGCTATTTGTAGCCAGCACCACACAGTTCACGATATTGGTATTTTCCAGTAATTGTGTTGCAGAAGACGAATGGCAATATCACTATATTACTGGTGTCTTAGCAAGAGTACGGCTCGGAAGGTACCAAATATTCTGCTGCTAAGCACTTTTGAAGGGTACTGTAACTAGTGAAATTACTGAGCATTAAAGAGTATACAGGTGTCCAGTAAATAGTACGACATACCTACTGCAGGGGGTGAGAGCTTGGGTCATTACCTACCAAGAAACACAATATATGTTCAGCTAAATCTTACGGATTTACTGTAGGTTAAAGTTAAGCGACAAGAAAATTGTACTGTGAAAATTTAAATAAATATTGTATTTCTTGAAAACATTTTAGTTTTTAATAGAATAAAGACTTATCAAGAGTAAAGTAACTATTCACAAATAATAAAATTTGAGGTAAAAAAAAAAACTAGAAAAGGAATTTTTCATTACGAGATGCTTAAAAATCTGTGTCAAGGTAGAGATTTTTCGATATTTCGGAAAAATTTGTACCACTGTAAATCCGTAAGACTTTGCTGAACATATATTGTGTTTGTTTGGTAGGTATTGACCCACCCCTGGGGGGGTGACCGCTTTCCCCTGGGGGGGTGACCGCTTTACAGTCACCCTCTCCGAGATGTGCCAATAGGCGTGGCACCAGTGGGCGGCTCTAGTGTGATCATACGAGGACCTGGAGCCTCCCTTAGGTGCCGAAGATGACCGCTCCAGTGGTTTTAGCTGGTAGGAGTCCGGCATACCCCTTCGTCCTTCCCCGGGGCGAAGGAAGTTCATGAAGAATTTCCACTGGGCACCAATAAAAAAAAATTTAAAAAAAAATGTATTGACCCAAGCTCTAACCCCCTGCAGTATGTCGTGCTATTTACTGGACACCCTGTAAAACTAATCTTCAGAGGTGACGGAGGCAGTGTACTGCCGCGCAGAACCAGTCCTGGGTAGCAGTACAATTGTTATAGGCAGGCATGACGCTTACCACCAGGCGAATAACTTCCTCGTCTCGTTCATCATCATCATACAGCCAAAGTACGTCCACTGCTAAACAAAGGCCTCCACATAGATGTCCACAACGAGTGGTTACATGCCGAACGATCTCCCAGCGACCTCCACCAGGTCGTCTGTCCACCTCGTTGTCGTCGTCCCACGCTGCGCTTTCCGGTGCGCGGACTCCATTTGAGAACCCTTTTGCCCCAGCGGCCATCAGTTCTACGAGAAATGTGCAGCCCATTGCCACTTCAGTTTACTAATCCTTTCAGCTATGTCAACAACTTTAGTTCTTCTACGGATCTCCTCATTTATGATTCGATCTCGTACAGAAATGCCAAGCATAGCTCTCTCCATAGCTTGTCTCGTGACCAAAAGTATTTTTTTTAAAAGGGCATCTGTTTGCTGACCTCACACGGTTGCGAGAAGGCTTGTCTGATGATAGATACGTATCTACTTATGTCCTGCTTAGGAACCGAACAATGAACATCATGACCGTAACACTATTATCATCAAATGACAAACTAATCAATTTGACATAAACAATATCAACATATTGCTTTGCTCGTGATTATGTCAAATGGACATTTAGCAGAAAGACTTTGATATTGTATATATCGGTCAGTTTTTATTTGAAACTAGCTGGGACCCGCGGTTTCACCCGCCTTTTAATTTTATATATATCGAAATGAAATACATTGGAATGCTAGTGGTGCCATCTGTCAAAGATTGGCCGTACCAACTCAGAAACCTTTGTGGGCCCATGCACAACACTTTGCTGAAGATCATGATATGATCAAATGCATAGTTTACGATTCTATAAAGGACATACACACAAATTATTTTTTATATATATAGATAAATAAAGTACCGGCACATAAATGAAAAGTCAGAATTAAAGTACCACAGTGCCAATTGATTGGATCTTACGGAAAAGAGCCGCAACGAAATTGAAAAAAATATGAAAAAAATGTTTAGTTACCAAAACCGAATGCTAACATTTCAATTAGCGACTGAATCACTTTTAAGATAACTGAGATACAATGATACCAATTATGGTAAACGATATATTATGGTGAGATGATGTAGGTTAATGTGTAAAGAAGGAACATTTTCATCATCATATCAGCCAAAGGACATCCACTAACTGTACAAAGGCCACCCATAGATCTCCTTAACCGTGTCATCTTTGTGGGGGGAATTTGCCAGTACTCACCACGCTTGACAGGCTGGTGTGTGAGCACAGTATTACTGTTCCACAGAAAGCATACTACCCATCCATCTGGTTTAAAATCCCTTAGTCGTCTGTTACGATATCCCCAAGAGGAGATGGAGCTTCGGCTAAGAACATACTTGTTTATATACCACCAAGGTGACTAACAAGTATACGGCTTGGCTGATGATAAGCCGTTAGTATAACCTTTTTTTATTGCGCTAAAGTGGCTTCATTATGAACTTCCTTCGCCCCGGGGAAGGGGCATGCTGGACTCCTACCGGCTTAAACCACTGGAGCGGTCATCTTCGGCATCGAAGGGGGGCTCCAGGTCCTCTAAGATCACACTAGAGCCGCCCATGATGCCACGCCTTTAGGCACATCTCGGAGGGGATGACTGTATAGCTGTCACCTCTTATAGCGGGGGGAAGGCGACTGTAAAAAGGCCACTCACACTACGTGAGAAGGATTGTAAAGAATTCCCCCGAAGCCTCGCTTTGCGCTGTGTTGCGCATACGGTGGCACGTGGCCACATGCGCGCCATCGTCTTCCCGGGGACGGTTACCGTAACCTAGGAACGCTTGCAACACCAGAGGTTTCACTCGTGTTTTACCAACCACGTTAGAATCATTTCACTCCCTTTTTGAAGAGCCGCACGCTGTAGTCTCTTGGGAAAATCTCGGTGGAGAGCTTATTCCACAACCATAACCACATAGATTACAATAATATAATAATACTATATACTTGCCGTGTGGTGCCGGCTACGAATAGCACCACCCCATCTCATCCCGTGGGTGTCGTAAAAGCCGACTAAGGGATTAGACGGAGGATGGGCAGCAGTGTCCTTCGAATATCTCAACTGCGATCGCCAACTCGCCTGCCAAGCGTGGCGATTATGGCAAAACCCCCCAATGAGCACACAACACACTGATATCAGTCGTTGTGGTGATCTTTGAGGGAGGCCTCTGTCCAACTTTATTAGGCCGAAATAATCAAAAACTAAAAATTTATTCCCCATGACAGTTAATGGCTGTCCCAACAGACGGCACCCGTTCACGAGCTTGACTCGTGCATCAACATCTCTTAGTCCAACCATCACTTGGACGGATATCGGAAAATAATGTGATATTTTTATCATTTACAGGTCTTAGCGCCGGACGACTACACTGGAGAAAGGCTGGGCTGGTGCTAACTGACGGTGTACTAATGAATGTGTAAGCGTGTGATGTGCAGAGGAGTAGGGTTAAGTGTTCCTAAGCTTTGACGGCGCGGTTGGTGCAGTGGCTGATACAGTCGGCTGCTGCGCACCGGGTCGTGGGTTCGATTCCCGCACGGAACAAATATTTGTACGATCTGCAGGTAGTTGTTCCGGGTCTGGGTGTATTGTGTGTGAAATGTATGTCTGTAAACGGAGAAATCCTAGTGTGGGACAACGTTTTAATAAAAAGGACATAATGGTAGGATCCCCAGCCCAGATGTGGATCTTGGTAGGTCCAATGTATGATCTGTATATAAGGTCTTAAAAATATTTAACTGTATTTCAAGTGACAATCAGCAGATTATAGGGATTGCGTTTCATCATCATCATCATTCAGGCAAAATACGTCCACTGCTGAACAAAGGCCTCCCCCATAGATGTCCACATTTGTGTCATCATTTTGGGGGGAATTTGCCAGTACTCACCGCGCTTGGCAAGCGGATTGGTGAGCGTATTATGGCTATGTTTCCACAGAAGCGCCATCATGTCAAAAATCAAAAGTCAAAGTATTTTATTTCATTTAAACCAAATATTGGCACTTATGAAACGTCAGAATCTAAGTTGCACGGTTCCAAATAGTTGATCTCGTGGAGAAGAGCCGGCAGGAAACTCCATAGATACTCTTTTAAAATAATTGAGATTACAATGTTGATGAATACAAAATATTGCGAAACATATACCGAGAAAAATGTAGGTCAATGTGTAAGACAATAATATAATAATAATAGTTTATTTGCCGTGGCAGTTAACGGCTGACCAGTCCCAACAGACGGCACTCGTTCACGAGCATGACGCATGCATCAGCATCGCTTAGCTCAACCATATTGTAGGGAACCGAACGACCCGATACACAACGCCACCGCCAGCAAGACATTTTAGTGAACATGACAGACCAATACAGCCAGGCAAAAGACAATCAATATAAGTACTAAAAATAACATTGGTGGCTACATGATGCTCACACATTTACAGTTTTGTATGAATATTATAATTTAATGTCAATGAACAATATTAACAATAACTAATGTTCAATCAATGCTATAATATTAAATGTAAGTAAATAACATAAAAAACATGAAATTTTTGGATGGAGTGGTGCTATATTGTAAATCAGGACACCACACGTTTGATACAAAGAAAATGAGAGTGTGAGTTCACACGCGGTAGAAGTGAAACTTTGTATTTTGGTTAATGTGAAAGAGAATGAGATGAATACACTATGGACGTGGTAAACAGAGAGAGAGGGAGAGAGACGAAGGATAGGGAAACTATATACAGGCTGTCCAGTAAATAGCACGACATAGTGCAGGAAGTCAGAGCTTGGGTCAATACCTACCAAAAAAACACAATATATGTTCAGCAAAATCTTACGGATTTACAGTAGTACAACATTTTGCGATAAGAAAATTGTATTGTGAAAATTTAAATAAAAATTGTATTTCTTGAAAAAATTTTAGTGTTTAATAGAATAAAGACTTATCAATGAGTAAAGTAACTATTCACAAATCATTTGAGGTAAAAAAAAAACTAGAAAAGAAATTTTTCATTACGAGATACTTAAAAATCTGTGTCAAAGTAGAGATTTTTCGATATTTCGGAAAATGTTGTACTACTGTAAATCCGTAAGATTTTGCTGAACATATATTGTGTTTTTTTGGTAGGTATTGACCCAAGCTCTCACCCCCTGCAGTATGTCGTGCTATTTACTGGACATCCTGTAGAAACGTGTTTTATTTCATTCTCTCACAGCTTAAACCCTATAAATACATTTATGGTTGTCTCTCTTTTGTTACAACTTTTCGTTTCTTTTCTCGTATCTAATACACACCGTTTCAAAAGAAGCTTTACTTCAAAATAAATCGTAATTTCCATTTATTTTCTACAATAAAATATTTTATGACATAACGGTGGCTCCATCTAGGCTCTGTGGTTACACGCTATATGATCACTAGTACGCGCCGAGGTTCATGTACTGTCGCCGATGGGTCTTTGACGTAATATTTATTATCTTCCACAAATAACATTTAAAAGTAGTAGTTTAGATAAACCTAAAACAATAATACGACATGAACAATGCTTATTTGTGAGAGACTGGTGCCTAAGCTAAGCCGAGGCCTGTATTTCAGGACCCCAGGGCTCCCTAGGAGTACGGCGATGTTGCGGAACATTTGGTGTCTGCGTATATAACCAAAAACCCGTTCAAATAAATATAGGGGGAAAAAATTACTCCACCAAAAACTTCATATGAGAAAGACTTTTGCGGCCTGTTAACTTGTAGTTTCTAGTATCTCGTCTTTTTCAGAAGTGGAATCTAAAACTAAAATATTTAAAATACAATGTTTATTGATTATCAACTTGCCAAACTTTTCATAACAATGACATTGTATTAGTGTTACGCACAAAAATAATAAAAATATTTAGTGTAACGAAATGGTATTTCAAAATTAATGAATTCACTTTAATTTAATTTAATATTTGTAACCGATATTTTGGTTGTTTATAAATTGTATTCTAAGGCGGGTTGATTATCTAAAAACAGCAACAGCAGACGCGATAGCAGCTATCGCGCAACCAAGGATACACCGGTGGCAAAGCCACAAAAAATTGGTATTACGTAAGGCATCGCCCGCCTGTCGCTATTGTGGAAGATGCATAGTTACTAGCGCCAGTAGCCACCAGTGGAACTATAAAGAATGAACATTTTTAGTTCATTGATTGTCCGACAGGGGCGCGACAGAGATCTTCGCCTGTTTAGTCGCTATCGGCAAATAGGTAATACCAAATTGACGTTTGACAGCGGCGTTGGAGCAATTTACGCCTGTTGCAAAGCGTCTGCGACTTAGGTAATCAGCCCGCCAGTGTATTTTTTACTGATTTACCTAAAATGTTGAGTTACCATGAAGTCATTCTTAGACAGAAAGAAAGAGCTACTCCTAAATACTATGCTTGCATCAAAGTTGGATTTCATTGTATCTGTAAATACAATATTTTTGCTTTCGTATGACGAGTCCGTGGCTGACTGCCGTGTGGTGCCGGCTCAGAATGCCACCACCCCATCTCCTCCCATGGGTGTCGTAAAAGTCGACTAAGGGATTAGTCGGAGGATGGGCAGCAGCGTCCTTCAAGTACATTAACAACTCAACTGCGATCGCCAACCCGCCTGCCAAGCGTGGCGATTATGGCAAAACCCCCCAATGAGCTCAAAACACATCCATATCGGTGGTTGTGATGATCTTTGGGGGAAGCCTGTGTCCAACAGTGGACTTCATTCGGCCGAAATGATGACGAGTCCCATTGGCACGACATTAATGAATAAAGTAAATATAATTCCAGAATAAATGGAAATTACAATTTGTTCCTTATATATATCTTTAAGGGCGCTACGGCATTCTTCCAATATCTTTGTCGATGGTACAAATCAAAGAAATTGGACAACATTATCAAATTTTGTTTTTATTTGTTTGATCAAAGATTTTGAAATGCAATTATTTTTAGTCTTTTTGACGAGTTCCAGTTCAATTGGACAAGTGGCGTGACTCTGACGTACCAGAGCTTTCATCAAATCTTGGACGAGTGGAGATGAAAAGTTGGATGAGTGGCATGGGACCTTAAACTTTTTTCCCAGGAGAAATTATCATGATCTTCCTCCCCCGGGGAGTGCAAAGGGGCATGCTGAACTCCTACCGGCCAAAACCACTGAAGCGGTCATCTTTGGTACCGAAGGGGGGCTCCAGGTCCTCGATACAATAGAGGCACACTAGAGCAGCCCATATATATATATATATATATATATATTTGATTTAATGGATTTTGAATTCATCATTTCAGCCGACAAACGTCCACTGCTAGATCAGAAGCGTCCCCCAATGATTGCCACAACGACCGGTATAGGTTTGTGTTGTGTGCTCATTGGGGGGTTTTGTCATAATCGCCACGCTTGGCAGACGGGTTGGCGATCGCAGTTGAGTTGTTAATGTACTCGAAGAACGCTGCTGCCCATCCTCCGGCTAATCCCTTAGTCGACTTTTACGACACTCACGGGATGAGGTGGGGTGGTGGTATTCTTACCGGCACCACACGGCAACCTAATTATTTTTCTAAAATAAAAGTAGCCTACGTTATTCCTTATAACATCCGCTATCTGCCAGTGAGTCTCCTTGAAATCGTCCCGCCGTTTCGGAGATTAGCGGGAACAAACAGACAGACAGACCGATAGCTTTTTTGTTGTAGGTACCGTCTATACTTTCTATATATGAATTTAGAAAAAAGCTGTTATTTTGACATTACAAGCAGACATTTCAATTTTATTTATTTGTATAGATTATCACCGGTCTTTGATCCGTTACTATTTTAGAGCGCTGAGACGATGGAATGAAACCCAACGTAAAGCAACTAAAAATGATATCTTCAGCGCTATTCTGTAAGAACTCATTAGCAAACTCAGTTTCGAATCCGCAGTGAAAAATATTAAAAAAATTACAAAATTAGAAAGAAAGAAAGAGAAAGAAACAATTTATTTTTGCACTTATAACAACGCACACTTGACTAAAATTAAATACATAAAGCAAAATTGGAACAACACTAATCGGAGGAATAAACTGGCAACACATTTTTATTTTACAACAAATATTGGCCAAAGTACTTAGACTCCAGCACAAAATAAAAAATAAAAATATTTAAAAATAAAAATTAAATAACAACAAAAATCAGTACCTCAAGTGCTAAAAATTAAATTACATTTTACATAAAGAAACTGATTGTGCGTCGTGGCCGTGCAAAAAAGAGTTGTCACTTAGCTTAAATGCTGTTGCATTGTAACTTGTACCAAGATCACCACGGTCCAAGATCCAATAAAAAATTAGAGATTTTACTAAGGATTCAGAAGTGTATTTGCTAGTGAAGCGTACTCACTTATGAATCCGCAGTGAAAAGTAGTAGAAATAGTACGATATTATAGATTCCACTTCAGATTTAAAAGTGAGTTTGCTTGTGAGTTCTTCGAGAATAGCCTTGCTGGTGGCAAAAATGGATTTTACACAGACTTAGTTGCTAATGCTAATTGCTTGGAAATGCACTCACCAACTTTGAGTTTACTTTAGTATACTATTGTATTTATTGATTAAAACTATCAATATAGACTACTTGTAGCATTAATTACGAATGCTACATCAATTATCTGTTTATTCTGTATTTTTTCAATGGTAACAATAAAAAATAAAGTTGTGCTTAAGCTCGCAGTTAGCGCCTACGTCATAATATCTGGCTAAAGCTAAACTGACTACGGTTTTATTTACTCTTCCTGGCACATGTCTTTTGATTATTTATGGACCTGTTTTACTTTTGTTTTTGTTAACTTGATACCTCCTGAAAAGCACATATTACAACTTTAAGATTTAAAATATATTCATAATAGCAATGTCTTAGGTTTTCGCGATTATAAAATATTATAATAAAACAATTTTAAACGGATTAAATCGCGTGTGTTATTGATTTTTGTTTTTCCTGACGTTTCGAACACTTTGCAGGGTTCAATTATACACGCGATTTAATCCGTTTAAAATTGTTTTCTAATAATATATTTATAAATTATTGCGTTTCATTGAACCGTTTGTAATGTGTGTTTTAAGTTTATTTCTATGTATTTTTTAGCTCTTTGGCCCCCTCAACTGGAACCCGTAGATCCGAACTTGTGCGTTTAAGCGTTGGGGAGAAGCGACTGTGCGACTTTTCAGCCGCACAAGTACAGACGCGAGGATTTTATTGAATGAATCAACAATAGCTCAGCGGCTAGGCCGTCAGACTCAGGATTGAGTCGTGAACCAACCCGCTGATCTATTCCGATGAACTCACTCCTAGCTCAAGCATATTTAGCTTAGCTGGAGGAGTTGAAGAGAATACTAGTAATGTGCAACACACATTGCTAGTAATCTTACATAAATGTTTAGTAATTTAACAATATATTAGTAATTTAACAATATATTAGTAATTTAACAATAGATTGATTTTCACACAATTATATTCTATGAAATACTTGTAGTCTGTCGTGCGACAGTTAAGTCGCGTGTGTCCGCGACCCCCACACAAGTTTGGTGATACGCGGGCGCAGTTTTGGCGGGAAATCGTCGCCCTTCGATTTTTTTTCTCCTTTTTCTTTACTTTTTACTTTGTGTAGTGTGTAGAGATGTGTTTCACTATGAATTGTTATGTTTCTAGTATTGAATAACAAAACTTTATAACGTTTATTAAACTAAGTTAATAATTAAGTAATATTTAATCAATGTATTATTTAAATAGTAAACTAATATACATAGTCATAGTTAGCACATCTCTAATAGCGTAGTCTATACTATATTCAAGGAACTAAAACACTGAATGTAAACAAACCATAAAAAAGCTTTTTATAGTCTTACGACTATACAATTTCAAATAAACCTAGAGAATTTTGCATTTAATTAATGTATGATTCATTGATATGTATGCATTGATAATGCCATAACAATCCTTTATCCTACTGCTATCATTAAAAGCATAAAATATTTTAAATACACAAATTCATTGAAATATTTGTGATAAAAAATAATAACTGGCATCATAAAGAACCTAAAAAGCCAAACTGTCCAAACATCTCATGGATGCATATATTGCAATAAAATCAGGCGTGCTTTTGTATTTGGTGGGATAATAACCCTCCATCTATGTACATCATCAGGATGTCCACTGCTGAACAAAGGTCCCGCTTCGATTTTTACAACTCCCGGTCACATGCCGCTCTCATCCAACGCCTCCCAGCGACCTTCAGCAGGTCGTCTGTCCACCTCGGTGTCGTCGTCCCACGCTGCGTGTCCCGGTGCGCGGTCTCCACTCGAGAACCTTTGTGCCCCAACGGCCATCAGTTCCACGAGCAATGTGCCCCGCCCATCTATGTATATATCATAGCCGAACTTGTTGAGTTTATTGGTTCCTTGAATACGGTATAGTATAATTTTAATTTATTTTGCTAAACCTTCATTTATTTCTTTACTTTTTAGTTTTTACAGCACTGTTTATCGTACTACATAATACATGCCTTACTATGTTTTTTGATAGTTTGCACCCCTAATATTTTAGCATAGAATACATTTATTTACTTACGTACATCGTTTTTTATCTACAAGACTTTGAGGTATATAATGTATATGAAATGATCAAACTGAAAAAAGTGTGTAGCGTGTTTTTATAAATATATATTGTTTAGTTCGGCGAGCTATTCGTATTCTAAATATTAGGTGCAATAATGTGAACGGTTGGTAATAATACTTAGGGTAAGATTCAGAAACGAGTCTAAGCTAAGTTCACGCTTCCATCTGTCAAAATTAGGGGCGTAAGTAGTGCATTTTGACATATGGAAGAGTAAGTTCACGCTTAGACTCGTTTCTGAATCTCACCCTTAAAGCCTTGAGGTATAATATGTGCGAAGATTATTTGTTATTATTAGTAAATAATACGTGTTTTAATAGTTGCATTATACTTTCAAACTGTATTGTATCAAATATGATTTAACTACTTTCTGTACAAACCACAAGTTCTTAAAAAGTGATTGTTTGGTACCATAATTTACCTTTCAGTGTAAGTAGAAAATTCTGTTTATTTTATTACATATTAAAAATAAGTAATTATTTGTCATCATATTATTGCATTGCTAGACATATCTTTAGATACATTATTAACCCTCTAACGATTTTATAGCTTAGAGAATAAATAAGAGTAATATAACATTGGGGCAAAGTTTTTAAAAAAAAAGGACGTTACGAGCATAACATAGTGTCATATAATACTGTCACAATTAAAAATTTGTTCAGCAAAATAATTTTAAATAAAATATGTTCGTACGATTTTGTTGAGGATATTTCTTTCCAGAGATTCCGATAACTGGACTACTGGGATTTTAATTCAAGAAGTCCCGTGTGTTTGGTAGACGATTAACAGACGCACAAACGTGTTTTCGACATATAGGTCAATTGATATACTAAACCCTATTTTAGTCTGGCATTAATGTCAATCAACAGAAAAGCACGCATCCCTAGTAATTCTGTGAAAAATAATATTTTTTGTTAGCATCGTGTCATTAGTAAAACCACAAAAAATATTCGGTAGAAGTATAAAGACACAAAAAGCAAGTTGGGAATGTTGTTGTAACTGCCACAGAACCTCTGAGAAGAAAAATCCCTGTAATCCCGTCACGGGACAACTACAGTATGACTACTGGGAATACACGGGGACTACTGGGAATACGCGGGGACTACTGGGAATACGCGGGGACTACTGGGAATACGCGGGGACTACTGGGAATACGCGGGGACTACTGAGAATACACGGTCCTAACTAACACTTTTACACGTCATATTGAATCAACGGAAATAAATTTATATAAGTTAGCTGGAATTTAGTTGAAATAAGTATAGGTACTAGAGTGCAAAGGCACTGAATTATATTATAATTTTATAAGTATTTCAATTGACTTTGTATGTGCATTTTTTTCAAACCATGTTACCTTTAATCCAGTTTTTGTTTTGACATTTTGTATATATTCTTGGAACAAGTTGAGGTATCGTTTAAAATATTTCGTGTTACTCTTTAGGTACAAAGAACACAATTTGCAGTGAAGATAAAACGCCGTAAATTGGGTGAGGTAGTAGGTTGTATAGTACTGCATTACAACATTTGGGAGAGACTGTACGGCCTACTAACTTTCCTGGTTTTCGGACTATACATCATTGGCGACGTGGAAAAAGGAAGTCAGAAGAACGAAGAATAGCTTTAGAATAAGAGTGTCTTTATAATATATTTGTTCTAGCTCCATCGTAGGACGTCCACTGCAGAACAAAGGCCTCTCCCAGAGATTTCCACGACTGTGTCGTCATTTTGGTGGGAGTTTGCAAGTACCTACTCACAGAATTTTATAATTCTAGCTTGAATGCCAATAAAATAATAGTTTAATAAACTAATAAAAACATTTTTTTTATTTATAAAAACCTTGCCCCACACTAGGATTTCTCCTGTGTCGTGGGTGCGTTTACAGACATGAATTCCGCACACAATACACCCAGACCCGGAACAAATACCTGCAGATCATACAAAATATCATACCGTGTCGTCAATGCTTTTAATGAAAATGAACTAAAAAGAACAAAATAATGTTTAAATGTAAAATAAAAGCGTGTTTTGTACTTATATTCTCATAATTAATCTACCTTTGATATCGGACCCTGCGCTTTCATGTTACAATTTTTAAAAAAAATGTGCTTTAATTGATATTTCTTTAGAAGTGTGTTTTTATTCCTTTTTTAGACGTTTCATATTTAATCTTTCTTTAAGTTTTAAATCAATATTAACTATTAAAACCTAGGAATTAATTATTTATAGATTCAAATTCATTATTCACACATGTCTAGTATATAATAATAATAGTTCTCTCTGTGCGTTCATTATAAATTATTCTTCTTGCTCAGATTTTTATCCGGTATGTATTTTCTTCATCATCATATCAGTCAAATGTGGTCCACCGCTGAACAAAGACCTCCCCCATAGATTTCCACTATTGTGTCGTCATTTTGGGGGGAACTTGCCAATACTCACTACGCCTAGCGGACGGCTTAGTGAGCGCAGAATAGCTACTGTGCCACAGAAGGGACGCTGCTGCCATCCCTCTGGTTTAGAGTCCCTTAGTCGCTTTTAACGACATTCCCGGGAGGAGATGGAGTGGTGCTATATTCTTAATCCGAACACCGCACGGTCTGATAGAGAGTTTTACCACCTTTTTTATCGTGGAGAAATTTTCATGGACATTCTCTGCTGGGAACGTGCAGGGGAGTACCGGATAAAATAGCCACGTTGTTCCTTCAACCTACCTTATGCCAGGAGCCCTAGATTCGCATGCGCATCCACCGTATCGCGGCAGGTCACGGCTCACCTCTCATATTGGCGGACCCATTCCCCTGTGCAGCCTGGCCAGCCGCACAGCACGCCACCGTCTCGGGTGTGTTCCTAATCGGAGACGGACGGCCCTAAGCTGGCTGTATGGGGAACAAGGTGTGGTATTCCTCCATAGAAAAGGGAAGATCCTCCAGCCAGGCGGATGGTATGCCTGTTGGGCTTCGGCCCGCCAGGCATTGATGTTGGGCGACTGTATATATGCAGCGTTGCGCGAATACTTTAATAGCGTGATTCAGGATTCTTTGACGTCATCGGAAAGTTGCATTTAATAGTCAAGTAGATGTCATTGTAAGTTGTAGTAGTATGCTGGCGATGTAGGCCTCATGGTAGTCCGAAATCAGCAAGTGCCTTCGCGGGTAAAGCGGTGGTAAGATAAAATAAAAACGATTCGATACGATTCGGATTAGAGTCTCCTCTTTTTCCCGTTCCGCCACCTTTGTATACATAAGGTGTCCGTCCTTGCCCTCTCGCTATGAACCATGGGCCGAACCACGGCTTGAAGCGAAAGGTCAACGCTACCGACCGCCATGACGAGATAGCGGCGCTGCGTTACCCAAGCTGGGCACTCCTCCAACGTGTGCTGCGCCGTGGTCTCTGGGTAGCTTTTGCAGTGACAACAACGGAGCACCTACCCTGGCTTATGTGACACAGATACTTCGCGAAACATCCATGTCCCGAGAGTATTTGCGTCAGCTGGAAGATAAGAACGCTATCTGGGTTCTCCAGCCACTCCTGACGAGCCTTCCGCTGCTATGGCAGCGTGCCATGTTGGTTTACTGCCTGGAATACCCAACTGCAGTGATGTTTTTGATTAAATAAAATATAATTCTCTACAAGCGCCTTTATGGATATTATCCATTCTTATACCCTACCAGGTTTCTTCTCGGTTCTTTGGGATACAACTCATTAGAAGTTCGGCGAGCCTATGACCAAAACGGCATGTAAAATTATTCGCGGGAAAATAGATGCTCCAGGGCTTAGTGATGGGTTGTGTCGATTTTATGTACCAAACAACTTCCTTCGGAATCGTAAACATAGGCTCTTCGCAGTGCCGCTGACCCGCACCGTGGCGCGTGCTAACTCGCCTTTACCCCGTATTCTCGCCGAGCTCAACGCTCTCCTGGACGCTTATCCTGCATGCGATTTGTTTGCAGATACATGTGCTGAAATTTTTTCAATATGCTTGCAATACTGTGAGTGAAACGCATGATTATATACTTTTTTTCCCTATTTATTGTCGTCATTGTTTAATTAATGTAATTGGTGTAGCCGTATTAATTAATTTAAATAAATAAATAAATAAAATAATAATATGGTAATAAAAATGCACAAAAATAAATTACATTTATGTGCACAAAACATTGAGGTGGTTTTTGTTAATTTTTGAAACATTACTAGTAGATTCCCCTCCTCAAATATTGAAGACGAATCTTCGACCTATAAGCAGATTCAGAAAAAGCACGTTTGAGAATTCAATTCAATTAACTCGAGTTTAGAATTTACTTATTAGTTTACTATAAAACTGTATCCGTCATCTCCTCCCGTGGATGTCGTAAAAGGCGACTAAGGGAATCTAAACCAGAGGGATGGGCAGCAGCGTCCTTTTTGAGAAACGGAAGCCATACTGCGCACACCAACCCGCCTGCCAAGCGTGGTGAGTATTGGCCAATACCCCCCAAAATGATGACACGGTTGTAAAAATCTTTGGGGGAGGCCTTTGTTCAGCAGTGGACGTATAAATGGTCGATATGATAATGATGATAAAACTGTAATAACTAATCACGTTAATTCAATACAAACATAGACAAAAATACATCATAAGTATCCCTTTTCTAAAATCTAGGAGAGCGAAGGTGTGCCGTATTAGCGAGTTGGCGCGGACCACGGTGCGGTGATGCGGGACAAAAATGGTGCCTCTCGTTACGTAAAAAATCTCAGAAGTATAACATCGAGATAGCTCATCATGAAGATCCAGTTTATCCATGTATACGCAAATAATGTTCAACCATAAGAATATCAGAATAGAAGTAAAGAAATATAATATATGCATCTAATACATACATACATACATATAAACACGCCTCTCCCCCGTAGGGGTAGGCAGAGACCGCTTCTTTCCACTTGCTACGATCCTTACATAATAATGTCTTAGGTTTTCGCGAGTATTACACATTATAATAAAACACTTTTAAACGGATTCTATCGCGTATATTTTAGGTTTTTTTTTTTTTTTTTGTTTTTCCTGACGTTTCGAACACTTTGCAGGGTTCGTGGTCGCAGGATGACTAAGGTGACAGGCGTCGTTACAGATTTTAAAAAGTTATTTTATTTTATTTACCGTACAATTATAATCAAAAATTATTTCGATGCACGCAGTAATCACTCACAGTGTCTTGATGTTTTTTAGTGTGGTATTTAGTTACACAGATACAGAATTGGTCATATCTTGAAGCGTGCTTCTATTAAAACCTACTTCAAGCCGCATAAGAAGATCAGCCAACTTCTCAAACCAGTGAAATGTCACATACCTTTACAAGATGCAGGAGTCTACAAGATTGACTGTGAGTGTGGGTTGTCATACATAGGGCAAACAAAGCGTAGTATAGCCACCAGGTTAAAAGAACACATAGCTGACGTCAAGCATAGACGCTCCACAAAGTCTGCAGTGTGCGAACATGCCTTAGATAAACCTAACCATTTTCTTCGTTTCGATCAACCTCAAGTCCTCGCGAAAGAGAACCGATATGTACCAAGAATGTTTCGTGAGGCTATTGAAATTAAAAAACATCCTAATTTTAATAGAGAAGATGGCTGGCAGGTACCACCAGTTTGGAATCCTGTTATTAAAATAATAAAGTCCCAAACAACACACCACACTAAAAAACATCAAGACACTGTGAGTGATTACTGCGTGCATCGAAATAATTTTTGATTATAATTGTACGGTAGATAAAATAAAATAACTTTTTAAAATCTGTAACGACGCCTGTCACCTTAGTCATCCTGCGACCACGAACCCTGCAAAGTGTTCGAAACGTCAGGAAAAACAAAAAACCTAAAATATACGCGATAGAATCCGTTTAAAAGGATCCTTACATACTTACTCGCTTCGTCCACTTTCATTATTCCCTTCATACATGCTCTTCGGTTTAGGGTACTCTTGACCTGGCCTTTTTCCAAGACGTCCCTGATTTGGTCTCGAAACGTCCGCCTAGGCCCCTTCCAACCCTTTCATTCACACTCGCCTTATACACTGTCTTCGTCAATCGTTCTTCATTCATTCTCTCTATATGGCCAAACCATCTCAGCATACCTTTCTCAATTTTTGTCACTACATCTTCTTTCAGTATGTGTATATGTATCTAAATCTAATTTATACATGCATGCTGCGGACTTTTTAGTTCTAATTTGAGCCAATAAAGAATATTTTGTCTCGGTGTTTAAATGTTTACACTTATTCTTTGCAGGTATTAAATGGTATTACAAAAGGTGCTGTTTTTCTGTCCCATTGTCTATACTCGTTTGATACTGAATCTACTTACTATGACTACGAAAAATCTAACAACGTACTTTCTTACACCCTCATTATTATAACCTTCCTGCCCTGGTCCCAAGCTATTTCGGGTCGGTACAATATGTTTTTCTCTTCCATTCTTTTGTCAGCTTTTCCTTCATATCCTTCCTCACATAATCCATCCATCTTTTCTAAGGTCTTCATCTCCCCTCCACCAATCAAATTTTTTATTTATTACTCTCTTAATCACATGCTTTTCATCGTTCCTCATAACAAGATAAACTCATCATCATCATTTCGGCCGAATGAAATCCACTGCTGGACACAGGCCTCCCCCAAAGATCACCACAACGACCGACATCGGTATGTTGTGTGCTCATTGGGGGGTTTTGCCATAATCGCCACGCTTTATACGTGTATACGTAATACGCCACGGGTTGGCGATCGCAGTTGAGTTGTTAGTGCACTCGAAGGACGCTGCTGCCCATCCTCCGGCTAATTCCTTAGTCGACTTTTACGACACCCAGGAGGAGGAGATGGGGTGGTGGCATTCTGAGCCGGCACCACACGGCAATGAGCCGGCACCACACGGCAAACCAAACTATTTTCTCTCAATTTTTCCGTCACTGGCGCCACTTTTAAACTCCCTCTAATATAGTTTCTTACACTCTCGACACATATTGTTGTAGTTTTGCTCGTAATTATTTATTTACTACATTTTTTATCTACAGTAATTTCATATATATTATTAAATGACATTCCGTGTGGTGTCCGGATTAAGAATATAGCACCACTCTATCTCCTCCCGTGGATGTCGTAAAAGGCGACTAAGGGAATCTAAACCAGAGGGATGGGCAGCAGCGTCCCTTCTGTGAAACGGTAGCAATACTGCGCTCACCAACCCGCCTGCCAAGCGTGGTGAGTATTGGCAAATACCCCCCAAAATGATGACACAGTTGTGAAAATCTATGGGGGAGGCCTTTGTTCAGCAGTGGACGTATAAATGGCCGTTATGATATTAAATGACTAACTAAACTAACTAGGCAGGTATATGTAGGTACCGTAATCTCTCAGGTGTCACGGGCGCGCAGATTGGGGAGTCTGCGTTTCATTCAGTTTTGATAAAATTACACAATCCCTTACTAAATGGAATTAGTATCACATCCCTCCGTACGTTGAAGTTTTTACTTTTTAAATCTTTATTTATTTATGGGGTTTAAGGTTTAAACTTGATACCTAGCCAGTTTTTCCAACAATATTCGCATAACTATCATTTTTTAATTGTATTTGAAAAATCTTAGACGAAACCTGAGGTTACTTGTCTGACAAGTAAAGCAAGCAAATAATATTTAGTAAGCAGCGTGCTTCTAACCCGTTCTAATTAATCAAACCATTCAATTAATTAATTGATTTGTAATTGGCACTACAATTGGACATCATTAAACTGTCTATAGTCGGGATAGTGACCCGTTTGATTAACTTTTTTTTTGGATTGACACATACTTTAGCAACATTAAATGTGCCTATTCGCAAAAATAGTTTTCAACGCTGCGCAAGTACATTGGTTGGCAACACTGTTTTGGAAGGGCCTTAAATTCGCGTTCTCGCGCATCGCGGTTTACGGAACAAGATAAAACTCTTTTACAAAAAAAGAACGAGCACCTAAGAAAATTTACATTCTAAGATCGATTTGAGTTCATTAAATGAAATTTAATTGTTTGACGTAGTCTGTATACTTATAAGCGTGTAAATTAATGTGAGTGAAGTGAATTCTGGCTATTTAAAAAACACGATGAATTCTTTAAATCCTATGTACTCGGCCAAATAATAAGAAGTGGTCGGCAATAAAGACAAGAAGATTTTTTCACTTTTTTTAATTAAATAAAGTTACAAATGTAAAAACCTAATAACGAGTGTGACCTCCTCTTGCCAAAATCACAGCTTGAGTCCTTCTGGGCATGCTTTCCACGATGTTTTAATAACGTCTTGAGGAATACGTTCCCACTCTTCTGCATTGACTCTTTTTAGCTCCGTGATGTTTTGTGGATCGGTTTTATAGAATGTACCCGTTTTTTTGCAAAAGCGTGTATTTATACACAAACTAGCTGCCCGCCCCAGCTTCGCATAGGCAGGTACATGCAAACCCGATTGCAGCGCCACCTACCGGGTCCAACTGTGAATCTAAACTCTCCAGGGATTCACTCAAATATACACAATAAAGAACATCAAAATCAGTCCAGCCGTTTAGGAGGAGTTCAGTGACATACACACGTACAGAAGAATTGTATATAATAGATATGGAAACTCAAGCGGCCATCAACTCTACGAGCTATGTGTGGTGCATGTATACCTAGATAGGATGTTTTATTTTGGAAAATGTGGGATGTACAGGTTTGTCGAAAAATATCTGACAGAGCACAAGATATTATAGAATTTATTTAATACAACCTTGCGACGTGACCAGGGGTGCAATTCTCTAAGCTCAAACATCCATACATCCTTGAGTACAGGGGTGTAATTCCTTAAGGTCAAACATCGGTACATCCTTCTATGCAGAATTAAAATAACGGTGTAAAACCAATTTCGGTATTCACTAAGACATGATTGAAGCTATTCACGGACACGTTGCAGACGGTGAGCCATAGGGTCGAGTCTTAAGTAATGCCAAATTGGGTTGTCACCGTTATTTAAATTCAGGAATTGAAATAACGGTGATAACCCAATAACCCTGCTTGTCATTCGCCTGGTGGTAGCGTCACGCCTGCATATGACAATTGTCATGCTACACAGGACTTGTCCTGCGTCCGTCACCTCGAGACATTAGATAATTAGTCCGCTCAGTATTTTCACTATATGGCTATAGTGCCTTTTTAAATTGGAACAGTATAATATTTAAACGCAATTGCTTGTCTGTGTGGTGTACGGATTAAGAATATAGCACCACTCCATCTCCTCCCATGGACGTCGTAAGGGATTCTAAGCCAGAGGGATGGGCAGCAGCGACCCTTCTTTACATAGCCAACCCGCCTGCCTAGCGTGGTGAGTACTGGCAAATTCCCCCCAAAAAGACGAAACAATCGTGTATATCTATGGGGGAGGTCTTGGTTCAGCAGTGGACGTCCCTAAGTTGATAATTATGATGACGTGCCAGCTGATATTCTTTTGTTTTTCAGTGATTTAATATAAACCATAAATAGGATTCGGTATTAAAAATAACATCACAAGACACGTGTTGCTGGGGAGATAATGGCGCTGCTTCTTCCCAGCTCAAACACTAGGAAGCGGTGAAGAGTGTGCATTTTGGGGGCTGTATCATATGATGTATTTCGTTTTTTACCCAAAGGTTGACTGGTAGAGATTGCCATATGGCATTAAGTCCACCTTGTGTACCACCATTGTGCATAAAAGTATAAATAAATAAACAAATGATGGCGTTATTAATGTACATTTTTTTGTGAATGTGGTTGACCAACCGTCAGTGTTTATATTTACCACATCGTGAAATATGTCATAGCACCTATTTCAGTTTCCAGTGCTTAATTGTATTTATGTGTATTTTATATAAATTAAATAAAAACGCAGACAGATAAAATAAATGTATTTAATATTAATTTCCTTGTTTAATTCCTATCCTAAGATTAATAAAGATACTTGTCAACCCAAATCTCTATAAATTTCACGCTTGGGGAATGCAGTCAAGAAGCTACATAAAAAAGGTCAAGTAAAAATACATTTTAGTCATTAGTCGGTCGAGTGATTGGTTACACGATCCGAACTACACCATAACACACAATCAACTGTCGCCTGTGACTGTAACACGCTTGTTGATTGTTGGATACTTTATTTCTCCACTGGCGATGAGGTAGCAGAATCTCTTGGTATAATTTCATTAAAATGTATCCAAAACTAGCTGTGCCCTGCGGTTTCACCCGCCTAAATGAGTACTTCGGCTTAGACAGTTGACATAGATGCACAGTTCGGTTCTAGTCGGGCGACTGTCAACGGCCCCCGACGTTGCGTCGCATCGCCCGCCCGCACTATAGTGTAATTGTGAGTAAAACATTACCCCGCTATAACTTAGATATCAAAACATGGAGCGGCGCATGGTAGAACGCAAAACATAACTGCGCGCCCACCTAGGACAACAGATAATAAAAAAGTAATAAAAATAATACCAAACAATAAAAGTAAAATTAAAAATCATTATGTAAATCGGGGCTGTGTGCATCTCCTCCGTGCAAAAGGTTCTAGCTCAGCATGAAGCTGTAATTTCGCGACATGGTAACACCGACAGCGCTGATTTTCAGTAACTAATGTTACTGAAAAAGATGATATGATGCTGCATATCATAACAATAATGATTATCTGAATAAGTAGTATTTTTGAACAAACCAGACCACCAGATAACCAGAGATATGTCCGACCGTATGGTCTCCGGATTAAGAATATAGCACCCCTCCATCTTCTCCCATGGATTTCGTAAAAGGCGACTAAGATACTACTAACCAGTGGAATGGGCAGCAGCGTCCCTTTTAGTACAGTAGCCATACTGCGCTCACCAACCCGCTTGCCAAGCGCGGTGAGTACTGGCAAATTCCCCCCAAAATGATACAATTGTGGAAATCTATGGGGGAGGCCTTTGTTCAGCAGTGGACGTCTCATGCCTGGTAAGAAGAAAGAAGATGAAGACGCATCTTATACTATTAATAGAAATTAAGATGGCAAATTAAACAAACCAAAGATTAGTTCTCTTGTAAAGCAACTCAGGATAAACTTTGTAAAAATAAAAATGATGTAATCACAAATATGACGTCACAACTATTAATCTAGAGATTTGAACAGTAAAATACAGAAAAACACCTTAATCATTGAAAGTATCCTGCCCGTTTTGTTCCTAAACGTTTCAGTAATACATGAATAATGTCCATTGATAAGAGTACCACCCGCCCATCTCATCCCGTGGCTGTAATAAAAGGCGACTATGAGATTAGTCGGAGGAGGGGCAGCAGCGTCCTTTCGGCTGAAATGACGATGATAATGAAGACTATTTATTATCATTTCGACCAAATGAAGTCCACTGCTGGACATAAGCCTCCCCTAAAGATCACCACAACGACCGATATGGGTGTGTTGTGGGCTCATTGGGGGGTTTTGCCATAATCGCCACGCTTGGCAGACCGGTTGGCGATCGCAGTTGAGTTGTAAATGTACTCGAAGGACGCTGCTGCCCATCCTCCGGCTAATGCCTTAGTCACGGGAGGAGATGGGGTGGTGGTATTCTGAGCCTACTGAACTATTTATTAGGCCTATTAATATTATTAACTATCTTGGATAGTAACTAAACATTACGAGTAGGTACCATTATTTCTGGAGCCCCCCTTCGGTGCCGAAGATAACCGTTCCAGTGGTTTTTAGCCGGTAGGAGTCCGGTATACCCATTCGTCCTTCCTCGGGGCTAAGAAAGTTCCATGAATTTCTACTGGACATCAATAAAAAAATAAAAGCGTACCATACTTTGATATCAATAATAAGTATTCGCAATTAATCATCATCAATGTCAGATAGATATAAATAATAAACAAACTAGCCAAATGTATAAGACCTGCTGAAAATATAGCCATATAAAAAAATGCATCCTTATTTATTAAAATAAAGGTACGGTTTTACGGTGGATAAATTGGGGTTGCAATGTTTAATAATCCGTCATTTTATGTTTTTTTTTCATGGCTATTGTATTCCATTTTACCAGTGTCAAGTTAAGATTTTATAAGTTAGATCTATGAAAATTGGTAATTGGCTTTTTGGTTCTAAATTAAGAAATACGTATTTCAGTGTTATTGTAATTTCTACCCTTAAAGGGGTAAAAGACGGGGTGAAATTGTGTATGAAATGAAATGTAATCGACAATGAAATGATTCATTGAATATACGTTATACTTTAAGTTAGATCTATGAAAAGTGTTATTTGGCTTTTTGGTTGAAAATAAAGAAATAAGTAAAGAAAGAAAGAAAGAAAGTAGAAGTCGTAGAAGTATATTACTTGCAACCCAAATTGTGTAATGCTACTAGGCTCCAAGTCCAAGCTATTTTATATGGATCAGCCCAGGGAGAAACACACACCACACATAGTATTTATGCCGCGTACCTATTCCTAATGACTTCGGTTTAAATTTAAGAGACTGCGAGTCCCTATTAAATTGAGTTTCGAGATCACTATTAACTTTAAAGTTCGCGGGAGTTGCTTTGAGACAAGACGTTTTCTCCGATGGTCAGGTTTATGTGGCGTGGTCACGTGTTAGCTCACTCCGTCATCAGATTATTCTGGTGCCATCTAATAAAATCGTAAAAAATATGGTACTATAAACATTATCTTAATTAACTTCACAATTTGGTAATACTTGTGTATATGTCCGTCGAGTCCCAATTAACTATATTAGTATTGAGTACCCCACATACAGGGTGTCCAGTAGCAGGGGGTGAGAGCTTTAGTCAATACCTACCAAAAAACATACATACAGTAGTACAAAGTTTTCCGAAATATCGAAAAATCTCTAACTAAAAATCTATTACATTCTTGTTAGATTTATATCTTTTCACATATAGGTCTTCTTGTTCTTCTCTTAGATTATGGCTGCTGTGGAATGTCTTCCACAATTTCGCCAATATCATGTATAACGGCAACGTTGTTTGGTGTTCAGGTTAAACAACCTTCAATTATTCACAAAATATTTCACAAAAATGAAAAAGAACTACAAAAAATGACGGCAACCTGTATTTATTTCTCGTATAGTCCACTTTGTTTTTACATACCTGACGTATTAAAATGTAATAATCAAAATTCAAATATCACTATAAGAGTGTCTATGGAGTGTCTTGCCGGGTCTTCTCCATTAGATCGACTTTTCTGAACCGTGTACCTTATTTGTTCACTTTTCATAAGTGCTTATTAGAGCCTATATTAAATAAAAACATTGAGTTTGAGTTTGAAATGTGGTAGGATGTAGTGTACATATAACTTACGCATAAGACTTATTAAGTCACCTAAGTTCAACAAATAAATGATGATTGAATCTGTGTACGTAATAAGTATGAACAAGTAATTCATTAATTCTATATTTTTCAGTCATTTGGATCTGGTAAAGCCTGTGCCGTGTGGTGCTGGCTACGAATAGCACCAACCCATCTCATCCCGTGCGTGTCGTAAAAGGCGGCTATAGGATTAACCGGAGGATGGGCAGCAGCGTCCTTCGAGTACATTAACAACTCAACTGCTATCGCCAACCCGCCTGCCAAGAGTAGCGATTATGGCAAAACCCCGCAATGAGCACACACCACACCCAGATCGGTCATTGTGGCGATCTTTGGAGGCTTGTGTTCAGTAGAATAGAATGGCAAACATGGGATGTCAAAAAAATTCATTATATTAGATAATTTAAGGTTATAATGTAAGGAAGATAATAATTTGTGGTACACATACAAGGAACGAAAAAGCGCCCAGAATTGAGCCTTGAGATACACCCATTTCCACACCATCCATGAGCGTTCCGCGATGTATATAGCATTTATAATATAGGTACTATTTGCCGTCATTATGAAAAAACAGGGTAATAGTATCTGTCCTTAGTGTTATTCCAACAAATAGCCTTGGAAAGTTTCCACAAAATCCAACAGAATCCTGTGCATCCATTGCAAATGGAAGGCATTGCTTATTGTTTCGCCAAGGCATTGGCCAGCCCTCTGATCACGCGAAGTGTTGACCAACCGTCGGGCAATATCTTTGAAAAGACGTGCACTCAGACCCCATGCCCCAAGCGTTTCGACCCTAAATGGTTTAAAATAATAATTACCAATGAGGCTATGTTATATATTTTAGAGCAGCTGCTGCAGAAGCGGCAGTGCCCGTGGAACATAAAACTAATATGTTTTGTGGCAATGCCAGCACCATCCTATCAGAGAAAATACTACTTTCACGGCAGCAATGACATACCAGTCTTTTGCCATTTTCATGTACTAAGCTGCTTTATTAAAGTACAGCTGGCACGCTGGCGGTGAAAAGAGCACGGCAAATAGTATAGGTAATTAACACTAACATCAAAAAGAAATTAAAAAGCATATTAAGAAAGGTATAGTGACATCTTGTGTCAAATAAAATTATTAAGAAATTTATAAGCGCCATCTGTCGATGAGTAGTTATGTCACGTAGAAATATAATATTTTCGAATAGTAAATGAATTTATTTGTTTTACTAGTGATTAATAGAAATACTTTATTTAGCAAGGACGAACGAATATCTTTTATAATTAATGTTAGTCACTTAAATTGCTAATTTTTAAGAAGAAAACGATTAGCGGATTTGAGTCACGAAAAAAGTAAAACCAATTATGATTTTTTGTAATGGTAGCACTGGGTATTGCGGGTTTATCATATGCTATTGGCCAAAGGACTTAGACTACAGGCCAAAATAAAAAATAAAAGCATATGCTATCATAGGTTTATAATCCTTCAAATAAATCTAAAGTAAACTTTATTGCATAGTAGAAAGGATTGAAACTCTACGAAAAACAAAGTTAGTAAGACATTTTATCGTTTGAGTAGGAAGTGGCATAAAAATAGGATCGCCAACAATCCGAGTGACGTCACGCTATTGGAGTCATGGAGGAGCCTTCTAAAATTACATAGGAGCTCGGGAAAATATATTTTTCCGACGTATACGCTCCATTTCAATATAATTAAATATATAGAAGTGTCGATAAAAGTGTACGACGCGAGTGATAAATGAAATAAATGTTATAAATACGATAGTCAAAGTTAAAACTGTGTGATTTCGTTACTAAGTTACCGGAGACTTTTTTGATATATTGTGAGTATCTAATGTATTTTCCACACGAAAACTGGTTATTAAAGATCGATATTTACATTTTGCTTTACTAAACACGTGATGTAACGATGATAAATGAATTATATGTGTGTTTAAAAGAGCATAAGCTGTGTCATGCTATGTCGCTAAAAATAATACTGGAAAGTATTTTTGGAATTTTATTTGGCGATTTTGCGAGTGCACGTCGGTGTAGACTTGTGAAAGTTGTAATTACGCTTCAAAAATGCTCTAAAACTTGTGGCCTTGAAGTTTAAATCATTTTATATGCAGTGGTATCAGGTTACGTATATTTTTGACAGTAATGTATAATTTATTCCGTTTCAAAAATGCTTGGTTTGTTATGGTGACTCTTAGTGCGCGGAATGTCCGTGGTTTTAATTGGATCAATTCTTTAATACGTGACCTTGAATCGAATAGAATACGCATCGCGTATAAATACCGTATTTAACTCGTGTACAGTGGAACACGGCAATTTTTTTGATGTATTGTGTAAGTTATCATTTTCATAATTTTTGTTACCCCTCGTTAGGATGTTGCTATACATTACAGCCAGTTTGAAGAAAAAGTATTGAATCTACAAAACCAGAGTTGCCTTTCACTTTTTAGTGTACCCAACCATGCTCACAGAGGAAAACAAAGATATTAAAAATATCAGTGCAGTGTTGATTGTACTACTAATTTATTACAACATATTTCACAATTATTATTATGCAAAGAAATTCAATATAGACAAGAGAATAGAAATTTAACCTGCAGATTGTAAAAGAGGTACCCATAATGAAGGGCAAAATTTATTCTGGCAACATTTATTAATGTTATTCTCCCATTACTTATGGTTGTTATCAGAAATCTAGTTCTTTGTACCACAGAATTATTTTGTTATGACAATAAACCTATTTGTCTAGGTGAATAGAGCTAATAAATGTTAGTGATTTTAATATCTGTGTGGTGTCTGGATTAAGAATATACCACCACTGCACCTCATCTCATGGATTTCGTAAGTGGTGACTAAGTGGGGAGATTTTATGCTGTTTCTTCTCTCACTCTCTCAAAAATAACATATTTTGAAATTATAAGGGATTTTAAACCCTTCTATGAAACAGCAGCTATACTGCACTCACCTACTCGACTGACAAGAGTGGCACATACTGGCATTTTTTTTAACATACATAACCATTCATGGCTTGTACAAGTTGACAATTAGAGTGCAACAAATTCAATTTGTTGATTAGACTGTCTAATTTATGGAGTGAATGTAGAATTTACTCGATAATAAAGTTCAGTATGCTATACCTAATAAGTAAACCTATCCTATACCTAATAAGTAAACCTATCTAGCTATAGTACTTTAATCTTACAAAAAATTGGCCTATATACAATTGTAGTGCCACCCATTGTCACGGGTCTTATGCTTTAGTTGTAGTCTTATGCCCTTACACTAGCATGCTAGCTAGCTATGCACTCCTAACTGGAACACAGTATCGGTCAAGTATTGTGTTACAGAACAAAAATTCAAATTTAAGTCATGTTTGCCAGAACTGAATATAAATGCTGTACTTATTACGACGGCATAGTTGGCGCAGTGCTAAGCGGTTGGCTTTCTGTGCTACGGGTCATGGGTTTGATTCCCGCATGGAACAAATATTTGTATGTCCTACAGATAGTTGTGCCAGCTTTGTTCTAGTGTGGGTCAATGTTTTTTAAGTATAATAGCATATTATGTGGTGTTCATATTTGATTAATGCAATCTAGACTTGAGTTCTATTTATGTTATTCATTCTATAAATGCTGAGAATGACTTAGCAATTACAGTAACAATGAGCAGTCATTGTCACCAACAGTCTTTTTGGATAAATACTTTCATAATAATATGGTCCCTTTATCTGTATTTAATACAAAAACTGCATAGTAATTTAACATCAGCCTAAGCTTTGTATGTCTATTGTCTATGTTGAGGTTGGCTGCTAGTCTAGCCATATGTAGAGGAATAATATAAATCGAAATAATCTAAAATAAAAGGAATATGTTGTATTACAAATACAATATTAATTTGTATCATGACATGATGATACCAATAATACATATGGTACCATGATATGGCAAATCGCTATGGGCCTCATAAGAAAGCTGAAGGTCACTCAGCGAGCTATTATATCTCAGCAGAGTTCGAAATTATCAAGATAATAATAAGTCTTGATAATTACCGTGATATATATCGATAATTATCGAGACTAGGTCAAGTTATTTATGTTTATTTTGTTTACTTTTTTTTATTTTATTAATACTTTTAACTTAATGCCATATAGTATTCTCTATCAACCTTTGGGTTAAAAAGAAATGCATCGAAAAGAGGTACAAAAAAAGATATATTACAAAAAAAATATACTAAGATATACCATACATAAAAATCTACATACTATAGATACGGTCAAATACATAGGTTTAAAATATACGACATTTAATACATACTACTTATCATTTTAACCATACAGGCTTCGCCTAGCTCAGGCACCAAACTCCCACAGTAAATTTGAATAATACTGTAACTAGGTAATAATGTATTTTATTACAACTTTTCATTATTGTGGTAAATAAATAACTTACTTTTAACCATGCCCGTAATTGTCAATTAGGATTCCAGCAAATTCAAAAAGTATTCCCGAACATTGCGTTTGAAATAAAATTTACTTGGCGCTATCGGCCATCAGTTCTACGAGCTATGTGGCATTGCCACTTCAGTTTACTAATCCTTTCAGCTATGTTGGCAACTTAGTTCTACTACGGATCTCCTCATTTCTCAGCTCGCGGAGTGACCTTGAACCTCTTGTGAAGCCCATAGTGACCACGTCTCTGTTCCATGTCATCACTGGTAACACACACTGGTTAAAGACTTTCGTCTTGAGGCATTATGGTATTGTTGACGAAAATACGCTGGTTTTCCACAAGTTTTAAAAGTTTCCCAAACGCTGCCAGCCGAGTCGGATTCGACGATTGACCTCTTTCGCGAAGCCAGACCTACCTTTTTTTATTGGTGTCCAGTGAACTTCCTCCGCCTCGGGGAAGGGCGAAGGGGCATGCCGGACTTTATCAGCTAAAACCTTTGGAGCGGTCATCTTCGGCACCGAAGGGGGGCTCCAGGTCCTCGTAAGATCACACTAGAGCCCCCATTGATGCCTCGCCTTTAGGCACATCTTGGAGGGGAAGCTGGACCTATCTAACAATGTACGGTTACATGTGATCGGTGGTCCATAGTTGCGTATCTATGGGGGCGGCCATTGCTCAGCAATAGATTTCGTTCAGCTGTCTATGATAGTAAAATTATGTACAAGTCTAAAACTCCATTGTGAATTACACTAATCAGCTGATACATACACATTCTGTTACAAAACGATTGAGCCATTTTAATTTCAACCTTATGTCACTGTGATTGAAGTAACATTGCCTGTATCTGACATAGAGTAATCTTAAGTCATTTTAGTTCTGTCCATTCCAATGTTGATTTGCATACATTACAAGTAGATACCGTAATTGAAACTGAAGTATAGTCGATTTTAATGGTATTTGTCAACAATGAAAACAGAACAATAGGTAGTTTCAGCAAATAATTTACGAATTACTCTTATTATAAATAAAAAACCGATGTGTGTACATGTATAGGTACATGGCATTAGGAGAGATTTTTAATACAAATTGACTAAGTGGGAAAAACGACATTTTGTCGTTCGAAGAAAAATATTAAATACAAGACGGCACGGTTGGTGCAGTGGTTGATACATTCGGCTGTTGCGCTCCGGGTCGTGTGGGTTCGATTCCCGCACGGAACAAATATTTGTATGATCTGCAGGTAGTTGTTCCGGGTCTGGGTGTATCGTGTGTGGAATTTGTGTATGTATGCACACAGTTTGTGTATGACACAAGAGAAATTCTAGGATGGGGCAACGTTTAAAAAAAAACATTATGGTTAAATAAATAACATCAAAAAATAAACTTTTTTTTAAACATTTAGAAAACCATTTACTTTTTTAATCAATATATGGCCAGTAAAGTAAGTCTTCCTCAGACGCGCCAGAAGTACTTATAACTTCAAAATCATATAAATCCAAAGACATCCACTGGTCATAGTCTCCTAATTAACCACTGCAGTCCATACATAAATATCATGGCACAACAACCTTAATCACCTAACTTGGTAAACAGATGGGTGATTTGTGTGCACAAATCAAATAAACATATTTATGTACACAGTTGTTAAAAGATGGTGTTTCAGTTTTGAACGTGTCTGTACAACAAGGTACAAATGTTAGTTTATAGAAATTACAGACGTTTGAATGACTATCGTAATAATTGACATTAATATATTCACAACTACGTTCCATATGGTAAACGCATTAAGCATATGACGGCGCGGTTGGTGCAGTGCCTGATACAGTCGGCTGCTGCGCTCCGGGTCGTGGGTTCGATTCCCACACGGGACAAATATATGTATGATCTGCAGGTAGTTGTTCCGGGTCAGGGGGTATTGTATGTGGAATTTATGTCTGTAAACGCACCCACGAAGCAATCCTAGTGCGGGACAACGCTTTCTTAATACAAAAAAAATAAATAACCACTGCACGCTTTTCGTTGTCTAAAGGACTTTTAAGCAAAGGGATGGGCAGCAGCGTCCTTTCTGTGGCACAGTAGCTGTACTGCGCTCACCTACCCACCTGCCAAGCGTGGTGAGTACTGGCAAATTCACCCCAAACGTCGTTTTTTTATGTGTTCCAATTAACTATGGCTGTAAGTGAGCTGTTCGCCTTGTAGGCACTCGACCACACTCCTCGTCGTCTGACGGGCCCCTTCTACGGGAGGCGCGTGCAGAACATAACGCGCCGCAAGCCTGTTTCTGCTAGATCGATGGACTGCCCTTAGTTCGCCGCCCACAGGCCGCAACTCATGGAGGCCGGAGATCGTTCAGCGCTCTGCACCGGCACTCGCACCTGGTGCATTTTCTGCAGCGGGGATCAGGTTGCCTCCACCCGTCCCCACTCTGCCGCCTTCTTTGCGTGCATTACGTCCTCACAAAAGGGGGCTCGAGGATCCCACGCGCTCTCGGTCCGGACGATAGACTGATTTACAGCCGGAAGTGAGAGGTCACTTTCTGCGTTGCCCAAACGGGGCACTCGTCCAGTGTGTGCTGCGCCGTGTTGTCTGGGCAGTTTCTGCAATGATGACAACTGGGCGCCTCTTTTCAGCGAACACATATACCTCCCGGACCATGTGTGTCAGCCGCAAGGTGAGGGCGCCATGTACCCTCGCCAACCTTTCCTCCATGACGGCTCTCATCACCACTATCGCAGCGAACCCTGTACTGAGCGGCACATGTCATTCCACCACCAGGATCCACTGAAGCTCGGACAGTCGTACTTCGATCTCAGGTGGAATTGGACCAACGTCCTTATAATATAATATGTCGTGTAAAATTATACTCGCACTTACCACCACTAGCCTTATTATTATATTATTTTAAGACAAACAAATAAATATAGATAAATGTTATTGAATTCGAACTAAATCCACTATTGCCGTAACATCTAAGCGTTTGGTTTTCAGTTAGTCACCGGGTATTAGCCGCGCACTCTAAATAAGGGTGAGCTTTAAACTGTAGGGTAGAACAGTGTGGATAAAATCTAGCGTAGTACCGGGCGGATTTAGTCGGGAACAAGTAAACTCGACTAATAGGGGTTACGCTGACGCTGCTGCCCATCCTCCGACTAATCCCTTAGTCCCTCTTACGACACCCACGGGAGGAGATGGGGTGGTGGTATTCTGAGCCGGCACCACGAAATGAAATGATGAATATAAATATCAACATTATTCCGTGCCCACGTCCCCTAGCGTAGCAAGTTTATCGATTAGCCTGCTGTGCCATCATTCCCTCCGAGTTAAGGACTATTAAAATATTGTTTATTAGGCCTTGACTATTATAAGTTGTGGAGCAAAATTGTTTGTAATAGCTACAGTTGCTATGGTAACGGACATAAAAAAATCACAATTGATTATCAACTATATTATTATCTTTCATGTCGGTTATCCATTGTCTTTGTTTTTTCGTATTGTTGACGGAAATTTTAAATGGCAAGTTATTTGTTATTATCTTCATTCCCTTACATTTCCACAACGAGCGGTTACATGCCGCCCTCATCCAACGACTCCCAGTGACCTTCACCAGGTCGTCACCCACCATGCTGCGTTTTCCGGTGCGCGGTCACCACTCGAGAACCTTTTTGCCCCAACGGCCATCAGTTCTACGAGCTATGTGCCCCGCCCATTACTACTTCAATTTATTAATCCTATCAGCTATGTGGCCAACTTTAGTTCTTCAACGGATCTCCTCATTTCTGATTCGAGCTCGTAAGAAAATACCAAGCATAGCTCTCTCTATAGCTCGCTAAGTGACCACACTGGTTAAAGACTTTCGTCTCGAGACATTGCGGTATTGTTGACGAAAAGACGTTGCGAAGTTTCCCGAACGCTGCCCAGCCGAGTCGGATTCGACGATTGATCTCTTTCTCGAAGTTGGACCTACCTAACTGGACAGTCCCAGGTAGACATACTCGTCAATAACGATTTTTTGTTTTTGTTTGTTTTTAAAAAAACGTTGCCCCACTCTAGGATTTCTCCTGTGTCGTGGGTGCGTTTACAGACATGAATTTCACACACAATACACCCAGACCCGGAACAACTACTTGCAGATCGTACAAATATTTGTTCCGTGCGGGAATCGAACCCACAACCCGGTGCGCAGCAGCCGACTGTATCAGCCACTGCACCAACCGTGCCAAATTGCCTCTAACACAATAGGAAACTGATAACAATTAATGTATAGCACTAATACTACTACTGTACCAATATACTAACAGTAAAGACTTTAGTTGCCTCGTTCCGAGGTGTAGATTTCCTATGGAGAAGAACGGGCAAGAAACTCCATCATAGTTTTTGTACGTGCGCCCGTAGCTACTTAGGCCGTAACTTGTTACTGCTTCCAAAATCATAAATGGAGATATTGAAGCAGCTGATTTACATGGGGAGCTGTGTCAATTATTCGTTCTTAACAATTAAAATCGGGCAAGAACAAAGACAAAACTTGTTTGTGAAACCGCGTTGTCGCACGGTTGCGCGAGAAATGTCACCCATACCACGTACGTTGAAGGCGCTCAACGCACTCCTGGAAACGAATCCTGACCTGGATATGTTTGTTGATGAGCGGAAGGTGATAGGAATGTTTAAGGTATTCTAAGAAGACAGAGTGGAAGTCTTAATTGTTTAATTAATCAGTGTAACTGCAGTGATATTATACCATAAATATGTTACGTCCATATTTAATGGCGCGCAAAACTTAGTCTCGCTGTATGTAGGTATAAAGCTATAAAACACACCTATCCTGTAAGAAAAAAAATACAAAAATGAAAAAGTAAAAGAGATAGCTATCTAAAATGACAACACGTATATTCGATGTCTTTGTCGCACCTGTGATAGAATATATGTCCTCTCTTTTCCTTGCTTGGCCTATGTTTTGTTCGAGAATATTATTCTATAGATAATTTGAATAGTATTTTTTTATTAAAACATACTATATAGTTTGTGACTCACGTGTGGTATGAGGTCCCTTGTTCTTTATTTATTTTTGCTTGATAGTTTGTGCATTTTCTATACGCACGACGGCATTGTTATTACTTAATTAATAAAACAATACAGATTGTGACAGTGTGTGCTCGTTGTCCTGTCTTGCGCGAACTGATTGCGAGGTGCTACAATTTTACAGAGTTTTGGTTCTTACTTTTGGCGCGCATGTAATGTATCTACTTATTTTAATATAATATCATTGGTGTAACTGACTCAGCGTCGTTCTGGTTTTAATAATAACAAAACATCTCTAACCTATTTTTCATTTGTTCCAGAAAGAAACCAAATATTTTTCTACATAGAAAATCAAAGGGAAACATGCAAAGAAAACGGCCGCCGTCCAGGATAAAAGTTAGATTAGTCTAAGCCAAGTGTATATTAAGGATATGTGTTGAACACAAAACTATATAAAGTAACAAAGAAATAGCCAAAATGCCTGTGGTCTCGCCTTCTAGATACAACACCACATCCTCAAGCCTTTCAGGGTCTTATAGATCCACACTTACCTCAACTAGTGTTGAGAAACCCTTCTACAGATCCACCAGCGGTAACTATGACACTTTACGGAGTTTTGAACGGTCTGAATATCGGACCCGATATTCGGACATCGATGGCAATAGGGAGCGAAAGACGCTTGTCGAACGACGAACATCTAGAGCTCCAAGTATTGCCGATTCCGATAGTGGAATATCTAGCAGATATCGATCAGATAGAAGCGAATCGCGGTCTCGAGATATTTCCACCACGAGAAGCGAGAGCAGTAAGATGTCCAGTGAACCGGCGCCGCGAACCAGGAGGCCTCTCATAACTTCAGCCGATCTAGCTATGTCGCATACGGACTGGGTAAACAAATACTCGGCTGCGAACTATATTCCTTTAACACAGAGGATACAGCAGCAGCAAAACCAGAACTATGGAGAAATTTCTAGATCGAAATCCATTTCTAATGATATCGGGAGGCCCCCAGCCTCCGATCCTTCTAGAATAGCAAGAAAACCGAGAAACTCTGCGGCAACTATATCAGAGGTAATTTTTATTTTTGTATCAATCAATGATATTATATATTAAAAAGAAGTAGATATGTTACATGCGCGCCAAAAGTAAGTAACAAAAACTCCCCCAATTGTAGCACCTTGGAATCGGTTCGCTTAGATAGCTATCTCTTTTACTCTTGTTGTTTTTGTATCTTCTTTCTCACGGCATGGTTGTGCAAGCGAGACTGTATTTTGCGCGCCATTTAATATGGACGTAACATATCTATGGTATAATATCATTGGTATCAATGTATTATGTTATTTTATAGTCATTTATTTGAGTGTCTGCGAAATTTTACACCATTTGTTATGTAATTTTATTGTACATTTTCTTTTATTCTGAATGTTGAGTTGAAAATCTCGGATGTCGGGTTCTGATAGGAATTGTGAGCACTTTTAATTGGCTCAGTGATATTTTTCAAAAACTTGCGTTTAGATACACCCTATTACGAAATGTAAAGAAACTCGAAAGCGAACATTAACCTTTATTCAACTGAAATACTCAAAATTTAAACACAACACAGCATATTGTGTTTCGTGAATGGCTAACTGCGTATCGGACCCCGCAGTGGAGGGTTCCATAGTCGAGAAAAACTGTAGGTACGTTAAAATTCAAAGATAATAATAAAAATTTGCTCACATTGCAATATACCTTACAAGTGTAGTTTCCAACTCATACAATAGTTTTACGCGTCCGGGGACAATCCTAGACTGCATTTTTATAGTGCAGCCAGGGACAGTCACTGGCTAGCGTCCCATTACATTCTAGACTAGCTGGTACCCGCGGTTTCACCCGCGTTTCATTTAAAAGAAATTTAGAGTACGTCGACATAGACACTTGACATAGAATATATACATTGGATTTCAAGGGTATTTTTTTTTACGCTGAACCCTATTTATTTTTCTAAAATAAAAGTAGCCTAAGTTATTCCTTATAACATCAGCTATCTGCCAGTGAAGGTCCCGTCAAAATCGGTTCAGCCGTTTCGGAGATTACCCGGAACAAACTGACAGACAGACAGACGGACAGACAAAAAAATTAAAAATAGTTTTTTTGTTATATGTAACGTACATACTTTCATATGCATTTAGCAAAAAGCTGTTATTTTGACATTACAAACAGACACTTAAATTTTATTTATTTGTATAGATTAAAAGGGACTCTGCGTGTTGGACTCATGTCCTCGCGCACCTCGTGCACACTGCCGTCTTCCCGGGGGTCGCTCGGTATGAGCACGCAGATTTCCCAATAAGCGCGCTCGCGACCCCCAAGGCCCCCCGCCATATAAAGACGACAGGGGGCTCAGGCATGTTGGACACGTGCGCTGCGGCGGTTGTTACCCCGGCTCTATGTCCTCCTTCTCGAAGCGGGATCGGCCCTCTCCCGATCCCACTCTGCGACCTCCTTCTGGAGCGTGACGCTCTAACACAAGGAGACCACAGCACTCCAATCTTCATGGCAAACACCTATCCTCCAAATTTGGTCTATATCATCTATGTCACTAAAATAGTCTCCGAGTAAAATCGCTGTGACTGTGACTTACGGACAAACGGACGGGACGTAATTATAAGAACTTGGCTGCGGAACCCTAAAAAAGTATGATATCAGCTTATTACAAAACTAAATCATATACAGGATGTCCAGTAAATAGCACGACATACTGCAGGGGGGTGAGAGCTTGGGTCAATACCTACCAAAAAAACACAATATATGTTCAGCAAAATCTTACGGATTTACAGTAGTACATTTTCCGAAATATCGAAAAATCTCTACCTTGACACAAATTTTTAAGTATCTCGTAATTAAAAATTCCTTTTATAGTTTTTTATCTCAAATTATTTGTGAATAGTTACTTTACTCATTGATAAGACTTTATTCTATTAAAAACTAAAATGTTTTCAAGAAATACAATTTTTATTTAAATTTCCACAGTACAATTTTCTTATCGAAAATTTTGTACTACTGTAAATCCGTAAGATTTTGCTGAACATATATTGCGTTTTTTTGGTAGGTATTGACCAAAGCTCTCACCCCCTGCAGTATGTCGTGCTAATTACTGGACTGTATACAATAAAAACAAAACCTCGGGTAAATCAAATTAACTATACTGTGAGCTCATCATAAGGTGATCATATTTTTTAATATTAAATAAGTATAGGTACTCATATTTTTCGCTGCTTCTAATATTAAAATTATATTTCAACATGTCAGTCCATATATATGTTTATTTCAAGGTACATGTACACTAAAACAATATCCGCAAGGTATCCCGAATTTATAAGCGATATCGTCAAACTAATGCATAAAAATACCTCTAAAATATGCAAGTAATAGTTCTTATAATATTAAACCTTGACCTGAAAATTCAATAACGAGTCACATTATATATACGACAAGGCCACAAAACATACATATGACCAAAAATTATACTAAAAATAGTTGGTAGTTCGGGCCGAGAAACACGATCAAAATTATTAAGATTTGACTTACACAAAATACACTACACAAGCGCATATAACTGATATTATTTGTGGAATGAGAGGGTGACAATTGTAAAATGTTGGCAACACAAGTGATGGAAATACATCGTGTACTTCCTCCGCACCGGGGAAAAGAGAAAGGGGGCTCCAGGAATGTGCAAACAATCGCACTAAGCAGCTGATGGTGCCTGCAGACTTGGATGTGCAATTTTTTTTTTTCTTTTTTTTTTAAAAAACGTTGCCCCACACTAGGATTTCTCCTGTGTCGTGGGTGCGTTTACAAACATTAATTCCACACATAATACACCCAGACCCGGAACAACTACCTGCAGATCATACAAATATTTGTTCCGTGCGGGAATCGAACCCATGACCAGGAGCGCAGCAGCTGACTGTATCAGCCACTGCACCAACCGTGCCGTCAAATTAAATGGTAACTTAAAAATATGAGATCATTATGGACCCTGTCGGGCACAGCAACGTTTTTAAAATGATAATATAAGTATAGGAGATATATAGTAAGAAGAGAGGAAGCTTAGAGTATATTAATACGCTTTTATTAGCTTGGTATGTATCTATGAATCTATGTAACGGACTTTTTGAACTCGGTTTTCATCCCCTTCAAAACGTCGGATTGATTTGAAACTTCGCACACTTATCAACTTTTATTACATATATTCACAAAAATTGACATCAAGCACACCACCCACGCTTTATTACAATAAAATATTTTTTTGTTAATCACTCTATTCTTATTTTAAACTTATTGAAAATTATTTTCTTCTTTTTAGTTCGGTTATCTACAAAAGCGTGTTTTTTGTTGCTTTTTTAAACTATTGTTTTTTTTTTTTATCTTACAATACTTTAGCGAAAATATTTTTTATGATAATATAGAATTTACCATGTGGTGCCGGCTCAGAATGCCACCACCCCATTTCATCCCGTGGGTGTCGTAAAAGTCGACTAAGGGATTAACCGGAGGATGGGCAGCCGCGCCATACGAGTACATTTACAACTCAACTGCGATCGCCAACTCGTTTGCTAAGCGTGGCGATTATTGCAAAATGAGCGCACAACACACCCAGACCGGTCGGAGGCCTGTCCAAGTGGTGGACTTTATTTGGCCGAAAAGAAATGTATCGAAATCAGATTTAGAAACCGCAAAGACGAAACGAGTTACCTCGATCTACACATTCAAGTATCCTGCAGGCATCAATGCTTTATTTGCAAAAAATGGGTATTTCCGTCCTAATTTGTTTAGCCTTGAAACCTGTTCACACTTGTGACATGCCAATGAATAAGTATCGATTTCCTTCCAAATTAATAACGTGCCCAGCGAATGATAGAAAACTATGATAATGTCTCTAACTAATCGTTGTAATTTGCCTAAGATTCAGCCCATTACTATCCCACTGCTGGGCACGGGCCTCCCTCACGATGAGAAAGATTAGGCGTTAGTCCACGACCCTGGCCTTGTGTGGGTTGGCGGACTACACATACCATTGCGAGCCCTCTCAGGTGTGCAGGTTTCCTCACGATGTTTTCCTTCACAGTTAACGCAAGTGATAATCAAATTCTAATCCGCACGTGAATCCGAAAATTCGAACTCCGATCTGCGAGGCTATTCTGTAAGAACTCACTAGCAAACTCACTTGTGAATCCGCAGTGAAATCTCTAATTTCGTATTGATTTTACTACTTTCCATTACGGATTCATAAATTAGTCGGCTTCACTAGAAAACTGACTTCTTTATCCGTAGTAAAATCTTTAATTTCATATTGTTTTTACTACTTTTCACTGCGGATTCTGAAGTGGGTTTGCCAGTGAGTTCTTACAGAATAGCGCTACAGGCGACTATCACTGACAATTTCATCATTCAAATGTAATTTAAATCTGAATAATCTTAATTTTTCTCCTGTCGTAGGTGTAAAAGAGCAAGATACATTTTGTCACTCTCCCACTCTACAGATTTTGTTTTTGTTTTAAACTTCTATCGTAATACTGAAAAGGCTTGAAACAGTTTTTATAAGCTTCTAAATAACCAATAAAATTGCCAGTCGTTATTAATTGTTTATTCTTACTCTTTTTATCGACGTATACGACAAAGTACTTGATTATGTGTTTTATCGTAAAATTCACCAACGTTTTACAGTAATATTTATCAATATGTAAGTAAAGAGTTTCATTTATTTTTAAAACCGACTTTAATAAGTAAAGATGTTTTGAATTTTTCGTATGATAAAACATTTTAAACTGATTCTATCGCGTATATTTTAGATTTTTGTTTTTCCTGTGTGTTCAAAACGTCAGGAAAAACGAAAATATACGCGATAAAATCCGTTTAAAAGTGTTTTGTTACAATATGTAATACTCGCGAAAACCTAAGACATTCCTATTTTTTGTATAATGTTAAACTTTTAGTTCTATTTTATATAAATTACGAAATATGTGAGTGAGTGGGAATTAGTAGGGATTTAGTAAAATAGAACCTCAAAATCTTTCATGACTGAAAACTTCTGTTTCTTTTTACTCATCAGTACCGTCTATAATCACACTTTCATCAACGTCGGAAAAGTTCGTCTCTACTGGCCCGAATTTCTCATCTCATTTGTAATATTTAATTGAAAAAATATGTAAAACCATATCAAGTGGTTCCTTTTACAAAAATTTCGCAGGCACACAAACAAAATGTGTGCGCGTGTGAGTGTGTGTGTACGTTCATTAACATCGCACTAAATAAAGAGCCATACATAAAATTTACAGCTTCCAAAAACGTAGTATTGCACCTTGTGAAAGGCTTTTTGAGTGAATATGATTTTAATGAAACATAATTTACCTTTCAAAAGGTGTAAACACATTAGTAGTAACATAGATGCGAATTTGCTTGTAATACCATTGAAATCACGTGTATCATTAATGCTACAACCTGCTAATTTATTATAATAAATATTTTGAGCTTCACTATCAGCATATCACAATTTTCAGTCTTAAGTAATTAGGATCATTAATGATACACTCAGGTATTATAGCAAAGCATGATCTAATATTGAACTAACACACACTTATCACATGTCGCATTTTTTCGTCACAAGATCAAACAATAAGCATAATGTTTCGAAAACCAGAGACCCGAAAGAAGATCATATAAGGAAAGCTCGCCAGGGTACAAGAGAGGTATGCTAAACGGTGTTAAAGATACGAACGGAAACGAAGTACCCTCAGTGTCGGAAATAAGGAAAAGGTTCGATCCGAAAATGACCGTGACGAAACTACCTACGAATGATTCTCGTTACACCGAACATTATCTAAACCAACTCAAAGATTGCGAAAACGGTACAGTAGGGTATACGAAAATCGTCCCAAAAGACGACAAGCTTGTACCTGTACATATGCCTTACGAAAGAAACGGTTTAAGATGTGAAATCGGTTCCTCAAGCTCTCGATCCAATTCTAATTCAGATCTATCACTAAGTAAGACGATATCCGAGCCAGTGTCTTTAGCAAAACCAGCACACGATAGAAATAGTTCTATGTCTACATCTCTTACTTCTAAACTGCCTTCCGATCGTGTAGCAAGCATCAAAAGCCAACTGGACCCAAACAATCCAATCGGCAAGATTCTTGAAAACTCTACCGTCATCCAGGTAGAAAATGGTGATGCAGACTATAAGAAACACAATTCCGATAGTCATAAATTAAAAGATTTAAAAAGTGATATTGAAAAGCAAACGAAAGCGCCAAAACATACGTCTAACTTCGCTTCCTACATTCAGATATCTCAACCGGTGTCTTCAGGGGCAACACCGAAAAAACAAATAGAAATAAACAATATAATTAACGAAGAAGTCACTAAAAATGATATCAAAGCCGAACCTAGAAAAGCCCGGGCCAATCTGAAATACATTGATTCAGATGATAGAATACTCCTAGATAATGACATAGAATCTCCCAGTGGCACCGGATTTGAGAACAAAACTTTCGAACATGAGAATTTTTTGAAGAAAAGAACGGAAAAAAGTGAAGAAGGCAAAGATCATTTAGAAGATGTTAAATCAATGGAAACTAGTACCGAAAGTACGATTAGTGAGCCTACAGAGGATCTCAGTCCCGAAACCCCGTCTTCCAGAAGAAAAGCCTTGGATTCGAAGGATTATGACGATATAAAAGCGGTAAGTATTCATTTTTTTTATGTTCATGGTTGCTTCGATGGCGTGTACTTAATACTTCAAATTCTCGTTGACGCTCTGGTTAAGACAGTTTGTATTCTGTTGTTTACAATACTCTAATTATCTTTTCGTTTCTCTGTTTGTTAAAGTCCTAATTATGTCAGTGTCAGTCTACGAATGAAAATAATTGTAATAACTTGAGACATTATCTGCTCTATCAAGAGTGGAAATTAGTATAGACAGTATTATAAGTTTTCTAGTCCTAGCGTTAGCTTCAGAGCTGACTTATCTGGCTAGATAGGACAAGTGTTTGTTCCGTTTAAATCCGAAACAAGGTTCTTAAAAAAACTTCAAAAATGCGCTTATTACTAAAAGGACACTCAAATTTATTCAAGACTAGCCGGCGGGTACTCGCTTCGCTAGGCGTAAATTATATTTATATTCATATTTTCTGGACCCTGCAAGAAATCGAAATGAAACATACACGAATATATAAGTAAAAATTCGTGTTTTGCCCCTTTAATTATCATTGAAATCCGTTGAGCCGAGACAAAGTTCCAGACAGACAGAGGAAATTCAAAAAATGGTCAATTTTGATTAGGCTTCGTATAAATAGCAGATTTTACTTAAATTTTGGTATTTATTTTGAAATCACAGACAGACACTTCAATTTTATTTATATTGGTCTGTAATTGAATTGAAATGTGGAAATCTGACTGGCATAGCTTCCTCTCTTACAGTTCACTTCTCGACTCAATGTTCTCTTAACCTCTAATCTGTTAATTGCCGGTAGCCGCGGAAAACAATAGATTTTTTATTATGTCTGGCTTTGTGACAGATAATGAGTTATTTCGGATACCAAAATTGAAGCAACCATGAAACTCAGCACCTCATTTATTGGCTCTTTTATATGCACGTTATTTAGTTACGTTGTGTGTACAATTAAAATTAGTGTTAGAATAAGATATTGGTGACCTTTTCAGCTACTTTGCAATATTTTATAATAAACTAGGTCCGAGGTTTTGTCTGCGTCTTCAATGTCGTCGTTACCGAAAAGGCTTAAATCCTGTTACTTCATATGTGATGGCATGTTTGGAATGCAGCAAAATTATTTCGTATCATCAAAATCTGCAACTGTTTCGGAATTATTGAATGCGAGAAACACGAAACGACTATTGATTTATGAAATTTACGCTGGGTTTGGAATCTTTTTAATGTTGGTTTCGTAAGTAGGTCTTCAAAAGTTTATGGTCAGATGCCAAGAATTTGAGGGGACACTACGAAATATCGAATAGATATTTTGTAATAGTGTGAACAGTAAAATTTATATTCTCTTGACATCGTGAGCCGAAGTAGTCTTATGCTTCTAGGACTTAAAAAGCAGCTTGCAACTTGCTATACAACTTTCTGGCAGTTTTTGTCGACCGTTGATTATCGCTTGCTTTTATCGTGTAGTGATGTCAGTAACCGTCTTTCAGGATATCGATATTTTAGTTGGATAATATTAAACGTCTTTATAATACAGGCTTGAATCATCCGCCTTGTGGTCAGCCGTGGATTAGATTCCTGTCTAGTAACAACGCATGTTCGCGTAGCAAACCAGAATTCTTGAGTGTTTAATTATAACGCCCATATAAATTCTAGGGTTATATGTGTGTGAAGCGTTTATTTGTTTTCGCTATATACAAGTGACCATCTAACCAAGGATATCGGGATAATTAAAATAATGACATTCAGTCGCTGGTTACAGGAAGTGGACTGCATTACACCATTTGTTAGACCTTTTTGAAAACCAATTACAAGAGACAATAAAATAAGTGACAACTGCTTCACATAGCATCGTCTGAAATTGACTACTACTACTTTATGTTTAATATATTTTTAAGTTTAATTAAAATAATAAATTATTTAATATATTCCTAATTATCTATAATCGCACCTATCATATCAGCCATTTATACATCCACTGCTGAACGAAGGCCTCCCCCATAGATTTTCTCAACTGTGTCATCATTTTGGGGGGTATTTATCGCACCTACTTTTTAAAATAAATATGATTAGCTATTATAGTAAGATACATATATTAGCCAGACTATTTATTTTATCAGCTACAAGACGTCTCATCATCATCATCATCATATTCGCTAAATGACGTCCACTGCTGAACATAGACCGGTTACATGGCGCCCTCATCCAACAACTCCCAGCCACCTTCACCAGGTCGTCTGTCCACCTCGTTGTTGTCGTCCCACGCTGCGTTTTCCGGTGCGCGGTCTCCACTCGAGAACCTTTTTGCCCCAACGGCCATCAGTTCTACGAGCGATGTACCTCGCCCATTGGCACTTCAGTTCACTAATCCTGAACAAAGGCTTAGCAAAGGCGGGTTAGTCAACGCACTATGGCTACTGTCCCTCTGAAGCACGCTGCTGCACTTAATCACCTTTTACGACATCCGTGGGTGAGATAGAGTGGTGCTATAACCCGGAGAATTCGATTATATCAGCTTATCCACATAACTATCTAGTATTAGGAAGTCACATTCGGATAATTGAGTTCGTTTAACACATACATAAGTGGCAACGCACATGTGGGCGGCACGCACACAAATAAATGACCTGAATAGAAATGCCAATGAACTGTCGGTAGAGACACCTGAAGGGATATGAACTGTTCTAGTATCGTCTAGTCAGCTGTAAAACAGTCACCCTCTCCGAGATGTGATCATACGATGACCTGGAGCCCCCCTTAGTTGCCTAGGATGACCGCCACAGTGGTTTTAGCCGGTAGGAGTCCGCCATGCTCCTTTCTTCCGTCCCCGGGGCGGAGAATGTTCATGTAGAAATTACACTGGGTCCAGTAAAAAAAAAGACTAACTGCTTCCGATCTCTGACAGGGGTTTCTGGTGTTCTAATTTTAATGAGAGCAGGTTCAGTATCGCTTATATAACATACAGACTGTAAGTGACAACAGGCGCAATGACAGGCTACTTTGGCACCAAGGAGCAACTCTATAGGATAAAGTATCTGTGTACATGCAGATTCTGTATGGACAATCAAGAGTCAATGCTGCACATTTTGTGCAGCTGTGACGCTCTGGGATGTAGGGCAAAACATCTACGAATAGCTGATAGCTCCAGGCAGGTATGATTGCGAAGTACCTACAGGGACATCTTGATTTGCCAGCGGAGAAGTGGAGAAGTAGTGCAGGGCTTTGGGCAGCACATTGAACCCAATAGAGTTGAAGTGCGTTCGCGACTGAGGCTGAGCTCGTGAGAGCAAGAATAGAATAGAAGTGGCAACAACCGAACATTTTGCTAAGGCATTACACTTAGGCCAGCATGTGTATGCTATTCTTTAAGAACTCACTAGCAAACTCACTTCTAAATCCGCAGTGAAATTTCTAATATCGTCTTGTTATTGCTACTTTTTACTTCGGATTCTTATATGAGCTTGCTACACCAGCAAGCTCACTTCTGAATCCGAAGTAAAATCTCTAATTTCGTATTGTTTTTACTACTTTTCACTGCGGATTCACGAGTGAGCTCTTGCAGAATAGCATTACTGTGTAGTAAAAATAGGAAAGCCATTTATTTATCTCGGAAATAATAAGGTTATGGTTTTTGTCATTTTTGAGCACGCAATGTACCGAAAACAATGCGATCAAAACGCTACGGGATCATTTTACTATAATATGATATTATTTACTTTGCAATTTTGCATATTAATAAATGTTTTCTTGTGTTTTATTCAAAATAGCTATAGGATGGACAACAATTATTTTATGCTGAAATCAGTTTATTAAACTGAAAACAAAAAACATGATAAGACCGACGCTAAACTCTAACGCTGACGATTCTAATCTATGGTATTAATTTTTGTTACGAGGTCATTTACATCCGGTATATAATGTAATTTAAGCCTGGGCTTTTCGGGCTGGAAACAAACTCTCAATGATGTGTAGCTTCAGTTCCCTCATTGATAGAATAGAACAGACCACCCCTCTCCAACCATGGGTGTCGTATAAAGAGACTATGGGTTGATAACTGTTGTTAACTGTACTGCAATCACCAATCCGCCTGCCAAGCGTAGTGATTATAGCAGTACTCCTTTGAGCATTCATTACAGTGATCATTTGAAGGGCCAAATATAACAGATGAACGATGATGAAGATGATGATGATGAACAAATTCTACACATCATATTGAAACGATATGGCGAGCATGCAGAATAAATAAATCACTTCGAAATCTATGACCGCCGAAACGTTGATACATGCTAGCCAATATTTCGCATCAATATATTTAGGAGACAATATCTAGTGAACGACCGCTCGTCCCCTTTCCGATAGAAATTCGTGGCTAAAAATATAACGCGAAATGTAACATCTAGAAATAAAATAGCGCGGGTAATAATCACAGCGGACGACTGCCGCGCTTTTCCACATCGCCACGTGTCATACGGCCATCTTGAGAAAAAGCGCGCTAAAATTTAGTCGTTTGCCAACATAACCTCTTTCGTGTGCAAACTTTTTTGAGTCTATGGCCGCTAACTGGCCGCTTGTATTTTTATCTGAGCGTTCCAAAACCTAAAGGTCTGTCAACTTAGCATATGTCATTTGCAATTTTCGATACAACATTTTTGCAATCATGTTTTTTCTACTTTAGTGATATTTTTTAAATGTTAATTGTGATATTATCATCGTTTTATCCGGTAAGAGGAGCTGGTTGTTTATTTTGGTTTGTGTTTTTGTGCACGCGGATTGGCCCGGAGAAATGGCGGTTTATCAATAAGAATAGATTGGTTTACGATGTGTTGCCGCAAAAGTATCGCGTGTTTATTCATTTAATATTATGCACTCCCCAATTTTTCTAAAGCATATGTTCACAATGGCTGGCTTTATTGACGAAGAGATTTCAATCGGTTTCTGTATATAGCTATAGACGTTTATGAGCTATCGTGTATAAAGTATATGTACGCGTTGTTCAAAGGGTTAAGTAACTTTATTAGGTACTTTTTCTTGTGTGTGATGATTGGCCAAGTGTCAGAGTTGTTAAAGCCGCCAAATGCTTCACCAAAAGCTAACTACTGCCGTCCAGTGACAACAACGAGGAACGACGATTTTTACGTGCCCTCTGAATCACGGAGACCCTCGGTTTAAATAACACTATACGGTCACCCATCCATAAACTGACCGCGCTGAGTGTTGCTTAACCTCACCGATTTACCAATTATGAGCAGTAAAAAGTTATTTACGTCCCATAAGGAACTTCGTTCCTTTTTTTTTAATGTTGCCCCCCACTGGCATTTCTCCTGTGTCGTGGGTGCGTTTACAGCCACGAATCCCACACACAATACACCTAGACCCGTAACAACTATCTGCAGATCATGCAAATATTTGTTCCCTGCGGGAATCGAACCCGCGACCCTAAGCGCAGCAGCCGACTGTATAAGCCACTGCACCGACCAACCAACCGTGCCTGCCTATTATGTTAGTTTCAACTTATACCTACATTCTTGACAGCTGCACAAGTACTCAAGTAGATAATACATCATCAAATCAGCATAACAACATCCACTACTAAGCAAAGGCCTCCCCCAGAGATTTCCATAATTTTGTCATCAGTTTGGGAGGAAGCTAATAGTACTTACCACAATTTTTTTTTTGCTTTATTTTTTTAAAACGTTACCCCACACTGCAGACCCGGAACAACTACCTGCAGATCATACAAATATTTGTTCCGTGCGGGAATCGAACCCGCAACCCGGTGCGCAGCAGCCGACTGTATCCACTGCACCAACCGTGGCGGGTTGGTAAACGCAATATGGCTACTATTCCACAGACGGGACGCTGCTGCCCATCCCTTAGGTTTAGAGTCCCTTAGTCGCCTTTTACGACATCCACGGGAGGAGATGGAGTGGTGCTATATTCTTAACCATTAATTGGGCGCGCCTAAAAAGTTAATAAGTGGTCGTCCATATTAGTCGATTAAAATAAAATGCGAAATAAATGCAAAATCAAACATTTATTAATTAGAAAAATTTAACTTAGATATTCATCAACTTTTAAAACTCTTTATCATATTATTAATTTTTTTAAACAACATGCAATTTCTTTTGTAAATACTAGTTTTCCTCTGTCAATTTTTGGTAGACTACATTCATATGGTAATGTATACATTTTCATTGACCTCAGAGCGTTCAGTCTTCGTTTTCCTGTCCTTGGTTCTGGGACATATATATCACCATATTATTGTATTAAGACGATCGGCCTGCTGCAGAAACAGATTCTTGGTCCTGACTTTCATGATGCCTTTTTAGTCGCTTTTGCAGCGATCAAGGTAGTGTGGGTAGGGCGATCAAGGGAGGATGCAGGAGGCTCCGAGGCCCCCTCTAAATTGTACTATGATCTCTGAAAATGTTGAAACTCAACCCTAGAATTATTAAAATCCTGGATCCGCCCCTGCTTCAGAAATACCCTTCAGGGTATATTGGAGGCAGTTTCAGGATTTGTATGTTACGTAGGAATTGATGCCAGAAATATTGAGCAGATAAAAAAATAACATCATCGGCCATCTATCGGTAAACCTAAAACAAAAAAACTACAACATAATCTCAAAAGTTCCAAAATATAGTAATTTAACTTATTCAATATAACTGAAACTTATTATTTGTCAAATTATAGTGTTTTAAAGCATTAAGAATAACAATTATTCACTTACGCGAAATTGAGACCACACAAACAGTCACCTGGGGTGTGGTGCACCCAAAGACGTTCTCCACGCCCAACCGCTCAGGTCCGAGCGCCGCTCGCGACCGAATTGTGAATATCACGCGAGTTTACGAAGGTACCTAGAAGGTCCAGGTGTTTTTTTTTTTAGTTTTGAGGCCGGAAACATGCTTTGGGGTGTATGACACCCCACTCGACCAATTAAGGGTATCTAACTAGTAACTGTCCAGCAAAGCTGCTGTTATTTAAATCCTTGGGTCAGATCCTGGCCGACAATATTAGTACAGATTTTACCATTAGAAAAACCTCCATTTCATATGACAGTTAAATTCCTACCTACCCCTTCAAAAATGGGCGTGATGGTTTCTCAACACAATAATGAAAATGTTGTAGTCATGTTCAAATTTACTGTGGGAGACTGGTGCCTAAACTAGGTTGAAACCTGTATTTCAGGTCACCATGCCTTCCACCTCAGAAGTCCAATTTTGCTCTTTCATAAACTATGCCAAGCGTATTTTTTCCATTTTCTTGTTTTTCGTGTATCTGATTGTATAAAGTTGTTTCCTCTTGTTAAAATTCTCTTGATGAATACCCTCCAATACGTTGATCACTATATAAGGCCCCGATACTGCTTGATTTTGTCCTTTCTAACTCAGTTATCATCTTGCATCCCATGAATGCGCACTTTCGCTGCAAACAACATCTTGATATAACAATAAACTCGCTGTACTAGTAAAAAGTGTGTATTATGGCTTTGATACACCCAATATTGATGATTTATCTAAATTTATTTAAAAAAAATCTTATCTTTGTTTTACTTTATCCTGTAAGTTTTTCCTAACATCGGAACAATGTTCGATCAACATCACCGGTTCTATGACGTCATTAGTATTGTACTTACGTCAATGGTCAAGGCTAGGCGCAACTGACGTAACTTGTACACATCAATGAACGTTACTTGGAGGCAGGGCCGGATTTGAAGGTGCGAAGGCGCAAAGGAGCCGAGCTTCCTAATTATTTTTCGAATAGGATAAACAGTTTCTTTCTTTAAAAAATATACTTAACACGCTTTGTAATGTTCAAAATGAAAAGTGACTCATGAAAGTGAGAATTGTTCGCTCTTTGTCAGGTCTTAAGAGTATAAAAAAAACTAATATCATATTGCATTTGGTCCGTATGAAATTTTTACCTTTTTTTTAAATTGTTGCCCAGTGAAAATTCTTCATGAACTTCCTTCGCCCCGGGGAAGGGCGAAGGGGTATGCCGGACTCTTACCGGCTAAAACCACTGGAGTGGTCATCTTCGGCACCTAAGAGAGGCTCCAGGTCCTCGTATTATCACACTAGAGCCGCCCACTGATGCCACGCCTATAGGCACATCTCGGAGAGGGTGACTGTAAAGCGGCCACCCCCCGGGGGGATTGTAAAGGATCCCCCAAAGCATCCCACGGCAGCGCGTGACCACATGCGTGCTACCGTCTTCTCTTGGGTCGCTCGGTGTGGGCACGCAGATTCCCTAATCCACGCACTCGATGAAATTTCTACCTAGAAATTTCTCTCGTGGAAGACCCGTTTGCCCTCCCCTAAATTCGGCTCTGCTTGGAGGTAAAATTACTCATTACGAACTACGTGTCCTTTGAATACATCATATTCTAAGTAATTGGAATATAGACGAACATTATTGCACTACAAAACGGCGGCGCGCCGGCCGCCATTAGACCGCGCAATAAAAAATATAACAAAATAATTTATTTAATTTACAATATCGATTAACGTGAATTTATTTATGAAATAAAACTTCTTTTTCTCACACAATAGCAGTATACTTCGTGCATATTACATACACAGGATGGCATAATTTGTTCGCAATATGTTACTGGATGGTACTTAATTAAGATTCACGTCGATCTGCGACACTGGTCGGTGCGCGACTAAGTGAACTCCGGGCAATTACCTTGCTTTCATGTGACCATGGTAGAGCGCGGGCAACGCATCTAGACTTATAAAAACATCTTAGTTTACCATGGCGTTTTTTGCTGGCTCTTCTTCATAGGACTTTTCCCCAAATCGTGCACCTTAATTGTCTCTTAGGATCCTCTGATCTTGAACTTGAAAGGCGGTAATTTTGTCCACAATATTGAACCGGATCTGATTAGGCCGGAAGACGGTCGCAACATGCTTAGATGGAAAGAATGATTATGAAAAGAAACGTAAATCATCGTTGAAGTTACTAGTGATCGGAAATCCGGATGCAATTAAGTAATCTAAATTTTTCCCACGAAAATATAGTATTGACATGCCTTTCTGAATAAATTTACATATTTATTTTATTACTAGCTGGGAACCGCGGTTTCACCCTTTGTTTAATTTCAAAGAAATTGGATTATTTTTAAATAATTTAGAGTAGTTAGACAAAATATAGACACTTGTCATCAGAGTATGTAACACATATCAATTATTTAATATAAAAAATAAAATAAGAATATATTTTGGTCGATTGTGTCATTCGACCTTCACGACTTACGCAGGATGACAGGCCGTTGATGCAATCCTTAATTTGTATTACAGCCAAATTCCTATCAAAAGAATCGTATTTCTTCTGGCTGGAATTTGGTCTTTCCAATTCAATGAAGGTTTTGATTCCATGACGTACATAACGAACCGATGCTAACTAGATTACGCAACGCATGTGACGCGGAAGATCTGCAAGTCGTATCAGATAAATATTGATATGATAACTCATTGTATTTTTAGTACAACGCCTTCCGCTGAAACAGGTGGACGTTGCTAAAAAGTATACAAGAGTTGCGTGTTTTATGAAGGATATGCAGTAGTTTTAAAATTCGTAATCATATGGAACGTTCTAGGTATGATTTGAATTTTCTGACTGGTCGATATTCAGCCAATATGCTTAAGTTTTGGCTTTGAAATTCGACAATCAAAAATAATTATTACATAAACAAACTTTCTGATGTATTTCATTAAAAATATAACTGGGAAAAGACGGCAAATGCACTTAAAATCTGCTGCAAAAAAGATAACAAAAGTCATCTTTGGAATTAGAAATGTTTACCGAACTCTGCTTGTCAATGCGTCAAAATATCTGGAATTACTTTGAGAGGATGATGTATTTTGTTGTAAAGAGTACACAGAAAAATCCTGTATATGGAGATGGAAACATTCCATAGAAAGTATAGAGACAACACTTGAGCCAAAAAATCAAGGACCAATGCGACCTTTTTTGGCGAGACCGGAAAGAATATTAGTATTCTGTCAAATCTTCATACTTGTGATAATCGATTAGATATAATTAGTACATACGAACAGTATAAACAAAAATCGAGTCTCAAAATAAGTATCAAATAGTATTAGGAAGCCGATGCAAGGCATGAAAGTGGAGCGACGTCGACCCACTAATAATTTTGCAAGGACCAAAATTTGCGAGGCCAGTCAACTCGATGACGTCATACCAGTGATGTGAAGTGACGTAACAAGGAGGGGGGTGTTTGTGATATTAAAGAGTGTTATGTATAAAAGTGATCTGATGGCCGTCTTCCTGCTGCAAATTGTGTTGGTATGTGATAATCGTTGTTTCATTGCTGTGACTCCTTAGATTCATTAGAGGGCATCGGGAGAGGGCCGATCCCGCTCGAAGAAGGAGGAGACGGCGCCGGGGTAACAACCTCCCTGGCGCCTAGTTCCCATACGCCTGAAACCCCCTGCCATTACGAGGGCGGCACTGAAAATTTCGGGAATCAAGGAAGTGACACAACATTACTATTTAAAAATGTATTTATTGCTTTTCGAAGTATTCTCCGCGAAAATTTGACACATTTTTTCCATACGATGGAACCAATCATTGAAGCAACCATTCCATTCGGAAGTTGGGGTCTTCAAAATGGCCGTTTTGTAGGCGTCCACAGCTTCTTTAGGTGATGAAAATCTCTGTCCACGCAATTTATTCTTTATTTTAGGGAAAGTATAGAAATCATTAGGGCTTAGGTCGGGGCTGTACGGCGCATGGTCTAATAATTCTATGTTTTCTTGCTCTAAAAACTCTTTTGTTCTGTGCGCGGTGTGAGAACTCGCATTGTCGTGATGGAGGATGATGCGGCGGTTGCAGTTCTCTCTACGGAGTTCAGAAACGACCTGTGGCAAACAAATGCTAGCATACCATTCTGCATTAACCGTTCTTTGTCCCTCAAGAGGAATAGTCGTAACATGGCCGGTTTTGGAGACAAACGTGGCCACCATTTTTTTTGCAACACTCCGTGAACGAACAATTTTTGTTGGCTTTAACTCATTTTCGAACACCCAAACTCGTGACTGGTTTTTTGTTTCGGGTTCGTACGCATATATCCAAGATTCGTCACCTAATACGATGTTGTATACAGCATTTGAGGATCCTGCGTGGAATCTTTCGAGAGTTCTGACGCACCAAGTAACGCGAGCCGCTTTTTGCTCTTCACATAGCAAATGCGGTATCCATCGGGAAAACAACTTTTTTACACCTAATTGTTCATGCAAGATTATTTGTATTTGACTCATGCCAATGTCTAAAGTTGCCTGAATTTCGCGGTATGTCACATGTCGATCTTCCTCAATCAGCTTACGCACAGCATCAACGTTTTCTTGGGTGACTGCAGTTTTTGGACGACCTTCACGAGGATCATCACTGAGCTTGACACGTCCACGTTGAAATTCAGCAAACCAGCGATAAATTGTGGTTTTGGATGGGGCTTCATCACCAAATGCAGAAATCATCCGGTCAACACACTGTTTTTGTGTTATACCACTTCGAAAGTCATAATAAATCATCGCTCTTGAATTTTCTCGAGTCAATTCCATTTTCTCGAGTCAATTCCATTTTCTCAACGACTAAACACGTTTGACAAAACCTTGTGACAAGACCGTGAATCTTTTTTTAAATAAATAAATGGTATTCGATTTGTAAAACCAAGGAGTTTTCAATTAAAAAGATTTTAATATGACAGGAACAGTGAAAATATTCCATTCCCGATACTTTTAGTGCAGCCTATGTACTATAAGGCAGGGGACCTCTGGGTTTGCGGGTGCGTAGATTGGGGAATCTGCGTGCCTACACCGAGCGACCTAAGAGAAGACGGTAGCACGCATCGGTCACGCGCTGCCGTGGGACGCTTTGGGGGATCCTTTACAATCCCCCCGGGGGTGACCGCTTTACAGTCACCCTCCCGAGATGTGCCTATAGGCGTGGCACCAGTGGGCGGCTCTAGTGTGATCATACGAGAACCTGGAGCCTCCCTTAGGTGCCGAATATGACCGCTCCAGAGGTTTTAGCCGGTAGAGAGCATACCCCTTCCTTCGCCCTTCCCCGGGGCGAAGGAAGTTCATGAAGAATTTCCACCGGGCACCAATAAAATAAAATAAAGGTTTAGAATGGGGGTGGGGAGGGGTGGAAAACTAGACTATCCAGTTTGGTTCCCCGGATTTTCACCGGTGTTAGGTTCCACGAGATCGGTGTAAACCTACCTCCGATTATACTTTGGGAGTGCCAGTAATTACTTAGTCCGAATCTTCTGAAGCCATTTTATTTTGTACCAGCTGTTGCCCGCGGTTTCATCCGCGCTTTTATTTTTAATAATATAGTTAGATGAAAAAATATAAGTATAATTAGTATATATACTGGATTACATATCATGGGTTTTAATTTTTTCGCGGATGCCCTATTATTTTTTTTGAAATAAAAGTAGCCTAAGTTACTTCGTATAACATCAGCTATCTATCTGCCAGTGAAAGTTCCGTAAAAATCGGTCCAGCGTTTCGGAGATAAGCCGAACAAACAGACAGACATTTTTTTTATTGTTATATGTTCCATATATACTTTCATATGCATTTAGTAAAAAGCTGTTATTTTGACATTACAAACAGACACTTCAATTTTATTTATTTCTATGAATACCAGTTCTTTTCATCCGTTTGTGAGCGTCTTCCATGTGCATGGTTGGAAGTTGATCATTGCGTGTCTCAATTTCTCACCGGTCATGCTAACTTTCAGAAATTAAGTGGAACGTATATTCTTTCCTACTCCTCGTTTTTCTTTTCTGATTAATTTCGGTGCGGGTTCAAAGACAGTTATTCATTTCTCTGGGACACACCGAGCTTCATTGATCGGTGTTCTTTTCGGTGGTCGCCATTGTAGATCCTGGCTTACAGGAGTTGCAGTGGTAGGGACTGTGTGTCGGGCTTGCCCAAAAAAAGAAAAAGAAATAGGACGCAAGACATTCGCCCATTGGGAAAAATCACTCCTCCTTCTCTGTCCTGTGGTGCCGGCTAAGAATACCACCACCCCATCTCATCCTGAGGGTGTCGTAAAAGGCGACTATGGGATTAGCCGGAGGATGGGCAGCAGCGTCCTTCAAGTACCTTTATAACTCAACTGCGATCGCCAACCCGTCTGCCAATCGTGGCGATTATGGCAAAACCCCGCAATAGTCTCACAACAAAACCAAACCGGTCGTTGTGGCTGTATTTGGGGGAGGCTTCTGTCCAGCAGTGGACGTTTTTCGGCTGAAATGATGATGATGATGACACATTCCCATACCACTTTCATGCTACCCAGGACTAGTCAGCACCGCACTGCGCTCGTCACCTCGGTCATCTATCACTGGCAAGGTAGTCAAGGTAACCCAGTCTGTGACCTTGACGGATAAGTTGTGTACATACTTTTTTACGTAGACATGTCATAGTCATATAGTCATATCGGCCATTTATACGTCCACTGCTGAACAAAGGCCTCCCCCATAGATTTTCACAACTGTGTCATCATTCTGGGTGGTATTTTCCAATACTCACCACGCTTGGCAGGCGGGTTGGTGAGCGCAGTATGGCTACCGTTTCACAGAAGGGACGCTGCTGCCCATCCCTCTGGTTTAGATTCCCTTAGTCGCCTTCTACGACATCCACGGGAGGAGATGGAGTGGTGCTATATTCTTAATCCGGACACCACACGGAAAACATGTCATACCGAACGTCAAAATATTCGCGACTAGTCATGATCAAGATGACTTGGATGTCTCTCGATTAGTTTTAAAGTTCTTTAAGAACGTAGACGAAAATTGACCATTCCCCCCCACATTATTTGCAAAATTACAATGCCTAAAGTTTTGAAAAAAAATGTAGATAATAGCTCTTTACCTATAGATTACAGGAAAACCTATAAGAAGTCTATGGTCTTAAAATGACATGGTAAATCTTTCAATATTGTGCGTACAAGCTTACGTTTGCGGTTGGAATGTATCGGGACACATGTTTTAAACTCTGTATTATGTTAAGTTTGCTTGGGATAAGTTATTGATACAAGACCGAATTCAACAATAGACAATATAGTAATGTCTTAGGTTTTCGCGATTATTACTCATAATAAAACACTTTTAAACGGATTATATCGCGTATATTATAGATTTATGTTTTTCTTGACGTTTCGAACACTTTGCAGGTGACTAAGGTGACAGGCGTCGTTACAGATTTTAAAAAGTTATTTTATTTATTTACCGTACAATATTAATCAAAAATTAGTTTCGATGCACGCAGTAATCACTTACAGTATCCTGATGTTTTTTAGTGCGGTATGTCGTTAAAACAAAACATCAGGATACTGTGAGTGATTACTGCGTGCATCGAAACAAATTTTTGATTAATATTGTCATCATCATCATCATTTCGGCCGAATGAAGTCCACTGCTGGACACAGGCCTCCCCTAAAGATCCACAACGACCGATATGGATGTGTTGTGGGCTCATTGGGGGGTTTTGCCATAATCGCCACGCTTGGCAGACGGGTTGGCGATCGCAGTTGAGTTGTTAATGTACTCGAAGGACGCTGCTGCCCATCCTCTGGCTAATCCCTTAGTCGACTTTTACGACACCCATGGGAGGAGATGGGGTGGTGGCATTCTGAGCCGGTAATATTGTACTGTAACTGATTACTGAACTATTGTACTGTAATAATATACGCCATATAATCCGTTTAAAACTGTTTTATTATGAATAGACAATATATTCAGCAATTTCGGAATCCTCTCCAAGCGAGTCCAACTCGCCCTTTTCCGGTTTTTATTTTTTATTGTTGGGCTTCTCGCAGTTATTTCTTGGAAATGTATCGGCTCAACCGGACATTTCTGGCGATGCCAAAAGAAGTGGGACTGCCTGCGGGACACAGACCTCGGCTAGCGTTGCTGGGGATAACAAGCTATTGTTTTTTGGGGACAGCTGGATCGGTATCATTTAATTTGTATTAGGGGACGTTTAAATCTACAGGCTCGGCACGGGCCGGCGCGAGCAAGGGACGGGACGGTGGACAAGTATTTACTACTTGAATAGTTTATCAAATGGCAACTTTAAACTAATAATATATTGTTACCATGTCCATGTGGGTTCCGTATTAATAATATAGCACCACTCTCATCTCCCGTGGAGGTCGTAAAATGCGACTAAGGGACTCTAAACGAGAGGGATGGGCAGCAGCGTACTTCTGTGGAATGGAAGTAGCCATACAGCGCTCACCAACCATACTTGCCAAACGTAGCGAGTACTGGCGAATTCCTCCCAAAACGATAACACAATTGTGGTAATTTATGGCTGATAATGACATACATTCTCCAGCAAAAATATCTTACCTCCATAATCACATCTACTAGAACTAGTATTGACCGATCTTTAATCATTATCATTATCTTGTAGGTACCAGACCCTCTGTCTGTAACTTCGGCTCTGACCCTCAGCTACGTCCATGCGCTTAACCTCTCAATTCGGCCACGTGAGAGCGATGAATAACATACATTTATTATCGACGCTCATTACGTACTCTGGATTGCGAAATTTGGCATGGGCTTTTGGCTTGAACACTTTGAACGGCGCCTCCACAGTCACTGCCTCGCTATCACACTACAAGTTACACGATATAATGTCCCATTAAGAGTAAATAATCATCGAAATGCAATTTCCCGCGGGTATAACCTAACGCCCTTTTTTCCCGCTCTTTCCGCTGTCAAATCTGACAGCTGCCAGCTCCTCTCCTCGATCAAAGACAATGAAGTGTTGATTCTTAAATGTGAACGTTTTGGGCATTGCCCTTCGAAAATTGAAAGTGATTACGATGCGTTAAGTTTTCAAGACGTTTTTTCCAGTGTGTGAGAACTTTTTGTAAGAACGGAGACCGCCGCTTGAGATGTAAACCATTTGTGCATAGACAATTGTGTCGTCCAAAGTTTGTGGTCAATAGATAAACTGTAAAAAAACACTGTGAGTGATTACTGCGTGAATCAAAATAATTTTTGATTAAAATTGTACGGTAGATAAAATAAAACAATTTTTAAAAAATCTCTAACGGCATCTGTCACCTTAGTCATCCTGCGACCACTACCCTGCAAAGTGTTCGAAACGTCAGGAAAAACAAAAATCTATAAGATACGCGATGGTCTTTTATTATAATGTAAAAAATCTTTTTTAATGCAACTTGTCTCAAATACAAGATAATATTTTTATTCAACTATTAATATAACACGCGACCTCCAATATTTTTCGCTATAAAACTTTTATTAAAATCCCACGGTGTTTTAAAAAGAAAATTGTACTGTAAAACTATTAGTGTATCTACAAAAAACCAATCATTTTGGATCTTTAGTAACTTGGTCTATATACAACCTGTTTTGTAATTATCATTTCTTATTCTGTTCCACAAAATTCAAATTTCTAGACGGCCTGTTCCCAAAAATTTTATATACTAATCATTTATCCTTATCTCTCAAAAAAGATTCAACCGCCTAGTTAAATTCAACCTAAAATAATCACAAATCCAACTGAGAAAGTCTCAAATTCCATTCGCGTACCTATATGCTTACGTACTACGAGGCCCTGGTGATACTAGCATGCTTAACGACAGGCCTGATCGCTCTCGGCCATGAGGTAAATATTACAAGCTATGGATCCTACAAATATAGTGAAACTCTATTCAAGGGGACAATCGCTTTTTTCGCCATTTATCACACTGTATATGTTGGCGTAACGCGGTAATAATGGTGAAAGAACAAAAAAACGAGAGAAGCTTACAGTAGGCGTATACGATGTGTAACATCTTATATCTCACCTTGGTAATAAGCAATAGTAATACAAGATCCAAATTCAGTACAACAAAATGTGTCGCGATCATTACGCTAAAGTGCACATACAGCACACATACACGCAGTGTACATAAGCCACAGATAAGTAATAATGGAAATCAAAACTTTTTTGTGATGCTATGAAAACGGCGCGCTCCCCATATTGCATTCCATTAGAAAAAAACATGTAATCTCTTTGGTGATTGTAACTTCTTGGATTTGCCTTGTATCGTAATGTTTTCCTTTTTATTATAGCTTTATTTTGTTAAAGTAAAAGTGTTACACTTTGATTCTATTTTTAAATCTGCCCCGGCTTCCTGTTACACATTTCCGTCCCTTTTCACGAAATCACTCCCACAGATTGCAGGAAAGCGAGAGGAAACATGTTACACATCAAAAATTGTACTCGGATAGTAACATTATTGATTATTACAATCACAAGAATGGGATTTACAATTTGTTTTGAATACTTCAAACGAAGGAAATACTAGAAGTATACAAAACATTGAAGGTACCATTGATATGTAGAGACTTTTTTTCTTTTAATAAGTGCGATCCTTATAGCCCCCTTTCCCCTTGAAATGAATTTCACTACTTTGTAGAACATTATATCCTAATCTATCTATTCTAAATTCGACGGCCGGCGCACGCACACATCTCTCCTCCCGATATTCTGAAAGCGGTTAGACACTGCGACTTTGCAGCGCTTCTGCAGCGCTTCTACAGCGCTTCTGCAGCGCTTCTGCAGCGCTTCTGCAGCGCTTCTGCAGCGCTACTGCAGCGATTCAGTAGCGACATAACCTCGCATTTATATCGTTGCAAGAAGTTGCCGTGTGTAACCGCTTAAGTAAACTTTAGGGAGTTGTCCTTATTTTTCCTCTGCATTCTTCTTTTTGTGGGGTCTTGCGGTGCGGTGCGGTGATCGACCCAATCCTACGTGGTGATGTACAGAAATTTAGTCAAGCATAGCAAATTTTTGCACCAAATTTAAACATCCTAAGAAAGTCGTGCAATGAAAATGTACCCTGTTCGTATTTGCATTGGTCTCATAATGGCAAATGAACTTTGGACGACAAAAGTGGGACTCTTGATAACTATGCTTATGTTCAGGAGAGTCCTCTGTCCAGTAGAGAACTTCCTCTTCGTAGTGGCCAACGTTGGGTCGGAGTTGCAAGACGCCCGAAAGCCTCCGACTTAGCTTCATCATTTCGGCCGAATGAAGTCCACTGCTGGACACAGGCCTCCCCCAAAGATCACCACAACCACCGATATGGATGTGTTGTGGGCTCATTGGGGGGTTTTGCCACAATCGCCACGCTTGGCAGCGGGTTGGCGATCGCAGTTGAGTTGTTAATGTACTCGAAGGACGCTGCTGCCCATCCTCCAGCTAATCCCTTAGTCGACTTTTACGACACCCATGGGAGGAGATGGGATGGTGGCATTCTGAGCCGGCACCACACGGATAGCCGGCACCACACGACTTGGCTTAACGACCGTTTAATGACAACAACCGGCGATGTGACGTGCCCTCCGAAGCACAGAGACGCTCAGTTCAAATCCCACTATTTGGTCACCCATCCATATACTGACCGCACCGACCGTTGCTTAACCTCACCGATCACAGTAAAAACTATAGTGCGAGTTGTGTGTCGTTGCGTATCGGTACGACTCGATAGCGTACGGGATCCACTCTATAGCTCATTACATATCAAGGTGTGGATGTCGACGTTGCTTCGAGCCGCGGCCACGCAGCGTCGCGCCGCAGCCCAGCCGCGCACACCCGCGACCCTCACAGCCGCGCCTGCCCCTCGTGGGGGGGCGGACGTGTGGCGTCGATACTTATCAGGTTGTTTAAATGGTTTTGATAGAGCATTCGGAGTATATTGTTTCTCGTGTAAAATATATTAAGAAAGTAGATTTTTCATTGCTTTCAAACTAGAAGACCAGGGGTGCAATTTCTTAAGCTCAACATCCATACACCGTTGAATACAGAATTAAAATAATGGTGATAACCCAATTTGGTATTCGATAAGACTGGTCCTCATGGCGTACCCTCTGCAACGTGTCCTTGAATAGCTTCAATCATGTCTTAGCGAATACCAAATTGGTTGTACACCATTATTTCGATTCTGTGTTCAAGGATGTATGGATGTTTGAGCTTAAAGAATTGCACCCTAGGGGTACATCTCCTGGTATTCCCTAAGACTTGTCCCCATGGCTCGCCCCAAACCAAATTGCTTTTTCACCATTATTTCGAATGAATCGAAATTCGGGCAATTCGGTATTCGCTAAGACATGATTCAAGCTATTCAAGGACACGTTGCAGAAGGTGACCCACGAAGACCACTCTTAGCGAATACCAAATTGGGTTATCACCATTATTTCAATTCTGTATTCAAGGATATGGATGTTTGAGCTTCGAGAATTGCACCCCAGAACAGTAAAAGGATTTGAGAAATAAACATTCAACAAAAAGATGAAACGTATAAACCTCTTCATCATATCAGCCAAAGCACGTCCACTGCTGAACAAAGACCTCCCCCTTAGATTTTCCAACGCGCGGTCACATGCCGCCCGCATCCAACGACTCCCCAGTGACCTTCACCATGTCATCTGTCGCATCTCGTCGAAGACCGCACGCTGCGTTTTCCGGTGCGCGGGCTACACTCGAGATTTTTTTGCCCCAACAGCTGTCAGTTGTCATACGGGCCATACAACGTCCACTGCTGAACAAAGGCCTTCCCCATAGATTTCCACAATTGTGTCATCATATTGGGGGGGAATTGCCAGTACTCACCACGCTTGGCAGGCGGGTTGGCGAGCGCAGAAAATCTACTATTCCACGGTAGGAGATGTAGTGGTGCTATATTCTTAATCCGGACACTCTATAACTACGTTAACTACTACGAGCAAATTGTTTTATTTTTATTGGTCGCCCTGGTGAAATTCTTCATTATCTTCCTTCGCCCCGGGGTAGGCAAGGGGCATGCCGTTCTCCTCCTGGCTAAAACCACTGTAGTGGTCATCTTCGGCACCTAACGGGGCTCCAGATCCCCGTAAGATCACCCTAGAGGCGCCCATTGGTGCCACGACTATAGGCACCAGTTACATACCGCCCGCATTTAGTGGCTCCCATTCAGTGGCTCCCATTCAGTGGCTCCCATTCAGTGGCTCCCATTCAGTGGCTCCCATTCAGTGGCTCCCATTCAGTGGCTCCCATTCAGTGGCTCCCATTCAGTGGCTCTCATTGAGTGGTTCCCATTGGCTCCCAGTGGCTGCCAGCTATCTTCACCGTCTCACACTGCGTTTTCGGGTGCGTGGCTTCCGCTCGAGAACCTTTCTGTCCCAACAGCAATCGGTTCTACGGGCTATAAGCCCTGCCCATTGCCACTTAGGCTTACTAATATATTTAGCTGTGTCGGCAACTTTAGTTCTACGGATCTCCTCATTTCTGATTCGATCTCGTAGAGAAATACCAAGCATAGCTCTCTCCATAGCTCGCTGAGTGCCCTTGAGTTTTCTTATGAGGCCTATAGTGAGGCTAGGACTCCGTGTCATATGTCATCGCTGGTAACACATACTGGTTGGACTGGTCTTGAAGCACTGCGGTATTGTTAACGAAAAGCCGTTGCGTAGTTTCCCCAACGCTGTTAAGGCAATTCGATTACGTCGATCGACGATAATATTTTGACTAGGTTTATACAATGTTTTATCTTTTTATCAATAGAGCGGTTAAGTTATTAAAATATGAACATAATTTTCATAAAGAATTCTGGAAAATTCTCATTACAACTATCAAGATAGAGACAGAGAGTGTAATAGTAGTTTTTATTTTTCACCGAGTTGTTAGTTTGTGTTAGTAAAGCTTTCTGAAAATTAAATTGTTGTTATTTTAATATAGGTATTTAATTTTTTACTACCCGTAACTTTTTTATAATTTAACAAATAATTGTGTGTTTTTACACTTGATTGATTTGTAGATAATTTTGTGTTTATTTTATATTATTTCTATCTTTTAAAAGTTCCAGTATATTAATTTTCCTAGAGTTAAATTTTAGATCAGTTTTTATTATTTTATGATTTATAAATAGAAGATTATTCACTGATTCATATTAACAGAATACACAGTACATCATTATGTATTGAAATCACATACCACTTATAAATTTAAGTACTTAACAATATATTTTATTCGACATTTTATGTAAGAGCGCACACCGACAGCGCGACAAGTCGCTAACAGTCGCATGTCGCGTCGCGTGGTCGTCAACGGTCGCGAGCACAGCCGGTATGCGGTCGAGCTCGCCGCGGTGACGTTGGCGCGGATGGTACGCGTCTGCGACTAAATTGTCGCGGTTCTTGTCTTGCGTTTGTCTTGGTCCTTTAATTAACGATTGACTGTTACAAAATATTGTTTTTCTTTGACTAACTTTGAGCGTGAGAGAGTCTAGTTGTAGTCGTCACTCAGTTTACTAGTGCTCGTAAATGGGCTGGCTTGATTGGGGATGTACCACGCCGACAGAATACAGGGAAGTAGTACATTATTGCTGCGTTTCGTACGGCGAGCGACAAATACCGGAAGCTCCCAAAAAAATATCAGACATGCAACATAGGGGAAATTGCATTGCATTGCATGCATTCAAGGAAAAAGTATGTCAGCCGAAGAGGTTTTTAAAAATGTAGATGCGTTGCCCGCGCTTTATAATTGTTACATGAAAGCAAGGTAATTGCCCGGCATTCGCTTAGTCACGCACCGACCTGTGTCGCGGCTAGACGTAAATCTTAAACGTAAACAACATATTGCGGAAAAAATGCCTTCCTGTGTTTATAGCACATAAACGTTCTTCGCACGAATTATACAGCAGCTGTGAGAAAAAAACGTTATTTCATGCAGATTTACGCATACTGTTAATAAAAATTAGTGTATTGTTTTATTACGCGGTCTAATGGCGGCCGGAGCCAGTATTATGATTGCTACGTCATACGCGGTCAGGCCAACGAGCATGCAGCTGCTAATGCCACGTAACTAAAGGTATATACATCTCTTTCTAATATCCGGTATGCCGCATGGTGTCTTTTATTTTCTCTCCCTTTCTTTGCGCACTGTTTGAGAGCTGTATAGATACTGGTAGTAGTTATAGTAAAATTTACGCCGTTCTGTAGTCCAATCATGTTCGTGTATGGTGCGTATTTGTAATATGTCATTGATGTCAGCCCTAAACATACCAGCGCCTCGCCTGGTGTTGCGGATGATTATGGGAGGTGTTGGTGATTTTTCCTACACTATAAAAAAAACCATAACAATGTGTGATATCTATCCATGTATAATTACTTGTCCTGACTGACTGTTTCATCAACGCAGAGCCTAAACCGCTGGGGTAATAAACATGACATTTTGGCAGTTGATACCTTTAACGTAGGCATCCACGTAGGAAGAAATTTAAAAAAAATCAGCCCAAATGTGGTATAAAGGTAAAGGTTCTTTAAACTCCCTCATTTTATAAGTTAAATCTATGAATATTGGTATTTAGTTTTTTGTTCAAAATAAAGAAATACGTGTTTTAGTGTTATTATAAATTGTACCCTTAAGGGGTAAAAGAGGGGTTGAAAGTTTGTATGGAGTAACCGTTATTATTGAATTTAGATCTACGCAAACTGGCTTTTTGGTTGAAAATAAAGAAATACGTGTTTCCGTGCTTTTGTAACGGGTGAAACCATAGCTACTTCAAATATTGTAAATTATAAATTATACTATAAAACGCTTCACACGCATATGAACTACTTTAATTTCCTACGCAAAAGGTGCTGTTATATACGTCACGTACAGACAGCCGACTATTTTATTCATCATCATCATCATCATATCGGCCATACAACGTCTACTACAGAACAAAGGTCTTCTACAACTGTGTCATCATATTGGTGGGAATTTGCCAGTACTGACCACGCTTGGCAGGGGGGTGGTGAGCGCAGAATGGCTACTGTTCTACAGAAAGGACGCTGCTGCCCATCCCTCTCGATTATCGTCCCTTTGCCGCCTTACGTCATCCACGGGAGGAGATGGAGTGGTGCTATATTCTTAATCCGGAGACCAAACGAGCAATTATTTTATTACATTACACAATCGTAAGATTTCCATCAAATTTTTAAGACTGCTCTGTATCTATCGCTACACAAGGCAAGGAATCATCATTTCGGCCGAATGAAGTCCACTGCTGGACACAGGCCTCCCCCAAAGATCACCACAACCACCGATATGGATGTGTTGTGGGCTCATTGGGGGGTTTAGCCATAATCGCCACGCTTGGCAGGCGGGTTGGCGATCGCAGTTGAGTTGTTAATGTACTCATATGACGCTGCTGCCCATCCTCCGGCTAATCCCTTAGTCGACTTTTACGACACCCATGGGAGGAGATGGGGTGCTGGCATTCTGAGCCGGCACCACACGGCACAAGGCAAGGAATAACCTTCATCAATCTGCCTTTTGTGTTGTCTATTCGGACTTCTGAATCATCTGTTTCGAAATAGGTGCGTCATTCAATGGGCTTGTACCTCAATTTGCGTCATTCTCGTGCTATGAGACTAGCATGTTACGCCTGATGAGGTAAAACAGTGGCGTATGCAAAACTTTATCACCTGAAACCTTTTTTATTTATTGGTGTCCAGTGGAAATTCCACATGAACTTCCTTCGTTCCGGGGAAGGGGTATGCCGGACTCCTACCGGCTAAAACCACTGGAGCGGTCATCTTCGCCACCGAAGGGGGGCTCCGGGTCCTCGTTAGATCACACTAGAGCCCTTAGGAACATCACGGAAATATGACTGTAAAGCGGTCACCCTCTCTAGCGGAGGGAAGGCGGCTGTAAAAAGGATTGTAAAGGAACCCCACAAACCTCGCCGTGCGCTGTGCTGCGCACACGGCGGCGCGTAATCACGTGTGAGCCGCTGTCTTCCCGGGGGTCGCTCGGTGTGAGCACGCAAGCTCCCCAACCTGCGCGCCCGTGACCCCCAAGGTCCCCCACCATGTAATGACGGTAGCTCAGGAGTGTTGAACCTGGGTGCCGGGACGGTTGTTACCCCGGCGCTGTCTCGTCCTTCTCCGTGTGGGATCGGCCCTCTCCCGATCCCGCTCTGCAGTCTCCTCCTGGAATCGCCTGAAACCTATCGTCATAAATCGAAAAGCGTTTTATCGCTTTGATGAGTTGATTTTAACGTCATGACTCCGTGGTTAGCATTTCAGGGATCATTATAGTCATTATAGTTCGCCATACAGTTCCCCGACTTCTCTGATCAGCGACAATAAAGGCGTTAGCAAACATTGCGTTCAGTCGCGAGCCCGTATAGAGTCCGTATGATGTATCGCTTTGTCGTGTCGCTATAATGGTCTTTTAACATGGCCAGTGAAATAATTCCACTCGTGGATCGCGATATTTTAATATTTTTATATGTTGATATCGCGTTCGGTGCGTGCAAGTGAAGTTGCTTAGCAGACAAAAAGTTAGAGATGGAATTCAATTTTTGAGTCTGTGGTGGTCGTTGTTAGGTCCTTGGATTATTGGTTTTTTGTTTCAAACATCTACCTCGAGACCTTCGTTTGTCGGAAACCTTCTGCAAGTCATACTGGGCGCTATTCCTATTAATAAAAAAATGATTTCAAACTCGTAACAATAAAAAACACGCTATAATGTAATTAGTGTCCAACCAAAACACTTGCAGCTTACATACAATATCTCGTACAATGACGGAGCACGAGGCGCACTGCGGAGATGTTTGGTACTAACACCCGATCATATGGTACGGTCGTGAGGTCATTGACCGCCAGCTGTATTGGATTGACTGTGTGGATATTTAGGTGAAAAATTATTGTACAATATTTTTACTGATTCGGTCAGAGAATCGTGGCCTGATTCACCCCCCTAAAGGTTACAGGTGATTAAGTCGGCACTCAGTATAATCCCGCTAGTGTTTGCGTCACTTCCATTTGTGTCATCAGCATCACTGTCGGTCAGCTGTTAATTTCGAACCATTGTTTTCACTTAGTCAGATAAGTTTGGTGAAACTGGAAGCATTTCATGAATTGATTATTAAGTCATGAACCCAAAAGGTAGGTATTTCGTGGATAGATTTTGTTTGGAAATTAAACGTATATTTTGTGCTTTTTATGTCTACAAATATTTCATAACATGGTAAGTTCTAGTAAAAAAAAAAATGCTGGTGAGTATATGTATAGTTTAACGTAGTATGCGACTTTATGTCGTGTAGCTTGCACTTTTTGTGTTCCTTTTGGTTTGTAAAGCATGATTTTTAATCACTTACGTTTTGTCGCATCCTTGTCAATGCCCTTCGTTCCACTTCCCAAACACTATTAATTTTCTGTTGCGATTACCTAGCGCCGTTTTTCGTGTATTTAGTGGAACGCATGAGCATTTTGTGTGAAAATTAAGATATGCGATTTTTTGTCGCAACTTTTTATCACTGACATTACACATTTATTTGTGATATAATGTTTGTTATTGCGATTACATAAAAAAAAACTTCTAAAAAGAAAGGTGCGACAAATAATCGCTGCGACTGGAAAGTAGTGGAATATTTTTTTACGCTCATGTGATTGGCAGGAGTTGGCCGGTGGAAGGAGTGGGCCTAGTGGCCTCCGGCGGAGCAGCGAGAGATCCGAGTCTGTGTCTGAAGGCCGTCCAGAGAAACAGCTAAGTCATACGAGTGGTAAGTTTGTGACGAAGTCATCCTTCATCTTCATTTCAGTCAACCTCTTTCATGACTTCATACCTTTTATCTCCATCACTATCCACCTCATGATTCATTCTTGACGGCACGGTTGGTGCAGTGGCTGATACGTTTGGCTGCTGCGCCGGGGGTCGTGGGTTCGATCCCCGCACGGAACAAATATTTGTATGATCTGCAGGTAGTTGTTTCGGGTCTGGGTGTATTGTATGTGCAATTCATGTCTGTAAACGCACCCACGACACAGGAGAAATCCTAGTGAGTGACTGCTAATGAAACCCAACTTCAAAATGTTTTTATTTTATTAAGTGCTTACCCATCATCTTCCAGGCCTCAACGGTCTCCGGAACATCGGCAACACGTGCTTTATGAACAGCGTGCTACAGTGTCTGTCCAATACGAAGCCGCTGCTGGAGTACCTGTCGGACGACAAGTACCAGGACGACATCAATACAACGCTGTCCTGCATGAAAGGCGCTCTTATTAAAGGTAATTTATGTTTATACTAAAGGCTTTTTCCATATCCATCATATGACCCAAAATACTTCCACTGCTGATCTTTGATCCCTTCCCGTAGACTTCCACAATTGACAACATTTCAAAATTAATAAGCCCCTAAAAGAAAAATACCATTTATTTTCCTATCCCGAGTCCGATTTTTCTAATTTATTTTTTATTGCTTTATATCCGAGAAAAAAATGTTGTAAACCGTTTATTTTCCCACCACAATAATAAAAAAGTTGAAACGAAATATTATATTGTCTAATTACAAGTATTATTCAAGTTTATTGTGGGACACTGGTGCCTAAGCTAGGCCGAAGCCTATTTCAGGCCACCAGGCCTCCACCCCAGAAATCATGTTTTGCTCTTTCATAAACTGCCAAGTGAAATTTTGGCTTCACTTGGCGGCGAATTTCTGGCACTGGGGTGATACCTACCTTACTGTTTTTATTTTTTATTGGGCCCAGTGGATATTCTTCTCTCTTTCTTCTCTCTCTCTCCGACATGCAGTCGGATTCCTACCGTCTAAAACCACTGAAACGGTCATCTTCGGCACCGAAGGGGTGCTCCAGGTCCTCGTAAGATCACACTAGAGCCACACCTTTAGGCATAGCACGGAGGGACTGGGGTGGTACCTACCTAGCCCGCCTCTTGCAATAAGAGAGCTACCATCGGTCTCACTAATCCCATAGTCGCCTTTACGACACCCAGGGGAAGAGATGAGGTGGTTACACGCCAGCAACAGCGGTACAGTAATGTTAATGACGTAATTATTTGTTCTTCCCAGCGTTCGGCATCGTAATAAAAGAACTGTGGCGCAGTGGCGAGAAGGACTCCGTCGTCAACACGACCGCGCTCAAGTCGCAAGTCCAGAGGTTCGCGCCCAGGTTCATGGGGTACAGCCAGCAAGACGCACAGGTAGGCTCTCCGATCATCTTCATAGCCTCTTCTCTAAAAAATCTCACCAGATGCGTCTTAAAATCTGTATTTTATATTTTACTTTCCCACTGCTGGGCAAACAACAGTGTTGCTCGTTTCGTAAAGCGAGTGGCGAATACTGGAAGCAAGACCCTCAATAATATGGCTGACATAAGACATGGGGCCTTCAAGGAGAGTCTGTTTACGCTAAAGATCGGCAACACATCCACGACTCCCCTGTGCTGCAGATCGCTGTGACCGTTTAAGCGACCATCAAGTTGATTTTCATCATCATCATATCAGTCAAAGGACATCCAAAGCTGAACATAGATTTCCACAATTGTGTCGTCATTTTGGGGAGAATTTGCCAGTACTCACCACGCTTGGCAGGCGGGTTGGTGAGCGCAGAGTGGCTACTGTTCCACAGAAAGGGCGCTGCTGCCCATCCCTCTGGTTTAGAGTCCCTTAGTCGCCTTTTACGACATCCACGGGAGGAGATGGAGTGGTGCTATGTGGACTAAGAACTCCGGACATGGATTTGTCGTTTGCCTTCGCATATTAGATTTAAAAATCGACGTGGTACTGTTAAAAGTTCTGCTCAATCGGCATCCTCCTTAGCATCAAAATTGGTGATAATGATAAAGTCCTTCAAACCATTCACTGCGAGATTTCACTCATCATTCATTGTCCGGATTAAGAATATAGCACCACTCCATCTCCCGCGGAGGTCGTAAAAGGGCGGGACTAAGGGGCTCTAAACCAGAGGGATGGGCAACAGCGTCATTTCTGTGGAACAGTACCCATTCTACGCTCACCAACTCGCCTGCCAAGCGTGGTGAGTACTGGCATATGCCCCCAATATGATGACACAGTTGTGGAAATCTTTGGGGGAGGCCTTTGTTCAGCAGTGGACGTTGTATGTCTGATCTGACGATGGTGATGATATTTAGTAGTATCAATATTTGGCTGATACGAATATTTGATGTCTCCAGGAGTTCCTCCGCTACCTGCTCGAGGGTCTCCACGAGGACGTGAACCGCGTCACCGTGAAGCCCAAACCGATAATCACCGAGATCGACGACAATCTGAGGTAACTTGAGTTAATAGCAAATCTATCTAATTAGTGTGCAGTTCCCCAGCATCGTGGGTACAGTTCACAGGCATAAATATCAATATATTGTGAAATGTAATTTTTTCAAAAAATAACAGTTAAAAAAACCACGCTTTTGCGAAACACCGGGGAGCTTTATTAGATATTTTCATGTTGACGCTACTTTTACATATATGCACAAAAATATTTACCACAATTGACATCAAGCGCCCCACGCTTTGTTACATTTTTTTTTTGTTAATCACTCTATTGTTAGTTTAAACTTATTGAAAATTATTTTCTACTTCTAGTATATCGGTTATATATAAAAGCGTGTTTTTGTAGTTTTTTTTTCTATTTTTATCAATCAATCATTTATTCACCAAAAACAGTGTTTAATGTTATGGTCTTATAAACTAAAATCAGTTCTTTTATTTTCCTCACTATAAAGCATGTGAGAAATAGACAGAAAAATAATATTTATTGTCAGGTAACATATAATATCAATTACACAGGACAATAGCTAAATTAATATCATACAATAAGTTTCAATGGATAGTTTTACATATTTAAGTTATTATTAAGACATATATACATATTTTAGTGCCGCTAACTGCAAAAACGTGTTTTTTATTTTCAATATATGGAAAGTTATTCTATACATGCACTTCGCACAAAGACACTACCGGGTATCAGAGATGAAAAATCGCTAATCCTGTGGATCCTGGTAAGGATAGTGGGACAAACTATTTAAATTATTGCATTGTCATCGGCTTTTGATAAGTGTGCGAAGTTTCAAATAAATCCAACATTTTGAAGGGAATGAAAATCGAGTTCAAAAATTCCGTTACATAGATACGTAGATACATACCAAGCTGATAAAAGCGTGTTAAAAGCACTTTCACTCATCAATGAATTTAGATGATTCCTCGTCATCAATCATTTCCTAATGACTGCCTCGCCGAAACAAACTCCAATGTTGCAGTTTTAAAGTCCACACATATTTAGATACAAAATTATTTGGGAAAAATGTAGGGCAAGTCTAGAATGGTTTTTTGAAGAAATATCCATAGCCGTTTTCGAATGACTTACCCTATCAGACGGCAAGCATGAATCAGTCATCGTGTAGCTCAATGATATTATATATTAAAAGAGGTAGATATGTTACATGCGCGCCAAAAGTAAGAACCAAAACTCCCCCAATTGTAGCACTTTGTAATCAGTTCGCCCAAAACAGAAGCAACGAGCACACGCTGTCATAATCACAATTTTTTATTAATTAAGTGATAACAAAGCCGTCGTGCGTATAGAAAATGCACAAACTATCAAGCAAACATGAATAAAGAACAAGGGAACTCATATCACATGTGAGTAACAAATAAAATAAAATGTTTGAATAAAAATACTATTCAAATTACTTATGGAATAACTTTCTCGAAGAAAACCCAGGTCTAGCAAAGAAAAGAGATAACACATATATTCTATCACAGGTGCGACAAAGACATCGAGTACACGTGTTGTCATTTTAGATAGCTATCTCTTTTACTCTCGTAGTTTTTGTATCTTCTTTCTTATAGCATAGGTAGATGTGCAGTTTTGTAAGTTTGAACATACAGCGAGACTGAGTTTTGCGCGCCATTTAATATGCACGTAACATATCTATGGTATAATATCATCGTGTAGCTCAACCCTATTTTAGGGAGCTCAACGACCCGACGCACAACGATACCATCAGCATGCCATTCGTTTTGGAAATCTAAGGGGCAGTCTACACGTGCCCCATGCCCACTTTGGACGTTGACGTGTGTGTATTTAATTTCCAGCGACACGGCAAAAGCCTCGGAAGCCTGGAACCGCTACCTCCGCATGGAGGACAGTCGTGTCGGCGACATCTTCGTCGGGCAGCTGAAGTCCACGCTCCGGTGTACGCACTGCAACCACGACAGCGTCACATTCGAACCCTTCTGGGACCTCAGGTCAGTTGGACTCGACCAGACAAGGTTTGCAAGCGAAGCGAATTATAGCGAAGCTATACCATGTGAGATAGCCAAAGATATAGTATTACGTACGTACAAATTTCCATTATTAAATACTTGTCATCCTAATACGTGTGATAAGAGAAAGCACGAACCGTTCGCGCAGCTATATTTACCTGAAACCATCTGGTTAACACACGACGCTAACAGTTTTAACAGAAAGTGGATTGTTACTTTAGTACGAAACGGTGCCATTGGATTATTTTGCTGTAACCAAAGCTCTATGGACATCTCTTTTCTTCTTAGACGTTGCGCATGTGCTCATAAGAGGTAGTAATCGATTTTTCGTTTATGCTTAATACTATCTGTCTATAGTTACTTGGTCTTAGATCATTACGTGAAGAGGTTGGTACTACTTGTCACAGTGGCGCTGGCTGTGACTTTGTTTTATTTACACACTTTATAGGTACCGCATCATCATTTCAGCCGTAAAAAACGTCCACTGCTGGACAGAAACCTCCCCAGCGGATGACAGGGGGACGAGGTACAGAGCTGTGGCCCCACCCCACTATAGAAATTACGCCCATTATAAATAAATCCATCTAGCGATGAAAATTTTATTATCAGCTATTACCGACAGATGGTACATTTTTCTTACTTTGAATTACTATTGATCATTTAAGTGTTTATAAGATTTTAATGTGTTTGTGTTTTTTATCTATGGGCCTTAGTCGCCCGACAATAAATAAATAATAGTATAAATATGTAATTTATCTATGAAATAACTTACATTTTAGGAAGTAAATTGAACTAAAACAACTTATTTGTGTCTTAAATATGCACTTTATTAGTGTTAAAAACATGGTATCCGTGAGAAATAAATAGAATGCATCTTTTCGACGACAGATGTCTCTAACTACAATCTAGCAACTAATCAAGAAAATATGTTTTAAATCGAAATTATAAATTAAAGGCATAACACATGAAATGTTATACGTATCAATACGTTTTAGTTTGGATCCTGAACAATGTATGTCCCACTCATAACTCTGGCTTTATTCATTCTACCTTCTTCGTCCAACCTGTTCTATTGTGGAATGCGCTCCCCCTTGTAATCAGAATGGCTAACGATCGGAACAATTTTTAAACGAAATTACGAAAATACCGTTTCAAAAAGAAGTCAGCAGATCCATCTCTACTCTGGTTTTATTTATTTTTTCTCATCTGTGTATATTTATTATATACTATATATTTATGTGTTTATTTCGTATATATAATTATATTTTTATACATGTAATGTTTATGTACGTCTATGTAATTGTATAATATGTCTTTGCATCTATACCTTTCTTTCATATTTTGTGGTGCATCTACCTTATTGTTCTCTGCATCACCCAAAGGTCGTCTGGCAGAAAATGCCTAAGGCCTTAAGACCGCCTTTGTACACCAGTGTACATTAAGTCGTTGTAAATGACGGCACGGTTGGTGCAGTGGCTGATACAGTTGGCTGCTGCGCACCGGGTCGTGGGTTCGATTCCCGCACGGAACAAATATTTGTATGATCTGCAGGTAGTTGTTCCGGGTCTGGGTGTATTGTGTGTGGAATTTGTGTTTGTAAACGCACCCACGACACAGGAGAAATCCTAGTGTGGGGCAACATAAAAAAAAAAAACGAAAAAAAAAAAGTATAAATAAAATATCCAACAATACATAAATGTATATATCCAACGGCGCACTTTGTTAAAACAATTCAAATATTCAAAATATGTTCAAATCAACTAGAACCGAACGCGGTGACGATTCACTCGAAACTAAGGTTTGCGGCCCCGCCTACTGTGACGTCATGACCTAATTGAAGTCGCATGGCCTAATTGCCTTGCAACACCTCCGCATCTTTCTCTCCGCCGTAGTACTGGCAAACGACACAATTGTGGATATCTACGGGGGACGCCTTTGTTCAGCTGTGGACTACCTGCGGCTGATATGATGATGATAAAAAATAAATGCCGAAATTTAAACGATACTGCTATTTATACGATGCCTAATCATGAATGACAATTTTTATAATTTTTGCCTGGCTGTCTGAAAGTTTGTCTTCAATAGGCTCCGAAACGGCTCAACAGATTTCAATGAAAATATATGGGAATAAAACAGGATATTTAACATAGACTTGCAATCGGCCATACAACGCTAGGCCCCGGATTGTCTCGGGGGTCGCGGGCGCGCAGATTGGGGAGTCTGTGTGCTCACACCGAGCGACCCCCGGGAACACGGCCGCCGCGTGCGCAGCACAGGGCACAGAGGCGAGGGGGGATCCTTTACAATCCTCCCCGAGAAGTGCCTGGCGGGCAACCTTTTTACAGTCGCCTTCCCTCCACTAGAGTGGGTGACCGCTTTACAGTCATCCCCACCGAGATGTGTCTAAAGGCGTCAACCAATGGGCGGCTCTAGAGTGATCTTACGAGGACCTGGAGCCCTCCTTCAGTGCCGAAGATGACCGCTCCAGTGGTTTAGCCGGTAGGAGGCCGGCATGCCCCTTCGCCCTTCCCCGGGGCGAAGGAAGTTCATGTAGAATTTCCACTAGACACCAATAGAAAAAGCCCCCGGATTGTGTTGGTCGTTACATTTAAGAAATTGGTATATTGTGGTATTTTATGAGTATTTAATTAATCATTTTAGCCGAAAAACGTCCACTGCTGGACAGAAGCCTACCTCAAAGATTGCCAGAACGTCCGGTATGGGTTTGTTGTGTGCTCATTGCGGGGTTTTGCCATAATCGCCACGCTTGGCAGACGGGTTGGTGATAGCAGTTGAGTTGTTAATTTACTCGAAGGACGCTGCTGCCCATTCTCCGGCTAATCCCTTAGTCGACTTTTACGACACCCACGGGATGAGATGGGGTGGTGGTACTCTTAGCCGGCACCACACGGCTGAGTATTTAATTATTTTAATTAAATTACAATGTTTTTTATATTCAACTAGTTTTACCCTACCACGCGGTGCTGTGGCTAAATGCACGTAATGACAACACGATTTTGATTCTTAATAAAAAATCAATCAGAATTTAATAAAAAACATGCGCCTACACGAATACAACGATATGTACTAATTTCCCTCATACCTCATAAGAAAGCTCAAGGTCATTCAGCGAGCTATGGAGAGAGCTATGCTTGGTATTTCTCTACGAGATCGAATCTGAAATGAGGAGATCCGTAGAAGAACTAAAGTTGTCGACATAGCTGAAAGGATTAGTAAACTGAAGTGGCAATGGGCGGGGCACATTGCTCGTAGAACTGATGGCCGTTGGGGCACAAAGGTTCTCGAATGGAGACCGCGCACCGGAAAACGCAGCGTGGGACGACCTCCAACAGGGTGGACAGACGACCTGGTGAAGGTCGCTGGGAGGCGTTGGATGAGAGCGGCATGTGACCGCTCGTTGTGGAAATCTACCTTGCATGATGCATGATGATGTAATAACAATATTTTTTTCTTCTACAGTCTGCCGATTCCTTCTCGCACAGGCAACCTGAAGCTGCAGCAGTGTCTGCAGCACTTCACGTGTGAAGAAGAGATGGATGGAGACGAGAAACCAGTTAGTATAATTTTATTACAAGGTTTTTGTATTATTGTGAAATTTTCTAAAATCTCTACTATCAATTCACGTCATCCGTGTGGTGTCCGAATTAAAAATATAGCACCACTCCATCTCCTTCCGTGGATGTCGTAAAAGCAACTAAGGGTCTACATTAGAGGGATGGGCAGCAGCGCCTCTTCGGTGGAACAGTAGCCATACTGCGCTCACCGACCCGCCTGCCAAGCGTGGCGAGTACTGGAAAATTCCCTCCGAACTGTGAGGAAAAAATCGTGAAGATCTATGGGGTAGGCCTTTGTTGAGCAGTGGACATCTTAAGGTTGATATGATGATGATTAATTAGCCTGTTTTTACGGAAGATTTAAAAAAGATCCGCCAGAGGCAGCACTAGTGGGGGGTACACGTGTTTTGATTTCCCTGTTGACAGTAACGTTAAACGCGTGTCTTATCATTGAAATAACAACAGCTATCTGCCAGTGAAAGTCCCGTCAAAATCTGTCCAGCCGTTCCAGACATTAGCTGGAACAAACAGACAGACAGACAAAAAAGAATTTGTAAAACATATACCGAGAAAAAATGTAGTCATACGCATTCAGTAAAAAGCTGTTATTTTGTCATTACAAACAGACACTTCAATTTTATTTGTATAGATAAAACTGTGTCTGTTTGTACTGCTCCCCACCCGAGTTGTATTCGACGATCGACCTCTTTCTCTAAGTTGGATTTACCAAATTGGACAATTTGTCCCAGGTACACATTATGTGGTGCTGGCTACGAATAGCACCAACCCGTCTCCTCCCGTGGGTGTCGTAAAAGTCGACTAAGGGATTACACGGAGGATTGGCAGCAGCGTCCATCGAATACGTTAACAACTAAATAAAAATAAAACTGATGCCAAGCGTGGCGATTATGGCAATGAGCACACAACACATCCATATCGGTCGTTGTGGTGAGCTTTGGGGGAGGCCTGTGTCCAGCAGTGGACTTTATTTGGCCGAAATTATGAATGATGAACGATGATATATATTCGGCAACAACTTCGAGCGTATACTCTCCGATCTAACTGGATTCTCTTTCGTTTCGGCCGAATGAAGTCCACTGCTCGACACAGGCCTCCCACAAAAATCACCACAACGACCGATATGGGTGTGTTGTGGGCTCATTGAGGGGTTTTGCCATAATCGCCACGCTTGGCAGACGGGTTGGCGATCGCAGTTGAGTTTTTAATTTACTCGAAGGACGCTGCTGCCCTTCCTCCGGCTAATCTCTTAGTCGACTTTTACGACACCCACGAGAGGAGATGGGGTGGTGGTATTCTGAGCCGGCACCACACGGCAATAAATTACGCATTAGCTAGTATATGTACATATGGCTACACATCAAACTATACAAAACCAGTTTAAGCTGATCTCTCATAACACTAAAAGCCTATACAATGCGAGATCAGCTTATACTGGTTTTATATAGCTTTCCTAACGTTTACCATATCTGTTCCAGACGTGTTCGAAGTGCGGCGTCCGCAGAAAGTGCCTCAAGTGGTTCACCGTCCAGAAGTTCCCCCAAGTGTTAGTGCTGCATCTCAAGAGGTAAATACATACCAATCAAATAATCCGAAGAATAGAACCACCCTATCTCTTCGCGTGGGTGGCGTGAAAGGCAACTGTGGGGTTAACCAGAGGGTCCTTCGAGTACATTTATAATTCAACTACAATCGCCAACCCGCCTGCCAAGCGTGGTGATAATGGAAATATATGACGGTTTATCGGGTCAGCAGTAATCTCAAACCATTTTTTTTTTATTGGGCCCAGTGGTGATTGTTTATGAACTTCCTCCATCCGAGAAGGACGAAGGAGCATGCCGGATTCCTATCGGCGAAAACCACAGGGGCGGTCATCTTCGGTACTTAAGGGGGGCTCCAGGTCCTCGTATGATCACACCAGAGCCAGTGGACTTTAACCTGGTGTCTGTTATGTTACGGCTAAACTGAGAACTTGAGATTAAGAGAGACACAGTATACTTTTTTCACGTTAAAATACATGACTATCATCATCATAGAAGCCGAAGGGCGTCCACTGCTGAACAAAGGCCTCCCCCATAGATTTCCACAACTTTTCCGTGTGGTGCCGGCTCAGAATGCCAACACCCCATCTCCTCCCGTGGGTGTCGTAAAAGTCGATTAAGGGATTAACCGAAGGATGGGCAGCAGCGTCCTTCGAGTACATTAACAACTCAACTGCGATCGCCAACCCGCCTGGCAAGCGTGGCGATTATGGCAAAACCCTCCAATGAGCCTACAACACATCCATATCGGTCGTTGTGGTGATGTTTGGGGGAGGCCTGTGTTCAGCAGTGGACTTCATTCGGCCGAAATGATGAATGAAAAAATGATGATGTGTCATCATATTGTGAGGAAGTTGCCAGTACTCACCACGCTTGGCATATATATCGATATATATTGAATTTCAGCTTTTTCGCGCGCAACCCCAATGATTTTTCACAAATAAAAGTAGCCTAAGTTATTCCTTACAGCATCAGCTATCTGCCAGTGAAAGTCCCGTCGAAATCGGAGAGATTAGCGGGAACAAATAGACAGACGGACAGTAAAAAAAATATTAAAGTAGTTTTTTTTGTTGTAGTTACCGTATATACTTTCGTATGCATTTAGTAAAAAGCTGTTATTTTGACATTACAAACAGACACTTCAATGTTATTTATTAGTACAGATGTTGATGCCTTGTGTGCAGGTTCTCCCCGACGGAGCGCTTCCGCGGCAAGCTGAACGTGCTGGTGGAGTTCCCGCTGAGCGGCCTGGACATGTCGCCCTTCGCGGCCGCGCGTGGCTGCGCCCCCGTGTACAGCCTCTACGCCGTCAGCAACCACTCCGGTACCGCCCCATTTGTTTATTTATACCCCCCTTAACGTACACCACATAACAAAAAATCTGAATGTTTTACCATTCAGTCACCGACAAAATTGGTCACATCTTGAAGCGTGCTTCTATAAAAACCTACTTCAAGCCGCATAAGAAGATCAGCCAACTTTTAAAACCAGTGAAATGTCACATACCTTTACAAGATGCAGGGGTCTAGAAGATTGACTGTGAGTGTGGGTTGTCATACATAGGGCAAACAAAGCGTAGTATAGCCACCAGGTTAAAAGAACACATAGCTGACGTCAAGCATAGACGCTCCACAAAGTCTGCAGTGTGCGAACATGCCTTAGATAAACCCAACCATTTTCTTCGTTTCGATCAACCTCAAGTCCTCGCGAAAGAGAACCGATATGTACCTAGAATGTTTCGTGAGGCTATTGAAATTAAAAAACATCCTAATTTTAATAGAGAAGATGGCTGGCAGGTACCACCAGTTTGGAATCCTGTTATTAAAATAATAAAGTCCCAAACCAAATACCACACTATAAAACATCAAGACACTGTGAGTGATTACTGCGTGCATCGAAATAATTTTTGATTATAATTGTACGGTAGATAAAATAAAATAACTTTTTAAAATCTGTAACGACGCCTGTCACCTTAGTCATCCTGCGACCACGAATGCTGCAAAGTATTCGAAACGTTAGCAAAAACAAAAATCTAAAATATACGCGATAGAATCCATTTAAAAGTGGAACTCGAATAATCTCCATCTAGAGCCAACCATTGGTGCCACGCCTTTAGGCACATCTCAGAGGGGATGACTGTAAAGCGGTCACCCCCTCTAGCGGAGAGGAGGTGACTGTAAAAAGGCCACCTCCCCAGGCACTTCTCGGGGGATTGTAAAGGAGTCCCCCGAAGCCCAGCTATGCGCCATGCGCTCAGCGGTACGTGACCACATGCGCACCGCTGTTTTCCCGGGGGTCGCTCGGTATGAGCACGCAGATTTCCCAATAAGCGCGCTCGCGACCCCTAAGGGGGTGGGGGCCTGGTGAATAGCCTAGCTTAGGCACCAGTCTCCCCCAAAATAAATTAGAATAATACTATAACTAGGTAATACTGTATCCTGTTGCAACATTTTCATTATTGTGGTGAGTAAATTACTTACTTGTTCCCAGGTACGACGTACTCGGGGCACTACACGGCCTACTGCAAGCACCCCTACACAGGGGACTGGCACGAGTACAACGACTCCAGGTGACTTTTTTGTTATTTTATCGATCATATATATATACAAGGTCTTAATTTAATAGTCCACGATATTTTGCATGGCGCTATGGTGAACGATGAAGATAATGTAGGTATAAAAAACCTTGTAAATTTGCTGTTTAAAAATATATTTTATAAAATCATTTATTTCATTACTTCCTAGTTCTCTTAGTTGTGATAATATTCATATGCATCTAGTAAGACAATGGCGGACAGGGCTGGTTGACTGATATCGATAGTCTGTAACGTTAAACAAAACAGACGGCGCACGGTAGCGACATCACACAAAAGAAATAATTGGATTTTTACCATGAGTTTTTTTGTGTTCGGTACATCATCTTAAGTATTTACTGAGGCACCATGCAAAATATCGTGGATTATTAAAATAAGACTTTATATAGGGTCGTACTTTAATAGTCCATGATATTATATATAGTTTTGTATGGCACCTATGTGAATGCTGACGACAAAGTGGGTAATTATTATTAATATTAGTAATAAAGGAAGCGCTATCCCAGCCAGCGCAAGTAGCGCGCGTGCGTGCTGGTGCGCCGAGGGGTCGCGGTCGTACCCGCTCATTGTTAGGTTAACGTAATAGTAATCATTAATTGTTACTCATTCATTCATTTCGCCGAATGAAGTCCACTGCTGGACACAGGCCTCCCCCAAAGATCACCATAATGACCGATATCGGTGTGTTGTGGGCTCATTGGGGGGTTTTGCCATAATCGCCACGCTTGGCAGACGGGTTGGCGATCGCAGTTGAGTTGTTAATGTACTCGAAGGACGCTTCCGCTCATCCTCCGTCTAAACCCTTAGTCGACTGTTACGACACCCACGGGATGCTATGGGTTGATGCTATTCGTAGCCGGCACCACATGGCAAATTTAATTGTTAAGTAATTATACATCGAATATACGGATGTTTCGATATATCTCGATAACCCTATAGTACGCGCGTTTAGCGCGTAAATTTATAAGCAGCTAGTAACTCACCAAGCGGCGTAAGCAGTGTGCGAGAGAAAAATAAAAGTCAGTCTAAATGCACAAACTGAAATTGTTTATTGCACTACACATCGAATAGATGGAAGACGGCGCGGTTGGTGCAGTGGTTGATACAGTCGACTGCTGCGCTCCGGGTCGTGGGTTCGATTCCCGCACGGAACAAATATTTGTATGATCTGCAGGTAGTTGTTCCGGGTCTGGGTGTATTGTGTGTGGAATTTATGTCTGTAAACGCACCCACGACACAGGAGAAATCCTAGTGTGGGGCAACGTTTTTAAAAAAAAAAAAAAGGAAGCACAAGTTTTAGCACAGAGACAGTAGAAGATATAGGTTACAAGAGTAGAATGTTTATAGCACTAAGAAAGAAGGAGAACATGAGAAAAGCGATAATTTTTGGTAGGCGAGTGCGCAAGCGATGGACATGCGTTCCGCGTCGTATATGGTAATCGACTGGTGGCCGCAGGCCGATGTCTAGCAAAAAGTGAAAGGCGCACGCGCATGTTCCCCCGGCGGGCGTAGAAGCTACGACAGAGCTGCAAAGTCACTACTAATAAACATTGTCGTGCGTTGTATATTAAACATTATTTTTACTAGTATTTTACATATTTATTTTGTTACAAGCATGTATACAAAACAAACATTTTATGTAACTAAGTAATAAATAATACAATAAAGGTAAGTAAGTAAAGTATACAGTATTAACACACACATTGATATATATACTTATGTAGACTACGCTACACGGCAATTTTTTTTATAGATCAGATTGGTTCTTCCAGTAAATTTTAACAATATCCACACGTATCTAGTAAGAAAGGGTGGACGCGCCCGGCTGGTGCTCGGCCACGTCCGGCCAGCCGGGCGAACGGTGGCGCGTCACCATCGCACTAAAGATACGTCTAATCTAATGTAATCGGTCTAGTCAAATCAGTTTTGTGTACATATTTTCAGAATTTACTAAAGCGCCATACAAAATATCGTGGATTATTAAAATAAGACCTTATATATACATGATCAGCCCATTACTGTCCCACGGGCCTTTTCTCGCGATAAGGAAGGTTAGGCCGTAGTCCACCACGCTGACCTAGTGCGGGTTGGCGGACTACACACACGAGAACGAGAATGTTTTGGAGCCCTCTCAGGTGTGCAGGTGTCCTCACAACATTTCCCTTCACCGTAAACGCAAGATATAATTAAATGATCCGCAGTTGAATGCGAGAAGTCGAGGTGCGGGCCAGGATCGAACTCAGACCCTCTTGTGTGGAAGGCTAGTGTTCAACCACTATGCTATCATTGCTTTTATAGATCCCCAGTAGAAATTCATCATGAACTTCTTCCACCCCGGGGTAGGGCGAAGGGCATACTGGACTCCTACCGGCTAAAACCACTGAAACGGTCATCTTCGGCACTTAAAGACGGCTCCAGGTTCTCGTAAGATCACATAGGTACCACGCTTTTACACACATCTCGGATGTGGTGACTGTAAGGCGTTTACCGTCTCTAGCGGAGGGGAGGCGGCTGTAAAGAAGCCACCGAAGCTCTGTGCGCTGTGCTGCGCACACCGCTGTGTCCCCGGGCCCGCTCGGTGTGAGCCCCCAAATTTCCGCCATATATCTACGGCAGGGCCCTCGGCCCTCTCCCGATCTCACTCTGCGATATCCTTCTGGAGCATGACACCTTCACAGAAGGAGACCACTGCACTCAAATTCATGCTCTACCAGCAGAGCCGATACTACTGCTGTGGCATTGGACGTTTTGCATGCTGTCATCACCATCATATCAGCCACAGGACATCCACTGCTGAACAAAAGCCTCCCCCGCAGATTTCCAAAGGCTCCCAGCGACCTTCACCAGGTCATCTGTCCACGTCGTTATGGTCGTCCCACACTACGTTTTCCGGTGCGCGGTCTCCACTCGAGAACCTTTTTGCTCCAACGGCCATCAGTTAAACGAGCGATGTGCTTTCATATAATTTTAAATATAAGTTTACAGCGTATGATGGTCATTGAAGGCCATGCCCAGGCAGTGGTGTAGCTTATGATGACGAGAAAAATAAAATGACTTATTTTCCAGAGTATCGCCAATCAACAGTCGCAACGTGGTATCATCGGAAGCGTACGTGCTATTCTACGAACTGCAGCGGCACACGTAGCGGCCCGCCAGCTCGCACGCTCACACGCGCGCCGTGCGACTGCGACCGTGCGACTGTGCGACCGTGCGACTTTGGTACGCTCGCACGTGTTACTAGTTCATTGCGGTAACGGGGGTCGGGAAGTCGTGTCGCATGACGTCATATGCTGATGTTGCTGGCAAGTCTGTGCTGCCCGGAAATGCCCAGTGTGATACCTTAGAAGTCTTCAAAGATCTTTCTAGAATTAGATCCAACTTAAATTGATTGCCTCAGCGAAAGAAACGTCGAGTCAAAATTGGTTCCTTGTGTTTTTTGATCATTGTGAACACACCCTTCATTCTGTAATTGCATACATTGTGAAGGTTGACCGCCATCGGACAGATAACCTGCCTTTAACGTAAGTTTATTAACAAAAACATCTCTGTATAAAAGCTTTTGTAGTGTCACACCGGGCTTCCCAACTCCCTTATGACGTCATTACCCACGGCACGTCACTCGACATGTCCAAAAATTGTACAAGTTATCTGTGAAGTAAGAAGATGCAAAATTGTACAAGATATATTATATGGTAGACATTCGAGGAGTATAGAAAATGGTCTGGTTTTTGTAGTGATACAAAAATTTGAGTGACTAAACGAATACGGATTGAATAAATACTGTAGTGCAGTGAATAGGTTTTGTATCAAAACAAATGTTTTTGTATCGGTATTCATTCAGTAGTCAATTATTGTGAATAGCTTTTGCAAAAAATTTACTTTTTCCTTACGAAATAAATAAAACAGAGCTTACTTTAGTTTTGAATTTGTATCACTACAAAATAATTCAATTTATTACATTTGTATCACTACAAATTCTTACCCAGTAGCATCAGTACATAAATGTATTTATTTTTACACGATACAAATTGCAGTAATACAAAATTGTTGCAAACATAGAAGTTGTCTTCTTACTTCTGATAATTAATATAGCGCTATTTAGTAAGGTAAAGTCAAATTATATACATAATAACTTGCAATATAACAAACTTTATAACAGTAAAAACCATTACTGTAGATATTTATTTTTGCAAAATTTTGTATGTCTACTAACTACTAGATGGCGTTATACTAAATTGTAATGATGTATCTTGTCGCTAGATGGCATTGTTATAAAATCTGTTGTTTTATACTTGGTCAATGCAATGTCAACATGTTGTGAAACAGATTTGATTAGGTAGATAAAGTTATGTTTTAGTATTTAAATAATTGTAATAATTTATTATTTTACGTGTGGTGACGTATTTTAATTTTAAATTACCCGTACCATTTTTTGTGAAGTGATCCTGTCGTGTATGTAATATAATATACACAGATATTTTAATCCAAAAATATTTGTCGAGCAATAGTCTGTGGGAAGGAAAGGTGTGGCTTTGACCACGATATGAGCGAGGTTAAGCCGCACTTGCTGCCGATAAGCTTTGGATTGGTAACCATTCATCAACATTATGACCCCGTTGTGGCTACGAGAGCAAGTTAAACTGTCGACCCCAGCTATCATACTAATATCTACGATAGTCGTTACAGGAAGGCAGTGGGTCGACATTTCGACACTAGGTTTATACTTAAAGACATCTGTAGGTACCCCAGTAATATAGTTGGTACATTGTGATATTCAGCCATATCTGATTCAACTAGGAGCTGATCACAACGTAGTTGGATAATGCTAGGAAGAAGAAGAATTAACGCCATCAGAAGAAGAATTATTATTATATAATCAAAATTACCTACTTACCGTCCCACTGCTGGGCACGGGCCTTTTCTCACGATGAGAAAGGTTAAGCCTTAGTCCACCACGATGGCCTAGTGCGTGTTGGCGGGCTCCACACACCATTTAGAACAGGTTTAGGTTTCCTCACGATGTTTTCCTTCATCATGTATCATATCGGCCATCGGGGTATTTGCCAATACTCACCACGCTTGGCAGGCGGGTTGGGGAGCGCAGTATAGCGACCGTTTCCCAGAAGGGACGCTGCTGCCCATCCTTCTGGTTTAGATTCACGAAGACACTTTTACGACATCCACGGGAGGAGATGGAGTGGTGCTATATTCTTAATCCAGACACCACATTCCTTCACCGTTCACCAAATTCTAGAAGTATTGTTTAATCATAAAAAGGGTGAATCTAAGTCAAAATACGTCAGCACACTAATATCGTTGCCATTCATCACAGCCCTCCCCCATTATTATTTACTAAAAAAAATATACTTATAATTGTTACTATAATTGTTTTTTTCTAATTTTTATAAATAGAGCTTTTCAGAAAGTGGTTGTGTGGTTGTAAGATAGTTATTGTGCATTTTATGAAGTTTATCACTTTGGTTGTTACGGTTAATAAAGCTTGGTTGCCTGACATCAGTTTATATATAAGATTACTATAATTGGTTGAGGTTTAAAGTTACTGTCAGCCCATATCACCCCACTGCTGGGCAAACGCCTTTCTGTCTAGAGCCAGTGTGAACCGTTTTCTATTAATGTTGTCTAGCTCGTCTCGCAATGAGTAGAATTTCTTAGACTCCTTTCGTTTTCCTTATTGAGTTATCTAAGCTACTGAAAACGCCTGGCTGAAATGTGACAAGGTAAGGTACCATCCCAGTGCCAGAATATTCGCCGCTAAGCAAGTTTAAACTTTAGATATTAATGTGCTCCGGTTAGATGGCGCTGTAGCTAGTGACATTACTGGGTGTAAGAGACTAATGTCTCGAGGTAAGCGCAGTGTGAATGTGGTGCCACGGAGAAATGGTCCTGTGTAGCATGACAATTGGATATGGGCAGGCGTAACACTCCCTATATAATAATATATATAAGGTCTTACCTTTTTAATGGAAAATATTTTAGGAGGTAAATCTATAGGTCGCAATGATGCGTTTTAGCAACAAAAAAAAAACATAACGTTAACCTTTATTTTATATATAGGGTGTCCAGTAAATAGCACGACATACTGCAGGGGGTGAGAGCTTGGGTCAATACCTACCAAAAAAACACAATATATGTTCAGCAAAATCTTACGGATTTACTGTAGGTTAAAGTTAAGCGATAAGAAAATTGTACTGTGAAAATTTAAATAAAAATTGTATTTCTTGAAAACATTTTAGTTTTTAATAGAATAAAGACTTATCAATGAGTGAAGTAACTATTCACAAATAATTTGAGGTAAAAAAAAAAAACTAGAAAAGGAATTTTTCATTACGAGATGCTTAAAAATCTGTGTCAAGGTAGAGATTTTTCGATATTTCGGAAAATTTGTACTACTGTAAATCTGTAAGATTTTGCTGAACACATATTGTGTTTTTTTGGTAGGTATTGACCTAAGCTCTCACCCCCTGCAGTATGTCGTGCTATTTACTGGACACCCTGTATATATAAGGTCTTACCTTTTTAATGGAAAATATTTTAGGAGGTAAATCTATAGGTAGCAATGATCCGTTTTAGCAACAAAAAAAACATAACATCAACCTTTATTTTGTATATATTCAAAATTAATTTAAATAATTCATGTTTGCATGAAAAGTGCAACTCACCACGTAGAAACTGTAAACTCAAAGTCAAATTGTTTTTATTCATGTAAACCATTTGCTGGCACTTACGAATAGTCGGAATTTAAATAGTTGCACGGTTCCAAGTCGTTGGTCCTATGGAGAAGAATCCGCAAGAAACTCCATGGATATACTCTTTTGAAATATATGAAAGTCTTCAATGTAATCGTAAAAAGATATGCGAGGATAATGCATGCCAATGTGTCGGATAAATACACACATATTTATGCACAATGTAGATAACTATCACTATTATGTCTTTCTATAACTACTGCGGTACTGTCACCGAACACACACACACAGTAACACTAAAACGTGTTTGAAAATGGTCCGGTCGAACAACAGTGTGGTTGTTTAGCAGCCCACCAGCATGTGTTGATACTTGAAATGAATTCTAAACCATTCATAGAGCCTAGCCTTAAAGTATTTTCCATTATTAAAATAAGACCCTATATATATTATTATTGAAACAAGATTATTTTACAGTATACCTCGTAATTTTAACCGCTTATTTATAATCCTACCTTATTGTTATTATTATGACTAAACAGGCAGCTAAATCACTATAACAAGTTCCTCATTATCTACGTTCCGATCCGTTTAAATCATGTTTAATATCGAACGTATAGCATTTTGTTTTTGTATAATTATTATAAAAATCGGCGTATACGTGTCGCGCGGTCGACGTCTCTACTACAACTGACGTGATAAAATGGTATTTACGTTACTAAGTGCTTTAGTAATAACATATTACCATTGTGAATGATAATTATGGTACAAAAAATTAAATAAAATCAATTTGAGGTAATTGAATGTGATGGAGTGTTTGTTAAAACTGTTATATGCACTGACCTCCATTGTACTAGTGCGCTGGACTGGAGATCTTTATCGTCGAAATGAACATATTTGATGTTTGCCATTTTGGCGCTGATAGCGGCAGCGAGTGTCTGCGGAACTAATGATAGAGACGGGACGTGTGACAACTATGAGTCAATTTTAATTAAGCCCCAACGCATAAAGGACGGGTGATAATTATAAGATGGACCACTATGTGTGTCTGTCTGTGTGTCTTTTACGACACCCACGGGGTGAGATAGGGCGGTGGTATTCTTAGCCGGCCACACGGCAAAGTTTCTGATCAAAGTAACTTTTATTCCCTCAAACGTAGCTGTAATTATTTACGGAACTTCATGAGCTTGCAAACGTCAAAAGAGCCACCATAGTGGTGCTACTGTAGTCAAATTCAAACTGGTCAAGGCACTATCGGTGATAATCATCAATACATCAGCCGAGGGACGCCAACTGCTGAACAAAGCCCTTCATATAAATATCAATAACGACCGATCTCATGCCTCCCGCATCCAACGACTCCCAGCTGCCTTTACCAGGTCGTCTGTCCATCTCGTTGGAGGCAAAAAAATATTTCAGTATCATGAGGACATATAACAGTTTTGACCTCAAAAATGGCGCATTAGTATAGTGTGTTCAAAATATATAAATATATATGAATTGTTAACGCTTGTCTCGATGTACGAAACCGCTGGCAACTTGGCTTGAAAATAAATAAACGTATTTTGTATTTGGACGGGGAACCCTAAGGCTTGTATACGTATTCAACGATAAAGTATTGTATAAAAATCTAGTCTCGAAAACATCCTGTAGTCCAGTTTAAACTTTTTAAATATATAATAAATAAAAACCTTGTAAAGCCAGAAGGACTTGGTTGTACTCGCAATCACACCATGATTATAATTTTCAGCGTCCCATACCGGGGATTGTGGGTGTCATGTCATTACTAAAAACCGGATTATATGCATTTGCCATATGTGCATATACATTTGCATATGTGCATATACATTTGCATATGTGCATATACATTTGCATATGTGCATATACATTTGCATATGTGCATATACATTTGCATACGTGCATATACATTTGCATATCGTGGCAATTTTTTCAGGATGTTGCATATTTTAACTAAAGTCGTGCATATTTGGCCATTTTTCTATAATTTGAACTACATAGTTAAATACAACAATGTATATACATAATGTAATACATAGGTACATTATGAGTATAATCTTACTATTGGACATTTGGTACAAATATTTGAACGCTAACGTATTAAAGAATAAAATTTTTAAAAATTCGGTGACTATAAAAATAAAGTACCTAATTTTTATAAAAAAATGCATATTCCAAGCATTAATTATGCATGTTTCGATGATGAAGTTACATGTAATCCGGTCCATTCATTGTATATACAAAAGTTTATTTTATAACATTGTTGTGTACAGATATTGTCTCATTAGTTGCTGTTCTGTCATTTAAGTATGTATAGTAGGTAGACAATTTTTTATCTGTTAAAAACATGGGTGGGGTGGATTTTCCCGTAATGGGAATCTGTCATAATATTGAAGTATTGCGAATACTCCCGTTCCTTATGTGGCGTCCAATGATCAGATAGAAAGTACATCGTCGAATACGTATGTAAAGGCAATGTTGAGTAGCGTTTATCTATTTTTACAAACTTTCTAACATAGATACAATTGCAGCTAGTTAAGTATGCTTTTAAAGTCGCGCTTACATCCGCCGAGCTTTAGTCAATGGTTAGTGTAAAAATGTAGCGAAATATAGCCCTATGTCGGCATTCGGCCTCGGCGTCCTTCGGCAGAATTCGGCCTCGGCCTTAGCCATACTTGGCCGACGAATTCGAACAAGATGTAAACGCGACTGGCAGCGTGGTTGTGTTTTTTGTTTTTGTATAATTTTATTGATTGTTATATTGTTTTAACTTCCAGTTCGCTGAGGGAATCTTAATTTTAACCAAAGATTTGCTAAATCGTAGTGTTTCTGTATTAATGATAAATAAAATAATTTATTGTAATAATTATTTATAAATTGTAAAATTGTCGGCGTTCGTCGACTATTTATGTAAAAATACGTAACAGATTACTATATATAAATATATATTTAAAAGAGTAAATTATTATAAAAGTGTTTTATTTGATAGATATAGGTACCTTGCTAGCTAACAATCACATCATCGTCATCATGTCAACAGAAAGATGTCCACTGCTGGACCTAGGACTCTCCCAAAGGTCGCCAGAACGACCGGTCTAGGTCAGGATCGTTTTGAATCTGAGGGGAACCCTCGTCATGTCAAGATTTTTAGAGATTATTGTTGGTACTAGGTCTGTCAACTGCATCCCACACTTTGGGGAGGGGGCATGGCCCCCTGAGCCCCCCTTAAACCACTCTTGGTCTGGATTCGTGTTGTGTGCTCTTTTGCGGGCTTTGCCATAATCGCCACGTCTGGCAGGCGAGTTGGCGATCGCAGTTAAAATGTGAAAGTATTCAAAGGACGCTGCGGCCCATTCTCCGGGTAAACCCATAGTCCCTTTTACGACACCGACGCGAAGAGATGGAGTGGTGCCTTTCTAATAATGACACACAAAACGTGTTATACTGCCAAACATGAAATGCTTCAAAAATACACATGAAAAATTTGACCAGTGTTTCTGTCACGCCCACAAATTACGAATCTATCTTTTAAACTTGACTGCACGGTTAGTGCAATGGCTGTGCGATTGGTATTCTGTGCTCCCAGTCGCGGGTTAAATTCCGGCATGGGACGTATTGGTAACGGTATGGGTGAGGGCACATATATAAGTTGACTGTACTGACAAGACATGAACTAGTTCAAGAGACATATTGAATATTTAAAGGGTCTCATTCTTTGTGGAACCATCTGGACTAATCCAGGTCATCCTGTGAGGCGTCTTCCCGGGGGTCGCTCGGCATGTGCATGCACTGTGTGCTCACGACTCCCGAGGCTTCCCACCGTATAACCAGGGCAGGGCCTCTCTTGGTACCGCCTGGCCTGTCGTTAGCTGACCGCTCCCATATTCAGGAATATCGGGCCGCCGGGGAGTAGTTGCCGGTTTGTTAATTGTGTCGTGATTTTGGGAGTAATTATCCATGTTCCACAGAAGGGGTGCTGCTCATCTCTCTGGTTATTACCTCAGCACAATGGACCCAATAGGGTCGAAGTGCGTTCGGCTGATGCTGAGCCCGTGAGAGCCAACAATAGTACCTCAGTTGCCTTTTATAACATCGGTAGGAGATGAATGGTGCTGTATTTTTAATCCGCACATCTAGCTGCTTACATCGTTACCTGGGGTGCAATTCTCGAGCGAAGCGAGCGAATACCGAATTGGTTTTACACCGTTATTTCGATTCTGTGTTCAAGGATGTATGGGTGTTTCAGCTTAAGGAATTGCTCCCCTGGTTGTACTGCAATCTTCACAGCTCAAGAGGCATTGGTGACTGGTGCGTAACGTCATATCAGGCCGGGAATATGCTGAACAAGAGCCAGTTATAGGGATAACCAATCATTGTGAGCGTGGTGATTATGGATGATCCCCGGATCCATAATCACCACGCTTACAAATACGCACCATTATAAATAACGCTTTGCTCAGGCAAACCTGCTTGATTCTTTGCGAACACTAGAGAAATGTTTCTTACGCAGTAAAACGTTACATGAAACCGACCAACTAGGTACTCAGTCTGAAGTGCATAGCCAAACAGAAAGAACATCTAAAAAGAAAGAAAAGGCCATACCCTGTGGCCTAAGACCATAGGTAATACTATATCTTTGCCCATAGCATACTAATATAGTAATCTGTGGTCCGTAGTTAGGTACTACTCGTACTACACCCCAGCGTCCAAGCAGGTTGAGAACCGTAGACGTCGCAACGACCTTACGATATAAACGCAGTCGCTTGTATACGGCCCGCGAGGTATAGTCCAAAATATCATCCCATTAGCCCTTAACCGCATGTATGTACCCTTTATACAATACATAATATAGCAATAATTCTAAAAGCATATTATTATTCAAATAAGATATGTTTTTCATAATTAGAAATAATAACGCCCATGTATAGTTTAAAAAAGCGAGCGAAAGAACTTTCATATTCAACAAGTCATAATTTAAACCAGTAATAAAGTAATAAGTGAAAGTTTATTTTTAACCAATAAATATCAATTACAATTTTAATCCTTAAAATTATAATTCGTAATAGTTTCAGTCACTGTGCTATTTTTATTGTCATATTAAATATATAAAATTGCTATTTAAAATTTTCAAAATATAGTAGAAAACGTTCAATATGGCGGTAAGTATAGCGCTAAGCACGTGTGAATTTGCAAGGTGTTGTTTAGCAACAAGAAAAATATTGGATAGTCTTGTAAGATAAGTATTTATTCGGTTCTTTTTATTCAAATTTGTTAATTGTAATAATTGCATGTACTGTGAAAACTAATACACAAATCGAAATTTGTACACTTTATGTTTACTGGTAAAGTTTTGCATGCACAATATTTTGGTGTTTGATTGTTTAAGTCCATTATAATCACCGTGATCTTATTAAAAATATGTTAAGAGTATTTTGTTATTTATTAGCTAATTTATTTAATAGCTTTTTGCATGGTCAGCTACTTACTTTTTGTAATTTATGTATGTACCTGGACCTAGGTAAATGAAAACATGTCGAAGAACATATAGATAACAGGATGAAAAAAATTACGTTTCGATACGTTATCAATGATCTCAGAGATTTTTTTTATAACTATCAGTGATGTAGGTATTTTTCGCATACAAAACAGAATAAATCATTTAAAATTTAGAATTTCTTGTTTCTAAAAATATTGTTTTAAAGGTGTGTTAGATGATATTCATTTATCTGTTTAATTAAAGTAACTAAACGATTTTAATAGGTAAACCAAATGTTGTGTTATTGAACTCCCACCCAACATATAGGTAGGTAGGTAAAAAATTGTTCGCACACGTCACTTAACGTTCCGTTCTACTCTCAGACTGAAAGTAGTTCTTTTATAAAAAAAACATCGTGTGAGTTCAAGTTTCAAGTGAAACTTTGTATTTTGGTATGTATTTGTATTTATTTGTATGGAGGTGGTAAAGAGAGAGAGAGGCAGGAGAGATAGCGATTGATCGACAATAGGTAAACTAAATAGAAAGGTGTTTTATCTCATTCTCTCACAGCTTAAACCCTATAAATACATTTATAGTTGTTTCTCTTTCGTTACACGTTTTCGTTTCATAAAATCCAATTCACACCGTCCCAATACAAGTTTTACTTCAAAACAAACCTTGCAGTATAGCAACAATTCTTTTTCCCTTTTTCGTTTCAATCCAAGTGCCAAAATTCGTTCAAAACTCGCCGAGTATTCAATGTTCAAAGACGGTTCAAAGCCACAGAACAATATAGGTACTACTTCAAGTTCAAACCTCCCGCGGATTACTTATGTGACAGAAAAAAATGTTGCCTCAATTGAAAAATTCTTTAACCCAGCTATTTTTAAAGACATTAACAATATTCTAATCTAAGGACCATTCCAAATTAAGAGAAACCTTAATACAACTATTACATTTTATTTAGTCCGTTTCAATGGCAATTCATAAAAGTTAACATGACAGAAATATGAACTGAGCCAAATGCACACTAATTGCAAATGGCGTCCGTCTGACGGATGATTGCTCGCGTCAAAATGCATTCGCGATGTTTTATGAACGTGTAAAAACCTATAATTTATCGTTAAAAACTCTACATTTATGCTAACAAACGGTGAGTATTTAGATAAATTAATGTTATTATTGTTACGTAATGCACTTTGTTATTGTTAATGCTTCCATAGTCCATCGACTGTCTCTTTCGTTTGTTATGATTCGTTCCTCATCATTATTTACAATCGGCGACGTATATGCATCTCTTTCGGTACCGCAGTTTTCTTGCAATGAGTTTTTCATTTTTAAGTGTCGGCGAGCGAGACCGCGGGAGGGCTGCGGGGGCCCGTCGGAAAAATATGAACAAAATTTTGTGCTCTTAAAAATTATTGATTTTTCATCGTTAAAAAAATACGCGACGAGTCGCTAATTGCATACGTTATGTGATGTCAGTCGGTCTCACAACTGTGAGTATATGTCTATTTTCGTAGTTTTCCCTTATACGAAGGTTGTGAAAAGTCACATTTTTTCAGTAAAATGATCATCGACCATATTGTCGTGTGATGCTTAGATATTGCGCTCCGTGCGTCGCTTACAGTGTGATTGTTTAAATATTGATTTTTTTTATTTGGAGTGTTTGCATGTGTGCGGCGTGAATGTTTATAACTTTAGTTGGGGCCTGCGATATGGTACTATTTTGGGAACGGCCAAATGTTGGCTTTGTACTCATGAACACCATTGTAGAGCTCGCGTTTAGACCGTACGGAAAGTGTGTAAAATTCCCGATATTCGGTAAGTTATTAAAAAAATACCTTGTGATTATTTGCGCTTAGATTTTATCGGTCATACTTCAGCCCAATGTTTGCCGCACAGTTTAACGTAAAATACCGATAAGATATTAAATAACAGTTTTGAGGCCTATTTTTTCATTAAAGCATGCAGGAAAATGTTTGAGCTGATAAGGCAACAAATACCTAGTTGTGCAGTGACAATGTTGACAAATCGTGAATCATGAATTATTTTAACTGATTTACTTTTATTAGAATCGCTTCGAACGGTTCTCAATGATTTTTAGGACCCAGAAAACTTATTTCGAGTCATGAAACTGTAAAAATAGATAGTGTATTTTGCGGCCGAATGCGCTCTGTGCCATTAAAACGTTGATATCTCAAGAATTTGATGATTTCCGGTATGTTTTTCTTATCTCTTTTCAGTAATAGTTATCTTTTTTGATCAGTGTCAAGAAAATATGGAAAAAGTACGAAAACAAAACCAAATGAATTGAAAATCGTTTTCATTGGTAGCAATCACTAATTGATTCGTAGTTAAGTATCTCCCCGCATCATACACCGCGCAGCTGTACACATTAAAAAAATGTCACAGTATTGATGAGTGTTTTCTGTATTTCTGTCTAGTCAGAATCCAATAGAATCCAATAAGCTGATTAATCAAATAGCTATTTGTCACATTGAATTCAACTATACTAAAGACGTAGGTTTATAAAGTGATAAATCGCGAACGTATTCAATACTGTTAGATATAAATCTCATAAATATTTTCGGCAATGTAGTACTCAGTATGTTGTCGAGCAGATAATAATTAATTAATGAAGAGAGAGGCCTCTCGTGGATTTCATTTAACGATCGATTCGTACATGCAACTACTTTTCCAACTATCACTTGCCTATTCACTTATTTTAACGAACACAACGTCCATGTATCTTCTCGTTGTTTTATTCCATTTTAATTTATTTCTCTCCTAGTGTTTTCCTGGCCTTTTGCCAGAGACCACATTGCTTTAAGGAACCATTCGTGCGCTCATTACAGACACTCGACTAGTTCCTTTAACAGTTTTGCATGGAAACGGTTACCTAAACAATACATATACATTAACCTACTACGAGAACTCGGGTTATCGAAGACCACTGATGGACAAAGGATTCTCCCAAAGCGCGGGAAAATGCAAAAAGATTAATTGTCTGAGGCATTCGTGTTTTATCTATTTGATTCGGTCCATCTATCGCAGTCCCGAATCAAATCGCGTACACTCAAACGGCCAAACATGGCAAGGAAGTTTATAAATCCGTCGGCTGTTACTTGATAAACGTCTGCAATATGGCTCTAACGAAATTCCTAATGCTTCTTATTCTTCCTTTGTAAAATATTTTCGCCTTTTGTTGGGTATAAGATGTAACGACGCCTGTCACCTTAGTCATCCTGCGACCACGAACCCTGCAAGGTGGTCGAAACGTCAGGATAAACAAAAATCTAAAATATACCCGATAGAACCCGTTTAAACGTGTTTTATTATAAGGGTATAAGATTGTCCGGTGTTGGTGTTTAATAGGCCTCGTTCGAGTTACCTCTGAAGGCTTTAAAAAAATCGTTTACCGCTCTTGATGGGTGTTAAATCTAGGCGATAAGTTGTTTTTATACAACATGGTGATGAGACGAGCAAGTCATTGGTGGTAAACTTTAGGCCTGTCCATAACAATTGTAATGCTACCCAGGATTAGTCCTGCGTTGGGGCCACACTACGCTAGACATCTCGAGACATTAGATATTTAGTCTCTGATGGCCAGTAATTTCACTAGCTACAATGCCCTTCAGACCGGAGCAATGTCTAAAGTATAAACACTACTCTTTCGCGGCAGAATATCTGGCACAGCCTGACTCTTGCAATAAGATACGTAAGTACTATCAGTATTATCAATACCGTTGAGCTAAGCGATGTCGATGCATGCGTCATGCTCGTGAACGGGCGCCGTCGGTTGGGATTGCACTCAGGCTTGTTTTCCAGAACTTAAGTCTATTTTTAATTGGGACAAGCCCGCCACACATACCCAACCACTGCAACTCCTGTAAGCCAGGATCTACAATGGCGACCACCGATCAATGAAGCTCGGTGTGTCCCAGAGAAATGAATAACTGTCTTGGAACTCACACCAAAATTAATCAGAAAAGAAAAAGGAGAAGTAGGAAATATTATACGTTCCACTTAAGACTCTTTTCTCCTACAATGTCTTGACGTAAAGCTTTTTTTATTTATTTTTATTGGTGTCCAGTGGAAATTCTACATGGAACTTCTTTCACCCGGAGAAGGGCGAAGGGGTATGCCGGACTCCTACCATTACCATTGGTACCACGCCTTTAGGCACATCTCGGAGGGGATGACTGTAAGGCGGTCACCCCCTCTAGCGGAGGGCAGGCGGCTGTAAAAAAGCCGCCCCCCAGGCACTTCTCGGGGAGGATTGTAAAGGATCCCCCCAAGTCTCGCTATGCGCTGTGCTGCGCACACGGCGGCACGTGACCACGTGCGCGCCTCTGTCTTCCCGGGAGTCACTCGGTAGAGGTCTTCACGTAACCTAGTTTTCGAAAACAGTGTACTCATAAATATTGTAACATAAGATTTAAAAGAGTAACCATAGAGTTTCTTGCCCGTTCTTATCCATTGGAAATGTACATCTTGAAACGTAACAACTAAGGTCTGAGGTCAACTGAGTACATAAGTGCCTGTAGATGTTTAAAAAAATATTTATCTCTATCCACATTACCCAATGGTTTTCGTTGTTCTGTGACCTTAACCAGATCGGGATTACATTATGCTTGTGGTTTATGGCTGTCTGACTTTAGGATATCAGTTTGGCTTACTAATTGTGTTTCAAAGGTTAGTTGGTAACTTGGTAGATACTCTGTGTAAGTTAGTAATATTCAAACGTATCAGGCTTGCACTGATCTTGATTGCTGCCCTTGACCCCCTACATATGCGCAGAAGTCTTTGAGTCTAGTGGTTTGCATCCACGCAAACAGCTTCTCCACTATTGGACCCCTGTGGAAATTCATCATGAACTTCCTTTGCCCCGGGGAAGGGCTCCTACCGGCTCAAACCACTGGAGCGGTCATCTTCGGTACCGGGGGTCCAGGTTCTCGTAAAATCACACTAGAGCCGCATATGGTGCCACCTATATATATGATATCAACCCCTAGTCGCCTTTTACTACATCCATGCGGCTATTCTATGCCAGTAAAGAACTTTGGATACTTATCATCATATTATCAGCCAAAGGACGTCCACTGCTGAACAAAGGCCGCCCCTAAAGATTTCCACAACGGCCGGTTACATACCGCACGCATCCAACGATCCCCAGTGATCTTCACCAGGTCGTCTGTCAACCTCGTTGTTGTCGTCCCACGCTGCGTTATCCGGTGCGCGGTCTTCACTCGAGAACCTTTTTGCCCCAACGGCCATCAGTTCTACGAGCTATGTGCCCCGCCCATTGCCATTTCAGTCTACTAATCCTTTCAGTGATTTCGGCAACTTTATTCCTCCTACGGATCTCCTGAACGATAAACTAAGTTGTGCTCCCACTGTAAGTCTTACCAGATCTATTTCTCAAGATTAATCTGCCTCAGGCTTTTCTCCAGTTCATATGTCCAGGATAATTAAATTTACCTGAAGTCAGGATAATAAAAGGTATACTTACACTCAAAATTCGTCAAGTTGTCGCACAATCTTGTTTGCTAATGACGTAGTACTGACGTCAGCCATTTACAAAGACTGTCTGTCAGTGTTATCTAGTATTTACAGAACTCTAATAGCACTAATGGAGCACTAGGTAGTACCGTGGCTTCACTCGTTTAGTTGCTAGTTATTGTCACTTGAAGACCTGTTATGTTATATATTCGTACGAAATATGTATTCTTTTTTTATCTATATCTATCTCTTTTTTTTGTAGTAAGCAAAAAGGCTTATCATCATCATTTCGGCCGAATGAAGTCCACTGCTGGACAAAGGCCTGCCATGGGTGTATTGTGGGCTCATTGGGGGGTATTGCCATAATCGCCACGCTTGGCAGACGGGTTGGCGATCGCAGTTGAGCTGTTAATGTACTCGAAGGACGCTGCTGCCCATCCTCCGGTTAATCCCTTAGTCGACTTTTACGACACCCACGGTAGAAGATGGAGTGGTAGGAATCTGAGCCGGCACCACACGGCAAAAAAAAAAGGCTGATGGCATAAGACAATTCAATGTAAGCCTCCTTGGATCTCTTGGTTTGCTGAAACGGAAATAAGTAAATCGGATGTTGTCATGGCACATGCTTGTGTTCTGGTTTCCATCAAGGAAATTTCGGTATCTTATGAAAAAAGTTGATTCACCAAATTGTGAAGAATGTGGCAAATTGATGATGTGCAAACACTTACTAATGGGGTGCGACAAGAACCAAAGAGAGAGAAAGAGAGAGGGAGTAGCTGATGTAAATCTTTTATATGATTAAATATGATGCTGGGCCTTTATACATTTGTTAGCTGAGCCCAGATGAAATATTTATTTAAAATGGTAGCTGCATCGAAAATGTCCTCTTACTTCCAATAATATATATTATCAGTTTGAAAAGGTTTATCGTTAAGATTAGGGTACGAAGAAACTGACGTACTTTATAAGGTGAAAGCGTCCAAATTAAAGGGAGATAAAAGAACGAAAAAATTGTGTTTAGATGCTGCGTGTTTCCTCTGCGATTGGGTAAAAGTGTAGATATCGTAGACTCAGGTTAGCCATTTTAGATGGTAATTATGACTTCACAATTATCACAATGTGCATTTAACACTCCGGGACTCTACATTGTATATCCTTATAACATCTAGAGCAAGTAATTCAGAACTGTAAATACTGACATTTTCCACAATGCACCATATTTTTACTTACTTCCTGCTGTTAGTGTAAAATATCCAAACCCATTTTAGTTACCGTCGTTTTGTTTGTCATACTCATTATCTTTCAAAACTAAATGTCGAAATTAAAGAAAAACACAAAACATATTTTAACTAAAATGAGATTAAACAACGTATCTTTTTATGAATAAGAGGGTAGGTCTATAACCGGCCAGGAACTCGTAAATAAACTAAACTTGTTTGCAGTATTAGTAGATGTTCTATTTCTGATTCGAAAGTATAGGAAAAAACACTATCATTAGCTCGTTATCAATGCACAAGAGTTAACTCGAGTGGGAAGTGAATCATACCGCGCAATCGTTTAAATAGCTTCTTTTATCAACATGTTGGCAGACCACCTTAGCCAGGTGCGGACTGGCGTTTGATGCAAGACGATAAACTGAATTGTACTCCCGCGCTGGCTACCACCAAAGACCAACCTGCTCCACGTGGGGGTTCATAGTAATATTGACAGATCCTTCAACATGTACGGCTATCATAGAGTCATCATTTATTGATTGGGAACATTTGGTGCGTCTTAAGCTACGTCGCGTCGTGCTATTCGGCCAACCTCGTGACATGTCGGCTCTCTCCGCCTCGACTCGGTATTCCACGCTCTCGCTTGTTACCATATTTCTCACGTGCCGCGATCCGCAAGAGCTCATTTTTTAAGTGCTAATCTTTGTCCGTGGGGCTCTCGCCTCTACCATTTATTTTGACCTCTTGCTACGACTCGACTTCCACTTTCTTCTGTACTTGTTGTACAAAGCTTCGTTTAGGTCTTCACCTTTCTATCTTTCCTTCAATGGTTATATCATTTTAGCTCGTAGAACTGATGGCCGTTGGGGCCAAAAGGTTCTCGAGTGGAGACCGCGCTCCGGAAAGCGCAGCTTGGGACGACGACAACGAGCTAGACAGACGACCTGGTGAAGGTCGCTGAAAGTCGTTGGATGAGGACGGCATGTAACCGCTAGTTGTGGAAATCTAAGGGGGCGGCTCTTGTTCAGCAGTGGACGTCCTGTGGCTGATATGATGATGATGATGATTATAGCCCATTATTAATGGTCACTATATTAATATATCAGTATCATCAGCTGGCGAATTGCTGTTTTCAGCACACAATAAGACACTGCTCCCTATTCTCCCGATTGACCCTTAGTCGTCCTTTAGATGAATGAATGTAACATAGTCGAAATACTTTAATTTTATTATTACTTTGTTTTCTATGTTCTGTAATAATTATAACAGTACGCCGCATTCGTGCTTTCTGTAACGTCGTGCATGATATGAAATAAAAAAATACCTACGGTTGCTTTTTCATTGGCAGAAACCACATTATAAACTTTTTAAATGCCAAATAGTACTGTATCCAAAATTAGAACTCTAGCCCGAATGTCATGTCCTAAGATCGAGTATGCCAGCTCGGGAGAAAAGAATAGCTCATTTTCCTTTTCGTGCATAGCAAATTTCTGCTGCTGGCGTGACATCTACACTTTGGCTGGGAGCTTGAGTTATATTTTTTGTATATTTCAACCCATTATCTCCTCGTCCAACGCCGTTTAGTTGTGTCAGGACGCCACCTGTAACTTTGGCCTCTAGATCAACAGACATAGTTGCAAATTTATTAAATGTAATTATCTGGCCGTGGTCTGTGTGGTTGCCAAGTATGAGCGCCTGCGTGCAATACATAAGTTGGACAACGTTACTAGGTTTTTATGTAAGAATAATTGCAGTATTGGCCTGGAGTTTTAAATTAAGCCAGGTATAGTCAATAATAAATATAGTCTTAGTCAATATAGTCTTCAAATTTTATATCTAGACACAAGAGTGATTATATGAATCCGTTGTTATTTCATTACTTATAGCCATGTCTTTCTATTTTTATTGGTGTTGTTCTTTCATTACCTTGTACAACGCCTCAACAGGAAATAGAGTCTCTAAAAGTAAGCCCGGAACTACTTTGAAATTGTTACACATTCCAGAATTCGTTCTTTCACCAGTTTTCTTGACTTAGCTCGAGTATTAACACGTGTTACCATTTCAAAGTCTATTATGTCATGTTTTTACCGGTTTGATGCCATTTTCCACTAGTGCTGTTCCTTCTATGCGATGACCCAAGCATGAGTTGAGAGCTTCTTATTAGTAGCCAAGGCTTAGTTTGGATTTGTTACGTATTCTAGCATTCGGTAGGTCATCAAGTTTTCTTGCCTTCGCTCGAACATTAACGCATCTTACCATTTCATAAGTATATCGTGATTGGTTTGCAGTCGAACTAAATATGCTAATAAAAGGTAGATTAACTAAGTATCCACACAGAACCTGGCACAGTAAACCCGGCTTTATATTTCTTTAACTTATCCATCTTAGCACTTTCTTGGCTGCTTGCCTAGATCACATTTTCTGTAAGCTAAGAGGTTAGCTTGATGAATCTTGAATATGTTGAGAATTCACGAGCTGCGCCTTCGTTTAATGGTGCAATTCAACCTTTACCACCACTAAATCTAGGTTTTGGCTTAACTATAAGACCTTCGCCGACACCAATCGAGTCGCTAATAGCCAGTCAAACTCACTCATCGGCAAACGTAACGCAAGCTCGCAAGCAACGCTCGGCGCATAAGTAGTATTTGAATTTAGCATCTCCGTGCTTCGGAGGGCACATAAAATCATCGGTCCCGGTTGTGGTCATTAATTAGTAAGTCGGTGGCTTGGAATACTCTATTATAACAAGCAAAGTTGGGTCCTTAACCAAACAAAAAAGAGGAGAAGACAGACTCCAATTGGTTGATGTAGTTCACTGCTCGAGGCCTCTCTAAAGTTGCGTCTAAACATTTCGTCTTTCCGCATCCGCCTCCGACTCTGATCGAAATAATAGTTTAAAAAACTAAAAAAATACGCTTTTGTAGTCGACCGAACTAAAAAGTAGAAAATAATTTTCAATCAATTTAAAATAAGAATAGCGTGATTAACAAAAAAAATATATATTGTAAAATAGCGTGGGTTGCTTTATCAGATAATTTCATGATGACGCCGCTAGTTTTACAAATATTCACAAAAATATTTACAACAATTGACATCAAGCAACCAACGCTTGTATACAATAAAAAAAAATTATAATTCTCTCTATTCTTATTTTAAACTTATTGAAAATTATTTTCTACTTTTTAGTTCGGTTGTCTACAAAAGCGTTTTTTTTTAGTTATGTAAACTATTACTTATTTTCGGTTTTTTAGTGCGGCTAATTACATAATGTGTTTTGTTTTTAACGAAGTAGCATTTTCATGCGAAGTTTCAAATCAATCCGACGTTTTGAAGGGCATAAAAATCGAGTTCAAAAAATCTGTTACATAGATACATACCAAGCTAATAAAAGCGTCTTAAAAAGGCAAACTCCGAACCTATGAATCTGATCTATTTCCTAACTACCATAAAACAAATGTTGACAGACTGTTCTAATTAAAAAGGTTTCTTCTCCTAAAACAACTCAGTTGAAGCGGGTCTTTATTTCATACATAAAAGTCTATCAATATTCTGTAGACACTTTACTTCATTGCTCATAGAGTGAAGGTCAGAAATTGCTTAGCTCTATTCTATAAAGGACAGTTTGCGTAATATTTTGCGGTTATCTTTATTTTTGGCTCAACAATCAAGACACGTAACGCTTCCGTGAGTCGTAGAGATACTACTGCTTATTAGAGATGGCCATATATATCGATATTGGCTAAACGTTTTTTTTTGCCAGTTGAACACAATGTCGATAATTCGGAATAAAAAGGTTTTTATTCAAGTTATCTTATATATAATTTTTCTGTACGTGTGTATATCACTGAACTCCTCGTTAACGTATGTTTGTGTCGGTCTCAGGATGGTTTAGATTTCCAATTGGACCCGGTTTGTGGGGCTGCAGTCGGGTTTGCATGGGCGGGCAGCTAGTAAACTATAAAAAAATACTATAAATAATTCGAGAACATCTTTGTAGTTATAACTCTAAATAGTTTCTAGAGGTTCTAATACTGAATACTGTTGTTGGGTGCCCTGTATTCTATGTTGCGTTGGTCTGGTATGTCTATGTGAAACTATTTGTTTGCAGAGATTTTACAAGAAACCAAGTATTTGTAATTTATATTGTAAACGGTAGCTTTTCGCCAAGGCTTTGTTTTTAGTAAGAATGAATATAATAGCTAATTAACACACCATTTTTTCTGTTACAATGTTAAATAGATACAGTCGGCTGCTGCGCTCCGGGTCGTGGGTTCGATTCCCGCACGAAACAAATAGTTGTATGATCTGCAGGTAGTTGTTTCGGGTCTGGGTGTCTTGTGTGTGGCATTTGTTTCTGTAAATGCACCCACAACTAGAGAATAACTAGTGTGGTGCAATGTTAAAAAAAAAAACGAGTGTCGATAATTACTTATCGATGTTTCTAAGATATCGCTCATCCCTACTTAGGTATAGGTTCTATTATTTATAAATTTTCCTGTAGTGGAACAACCAGGCCGATTGCAGCTGATTTACCTATTTCTAATTTACCACTCACTTTTTGTTTTATGCAAGCATTGGCTAGTCTTTTTCTTAGGACTCAACTTCATCCTGCAATCTTTGCATGGGTATGCCGCCGTTTGCAATTTGTAAGACCCACACAATGGTTATTTTAGACGGCAGCGTGTCGTACCCGACTCCACGTGTCGAATTCAAAATAATTTCAATTCGTTGTTAGCAATGAAAGCAATGTTAAAACTAAGCGTTAAAAAGTTTGTGGAACTGAAGAATTGGAAATTTTGATTCCGCAGATTTACCGATCTTCGAGGTCGAGAGATCAGATAGGCAGCCATCGATTCTATCAGCAATCTAAAAGAGTATTTAGCTTTTAGTCGACGACAATTTCAACGATTTTTGAAGGGCCGTATGGCCATTTTTTTTATTGGTGCCCAGTGGAAATTCTTTATGAACTTGAACGCCCCGGGGAAGGGCGAAGGGGTATGCCGGACTCCTACTGGCTAAAACCACTGGAGCGGTCATCTTCGGCACCTAAGGGAGGCTCCAGGTCCTCGTATGATCATACTAGAGCCGCCCACTGGTGCCACGCCTATAGGCACATCTCTGAGAGGGTGACTGTAACGCGGTCACCCCCTCGGGCCTGTCTCAAGGCCCGCGTGGCGGCACGACACCGCGTTTGTAACTTCGATACATTATTGAATCCCATATGCCCATTAACTTCACTAGATACAGTGCCATCTAGCTGGACCACAGTAATGTCTTAATTTTAAACACTACTACAAATATTTGATTCGCCGTGTGGTGCCGGCTACGAATAGCATCAACCCATCTCATCCCGTGGGTGTCGTAAAAGGTGGCTATAATTCTAAGAATCCCACTAAGACTCTGGAGCCGGAGGATGGGCAGTAGCGTCCTTCGAGTACATTAACAACTCAACTGCGATCGCCAACCCGCCAAGCAAGGCAAGCGTAGGGATTAATGCTAACCCAATGAGCACACAACACACCCATATCGTCGGTCGTTGTAGTGATCTTTGGGGGAGGCCTGTGTCCAGCAGTGGACTTTATTCGTCCGAAATGAAAATAACAAATATTTGCCACCTCGGTGATACCTACTTAGCCGGATTATTGCAATAAGAGATCTATCACGAAGGTGTATGTTTGTTGTCTGACTACGACAATGTTGCCACGGCCATGTTGTTTGGATGACAATCTTGATAACAAGCTTTAATCAATTGACTATGCCCCAGCCATTTTGAGTAAATAAAGCTCATTTTTTATACCGCCAGTTCTAGACAGACAAAGCCGCAACAAAGCCTAATTTGAGATCAGAAAGATGATATCATTCGTAGTAATTGAAGTAATTTATACTATTTTCAGTTTTACAAACTGTTGTTAGTTGTAGGTGCCTGTATTATTGTGTACAACAATAGTAGTTACATCATTACTAAGATCTTTAACAATTGATTCGTAAATAAATAAAAACTAGGCTCGTAAGCGTACAATGAAAACATCAAAACGTACGCCGGACAATGTTTTGAGTTGTGACGAAAACCGTATCGAAGTATATCCAATATTTTGAAATTAGTTTTATGCAATGATATTATACCATGTGGTGTCGGCTACGAATAGCACCAACCCATCTCATCCCGTGGGTGTCGTAAAAGGCGACTAAGGGATTAGCCGGAGGATGGGCAGCAGCGTCCTTCGAATACATTAACAACTCAACTGCGATCGCCAACCCGCCTGCCAAGCGTGGCGATTATGGCAAAACCCCCCAATGTGCCCACAACACACCCATATCGGTCGATGTGGTGATCTTTGGGGGAGGCCTGTGTCCAGCAGTGGACTTCATTCGGCCGAAATGATGAAATGGCGCGCAAAATACAGTCTCGCTTGCACAACCATGTCGCGAGAAAGAGGATACAAAAACAACAAGTGTAAAAGAGATAGCTATACAGGCGAACTGATTGCGAGGTGCTACAATTGGGGGAGTTTTGGTTCTTACTTTTGGCGCGCATGTAACATATCTACTTCTTTATATAATATCATTGGTTTTATGTAAGCCATTCTCTTTAAAACTATTTTGGATGCCAGATTCCGGTAAGTTGGATCCCGGAAAGAAACATACCTCCTTATACTGGAAAACCAAAACTTGCAGTATTTATCTAGTCTGTACACATCAGCCAAAATATGCCCACTGCTGAACAAAGGCCTGCCCCAAAAGCAATAGAATAAACGCCGTGTGTCGTCACTTTCGGGGAATTTGCCAGTAGATACTCACCAAGCTTGGCAGCCGGGTTGGTGAGCGCAGAATGGCTGCAGTTCCACAGAAGGAACGCTGCTGCCCAGCCCTCAGTTTTCATCCACGGGAGGAGAGAGTCGTGCTGTAAAACCTTAATCCTGGAACCACATGAGGGATTATTACCGACATCGAAAAGGATGAAACCGATTACTCCGAGATTAGTAGGCCGATTTGAGCAATTCATATTTTAACTGATGCAAAATGCTTTCGAATTGGTCCCATATTAATTTCATTACATTTGATTGAGTAGTTTTTAAACCAGCTTCAATAAACAGGTTAATTGCGCTTATCTAGATGATGTCTTAATAGTTTCGATTCCTCTCAGATCAGAGAACCGATTTGACTCATTCTTATTTTTAGTGTTAAATACTGATATCAATTTGGAAAAAGTTCTTAAATTTATTTACAATAAAAAGAAACAAATAAATTTTTATTTTAAATGTATCTTATTTATTGAATTTCGCCAAAACTTCACAGTATTTGCAAAATTCCTCGAAAATTTTATGAATTGGCAAACATGATGAATCTCGAGATTCTTGTCAGACAACGTTGCGTCGCCCTCGTTTCGGCTTATAAATTATATGACGAATAATTTGTCAACGTTATGAATTTTGATAACTTTGGCATAAACACAGTTAGGATACTACTGTACTTCCGTGCTGATCTGTATCCCTTGTGTAAAGACACACCACTCAAGCAATTTTTAAACGTATGCGTCGGCGCATTGTTCTTCCGCGTGCCGCGTCGGTTCAACTGCAACATTACAACTTCAAATCTTAAGAAACATTTATTAAATAGTCATTTACTTAAAAAGGACGTATTAACTACATTATCGGCCGAATACTGAAACGCCCTGATAGCCTTATATATTAAGTCCGACTTTAACTATTCTAGAAACCCGTTTTCGTTAGGAAACCGGGTGGCTCAAATAGTTAAAGCGGGAATCTGATCTGAATCTGTTGATGAATTTTTTACACATAAATCTCAATAGTGTCATCATTTTGGCCGAATAAAGTCCACTGCTAAACACAGGCCTCCCATAAAGATCACCACAACGACCGATATCAGTGTGTTGTGTGCTCATTGGGGGGTGTTGCCATAATCGCCACGCTTTGGCAGACGGGTTGGCGATCGCAGTTGAGCCGTTAATATATTCGAAGGACGCTGCTGGCCATCCTCCGTCTAATCTCTTAGTCTTATGCATTAAGTATATATAAGTATCAACCACAACGTCTTTAGCATAACATGACCGAGAGTTACCCCGTATCGAGGTCGACAAATACTGTTGTGATCGTATTGCAATAGCAATGACGTTTGTATGACGCCATTACTGGAAAATCGCAGGTGTGATGAGGCCCTAGATTCTATAGGGAGGACCTAGAGCCCCCCTTCGGTGCTGGAGATGACGAATCCGGTGGTTTAAGCCGGTAGGAGACCGGTGTGTCATGGTAAAAATTCTAGGGGAGCAAAAGCGACCATTTCACATTCTTCTAGTTGCGTGCCTATGCGGGGCTACGAACGGCTCCTATCCTTTTTTTATTTATTTTTATTGATCCGGTGGAAATACCTCATGTGCTTCCTTCGCACCGAAGGGAGGCTCCAGGAACTCGAAAGATCTCCATCTAGAGCCACCCATTGGCGCCACGCCTTTAGGCACATCTCGGAGGGGATGATTGTAAAGTGGTCATCCCCTCTAGTGGAGGGAAGGCGACTGTAAAGAGGCCACCCCCCCAGGCATCTCTCGAGGGGATTGTTAAAGATTCCCCCGAGGCCTCACTATGCGCTGTGCTGCGCACACAGCGGTACGTGACCACATGCGCACCGCTGTCTTCCCGGGGGTCGCTCGGTATGAGCACGCAGATTTCCCAATAAGCGCGCTCGCGACCCCCAAGGCCCCCCGCCATATAAAGGCAACAGGGGGCTCGGGCGTGTTGGACACGGGCGCCGCGGCGGTTGTTACCCCGGCCCCGTGTCCTCCTCCTCCGAGCACGGCTCCTATCCTATGCTCCTATCCCATCGTGACGAGGTCCCTTTCGGCCATCCTCCTTGCTCGTCGGCTCCCTCCGCCTGGCCGCTTTGACTTGGCGCTCCTCGCTCGCCACTTATGTATATCGGTCTATCGTATATCAGTTCCGTTATTTCTATACTACACGCTCACCGCTTTACTTGTATATCTATGTATCGGAGGGAATTAGGAGCTGGACACTGTTTCTTCATCATAATCTATCAGCCAGAGGACGTTCACTGTTGAAAAAGGCCTCCCCTTAGATTTCCACAACGAGCGGTCACATGCCGCTCTCATCCAACGCCTCCCAGCGACCTTCAGCAGGTCGTCTGTCCACCTCGTTGTCGTAGTCCCACGCTGCATTTTCCGTTGCGCGGTCTCCATCCGAGAACATTTTTGCCCCATCAGTTCTACGAGCAATGTGCATCGCCCATTGCCACTTCAGCTTACTCACTGTTTCTTAATACGGTACAATTGTTTAAATACGTCAAATAGATCTTATTTATTTATTTATTATAGTCTTTATTGTACACCAATCGTTAAAGGTAATAAAAACAGTCGTGCTTTATATTTTAGAGTACAATGGGCGGCCTTATCGCGCTCGGCGATTTGTTAATGTTTTGCTTCTGTTAGGCGCTCCGATGGATCACATTTTAATCGTGAATACAAATGTAATAATCGGCTACCTACAGAGCTAACAGAGGTGCTCATAGCCAATTGTACTTACTGATCGGTAAACGATCGGAGAGGTAAAGCAATGCTCGGTACAGTCAGAGTATGGTTGGGTGACTGGATAGTGGTATTCCAACTGAGCATCTCCGTGTCTCGGAGGGCTCGTGAAATCGTCGGTCCCGGTTGTTGTCATTAGACAGCAGTCGTTAAACCAAGTCGGAGGCCTTTGGGCGATTTGGACAACTGTGACACAAGGTTGGACACTGACAATATGATGAAAAAAAACAGAGCCAATTCTCGCAATTAAAAATGTTTAAAATATAGTTCCGACCTAGTCTCAATGTCGTGAATGTCACAAATGGTATTCTTCTGAACTAACACACAACGTCAAACGTGAATTTTATATCTGATGAGATCGAATATGGACTACATTGAGATCATACTGCAACAGGACTGAACGTTAAGAGGATCAGCATACCAATGTTTCGTCGAACGTAATCTTAGTTCGATCAACTTTTTTGAAGTGAAAACTTCTTTTAGCGCGGTACGCATATTTTTAGATGAGATAAAATCTCTGGACTCGCGACACCGTTACGAGACGCAGCTATAGTGCGTGCATATATGCATGTACATATAGCAGACCGCGAACGCGTCTAGATAAATAAAAAAAAAAACAGTTTTCACATCTGTCGGCACTCCCGGAGTGCAACCCGTATTTTTACTGTACCCAGTGGAAATTCTACATGAACTTCCTCCGCTTTGAACACCTAAGATTTGGAGTAAAGTAAAACAGAATGTACTAGCCGCTTATCGTACGGAACTCGTAAAAGTTGCGACAGGAAAAGTTGTGGTTTTATTTGTCGATAGGCGATGGATCACAAGCTATCACCATATCACGATTTCGGCAACATTTCACCAACATTTGTATGCCAAACATAGTCTCAGATTGTGCGATCTATTCAAACTCGTGTCGCTTGTAGTAACCCAAAAGTACAACGTCATTGTATATATTGTGAATTACGTTTAAAGTGTCATTAGCAATATCATCAGCATCATCATATAACCAAAAAGATGCCCACTGGTGAACAAAGTGCTCTCTATAAATTTCCACAATATTGGTACTGCGCCTTTTACGACAACCACGGGAGGAGATGGAGTGGTGCTACATTCTTAATCCGGACACCACACGGAATATCTATACATACAAATAAATAAAATTGAAGTGTCTGTTTGTAATGTCAAAATAACAGCTTTTTACTAAATGCATAAGAAAAGTATATACGGTACCTACAACAAAAAGCTACTTGTAATTTTTTTGTCTGTCTGTCTGTTTGTTCCGGGTAAGCTCCGAAACGGCTGGACCGATTTTGACAGGACTTTCACTGGTAGATAGCTGATGTTATAAGGAATAACTTAGGCTACTTTTATTTTAGAAAAATAATTAGGGTTCCGCACAAAAAAAAACCCTTGAAATGAATAGTATCGAAGAACTCTAAATTTCTTTTAAATTACACGATGGTGAAACCGCGGGTCCCAGCTAGTTGGTAATATGTTTATAAACTGTGGAAAACTATTTATAAGCTATAAGCTGTCTGACTTCGTCCGCGTTGATCTTGATATTACAAAGATACAGGAAGAAATCTAGTTCTAATATGGTAACATTATAACTTATTTTTATTATTAAAAACTAGCTATGTCCCGCGGTTTCACCCACCGTGTATGTTGACAGAAATCGGATTATTTATAAATTTATTAGTATATATATATATATATATATATATATATATATTGGATTCTCGAATATATTGTGTAAAGTAATAATAAGACTGTAATGCATCATATATTTTAAAAGAGTATATCCATGGAGTTTCTTGCCGGTTCTTCTCCATAGGACCAACGACTTGGAACCGTGCAACTATTTAATTCTGACTATTCGTAAGTGCCAGCAAATGGTTTACATGAATAAAATACTTTTGACTTGTGACTTTGGATTTCATGGGTTTTAATTTATTTTCGTGGAACCCAAAAGTCTGAGTTACTCCTTATAACATCAGCTATCTGCCAGTAAAAGTCCCGTCAAAATCGGTCGAGCCGTTTTGGAGACTAGCCGGAACAAACAGACAGATAGACAAAAATATAAAATTGTTATTTTGTTACAAGTACCGTGTATACTTTTATATGCATTAAGTAAAAGCTGTCATATTGACATTACGAACAGACACTTCAAGATTATTTATTTGTATAGATGTGACGACTGTGGGTTTAGCCGTGTAGTGGCGGCTAAGAATACCACCACCCCATCTCATCCCGTGGGTGTCGTAAAGGGCGACTTGGGATTAGCCGGAGGATGGGCAGCAGCATCCTTCGAGTACATTTAGAACTCAACTGCGATCTCCCACCGCCACGCTTGGCAGACCCAAGCGTGGCGATTATGGTAATACCCGACAAGGAGCACACAAAAAAAACCCATAGCAGTCGTTGTGGCGATCTTCGGGGAGGCTTCTGTCCAGCAGTGGACATTTTTCAGCCGAGATCGATTTAGCCGGAGGATGGGCAGCAGCGTCCTTCGAGTACATTTACTACATCTCGCTTATGCCAAGCGTGGCGGGTCTAGCAAAACCCCTCAATGAGCGCACAACATATACCAAGTTCGGTCATTGTGGCCATCTTTGCGGGAGGCCTGAATCCATTAGTAGACATTTTTCGGCTGAAATGATGATGATGATAATGTTTTTTTCAGAAACCATATCTCTATTATCTGAATGTGAATCTTTGGTTATTTAATTATTATTTTAGCTACTATTTACAAGAAAACCTCTGGATCTTATATCTCACCAATATTGAACTCAAAAGTCAATACTCCGTAAAAAGCAATTCCATCTAAAAACAGAAACAAACATTACCGAGAAATGTGACGGCCTCAAAATGTCGGTCCAAATTTAACCGCGGCTCACTCAGACCCCCACATGGTCTATTTCGGGGCGCCCCTGGGGTCGATGCCCCGGACCCGACGCCAGATAACACTCCCTTGCTACTTTTCGAGCCCCCTTAATTGAGGGGCACTTTTTTCCATGTTTATTTTTAGATTTAGAAGTGTAAGATTAAGTTCGGTTAGTACGGCTAGGGTAGCGCGAATCTATTGTCCTAAATGTTTTTGAGTGAGATGCTTTGTTTTTTAAGGATTCGCGTTACAGTGTTTTATGCGATTGATTGCATTAATTATCTGTGGTTTATAAGATTAACGTGAAACCTTCACTGTCGGGAAGTACTTTTTAATCGCTCGTATGTCATAAACTCACATTTGAGACTTTATTTATAGTTCCTGTAAGATCGTGATTTGGTTTTGTAGATAATTTAACGACGGAAATTTATAGCCAATCTGATCCAAAATCTTTAGATTCATAACTTTGAACTTGAAAACAGACAAACCCTCAATTCCAATCCAAGGTTTTTGGATTAGATTGATTATTAATTGCGGTCAAAAATTAATCTTATGTATATGTTTATTTTTTATTTTTAAAAAACGTTGCCCCACACTAGGATTTCTCCTGTGTCGTGGGTGCGTTTACATACATGAATTCCACACACAATACACCCAGACCCGGAACAACTACCTGCAGATCGTACAAATATTTGTTCCGTGCGGGAATCGAACCCACGACCCGGGGCGCAGCAGTCGACTGTATCAACCACTGCACCAACCGTGCCGTCAATAGTTCTTCTGTACGTGTGTATATTGATACGGTTGGTGCAGTGGCTGATACAGTCGGCTGCTGCGTTCCAGGTCGTGGGTTCGATTCCCACACGGAAAAAATATTTGTACGATCTGCTGGTAGTTGATCATGTTGCATGTGTGCGAAGTTGAGGCGGGCAGCTAGTATACAATACATCCAGCGTTAAAATAAAGTAAAAGCTCGTGTTTGGAAGAAAAACAATGTATTAATTTGGTTTAGTTATGAGAGAAAATGGTGCCGGCTCAGAATGCCACCACCCCATTTCATCCCGTGGGTGTCGTAAAAGTCGACTAAGGGATTAACCGAAGGATAGGCAGCAGCGTCCTTCAAGTACATTAACAACTCAACTGCGATCGCCAACCCGTCTGCCAAGCGTGGCGATTATGGCAAGACCCCCCAATGAGCACACAACACCCATATCGGTCGTTGTGGTGATCTTTGGGGGAGGCCTGTGTCCAGCAGTGGACTTCATTCGGCCGAAATAATAATAAAAAATAAAAAAAAATGAGAGAAAAAAAGTAAAAATTACGATGAAATAGAGAGCATAGTACAAGCTAAGCTTTAATAGCTGTACAGGCTATCAATTACGGTCAGTGGAAAATTCTGCGAACAGTTTTCCGATCCCAAGTTAAGCTCTAGGGATAACCATTAACCAGGACCCGATATCACACGTCTAGTAGAACATACTTCACATCACCCCATCACCATCACAACATCTCACGTTTCGTTGCGGGTTCCAATTCCAAGACAGTTATTCATTTCACTGGGACACACCGAGCTTCATTGATCGGTGTTCTTTTCGGTGGTCGCCATTGTAGATCCTGGCTTACAGGAGTTGCAGTGGTTGGGTATGTGTGGTGGGTTTGTCCCAATTATAAAGCTGTGCCGGGGTTTCACCTGCTCTTTAATTTTAAAGAAATCGAATTATTTGTGTATAGATTGGATTTCATGGGTTAACATTGATTTTTCGTTGATTCCTAGTCCTTTTTTTAAACAAAAGTACTCTAAGTTATTCCTTATAACATCAGCTATGTACCAGCGAAAATCCCGTCAAAATCGGTCCAGCCGCTTCGGAGATTAGCCGGAACGAACAGACAGACAGACATACCTATCACTATAAACATGTGACGCCTTTGCAATTCTTGGTTTGGTCGCTGAAGATAATTTTTTATCCAAAAGCTATGTATACAGGTAAAGTCCCAAGGTTCCAGCGTGGGACGGTCTCCAACAAGATGGACGGACGACCTGGTAAAGGTCGCTGGGAGTCATTAGATGCGGGCGGCATGTGACCTGTCGGAAATCTATGGGGTTTTGTCCAGCAGTGGACGTTCTTTGGTTAATACGATGATGAAAGTCCCAAGTTCAGCCGCATAATTTGCCGTTGAAAATCTGTAAATAAACTGTTTCGGATTCTCACGCATACCTTTTTTATTTTTTTATTGGGTCCAGTGGAAATTCTACATGAACTTCCTCCGCCCCAGGGAAGGAAGAGGGGGCATGCCGGACTCATACCGGCTCAAACCACTGGTCTCATCTTCGGCACCACAATAGAGCCGCCCACTGGTGCCACGCCCATAGGCACATCTCGGAGAGGGTGACTGTAAAGTGGATTTCCCCCGGGGGAATTGTCAAGGATCGAAACGTCTCTATGCGCTGTGCTGTGCTGCGCACACGGCGAAATGCGGAAATCACGCCAAGAGAGTTGCCGTCTCGTAGGACACTGTTCGGTATCATCATATAGCAAACATATATATAGTAAAGCCACTCTGCGCTGCAGACTGTGAAGTTTTGACCATACCGTAAAGGACCACGAACGGCACAACCCCCCCGTAGAGACGGCGAACTTCTTCACATAGTCACCTGAGATTGGGCAGCCGGTGTAGAGCACCCACTACCCTCTCGACTCGGGCGCTGAAAGTGCTCTTCGAAGCTCCAACGGCTATCCAGGGTAAGCCCCAGGTACTTCATGTACCGGCCCACCCTGATTCGCGCGTCACCAACGCGTATCCACGAACTGGGCGGTTCTTTGCTCCTTCTCACACATACCTTCTGTTTCGAACAGCAATAGTGCTTTTGTTAAACTTTGCACTTTGTTGACGTGTAGTTTTTCGGTTTTTTAGATTAGAGGCAGAATTAGGGGACTTAATAGGCCAATTATTGTATCCATAAATTGCACTAGTAACCGTGTGGTGTCCGAATTAAGAATATAGCACCACTCTATCTCTTCCCGTGGATGTCGTAAAAGTCGAACAACGGACTTGGAAGGACAGCAGTGTCCCTTCTGTGGAACATTAGCTATTCTGCTATTGATAAATTTGTCAGTGGTCAAAATGATGGCGCCATTAAACTAAAATTGGAATTGGAAAGTACCTTTACAAACAAGCATCAGAATTACAATCAATACTTGTTGCCCGATTTATTTTTTATATTTATTCGTCAACATAGACATGTTAATACCTTGTTTCGATAACAAAACACTCCCACGGTAAATCGTCACGGACCTTATCATTGGAGCTCTATACCTACGTAGTGGTTCCGATATCACTTTGCTCTTGAAACTAGTGCGTCCCCACATACTTAGTTCGTAGAAGTACGGTATTTTTATAACAGCTCGTAAGCGAGGAGTCAACTGCTCTCAAGTATTTAACCAGTGTGTGTTACCAGCGATGACATATGGCATAGAGACGTGGTGACTTACTATGGGCCTCATAAGAAAGCTCAAGATCACTCAGCGAGCTATGGAGAGAGCTATGCTTGGTATTACTCTACGAGATCGAATCAGAAATAAAGACAACCGTAGAACTGAAGTTGTCGACATAGCTGAAAGGACATAGCTTTAAGAACCGATGGGCGTTGAGCAAAAAAGATTCTAGTAGGGAGACTGCACACCGGAAATCGCAGCCTTTTTTATACCACTAAGGTGGCAAACAAGCATGCGGCCCGCCTGATGGTAAGCGGTTATCGTAACCTATGAAGACTTGCAACCTGGTGTTTTGGTTGCAAGGTTTCACCTGCGTGTTGCACATTCTCTAGTTGCTTAGAAAAACCTCGGTAGGGAGCTGATTCCACAAACTGGGCGTGCGCGGGAGGAAGTTCCTCTGAAACCGTACGGTACGAAACTGTTTTGGCTCATGTGGGTGAACTCCCCGACGATGGCGGGAGGTGCAGTGGTAGAAAGTAGCCGTTGGCATCATATCGAACAATTCCTCAGAACACTGTCCGTTGAACAAGCGGTAGAACACACACAGGGAGGCAAAGTCTGTCCTCAGACGTCCTCTGCCATTATACAGCAGAGGACGTCTTTCGGCTTCTGTGATCATGATGACGCGAAAAGAAGGTCCATTTTAGATGGTGTGTTGCTGTTAGCGTAAAATGTCACGAGTACGTTCCTCACACGTAACATATATGTTTTGTATGATCTACACATTGCTCCGGGCATTTATTGACATGGGGAAACCCTCAAGGCCTTCCTCCACCCCGAGAAGGGCGGAGGAGCATGCCGGACTCCTACCGGCTAAAACCCCACTGTACTTCCACTTACCTCTAGCCGGGGAAGGTGTCTGCTTTTGTTTGCATTAGACCGCACCCCCGGCATATTGTTCCGGGCGTGGGTGTTTGTGTATGTGAGTTTTCTTATTTTATTCATGCACACACATAAACAAATATATAAAGAAATATGAAACAGGCTAAAGGGTACAAAAATACTACTTATTTCTTAAGAAATCCCCTCCTGCAGACCTGCCAGAGGAGACGTTGAACAAGAATGTAAATAGTGTGTAAAGGAGTACTCGTAATATGAAACACATAAATTTACATACAATAAACAAAATCTTAATATACATGTATTTTACATTAGTATATGTACTAAGCATTGAGGTATAATGTACTACGTACTAGAGTAGCTATTACAAACAAATTATGCGCGCATCTTCATGACCGCGGGGCACGCGCGGGGCGAGCGGGGGTGTTATGTTGTCATAAAAACATGTAAACGAAATATAGCCGTCACCATGGTAACGCGTCGCCACGCGTCACGTATTGATAATATTTTAATTTAATTACACATATTTTAAAGATAATATTTTGAACTAACTAATGAAAAGTCACTCTTTGACTTTTACACATGTTTCTCGAGTTATTAAAACAATATTTCACTGCACATGATATCTAAGTAACAAAACTTAGCACGTCACGTTGCGACCCAGACTTAGTAAGTTAGTGTTCGATTGCGTAATGGTGTGTGCTAACGGACATGTAGCTATGACAAAGTTACTAAAACCATTCTCTTTATTTAGTTTGTATAAATATCATCATCATCATCATCATATCAGCCACAGCACGTCCACTGCTGAACAAAGGCCTCCCCCTTAGATTTCCACAACTCCCGGTCACATGCCGCTCTCATCCAACGACTCCCAGCGACCTTCACCAGGTCGTCTGTCCACCTCGTTGGAGGTCGTCCCACGCTGCGTTTTCCGGTGCGCGGTCTCCACTCGAGAACCTTTGTGCCCCAACGGCCATCAGTTATACGAGCAATGTGCCCCGCCCATTCCCACTTCAGTTTACTAATCCTTTCAGCTATGTCGACAACTTTAGTTCTTCTACGGATCTCCTCATTTCAGATTCGATCTCGTAGAGAAATACCAAGCACAGCTCTCGCCATAGCTCATAAATAGGAAGCAGTTAAATAAGAATATGTATATGAGTATGACAGACTAATGTGTTGCTGGGGAATTTGTTGCGCCGTTTCTTTTCCCCAGCTTAAACATTAAGCGGTGAAGGGTGGGCTTATATGGGTGCTGTCTAATGTTGACGTTCAAAAATAACTATTTTTTTGTCTATTTCGAGTAAAAGTTTTTGTATTTTGAATTTTAAAAATAATGGTTACACCCTACAAAACATTTAAAGACACTCATTGTGTCCGTAAAGCATTATGGTATAGCATAGGGTCAGAGCGTCGACTCTTATTGATTTTTATGTGCCCACATTTTGTTTCAAACTTTAGTTGGTGCGGAAGCGGATAAATGCATGACTGTCTCGCTCGCACTTGTTGTAGAAGTTCAGCAATTACCCGACGGAAGTTTTGCTTATATGTGGTGGTGTGTTTGCTTTTTTAGGGAGGTAGGTAGAAGTTGGGTGGGTGCAGTATTAGAACAACGTTGGTGAATTTGTTGAGTTTATTGAGTTGCTTCTAACATTGTAGTAATTTATATAATTTATATTGTACCCTTAAAGAATCGTGAACTCTGTTTCAAGAGAGCAATCAGTAGATCATAGGGATTTACACAAATAATTAATAAATACAGTTGCTATTCGAGCACTGAAATTTTTTTTTTATTTTTTTTAACTTTTAACGCGTGTTGTTCTGCACGAACGAGCGTTTTATGGTTTGTCTAGCACATATAGTTGTCCCTTTTCATTTGACAGTAACCCTAGAATGCCTTGTTCTTGTTATTCTACGGTAAAAATCTGAATACTGTCTGCATAGAAATATTAAATTTATTTGGTATATCTGTTTCTTTTCGCCATCCAAATTTCTTTTCATTGTACATTGTCGTTTGGTAGTCTATCTTAGTACACCCGGCTACATATAAAGTTGTAAATTTCCGGTATGAGCCGATCTCGCATGTTAGTCTCTGTACAATGAGAGGTCAGCTTATACTGAATATAAGTAGTCATAGTTCGTGAAATTAACAAATTTTGTGGTGACAAAACCCATTAATCAAGAGTTGAAGTTGAGAATCGAAGATTTTTCAAGAAAAATATCATCATTTCGGCCGAATGAAGTCCACTGCTGGACACAGGCCTCCCCCAAAGATCACCACAACGACCGATATAGATTTGTTGTGGGCTCATTGGGGGGTTTTGCCATAATCGCCACGCTTGGCAGGCGGGTTGGCGATCGCAGCTGAGTTGTTAATGTACTCGAAGGACGGTGCTGCCCATCCTCCGGTTAATCCCTTAGTCGACTTTTACGACACCCATGGGAGGAGATGGGGTGGTGGCATTCTGAGCCGGCACCACACGGCAAAAAATATACCTGCAGAAAAAATAATTGAATATTGTAGTACCTATCTATTAAGCTGTTCAAATAATATCTTTGCTATTACCGATAAAGAAACTACTTACGTTCAGTTCTTTTTTAAATTGTATAATCTAATATTTATACATTCATGCTGATATTTTACTAACGTACTTTATAGTTATTTAGCTTACCTTAAGTTTTCTCCGACACTAACTGCTTTTCGTGTTAAATAGTCTTTAAAAGAATATTATTAACTTTGACATGCGATTAATCGGTCAATATTCACAAATGATAAAATAGGCTCGTTGACAATCTGATAACACATGAAAAGCTTTCCTCCTTCTTCTTCTTCTTCTTCTTCTTCTCTTCTCAGATGATGGCTTCTGTAGAGTATCTTCCACAATTTCGCCAATGTCAAGTATAAGGGAATGTTGTACGGTGTTTAGTTTCCGTGTGGTGTCCGGATTAAGAATATAGCACCACTCCATCTCCTCCCGTGGAGGTCGTAAAAGGCGACTAAGGGAATCTAAACCAGAGGGATGGGCAGCAGCGTCCTTTCTGTGGAACAGTAGCCATTCTGCGCTCACCAACCCGCCTGCTAAGTGTGGTGAGTACTGGCAAATTCCCCCCAATATGATGACACAGTTGTGTAAATCTGTGGGGGAGGCCTTTGTTCAGTAGTGGACGTTGTGTATGTTCACGATTTGATGATGATGATGATGATGATGAATCTTTACAAATCCATAAAATATTTAACAAAAATCAAAAAAAAATGTCGGCAACGTCGTACGGCTCAACTGTTTTTTTTTCGAAAATCTTTCCAGGTACCCAAAATTTCTCTGACAGGCGGTTAATTCAAGATTTGACAGATTGTGAGCAAGCTGTTGACTGAATTTCAAATTTCTGTTCCCAAAACCCCTTTAATTCGAGATTAACAACATGTTAATTTTCGTTTAGGACTCACAAGACCCAACTGCCGCATTCGTCTTAATTCTAGAAATTAACGCTACCATGCATCTATATTTTAATATGTAAATTTGTCCGTAAATACCCTGAATTCTATAATAAACGTGAAAACATACAAACCAAAATTGTACTTCGACACAAAAATAGATTAAATCTACCAACTTCTCGACTAGCTATGCACTCCTCGGGTCCCTTGGTGATGTCTATAAAAATATATTACAAGCTACCAAATGTCATAAAAACTGAAAACAAATTTAATGTTTTTGTATTTAAATTAAAAAAATGTTTGCTTAGCAAAAGCTACTATAGCGTAAAATAATTAAACTACGATACATTTTAATTACGATTTATTATTAATACTCTTCCTCTCTCCTAATTAACGATGCTGTGCCCAACAGGGTCCATAATTGGTCTATAGATATAAACCTACCATCTGTTTTTTTAAATAATATACTTACGGAATGCATTAAAGAATTGAATTGAACGTAGTGAGATTAGACAGCTCGTACTAAGCTGGCGTCTTTCATTTGCGATGCCTCGTATACGATACCTATATTAATTCACATCTAGTTTAACTGAAACTGACCTCGACATGGGAAATGTTTGGATGCATGTATGAAGAATGAATGAATTCCAACCTTATTTAAAAACTATATTACCCGAATCTTCATGCTGCATTCATTTCTTAATTTTATTTTTTTATCTTTCCAGGTATATAAATATAGTTCCAGTATTCAAACCTAAAATATATACAGTCTAGTCTTAAAAGTTTCTACTTAAAATATAAACGAAAGTATTCATCGTACTTAAATTTAAAAAGATAAATATTTTTTACTTCTTAGTATTTAGAATTATACACTGTGATAAAAAAAATGGTGGGCTATTAAAAAAGGACTGTGCAATTTTTTACAATAGTGGCAACGTGCAATTTTTTGAATTTGAAGAAGGAACGTGAAGTGATTGGCCAAAGATATGTTAAGATAGTTTACTTAAAATTGCCTTGTGATTTAGAAAGATGGCGTTACCTCCGCAACAGTTTTGCGTCAGGTGGAACTCGTACCACACCAATCTACAGGTAAGTTTATTTGATTATTTTTTAATACCTAATGTACATACATGAATAAAGTCTAAGCAACTTGTATTATTGGAAACTTCGCAACGTCTTATCGTCAACAATACCGCAATGCCTCAAGACGAAAGTCTTTCAACCAGTGTGTGTTACCAGTGATGACATATGGAACAGAGACGTGGTCACTCACAATGGGCTCATAAGAAAGCTCAAGGTCACTCAGCGAGCTATGGAGAGAGCTATGCTTGGTATTTCTCTACGAGATCGAATCAGAAATGAGGAAGGAAGGAAGAACTAAAGTTATCGACATAGCTGCAAGGATTAGTAAACTGAAGTGGCAATGGGCGGGGCACATTGCTCGTAGAACTAATGGCCGTTGGGGCAAAAAGGTTCTCGAATGGAGACCGCGCACCGGAAAACGCAGCGTGGGACAACCTCCAACGAGGTGGACAGACGACCTGGTGAGGGTCGCTGGGAGTCGTTGGATGAGAGTGGCATGTGACCGTTCGTTGTGGAGATCTGAGGGGAGGCCTTTGTTCAGCAGTGGACGACCTGTGGCTGATATGATGATGATGAACTTGTATTAATTTGAATTTTGGAAGGGTTTTTCACTTTATAATATTTGTATTTGTTTCACAAGTAATAACTTTAGTATAATATGTAAAATCAACATTTTACAATAAGTGAGTATACTTTTTCTGTTAGACAAAATGTAATTACGACAGTGTATTCTATAACTATTGGGTAATGGTATAAAACCTCTGTTGTTTAAAACTTGTCGGCAACGATTTTTCATAGAATCTATGAGTTTGTTTATGTCATCCTGCTGCAATAGCTCCCAATGGAATTTTAACATCCTCAATCCTTCGGTTGTTAGGTTGGTCTCACTTCGTCCAAGTCCTCTAAAACACGTCTCTGGAGCATGTCCCACGCGTGCTCGATAGGATTGAGGTCAGGCGATTTTGCAGGCCGCGGCAATACCCGGATGTTTTCCATTGCCAAGTACTTATTGATCCTCGGAGCTGTGTGCGAACAAGCATTGTTATGCATCAGAGTGCCCTTGATAAGGACATATTCAACGTAACTTTCAGCGTCCATGTTGCCATTTACAAAAATGAGCTCAGTTCATCTGTTCTTCACAAATTCATAATACCCCACCAAACTACCACTGTAGAGCCGCTGTGAGGTGCGCTTCCTGGATGCACCTCAGCCGTTCAGCATTTCTGGGATACACTCTTACCCTTCTTGTATCAGGCCTAAACCCATATCAGGATTCATCATCATCATCATCATCACCATATCAGCCATAGGACGTCCGTTGCTGAACAAAAGTATCCTCCATAGATTTCAACAAGGCCGGTTACATGCCGCCCGCATCCAACGTCTCTCAACAACATCGAACTAGGATTGAATGAAATGGGTCTCCTGGGTCCGTATTACGTGTTCCCCACACCATTTGTTTCAACGGGCGCAGTTCCCGTGGCGTATAGGTGGGGACCTGCTTGGGCGTCGTGCACCTAGTCCGTACTCATGCAGCCGATTGTGGCAACACCGTTTGAGGATTGTAGGAATTGTTTTTCCAACTTGTAAAAACAACACAGCACTTTGCATTGCATTGGTGGTCAAGTGACGTCGTCATGACGTAAAAATAGTTTTGGTTTTCAAATCCTGTATTCAAATTGTCCTTAAAATGATAAAATTAAAATTAGACAAAAAATATTTGGCAAAGAAAACACATTTAAACTCGAAGATACGAATTAGCTTTTATTTTAAAAACAAGATACAATCTAGAAGATGTTGTTTCTTTAATCAGCCAGTATTTTCTGCATCAAAATATGCTTCATACCTGCCTACCAAAGCAAAAGAAAAATGTTTCGATATAATTTAAAAAAAATGCAGTTTTCGTAACATGATGCGGGTTGCTTAGATTTTTTGTGTGTATTTCTGGTCTAACGTTTGAGATCCGTTATATCTATAGGAATATATTGTGCGTTTCTGAGCCCATGACTGGTAAAAGCTACCCTTTTGACGTGGAAACCTAAGAAGAAATGCAAAACGGAGTCGTTAAAGGCATTTAGGCCAAGATATGTTTAAAATATCTAACAGATTACAGATCAAAGATATTAACGAATTTTAGGACTAATGTGGGCCTGTGGTTACTCCAGGTATCCTAGGCTGGACTACGACCTGCGACCAATGAACACTTTGTTCTTATTAGTTTATATATCACTAAGTCTTAGACTAGCTCTCAGCTAAGATATAACGCTCAGGCAGCTATTATCAGAGGTTATAAATCTTTCAGTAGACACGTATTATTTCTTCTTTTCTATAGCATTGGCTATGGATATTGAGTGGTATCCATGCCTACTGATATCCACGATTATGAATTTGAATTGACAGTTACAAAAATATATCATCAGGTTATTTTTTAAAGAAACTTTATTCCTCACTTGCAGACAGTCTTCCCCCGACTGCTACTTACAGAGCAGTTCGCAGACGTAACCCTCGCGTGCGAGTCTCGTCAGCTGCGATGTCACAAGCTGGTGTTATCGGCTTGCTCAGCATACCTGGAAAGACTGCTGCTGCAGAACCCCTGCGATCATCCCATCGTACTTATGAGGGATATGAGGTGAGATATATAAAATGCAAGTCGGGCCCAAGAGTACTGCCCTGTGGAATACCGCACTTTGTTCCAACCTCGTCCCTGATATATCGCCCAAATTGATTTTGAAAACATGAAAACATAGGTGCATACTCTAAGGTAGTTGCTAAAGATGAATATTATTAGTGGGACTAACTGGCACCGATTTGTTTCTTTTTCCCAACGAGGTTGATAATACAGACAGTATCAAATGCTTTAGTCAGATCTAAGAATGTTTTATTAGTACTAGTCTCGTTGGCTTAGATATTACAATAGCTTATATAGCTGTTGTCAGGTCAGCATGAAATTGTGGCCAAACTATTCCTTATAATTTTGATCCTACTCTTATTAACCGTACCGTAACCGTATGTTTAACATTAGGTATGTTTCCCTTGCAGGTTCAGTGAGATGCAAGCGCTTGTGGACTTTATGTACAAAGGAGAGGTCAACGTCACGCAGGAGGAGCTGCCTAGTCTGCTCAAGTCCGCCGAAGCGCTGCAGATAAGAGGTAGGCTACTTTATCTTCTTCGTCTTGATACTAGAGTTGGCCAGCTTTCTTAGGGTATGCTCATTTATGCTGTTGTATTTCACCTCTTCTCCATACGATATAATAGTGTTAAAAATATACATTGACATATTTTGGTATTTGTCTCTAAAAATGCTAGATACTTCCGTGTTTCTCAAAGTCCGAATATAGACCAAAGTACGTAGTGAATTTGTTTTTATTCTATTTTCCAGAGCCTCCAATATGCAGAAAATCAAGAATGTTTTTTTAACACTTTTTTTTGTTTTTTTTTTACCCAGGGTTGTGTTCAAGTGACACTTCAAACTTATCTTCGGAGCTAGGCAAACCTGAGAACAAAGACTTCACGGTCGCCAGCGAGGCGCTGGTCGCCAACGCACAGCGAGAGAATGCTGCTAATGGTGAGATACTTTTCCTTCTTATACTGTATTATGAAGCTGAAGACCGAGGACAGCAGTGTAGCATAAACTAAGCCAGAGGTTTTGAGAGAGATTGAGAACTTCTACCGACAGCTATACACCTCGGCAACTATACCTACCGTTGGCTACCATGAGCAGTCATAGGGATTATTGCCATAACCACCACGCTTGGCAGGCGGGTGGTGATCAGAGTATGTTGTTATTAGCGCATGGATGCTGCAGCCCATTCTGATGATAATCAGCCCTTAGTCGGTGGATTACCACACCGATGGGTACAGAGGCCCGGTCATCACTGACTAGTATTTCTTCTATATCATGTTCAAAAATACCCTAATCCAGAACAACCTGCAGTAGATCATTAAAATATTTATTACGTGCGTAGAGAGTCAATCACTTACTCTTTCTTTCTTAGCCAACGTGCCATCCCGGCCTTCTGTTTTACTAATCATTGAGATTTGATGTGATTAAACATCATTCATCGTCATATCGGCCATACAATGTCCACTGCTGAACAAAGGCCTCCCCCATCGATTTCCACAACTGCGTCATCATATTGGGGGGAATTTGCCAGTACTCACCACGCTTGGCAGGCGGGTTGGTGAGCGCAGAATGGCTACTGTTCCACAAAAAGAACGCTGCTGCCCATCCCTCTGGTTTAGATTCCCTTAGTCGCCTTTTACGACCTCCACCGGAGGAGATGGAGTGGTGCTATATTCTTAATCCGGACACCACACGTTTAATCATCTAGTTCTAATTTCCATGTATCTCGTTCCAGGCCCAATAACACACACGCCGAAGCCCACCCATCTTACAAGCAACAACATGCACAGCGCAACCACAACGAACGGCACCAAAAAGAGGAAGTCCGAGGAGAGGGGAGCGGACATCAAGGAGGAGACTGTCGAAGAAGATGGACTTTTCTACGGGGAGCTGGATAACGATAATATTGAGTTTAATGAGGTCAGTACCGGGGGAGGGGGAGGAATGTTAGTAATATACTACAGAAAGTGGGGCAGTAATTTGGAGGTCAATGACATCTTCCCAAAGGGGTTTTACAGTCGGCCGCCTGCCTAACACCAACTCTGCTTGGCTATGCTAGTGTAGATGGTGGACGCTCCAACTGCGGGTAACCCAAATAGTATAATGATACGCACTGGGTTCCTAACTACCTTAGTCACCTTCTACGACACCCTCGGAATGAGATGGATGAGATTAAATTTAATATTAGGAAATTGGTGATTAAAATTACTTAAAATATTTTAAGGCTATCCTCCTCGAGAAGTGCCTGGGGGGACGACCATTTTACAGTCGCCTTCCCTCCGCTAGAGGGGGTGACCGCTTTACAGTCATCCCTTCCGAGATGTGCCTAAAGGCGTGGCACTAATGGGCGGCTCTAGTGTGATCTTACGAGGACCTGGAGCCCCCCCTTCGGTGCCGAAGATGACCGCTCCAGTGGTTTTAGCCGGTAGGAGTCCGGCATACCCCTTCGCCCTTCCCTGGGGTGAAGGAAGTTCCATGTAGAATTTCCACTTCAAATCAATAAAAAAAAGGCTCTATGCATGGTACAGAATTCATTTCAAGTATCAACACATGCTGGTGGGCTGCTAAACAACCACACTGTTGTTCGACCGGACCATTTTCAAACACGTTTTAGTGTTATTGTGTGTGTTCGGTGATACAGTCGGCTGCTGCGCACCGGGTCGTGGGTTCGATTCCCGCACGGAACAAATATTTGTATGATCTGCAGATAGTTGTTCCGGGTCTGGGTGTATTGTGTGTGGAATTCATGTCTGTAAACGCACCCACGACACAGGAGAAATCCTAGTGTGGAGTTAAAGTTTAAAAAAAAATACCACAGTAATAATAGAAAGACATAGTAAAATCCCTTGTACAATAAACTGTTACTCTATAATACTGGTGAATAAGAAATAATTGAAAAAAAGGAATTTATTCAACCCCCGACCTACTTCCAGATTTCCTCGCGACCATCTGCGTTACTTCTGTGTGGCATGCATGGGCATAAAAGGTGTGGGCGCATGGGCGGGCATAAAAGTGTGGGTGCATGCGCGGGCATAAAAGGTGTGTGCGCATGGGCGGGCATAAAAGTGTGGGTGCATGCGCGGGCATAAAAGGTGTGTGCGCATGGGCGGGCATAAAAATGTGGTTGCATGCATGGGCATAAAAGTTGTGGGTGCAAGTGTGGACAAATTTCACTTATGTCATGTGTACCGAGCGCTCAATTTTTTTTTATATTTCCAGGATGATGAACCCGGGAAACCAGGAAGCAGTCTTGGACAACCTTCTGGTGAGTAATGCAATAATTATGTATATTACATTTTTGTTTTTATTTCATTTAATATATCAATGTTTGTTTGCAATGTGACTTCCCTCTTGTCACTTGCTTTTGATTTTATTTTATTATGTTAATAAGAATTTTTTTGATTTATTATTATTAAAAATCAAATTGAATTATAACGCGATTACCTTCGTAAAAATAATAACCGGTCCATAGACAAGTGTGTGTAGAGCGAAGATCATGTTGTGAATGGACATTGTCGATGAAAGCAAAGATTTAAAAAAATGTCTGTAAGGTAGGCCAGTTTCTTTATTATCGATATCGGTAGCAAACATATTTTATACATTTTTAGCAAGAAAATTGAACCATGAATGTGTATTTTGTTCGGAATTGTCCTGTATTTATGCAGGACTTTCCATATTGTCCTGAAGCCGGGGCTATCTTACAGACATTTCAGTTGTGTTTGCCATATTTTTCTGTCCCATTCATGGTTCAATAGTTGTTATTCCATGATTTAACTTAGTTTTTATTTTAGGGCGTCGTCAATATCTTCGCGTCAAGCCAGAAAGCGAGCTTTTTTTCCAAACTAAACTGCAAAATCTTGCTAAAGTTAATTCTGAATACATAAACCGATTATCCAAAATGAATGCAAGCGAAATAAGAAACGAGTTTACCAAATATGGATTCAATACCAATACCACTGAAGAGGCGAGTTTACAGAAGTCTACAGACAAAACTGAAAATGACTATTACAAATCATGGTTAGAGCAGAACGGCGAACTAGAGGTGTCCCTCCTAAAAGCTAACCAAGTCAAAAAACCGAAAGCGGATACCAAAAACCAGAAGTCCGAAGTAGAGTTGATACCAAAGACCAAGGATGGTGTTGCCAGTAAACAAATTTTCCCCAAACTAGGAGAAAAATCACAGATGCGACGGAGGGGTAGACCGCCAATATTTAAGGATAGGAATATAGATATCGGGGAGACTGTTTTGAAGTCTGATTTGGACCAATTTTTGGAGGGCAAGGAGGTCAGTTCTTCAGGGCTCTCGCGAAAGGATCTGGAGAGAGTTATGATGGGGAAATTTAACCCTAACAGACGGTATTCGAATGAAGCGATGTGGGCAGCTTTGATGGATGTGAAGAAAGGAGGAAGCATATACAGGTGAGTTATCATCATCATTTCAGCTAATAGACGTCCACTGCAGAACAAAAGCCTCCCGCATAGACTTCCGCAATTGTGTCATTATTTTGAGGGTTGTGTCATTATTTTGGGGGGAAATTTGCCAGTACTCACCACGTTTGGCAGGCCAGTTGGTGAGCGCAGTATGGCTACTGTTCCACAGAAAAGGCACTGCTGCCCATCCCTTTGGTATAGAGTCCCTTAGTCGCCTTTTACGACATCCACGGGAGGAGATGGAGTGGTGCTATACTCTTAATCCGGACACGCTCTAGTCATATACAGTATTTATGTATGTATATTTAATTTGTATGCTCCTATTTGTAGTCTCGTTGCATTGATTTTAGTTCTCTAGCGCCACAAAGTTCCATTTGTCCAGAAGATGTCGGGACGATGCCAGAGAAGGTTTAAACGACATTTATATTTTTAGTTTGATTTCTATAGGTTGTAAGGGAAGCTTATATTTACATACGGATATATATATACTTTACGGATACGGAGTATAAAACAACAGCAAATTTTAAGGTTCACGTGGTAACCAGTGAACTATTTCCTAGAATTGCTTGTAGCTGAGTTCTGAGTGGCGTACCGGAAGACGCAGCGTGGGCAGACCCCCACAAGATAGACCGACGACCTGGTGAAGGTTGCGGGAATCCGGTGGATGCGAGAAGCGCAGGACCAATCGTTGTGGTGATCTTTGGGGGAGGCCTGTCTTCAGCAGTGGACGTCTTTCGGCTGAAATGATGAGGATGACATCTTACAGAAGCATTGGAAGTCGACAAATTTAACACGTAGAACTAATTTTAATGTCACGTTAGACGTAAAAATGTATTGCATTTAAAGTCGATTAAAAATTAGCATTACATGAAAATATATCCCTTATTCCAACTTTAGAAATTACCGCGCCTGGGCTGAGCTCTCGCACACAGATCCGCTCATCACTATATTTCAATCTTTGCTTTAAACCTTCTATGCTCGCCAATCCGGAAAAGTAGAAAAAGCCATAATCTCTTCTTCTTCTCTTAGATTATTGCTTCTGTAGAATATCTTCCACAATTTCGCCAATGTCAAGTATAAGGCAACGTCGTACGGTATTTAGATTGATAAATCTTTACATATTCATAAAATATTTTTCAAAAATGAAAAAAATCCGCAACGTCGTACGGTTCAATTGTTGTTTTTGAGCCATAATCTCTTAACTTCAGTATCGCGCATCCCCCAAACTGCACTAAATATACATTTTTATCACTTACAGAGCGGCACAAACCCACAAAGTGCCGCGCAAATCTCTCCGAAACTGGATGAAGCGTTGCCACATCAAGTCTTCCTTCCCAATGCCTCAACAGCTAAAACAGTTCGTAGAAAACAGCAAAAAACAAAAGGAATACAAAAATTTCGACTACCAAAACACCGAACCACAAAACTACGAAAAAAGTGGTACTGAAACAGAAGCGTACGATGCTGAAATTGATTTCGGAAAGCATTTTCTCACTTTCACAAACTCGGCAGTATCCAGCGAAGATGAAAGTATACCAAAAATTGAGGATAAAGATAAAAGTGGGGAGAATAAAACTGAAGATGGCAACTCTGCGATTAATATGTCATTGCATGAATGAGTTCGGTGTTAGAGGTGGAAAAAAGTTTGAGGTTTTGTGTAATGGCTGATTTTGGCACCATGGAATTCTAAGTAAATGGAATGGAAATATGCGTTATCCTTCTAGAATCGGACTCGCCTAACTTGTTGGATGCGTGGGAAGGCTGCCAAACATTAGCAGTCCATTAGCTTACTATTCATGGTTGGCATAACTGCCATTGTGTAACCCATTTAATCATAAAAATACAAAAGGTTGTTCAAACCCGTACTTAAAAATATGTTTTGTCCTTGTCTTTCGAACACAAACGTCGCAATGAAAGATAAAGACAAAATGTATTTATAAAAATGTTTTATCCTTTTGTGATTATGAGGATTAAGCCTTAGTAAATTCAAGTCCATTTTGACAATGACAACTGTCAAAGGTGCTTACATGCAATCAATTGTTATATGCAAAATGAAAGTTTCTAGTTAAGTTAAATTATGTTTTTCTCTGTTAAATAAACGACTTAATGTTATTATTAGAATCGAATGTAATTTTAAAATACATGGCTATTTTTAAGAGAATCCAAATCTGTCTAGCGGTTTTCGCGATTGGCGCTTACAGACATACTTTTATAAAATTAGGCCCTTATAGGCCAGTATACGAAAGATAAACTGCCAAAGAGTAAGCAAAGATAAACGAAAAAATCTATTTAATTAATGAAAATATTTTAAATTAATTTCTTTTTATTTATTTGTCCAAAGATACGAAATTTCTTATATTAAATGTTCTATGTGTGGTGTATGAAGATTTGGATGTTAATTTATAAATATTAGTACCGAGACTGGCAAACATCTGGAGCAAATACAGCATGGAGACAGTTTGGGGAGTACAAATTCACCATATATTTATACATGTATATTAATGCAAATATGTTCGTATATACAATGTCTAATACCTAAAAAAACCGTCCTAAAATTTACTAGGTGCAGTCAAGGTGACCTATCTAGATATATGCCGATCTTTGAACTCTGGGTGTTAATCTGAGATGAATCTAAATTCCAAATGAATGTTTGTATATAAAAGCGAATCGTGTTGAGTTTATGTGTTAATAATGTAACACATAAACGAAACCCAGTAATGACGACGCTAAGTTTATCTCGCATAAAATATGTATGGACTTTAACACAGAAACCTTTAGAAACCTTTGAGTTTGTTGCGGCAGTTTTTCTCAGAGAGAGTCGGAAATGGTTTCATCTAGATTTCTTGAAATACTTGCTAAATAAATAATCATTTATCATAATCCCAAAGGAAATAAGTTTGATAATATTTAGAGGTATTAACGAGATGGGATATGAACTCGCAATCATTCGGTCGTTGTCAAATGTTTAACCTTATATTCAAATGAAGCTGTTACGTGCGACTTTCATATAACATTATTTGCTCGAAATATGGTGTTGTTAAAGGTGTTATAGACATGACATTCGTTTCACATAATAGTTTGCACGCCCCAAGGGGCAGAAATTGAATGAATACATAACAAAGAAAAATAACATAGATATGATATTATTCTATATATTCTCTGACAATATAATAGTTTTTGCTCATTAGGAAATTGTACATTTTATTTCTAATTCATCTACTTATGACAACTTAACAATGCTACAAAACGAGTTTTCTGTGTCCTATTCTATGATATAACATATTTATTTGTAGTGAGATTGATATCCAAATATACATACACCATTCTCAATGAAGAAGGCTTGTCAAAATTGACAGCCTTACAATTAATAGTTAAGCTAAATATTCCTATTTTATTTCTCCCGCAATATGATACCCAAAGATTGATGTCTTGTAGTTAATTAGGGGACTTGTCTCAAATGTTTTAAACTAAAATGTTAGTATTATATTTGACAATGTCATAATGTTATGTTCAAGAATTGAAATCGCATACCCAGCTGTGTTGCCGAGGTTAGTCTGTGTCAAATATGAATGTTAAACCACGCTCGGTCCAACTGCAAAATATTCCTAATCTGCTATGTTTTTCAAGCATATGATAGTATTTTTACAATATTTTATTATATTATTCAATTTATCCCACCTATTAACGAAACGAGCAAGCCTTTCGCATGATGATAAGCGTACAGCCTGCCCATAACAATTGTAATGGTACCCAGGACTAGGCCTGCGTCGCCACACTCCATTTGTCACCTCGAGATATTAGTTATTAAGTCTTTTATGGCCAGTAATTTCAGTAGCTACAGTGCCCTTCAAATCGGAACACAGTAATATCCAAAGTAATGTTATTGTGTGCTTGAATTTTTTTTATAATATCAATAGGCATTGACAGTATTATATATATTTGTTTTCGTGTATTCTAACGTATAAATATTTAAAAAAAGTGAAGTGTGGGAGTATTGCAAGTTTATAAAATTCCCCCAATTTTTTGGGAAAAGTATTGCATGTTGGTTAAAATATTTGAGACGTTTTCCCCACTAAAATTATTTATTTGTAAGTTTGTCGTTAAATGCTTGTGTAATTAATAAGTTATAAAATATGATAATTATTATATTTAATAATAAAATGAAATGATTGGCCTTTTTCAAAAACTGAGTGCTTGGTAGGACTTCGTCCAAATATATATAAAGAAAAGACTTAAAATGAAATTTGTAGCTTTTAATATTAAAATTATACGAAGCTTTTAAATGTTGTTGTGGTTATTTTTAGATAATTTTGTAAACTTGTCCGTCGTTTTGACAACAAAGGCATATACGAAATCATTTGTATAATGTTTAATTTACATTGGAAAGAGCACTACTTGAAATTACTTTTAAAATAAATAATAATATTGTATCAGGTCGCAAACCTCCTGGCTTGCTCATAAAGCTGGAATACACGTGCACCTGAGCAATATGGAACAGTGGTGGCGGTTTAATGGACGACATTTTATTTTTTATTAAACTGCTCGTCAGCGTCATAGCTTAGACAATTAATTGTAGTCCACTGATAAGTTAGTTATATGGTTCTACAGTGTGGTGCCGGCTTAGAATACCACCACCCCATCTCATCCCGTGGGTAACGTACAAGGCGACTATGGTATTAGCCGGAGGATGGGCAGCGTCCTTCGAGTACATTTACAACTCAACTGCGATCACCAACCCGTCTGGCAAGCGTGGCGATTATGGCAAAACCCCGCAATGAGTACATAACTACATAACACTAACCCATAGCGGTCGTTGTGACAATCTTTGGCGGATGCTCCAGTCCAACATAGGACTTCTTTCGGCTGAAAAAATGATGATAAATTAGTTGAATCATGAACGCGTAGTGTTGTCGACGTCAACCTGTAATCATACTGTGAACGACGACAAGTTGGAACGACATATTGGTTCTATGAAATAAACTAGTCCAAAAATCCAACTGGGTTATGAACTGGTTCACAGTTGACGACAAACACGTCAATGACCCACCACTAGTACGGAAACAATGCAAATGATCAGCAAATTACTGAAAACGTTACGTTGTAAAATAGAGCCTATAAAAAGCATGCTATTAATAGCATGTTTAAAATTGCCTAATCTTATTGATCTATATGACTATCACCATCTTCATCATCATATAAGCCAAAAGAAGTTCACTGCTGAACAGAGGCCTCCCGCATATATTTCCACGACGTACGGCCAAATGCAATCTGACTAGCATGATTATCATATCAGCCAAAAGAAGTCCACTGCTGAACAAATGTTGCACCCATAAATTCCTTCAATTTTGTCGTAATTTTGTTGGAAACTTGCCAATAACGCTTGGCAGGTCGGTTGGTGAGCACAGTATGGCTACTATCCCCCATAAGGGGACGCTGCTGCCCATCCCTCTGGTAAAGAGTACTTAAGTTGCCTTTTACAACATCCACGGTAGGAGATGGAGTGGTGCTATATTCTTAATCCGAACACCACACGGCTAATCTAACTATATCAGACTGTAAATATGGTCCACAATCGACTGGAAAAATTATATTTGAAAAAAAATAAAGGTACTGAACTTTCTACTATAAGCTGTGTTCGTGTTCAAAATGTAAAAATAACATCTAGAAATAACCACCACATACAATATTATATAAAAAACAGCTTAACATATAAATTATATTTGTATTAGTTTATTTATATTATACATTGATATATATATATATATATATATTGTATTTTATAATTGTACTTAATTAGAATAAATTATGTTCCGGGCATCGATTATAACGAGATTTTGTTGTACTCAGTGATTGGGGATTTAAGTGGAATGGTGATCATCAAAATGTAGAATAATACTATAAAAGTAGTCAAAGGTAAATATACGGGTGATCCCAGGACCTTTAGGTGACGAGGCATTTAATTTTTGATCAAAATAACTAAATGGTTATGATTGGTTATCCCTACCTTATAATTGGTTACGGTTTTTAGAAATTGCAATGAATATCCGGTAGTTGACCCAGCTGGCCATTTCTATTAGTATCTGGTGTCCGGCTGAATGCTGGTAAATATCCGGTCAAACATACCCTTACCCATAACAAACATATCCTGCCGAAAACTGACTAATATCCGGCTGCTGGATCCTTTGAACTTTCGAAGAACTCAAACTTATTAAGATCAAACGACACTCAAATGTGCGATTGTTTCGAATGGCATCGCGTACCGAGATGGGATAGGTAGTAACTTGTGCCATTGAACTGCACAGGTTTTAGCGCCGAGTATCTGGTGGCCCAATATTCGGTGCTCCGGACTAAAGCCTTACTACCGATTATCCTTTATTTGACCAAAACAATATCCGTTTCATCTGCAGTTTTAGCCTTACATTATCTGTGGTTTTCGGACATCTTGTATATTGACTACTTTGACATGTGGCTTGGGAGCTTACATCGAAAATTAGCGACTTTTGAGCATTGCTAATATCTGAGCTGGAATTTTGGAAATGCGTTATCATGATCTCACAGGGTTGTTTATTATTCAGGTCGGCTGACCCGGCCGTCTTCAAGAGTCCGCTATATACATTATTGTAACATAGCTGCGAAAGATTTGATGTAAAGCAGAAGATATTTTGATGAACACAATTCGGTACCCTGTACTAAGTATCAAGTGTTAGGTCTTAAATTATGCAAGGAAATGGAGTAATCAACTTTACCCGTAAAACAACTTGCATTATTATCCTGCCTTTTCTTCTGGTATACAGCCGACTATCTCGGCAATTAATTAGCCTGTTTATGTATCTTAATTGTGGTTAACTATCCTGTTGGTTAACTACACGATCCTAGCAGTAAATACACACTTAAATATGTTGACAATTAAATGACCTGTAGAATAACTACTAGAACGGTTAACTTTTTCCATGGTCTTATATGTAGGGTTAACTGATCTAGAATTCAATAACGTTTGCCACTAGTGTACTAAATTTTCCTGATTTACACTGGGATAGATCACTATTACATAGGTGTTAACTATTAAGATAGTCTTCTATCACAGTAATTAATTACTTATGTGGATAGTAATAGAATCCAACTATGCTAATGGTTAAATAACTATCCCGGTGGATAGCGTCGTTTAATGGCCTAGATATTGCCCACGTTCCTATCAAATAATTACTGTTCTAATGTTTTTAGATATTAGTCTCTTATACCATGTGTTTTGTATATTTTTGTGGTTAGTATGGCCTATATTAAGACCAAGATTAATAGTCAGCTGCTTGCAAATCAAAACAAGAATATGCCTTATTCTTTATACACAAATAAGTAAATGGACTAAATGACTTATACCTTAGCGTCATAAAGAGACAAATCGTAGTGCATTAACAAAATTATTGTGATTGGAATTAATATTAATATGAACATAAATATAACTTATGACTCATAGCCTGATCGGTAAACGATTGGTGAGGTTAAGCAACGCTTGGCGCAGTAAGTCTATGGATGGGCAACCGCATAGTGGAAAAACTAAGCATCTTCGTGCTTCGGAGGGCACGTTTTTTGTCATTGGGTGGCCGTTGTCAAGCCAAGTTGGAGGCCTTTGGGCAGCTTGAACAACTTTGACTCAGGGTTTCTGAACGAATAAGACAAATTACGACACTTACTGTGGTGCTCGTACTTTTGTTTCGTTTAAGCCGACATCGAACTTTGTTGTTTTAACTTTGTATGAGATGCAGTTCCGTTCTCGTTTGAAAGTTTCCTAACAGTAGCTTTGGTACTACGCCTCTTTTTATTAAGTACGAGCTAAACCTTGCACATTTGCAGTCCCGAGAAGTGTCCTCTCCTCAAATGAGTCCATTAAATACAACAAAGAAGCGTTGATTGCACTCACAGAGTAAACGATCGGCGAGGTTAAGCAACGCAATGGATTATGGATGGATAGTGGTATTATTGTCATAAGACGGAACTAGTCAAGCCAAGTTAGAGGCCTTTAGGCAGCTTGAACAAATCTGACATAAGGTTCGCCACCAACCAAACCAAAACACAAATTTATTTCAAAAGAGTATCTATGGAGATCTTGCCGGCTCTTCTCCATAGATCAACTATTTGGAACCGTGCAACTTAGATTCTGACGTTTCATAAGTGCCAATATTTGGTTTACATGAAATAAAAATATTTGACTTTGACTTTGACCATACGAAAGTGAAAGATTAAATACAACTCAATGTCAACCCCGACTAGTTAGGAAGACATGCAGCTGACAATTTTTCCCCAAAATTCCGTCGAATTTACCCACAAAAAATATATAAATCTCGCTATATTACCCATGAAGTGCCTATTAGTATTTAAATATATACATAAAAATATAGGTATATAAGTGTCTACTGTAGATATATACATCGTATTAAATGGTCTGTTGGGTCTTGATTGTGAACCGGTTTGACATCGATATGATTTTTCTGGTCGTCTATATTGTTTGTAGCTATAGAGCCTCATCGTCATCATCACCATGTTAGCCAAAGGAATTGCATAGATTTGTCAATTGTGTCGTCATTTAGAGGGGAGGTTGCTAGGGCATGCCACGCTTGAGAGGCGAGGTGGGCGCAGATGCTGTTCCATGAACCAGAACTAACTGAACTCTGAAGTCCCTAATGGCTTGTAATTTTTATGGTATACATATTCTTACAAATCTGGGATATCATTTTTTGTAACCTCTTTTTACAGTTACATCGAAAAATAACTTGCAGTTATATAATACAAACAATGGAGGTACATTTTATCCAGGAAAGCTATATGTGCAGGAAAGAATTACTGTCCCTATCGTCAATAGGCTTTGATTTCAATCTCATGTAGCTGACATCACTGGCATGATTCCGACTGTTATGACTTCATAGACTTTGATGACAGCCGTGTTAATAAAAACACTACCGCTAGTATACAAAATTAAATACGCCCGTTCACAATCAACTTCAAACAGAACCGTATTATTGTATGTTATAAGCAGTATTACGTTGATCATATTTGCGTTTTCACGTTCGTTTTGCGTAAATTAATTAATATCTGGTTGTACTTAACGGATTTCTTATAATTTGTAATATTTATGTTTCAATAAAATTGAGGTTTACTGTATTAATGTTGTTTTTATATAGTATACCTAATGTAAATTTCATGACTTAATATGCGACCTACCAAGTTTTGTGATGTGGCCCAAAGCATTAGATACGTGAATCCGTACACGCTGTTATGTTCGTCTGCTACTTAGAATTTCTTTCCCAATGCACCGCTGATCTGGTTTCTGTGAGGATTGTGATATTGTCACATTGATAAGATCTCCGGAACGTAACCACGGGGTCAGGAATATTGTGTTCAAATCAGCTCGCAATTTGTTCACTGCTAAATGTGGCTTCAATGCCTACTACAATCAGCGGTATAAAATACAATAGGCTTGGTTAAAATATATTGATATATCAAAATATCGACATTTTTTCATAGAATAATCGATATTTGTAATCTTGATATATCGACAATCTGTATTTATTTTCGAGTATCAAATTAGGTACTATTTTTGAACGAAACTTAGTTTTCATGCGCGGTTCATTAATTTCGGGATTGCCATATCGCTATGGGCAAAAATATCGAAATATAAAATATTTTTCATGATATATATCGATACTGTAATTAAATATTTCCATTTGCGCATCCCTAAGTGACAGTAGCCATAATTACCTCGCTTAGCAGACAAATTGACTGCTAAGTGAGTTAAGCCTTCTGCGTGTTGTTACAGACATAAAAGCATCTCACAAGCACAAACACCCAGACACGCGACAACGGTCTGTAGGCCATACAAAATTTGTTTTGTGAGGGGTCGAACCAGGGACATGCCGAGCAGCAAACTTATCGATTAGCTGCGTCAAATGTCTCATGATAGACCTCAGTCGTCTTTTTCGACAGCTACACGTCACTCTGCCATAAATAACATTAATGACAATATAATTGGTAAATATGCTCTTTATATGGCAACCCAAGCATGTCAGTCAGTGATGTAACGTTTTCGAATCGATATAATCGTATTATATTTCATTGAATCGACCAAATTATAAAAATAAATGGTGCCAATGTGATACATAGTTTTACAAGCAAACATTTTAAAATCAGAATTGAATATATCATGTATTATCTGTTTTTTTATTACACATTAATTATTGTAAAGATTGAACCAAACCATGTGATACAAATCCTTAACAAATCCACGAGAGCGGCTTTTCCTCGCTTTTTACAAAACGCATGCTTTTCCCTATGTTTTTATAAAGATAGTTCACTCTAAGAAATTTACTAAATATACTTACTCTTGAAAAATCTAAGACAAAACAGTCCCACAGTCAAACTTCAAACTTGCCTGTAAGATGAAGATAGAGTAAAAAATACCCCAAGATTTTGTAATACCGTAGTTGCACATCTGTTAAATGTTCTTCAGGCCAGCTAGCTGTCTATTTGTTAACCTTAAAAATAAACTAAATAATTGTATGTGCCTAGTACCTTCGAGATTAAATTTACCCGTATCTTATTTCGTTATTGCATAAATTTCCTCATAGGCAAAAAAATATCAATAGTTGACCAACTGGTGATCATTTTTCGAACTCAGTACACTCAGTACTAAATGTAGTGAGTTCGAAAAATTATCACCAGTTGGTCAACTATTGATATTTTACATTCATATGATTAGTCTCTTTTCAGCCTCGATACAAGCGGAGCAAAGTAGAGTGAACTATCTTTCAGCTGTACACGTATCCTTTTTCGAATCTGTATCCTTAGTCTTATTCTACTGGAAAGAAAATTCTAGTAAAATCGGCAATTTATAGACTCAGAGGAACTTAATCGCAACTTCAGGATTGAACCTCCCATTTCGAACACACGTAATTTCGGAATTCCAATCTATGGAGTGTTCAAAAGTAGACGACAGTTCCAATCCTGAAGCTACGGTACATTATTCAAATCCAAAAACAATTCGTAGAATGAGAATAGGATAACACTCTAACGCGAAATCCGTACAGCTGCCCTGTAAGAAGCCAGGAAAAGAAACGCCCATGTTTCTTGATCTACCGTCTTTTCTCTGTCTTTTGTTATAATTCTAAAGGGCGGTTTCTTGACCTTGCTTGTTTCAGGTGTCCGAACCTCCACGGAAATAGTGACACGGCATTTTATCGATATGGACCACGGGATCCCGCTTAACATCCACGCAAGGCCACGCCTAGTTGGACGAAGGCCGAACGAAATCGTGAACATAGAAACAGATGTGTTCCAAGAGAAGTCTTACAAACAGTACTCTTCGCAACACCTGAGAGATGCCCTGATTGCTGTCAAGAAAGGGTACAGCGTTTACGCAGCGTCGAACAAGTATGGAGTCCCCAGGAAGACGTTAAGAAATTGGATGGAGAAGTACGACATCAAAAGTCAGTTTTCGAAAGGTAGGCGCGGTGCTAGGACCCAGATGTTGGATCCGTTAGACCTCATGGTTGAAACCAGGTCCGAGAAATACGACGACACACTGTAAGTCTGTTTTATCTATAATCTTGCCAAATGTAATTTTAAGTGTTTGGTAGCTCTGTACAATCTACTCTCGATATGCGAAATTGCGAAAGAACCTCCGATTTAAACCACTCTTAACTATTAAACTATAGCCTTGCTTTTAAAGGATTTCGACTAATTTATGAATCTTACATAATCTCTCCCGCCCCCCCTCTTCCTCTCTCTCCGACCTGTCAATCCCACATGTTGGTGGGGTCAGTATTATTTATTTCACCCCTCCAGTTCACTTCCGTGTCGGACCCATTACATGTTGACATATATCTGTGGCCCTCGACGTCTCCTTCTGGGGTGGACGGTTATAGTGCCACGTTGCCTACGTAGCTCAGTGTTCTCCTCTTTAGATGCCCTGCCCTTCATCTCAGCCTGAACTCCTCCACTGTAGCTTGTCAGCGATGTCGCGGACACCAATACTACGTTCGATATACTCATTGCGGATTCCTCGCGGTTTACACTGCAGATCTACCTCAGCATTTTCTTTTCGTCAACATTGATGGCATAGACATGTTTTTGCGTGCGTACCCATGCTTTTTTTCTATATGTCAAGACTACTAGGTAAACGAACCGTTCTATCCTGACATTTATCATCGCGTTGCATGTTACACAGTCATCGTATCAGCCACAGGACGTCCACTGCTGAAAAAAGGCCTCCCGCATGCCACCCGCATCCAACGACTCCCAGCGACCTTCACCAGGTCGTCTGTCCACCTCGTTGGAGGTCGTCCTACGGTGCGTTTTATGGATTGCAGTCTCCACTCAAGAACCTTTTTGCCCCAACGGCCATCAGTTCTATGAGAAATATGCCCTGCGCATTGTTACTTCAGCTATGTCGACAACTTTAGTTCTTCTACGGATCTCCTCATTTCTGATTCGACCTCGTAGAGAAATACCAAGCATAGCTCTCTCCATAGTTCGCTGAGTGACCTTGAGCCTTCTTATGAGGCCCATAGTGAGTGACCACGTCTCTTCACGCCAGTCACTTCACGCCATATCAGTCAGTTAGCCGCTATTAGGTGCTGAATTGTGATCTAGACCACCAGAGCTGAGCATCATATTCCCTAAGTATTTATAATAGTCACATATGATAATTAATTAATCATCGATGTCTATTGGAGTTTTCTTTAAAACCATGTTATTTGAGACCCTCACAACAAGCCCTTCTTCTATTTATTTATTTATTCAACCCCAAACCTTCGAAATACGAGAGTAGATTGATTCCTCGCCGACTGTTTTGTAGTCTGTCGATTGTATGACTTCTGCCATAGATAACCAGCAACCACGAAGTATTTAGGTTCGAAGTATGTAAGTAAAAATATTCTAGATTTTTCTATCAATATTTTTAACTGCTAGGTATGATAACTAAGATAAATTGGATATGGGTGAAGTTTGTATCTACAGGGAGAATAATTTTAAGAACCAAAGATTGTAAAATGTAGTCAAGCTAATGTTTTTTAGTAAAATAATTAGGGAATTTTTAAGATTGGTATAATTATCTTTAAATGTTGATGATATACGTGGTCTATACTGCGCTTGGCCGTACTAGAGATAGAATTTTGTCATTACTTGAATGAAGCTTATGTCAACGCCGATCCAAAACGTTATCCAGCATATTTTTTATATCAGTATCTGGTATCCAGAATATTATATAGATCAGTATCTGGAATGGTCTATTTTGGGTATTTGATATCAGATTTACTGTGGGCGAATGTGACATTCTCCCCCGACGCCAATACTAAAGACTTCGCGGTATCCAAATAACCGGGCTCTATACTGCATCTTACTTAGACTTAAGCGGTGCCCGCATGCTACCTTTAACCCTAAAGTCACTATTATGTGCCTAGAGACCGGAATCTGAGCGATTGTAACGGCAAAGGCCGCCAGTAAGTCAAGGGATGCAGCTTATAGCCTAGCCACGTGCCGAGACGGTCACCACGTCGGTGCCTCCGTCTCCGAGCAGGGTTAGCCCTCACTCGATCCTGCTCGGTGGCCTTCTTCTAAACCATGACGGTCTCACAGAAGGCAGCCACTATCCTCCAATCCATAAGCTCCATAAAAGTGTTGACAGATAACTTTTTCTGGCAAAGCATTATGCCGATAGATATATTATTAAGACCGGCCGTGCTTCGAGCGGGAAATAACAGTAATCAACTTAATTCCTAGCTCGAATGTGTAACGTAGCCCATGCAATAGTTCATCGCCATTGGTATGTTTTTATAGTTTATTCGTTCTTCGTTTTGACGATCGCTGTACTCGATCAATGTTAAGATATGTCCTTACATTTTGTATCTAGTCTAATGAATACTTAATAATAACTGATTAGATTTTAGTAGTTTCCTATATATAATTTGGCTTTTGAGGATTATAGCAATGCATCTTACGTCTATGATTGTGCGACATACGTAAAAAAAAACATGCATGTCTATTAAAAAAAATACAGTGCTATCACCCGTAAAATGACGTGTACACAGCTTAATTCAAAAGTAACTTTTAGAAGCAATAAGTGAGTTTTACAAGTATTATCGGTATCCCTAATACGAGTATCTTTTCACTATCGAAACGTAATAGTGAACTACACTTTTACCGCATCCGGCGCTGTGATTGGCTCGCTCCAAACTCTTCAACCAATTGCAGCGCCGAACGCGGTAAACGTGTAGTTTACTATTACGCTTCGATAGTGAAAAGATACTCGTACTAGGGGTTAAAGCATAATTTACCATTATGCTAAATTGGCTAAAGTTTGGGGCATGATGTATTGAAAATAATAGTTACATTAGCACACGTGCCAGTTACCCTCCGGAACGAACTGCGGCGTCTAGCCTACCAGCAACCGAAAATCAATGATCGACAGTAGATACCGAATCCTATAAGATACGGAATCCTATAAGATACGATATCTACTATATGCTCTGTTATCAGAAACGGCCATATTTTGGGTATCAGCCGCCCCCACACTGATATAATTGGGACGTCGAGAAATACATTTATTGCAAAAAGCATCTAAAGCACATACAAGATACTCAAAAGTTCACCAAGATTTGGATTTGGCGAACTCTAAAGCTGCGGCTCGTCCCGGACGGAAACTGGCACACCTCCTAGCAAAACAATTAAACTTTGATCGCTGTATACATCCTTTTGCAAATGGGTCTTCATATTGCCGTATAAGTTTATTATACTTTCATCCAAAATCTCAATAGAAGCGCGGATATGATTCTTGAAACACTTCCGCGCGCATACCGTAATGTTTTTTAGCATAATGACTGAAGATTAAGTGAGAGAGACGCACTCGATAAGAAACAAAATTGATGTTTTAAAATCTAAACATACTTTATGATTTTTATAAAATGTTACTAAGTGCCAATAGTTTATTACTTGAACAAATACTATGAGTATTCCACTTAGTCAATTAGTAAGACAATCGTTTTAGTAAAGATATTTATTCAGTGTTTATACAATAAAGGACTCCAAAGATTTAATATTAAACTTCAGCGGGGTTCTTTCGTTAAATAATAATTCTGGTGATTTTCTGAGTAATTGACTAAGCTATCTGGAATGTTTACTTTTTCTGATTAAGCTGTATAAATAAATTTGGACCTTTAGATACCCGATAGCCAATATAAGTCAAACAATTATATTTTTAGTTCCTAATTCGCCAAAGTAGAGTTATCGAACCCAAATGTTTAGTAAATTATTACTTTTTGTTTGTTAATTATTTATAATTATTGTTGAGTTTGTTTTTCACTGGCAACGACTAATTAGTAAGTAAATTAATTATAACACTGATTATTGTACTTAATTTAAATGTGTGATTAATTATACTATTTTTCTAATTAAATTAAGCTGCAGAATTGTGTATAGTATGTAGGTTTTTCTGGCGACCGGCTCGTAAGGGCTTGAATACAGACCAATTTTTTTGTTATAATATTTCATCATATCAGCCACAGGACGTCCACTGCTGAACAAAGGCCTCCCCCTTGGATTTCCACAACGAGCGGTCACATGCCGCTCTCATCCAACGACTCCCAGCGACCTTCACCAGATCGTCTGTCCACCTCGTTGGAGGTCGTCCCACGCTGTGTTTTCCGGTGCGCGGTCTCCATTCGAGAACCTTTGTGCCCCAACGGCCATCAGTTCTACGAGCAATGTGCCCTGCCCATTGCCACTTCAGTTTACTAATCCTTTCAGCTATGTCGACAACTTTAGCTCTTCTACGGATCTCCTCATTTCTGATTCGATCTCGTAGAGAAATACCAAGCATAGCTCTCTCCATAGCTCGCTGAGTGACCTTGAGCTTTCTTATGAGGCCCATTGTGAGTGACCACGTCTCTGTTCCATATGTCATCACTGGTAACACACACTGGTTAAAGACGTGCGTCTTGAGGCATTGCGGTATTGTTGACGAAAAGACGTTGCGAAGTTTCCGGAACGCTGCCCAGCCGAGTCGGATTCGACGATTGACCTCTTTCTCGAAGTTGGACCTACCTAACTGGACAGTTTGTCCTAGGTAGACATACTCGTCAACAACTTCGAGAACAGAGCTCCCAACGGATATTGGGATGGGCACGACATGGACATTTGACATGACTTTTGTCTTGCCCATGTTCATTTTAAGGCCCACCTGTTGGGAAACTCTGTTGAGATCATCGAGCATTGTGCTGAGCTCTTGCAGCGATTCTGCCATGACTACGATGTCATCGGCAAATCGAAGGTAAGTGATATACTCGCCATTGATGTTAATGCCGAATCCTTTCCACTCCAGTAGCTTGAAGGCATCCTCCATTGCAGCGGTGAACAGTTTCGGGGAAATGACGTCCCCCTGTCTCACACCTCTCTGCAATGGAATTGCCCCCGTGCTCTGTTCATATACTCGGACCGACATGGTGGCGTTTCTGTATAAGCACTTAAACACTTCAATGTACCGATAGTCAATCTGGCACCGCTGCAGAGATTGCAGCACTGCCCAGGTTTCGATATATATATATTATAATATTTAAAATTACGAAATTATTTGCGTTTTTTATAACGTTATCTCGCCCTATTGGCAGTGTTTACGTCTCCTAGAAAAAATGGTATGCAAAAATTAAGATCCCTTTCAATTCGAGCGACAGATTACAGCGTGACAGCTACGTGACTAGACGCTGTAAAACGACACCGTATTAAACCATCAATTCCATAAATTGAACCTTTAGTCGTAGTAGTTGGTCATATTTTTTTGTATCTGAAATCTTTGGGAATATCTTTCGTTGCTCAGCCGCCTTGACAGAACACATTATCGCTCGTTTGGTCCAATTCGATCAGGAATGCTCTGGCTCTGTTCTTGGGCTAAGTTTGGAATACATAACCAATAATGCTTGGTATAGGTAGCTTTCAATTAGTATTTATGTTTTAGGCGAAATAAGTATCTTAATTTAGGCCCAAGGACAATGTTTGAGAAGTTGTCGATTGTGGCCAGGATATAGCAACGGAATATTTGTACGACCTTCAGGTATTCTGACTCTGGATGTGTCTGCATGTAAAATTTCTTGTGGAAATTATAACGGGATCCGAATGGAGAACCGTGTGGTGCCGACTCAGAATGCCACCATCCTATCTCCTACCGTGGGTGTCGTAAAAGTCGACTAAGCGATTCGAGTACATTAACAACTCAACTGGGATCGCCAACCCGTCTGCCAAGCGTGACGATTATGGCGAAACCCTCCAATGAGCCCACAACACACCCATACCGGTCATTGTGGTGATCTCTGAGGGAGGCTTGTATCCAGCAGTAGACTTAGATATATGATTGAATAATTGAATTATGAGTTGTGTGAATTGCTTCAGCCTTTAAATTTTAACGAAACATTTCGTGCTATTTTGAATATTGTATGAGATATAAAGATTACTTCTGCGGAATTAATATATTTTAATAGCGGAATCAAAATTATTAAATATCAAAATTCTGCCTCATAAATGCTCAAATGTTACGTAAAGTATTCATTCGAAAGGCTGGAGTAATCATCCTAAGCAGATCGACGTTTGTAGTATGTTTTAATCGATTTCATTTTAAATCGAACCTACTATAACTTCCAGTTGCATAAGTAAACTCCTTGTTCAGCTGACAGTATCCTACCGGATACAGTACCCTGTTTACTTGTTATCTTTAACCCAAAACTAAAATCATAAGACCGGTACGTATACCATCGTTTTGTTATTGTAGCTGGGACCACACGGCAATATTGTATACTTATTAATTAATAAATTATTATACATTTTAATTTATCAGTTTTTTATAAGAATTCTAGTAAAAACATGTTCTTATTTTACAATATGCCAAACTTTATTATTAATCTAAATCATAATTGATGTACTTAACTAAATTGTAAGTAAAATAATTATAAGTAAACTAATTATAACGTAATTATAATAACCCTGCGGTTTAATTCATTCATAATATTCCCTAATGTTACGACTTCAACAGAATTTCCCATTTATTGTTCTTTTTTTTCATTCCAACATTATTGATTGACGGCACGTGACTGATAAGAATTTCTTGTTTTTGGAACATTTGGAATTCAGTAGACTGAAATTATATAAATTACTAATGTACGGTTGCTTTGGACCATCTTTCTCATATTTTATTCGAATTGCCTTTGCCATAGAAAGTAATATGGTAGCTTAGGTAGCTTCTTACCCCGGACTGCATTTACGTAATCAGCATATCAGCCAATGCTCGCCCACTGCTGAACAAAGGCCTTAGATTTACACAACGAGGGGTCACATGCCGCTCTCATGCAACGCCTCCCAGCGACCTGTTTTATTGTTGCCCAGTGGAAATTCTTCATGAACTTCCTTCGCCCCGGGGAAGGGCGAAGGGGTTTGCCGGACTCTTACCGGCTAAAACAATAACTTCGGCACCTAAGGGAGGCCCCAGGTACTCGTATGATCACACTAGAGGCCACGACCTCCAACGAGGTGGACAGACGACCTGGTGCAGGTCGCTACCTGCACCAGGTCGTCTGTCCACCTCGTTGGAGGTCGTACCATTTAAGTATTTTTTTTTCGTTGAGTCAAACACTTTTCGTTTGGAAATTCTTGTAGTCATTGGGAACTTATGAATGTATTCCATTAAGTCGTAGTGTTGCCATTATCATGAAGCTATGTGTTTACGGGTGATTGTATCTAAAGATAATAATAATGATTTTTGTCGTGCACTTGTATTTTATTATTTGAATTATCCCGTTTCCTGTATCCCTGTTTCTATTTGATTTATAAGTATTTGAGACAATATATTAATATCATTCTACTAACGCTTTGTTTTAAGAACTTTTTTAACATAATATTAATAACTAGCTGTCGCCCGCGGTTTCGCCCGCGTTTTTACTATTCACTATTGTCCACGCATTTTTTTAAATGTTTTTTTTTTTATTATTTAAACCTTCCGTGGCCATTAAGGAAAATACCAAAAAAAAAATGCCGAATTGGTCAAGCCATTCTCGACTTATGCGCTTAGCAACATTCATTTTTATTAATATAGACTAGGACAACACATTCTTTTTCTGTCCTTTCTGATCTTCGGGTATCCAACGTGTGAAGCTTTTTTTGGGTATCTCTCTATTTGGCGTAGAGCCGGATCTGTAAATAGGGAAAACAGCTGTCTACTAAATGGGACTTGTATATGCGGGTCAGGCTCAGCTGTGTGCCAGGCCAGGGTTCGATTCCCGCACGTGACATGTTTTTTTTGGCCTACACATATTTTGTTCCGGGTCTTGGAGTTTGTACATGTGAGATTTGTGTCATGAAAAGCGACCTCAATATTCATGACATAAAATATAGTTTTGCCAGAACAATATGGAATAGCCTCTTTTGGCTCTTCTTGACGCGGTAGAAGTTGCTTATAAAATCGTTGGTACTGACGCTTGTCATGAACATGTCGCGGCATCGCAGCTGGTCTGGGAACTTTGTCAAATAGTGGCGACTTGCGGTAAGACAGGAATGGTATGCATGTTTAATTAAAAATAATTAGAAATTTGAGTTCTAAATTTATGCAACATTATTTTAGTATCATCGTCATATCAGCCAAAGGACGTCCACTGCTGAACAAACGCCTCCCCATAAGTTTCCACAACGAGCGGTCACATGCCGCCCGCATCTAACGACTCCCCAGCGACCTTCACCAGATCGTTTGTCCACCTCGTTGGATGTCGTCCCACGGTGCGTTTTCGGGTCTCCACTTGAGAACCTTTTTTGCCTCAACGGCCATCAGGTCTACGAGCAATGTGCCCCGCCCATTGCCACGTTCGGTTTATTAATCCTTTCAGCTTTGACGGCGACTTTAGTGCTTTTACGGATTTCTCTATCTCGTGGAGAATCCAAGCATTTTTAGTATATACTTAGCAAAAGCCAAGACACTCCAGTAAGATCCTTTCAGTAAAGGAGTATTTTCCGTGTGGTCTCCAGATCTCCCGTGGATGACGCAAAAGGTGACTAACGGTCTCTAAGCCAGATAGATGGGCAGCAGCGTCCCTTCTGTGAAACAGTAGCCATACTGCGCTCACCACTGTGAGTACTGGCAAATTGCCCCAAAAATGACACAGTTGTCTGTGGGGGAGGCCCCTGTTTTGCTGTCGTGGATGTCTTTTAGCTGATATGAGTATATAACTGTTTTTGTTTTTCACAAGGTACCTAAGAAATCTAATCTACCGATCTGATGGCGCGGTCAGCTGACTCGCGTATGAATGTGTACAACTTGGAACAGTTTAACTTCTTTTAAGGACAAAATAAATCATGGTTCAAACGATTCATCTAATGAATTGATTAAACGAATAATACCTAAGTGTTTTTTTTTTAAATCGTTGCCCCGTACTAGGATTTCTTCTGTGTCGTGGGTGCGTTTACAAACACAAATTCCACACAATACACCCAGACCCGGAACAACTACCTGTAGATCATACAAATATTTGTTCCGTGCGGGAATCGACCCCACGACCCAGTGCGCAGCAGCCGACTGTATCAGCCACTGCACCTAACCGTGCCGTCAAACTTTGAACGCTTTGATTGAACGTTTGCCTTCCATACAGGAAGGTCTGAGGTCGATCTCGGCCCGCACCTTGACTTCTCGGATTCATATGCGGATCAGAATTTGATTATAACTTACGTTAACGGTGAAGGAAAACTTCGTAAGGAAACCTGCACACCCGAGAGGGCTCCAAAATCTTCTCAGTGGCATGTGTAGTGCACCAACCCGCATTAGGCGACACCGAGCGACCCACGAGAAGACGGTGGCGCGCATGTGGTCACGCTTCGGCGAATCCTTTGCAATACTTCCGGGGGGTTGACCGCTTTAAATTCACACTCTCCGAGATGTGCCTATAGGCGATGCACCTCTAGAGTGATCATACGAGGACCTGGAACCCCCTTAGGTGCTGATGACGATGACCGCACCAGTGGGTATAGCTGGTAAGAGTCCGGCATGCCCTTTCGTCCTTCTCCGAGACGGAGGAATTTCATGATAGAACTTCCACTGGGACCAATAGAAAAAAAGGCCAGCGTGGTGGACTAAGGCCTAACCTTTCTCATCGTGAGAAAAAGCCCGTGCCCATCAGTTAGACAGTAAGGGCTGATTATGTAAGAATAATGTTGTTTAATTAGTTTACTATTAATATGGAGTTTCAGTCAGTCAGACAAAGCTATAGCATGTTACTGCGGCTGGTCAGGTCGCACAGAGAGGCGGTGTCCATCCGCCGTCCCAACCGTAGGGACGGACTCGTAATCATTTAAGTAATAGCTGTGCCGCTGATGAAGAAACCTGCACTTCAGATTCGCCTATACTCAGCCGTAAAGTCTACAGCGAAGGATGTTGAGGGAAGATTTGCAACTCAAAAATTCTATGAGGTTATTCTGTGGTCCTATGTGTCCGTGTGGTGTCCGGATTAAGAATATAGCACCACTCCATCTCCTCCCACGGAGGTCGAAGCGACTAAGGGACTCTAAACCAGAGGGATGGACAGCAGCGTCCTTTCTATGGAACAGTAGCCATTCTGCGCTCACCAACCCGCCTGCCAAGCGTGGTGAGTACTGGCAAATTCCCCCCAATATGATGACACCGTTGTGGGAATCTATGGGGGAGGACTTTGTTCAGTAGTGGACGACGTATGGCCGATATGATAGGTTCCACCTGCCACACTTAGTGATTATGACACCCATATGACCCCATTGGATCAGTGGGAGGCCCATGGTCAGCAGTGGACGTTTACGGGCTGAGAAGTGAGAGAGTGTGTGTTTCACCCAGATTACGCTCCCTTCTAATATTAACCCGGTAACACACCTTTCATTATTGGTTCGTCATCATCATCATCATCATATCAGCCAAAGGATGTCCACTGCTGAACAAAGGCCTCCCCCTTAGATTTCCGCAAGGAGCGGTTACATGCCGCCCTCATCCAACGACTCCCAGCGACCTTCACCAGGTCGTCTGTCCACCTCGTTGGAGGTCGTCCCACGCTGCGTTTTCCGGTGCGCGGTCTCCACTCAAGAACCTTTTTGCCCCAACGGCCATCAGTTCTACGAGCAATGTGCCCCGCCCATTGTCACGTTCGGTTTATTAATCCTTTCAGCTATGTCGGCAACTTTAGTTCTTCTACGGATCTCCTCATTTCTGATTCGATCTCGTAGAGAAATACCAAGCATAGCTCTCTCCATAGCTCGCTGAGTGACCTTGAGTTTTCTTATGAGGCCCATTGTGAGTGACCACGTCTCTGTTCCATATGTCAACATGTTGGTTCATTTCAGCCAAAAGAATTTCCATTGCTGATCTCCGGCTCCCCACAACGACTTGTCTCTGTTTGTATTGTGTGCGGGGGGGTTTGCCATAATCGCCACGCTTGGCAGGTGGGTTGGCATTTTTATGGGCTTCTCACGAGGTAGATGCGGTTGCTTAACCGGACTATTGGCGAAGCGAAAATAACCTCCAGCCGGGCTTAAAACTATACATAACATATATTAAGTTACTGCGCCTGAGGGCATCCCCTGCGGGACACGGACCTCGGCTTAGGGCGTTACTAGGATGACAAGAAATCACAAAGAGGGACAGCTGGATTGATGTTATTTGGGGTTTAAGGGGATTTTTCAGTACCAGTATCAAGCGCGGGCCGGCGCGAGCAAGGGTGGCGACAGCATTGAGTTGTAAATATACTCTAAAGACGCTGCTGCCCATCCTACTGCTAATCATATATTCACCTTTTACGAAACCCACGGGATGAGATGTGGTGGTGCTATTCTTAGCCCGCACCAACGGTATACGGTTTGTTTAGTAAACCGGTTCAATGTCTTCTTTCTGCAGACTTCCCGATAGCAAACGTGCAGTGCCACTACGACAGCCCATCGGACACGGAACCGGATCGGCCCGGAATAGCCGTACGACCACCAGACGACCACACGTACGACACCAGGGACGAACCGCCGGCGTTCATCATACGACAAGTGAATCATGTAAGTAAATGTCACAGTAATAAAAGGAAATTCTATTAAAAAAAACTTGGGCCGCACTAGAATGTATCCTATCAGAGAGAGAGAGATAGAGAGAGAGAGAGAGAGGGAGAGAGAGAGGGAGAGAGAGATATTGATCGATAATAGGGAAAACTTGGGCCACACTAGAATTTATCCTATCAGAGAGAGAGAGAGAGAGACAGAGAGAGAGAGAGAGAGAGAGAGAGAGAGGGGAGAGAGAGAGAGAAAGAGAGGGAGAGAGAGATATTGATCGATAATAGAGAATAGGGAATCTATATAGAAACGTGTTTTATGTCATTCTCTCACAGCCTAAACCCCATAAATACATTTATAGTTGTCTCTCTTTCGTTACACGTTTTTGTTGCATAAAATCCAATTCACACCGTCTCAAAAGAAGTTTCACTTCAATGAAAATAAAAAAAATCGCACTTATAGCCCGCGAAGGGCTTCTTAGGCGGTTCTTTATCCTGATTCGGAAGTAGGCGATGCATTGTCGTCATCTCGTGGTGGCCTAAGCGCTATAGTTGCACTGCCTGATCGGTAAGTTAGGCGAGGCTAAGCTAACGCTTGACGCGGTCAGTCTATGGATGGGTCATCACGTAGTGGTATTTGAACTGAGCATCTCCGTGCTTTGGAGGGCACGTAAAATCCTCGGTTCCGGTTATTGTCATTAAGCCAAGTCGGACGCCTTTGGGCGGATTGAACAACTCTGATACAAAGATGGTCATTAACCGCATGAAGAGAAGAAATGGGGGCCCAGAGTATTACGGGCTCGCTTCTGAAGTGCTAGATAGCGGGTTCCAAATCTAGAATGTTCCAAAGTGAATTTTCAATTTCAGTCTTAAGTACTTCCTTAGTCAATCTAACACACATTTCACTACGGCGAAGGAAAATCTCAAAATTATAATCTGTCTGTATTTTTCTGTTGCAGGCAATACAGTTGCAGAGCCCGCCACGTTACCCCGAGATAAGGCCGAAGATAATGACGATAGGCCCCGGCTCGTCGTCTTCCATTAACGTGCTACACGTGGGGGATAGACCGCAGGTTTGAGGCGACATCTGTTATCTAGTAGGTGAACTACAATTAGCCTGTTAATCGATTTTATGTTTGACTAGCTGCGCCCCGCGGTTTCACCCGCCGTTTAATTTAAAACAAAATTATGTGGTGTCGTGGAACACCAGGTAGGAACGAAGTTCCTTCGGCTAATGTAGAATCGACACTTATACACTACTCGTTTGTGTATGCGACTGTCGCGCCTGCGCACGTCTCAGTTAACGGTTTTATTCCACGCACTTTTTTCCACGGATTTTTTCTTACGGTTTTACTATCACATTTTTTTCAGTTCGGTTGCGCAGCAAAATCCCTATCTCCAAGCCTGCCGTAAGGAACTTCGTTCCAATAAATTGGATTATTTATAAATAATGTAGAGTATTTCGGCATAGACAGTTGACATATAGAGTATATATATTGGATTTCATGGGTTTTAATTTTTTTGCGCGACACCTTCTCATTTTAACATCAGCCAGTGAAAGTCCCGTCAAAATCGGACCAGCCGTTTCGGATATTAGCTCGAACAGACAGACAGACTTTTTTGTACGTATCGTATATATATCGTCGCCTATGCATTTTGTAAAAAGCTGTCATTTTGACATTACAACAGACACTTTAATTTTATTTATTTGTATAGATGAATTATAGACAATAGCCTCGGACCTAATATGTGGGCACGGCATGACACGCATCGGTAGCGCCAGAGTATTAAACACTTTACTTTTAAAGAAAGAAAGAACAATGATTCATAACCACATCAAACGTGCATCGGTAAAGTCAAAATCAAAAATAAGTTGTAGAAAAAATAAACAAAAAGATCACAGATGGCTTTAAGTCCGCCTTGTATACCACCATTGTGCATGCAAATATAAATAAATAAGCTATCAACACTGAAGCTACTGTTAATATTAATCGAGTAATTTGTCCCCAGATGCTCACATCAGGTATGTGCCCCTCGTCTCAACCTACCGAGTACAACATAAACAAGCGCATCCGCCGCAGCGAGGTGGTCCTGCGCCAGGCAGCCGACTGCGTCAGTCGCGGGCTGACGTTTCAGACCGTGTCCGAGCAGTTCAATATACCTATATCTACTATACGGTAAGTCATCGTCAGTCTACAGAATAAATAAGTTGTCATCGAGCTGTTGATAGGAACCTATGGAAGGCACGGTTGACACAGTCACTACGAGGCGAGGGAGAGTCCTTTACAATCCTCCCCGAGAAGTGCCTGGGGGCGACCTTACTGCAGTCGCCTTCTCTCCCTTCCCTTCCGCTAGAGGGGGTGACCGCTTTACAGTCATCACTTCCGTCATGTGCCTAAAGGCGTGGCACCAATAGGCGGTTCTAGTGTGATCTTACTCGGACCTGGATCCCTCTTCGTTGCCGAAGATTACTGCTCCAGTGGTTTTAGCCGGTAGGAGTCCGGTATACCCCTTCACCCTACCCTGGGGCGAAGGAAATTCATGAAGAATTTCCACTGGAGCCTTATAAAAAAAATGCCTCATCATATATCATCATCATATCGGCCATTTATACGTCCACTGCTGAACAAAGGCCTCCCCCATAGATTTTCACAACTGTGTCATCATTTTGGGGGGTATTTGCCAATACTCACCACGCTTGGCAGGCGGGTTGGTGAGCGCAGTATGGCTACCGTTTCACAGAAGGGACGCTGCTGCCCATCCCTCTGGCTTAGATTCCCTTAGTCGCCTTTTACGACATCCACGGGAGGAGATGGAGTGGTGCTATATTCTTAATCCGGACACCAGACGGAATAAAAAATGCCTACGGGTTCTGAATTTGGTGAACTTTACCCACGTTCTAATCTAATCTATTGTCGGTTATATGTCGGGCTCAGTTGTCACAGAATGCACCTCATCCCTTGTGGATGTTTTGTGTCGACCCTAGCCTTCTACTCCGTTGCTGGCACTTCGAAGAGTTCTCATAGGTATCCTGCGTTTGTGCCAGCGTCTAGAAGGAGCGTCGCAGTCACACAATATTTGTAACTTCAACTCTTTTCCACCCCTGTAGAATCTGCATCTATCCGTCGTGCTCGATTACCCTCGAAGATCAGCGTCCTCACGTCCTGGCCTGGATGAACAAGCCTGAACATAATCATCATCATATCAGCTGAAAGACGCCCATTGTTGAACAAAGGCCTTGGCCATACATTTTGACAACCACTGGTTACGTGCTACCCTCATCCAACGCCTCCCAGCGACCTCCTTAGGTCCTGGTCGGTCCACCTCGTTGTCGTCGTCTCACGCTACGTTTTCCGGTGCGCGGTCTCCACTCAAGAAACTTTTTGCCCCAACGGCCATCAGTTCACAAGCAGTGACTCCCGTCCATTGCCACTAGAGTTTATTAATCCTTCGAACTATATTGGCAACTTTAGTTCTTTTACGGACCCTCCTTATTACTGATTCAATCGCGCAGAGAGATAAACCTTATCTTATATATATAATTTTTTTGTACGTGTGTATGTCACTGAACTTTTCCTAAACGGCTGGACCGATTTTGGTGTTATTTTTGTGGATGTTTGGGTGGGTGCCTGAATGGTTTAGGGTCACAATTGGACCTGCATTGCCTGTGCGAAGCTGGGGCGGGCAGCTACTATACCTTAACAAATCTATTTGTTGCAGGTTTTTCATGGCGCGGAAAGGCATACTGCCGCAACGTAGACGAGGCCGCAGTACCCAGGTACGTAGATTTACTTTTCCTCGTCATCAGAATTCAGATATTATGTAAATTTGATTACACACGCACTTGCTCTCACCCACGCTTGCACTCACATACAATGACACACACAGACACACACACACTCTCCCACGCCCACGCACGCACTTGCACTCACTCACTCTTGCACTCACATACACTGACACACAGACACACAAACTCTCTCACGCCCACGCACGCACTCACACATACTATATTTCCTCTATATGCATCTGTTGAAAATAAATTGTATTACTATTGTTCGGTCAGTTGCCTCATACAATAACTACAGGTCTCACCTATACCCGTCAACGCCATTGCTTGATATTTACCAATTATCAAGAAATAACTATTTGATTTCTACCAACTATTAACTTTCAATTATAATTATAACTAGTTGTGTCCCGCGTTATCACCCGCCGTTTAATTTAAAAGAAATCGGATTATTTATAAATCATTATCATCATATAACTAATATATATATTGGATTTCATGGGTTTTATTTTTTTCGCGTAACACTAATTCTTTTCTTTTTTAAAGTAGCCTGAGTTACTCTTTATAACATCAGCTGTCTGCCAGTAAAAGTCCCGTCAAAATCGGTCAAGCCGTTTCGGAGATTAGCAGGAACACACGGACAGACAGGCAGATTTTTATTTTTGTTATAAGTACCGTATATACTTTTATATGCATTATAATAAAACAATTTAATCCGTTTAAAATTGTTTTATTATAATGTGTTATAATCGCGAAAACCTAAGACAATACTTTTATATGCATTTAGTAAAAAGCTGTTATTTTGACATTACAATCAGACACGTCAATTTTTTTTATTTTTATAGAAGATAATATTAGCCTGTGCATGTCCCACTGTTGGGCAAATGCCTCTTCTAAAAGTGCATAGTCTATTAGTTGATGCGACTTAATTTATATATGTTTATGAAGTACCAATATTCCTATTTATTTACATAAAAAAATATTATTAATAGTATATTATCATTAATTATTACTTACCTTCGTCCGTATGTCACTGCGGGGTGCCAACTGAAAACCAGCGCTGGGTGTCCCGCCCAGTAAATGCTGAGTTGGTAACCCTTTCGGGACGGGCATGTTCGGCAGCGCACTTATTTTTATGTGTTTTTGTTTATTTTTAATTATGTGCTGTCAACTACGTCGTGTGTTGAATAAAAAGTTTTCTATTCTATTCTATTCTAAATTGTACGACAAATTTCACATCATTTATCCCTCCACAGCCAAGTCGTCCCTGCAGCAGTCCAGAGCCACCCTTCCACATGCAGCACTTCAAACTACCAGACATGGTGGCTTTAAGAGCAGACGAAGACGAACCACCGACGCAATAAGTCCCCACCCCTGCCCTGCCTGTGTGGTTTACCACACATGATGTGGTCTGCAAGGGCATAGCGATGATTATTTCCGGGAGGGGCTCGATTGAAGCCAGTGCTGCAGACCGACATTATTTTTAATGAGTGATGTAATATAATTCAGGTGTGGGCCAGAACGATACTTGATTCTCTCCCACATGCCTCCCCGTGCTATGGTGGTCGGCTTCGAGTCCAACCCAATCTGACTGAACATTACACGGACTGACTGCCGTCTGCCCTCTGGATACTTATAACTGGTATCTTATGGTTGTAACGGTTGCGTTTTCAGGTTTCTGATGGCCTGGAACGCCTGTAAATAATATATTGCCTTGAAAATAACTTAAGTGAAGTTGGCAATATTAAAGAAAGGAACTGTATTTACTGCTTTGTGAATTGTATTTATATATTGTGTCTAATTAACGGAATTTTACAAAAGAATATTGTTTGGCTGGCTTAGTGCAAATTGGCTTGGTGTTTCATGTACCATAGATAATTTTGATGTTTATAATTTCTCCTGCTACATCACCGACATGGGATAAAAATGTCATGCTATCTCACCGAAATAAGATAAACACTCAAAATACCTCCTGCTATCTCACCGAAATGGGATAAACCCCAAAAAATCTCAAAAGTGAAGGCTGATTTTATTTTAAATCATCACATTAAATACACATAATACCCAGTCACGCACATAGCCGGCTAACATCCATCAGAGTTTACCCTCAAACAGAAAATTAGCCACATTGTGTATAGGCAGCTGTAACCAAAATGTAACATTGTGAATACTTAGAATCTCAATAACTTAATTAATGTATATGGTAGCTATCTAGCATTAGAAACAGATGTCACAATTTGGGGAAACGAAAACGCAAATTAATGTAATCCGTAAACGCAATACTTCTTTCCCCTTTTCTGTAATATATTGTGTATAGTACTTACGTCTTTGTGGTTCTCAAGGACCGATATAATACAAGTTTTGATTGTACCTATACAGATAGGATGCATTGCAGACTGCAAAGTGCAGATTGGACTCTATTGCATTTTAACTTAATTTCACAGCTAGCCAGCGAACTGCTGCCACCTGTGTTCATTATTATAACTGTGAATTTCTGGGAAAGCGAGATTTCTCATCTAAACAGACATAGGCATGTTAGTTTTTCAGTGTATGCCTATAAATGTTATAAAAGACAAGAAATTATACTTTATAATTATTAATTATTCTCAGTGTATGATATAACATACACAAACACTCAGAATCTAGAAACTACGTACCTGTATGGACAGGTATGGATCTGAATTATGAAAGAAGAATCTCCCGAATTGAATGTCCATATGAAACTATTACACACACATCACCACATCCTAATGATGACAACAATGAGTAGTCAAAGGATATTCCCATATATGATCACGCGGGGGAAGGAAAGTGGAGGAGTATAGGACCTGCTAAATTTGCCCGCCGCATAAAATTGCATTTTTGGTTTGTTTATTGCAATAATTCCTTAATGAAGTATATTTTTATGTAAACCAAAACAGCCATCCTTCATACAATTTTAAACGAATAATAATGATGTACAGCAACAACCCATTCGCCGTATAGTAAGAAATAATATATTTCTCGTAAGAACCCAAAAATGCAATTTTGCAGTCGAGAATCGCGATATTTTAAGGGACAATTCAATAATTTTATTATTGTCAGATACTCTAACCATATAATACACAGTATCTATGTGATTTACTTCCTCACAATTGACTATAGAACATTAATCTGAATGTACACTAAAGTGTTTATCAAAGTCTAAAGTGTAAAATAAAAAGACGAATCGCGTGTCCGGAATTAAGCTAGCTAAATAAATACTCTTGCGAAATGAAGCGAGGAGGACTTCATTCCGCTGGATCACTCTTTGTTTAGTATCCGCTAGCTTCATTCCAATCACGCGATTGGTCCTTTAGATTGCAAACTACTGTCGACTGTCACCCATCTAATCGTTCTGAAGGTGGTGGCAATGAAACAACAAAAAAAAATCATAATGTTTAGTTATGAATTTTTTAGGCTAGAGATTTCAGAAAGCAGTTGGTTTCATTGCCCCACAATACTATAATTATGCTAAATGTATTATGATAATAGCAGTGGCCTTGCGTTAGTATCGACAGTTGTTATTAATATTAAAGTTGTAGGAATCGGTCTATCAAACATTAAGTGTGATTCTATTTATACAGTTTCAACAACGTTGTTTTTTTAGCATTTGAATCCAAACGAGCTTGTAGATTACAAGATTAGATTTGTTTTAGAAAATGGTAGTTTTATTTATTTAATAAGTCGGTATTCAAAGGTCTTTATAAAACAGAATTAGTTAACACACTCCCAGTCTGGCTGGAGGCCTCTTTTGGCTTCACCAGAAATGACCGGTTAAGCAACACCATTTCCCAGAAATGTATGCGAGAAGCTCAACAATTAAAGAAAATCACTCCCAGTATACTAATCTTAAATCAAAATCTGCAAATTTTTTCTCTAAATTGGTCCCTCAGGAGATCCTTCTGTTAAGAAGCGTGGCCCAAATTGCCAGAGTCTCTGACTCTAAGACTAGTTTTTGCCAGGGCCTTGCTGATACAGACATTGCGAAATCGTGTTTAGATTACATTTGTTAAAAAAAATTGCTAGAAATTTCAATAAATACTAAATGTTTGATGGCCGTATTAATGCAATGTATACCAAAAGCGTCTAGGCTTTACGTTGTAGTTTATCTAACAAAATGTAGAATGCACTAAATAGTGCTGAAATAACACTAAACACAGTGTAGATGTATATGTAGACACTGAAGTACCACAATTAAATGTGTATATCCGAATTAAGTCACAAAATGAGTGTGTACTTTCTAAGTGCTACGCTACCGCCATCTAGTTGTTGGGTATGTGAACTAATTGTTTTATTTTTCTATGAACAGATGGCGTTGACTGCCGAGGTAATATTTTTCACAGTTTAGTTTTGGCAGCTATTTTTTAAATCCAAAGGTATTTTTATTATGTCCAGTATTATATAGATGAACAAACACATTTGTTTTTACTAAGTTATTATTGAATGTCAGCAATTTCTCAGTTGTTGATCGGTGTCTGAATTGGCCGGATTATACATTATTAACATTGCACTTGTTGACTAATTGAACCGGTTAATTTTGACACTCCAGTTATGGTTTTTTGTTCGTGATATCATCTGTCTTTATATTAAAACTAGCTATGCCCAGCGGTTTCACCTACCGTTTAATTTAAAATAACTCGGATAATTATTTGGAGTATTAATATTGTTAGTCATGTTTTCGTGTGGTATTAATTATATACTGGTTTTCTTGACATGCATGCTTGCACAGTTCGGTTCTTCTCGGTGATGCTCGGCTCTCGTCGGGCGGGGACACGACCCCGACGCAGCGCGTCTCATCGCCCGCTCGCGCTATTACATCGACCTGTTTTTTTTTCTCTTTTGATCGGCTCCTAAGAGTGATATTAAATAGCCTATAACCTTCCTCAAGAATTGGGCTATCAAATGCAAAAACATTTTTTCAAATCCTATGGGTAACTGCAGAGATTAGCGCGTTCAAACAAAACTTACCGGATATGTGCGAGTTGAACTCACGTGAAGAGGGTTCCGTACGATGAATATGTTATCTTTAGGTACGAGAAGTGAAAGATGCCTGGCCTAGTTACGGCGAACGAGTAGTACCACTAATTTATCCGAAGAATCAACTTAACATTGTAATTGAAAAACATGTTCTCCCATACATTTCAACTGCAAATGTTAGTTTAACGTTAACACAGCTTAATGATGTGTTTATGTTTTCAAATTGCTCCAACGCCGCTGTCAAACGTCAATTTAGTATTACCTATTCGGATCTCTAACGCGCCTCTGTCGGACAATCAACGAACTAAAAACGTTTATTCTTTTTAGTTCCACTGGTGGCTACTGGCGCTAGTAACTATGCATCTTCCACAGTAGCGACAGGCGGGCGATGCCTTAAGTAATACCTATTTTGTTGACGCTTTGCCACCGGTGGATCTTTGGCTGCGCGATAGCTGCTATCGCGTCTGCTGTTGCTGTTTTTATCTAATCAGCCCGCGGGTTTAGGTTATATTTTGTAAGGGGAATATGCGTCACCCCGTGTACTCGGTACCCCTATTACCTACAACATTTAAAGCAAGAGTGAAAAAAGAATGTTTTAATTGTATGGATATCCGTAGATTCTATGTGAGACAGACCCTTTAAAAATATAAACAGTTGGGTTTTATATATATTGTGGAATCAGCTTCCCACCGAAGTTTGGCCAAGGGGGACAGCATGGGGTTCTTCAAAAATTGCGTGAAAAGATTTGTACAGAGCTGACAACGCGCGAGCGCTATCTTTGGTGTTGCAAGCGTTCATAGGTTTTTTGGGACAAGCCCGCCACACATTCCCAACCACTGCAACTCCTGTAAGCCAGGATCTACAATGGCGACCACCGAAAAGAACATCGACCAATGAAGGTCGGTGTGTCCCAGAGAAGTGAAGAACTGTCTTGAAGAAATAAATTGATCAGTAAAGAAAATCGAGGAGTATGAAAGAATATACGTTCCACTTCCCTCCGTAGCAAGCAGGAGCCAGAGAAAATACTATCGGTCATAGGCACAACAATTGGGAGTGTACAACTAAGATAAGCCTAGTTGCCAAGCACCACGGGTACAAAAATGTTTATAAATATTTAATTACGGGTCCTATGTTTTGAGCTATTGTGACTGACTCCAATAGTAGGTATGGCAAAAACGCCTGAACGCACGGAAATTCGTCCTAGTTGCGCTCATAGGTTATTGTAACTGCTTACCATCAGGAGGGCCGTATGCTTGTTTGCCACCTTAGTGACTGACATATATCCCACAGGGACAAACATACAGACCGAAATCAACTATCTGTGTACCACAAAAATATTTGTTTTGTGCGGAGATCGAGGAAAGAGACAAGTTAATCGGTTAGCCTAATTGCGTGCATGTAATATAAAGACAGATGATATACAAGATGCAGCCCAGTGCCATGAGTGTAATGTTTCAGCATTGTACACGTAGCCGCGTGTAGCTAAATATACAATGTGTAATAAAAACGTATTTTTGTCTATACTACCGCAGTTTTATTTCCCTCACTGTTTAGGTACACAGAACAGAACAGAAAAGTACAGAAACATAAAACTTTATAACAAAAAAAAAATACTGACTTCAAAAACCCTTCACGATATAAAAACATTAAACCACTGAAAAGGATAAAAACTATTTATGAAGTCGGTCTGGGCCAGGTATAAAATTAAACTTACAAAATATAACTTCTAGTTGGTCTGCGTGAACCATCGTTGGGGTATAACTGGCCCCGCCCTACTTCATAATTTTCTTTTTCAGTGGTTTTAATATTTTTCCAATTTGGTATCAGTATTTAACACTAAAAATAAGAATTACCCAAATCGGTTCTCTGAGAGGAATCGAAACTATTATAACATTATCTAGATAAACGCGGTCTAATTAACCCATTTATTGAAACTGGTTAAAAAACTACTCAATCAAATGTAATGAAATTTATATGGGCCCAATTCGACAGCATTCTGCACCAGTCAATTTTTTTTTTAAAACTTTGCCCCACACTAGGATTTCTCCTGTGTCGTGGGTGCATTTACATACATAAATTCCACACACAATACACCCAGACCCGGAACAACTACCTGCAGATCATACAAATATTTGTTCCGTGTGGGATTCGAACCCACGATCCGGAGCGCAGCAGTCGACTGTATCAACCACTGCACCAACCGTGTCGTCAAATCAATAAGTGCTCAAATCGGTCTACAAATCTCTGAGTAATCGGTGTACATACATAAAAAAACACATCGAATTGAGAACCTCCTCCTTTTTGAAGTCGGTTAAAAACTGTTCCAAGTTTACAACATAAGATGATTTTACCCATAAACCTAACAGCTCTACTACAACGAATGCGGGTTGACAGCGGCACCCGTATTAGCTAAAAACAGCGACAGCAGCTATCGCGCATCTAAGGATTCCCAGTGTAAAAGAGCCTGAAATTGAAAGCCGAGGATGCAATTTTTAGTTCATTGATCGTCCAACAGACTGTGCGTCAGCGATCATCGTCTACTTAATCGCTATCTGCAAATACGTAATACCAAAATGACGTCAAGAACGGCCTTTGCGCGTTTTACGCCTGTCGCAAAGCGTCTGCGACTTACGTAATCAGCCCGCGGGGCGCTGGTTTCAGTGTGATCCAAGTTCAAATCTAATCTATTGTCGGCTATGTCAGGCTCAGCTGTCGCCGAACGCACCTCGACCCTTGTGGAACTTTTGTGCTGACCATAGCCCTCTACTCCGTTGCTGGCACATCGAAGAGTTCTTGCAGGTACCCTGCGATGGTGCCAGCGTGGAACTGCGCGTAATCATCTGCTACAGGATAAGCTGTTCCCAGGTGATACCCACGCCTAGCAAGAGCATCGCAGTCACACAATATGTGTAACATCGACAAAAAAAAACTGCTTTTTTAAGCGTTGCCCCACTCTAGGATTTCTCCTGTGTCGTGGGTGCATTTACAGACAGAAACTCCACACACAATACACCCAGACCCGGAACAACTACCTGCAGATCATACAAATATTTGTTCCGTGCGGGAATCGAACCCATGATCTGGAGCGCAGCAGCCAACTGCATCAGCCACTGCACCAACCGTGTCATCAAATAGGCCTCACCATAATTTCAATGAATCGCCCTAGGTTTCAGTCTCCATGTTTTGCCATATGCAGATCGGCACATGTTTAAAGATTCGTAGTGCCTTTTTCTGTGTTTTTCGACATGAGTGCGCAAATACACCGAAAAAAGGCACTAAGGTCTTCCTCGTGAACGGCACTATAAGTTTTTCTTGGACTAATGGATATATTGTTCCTCGTGCACCATCTTTCCACCTTGTCCAAGGCTTCCTGAAACAGGTCCGAGACATCATAAGTTCATAAATTTACAAGAAATCGGTTTTTTTTAAATAATTCAGAGTAAGTACTTAGGCATAGACAGTTGCCATTGGGTATATATTATAATGGACTTTACGGGTTTTATCTTTTTTACGCGGAACCCTATTTTTTCTAAAATAAAAGTAGCCTACGTTATTCCTTATAACATTCTCATTGAAAGTCCCGTCAAAATAGGTCCAGCCGTTTCGGAGACTAGCCGGAAAACAAAGACAATTTTTTTTTTTTGTTCTACCTACTAATACTTTCGTATGCATTTAGTAAAAAGCCGTTATTTTGACATTACAAACAGACATTTCAATTTCATTTATTTGTATAGATAAGACTTGGTATCTTCGTAGTTTACCTTTCCCGGTTTGGGAATGAAATTTATTTTTACCTGCCTGATGGAACATGTCCAAAGACTACGAAAACTGCATAAATGAGGTTTTAGAATACGCCTTCCCTCTTGTAGTAGGATGGGGTATAGATCATCAGGTCCCGGGGACTTATGGAAACGGAAGCTACTTATAACCAACATAACATTCCATCGTATCTTTTGTCCGCGTCGAAGACTTTCTTTGCTATACTCCAGTGACTTATCATCATCCTCATATCAGCCAAACGACGTCCACTGTTGAACGAAGGCCTACCGTTTAGATTTCCACAACGAGCGGTTCCATGCCGCCCTCATCCAACGACTCCCAGCGACCTTCACCAGGTCGTCTGTCCACCTCGTTGGAGGTCGTCCCACACTGCGTTTTCCGGTGCGCGGCCTCCACTCGAAACTTTTTGCACCAACGGCCATCACTTCTACGAGCTATGTGCCCCACCCATTGTCACTTCAGTTTACTAATCCTTTCAGCTATGTCGGCAATATTAGTTCTTATACGGACCTCCTCATTTCTGATCCGATCTCGTAGAGAAATGCCTACCAAGCATAGCTCGCAGTGCCCTTAAGCTCTCTTATGAGACCCGCGTCTGTTCCATATATCATCAGTAGTACATTTTTCTCTCACATACACGCAACTGTCTGTAAAAATCAACTGCTGAACACGGGTCTCCCAATGAGAGCTCATAATCATATTCAGCCCATTACTGTCCCACTGCTGGACCTTTTCTGAGACTCAGGGGCCATGGGAGTGATCTATGTTTCGTTGCGAACTACACGGTATTTTTTTTCAGAGGGAAGGGAAACGCTTTAGTGACTAGCGCCAAAGCGAAGCGAAGGCGGGTCACACGGTATGGAATACATTATTAAGGTTGGAGTAAAGGATATTGCTGAAAAGGAAAGATAAATAAAAGCCAGTGTATATAATATGTAAACATAATAGTTTATTGGCTTACACTATAAGGTAAGGCATCAGAAGGCAGGACGCGACACGTTGTACCGTCAGTGCTGTTGATGTGTTAGCTCAGAACATGGAAATAAGAGAGACTATGTGAAGATTGTGACCAGTTATATTAGAACACGTTTCATTTATAGCCAGAATTTTAAAATTCAAGAATTATAATTACAATAACATTTTCTGACCACGAACACAAAAATTCTGTGAGAGTTAATTTCTGTATTTTTAATAATTATTTGTTTTATAATTGTGCGTGTCCCGAATTAAATGATTTATTTCATTAAACTTGGTCAAACAAGAACAGGATTATTATAATCTTGAATTATTTATGGTGTTATAATTTGCCATGTGGTGCCGGTTCAGAATACCACCACCTCATCTCCTCCCGTGGGTGTCGTAAAAGTCGACTAAGGGATGATGATGATGAAATAAACAAATTGAATGTTGAATATTTGCGTCTCGCTTGCACGCATGCTTCGCGAGTGAAGGGTGAGTATACGATTTATATTGCCATTCTGTATTTGATCGTGTTGTGACCACGTTTTATGTAAAGATTGATTTAATCTGGACACCGAACAACGTTGCCTTATACATGAAATTGGCGAAATTGTGGAAGATACTTTACAGATGCCATGATATAAGAGAAGACCACATTTCCCGGAACATAGATATTGCGATCTGGTATAATTTTAAATTATATATCTCCTTTATTTCCATAGTCTGAGGTTGGTTTTCTAATACTATGTGCTGCTATGACAAAATAGTGTATTTAAATTAATTTTATAAAATGTTGCCAGCACGATTAACAAACTCACGTCCTTAATTTTAGCTGTAGACAAAATATTTCTTATTAATTTTATATATATATTTAAAGCCTTAGTCAAAGATTATGTAATATTCTTTTACACTTTTGTAATGACGATATTTATTGCAAATGTCCAAACAGCACACAGACAAAGTGATTTTATTTTAAGGAGTTCATGTAATAAAATATTATTTGATATGTAATTAATTATTGTTTCTCGTGTACATTATCAATTAAAACTAAACGTGTGGCGATTGCAAAAATAGAGTATCACACGAAATATACACCAATTAAAATTACATTGGATCCATTCATTAGTTGGAAATTTTAATGTAGCTAGTGAAATTACTGGGCAAATAACTGATATCTCGAGGTGACGCGCACTGTAGTGTCACGCTGGTCTAGTCCTGGGTAGCATTAAGTGTTGGACGCTGCTTACGAATCATATATCATTTTTACTTAAATTTAGTCGCAAGTATTGGCGGTGAATTCACCAGTATAAGCTGATCTCGCATTGTATAGGCTTACCGTACAATGAGAGGTCAGCATATAGTGGTCTTAACTTGATATGTAGCCAAAGTAAGAGATGAATTGAAAAGGAGCCGGCGCCGATTTTAAGCGCTGGGGTGCAATTCTCTAAGCTCAAACATCCATACATCCTTGAATACAGAATTGAAATAACGGTGATAACCCAATTTGGTATTCGTTATGACTGGTCCTCACGGCTTACCTTCTGCAACGTGTCCTTGAATAGCTTTCAATCATGTCTTAGCTAATACCAAATTGGTTTTACACCGTTATTTCGATTCTGTTTTTAAGGATGTATGGATGTTTGAGCTTAAGGAATTGCACCCCTTACTTTGACCTCCTTCACATTCACAGAAGTGATTTTTTGGGTCTGTTTGGAGGTATGAGCGCTCAAGATCCGTGCCGGCACTGTAGTTTGGAATCTTGAGATTTTGTAATCTGAGTATTATTTGCTTATGTATACATGTTCTAACAAAGTTGAATCACTACATATATACTTATAATTTAGAAGTGAATTTATTTTTTCCTGCATCTCCTTTGAGCTGCCATGGGCTGTCGTACGACGTATACAGACAATTACAGGAGTTAATAAAAATAAATTAACCTTGTCACTCGCACCATTGTAGAAGCTTACAGAGTCTTTATCAATGTTGTAAGTAAAAACTGTTACTTGAATTCATGCCGCTCTTTTACACTAGTGGAACTTATCGACTCTTTAGAGCCCCAAAATAATTTTAATTAGTACATATTCAACTGTGAATTAATGCAAAAATAGTTGCAAATCTAGATTACTAATAACTATAAGAATAACATTTATATTGTGATTTGATAAAGTTATATGTTTATACACGTCAATTTAGTGTCTTTTTCTTAACTCTCAAAAGTTTGTCAATGTGAATTATTAAAACAATTAATAATAATCGTCAGAGGATGAAGATGTAAATTGACTTACATCATTCTTTGAAATAATAATCTGGGCCAAAAAATTTCAACTTAATCGGTCCAAGGCTGTGACAGACGGACAGACAGACACACGAGTTATCCTATAAGGGTTCCGCCGTTTTTCCTTCGGACGTTCGGAACCTAAAAACATGGTGGATAACATATTCATCGTACGGAACCACGCGAGTGAAGCTTGCACTTGTCCGGTTTATTTAAGTTACGACTTTACTGTGAATGTACTAGACTTAACAAATTTCTGTTTGTTACGTCATCAATTAACTTGACTTATAAATGTATAACTTTATTCAACCACCCCCTAACATTTAAGTGTAATATTTACAAATTCACTAATATTTAATTCATTAAGATTTTAAGCCGACAGTTGCAATATTTTCGATTTACACTGTTTAAACTTACAATACTTTTAAAAATACAGACTAAACTGAATAAGTACCAAAATACAGTATATGACATTATTTTTATTATATACTAAACCTTAAATAGTTTGATCAGTAATGGAATCGACTGCAATCGTTTTTAAACCTTGTTTTGTTTCGTCCCTTTTTGTTTTAATCGTTCATCCCAAAAATGTTTTAAGTTCGACATATCGTCATCGTAGATTAGGCGATTAGGTCGATTACTTCAATCTGCGTGCCCACACCGAGCGACCCAAGAGAAGACGCCAGCACGCATGTGGTCACGCGCAGCCGTGGGACGCTTTGGGGGTTTCTTTACAATCCCCTCGGGGGGGTGACCACTTTACAGTCACCCTCTCCGAGATGTGCCTATAGGCGTGACACCAATGAGCGGCTCTAGTGTGACCATACGAGGACCTGGAGCCTCCTTTAACCGCTCCAGTGGTTTTAGCCGGTAGGAGCACCCCCATACCCCTTCGCCCTTCCCCGGGGCGAAGGAAGTTCATGAAGAATTTCCACTGGGCACCAATAAAAAAAAGGTCGATTACTTCACCTCGGCTACCCCGATTCATGCATGATTATGCGCGGCTAACGAGGCTACATAAAAACCATATAACATTGTGAGTTTTCACTCTTTTAATTAAATTATTTTTAGGGTGTCTCGGATTTTGTATATAATAAATATAATGTAACGCCCCATGCCGTGGGACGCATGCAATAGATATAATTGAGGTACAAAAAGAGTTCCGTTAAGCCGCAAAAAAAAAATTGCACAATTCAAAGCGCCATAGCCAGTTGCACTCATTAATCGCTTAACAATTGGCGACGGTAAGCAACTCGTAGCGCGGTCAATCTATGGATGGTTGACCAAAGTTCTTGAACCGAGCGTGCCCGTGCTTCGGAGGGCACGTAAAATCGTCGGCCCCGGTGGATATCATTAGACGGCAGTCGTTAAGCCAAGTCGTAGGCCTTTGGGCGGCTTGACACAAGCCACTTACTACATGAAAGAAGAATTGCAATGAAAATTATATGAACTGTTGTCAGTTTTCTCAACGGCAGCTGCTCTCTACACTACTTATCTATTGCATGCGCCCCGTGTTTTGCATTTTAAATATTATGGGGGCAGGCGAAATTATGTTATACTTTTGCGATATATATATATATATATATATAAACGATTTTATTAGTCTTAGGTGTATAAGATTTTGCAATCGATTTTATACTATATTCTCGACGAGCTAGATGTGAAACTCTAAACATATCTCCGTACTGGATGCCAAACAAACAGACAGACAAGAAAGCAAGTTGATATTGCATTGCCTCCTACCTCATCGGCCAGTAAGTTTAAAATTGATTGTAAAAATTGTACCAAACAGACAAAAACATTCAGACAAAAAAGCGATAACTCGCGATAGCATAAAAACGTGGTAAAAAAGGATGTAAGTCTAAACAAATAAATTATATACTTATATTATATTTCGCTGATGAAATAATTATATGTATACCCTAACACATATATTCTAGAACACAATTAACAAATAAACTATATGTCTGGGTTTGTGTGGAAAGAATCATTCTGGTCACAGAATATATTCCTGCATAAAGTGACCGATGTTAAATGATGTTAGAAATGGTATTTATTTATTATGATAAAGCATTTATTTTGGTCGGACTGTGTAATACATATCACTAATACTAGAGAGGTAGAACATACATCTTCCATACATTGCGGCGGCGCTGAGTATCGTGTTCGGCAAACTTCGGCTGGCGGTCGGGAAACATCGGATGTGTTCGTTTCTTGGCAAAGATACGTTTGGCTGACGTCAAGAATTTTGTTGATTTTATGCTAATGTTATAATGTAATTGAAGTGAAACTTCTTCATCGGGGTTGGAAAAAAATTTAGTGTAACATTTTTTCGTTACGCGTCACATTCTTCCGTTGCGCGCCATCTTTTTTTTATCAGCCCAGTACCATAAGGAATTGGGAATTGATTTCAGAAATGCAAAATTAGTTTCAATGCAATTATTGACATAATATTGGCACAATGGTAAATGGGATAAAAATTTTGATTGTTGCAATATATATATCTCCTAATCAGAAGGTGGACGATATTATTGATTTTATTCACCATTCATTGTTATCATACACAAGTGGGGGTGCCTCTTTACTCGGCAACAATAATGATAAAATACCGATGATATTAAGTGGAGATTTTAATATCAATTTTGCATCAGAAAAATCTTTGAAACTAATTGAATTTTTGAAAGATAAACTGAATTTATCCATGAAAAACAATCCTCAAACGTCGACAACGAGATCCGGCACTACAATTGATGGAGTTTTCGCTCGGTTACTAAATTTTGTGGAATGTAAACAATATATTTCGTATTTCAGTTACCATAATCCATTAATAACACAAATATATAATAACGACATCAATGATAGTAATAATTCTATTACAATTAATGAAATTCAATAATAATCTTTGTAGTAATAAGCTAAAATGAAATAATTGTAGAATTTGTATTTATGTCTATGATAATAAAAGCCTTTTATTAAACTTTATCTAATTTAACTTTATTTAACCAATTTCTGTAAAGTTGCATATAGTAAATTATTTTTTGAAAAATAACGTCATAAAGAAGTTTCACTTCTTACGAGTGTACGCTAGTACACACACACTAAATTTTTTATAGATCAGACAGTCTGTGCTGATAATGTCCGTCGTTCTAACATATCGATATTTATATTAAGATATGCAGTAAATAATTGACAAAAGAAATCGCAAGTTATAAGCCATGAGCATACACGTGTCAGTATCGCCGAGTGCCGAAATACGATACAAAGCTCACGCCTACAGATACACTTATTTAAGTACTTAAGAACCTACGACATTTGAAAGTATAATACAGAGAAATAGGCAAGCTTAATCACTATATATTGTTACAGTTGCAATGATATTTTGTTGATTGCCGAATAGTCAGATTGTCCAAGGCCGAATACTGATTGATGTGAGAGCCGAATATTCGATGTTTCTATTATACTATACATATCGAATAAAAATAGTACACCCATATCTATTTCTGGATCGCATTACTTTTATTATAATACAGTAGGAGCGGTTTGCCACATTTACAGATTTAGTGAGCAGTAAAATAACCTAAAAATAGTTAAAACGTTGCTATAAAAGAACCACGAAATCAAAGATACTAAGATATGAATACATATGATTGACTTTAATGATAACAAGTTTTTCAAATATTCGGCCTAGAATAAATATAGAAAAACACTATTCGTCCTTGGCTTTTCGACATTCTAATATCCAATGTAGAGTACTTACTGAATATCTTTGTAATGCAAACAATTTTAACCACAATTTTACTAAAACAACGAGATTTTGTGCCAATAAACAGGATATGTGATACACAAGCGATTTATCCCATTCACTAATTGTGTGTAAGTCGTAAGTGCGCTCTATCCTAATCATATATATATAAAACATTATAATTTCTATCAGATATATTATGATTTTGTATTCGTTTGTATGGTGGGACAGAGCGCACTTGTGGACAGAGACAACATCAAATCGCATGAACCTGGGATAACGATGAAATTACATAACATGGAATTAGATAAAGATACAACTATACAACAATAAACAACAAAATATGAAATGCCCTCTGAAATATAAGTCCTACTAACTATAAGGCAGATATTTGTAAGTAAGTCGCAAGTTTACTGCGATTTTTTGTCGCACGACAACTGTGTGGCTACAAATTAGGTGATCGCATAATAATTTTAACAAGGTGGGAAACTATATGGGGATTGCGACTTTTAGTCGTACGACTTTACGATTATTATATTGTCGCATAACAAGAATAAGGGACGGCCAAAACGCAACAACGTCATGCGACTACATCGGACGACAAAAAACAACATTCGACTTCCGACGGAAACGCAACTAAAATAAAATATTTACATTTACAAATGAGTATCACTAATGTTGCTATACAATGAAAATATTATTATTTTTTAATTATGGCAACACAAAAACTTAGTTAATTTGATCATTATAACAGTAGACCACACAAGTATTCACATAAATACTTATTATCACATACATACTTCTATTATCACTGTGGTCGATTGTATACAATATATTTGCTGGTTTCTATACTATATGATATGATTTCTCTTATTGACCTTCTTGTAAGGTCAATTGATACTAAGTCTAATGTAAAGTTCAGCCATTAGAATTGTGAAAAAATGGTTCAAACCGTATGATATAACTATATAACCGTTATAAGCAGTTAATAACGGTATCGTTGGCGTTAACGTTACTGGCAATACCAGGAGGCCTAAAAAGGCCGCTTTAGGTGAATCGAATATGAATTACATTAGAAATCACAAAATGGTCACAAATAAAAGGTATATATAACAAAAAAAAACTATTTTTAATTTTTTTGTCTGTCTGTCTGTCTGTCGGTCTGTCTGTCTATTTGTTCCGGGTAATCTTCGAAACGGCTGGACCGATTTTGACGGGACTTTCACTGGCAGATAGCTGATGTTATAAGGAATAACTTAGGCTACTTTTATTTTAGAAAAATAATTAAGGTTCCGCGCAAAAATAAAAAACCCTTGAAATCCAATATACATATTCTATGTCAAGTGTCTATGTCGAAGTACGCTTAATTTCTTTTAAATTAAACGCGGGTGAAACCGCGGGTCCCAGCTAGTGCCTTATAAATAAAACCTAATACGATCTTTTTAGGCCTTCTGGACCATTTGATGATATTTAATGTGATTCATATTATGATTCTGCTAAAGCGGCCTTTTTAGGCCGTTCAGATGTTAAGAATATTTATTTCATCATGTAACGTCTGCGAATCGCTGTATATTTGGTAAATGTTTAAGTAATAACTATGTATCATCCGCAGAGTTCAATGAGTTTACATGCAATTGTAAGTATCCATGTCACTACTTGTGCAGTCAACGTGTCGTGGTATTACGTCTAGGTTACTAAGTGAATCGTATTAGTGTAAGACGGGACGAGACGACAGCGGGACGGTATTAAACAAACTTGCAGTATACTCTAAAATTGTTCTTTATTTGACTCTGTGTTTAATAAAGATTTACAACGTGTAATCGAAATAACCCAAAACCTGAAGCTAGTTTGTCCAGAATCGAGAGAAGAACTGATTACACTACTTTATAATTAGATATATTTTTACAAATAGTAAATACCTACACCACCCGGGGTTACATTTAATCTACACTTACTTTAAAACTTGTTAGGTATAACATGTTGCCATTGGACCTTCAAAACTTGGTGGAATGCTATTAAGCGATAAGAATAATTATGAGATTCGCCACCAAAAATTATAAATGTTTTCTACAATTATTTACAAAAATAAAGAATTCATTTCTAGATCAACTTATTAGATTAAACACCTGTTGGGGTGTCTGAGGATTTTGATTACACGGTGTATATGAGTCTGAGTACAAAACCAAGACTTAAGATACGAAATCCCAGTGGGATAGTTTAAAAAAAAACGTTTTTTTTTTAGTTTCAAAGAAAACGTTGCCCCACACTAGGATTTCTCCTGTGTCGTGGGTGCGTTTACAGACATGAATTCCACACACAATACACCCAGACCCGGAACAACTACCTGCAGACCATACAAATGTTTGTTCCGTGCGGGAATCGAACCCACGACCCGGAGCGCAGCAGCCGACTGTATCAGCCACTACACCAACCGTGCCGTATGTAACTGTATTTTGTTTGGCTACAGAGTGCAGTGTTTCAGTATTTACCAGAGTATAATCAATTTTTTAAAGCTTTATCATCATTCATGATATAAGATTTAGTTGGAATTTTAATTTAAAGTAAATTATATATTTATCGCCCCACTGTAAACTCGAGGTACCGTCATTACAAGACAATCTAAGGCACTATTACTATATTTACGGTGGTTTGTTAAAACTACACTTTACATCTTAACTGGTATGGTTCTATTTCGACGCCAGGGATACCCATCCTTTTCGCGACCGATTCTTCTGCTGTTTAACCAACATGTCTGGGCCGCGAAAACCTTTTTCACGGCCCAGACATAATGAATTTATAAGAGACAGAGACTTTCAATGATTTAATGTTTAGAGGCCAGATTAACTATCATTTTCGTGACCCAATCTATAGCCGCCTAACCGTTGACGTCATCATAGTGGTTATAGAAATAAGAAATAGTTTTATGCCGATGCTAACATTAGGCATGTATGAACATTTCTCGCCTTATATATACAATGACAAGTAAATATAATTACTTTCGCGCCTGCGCGGTGAAATAAGTAGTTTGATATACATACAGTCACGCCTGTAATTAATGAAAGGCTAGGCAGGGATATAGCCTGTACCTATCCGGTTCTCCGATGACGGCAGTAGGTTACGTGTGAAGATTGTGTCAGATTGTCACACATCGGGCACAATTCCGTCAAAGATAATTAAAAGTTATTTTACTGACATAAATTGATTTTAAATGTATTTGACTCGTTAATATGACAATAAATACTGATACAATATATTTATATATAGGGTCTTACTTTGATCATGGAAAATAATTTAGAAGGTAAATCTATAGGTAGCAATGATGCGTTTTAGCAAAAAAAACTAACATCAACCTCTATTTTATAAAATAATACTGAGTCATAAATATTTCGCTAGTCGAGTATTTAAATATTAATTAATTTATTATCATATAAACCGATACTTGACATTAGAAATGAATTCTATATACACTTGCCTAGCCTAGCCTTGAAATGTTTTCCATGATTAAAGTAAGACCCTATATACACTTTTTTTTTTTTTTTTATGTTGCCCCGCACTAGGATTTCTCCTGTGTCGTTTTTATAATAAAACTTTTGTTAATGGGGTTTAATATCTTTCCAATCATCTTATCCGCTCTTTACTTACGTAAGCGAAGTATAACTTCTAACGCGCGTATATACATTTTTTGAGGATTACCATTTTCAATAGTGTATCTCAGTTTTTGACTACTTTTCACTGTGAATTCAGAAGTGAGTTTGCAAAGTTTTTCATTTTTGAATCCGCAGTGAAATCTTTAATTACGTATCGTTTTTCTACTTTTCACTGTGAATTCGCTAGCGAGTTCTTACAGATTAACACTGCAGGGCAGGAAGAAGAATGTCAGCAGGCCCTACCAGGTTACCGCAATGGACCTAATACCGTTTTCAGCGAACTATGGTAAACAATACATCGCTGCATACCAACTACAAGCGTGAAAGTATTGTACATTATTAAGTTTTAACAAAAAATTATGTTACTGTATACATTTTAGCTGCCAAAGTGTCAGTTTTAACAAAAAAACGATGCTATTTATAACATAGTTGTAACGTTATTAACAGTTAATAACTGTGTCATTAGCGTTAACGTCACTGTCAATAGCTGGCAAGTTATTTATAATAGAGCTTATGCTTTGCACGTTATTATTTATATTAGGGTCGTTATTACCCGTTATTCCGCTATTGGTAACTGTTATAACTGGCGTTGTTACTGGGGAGTTGTTTTGCGACTCACTAGGATTGTTATTTATAGCGTTACTGGTAGCCGTATCGTTATTAATGGTGTTAACGTCGTTTGGTAGATTTGCAATACCGTTTCTTACGACAGATGCCGCTATTGATCTGTCTCTGACACTGGCGGTACTATCGTTATTCTCACTGTTGAATCCACTTGCCGCAGCTTCACCGTTGACAGCTGCAGCCACGTTATTATTAACGTTATTGGCCGAACTAGACACGTTACCGTTATTTACCGTCTGTGTACCGTTATTTGTTGCTGTATTTCCGTTATTTCCAGAAGCTAATTCATCATAGCATGGCGGCATTTCGATGTTATTTCTCGCTTCTTCGTCAACCCTGGCGTTCAACCCTTCCCTACTCAAGTACTCGGGGGGTGGGCCAAAGAATTTGCACCTCATCGCCTCATTGTAAGGCGGTGGCCTCGTACCATCAGGCAAAACAGGATAGTTTTCGAAATTCGCCCCTAACAACCTTATTGTTCTCCCATTCAGAGTATATGTGTCATGGGATGTCATCCGAACAAAGTCCAAGTCATCGATATTAATTTCGGCCACATTTGGGGTATCTGGCCGCCGATCAGTCTCGGCCCTTCGGCCAAAACGGGGTATCGTCAACTGGAACCTACCTAGCTGTAGAGTCAATCTCTGTCTATCTAGTTGATCAATTACCCTTTCTAACGTATTATTCGAATTTCTTCTCACGTATTCGACTGGTGTCGCCATGTAGTTGAGGTCTCGTCCAAAATCGCCCGTTTCCGGGTTGGTGAAGTAGAACTCTGAGGCGTTCAGATCGCAGTATGTCGGGCTGCGGTAGTTGTCGAGGGTTCGGTTCCGGGTTGGTGAGTTATTGAGTGATGTGGAGCGAACGTTCGTTAGTTCCACATCGCTTTGGGTGGGTACCTGTGAAAAATGTTATAATTATGTAATAATAGTTCACGCGGTAGTGTGTTTCTTCAGATACACACATATCAGTAATTGTCAGTAAGCATTCATCATCATCATTTCGGCCGAATGAAATCCACTGCTGGACACAGGCCTCCCCCAAAGATCACCACAACGACCGATATGGTGTGTTGTTTGCTCATTGGGGGGTCTTGCCATAATCGCCACGCTTGGCAGGCGGGCTGGCGATCGCAGTTGAGTTGTTAATGTACACGAAGGACGCTGCTGCCCATCCTCCGGTTAATCCCTTAGTCGACTTTTACGACACCCACGAGATGAAATGGGGTGGTGGCATTCTGATCCGGCACCACACGGCATAGCAGAGGTGCAGTAAGCATTACATAAAAACAAACATCATAGCGACGTTAATCCAGTTTAAAACGGGCCTTGAATCAGAGAAATCGATGGAGTTGTTGAATTGACAAAAGAAACAAAGTATTGTTTCTGGTTTAAAGAAGGTTCACTGTATAATTCACGATAAATCCCAAGCAGTACAAACAAATTCTAATAAAGCGTTGCACTAGGATTTACAGACACTAATTCCGCACACATTACACCCAGACCCGGAACAACTACCTGCAAATCATACAAACATTTGTTCCGTGCGGGAATCGAACCCGCGACAGCCGACTGTATCAGCCACTGCACCAACCGTGCCTTTGATAGAGTAGATTGGCAATAAGATGTGATTAAAGTTATTATCACTTGCTATCTGCGATCCAACATATTCGTTGACTGATAATACCTTACGTTCCCTCTCTATAACTACACTATGTGTGAGTGTGTCGGGGACCCAGTGACACAGTCACTCAGTAAAAGTCAGTAACGCCCGTAAACGTCCACTGCTGAATATATGCCTCCCACTGATCACTACAACGAGCGGTCATAGATACTCCAATAATCACCACTATCACCCGGCGGATTGGTGATTGCACTATGTTGTTATTAGCACACGGGAGGACGCTGCTGTCCATCCTCTTGATATCAATGTTTTGTTTACTACACTCATAATCACCACTATCACCCGGCGGATTGGTGATTGCACTGTGTTGTTATCAGCACACAGGAGGACGCTGCGGTCCATCCTCTTGATATCTACCTTTTGTTTACTACACCCATAATCACCACCCACACCCACCACATTGGTGATTGCACTATGTTGTTATTAGCACACGGGAGGACGCTACTGCTCATCCCCTTGCTATCAACCTTTTGTTTACTACACCCATAATCACCACGATCATCAGGCGGGGTGGTGATTGCACTATGTTGTTATTAGCACACGAGAGTACGCTGTTGTCCATCCTCTTGAAATCAACCCTTTGTCTACTATACCCATAATCACCACAATCACCAGGCGGATTGGTGATTGCATTATATTGTTATTAGCACACGGGAGGCCACTGCTGCTCATCCTCTTAATATCCTTAAAACCCTTAGTTACATTTAACGACACCTTGAAGGGGTGGTCAATTCTTCAGATGATATTAGAAAAGTGGTCCGTATTCCATGAGATCAAAGATTTAAATCGTTAGATAGGCCCTTACCATACGATGTACCGCATGAACATCTAGATGGGGAAGGACGGAGGGGCATGCCGGTCTCCTACCGGCTAAAACCACTGCCGATCATCTTCGGCACCGAAGGGCGGCTCCAGGTCCTCGTATGCTCACACTAGAGCCGCCCACTGGTGCCACGCCTATAGGCTCATCACTGAGAGGGTGACTGTAATGCGGTCCCCAGGGGGCGTTCTAACGATTTAAATCTTTGCATGAGATATATATTATGAAGTAACTCCCTAACCTGTCGGTACCGCGAGGAGAATATAGCGGAGAGTCTCGCGAGGCCGAAGCTTCCGCGCTCCGGCTCTTCTGGCGCACCAGCCGCGGGCTCAGCCGCCGGGGGCTCCGAGCTGCACTGAAATAAAATATTGTTCATTCAAAATTGTGTATGATATTAAGAGAAGTAGATATGTTACATGCGCACCAAAAGTAAGAACCAAAACTCCCCCAATTGTAGCACCTCGCAATCAGTTCGCCCAAGACAGCACAACGAGCACACACTGTCACAGTCTGTATTGTTTTATCAATTAAGTAATAACAATGCCGTCGTGCTTATAGAAAATGTACAAACTATCAAGCAAAAATAAAGAACAAGAGATGAGATACCACACGTGAGTAACAAACTATATAAAATATTTAATAAAAATACTATTCAAATTATCTATAGAATAATATTCTCGAACAAAACACAGGCCATGCAAAGAAAAGAGACAACACATATATACTATCACAGGTGCGACAAAGACATCGAGTACACGAGTTGTCATTTTAGATAGCTATCTCTTTTACTCTCGTAGTTGTTGTATCTTCTTTCTTGCAGCATAGGTGTGTAGTTGTATCGCTTTATACCTACATACAGAGATGGCAATAACGGCTACATTTCAATAATGAATTACACTGCTGTGTTATTTTACAACAACTGTTATTGTAAACTGCTGTCAGTTATCTTGTTAACCTGCTGTTGAGTCGTTTTGCAACATTATAATGAATAATGAATTATGAATTATGTGTAGCTTGTTTATATACAGTACATTACTTAGTAATTACTTAAAATAATTTAAAACACTGTATACTATACTAAAATGATTTGGTAATTACAATAATCTAAAACACCAAACTAAACTTTTCAACTATCACCGGACAGCGACAGCGGATAATGACAATCGTGTTCGTGATCGCAATGACAACAATAACGATAACATTTACGTTATTCGCAACTCGCATTACATTATTGTCTCACTGTTGTCAAAATTTCGTTATCCGTTGTTTAGTTATTGCCTCAGTTAAATATTATAATCGACATTATTCCAATTGAGTAAAGCATAAAATCGTAAAATAAAACATGTGACATGTGTGTATGTAGTGAACATTAAGATAACAGACAGCGATAAAAATAAAAGTGAACTTTATTACGTGCACTTAAGGACTATAATCGTATGATTTGTAATTCTTTAGCAATGTGAAGTACGTCATATTTGAATAACACCATATCTCTCACGCCTATTGGTTGCGCATGATGCTTTCTTATTCGCCACGTAGCCGTGCGACGTTAGCTGCGAGTGTGCGCGCACTGCCTGGCTAGTGGCTGTTGTCAATAACAATAACGAAAAACGACAACAGGATAATTCGTTGTTCATTAATGTGTTATACATTGCGTAAGAATAATGCATTACATTATCCGTTATTGAAATAATGACCACCTCTGCCTACATACAGCGAGACTGAGTTTTGCGCGCCATTTAATATGGACGTAACATATCTATGGTATAATATCATTGAGTGTATGTATATGTATAATGTCGTGTGGTGCCGGCTCAGAATGCCACCACCCCATCTACTCCCGTGGGTGTCGTTAAAGTCGACTAAGGGATTACCCGGAGGATGGGCAGCAGCGTCCTTCGAGTACATTAACAACTCAACTGCGATCGCCAACTCGTCTGCCAAGCGTGGCAATTATGGCAAAACCCCCCAATGAGCCCACAACACACCCATATCGGTCGTTGTGGTGATCTTTGGGGGAGGCCAACCAACTGCGATCGCCAACTCAGGTACAGGTACGCTTCAGATCCTTGACAGTGTGTGGTGTCCGGATTAAGAATATAGCACCTCTCCATCTCCTCCGGTGGGTGTCGTTAAAGGCGACTAAGATACTCTAAACCAGAGAGATTGGTAGCGACATCCCCTTCGTGGAATAGCATCCGTACTGCGTTCACGTAGCGTTGTAGTTACTGGCAAATTCCCCCCAAAATGACCACACAATTGTAAAAATTAAAGGGGGGGGGGGGGGGGCTTTCTCAACAGTGGACGTCTTCTGGCTGATATGATGATGATGATGAAGCCTCTACACAAATCGGTTATTAAGAGCATGCCCTCTAACTTATGCAATAGTATATAATGTTATATGTTTAGGTTGCTCAGAGGTTAGCCATATGTAACTTGAACACAAACAAAGGTATTGCATAACTTCACTTTCAAAAACATAGTCAATAGTGTCGTGCTTCAACTAAGTTGAAGGTTATGTCCAATAGTGGACGGAGTGGAAGCGAATATCATAATTTCAGCCAAAAAACCCAAAGATCGCCACGCTTGGCAGGCGAGTTGGCGGTCGCAGTTGAGTTGTTTAATGTACTTGAAGGATACTGTTGCCTATCCTCCGGCGAAGCCCAGCGGCCTTATACGACACCCACGTGATGAGATGAGTGGGTGCTATTCTTATTATTCCAGGCGATATCTGCAACAATTACAGGAAATACAATTTCTCGGAGGCCTTTGCCCACTGCTGGGCTAACATACCTGCAGTGCGTGCGGGAGGGGCGCGTGCGTGGGCGAGGCGGCGGGGGAGGCCGCGCGGCCCTCCGCCTCCAGCAGGCGCGACGCCTCGTAGCACGGCGGAAAGCGGTGCGTCTGGGAGGGGGGAATTATTACTAGACATTGATTATCTGCGTCTTGCAGCTGGCAATGATGCAACAAGTATAGATTTGACAGTTGCCATGGCAATTACTATAATCTCCGTAAACAATACTGCCAGATTTGTCCGTTGCCATGGCATTCTCCGTAAATAGTATTGTCTATTAACGGTAACATAGCTGCAATCATTGTACATTATTAAAGTAAGGCCAACGAGAAGCGATACGAAAGGTCATTCACCTAGAACAACAATGAACCGGACAATCTATTACCTATCTCTTTCGATCTCGTGTATTTCGTAATGCTTGTGGTCACGGTAATAATGTTTGAAGGTAAAGTGAGTCACCGCCAATATGCGGCTGCGACCGTTTTATAAATTCATAGTTAATTCCGTGTCAGAAAGCGCTCGTAGTGGTATATAGTATATACCTACTGTTCTTGCGTTCAGTTCATTTTGAGCTATTTACCGTTGTAGTGAGCATCAATCGCTACCTAATCCGCTCCGCTTATAGACGGTGAGAACGCACTCGAAAATCACGCCACATCGGACGATCTATTGTTCTAACGCGCCGGCGACGCGTTCTTCGAGAACCTTCCAAGCTCCCCCTCTCTTCGAGAACCTTCCAGGACAACGGCGATCCGGCCGCAACGCAGGGCCTACAGCAGTTTAGTGTCGAGTAGGACACGATTTAAAAATGAGTTTGTAAGAGTAGCCTCTTTTTTGTACCGAGCCAGTACAATGTCCCACTTCAAATGAGGCGAGGCGTCATGAAGCTTGGCGGTACATTTGAAAGAACGAGTATTTCATGTACTGTTGCTGTATTTGTACTGCCCTGTCTTACAAAGTGTGATTGACGTAATACTTAAAGCAAAGTAATAAGAAGTGATCGATTATAGACAAATGACAATTGTATCGACGTTTTTGCTTATTAGACACTGTAATATTATTGTGCAGGCGACTTATTTGTAAAACATGATTTTGATTTAAAATATACCTAATACACAGACATAAACAGCAACACAAGCAAAACAAATATCTTATCTTATCTCTTTAAATGAGCAATTCTTGTAATTAGAATCTCGGAATCGGCTCCAACGATTTTCATAAAATTTAGTATATAGGGGGTCTCGGGGGCGATAAATCGATCTAGCTAGGAATCATTTTTAGAAAATGTCATTTTATAGGCGTTTGAGTAGTCTCAACTGAAAAATATGACTCTTCCTGACATCTATTGGCGAATAATAATACTATTTTTTGTGAGCAACTAATTGCTTTAACGATACAACAGCAGATGGCGTTGTTAAGTAACACGAAAATACCGAGCAAAGCTCGGTCATCCAGGTATATTAATAATCGAGCATAACACCATGTTCATTTTATACTATAATGTCAAGTATTATTTCACATTATAGTATAAAAGTTAATTATAATGGAAGTATTATAATTTTGTTTAGGTACCACTGACATTCAATATTAAATACTTTGTCCAAAAAAATTAATTTGGAGAAGTAGCATCTGTTACATACTCTAAGAACTATTTTATGAGGTTAGCTATGTAGTCTAATTTTGAGACAATGGAGTGCTTAGTGGTACCACTACTGCCGCATAGATGGCGCTAAACTCAAAATATTGAAGTTCAAGTTTTCTTAATCTTATATCTTTAAATTTGAGTAGTCTCAACTGAAAAATAGGACTCTTCCAGACATCTATTGGCGAATAATAATACTATATATATATACTTACGTAATTGATTGATAAACTGTAAAAAATTAAGTATTTGTTTCTAATATAAGATTAAACTAATTGCACTCATGATTTTTTTCTTTAAATAACCAGTTCATATTTTTTATTATTCTATCGGTAAGATCGAAAAATATTATTCATATTTCATTATTTTATTAGTAATTCGTACTTAAATATAATTTCCAGAAAACACAATTTAAAAATAAAAAAATACCGAGCAAAGCTCGGTCAAACATCTAGTAGGTATTTATCAGGCATTCATGAAATCTTTTTTTTTCTAAAACTGTCGCGTCTCGTACTTTAAACTAGTACATTTGTAATAGAGTGAATAAAAACATCATGTTGTCTCTTGCAGTCACGATAATGTCTGTTGAATACAACGACGTGCTTTCGAAGCATGTGCCTCATTCTCTCTCTCTCTCTCTCACCCTACAGTTCATATGCGAGGAGTAGAGTAACGCGACATAAAATCTGAAGTGGTACATGTTATAATGTTGAGCCGCTCTTACAATATTGTGTCCTGTACGGGACAAATGTACTGCCTCTTGTATGTCCTACTCAACACTACAGCAGTTGACCGACAGCTACCACCGCGATCACGCGCTCCACTTTGCTTTATATTCACGCTCGCTCGCTATAGTTCTCACTTCATAAATTATATTAACTTCTAGTATCTATCTATTCCTTTGTTTGTAGTAACTTTGTAAAGTGTAAATAAATTAAATCTATCTTGTTTCGGTTTTGGTATTTAAATTATCGCATAATAAATTCATCCTTCTGCATATACACATACAATACACTTTCGCTTCACATATCAATCCCGGTTTATATCCGGGAAAGCTACACGCATACTTACACCGTTATTTGTTTAAGTATTCTTATCAAATAACGGTAAAAAGCTCAAAATGAACAGAAGCTAGCGAAGAAGTCAGCTTTTAAATATAAAACTGCATTAGCCAGTTTTTTAAAAAGGTTACAAAACAAATGACCTTGTACTGGCTTCGTTTGCATCAGAGGGCCAATTCTCGTAATTTAAAAACGTTCAAAATATAGTTCCGATCTAGTCTCAGTGTCATAAATGTCACAAATGGTATTCTCCTAAACTAACAAACAACGTCAAACGTGAACTTACACTGTGATGAGATCGAAAGTAGATCGAAAGTTGATCGAAATCAAAATGGTATTCTGCTAACATTTCGAACTGTCACATGTACTAAATTGTCATTGAATAAACGTCAAAACTGAGATTGAAATGAGACTAGATCGAGATTATACTGAAATCGGACTGAACTTTAAGAGTAGCAGAATACCATTTTTTCCGTCAATTCATAATTTAATCTCAGTTCGGTCAAGTTTCAGTCACAGTGTCAATTAATTACGAGAATTGGCCCTCAGGTATCGCTTCTCGTTGGCCGCCCTTTAGCCGGTGTGTTACCTGCGCGTACTGCATGGTGTAGTGCTGCCTCGTGGCGCGCTCGGCGTGAGCGTAGCTGCGCAGCGCGGCTCGCTTCATGTGCATCTTGCAGATGGCGGACACGAGCAGGACTACGGCTATCATGAAGATTAGGGCGCATGCTGCGGAAGTAATGACATATCGATATCCGCGTTCAAGACTAGTGAGGGAACATCGCTTGTCACTGTAAATGTTTTTGCTTTGTATTACATCTGAATTAACTGTTTTCTATATTTTATCGAATTAATTACAGATTGTATTTTTTTTTGTTTTGTTTAAAAAAACACTAGGATTACTCCTTTGTCGTGGGGCGTTTACAGACATGAATTCCATATACAATACACCCAGACCCGAAACAACTACCATACAAATATTTGTTCCGTGTGGGAATCGAACCCACGACCCGGAGCGCTGCAGCAGACTATATCAGCCACTGCACTAACCGTGCCGTCAAGAATCATTTGTGTATGTGTATATATAAAGTTTTTATGTATTTATATATCTATATTATTTGTGTATAATATTCATTATTTATATATTTAGTACTAGCTGGGACGCGCGGTTTCACCCGCTGTTTAATAGAAAAGCAATTGGATTATTTACAAATAATTTAGAGTACTTCGGCATATACACTTGACATAGAGTATATTTATTGGATTTCATGGGCTTTTAATTTTTTTTGCGCGGAACCCTAATTATTTTTACGGACTTCAAAAAGGAGGAGGTTCTCAATTCGATGCGTATTTTTTTTTTATGTATGTACTCCGATTACTCCGAGGTTTGTTGACCAATTTGAGCAATTCTTCTTTTAATTGGTGCAGAATGCTTTCGAGTTGGTCCCATATAAATTTCATTACATTTGATTGAGTGGTTTTTTAACCAATTCAATAAACGGTTTAATTTGACTGCGCTTATCTGGACGATGTATTAATAGTTTCGATTCCTCTCGGATCAGAGAACCGATTTGACTCATTCTTATTTTTAATGTTAAACACTGACACCAAATTGGAAAAAGTCCTTACATTTGACCGAAGATTCACACAGTGGCAACTCAACTCCACGAAGTCAAATCCTTGTTGTCCTTGCGGGTTATTCGTGTACAAAGTGTTTTAATAGGATCTGTGGACGTACCTGTGACAGTGTATATAGTAGACTGTATGAACCCGTAGTCGTCACTGGCGTGTCGGTCCTCGAACAGTGGTGGGTACTCCACATCCACATAGCCTGCGGACAATGTGATGCGTTGATATACACGGTGATAGTGACAGAAAGAAAGAGAGGGGGAGAGGGGGAGAGAGGGTGAGAAAGAGAGGAAGAGGGAGGGGGAGAAAGAGAGGAAGAGAGAGGGGCAGAAAGAGAGGGGAGAGAGAGGGGCAGAAAGAGAGGGGAGAGAGAAAGAGAGGGGAGAGAGAAAGAGAGGGGAGAGAGAAAGAGAGGGGGAGAGAGAAAGAGGGGGGAGAGAGAAAGAGAGGGGGAGAGAGAAAGAGAGAGGGAGAGAGAAAGAGAGGGGGAGAGAGAAAGAGAGAGCTCGAGACAAAGAGAGAGCTCGAGGCAAAGAGAGAGGGAGAGAGAAAGAGGGGGGGAGAGAAAGAGAGGGGGAGTTTGTTATTTGTTGCTTGTTTCTTTGCCACCTTTCATTATCATATCAGCTTAATGGACGTCCACCAAGCTATAGATCTTCCTCATCCCCCCCATAGATTTCCACCACAGCCGGTTACATGCTGCTCACATCTTTTTTGTCTATCCCGTTGGAACTCCCATGCTGCATTTCCAGTACACGGTCTCCACTCAAGAACCTTTTTGCTCCAACAGCTGTCAGTTCAATGGACAATGTGACCCAGGGAAGTTGGACGATACATGAGCATTTCCAGCTGTTAAAAAAATATGTTGTGAGCCCAGGTGTGATGTAGAATACCTTCCAGCCGTGAGTATCTCGGATGCTCGTCGCAGCAGGACGGCTGCTGGCAGAGCGCACTGCTCGTGCGGCAGCAAGCTGACTCCGAGATGCAGCGGCCTGTCGAGCAGTTCAGTTTGTCGCTACCTGTAACAAATATGATTACAAAATGGGTTGTTGAAGTGGTCGTATATCAAGCCTACTATTCACTGCTCAACATGAACCTCGAAAGGATAAATTCGTATAGCTAGTAGGTTTCCAGAAACATTTTAATTCGTCATAAATATATAACCTCTATGCTCTCATCAAGTCCACTGCTGGACACAGTGCTCCCCAAAGATCGCCACAACGATCGATTTGACCGACACGTGCTGCGTCACGTGAGGTGCGGATACGTGCTGCGTCACGTGAGGTGCGGATACGTGCTGCGTCACGTGAGGTGCGGATACGTGCTGCGTCACGTGAGGTGCGGATACGTACGTGCACACACGTGTTGCGGACACATGTGCGGCGCCTCGTCCTCGGCCAGCTCGCAGTCGCGCCGGCCGTCGCACACGTGCTGCGTCACGTGAGGTGCGGATACGTGCTGCGTCACGTGAGGTGCGGATACGTACGTGCACACACGTGTTGCGGACACATGTGCGGCGCCTCGTCCTCGGCCAGCTCGCAGTCGCGCCGGCCGTCGCACACGTGCTGCGTCACGTGAGGTGCGGATACGTACGTGCACACACGTGTTGCGGACACATGTGCGGCGCCTCGTCCTCGGCCAGCTCGCAGTCGCGCCGGCCGTCGCACACGTGCTGCGTCACGTGAGGTGCGGATACGTACGTGCACACACGTGTTGCGGACACATGTGCGGCGCCTCGTCCTCGGCCAGCTCGCAGTCGCGCCGGCCGTCGCACACGTACTGCGGCGCCATGCAGCGCTGGCCGCACCAGAACGCGCCGCGCCCGCAGTATTTTGGACCTGATTCCAAAAAAAATTGTAGGGTTAAATATCAGAACTTTTGACTTTACATGGTGGCCTGGTGATTCTTAGAAACCGGCCCGACTCATAATACATTAATTAAAATGGCAGTTTATTAACTTTAAAATTATCCACAAAACAGAATTACATAATATAGACAATAACACACTTTTGAGTGTAACTCACCTTGGATATGCAAACAAATTAATGGCACTGAATGAATGTCCAGAACACATACATTGACTAATGTTTGTAAGTCTTGTGTCTGCTATTAGAATGAGTAAATCTTGAGTAGCTCTCCATTAAAATGAGTGAATTTCACTCCATTGAATAGAACTCACCTCTGGTCTGCACTAGTATATATTTAGTGACACTGAATGGCGGCGCTGAACACATGTAGTGGCCACTGTCTGCCGCCTGCAAGTCTTCTTTAGAGAGGGTACTGCTTGAAGTTGGACCTTTGGGCTCCACTTTGAAGGCACTGGAAACCAAGTAGACTATTTTATTCTACTACTCGAGAGAAATATGAGCGGGGAGGAGTTCTCTCCTTCTTAGTTTAGCTTTAGTTCAGCTTATCACTGCATGTTAGCTTCTACATGATCACATTGTTTCATTCGTTCCAATTCATTCTTTGGAATCTATGAATAAATCCTTTATTACATCACAGGCGAAATCCTAATGGAATTTCTCCGGCTTGGAGAAGAGCCACAGTTTTACCGGCTAGTCACCTGGGCACACCTTCGGCACCAAAACGGAGTCCAGGTTTTCGAGACCGAACGTACGCTTAAATAACGACGAAATATTTACCAAGAAACGAACGTCAACCAAGGGTTAGTAGATCACCATTGATTGGATATACAGACAGATTAAGCATAACGATAGTACCAATTTAGCCGTAAAAGGCAACTATGGGATTAGCAGGAAGATGAGCTGCAGCAGCGTCCTTCAAGTACATTAACAAATCAATTGCAATCGCCAATCCACCTGCCAAGCGGGGCGATGATGGCAAATCTCCAATGAGCTCACAACACACCCAGATCGCCACAACGGTGTCGTTGTGGCGATCTTTGGGGAGGCCTATATCCAGTAGTGGACTTTATTCGGCTAAAATGATGATGATGATGACCACTCTGGCACCCAACTGTCGTGATTAAGGCTCTAAACACCAATATCGATTGTAGAAATGCAAGTAGCCTAAAGTGTGGCCGTCATAATCAAGCTTTTACTGTCCCACAGCTGGGCACGAGCATTTCTCGGGATAAGGCTAGGCCTCACCATTAACGCAAGTGATTATCAAATTCTGATCCGCACATGAATCCGAAAAGTTAGAGTTGCAGGCCAGAATCGAACTCAGACCCTCGTGTATGGAACGCAAGCTTTTATCCACTAAGCTATCACTGCTTATACTTTTGCTATAAGCTTCAGAGTATACATAGTCGAGCATTTATGCAAAGATATCAATATATTAATGATTGTGACGAGGTTTTGCAAATTTTGAGATAATGTAAATAAAAATAATTTAAAACATAGTATTAATTATTTAGAATATTACATACTAATAGTATCACACATGATCGAATTTCGACCAATTTGTTTTTGTAATGTAACAAATATCAATTTATAATTGAACTTTATATATGTCAGTTCTTTATTTTGTTTTAAAGCAATGACGAAAAGAGTGGGAAAGATAGCTAAGGAGGAATTCATGACAAATATATTGTAAACATTTGAAGTTTCTTAGAAAGAAATATTTTAACTTTTAATTTCATCATTATTATCATATCAGCCATAGGACATCCACTGCTGAACAAAGGCCTCCTCCATAGAATTCCACAATTGTGTCATCAATGTGGGGGATTTACCAACACTCACCATGCCGGCAGGCAGGTTAGTGAGTGCAGAATAACACTGCTCCACAGAAGGGACACTGTTGTCCATCCCTCTGATTTAGAGTCCCTTAGTCGCCTTTTACGACATCCACGAGAGGAGTGATGCTATATTCTTAATCCGACACCACACGGACAATATACATAGAATAGAAAAATTATCAAATCAATAAAGTTACGAGGTAATTCAATGGAATGGAAACTGAAAACAGATGCCATTTCAGTCTTTATGGCTAACGTACATAAAATATTGTCATTCAATCAGACAGGTACAAGGAGCCAACAGTTTACGCCAGTGTTGACGCTCTGGCTCCAGGGGCACCACTAAATTAGTATTAGACAACCATGTCACCAAACTAAAAATAAAAATAAAAAATTGAGATCATTCAAATAATAACTTACGTGTCTCCACTGGTCCCATTCTCCTTCATATGGTTCCACACATAGACCCTCGCCGTCAAATCTCCTCGCAGCTCACAGACGAGCGTCAGATTGTCGTGTACTCTACGGACAAGTACATCTGTGTACTCCGGTTCTCCAGGCATGTAAAGCACTAGCGATGGGGAGGGGATGTCGCCCGTGCCTGTGGGAGAACAGTTAGAAATTTGGTTCTGAGGCATGGTGGTATAATTATTTTACTGCTGAAAACAAAATAAATACAGTAGTCTCACTAATCTGGCACTATTAATTTATTATTAGTGGATTATTGGAATGTTTGATTATTGGATTGTATAGAAAAATTCATACTATGTAACTAAATAAAGCATTTTATAAAAAGATAACGCTGATATTTATAACAGTGATTATAACACTACCTAGTAATTATAATAGTGTATACTACTTAATTATACAGTTAACTAATCAGTTTTAAAAGCCCACGTGCAGAGTATGGAGGTGTGAGGCAGGCGTGAGCGGAGGGTGCCGGATCATTGGACGTATCGGACTACTGAAGTGCTGACACTTCGGTAGTCCGATACGTCCAATGCGTGTAGTCTCACTAATCCGTATTAGTGAGACTCTACTGTAATTTGCTCCAGTAGAACTGCTCTCACATACGTGTCATGATGAATAATTTCACATCATCAGCACATAAATGTCCATAGTGAACATGGTTCTTCCTATGATCACTACAATAAGTCTTAGGGGATATTATTATAATCATGCTTGGCACAATGATGAGCGCAGTATGTTTTATTAACACATTCCTATGTGTTTGATCTGGATGATGCTACTAAAAATGCAGTATGCATAAATTCTGGGCTGACAATTTAGTTTAACATCAACAACCCAATAAAAACCCAATTAATTATTATTCACATTTAAGAAAGCAGATTATAATAAAACACTTTTAAACGGATTCTATTGCGTATATTTTAGATTTTTGCATTCGTGGTTGCAGTCATCCTGTGCGATAGAATCTGTTTAAAAGTGTTTTATTATAATGTGTAATACTCGCGAAAACCTAAGACATTATTATAAGAAAGCAGACTTTAGATTCTGGCAATAAAATAGGTCACAGAAAAGCTAATATGTTAGGAGAGAAAATAGATTACAATGAAACAATGTGAACTCGATCTGTGAGTAATTATACTACAACTGTCCATGTGGTGTCCGGATTAAGAATATAGCACCACTCCATCCCCTGTGGATGTCGTAAAAGAAAGAGACTAAACCAGAGGGATGGCTGCCCACCCACTAGCGACCCCTTTGTGGCACAGAAGTCATACTGCACTCATCAAACCGCCTACCAAAGAATGGTGAGTATTGGCAAATACCCCCCAAAATTATGACACAATTGTAGAAATCTATAGGGGAGGCTTTTGTTCAGCAGTGGACATATAAATGGCTGATATGATGAGTTCTACAATATTTATACATTATATCAAGTAATGTGTGAACTTAAGAAGTGCCAAATCTTTTTACTAACATAACTTATCTTCTTATCTATTTGTTGGCTATATGATGAGCTCAGCGATCACCAAAAGGAACCTCGACTCTTGTGTATCTTTTGCTTACTCATGGATAATTGTGTACAAAGCTTCATGTTTTATTATATATGACTAGCTGAGTAGTTTGCCTACTCTTCCTTTCCTAGAACTTTGTATGACCTACAGACCATTGTTCCAGGTTTGGGAGTTAGTACAAGTGAGATGAGTGAGAAGTGAGGTTTGATTTAAGATTTATGTCTGTTAACTGTACCTATGATACAGGACAAACTATACAGAGGTTTTCTTTTAAAATAATTTTGACATTCAAGTCTGTAATTTCCCACTGCAGGGCGGGCCTCTTCTCTTCATCATATCAGCTATAGGATGTCCACTGCTGAACTAAGGCCTCCCCCATAGAATTGCACAGTTACCAGTCACATGCTGTTGTGTTGTGTGCTGGGTGGGGAATTCATCAGTACTCACCACTTTTGGCAGGCAGGATGGTAACCGCAGTATGGCTATTGTTTCACAGAAGAGATGGAGGTAAAGCCTCTGGTTTAGAGTCCTTTAGTTACTTTTTATAATATCCACAGGAGATGTGCTATATTCCCAATCCAGATGCCACAGGCATACATCACCACAAGTATTTACTGTGTGTTGGCCATTACTAGACTTAAACCATATCCATTACAGTTAGCAATGTTTTAGACTAAAAAAGTACATAATAGCATGGAAAAGTTACATTAGTACATGCCCAGTTTCGAACCTACACAATGCTTAAAAAGCGAGTCAGTAAGCCTTCGGGCAGAACGACACCCATTTGATATGCCTAAATGATAATATTGATGTATTATTGTTATTCTTGTATGGTTAATATTTGACAATCCAAAGAATAAATAGGCAATAATTTAAATATTTATGTGAAATATGTAAACAAAACTAGAAGGATAGTGGAGCAAAAGTGAAAGGATCTATTTTAATTATTTGTTTACCGTTATGCCTACGAATTTAGCAGAAGCATGTATCTATGCAAAATAAAAATACTTTTCCTGTTTCTGAGATACACTTGATACAATTAAGCCTCGAACCTTGTCCTTAATTGATAAGCAAACCTGACAACCACGGCCAAATAAAAATTCAAGGCTAAAAACCCGTATCGAACTTTAATAATAATTTTGTAAATGCCAATTTTTTTAATAAACAAATATACATTTTTATTGTTTAAACGTATTTAGAACCGATACTCACATGATTTAGAACTAAACATAAGTAGGATAACACATGACAACAAACAATTAGACGACGAAAACATTTTTATTTACTTTTTACACATTTTCAACTATTGACATTCAACAAATTACGCCATTTTTGTTTCTATAGGTTTATCGTTCCGTTACCCACCAGTAGAAAAAACCCATCACCCAGAGTAAAAAAATGTATGTTTATGAATAATTAATCAACTTTCTTTAGAAAAATCTAATATGTAAATGATCCCTAGATAAGTAATGAATAATTTGACAAAATGAACTACTTGAGATTAAATGCTGCGTTAATCGAAACGTGCACATTGTTTGTTAGTTCAATTTACGCAACGATCGTTAATCGATAAAGTACACAGCAGATAGTTTACGAACGTTATCTATATAAGCGAATGATAATAAATATTTGCTTTATTTATTTAATTCTAATCAACAAATGTAATATTCTGAAGTTTACCTGCTTTAATCCTAAAAATTAAGTCGAGTAAAGTTGATTGTCAGTTTACCAAACATGCCTACCTTCAAACTGATGTCGGAACGTATTGTAATGTAACTTGATGACATTGACACAAAGTTAAATGACACTTTGAAATTCCATATTAGTTTCACGATCGTATCTTAAGCATTGATCGATTATTATGAGATAGATACATACATTTCCGATGACTCAGAATAGGACAAACACCCAAATATGCTTGAGACATTTATTTTTAACTGTAGTGACTCACAAGTTCACAACAACATTCAACATATAAGCGTATGTTAAAGTTTTTCACCCATATTAAAAAAGAAGAAGAATAAGAAGAAGAAAGTTTCTCAATTCTAATATTTTGCGTAAAAATGGACGTAGCGAGGCTTCCTAATGATAAAAAATTACAACTATGCAGATGGTATTTCAAAGGTATCGTATAATTACACCGTTCTTATACGGACTACATTTCTGTTTTTTAATTTTATGAAATCACTGAATTCCTATCTGTGAGACACCTAGAACTGAACGTTAGTAGCTGTAGCTGTGTTAGTAGCAGTAGCTGCAAAATAACTTGCTTTGCGGTAAATACCTACCCATAATGCTGTTACTACTGCGATTACCCTGCGCCTTGACGATCACACAATTATCAAGATGATGGATCAGCAAAGTGCCTACTTAATGTATCATCAATTAGTAGATACAACTTCTTTTGTATAGGCATATAACCCATTCAGTCGGCCTAAAGCACACTGACATGACGAGATATTCGTCCAGGATTATGACAAGTCTTGTGTATCATCCATTTGGTCTTTAGCGAATGAGTGAGTTCAGGTCGACAACTGGGCTGAAAAGCAAGCTAGCATCATGCAAGTGTCTGTCATTTTGCCTAGTTCTGCATGAGATAATTCTTATTTAGCTATGGATAGGCTGGGCGTGCTGATAGTTTCCAGATTTCACAATCGTCACATAATCAGTTATCATAATATCAAGAGTTTACTAGGACTATACTTCTTTACTTGCTTTCTGCGAGGTATCTACTATCCAGGCCACCTGTGACATTATCTCTTTGTCAAGGGATTGTCAAAATATTGTTTCCATACCCTTGCTGTGTCTTATTTCACACCAACAGACAGATTAACCAACATGCATCATAAGGTGCAAGTCAGGACCACTTTCAGTTATCAGCATTAGCAGTGTGTGGTACAATTTATAATCTGTGTTGTGTTGTAATTTATTATGTACTAGAAGCCAACCCCAATTTTCGTAAAGAAATACCTATAACCCGATTGCAGCACCACCTACCAGGTCCAATTGTGAATCTAAACAATCCAGGGACAGACTCAAATATACACAAAAAATTTATCAAAATCGGTCCAGCAAAATTTAGGAGTTCAGTGACATACAGAAGAATGATGTATATATGATATTTCTAACAAGATGTTCATTCATTTCCAGTGGGATGCCTGTGTCTGCCGTTTGTGTGGGCTGTAAATACTGTATGGTTCTTCAAAGAAGCATTCATGAAGCCACCATATGATGAACAGAAGCTAATAAAAAAATGTTAGTTCAACCTCTGTTTATATTTTGCTTGTGCATTCACCGCTCTTGCCGCACTTGACAGATCTTGATTGATTCACTCTGGTGGGCATTGAGAAACGCAAAGGGTGATTCACAGCAGGCCATGATTCACAGCCTCCGAGTGCCTTATCTTATTATTGTGTTACAAACTTGTTGCCGTGTGGTGCCGGCTTAGAATACCACCACCCCATCTCCCGTGGGTGTCGTAAAAGTCGACTAAGGGATTAGCCGGAGGATGGGCAGCAGCATCCTTCGAGTATATTAACAACTCAACTGCGCTCGCCAACCCGTTTGCCAAGTGTGGTGATTATGACAAAATCCCCCAATGAGCCCACAACACATCCATATCAGTCGTTGTGGTGGTCTTTGGGGGAGGCCTGTGTCCAGCAGTGGACTTCATTCGGCCGAAATGATGAGGCTATAACAGATGTTACAAACTGCAATTTAACATGTGTCCCTAGGTTCCGCAGAGAAGAGAACCATATACAGAGGTGCTACTTAAACGAGCCAGTATTCATGATATATTATATTTCATCTCAAATTAATAATGATGTTATCTCTCTTTAGCGAAAGTCTGTCCGAAATCGGCATTGCGTTCGCTATAAAATAGCAGTGATTATGTAATAGTAACCATTATTTTTCAGATGTAATAATGAGTGCAGCGGGAGCAGTCGCTTGGATGGCAGGTATCGCGGCGTGGGTGGCGATATTCCAGCTGCAAAGAGTCTCGTGGGGACCTACTGGTGATGCATTATCCTTCATTGTACCCCTTGGAAGAGCTTAGATATTATAGAAGATGTTGGAATAGGTCAAGAATTTGGAAGGTATTTAAGGTGCATAATAGGAACAAGCAAGGGGGTTCTCTAATTCTGAGTTTGAAGGTGGATTTATCTCTATTTAAAATACTTGATAGATATAACTTTCTGTATCTAGATGAAATTTGAAAACTTAAGTGTAGGCGTTTCATTCATGTGTCATCAGGCATCTTTTAAGTAGCACCACAAAACCTAATTCTAATTCCAATTTTAGTTTATGGCTCCATAGGTTTGTCGATTATTGTTAATGTCAAGATTGGATAAAACAAAGATGTATTCTAAATAATAATCTAAATATAAACATAATCTTAGTACTCTAGTTTATAATTAGACAGACAAAAACAAAATGTGGCAAGCCACAAAAAAGCTTTACACTATGCGGTACAAGTATAGACATATAGACATGGCAGGGGTGCCACATATTTGATTAATTTTCACTTTGAAATTAATAAATTCATTGCGATGGATTACAACTATCGTTTTCTATTATTAATGATAGAAATAGTACACTCTAGCGTTCTGAACGACTCACAACTGAATTGGAGACTGCAGCTTTTCCCATCATGACAGTGGCATACCCGCGCGGCAAAAGCCGGTGGCTGGGCCGTCGGTAGGCCCCTCTTTTCCATTGGCCACTCTGAGCAAGTGCCCAGGGCCCTGCGATCTATGAGGCCCCCTACTTCCTGCCAGATCACCAACCGATAACCGATATTTGTTAGAAGTAAGAGTTACTTTTTCGGATTATGTTATAATTACCTAAAAAATAAATTACATTTAACAAAAATAATAACAGGTGAATACATCTAGGACTTTTAAAGATAAAGATAAAGATAAAAATATTTTTATTCATGTACAACCATTTATAGGCACTTATGAATAGTCAAGACTTTAGTTGCCTCGTTCCAAGGTGTAGATTTCCTATGGAGAAGAACGGGCAAGAAACTCCATGGTTACTCTTTTTAAATCATATTGGTACAATGTTCTCGAAATGATGGTAATGTGAGGACAATGCAGGAAGAAAGAGTCTATCTTAAAAAGTCTACACTAAATAAGCTTGATTTTAATATTCACCAGAATTTTTGATTCAATTGTCATGACAGCATTAAGATGACCAATCCCAACAGACGGCACTCGTTCACGAGCATGACGCATGCATCAGCGTCGCTCAGCTCAAGCCGAAAACATGTCCTAAGAGTTCAACACCAGCATCAGTTGTTGAACGACCCTTTGTAAATCCAAATTGTTTGCAATGTAATAATTGATACTTATTAAAAAAGGCTTGTAATTGATTCAACATCAATTTTTCAAAAAATTTACTAAATGTAGGTAGCACTGAAATAGGTCTAAAATTACTAGGGTCAGATGTACTACCTGATTTAAACAAAGGAATTATTTTACTATTTTTCATAAGATCAGGAAATTTTCCACAGTCAATACATTTATTAAAAATTAGAGCCAATTCAGGTGCAACAATGTCAATAATTGATTTGGCTACGTTAACAGAATTTCCCCACAAGTCTGCAGTTTTTTTAACATTTAGAGTGTTAAAGGTTCTTATTATATCTCTAGAATTAACATGAACGAATTGAAATTCGTTACTGCAAAAATTTACATTTTGTTTAAGTAAAGTTTCTGCTACAGTAGGGGAAGAGTTTAATGATTTAGTAGTTGAAATGGGAATGTCAGTAAAAAAATGTTCGAAAGCCATAGCTACTTGTATATCTGACTTAATTATTTTATCGTCAATAAATAAGCTATAGTCACCGTTCCGGCTACTAACTTTTCCAGTTTCACTACTAATAACATTCCAAGTCATTTTAATTATGTCATTACTATTTTTAATTTTTGAACTCAAATAACGAGATTTTGCTATATGACAAATTCTTTTAAATAATTTAGAGTAATTTCTAACGTAAAGATTAAATTTATCAGTATTAATATATTTTCGTTCATCATATAGCTCATAAAGTCTCTTTCTACTTAAATGAATTCCAACAGTAGCCCATTCACTAAAGGTTGCATTGCCATTAACTGTGATCGTCTTGGGGATAAAAGTTGCATTGAATTCTTTACAGTATATATTAAAAAAGTCATTATATAGTTTATTTGGATTATTGCTGTATGGTAAAATAGGTATTTTACTACTGAGTCTATTTCTAAATCTTTCCAAGCGACTCACGGTTTTTGGATTAACAGTAACGTACTTGCTTACCTACTCCTTGTGTCTGTTGTTACTAAAATAGTCCTCTCTAATACAATAGTCATACGGGCGAAATTTATAATTAATCTAATCCAAAATCTTTCGATTTCGGATATGTCTGTTTTGTATGTTTTTTTATTTATGTATGTACACCGATTATTCCGATATTTGTAGACCAATTTGAGCAATTATTTTTTTAATAGGTGCAGAATGCTCTCGAATTGGTCACATATAAATTTTATTACATTTAATTGAGTAGTTTTTTAACCAGCTTCAATAAACAGGTTTAATTTGACTGCGCTTATCTAGATTATGTCTTAATAGATTCGATCCTCCGAGATTAGAGAACCGATTTGAGTCATTCTGATTTTTAGTTTTTAATATTAAATACTAATCATCATATCAGCCACAGGACGTCCACTGCTGAACAAAGGCCTCCCCCTTAGATTTCCACAACGAGCGGTTACATGCCGCCCTCATCCAACGACTCCCAGCGACCTTCACCAGGTCGTCTGTCCACCTCGTTGGAGGTCGTCCCACGCTGCGTTTTCCGGTGCGCGGTCTCCATTCTAGAACCTTTGTGCCCCAGCGGCCATCAGTTCTACGAGCAATGTGCCCTGCCCATTGCCACTTCAGTTTACTAATCCTTTCAGCTATGTCGACAACTTTAGTTCTTCTACGGATCTCCTCATTTCTGATTCGATCTCGTAGAGAAATACCAAGCATAGTTCTCTCCATAGCTCGCTGATTATATCAATAAATACTAATACCATATTATAAAAAGTTCTTACATTTATTTACACTAAAAAGAAACAAATAAATGTGTTTAACAAAAAAAATACCGACTTCAAAAACCCTACACGATATATAAATATTAAAACTAAAAATAACTATTTTTTATGAAATCTGGCCTGGAAGTTGGTATTTTTCTTGTTGAAAAATTTTTTTTTTGGCTAACCCAATTCTCCTGTTATTACATTTAGTATTCCATGTAACACCCATTGCAATAGACCTTATCGTTATAGTTTCCATCTCATACAATAGCCTTACACCACCGGGGACAATCCATGACTTCATTTTATAGTGCAGCTATGAAGAAAAACCACTAAAATGCGACTCGCAGCGTGTAAATGGACCACACGACTAACTAATGACTAAAAGAGTTGTTTACACGATTCCAATCCCCAAATTCCAGTGACCACAGATACCTTAAATACAGAAACGAAAACGAGGCTTGATTAGTGCACCTTATGTTAGCTTTAGTTTAATTAAACCCCTTTGTAAATAATGCTAGGATTGTACAAGAAATAAAAAATATATACTTCTGCAACCCCACAAGGAAAGTGACCTGAAGATAATCAGTATCACAAAATTTAGTATATTAATTTAAATGCTTGTTATTAATACGATATACTTGCGACATTCCTAGAGCGGCAGCGCCTCTAGCGGAGAATCGCGAGAATGGTGATAGGTAGACAATGTTTCGTGTTTATTATATTTTGCGGCTCATAGACAGTTGCACTCACAGCGCAGTCAGTGTATGGATGGGTGACAATATAGTGTATTTGAACTGACCATCTTGCTTTGGAGGGCGCGTAAAATCCTGTATCCCGGTTGTCATTAGACGGCAGTTGTTAAGCCAAGTTGAAGGCCTTTGCACGACTTCAACAACTGTGACACAAGGTTGGCCACGAACCACACGAAAAACAGAATATTTACGAGAAAGCTTGACAAAATGGGAAAGGTCTACCGTGAAATCAATGTCAATAAAAAATGTATCAATTTGTCACTTTAGAATAAAACAATTTTAAACAGATTAGATCGCGAGATTATAGATTTTTGTTTTTCCTGACGTTTCGAATACTTTGCAGCATTCGTGGGCGCAGGATGACTAAGGTGACAGGCGTCGTTACAGATTTTAAAAAGTTATTTTATTTTATCTACCGTACAATTTTAATCAAAAAATTAGTTTCGATGCACGCAGTAATCACTCACAGTGTCTTGGTGTTTTTTAGTGCGGTATGTTGTTTAGGACTTTATTATTTTAATAACTGGATTCCAAACAGGTGGTACCTGCCAACCATCTTCTCTATTAAAATTAGGATGTTTTTTAATTTCAATAGCCTCACAAAACATTCTAGGTACATATCGGTTCTCTTTCGCGAGGACTTAAGGATGATAGTAGTTGGGTTTGCCTAAGGCATGTTCACACACTGCAGACTTTGTGGAGCGTCTATGCGATCTACTCCGTTTAAAATTGTTTTATTCTAATGTGTAATAATCGCGAAAACCTAAGACATGATTAGCCACTTATTTGGAATACTTAATTTTTCGTTTCCCGTATTTTTGTAGTTATTAAGATAGTTTTACAGGGTCTGGCTGTTTGTGCATGTAACATTTATGTATGTAAACTGTACTCACAATAAACAAGTGATGGCACTTTTCTTCTGCTTCTTACAAAGAAAATGTCTGCCCATACTAGTTCTTGAATCAGCTAATAGAGGCGCCGCGGTCTGTCTTAAATTTAATGACAATTATAGTACATACGCAAATCCAATTTAATTTTGCCGACTTGGGAATCGAACCAAGATGAAGCTTTAATATGTAAGCTTTTACCTATACCAATGGTAAATCATTGACATTTAATTGTAATTAATCCTAAGTCTATGCTGTAACATTATTGATTAAGTAATTTAATTTGTAAATGTTGATGAAATAAAAACGAATTTAAAGTTGGAAATTGTATATTTATTTATATAAAACACATTTGTACAGTATATACAATACTATTTGATTATAAATGCTAACATTAATGCAATATTCATATCACATCTAATTAGGCATGTGTAACGATTCCGATCACAGAGACTTGAGACAACTCACGACTCGTTGACAGCTCGCAGAGCATAATGAAAGCTTTGTCAGTAGTTTTTGAGTCTATATTTGCTCAAGTTGTCACTTTGAGCTGTTGATCTGTGGTTAATCTGATTATTTCTAGCTCCGGCTCAGTGCTTGAACCGTGATCTTGCCGATTCGTTGAGTTACCCATGTCTACATCTAATGGAGTATCTATATATACTAGCTCATTATAACTGCCTCTGAAGTTAGTAGTTCCTGCGCGTTTTGGTCACTGTTTTCGTAAGCTCTCGGCCCCCGCCTATCCCGCACACTATTTAGACCTAAATAAATCGACTCGACAAAGAGCATGGTTATAATGCGCGTACTATAGATATGGCATTAAAATAAGTACCTTCAAGTGGCTGCCACCAGAACTTCAACACAACTATACCGTATTCAGGACAGCAAGTAAACTATATGTAAACAAAGAAACACTCCTTGTAACGTAGATTGGTCATTGTCAGTCTGCCTTCATCTGTACAAATAAATAAAATTAAGTGTCTATTTGTAATGTCAAAATAACAGCTTTTTACTAAATGCATATGAAAGTAAAAACGGTAGGTACCTACAACAAAATAACTTTTTAATTTAGCATAGATAATCCAATTTCTTTTAAATTAAACGGCGGGTCCCAGCTAGTAGTAAATAAAGCTGAACGAACATATCGATCATTAATCACATGCATCAATCTTGTAAAACCGTTTCACTGAAAAACCCTTTTATATGGTTTGTTTATATTTAGTTTTTGCTTCCCTGAATATAAAATGGTGGGTTAAATCAATTCAGCCTATCTCTGCGCGCCCACAGCTGGGAATAGGCATATTTCAATTTGGGAAGACAATGCAGTGGTCCTCATACTCATAACCGGGAACTACAGATGTTGGCAATCATACTAGTGGCGCCATTAATAATTCTGAAAAAAGTGTCGTAAATATTATTACGATAGGGATGCCCAATGGCCGTAAATAGGATAATGCGTACGCGCAAGAAGCAGACTGTCGATGAGTCATCGATTTATTTTTGCTGTTTATGAAGCTGAAAAAGTATCACACGGCTTAGAGGTCGTCCATAAACCACGTAACGCTTTTGAGTTGAGTCGGCTTTTACGTTATCCACGGTATGAAATGGAGTGGTGCTATATTTACCCGTACACCACACGTACTATTCAATATATGAATTTTGTAAATTTAATTCATATTTAATGTGAAAAGATAAGTTATACAGGGATGGAGGCTCGAGCTGAATATCTGCATGGTGTTATATGGAGGGGGTAGGGCAAAAATACGAGACAGTAAAGAAGTTTATGCAGCCCTTAAATTTAAGGTAGAAATTACGGAGCTTGTAATGGCATTACTGTCAAAGCATTTATGAGAAATAGTTGGCGTGTCGAACGCCAGTATGAACACAACCTTATATTAAGGATATGTTACAGATATATTATGGTATATTGGTATATTAGATGCGACATAATATTTAGCTTCATCAATTGAACAAGTATGTTACACAAAAAATGGTTTATGCAATTACGTGTAAAAAACAAAACATAAAAGCATGGTGGTCCACTTGTTGCTGTTGATAAATATTTGACCTACTGACACAGGAATAAGCCCTTAATGCTTGTGTATGTTATAGCATGCACGGATCCATCGTTACAAGAAACCACATTAAACAACTCAAATACGGCCGAAATCTATACACATAAATAAAATTGAAGTGTCTGTTTGTAATGTCAAAATAACAGCTTTTAGCAACATTGCATATGAAAGCCTATACGGTACCTATTGTCCTATTATCTGTCTGTTTGTTTCAGCTAATCTTCGAAATGACTAGACCGATTTTGATGCGACTTTCACTGGCAGGTAACTGATGTTATAAGGAGTAACTAAGGCTACATCTATTTCAGAAAAAGGATTAGGTGTCCGCGCAAGGAAATCAAAACCCATGAAATCCATTATATATTCTATGTCAACTGTCTGTGCCGAAGTACTCTAAATTATTTATAAGTAAACCTATTTCTTGTAGATAAAACGGCGGGTGAAACCGCGGGGCACAGCTAGTATGGAATAAAAACTGATTTTGGAAAAGGAATTGGAATTTTGGAATAATGGAATGGATCCCTGACAATGTTTACATGAATTAAAATCCGTTTGATTTATCTATGGTTCCTGTCGTCGTTCTGTTTGTTTAATCAATTAGTAAAATTAATAAAAATATATTTATTTCGTATGACTCATACACATAATTGCACAAAACTACAATAAAATCAATAAAAATAGTCAAAATTATAAAATATGTTCATTATTCAAAACATTTATCTATATATCTATATATCTCACACTATGAGCGTCGACATTTCCATGTCAACCAATAATACTTACCGCCCCTAGGTTGGAACAAATATTGGAGCCAACTCATATCTGAAATGATTCTTGGCTTTAGATAGTAAATTATATTAAGACAAAGGTTTGAACCAAAGCTTGCAAATTTTATCCCCAACAGTCTGACGAACATCTTAAATAAAAATAGGAATTTAATAAAAGCCGTGTGGTGTCCGGATTAAGAATATAGCACCACTCCATCTCCTCCCGTGGAAGTCGTAAAAGTCGACTAAGGGACTCTTAACCAGAGGGATGGGCAGCAGCGTCCCTTCTTTTAAACATTAGCCATACTGCGCTCACCAACCCGTTTGCCAAGCGTGGTGAGTATCGGCAAATTCCCCCCAAAATGACAACACAATTCAAGCACCGGCCCCCAGTTCCCGGCAGCCCCGCTATTCCTGGTCATGGTAGCGGCCATGGTAATGGCGGGGCAGGGGGTGCTAAGAATCTCCGGATGGGATCCGGCTACCACCCTAAACGGAAACTGGCCCTGGTGACGTACAACACACGAACACTGAGGGCAGACGAAAAGATTGTTGAGCTGGAAGAAGAAATAGATAAGTTGCACTGGGATATCATGGGACTATCAGAAGTCCGAAGAGAGGGGGAGGACACGATAACCCTGAAATCCGGCAACTTATTCTACTACCGGGAAGGCGAACATCTGTCTCAAGGTGGTGTCGGGTTTCTCGTCCGCAAGTCCCTCATTAACAGCATAATGGCCATCGAAAGTGTGTCGAGCAGGGTAGCGTACCTTATACTCAGAATATCCAAGAGGTATTCGTTGAAGGTCATACAGGTCTACGCACCGACCTCGACACACCCAGATGATGAAGTAGAGAGTATGTATGAGGACGTAAGTAGGGCCATACATACCTCGAAGACACATTTCACTGTTGTGATGGGGGACTTCAACGCAAAGCTGGGCACCCGATGCGATGGTGAGTTGAGAGTGGGGCAATTTGGATATGGGCATCGGAACCCCAGGGGACAGAGGCTGGCCGACTTTTTGGAAAAGGAGGGACTCTTCGTGATGAACTCCTTTTTCCAAAAGCCGCCTCACAGGAAATGGACCTGGATGAGTCCCGATGGTTCCACGAGGAATGAGATTGACTTCATCATGACCAATAGGAGGCAAATATTCAATGATGTCTCTGTGATTCACAGGGTGAAAACCGGTAGTGATCACCGAATGGTAAGAGGCACATTGAATATTAATCTCAAAGTTGAGAGGTCTCGTCTGATGAGGTCTACGCTCCGGCCCTCTAGTGCTCATATCCAAAACCCCGAGAGCTTTCAACTCGAACTCCAAAACCGCTTCGAGTGCCTAGAACATTGCGTATCTGTGGACGATCTAAATGGTAGGTTTGTAGAAACTGTCCAAACGGTTGGGTCTAAGTTCTTTAAAACCCACCGTAAAGGTAGACCAAAAAAGTTTTCCGATCACACTCTCGACCTCATGGCAGAAAGACGCGCCATGACGCTGCAGTCCTCCGGTGATGCTGAAGCATACAGACTACTCAATAGACGGATATGGAAGTCCTTGCGTCACGATATCCGCACCTTTAACACTAATAGTGTTAAAGAGGCGATTGAGCGGAATCAAGGCTCCAAAGTGTTCGCAAGAGACAAGTCTATTGGGCAAAGTCGTATTATGAAGCTGAAGACCGAGGACGGCAGTGTAGCGTCGACTAAGCCAGAGGTTTTGAGAGAGATTGAGAACTTCTACCGGCAGTTATACACCTCGGTTACTATACCTACCATTGGCTCTGACAAAGACCCGCGAGCCAAACTAACCCGACACTATACCGAGGATATCCCGGACATCAGCCTGTACGAGATTAGGATGGCCTTGAAACAGCTTAAAAATAACAAGGCGCCGGGTGGGGACGGAATTACGACAGAGCTTCTGAAAGCGGGTGGCACACCGGTACTTAAAGTCCTTCAGAAGCTATTCAATTCCGTCTTACTCGAGGGCACAACGCCGGAAGCGTGGAACAGAGGTGAGGTGGTGCTCTTCTTCAAAAAGGGTAATAACACCCTATTGAAGAATTATAGACCCATCTCACTTCTGAGCCATGTTTATAAGCTGTTTTCAAGGGTTATCACGAATCGTCTCGAGCGCAGGTTTGATGACTTCCAGCCTCCCGAACAAGCCGGTTTCCGAAAAGGTTTCAGTACCATAGACCACATCCATACGCTGCGGCAGGTTATACAGAAGACCGAGGAGTATAATCTGCCACTATGCTTGGCGTTTGTGGACTATGAGAAAGCCTTCGATTCGATCGAAACCTGGGCAGTGCTGCAATCTCTGCAGCGGTGCCAGATCGACTATCGGTACATTGAAGTGTTGAAGTGCTTATACAGAAACGCCACCATGTCGGTCCGAGTACATGAACAGAGCACGGGGGCAATTCCATTGCAGAGAGGTGTGAGACAGGGGGACGTCATTTCCCCGAAACTGTTCACCGCTGCAATGGAGGATGCCTTCAAACTACTGGAGTGGAAAGGATTCGGCATTAACATCAATGGCGAGTATATCACTCACCTTCGATTTGCCGATGACATCGTAGTCATGGCAGAATCGCTGCAAGAGCTCAGCACAATGCTCGATGATCTCAACAGAGTTTCCCAACAGGTGGGCCTTAAGATGAACATGGGCAAGACAAAAGTCATGTCAAATGCCCATGTCGTGCCCATCCCAATATCCGTTGGGAGCTCTGTTCTCGAAGTTGTTGACGAGTATGTCTACCTGGGACAAACTGTCCAGTTAGGTAGGTCCAACTTCGAGAAAGAGATCAATCGTCGAATCCGACTCGGCTGGGCAGCGTTTGGGAAACTTCGCAACATCTTTTCGTCAACAATACCGCAATGCCTCAAGACGCAAGTCTTTAACCAGTGTGTGTTACCAGTGATGACATATGGAACAGAGACGTGGTCACTCACAATAGGCCTCATAAGAAAGCTCAAGGTCACTCAGCGAGCTATGGAGAGAGCTATGCTTGGTATTTCTCTACGAGATCGAATCAGAAATGAGGAGATCCGTAGAAGAACTAAAGTTGTCGACATAGCTGAAAAGATTAGTAAACTGAAGTGGCAATGGGCAGGGCACATTGCTCGTAGAACTGATGGCCGCTGGGGCACAAAGGTTCTAGAATGGAGACCGCGCACCGGAAAACGCAGCGTGGGACGACCTCCAACGAGGTGGACAGACGATCTGGTGAAGGTCGCTGGGAGTCGTTGGATGAGGGCGGCATGTGACCGCTCATTGTGGAAATCTAAGGGGGAGGCCTTTGTTCAGCAGTGGACGTCCTGTGGCTGATATGATGATGATGATGAATAAAAGCATTAAATTTAAATAAAATTTAAAATAAAAGCAAGATATAAATAAAAGTTCAAGAGGATTGTACAAGTAATAAGTACTTTATCATGCCAATTCAAAAAAAGTTGAATAGTCTGAAGTGACCAAGCATTGGCCCAATACTTTGGGTCCAATATTGGCGCAAAGTACAAAAATAATTTGCTATACTGTAGCCAACATTACATATAAAACGTCACAAAAGTAAAATTATAGGAATACATAGAATTTGCTATAGACTGATATAACCACACATTGACCGGCTAGTCTTAGTTATCACAGCCCATGCAATTAAATACGGTGAGATATATGCTGACATTGGCTGGCCAATGTAGAGGCATGAAAAGGAATGACTAATTCTAAATGCTTCGTACACAATTGCCGATGTAGAGCCGGATACAGATTTACACCATCGTAGAGAGATCGGCAAACATCTTGAGCAAAAAGCGGCGTAGTGGGGAAAAGTTCTAGAGTGTATATATATTAGGTTCAAAGGTCAAAACAAATCAACCACACTGAGTTGTGGTCCTACTGTCATATTTAATTCTAAAAAACATTTTTGCGGCATTGGAGTGGCCTGAGACACTCCAGCCGTACCTTAACCCACTGTGACAGTGTATGGCGCAACTAACGTAAGCTCACAACGCGTTGTGTTGCGATAGATTTGTTCGCTCAATGAGCTTTTTCGGGCTGTGTGATATATGCACAATATATACATGTTCGTATAACACCATTCAGGAAACCTCCTATGGGTAAACCTACCATGAGCTCTTAATATGAGTCAATTGAAGACCTCAACTGATTTGCTTTGATAATAGGTACACACAGCTACATATTAAGCAATACATTTCCAGTATAAGGTGATCTCGGATTGTACGGAAAACCTATACAATGCGAGGTCAGCTTATACTGGAAATGTATATATAATATTCACGTAGCAATTTTTTTTATTGCATACAGACAGATGATCTAGGTCTAGATGTACCCATAGTGCCGATTTAGGAGAAATCCTAGCGTGGGGCATATTTTTTAAAGAAAATTATCTTAGCGGACAGCGAGGATGCTGTACTTGTAGAATGTACATATTCCTCCTCATAGACAATTGTGTAGAAGCCATAAAACACATCGGTTGTTGGCGGTATCTTAAAGGATTATATATAAACATGGAGTAAATAACACATGGAATGCTAAGGCGCAATATGGTTGAGCTAAGCGATGCTGATGCATGCGTCATGCTCGTGAACGGGTGCCGTCTGTTGGGACTGGTCAGCCGTTAACTGCCACGGTAAATAATAATTATACTACAGTAGTATGTTTTCTTTATACATTGACCTACATAATGCTCGTTATATCTTTTACTAAAATTTGTATCAATCAACCTTGTAATCCCCAACTATTTTAAAAGAGTATCCATGCAGTTTCTTGCCGGCTCTTCTCCACGAGATCAACTATTTGGAACCGTGCGACTTAGATTCTGATGTTTCATAAGTGCCAATATTTGGTTTATTTGAAATAAAAATGTTTGACTTTGACTTGCGCGGACGGAAATACTCAAAAAGGAAACGGCGACAAGTGTGTTTTGACGGTGTGGATGCCATCATTGCACACTCGCGGGTCAATTCTCTCATCGGGACAAATATTTGAATGTTCTACCAGATATTGTTCCCGAGATATGGATGTTTGCGCATGGGTGATATAATATGACTGTAAACAAAACCACAACACTGGATATATTCTTCTTCCTGTACAATTGTTTAGTATGTGAGCGCATAGCTATAGCTACGCTTTCACGCATGGACAGTCTGAAGTATTTACCCCTCTACCGTGTAGATAAACCCTTCACATGACTTCAAATCTACTTTGTATAATACTTCAGCGTTCGTCCAATCAGATGTTTCACCGGAGCATCATATTATTAACTACTGATTTTATAACCACTAATTAGCATTCCATTTATTACTTCTCCGTGTTTATGATGATGTTTTTGTTGCCAAATTAATAATAATTTAAAACACACATGAAAAGAACGAATGAAATGGATAGACAAATAAAATGCTGTTTTCTGTTTGTATGAGAGAGTGTGATAAATTCGATTTTTATGGTTTTTTTAATAAACACCTTTACTATCCATTTCTCGAACACTGTTTAGTGTATTCTGTATACTAGGGATGGACGGTATCTAAGAACATCGATATCGTATCGATATATGATTATTATCGAATTAATGTCGATGTTCGATATTATCGATATTTACCGATCTATCTACATTAATTTAAAAGGTGAGAGAAATGTGTGCATAAAATCACTGAGACCAAGAAACCCGCGGCCAAAAGGTTGGGTTTACATATTTATTCACAGACCGTAGATATTTTTGTAAATATTCCATTACTAAGTAGTTTCCTAATCATAATAGTAGAGCGACACAGAATAGAGAAAGCACTACACGGCTTCGTTCAAATTTTATATATTCTAACCATCGATATTACTGTATTGAGATCAATTAATCAATATTTCGTAGAAGCTGTACTATATGCAAAAAAAAAATCGGTATTTTATTACTGATACTGATAATGATCTTTATCCAATATCGATAGATCTATCGTACATCCCTATTCACGACTACTAAAGTTAAATATGTTTGTTGCTATGTTTCTAATATTTCTCGTGTGAAGTGTTTATATAATCTTATGAGAAATCTAGATCTTAAACCGTTTTGGTACAATTGTGCAACGGATGAGATTTGAACTCACGATTATTCGGTCGGCAGTCCGATATCTTTGCCGTGAAGCCTTTAGCATTTGATATATTCTGGCATTTAATGTATACAACACGCTATGACCAGACTTAGTAGTAAATATAGTTGTAACATAGAAGTTGTGGTGCCGGCTCAGAATATCACCACCCCATCTCCTCCCGTGGGTGTCGTAAAAGTAGGGATTAGCCGGAGGATGGGCAGCAGCGTCCTTCGAGTACATTAACAACTCAACTGCGATCGCCAACCCGCCCGCCAAGCGTGGCGATTATAGCAAAACCCCCTAATGAGCCCATAACACATCCACACCGGTCGTTGTGGCGATCTTTGGGAGAGGCCTGTGTTCAGCAGTGGACTATATTCGGCCGAATTGATGATAGAAGTGGATATATTTCTAATTAATACTTTAAGTAGAATTTTATTTATGTCTTACTTATTTACTAAGCCTGAAAAAGCACCATATTTTACTTAAAAAAATGCACATAATTGTAGTTGTACTATGGAACAGTTTTTTTTAAAGTCCTAAGTAGAATTTTATAAACTCAAATACTCTAGATCCAAATAAATTGGAATAGCTATTTCTTAAAAAAATATGGGATTATCACCAGTGCCATAACCTGATTCTTAGATTAATATTTGCTATAATAGAACCTGATTTTACATATTTTTTTATGTCAAATAAGTTCAGTTTAGAAAGTTGTTACACATATTGATACATTCAGTTTTACGTCAAATAGTCTGGTTAATACGTTACCTATAGCTAAACTTAGACTGTTGATATAAGTTACAGGGCGTAACCAATATGGACTTTGGCGAAATTTGGTTTACAATGTTGGCCAAACATTGGCTATAATTTTCAGTGTTGTTACTGTGCTGAAAGTTGATTGTGATAGTATGATTGATGTTAAAATAATATAATTGACTATAATTTTGTTTAATAATAATAAAATTGACTTGTAATTATATTATTTTTGATTCATCTTCCTTGACAACACAGAAGTAGTAGTAGGTATCTGATTGCAATTTTTTGGCACCAAAGATGTAACCTCACTCTGAACCGATAAACACTTCACAAAGGCAATCTTTGTAAATGTATGGTCATGTAAAAAGTCAAGTATCTAATTTCGGGACCCAGCATATACCTCAAAATAGTTAATAATACGTCAAAATTGGACATCATCATGACCATAGACTAACATCATTATAGACGCGCTCTACCCAATAGCGACCAGTTCTCGTTTTACTTAGACGATAGTGTGGACCAGCCAAACATTTCCGTCATACGACACTTAATTTAAACAATGCATTATTAAATGGTACCACAAACCTTCCCGGAGACTAAGTTTATCTATTGGTGAAAACTAGACAAAATTAAGTTAGTAATTTTCACGATTAGCGCATTCATACAGACAGACGGTCTCGGGGGAAGTTTTAAGGGTCTCATGATCTGAGCTTGGGGAGCTCATACTAGTTTCGAGGAAGAGGGGGGTAGTTGTCAAGATAATAGACTATATTTTCTTGCAAGCCCTCCCCAGAATTATATTAAATTACTTAAAAAATAACTCAATGTCGGTCTGCTTTGTTTAACTGGATAGTTACTGGCCTTTTTCTGAAAATAAATATTGCTACAGCCTCGCTGGGAGGTCGAGCTGGGTACGCACTTGGGGAGTTTTTTTTAGTACTAACTGATAGTAAAGATACAAGTGACTAAGTGTCCAACATTTTAAAGTACATGGGGACATTCCCGTTACGAAATGGACAAACTTTTTTGGAACAATTTTAAGTCGTTGATATACGACCCATAGAGGCAGCACACCCTGGCCACGCCCATACGAGGTAATGCCCCATATCCGGCCAAGCAGTTCCCGGTGAGGCTGGTCACTCGATGCGGACGCGCGGAGGCGACGCCATGCGACGATCCTGTCTTAGTTTCGCTACTTCAGACCTCGCTATCCTGTGGATGATAAATATAATCACTCGTCACCAGAGATCAGAAGGCAGAGTATATTAACGTTAAGCTGTCACCACGGTAGAACCGTGTGGTGTAGGCTAACAAGAGTCGGCTCTAGTGTGATCATACGAGGACCTGGAGCCTCCCTTAGGTGCCGAAGATGACCGCCCCAGTGGTTTTAGCCGGTAGGAGTCCGGCATACCCCTTCGCTCTTCCCCGGGGCGAAGGAAGTTCATGAAGAATTTCCATTGGGCACCAATAAAAAAAAAGGTTGACAAGAGTGTCTCCATCTCCTCCCATGGGTGTAGTATAATAAGGCGACGGCGGCAGTAGCATACAACGAGTGTATTCACAACTGTACTGCCCAATTCATCTGCTAAGCGTAGCTTGGCGAAACCCGTACATGAACACAGACCAAACGCTGTGGTGATCTTTGAGGGAGACCTACGTCCAGCAGTGGACGTCTTTCAGCTGAAATGTTGCGGTGGAAATGATCATACATACGCCCCTGAGGGGGAGGATTATTTCGGGCTCTTGCCCGCTACAACTACCTTTTTATGCCAAACATTAAATCGCCAATAGTAAGCAGCGCAGAGCAATAAATACCAATCCAAAAATACCGATTATAATTCAATTGTACTCATAATCAATTGAATGAATCGAACCGAATGAAGTCCACAAGCCTCTCCCAAAGATCGCCACAACGACTGGTCTGGGTGTGTTGTACCAATGGACGGCTCTAAATGTGTTTTTTCAAGTTCCTGGAGTTTCGGTGTCGAAGATGACCACTGCAATGGTTTTAGCCGGCAGGAGTCCGGCATGCCCCTCCGCCCTTCCCCGGGGGGAGGTAGTACATGACGTATTTCCACCGGGTTACATAAAAAAGGCATCCGGCCCTCGGTACTCACTCAACCGAGTAGCCTCTACCAGACTAAATTATTTTGCCACGAAAGGTCTTTAACACACCTGAGAAGAAGGAAGAGCGCCATGTAGTTGCAGGCGATGAGCATGTAGAACACGTGCGTCCACGAGTGGCTGGAGACCAGGCCGGCCAGCATGGGACCAATCGCAGCTCCTAGGAAAAACCAAACCCAACACCATCATCATCAGTCATCATATCTGCCAAAGGACGCCCACTGCTGGACAAAAGCATCCCCCAAAGATTACCACAGCGACCGGTTACATGCAAAATGACAATGAAAACGTATCTTTACAAATAAATAAAATTGTTTGTAATGTCTAAATACAAAACAGCATTTTACTAGATGCATATGAAAGGTACATACAGTACCTATAACAAATAAACAGTTTTTTTATTTGTCTGTTTGTTCCAGTTAATCTCCAAAATGGCTGGACTTTGACGGGAATTTCACGTGCAGATAGCTGATGTTATATGGAGTAGCATAAACTACTTTTATTTTAGAAGGGTTTAGGGTTCCGCGCAAAAAATATAAAACGCATGAAATCCGATATTTATGCCTATATATCTATGTCGAAGTACTCAATTATTTATAAATAATTCGACTTCTTTTAAATGAAACAGCGGGTTAAACCGCGGGGCCCAGCTTAATAAAATAAAGTATATATGCCTACAGTAGTGTTGTATGAGGCCTATAAAGATTCCTATCTCAGCATATGCTGCAGCGTTGGTTTTCTGATAGAGCCTATCAACTCCCAGCGACCTGAGGGCCAATTCTCGTAATTTAAAAACGTTCAAATATAGTTCCGATCTAGTCTCAGTGTCATAAATGTCACAAATGGTATTCTCCTAAACTAACAAACAACGTCAAACGTGAACTTACACTGTGATGAGATCGAAAATGGATCGAAAGTTGATCGAAGTCAAAACGGTATTCTGCTAACATTTCGAACTGTCACATGTACTAAATTGTCATTGAATAAACGTCAAATCTGAGATTGAAATGAGACTAGATCGAGATTATACTGAAATTCGACTGAACTTGTAAGAGTAGCAGAATACAATTTTTTCGGTCAATTCATAATTTAAACTCAGTTCGGTCAAGTTTCAGTTACAGTGTAAATTAATTACGAGAATTGGCCCTCTGATTAAAACGAATGAAAAATACAACTCACCCACGCTTCCCGTGCCATCTATAATCGCCGTCACCGTGGCCAGTGCCCTGGAGTTCCCAGCTAGACTGCTATGTGTGCCCAGTTCAGCGCTCACCGCCGTGGTGATTAGCGCGTAGGGTCCGTTCACCATCATCCCCGTCAGTAGGAGCAAGATCACGTTTAGCAGGTACGACGAGGCGCCCCAGGACTGGTACACGAAGAGCTGATGAGAAATAACGTGATACTTGCAATGGAGCATAATTTTAGGTGTATTATGGGCTATGTGGATCTGGGATGCTGAGCACTCCCTTCTTGTGAGTTTCGTGAAACTTGATTTAGGGAATAATGTCAGTTAACACCTGACCAGTCCCAATACACGGCTCCCATACACGAGCATCAGTCAACGTCAGCATCGGTTAGCTCAACTATAGTGTACGGAACCCAACCCGATACACAATGCCACCACCAGCAAGACAACACTTTCTGTAAGAAATCAATAGCTAGCTCAAGAATAGCTACATCAATTATCATGTTTACTTCGTTGCTTCTGAGAATACATTGATAGATTTAGATTAGCTTATTTTAAAGAGATTTTACTACAGATTCTACACCTAACTTAGTTTTTAAGTACTCTACGACACACTGGTTTGTTTAGACATAGTAAAGAAAATATAGCCCAAAACAGAGCCCTGAGGTACGCCTCTTTTTAAAGGCTATGTTTTATTTTCATGTTGGTTTTTGGAATGTTATCATTATAAATCGTACTAAAATTGTACAGTAAAACCTGGTATGTAACAGCCGGTATATTCTATTACCATACTTTTGTTACTTTTCCAAAGGAATAATATGTTATACTGTATCGAAAGCTAAACATAAATAAGGAGTTATGCTCCCAGCAGGTTATTGTGTTTTATTGAGGTTGCTGATTTTATCATCAACTCTTCATCTCCATTGTAGTTGCAGTGTTCACGCTGTTTTAGCATCCAAGCTACAAATTAATGCTGCTATGGCCATTATCTTTCAAATATTCGTATAAATGTGAAACGGTCTGAAAGTCTCAGTTTATTTTACTAGTCTTATTCCAATCGTGGAAGCGGCATGACGCCACTTCCGCACATCTATAAACAAGGTAAAAAGGAAGAGGGCATTTGAATTGAAAATATTTAGTAAAATATTGTTATCCTATTAGAGTGTATTCTTACCATAGGTGCGCAAACGCTGTAGAAGGCCACGCACACGAGCGCTGGGCATGCAGTGCAGTCGGCGACCAGGCCCGCCAGGATGGCCCCCACCACTCCGCCCGCGTCGAACACCGTGCTCAGCTCGCCGGACTGGCGCGCCGACAGGCTGGCTGGGGACCAGATAAGGCGGAGTAGTTCTAGCTTTCCTTACGAAGGTTATTTGAGTGCACACTGATAAGCCGGGACAGCTGTGGGTAGAAGTTAAGGACTACACCCAGGTCCGTTCAATGCACGCCTAGCAAGTTCCGTAATTATTGACGGCTAATTGTACACAAAGCAATGTAATATTTCATGGTTGCGAGGGATGTTTTTTTTTTCTAAAAAAACGTTGCCCCACACTAGGAGGTCTCCTGTGTCGTGGGTGCGTTTACAGACATACATTTCATACACAATACATCCTGACCTGAAACAACTACCTGCAATCTCATACAAATATTTGTTCCGTGCGGGAATCGAACCCGCGACCCGGAGCGCAGCAGTCGACTGTATCAGCCACTGCACCAACCGTGTAGTTCTTGTACGTGTTCTTCGGTTTTCGATAACACAAGATAAAATATTTATAAGTTCAAAGTAAAATTGTACGTAATATTTACACAAATTTTTTTTTCAATGTCACTTACATTATTGTTTATTGTATGTATGTATTGTGGTAAAATACGTGTAATAGAAAAAAAAAAGGTTTTATTTTTGCCTCCTTAAATATTTTACTTTGAATTTCATAACATTTTTGCTATAGGGAAGATTACATTTTGTCTTAGGCGAAACATAGACTCGAATGAAAATTGTCAATACAATTTGTAATGTACTCACACTTCACCATAATTGTATCGATAATAATTTGAAATATAACTCAACACCATTGCCGAGTAATAGAAAGGAATCTTTATATTCTGTTCCGTGTACATTCCGGCAAAGAATAGACAGCCGCGCTCTACCCATAGATGTCCCAAAAGATGACTGAGGGTTGAAATCAAGAGGATTTGCAGCAGCATTCTTCCGTGAGCTAATAACATACTGCGATCACCAATCAGTCCAAGCGTAGTGCTTATGGGAATATCCAGGTGCGGATCCAGGATTTTAATCTCGGGGAGCATCTGGACTTAATTTCGGGACAAGCCCGCCACACATTCCCAACCACTACAACTCCTGTAAGCCAGGATCTACAATGGCGACCACCGAAAAGAACACCGATCAATGAAGCTCGGTGTGTCCCAGAGAAACGAATAACTGTCTTGGAACCCGCACCGAAATTAATCAGAAAAGAAAAAGGAGGAGTAGGAAAGAATATACGTTCCACTTCCCTCCGTAGCAAGCAGGAGACAGAGAAAAACGATAGGCCATAGGCACAATAATTGGGAGTTTACAACAGGGTTAAGCCCAGTTGCCAAGCACCACGGGTACAATTTTTTTTATTTACGGGTCCTATGTTGTGAGCTATTGTGACTGACTCCAATAGTAGGTATGGCAAAAACACTTGAACGCACGGAAATCCGTCCTAGTCGCAACAAGGTCTGTATAGTAAACAACCCCGGATGTAACTTGCAAGCTGTCAAACATAATATTGCGTTCATCTTGCCAAAGAATGCACTCCCACAGGATAGGGATGATGTGCAGACTGTTATCTGAACTTGCAAGATTTTCAGAGATCAGTGTGATTATTAGGTCAAAGGTCAACTCCTGGGTCGGGGTCCAAGGTCACTCACTGTAGTGATCATTCGGGGGGGTCCATGCCCATCAGTGGACATTTACAGAGTTAGATTCGGAACTTACCTGACGTGTATCTAATGTAAGACGGGAGCCAGTAAAGAAAGGTGTAGCTGACGAGCTTGGCAAAGAACAGAGAGAGGGAGAACTCCAGCACGCCCGGGATGGCGAGCGCTCTGGAGAGCGACACCGCGCCTTCGGGTGCGGCCGCGCGGAGCAGGGATGTGCGCTCCGTTGCATCTTCTTGCTGTTACAGATATAAATAATCAGAGGAAGCTTCTAACTCACATCTTCACACGACGCGTGGGTGCTACATCATTTCCGCCGAATAAAGTCCACTGCTGGACACAGGCCTCCTCCAAGGATCACTACAACGACCGATATGGGTGTGTTGTGTGCTCATTGGGGGGTTTTGCCATAATCGGCACGCTGGCAGACGGGTTGGCGATCGCAGTTGAGTTGTTAATGTACTCGAAGGACGCTGCTGCCCATCCTCCGGCTAAACCCATAATCGCCTTTTACGACACCCACGGGATGAGATGGGTTGGTGCTAATCGTAACCGGCACCACACGGCTTGAAATTAAATCAAACTTAATCACCATATCAGCCATTTATACGTCCACTGCTGAACAAAGACCTCCCCCATAGATTTCTATAATTGTGTCGTCATTTTAGAGGGTATTTGCCAATACCCACCACGCTTGGCAGGCGGGTTGGTGAGCGCAGTATGGCTACCGTTCTAAAGAAGGGACGCTGCTGCCCATCCCTCTGGTTTAGCGTCCCTTAGTCGCCTTTTAGGACATCCACGGCAGGAGATGGAGTGGTGCTATATTCTTAATCCGGACACCACACAAATTAAAATCAATACTTACTTGAGGCAAATTCGCTGAGTGTCGGTTCGGTCGCAAACTTGCTGACTGTAAGAGTAAAAAAAAAAAATTTACAAATAAACATAAATAATAAATAAGACCAGTGCGAGTTGAACTCGCGTGGAGATGGGTCCGTACGACGAATATGTAATCTGCCATGTTTAAAAAAATTCATCATCATCATCATCATATCAGCCACAGGACGTCCACTGCTGAACAAAGGCCTCCCCCTTAGATTTCCACAACGAGCGGGTACATGCCGCCCTCGTCCAACGACTCCCAGCGACCCTCACCAGGTCGTCTGTCCACCTCGTTGGAGGTCGTCCCACGCTGCGACTTCCGGTGCGCGGTCTCCATAAAAAAAATTACCCACATTTATTCATTGCACATGGCAAGTAGGCCGGACACGCCACAAGGGCTAATAGGCCGCAAAAGCAGTATTGCCGCGGTACTCGCGGTCCATCAAAGATGGATACAGGTGACACGGGGGTTTAATTTTTAGAGGGTGTAAAACACCATCGTCATCATCATCATTTCGGCCGAACGAAGTCCACTGCTGGACACAAGCCTCCCCCAAAGATCACCACAACGACCGATATGAGTGCGTTGTGGGCTCATTGGGGGGTTATGCCATAATCGCCACGCTTGGCAGACGGGTTGGCGATCGCAGTTGAGTTGTTAATGTACTCGAAGGCCGCTGCTGCCCATCCTCCGGCTAATCCCTTAGTCGAGTTTTACGACGCTCACGGGGGGAGATGGGGTGGTGGTATTCTGAGCCGGCACCACACGGCTAAACGTAAAACCCCATATAATCACGCAATATCCCCGGACGGATCCGAATATGAAGCATTACTACGAACACTTCACTTGCGCGATTTAGGATTCTTGACGTCCTAGGAGAATTGTACTGAATGTCTCAGTAGATGTCGCTGGAAGTCACTGTAGTTCCATAATGGCGATGTAGGTGACACCACCGGTGCAAAAAAAACCATGCGGTATTTGAACGGCGCCTTCATTTTATTTTGAGAATAAATGGAATTTCATTCTTTAATTATTAACATTATCGTTGCCGCATATTTAGTTTTTGTACAGTTCAAAAATGCAGAGCAGAGGAAATCTATAATGTTCACCAAAAATAAACTCGAACTAAACAAATTCAACATGATCAAATGACGTACTTACTAAATAATAACTGTTGTTTTTAACCTGCAATAACAATACACGACAGCGATTAATGCATTAAAGGCGAATGGAACAAAAATCACATTAAAATGTCTAAGTTCTAAGATTTGACAAATATTAATATTATTTGATATGGAGACACGACACCGACACCAGGCTGGGGTTGGGGATGCGGGGGTGAGGCTACTCCCGCATCACCAGGCTGGGGTTGAGGATGCGGGGGTGAGGCTACTCCCGCAAGGTAGGTCAAAGGAACATTGGGATTCTAGCCGGTAAGAGTCCGGCATTCCCGTCCTCCCTTCCCCAGGGTGGGGAAGTACATGATTTATCGATCAGAGTGCCAATTCTCGTAATTAATTTACAGTGACTGAAAGTAAATATAGAATTGAACGACTTTGACGGCACGGTTGGTGCAGTGGCTGATACAGTCGGCTGCTGCGCTCCGGGTCGTGGGTTCGATTCCCGCACGGAATAAATATTTGTATGATCTGCAGGTAGTTGTTCCGGGTCTGGGTGTATTGTATGTGGAATTCATGTCTGTGAACGCACCCACGACACAGGAGAAATCCCAATGTTATTTAAAAAAAAAAAAAAAAGATTTCACAAAAAATGAAAGTTAAGTCCGATTTCAACATGGTCTCAGTCTAGTTACATTCCAATGTCAATATTGACGTTTTTCAATGACAACTTTAGTTTCTGTGCCAGTTCAAATTTTAGCAGAATACCGTTGTGACTTCGATCAACTTTCGATCCATTTTCGATCTCATCACAGTGTAAGTTCACGTTTGACGTTGTTTGTTAGTTTAGGAGAATACCATTTGTGTCATTTACGACATTTAGGCTAGATCGGAACTATGTTATGAACATTCAAATGACAAGAATTGGCCTCAAATCCCGCGAAAGTTAGTATGTTATACTATATATGTATGCAAGTGATAGTTACCTGGTCACCAACGATGACGGATGACGCGTCATCGTCATCCACTTCATCCTCCCCGTCTGACTTGGTCGACTGGCGGGCCGGCTGCGAGGGATTGATTCATTGGTGAATAGTGGTAGAATTTAAGTATATTATGTAGGAATCAAGGAGTCGCGGACGCGTATCAGTAGAGTACGCCGCCCGAGGCACGTTCTGGTCGATCCAGACGATAAAATCACGTTAGATCACATGAAGAGACTCGCGTTGTCTCGTTCACTGAACACCCGACCGTTGTACCGCCCTCGCCGCCGAGGATGCCCGCCTCACCGACGTCGCGGAGGCCTATCGCCGCGTCACCTTCCCGTTCAAGTTAGCACTTCTCCCTCCCGTCTCTTGCTCGCGCCGGCCCGTGCCGAGCCTGTAGCTTTAAATGTCCCTTAATACAATTTAAATAATACCGATCCAGCTGTCCCCAAAACAATAGCTTGATATCCCCAGCAACGCCCTAAGCCGAGGTCCGTGTCCCGCAGGGGGCGCCCTTAGCGAAAGTTGCTTAGTTTTTAATAATTAATTTAAGCCTGGCTGGAGGCCTCTTTTGGCTTCGCCAGCAAATGACCGGTTAAGCAACCACATTTCCCAGAAATGTATGCGAGAAGCCCAACAAAAAAAAAAAAAAAAAAAAAAAAGTCGCGGACGCAAATTGGGGAGTCTGCATGCTGATACCGAGCGACCCCCGGAAACACGACCGCCCTGTGCGCAGCACAGCGAACAGCGAGGCTTGGGGGATCCTTTACAACCCTCCCCGAGAAGCGCCTGAGGGGCGACCTTATCAGTCGCCTTCCCTCCACTAGAAGTTGGGTAGGTTGACCACAAGATATGCTTAGCACGCCAAGGCAAAGGCGTGGACCAATGGACGACTCTAGTGTGATCTTACGAGGACCTGGAGCCTCCCTTAGTTGCCGAAGATAACCACTCCAGTGGTTTTAGCCAGTAGGAGTCTGGCATGCCCCTTCACCCTTCCCCGGGGCGCAGGATATTCATGAAGAATTTCCATTGGGCCGAATAGCATCCTGCTTGCGTTGTGTATCGGGTCGCAGTACCAAGCTCTACTGGACTCTGTCTCCTACAGCACTCATTCATTATAACTGTATGTTGCATATTTTGGCAGCTTTGAAAACGATGCCTCACCCTCGTATTTCTCCTGTATTGTGGGTACAGATACCCAGATCCAGAAGAACTATCTCCCCTGACACGCCTTCAACGAACACCGCGTCCTTCCACAGCTACATGATCTGCGTTCATATAATCGTCTTTCTTTCGATTCATGCTCTGGTTAATTCAAACAGTGACTCACCGAATTTCTACTGTTGACAGCTGCCGCCAGCCCCACTAGCCGCGGCTCCGGTGCTAGAAACAGCCACACCACACCCCCCACTACGCCCATCACTAGGCCAGGGTACATGAAGGACAGCGACCAGTCAGAGTCCACGTACTCCGCTGCCATTATTGTGCCTGGGGGGAAAGGAAATACTTGTTTTCAGGTGTGTGGTCTCCATTCTAGAACGTTTCTGCCCCAACGGCCATTAGTTCCTTTAGAATTATTTTTATGGTGAAAAAAAAAAAAGAAAAAAAAAATGCATGCATAAGTTTACCTGTAGGCTCTTGTATGTTTAACTAGAAATGAGTCAAATTCTTTCATCATTTCGGCCGAATGAAGTCCACTGCTGGACACAGGCCTCCCGAAAAGATCACCACAACGACCGATATGGGTGTGTTGTGAGTCATTAGGGGATTTTGCCATAATCGCCACGCTTGGCAGACGGGTTGGCGACCGCAGTTGAGTTGTTAATGTACTCGAAGGACGCTGCTGCCCATCCTCCAGCTAATCCCTTAGTCGACTTTTACGACACCCACGGGAGGAGATGGGTTGGTGGTATTCCGAGCCACACGGCTTCTTTAATGTCTATTAATAATAATACAATTCTTCTACGAGATCGAATCAGAAATGGGGAGATCCGTAGAAGAACTAAAGTTGCCGACATTGCTGATCATCATCATATCAGCCAAAAGATGTCCACTGCTAAATAAAGGCCTCCCCCTTAGATTCCCACAACGAGCGGTTACACGCCGCTCTCATCCAACAACTCCCAGCGACCTTCACCAGATCGTCTGGTCACCTCGTTGGAGGTCGTCCCACGCTGCGTTTTCCGGTGCGCGTTCTCCATTCGACCACCTTTCTCCCCAACGGCCTCCAGGTCTACGAGGCGTGGCCAAAACTGTCACTCACCTAATATATTTCCAAGCGATGTATGTGAATTCCATATCCCAAATATGAGACCTTTCTTGCTGTTGCCGAACCACTTGCCCACTATAGCGACCGTGCCGGGCCACCCGGTGGTCTGGGCTATTCCTGCGCCCGCCTGGGAAGTGGGCATAACATTTAGCGGGTACAATGAAGAGAAAGGTATATACAAGATAACTCGTATTGGCAAATGAAAAGTTCAGTACCTGGATGACCGAGCTTTGCTCGGTATTTTCGTGTTACTTAACAACGCCACCTGCTGTTGTGTCGTTAAAGCAATTAGTTGCTCACAAAAAATAGTATTATTATTCGCCAATAGATGTCAGGAAGAGTCATATTTTTCAGTTGAGACTACTCAAACGCCTATAAAATGACATTTTCTAAAAATGATTCCAAGCTAGATCGATTTATCGCCCCCGAAACCCCCTATATGCAAAATTTTATGCAAATCGTTGGAGCCGATTCCGAGATTCCAATTATATATATACAAGAATTGCTCATTTAAAGATATAAGATATACATAATTGCCTTTTTATTACACAACTAGCTGGGACCCGCGGTTTCAACCGCGTTTAATTTAAAAGAAATTTACAGTACTTCGACATAGACACTTGACATATAATATATATGTTGGATTTCAAGGGTTTTATTGTTTTCGCGCGGAACCCTAATTATTTAAAAAAAATAAAAGTAGCCTAAGTTATTCCTTATAACGTCAGCTATCTGCCAGTGAAAGTCCCGTCAAAATCGGTCCGGCCGTTTCGGAGATTACCCGGAACAAACAGACAGACAGACAAAAAATTTGACAATTGTTTTTTTTTCATAGTTACCGTATATACTTTCATATGCATTTAGTAAAAAGCTGTTATTTTGACATTACAAACAGACACTTCAATTTTATTTATTTGTATAGATATTCGTGTGATACTAATACAGCACATCCCCTCCCGTGGATGTCGTAAAAGGCGACTAACTACCAAAATTAATGATCAATCTTATCCAAAATCTTCCGATTTAATATTTTGAAATTAATTCGATTTTGATCTCATTTAACACAAAAAAAACAGACAAATCCTTAATCCGAAATCCAAAGATTTTGGATTAGATTGATTATTAATTTCGCCCGTAGGGGATTCTAAACCGTCTAGGGATGGGCAGTAGCGTCCCTTCTGTGGAACAGCAGCCATTCTGCGCTCACCAATCCGCCTGCATTCCCCCTAAAATGACGAGAATTGTGGAACTCTATAGGGGAGGCCTTTGTTCAGCAGTGAACGTGCTATGCTGATGCGATGATGTACATAAAAAAACAAAGCGGATTCGGATGCCTAATTGCGCTCTCAGACTCTTAATCGGTTCAACAATAATCAAGTCACCGCATATTTATTTATGTTCCACAGAAGGTACGCTGCTACCCATCCCTCTCGTCTAAACTCCCTTAGTCGTGTTCTTATAAAAGATCGCCGATCGGGAAATTTGGAACGAAAATAAGATATACCACGGATTAATACCATAGATATAAAACGTTTTAACAAAAAAACACCGAACTGACCGAAACAGAAGTCGTTTTTCAATTTGATATCAGTATTTAACACTAAAACTAAGAATGACTGAAATCGGTTCTCTGATCTGAGAGGAATCGAAACTATTAAGATATCATCTAGATAAGCGCAGTCAAATTCAACCTGTTTATTGAAGCTGGTTACCAAACTACTCAATCAAATGTAATAAAATTTATATGGGACCAATTCGAAAGCATTCTGCACCTATTAAAAATATAATATAAAATATAAAAATAATTGCTCAAATTAGGGGGAATGCAGGCGGATTGGTGAGCGCAGAATGGCTGCTGTTCCACAGAAGGTACGCTGCTACCCATTCCTCTCGTCTAAACTCCCTTAGTCGTGTTCTTATAAATGTCGTACATGTACTCACCTGTACCAGAAGATAGTACGATATGTTATGTATACTGTAAGTCCTGCCGATGCCGAACAGATAGCAGAAGAAAGCAGAGGTTAACATCCCCAGAGACAGGAAGTAGCGGAGGTCCACGCGTTCCGCTATCATGCCTGGAATGAATTTATCGGTTATTAGGTCACACACGCACCTTTACAATCCTCCCCCAGAAGTGCCTGGGGGGCGACCTTTTTACAGTCGCCTTCCGTCCACTAGAGGGGGTGACCGCTTTACAGTCATCCCCTCCGTGATGTGCCTAAAGGCGTGGCACCAATGGACGGCTCCAGTGTGATCTTACGAGGACCTGGAGCCCCCCTTAGGTGCCGAAGATGACCACTTCAGTGGTTTTAGCCGGTAAGAGCCCGGCATACCGCTTCGCCATTCCCCGGGGTGGAGGAAGTTCATGTAGAATTTCCACCGGACATCAATAAAAAAATAAAAAAGGGGGGCGTTTGTTACCCCGGCGCCGTCTCCTCCTTCTTCGAGCAGGATCGGCCCTCTCCCAATCTGCGGTCTCCTTCTGGAGCGACCACTGCATAGCAACAGAATCAGCAAAACTCAAACCAAACATGTCTTAACACAAAAAATGGTCATGTGACAAAGGAGCCAAACACTCCGCCGATGCACCATGTCGAGAAGTGCATTAATTAACTATTGATAATGTGAATATAAACGATGAGTCGACGACATCAAACAATGCGGAGGTCACACTAGATAAGGCCTGCCATAAATGTTAGATCGGGACATTTGGAACGAAAATAAGATGTCATCATATCAGCCGCAGGACGTCCACTGCTGAACAAAGGCCTCCCCCTTAGACTTCCACAACGAGCGGTTACATGCCGCCCTCATCCAACGACTCCAAGCGATCTACACCAGGTCGTCTGTCCACCTCGTTGGAGGTCGTCCCACGCTGCGTTTTCCGGTGCGCGGTCTCCATTCGAGAACCTTTGTGCACCAGCGGCCATCAGTTCTACGAGCAATGTACCCCGTAATATTGCCACTTCAGTTTGCTAATCCTTTCAGCTATGTCGACAACTTTAGTTCTTCTACGGATCTCCTCATTGCTGATTCGATCTCGTAGAGGAATACCAAGCTTAGCTCTCTCCAAAGCTCGCTGAGTGACCTTGAGCTTTTTTATGAGGCCCATTGTGAGTGACCACCACAAATAAGATGTTACCATAAAACCGAACCGACCGAAACTGAAGTGGGTTTTATTAAAAACTTTTACTTGTTTCTTTTTAATGTTAATAAATGTAAGAAAATTTTCTAATTTGGTATCAGTATTTAACACTAAAACCAAGAATTACTCAAATCGGTTCTCTAATCTCGGAGGAATCGATTAAAACATCATCTAGATAAGCGTAGTCAAGTTAAACCTGTTTATTGAAGCTGGTTACCAAACTACTCAATCAAATGTATATAACAACTTATGTAAAACCCATTTTCGCAAATGAATAAATTGAATTGAATTGAATTGAATTGAAATGTAATTAAATTTATATGGGACCAACTCGAAAGCATTCTGCACCTATTAAAATTATTAAAATTAAAATTATTAAGAATTGCTCAGATCGGTCTACAAATCTCGTAGTAATCGATGTACATATGTAAAAAAATACGCCTTGATTGATATATCTTACGTTGTGATGAATCGAGCAAGTCATTCAATTGGTGGTAAGCGTCATGCCTGCCCATAACAATTGTAATGCTACCCAGGACTTGTCCTGCGTGTCGCCACACTGCCGTCACCTCGACACATTAAGTTAGTCTCTTATGCCCAGTAATTTCACTATAGCCTGACCAATACCGCTGTACTGCCGTCCTTCAACTAGAACGGCGTTAACCCTCAGGTGGTCGATTTTGACTATTTAATGCAAAGTGATACAGTTTTAAATTCTCTCTCTTCCTGTCTAAGAACCATAATTAGTTATTAGTAATAGTAATTATAGTTCCAGTGTTACAAACACTATAAAAGCCGTTGAGGTAAGGTTAGCGACCTTTTAGTATAGTAATTAGAGTCAAAAACAAGCTAAAATCATTAGCTAAATAAATGACTGAATAATGATTGAAAATAGTTTTCTAAACATATTAGACCAATGATGGATGAAAATAAATGTAAGTAATGTGTCCATCAGTCATTAATTGAAGTATTTTTAGATATAACGACGTCCCACCTTTTTTTGGCTGTTTCTTGAAAACTACTTTTTGGGCTTAACGGCCTTCTAGTTAAAGGGAGTGTACCGCGCCTTAGGTATGCGCGGGGAGGTGGGGAGTGGGTAGGAAAGAGCACGAACGATAGAGTATACGAACGACGGAAACGCAGCGGCTGCTCGGCACCCCAGCCTCGTTGCTCGCATACACTTCTGGGAAGTGTGGTTGCTTAACCAGTCGTTTCTGGCGAAGCATAACATTAATATTAAAAACTAAGCAACTTGCGCTAAGGGCGCCCCCTGCGGGACACGGACCTCGGCTTAGGGCGTTGCTGGGGATAACAAGCTACTGTTTTGGGGACAGCTGGATCGGTATTATTTAAAATGTATTACGGGACATTTAAAACTACAGGTTCGGCGCGAGCAAGAGACGGGGGCCCGGGACAGTATTGGTCAGGCTATAGCTTCTAACTTTAATAACAAAACACATTCGCGACTTAGGTTTAACTTAACTTTATACTTTTACTTTCATTTTCGGTGAATATTTATTAAGTCTAAAATAAAATGCGATATCAACGTTCCATCTATCTAAAAAATCAACATACTAATTGTCTCACTTATTGTTCTCGCTGCCATTATTCTTTACCCATTCAGATTTTTCTGAAGATCTGACAATCATTTCTCGTAATTAATTTACATCATGCCTGAAAGTTGACCGAACTGAGATTAAATAATAAATTGACAAAAAAATGTATTCTGCTATTCTTAAAGTTCAGTCTGATTTTAGTATGGTCTGAATCCAGTCCAGGGGGGTGAAAGTCTCATACAAATGATGGCTACGAAAAGTTGCATAGAAACTAGAGCCATCTTCTACCGACGGTCGGCATATTTCATATTAGTTTCATTCATTATATAACTAGATGGCAGTAGTATCTAATACATTAATCAACAGTTGGCAAAAAAAATTATATATGATAATAATTAATGTGAATACATTGTTAATTACAATCTCTTTTTTATGTTTAAATGAATAAAACGCTAAATTTTATTTATGTCGACAAACGATAACATTTTTACTATTAAAATTGCAACATTTGTCAAATAGAAAAGTTTTTAATCACTACCTACCTACTTTTTACAAGTTTGAAAACTTTATTTCGTGTTAACGTGTTTTGATATTGGATTGCACTACTTCTAATACAAATTAGGAACTTGCCTTTTCAACTTCTTTTATCTGTTCCGTGGATTGTCCCCTTGAAATGAAGCTCATTATTTTTGCAGTATCCTATCAAAAATAGCCGAGCTTCGACTACAATAGTGAAAAATTTGTTCACATAAGGCAATATATAAACAGCTGTTACCTGAAACAAACATGGCGGCGGCGTAGGAGAATAAGAAGGCCGAGTCCAGCGCGCCGAGCAACGCGTTGGCGTCTGTGGTGTCTGTAACAAATGGCATACTGTGAGAATAGGATAGGATAGAATCATAATTCAATAGTTACGTCTGTTACTTTAAGTGAAAACTTCTTTTAGCGCAGTACGCATATTTTTAAATGAGATAAAATCTCCGAACGCCCCAAAATAAGTTTTCACTTCTGTCGGCACTCCCGGAGTGCAATTTTTTTTTGTTGGTCCCATTTGAAATTCGTCATGACCTTCCTCCGCCCCGGGGCGGACTCCTACCGGCTAAATCCACAGGGGCGATCATCTTCGGCACCTAAGCATGGCTCAAGTCCTCGTATGATCACACTAGAGCCACCCACTGATGCCCCACTCTATAGACACGTCCCGCAGAGGGTGACAGTCAAGCGGTAACCGTAGACTTCCCCCATAGATTGCGAATTGTGTCGACATTTTGGGGGGACTTTGCTAGTAATTACCACACTCTGGTTTAGAGGCCCTCATAGTCACTTTTTACGACATCCACGGCAGGATATGGATCAGTGCTATATTCTTAATCCGGATACCACGATGATATTTCACCACAATTGTTACAATATTCAACAAAAAAAAAATTCAATGATGATCAACATTTTGTGTCTAAAAAAGCACTTGCCACTTTTAAAGCGTGTAAATCAATGGTATTTTACAAATAGATGCGCCATATACGAACATTTTGACACTACAGTACAGCGTAAATTTTACTATAGCTACTACCAGTACAGCTCTCAAACATGCGCGAAGGAACGGAGGGAAAATGAAAGCCACCATGCGGCATACCGGTTGTTGGAAAGAGATGAATATACACCTTTAATTACGTCAGGTAGCAGCTTTGCGCATGCTCGTTCGATGTCGTTTTGGCGCCGGCCGCCATTAGACCGCGTATTAAAACAAAATACTGCCATTTTATTTACAGTACAGATTTTACGCATGGAATGACGTTTTATTCTCACAGTTGTAGACATGGCCAATATCTATATAGCTATCAAGCTGTACAAGTCCAGTTTACGCTGATCTCTCATCGTACGGAAAACCTATATAATGCGACGTCAGCTTATACTGGGACTGTATAGCTTGATATGTAGCCGTGCGTACTATAATCCATGCATAATTATGCACCTTGTATAAACACAGGAATGCTTTTTTTCCGCAATATGTTGCAGGAATTACGTATAACAATGGCTTTAAGTTGCGGCCAGCGGCGACACTGGTCGGTGAGCGACTAAGTGAAATCCAGGCCATTACCTTGCTTTCATGTGACTATCATAGAGCGCGGGCAACGCATCTAGACTTATAAAAACGTCTTAGGTGTAAATGACAGTTACGCAGACGAAACTCTGGTGTTGGCCAGCGGGGAGTCCTTACAGAGAGCCATCCCGCTTGCGGAGCAAGCGGTGGCAATTGTCGTGGCCAAAATCCACGCCCTGGGTCTGCGGATATCGCCTCAAAAAACCATGGCGCTATGGTTCCTCAAACTGCCGAGGAGCAGAGAACCACCCAGTACGTGGATGCGCGTTGGTGACGCGCGAATGGGGGTGGTCCGGTACATGAAATACCTGGGGCTTACCCTGGACAGTCGTTGAGGCTTGGAAGAGCACTTCCAGCGCCTCGTCTCCCGAGTCGAGAGGGTAGTGGGTGCATTACACCGGCTGCTGCCCAACCTCGGGGGACCATGTGAGGAAGTTCGCCGTCTCTACGGGGGGGTTGTGCGGTCCGTGGTCCTATACGGGGCGCCTGTATGGTCAGCTCGACTATCAGGCGCTCAGCGTGGCAGAATCAAAATTCACGGTCGCAGCGCAGAGTGGCTATCCGCATTGCACGAGGATACCAAACAGAGTTCCAACGAGGTGGCAACTCTCCTGGCACGTTTTCACCTTTCGACATCCTGGTGGAGATGGATGCGTGCGTCTATGGGGAACAAGGTGCGGTGTTCCTCCATAGAAAAGGGAGGATCCTCCAGCCAGGCGGATGGTGTGCCTGGCGGGCCGAAGCCCAACGGTTGATGTTGGACGACTGTATACGAGGGCGGCACTGAAAATTTCGGGAATCAAGGAAGTGACACAACATTACTATTTAAAAATGTATTTATTGCTTTTCGAAGTATTCTCCGCGAAATTTGACACATTTTTCCATACGATGGAACCAATCATTGAAGCAACCATTCCATTCGGAAGTTGGGGTCTCCAAAATGGCCGTTTTGTAGTCGTCCACAGCTTCTTTAGGTGATGAAAATCTCTGTCCACGCAATTTATTCTTTATTTTAGGGAAAGTATAGAAATCATTAGGGCTTAGGTCGGGGCTGTACGGCGGATGGTCTAATAATTCTATGTTTTCTTGCTCTAAAAACTCTTTTGTTCTGTGCGCGGTGTGAGAACTCGCATTGTCGTGATGGAGGATGATGCGGCGGTTGCAGTTCTCTCTACGGAGTTCAGAAACGACCTGTGGCAAACAAATGCTAGCATACCATTCTGCATTAACCGTTCTTTGTCCCTCAAGAGGAATAGTCGTAACATGGCCGGTTTTGGAGACAAACGTGGCCACCATTTTTTTGCAACACTCCGTGAACGAACAATTTTTGTTGGCTTTAACTCATTTTCGAACACCCAAACTCGTGACTGGTTTTTTGTTTCGGGTTCGTACGCATATATCCAGGTTTCGTCACCTGATACGATGTTGTATACAGCATTTGAGGATCCTGCGTGGAATCTTTCGAGAGTTCTGACGCACCAAGTAACGCGAGCCGCTTTTTGCTCTTCACATAGCAAATGCGGTATCCATCGGGAAAACAACTTTTTTACACCTAATTGTTCATGCAAGATTATTTGTATTTGACTCATGCCAATGTCTAATGTTGCCTGAATTTCGCGGTATGTCACATGTCGATCTTCCGCAATCAGCTTACGCACAGCATCAACGTTTTCTTGGGTGACTGCAGTTTTTGGACGACCTTGACGAGGATCATCACTGAGCTTGACACGTCCACGTTGAAATTCAGCAAACCAGCGATAAATTGTGGTTTTGGATGGGGCTTCATCACCAAATGCAGAAATCATCCGGTCAACACACTGTTTTTGTGCTAAACCACTTCGAAAGTCATAATAAATCATCGCTCTTGAATTTTCTCGAGTCAATTCCATTTTCTCAACGACTAAACAAGTTTGACAAAACCTTGTGACAAGACCGTGAATCTTTTTTTAAATAAATAAATGGTATTCGATTTGTAAAACCAAGGAGTTTTCAATTAAAAAGATTTTAATATGACAGGAACAGTGGAAATATTCCATTCCCGATACTTTTAGTGCAGCCTATGTATATGCTGCGTTGCGCGAAAACTCTAATAGCGTGATTCAGGATTCTTTGACGTCATCGGAGAGTTGCATTTGGTAGTCAAGTAGATGCCGTTGTAAGTTGTAGTTATATTGCTGGCGATGTAGGTGTCGCCACACGTCTATGATCAGACACGCTCCCTCCGCCAGAGCGGCGAAGGCGCGCCTCCAGGGGCGTTGGACAGGCTGCGGCGGCTAGCTCGGCGGCGCGCACTTGGAAAGTGGCGTCATCGCCTGCGGATGCAGTTTGCAACCAAGCGCGTCGTCGAGGCCGTCCTGCCGCTCTTTGGAGCCTGGCTCAGAAGGAGCGAGCGCGTCACCTACCGCCTGACGCAGGTGCTTACCGGGCACGGTTGTTTCGGCGCGTACCTGCAAAGGATAGGACGCCAGGGCCCCGGCACAATGCCACCACTGTGATAGCGACCAGGACACCGCACAGCACACGTTCGAGGAGTGCCCTGCGTAGGACGCCGAGCGGCGGATTCTGGTCGATCGGATCGGGCAAGATCTCTCTCTGCCAGCAGTAGTGTCGGTTATGTTGGCAGAGCACGAAAATTTGAATGCAGTGGTCTCCTTATGTGAGAGCGTTATGCTCCAGAAGGAGACCGCAGAGCGGGATCGGGAGAGGGCCGATCTCGCTCGAAAAAGGAGGAGACGGCGCCGGGGTAACAGCCGCCCTGGCGCCTATTTTCCAAACGCCTGAAACCCCCTGCCGTTGCTATAAGGTGGGGGACCTCTGGGTTCGCGGGTGCGTAGATTGGGGAATCTGCGTGCTCACACCAAGCGACCCAAGAGAAGATGGTAGCACACACGTGGTCACGCGCTGCCGTGGGACGCTTTGGGGGATCCGTTACAATCCCTCCAGGGGGGTGACCGCTTTACAGTTACCCTCTCCGAGATGTGCCTGTAGGCGTGGCACCAATGGGCGGCTCTAGTGTGATCATACGAGGACCTGGAGCCCTCCTTCAGTGCCGAAGATGACCGCTCCAGTGGTTTTAGCCGGTAGGAGTCCGGCATACCCCTTTCCCGGGTTGAAGGAAGTTCCATGTAGAATTTCCACTGGACATCAATAAAAATAAAAATAAAAGGCGTCCAGCATACCCCTTCGCCCTTCCCCAGGGCGAAGGAAGTTCATGAAGAATTTCCACTGGGCACAAATAAAAATGGTGTAATTGACAATATTTGTCTTTTTCATTTAGAAATTTACTAATTGCAGACCCCGATAACACTAATTGTCCGCGACAAATAGACCAATTAAATCAATATAAACATGTAAGAATGGAACAGAATTGTTTACTAATACAGTAATTAGGTCAACTCTGAGGGCATTGCGGTACAAGGCGACCTAGAGAAACTCAAGGCTAGGTTTTCATGAATACCTTATATAAATCAGTTTACAATTTAGCTTCCTGAGTATTGAGGTCCTTAATATAGAACATCCAAAATGAAAATCAGTAAATAACATTAGGTATGCATTTTATCTTCGTTAAATGGAAACGAAACGTCTGTGTGCTGTGCTACCTGTAAAAAATGTTATTGATTCAAAAACCGAAAACTCTCGTAAAAATATGTACAAAATACGTAAAGCAATATAGAACCGTAAACCGGAGGTCAGAACAGTTCTTTTTACATGGATTGAGCATTTTAAAGCATCTATACAATATAATGAATTCCACAGGTACATTAGGTTTCTAGCCACATTAGACGAATTCCGTGTAGTAGGTATCCGGAATAATCTATACAAATAAATAAAATTGAAGTGTCTGTTTGTAATATCAAAATAACAGCTTTTTACTTAATTCATATGAAAGTATATACGGGACATATAACAAAAAAACAATTTTTAAATTTTTTGTCTGTCTGTCTGTCTGTTTGTTCCGGGTAATCTCCGAAACGGCTGGACCGATTTTGACGGGACTTTCACTGGCAGATAGCTGGTGTTCTAAGGAATAACTTAGGCTACTTTAATTTTAGAAAAATAATTAGGGTTCCGCGCAAAAAAAAGAAACCCTTGAAATCCAATATATATATTCTATGTCAAGTGTCTATGTCGAAGTAGTCTAAATTCCTTTTAAATTGAACGCGGGTGAAACCGCGGGTCCCAGCTAGTTCATACTAAGAATTTAGTGCCACTCCATCTCTTCTGGTGGGCGTGGGCTAAAAGCCGACTAATGACTGAAATTAATAATCGATCTAATCTAAAATCTTCAGACATAAAATTTGTGAAATGTTTTTTTGTGTTAAGACCACACTTAACACAAGTGAACACACACTTAAGAACTTCAAAAAACTTGGGATCTGGGATAGAGGATTTGTGTGTTTTTATGTTAAACTAGCTGGGACCCGCGGTTTCACCCGTTTAATTTAAAAGAAAGTTGATTATTTATATATAAGTAATTTAATAAATAAAACTGAAGCGTCCGTTTGTAATGTCAAAATAACAGGTTTTTACTAAATGCATATGAAAGTATATACGGCACCTACAACCAAATAGCTATATTTTTGTCTGTCTATCTGTTTGTTCCCGCTAATCTCCGAAACGGCTGGACCAATTTCTACGGGACTTTCACGTGCAGACAGCTGATGTTATAAGGAATAACTTACGCTACTTTTATTTTAGAAATATAATTAGGGTTCCGCGTAAAAAAATTAAAACCCATGAAATCCAATACATATACTCTATGTCAAGTGTCTATGCCGAAATAAATTATCAAACGATCCAAGTTCTTTTAAACTAAACGGCGGGTGAAACCGCGGGTCCCAGCTAGTTAGTAATATAATTGATATAATGGTGTATTTAACGTATTGTTTTCAACTTGCTATCAGTAAGGTCGGTGACACCGGCTAACCATCGCAGCGCCAGATATTCTGCCGCCAAGCAGTACTGTTTAAACTTTAGACGCTTTTATTTGGGCGCCCTGAGTCCAGGACAACAACGCGTTCATCATATCGGCTATTTATACGTCCACTGCTGAACAAAGGCCTCCCCCATTGATTCCACAACTGTGTCATCATTTGGGGGGTATTTGTCAATACTCACCACGCTTGGCAGGCGGGTTGGTGAGCGCAGTATGGGTACCGCTTCACAGAAGGAACGCTGCTGCCCATTCCCTCTGGTTTAGATTCCCTTAGTCGCCTTTTACGACATCCACGGGAGGAGATGGAGTGGTGCTATATTATCCGGACACCACACGATCAGGGTGGTGCAGAGCCTGACCAATACCGCTGTACCGCACCTTAGGTATACGAGCAGCGAGGCGGAGGGCCCGATCAGCCGCTCTTGCTTTTTCTCTCTCGTGCGTGCTCTTTCCTTCCCACTGTCCACCTCCTCGCGCATACCTAAGGCGCGGTACAGCGATATTGGTCAGGCTATAGCTGCCTCGCTTCTGCAGCGCCTCGGGCATGCGGAAGCGCATACCAAGTTCACAGCGCTATGCGCAAATGGTGAGATTCCTTGGGGCGCTGGTTGCGGGCCAGCTCCAATACCGTCGATGGAGACGGTCGCTGGCAGGTTGGTTGCTTTCAAATGCACGCCTGTACTGCAGGGTTTTAGACAAAGAGTGGAGTGCATCTTTAAGGATTGATTAACTACCTATGCATGCATTTATGATGATATAAAAGCCACAAGTAGGATGGTAGGAGGCATGCCTCTGGCGTGGCACCAATGGGCGGCTCTAGTGTGATCTTACGAGGACCTGGAGCCCCGTTCGGTGCCGAAGATGGCCGCTCCAGTGGTTTTAGCCGGTCGGACTCCGGCATACCCCTTCGCTCTTCCCCGAGGCGAAGGAAGTTCATAAAGAATTTCCACTGGGCACCAAAAAAAAGGAGTCCGGCATACCCCTTCGCCCTTCCCCGGGGTGAAGGAAGTTCCATGTAGAATTTCCACTGGACATCAATAAAAGAAGAGGCATGCCCCTCCCTCTTTCCCCAGATCGGAGGAAGTACATTTTTTTTTTTTTAAATATTGCCCCACCCTGTAATTTCTCCTGTGACGTGGATGAGTTAACAGGCACAAATTCCACACACAATACACCCAGACCCGGAACAACTACCTGCAGATCATACAAATATTTGTTCCGCGCGGGAACGAACCCGCAACCCGGAGCGCGGCAGTCGTCTGTATCAGCCACTGCACCAACCGTATCGTTCCACCAGGTTATTAAAAAAGAATTCTTGTTACTTACTGAATGGTGCCCAGTTGCACCACTGGTCATCATTGGGGTCGGTCCCTGGTGGCGGAGTTAGAGCTGAGCAGTTCTGATGCAGCACACTCTTCACCACGGAGATCGGCTTCCGGGTCAGATGGTACGTCATGTACGTGAAGAAGGTCAGGACTAACACGAACGCTTGGTACCTGAAATGGAAGGTGAAGTGAGGTTTGGAAATTGATGGGTCGACTGGAACCGGTTGGTTCAGCGGCAACCGAAGAATAGTCTTCGTAGTCAAAGGTTCCAGTCCGGTGAAGAAGCACTCGACGCTTTCAAGTCAGCTATTTTGAACACTGGGGGTGTTCTTTAGAGTGGAATAAATATTATAATAACTGGATTGAGCGAATGGAAAAGTGTATTATGCTACGTGGTGAATACTTTGAAAAACAATAAAAAGTACTATAAGGTTCTAGTTGTTTTTTCTTCAAACGACAAAACTTAAGGTATGTCTTGTAGTTGTTTCAAGCAGGGATCAAACCCGGGGTAACGTATACGATAGTGGGAGTGTGGGCAGTTATCTTTTATCTTATGAAGTTCAATGGAGCTATAGCCCAGTGCAGCAGTTTTGGGAGGGGTGGGAATTCTTTATTTTACCTGTAAGAATTATGTTATCACAATTTCGTCTGAAGCTCAAATGGCTACCAGTTCGCCTTCGCCGCATTGCTAATATTCTTTCTCTTCTACACAGTGTGCTGTTTAATCTATCTAAATAAATCTACTCCCTTATACTTCAAAAACCGTTTCGAGTATCTTGGTGACTCTCATACGCGATTCCTAAGGTTATCAGAAAACTTGACGCTGAAAATGCCAATGGAATGCCGCCCGCATCCAACGACTCCCAGCGACCTTCACCAGGGAGTCTATCGCTATCCTACTCGTATGCTATCAAAAAATATAATTACACGTTCATCATATCATATCGGCCATTTATAAGTCCACTGCTGAACAAAGACGTCCCCCATAGATTCCACAACTGTGTCAGGGGTATTTGCCAATACTCACCACGCTTGGCAGGCGGGTTGGTGAGCGCAGTATGGCTATCGTTTCACAGAAGGGACGCTGCTGCCCATCCCTCTGGTTTAGATTCCCTTAGTCACCTTTTACGACATCCACGGGAGGAGATGGAGTGGTGCTATATTCTTAATCCGGACACGGAAACGTTGTATTTAAATTAATAAAAACTAAATAAAAACTGAAGTTACAGCACAGCGTGTGTTTCAAGGGATCCTTTATAATCCCTCCGAGATGAAGCTCTTAGGAGGGGCGACCTCTTTAAATTCGCATTCCCGCGAGGGAGTGACCGCTTTACAGTCATCCCCTCTGAGATGTGCCCACAGGCGTGGCACCAATGGTGGCTCCAGTGTGATTGTTGGCGAGGTTCTATAGCCCATCTCGCTGCCGAAGATGATCACTCCCGTGGTATTAGCTAGAAGGAGTCCAGCATGCGACATGCCCCTCTACCCCTCCCCGGCGAGAAGGATGTACATGATACTCTCTACCAGGTGAAAACAAGTACCAAACATCTACGCAGTGCGCCTCGAATTCTTGTTGTTTTGTTTATTGTTTTGCTACTAACATAGCCAAGTAATTATTAAGTGTTATGTACGCCGTTATTGTCATTTACATCAGACAAAATACTGTTTTAAATTGAGTGGCGATAACTGTAATGTAAGTGATGTGGCTGTACTTCAATAAATAAATTCTATTACTGTACGAGACGGGTTCGTATATATAAGGTCTTATTTTAATAATCCACGATATTTTGCATGGTGCCTCAGTAAATGCTTAAGATGATGTACCGAACACAAAAAAGTCTCACGGTAAAAATCCATTTCTTTCTTTTGTGTGATGTCGCTACCGTGCGCCGTCTGTTTTGTTTAACGTTACAGACTATCTATATCAGTCAACCAGCCCCTCCGCCATTGTCTTACTAGATGCATGTGAATATTATCACAACCAAGAGAACTAGGATGTAACGAAACAAATGATTTAATAAAATAATTTTTTAAACAGCAAATTTACAAGTTTTTTTTATACCTACATTATCTTCATCGTTCACTATAGCGCCATGCAAAATATCGTGGACTATTAAATTAAGACCTTGTATAAGCTGCAAGTGTTTTGGTTGGATACTCCTGGCTGGAGGACTTTTGGCTTCACCGGAGACGACCGGTTAAGCAACCACATTTCTCCGAAACGAATGCGAAAAACCCAAAAAAATCCTTGGATACTAACTACATTATCGATTATCGCGTGTTTTTGTTTGTATGAATTCAATTTGCAATTCAAATAGTTCTAATAAAGAAGCCTATTCTAAAATCAAAGACTATGTCGACAATAGGGGCGTGTGGCGTTAATTCTTATCTGTTCTTATCTGCACATGCGGCTTCCCTGGAATCGTACATAGTTTAATTTGCAATTCAAATTAAACTCTAATAACAGAAGCATATTATAAACTCAAAGACTATGTCGACAATAGGGGCGTGTGGCGTTAATTCTTATCTGTTCTTATCTGCACATGCGGCTTCCCTGGAATCGTACATAGTTTAATTTGGAATTCAAATTAAACTCTAATAACAGAAGCCTATTCTAAAATCAAAGACTATGTCGACAATAGGGGCGTGTGGCGTTAATTCTTATATGTTCTTATCTGCACATGCGGCTTCCCTGGAATCGTACAGAGTTTAATTTGCAATTCAAATAAAACTCTAATAACAGAAGCCTATTATAAACTCAAAGACTACGTTGACGATAGGGACGTGTGACGTTAATTCTTATTTCTCGTTCTCATCTGCACACGCGGCTTCTGTGGAAGCTAAATGATTTTTAATGTATAACAGCTGTTCTAAATAATATGCAAACACATTTTTAAAACGAAATATAAAAACATTAAGCCATTGTGAACTACGTACAGAGGAGACACCGTACTTCATTACGATGTCCCATGTCCTACTTCCCACTTCCGGCGATATCGTATCTGCCAATGCATAAAAAAAAGAAACTTAAAACTACCTAGCCTTGAGTTTCTTTTGGCATTTCTTCTCAGAGGTTGTCATGTTGTGAAATTACATTCCGTTGTTTCAATATGACGTGTGTCTGTTAGGACTTAATTACCAATGATATTTATTTTACAATAAGATGCGCCGTACACGAACATTATGACACTACAGAACGGCGTAAATTTTACTATACCTACTACCAATATATATAACGACACAGGTCTCATTCGCGAAGGAAGGTACAGAAAATGAAAGCCACTATGCGGCATACCGGTTGTTAGAAAGAGGTGAATATACACCGTTAGTTACGTGGGATTAGCAGCTGCATGGCGCATGCTCGTTGGCCTGAATGCGTGTGACAGTACGTGTCTCCTGGCGCAAGCCGCCATTAGACTGCGTAATAAAACAAAATACTGTCATTTTTATGTACAGTATAGATTTAAGCATGAAATGGTGTTTTTTTTCTCACCGGTGCAGGTGTATAATTCGTGCATTAACGTTCTATAAACACAATAAGGCATTCTTTTCCGCAATATTTTGCAAGAATTACGTTTAAGATCCAGTCTAGTTGCGACCAGCCGCGACACTGGTCTGAGCGTAACTAAGTGAACTCCGGGCAATTACCTTGCTTTCATGTGACCTTCGTAGAGCGCGGGCATCTACACTTACAAAACATCTTAGTTAATTATTGAATAAATGATTGACTTGAATAATTTGTTTACAATACAGACCTTGTTGCGACTAGGACGAATTTCCGTGCGTTCAAGTGTTTTTGCCATACCTACTATTGGAATCAGTCACAATAGCTCACAACATAGGACCCATAAATAAAAAAATTGTACTCGTGGTGCTTGGCAACTGGGCTTAACCCTGTTGTAAACTCCCATTTATTGTGCCTATGGCCTATCGTTTTTCTCTGTCTCCTGCTTGCTACGGAGGGAAGTGGAACGTATATTCTTTCCTACTCCTCCTTTTTCTTTTCTGATTAATTTCGGTGCGGGTTTCAAGACAGTTATTCATTTCTCTGGGACACACCGAGCTTCATTGATCGGTGTTATTTTCGGTGGTCGCCATTGTAGATTCTGGCTTACAGGAGTTGCAGTGGTTGGGAAAGTGTGGCGGGCTTGTCCCAAAAAAATGACTTGAATATTTTTTTTATCATTAATGGAATCAGTTCTCTATTTCATTGGAGTGTTGAAGGTGACAAGTCGCCAACTAGTATATGTAAGTACCTACATTGTTAGCTATTAGGTATATAGACTCGACCAGTGAACTTCAGCTTATCGCCAGGCAAGTACCAACCGGTGACATGTAATACCTATAATAATTTAATAATATTCTATGATTATCACACAGCCAATTAAAGTGAAGCAGTTCTGCCACGAGTTCTGGCAATTATTTATTACTTAGTGATACAATATAAGCAACTAATGAGTGCCATATCACGACATAATATGTAGTGTGCTGCACGAATAGATAAGGGTTGTGATAGTATTAAAAAGGTTACTATTGTAGTTTTTAAGTAGTAATTAATGTATGAATGTCATTATTTTGTATTATTTGGAAGTGACCTACATATTATATACGGTGCGAAGTTATGAATCATGTTTGTAAAATGATAGCGAAGTTTTATTTATAATAATAAACAAACGGCCTGAACCGTGGTACCTACAGCGAGTACTTTTGTGTCTGGATTCTAGTTACAATTCCTGCACCAGAAAAATATTAGCCGTAATAACTATTGAACAGAGGGCCAATTCTCGTAATAAATTTACACTATGACTGAAACTTGACCGAACTGAGATTACATTATGAATTGACCGAAAAAATGGTATTCTGCTACTCTTAAAGTTCAGTCAGATTTCAGTAAAATCTCGATCTAGTCTAATTTCAATCTCAATTTTGACGTTTATTTAATGACAACTTAGTACATGTGACAGTTCGAAATGTTAGCAGAATACCGTTTTGGCTTCGATCAACTTTCGATCCATTTTCGATCTCATCACAGTGTAAGTTCACGTTTGACGTTGTTTGTAATACCATTTGTGACATTTATGACACTGAGACTAGATCGGAACTATATTTTGAACATTTTTAAATTACGAGAATTGGCCCTCAGGATATCGTGGTTCCATGATGAACGTATAAGAAAGCTGAATTGCAATGGGTGTTACATTGCTCATAGAACTGATGGCTGTTCTCCAGTGGAGACCGCGCACTGGAAAACGCAGCGTGGGAAGACCTCCAACGAGGTGGACAGACGACCTGGTGAAGGTCGCTGGGAGTCGTTGGATGAGAGCGGCACGTGACCGCTCATTGTGGGAAACTATGGGACATCCTTTGGCTGATATGATGATGAATACTTTCATCAGTTATTTCGGCAACTTTCGTTTTACGGACTTCTTATTTATGATTCGCTAGTAGAGAGCAAGCATAGCTCACTCCATGGCTCGATGAGTGGCCTGTGGTATGTGTATCGGACCTTTATAACTTAAGATATAGATAGGTATGTATGTAATCGCCTGCACATTCATTTTATAATAAAGTAAGTTTTCATTACTCTCCTGACCACCGGACCTTACAGGCCTTGATCTAAGGCCCAAAGTGAGTGACCACTTCTCTGTGCCAATGATATACATTGCTGGTAAGACCTCAATTTGAAAGTACGGTAGGCAACCCTACTCATGTCTTCCCTTATCCGCGACCACTAGGCCACAATCTGATACAGTACAACATTCACAAGATATTATCAACGTATCTATTAATGTAATAGTCATGTATTCGTAATTCGTGATAATTTATTTTTCTGCTTCACTGATCGTATCTAGGAGAGTATTGTAAAACATTGGCTTTACCCAATGATATTATACCATAGATATGTTACGTCCATATTAATTGGCGCGCAAAATACAGTCTCGCCTGCACAACCATGTTGCGAGAAAGAAGATACAAAACCAACAAGAGTAAAAGAGATAGCTATCTAGGCGAACCGATTGCGAGGTGCTACAATTGGGGGAGTTTTGATTCTTAATTTTGGCACGCATGTAACATATCTACTTCTTTTTAATATACAATATCATTGGCTTTACCTTTTTTGTTTTTACCGTGTTCCAGCACGTACTCCATACTCACACATCTTCCAACGCCCCTAGGTAGAGCGGCGACCTCGGGGGTCGCGGGCATGCAGATTGGGGAATCTGCGTGCTCACACCGAGCGACCCCCGGGAAGACGGTGGCGCGCACGTGGTCATGTGCGGCCGTGTGCGCAGCACAGCGCAAAGCGAGGCTTGGGGGGATCCTTTACAATTTTACAGTCGCCTTCCCTCCTCTAGAGGGGGTGACCGCTTTACAGTCATCCCTTCCGAGATGTGCCTAAAGGCGTGGCACCAATGGGCGGCTCTAGTGTGATCATACGAGGACCTGGAGCCCCCCTTCGGTGCCGAAGATGACCGCTCCAGTGGTTTTAGCCGGTAGGAGTCCGGCATACTCCTTCGCCCTTCCCCGGGGTGAAGGAAGTTCCATGTAGAATTTCCACTGGACATCAATAAAAAAAAAGGTAGAGCGGCGATCTCTCTTACCGGCCAAAACCACCCGGGCGGATCTTCAACATCGAAGGGCGGCTTCGGGATTTCGAGAACGAACGCTCCACGCCTATAGACACATCTTAGAAGGGGTGACTATAATCAGGTCACCGCCTCTAGCGGAGGGGAAGCGACTGTAAACAGGTCACCACCTCTAGCGCAGTGGAGGTGACTGTATAAAGGTCGCCGTCTCACGCACTTCTCGAGGGGATTGTAAAGGATCCCCCCGAAGCCTAGCTGTGTGCTGAAGAAGAGAAGAAGAGTGGGCTCGCTGCTTCAGTTAACGGTTTCCATCTCATGCGACGATCAAAGGTGCTTAGAAAGGAATGGATACTACTCCGAAAAATATTAACAGGTCTTTGTAAAAGGTTCCTATTATCAGTATAAAAACTTTTTGTAAAACCCTTATACACGGAAATACATTCAACAATTGAACTCATAATCTCCGGAAGAGAGCTAAGAAAAAAAAATATTACCAAAATAAAACCGACTTCAAAACCCCTACAAGATATAAAAATATTAAAATGGTGGGGGCATACCTGGCCCGGCCCGACGTCATTAAGTTTTTTTTCCTTTTCAGTGATTTTAATATTTTTATATCGTGTACAGTCAGCATCATATATAAAGTGGCAGCCACGGTAACCAAATAATTAGAAACATCCAAAGTGATCACTGATATCCTGTCAACCATGGTCGTCTAATTGTTCAGGTCACCAATCGTGATCAAATATATCGGAACAACAAAAACGTCATTATATGAGGTCATTCAAACCGTCATTATTATGGTAACAAGCACAACGCCAGAAGTTTCCAAGCACCCAAGGTATTCAAAAATATGAAACATGCTAGTGAACTGAACTTTATCTTTAGCATACAGGGTTCAATTTGCAATGATATTAAATTAGCACACCGAACCAGGTGCACATTACAATCTAGGTATTTTTGTGTAAAATCGAATATGGTTTGTCTAGGCTAGAGACATCCTGCGTGTACATAGGTACCATTGTATTGAATTTAAAGTGTCTAGGATCGTAAAATAATATTGTTTACAATGCTGTTTCAGTTCATCGGGCTAATTATAAACATTGCCTTATTGCCGATTATTATAAATTCAGTTGGTGTTGTGTGAAAGGGGATTTCGAACTCATCATTTCGGCCGAATAAAGTCCACTGCTGGACACAGGCCTCCCTCAAAGATCACCACAACGACCGATATCGGTGTGTTGTGTGCTCATTGGGGGGTTTTGCCATAATCGCCACGCTTGGCAGGGGGGTTGGCGATCGCAGTTGAGTTGTTAATGTATTCGAAGGACGCTGCTGCCCATCCTCCGGCTAATCCCTTAGTCGCCTTTTACGACACCCACGGGATGAGATGGGTTGGTGCTATTCGCAGCCGGCACCAATTTTTTCGAACTATCAAACTAAAATTATTATAATAATGGAATACAATCAACTCTTTAAACTCATTTTTAATTTGATTGAAACAGCAAATTACAAACTCTTTGCTTTGTGCCTTGCTTCTTAGCAGGCATTCTATGGTGTAAACCATGAAGCCGTCGTCGATCTCGTATTTAATATCTATTGTCTATAATTCACACAGAACAAATTAAGGAATAAACAGATAATTCATAAAAGCATCTTCTTCTTCTTTTAGATTATGGCTTCTGTGGAGTATCTTCCACAATTTCTCCAATGTTAAGTATAAGGCAACGTTGTACGGTGTTCTGATTAATGAATCTTTACATCTAAAATATTTATCTAAAATGAAAGAATTCTACAATAATGTCTATAAAAGCATCGTAAAACAACATGACATTATGCAGTTGACATGTATCTATCAGTAATTTAATCATCAACTTATTATACATACTGATAATAAAATGAGGTTCACTTTGCATCTAAAAATACGACGTAGACAAACTCGCTCGTTTTAAGAAAGAGTTTTTATTCTTCATAAAAAAAAACAATTGGGACTGATGGGAACAAGTCTTCATAGTCTTGCACGCATTTATTTGCCAATTTGAAAATATAATCATAAAACAAAACACATGCCAATGACGTCACGCATGAAATGAAAGAGATAGGTGGTATAAGAAATATTTTTTATTCCTACAATATTGTAAGTTCAATGTTGTGTTTAGATAAATGAGACGCTATGAGGTAAAGATAAAGTTCATTTTACTAACGTGTTACATATTTTTGAATACCTTGGCTGCTTGGAAACTGGCGTTATGCTTGTTACCATATTAATGACGGTTTGAATGACCTCTTATAATGACGTTTTTGTTGTTCCGATATATTTGATCACGATTGGTGACCTGAACAATTAGACGACCATGGTTGACAGGATATCAGTGATCATTTTGGATGTTTCTAATTATTTGGTTACCGTGGCTGCCACTTTATATATGATGCTGACTGTACCTAGGGGTTTCGAAGTCGAAGTTTGTTAAAAAGGTTTATTTGTTTCTTTTTTGTGTAAATATATGTGAGAACTTTTTCCAATTTGGTATCAGTATTTACACAAAAAATAAGAATGACTCAAATCGGTTCTCTGATCTGAGAGGAATCGAAACTATAAAAAATCATCCAGATAATCGCAGGAAAATTACCCTGTTTATTGAAGCTGGTTAAAAAACTACTCACTCAAATGTAATTAAATTTATATGGGACCAACTCGAAAGCATTCTGCACCAGATAAAAGAAGAATTCCTCAAATCGGTCTGCAAATCTCGGAGTAATCGGTGTACATACATAAAAAAAAACGTGTCGAATTGAGAACCTCCTGAAGTGAAAGTCGGTAAAAATACATATTCAACAGAAATACAATTAGTTGAAGAATTTGCACTAGTAGTATTGAATCACCATGACCTGCAACGCATCACTGGTGATCAAGGCCTTGATTAGTTACACTGTATGGGCATCAAAAGAATGACTTGCGTGAGAAAAAATTTAGGAGTAGTGGCTTAGCGATTGGCAAGTTCGCATAAAGTTTCAAGGGTTCGAAACCCGCACAGAACAATTTTTTTTTCATTTAAACTTTTATGTTCTTTGAGTAAACACAGGCGGACTTAATGCCATGAGGCATTTTCTACCAGTCAACCTTTGGGTTAAAAAAACCACTTCGATAGAGGTACAAAAACAAAGCTATAGATAATGTTAAAAAAGACTGAATTAAAAATAGGATACTATATTATATTACATAATTATAAATAGTTAAATAGAATACATAAAAATATCTGATATAAATATTAACTCTAATGACGAAGACAAAACTGATTAGGATTGTAACAATTTCAGGAAGTATTGACGATTCTTTATATCAATATTATATCTTTCTTCATATTTTTTATAGTTTATGAATATATTTTTCGGGTCTGGGTGATCGTGCGTGTGAAGTTTGTATGTAAAACTGTACCTCCGATATCGAAGTGTGTTGAATTGTTGAAAAACTGTATTTTCACAACGTTATGGGCTTCAGGCCTGACCTTTTTTATTTTATTGGTCCCAGTTGAAATTCATCATGAACTTCCTCCACCAGGGGGTCTCCTACCAGCTTAAACGAAGGGGTAGGGTAAGGACGGCTCCAGAACCTCGTACAGTCACACTAGAGGCACCCATTGATGCCACGCCTATGGGCACATCTCGGAGACCGCTTTACAGTCACCCCCCGCAGGGAGATTGTAAAGGGCCCCCCAAAACCTCACTGTGCGCTGTGCACACGGCGGCGCGTGACAACATGCGCGCCAACGAGTTCTCGTGGGTCGCTCGATGTGCGCACGGAGATTCCCCAATCTCACAGAAGGAGACCACAGCACTCCAATATTCATGTTCAGAGAGATCTTGCCTGATCCGATCAACCAGGTTCCGCCACTTGGCAGCACACGCTGGGCACGCCTCGAGCGTGTGCTGTGCGGTATCCTGATCCTGGTAGCACTGTGCCGTGACCTCGCGTCCTATCCTGTGCAGGTACGCACCGAAACAAGCGTGCCCGGTGAATACCTGCGTCAGGCGGTAGGTGACGCGCTCGCTCCATCTGAGCCAAGCTCCGAAGAGCGGCAGGATGGCCTCGACGATGCGCTTGGTCTTGAATTTCATCTTCAGGCGGTGACACCACTTCTTAAGTGCGCGCCGCCGAGGCAGCCGCAGCCTGTCGAACGACCCTGGAGGCGTACTTTCGCCGCTCTTGCGGACGGAGTGTGTCTGATCAAGCCTGACCGATGCGCTAGGGCAAAGTTTTCGAGGCCCCCCAAGCGTCGAAAACTTTCCTTCTTGTCCTTTAGAATCCTCCCCGAGAAGTGCCTGGGGGGCGACCTTTTTACTGTCGCCTTCCCTCCGCTAGAGGGGGTGACCGCTTTACAGTCATCCTCTCCGTTATGTGCCTAAAGGCGGGGCACCAATGAGCGGCTCTAGTGTGATCTTACGAGGACCTGGAGCCACCCATCGGTGCCGAAGATGACCGCTCCAGTGGTTTTAGCCGGTAGGAGTCCGGCATACCCCTTCGCCCTTCCCCGGGGTGAAGGAAGTTCCATGCAGAATTTCGACTGGACACCAATTTTTTTTTTTTAAACCAATGCAAAGTTTTGCGTCTTTATGCCAACCAAAATAATATTCGACAAATGTTTAATGTATTCACATTTAAAACGAATTAATAGTAATTAATCACGAGCGAATAGTTGTGGCATATTGTAATTACATGTTAGCAAAAGGAGACGATGATTGAGTAAATAGAGCAAAAATGCGGTTAATATTACGTATTTTTTATTATTTTGTAATAAGTTTATCAGCAAGCAAGGACACGGGCTGAAAACCAGCGTTGACCAGTGCATGATTTAATCACTGCGTATTGCCAACATTTCTGGGTCCGTTCCTTTTACCATAATCTACACAAATAAATAAAATTGAATCAATCAACAAATACAAATACAAATAATAACTACACAAAGCGCAGAAATAAAGAGTAAAATCAAATATATCTATACAAATAAATAATATTGAAGTGTCTGTTTGTAATGTCAAAATAACAGCTTTTTACTAAATGCATATGGAAGTATATACGGTACATATAAAAAAATAAACTATTTTTAAATCTTTTGTCTGTCTGTCTGTCTGTTTGTTCCAGGTAATCCCCGAAACGGCTGGACTGATTTTGACGGGACTTTCACTGGCAGTTAGCTGATGTTATAAGGAATAACTTAGGCTACTTTTATTTTAGAAACATAATTAGGGTTCCGCGCAAAAGAAATAAAACCCTTGAAATCCAATATATATATTCTATGTCAAATGTCTATGGCGAAGTACTCTAAATTGCTTTACACAATATTATTTGTACCTTTTGTTTTTTTATTATTATGTGTGCGTGGTAATAATCTATCTTTATCTATTAGTGATGTAACGAATATTTGACGGCACGGTTGGTGGCTTATACAGTCGGCTGCTGCGCTCCGGGTCGTGGGTTCGATTCCCGCACGGAACAAATATTTGTATGATCTGCAGGTAGTTGTTCCGGGTCTGGGTGTATTGTATGTGGAATTTATGTCTGTAAACGCACCCACAACACAGGAGAAATCCTAGTGTAGAGCTACATTATTTTAAATAAGAAAATTAAAAACCGCATACGTTTCGTGAATATTCTCATATTTTTTGCAATGTATTTGATGCACAAAAAGGAAATTATACATAGATTGGATGGATCCGGAAAGACAATACAACTGTTATGATTTATATTTTTTATTTACTTATATCATATTATATATTTATTTTTTTAATCTTTGCCTGACCTTAGTATTTCTCCTGTTTTGTGGGTGCGTTTACATACATACATTTCATACACAATACACCCAGACCCGGAACAACTATCTGCAGATCATACAAATATTTGTTCCGTGTGGGAATCGAACCCACGACCCGGAGCGCAGCAGTCGACTGTATCAGCCACTGCACCAACCGTGCCGTCAATTCTATTTTTAAATAATAAATTATCTATAATTGTTTTTGATGGCAACAAGATAAGTATTTACTGGTGCAAGACCCTTATTGCAAGAGTCAGGCTAGGCAGAGGGTCAGATATTCGCTACCAACATTTAAACACTAATGTAGTGTTAAAATATCACTGTATTCCAGTTTAATAGGCACTGCTAGTGAAGTTACTGGGTATAAGAGACTACAAATAAGTAATTACTTGAGCTGTCAAGTGAATTGTGGTGCCTCACACTAAGCTTTGGTAGCATTAAAATTTAAATGGGTAGGCATGATACTTACTATGAGGCAAATGATTTACTTGTCTCATTGCTAGGTTGATTAAAAAAGTATCATCATCATCATCATACCAGCCACAGCACGTCCACTGCTGAACAAAGGCCTCCGCCTTAGATTTCCACAACGAGCGGTTACATGCCGCCCTCATCCAATAACTCCCAGCGACCTTCACCAGGTCGTCTGTCCACCTCGTTGGAGGTCTTCCCGCACTCCATTCTAGAACCTTTGTGCCGGAACGGCCATCAGTTCTACGAGCAATGAAAAAAAGTATGCAAGCAACTAATTTTGGGAACCTGCCCGTCATCATCATAATATCAGCCAAAGATGTCCACTGTTGAACAAAGGCACCCATCATAGATTTCTACAATTTTGAGGGGAAAATGTCAGTACTCACCATGTTTGGCAGATGGATTGGTGAGCGCAGAATTGCTGCTGTTCCAGAGAAGGGATGCTGCTGCCCATCCCACTGGTTTCGCCTTTTACGACATCCACGGGAGGAGATAGAGTAGTGCTATATTTTTTATCCGGACACCACACAGAAGCCAGGCACCACACCTGCCCCTAAACACAGTATATTGCAGTTTTCTCAATGTTAATCACACATCGAATTAACTTGTTATTTGCCTTTTTCGAGTCTCATAGACGCAGTTACAGATAAATTCGCCCCATTCCTGAAATACAGTTGATAGGTTTTTTCTTTCCAAATTTCAAAACCGCGCGATATTATACCAGTTAAGTATTCAGCCTTTGTGACTCACCATCGTAATCGGTTGATTTGAAGTCGTGGGCAGCAGTAAGAACTAACTTTTTGAATAAACTGCACACCTATTGGCGCGTCTTTGTTAACGCCACTCATTCTCCAGTATTTTCTTCTAAGTGTCCTCGCGATTCCGTCTGGCACGATCCTCATTCACGCCCCTTTACAACACACATTGTTTTAAAAACATCTTTTGTTTACATCGACATAGCAAAGGTAAACTTTGACCGTGATTCTAATGCTTATTTACGTAATTTTTACAATTAATTCGACTCAATTGTTTTGATAATAATATAATATTTTGGATATTTGTTATATTAATTAGATATTATCGTCGCTAAATCAATTACTTCCGTGATAATAAAAAAATTTTTCAACATATGTGAACGACACGTCCACTACGGTTTCGTTTCGATACTCAGCGCATCTGCAATTTTTTGCCTTGACATTTCTTACTCGGTCTAATGAGTACGATAGCGCAAGGTTAGACAAAACAGAATGAAAAGGAAATGCTAAAGCTATTGTTTCGGAATTTATTTACACCTTCTATACGTCAACTGTCAATGTCACTTCGACGTTACGTTTTGTTATGTACCTTTTTCCTATTCATGGCTACGTCGTAGACTGAGAATTTTATAAACACGACCTTGTTTATTACCAGAAGTGACTGGAAGTGAAATTATGGGCCGTCATTATGAGCTGCTCTACTCAAAAAATTACCTTGCCAAAAGGAAGAGGTAGAGTTCTCAGAAAATGTGATATTTGGTACTTGAAATTGTGACAGTTTATTGAAATGCAAACCCGATTGCAGTGACACCTACCGGGTCCAATCAATCCAGTCAACTAATTACCTCATACCACCATCTGTTAGAATCTTATCGAACTAACATATAGTTATGACTCTTTGTCAGATAATAAACAAATATTTCGCAATAAAATAATATTGCGATTATAGTTTAAAATATAAACTATCCTATCTTTAACCTATACTTTGGCATCAGCAACACGTGGCCGGATAAACTAATAAATTGTAGCTTACATAAAACGTTTGTGCTTTTAACATAGCGCCATCTATTGGATACTTGCTCAATCCAGTCAACTGATTGCCTTATATCGCCATCTGTTAGAATCTTATCGAACTAACAAATAATTATGACTCTTTGTCGGATAATAAACAAGTAATTTGCAATAAAATAATATTACGATTATAAATTAAGATATAAACTATCCCATCTTTTAAGTTGAATAAAACTGCACACTGTGTGCAAAATTTTATTAAAATCGGTTCAGTAGTTTAGGAGTTCATAGTGGACAAACAACGTAATTTATATATATTAAGACCTAAACACATCAAAACTGTCTAGAAATCATCATAAAACCAACTCAGGATATCGCACTTCACAGCGGACTAGAGATCTTTCCAAAGCTGTACCACTAAAATCGTCTGGCAGAAAATGCCTATAGCATTAAGACCACCTTTGTACATTATTGTACATTAAGAATAAATAAATAACGTCCAATCCTCTGTGTCCCTGCTGCTGTGTGAACACCTTCAACCCCCTATTTTGCTCAATCGTAGCAAATGTAGGGGCAGTGGAGGTCACGTCACATCAGCTCCTCATCTGTAGTTTTCAGATTTTCGTAACTGACGAAAACGTGGATGGCATATCTTGCCTTTTCCTCGTAAGCTCGACAGTCTTGCAGAAAAATTTGGACGCCTGGTTCTTCCACTGTGACGGATAAAGCCTACGGGACACTTCTAGTAATGTTTTCACCGTTGTATCGATCTTTGTCCACACTGCCTATAGTTTCCAGCGGATTTCACCATTTTCGAATTGGAATTTTTCGAAATCTAAGGATATTTAGAGCGGTAAGTCGGAGAGTGGGTTTCATCAAGCAGTTTCTCCCAGCTTTCAAACCAACAAGATCTATGCAATTGTAAGGAAAAACACCGTATCCTTACTTATAAGACAAGTGTGGCAGCACCAACAGCATACTGAAAGCGCCGCAAGTGTTCTGGAGTTGGCGTGCTCGCGACTGATTTTCCCGTCAGCCATGCACCCCTCGCCACACGCTAGCTTCGGTTCGAAGAAAAAGGATTTTTTATTGAAGCCTTCTTTCTCGCTATGTGGGTTAAGCCAAGATCCTCAGTCCCGGTCGAAACCACGAGACGTGACCGTGACACTCCAACCAAGGTTACGATATCGGCGGTGGCAGGGAAGAAGAGACCAGAGACGCGCCCTCGGTGGCTATTCGTGCCACCTGGTTAAAGTGGGTTCCCCGGGCTGTGAATAGGGGTCGGGGGGCGAAGTCAGAAAACCTCCCCGTGGTGCACCGGTCCTTGAGCACCGGGGAATAACTACTCCACTATTTGGAGGACCGGTGGCGAATATTCTGACATTGGAGGCCCAGTATGGGCATGGTGGCGTTCCTCCGCGTGTCCCTCTGAACCTAGCAGAGGGCACAGTGGAAGGAGCAAGGACGGGCTCGGGGTATTTACCCCAAGAGTGGAGATGTTGGAGTGGAAGGGGCGACGGGTTTGCTAGTCAGTCATGACTAGCAGACAATGTCTGATGCAGACCACCGATCGGACCGACCCGTAATCCTCATTGAGAGGACCGGGGCTCTAACTGCAGGGCCGCGGAGAGACAACCCCTTACAAAACACACCTGGGGACCCCACCCCATAAAAAAGGCAAAGCTGTGGTTCAGCACACAGTGAAAATGGCGAATCGACAAAAAGTATTACCCCAACAGGGTGCCGGCTGCTCCGCAGTCGGAGAAACCCTCACCGAACTTAATTCGCTCTGCCCCTCGTATTCTGGGAGGGGCACCGACCGCCATCCGTCCATTTCGGACGCATCGAGCCAGGGAGGCTGACTGCGATGTGGAGTTCGCATCGCAGGGACCTAAACAACGGGCGACCACCGACCAATCCTCGGTATGTCAGAGGAAGGACGGCCGTAAACGCCTGCAAAGGCCTGCGAAGAAGCAGTCGACGCTTTCAAGTCAGCCATTTTGAACACCCCCACTTTAGAGTGGAATAAATGTTATAATAAATGGTTTGAGCGAATGGAAAAGTGTATTAAGCTACGTGGTGAATACTTTCAAAAACAATAAAAAGTACTATAAGGTTCTACTTGTATTTTTTTCTTCAAACGACAAAACTTAAAAGGCATGCCTCATACTTGACAAGACGACGGCAGATTCATCTCGGCCTTGATGTTTCTTCTTTCTTAGTTATTTGTATTTATATATTAGCTGGGACCCGCGGTTTCACCCGCGTTTAATTTAAAACAAATTTGGAGTACTTCGACATAGACACTTGACATAGAATATATATGTTGGATTTCAAGGGTATTTTTTTTTTTTGCGCGGATCACTAATTACTTTTCTCCAATAAAAGTAGCCTAAATTATTCCTTATAACATCAGCTATCTGCTAGTGAAAGTCCCCTCAAAATCGGTCCAGCCGTTTCGGAGATTACCCGGAATAAACAGACAGATAGACAGACAGACAGACCGACAGACAGACCGACAGACAGACAGACAGACAAAAAATTAAAAATGAGTTTTTTGTTATGTGTACCGTATATACTTGAATATGCATTTAGTAAAAAGCTGTTATTTTGTCATTACAAACAGACACTTCAATTTTATTTATTTGTATAGATATGCTTGTATGTGTATTTAGGATATTTAATATATATGTAATGTTTATGTAAGTTTATACATAATTTCGGCCTAATGAAGTCCACTGCTGAACAGAGGCCTCCCCCAAAGATCACCACAACGACCGATATAGGTGTGTTGTTGGCTCATTGGGGGGATTTGCCATAATCGCCACGCTTGGCAGACGGGTTGGCGATCGCAGTTGAGTTGTTAATGTATTCGAAGGACGCTGCTGCCCATCGTTCGGCTAATCCCTTAGTCGACTTTTACGACACCCACGGGAAGAGTGGTATTCTGAGCCGGCACCACACGGAAATTTTATACATATATTTGTAATTTTCTATTCTGTGTAAATAAATGTCCTCGCATCTATACCTCTCACTCTTATTTTGTTAGTACCGTCGGTCGCCTCGCAGAATTTGCCTATGGCATTAAGGCCGCCTGTGTACTCTCCTGTACATTTAGAATAAATAAAAAATAAAATGACGTTTGAGAACAACGTCTGCGCGATTTAGTGTTGAGTAGGACACGATTTAAAAATGAGTTTGTAAGAGTAGCCTCTTTTTTGTACCGAGCCAGTACAATGTCCCACTTCAAATGAGGCGAGGCGTCATTAAGCTTGGCGGTACATTTGAAGAACGAGTATTTCATGTACTGTTGCTGTATTTGTACTGCCCTGTCTTACAAAGTGTGATTGACGTAATACTTAAAGAAAAGTAATAAGAAGCGATTGATTATAGACAAATGACAATTGTATCGACGTTTTTACTTATTAGCCACTGTAATATTATTGTGCAGGCGACTTATTTGTAAAACATGATTTTGATTTAAAATATACCTAATACACAGACATAAACAGCAACACAAGCAAAACAAATAGGTATTTATCAGGCATTCATGAAATCTTTTTTTTCTAAAACTGTCAAGTCTCATACTTTAAACTAGTACATTTGTAATAGAGTGAATAAAAACATCATGTTGTCTCTTGCAGTCACGATAATGTCTGTTGAATAAAACGACGTGCTTTTGAAGCATGTGCCTCATTCTCTCTCTCTCTCTCTCTCACCCTATAGTTCATATGCGAGGAGTAGAGTAACGCGACATAACATTTGAAGTGGTACATGTTATAATGTTGAGCCGCTCTTACAATATTGCGTCATGTACGGGACAAATGTACTGCCTCTTGTATGTCCTACTCAACACTAGCGCGATTTACGCCTGTCGCACACCGTTTGCAACATACGTAATCAGCTCGCCTAAAGTAAGATTAGTTATTATTACATATATTACCTGCTATTTACTATTAAGAACAATTTTATTATTATCCATACAATGATATATTACATATTATAAAGAGGTAGATATGTTACATACGCGCCAAAAGTAAGAACCAAAACTCCCCTAATTGAAGCACCTCGCAATCAGTTCGCCTAGATAGCTATCTCTTTTACTCTTGTAGTTTTTGCATCTTCTTTCTTACGGCGAGACTGAATTTTGCGCGCCATTTAATATGAACGTAACATATCTATGGTATAATATCATTGATATCCATTACATTGTTCCGGTACATACAAATACAATAAAACGCCTATTAACACTGCAGTAAAAAAGAAACTAATTTGAAATTTTAACACCATGTAATTGAAACAAGTAACTATTAACAAACATGAGCAAGAAGTGTTCATAACAATTTTTAATAATTTAATAATGATTCCAATCGTAAGTGTTTATCTATACTCTATACAACTAAATAAAATTGTAGTGTCTGTTTGTAATGTCAAAATAACAGCTTTTTACTAAATGCAGATAAAAGTTTAAACGGTACATATAACATATACATGAAACAGTAGCCGAGAGGTTTCGTCGTTTCGGCCGAATGAAGTCCACTGCTGGACACAGGCCTCCCCCAAAAATCACCACAACGACCGATATGGGTGTGTTGTGGGCTCATTGGGGGGTTTTGCCATAATCGCCACGCTTGGCAGACGGGTTGGCGATCGCAGTTGAGTTGTTAATTTACTCGAAGGACGCTGCTGCCCATCCTGCGGCTAATCTCTTAGTCGACTTTTACGACACCCACGAGAGGAGATGGGGTGGTGGTATTCTGAGCCGGCACCACACGGCAGCCGAGAGGTTTATTTCTCCTATTTTAAGGCATTTTGTGGGCAAGATGATCTACTGATTTTATTTTTTAGTTTAATTAATAATCTATATAATGTAATCATCTTTTTGTGTATGTACTCCTTAATATTGTCTACTAACATTAGTCATAAGGTACTGTTTACTAACACAATGGATCTTGTTATCCGAAATAAAGTAATTTGAATTTGAATTTTAACAAAAAAACTTTTTTTTTGTCTGTCTGTCTGCCTGTTTGTTTGTTCCGGGTAATCTCCGAAACGGCTGGACCGATTTTGACGGGACTTTCACTGGCAGATAGCTGATGTTATAAGGAATAATTTAGGCTACATTTACTTTAGAAAAATAATTAGGGTTCCGCGCAAAAAAATAATACCCATGAAATCCAATATATATATTCTATGTCAAGTGTCTATGTCGAAGTACTCTAAATTTCCTTTAAATTAAACGCGGGTGAAACCGCGGGTCCCAGCTAGTTTGATATATTTTAGAGTTATAGCAAATTGGCTGCCGCTCGCGACTTGCCCTCGTAGATCGCGTCTATATAATTCCTGTTTATAGTTTTGTTTTAAAAAACCGGCCAGGTGCGAGTTGAACTCGCGTGGAGAGGGTTCCGTACGATGAATATGTTATCTTTAGGTACGAGAAGTGACGGATACCTGGCCTCGTCAAGGCGAACGATTAGTACCAATAATTTATCCGAAGAACAAACTTAACATTGTAGTTGAAAAACATGTTCTCTCATACATTCCAGCTGCAAATGTAAGTTTGTACGCACAATATTGAAAGATTTACCGGCCGATTTACCGATTTATGACGGCACTGTTGGTGCAGTGGCTGAGTCGTGGGTTCGATTCCCGCACGCAACAAACATTTGTATGATCTGCAGATAGTTATTCCGCGTCTGGGTGTATTGTATGTAGAATTCATGATGTCTGTAAACGCACCCACGGCAGGAGAAATCTTAGTGCGGGGCAAAGTTTTATAAAAAAAACATGTTATTCTAAAACCATAGGTTTTCCTGTAATCTATAAGTAAAGAACTAATAAACTAATTTTTCTAAATTATAAGCTCAGCAGCTTCGGAGATATGCAGGGGTAGATGGTGAAATTTCGCCTATTTTCTTAAATAAGCTTTAAACTATTTGTATTAAAATTATAATAATGTCTTAGGTTTTCGCGAGTATTACACATTATAATAAAACACTTTTAAACGGATTCTATCGCGTATATTTTAGACCAGATTAAAAGAACACATAGCTGACGTTAAGCATAGACACTTCACAAAGTCTGCAGTGTGCGAACATGCCTTAGACAAACCCAACCACTTTCTTTGTTTCGATCAACCTCAAGTCCTCGCGAAAGAGAACCGATAAGTACCAAGAATGTTTCGTGAGGCTATTTAAATTAAAAAACGAACACTAACAAACATCAAGGCACTGCGTGCACCCGGTGCGCAGCAGCCGACTGTATCAGCCACTGCACCAACCGTGCCGTCAAATTACATCACAGCTGCATGAGGTACCGCTACTGGCGCTAGTAACTATGCGTCCATCCACAAGTAGCCACATTTCTTTATTTTATGTTGGGCTTCTCGCATACATTGCTGGGAGATGTGGTTGCTTAACCGGTTATTACTGCCGAAGCCAAAAGAGGCCTCCAGCAAAGCTTAAAATTAATATTATAATCTAATCTATAAATCTAATCTTAGAAAGGGAATGAAGATAAATGTAAAGAAGACGAAAGTGATGGTGTTTGAAAGAGATGAGGCAGTGACAGACTGCAATATCGTGATTGGAGATGAACAAATTGAACAGGTGAATGAGTTTGTGTATCTGGGTTCAAAGTTTACAAGAGATGGAAAGTGTGAGAGTGATATTGAAAGAAGAGTGAATGCAGGAAACATGGTGAATGGAGCTTTGCACTCCTTTATGAACAGTCGGAAGGTGTCTAACAAGGCTCGTTTGGCTGTGCATGAGGGGGTGTTGGTTCCGACACTCATGTACGGAAGTGAAAGTTGGGTATGGCAGAAGAAACATGAAAGCAGAATAAATGGAGTTGAGATTGCGATTGAGAGAGCGTTAAGAAGTATGATAGGAGTTAAACTGAGTGACAGGATAAGAAATAGTGAGATAAGAAAACGTTGTTGTCTGAAAGAAGATGTAGTGACAAAAATTGAGAAAGGTATGCTGAGATGGTTTGACCATGTTGAGAGAATGAATGAAGAACGATTGACGAAAAAAGTGTATAAGGCGAGTGTGAATGAAAGTGCTGGAAAGGGTAGACCTAGGCGGACGTTTCAAGACCAAATCAGGGACGTCTTGGAAAAAGGCCAGGTCAAGAGTACCCTAAACCGAAGAGCATGTATGAAGGGAATAATGAAAGTGGACGAAGCGAAACAAATATGTAAGGATCGTAGCAAGTGGAAAGAAGTGGTCTCTACCTACCCCTACGGGAGAGAGGCGTGATTATATGTATGTATGTATGTATAATCTAAGCAACATGCGCTAAGGGCGCCCCCTGCGGGACACGGACCTCGGCTTAGAAATGGCTGAACTGATTTTGATAAAACAAATCTAAGAAACAGTGCTAGAAAACCTTCTTTCAAATAAAAAATACCGCATCCAAATCCGTTCATACCTTTAAGAGTCTACGGCGCCACAGACAGACACACATAGTGGTCAAACTTATAACACCCCTCCTTTTTGCGGCGGGGGTTAAATATGGGTTATAAAGGTTAGTTTTTTTATGAATAAGAGGGCTATGGTAATTTATAAGAACAACGTGAAAATACTCTAAATGGTATCTATGTGGAAATATTAAAACCGATGTTTGTCTTGTATTCAAAGTGTAATTTAATGAATATTATGCATACTGTTTTATTGCTACACGTACAAATATACGCACTTCAAACAATAAATTTACACTGTATGCTATGAAACTAATTACAACAAAAAAACAAAACCTAAATAACTATAAGAAAGGGGGAGATTAGGCGTCAAAATAGGTACTCTTCCTCAGCGCTGTCAACTAGTATAATTCCTATAAGACTCGGTTGTCTTGTTATATGTGTGTTTTAATATGTTATATAATCATCATTTCGGCCATTTTGTTATATAATATTGAATCGAAATAGGTTACGGAAATATATCGCGTTTATTTCATTCATTGTATAAAGGTACTTGTTCGTGTGGTGTCCGGATTAAGAATATAGCACCACTCCATCTCCTCCCGTGGAGCTCGTAAAAGTCGACTAAGGGAGCAGCGTCCCTTTTGCTGGACAGTAGCATTGCTGCGCTCACCAACCCGCCTGCCAAGCGTGGTGAGTATCGGCAAATTCCCCCCAAAATGATGGCACGACTAATGCACCGGCTCCCAGTTAGCGGCCACGGTAACGACGGGGTAGGGTGTGCTAAGAATCACAGGACGGGATCCGGCTACCACCCCAAACAAAAATTGGCCCTGGTAACGTATAACACACGCTCACAGAGGGGAGACGAAAAGATTGTTGAGCTGGAAGAAGAAACAGATAAGTTGCACTGGGATATCATGGGTCTATCAGAAGTCCGAAGAGAGAGCGAGGACACGATAACCCTGAATCCAGCACCTTATTCTACTACCGGGAAGGTGAACATCTGTCTTAAGGTGGTGTCGAGTTTCTCGTCCGCAGGTCCCTCATTAACAGCATAGTGGCCATCGAAAGTGTGTCGAACAGGGTAGGGTACCTTATACTCAGAATATCCAAGAGGTATTCGTTGAAGGTCATACAGGTCTACGCACCGACCTCGACACACCCAGACGATGAAGTAGAGAATATGTATGAGGACGTAAGTAGGGCCATACATACCTTGAAGATGCACTTCACTGTTGTTGGGGGACTTCAACGCAAAGCTGAGCCCTCGATGCGATGTTGAGTTGAGAGTGGGACAATTTGGATATGGGTAACGGAACTCCAGGGGACAGGGGGCTGGCAACTCCAGAGTCTGGCCGACATTTTAGAAAAGGAGGGACTCTAGTGTAGTGTAGTGTGTAGGAACTCTTTTTTTTCAAAAGCCGCCTCACAGGAAATGGACCTGAATGAGTCCCGATCGTTCCACAAAGAATGAGATTGACTTCATCATGATCAATAAAAGACAAATATTCAATGATTTCTTTGTGATCCATAGGGTTAAAACCGGTAGTGATCACCGAATGGTAAGAGGCACATTGAATATTAATTTCAAAGTTGAGAAGTCTCGTCTGATTAAGTCTACGTTCCGGCCCTCTAGTGCTCATATTCTTAACCCCGAGAGCTTTCAACTCGAACTCCAAAACCGCTTCGAGTGCCTAGTACATTGCATATCTGTGGACGATTTAAATGGTAGATTTGTAGAAACTGTCCAAACGGTTGGGTCTAAGTTCTATAAAATCCACTGTAAATCTAGACTAAAAAGTTCTCCAATCACACTCTCGACCTCATGGCAGAAAGACGTGCCATAACTCTCCACGTCACGCACGCAGACGGGTTGGCGATCGCAGATGTGTTATAATTGTACTCGAAGGACGCTGCTGCCCATCCTTCGCCTGATCCCATAGTCGCCTTTTACGACACCCACGGGATGAGATGGGGTGGTGGTATTCTTAGCCGGCACCACACGGCTTATTTGTGTATTGCACGTATTATGAAGCATGACGGCACGGTTGGTGCAGTGGCTGATGCAGTCGGCTGCTGTGCTCCGGGTCGTGGGTTCGATTCCCGCACGGAACAAATATTTGTATGATCTGCAGGTAGTTGTTCCGGGTCTGGGTGTATTGTATGTGGAGTTCATGTCTGTAAACGCACCCACGACAGTGTGGGGCAAAGTTTAAAAAAAATGTTTTTTTTACTTTTGTAATTCATATATATGTCATTCATATATAGGTCGTATTTATAATGCTATTCCAAATAACATAACGCTACAATTTCTAAAAACCAATTATTTGAGTACTTCAAATAATTGGTTTTCAGGAAATGTTTTTATACTCTGGAGTAGTCAGTATGTATTGTGGCAACTATTTCATTGAAATGTATTTTAACGGCATATTAATTAATGTATTACTAAAAACTATTTATAAAAAAAGTAACTATTTATTAAATAATACGACTAGAATTGATATTTTTATTGTATGCATCCGTGCTAAGAATACATATTGTTGTTTATAAATCAATACGATGTGATGTCTTATTACTTATTTATGATTTTCGTATTGATACGTACGGATCGTTTGTCAAGCGTGTTTGTATGCGTACACACTAATAACACATTACATTAATAACCCATTGACGTGTCTAAGGTTAAACATTTATCTTTTTGATGTATCCGTAAAGTTTGATTATAATGTTTAAAACTATCATGTGCATACTTAGGTATTGACCACAATTTGTAGGTTTTTAAATGGTATTATACTACATAGATATATCCATAATATTAATGTAAGCACTGTGATGTCTTCATCATCATCTTAACAGCCATAAGACATCCACTGTTGAACAAAGGCCTCCCCCATAGATTTCAACAATTGTGTCATAATTTTGGGGGGAATTTGCCAGAACTCATCATACTTGGCAGGCGGGTTGGTGAGCGCAGTATGGCTAATGTTACAAAGAAGGGACGCTGCTCTCCCTCTGGTTTAGAATCCCTTAGTCGCCTTTTACGACATCGATGGGAAGAGATGGAGTGGTGCTATATTCTTAATCCGGATACAACACCTTGATGTATCGAGATGCCTTAAATATTTTGTTAATTTGACGTGATAGTCATCTGACAGTTGCAGTATGTCATGCTCACTCAATCATGTGTGTCGGGTCGTTGGGTATCTCCACGATATGGCTGCCCGATGCTTATACATGACTAATAAATATATGACGATCAATTAAAAAAAATGTTTGAAAAATATTGTGTAGGAAAAAGAGATAGCCCGTTGAAAAATATGTAATGTAAAGATTCTACCTCCAAATAACACTGTAATTAAAATCCCATGACAATGCATCAACTGGGTTTTTCATGATGGACTTTCATACATACAGGCAGACAGAATAGTTTTGCTAGATTGTTTCGGCATCTAACTTGCAAAAGAATCTATCGCCTTTGATTTTTAATATAGTAGTTATACTGTCGCGCTAAGCATTTATGAAATAATTACTACTACGACGACTAATGGCAGACAGTCATGGGTACTGGAAAATTCTCCCAATATGATGACACAATTGTGGAAATCTATGGGGGTAGTTCTGTTTTTTTTTAATACCTTGCCCCACACTTATGATTACAGGATTTCTCCTGTATCGTGGGTGCGTTTACAGACATACATTTCACACACAATACATCTAGACCCGGAACAACTACCTGCAAATCATACAAATATTTGTTCCGTGCGGGAATCGAACCCACGACCCGGAGCCCAGCAGTCGACTGTGTCCACCACTGCACCAACCGTGTAATAAAATTAAAATAAAATTAATTGTCTGTTTATGGTGTGAAGCTACTATGAGGGTAAGGTCATCAGCATATAGTATGTTTTAATATCATTTTTTATCACCAGCATAAGAAGAGGTCCCAATATACTGCCCTGGGGCACGCCCACATTTTTTTCTTGAAGTTGGCACGTCGTATTAACTGCTCTTCTCTCTTTAAGAGGTAGTAGTTTCCACTGCTTCTAGCCTCTCATTAATAATATCTTATCCAATTATGTTAAAGCGTGAGCTTTCATAACATAATATTCTCATTTTTTATAAATAGTAATAGAAAAGATAGAAAGTCAAATGTCTTTGTTATATCAAATAACATTCCTGACGTTAGAAGACTTATTGTTTTTTTTCTTTCCAACAGAGACTCCACGCAGCAGTACTATTGTTCGGAGTAGCGTTGGCTACTGTCAGCATCCGTCGCGCTGGCTGGCTCGACCGCGTCGTCCAGTACCACAAAAACAGGTTCTACAAAGATGTGGACAAATACTCACCGATACAGATTAATGGTATAACACTTACACACATACTATGTGCAGGCAGTTGCCGTCTGTCTTTCTGTCAACATCTTTATAGAATAGCTATAGATCTCTTCGCACATGCTCAAACCAATGGTATGACCCACGCACAAATGCTAGCAACAGTCAATCTCGTCATGCCAGCTGGTCAATCTTTCACCGACAACAACCGATTAAATGGCCTACGTAAACATACAGATGCTAGCAACAATCACTTCTGTCACACTGGCTAGAATAAAAAAGTATTATTTACTCATTAATTAGGCCCTAACCTAGACTTTGTAAAAGACTTCGTCATATTGAGACAAGAGCGAATATTTTGCTAAGTGAAAACCTCTGAGAAGAAACGCTAAAAGGAACTCAGGTCTAGGTCATTTTTTGTGTGGGTTCACGGGTGCGTAAATTAGGGAATCAGTGTGCCCACAGCAAGCGACCATGCACGCATGTGGTCACCCGCTCCAGTGGGACGCTTTGGGGGATGCTTTACAATAAAGTTAGTTTACAATATGTTTTAGTCACATTCCTTTCTGCTTGTGTTTCCGCAACTTTATAACGGATATTTCATCGGAAGTTTAGGTTTTTCGCGATGGATGAGGCGAGCGCGCGAGCGGGAGAGCGGTGTTCTAGCCCAGCCAGCGAGCCGGGCGCAGGCTTTCAGCACTTGTCGCAATGCGTTTGATTACATACTTTTTCATTGGTTCACTATGCACCGTGACGTGAATGTAAGCGCTTAAGATTTTCTGTTGTTGTTTGTTACACTACTTTTATGTCATGTGTGTAAGCTTAGTGCAATAACGAAACCAAAAGGTCTTATATACGAAGAACACCGGATCAGATTGTTAGGTGAAAAAGCGGCCAAACTACTTTTCATGGAATGTAATTTCATAAAAAATGAACTTCATCTGTTTCTGCATAAAATTACTTTTGATATCTGCTTCCGTTTCTGCTTCCTTTATGACACTTATGTTGCATCACTAGTCTGGATGAAGCTACGTTAATTAGATACAGAAAACCGAGAAAACACATGCACTAGAACTTAACCTACTTGATAGAGCCTTCATAGTGCCAAGTTCTTATCAGTACAGACTAACAGTATGACCCCCACTACCCACACATGCGCGCTCATTGCCAAGTTTCATCGACACAGACCCGCGGGCTGATAAGCTAAAAACAGCAACAGCAGACGCGATAGCAGCTATCGCGCAGCCAACGATCCACCGGTGGCAAAGCGGCAACAAATTGGTATTACGTAAGGCATCGCCCGCCAGTCGCTATTGTGGAAGATGCATAGTTACTAGCGCCAGTAGCCACCAGTGGAACTAAAAAGAATGAACGTTTTTAGTTCATTGATTGTCCGACAGAGGCGCGTCAGAGATCTTCGCCTGTTTAGTTGCTATTGGCAAACAGTTATTACCAAATTGTCGTTTGACAGTGGCGTTGGAGCAATTTACGCCTGTTGCAAAGCGTCTGCGACTTAGGTAATCAGCCCGCCGGGAATGAGATTTTCCTCAGTCTGAATTTGTTTTCAGCTACAATCCTTGCGGCGCCTCCCGGTTACGTAGACTCTAAAGATTGGACTTACGACTCTGTCATACGTTTGCTATCTCTCATAAGAGTTAGTGAAAATGCATTACCTGTTCGAAGAGCACTGAGACGTATGTTGAAGCCCTCCCGACGGATCATGATGAGCATGCAGGAGAGTATGAAGCGGTTCCCTAGTATGAGCCAGGTAAGTTATCTGGGTAACTAGACAAGTCTGTGTCGTTACAACTTTTGGTCTTAATTTTTTCCCTCTAGCCCCCTTTCGCAACGCGCGATAAGGAACTTCGTTCCAAAACTTCGTTCCAATAATTAACAACCTTGACATTGATGTATGTATATATTTAACGCTGCCCAGCCGAGTCGCATTTTACGACAGACCTCTTCCTCGAAGTTGCAGCTACATAAGTGGATGATTTGTCCCAGGTAGACATATTCATCCACAACTTCAAGATCATAGTTCCCAACGGATATTGGGATGGGCACGTTAGGTACTGAATAAATTATTCAAATACTATATCAGCAATGCCAAATGTGATTAGGGCCTGTTTTAACCTGTGTTCGCCTATTCCAGCACATAAATAATGAGTTGTACTACGATCAATCATACTACATGGATGCGGATAACCCTCCACCGCCGGCCGTGTCCGAAGAGGAGGCAGTGCTCATCGTGTCCAACCCTGTAGAGGCCAGGCTGCCAAGCGCCAGAATTAGTGTAAAACTACTCAGGTACCTGTTCTATTCTATTCCGTTGTGGCTCTGAAAGGCTCTGCAACTTAAGCCCCATTGGGTCCATTGTGCGCCCAAAGATAGGTACCTTAGCTCAAACACGTCTATCTGGATGTCGGGGTCTACTATGCTGATACATTGACGGATCACCGTTCTCCGTGTGGTGGCCGGATTAAGAATATAGCACCACTCTATCTCCTCTCGTTGATATTGAAAAAGGCGACTAAAGGACTCTAAACCTGCACTCATTCTGCGCTCACCAACTCACCTGGCAAAAGTGATGAGCACTGGCAAATGAGGAGTCACGGCACGTAACCGGTCTATGAGGAAGACCTTTCTTCAGCAATGGACCTTTTTGGCTGATAATCATGATGATGATGGATCACCGTTCATACAATATTTATCCACACATTATTTTTCTTGTGTGATCACATGAGAACTTAGGTGCCGAAGATGACCGCTCCAGTGGTTTTAGCCGGTAGGAGTCCGGCATACCCCTTCGCTCTTTCCCCGTGGCGAAGGAAGCTTATGAAGAATTTCCACTGGGCACCAACAAAAAAAAGGCATTTAGGGGCATAACAGACGCTCCAGTGAGATCTTACGAGGACCTGGAGCCCCCCTTCGGTGCCGAAGATGACCGCTCCGGTGGTTTTAGCCGGTAGGAGTCCGGCATATCCCTTCGCCCTTCCCCGGGGCGAAGGAAGTTTCATGTAGAATTTCCACTGGACACCAATAAAAAAAAAGGGCATAACAGACGCATTCTGGCAAAAAAAGGCAGGCAGATATCTACTGTTTAGTGGCGTTCATCTAATCTCATGGGTTCTAACACCATAATTGGCGAAGAGTTTACTTTACTCATTATAAAACTTCTGCCTTTCTTACAGGCGTAATGTAAGACTAATTTTTTTAATTTTTCAGAGAAATTTTGGAAGCTAGAGCTAAAGCGGCCAGAGCAATGCCACCCACAACGACGACTCCAATGTAAGTTAATTCATAGACCTTATTGGTGATGTCCTTCAAAAACCGAATCTAACCTTTATTAAAGCAAAAGTGAATAGGCAGCTTCTGGGTGCACTTGTTCCATCGTAGACCTTATTGGTTGCTTTGCATCAGGCGAGATCAATGTTAAGAGAGGAACAAGTCATAATAATAAAAAAAGTCTGAAATACACCCAACTGAAGATCCGCCTCGACTTCTTATATATGCGTGTGATATTCCTGCGCTTGTCTCACCTTTGTCTTTAACCATTGTGTGTTACCAGTGATGACATATGGAACAGAGACGTGGTCACTCACAATTGGCCTCATAAGATAGCTCAAGGTCACTCAGCGAGCTATGGAGAGAGCTATGCTTGGTATACGAGATCGAATCAGAAATGAGGAGATCCGTAGAAGAACTAAAGTTGTCGACATAGCTGAAAGGATTAGTAAACTGAAGTGGCAATGGGCAAGGCACATTGCTCGTAGAACTGATGGCCGTTGGGGCAATACGTTTCTCGAATGGAGACGGGCGACCAATGAGGTGGACAGTCGACCTGGTGAAGGTCGCTGGGAGTCATTGGATGAGGGCGGCATGTAACCGCTCGTTGTGGAAATCTAAGAGGGAAGCCTCTGTTCAGCAGTGGACGTCCTGTGGCTGATATGATGATGAACCGGTGTTTCATATTGTAATCAAACAACACAATCGAAAACTCATTAATTATGTCGTTCGGATATCACTTGAAACTTCGCTATTCCTTGCCGGACCGCTTAGGTCTTTAAACCTTTGTTTTGATAGTATTGGAACTGGACTCGAATTCGGAGAAAGATTCAAGAATTGGTGTCAGAGTCGAAACTCCATAACATTTTTAAGTAAGACCGCACACTCGCACCGAATGGTTACATCTAGGAGATGAAGCCTATTAAACCGAGCATTTTAAAGTTTATAAATAGTTGTGCATTAAATGTGTTGCGAAAATCTGTTCGTACTTAATTAATTTAATGATTTATCTTTTCAGACCCTGGAAACCAATGAATAAAACTAAGAGTCCTCATGGAGGCAAAACAGGTGTGGGGCATATGATGACAATTATTGTCGTTGGTCAAATCGTTTTTAGAATTTCGAAAATTAATTTCTTAATCCCTTAATGACTGTTGCTTTATTAACTTGTATTCTTCTAAGTATTTTCTACTGTACCCTTTTTCATGCATGAACGCTTTGCTTACTTTCATGCTGATTGTACTTATCATCAGCATCGGCCTCCTTAACATCCACAGCTTAACACGGGCCTCTATTATGAACACTATGCAACTTGGCTTTATCCTGTAGCCTGGGGACAGTTTACGGGGTCTTTCTTTATTTTCGTTTGGTTAGTTGGCCAATTGTGTCGGTTCCTGTCACAGGCCTCCGACTTGGCTTAACGACTGCCGTCCAGTAACAATAACTGAGACCGAGGATTTTATATGCCCTCCGAAGCACGGTCAGGGTAAAAAATTTGGCGGCACGGTTGGTGCAGTGGCTGATACAGTCGGCTGCTGCGCACCGGGTCGTGGGTTCGATTCCCGCACGGAACAAATATTTGTATGATCTGCAGGTAGTTGTTCCGGGTCTGGGTGTATTGTGTGTGGAATTTGTGTCGTCTGTAAACGCACCCACGACACAGGAGAAATTCTAATGTGGGCAAGGTAAAAAAAAAAAAAAAAAAAAAAAAAACAATAAGCAATAAAAGTACTTCTCTATTCAGCTCACATTCACCTACTGCTTCGTTTTAGGCGTTCTCGTTCAAGAAACTCCATGGTTACTCTTGCTGTTTAACAATACTTATGAATACATTGTTCTCGAAATTAAGTTTATGTGAGGACAATTTAGCAAAAAATGTCTAACCATTGATGATTAAATTTAATTGGGATAGCAGCATTAAGCTGACTATTCGCAACAGATGGCACTCGTTCAAGAATATGACGCATGCATCGCTCAACTCAACTATATAGTAGAGAAACTCAGCGGCTCGATACACCACACCTTCATCAACAAAACAATTGAGTGAGCATGACATACTTAATCTGACACACAACTGTCCTCTCAATGAAACAAAATTAACTAATAACTTGATCTATATATATATATATACTACCGGGCTAGTCGGAAAGGATGTAATACTATGGGTGGTAATTAGCAACTTTTTTCTACGACTTCTACAATACAATACTAGAATAATTACAGAGGTATAGCTGTTCAAACTTTTCATGACAAATACGCTGACACAACCCTATAATTTAACGCCGTATTTGGGTTCACAGACACAGTACTTTCCGGCAAAGAATCAAGCCCTGACCGCTATCTTTGTTTGGTGAATTAGAAATTTTTAAAAAAACAACTTTTTTAAGATGAGGAGTTTACTGTGAAACAGTCGTCAGTGACACTTAATTGCTTAGTACACCCTTTCCGACTAACCCAGTATATATATTGTCATCATCATTTCAGGCAATAATGCCAACTACTGGGCAGAAGCCAGAACAAATGGATGTTTGTTTCTTCGTCGTTCTGAATCTTGTTTGTTGTTACTCAAGTCAGTCAAGTCAAGGCAAGGCAAGTCAAGGCAAGGCAAGTCAAGGCAGTCGTTATACCAAGCCTTTAGACGGCTTGAACAACTAACACATGTTTGGCCACTACCAATACGACAAAAAGAAAGAAAGACAATTAAGTCACAAGTATGTGACTGTCATGTTAATTACGAGTAGTGATAGTAATAAAGGTGTTCAAAACATTTCAGACCCGGTTGACGGTGGTGAAGGCAGTGGTGATGATGACGGTGAAGGTGGTGGTAAAGACAAAGACGGTGCTGATGAAGATGGGAAACAACCAGATGAAGGAGGTCAAGAAAAAGGAGATCAAGAAGAAGGGGGTCAAGAAAAAGAAGGAGATCAAGAAGAAGAAGGAGGAGGAAATCAAGAAGAAGGAGGTCAACAAGAAGAAGGAGGAAGTCAAGAAAAAGAAGGAGGTCAAGAAGAAGAAGGAGGTCAAGGAGAAGAAGGAGGAAATCAAGGAGAAAAAGGAGGCCAACAAGAAGAAGAATGATAATAATATCTCTTTTTTCTATACCAGATTTATTTTTTGCCCAGTATTTTACTTAGTATCAATGAATTGAAGTAATATTGTCATCTTGTTTAATTTCTGAAGAATAAATTCTAAACACAATCTCACAGAGGACGGGCGCCTCATAGGTGCTCAGAGGTTCAATTCTCATAATAAATTTACACTATAGCAGAAAGTTGACCGGACTGAGATTAAATTATGAATTGACAAAATAATTGTTATTCTGCTCCTCTTAAAGTTCAGTTCGATTTCAGTATGATCTCAATCTAGTCTCATTTCTGTGTCAGTTTTGACGTCTATTTCGTGTATGTTAGCAGGATCGATTTCAGTTTTCATTTTCGATCTCATTACGGTTTTATGAGCGCAAAATGGCAGCTGTTTCACAGAAGGGATGTTGCTGCCCATCCCTGGTTTAGAGTCCCTTAGTCAATTTGTAAATGGGAGTACTTCGTTGACTCCTACCAGTGCTACCTTTGCGTTAATAATTATCAATTTCTGATTGTGTATATCAGAAGCAATCGTGTGTTTATTATTGTTTGAATATACTTCACGTCTATAACTTTGTTTCCACATACCTGACGTGTTAAATTGTACTATCACTTTTTTAAAAGAGTGTCTATGGAGTTTCTTGCCGACTCTTCTCCATAAGATTAACTTTTCCGAATCGTGCACCTTAACTTTTGACTTTTCTTAAGTGCCTATTAGAGCCTATATGAAATAACTACTAATAAACTTTGAGTTTGCGTTATACTATACTTTATACAATTTAAATAATCCATAAGAACATACGATATCGAACATGTAGTATATGGAAAATGCACACAAAAAGAAAATACTATATTGGATACAACAAACATTTAAACAGACAAGTAATGTTCTTTTACTAGTTTTTAAAAGGTAACCAATGACTGGGCACGTTTGATTGACACAGGCAGTGCATTTCATAATCTGACAGCCTGAACGGTGAAGGATTTCCCACTTGAGAAGTTGATGCTTGATCAATTGCAAAGCTACTTTAATAAAAATAAACTTTTACATAGGAAACAATTCGGTTTCACAAGGGGTCGCTCAACTACTGATGCTGGTGTTGAGCTTATAGAATATATCTTTGATGCCTGGGAGGATTCTTATGATGCATTAGGCATTTTTTGTGACCTTTCAAAGGCTTTCGATTGCGTTTTTCACGAGACATTGGTCAGGAAATTGCACCATTATGGAGTTAGGAACACTGCTCTGGATCTTCTTATTTCGTATTTGGATAATAGGATCCAGAGAGTTGACGTTAATGGAAAGCAGTCTCCGGGGTCTGTGGCCACAATGGGAGTTCCGCAGGGCTCAATTCTAGGCCCGTTCCTTTTTCTCGTATATATTAATGACCTACCTTATGTTATAAAAGATACTCATGAGATAGTGTTATTTGCAGATGACACATCCATTTTATTTAAGCTTAAGCGGCAGCAGCCTGTTACTGACGATGTAAATGACGCTCTCTCCAGAGTAGTGCACTGGTTTAACGTTAACAATTTACTTTTGAACGAGAAAAAGACAATATTAGATTCTTAACACCTAATGTTAAGCAGGTGAAAACCAGTGTACTAATAAATGGGAAGGAGTTGAGCCTTGTCGACACCACTATGTTTTTGGGTATTACTTTAGATTCAAAGCTACAGTGGGGCCCACATATTCACCAATTGTCGAAAAGACTCACCTCTGCAGCTTATGCAGTCTTTAAAATACGTCAGTTAACTGACGTAGAAACAGCGAAATTAGTATGCTTTAGTTACTTTCATAGTGTAATGTCGTATGGCATTTTGTTGTGGGGAAATGCTACCGACATTCAAACTATCTTTGTGCTGCAAAAGAGGGCTATTCGAGCAATTTATAACCTAAGCTTTCGACATTCACTGAGGGAAAAATTTAAAGAAATCGACATATTGACTGTCGCATCTCAATATATATATGAGAATCTAATATACGTTAAAAGAAACATACATTTATTTTCGACAAAAAGCGACGTACATAGCGTCAATACTAGAAATAAGGAAAATCTCATAATGCCAATGTCCAGGCTCCAAAAAAATTGTAATTCATTTAGGTGCCAACGTATACGTTTCTACAATAAGATCCCAAGTAGTATTAAACATCTTAGTCTTAACATATTTAAATCCGTTATAAAAAAGAAACTATCTAAAAAGGGTTTCTATACAGTTACAGATTACATGGACGACAAAAATGCTTGGGATTGAGCTGCTCTAATCTTACATACTTATTATTTGTTGTTGAATTTAAAGTGTTTCTTGAAACCTAATTGCTAAATAAAGATCATTTAATTTAATTTCATTGACATTCTTGGTATTGATGTATCAAATACCATTACTTATATTTTGACATACAAAGTGCATTTTTTTTCTTTTCTTGAAATGGATTATATTAATTCATATAATGACATTTCACTATACTATATTTGTTATGACATTAATTATTTGTTTTTAATTGTTAGTTTTACATTATAGGTACATTATATTTGATACTGTTTAATAATTTTAGTATACCTGATATTAATTTTATATTGCATGTATAAAAATTTACTCTTTTATTATCGTGAATGTGAGCATTATGTAGCCACTAATGTAATAACATATACACCAGCTTGTTGCCTGGCAGTATGAGTCTGTCATGCTCACTAAAATGTCTTGTTGAAGGTAGCGTTATGTGTTAGGTGGCTAAGTTCCCTGCATTATGGTTGAGCTGAGCTATGCTGATGCATGCGTTATGCCCGTGAACGGGTGCCCTCTGTCGGGACTGTTCAGCTTATAACTGTTATAATAATCTAATTGTAACGCATTTGATTATCATTGTGCATAAATATGTGTGTATTTATCCCACACATTAGCATGCATTATCCTCACATAGTTTTTACGATTATATTGAAGACTGTAATACTTTCAAATATTATTTCAAAAGAGTATGTCCATGGAGTTTCTTGCCGGTTCTTCTCCATAGGATCAACGACTTGGAACCGTGCAACTATTTAAATTCTGACTATTCGTAAGTGCCAGCAAATGGTTTACATGAATAAAAACAATTTGACTTTGACTTTGACTACATTTCGTAGAATGCATTGGCATTGTCAGATTCTCTGATGATCTCAATAATCTCGAATGTGCGTCATTAAGGAACTTAAACCGTTCTTTATCGTAAAAGGGGATTGTAGGATTAAACAGAATACTGTAAAACAAAGAAAGTATATGGGAATTTCGACGAAGACATTCTGAAATGTGATCATATTTGCATAAACCAAATATAAATCGAATACAAAAAATTTGGAGTCGTTGAGCAACTATCTAATTGTGCCTCAGTAAGATCGAGACAACTGGCAGCAGCATAATCAGGTATAGGAAGGAGAAGGGATTGAGCGAGCGCAGAGTAGCAGTTGGGAGAAAATTGCGTATTCTCCTTAAGGAGCTTGCTGATGCAAATAATTAACCGACTTCAAAAAAAGGAGGTTCTCAATTCGATGCGTATTTTTTTTTTCGAGTTGCTTCTTGTTACTGTGTGGACTCCGAGAAAGATTTCTATCAATATCCCCAGGTTCTTTAACCGTATCACTTATAGGTACCATAGTGCTGTAGAAAATTACCTGTGCAAGCTGCGACCAATTAATTCTGGAGATCAGCCTAGGACTGCCTACAACTAACACTTGGGTCTTCGAAGGGTTAACTTTCAATCTATATGCCTTACTCCACTCGTATATACCCGCTAAGTCTGCAACGGGGTCTGCCTGGCATCCCACCACCGAACACTGGTACCGAAGGGGTGCTCCAGGTCCTCGTGAGATCACACTAGAGCCGCCTATTGGTGCCACGCCTTTAGGCACATCTTGGAAGGGATGACTGTAAAGCGGTCACCCCCTCTAGCGGAGGGAAGGCGACTGTAAAAAGGTCGCCCCCCCAGGCACTTCTCGCGGAGGATTGTAAAGGATCCCCCCAAGCCTCGCTTTGCGCTGTGCTGCGCACACGGCGGCACGTGACCACGTGCGCGCCACCGTCTTCCCAGGGGTCGCTCGGTGTGAGCACGTAGACTCCCCAATCTGCACACCCGCGACCCCCGAGGCCCCCCACCATGAAGTGACGGCAGGGGGCTCAGGCGTGTTGGACTTGGGAGCCGGGACGGTTGTTGCCCCGGCGCCGTCTCGTCCTTCTCCGTGCGGGATCGGCCCTCTCCCGATCCCGCTCCGCAGTCTCCTTCTGCAGCATGACGCTCTCGCAGAAGGAGACCACTGCACTCCAATTTTCGTGCTCTGCCAACATAGCCGACACTACTGCCGGCAGAGAGAGATCTTGCCCGATCTGATCGACCAGGATCCGCCGCTCGGCCGCCCACGCAGGGCACTCCTCGAGCGTGTGCTGTGCGGTATCCTGGTCGCTTCCACAATGGTGGCACTGTGCCGTAACCTCGCGTCCTATTCTGTGCAGGTACGCACCGAAACAACCGTGACCGGTGAGTACCTGCGTCAGACGGTAGGTGACGCGCTCGCTCCTTCTGAGCCAGGCTTCGAAAAGCGGCAGGATGGCCTTGACGAGCGCTCACTGACCTACCTGCCAAGCGTGGTGAGTACTGGCAAACTCCCCCTAATATGACGACACAATTGTGAAAATCAATGGTGAAGGCATTTGTTCAGCAGTGGACGTCTTATGGCTAATATGATGATGATGACGAGTCAAAAGGAAAACTGAGGAAACCACCCCAACGGTGTCGAATTAATTTATATTTCTATTGCTCTCTCGATATTTCTAAATATTGAAGAAACCCGCTGAATACGTAAAATGACAAGAAAGATAGAAAAGATTTAGGGTTATGAAGGACCGAATAAAGAAGGGAAAGAATATGAGAGTCCCGACGTTTCCGTATTGGTAACCACCTCAGTTTCGCACGGAATTCCGATACATGGTCATATTTCCGAATTTAATAGTTTACATACTATTAGTAATTTAGTAGTACATTGATTTAAACATATGTTATGCTGCCATTGCTGGGTCAGTATGGTTTCATTGAAAATCATTGAAAAAATGACGACTGTTTTGATGTGTCAGAAGTTAAATTCATCTATTCTGTCTTGTCTTTTATAAATAATAAACAGCAACAATGACCATAACAGCTTCATAGACCAGTTTGCCCTCTGATTTGTCGTCCTACATTTGACCTCCGACCTTTTTTTTTTCATTTTTTTTTTATTGGTGCCCAGTGGAAATTCTTCATGAACTTCCTTCGCACCGGGGAAGGGCGAAGGGGTATGCCGGACTCCTACCGGCTAAAACCACTGGAGTGGTCATCTTTGGCACCGAAGGGGGGCTCCAGCCTGTTGTAGCACCTTGGACCATTAGTGTTAAAGAAGTGACGTCAATCAACATCTATTGAATATTACGTGACAGTATTACCTCCTCACTTTTTTTCCTTGTCACGTGTGTACACATTGACACCCCACCCCCCCAACTGTCTTACGTGGTTTATGAATAATCCCTAATGATTAGATAATGGCTTATTTATGACGTGTTATGCATATAATTTAAGTTGTTTATGGAATATATCATCATTTCGGCCGAGTGAAGTCCACTGCTGGACAGGCGTCCCCCAAAGATCACCACAACGACCGGTATGGCTGTGTTGTGAGCTCATTGGGGCGTTTTGCCGTAATCACCACGATTGGCAGGCGGGTTGGCGATCGCAGTTGAGTTGTTAATGCACTCGAAGGACGCTGCTGCATATCCTCCGGCTAATCCCATAGTCGCCTTTTACGACACCCACGGGAGGAGATGTGGTGGTGGTATTCTGAGCCGGCACCACACGGCGTGGAATACATACCTATTCGTATTATAGTTAATTGTCTAGATACGCTATTTGATTATTTTTCCATCTTTTTCTTGTTCATAGAATGATTCGTGGTAGTTGATTTTAATATTCTATTCTACTGTATTCTATTCTAATGTTTTGGGACCAGCGATCACAAGGAATTGACAGTACACTATTTTAGCGTCCGGCGAATTGTGTCATATATATCACTGTTTAAATGGCTACTTGTTGCGTATGTCGACTATCCATCTTGGTATTATCCACAATACCTTCAAATTAAGCTTCGAAGTCAATTCAACATTTCGTTGTCGTCGTAGTCATGTCAGCCAATGGACGTCTACTACGAAACAAATTCGCTCGTGAAAATCCTGTGGCCTCCACGCGACCGCGCGACTACACGGTAATGGTCACTGTGTATATATAATAGATACCTGGGTGTCCTGCTCTCAGTACATAGTACGGAGTCGCGGAGTGCAGGCGTGTGCGCTGACATATTGTATCAACAGTGTAGTTATTGCTTTAGGGTGAGATTTTAATTTTTTTATTATTTAAAAAAGAACACTGTTAGGCGGTGAAAAGTATGTGTATGTTTTTATTTTATACTAGCTGGGACCCGCGGTTTCACCCGCGTTTAATTTAAAATACATTTAGAGTACTTCGACATAGGGACTTGAGATATAGAATACTATGTATATATTGAATTTCAAGGGTTTTATTTTTTTTGCGCGGAACCCTAATTATTTTTCTAAAATAAAAGTAGCCTAAGTTATTCCTTATAACATCAGCTATCTACCAGTGAAAGTCCCGTCAAAATCGGTCCAGCCGTTTCGGAGATTACCCGGAACAAACAGACAGACAGACAGACAGACAGACAAAAAAAATTAAAATGCATTTTTTGTTACATGTTCCGTATACACATTCATATGCATTTAGTAAAAAGCTGTTATTTTGACATTACAAACAGACACTTCAATTTTATTTATTTGTATAGATGTTTAGTAATTATCTTTAGTATCAAATACTTTAATTGAGGGCGGACGAGGCGAATTAATTTACGTAAAAAAATATTTAACAGAATTTAGCTTTCCATAAATATACAAAATATTAAACTCACATAATATGCTACCATATAAATACACAAACACATAAAAAGTCCCCAGTAATAACGGTTCTAAATAATGTGTCTTTGGCCAACTAAAGCATGTCCATATTCGGTATAACCGCTTCGCAGTCTACCTGGTCCAGTAGTCAAACGCAGCGTCTTCCAGCCTAGCCCTAGCTACGAGGGCTACGCAGACTACGCAGGCTACGCAAACTACGCACGCTACGCATACTACGCATGTTACGTAGACTACGCAGGTTACGCAAGCTACGCAAATAGGAGCGCGCGGTGGATTTAAATACGCGGCTACAAAGGGCGTTACAAAAAAAAACACTCGGCTGCTAAGCTGTTCCGTGTGGTTCCCGGATAGACCACTCTTCTCCACCCGTGGGTGTCGTAAAAGGAGACTAATGGTTGATACCAAGAAGATGGGTAGCATCCTCCCGTGTTCTTCTTCTTCTATCGTGTTAGTGGCCAGCTTTGTGTCAGAGTTGTAGTTGTTGTCAAAATGCCTAAAAGTCTCTGATGTGGATTAATATTGCCGTCTGATGACATCCAACCAGAAGTTGTCAGAGTAAATACCGATTTTCTTAAGATCCAGGGATGGTTCGGTGTGCAGTGTGCGAACATGCCTTAGACAAACCGAACCATTTTCTTCGTTTCGATCAATCTCAAGTCCTCGCAAAAGAGAACCGATATGTACCAAGAATGTTTCGTGAGGCTATTGAAATTAAATAACATCCTAATTTTAATAGAGAAGATGGCTGGCATGTACCACCACTTTGGAATCCTGTTATTAAAATAATAAAGTCCCAAACCGAATACAAAACTAAAAAACATCAAGACACTGTGAGTGATTACTGCGTGCATCGAAATAATTTTTGATTATAATTGTACGGTAGATAAAATAAAGTAACTTTTTAAAATCTGTAACGACGCCTGTCACCTTAGTCATCCTGCGACCACGAACCCTGCAAAGTGTTCGAAACGTCAGGAAAAACAAAAATCTAAAATATACGCAATAGAATCCGTGTGAATAGAAAAGTGTTTTATTATAGGGTTACAATGATTACCACAGCAGCGTAAACTAAAGTTACCGATACAGCTGGAAGGAAAAGCAAGCTGAAGTAGCAATGGACGGGCACATAAAAGATAAAGATAAAATAGATTTTATTTATGTAAAACCATACGCAGGCACATATGAATAGTCAGGACGTTAGTTGCCGCGTTCCAAGATGTTGATTTCCTATGGAGCAGAACGGGCAAGAACTCCATGGTTACTCTTTTTAAATCATAATAATTCTTTCAATATTTTTGATTACATTGTTCTCAAAATAAATAATGTGAGGACAATGTAGCAAAAAGTAAACTTCTAGAAAAGCCCGATATTTAGAAAAAAATGTGATTAAATTGTCATGGCAGCATTAAGCTGACCAATTCCAACAGACAGCACTCGTCCACGAGCATGACGCATGCATCAGCGTCGCTCAGGGGCGATTCTTTAAGCTCAAACATCCATACATCCTTGAATACAGAATCGAAATAATGGTGTACAAAATTTGGTATTCGCTGAGAAATGATTGAAGCTATTCAAGGACACGTTGCAGAAGGTACGTCATGAGGACCAGTGTTATCGAATACCAAATTGAGTTATCACCATTATTTCAATTCTGTATTCAACGATGTATGGATGTTTGAGCTTTAGGAATTGCACCCCAGCTCAACCATATTGTGTGTAACTAAGCGACCCGATACACGACGCCACCATCAGCAGAACACTTGAGTGAGCATGGCATACTAAACTGCCAGACAACTATCGCGTCAACTCATCATATCGGCCATTTATATGTCCACTGCTGAACAAAGGCCTCCCCCATAGATTTTCACAACAGTGTCATCATTTTGGGGGGTATTTGCCAATACTCACCACGCTTGGCAGGTGATGAGCGCAGTATGGCTACCATTTCACAGAAGGGACGCTGCTGCCCATCCCTCTGGTTTCGATTCCCTTAGTCGCCTTTTACGACATCCACGGGAGGAGATGGAGTGGTGCTATATTCTTAATCCGGACAATCTTAACTAAACAAAATAAATTAATAATCCACAAGACCCTCGCACTTACAGTATAAAATATGAATGAAGTGTATATAAAAAAAAAACAACAACTAATTGATGTCATTTAAACAAATTGAGGATGAAAGATAATCAAATGTCCCGCTAATCTCCGAAACGGCTGGACATATTTTGACGGAAACTTCACTGGCAAATAGCTGATGTTATGAGGAATAATTTAGGCTACTTTTATTTTAGACAAATAATTAGGGTTCCACGCAAAAAAGTTAAAACGCATAAAATCCAATATATATATAGATACTTACGAATTATATTATATACATAAACAGCGGGGAACAGCTAGCTGTTAATATTAACTACAGTCGGCTGCTGCGCTCCGGGTCGTGGGTTCGATTCCCACACGGAACAAATATTTGTATGATCTGCAGGTAGTTGTTCCGCGTCTGGGTGTATTGTATGTGGAATTTATGTCTGTAAACGTACCCACGACACAGAAGCAATCCTAGTGTGGGACAACGTTCTTTAAAAAAAGAAAAAAAAAATACATATTGGGTATCTTGAACCCACGTTCAACTGTTCTTTGCAAGTTCATAGACTTTTACAACTAGGATTTCTGTGCTACATACCGTGGGCTCTAACGGGGACAAATATTTGCATGATCTACAGGTAGTTGTTTCAAGTTTCGGTATTTGTGCATATGAGATTTATATCTGTAAACTGCATGGCTATTCTGCAAGAACTCACTAGCAAACTCACTTCTGAATTCGCAGTGAAATCTCTTATATTGTATTGTTTTTAATACTTTCCACTGGGGATTCATAAATGAGTATGCTTCACAAGCAAATTCACTTCTGAATCTGCAGTTAAATCTCTAATTTTGTATTGTTTTTACTACTGTTCACTGCAGACTCGACAGTGAGTTTGCTAATGAGTTCTTACAGAGCAGCACTGTTGTACACACGATACAAGAGAAATACTAGCGTAAACAATGTTTAAAAAAATGCACACTTAATGTCTAACATAAAAACAAAAAAGATAATCAGATACAGTAATGTCACCAAAGATTCCGTTCAAACTCCAAACTTCATCTTTATGTGCATAACAACATCCTGAGCAACGGTGACGACGCGACGCATCAAAACATATCACATACGACAATAGCTTATAAGATACATAAGTTGGTGCAGTGGCTGATACAGTCGACTGCTGTTCTGGCTCTAGGTGTACTGTGTGTGAAATGTATGTCTGTAAACGCACCCACGACACAGGAGAAATCCTAGTGTGGGGCAACGTATTTAAAAAAAATAAAAAATAAAGATAAACGTTATAAAATTGTAGAAAACTTTAGCTAAGCACTCGAAGATGACCGCTCCAGAGGTTTTAGCTATACCCCTTCACCCTTCCCCGAGGGAAGGAAGTTAATGATGAATTTCCACCGGAGACCAATAAACAAAACGCTATATTGTTGGTTTTCATTTAGTAATTCACTCTTGCAAAGGGTAAATACACACGGTTGGTGCAGTGGCTGATACAGTCGACTGCTGCGCACGGAGCGGGTTCAATTCCCGCACGGAACAAATATTTGTACGATCTGCAGGTAGTTGTTCCGGGTCTGGGTGTATTGTGTGTGGAATTTGTGTTTGTAAACGCACCCACGACACGGAGAAATTCTAGTGTGGGGCAAGAATAAAAAAAAATGTAAATGGAAGAGGATCGGCGACGTCACGAAAAGTTCTAGAAGCAGTTCATTTTCTAAAATACCGCCTTCCTATTGATGGAATGAATTGCTCAGCTAATTTGGTTGATGGATGATGTTGCTTATCACTTCGTTCGAAAATGCAGTGATAAGTGTTTGCTATGTGATGCCGGCTCAGAATACCACCACCCCATATCCTCCCGTGGGTGTCGTAAAAGTCGACTAAGGGTTTACGGAGGATGGGCAGCACCGTCCTTCCCCTCTACTCTACTGCGATCGCCAACCCGTCTACCAAGCGTGGCGATTATGGCAAATCCCCCCAATGAGCCCACAACACACATATAGGTCGTCGTGGTGATCTTTGGGGGAGGCCTGTGATGGACACAGGCCTTCAGGACTTCATTCAGCCGAAATGTTGAGTTTTGATGAATCTCTTTTTTAACATAGAAATAATGTTTTGTATAAGATTCATGTCATGCGGCAAAATTGATAAATCTGGATTTTTTCCATAGACGGAGGACCGAAAGAGGTTCACCAATCTAGAGAATCAAGGAGGTACATAGGAAGGTGCTAGGTATATTTTTAAGATGCTTCTAGACCTCATAGGGACAAGAGTAACGTGTGAGGAGTGAGGGTCAGGATACCTCTCTAGAATCTAGAATAATAAATTCAGACTGCTTCGCTTCGCTCACCCGAACCCGAACTCAGCCGTGAAGTAGTAAATAGAAATTGCTAAATTGCTAAATGTCAAAGTCAAAGTTTTTTATTTAAAATAAACCAAATTTTGGCACTTATGAAACGTCAGAATCTAAGTGCGTGGTGCCGGCTCAGAATACCACCACCCCATTTCCTCCCGTGGGTGTCGTAAAAGTCGGCTAAGGGATTAGCCGGAGGATGGGCAGCAGCGTCCTTCGAGTACATTAACAACTCAACTGCGAGCGCCAACCCGTGTGCCAAGCGTGGCGATTATGGCGAAACCTCCCAATGAGCCCACAACACACCCATATCGGTCATTGTGGTGATCTTTGGGGGAGGCCTGTGTCCAGCAGTGGACTTCATTCGGCCGAGATGATGACTCTACAGAAGCCACAATCTAAGAGAAGAAGTTGAAGAAACTCCATGGATACTCTTATAAAATAATTCAGATTACAATGTTGATTAATACAAACTATTGTAAAACTATATGTTTCCGAGATCCTAGTAAAATTTAGGTCAATGTGTAAAGATGGAATATACCACATTAACAAAATAAGAGTAATTTATTTGCCGTGGCAGTTAACGGCTGACCAGTCCCAACAGACGGCACCCGTTCACGAGCATGACGCATGCATCAGCATCGCTTAGCTCAACCATATTGTAGGGAACCGAACGACCCGATACACAACGCCACCATTAGCAAGACATTTTAGTGAGCATGACAGACCAGTACAGCCAGGCAAAAGAGTAATAAGTATAGAAAGTAAGTTGCAAAGACAATAATAACTGTAGGTATGTAGCTCTAGTGTGATCATACAAGGACTTGGAACCCTCCTTAGGTGCCGAAGATGACCGCCCCAGTGGTTTTAGCCAGTAGAAGTCCATCATGCCCCTTCGCCTTTCCCCGGGGCGGAGGAAGTGTATGATGAATTCCCACTGGGATAAATAATAAATGAAAAATAGTAGGTACCTAATCTTTATTGTCTCAGTGATTATGACAAAAAACCTTTGATAAGAAAAATATAATGATGACAAATGATTTCTTATATTACAAAAAAATAGGATATAACATTAAAAAAAAAACAATTGAAAACCGTACGACGTTGCCCGCATATTTTATAGAATTTTTTCATTTTTGAGAAATGTTTTATGAATATGTCAAGATTCATTATTCTAAACACCGTACGACGTTGCCTTATACTCGACATTGGCGAAATTGTGGAAGATACTCTGCAGAAGCCATAAACTAAAAGAAGAAGAAGTAGATATTACATTCCCTACAGTTTCCCTTTTCCCTTCTGAAAAGGTCGACAGACGGAGCGTCTCTCTCATCTCTTCAAGGCTTTTGATTGCGTGGCTCACAATACCCTCATTTGTAATGGTAACGGGTATTTCGGGAGACGTAATACCACCGTATTTCAGCTCGTTAAAAATACTTACGGTTCCTTGTTTGGTGATTTTTCATTCGATTTAAGCTAGAAAACCTTTAATTGGATACACCAAGCTGGGCGACTGGCACAATTACAATACACGGGATGCGCACCCATTGAGTGCTGTGCCTTGACGACTGGTGAAAACGTCTAAGCTGGAACATGTCATGGCGCCAAAAGTATACACTACATAAAACATTAAACGATTGAACCGTACGACGATGCCAAACGAAGTTGTTTAGATTTTTTTCATTTTTGAGAAATATTTTTGAATATGGCAAGATTTATTAATCTAAATACCGTACGACGTTGCCTACTATACTTGACATTGGCGAAATCGTGGAAGATACTCTACAGAAGCCATAATCTAAGAGAAGAAGAATAATATTGGGTGTGTCAAAGCCATAATATACACATTTTATTACAACAGTGAGTTTCGACGTTCCCTTATACTTGACATTGGCGAAATTGTGGAAGATACTCTACAGAAGCCATAATCTAAGAGAAGAAGAAGAACAGTGAGTTTATTGTTATATGAAGATTTTGTCTGCAGTGAGAGGGCCTGATAAAGTTATATCAACGTTTTGAAGAGTATTCATCAAGAGGAAACAACTTGATACAATCAGATACCTACACGAAGAACAAGAAAATGAAAAAATTGGCACTGTTTATGAAAGAGCAAAATTGGACTTCTGGGGTGGAAGGCTTGGTGACCTGAGATACAGGCTTCAGCCTAGTTCAGGCATCAGTCTCCCACAGTAAATTTGTATCATAATATAACATTTTAATTATTGTGGTGAGAAATAAATTAAAAATCTAATACAATCGCTTACCAGACCACATAAGGGATGCGCCATTAACACAGTTTTTTTATAATTTATGCACACACAGAAACATAAAAATAAAGAAAAATGAAATAGGACTAAAATGTACAAAGGTACTGCTTATTTCTTAAGAAATCTCTTCCAGCAGACCTGCGAGAGGAGAGTTTGAATAAGAAATGTAGACACAGTGTGTAAAGGAGTAAATAAATGAAGAACATAAACATATAATTACTTATATAAAAATATACGATACATAAAATATAGGTATATATAAATACACACATACATAAATATACATATCCAAAAATAAAATACATATGCAACTATGTAGACGTGGAGAGATAGTGCTCTTTAAGGCGTTTTTTAAATAGAGCGACGGTTGTACAGTTCCTTATATCAGGCGGGAGTGAGTTCCACAATCTAACCGCATGTACAGAAAAGGAGTAGGAAAAGAAGCCTTTGTTCAGCAGTGGACGTCCTGTGGCTGATATGATGATGATGAATCATTATTATTACTTGATTTATATAATATCTATTATGCTATTAATAATCATGATCCAATCAATGTCTTAAACCACAATGGGAAAATATTTCAGTAATGTCCTACCCTATAAAGTAATTCCTTAGATTTCCACAACGAGCGGTCACATGCCGCCTTATCCAATAATAATTATTATACTAGGCATGCCTTTTGAGTTCTGTCGTTTCCATATTTCCCGGCAATTTTGAATTTGGAACTGTTCTATATTCGAATGTGTTTAAATTTTAAATCTCAAAACAGTTGAAAGTATTAGGATTAATGCTATTGTTTAGTCACAGCGTCGATTGGAATCTGTCAGGTTACGTACGAAAATGAATCTTTCTAAGGAAAATGTTCGTGCAATAATTTTCTACAACTCTACACAATGTGGCGTAAGTCTATGTACACATGTTCCTAATAAAGCGCAGGTCATTATTGCATATTTTTAACATGATATATATTTCCAAAATATCGCGTGCGAAGCCACGGGCAAAAGCTAGTGATTAATATCAGTAGTATTAAAAAAGGTTTGGCCAGCAAAAATGCAATTTCGCAAACGCCTTTGTTGATATCGACTTTAACTAATCGAACAGAGTTAACTCCGTTGCGTTAAAAACCGTAGGTAATAACTCATATAATTCGTTCATAAAAAAAGTATGAAAATTTAACATAAAGAATAATTTTATATTTTTGTAGGTATTCTAATAAAAATTAGGTATCCTACCACAGGGGACCATATTGGGCCCTTTTTATCAACGCTTTTCAAACAGATAATTTGGTTTTATTTTTCAGAACTAGTAACTTCTCTCACTTAATTAAAATGGTCCCTCGCCCCACCCCGGAGTCACCGACGTTTCCGCTCATCCCGGAGTACTTCGCGGGAAAAGAGGTGTTTATCACTGGAGCTACTGGTTTTATGGGAAAGGTACGATTGTATATAGGTATCTGTTAAGATCGCGCTAGTGTGATCATACGAGGACCTGGAGCCCCCTTAGGTGCCGAAGATGACCACCCTGTGGTTTTAGCCGGTAGGAGTCCGGCATGCCCCTCTGTCCGTCCCCAGGGCGGATCAAGTTCAAGTAGAATTTCCACTCGGCCTATTAAAAAAAATGTACCTGTTAAGATGATGGAACTACACAATCAGATTTTTCTCTATTACGTAGAATTTCATATTGCAGCTTTTGTGAGTAAAGTTAATATTAATAAATACTAAACGACTAGTAATATTCCGTGTGGTATCCGGATAAAGAATATAGCACCACTCCATCTCCTCTCGTGGATGTTGTAAAAGGTGACTAAGGGACTCTTAATTAGAGGGATGGGCAGTTAAGGGACGCTCCCTTCTGAGAAACAATAGTCATAAGCCAACCCGCATCCCAAGGGTGGTGAGTACTCGCAAATTCCCCCCAAATTAACGACACAACCGTGGAAATCTATGGGGGAGGCCTTTGTTCAGCAGTGGACTGTCTTTTGCTGATATAATGATGATGACTAAATACTGTTTACTCAAGTGAAAGTTTGGATTGCTATACTGATGCATGAAAAACTAATGTAAGAGTTCTGATAGAATTGTAAACCATTTTACATAGAGGCCTCGTAAGTCGGAGATTGCTACATAGCGCTGTCGTGAGAGAACAGAGAGAGAGCGTAAGAAGATACTGCCATCCAACCTCGTGACATTTTCCTTTTCTGTGGCGGTAACTATTTGCAGTTGCTCTCACTGATCAGTAAACGATCGGTGAGGCCAAGCAATACTCGACGCACTCAGTCTATGGATGGGTGACCGCATAGTGGTATTAGAACTGAGCATCTCCGTTCTTCGGAAGTCACGTAAAGTCGTCGCTCCCGATTGTTGTTGTTAGACAGCTGTTGGTAAGCCAAGTCAGAGGTCTTTGGGCGGCTTGAACAACTTTGACGCAAGGGTGGCGACTAACTAATCGACAAAGAAAGTAAGAAGAAGAATATATTCGAGAAAGTATGCTCTCTGCATTTTCGTTAAAATTGTTATCTTTTTACGTTGTTTCATTTCGTAGGTGCTAGTGGAGCGTCTGCTATGGACATGCCGTGACGTCTCCCGGTTGCATCTGCTGATGCGGGCCAAGAAGGATGTCTCTCCAGAGATGAGGCTGGCGCAGCTTAAGCAGTATCAGGTCTGTAGACAGTATGAGTAAATAGGTGGTAATTTATGAAAGTAATTGTTAAGTGTCACAGAGGAAACATGGAAAAAAACGAATGCTCTCGAATATTGTTTTTTGTGTAGACACATAAACACTTTAATGAACTATGTTAATAACCGTGATAACAGATCATAGACAAAAGTACACATCGATGGTTTGGTCATATGGAGAGGATAAATGAGAGGACACAGAAATGCCGGACAGAAACGCCCTAAAAGGACCAATTATATCAGCCATAGAACGTCCACTGCTCAACAAAAGCATCCCCCATAGATTTCCACAATTGTGTATTTAGTCGTAATCTGGTCACCACAAGGAACACACGGTCCTAATTGGTGATTTGGTAATGAAAGTATCAGGTGTAATCTCGCAACCGGCGTGCAGTGGAACTCTGTGAGTAGATACATAATCAGGTAAGAGACAAGGGGAAAATTATGCTTGGACGCGACGTTCTGTGGTTACTACTTACCTCAGCAGGATCAGGGCGCGATGGTAGTAATCAATTTAAGATAAGTAATCAATTTAAGAACATTTTGCATCACATCACCCGAAGGATGTCCACTGCTAAACAAGATACCTCCGATAGATTTCGACAACGATCGGTTACACTCTGCCCTTACCCAACGAATCCCAGCGCCCTCCACCAGGTTGTCTGTTCATCTTGTTGGAAGCTGACCCACGCTGCGTTTTCAAAAATCTTTCTGCTTCAACAGCCACCAGTTCTACGTGTAATGTGCTCCACCCATTGCGATTTCGTGACGTCCACTGCTGAACAAAGGCCTACCCCAAAGATTTCCACAACGAGCGGTCCCATGCCACCCTCATCCAATGACTCCCAGCGTCCTTCACAAGGTCGTCTTTCCACTTCGTTGGAGGTCGTCCCACGCTGCATTTTCCGGTGCGTGGTCTCCACTCGAGAACCTTTTTACCCCAACGGCCATCAGTTCTACGAAAAATGTGCCCCGCCCATTGCCCCTTCAGTTTACTAATCCTTTCAGCTATGTCGGCAACTTTAGTTGTTCTACGGATCTCCTCATTGTTGATTCGATCTCATAGATTTAGATTTCCACAACGATCGGTTACACTCTGTCTTTATCCAACGAATCCCAGCGCTCTTCACCAGATTGTCTGTTCATCCTGTTGCAGGCTGACCCACGCTGCGTTTCTAATTCAAATTAATCTAATCTAAACTAAACTGAACAAGAATGCAAGACTGAACTAGGCTGATAAAGACTGTGAAGAATGAACTAGACTTAATAAGACGGAACAAGGCTGAACATGACTGAACAAGACTGAAGTATACTAAACTAAACTAGAAACGAAATGAACACGAAATACGCTGCCCAGCAAGGAACTGAATTATTCGCATTTGCTTGTTTCACATTTGCTCGTAGAACTGATGGCCGCTGGGGCACAAAGGTTCTAGAATGGAGACCGCGCACCGGAAAACGCAGCGTGGGACGACCTCCAACGAGGTGGACAGACGACCTGGTGAAGGTCGCTGGGAGTCGTTGGATGAGGGTGGCATGTAACCGCTCGTTGTGGAAATCTAAGGGGGAGGCCTTTGTTCAGCAGTGGACGTCCTGTGGCTGATATGATGACATTTTGTGAGAGGCTAAACAAATTATAGATTAGAAAAAGTAGTTTTCTTAAGTTTCGATGGATAAAATGATATGTTTTCATCTATTATATCAATACCAGTAACACTCTAATTCAGTTACAAAGTAACTAATTACGTTGTAATTAGATAACTTATAACAGCAACTAAATAAGTTATAACACATTACATAAAATGTGATGAGTAATTGCAATTAAATGTAATTAAATACATAATCTGATTACTTTGTAATTAAATTACTCTGTAATTCATTTAATAATCAATTTACAATATTATTCAGTTATGCCCATCTCTCTCTAACACCAGTCAAAATTATTCGCCGAAAATCACAAAGCTAGAATTATGAGTAGAAAAATTATGTTTCTATTTATTTATATTTCCTCCAGGTGTTCGATGTGATCCGCGAGCATTGTCCGGTGCAGCTGGACAAGCTGAGCGCAGTCGCCGGTGACGTCACCAAACACAATTTTGGCATGGGGAGCCATATCATCAGCCAGCTGAATCAGGTGACGTGTTTCCTGTTAATGGAGAAAGAGCACGTAAAATCGTTGGTCCTGATTGTTGTCGTTAGACGGCAGTCGTTAAGCCAAGACAGAGGCCTTCGGGCGGCTTGAACAACTGGCACGAGGTTGACGAACAAACGAAAGTATAAGAATCGAGAGAGTTGTGTTACAAAGGCATTCCGATTAATGAAATCCAAGACCTGAGCGTAATAGTTAACAGTAAACTGAAATTTGCTTCACATATCAACAAATCAGTTACAAAAGCAGCACAGATGCTGGGGTTAACTTAACACTAGAGGCTTTAAACAACAGCACACCAAAATTTTGCTTTACCAAACATGTGGTGCCGGCTCAGAATGCCACCACCCCATCTCCTCCCATGGGTGTCGTAAAAGTCGACTAAGGGATTAGCCGGAGGATGGGCAGCAGCGTCCTTCGAGTACATTAAAAACTCAACTGCGATCGCCAACCCGTCTGCCAAGCGTGGCGATTATGGCAAATCCCTCCAATGAGCTCACAACACATCCATATCGGCAGTGGACTTCATTCGGCCGAAATGAAACATTGGTGCGCAGTCATCTTGAATACGCCAGTTTTGTATGGAATCCGTTTTATGCAGTACACTCGCAACGCATTGGCAGCATACAAAGAGCACTCACTAGGCATCTAGCCTTCAACTCAAGCAGCTTTTCACATAGGAATAACACATACACGCCTAAAAAATTTCAAACGTGTACTCTGCGCGAACGACGTCGGTTGCTGGATATGTGTTTCTTTCACAGAATCATGGGCGGTCAAAATCAGCGCCCCTATTTTCTACAGAATATGTCGTTGAAAGTTCCCCGCTTCTATCCCCGATGAAGAATTAAAAACATTTTTTACACTGCAGCTGTAAAAACTAGTCTGGGACTACAAGCAGTAAAATACGCAGTTTATCGTGAAACACCTCTAAATCGGGTATAAGTGTTATTAGAGTGTGATATTCATCTATGATTCTATGGCCCCTCCATAGAATCATAGACACACTCACTCACACTCTAATAACACTTATACCCGATTTAGAGGTGTTTCACGATAAACTGCGTATTTTTATAAACAAGATTTAAAGTTTAATCTAATTCATTATCTTATCTTCTCTTTTTTGTTGAATGTAAACCTAACTTATCTTTGTTAGTTAGTCTAGCCCTCCCACTCATGGAGTTATATGTGCTATGGATAGAGCTAAGCGGCGGTCAGTCGAGTAAACTGACACTTTTTGGTGACTGACGGTTGGTTCGTTTTCTTTGGTGGGGTAGTACACGGTGATTGTTATTGGAGGAGGCCTTTTCATGTTTAGTTTATTTTTTTATGGCGTGGCCATTTATTTGCAAGTCTTATGTACGCCGTTATTGTCATGTACATCAGACAAAATGCTTTTCTAAACTGTTTTTTATTATGTTAAATGTATGCGATGTGGCAGTACTTTAATAAATAAATAAATAAAGATAGAATCTGGACAGCAGCAAGCTGCAGTATATTTATCTCTGCTGTAGATCGGCGGGCTGATTACCTAAGTCGCAGACGCATTCCAACAGGCGTAAATTGCTCCAACGCCACTGTCAAACTCTTGCCCACGTGCAAATTACTTCTCGAAATTACCAGAGTAACAATTATTGTAACTTCCTTCACAGGTGTCAGCGGTATTTCACTTGGCTGCAACAGTGAAGTTTGACGAGCCGCTAGCAGTGGCAGTGGATCAGAACATCCGCTCCGTTATCCGACTCATGGATATATGTGACCAGCTGCCAAATATGCAGGTTTAAGCTGTTAACTTTACTTCTACTTGAATTCATTGAGCTCGTAGGTAGTTGCACATCCAGGACACCGCGCAGCACACGCTCGAGGCTTGCCCTGCGTGGGCTGCCGAGCGGCGGATCCTGGGCGATCGGATCGGGTAAGATCTCTCTCTGCCAGCAGTAGTGTCGGCTATGTTGGCAGAGCACGAAAACTGGAATGCTGTGGTCTCCTTCTGTGAGAGCGTCATGCTCCAGAAGGAGACCGCAGAGCGGGATCGGGAGAGGGCCGATCCCGCTCGAAGAAGGAGGAGACGGCGCTGGGGTAACAACCGTCCTGGCACCTAATTCCCATACGCCTGAAACCCCCTGCCGTAGCTACAAGGCGGGGGACCTCTGGGTTCGCTGGTGCGTAGATTGGAGAATCTGCGTGCTCACACCAAGTGACCCAAGAGAAGATGGTAGCACACACGTGGTCACGCGCTGCCGTGGGACGCTTTGGGGGATCCTTTACAATCCCTCCGGGGGGGTGACCAATGGGCGGCTCTAGTGTGATCATACGAGGACATGGAGCCTCTTTTAGGTGCCGAAGATGACCGCTCCAGGGGTTTTAGCCGGTAGGAGTCCGGCATACCCCTTTGCCCTTTCCCAAGGTGAAGGAAGTTCATGAAGAATTTGCACTGGGCACCAATAAAAAATAAATAAGTAGTTGCACTTACAGATTGGGAAAGTATTTTAAAAGGAAGACGGTCAATTATTAAGCAACGCTCAGCGTAGCCAGTCTATGGATGGGTGACCGCATAATGGCATTCGAAGTATAGTGCCAGCTCAGAAGCCACCCCATTTCATCCTATGGGTGTCGTAAAAGTCGACTAAGGGCTTAGCCGGAGGATGGGCAGCAGCGTCCTTCGAGTAAATTAACAACTCAAGTGCGATCGCCAACCCGTCTGCCAAGCGTGGCGATTATGGCAAAACCCCCTAATAAGCACACAACACACCCCTATCAGTCGTTGTGGTGATCTTTGGGGGAGGCCTGTGTCCAGCAGTGGACTTCATTCGGCCGAAATGATGATGATGAATGATAATGGCATTATAAGACCACAGTTTAATACCAAGTCCTCCGACTTGGTTAAACGACTCCCATCTTCTGATGCTGCACAGGCCCAAGCAAGCATGCTGAGCCGCTTGAACTTCTCTGACTCAAGGTGGGTGCTAATTAATCGGAAAGAAAGACAGAAGTAAATACATAATTATATGTAAAATGTGTGTGTATTAGTGTACACACGTAAAAAGTGAAACTTCTTTATGACATCATTTTTCGAAAATGATCTACTATTTACAACTTTACAGAAATTGGTTAAATAAAGCTAAATTAGATAAAGTTTAAGCAAAAGGCACATGGATACAAATAATACCTTTACCTTTTCACCTTATTGCTACTAAGATTATTATCGAATTTCATTAATTATAATAGAACTATTACTATTATTGTTATCGTTATTATATATTTTTGTAATTAATTGCTTATGGTAACTGAAATATGAAAAATATGGTTTACATTCCATGGAATTTAGTGACCGAGTAAAAACTCCATCAATTGTAGTGCCGGATCTTGCTGTTGATGTTTGAGGAGTGTTTTTCACAGATAAATTCAATTCATCTTTCAAATCAATATGGCGCTTAACGGAAAAATGTGACTTAGAAATAAAGATGGCGCGTAACAGAAAAACGTTACATTGCTATCAAATTTCTCATATCATATCATATCAATTTTTTCCCATACGTCTATAAAGAAGTTTCACTTCAAAAACTGGTATCCAGGTCCTGGTCCACGTGTCGACCGCGTACAGCAACGCGGAGCTGACCGACGTGGGGGAGCGCGTGTACAGCGCGCCGGCGCGCCTGGCGCACGTGCTGGCGCTGGTGGATGCACTGCCTGAGGACATGCTCGCGGAGGTCACTCCGAAGTTAGTGTGTTATAGCTGTCGTATAGTGTGGTGCCGGCTCAGAGTGCCGTGTGGTGCCGGCTCAGAATGCCACCACCCCATTTCATCCCGTGGGTATCGTAAAAGTCGACTAAGGGATAAACCGGAGGATGGGCAGCAGCGTCCTTCGAGTAGGTATATTAACAACTCAACTGCGATCGCCAACCCGTCTGCCAAGCGTGGCGATTACGGCAAGACCCCCCATTGAGCTCACAACATACCCATATCGGTCGTTGTGGTGATCTTTGGGGGAGGCCCGTGTCCAGCAGTGGATTTCATTCGGCCGAAATGATGATAGTACGAACAATGACGTAACGAATTAAACCGAACGAATTATGTAATTAACATTTTTGAAAATATTATGTTTGTCCGTAAAAACCTGCTAATGTTTAATGTAAAGAGCGACATTCATTGTATAAATACTAGATATAAACATAAAATTGTTGTTCCTAAATTTAGATTGTCAAAAACCAATAACTCATTCTTAGGAAACTGTATTCGATTTTATAACAAGATACCTAAAGCAATTACTGATCTCACAGATGGGGAGTTTAAAGCACACGTTAAAACAATTCTCATAAAAAATGCCTACTATAGGGTTAGGGACTATGTTGACGATAGGGACATATGGCGTTAGCTACTTTCTGCACATGTGGCTTCCCGGGTAACCACTTATATGCGGGGTGCTCTTTGTACTGTATAGCTGCTATATTAATATTTCAGCAATGTATTCAATTCAATTCAATTCAATTCAATTCAATTTTCAATTGATAAAGTCTTAACCACATTTATGTGATATCTAATACATGTATTTTTATTTTTTTCATATTAATTACAATCTGATTGTTTATTCATTTTAAAATATACACACTACTTAAAACATACAATTAAAACTAAAAATATACATTCTATACTACTATATAACTAAACTAACACAATATATATACAAATAAAACTATAAGAAAGGGTCATTTAGGTCATCGCTATCGACTGGTAACGTTCCCAGAAGACTGGCAGCATTACCATGTTGAATGGCAATGCTAATTCTTTGTCCAAAGAATAGGCCAGCCCTCTGGTCGCGCGAAGAGTCGACCAAACGTCTAGCAATATCTATAAAAAACAGACGTGCACTCGGACCCCATGACGCAAGCGTTTCGACCCCAAACGGCTCAAACACATAACTTCCAATGAGGTTATTATATTTGTGCCCTTTGAGAATCTCTGCAGCAGCAGCGGCAGCGCCAGCACAGCCCGCTGAGCTTGAAAGATGGGATGGAGCAAGGGTGTCGACACAAGTTGCATCCCACACCAGAGGCCTTCCCAACTTCCATGGCAATAGTGACATACCATCTGGTCTCTTCCCATCCGTACGTGCCAAGCCACTTGGTTCTAATATAGCTGGCACGCCGGAGGTGACAAGAGCTCGACGAATAATGTCATTAATATTTGCGTGTCGAGCTATGCGGCCCGCGCTCCTACTACAAGACAGGCCATCGTGACCGAGGCAGTCGAATAATTTGTGTAATACCTATCTAATTCAATATTGTAACCTGAAGTATTTTAAAAGAGTATCCATGGAGTTTCTTGCCGGTTCTTCTCCATAGGATCAACTAATTGGAACCAAGCAATTTAAATTCTGACGTTTCATGAGTGCCAGTTATTAATTTATTTGAAAACAAGCTGGGACCCGCGGTTTCACCCGCGTTTAATTTAAAAGAAATTTAGAGTACTTCGACATAGACACTTGACATAGAATATATATGTTGGATTTCAAGGGTTTTATTGTTTTCGCGCGGAACTCTAAATATTTTTCTAAAATAAAAGTATCCTAAGTTATTCCTTATATCGTCAGCTACCTGCCAGTGAAAGTCCCGTCAAAATCGGTCCAGCCGTTTCGGAGATTACCCGGAACAAACAGACAGACAGACAGACAAAAAATGTAAAAATAGTTTTTTTGTTATAGGTACCGTATATACTTTCATATGCATTTAGTAAAAGCTGTTATTTTGAAATTACAAACAGACACTTCAATTTTATTTATTTGTATAGATAATTATTTGACTTTGACTTTGATACCCACCCTCCCGTCGCACTTTATAAATGACCTACCGTATATCGTAAGGGATAATCACGAGATAGTGTTGTTTGTAGACGACACTTCACTTCCAAATAAACATCAACATCTGGTAACTAACGATGTAAATAACGCTATCTCAAGAGTGGTCCACTAGTTCAATGTTAATCGTTTAGTCTTGAATGAGAAAAAAACGAAATGTACAAAATTCACAAAACCTAATGTAAAAACAGTAAATACCAGTGTTGACGCATTATCAGTCAACTATTGTTCGGAGTTGAACTTTGTGGACACATATTAGGTCCTTACATATGAAATTGGCATATTATGTAGAAAAACAAAACGAAAAAATCTATGAAATTATATATTTAATCAATCAAAGTTTGTACCTTTTGCCATTTCATAGGTAGTTCATTGATCCCTTTGCTGGAGAAAGTGTGGGAACGAGACTCAATAAAATCTTTCAAAGCGATTTGGACTGCCGCATCGGAATTGAATTTTTTTCCTTGCAGAAAGCCCAAGTTCTAGAAAAGGTGGTAATCTGTTGGAGCAAAGTCCGGGGAGTATGGTGGGTGTGGGAGACATTTCAATAGCAACTTCTCTAATTTAGCGACCGCATGTCGAGCAGTGATCTATCGTTGTCTTGAAGCAGCAGTGGGCTAAAGCAATTGACCAGCCTCACTTGTTTAACGGCTAGCTCTTCCATCATGGTTTGCAATTGTTGACAATACACATCTGTCGTAAATATCTAATCAGATAATAGGAAGCTGTAGTAGATGACACCAGCATTGGTCAACCAAACACTCACCAGTACCTTTTTCTGAGTCAACTTTCGCTTGCAGGATTTGGCCGATTCTCCTGGGTTCAACCATTATAATGAGCGTTTCCGATTATCGTACAGGATCCAGTTTTCATCACAAGTAGCGATACGATTCAAAATCCCCTCGTTATTGTGCCGGTTAAGCAATGTAACTCTCTCTCGCGTGTTTGTTGGTGTGCTACACTCAATTCAAGCGGTACCAATTTTTCGAGCTTATCCACTTTTCTAATTTGTTTCTTCTTTATGGCTTCTGTAGAGCATCTTCCACAATTTTTCCAATGTCAAGTATAAGGCAACGTCGGTGTTTAACGGTGTTTAAATTAATAAATATTTACATATTCTTAAATTATTTCCCAAAAATAAAAATAAAATGTCGGCAACGTCATACGGTTCAATTGTATTTTCTAAATTGTTTCAAGTGCTTTTTCTAAATTGTTTCAAGTGAATTAAAACTGTGTGGTGTCCGAATTAAGAATATAGCACCACTTCATCTCCTCCTGTGGATGTCGTAAAAGTCGACTAAGGGACTGTTAACCAGAGGGATGGGCAGCAGCGTTCCTTTTGCTGAGCAGTAGCAATTTTGCGCTCACCAACCCGCTTGCCAAGCGTGATGAGTATCGGCAAATTCCCCCCAAAAACACAATTGTGTTAATCTATGGGGGAGGCTTTTGTTCAGTAGTGGATGTCATTTGGCTGAAATGATGAATAAATCGGAAATAATAATGTCTTAGGTTTTCGCGAGTATTACACATTATAATAAAACACTTTTAAACGGATTCTATCGCGTATATTTCAGATTTTTGTTTTTCCTGACGTTTCGAATGTTTTGAAGCATTCGTGGTCGCAGGATGACTAAGTCGTTACAGATTTTAAAAAGTTATTTTATTTTATCTACCGTACAATTTTAACCAAAAAATTTGTTTCGATGCACGCAGTAATCACTCACAGTGTCTTGATGTTTTTTAGTGCGGTATGTTGTTTGGGACTTTGAATTTCTTTCTTTCTTCTTTCAGATGATACTGACACGTCACTTATCCTAGTCTTTGTTATATTTTCTATATCGGAGTTAATTGTAAACGCTAAACCTAAAACTACTGGAGTGGAAAGGACTCGGCATTAACATCAATGGCGAGTATATCACTCACCTTCGATTTGCCGATGACATCGTAGTCATGGCAGAATTGCTGCAAGAGCTCAGCACACTGCTTGATGACCTCAACAGAGTCTCCCAACAGGTGGACCTTAAAATAAACATAGGCAAGACAAAAGTTATGTCAAATACCCATATCGTGCCCATCCCAATATCCGTTGGGAGCTCTGTTCTCGAAGTTATTGACGAGTATGTCTACCTAGGACAAACGGTCCAGTTAGGTAGGTCCAACTTCGAGAAAGAGGTCAATCGTCGAATCCGACTCGGCTGGGCAGCGTTCGGGAAACTTCGCAACGTCTTTTCGTCAACAATACCGCAATGCCTCAAGACGCAAGTCTTTAACCAGTGTGTGTTACCAGTGATGACATATGAAACAGAGACGTGGTCACTCACAATGGGCCTCATAAGAAAGCTCAAGGTTAATCAGCGAGCTATGGAGAGAGCTACGCTTGGTATTTCTCTACGAGATCGAATCAGAAATGAGGAGATCCGTAGAAGAACTAAAGTTGTCGACATAGCTGAAAGGATTAGTAAACTGAAGTGGCAATGGGCGGGGCACATTGCTCGTAGAACTGATGGCCGTTGGGGCACAAAGGTTCTCGAATGGAGACCGCGCACCGGAAAACGCAGCGTGGGACGACCTCCAACAGGGTGGACAGACGACCTGGTGAAAGTCGCTGGGAGTCGTTGGATGAGAGCGGCATGTGACCGCTCGTTGTGGAGATCTAAGGGGGAGGCCTTTGTTCAGCAGTGGACATCCTGTGGCTGATATGATGAATCTAAATACCTCATCTACACTACATAATCATGTAACAAGTAATGCTTGATAATTGTCCGCTGGGAACAAAATAATGACATCGTAAATATATTTGGTAACATTGTCTTTCCAGGCTAATATCACCTAAGCCAAACACATACACGTTCACGAAGGCGTTGGCAGAGAGTGTGGTCGCTGATCGCGCTGCTACCGCCAAGTACGCCACCGCTATATTCAGGCCTACCATAGGTAAGCTGTCATTATTATATCAAGTCTGTAGTCCTTACAGTTGTAATGGATATACGCTACCGCATCCGCAACTGCGGAGAGTGTTCGTAAATTTAAATATCCGCAAAATTCGCATTTGCAAGTCTTGATTTAAAAAGGCCCGCGAAATAATATTATTTAAAGTTGACTAAAAGTAAATTTTATAATAATTTTAAGATATACTTTACACATATAAAAAATAATTATAAAAATTAATGTTACAATATATTCATACTTTTTGTTCGTATGTTACGGTCCTCTGGTGTCTAGTAGCGATCTTAATAATACTTTTGCTATTCGATGCTAGATGGCGCTTTATTTAGTTATATGTCATTTGTGCAAACAAGGGGTTGGGTAAAGATCGGCCTTTTTTCGCCTCAGATAATAGTTAATTTTTTATTTGTATTTAACATAGAATAGAAATATTTATTAAAATATTTTATAGTGAGATGCGTAAACAACCCGTCAAACACGCCATATTGGGCATATATTGCAATGTTTGACGCTTTTTATACTTATTTTGTCGTGTGGTGCCGGCTCAGAATGCCACCACCCCATTTCATCCCATGGGTGTCGTAAAAGTCGACTAAGGGATTACCTGGAGGATGGGCAGCAGCGTCCTTCGAGTACATTAACAACTCAACTGCGATCGCCAACCCGTCTGCCAAGCGTGGCGATTATGGCAAAACCCCCCAATGAGCCCACATCACACCCATATTGGTCGTTGTGGTGATCTTTGGGGGAGGCCTGTGTCCAGCAGTGGCGTTTATTCGGCCGAAATGATACTTATTTATTTATTTGGAATAAAAACATACTTTCGGTAATGTAGTTCTAATGGTGCGCTTAATGAACCAAAATAAATGAAAGCTTAATAACAAGTATGATTGGTGCAGTGGCTGATTCAGTCGGCGGCTGCAGTCCGGGTTCGATTCCCGCAGGGAGCAAATATATGTACGATCTGCAGATAAAGATAAAATGAGGTTTCAGTAATTTCATCTCTCCGCAACCCATTCCCCGGATGGATAGAAAACCTAAACGGTCCCAGCGGGGCGCTCGTCGGCACCGGAAAGGGGGTGCTGCGTGTCCTAAGCGGCTCTAAAAATAGGAGAGCTGACATGATGCCCGTGGATTTATGTATAGATACTCTGATAGCTGTGGCTTGGGAGACTGCAGTTGACGAGTAAGTATACAGCTTTTTAGGGTTTCGGTCAGGAGAATTCCGTTAATCATCATCATTTCGGCCGAACGAAGTCCACTGCTGGACACAGGCCTCCCCCAAAGATCACCACAACGACCGATATGGGTGTGTTGTGTGCTCATTGGGGGATTTGCTATAATCGCCACGCTTGGCAGACGTTTGGCGATCGCAGTTGAGTTGTTAATGTACTTGTACTTGAAATTATTGTGAATGATTATATCTGTAATTTATTATGATATAACTTCATTTATTCACATTGTAAATGTGTGTGTGATGTAGCTATTGGTTGGTGCAGTGGTTGATACAGTCGGCTGCTGCGCTCCGGGTCGTGGGTTCGATTCCCGCACGGAACAAATATTTGTATGATCTGCAGGTAGTTGTTCCGGGTCTGGGTGTATTGTATGTCGAATTCATGTCTGTAAACGCACCCACGACACAGGAGAAATCCTAATGTGGGACGTTTAGAAAAAAAAAAGACCGAACACTGAGTTTCTTTCGGCATTTCTTCTCAGAGGTTATCAACCTATAATGTTATACTTTCCCATAGATAAATTTATGTAACAACAAATGTTACAATATAAAATTACAATTACACTAGCATTTTACTTCTTTACGATATGCTATTTATGTTTGTCAAGCATATAAGATTAGAATATATTTTTACGTACTCTATATGCTGAGGTTGTTGGGAAAAATATCAAAAAGATACTTAATTATTTTATTTGTAACGGATGTTTTTCTAGCAGAGTTACTTTCTATATCGAAAATAATCGGTTGTTAAAAATTGTTGCAACTGAATAGTATCAACATCTCAAAAATGTACTAAAAAATACTCTATTTTTGTACAGATTTTACTAAAAAAAAAATTCTCAATATTTTGTTGAAGTAACTTTTAACATCTAAGTAAATGTGCTTGCAGAGGGAGTGAAATCTCTTTAGTTGTGCATCTGGTGCGGTTCGAAGTGAGGACAGAGTCAGTCCACCTCATCTTTTTATCCATTGTAATGAAAATGTACTTGTCGCAGCACTCGAGAAGCTCGCGTGTACAACTGCAGCTCGTATGAGTGCCCCACCACGTGGGGGGACTTCAAGAGCCACGTTATGCACTGCCTGCAGCGCAACCCCTTCGACAACGTGCTCTGGTACCCCTTTTTGGTCTTCGGTGAGAACAGGTGGGTAAAGTCTTAACACTGGGACTCAGATATTAGGAAAAACTAGACGTGAAAGACAGAGCTGGAAGACCAGGGGTGCAATTCCTTAAGCTCAAACATCCATACATCCTTAAATACAGATTTGAAAAAATGGTATAAATCCAATTTGGTATTCGCTAAGACATGATTGAAGCTATTCAAAGACATGTTGAAGAAGGTAAGCCATGAGGACCAGTCTTTGCGTTTACCAAATTGGGTTATCACAGTTATTTCAATTCTGCATTCAAGGATGTGTGGATGTTTGAGCTTAAAGAATTGCACCCCAGGTGCGGTGGGGACAGTTTAGCACCAGAGTGGTAAACTGAACAAATTATAGATGAAATGGTAAAACAAAAGCTCGAAAATATTATTATTGGTCATAGGATGGTAACGCTCCACCACCACCAGAACTTAGTCAAGCATAAAGGGCTGCTTGCCTGAGATTTTCATTCAGTGAAAACGACTTGACGATAAACATAGGCCAAGCATTTTTGAATAAGAATAAATTAGAATACTTGTTTTAACTTTGAACTTTAATATCTCGAAAGTCACATAGGTGTTGTGATTTGGGGTGCTAGGTCAAGAAACCTGTGGGGGAGACCCTTTCGTATGGTCGTGGGCAAGTTACGCCCATGGGGCCCCCGGTGATCGATATCATGGTTCCGGATTTACTGGAGGGAGAACTTTCAACGCTCTTTCCAGCGGTCCGGGACTATTCTGTTCTCTCCCACTGGGCCGAGGAGTTGGGGGTTTCGAGACTGGGCTGAGCCATTGGCCACCTGAAAAGTCGCAACACCGCACCGGGTCCGGACGGCATTCCGGGCCGTGTGACGGTGTATGCACTTTAGTCTTTTGGGGACTGCTTGAGGTGACTGTTTACCAGTTGCCTGTGGATGAACGAAGGAAAGCCCGCGGTTTCTCCTTCTGCATATCGTCCCATTTGTCTGCTCGACGAGGCTTTGAAGCTATTCGACAGAATAATTATCCGAAGACTCGTTGAGCAACTGTCGGGAGTAGGTCCCGACCTGACCGAATGTCAATATGGCTTCCGGCAGCGGCAGTCCACAATTACAGCGATTTTTCACGTCCCCTAGCTGTCAGAACAGGCAGTGTCCCAGCGGGGTGGGGTGGCTTTGGCTATCAGTCCAGACATCGTCAACCCCTTCAACTCCATTCCGGTCGATTAGGGAAGCACTAGTCCATCATCGATGCCCCCCCTACCTGAAGTGCATCACCATACCATACCATTTTCGTTTCATTAGGCTCTAATGAAACGAAAAGGGATGGTAGGGTATATCGGAGGGAGATAATATGTGGGGTTCTACAGGGGTCGGTTCTTGGCCCCCTTCTGAGGAACCTCGCCCACGACGCGGTCTTGCGTGTTATTCCCCCGCTTGCATCAGCTTAGTCTGTTACGCTGACGACTCACTCGTGTTGGCCAGCGGGGAGTCCTTCGAGAGAACCATCCGGCTTGCCAAGCAAGCAGTAGCAATTGCCGTGGCCGAAATCCATACTCTGGGTCTGCGGATAGCGCCTCAAAAAGCGAGGCGCTAAGGTAGCACAAACTGCCGAGGAGCAGAGAACCACCCAGTTCGTGGATACGCGTTGGTGACGCACGAATCGGTGTGGCCCGTTATATGAAGTACCTGGGGCTCACCCTTGGCATTCCCTGGGGCTTGGGAAAACACTTCATACGCGTCGTCCCCCGAGTCAAGATGGTAGTGGGTGCATTACACCAGCTGCTACCCGATCTCGGGGGACCCTGTGAGGAATGTCGCCATCTCTACGGGAGAGTCGTGCGGTCCGGGGTCCTCTACGGGGCACCTGTATGGTCAGCTCGACTGTCAGGCGTCCAACGCTGCCGAGCCAAACTTCACGGTCTGCAGCGCAGAGTGGCTATACGGATCGCACGAAGATACTGAACAGTATCCTACGAAGCGGAATCTCTCCTGGAGCGCTTTCCCCCTTTCGACATCCAGGCGGAGACGGACGCATGGGTTTATGATCAGACACGCTCCCTGCGCCAGAGTGGCAAAAGCGCGCCTCCTGGGACATTCGACAGGCTGATGTGGCTGGCGCGCAGTTGATTAGTGGCGTCACCACCAGAGGATGCAGTTTGAAACCAAGTGCGTTGTCGCAGCTTTTCAGAGCCTGACTCAGAAGGAGCGAGCGCGTCACCTACCGCCTGACGCAGCACGGGCACGGTTCTTTCGGTGCGTACTTGCACAGGATAGGACGCGAGGTCAAGGCACCGTGCCACGACGATAGCGACCAGACCGCACAGCACACGCTCGAGGCGTGCCCTGCGTGGGCTGCCGTGCTCGGGACAAAAAAGTTGGTACTATGATTTGAGCACTTTCTGCATAACTAAGCCCAAAGATCTGCTTGGCAAACGGATTTTTTCTAGTGTTATAGGACATAATTAGGTAATGATATTCTTTTACATTGCAGCGTGATGCAGAAGATTCTGGAGATGTTACTGCAGACCATACCGCTTTATCTGATACACTACGTCTCAATAATGTGTGGATTTAAGTCAAGGTACCCAATAACGACACATATATACATACATAACGTGTTTGAAATATGTGCCCCATAAATTGTTCAACAAAATTTGTTAATTGTGCTTAAGAATTTGTATATTTGTAGTAAACTAATATCTATGCTTTTTTTTAAAACTAATATTTATGATTACACTAAACATAAAAAAATAACTATGTAGATAATATATTGTGTTTCTTGTGTTGCTCCTCATCGGTGTCACTGCGGTGAAGCTGTCGACCGCCTCGGACACCATGGCTTGTCTTGCATTAAAAGTGCAGGTCGCATAGCACGGCATGCCAATATTAACGACATTATTTGTCGTGCTTTTGTCACTGCCGGCGTGCCAGCTGTTTTGGAACCCAAGATAAGATAAAGATAAAGATAATTTATTTGTAAAACATGAGTATACAGAACAAAAATATAAATTGTAATGTAAGGTGTTAACAAAAAATTGACCTGCATGTTTTGCTATATGTTACAGCGTACAAAATAAAAACAGTAATTATAATACAGATTAAATATTTCTATTGAATTTTAGTAATACTTATTAAAATCGTAATAATAATAAAAAACAACACTTAAGAACATTGTATTAATGGGATTACACTGAATATAATCAATACCCAAGGGACAGAAACATAGAAAGAATATTAGAAGATTAATTTAAAAAATCGGTTAAATTATAATAGCATTTAACAATTAAATACCTTTTTAGGGTTTCTTTAAAATGTTTAACACTTAATTGTTTTATTGATTTCGGTAATTTGTTGTATATTTTCGGTGCCAAACATAAAATACTTTTGCGCATTAGTTCTGTGTTGGATCGAACTATGCACAGTCTATCATTATCCCTACGGTTGCGACTAACTACATCCGAAAGACGATTAAATAATGTTGAGTTTGTTTTTACGAAAATTGCTATTTCATAAATGAATAGACAAGGGAGAGTTAAGATTTTATATTTAATAAAATATGCTCTACAGCTGTCAATAGTATTAAGTCCAAACATTGCCCGGATACATCTTTTTTGGGATTTAAATAACATTTCCTTGTTTGTGGAGTTACCCCAAAACAACACACCAAACCTAAGGAGAGAACCCACAAGGCCATGGTAAGCTGTGAGCAGAGCTTCATAATTTATAACAGATGCAAGTTTATATAGTGCATATGAAGAAGAACTTATTCTTTTATTAAGTGCCTCAGTGTGAGCCTTCCGGTTGATATATGTGTCAATGATGATACCTAAGAATGTTGTTCTATCTACTGTGCTAAGTACTGTCCCTTGGTAGTTAACCTCGATTTTAGGAGTTGCTAAGCGTTGGCTAAACCACATTATCTTTGTTTTTTCTAAATTTATTTTAAGATTATTATTGTTCATCCATTTTATTAACGACTTGATGGTGTCATTAATTTCATTTTCGTAAGCACTCCGTTCGTAGGTATTTTTTGAATCTATGACTACAGTGCTGTCATCCGCGAATAGTGTCATCGGGTATTTAGTAACTTTAGGCAAATCATTTATATAAATAATAAATAACAAAGGTCCTAATACGCTTCCTTGAGGTACCCCGTATGAGACTGTGCGTTTCTTAGATTGAAATATTTCTTCTCTTTTTTTATCTAAATTTATCCTCTTTATCTCAGTGTACTGCTTTCTATTTTTTAAATAAGTTTCCATAAGTTGTAGTAAGTTTCCTCTAATACCGTATGCTTCTAATTTGTTAAGCAAGATGTCGTGATTAACATAGTCAAACGCTTGTGTCATGTCACAATATATAGCGCATACGGGTATTTTTTTATCTACGTTTGTTATAATGTAATTAACAAAATCAAAAATTGCCATATTGATGGTTTTTTGCTTACGGAAACCTTTTTGCTCACTTGTTAAAATGTTGTGTTTTTCTAAGAATGAGCAAATTTGGTAATTAATATATTTTTTCAAATATTTTAGAAATGGCTTGGCGTAACGATGGTAAAAGACCGGACGGTATGTCGTTACTGATATGGAAGATGGGTAGGTCTCTGGTGTGGGATGCAACTTGTGTCGACACCCTTGCTCCATCCCATCTTCCAAGCACGGCAAGCTGTGTTGGCGCTGCCGCTTCTGCAGCTGAAGACCTCAAACGGCGCAAATACAATAACCTTATTGGCAATTATTGTTTTGAGCCGTTTGGAGTTCGAAACGCTTGGGTCATGGGGTCCGAGTACACGTCAGCTTTTCAAAGATATAGCTAGACGGTTGGTCGACACTTCGCGTGATCAGAGGGCTGGCCTTTTGTTTGGCCAAAGAATAAGCATTGCCATTCAACGTGGCAATGCTGCCAGCCTTCTAGGAACATTATCAGCTGACAGCGATGAGGAGATATTCTTTGACGCCTAAGTACATAGTATTCTTTTATCTATATATTATATAGAAAACTTAAACGTTACTACGGACTTATTAACCTTCCTACAAAATATTAGAAATCCCAATCCCATCGAAAAAATATTAAATAAATGTGTTCCAAAATCCTTATTAAACAAAAAACCGGGCAAGTGAGAGTTGAACTCGCGTAGTGAGGGTTCCGAAATTGCTGAATATATTGTCTATTGTTGAATTCGGTCTTGTACCAATAACTTATTCCAAGAACAAACTTAACATCGTAGTTAAAAATTATGTTTTCCCCATATATTCCAACCGCAAACATAAGTTTGTACGCACAATATTGAAAGATTTACCATGTTATTTTAAGACCATAGGCTTCTTATAGGCTTTACTGTAATCTATAGGTAAAGAGGAATAATCTACATTTTATTCAATATTTTAGACTAAGTATTTTCGGAGATAAGTGGGGGGGTGGTAAATTTTCGTCTATTTTCTTAAATTATCTGAGATTTGAGAATTAATTAATCTGAGACCCGCACAACAAGCCCTTCCATTTCATATGATGACAGACAGATGCAGGAGTGATCCTGTAAGGGTTCCGCCGTTTTTTCCTTCGCACGTTCGGAACCCTAAAAACATCAGCTGTGAAAACTTTTCAAAATAAAAGTTCTAATCTTAGTTTACTCGGCAGGTATTAACAACAGAGCCAGAGATTGGTAGCCTACGCTTCATCATCATCATCATCAAATCAGACAAAAGATGTCCACTGCTGAACAAAGGCCTTCCCCCATAGACAACTGGATATGCCATATGTTGTCATTTTGGGGGCAATGTGCCGTTACAGACTAAGCTTGGCAGGCGGGTTGGTGAGCGCAGTATGGCTGCAGTTCCACAGAAGGGACGCTGATGCCCATCCCTCTGGTTTAGTCCCTTTTTACGACAGTCACGGGAGGAGATGGAGTGGTGCGATATTCTTAATCCAGACACCACACGGAAAGGACGCCTATGCTAATATAATAGTAACTATTTTCTGAAAGAAGAAAATAGCTCTTAGGCACTATAAGCCAAAATTAATAATTAGTTTATCACCGCACTTTTAAAAGCTGTCCTAGCGCCAATGGCTTTTCTATGCAACGTACACGGTTTATGTGAAATATTTCCCGCAATACATTTAAGCGATTCTCATCATTTCGGCCGAATGAAGTCCACTGCTAGATACAGGCCTCCCCCGTAAGATCACCACAACGACCGATATGGATGTGTTGTGGGCTCATTGGGGGGTTTTGCCATAATCGCCACGCTTGGCAGGCGGGTTGGCGATCGCAGTTGAGTTGTTGCCCATCCTCCGGCCAATCCCTTAGTAGACTTTTACGACACCCACGCGAGGAGGTGGGGTGGTGGCATTCTGAGCCGGCACCACACGGCCAATTCGGATTCTACTCACTATCGAGGCTCTAAAGTTCACAAAGCACTTCTCAGGCTAATTATTTGACGGCACGGTTGGTTCAGTCGGCTGCTGCGCTCCGGGTCATGGGTTCGATTCCCTCACGGAACAAATAATATTTGTATGATCTGCAGTTAGTTGTTCCGGGTCTGGGTGTAATGTATGTGGAATGCATGTCTGTGAACGCACAGACAAACGACAGGACAAATACTACGCCTTTAAAAAAATAAAACATACATAATACCTTTCCAGACCGAGTCTTTCCACCGTCTGCAAGCGTCTCCGCGCAATGAACGAGGCGCTGAAGTTCTTTACGATGCGAGAGTGGTACTTTAGTACGGATAATGTTCGACGTTTGAGACACAGATTGGCAGCGCCTGACGCTGCTGTGTATAACTTGGATCCTGGTACTATAGAGTGAGTATTGTAACTTTATAATGGTCAAATACGCCACTACACCATATACATTAGTGTGGTAGATGATGAGAAGCGAATATGGAATGCTGACAGCCATATATTCTTATAAATACGGCGGAACACATTAAAACACAACAATTTAAATGATATGCTACGGGAGATGTGTCTCAAACGAAGGAAAAAAATTATACTGTGTGGGGACTTTAACATAGATGTTTCGAAAAATAGCAGGTTATCTATAAATTTCCAAAATTTATTACACAGCTATAATCTAATATTAGGTTTACGTACTTCAACACGTTTATGCAGCCGGACCTGTATTGATAATATCATTCATAATATTAGAGGTAGTAGGTGTGAAGTTATTGAACTGGCAATATCAGACCATAATGCACAATTACTAAAATGTCCAGTAAAAAAGACTAGCACATTGTCTCACTGGTTCATATTTAAACGTGACTATTGCTATGAGAATGTTACAAAGTTCAAGGATTGTCTTCAAAACTTGACTTTTAATGATACATATAAATGTCTGAATCCTAATGATGCATTTAATGATTTTTATGTAATTTTTAAACATTTTTATGATTTATGTTTCCCGGAGAAAAAAATTAAAATCACTTCACTTAGACGCCCCAAGTGGATAACGACAGGACTGAAGAAATGCTTTAAACGTAAACGTGAAATGCTATGGCAATATCGAAAGACTCCTAACAGTGAAAATAAAAGATTATTTAAAATCTATTCGAAACGATTAAAAAATATAATTCACCTGACGCAAAAGTCTCAAAATAACCATTTAATCAATAATGCAGAAAATAAAACTAAAGCTACATGGAATATAATTAATAAGTTTAAAACTAATTACCCAAAAGAAGCAATATGTAGTATTAGAATAGATGAAAAAGTAATAACCAACCCAAGTGACATTGCCCAGACATTTAATGACTATTTTATTGACCAGATCGAATCTGTAAGTGACATGAATAATTATTATAAAATGACATGCAATATAAATCATAACTCCCTCTTCATGATGCCCACAATTCCTTTGGACATTGTTAGAATTATAAATACATTGAAAAACACTTACAGCTCTGATTATGACGATATAATTACTAAAGTTATCAAAGCAGTATCATTTATTATTGCACCAATTCTTAGCCATATCATAAATCTATGCATTGAAAAGGGTATATTCCCCGAAAAACTTAAATTATCCCTAATAAAGCCTGTGCACAAAAAAGGTGATAAAAAAGATCCTGGTAATTACAGACCCATAGCGCTTATACCAATATTCTCAAAAATTATCGAAAAGGTTATACACGAAGCTTTGTATTCATATCTAGAAAGCAATAATATTTTAGTTAAAGAACAATACGGTTTTAGAAAGAACATTGATATTAATCATGCTATTTATGACCTCTTTAAGAATGTTATTACTAACATAGACAGTAGAACACCAATAGTCGCACTTTTTATGGATATGTCGAAGGCTTTTGACTATGTTCACCATAAAACACTACTAAACAAACTAGAAAGCTACGGAATTAGGGGCAATATTCTTGAACTTCTAAAATCTTACCTGACCAATAGAAAGCAAGTCACTTGCATGACTAAAATATGTTCTTACACGAAAACAGAAAAAACATATGTATCAAAACAGAGGAACACTTTTTTTGGGGTGCCTCAAGGGAGCGTCCTCGCACCGTTATTATTTAATTTATATATTAATGACATGCCCAAAATTATCAAATACCCCATGATTTTATTTGCCGATGACAGTACAATTTTATTTAATGGTAAAAACGATGTATCTCTTGAAAAAGAAATAAATGATAGTCTAGAGTTACTAATTGACTGGTTAAAAGATAACAACCTTAAAATCAATTTGGAAAAGACAAAATTATTATCATTCGAACAAAGAACTAACAATTTAAAACCTAATATACGGTACGGTGAAAAAATAATTCTGGAAACAGACAATACAAAGTTCTTAGGTATTTGGTTGGATAAAAGTATGAACTGGAAAACGCACATTGATAAAGTATGCAAAAAACTAAGTCAATATTCCTATGCTCTCTATAACCTATCTAAAGTCGCCAATCAATCAGCATTAGTAACAGCATACCATGCATATGTTTCGTCCAATTTGCGATACGGACTCATACATTGGGGCAACTCTCCAAACAGGGAACTTGCGTTCAAAGCCCAAAAAAAGTGCGTACGGGCAATATGTGGTCTTCAAAGCACCGACAGTTGTAAGCCATACTTTCAAAATCTTCAGCTGTTAACTCTACCCTCTCTATATATATAAGGTCTTATTTTAATAATCCACGATATTTTGCATGGTGCCTCAGTAAATGATTAAGATGATGTACAGAACACAAAAAAAAAACTCATGGTGTAAATCAATTTCTTTCTTTTGTGTGATGTCGCTACCGTGCGCCGTCTGTTTTGTTTAACGTTACAGACTATCTAAATCAGTCAACCAGCCCCGTCCGCCATTGTCTTACTAGATGCATGTGAATATTATCACAACTAAGAGAACTAGGAAGTAATGAAATAAATAATTTAATAAAATATTTTTTTAAACAGCAGATTTACAAGTTTTTTTTTATACCTACATTATCTTCATCGTTCACTATAGCGCCACGCAAAATATCGTGGACTATTAAATTAAGACCTTGTATATGAGGTAGCCATCTTTATGAAAAGTAATTTTCATTTATTTGATACACTTACAAATGTGCGACATAAATATAAAATACGTATAAAACCACACCGTAAAGCAGTATTTAATATCAATTTCTTAAGCATGGCACCTAAAATATATAACAAATTACCGACAAATATAATTACACTAAACAAATTTGGCCTTTTCAAAAAAACATTGCATGACTTTCTTCTTAATAAATCATACTACACAGTTAATGAATATCTTAATGAATAGTGTTATATTACCAATAAAGTTACAGTAGGGCCACTTATTACGTCCGATTTATTAAAATAAACAATATAACATTCCTGACATTCTGTTTGTTACCTATTTTTATTAATTATTTTTTTTGTGTGATAGTTTTTAATAATATCTATTGTAAATGAATAATGCTACAATTATAACACATCTAAAATATGTATTTGTACGCTTCATGGCAAAACATAGATGGACGAATACTTTTATAATTATTATACCAACCCTTGTACCTATGTTTACAAATAAACAAACTCTAATTCTAATTCAAAAAAAAAAAAATTGTTAAGCTGGAGAAAACTATGATTAAAAAACAATGTGACTATGATGCCTACAAATTCATCATTCAGCATACATTCTTAAATAATGAAATGTGGCCACAAGGGATTATCTTTCGACGTTTTGTGCATCTTAGACTGAAACCTGCGAACTGAGCTACTATCAGTTCCAGCTCCAATATAGATTCTAATATACACTAACATAGATTATAAGTTACTTTATACATACTAATAACTATGAGTCTCTGTTACTCGAAAATAAAGCATTATCGTTATCATCATTATAGACCAGTCTAAACCAACAGGGTCAGATGCTCTCGATAGATTGCAAACGAGTTGTATCAGGCGTAAATCTCGCAATTACCGCTGTTAACCAACACAATCCCACTATGGAAACTAATGACTTCCTAAAGAGGCCCTCTAGCCAGTTGCACTTAAACGATCAGCGCGACCATTCTATGAATAGGTAACAGCATAATGATATTTCAACGGAGCGTCTCCGTGCTTCAGAGGGCACAAATCGTTGGCCCCGCGGGCGAATTAGCTAAAAAGCAGCAGCAACAGCAGACGCGATAGCAGCTATCGCGCAGCCAAGGATCCACCGGTGGCGAAGCGTCAAACAAATTGGTATTACGTAAAGCATGTCCGCCTGTCGCTATTGTGGAAGATGCATAGTTACTAGCGCCAGTAGCCACCAGTGGAACTAAAAATAATTAACGTTTTTAGTTCATTGATTGTCCGACAGAGGCGCGTCAGAGACCTTCGCCTGTTTAGTCGCTATCTGCAAATAGGTAATACCAAATTGACGTTTGACAGCGGCGTTGGAGCAATTTACGCCTGTTGCAAAGCGACTGCGACTTAGGTAATCAGCCCGCCGGTTGTTATTAGACGTCAATCTTTAAGCCAAGTCGGAAGCCTAAATGGCTTGAATAACTGACAGAAGGTTGGCCCCTTAACAAATACAGAACGTTCGTTGTTTTAGTTCCGTCTGCTTCTGTTTTAGTGTTATCGGTGCTGGTTACAAGTAATTTCTTCGTTGATTCGTTTTTATATAAAAAAAAAATGTATATTTTTAATAGCATCTAAGTAAAATAATTGTTATTTATTTTCACAGCTGGGAGGATCACACCGACGACTTCGTGAAGGGCACTCGGAAGTACCTGCTGCGGGAGAAGGACAAGGACATGGAGAAGGCGCGGAGACGAATGCACTTGTTAGTATTATTAACCGTTATTTTAAATATGTATCAACTATTCCATGGTCTAGCTATATATGAAGGTTCTTATTCGGTACTCACCCCAACAGTCTGTTTGGTTTTGGTGTAAAGTAATCTCTCGTAATGTCTGAAGATAATATTGGTTGTACGAAGGGTAACAATAAAAACATAAAATTTCCTAAATTTGCGTAATTGGAACGAAGTTCCTTACGGCAGGCTTGGAGGGGATAGGGATTTTGCTGCGCGACCGAACTGAAAAAAATGTGATAGTAAAACCGTAAGAAAAAATCCGTGGAAAAAAGTGCGTGGAATAAAACCGTTAAATGAGACGTGCGCAGGCGCGACAGTCGCATACACAAGCGAGTAGTGTATAAGTGTCGATTCTACATTAGCCGAAGGAACTTCGTTCCTACCTGGTGTCCCACGACACCACATAATTTTTTATTATATATTTCTTAATTATAGGTAATTTCAGCCCTCGTCCCGTGTTTTTATCTAATCTGGCAACGCTACAGGTATTTTTAATAGGTAGCCCCAATGATATTCTAAAATTTAAAAAGAAGTAGATATGCGCGCCGACAGTGCGAACCAAAACTTCGCCTAGATAGCTATCCCTTTTACTCTTGTAGTTTTTGTATCTTCTTTCTAACAATGTGCACGGGTGTACAAGCTGTCTGAATATTGCGCGCCATTTAATATGGACGTAACATATATTATCTATGGTATATTAACGTTGGGTAGCCCGATTTAACTAGACTTTGAGTAAGTGTTATAGTTACACGTCGGTAGCGAAATGCAGAGATAGAATCTGTTTCAAAGGATTTATTTATTTATTGATTGATTTATTGTTTTATTACTCGCCGCCAGATGACGCTATTTTCTGATAAATGACTGAACTATTTATTTTATTTGTTTATTTCTCACCACAACAAAAGTTTATTATTCAAATTTACTGTGGGAGACCGGTGCCTAAACTAGGCTGAAGCCTGTATCTCAGGTCACCAGGCCTCCACCCCAGAAGTCCAATTTTGCTCTTTCATGAACTGTACCAAACGATTTTTTTCCATTTGCTTGTACTTCGTGTATCTGTATCAATCAAGTAGTTTCCTCTTGTTAAAATTATGTACAATACTCTCCAATAGGTTGATATAACTTTATCAGGTCCCGATACTGTTGACTTTGTCCTTTATAATCCAGTTATCATCTTGCATCCAAAGATTAAAACCTCTTTGCTTGCATCCCATGCATGCGCATTTTCGCTGCAGACACCATCTTGATAACAATAAACTCGTTGTTCTAATAAAATGTGTATATTATGGCATTGATATACCCAATAATTTAATATTATTTTAAAATTTTCATAGCTTGTTTTACTTGACACTTGACATTTATATGATTGTTCTTATCATAATATTTAAACAACAATAATTGCGATGTTAATATAATATTTTTTCCTCTCCTAGATTATACATTATCCACAACGTGACAAAGTTAATACTGTCATTCCTATTATTTCGTCTGGTGATGCGGACCGCGCCTGCCATCTTGCGGACAATAGCTACAATACTACCAAGAAGAAAAGGCACGGAGCTGCAAGCATGAATTCATATAGTTCTATTACTTATTTATATTTATTGGTATAATAATATGTAAAGGTTACAAAATTTGCTCAAGTTGTAAAAGACACGGAATATTCAGGTGTCATGGCTATGGTACACTTGATTAAATACATGAAAGGGCACAAGAATAACTTGGCTTAAGTATATAAGCTGAAATTATAACGTAAAAGATATTGAAACAAACACTTTTGTTTTATTTCTTCCGGTCCCTTTTTTTAGGGTTCCGAACGACCGAACGAAAAAACGGCGGAAACCTTATAGGATCACTCACGTGTCTGTCACAGCCAATTTTCTCTGAATCTAGGTACTGGACCGATTAAACTTAAATTTGATAATCATATGGATTTTGTGACCCAAACATGGACTCGTAACGTAGATATATACATTTTGAATATAGGGGTCACTTTTGGGATGTAATATAGAAAATTTAAGAATAAGGTTTTGCAAACTGTACCGTGTAACATGTTAAATGAAGGTCTAAAATGTATTTAATTTATAATTTTTAAATAAACAGTTTTAAAGTTATTTAAGAAAATAGGTAAGCATGGACCATACCCCCTTATCTCCGAAACTACAGAGCCTAAAATTATGAATAAAATATGGAAAATAGCTCATATCTAAATATTACAGGAAAACCTAAAATAAGCATCATTTCAAGTGATTGGTCCCAGAATTAAATTGAATAATAAATGTTTTTGAATAATGAATTTGAAATATATTATAGTCGTTCCTGAGAATTGAGGTCACGGGTTCCATGTAGATACCCACAAATAGTAGAGCCACCCGCTTTGCCACAGCGAGGAGACTTTGCTCGGAGGTTTGGCAGAAGTTTGCAACCTGTCACTTTACACGCCTGCTCACATTGCAACGTAAATACCTACTGCGAACCTTGGATGCTCGTAGACGAGGATAATGATTATTGAGACATAAGCGTTGGTTGGAACAGTTCTGTGAAGTATGGCGATCCTCGTTCACATGTGAGTCGACGGCAACGGGATGCTCACCTGGCGTCGTTGCCCTAGCAACAGTTGCTAGGGCTCCGCCGATGAAAACAATTTGGAAAGTTGTAGATTGTACATTGAGTTCATATGTCATTTGTGCGGTGCAGTGATGGCTTTTTTTTATTAGTCTTTAGTAGAAATTGTACATGAACTTCCTCCGCCGCGGGGAAGTACGACGGGTCATGCCGGACTCCTACCGGCTAAAACCACTGGAGCGGTCATCTTCAGCACCTGAGGGGAGCTTCAAGTCCTCGTATGATCACACCAGAGCCGTCCACTGGTGCCACGCCTATAGGCATATCTCTGAGAGGGTGACTGTAAGGCGGTCATCCTCCGGGAAGATTGTAAAGGATCCCTCGAAGTGTCTCTACACCCGCGAACCCAGAGGCCCCCGCCTTATGCAGTGATAGCTTACTGGCTGAACTCTTCCTTCCATAGAGGAGGGTTGAGTTCAAACCCGGCTCGCACCTCTGACTTTTCTGATTCATGTGCGGATCACAAATTGATTTTCACTTGCGTTAAAGGCGAAGGAAAATATCGTGAGAAAACCTGCTAATCCGAGAGAGCTCTAAAAACAGTTCGCAATGGTGTGTGTAGTCCACCAATCCGCACTAGGTCAGCGTGATGGACTAAGGCCTAACCTTTCTCATGGTGAGAAAAGGCCCAAGCCCAGCAGTGGGACAGTAACAGGCTCAGTATGTTATGTATGTTAAAATTAAATTGACGGCACGGTTGGTGCAGTGGCTGATACAGTCGGCTGCTGCGCTCCGGGTCGTGGGTTCAATTCCCACACGGAACAAATATTTGTATGACCTGCAGGTAGTTGTTCCGGGTCTGGGTGTATTGTATCTGGATTTCATGTCTGTAAACGCACCTACGACACAGGAGAAATACTAGCGTGGGGCAACGTTTAAAAAAAAAAAACAAGAATTAGACGATCATAAATAGAATAGTGATAGGTATTATTAGAAAAGGTAAGAGACATCTGCACTATACGTTTCAGACGTAGAGTAGTATTGAAATTAACCCATTATCAAAAACCTATGATATTGTTGCCTATCTTTAAGTGTGTCTATTGTCCCTCTAAAACTTAACGAAGTACCGCATACTTCGGCAATGGGACGCACTCTTATCTATTACCCCAATGAGTGAGAGGCAAAGCGACTCACATAAATATAAGACCCCGAAGGAGACACAGTTCTACCACGTCAACGTTGTCTTTGGGATACCCTGAGAGCTGAATATAATATCATACATACATACATACATATAATCACGCCTCTCTCCCGTAGGGGTAGGCAGAGACCACTTCTTTCCACTTGCTACGATCCTTACATACTTGTTTCGCTTCGTCCACTTTCATTATTCCCTTCATACATGCTCTTCGGTTTAGAGTACTCTTGACCTAGCCTTTTTCCAAGACGTCCCTGATTTGGTCTTGAAACGTCCGCCTAGGTCTACCCCTTCCAGCACTTTTATTCACACTCGCCTTATACACTTTTTTCGTCAATCGTTCTTCATTCATTCTCTCAACATGGCCAAACCATCTCAGCATACCTTTCTCAATTTTTGTCACTACATCTTCTTTCAGACCACAACGTTTTCTTATCTCACTATTTCTTATCCTGTCACTCAGTTTAACTCCTATCATACTTCTTAACGCTCTCATCTCAACTGCATTTATTCTGCTTTCATGTTTCTTCTGCCATACCCAACTTTCACTTCCGTACATGAGTGTCGGAACCAACACCCCCTCATGCACAGCCAAACGAGCCTTGTTAGACACCTTCCGACTGTTCATAAAGGAGTGCAAAGCTCCATTCACCATGTTTCCTGCATTCACTCTTCTTTCAATATCACTCTCACACTTTCCATCTCTTGTAAACTTTGAACCCAGATACACAAACTCATTCACCTGTTCAATTTGTTCATCTCCAATCACGATATTGCAGTCTGTCACTGCCTCATCTCTTTCAAACACCATCACTTTCGTCTTCTTTACATTTATCTTCATTCCCTTTCTAACAAGAGCTCCACTCATAGCAGTTACCATCTCCTGCAACTCCTCTGCCGAGGACGCAAGTAATACTTGGTCATCAGCATAGAGAAAACATTTGACGAGTAACTCATTCATTCTCAACCCACTTTCATTCTCTTTTAAATCTGTCAAGCAATTGTTCATGAACAGATTAAACAGCCACGGTGACGCTACACATCCCTGTCTAACACCTTTTTCGATACTAAACCATTCAGTGTACGCCCCGTTTATCCTTACACAAGCACTAGAATCCCTATAAAGAGATTGCAGTGCTCGTATGAGGTTACTGCTCACACCGTTCACGGACAATGCTGACCACAATTCATTCCTCACCACTCTATCATAGGCCTTTTCTAAATCAACGAAGGCGCAATAGCTTTTCTTGTTTTTAACTGAACACTTTTCGGCTATACACCGCAGGGAAAAGACCTGATCCGTACATCCCATTCCCTTTCTAAATCCCGCTTGTGCATCCCATACTTTTTCGTCTGTTTCATTCACAACCCTTTCAATCAACACTTTCACATACAATTTACCGACGACACTGAGAAGGCTTATACCGCGGTAATTTATGCAGTCCTGCCGTGACCCTTTTCCCTTATACAATGGCACGATTACGGCTTTGCACCAGTCTCCCGGTACTTGCCCATTTCGCCAGCATAAATTGAAAAGGTGGTACAGCTGGCTAGCCACTATGCCCTGTCCAGCCCTCAGCATCTCGACGGTAATCCTGTCATACCCTGCAGCCTTACCTAATCTCATTCTTTCCAACGCTTTCACTATTTCATCCATGCTTATCTCACTTTCATCATCATTTATATCAGTTTCCATGGAAGGTGTCGGACGTTGTACCTGCTCTTCCTCTCTTTCAAACAAACTTTCAAAATACTCTTTCCATCTCTTTAACACACATTTTTCTCCTTTTATAATGCTCCCATCTTGACTCCTGATTGTACTCAGCTCCGAGGTAGAAGATTTCCTTTGGCTGTTTTGATCGATTTCCAGAAAAACTTGATGTTTGACTGGAAATCTTCAGTGAGCCTCCTATCAAAATCATCCTTTCGTTCTTCTTTCTTTCTAGACACAACTTCTTTCGCAGCTGATTTCAATCTTTTATACTTCGTTCTTGCTTCCTTTATCTCGTTATCCGTTGCGTTCCAAACTTTTTGGTTAGCTTTTGTTGCTAACCAATCCAACCACGCTTTCTTCTTTTCTTGCACAGCCCTTTGTACATCTTTATCCATCCACACATTATAGTTCTTTCTTCCTTTCCTTCTTTTAGCTACCCCGCATACCTCAATAGCAACATTCACGACCCCTTTCTTAAATGTCTCCCACAAATCCTCAATCACACCTAACTCTTCCATGCCTTTAAAACTTTCTTTCAGTTTCTCTACATACTCATCTTTCTTTTCTTTTTCTTGTAGATTTTCCACTTTTACTCTGTCCAAAACACTCGTAGGCTCGGCCCCTCGGTGTCGCCACCGTTTAAAGAGGCCACGCATTCGGGCTATGACCAGGAAGTGGTCTGTGTCGAGGCCTACACCGCGGTATGCCCGAGTGTCTAGCACTTTCTTCCTCAGTCTATCATCCACAATTACAAAATCAATCATACTTCTAGACTCACCCTCATCTCTTGTATACAAATGGATCTTTTTGTGGTCAAACATTGTGTTGGTCACGTAAAGATTCCATTCCAAGCATACTTCAAGCAGGCTTCTCCCATTGTCATTCACTCTCTCGTCCCCAAACGTACCCAGAACTCCTTCATACCCATCACGCTTGACTCCAACCCACCCATTAAAGTCTCCTAACATCACGATCCGTTCATTTTCTCCGCATTTATTCAAGACCTCTCTCATACTATCCCAAAATTCCTCTCTCTCTTGTTGGGCTTTTATTGACCCACCTCCGCGCTGATCCGTCGGTGCATAGACCCCAAGGATAAACAAGCGAGTGAGTCCGACTTTTAACCTAATCCAGAGGAGTCTTGGGCTTACACATTCATGCTCCTTCACGCATTCAACTATTCGAGAGGAAAGAATTACACCAACTCTCTGACAGCCTCGGCTGGTTTGGGGGACTCCCGACCAGTATGCCGTGTAGGGACCATGAACCGTGGTGTCACATCCTTTCCTCTTGGTTTCGTTCACGCACAGAATATCTATGCATCGTTCATCCATAATCTGACATACTTCATCTACCTTACCATCCATTCCTCCTCTTACATTCAACGTAGCGAAGCGGCTCTCCATGGGCCGCTTTTCGCCCCCGCGAGAGACGAGACGTGATGGGTGGCGAACCACATCGCCGCCATTTTGGTTAATTAAATTATTATTATTATCCATTGCGTTCCCACGAATAGCGAGGGAAAGGTTTGTCCACCCCAACAGAGCCCCGCATGCCAGGGTAAGGCTAGCCTAATTCTGGGTCGCCCGGTCCCAGGGCAGTGTGGCACGCTAACGACTAGGCTTGCCCCTAGCCATGCATCGATCCGCGCGGCAGACGTTGGATTGGCGGAGAGGGTAGGAATAGGGAAAGGGAAGGATAGGTGGTGTGAAAAGGAAGATCGGTAAGTTAGAGTGGGAAATAGGAAATGAGGATATTTAGGATAAGGGATAGGACAGTAATAGCTAGGGAAGCCGGGGTTGCATACCCGTATACTATACCACAACTACCGGACAGTTAAGTTGGGTATGAGTATCCCATGACTACTTTAAATAGATTTTGCTGAACATATATTGTGGTTTTTTGGTAGGTATTGACCCAAGCTCTCACCCCCTGCAGTATGTTGTGCTATTTACTGGACAGCCTGTATATCAAAATTGTCAAAAATAAACATTACAAATGTTAATTTTTGATTAACTTTAATAATTACGATAAATAAGCTACATTGTGAATTAAAATTAGAATGAAGACATAGTTGCGCTGTGTATGCTTTTGCCCGCGGCTTCGCACGCGTGGAATTGGGAAATCTACATCACGGATTTTGTTCATACAAAATACTAAAATAGCGATAAAAAATGGGGGGTGGGGTTAGGAGGGTGAAAAATACCTTACGACCTCATACCTAGCAGCAAATGTTTTTTTTAAATTAAAATTGATCGAGCCGTTTCGGAAGAGTGTGACCACAAACGCTGTGACACAAGATATTTATATATTAGATATATATAGCGTTTCATTCAATTACATCATCTGCACTCCGTTACTTCGTTACCGTGGAGAAGGCCTCCCATAAGAGCTACCCGGAGGAAAACACAGAGGGGAGGCACCCCATGACAAAAATAGTGCTCAGCGGCGAATATCTGACACTGAGGTGGTACCTACCTATCCAATCTCTTGCAAAATGAGATCTACCACCAGAGTTGCGACGTCATAAAACCAAGGCACTCTAAACCTTGCATATGGCGTCTAGGACACCTACGTTTAATATTAAATAAGTTATTATAGATTATTATACATATTATAGATTGTTTAATTTCAAAAAAAGTTATAGATTACTAACATAGGTTAAATTTTAATAACAAATTATGGATTATTATTATCTGAAATAAAGTAAATAAATAAATAAATAAACCAGACGAATGGGCAGTAGCGTCCCTTCTATTGAACAGTAGCCATTCTGCGGCGGGGCTGGGGGTGCTAAGAATCTCCAGGCGAGAGCCAGCTGAAGTGACGAGGAAATTATAAGTACTAGATCGCCAGTCATCGAGGTGATGGCAACGGAATTTATAAAAGGCTATTTCACTATTGTTATCAAAGCCCTCCCACGTCATAGCAACGAATGAACGTCATATTTCTGATTCAAGCGTAACACCGACGTTTGCAACTTATAAATATATTACAGGTCTTTGTTTTGAATATTCGATAAGTCAAACTCTAACCTATCGAATAATTAAATAATAGGACGCACTTTAGATTGAAAATAATTTAAAGAATGCAAAAGTAGATATTCATTTACTCAAATTAATTCAATTCTTCACAATCCAGGGTACAATTGCGGGATCGGTTTTTGTAGCCAAAATTCTTGATATCCATTTTTGAACTTGATTTTTATTTCTTCGTTTGTTGTCAATTCTATAAGTTCTTCTTCCAGCTGAGGTGACATTGCTGTGTTGACATTTGAAAACGGATCCAACACAGAACAGTCTGGTATTTCCAAGTTTAAAATGTCCTCGTATCGTTCGGTGGTTCAATGTGGAGGTTTTCCAAATGTTGGCAGTAGGCAAACAAGTCGTCGTTACTGCAGTATACTGATAAATTCGGAAAATTGTGAAACTCACGTCTGCCCATATTCTTTTTGTGCAGAAGCAGTTTGGCTGCGAAAGCAACAACGACATTTTTTGTTTTAATTAAATTTAGTTCATCGCCTTGCAGTTGGAGGTTCATGTCGTTGAACATTTTATACAGGTCTGTCATGTAAGCTATATCATTCTTTGATGTTATGAGCTTGTTGCGCAGTTCTGTATCTTTAGTTTCCAAGAACTCTATCATAGAGTCAAACAGGTTGTAAAATCGAATTAGACAATTGCCTCTTGACAGCCAACGAACTTCAGTATGAAGCAACAAACGGTTGAAATCTTCGTCATTAGTAACACTATCTAACGGCCGAATAAAGTCCACTGTTGGACACAGGCCTCCCCTAAAGATCACCACAACGACCGATATGGATGTGATGTGGGCTCATAGGGGGGTTTTGCCATAATCGCCACGCTTGGCACATTAGTAACACAAAGCTGATGAAATAATCTATCATTCAAAGAGCTGCTACGGATTTTATTGACTGCTTTGATGACATATTGCAGTGATTGAAATAGTCGTTCACTTAAGTTTCTAGCAACCAAATGTAGTCTATGAATAACGCAATGTATAGCAAGGACATCTGGAATTTTATTCTTTAAGTATGCTATGAAGCCTTTATGGCGCCCTGTCATAGCCGGAGCGCCATCCGTAGCAACTGATATAATATTTTTCAAAGGAATCTCTTTCTCTTCACAAAACTTTTCCAATGTATTGAATATGGTTTCGCCTTTTGTATCTGTCTCCAAATTTCTAGCAAACAATAGTTCTTCACGTATTTTCTCATCTTTAATAAACCTCACGTAAGATAGCAACAACGCTTCATTAGTTGGTAAAGTGGACTCATCGAGCTGAATTGAGAATTGACTAGTCCTCAGATGATTGCACAATGATTCTTCAATGTTTTCAGCCATTTCATCAATTCGTTTTTGCACAGAATTATTACTCAAAGGAATTTTTCGGATAATATCTGCGGCCGGTTTATGAAGCACAGTAGTTATTACTTCCTTTATTGCTGGCAAAATTAACTCTTCTCCGATGTTGTGTGGTTTGCCTTTTTGAGCAATTAACAAAGAGATATTGTACGAAGCTCGAAGTCCGTCGTCATCTTGCTTAGCAGCCGCCGAAAATAGTTTTGATACACTTGGCTGAGTATTATGCTTCTTCTCTAGGCCTTGAAAATATGAGTATTATGCTTCTTCTCTAGGTCTTGAAAATATGCTACATTCTTTTCTGTCTTATCTGGATGCATTTTATTCAAATGATCTTGCAGTCTTGAAGACTTCATTGCTTCGTTCGAAAATGTTTTTAGACATAGAAGACACAAAGGCGACGACGGTTTTGTGGGATTTTCAATAAATCCGAATTTAATATATTCCGCAGAGTATTGCCGTCTCTTCTTTTTTACTTCCGACATTGTTTTGTTTTAAGAAATACGTAAGTGTTGAAATCAAGTACTGCTTATCTATTATGCGCGAAACCGCAAATGAAAATGAAATAAATTTACGTCGTTTATATAGAATTGCATAAGCAGCACGCACCAACAGGAATAAGACAAACGTGCATAAACTCGTTTATCTCATTCGACGCCCAATCGTACTCGACAAGCAAGAACAAGTATTATAGAACCAGCCGATTGGTATAGGAATGTACAATTCGGATTATTTAACAAAAACTTGTTAAAACATGATTGCCCGCGGTCTTTTATATCGAACCGAGTTTGAGCTATATCTTAATTAATATTAGTTGATGTTCACAAGATGTAGTCGAGAGTCGAGAGCTCAGTCGGTGTCTAAGAGTCTTCCTAGCTAGGTAGATGAAATTATAAATCGACCCCAAAGCCCTACACAATGCCCCCTTTTTTTTCTGGGTCTCTTACCGCCCCCCTTTAGGCCTGCAGCGCCCACAAGGGGGCGTTATCGCCCACGTTGGGAAAGACTGCTGTAGACCATTCTCTCCATCTCTAAAAAAATAAAACTTTTTACTTTAACAGGACTATATATCATGCAGGCCGGAGTTTTTGTATCGGAGCATCCCAATTTTTTTATGTCGTGTGACTCGGACTCTAAATACACGCGTAGAGACCCAACACGTTTAGGAATACCTAGTCATAAAAGTACACTATGTCATAAAAATAGTTTTATAACTACAATTAAAATTTAAGTTTTTTATAAAATTTTATTTTTTTATTTTTTTTATTCCGAAAGACATTCGAGAGCTTCCTGTAACGAGTAACAAATCAAAATTATATAAATGGCTCATAGAAAAGTGTTATTATAATATAAAGGAGTTCATTGAGAAATATCTCTAAATTGTAACGATTAAAATTGTAATTAATAAATTAATTTCAAATAAATGAATAAAAACTTATAATGGCACAATTATTATATCAAATTTTAATTTATAGTAATTTGACATTGTATAATAACTAAACGATCTAAATTAAAATTGTAGATATATATGTCATCGCTTTGACAAATAATAATTGTAAAATAATATAATAATAATATAATATATATCATAAGATATATATTATATATGTAATATTATTATTACATATCATATATTTAATAATATATCATAAGAAAAAAATATCATGAGAAAAAAAAAAAAGAAAAAAGTATATTATGTAGCTTACAGAACGCAGGGCAGTTTGTGGCGAGCTGAATGTGAGTGGCGACACTGCGTACCCGAATGCTCCAGAGAGTCGGTCAGGGCCTCGTTTCCGCTTGCCTTTATTGGTTGGTTGGAGTGGAACCCCATGAGTGCCCGCAGGAATTTCAACTCTGGCTTGCCTTAGTTGGCCGATCAGAGGGGGGCCGCCAGAGCTATATGCTCGGGGGTGGAAGTGTCTAATGGTGTAATAACGGGGAAACCCGCTCCGAGTCTTCGAGACGCGCGATGGTGAAACCGGTGCCGCACCTCTCTACACCCCTAGCCGCTCACACCAGTGTTGCTCCTTGTCGCCTGTAGTGGTGGCCATTTAGGGGGCCCATCTTGTGAGTGGCGAGTCACCGTCTGCCACAGAATTTCACGATCAAAGTTGAAAGGCAGACGCCGCTGTTCCCGTATTTATTAGTTTTTTTATTCCATGTAACACCCATTGCAATAGACCTTATCGTTATAGTTTCCATCTCATACAATAGCCTTACACCACCGGGGACAATCCATGACTTCATTTTATAGTGCAGCTATGGAGAGTCCCCGGTTGGTGTCCCATTGCATTATAGATTAAAATTCTCTAAAGGGCCTCTGCGTGTTGGACCTATGTCCCCGCGTAAGCCTGTCAAAAGACCGGGTTCCCCTTACAGGGGATATAAACCCGTGAAAAGAGAGATAATTTTAAAATATCATATCATCATATCGGCCATTTATACGTCCACTGCTGAACAAAGGCCTCCCCCATAGATTTTCACAACTGTGTCATCATTTTGGGGGGTATTTGCCAATACTCACCACGCTTGGCAGGCGGGTTGGTGAGCGCAGTATGGCTACCGTTTCACAGAAGGGACGCTGCTGCCCATCCTTTTGGTTTAGATTCCCTTAGTCGCCTTTTACGACATCCACGGGAGGAGATGGAGTGGTGCTTTATTCTTAATCCGGACACCACACGGAATTTTTTTTTAAAATGAAAGGTTTAAATTATATTTATGGTAAATATTATTGTTACTATGTGTAAACTGTATGAATAAAAAAAAACTTGTATGCCAGTACTTGGTGAAACATGTATTAGTTCATAAAAATGTTTTGTAACACTTTAATGTACCATGTTTGAAGCAATTAAATAAAATGATAAATCCTTTTATTCAGTACATGAGTTTCTCAAATCCACAATTTTATTTTATTTAGACAACAATATTGATTGTAACTTGAACAGTAATCAGTATAATACATGACTAAACTTCTATAATAATTTATCTTTTAAATTTAAATTGAATCTAATTACATTATAATGTATCTATCAATTTTGCGTGCTATATTTAGCGAATTGCTTAAAATCTAATTATAACTCGTCCATCTGTAAAGTACTACAATTCTTGCAGATAATATATTTCATTTCATTGCAGTCCTACTTGATTTACCCAACATTATAACTATGTATGAGCGTAGCTATGTTCCAGGTGAAAGGTAAGAACAGTCAATAAGTTTACCCGGACAAAGGGCATTAAAACTTAAGCTTCAGGCCGGCTATGCACCAGCAATGACTAGGTTGATGATGTCTGTGGCCGCGGTTGCTACTTACCATCAGGTAGGATGGTTTTCGGTTGCAATTCCTTTTAAAAAGCAAACCATCTTTAATAGACATTAAATTATCGCAAAAGAAGACACTAGCGGCCACTCGACTATTGACGCGGAAATGATCACAGTGTATGTTATAGATACCTGGGTGTCCTGCTCTCAGTATATAGTACGGAGTCGCGGAGTGCCGGCGTGCGTGCCAACATATTGTTAAAGTGTAGTAACTGGTGACTGTATTTTTTTTTGCGCGGTACTGCACCCTAAGGTGAGCTACACTTTTTTTAACACGCTTTTATTAGCTTGGTATGAATCTATGTACCTATGTAACAGATTTTCTGAACTCGATTTTCATCGCCTTCAAAACGTCGGATTGTTTTGAAACTTCGCACACTTATCAAGGACCGATGGAAATGCAATAATTTTAATTGTTTGTCCCACTATCGTCGCTAGGATCCCCAGGATTACATAAATTTTTTTTGTTAACAAGCGTGGGGTGCTTTATCAGATATTTTCATGATGACGCTACTGTTACAAATATTCACAAAAATATTGATTAAACTATTATTTATCAATCAGGAATCATATGTTTGGCGGTTAGAAATGAGTGTGTTGTTATTTTTTTATATATAATTATATTTATTTATTAATATGTTTAGTATTTTTTGTTACATTATCAATAAAAATACAATTCAAGTTTGTCAAATACAAAAAAGCACCACTTAAACCTCTTGGGTTTGTGTGCGGCACTTACAATTAAATATCGTATCAGCATATATAAGAACACGTCGCTTGTTACTTATATTAATAACAACAATATAAATGTATTTTATTGTGGTGTTTGATCCACTATATAAATCTAATAAAATAAACTATATAATCTATATAAATGAAGTTTAGACAGCGTTATGATGACATCTGCTTGAATTATAATTTGGATAGGAAGTTTGCTTTTAATTTGTATTCTATGTTTTTATCAGTGATAATACTACGTATGGCGGATGGTAAAGAATCAATGAGTCGTGGAATCAAATTAGCACACGTTCGCTCGCCGTAGCAATTTTTTGCCGGTATAGTTATAAGTTTGTTTTCTGCGACTTGACGTGTAAATACAGAATGATTTATTTCTTTCTGTAGTTGCTTGTTGAAAAATTGTTCTTTTAAGAGGCTGAATTTTGCCTTATCATGTATAGGATGCCGGCTCAGAATACCACCACCCCATCTCCTCCTGTGGGTGTCGTAAAAGACGACTAAGGGAGTAGCCGGAGGATTTGATGGGCAGCAGCGTCCTTCGAGTACATTAACAACTCAACTGCGATCGCCAATCCGTCTGCCAAGCGTGGTGATTATGGCAAACCCCCCCCATGAGCCCACAACTCGTTGTGGTGATCTTTGGGGGAGGCCTGTGTCCAGCAGTGGACTTCAATCGGCCGAAATGATGATGATGATGTATAGGAAGGGTTTTGCACTACTTAAATAACCCAGAATCGTCTAGAAAATTAGACTTGATTTTCGGCAAAACTATTAATTTTAATATCCGGAGTTGTAATTTATATAATGAGTCCAGGTAGGTCTTATAGGTCCGACCATAGCTGGATAGTCCATAAGCTACAACTGAATCAAACAATGCTTTATACAATAGGAGTTTAGTTTTATAAGGTAATTGGTTTTTTATTATGTAAAACTTTGCTAAGATAGCACGTAAATTGTCGCATACTCGCGAAGTTAAGACTTGGACGAGTTGGCAAGCCGCGGTAGCGGTGGTAAGACCCGTTATGGAGGTATGGGTGGAGGGGAGGCATGATGCCCTCACCTTCCGGACGACGCAGATACTATTGAACCATGGGTGTTTCAGAAAATATCTGCGTCGAATACGCTGAGAAGGGACACCCGGTTGTCATCACTGCGGACACTGTCCGGAAGACACGGCGCAGCACACGTTGGAGGAGTGCCCAGCTTCGGTAAAGTAGCACCATGATCTCGTCGCGGCAGTCGCAGGGGGTGACCTCTTACTTCCAGCTGTGGTTCAGTCCTTCGTACTGAGCCAGAGCGCGTGCGATGTCGCTGCCTTTTGCGAGGACGTGATGCAAGCAAAGGAAGTGGCAGAGCGGGAACGATAGAATACCACCTCGGATCGTCGCCGCAGAAAATGCACCGGGCGCGGGTGCCGATGGAGAGCGCTAAACAATCTCCGGAATGGCGGCCTGCGACTACGAACTAAGGGCATTCCGTCTCCCGAACAGAAAAAGGCCCAAGATGGCGGTGAGTGTGTTCTGCGCGCGCCTCTCTGAAAAAGGTGCGGCCAACCAGGTTGCACAGAGACGGGACCCGTCACGCAAGGAGACCTGCCGGAGGTGAGGTCTAATAAAAATGATGGTGCAATAGCTGATAGTTGTTCCAGGTCTGGGTGCATTGTCTGTAAAATTTGTGTCTGTTTACGCACCCTGACAAAGCGTGCATCTCAGCCTCAGCCAGAGGTAAGTGGAAGGACACCGTGGGATTTTATCCGAGTCCGGCACGCACCCCCACCCTTCTCAAAGCGGAGGAAGTCCATAAGGATTCCCCACGTGTGTCGTGGGTGTATGTGCAACTAGTCTCATCCTAGTTGTACACTCCCAGTTATCGTGCCTATGGCCTATAGTATTTTCTCTGTCTCCTGCTTGCTACGGAGGGAAGTGGAACGTATATTCTTTCCTACTCCTCCATTTTCTTTTCTGATTAATTTCGTTGCGGGTTCCAAGACATTTATTCATTTCTCTGGGACACACCGACCTTCATTGGTCGGTGTTCTTTTCGGTGGTCGCCATTGTAGATCCTGGCTTACAGGAGTTGCAGTGATTAGGAATGTGTGGCGGGCTTGTCCCAAAAAAATAACGTTCCCCCCAGGTATGTCACGTTCGCAGTTTGTGGGTGATCAGGAGCAGTCGGTGTGACATCAAGCTTGCGAAACATGTAGTGACCATTGGGAGACCTATGTTCAATAGTGGACGTTTCGGGCTGATCTGTGTACCTAAGAATAATAGCATACTTAGTAAGGAGTTGGTACTTGGTAGCTAAGAAGCAATTGGACAGGTTAATCGATTTTCACTTTTAGCCAAAGCGTTGTTGCGGTCAATTCTTAGATAGGTGATCGGTGGGATAGCACAGTAATTTTTTTTATTTTTATGGTGCCCATTGGAGATTCTTCATGAACTTCCTCCACCCTGGTTAAGGGTGAAGGGCATGCCGGACTCCTGTCGGCTAAGAAGGATGGTGAGCTGATTTGACGATCAGCGTAGGAGACATGACTGTCTTTTTGTAACTAGTTAATACATAGCATGTTGTGTTTACCCGTAATTGGTTGTGCAGTTATTTAAAAAAATTGTATGTGTTATACTTAACTAAGCATTGCTGTAACAACTGTTGGTGAACCTTAAATAAATAAAAATACTGAGGTGGTCATCTTCGGCACCTAAGGGGGCTCTAGGGCCTCGTATGATCACACTAGTGCCGCCCACTGGTGCCAAGCCATCTCGGGTAACCTGCCGATGCCGCTCAGCTGCAACATAAAAAAAAAAACAGTTTACTGCAGTCAAAACCTAAATAAGGTCATTTACGAGTAGGTATTTGATGATTACCTAAGTAAAGTTTAGACCATTTATTTATTGACGGCACGGTTTGTGCAGTGGCTGATACAGTCGGCTGCTGCACTCCGGGTCTTGGGTTCGATTCCCACACGGAACAAATATTTGTATGATCTGCAGATAGTTGTTTCGGGTCTGGGTGTGTATTAAAATATATATATATTTTTTTATTAAATCTGAAGATTTCATTAAGTACGTAAATAATTTTTCAAAGATTTTTAGGAAAGTTTGTCAGGTCGCGAAAGGTAATCATATAAGTGATAAAATAAAGTATGCAGATGATAAAATTAAAGCAACCTGGAAAATCATTAACAATGAGACTAATAAATCTAAATCGAACAGAAATTGTTACACAATACAAACGGCACGTGGTCTTGTATGTAAAGACATTGAAGTAGCTCAGGAATTTGAGGCGTTTTTTACTAAGATTCCCAAAATAACAACTGCATTTTTAAACTCATCACCCTTGCATTCTGTTGTCTTACTGAAACGGAATGTAGTGGCCTGTACTGTAGATTTTACATTCACGCATATAATGCCCCAGGACATTACAAAAGCATTACTTTTCCGGATTTAATGAAATATAGTAAAGTGATACCTTTATTTAAATCCGGTAATATTCAAGATCCTGGAAATTTTAGGCCGGTATCCGTTCTGCCAGTATTTAGCAAAGTATTTGAAAAAATTATGTTAAATCAAATGCTATTGCATTTTAGTGTTAACAAGCTTTTTCACGACAAGCAATACGGCTTCACCAAAGGGCGTAATACAACTGACGCAGGTATCTCATTGATCAAGCACATCTTCGATGCTTGGGAAGGGTCTCAGGATGCGATTGGTATCTTCTGTGACCTTTCAAAGGCATTTGATTGTGTAGATCACGGGACTCTTCTGCTGAAACTAGAGTATTATGGGATTAGGCAAAAGTCTTTAAAAATCTTAAAATCTTATTTGCAAAACAGGCAACAAAAAGTTCAGATAAACGGGGTTAATTCATCTGGCTCTGAAGTGATAATGGGCGTGCCCCAGGGTTCGATACTAGGTCCTTTCTTATTTCTAGTGTACATTAATGACTTGCCTTATATGATTCAGGATCCATTCAGGATGGTGTTATTTGCTGATGATACTTATTTGATTTTAAAAATTGATACACGTTTACCAAATCTTGACGATGTAAATAACGCTCTTCTTAAGGTCCATGAATGGTTCACAGTTAATAATTTAGTATTAAACGGGCAGAAAACTAAATGCATAAAGTTTACTTTGCCAAATGTAGTAAGTAGGGATTGCGATATCATAATGGATAACGAGAAACTTGAATTTGTCGATCAAACAGTTTTCTTAGGAATCACGCTTGATTCAAAACTTCAATGGGGTCCCCATATTACATCTCTAGCAGGACGGTTGAGTTCGGCTGCTTATGCTGTTAGAAAAATCAGACACCTTACAGATGTAGCTACTGCAAGACTGGTTTACTTTAGCTACTATCATAGTGCCGTGTGGTGCCGGCTCAGAATGCCACCACCCCATTTCCTCCCATGGGTGTCGTAAAAGTCGACTAAGGGATTAGCTGGAGGATGGGCAGCAGCGTCCTTCGAGTACATTAACAGCTCAACTGCGATCGCCAACCCGCCTGCCAAGCGTGGCGATTATGGCAAAACCCCCCAATGTGCTCACAACACATCCATATCGGTGGTTGTGGTGATCTTTGGGGGAGGCCTGTGTCCAGCAGTGGACTTCATTCGGCCGAAATGATGACTATCATAGCATAATGTTCTATGGTATTTTACTTTGGGGTCGGGCTGCCGATGTAGAATCAATTTTTATATTGCAGAAGAGAGCTATCAAGGCTATTTACAACCTTGGTAGTCGTGATTCCTTGAGAGAACTGTATAAAATCATTAACATAATGACAGTGCCTTGTCAGTATATTTATGAAAATATAATGTACGCTAGGAAAAGCATACATCTTTTTACAAAAAAAATGTGATCGGCATAACTATAATACAAGATATAAATCTAAACTAGTATAGCCAAAATTTCGCTTAGCTAAAGTCCATACTTCTTTTATGGGTTATAGTATAAAATTTTATAATAAAATACCGGAGACCGTGCTGCAATTACCGCAAAATAAGTTTAAAATATTTGTAAAAAATACTCTATGCAAACAAGCATATTATACATTAGAGGATTACCTTAGAGATATAAATGTTTGGCAGATTGCTTGCTTTTTATAACGTCAATGAATACCTGAATACGAACTTAAGCTAAAAAGCATATTATAATTGTAGTTTAGTTGCTCTGTTGTACTGATATAGTAACATTACAATTAAATAAATTTATTGTAATTAAATGAAATGATAATATAATTCCTATTGTTTCTTCTTAGATGTTTTGAAGAGTTAAATTAAAGTGCTGGTACGATAGAAATATTTATAATAATAATTATAAAATCTTTATTTTTACTATATTAGTTTTAAGGTATGACAGACAATGGTTGCAATTAAAATATACGTGTTCTCTACTTCAGGTCGTTAAGGCCAGTGACCTTTTAATTCAAAAAGTTAAACTCATGATCAAAAATAACCAACGTCGCGTTCACAAAACGTTTTGTTACGGATGCATTCGTAACAAGCTCCCACCGGGTTGGAGGATGAAAGGCTTCAGCACGTCGTAGGGAGAGGGCAGATGTTGTTGTAAGCACGCGTGATGGTGCCCTTCTTAGTGAGTAGATCAGCCACCCTGCCAACAGAGTCGCCGCCATAGTGGATCCTAAGGACTCGACTCATGAGCCACAGGAGCGGAGGTTGGTTGCGATCTCTCACTAGGACGAGAGATCCAACTTGAAGCTGGCCTGTAGAATGATTCCATTTTGTTTTTGTCTGTAGAAGGGAGATGTATTCATTAGAATATCGTTGCCAAAAATGTTGGCGCAGTTTTTCGACCCTTTGATATCGTTGGAGGCGGTTGAGATGCTTCTCCGTTAGGTTTGTATGCGGCGCAGACAAAAGAGATCGTCCGATAAGGAAATAGGATGGAGAAAGGAATGAAAGGTCAGATGGGTCTGTTGACAAAGGAGTGAGTGGACGTGAGTTTAAAATTGCCTCTATTTGGGCCAAGCACGTGGCCATCTCTTCATAATTGAAGTGCGTTAAAGACAGGACTCTACGCAAATGATGTTTGACAGCTTTAACTGCGGCCTCCCATACGCCGCCAAAATGGGGACTGTATGCAGGAATAGTTTTAAAATGAATACCTTGATCGTTAAGTTGTGATTGCACAGTGTCTAAGCCATTAAGAAACCGTGCGAGCTCGTTACATGCTCCGACGAATGTAGTACCGTTATCGGAATAAATTGTTGCAGGTTTTCCACGACGTGATATAAAACGGTTAAGAGCCGCCAAAAAGGCCTCCTTGGTGAGGTCTGTAACTAGCTCTAGATGCACCGCTTTCACTGCAAAACATATGAAAACACAAATGTATGATTTCGTCAGCTTACCTCCCCTGCCTTTACGATCAAGTATAAGCACTGGCCCTGCGTAATCTATACCTGTAGTAAGGAATGGATATTCTAAATGTGTTCGTTCCCTTGGCAAATCTCCCATGATAGGTTGAATAGAAGTGGCCTTAAAACGATGGCAGCGAACACAAGAATGTACAATTTTTCTGGCTAAATTTCTGCCATTAAGAGGCCAATAATTTTGTCTAATGTTACATAAAAGAAGCTGAGGGCCTGCGTGCATCAGAATTTTGTGCTGTAAAATGAATAAGATTTCAGTTATGTGATGCTTAGCGCTTAGAAGTACAGGATGTTTAACATCGTATGTATATAACGAATTTTTTAAACGACCACCTACTCTAATAAGGTCGTCAGAGTCTAAAAATGGCGACAAAGAATTGAGTTTGCTATTTGTAGATAAAGGCTGATTGGATTTTAATGTAAAATACTCGTCCGGAAACATTTCCATTTGAGCATGATGCAAGATTATTTTACGAGATGATTCAAGTTCTTCAAAATAAGATATTGTAAGTATTGGTTTGGTTTTGTATCTGCAGTTATGAATGAATTTACGTACGTAAGCTAAGATTCGTATTATTTTGATAAAACTACTATGTTTATGCATGACATAAAGAATTCTGTTATTATCGGTATTTTCTGTTAATGTTGTTGTTATTTTGTATGATGCAATGTCTGACTTTGCATGTACTTCTGGAAACTGAAAGTGTTTGTGATGTAAGAAATCTGGCCTAGACCACCACAGGGTGGCCGCACTGATGGAATCAGGCTTCACCCCCCGAGAGACAAGGTCTGCAGGATTAGACTTAGACGGCACGTAACTCCACGTGTGCCCGTTTGTACTTTCTTGTATCTCACCTACTCTGTTTCGGACAAACTGAATTACCTGAGAAGGAGAGTGCGATAACCATCCTAAAACTATGGTGGAGTCCGACCAGAAATAGTGTTGATGTATCTTTAACGTAAGAGCATCAGCAACCCTTTTCCAGAGTCTTGTGGCAAGCAATGCGGCAGAGAGTTCTAAGCGTGGTATTGTGTACTTGGGCTTATTGGGCGCAACTTTATTTTTGGAAGCTAAAAGACAAACATTTACTGACCCATTGACTTCGACCGTTCTTACATAGATACAACCACCATAAGCACGTTCAGATGCATCTGAAAATACGTGCAACTCAATTAACGACGGATTAGTGCATGACACCCATCTAGGTATTTTAAGTGAGTTTAAAAGATTAAGAGATTTTGCTAGGTCCAAAAATTCTTTCCTTATGTCTGCAGGTACTTCACTATCCCAATTGCATTTACGAATCCATAACATTTGAAATATGAGTTTGCCTAACACAATGCAAGGCCCTACGAGACCTAAGGGGTCAAAAATTTGACTAATGATTGATATAATATTACGTTTTGTTATCTTTTTGTTCATGTCAATGTCGATGACGAAATGTAAATTATCTGATGTTGATTCCCAGAAAAGACCTAATGTTTTGGAAGGGGAACTATTATTCAAATTTACTGTGCTGTCCGAATCACCATTTATGTTGGTGATAGAATGTAATACATCGCGACTATTAGACTGCCATTTGCGCAAGTTCATTTTTGCATTACTCAAAGTGTTTTTTATACCCTTACAAAGGTGAATTACCGACTCTATTGTGTCACCCCCGCCCAAGTAATCGTCGACATAAAAGTCATGTCTAATAGCATTTTGTACTGCTGTGTCACTTTCATCATCAGCAAGTGACATCAAACACTTGGTAGCTAAATAAGGGGCCGATGCAGTACCGTATGTGACCGTATTTAGTGTGTATGTCTGTAATGGGTGAGAACGACGAAATCGGAAGACGATCTGTTGAAGAGATCGTTGAGAAGGTTCTAAAATTATAGATCTGTACATTTTTTCAACATCACCTGAGACTGCGAATTTATGTTGCCTAAAACGTGTCAAAATAGAAAAAATGTCGTCTTGAACAGTAGGGCCAACCATCTGAATGTCATTAAACGACTTGCTGGAAGATGTGGCAACCGACGCGTCGTAGACCACGCGTAATTTTGTAGTCGAGCTTGATTCACGAAGTACACCATGATGTGGAAGATAATTATTTGGAGAATTTGATGTTAATTTACTTATCTGTTTGTTAAGAGTCATGTGACCTAAATCTATGTATTCTTTTATGAATTGCATGTACAAATGTTTTAAATTGGGATCCTTGTCTAGTCGCCGCTCTAAAGACAGAAAACGAATTTTAGCGATATTTTATGAATCTCCGAGAACTGCAGGCGATTCTTTTAACGGGATAGTAACTATGAACCGGCCATCTGCATTGCGCCGTGTCGTAGTCTCAAACACTTGCTCGCAAGCCTTTTCTTCAACAGACATGCTGTGCTTAATTGACACTGCATCGAGCTCCCAGAAGCGAGTTAATAAAGACTCATCATTATGACTGATGAAATGACAAAAATTTGTTGATATTACTGATTGAGATGTATTCTTATTTAGAAGACAGCCAGATAAGAGCCATCCTAATTTTGAGTCACGAAGCTTAGGTTGGTGTTTGCCTAGATCAATCACGTTTGAACCTAGGATGTTCCAAAAGACCTCAGCTCCTACTAAAATGTCAATTTCAGATGGCATATTAAATGAAGGGTCTGCTAATTTAATGTTTTTTGGAATATGGATGTATTTTGCATCTATGTAAGAAGAAGGTAAAGATTTTGTTATCTCTGGAAGAACATAGCAACTAATCATCTCCTTATAACTACCAAAGTATGATTCTATTGCCAAATCACAAGACTCCGTTCTCAAAGAAAATTGATTGTTAATACCGTTCACCGTGGAGTTGACGCGCCGGCTTACCAAACCGAGTCTCTCGCTGAGCCGCTGCGTGACGAAGTTGGATGTGCTACCATTGTCTAGCAGCAGCCGCGCCGTATGTAGCTTGTTGTGCACGTCCCGTACTCGCACCATAGCTGTGGATAGCAATATAGTCGGCTGGTTACCGTGTATGGATGTTATGCCAGCAGACAATGCTACTGCCGACCCTCCTGACTCTTTTGTGGTTTCAAGATGTAATAAGGTATTATGCTTGTTATTACAATATTTACAATGAGTTAATTTACAATGCTTATAAGAATGACCAGGACGTAAACAATTCCTGCATAAATTGAGTTCATTGACCTTTTTTATCCGAAAATCAACATCAAATTTCCTGAATGTTTCACAGCTAAAAATGAAGTGATCCTGAGAACAAATTGGGCATTTGTATAATGTATGATGATCTGTGACAGTTGAATGTATTTTGTTTTTCTGTATATCTAATGGTGTTGCAATGTTTGTTCTATGTTTGTATATTTTGTTGTTATCTTGTAGTGTTTCAAGTAAATCTGCCCTATTGCTAATAAATTTTATGAACTGTTGGAGGTTTGGAAGGCCAGCTAAATCATTCCTGTACTCCTCCCATTTACGGCTGGAAATGGAATCTAATTTTTTAGACATAACAAATATAACCAACGTGTCCCAATAATCTGTTGGTTGCCCTAATGTTGCGAGGGCACGCAAGTTTTTATTTGTTACATCTATCATGTTTCGTAGCAAATAACTAGATTCTTTATGCATAGATTCTAAATTAAATAAGGCCTGAATATGATGATTCACCAGAAGACGCTCATTGTCATACCTCTCAGTCAAAAGTTGCCACGCTAGTTTGTAATTATTAGCAGAAAAATCAAGGGACTGAATTGACAATGCAGCAGTGCCTTTTAATGCAGCACGAAGATAATGAAATTTGTTTATATCGCTTATAAAACTGTTTTTATGGGTAAGTGAAAGGTACGTATCTCTGAATTCGAGCCAGTGCTGATAATCCCCGCCAAAGTGAGGCAGATCAATTTTAGGTAGTCTGACGAAATCGTGCCTGTTTCCATCGCTGCACGTTACCCCGTCATCAGTCGTCGCGGAAGACCGCCGTTGATGAGCGGCTGATGATGAACTGAGCAGTACCGAAGCCTCAGACACGAGTCTGTAGTATGCGCCATCAAATGCTTCGCGATCCGAATAGGCTGATTCTGGCGGCTCCGATAACATCTCAATCTCCGTCTGCAATACGTCGAAATCACTATACAATAATTCAATTTTACAATAACGGCACTTCAATTCGTTGATTTGAAGGTCACTTAAGGTATCACAGCTTTTTACCAATGTAAGATATGATGCGAACTGAGTGACTTTCGATTTTATAGACCCACGTTTTTTCACGAGTTCTTTCAACTTAGTTTCACTCATTTTAAATAATATTACACTAATATACACGAGTTTAGAGCGAATTGAATAATGTAAACAACTATAATTACAACCAGTGGAATGACGATGCACTAATGAATATACCGGCGATGGCGTTAGATATTACTGTGACTCGGGTAACCGGTTTGAAGCGGTAGCTAACGCGTTCGTGCTACCGCGTCGAGCCGTATTACCTATAAGTATGTATGACAATATATTACGAAAAGATTTAATACGCGCCTGGTGCGAATAGAGCAAATTCAAACTCAATAGGTGATAGGGAAATATAAAGGAACGGACTCACTCGAATGTCGTTCTATTGAAGGCGACTTGAAGACGACTTTTCCGTTGTCTGCGAAGGCCACTCCTGACTGCCTTTTCTTGCTGATGGTTTCTGTTGAGTCTGCTTCGAAGATCTTGTATTTTCTATCTTTTATCTCGAAGGACCAATTGTTTCTTCTTAGATGTTTTGAAGAGTTAAATTAAAGTGCTGGTACGATAGAAATTATAAAATCTTTATTTTTACTATATTAATTTTAAGGTATGACAGACAATGGTTGCAATTAAAATATACGTGTTCTCTACTTCAGGTCGTTAAGGCCAGTGACCTTTTAATTCAAAAAGTTAAACTCATGATCAAAAATAACCAACGTCGCGTTCACAAAACGTTTTGTTACTGATGCATTCGTAACACCTATTGTGACATATTTAATTAATTAACCGATTAATTATGTAGCTAAATACTATATTTATTTTTATAATGAATTATAGTTTCATCATTGACTTAACTTAACTTGCCGTGTGGTGCCGGCTCAGAATGCCACCACCCCATTTCCTCCCATGGGTGTCGTAAAAGTCGACTAAGGGATTAGCTGGAGGATGGGCAGCAGCGTCCTTCGAGTACATTAACAACTCAACTGCGATCGCCAACCCGCCTGCCAAGCGTGGCGATTATGGCAAAACCCCCCAATGTGCTCAAAACACATCCATATCGGTGGTTGTGGTGATCTTTGGGGGAGGCCTGTGTCCAGCAGTGGACTTCATTCGGCCGAAATGATGAAATGATCATTGACTTAAATTTATTGACATATTATGTGTATTAAAAAAAATGAATTAATGTATTAATGAATGTATGAATTTGTTGTCATCAGATGCAACAATGTCTTAAATATATATGGTTTGGTGGAAAAATGGTTTATACATAATAGTATTTTATAATTGATGTCTATGTGATGAATAATAACATTATATATCCGTCAAAACAATATAGTATAAATGATAAATAATTAATTGTGATAATTCTTCAACTATTTTTGACTTGATGAATACATATGTTCATAAATTCGCATACCAGAAATGGTTATATGTGGCTTCTTAACACTGTAAATTTCATCTTTGTGTACCCATAATTTAGCGAATAAATTTCTGATTTCTGATTTCTGATTTCAACTCCGCAAGACCACTATAAGAAATGATTAAATTTTTCATTTTTGACTTATTGACATGCCATCTTGTTGTTACATGTTTTGTGACATCGATTTATTCAGATTTACTTTTCTGACATTTCAACTATTATTTTTTGACATGACATTATTATTATTAATTATTTACACCTGAATTTATTATTTTATAATTTTTTATATTCAACTGGTTTATGATTTGATATTGACTCTTTTAAGAGGTTTAGACTTTACTATGTTTAATGTAGGAACATTGTCTTTATATAACCTGAATTTTTAAGAACATTGTACACATAAATATTGTAACATGATTTTAAAAGAGTAACCATGGAGTTTCTTGCCCGTTCTTCTCCATAGGAAATCTACATCTTGGAACGTGGCAACTAAAGTCATGACGATTCATAAGTGCTATTAATGGTTTAAATGAATAAAAATCTTTTTATCTTATCTTATCTTATTGTATGTGGAATTCCGACACAGGAGAAATCGTAGTGTGGGGCAACGTTAAAAAAAAAACTTTATATCTATGATATTATAATTTTGGACAATAAGTTGACAAAAAAGATCAGTAGTAGAATTTACAAATAGTTTGGCTAGTCATCATTTCGGCCGAATGAAGTCCACTGCTGGACACAGGCCTCCCCCAAAGGTCACCACAACGACCGACATCGGTATGTTGTGTGCTCATTGGGGGGGTTTTGCCATAATCGCCACGCTTGGCAGACGGGTTGGCGATCGCAGTTGAGTTGTTAGTGTACTCGAAGGACGCTGCTGCCCATTCTCCGGCTAATTCCTTAGTCGACTTTTACGACACCCAGGAGGAGGAGACGGGGGTGGTGGCATTCTGAGCCGGCTAGTCAACTAAATCGTTATTCAGTTCGATAATTTAGTAATTAGGTCCTAACAGACTAACAGACTTGCCGTGTGGTGCCGGCTCAGAATGCCACCACCCATCTCCTCCCATGGGTGTCGTAAAAGTCGACTTAGGGATTAGCCGGAGGATGGGCAGCAGCGTCCTTCGAGTACATTAACAAATCAACTGCGATCGCCAACCCGCCTGCCAAGTGTGGCAATTATGGCAAAACCCCCCAATGAGCCCACAACACATCCATATGGATGATGATCCGGTGGTTGTGGTGATCTTTGGGGGAGGCCTGTGTCCAGGAGTGGACTTCATTCGGCCGAAATGATGAGACTAACAGACCCTTTTACACATCACACTGAAACAACGGAAGGCATTTCGCTACATGACAAACTCTGAGAAGAAATGCCGAAAGAACCTCAGGCCTAGGTTTTCTTTTTAGGGTTCCGTTCCCAACGTGAGAAGGAAAAAAAACCGGCGGAACCGTTATAGGATCAGTCGTGTGTCTGTCTGTCTATCCGCCTGTCACAACCAATTTGCTCCGAATCTACTGGACCGATTAAGATGAAATTTGGTACACATAAGGATTTCTGCAACCCAAACATATATGTGTAACGTAAACAAATGAATTTTGATTTTGATATAGGGGTCTCTTTTCGGGGGCAATATGGAAAATGAAAGAAAAACGTTTTGCAAACTGTACCGTGTAACATATGAAATGAAAGGGCTTGTTAAGAGGGCCTCAAATATATTTATTTTATAACTAGCTGGGACCCGCGGTTTCACCCGCGAAATTTAGAGTACTTCGATATAGACACTTGACATAGAATATGTATATTGGATTTCAAGGGTTTTTTTTTTGTGCTGAACTCTAATTATTTTTCTAGAATAAAAGTAGCCTAAGTTATTCCTTATACCATCAGCTATCTGTCAGTGAAAGTCCCGTCAAAATTGGTCCAGCCGTTTCGCAGATTACCCGGAACAAACAGACAGACAGACAAAAAAAAACAAAATTGTTTTTTTGTTGTATGGACCGTATATACTTTCATATGCATTTAGTAAAAAGCTGTTATTTTGACAATTCTTCAATTTTCAATCTGCGGACGATTTAAATGGTAGGTTTGTAGAAACTGTCCAACTGGTTGGGACTAAGTTCTTTAAAACCCACCGTAAAGGTAGACCAAAAAAGATTTCCGATCACACTCTCGACCTCATGGCAAAAAGACGCGCCATGACGCTGCAGTCCTCCGGTGATGTTGAAGCATACCGACTGCTCAATAGACGGATATGGAAGTCCTTGCGTCACGATATCCGCACCTTTAACACCAACGGTGTTAAAGATGCGATTGAGCGAAATCAGGGCTTCAAAGTGTTCGCAAGAGTCTATTGGGCAAAGTCGTATTATGAAGCTGAAGACCGAGGACGGCAGTGTAGCGTCGACTAAGCCAGAGGTTTTGAGAGAGATTGAGAACTTATTTTGGCAGTTATACACCTCGGTTACTATACCTACCATTGGCTCTGATAAAGACCCGCGAGCCAAACTAACCCGACACTATACCGAGGACATCCCGGACTTCAAACTACTGGAGTGGAAAGGATTCGGCATTAACATCAATGGCGAGTATATCACTCACCTTCGATTTGCCGACGACATCGTAGTCATGACATCAGCCTGTACGAGATTAGGATGACCTTGAAACAGCTTAAAAATAACAAGGCGTGGGGACGGAATTACGACAGAGCTTCTGAAAGCGGGTGGCATACCGGTACTTAAAGTCCTTCAGAAGCTATTCAATTCTGTCTTGCTCGAGGGCACAACGCCGGAAGTGTGGAACAGAGGTGAGGTAGTGCTCTTCTTCAAAAAGGGTGACAACACCCTATTGAAGAATTATAAACCCATCTCACTTCTGAGCCATGTTTATAAGCTGTTTTCAAGGGTCATCACGAATCGTCTCGAGCGCAGGTTTGATGACTTCCAGCCTCCCGAACAAGCCGGTTTCCGAAAAGGTTTCAGTACCATAGACGACATCTATACGCTGCGGCAGGTTATACAGAAGACCGAGGAGTATAATCTGCCACTATGCTTGGCGTTTGTGGACTATGAGAAAGCCTTCGATTCGATCGAAACCTGGGCAGTGCTGCAATCTCTGCAGCGGTGCCAGATTGACTATCGGTACATTGAAGTGTGAAGTGCTTATACAGAAACGCCACCATGTCGGTCCGAGTTCATGAACAGAGCACGGGGGCAATTCCATTGCAGAGGTGTGAGATAGGGGGACGTCATTTCCCCGAAACGGTTCACTGCTGCAATGGAGGATGCCTTCAAACTACTGGAGTGGAAAGGATTCGGCATTAACATCAATGGCGAGTATATCACTCACCTTCGATTTGCCGACGACATCGTAGTCATGGCAGAATTGCTGCAAGAGCTCAGCACAATGCTCGATGATCTCAACAGAGTTTCCCAACAGGTGGGCCTTAAAATGAACATGGGCAAGACGAAAGTCATGTCAAATGTCCATGTCGTGCCCACCCCAATATCCGTTGGGAGCTCTGTTCTCGAAGTTGTTGACGAGTATGTCTACCTGGGACAAACTGTTCAGTTAGGTAGGTCCAACTTCGAGAAAGAGGTCAACCGTCGCAACCGACTCGGCCGGGCAGCGTTTGGGAAACTTCGCAATGTCTTTTCGTCAATAATACCGTAATGCCTCAAGACGAAAGTCTTTAACCAGTGTGTGTTACCAGTGATGACATATGGAACAGAGACGTGGTCACTCACAATGGGCCTCATAAGAAAGCTCATGGTCACTCAGCGAGCTATGGAGAGAGCTATGCTTGGTATTTCTCTACGAGATCGAATCAGAAATGAGGAGATCCGTAACTAAAGTTGTTGGCATAGCTGAAAGGATTAGTAAACTGAAGTAACAATGGGCGGAGCACATTGCTCGTAGAACTTAGGTGAGGTCAACTTAAGTCACGTGAGCTAACTATTACTTCTTCTTTCCATATATTTAAGATCTTATTCATCATTTCGGCCGAATGAAGTCCACTGCTGGACACAGGCCTCCCCCAAAGATCACCACAACCACCGATATGGATGTGTTGTGGGCTCATTGGGGGGTTTTGCCATAATCGCCACGCTTGGCAGACGGGTTGGCGATCGCAGTTGAGTTGTTAATGTACTCGGAGGACGCTGCTGCCCAACCTCCGGCTAATCCCTTAGTCGACTTTTACGACACCCACGGGAGGAGATGGGGTGGTGGCATTCTGAGCCGGCACCACACGGTAGATCTTATTACTACATAATAATTATAATTATAATTCATTTTTATTTCAGAACCAGAATATAATGGATACGTATGTATTTTTTGGAGAAATCTATTTGTTTTGAGTAGGATGATGTTCTCTGTTGGTGTTGATCTTTGGGCAGCAAGTTGGTTAACAATGCAATTTTTGTTTAATTGCATGTTCTTCACCGCCCCAGGTAAACAAAATAAAATGGTGATGATTTAGTAAACAAACTTTGAATTCTTCATGATTCAAATCAAAATTTAAATCTACTTAATGTAATGTGAATCGATATATATTTAATTAATAATATTAAAACCGGTTCATTCTCTCTATGACCGCTATAAAAACTATTTTATATTAATTCCGTCAACGTAAAAATATTGACGATAAATCTTTCTTAAAAATTGAGTCTGTAAACATACTGTCGTTTACGCTTATATGTGAGTTCGACTTGTTTGACGCATCAAATATAACTCATAACTTGTTAGTCAGTGAATCTTTATTGATCACTGGCTGGTGAGGAATGTAGTTTTTTTTGTAGAAGTATATTAGTAGTAGTTATGTATTGTATGTATATAAGTATTAGTAGTAGTTGTATATTTTGCGGGAATTCCCATAATCCCTGTCGGAATTTTTGAAAGGGGTTCCCTTCGTGTAAGTTCCGTTTGGATTTCTTACAGTAGTTTATTCGTCATTGGTGACTGTACTTCTTAGGAACTTCATCTAGTTCCTAAAATTTGTTTAATTGTAGTATTTTGTTAGTTTGAGTTGTCATACTAATAATTTTTCTGTTATTAGTAGTAGAGTTACTGCAAGTTCCGGATAAAATCCACCCAAATTTAGTATTTTGAGCGATAACTCCGCCTTGAATCTTTTGTAACCCGTTTAGTAATAAGTTGCTGTATTCTTGAGCACCCAATATTATATCTATTGGGCCTCGTTTGTTGTATGTAGGATCTGCAATTAGTCTATTTTCTAAGCAGTTTGTTTGTAATTGTTGTAAGGTTCTCTTTGGTAAGGAACCAGTTAGTTTTGGTAGAATAATAAGCGAGACAGGTAGCTTATATTCACTAGGAAATCGTGGTTGTAGTTTGACATCGATACAGTAGTTCGATGTCTTAGGTTTCTCGTCAGCAATCCCGATTATTTCGGTTTGTTTTTTGCTGCGAGGGTATGACAGTAGCTGGGCCACTTCTTCTGTGCAAAACGATGCTTCTGAACCTTGATCACATAAAACTCTTAGTAAATGTGATGTTCCATCTATAGCGGTTGCTTGTACTAGGGCTGTCGCCAGCAGCGCTGTTTTTGCTGTATCACTTTTGTTATTAGTAGACGTGTTGGACATAGTTTTCGTCACAGGTTTACTGTTAGAAGAGGGTACCGAATTGGTATTTTTCCTATCAATGGTGTTGTAATTTTTCGAGTTAAAATTGTTACACTGTTTCATGTTTTGACTGTCAATATGTAACAACGAATGGTGACCTTGCTTTCCGCAATGATTGCATACTTTAATACTAAAACATGTTTTCGATGAATTATGCATTAAACAATTTCTGCATGTGTGGTTTTCATTTACCTCCTTAATGCGTTGTTGTGCTGACAACGTTCTAAATCGCGTGCACTGGTATATATTATGTTCTTTATTGTGACATAACCAGCAAGCATATTTTGCCGATTGCTTATTCGATACTAGTGAATATTCCTGGCGTGGTTTGTTATAAGAGATTTCTTTTTTAAAATAGTTGTTACTTTCTAAGCACTTAACTCGTTTTTCCAAGAAGTTCATCATTTTCGATAATGCTTGTGGCTTATTTGGTTCCTTTAATTGATGTTCATATTTTTCCTCAGTTTCCGAGTCCCATATTCTACTCAGTATCCTTGTCAAAATGGGATCCCATGTAGAGATGTCAATTTTTTGGTTTTTTAATGCCTCAAGGTTCTCGTTTACGGTATCATGCAAATCTCTTAAATTTTCTGCATATCCCTTTTGAATTTTCGGTATATTTAAAATATTGTCGATATGCTTAGTAATAATTATTCTCTCGTTTTTGTATCTGTTTTTTAATAGTGTCCATGCGGTTGTATAATTAGCATCACAGACAGTCAAATGCCTAATCAATTTAGCGGCGTCACCTCGTATGTGTGTTTTTAAATACTGCATTTTTTCTGTGGCCGTCAGCTTTTTGTCCTCATGTATTATTTTCAAGAATAAATCATAAAAGGAATTCCATGACTCATAACTTCCCGCGAATGATGGTATAATAATTTTTGGTAGTTTCACGGATGAGCTATGGTTCCCGGTTGTTGACTGTAGTTTGTCACATAGTTGGTCAGTTATGCAATCGTATTCTAGTCGTAATGTGTCAAACATTTTATCTTTAAAATAAGATTCTTCTATAATTGCTTCGTCGTCCAAAATATTAAAATGAGTTTCTTCTACCTTTTGCCACTGTTTTTGTATCGTTTCTAATAATGTGGAATAATGCGAAAGTGGTTTATCTTCATCCATAGATAGCGCTGCTTTTTGTAAATTTTTCTTTATGTAGTTGATGCGATATAATTGCAGATTAATTCTTGCTGAGTTAACAACTTGTTCTTGGTGTTCTATGCCTTCTGGTTCATAAAGCTGGTGTATTATTTGTAATTTTGTTTCACACTTTTCTAAGTACTCCATAGCCTCCGTGTAGAGGTCCTTAATGGAGCCGAAGTAATCCAAAGTAATGTACTTATGGTTGTTCAGTACTTCTTGGTCTTCCAGACGTGCGTGATTGTTGGAGGTTATAGTAAACATTTCCGTCAGTCGAAATCTTCTTTCTGAGATGTACTTCAGTGGTTTTTCTTGATGCAGAATCTTTTCTGATGTTCGTGAATATTTGGTTAATCTCCTTGAAACTGGCTTCTTGACTTCTTATGACTTCATTAATTACCTGGAGTAGTAAGATCATGATGGAGAATCATGATCTTACTACTCCTATAACCCTAACTAACTATAATAAATATGAGATAAAATATAAGAAACTTAGTTGCGCTCTAAATCCTCGATACGGTATATGCGACTTCTAAAATACCGGGGCGACCCGATTCGCTACCGCACGAAAAGCAACTAAGTTGGTCAGTCTTTTAACATACAACAACACTAGCGCTTGTTGGGTACGCTAGCCTGATGTACGTCAAAGTGTCAGTCTGTTATACCTACGGGGACAAGAGGACCGCGAATTCAAAGGCTCGAAGGACCAAAATGCAATGTAAAATGTACGGGCGAGGGCCAACGTATATCAACCAACGTCCCGTACGTAATTAAACCTAATACTCCCTATCTAACTTACTCATCATCATATCAGCCACAGGACGTCCACTGCTGAACAAAGGCCTCCCCCTTAGATTTCCACAACGAGCGGTCACATGCCGCTCTCATCCAACGACTCCCAGCGACCTTCACCAGGTCGTCTGTCCACCTCGTTGGAGGTCGTCCCACGCTGCGTTTTCCGGTGCGCGGTCTCCATTCGAGAACCTTTGTGCCCCAACGGCCATCAGTTCTACGAGCAATGTGCCCTGCCCATTGCCACTTCAGTTTACTAATCCTTTCAGCTATGTCGACAACTTTAGTTCTTCTACGGATCTCCTCATTTCTGATTCGATCTCGTAGAGAAATACCAAGCATAGCTCTCTCCATAGCTCGCTGAGTGACCTTGAGCTTTCTTATGAGGCCCATTGTGAGTGACCACGTCTCTGTTCCATATGTCATCACTGGTAACACACACTGGTTAAAGACTTGCGTCTTGAGGCATTGCGGTATTGTTGACGAAAAGACGTTGCGAAGTTTCCCGAACGCTGCCCAGCCGAGTCGGATTCGACGATTGACCTCTTTCTCGAAGTTGGACCTACCTAACTGGACAGTTTGTCCTAGGTAGACATACTCGTCAACAACTTCGAGAACAGAGCTCCCAACGGATATTGGGATGGGCACGACATGGGCATTTGACATGACTTTTGTCTTGCCCATGTTCATCTTAAGGCCCACCTGTTGGGAAACTCTGTTGAGATCATCGAGCATTGTGCTGAGCTCTTGCAGCGATTCTGCCATGACTACGATGTCATCGGCAAATCGAAGGTGAGTGATATACTCGCCATTGATGTTAATGCCGAATCCTTTCCACTCCAGTAGCTTGAAGGCATCCTCCATTGCAGCGGTGAACAGTTTCGGGGAAATTACGTCCCCCTGTCTCACACCTCTCTGCAATGGAATTGCCCCCGTGCTCTGTTCATGTACTCGGACCGACATGGTGGCGTTTCTGTATAAGCACTTCAACACTTCAATGTACCGATAGTCAATCTGGCACCGCTGCAGAGATTGCAGCACTGCCCAGGTTTCGATCGAATCGAAGGCTTTCTCATAGTCCACAAACGCCAAGCATAGTGGCAGATTATACTCCTCGGTCTTCTGTATAACCTGCCGCAGCGTATGGATGTGGTCTATGGTACTGAAACCTTTTCGGAAACCGGCTTGTTCGGGAGGCTGGAAGTCATCAAACCTGCGCTCGAGACGATTCGTGATGACCCTTGAAAACAGCTTATAAACATGGCTCAGAAGTGAGATGGGTCTATAATTCTTCAATAGGGTGTTATCACCCTTTTTGAAGAAGAGCACCACCTCACCTCTGTTCCACGCTTTCGGCGTTGTGCCCTCGAGTAAGACGGAATTGAATAGCTTCTGAAGGACTTTAAGTACCGGTGTTCCACCCGCTTTCAGAAGCTCTGTCGTAATTCCGTCTCCACCCGGCGCCTTGTTATTTTTAAGCTGTTTCAAGGCCATCCTAATCTCGTACAGGCTGATGTCCGGGATATCCTCGGTATAGTGTCGGGTTAGTTTGGCTCGCGGGTCTTTGTCAGAGCCAATGGTAGGTATACTTACCGAGGTGTATAACTGCCGGTAGAACTTCTCAATCTCTCTCAAAACCTCTGGCTTAGTCGACGCTACACTGCCGTCCTCGGTCTTCAGCTTCATAATACGACTTTGCCCAATAGACTTGTCTCTTGCGAACTTAACTTACTACCACACCCTAAAGTCCCTAGTTTTACCCTACAGTCCCTAAGTCCCTAGCCCTACTATCTTGTAGCTTGAAGGCAGGGAAACCTGTTACCAGGAGACCTAAGGTAACAGGCGGAAGGTGGGCGGGATCTGGGTGTGTGGAAATGGTTTTCTCACTGCCGGTCAAGCAGGCTCACAAGACCGATCGTACTGACGGCTAAAGGTGTCTTGGCCGCAGTGAGAGGTGGTTGGACGGGTAATGAGTCAAAGTCGGATTCAACATAATGACTCATTTATTTAACATTAATAACATCTTATATATTAATCTTAAACTATGTACACATCTACGCTTATTTACTAGTGTGCCTTCCATGTAGTGTGCCGACGCTGCGGTGTTGCAGAATCATAGTTGGTATGCTGACGCAGAACCACGGAAAACCTAATATTTTATAAATATATTATATGCCGCTGCAGCAAGTATTGTAGTAGGTTAGTTGTAATTATGATTTTGGGTCGTGGTTGTTTATTTGTGCCATGGCACAGATGTTCATGGTTGAACAGTGAATATAAAACAAAAACAACCAACACCAAAAAGTAATTGGTGTCATTTAAACAAATTGAGGATGAAAGATAATCAAATGTCATTAAATTAATTAATATAATCCATTATAAAAAAATGTCAAAATAAATAAAAAATAATGGCAATGGTATTTGATACATCAAACCCAATAATGGCAATATCGGCCTTTGAACATTGGAGCAGCTCAATCCCAAGCATTTTTGTCGTCCATATACTCTGTAACTTTATAGAAACCCTTTCTACACAACTCCTGCTTTATAATGAATTTATTAAGGCTTAATTTCTGAATATCACTTGGGATTTTATTGTAAAAACGTACACATGGCATTTAAACGATTTTCTTATCTTCTGAAGCCTGGTAGCAGGAACAACCAGTTTGTGTTTGTTCCTGGTATTAATATTATGAATATCACTGTTTTTTGTAAAGAGGTTAATATTTTTATGTACATATAAAACATTTTCATAAATGTACTGGGATGGAACGGTCATTATATTAATCTCTTTAAATTTCTGTTGGAGTGAATATTGAGGGCTTAACTTATAAATTGATCGGATGGCTCGTTTCTGCAGCACAAAAATAGTTTGGATATCGACAGCATTACCCCACAACAGAATAGCATACGACATTACACTATGAAAATAACTAAAATATACTAGTCGCGCTGTTTCTACATCTGTTAAATAACGAATTTTCATTACTGCGTATGCTGCAGCGCTAAGCCTTTTCGACAATTTTAGTATATGCGGTCCCCACTGCAGCTTAGAATCTAAAGTAATACCTAGAAACACTGCGGTGTCCACAAGGTCCAACTCCGCACCATTCATTAGTACAGTGGCTTTTACTGTTTTAACATTAGGTGTTGTAAATTTCATACATTTAGTTTTTTTCTCGTTCAAGAGTAAATTGTTAAAATTAAACCAGTTGACCACTCTGGAGATAGCGCTGTTTATATCGTCAGTTGCCAGATGTTGGCGTTTGAGTTTAAATAAAAGCGAAGTGTCATCTGCAAACAACACTATCTCATGATTATCCCCTACAGTATAAGGTAAGTCATTTATATATATAAGAAACAAAAATGGGCCTATAATTGAGCCCTGTGGTACTCCCATTTTAACTACAGACCCAGGAGACATCTTACCGTTAATATCTACTTTCTGAATCCTATTACTCAAATATGAAACAAGAAGATCCAGCGCAGAGTCCTTAATGCCATAGTGTAGTAATTTCCTGATCAAAATTTCGTGAACAACACAATCAAATGCCTTAGACAAATCACAGAAAATGCCCAAGGCATCGTGTGAATCCTCCCACGCACCGAAAATATGTCCTAAAAGTTCAACACCGGCATCAGTTGTTGAACGACCCTTTGTAAAGCCAAATTGCTTGCAATGTAATAAATGATACTTATCAAAAAAGCTTTGCATTTGTACCAAAATCAATTTTTCAAAAATTTTACTACATGTAGGTAGTACGGAAATAGGTCTAAAATTTGTAGGGTCAGATGTACTACCTGATTTAAACAAAGGAATTATCTTACTATTTTTCATAAAATAAGGAAATTTTCCACGGTCAACACATTTATTAAAAATTCTTGCCAACTCAGGTGCAACAATGTCAATAATTGATTTGGCTACTTTAACGGAATTTCCCCACAGGTCAGCGGTTTTTTAAATATTTAGCGTGTTAAAGATTCTTATTATATCTCTGTAATTGTTGTGTGTTCGCGCCTGATAACATTTTAATAGCATGACACCGCGCGTGCAAGTCGTTGCAACTCATGACTCTTATATTTTATTTTTAACGTCTTGAAATGTCAAAATTATTAGTGAAAAATTTCTACCTTCAATATATATATACGAGTTATCAGTCTATACTAACAAAGATAGCTCCGCTAATTTCCTTTAAAATTAGTTATTTATTGTAAAACTAAAAGTAAACCAGTTTGCTATGCAATCTATCAGTGTCTCAATAAGAGACAGTAATTAACATGATCAAATTTAAATTTATTACTGCAAGTGTTAACATTACTTTTAAGTAAAGTTTCCGCAACAGTGGGTGAAGAATTCAGCGACTTTGTAGTCGAAACGGGAATGTCGGTAAAAAACTTTTCAAAAGCTGTAGCAACTTCTAATTCTGATTTAATGATGTTGTCATCTATAATTAAGCTATAGTCACTGTCCCGGCTATTAGCTCTTCCAGTTTCACTACTAATTATATTCCAAGTAATTTTAATTATGTTATCACTACTTTTTATTTTGGAACTCAAATAACGAGATTTTGCTATATGACAAATTCGTTTGAATAATTTAGAGTAGTTTTTCACATATAGATTAAAAGTATCACTATTAAAATATGTGCGTTCATTATATAGTTCATATAGTCTCTTTCTACTTATATGAATTCCAATAGTAGCCCATTCACTAAAACTTGCATTACCATTAACCAAACGTTTTTCTTGGGGATAAAAGTAGAATTAAATTCTTGACAGTACATATTAAAAAAATCATAATATAAAATGTTTGGATTATCATTATATGGCAAAAAAGTTAATTTATTTCTAAGCTTATTTCTAAATCTTGCCAAGCGAGTCGCGGTTTTTGGACAAACAGTGACATCCTTTTTACCCACACTTTTTCTTTGGTTTACAACAGTAATCTGCTGTCCACAATGATCCGAGTCTAATAAATTAATAACTTGTTTGTAGGATGGTATAATATATGTGTATATATTATCTAAGCATGTGGCTGTGGTCTGAGTAATTCTAGTAGGCTCCAGAAACAAATTAACAAGATTGTATGACTGAAAAAGGCTTTGAATTTTTACACACTTAAACTTGAATTTTCCAATAAATTAACATTGAAATCACCGCATGTGATAACCGTTTTGTCCAAATTACTGATTCTATGCAGTACTTCATCCATGACTATTTCAAAACAGTCATACAATGCTGAAGGAGGTCTGTATACACTTAATATACAATGAACCGCTCCAATTCGACGCAGGCTATTTCTATTGTTTGTTCAACAGAGAGGCTCACAAGATCTTTACGTTCTTTAAATTTAATCTGATTATTGATTATAATTAATGAGCCACCGTGTATTGCATTTTCTCTGCTGAACGAACTGCTAACCTGGTGATTACTGAAATTGAACATAAACTGGTGACTTTTTAGCCAATGCTCTGTAATACATAAAATATCAATGTTATTGCAGTTCATGAACAATTCAATTTCTAAATCTTTGCCCATAATACCTTGAATATTTTGATGCACCAGATGGTAGTGTCTTAATTCTTATATAAATTCTTCATCTTTTTTCATCTTTTTTCATTCTTCTTCTTATAAAAAATCTTGGGCTTTCACTTGAATTAAATAGCTTTAAGCGGGAGGTTCCCTCCATTGTCTTACTTTCTAATTTAAATTATTTTCCATGTCATTTTGTATAGCCAAATTACTGGCTGAATAATCACTAATGTCAAAACTAGAACATTGCTCAACAGAAGCAACTTGTTTAGCCAAATTTTTGGCTGAAATACAAAAAAAATATGATAGCGACACAGCTATTTGTCTTTTACAATAATTAGAAAGATAGTACATATCTTTTGTCAAATAAAAACTATCACTAACATAATTGTTAGTATCAATTAAATGAAATAAATTATTATTATATGTCATAGTATGCAATGTCATGTTCAATAAGTATCTAAAGTCATTTTCTTCCTGTGGCAAGGTTTTTCTATATGGGAATGTGAACATTACAATTTTTCTTAAGTTAATATTGCATAAACTGCTGTAATAATTTTGTAAATCTCTCTTGTTCACATTTCCCCTATTTCTTACAAAAATTAAGAGTGTGGTGTCTCGACTAAACTTATAATTAATTATTTTATTCATTATATCTGAAAGGGACAGACCAGGCATACAGTAATTTATGATTGAGTGTCCTTCATATTTATTTGTCAGTAAACGCCCTATATCCTTCCCAATTTCATCACTAAATATTACAATATAATTTTTGTTCTTCATACATCCAAAGCTTTTTATTAGGGAACTACTGATAATTGGTAAACTAACACAAGGTTCTGGCATGGCGGTATCACATAGAGACAATGAATGGTTAGGTGACAGGTTATAATCACTTTTGTTAGTGCGAATTTGTGGTGATTGAGAATGCTCAGAGGTATTTGTATGATGTGAGCCCACCAATTCATTCATTGCTAGTACGTACTCCCTCATTTGTTTTTCTGAGGCGGTGTATTTATTTGTCATAGAGTTGAGTTTTTCCTGAAGATGCTGAAGCTCATCCTGCAAGTCTCCCGTGTCAACTTTGTATCTCCTAGTACATTGTTCTAAGTTGAATGAGTACATGTCTAGTTTTTTTAGTAATTGCAATCTTTCTCGGTTTAATTTAACATTTTTGATGAAAAATTTCTGTCTTTTTACCAATTTTTGAGTTTTTTTTAATGTAATGATTAATTTTTATGTATTTCTTTACTTTGTTTTTGCTGCAATTAACAACCCTCACCAAATTACATGAGTTGTTTTCAATATCACATGTCAGATGTATTGGGTATGATGGATTTGTATTAATTGAAGCAGAAACCATGCTCGGGGCAGTAGGAACCAATTCATCAAATAAACTTTGATTCAGTGAAGCTGTGACGTTAAGTTTAGTCATTTCCAGCAGTGTTATCTGACTATGTCCCTCCTGTAGCTGCTGTTCTAATACATGTATACGAGTCAGGGCTTGTTCATATTCAATACTACATTCGTTGAATCCGTCTACAATGAATTGGAGCCTGTCCCGGGCATCTATGGCATCAGTGAATTTATTATGTAGCTGTGCCATTTCGGTTTTTAACTTTCTATTCTTGTCTAATATATCTATAAGTTCCCTTTCATTGCCATCTCTTTCTTTGTCAAGTTGGTCGCACAACTCCTTAGAGGCCTTTAATTCTTTCAATGTAAGTTGTAGTTTCAACTCCTCCTCACGAGCAATAGCCCTGCGAGTCATCATGGTTGAGCAAGCGAGAAAAAATAGAAGTAAAGAGACAAAATAATGAGAAGTTGTAAAACCGAACTTAAATTGACTAAGGTTATGTTTACGTTATGATGGCAATCTAATCGGTATATTCATCGTATTGACCGATTCTAATTAATATATAGGTGGTTTCACGATACTAATTCTGTTCAAATAAATAGAATAATCAACAAAACAATACCTTAATAAAATATACCTTAAAACAATATATTAATTATATTAATTATTTACCTCTCGCTTACAAAGAGATAATTTGCTAAGCGCATTCCACAAAGCTAGATCACTGAAAACTGACCAAATCAATATTTCTGGCACGCCATCTTCAATCTATATAAATGAACATTTAACTCTAAAGAGGAAGTTGTTATTTCGTAAAACCCGAGAAATTGCCAAAAGTCGCAATCACCAATTTGTATGGATCAAAAATGGCACCATATTGGTCCGGGAGCGTGAAGGCGAAGCAGCGTTTGCAATACGGGGAGATAGCGACCTCAATAAAGTTAAGTCCAAAGCGGTTGGTTGATTTTCTTTTTTTATTATGTACCACCATAAAAATCATGTATCTGTTATTGTTTTCTCATAACGATATTTATATTTCTGTGCATGTTAAATCTATTATTAGTTATTCAAATCCATTTTTAATTGTCAGTCAATGGGAGTCAACATTATGTGACCTGCTACATATAATTCTTACAGTATTTTTTCTTTGTACAATACCTGTAAGTTGCAAATGCGAAAGAATATACTCTTGCCTGTCCTATAATTACGATTTGGGCATTCTCGTTTCTCTGTTCTGCCAATACAAACCTGGCTGTCGCTCTAAGATTACAGTAGGTCTTGCACACCGCACAATCCATGATATATATGTATTTGTAGTGATACACTTAGATAATGGGTAACACTGATAATTTGTCGATCTATTACCAAAACTGTAGGGGTATACGAACTAAACTACATACTTTGTTCATGAACATTTTGACATCTGTATACGATATTATCATATTGACCGAGACGTGGTTAATACCCGATATAGCAAATAACGAGTTTATAGACCCGCGATATGTTTTGTACAGATGCGACCGAGATCGTAACACTACGGGTAGACAGGATGGTGGAGGGGTCCTGATTGCAGTATTGCGGGGTCTTCGATCACTGCCACTTGATTTTTCTAGTAACCTAGACTTTATTCCCATACCTTGTATTGAGCATCTGATGGTAGGAATCCCAAGCAATGATAAAATACATGTAATTAGTGCTGTGTACATACCACCATGGGCCAGCGCCGACATATACACATCTCACTTTGATGCATTGCTTGATATTTTAAATGAGTCCAATATCATGAATATATATGTAGTTGGGGATTATAATCTACCGGACATTTCATGGAGAGCGATCTCTGCTTTTAACCCTGAACAACATGCTGGTATGATTTGTACAGGATCTTCTCCTATTTGCGCCCAGCTAGTGCAATTTATGTCGGCGTTGGATGCTTATCAATATAACAGCGCAACTAATTGTAGGGGTAGTGTTCTAGATTTGTTTATTTCTAACACGCCATGCACCACGTATCCTCCTAAGGACCCGTTGTTACCAATTGACTACTACCACCCTCCGTTTGTCATCATGGCACCTGTTAGCTTGTCATTAAGTTTAATGAGGAGAAAACCTAAGATCAGATATGATTTTCGTAGGGCTAATTATGACATGATTAATAAAAATATCGACGAAGTAAATTGGTCAGATTTACTGGACCACCTCCCATCGGAAGAAGCTTTGGATGCCTTTTACTGTATGTTAAATGACATAATAAAGCCACACATTCCTGTGACGGCATCTCGATCGCTTGACTTTCCTGTTTGGTTCTCACAGCATTTGATTAAGATCTACAAAAAGAAACGTCGTTTTTGGATAAAATGGAAGAAGTTCAAAAACCTCAAAGACTATAATTTGTTTTCCGAATGTAGATCATCTTTTAAAGTGAAGTGCGACATTTGTTATGCCTCTTATATTAAATCCGTGGAGGATAATCTCACTTCTAATATTAAATACTTTTGGTCGTACATATCAAATCGTAAAAAAACGGCAGGTATACCATCTATGATGCAATACCAAAATATAAAATCAAGCGATCCAAATGTTGTATGTAATATGTTCTCGGATTTTTTCTTGTCTTCCTTTGAACCCGTCTCTCCAACGCTTGCTGCATGGTACCCACCATCTCAGTATGTTGACAATAGTAGTTCAGTTAGTGATGTGCATATCGAGAAACATAAAATAATTAAAGAGTTAAAACAACTTGACTCGACTAAGGCGCCTGGTCCTGATGGTTTCCCACCTTCATTTTTTAAGGTTACAGCTAGCAGTATTTATGAGCCGTTGTATATTATCTACAATAAATGCTTGAAAGAGGGAGTGTTCCCTGAGGTGTGGAAACGTGCTAATATTACGCCCATTCACAAGGGAGTTTCCAAACATGACATTGAGCAGTACCGACCCATATCAATTCTGTCAATCTTGTCAAAACTTTTTGAAAGACTTGTACATAACGAAATATACACTATTTTGCACAACATTATCATCCCGGAACAGCACGGTTTTGTTAAGCGCCGATCCACAACTTCTAATCTGTTAATCTTTTCTAACTATCTTTTCGAAAATATTGACAGACGTTTGCAAGTGGACACTGTTTACACTGATTTCAAAAAGGCCTTTGACAAGATTGACCACGAAATTCTCCTCAGTAAAATCGCTTACAACGGTATCCGGGGTAATTTGCTTCGTTGGTTTGCATCTTATATTGAAAATCGAACACAAAAGGTTGTTGTGAATGGTCATCAGAGTTGCTCAGTTAATATTACATCTGGAGTCCCTCAGGGCTCAATCCTGGGGCCACTCTTATTCATTATCTACATTAATGACATTAAAACATGTTTTAAAAACGCCCAATTTGTATTGTATGCTGATGACCTAAAAGCTTTTAATTCTGTACAAACTATTGAAGATTGCCAGCTATTTCAAGAAGACCTCAATAGACTCACAAAGTACTGTGATATCAATAAATTACATCTAAGTATCTCCAAGTGCAACTACATACATTTTACAAAAAATAAATCTATAATAAATTACAATTACAGCCTTTGTAATACTTCCTTAAGTAATGTCTTAACTGTTAAAGATCTGGGTGTATTATTCGATGCTAAGTTATCACTGAACCAACACGTTGAAAATATTGTCAATGCTGCTTTCAGAATGTACGGGTTTGTGATGAGATCGACCACTGAATTTAAACGTCCTTCCACCTATCTCTACCTATATAATACACTTATACGCTCACAGCTTGAATATGCGGTACCCGTTTGGAACCCCTTCTATCAGAAGTATATTGATGAGATCGAGAAAGTCCAGCGTAAATTTCTTCGTGCCATGTGCTACAGATGTCATAAATCGTATTTGTCGTATTCCCAATCGCTACAAACGTATAAACTTATTACTTTAGAAGCTAGACGCAAGTACTTAGAAGCCAACATACTACATGGTATCATTCATAATAGCTTTGACTGTACTGAGCTTACAAACAGACTATGCTATGTAGTTCCCCGAACATTTCACAAGCGCAGTGTTCGCGTCGGTACTCTGTTCGCGGTTAATGCCTGTAGAACAAATACGGGATTACGATGCCCTATTCGTCGTATGGTGGAATCTTATAATACTTACTTTATGGATATAGATATATTTGCATGCCCTAAATCTAAATTTAAAATGAATGTGTTGAAAGTTTTATCCAATATCAATTAACGTAAAATATTTAAATTTATTGAATGTTGAGTCTATTTAAACTTGCTTAATCCTATGCACTATTATTATTCTTAATTTAATTTAATCTTATAAGTTGATGAATGTTGATCCGATTTTATCTTGTTTTATCCTATATGTCTTATCCTATATATTATTATTATTCTAAATTTTATTCAATCTTATTAGTTAAACTGCATTGTACTTAAAATGTATTATATTATTTTTATTGGTCGCCTAGTGGCACATATTACCAAATATTTTTGTTTAATATGCGGATAATGTAGTGGGTCACAATATTGTAATTTATTAATATTATTAATTGAGATGCATATTTTATATATTGTGGCTGTTAATTGTCCCTTAGTAAATAAATAAATAAATAAATAAATAATGACATGCAAAGTATGACTAACCTCACTGATAATAGAACCTCACATGTTCTATTATCGAACAATTGATACACAAAACGTTATTATTATTATATAATACACTTATTTTAACAATTAAGTAGTGATTAATTGGGATAAGGCTGTATCTTTATGATTTTAAACATAAATTAAAATATAAAATTTACGGACAAATTTAAATCCAATTTAGGGCCTTTGTTCAGCAGTGGACATTGTGTGGCTGATATGATGACTTCAATTTTATTTGTTTGTATGTATATGTGTAAACGAAGTCCTTGACACTTCATTTAGTTTGTACAGTTTGAATTTTCCGCGTAATCACTTTGATGCATTATTTATCTATGAACTTGTTTGATTCTATTGAGCGGTATGTTACATTGAATGATTGATACACCATGATAAATTTAGAGGTTATGTGAGGTTAAGCAAGTGGGAAATAAAATGTAATTTGAATATATAAATATTGATACGAACTGGTGAAACAATAGCTGTAAATGTTGTTTCACTTTTCAGGTTAAATTTGTGATTAATTAATGTTAAAGAATGTTTTGTAAAAGTGTTAAAACTAGTTTATGTAATAAAATAAAATGTACTCTTTTCAGAGCAACTCAATTTTGGTTCTAGTTTTACTGTTCGCCATAATATTCAAGGATAATTATAAATTAGCACATAATAAATAACATTTCTACAGCTGGTTACCAGGAATAAAGGAAAAATTAAAATTCGAGTTGATGGTCAAAGCCAGTGAACATCCATCGCAATTCCTTAAATCTCTTGGCATTGGCAAAGCATCCCATTCTTTTACCCTCGGTATGGGCATTAACGCCATTGATGTTCATTTTTCCAAATCCCCTATTATCTCATCATATCATCATCATCATATCACCCACAGGATGTCCACTGCTGAACAAAGGCCTCCCCCTTAGATTTCCACAACGAGCGGTTACATGCCGCCCTCATCCAACGACTTCCAGCGACCTTCACCAGGTCGTCTGTCCACCTCGTTGGAGGTCGTCCCACGCTGCGTTTTCCGGTGCGCGGAAATTATCTATTCTAAATATATTTACTACTAGCTTTTGCCCGCGGTTTCGCACGCGTGGAATTTAGAAATGTATATCATGCTATTGAAAATATGCAATTATGACCTGAGCTTTCTTTCCGTGTGGTGTCCGGATTAAGAATAAAGCACCACCCCATCTCCTCCCGTGGATGTCGTAAAAGGCGACTAAGGGAATCTAAACCAGAGGGATGGGCAGCAGCGTCCCTTCTGTGAAACGGTAGCCATACTGCGCTCACCAACCCGCCTGCCAAGCGTGGTGAATATTGGCAAATACCCCCCAAAATGATGACACAGTTGTGAAAATCTATGGGGGAGGCCTTTGTTCAGCAGTGGACGTATAAATGGCCGAAATGATATGATGACCTGAGCTTTTATTAGGAACTTGTAATAGGTTTAGAGGGATCATGATATATTTCCGAATGACACGACCCATAGGCCTGCCGCATATTGCATCCAGCCCAGCCAGCCGACTGCCAAACCATGCGCTTTTGTCTTTTTCTTGGAAACGCACATGGCACTGGGTGTCGTCATCAATAACTTTCATAAAATGTAGCTTGCCCTTTTCCGCCCAGTATTAACAGTCCAATCACTCATTATAGCCACACCGCTCATTTTGTCATTAAAATTAGGGCTATAAGTCGTGTGTTGTACAATACTTTTATAATATCAAGATACCTTTCGCGAGTACGCTCGCAACTGCAAATGCTCCCATCCCACATACAGACATACAGCGTATATACCGAGTGAGCAGATCGCGCGCTTCAAGCGAGCATACAGCGTGCCGATTGCGAGCGATCTGCTTGCCGACACAACCACTGCCGCCCATTATACAGACACGCGTTTGACATCACTCACTATAACGAGTGAACAGCAATAAGTCGAACCTTGACTGTCGGTGCTTAGAAGACCAACATGATGGCAAATAAATGTCGCAGACGACTGGGACTGTCACTGACCTCCGCAAGAGTATCGTCCCAGTGTTTATCACCGTCAAGTAGATGGAGCGCTTTGTAGTCTGGACGATATTTGGCAAATTTAACGTTTAACATCAAAAGCACCGTCTGTAGTAAAATGCGCAAAAAATTGCACTTGCCATTATTTGGATGCACAGTGTAGACCTTACCCAATGCAGCGTCTTTCATAACTCCCGAGAAGCCATATTCTGTACGCCCACGTTGACGTCAATCAAACTCAACTATTTACTTCTCGTACGTATAATATGATGGCATCTTGCCATTCGTCGCAAATTTGGCGAACGAAGAGGATCCTCTTCGCACAGTTAAAAAAATACGAAAACCGTAGTTTGACGCGGATTTTCCAAGCGCTCTATGACATTTTCAGAATTGAAATAAATTCGCTAGCCATTTTCTAAGTGGACGGTCACATGCATGGCCGTTGGATGTCGATCATATATAGAAACGTTGCAGTGTAGATACTCTGCGAACTCGATTGCCATTCACACTGGGTGTAAGTCTCTGAGGCTCGTGATGCAGCATGGCGCTTCCGATTGCTTGCGAGACGTGCTTCATGTCCTTCATTACAATCTTGTAATCGAGAGGCACCAATAACAACTCATTGGGTACCTGACCGCGACTGGTGCTGCGTGCTGCTTTCTGCAGTTAAAGAGGAGTATCTTTCTCGTGGGCTTTTAAGATGCAAAGGCCAGCTCGATCTCTACTACTTTATAAAAGTTTAATAACAACAAAGTCACGGACACTGACGGCACGGTTGGTGCAGTGGCTGATACAGTCGGCTGCTGCGCTTCGGGTTGCGGGTTCGATTCCCGCACGGAACAAATAAATATTTGTATGATCTGCAGATAGTTGTTCTGGGTCTGGGTGTATTGTGTGTGAATTTCTATCTGTAAACACACCCATGACACTGGAGAAACCCTACTGTGGGGCGTCGTTTTTAAAAAGAATATGATAATACATATAAGTCAACATATGTAGGTAACGCTTTGCATGGATATCGCGACAATCGACAATGGTAGCGGTACCTTTTGGCGCAGATTTGGAAAAATACGACGTTTAATCTGAGCTGACCCTTAACTTCACAGTATGAAGTTAACTTAACTTGACAGTAACGCGATCTAGTTGGAAGAAACAAATACATGTTTCAACTTTAATAATTTAATCATTATAAAACTAAGTAACCCAGAAACGTCGTAATAATTAGAAAATATTATCCTTTAGGAGAAGGATACCAACACATATTTTATCTCGCTTTTTGGCTTAGGGGACACAGCAGTTACGAAAATACACAATGAGTCGTTCAAAAGAAGTTTTGGCACCAAAGTAAATCTTTTTTTACATCATTTCGGCCGAATGAAGTCCACTGCTGGACACAGGCCTCCCCCAAAGATCACCACAACGACCGAGATGGGTTTGTTGAGTGCTCATTGGGGGGTTTTGCCATAATCGCCACGCTTGGCAGGTGGGTTGGCGATCGCAGTTGAGTTATTAATGTACTCGAAGGACGCTGCTGCCCATCCTCAGTCCATTTCATGATGACAATTTATGCGAAATATAAATGAAAACTTATGCCTTGAACCCGTGACTTCTTGTTTGCACCCGTCTCACAATAACATCTAACAAAAAAAATCAACTACAGACCACACAGAATATTTAATATAGAAATCGCTTTTCAAGAGAATAGAATTAATGCAAAACAAAATCCAAAAAGTAATATTTAAGGTAGGTTTGATCCCGAGAATAATGCAATGACAACCCGCGTGTTAGTTTAGCAGGCCACGTAACCAGTTGCGAACCGTTACGAAATCAGCTTTCTCATTCCTAAAATCTGTCGCTTAGCTCCCTTTAGATATAGCGTGATGGTAATGTTTTTTTGATAATTCTTAAAAAGTACTGATAACGAATGGGTTCACTTGTGTGATTGTTTCGTAATATTCGATGTAAAAAAACATTTTGTAAACATATTGTTATACAACTCTCCTCCCATGTACAAAACCGTGATGATTTGTATTCCAGATCCATCCTCGGACAGTAACGGACATTTTTGCCAAATTTCAACGAATTCTATATTGTAGTTTTAGCGGTAACATCCAACATAGAAACCAACAAACAGACAAACAGATAAACAGACAAACAGACAGAAATTCTAATAATTGCAGTTTTGGCATCAGTCTCGTTCCTGGAGCACGGGGGAGTGATTTTTTTCAAAAAATATTCATTGTACAGTTTATGTCTCTCTACGATTTTATTATTTATTTTATATTTATAATTTCAGTGTATACAGTTTTTAAGTTATTTAAGAAAATAAACGAAAATGGACCATTCCCGCATTATCTCCAAAACTACTGTGACTGAAATTTTGAATAAAATACATACTATCTCTTTACATAAACTCTTTACTTAAAATAACATGGTAAATCTTTCAATTGCTTACAAAAACTTACGTTTGCGGTTGGAATCTATGGGAAAGCCTGTTTTTCAACTGCGATTTTAAGTTTGTTCTTGGGATAAGTTGTTGGTTCAAGACCGAATTCAACAATAGACAATATATTTGGCAATTCCTCTCCCCGCGAGTTCAACTTGCACTTGTTTGGTTTTTTAGATTTACAATATACATAGGCTGCACTAAAAGTATCGGGAATGGAATATTTCCACTGTTCCTGTCATATTAAAATCTTTTTAATTGAAAACTCCTTGGTTTTACAAATCGAATACCATTTATTTATTTAAAAAAAGATTCACGGTCTTGTCACAAGGTTTTGTCAAACTTGTTTAGTCGTTGAGAAAATGGAATTGACTCGAGAAAATTCAAGAGCGATGATTTATTATGACTTTCGAAGTGGTTTAACACAAAAACAGTGTGTTGACCGGATGATTTCTGCATTTGGTGATGAAGCCCCATCCAAAACCACAATTTATCGCTGGTTTGCTGAATTTCAACGTGGACATGTCAAGCTCAGTGATGATCCTCGTCAAGGTCGTCCAAAAACTGCAGTCACCCAAGAAAACGTTGATGCTGTGCGTAAGCTGATTGAGGAAGATCGACATGTGACATACCGCGAAATTCAGGCAACTTTAGATATTGGCATGAGTCAAATACAAATAATCTTGCATGAACAATTAGGTGTAAAAAAGTTGTTTTCCCGATGGATACCGCATTTGCTATGTGAAGAGCAAAAAGCGGCTCGCGTTACTTGGTGCGTCAGAACTCTCGAAACATTCCACGCAGGATCCTCAAATGCTGTATACAACATCGTATCAGGTGACGAATCCTGGATATATGCGTACGAACCCGAAACAAAAAACCAGTCACGAGTTTGGGTGTTCGAAACTGAGTTAAAGCCAACAAAAATTGTTCGTTCACGGAGTGTTGCAAAAAAAAATGGTGGCCACGTTTGTCTCCAAAACCGGCCATGTTACGACTATTCCTCTTGAGGGACAAAGAACGGTTAATGCAGAATGGTATGCTAGCATTTGTTTGCCACAGGTCGTTTCTGAACTCCGTAGAGAGAACTGCAACCGCCGCATCATCCTCCATCACGACAAAGCGAGTTCTCACACCGCGCACAGAACAAAAGAGTTTTTAGAGCAAGAAAACATAGAATTATTAGACCATCCGCCGTACAGCCCCGACCTAAGCCCTAATGATTTCTATACTTTCCCTAAAATAAAGAATAAATTGTACCTTTGTACATTTTAGTCCTATTTCAATTTTCTTTATTTTTATGTTTCTGTGTGTGCATAAATTATAAAATAAATAAATAAATTGCGTGGACAGAGATTTTCATCACCTAAAGAAGCTGTGGACGCCTACAAAACGGCCATTTTGGAGACCCCAACTTCCGAATGGAATGGTTTCAATGATTGGTTCCATCGTATGGAAAAATGTGTCAAATTTCGCGAAAAATACTTCGAAAAGCAATAAATACATTTTTAAATAGTAATGTTGTGTCACTTCCTTGATTCCCGAAATTTTCAGTGCCGCCCTCGTATAAACACAAGCTAGAAAGCTATTTATACATTCAAAACATTTTGCACCTATAACCACAAATAATGCCGCTTGTGCAGATAAGAATTAACGCCACATGTCTACAGAGATTTTTCTATTTTATCAGAACTGGTAACTTATCTCATCCGATCAAAATGACCCCCCACCCCATCCCGGAGTCACTGACGCCTCCCCTCATCCCGGAGTTCTTCGCGGGCAGAGAGGTGTTCATCACTGGAGCCACTGGATTTATGGGCAAGGTACGTCTCCGGCTGTATTCTATTTTCACTTTTCATCATCATATCGGCCATTCATACGTCCACTGCTGAACAAAGGCCTCTCCCATAGATTTTCACAACTGTGTCATCATTCTGGGGAGTATTTGCCAATACTCACCACGCTTGGCAGGCGGGTTGGTGAGCGCACTATGGATACCGTTTCACAGAAGGGACGCTGCTGCCCATCCCTCTGGTTTAGATTCCCTTAGTCGCCTTTTACGACATCCACGGGAGTAGATGGAGTGGTGCTAAATTCTTAATCCGGACACCACACGGACACACATTTTCTCTTTTCAGTTAAGATAAAAATTATAAAAAATATGTTTATTCATATAAACCATTTACAATGTACTTACGAATAGACGGCACGGTTGGTGCAGTGGCTGATACAGTCGACTGCTGCGCCCCGGGTCGTGGGTTCGATTCCCGCACGGAACAAATATTTGTATGATCTGCAGATAGTTGTTCCGGGTCTGGGTGTATTGTGTGTGAAATTTGTGTCTGTAAACGCACCCACGACACAGGAGAAATACTAGTGCGGGGCAATGTATTTAAAAAAAAAAAAAAAAAAAAACTTTCGTAACCGCGTTTCAATATCGAAATTACTGCAACTGCGTTATCAAAAAACAAAAACGTAAATACGTTCGAGATCAACTATCAAAAATACATAAAAATCTTATAATAATATACCGGTACGTTTTCTTATAGTTGCAAACGAACTTCTAGCTCCAATTATATCCTACTTAACAAACCTATGCTTCGAACAAGGGTCATTCCCGGACGTATTGAAACTAGCTTTAATAACTCCTGTGTACAAAAGTGGTGAGAGAGCCGATTTGTCAAACTATAGGCCAATATCAGTTCTACCGTCCATATCCAAAATTCTAGAAAAATTCATTAATTCTAGATTAATAAATTATCTAAGCAAATTCAAAATACTCTCACCCTCTCAGTTTGGCTTCAGACAAGGAATATCCACAGAAGATGCAGTCTTGGCACTTACGTCTATCGTAACTGAAAAAGTTGACAAAGGAGAAAAGTGTCTTGCCGTTTTTCTTGACATTAAAAAAGCCTTTGACACCGTTTCTGTCACCATTCTTAACCGCAAGCTCGAAGAAATTGGCATAAGAGGACCACCTCTGGAGCTATTTAAGAATTACCTAAGTGAACGCAAACAAAAGGTTAAAATCAGGGACATTGAAAGTTCAGATCAAGTAGTTACTTACGGGGTAGGGCAGGGTAGCGTCCTCGGCCCCACGTTGTTCCTCATCTACATTAATGGCCTTTGTGGTATGAAAATTGATGGGGTCATATATTCTTACGCAGATGACACCGCCATAGTCTTTGCTGGAAAAACCTGGGACGCTACCCGTAGCTCTGCTGAGCGTGCCTTAGCTAAAGTCGCCGCCTGGCTCGACCGCAACCTTCTAACATTAAACGCCATAAAATCGAATTACGTTTGCTTTACAAAGTATGACCGCACCCAACCATCAATCGAATTCCAGATAAAGGTCCATAAATGTTCAAACCTGTCTAATCCCGACTGCTCTTGTGCAAAAATAAATAAATTACAAAACATTAAATACCTCGGCATATGACCATCGACTCTCATGGCACGTACATACGGAGCTCATTATGAAGAGGATCAGAAATCTCATATGGACTTTTAAAACTTTGCGTCATGTGGCCACCAAACCACTCTTACAGCAAATTTATGTGTCACTAGCTCAGTCAATCCTAACGTACTGCTTACCAGTCTGGGGTGGTGCAACAAAACTGATATTCCTTGGACTAGAGAGAGCTCAAAGGTCACTGCTAAAGGTGATGCTCTTTAAATCGTACAGATTTCCTACGGAAAACCTATACTTAACATCTGAACTTCTAAGCTTCTTCTTCTAGCTGATATTATTGAGGCAGATACCGTCAATATGGCAGCCGACACGGGTGCTGCTGAGCTCCTCTATCAGTGCGTTGACGTACAAGTTAAAGAGCTTGGGCGAGGTAAGCCCTCCCTGCCTCACCCCACACTCCAGCCTGTACGGCTCCGAGTATGCACTCGACCAACGCACGACATTGACCTGGTTGAGATACTAAAATTTAAAAATACTACTAATTTCTGTTGGCAAAGCTATACCTTTCAGTATTGGCCATAGGACGTCGTAGCTAACTAAGTCAAATGCCCTTTTTTTTTATTGATCCGGTGGAAATACCTCATGTACTTCCTTCGCCCCGGGAAAGGGCGAAGGGGCATGCCGGACTCCTACCGGCTAAAACCACCAGAGTGATCATCGTCGGCACCGAAGGGAGGCTCCAGGAACTCGAAAGATCTCCATCTAGAGCCACCCGTTGGTGCCACGCCTTTATGCACATCTCGGAGGGGCTGACTGTAAAGTGGTCATCCCCTCTAGTGGAGGGAAGGCGACTGTGAAGAGGCCACCCCCCTAGGCATCTCTCGAGGGGATTGTAAAAGATTCCTCCGAGGCCTCACTATGCGCTGTGCTGCGCACACAGCGATACGTGACCACGTGCGCACCGCTGTCTTCCCGGGGGTCGCTCGGTATGAGCGCGCAGATTCCCCAACAAGCGCGCTCGCGACCCCCAAGGCCATATAAAGACGACAGTGGGCTCAGGCGTGTTGGACACGGGCACCGCGGCGGCTGTTACCCCGGGTCCGTGTCCTCCTCCTCCGAGCGGGATCGGCCCTCTCCCGATCCCGCTCTGCGACCTCCTTCTGGAGCATTACGCTCTCACAGAAGGAGACCACAGCACTCCAATTTTCATGCTCTGCCAGCATAGCCGACACTACTGCTGGCAAAGAGAGATCTTGCCCGATCCGATCGACCAGGATCCGCCGATCGGCAGTCCACGCAGGGCACTCTCCGAGCGTGTGCTGTGCGATCTCCTGATCTCCGATATCCTGATCGTTTCCACAGTGGTGGCACTGTGCCGTGACCTCGCGTCCTATCCTGTGCAAGTACGCACCGAAACAACCGTGTCCGGTGAATACCTGCGTCAGGCGGAATGTGACGCGCTCGCTCCTATGGAGCCAGGCTCCGAAGAGCGGCAAGACAGCCTCGACGACGCGCTTTTGCGCGTACTGTGGCAGCATGAGCCGCTCGCGCCATAGCTCGAGTGCACGCCGCCGAGCCTGCCACCTCAAAATTTCGAACGCCCCTGAAGGCACGCCTTCACCGCTCTGGCGGAGGGAGCGTGTTTGGTGATACACCCACGCATCCATCTCCGCCAAGATAGGCGATAGACACCAAAAGGCGGAAAGCGCGCCAACAGAGTTGCCGCCTCAAAGGACACCGTTCGGTATCCTCGTGCGATCCGTATAGCCGCTCTACGCTGCAGACCGTGAATCTTGGTTCTGCAGCGCTGGACGCCCGAAAGTCGAGATGACCAAACAGCCGCCCCATAGAGGGCCACGGACCGCACGACTCCCCCGTAGAGGCGGCGAATTTCTTCCCTCGGCCCCCCGAGATTGGGTAGCAGTCGGTGCAACGCACCCACTATCCTTTCAACCCGGGGGACAAGACGCTCGAAGTGCTCTTCGAAGCCCCAACGACTGTCCAGGGTGAGCCCTAGGTACTTCATGTACCGGCCCACCCTGATTTGCGCATCACCAACGCGTATCCACGAACTGGGAGGCTCCCTGCTCCGCGGCAGTTTGTGGAACCATAGCGCCTCGGTTTTGTGAGGCGCTATCCGCAAACCCAGAGCGTGGATTTCGGCCACGATAATTGCCACCGCTTGCTTTGCAAGCCGGATGGTTCCCTCGAAGGACTCCCCGCCGGCCAACACAAGAGTGTCATCAGCATAACAGACTAAGCTGACGCCCGCGGGGAGAACGACACGCAGGACTGTATCGTAAGCGAGGTTCCACAAGAGGGGACCGAGAACCGACCCCTGTGGAACCCCGCACGTGATCTCCCTCCGCTTTATGCTACCGTCCCTGCCCACGTAGCGAACATGCCTGTCACGTAGGTATGCCCCGATGATACCCTGCAGATAGGGGGGGCACTGATGGTGGACTAGCGCCCCCCTAATCGCACCCCACGGGAAGTCAAATGCCCTAGACAGGTCAAGAAAGCATGCATAAATGGGCGTTGGTCATTCAGCGTAGTACTTGATAGTTTGCTTTAAACACAAGATAGCAGTTTCCGTGGAGAGTCCCGGTCTGAAACCGAACTGGTTATCATGTGTGCAAAAGTATTTTTCTAGTTGATTATTAAGCAAACTATCAAGCACCTTCGCTACAGTAGTGGCCAGTGAAATCGGCCTGTAGATTGTTTTATCACATATATCACCAGTCTTATTTTTCACAACTGGCACCACCACAGTTTTCATCAGTGCAGCTGGTAAGTACGAATGTCCTATACATAGGTTATAGAACATCGTGAGCACTCTGGGCAGATGAAGGCCTGCGTGTTTCAAATGTTCAATGCAGAGGCCATCGTGGCCAGGAGACTTTCCTCGTGACATAGAATTAATGGCTTTCTTGATTTCTTTAACTGTAAATCTAGATCCAATCGCTTGACCATGTGGCCTATCATCGCTTATCGACTGTGATGGTCCCAAAGGTGATTTTACACTAAACTGATCCTTAAACATGTCAGCTATACCACTGCAATCGTTGATACCATTAATGCTAACTGGAATGCTAGGTTTACCATTAAACTTATTGGTGGACTTCCAAAAATACCGGAAATCATGTTCGGAATGGTGCGATGCTAAAATCGTTTATAATAGAAAGAGACGGTAAGAAATAAAACGAGAGGAAGGTCGATTTTCGTTACGCGATGATTACTGCCAGTTCAATCTACTGTAAGCGTAAAAGAACTGAGTTCAAAAAAAATTCACTCAGTGCGAAATTTAAAGACATTAATACAGTGACATGCCTATTCCGCTTTTTTACAATAATCTAATTTTTTTTTGTCAGCATTTTCTTATTTTAAACAAATTTTATACTTTTTAGGTTGGTTATCGACAAAAGCGTGTTTCTTTTTGGCTTTTTTTTTTAACTATTATTTATTATCTATTTTTAGTGTGGCTAACTACAAAAACGTGTTTGATTTTGTTTCTTTTCTTTTGTTCATGAGTAATTAAATTTGTACAGTTTCGTTCACATCCGACTCGAATTCCGTTCGAATCGCTATACTGCCGCGTAACTATTTTAGAAGAAAGGGCGCTGTTATGCCTCTGTCAACATCGCTTCCATGTATTTATTATCATAAATAACGCAATTTACACCATAACAGTAACCGAAAGTGAGAGAGGAAGAATGCCTATTCGTTGGCGATAACCATACGGTGAACTACAGAGTGTACTAAATGTATTCAAAGCTTGTTGATTGGTGAACGATCGGTGAGGTTAAGCAATGCTCAGCATAGTTAGTCTGTGATCGGGTGGCTCAGATATGATAAATATGTTGATAGATTTGAACTAAAATCCTGGTTATTGTTATAAGATGGCAGTCGTTAAGCCAGGTTGGAGCCCATTGGGCGACTTGAACAACAAGGATTATAACAAACCAAACAAAACAGAAAGAAATAAGTAGAAGGCTAGAAGTAGTATTTATTTTAAAAAAACAGTTTTCCACATTTCGCAGGTGTTGGTGGAGCGTCTGCTATGGACGTGCCGCGACATCTCTCGCCTGCATCTGCTGATGCGGTGCAAGAAGGACGTCGCTCCGGAGAAGCGGCTGGCGCAGCTTAAGCAGTCTCAGGTTAGCGTAGGTGGTAATCTATTGTATGTGGAATTCATGTCTGCGTTTAGCACCCACGACACAGGAGAAATCCTAGTGTGGGGCAACGTTATCGTTGTTGGGTTGGGACAGAAGAAACATGAAAATAAAGCCAATGCTGTGCAAAACCCCGTAAACAATTTTGATAACAGGCGATCACAGATCGTAGGGATAAGTATGTATGGTTAATAGGTGTAGATAGGGGTGAATAGTTCGGGTGAGTTAATGATAACAATTGTCTGTTGTACTCACGGTTATAATTCACTTTCAATAAGTCTACACGTAACACATCACAATAGTTCAGAAGGAGAACGACACACAATACACAGCACAGTACACAACAGTCAACAGTAAACAGAACGATAAATGTTTATAAGATTACGGGAGTTAATATGACAAAATAGCAATTAGCATCCACGCGTCGCGGTAGATACGGAACGACTAAGGTCGTGCGAAGGTGAACGGCCGAGCACGCCTCTTGCTACTTGTAAACCGCGTCATCGCCTACGTAGTAGTCGAAGTGCGGGTCCAATACACTCGACCGGCTGATGACGTATGTTGTTGACATGTTATTATAAATACTTAAATATTATATTGATGTGCCTCCGGAAAACATACAGCATTGTTTATGAAGAAGCAGTTATATACTTAGCCATATATGCGCGGTCTTTGTTTCATAGGCGGTAGTTTAACATAAAATAATAGATGGCGCTAGTATCGCAAGGAGCTAGGAGGTGGGAACCGTTGTCACTTTAAAGGTTCATAGCGTTGTGTACTTTCGCCGTGTGCGGTCGAAATCTAAAAGCAAAATTGTCAGATAATTTAATAATTTGAGTCATTAATAGTTTAAATGTGCACTTATCACCATCTATTTTCAATCGCGAATTTGAAATAACGGTTGTGTTTTGCAATAAATCCCGCGCTAAATGACGACGTCGATGGGGTCATCGGGTCCAATCGATCGTTCGTTTAAGACACGCCGACGTCCGAGAGGGATCTAGGACAAGAAATGGAGGACTCCTCCTCGCTAGCAGTTCATCGTACAACGAAACGGAACAAGAGGAACCTCCACTCAAGAAACAAAAGCGAGATTCACAGGTAACGGTCGATCTTCGGATTGACTCGTTATACAATCAGGTTAGTTTTCTTACAAATTTTATAATGCACCAACAACTTGTACCGAACACTACTGCATACACTGCACTACTACTACCACTACTGATACTGTACTGCTGCACTAAGCATATCCGTTTTAAGAAGGCGTTGTCAGATATGATCGCGTTTCCAGGTTTTTGTAATTTAAAAATTATCGATGAAATGTGTTGTTTGTACAAAAGAAAAGATTTCTTAGCTTCAACAGAAGAAATCTTTGCCGCTACTACTAACGCCTTGTTACATCAGAGGGAGTTTTACAATCCGGTTTACAGTTAATTATTGATTGGGCTCATAATAACCCAATCCCGATACCCTTTTTAATAAAATCTCTGAAATATACCGTAATACATATAAATCTTACAAATTGTCCGAACAAACTTTACAAATAATTGGTTTAAAAGGGCCGAATGTATAGAAACTAGACGTAATAGACTAATATGCGAAGTTCCGGATAAAAGTATTCAAGCTGCGCTTAGTAATATACTTCTTAGCGAAGAATATTTATTTGACAAGACAAAACTTGTTTCTCTTATCCAATCTCTCGGAGGGCCTCATTATTGGATATCACCACCGCAAGCTCTTAAAACTAAAGAACATCTGAAAAGCAAATTCAAAGAACCGACACCATTGACATCAAAATTTAGATCGCATACACAAAATAAAAATATTTTTCAAGATACCTACAAAAACCAAAATCCCAAATACACGTACAAAGGCAAAAGTGAGGTTTACAAACTAAGAAATTTTTCATTTCGAAACAAAAACGGCAAAAAATCACTATCCGATACACTTCAGGGGAGGTTGATTAAAAAGTTCAAGTAACCAGTGGCAGGCACTTGGTGCCAACAAACTCATAATATACACTGGGTTTTGAATACCCCTATGCAAGAAATCTGCTAAGACAGAGACGGATCATGACACAATACGAACCAAACTGTCCCCTGCAATGTCTCGCTTATATAATAGAGGACTGGATCAAGGTGTACTCCAACCAGTTTTTAGAAAAACGCCCAGTTTCATCTCCACGCTATTTCTGCGGAAGAAAAGCGATGGATCGATGCGTTTTCGACCTTCGAGAATTGAACAAATTCGTGAAGACGAGACATTTTGCACGCCTCATTACCATACTTACTCCAACCAGATTGATTAACAAAGCTAGATGTTGCCCATGCATATTTTCATGTCTCGGCAGCACATTCTCACCGGCCTTTCTTAAGGGTCAGTTACAAACAGTAACACGTAATGACATACCTTTTGGCCTAGCGTCAGCGCCGCACCTTTTTTCTTCTGTAACTTGCTGGGTCGCACAGACCTTCCGTGCGAAGGGATGTCGAGTGCTAGTCTACCTAGACGACTTCCTTCTGGTGAACCATGACCAATCCAAGTTGTCTTCAGGCTGCGGAAGCCGTGAACACTTGGAACACCTAACCTGGCAAATCTTTCTTCTGTAATAAGCTGGATCGTGGAGACTTTGTGTGCGAAGGCATGACGAGTGCTAGTATACCTAGATAACTTCCATCTGCTAAACCAAGACCAATCCAAGTTATGTCTTCAGGCTGCGGAAGCCGTGGAGCACTTGGAATACCTAGGCTGGAAAATCAACGGCTACACTTTGCGAACTTATTGCACCTTGAGGTAGACTGCATTGTCGCAAAATGCAATGCTCCCGACGACACTTATACACGAAATGGCACCGTCAAAGACAGCCACTTCCTCAAGTTGTGTATCAAGAGATGAAGTGTTGGTGCGGAGCCACATGTCATAGTGCCGATACACAAAAAGAAATGGCCCCGTCAAAGACGGCCAGTTCCTCAAGTTGTGTATCAAGAGATGAAGTGTTGGTGGGGAGCCACATGTCACAGTGCCGATACACAAAAAGAAATGGCCCCGTTTAAGACGGCCAGTTCCTCAAGGTGTGTATCAAGAGATGAAGTGTTGGCGCGGAGCCACATGTCACACAGTGCCTATACACATAAAGCCTGCTACCCATTTACTAGCGACGGACGCTTTAAATTGGGGGTTGAGATGCTCAGCTAGACGGAAAGCTGATATCAGGTGTATGGTCGACTACCAAAGATGGCACAGCAAGAGCTCTTTGCAGTAATAGCAGCAATCGAAATAAATGCAAAGACATTACAAAACTCGCATGTACTGATTCAATCGGACAATCTTACTTTGATCTCTTATATTCGAAAGGAGATACCAGGTCTTTGGCATTACTAGCACTAACTTTCAAACTGTTACACCTAACGGACAAGTTCCACATCACCCTGTCAGCATATTATCTACCGGGGAGATATATCATAGCGGACAGGCTTCGTGGCACGGAGAAAGTAATCCGCGGAATGGCATCTCCTACTTCGAGCAACTGGGGAAGTATTTGGGAAGTGGGGTCGAGGTAGACCTGTTTGCAACACAAGAGACTACTGTAGTAAAAAACTACGTATCGGTAGACTGCAGAGGTCGATCTGCAAACTATATAGATGCCTTCAGCAGACCATGGAAATATCAACTTGCATGGGTATTCCCTCCTCCAAGCCTACTACCCAGAGTTCTAGCACATCTGAACAGTGCGACGGGAATACACTTGATAGTAGCTCCAGACTTGCCGCGAGCTTTCTGGCTTCAAGATCTGAAATCCAGAGCACTGGATCTCCCACACGAGCTTCAAAACCTGTCGGAGACCATGATAGATGTCGTATCATCACAGCCTCCTCCACAGGTACAGACATTAACTCTGAAAGTTTGGAAAGTTGGGGGGGGGGGGGGGGGGGGGTGTGCCCAAATAAAAGAGTGGTCTACGCAGGAGAAAGAATTACTGAAGAAAAGCTGGAGACGTTCCACCTTATCAATCTATTTACCAGCTCTTAAAATGGCTGACAGAGCTAAAACTGTCGTGTAAACACAAAATCCTCAACCTGCTGACATCGCAAACTTTTTATTGCATCTCTTTCTAAAGGAAAACTTGTCCTATAGCACTATCTTTGTATACAAATCAGCAGTTTAAACTTTTGTAGTTCTCGCGTGGAACAACTAACATTTTCAAATTTCATTATAAGAGATCCCCTTAAGACAATAGGCATAGCTAAACCAAAATTAGTTAAACTATCGTTTACGTGGGATCCACGAATCGTGCATGATTGGCTTTCATACAACCTACATATAGACAGACTATTTGATATAACTGTCAGATCAGCCCCAATATTATTGTTAGCTTCAGGCCGCAGGGTTCATGATTTAACTTTGCTCAAAACCTCAACAGATTACCGTTTTGATAACGGTGAGGATATCAATTTAACACCGGCATTGGGATCTAAGACTGATACATACTGTAATCGTCAATCCGCATGGAAACATTATGATACAAATATATGTCCGGTACCTTTAGTTGATACAAGGAGATCTGAAGTAAAAAATTCGAATAATCTTTTTATTACCGTATGTAATAAAACAAATGCTGCCTCACGCACCGTAATCGATAACGGGGTCCGCACGGTTCTCAGAGATAGTGATTTCACTCCAAGATTTCACTCCTTGCATCTCCAAGAAGCTGTATGTAGATCAGCAGTAGCTCCCTTAGGATGGTTAAATAATCAATCAATAGATGATATTCTATTACGGGGTAATTGGAAATCTTCCAATACATTCTTTAATCATTACTGTCGCGAAATAGAACTACCTAAGGATAATCGTACATTATTTTTCAGTACATTTACTCCGTCTTAAAATTACAATTATTATTACCTTAATATTGTAATATTGTATAAACCTAATTGCTAAATCAAAACATTTGTAGAATAGAATATTCTTTATTGTACACCATTAGAATAGTAATTTGTAGGAAAATAGATCATAATACAAGTAATTGTACAATGGGCGGTCTTATCGCTATAAGCGATTTCTTACAGACAACCTTTGGATGGACAAGAAAAATATGGAAAAATACTAAGGGGGTAGTCCGTGGTGTACTTATTATACAAAAAATAATAATTATAATATCAAAAACCTTATCTAGGCAATCTAATATAGATGGTAATATTATATTCCTAAAATACCAATATAATACATACATCAAAATAAAATAAAATATACAACTATATATTAAACTTTATATAAATAATATAGGACCTATATAAAAATATATCGTACGTAAATTTAATGAATAAAAATAAGAGTAAATACAACAAATATTTAAACAGACAGATAATGTTCCTTTACGAGATTTTTAAAAATAGCTAGTGACTGTGCTCTTCTTATTGACACAGGCAGTGCATTCCATAATCAGACAGCCTGGACTGTAAAGGATTTGTCAAAAAATGTTGTAGAATGCATTGGCATCTCAAGTCTCAGATTCTCCGATGACCTCAGGAATCTCGAATGTGTGTCAGTAAGGAACTTAAAACGTTCTTTAAGATAAGAGGGGGTTGCAGGATTAAACAAAATATTGTAAAGCAGGTATAGAATATGAGAATTCCGGCGAAGGCGTATTGGAAGCCACTTGAGTTTTGTACGAAAATCTGAAACATGATCATATTTGCGTAAACCAAATATAAATCTAATACAAACATTTTGGAGTCGCTCAAGTTTATCTAATTGTGCCTCAGTAAGATCGAGATAACTGGCATCAGCATAATCAAGGATAGGAAGAAGGAGGGATTGAGCAAGCGCAGCTTTAGTAGCAGTTGGGAGAAAATTGCGTATTCTCCTCAAAGAACCTGCTGATGCAAATAATTTTCGACTAACCTCTTGTAACTGTGGACCCCAAGAAAGATTTAGATCAAAGTGTATCCCCAGATTGTTAAGCCTATTACTTATGGGTACCACAGTGCCATCGAAAATTACCTGAGGAAGCTGCGACCAGTTTATCCTAGAGGTAAGCCTAGAGCTGCCAACAACTAAAACTTGGGTCTTCGAAGGGTTAACCGATAATCCATATGCTTTGCTCCACTCGCATATTCGGGCTAAGTCTTTATTAATGATATTTACGACTTTCGGTAACTCTCCTAGGGGACCTTGTGAATAAATTTGCAAATCATCTGCATAAAGGTGGTAAGAGGAAAGAAGTTGATTAGAAATTGAATTAATAAATATTGCGAAGAGTAAAGGAGATAGAACGCCACCCTGTGGTACACCAACAGAAGTAATACACCAAGAAGACAAAGTATCTTCGATGCAAATACGTTGCCGGCGGCCAGACAGGTAACTACGAAACCAGTCAATCGCCGTTGGAGATACGTTGAGAGAGCAGAGAATACCAAGCAGAACATCAAAATCGACGGTGTTAAAGGCGTTACTAAAATCGAGTAGGGCAAGAACCGTCAGATTTCCATGTTCCATACCTGATCTAATATCGTCCGTAATGTTGACTAATGCAGTAACAGTACTATGACCAGGACGAAATCCGGACTGGAAAGGATTCAGGAGACGGTTTTTACAGAGGAAAGTACTGAGCTGGTTGTGGATAAGGCGTTCGAGGACTTTGGAAAGGAATGGTAGTATGGAAATGGGTCGATATTCTGAAAAAGATGTAGGCTTTGCCGTTTTGGGTAAGGGTATGACTTGGGCATCTTTCCATGTAGATGGGAAGACGCCGCAAGATATGGAGTGATTGAGGATATGACAGATGGCTGGAAGGATCTCGTCAAGGACAGGGAGTACCATCTTACGGCTGACGCAGTCACTTCCAACAGCGTTGGACGTAATTGACACTATGCTCTTCTCAACATCACAAGCGGAAAATTGACTAAAAGAGAATGGTGAGTGATCGGGTGTTGGAAGACTAGAAAGATAAGTAATCGTTTTTGCTTTTGTGGCCCTGTTGCAATAGGACGAAGATGAGAAATGTTGATTCAGTAGATCAATATCTAAATCTTTAGGGATATCATCTTGCCGCGTCTTTCCAACTCCCATAGTTTTCAGAAATTTCCAGACTTTCGCTGGATCTCCATTTTCAACGGAGTTGTGAATATAGTGGCGTTGTGCATCTCTACACACCTTATTGCAATTATTGCGAACAGTCACATATTTTTCTCGGTTTGAAGGTGTGGGCCGACATTTATACCTTGTTTTGGCTATAGCTTTTTTGTGCATTATGGCTTTAATCTCATTTGTCAGCCACGGTGCCGGGAGATGTTTAATTTTTATTGCTCGTATGGGAGCATGTACATCATATAATTGTTTTAATGTAGATGTTAAAACTTCAACTTTAGTGTCAATTGACTCAGCGGTTATGAGAGGAGCCCACTTGATATTAGCAGCATCTTTACGGAGATCATCCGAGTTCATGCCACCAAAATTGCGCTGCAAGAGTATTTTAGATGTTGCCTTGGGTGGGCGAATTTTATATGATAGGAAGATTAGGTCATGATAAGAGAGGACGTCAGCTGGGTATTGACCATGCTTGCTGACGTGATGAAAAGAAGAAACAAGGATAAGGTCCAAAAGTGAAGGGTTGCAGTTTGGAAAATGATGTGTGGCACTTAGAGGAAGTATAGATAAGTTACAAGATTGTGAAATGGAACGTAGAGAGGTAGAACGAGAATCATATTTGAGCAGACAAGTATTAAAGTCCCCCATGATAATTGTGTGACTGTAAGAAGGTGTTAGGTTTTCAATTATGTTTTCAAAAGAGGAAAAAAAGTCTATTCGAGACGAGGGACTGTAATAAATACCAAGAAGGATTTTCGTGTGGTTAAGATTAACTTCTAAAAAGAGATGTTCGCCAGCATTTGGCAAAGGTGGCTGCGTTGATGTATCGATTATTGAGAAAGGAATGTATGCACGAAGATATATGGCAACGCCACCACCACCACCACCTGTGCGATCATTTCTAATTAGTTGATAACCGGGTAAAGAGTAAGAAGTCGTAGGTAGACAAGGCTTTAGCCAGGACTCGGAAACAAGGATGGCATGAATGTTCTTACAGTCGAAAATTGCCAGCATATCAGGGAAATGAGCCGGAATACTTTGGGCGTTAATATGGACTACATTAAAATTCTTTGGAACATCAGAAAATTGAGACTCAAGCGTGTCAGCTAATGATGGGATGCTGATAAAGCTGTCATTGCTACTATATGCAGATGCAAAGCTTTCAGTTTCACTATCATTATCAATGGACATTACTAATATATATAATACGATAAACTAGATAATTTAATATAAAATAAATATCAATAAAAAAAATATATATAAAAACAAAGAATTAGATTAAACACTAACTATGTCCACCTGCCAGTCGAGTGTTTACAATAATATGTATATTCTACGGGCATAACAACAATCAATTTTACACATTATCCGGGCAAGTCACAGAGTATTAAACAAGAAGAAACTATAGAGTAAAGTTTATTAGCTACCTCACTACATAATAGCAGTCTATACAGAACATGGGGGAAAACATGCATGTGATATAGTCTATGGTCCTATTACCAGAGACAAGGCATGCTCGAAATACTATTACAGCGACATGAAACGCTGTGATTAAGTTGACAAGTGACAACTGACATTAGAATAAAGAAACAAAAAACGGACCGCGAACAGGTGAAGTGAATTAAAATAAACTTGATAGAATAATAAACAGCGCTTGAAGACGAGTTTATAATAACTGTAATAAGGTGATAATAAATAAGTGTAGTGGAATACTACGAAATAAAACCTTACCCGGACAATGCCAATACTTAAAACAAGATAGGACGTTACTTTTTCGCTGTAACTGTACGCTTGGATCTCTTCGGTGCTGGTGAAGGTGCTGGTATAGCTGAAGGAGGTGAACTAGACTCCGAAATTTCTGCTGCCTGCTGTTCAATATTGTTGAGGTCACCGAAGGATGAGATTCGATGCCGGGAGCCATCGGAGCTGAGGACAAAAATGTACCCCTGTTTCGTCCAGCAGGCCGTTATACCAAACCTCTCCCGTGCAGACATAAAAATCTGGTGCCGAATCCTTGTTAGAAATTCGGACACAGTTATGCCGGACCCCTTGAGCTTAGCTTTGGCGAACCAAATACTGTCCCGGATACTAACAGTCTGCAGCTTGACTAATATGGGTCTGGGTTTGTTGACACCCGTAGGCCTCCCCATTCGGTGGCAACGCCTTATGTCAGCAGCAGTAAAATCCATCAATTTTAATTGATTGTGCACAACCTCAGCTACCACATTTGCCGTCTCCTCCTTTTCCTGCTCAGTGACACCATGAAGCAGAATCATCTTTCGGCGTCCCCGCATCTCTAATGTGTCCAGATCATGTGCAAGTGCCTCCATCTGATGTTGAAGACAGCCCAGAGCTTCCAAAATAAATGTTTTAAAAGATGCAAAGTCTGCTGACAAGCTTGCTGTGCTGGTTTGAGTCACCGGTGGGGTCTTCTGCAGCTCGGCTTCGAATTCAGACATCCGCGATTTGAATAATGTCATCATTTCAGACATTGACACCTTTAGTGATTCCATTGTATTGTTGTGATGTGAAGAATTGTTTTTCAAATGGAGATAACACTACACTGGCAGGTATACTATGTTAGTATTCAATTTTAATCATTAAAATGATTCTAAAATTCAGTTATTTACTTTAATTTTAATTTTAATTATGGAGCCAAAAACTTTTGATGCCAATAATACAACTACCCGCCACGAAAAAAAAAAAAAAAAAAAAAAAAATGTATGTATGTATGTAATTGTAATACATTTCCAGTGAAAATCTTTCTAATTTATTCTATATAATTACCATACTTTTATTTTCCAAAAGTCCTGAGTCCTTAAATATAAAGTATAATAATGTTTCGTAACTATTAGACATAGTTAATAAATTAGTTATTATAACACCTATTACATTAAATATAACTCGGTAATCATCATAGCGTTGTGTTTTCTAAAATTTCACCAGCAGATAACAAACACGTCTTCATAAACAATGCTGTATGTTTTCCGGAGGCACATCAATATAACGGTTTTACATAAAATAAAACCGATATTATGTGCCGAGAGGGAAAACATACAGCATTGCAGGAAGTGCTTCCTGGTGAAGACTATGAACCTTTAAAGTGACAACGGTTCCCACCTCCTAGCTGGTTGCGATACTAGCGCCATCTATTATTTTATGTTAAACTACCGTCTATGAAACAAAGACCGCGCATATATGGCTAAGTATATAACTGCTTCTTCATAAACAATGCTGTATGTTTTCCCTCTCGGCACATAATATCGGTTTTATTTTATGTAAAACCGTTATATTTTATTGAACAGCTTAGTGTAGATGTAATGTGTTATATATAGATAAGGTTTGTTTGTAAATAAATTATCATATCATATCATAAATAAATTAATGTAATATAATATTAATGTATATAAACTATGGTAGGTAAGTAGGTATGTAAGTACGTACCCTACATCACCCCCCTCCAGAGACCGTCAAGGGCGATAACAATCTGGAAATCTGACATGACGACCAGAACGAGTCTGATAGTTTGTGATATCAGGCAGGATTTCATCGTTCGAGTCAACTTTGTCAGCCAATATGTAGGCAGGTTTAAGGCGGTCTATAGAGACCGTGACCTCTTTGCCTTTAAATAAAAGTTTAAATACTTTATCTCCCTTACTTAAAACTTTATGTGGACCCGTATAAGCTGGTTGTAAGGAACCACGTAATGCGTCTTCGCGAAGGAAAACGTGATCAGTGGTAGCAAGATCTTTAAAAATGAATATTTTGCCTTTGCTATGCCGGGAGGCTGGTGCAGGTTGTAGCTTCTGCGCAAATGAGCGAATACGAGCAGTGAAGTTGGTAAGGTCGGTCGTACTGCCATCACTCGCAGTGAAAAATTCTCCTGGCAGTCTTAGAGGTTCGCCATACAGTAATTCAGCGGAGGACGCCTGGAGATCCTGTTTAAAGGCACTTCTTATGCCAAGTAGCACCCAAGGCAGAGACTCAGTCCACTTTTCGCTGGCATGGCACATGGTGGATGCCTTGTGCTGTCTGTGAAAACGTTCCACTAAACCATTGCACGCTGGGTGGTAAGCCGTTGTCCGTTTGTGCTGAAAGCCAGCAAGTTTGGAAAGCTGTTCAAACAGAGCCGACTCGAACTGACGGCCTCTGTCTGTGACAATGTTTTCAGGACAACCAAATCGGGTTATCCAACCAGATAACAACGCTTTGGCTACTGTTTCGGCAGTAATGTCGACAATAGGCATAACCTCAGGCCATCTGGTGAATCTGTCGACTGCTGTCAAACAATATCTGTAGCCTTGCGATATTGGCAATGGACCTACAAGGTCAATGTGAATCTGGGTAAAACGTGCGTGCGGCAAGTTGAATGATCCCAAAGGCGCGGAAACATGGCGGCTTACTTTAGCGCGCTGGCATGGGAGACATGCTCGTGCCCATTCCCGACAGTCTTTTCTGATACCAGGCCAGACGAAACGTTCTGCTATTAATTTGGCAGTTGCTGATACTCCTGGATGACTAAGGGAATGCAAGCTTTCAAACACTTGTTTCCGCAGTATTTTGGAGACAAATGGCCTGGGATACGGTGTACTGACGTCGCAGTACAAGTAAGTACGGTACCCAGGTATTTGTACTTTTTCCAATTGTAATGACGATCCTTCCTGAGTGAGTTTCTTCAACTCTGGATCTGAGGTCTGCGATTCCGCTAGAATGTCGAGGCTGACTGGTGCTTGTAGTTCATCCACTCGAGATAAGGTATCGGCCACGACATTGTCTTTGCCGGCAATATGCCTTATATCGGTGGTGAACTGAGCTATGTAGTCCAGGTGACGAAACTGCCTAGGCGAACAATTACTTTTCCTTTCATGGAAAGCGAAAGTGATCGGCTTGTGGTCAGTGTATATAATAAAATGTCTCGCCTCAACCATATGGCGGAAATATTTGATCGCTTCATAAATGGCGAGTAACTCCCTGTCGTAAGGAGAGTACTTTATTTGCGAAGGGCTGAGCTTCCGCGAAAAGAAAGCTAACGGCTGCCAACCATCGTCGCTGAACTGTTGTAATACCGCACCGATTGCAGTATCAGACGCATCAGTTACCAATGCGAGTTTGGCAATGCAATCGGGGTGAGCTAATAAGGCAGCGTTAGCTAGGCTTTCTTTACAGTCATCGAAAGCTTTTAAAGTATCTCCTGTCAGACAAACAGGGTGAGAACCCTTAACGTTACCAACTAACAAGTTATGTAGCGGTGCTTGCATTTGAGCTGCGTGGGGTAAAAATCGCCTATAAAAATTCACCATGCCTAAGAATCTTCGCAACTGGCGAACGTCTTTAGGCTGAGGAAAATTGTTGATGGCCTCAACTTTAGAGTCCAGTGGTTTGGTGCCTTTCTCCGAAATGTGATAGCCTAAGAACGTTACCTCCGGGACACCGAAAACACACTTGGACGTATTAACTAACAAGCCAAAGTCTTTCATCCTGTTAAAAATGATACGCAGGTGTTCCTCGTGCTCAGCTTCGCTGCGGGACGATAATAAAAAGTCATCCAAGTATGGATAGCAAAAATCGAGCCCTCTGGTCATTTCATCGACGAAACGTTGAAATGTTTGGCCTGCGTTCCGAAGCCCGAAGGTCATGAACGGGAACTCATACAAACCGAACGGTGTGGTGATTGCGGTCTTCGGAATATCGTCTGCGCTGACAGGTATCTGATTGTAAGCTTTTACGAGGTCGATTGTGCTGAAAACTCGGCAACCTAAAATGTTGTTTGCAAAATCGTGAATGTGCCTAATCGGATATCTGTCAGGCACAGTACGTGCATTGAGCATGCGATAATCCCCACACGGCCGCCACCCATTATCCTTCTTAGGGGCAAGATGAAGCGGCGATGCCCAGGGGCTTTCCAAGGGTCTGGCAGTGCCGTTGGCCAACATCAACTGGAACTCCTGTTGAGCAATTTTAAGTTTATCCGGTGCTAAACGCCCGAAAGAACAAGATACTGGAGGGCCTGGTGTCGTGCGTATGTGGTGTATGGTGTTGTGCGGTATAGTGCGTAATGTACCAGCTGGCCGAGTGATTTCGGGGAATTCATCCAATATTTTGTGGTACTTTGAATCACCAGTTGTCACCTTTATAGAAGATATAGATGGGTCTGAATGATTTAAAGCTAAGGCTGATACATTTGTATTACTGTCAATTAATCGTTGGTTATGACAGTCAACGATTAACGAGTAAAAAGAAAGTAAATCTACACCGATTATAGGTTTGGTTACCTCAGCAACAACAAAACACCACTTAATGTCTCTACGTAGGCCGAGGTCCAGATTCAAATCAATAAATCCATACGTCAATATGGGTGATCCATTTGCGGCCACAAGCTGGTAGTTTGTTTGAGCACGACGGTCACGAAGCAAACATCGGGGGTAGACACAGAGGTCGCTTCCGGTATCGACCAGAAACTGCGTCTTTGTCCTCCTATCTATAACGAACAGGCGACCAGTAGCGGTAGGGCAATCATCAGTCGCCATTATCGACTGCCCGAGAAGTTTTCCGCCTTGTAATCGCAAGGCTTCACGCAACGGTTGGCTTTGGAACCAAATTTCGAGTGGTACCAGCACAGCGGGTGGTTGCGGTAGCTCGAATGTGAATGAGATGATGATCGGTGGTGGGAGTTGCGTCCCTGATTACGGCTATGCGAACGACCTCTTGAGCGGCTATCTTGTAGCTGCATGGTCAGGTCTTTCATGGCACGCTTTAGTTCAGCAATTTCTGATGCCATCTCACTGATGCTGTATCCTGAGGCTGAAGTTGAAGCAACCTGAATTGCAGGCGAGGTGATGTCTTGGACTCGGTCTGCCAGTTCAGCTAATGCCTCAACAGTGCTATGCGGCTGCGATGCAAGAAGTGGTTGGATGTTACTGGGAAGTCGGCTGGTCCAGGTGGTGCGCAGGAAGTCTTCAGGTACGTTAGGTCCTGCTAAACCCTGAAGGTGGCGAAGAAACTGAGATAGTTTCCGGTCACCCAACTCCTCATGCATCAGGAGTTGTTTCACCTTCTTCTCTTGGGAGGCTGAGAGACGTTTCACCAATTCCGACTTCAGCTTATCGTACCGGTTGACAGCTGGAGGGGACATTATCACATCCTTGACCTCTTTAGAGACGTGAGGGTCAAGATGTCCGATGACGTAGTTAAATTTTGTGACGTCATTTGTCACTCCTGCGTTCGCGAACTGGGCCTCAATCTGTGCGAACCAGATCTCTGGCTCCTCTGGCCAAAATGGTGGAAGTTTTATTGTCATCCGGTAAATGTCGTGTGTCGAGTCAATGGAAACGCGCTTTGCTCGGCGAACTCTGTGCGTTACGTTTGATTTTGGCTGCGATGATGCAGTATGCGTGGACTCACTATCACTCATTATTGTTTTGTGTTCTTAACGGGGTCACCAGTATGGTTAATAGGTGTAGATAGGGGTGAATAGTTCGGGTGAGTTAATGATAACAATTGTCTGTTGTACTCACGGTTATAATTCACTTTCAATAAGTCTACACGTAACACATCACAATAGTTCAGAAGGAGAACGACACACAATACACAGCACAGTACACAACAGTCAACAGTAAACAGAACGATAAATGTTTATAAGATTACGGAAGTTAATATGACAAAATAGCAATTAGCATCCACGCGTCGCGGTAGATACGGAACGACTAAGGTCGTGCGAAGGTGAACGGCCGAGCGCGCCTCTTGCTACTTGTAAACCACGTCATCGCCTACGTAGTAGTCGAAGTGCGGGTCCAATACACTCGACCGGCTGATGACGTATGTTGTTGACATGTTATTATAAATACTTAAATATTATATTTTATTGAACAGCTTAGTGTAGATGTAATGTGTTATATATAGATAAGGTTTGTTTGTAAATAAATTATCATATCATATCATAAATAAATTAATGTAATATAATATTAATGTATATAAAAATATAATATTAATGTATATAAAAATATAATATTAATGTATATAAAAATATAATATTAATGTATATAAACTATGGTAGGTAAGTAGGTATGTAAGTACGTACCCTACATATGCTTCGACGGTAAAGTTATGAGGAGAGGATGAATGAGAGGCTATTCATCATATCGGCTATTTATACGTCCACTGCTGAAAAAAGGCCTCCCCCATAGATTTTTACAACTGTGTCATCATTTTGGGGGGTATTTGCCAATACTCACCACGCTTGGCAGGCGGGTTGGTGAGCGCAGTATGGCTGTCGTTTCACAGAAGGGACGCTGCTGCCCATTCCTCTGGTTTAGATTCCCTTAGTCGTCTTTTTCGACATCCACGGGAGGAGATGGAGTGGTGCTATATTGTTAATCCGGACACCACACGGATAGAAGGCTATTAACAAAAGGGATTTACAGCGCAAATGTAAGAACACAGAAGTACCGAGAAGCAACACCGTACGAGGACTAAGACTGACCTTATTGGTATGTCTTCCAAAAGCGTTAGGTGGTTGACGTGCAGCGGTGGATACATGAATGAAGAAGAAACAAAAAAACGAAGTTATGGATGAACGTGGCATTACGTATTACGTTTGTAAGGTATATCTCCGATGGGAATACTGGCGCGGTGGTATTAATCAGTCTAAGATTAACATAAACATTTTACAAAATTTCGGCCGTAGAACGTCCTCAGCTGAACAAGGCCTGCCACATAGATTTCCACAAGAGCCAGTTACATGTCGCCCGCACCCAACGACTCCCAATGAGCTCCACCAGGTCATTTGTCCATATCATTGAATACCATCCTCATGGTGTATTTACCGGTACGATGTCGCCACTCGAAAACCTTTCAACTCAGGGTCCATCGGTTCTCCGAGCAATGTTCCTTGCTTATTGCCACATCAGCTTAAGAATCCAACGTAATGATGACCGGTTTCGGGGGAATTACGTCCCCTATTTTCACGACTCTCTGCAATTAAATTGCCCCCATGCTCTGTTCATATACTCGGACCGACATGGTGGCGTTTTGTATAAGCAATTTAACACTTAACTGATAACCAAAGGATTTGCACCGCCACGCTACAGAGAAGGCAGCACCAAACAGGTTTCGATCGAATCTAAGGCTTTCTTATAGTATCTTATGCCCAGTAATTTCCCCAACTACGGAACTCTTCAAACTGGAACACAGTAATGCCTAAAGTGTAAACACTACTGCTTGGTAGAAACATACCTGGCACTGCAGTGGTACCTGCCTAGCAGGACACTTGGAGACCCACCACCAGTCAAAACCACATTACTAACCACCTATGACGTTTCGAACACTTTGCAGGGTTCGTGGTCGCAGGATGACTAAGGTGACAGGCGTCGTTACAGATTTTAAAAAGTTATTTTAATTTATCTACCGCACAATTATAATCAAAAATTATTTCGATGCACGCAGTATACTCACAGTGTCTTGATGTTTTTTAGTGTGGTATTTGGTTTGGGACTTTATTATTTTAATAACAGGATTCCAAACTGGTGGTACCTGCCAGCCATCTTCTCTATTAAAATTAGGATGTTTTTTAATTTCAATAGCCTCACGAAACAGTACAAGATTTTTGGGCTTACAAATTGATTGTAATTTAACGTGGAAATCTCACATAGACTACATATGCAACAGGTTAAATCAATATGCCTACCGTCTTCATAAGTTATCGAAAGTAGTACAGCAGAAAACAGTTGTAATGGCATGTCACGCGTATGTAGCCTCAATTCTGCGTTATGGTATTATTTTTTGGGGTAACTCTGTACACAAAGAAATAGCATTTAAATGTCAAAAACGATGTATACGCTCCATATGCAATTTGAAGCAAACCGACAGCTGTAGGGTAGGGGAAGGTAAACGAGATCCCACCAGAGTAATGATACCACAAAATAATACAACTCTTATGAATCAGAGCATATTTATAATGGCAGGTAGAATATATAATAAATTACCGTCTTCTTTAAAAGACATAGGTCATTTGCCAGTGCTAAAGAATAAGCTACAGACATTTTTATTATTGAAACAATACTATTCTATCACAGAATTTTTAACTGATAGGTTATGAGTGTGTTCAGTAATACCTAACTGATTTCAAATTAATTTTAAAATCACTTGACATTTTTTATTTTTTTATGTATTGACATTCTACACTGACATTTGCATGGATTGATTTGACATCGGTATAATTATTAATCTTAAGTATGAAATAGATAGACATTATGATTGTATGAAGAATTGATTATCTTTTTGTGATTATTGCAATTATTGTGTTATTTATTAATTATTATGAAATCCTTTGCGGTAAAACACAGTGTACATTTTCACTCTTGTGTCACCTTTATTTAACCTCGTGTTATGCAAATAAATGAATTTGAATTTGAAACATTCTTGGTACATATCGGTTCTCTTTCGCGAGGACTTGAGGTGGATCGAAACGAAGAAAATGGTTGGGTTTGTCTAAGGCATGTTCGAACAGCTGCTCTAACTACACCATAGTTAGCTCCGAGCTCGACCAACCACCAGAAAGCTAATGTTCTTACTAGTAGAAAAACAACATTTCCAGCTTTTAAACGGATTCTGTCGCGTATATTTTAGATTTTTTGTATTTTCCTGACGTTTCGACGTTTCGAACACTTTGCAGGGTTCGTGGTCGCAGGATGCCTAAGATTACAGACGTCGTTACAGATAAACACCACTCTAAAAACATCATGATACTGTGAGTGATTACTGCGTGCATCGAAATTATTTTTGACTATAATTGTACGGTAGACAAAATAAAATAACTTTTTAAAATCTGTAACAACGCGTGTCACCTTAGTTATCCTGCGACCACGAACCCTGCAAAGAGTTCGAAACGTCAGGAAAAACAAAAATGTAAAATATACGCGATAGAATCCGTTCAAGTGTTTTATTATAATGTGTAATACTCGCGAAAACCTAAGACAGTACTAACATTTCCAGCTGTTCACATTCCTCCAGGTGTTCGGCGTGATCCGCGAGCATTGTCCGCAGCAGTTGGCCAAGCTGAGGGCGGTCGCCGGTGACGTCACCAAAAACAATTTCGGCTTGGAGAGTCATATAATCAACCAGCTTAATCAGGTGAAGTGTTTACTGTTAATATTCTTCTTAAAAAAACACCACCTTTTGCATTATGACCCTCATCATTTCGGCCGAATGAAGTCCACTGCTGGACACAGGCCTCCCCCAAAGATCACCACAACGACCGATATGGGTGTGTTGTGTGCTCATTGGGGGGTTTTGCCATAATCGCCACGCTTGGCAGACGGGTTGGCGATCGCAGTTGATTTGTTAATGTAATCGAAGGAAGCTGCTGCCCATCCTCCGGCTAATCCCATAGTCGACTTTTACGACACCCACGGGAGGGAATGGGGTGGTGGTATTCCGAGCCGGCACCACACGGCCATAGTCACTTATTGGCGGTGATCTCGAGTGGCCATGGTTATTTAATGGATTTGTCAGCCATAGATGTGGTGGCCGTTTGGCCCACGTACATAATACCTCTCGAAACTACTATAATAACAATTATAACTTCCATTACAGGTGTCAGTGGTATTCCACTTAGCTGCAACAGTGAAGTTCGACGAGCAGCTAGCAGTGGCAGTGGAACAGAATGTACGCTCCATCAACCGACTCATGGATATATGTGACCAGCTCCCAAATATGCAGGTTCTTCTTCTTCTCTTAGATTATGGCTTCTGTAGAGTATCATCCACAATTTCGTCTATGTCAAGTATAAGGCAACGTTGTGCGGTGTTCAAATTAATCAATCTTTACATATTCATAAAATATTTCTGTGAAATGAAAAAGAAAAATACAAAATATGTCTTGTTGTCTTGTTCCACAATTTTAGGCTCGGTGGTTTCGCGTACGGTAAATTTTCGTCTACTTTCTTAAATGACTTTAAAACAATATTGTTAGATGCTGAGAACCCTACCTAAAGACTGTGACGTTACAAGCTTCGGGCCTATATAACCAGATGCAGCAGCCCACTCGGGTCATTTGCCCGGTTAAGTATTTTGCCCGGTTCAAAGTCTAAGTCAAAGTCAAAGTTTTTTATTTCAAATAAACCAAATATTGGCACTTATGAAACGTCAGAATCTAAGTTGCACGGTTCCAAATAGTGGATCTCATGGAGAAGAGCCGGCAAGAAACTCCATGGATACTCTTTTAAAATAATGGAGATTACAATGCTGATTGATACAAAAATGATTGTACAACAAATACCGAGAAAAATGTAGGTCAATGTCTAAAGATGGAACGTACCATAATAATATTTTTTGCCGTGGCAGTTAATGACTGACCAGTCCCAACAGACGGCACCCGTTCACGAGCATAACGCATGCATCAGCATCACTTAGCTCAACCATGTTGAAGGGAACCGAACGACCCGATACACAACGCCACCATCAGCAAGACATTTTAGTGAGCATGACAGACCAATACAGCCAGGCAAAAGACACAATCAAAATTAAGTACTAAATATATATCATCAATGCCTACATAATGCTCACGTTAAGCAGATATATCCCCCTTGGGATTACTGCGAGAAGCCCTACATAAAAAAATAAAAAAAAACCCACTCGGGTCTCTTTTCGTTTGGGTCGGCGATCGAGGCGGACGTTCCACTTCAATCGGAATTATTTTGTTTAAACTTAATATTTATCATAGTTTTCTTAAGCATTTCTTTATTTCTGCTAGTTTTATTGATTATATTGATATAGATTTATTGTGTTGTTGAATTATATTTTTTTTAAGCAAAAGTATTGTGTTTTGCTAAAATCAGAAGTGGGATAATAAAATCCACACATACCCACACATTAACTAAAATTAATTTCTTTGTTTCTAATAATGAATACATCAAATTGTAGACGTTCTCGTAATGGTCGTTCGCGTAGTCCAACTCGAAGGCGCCGTACTACTCGTACTCCTCCTAGGTCTAGGTCTAGGAGCCTCGTAAGGAGCCGCGTGACGAGCCCAACGCACGCGGTAGCAGAGCGAAGCGAATTCCGTGAGTCGTTGGGTACGATTATCTCGCGGCTAGATGCGCTGGAAGGGAGCTCTAGGGCAGCCAGCGCAGCCACCGTGGCAACCGAGGCATCCCAGGAGTCGACGTCAAAAATAGTGGAAGCTATTCATTCCTTGAGGTCGGTAAGCACACATAAATATTACGTGTCTAATTTTGATCCCTCTATACATGACGTAGACGTGTGGTTCAGTGAAGTTGATAGGGCAAGAATTGCAAACAAGTGGGATGATTATGAGTGCTTATCGTGTGTGGGTGACTGTTTGAAAGGCGACGCAAAAATATGGCTTGTCGAATGGGTTTCAAATGATCGTTCGTGGACTAATTTCAAAATTGATTTTAAGCCATTGTGCGTAAGGAATATAGATGTTGCTAACATTTTGTACGAGGTTATGTCCACTAGTTCGGATGATTACCAAACATACGCTGAGTATGCAAGGCGATCTATATTACGTTTACACGTTGTCAAGGGATTGAGTGAGGAACTTCTGTCCGCTATTATAATTCGGGGTATTAAGGATCCCTTTGTAAAGGCTCCCATGACTAACGCTACCCTTATGCCTAACGATTTAGTGAATTATCTTTCCACTTTTGTAAAACCTATAACGAAACGCGCACCCGAGATACGTACTGCACATTCAATCTTCTCGTCTCGTAGTGCTAATTATAAACAAAACACTTTTAAGAAACCATCACGACCTCTCGATTCTATCAGATGCTTCACTTGTGGCGAACGGGGTCATAGACATCGTGTATGTACACGTTTTACAAATAACCCTAAACCTCAAATAGCTGAAACAAAGCCTAGTGTGACCTGTTCCTATTGCAAAAAAGGTGGTCATGATATTGATCAATGTTTTGCCAAACAGCGTAGTGAGTCGCGTAACAAAAATAACGTTAATTTTTGTTCTACCCCCGTGGTAAATAAATCAAATGATATTGTGGTGGGTATTATTCAGGGGATACCGACTGATATACTTATTGATAGTGGGGCATTAGAAGTATCACTAATTTCGTCAGACGTTGTTAATTATTTTTCGTGCAAGAAAAAATCTATTAATAGACAATTGAAGGGAATAAGTGACTCTATAATCCGTGTTGATTCTTACGTTACACTCACGATAGAATTGGAAGATATTTGTTTCGAGGTAGATTTATTAATAGTGCCAGCTCATTGTATGAACGCACCTGTTGTCATTGGGACTGATGTGCTTAATAGGGACGGGGTGACTTATGTACGGACAAAGGACTCGCAGCGAATAATGCATGATCTCGGTACTCTTAAAATATCCAACGTTAAGGCGAATGTGCATTGTGATGATATTCGTACTTCTTTGACGGGTAAAGACTTAGATGAGCTAGTTTCCATACTCAATGTTTATTCCAACTACATGATATCGGGAACAGCTACAACCACTGTTCTAACGGGTCGCATGCACATCCGGCTTAGTAAAGACACACCTGTGAGCTATCGGCCGTATAGAATGTCCTTTAGTGAAAAGTTACGGGTAAGAGAAATAATCAAGGACCTTTCATCGAAGGGGATAATACGCGAATCCGAGTCACCGTACTCAAGTCCGATCCTTCTTGTGAAAAAGAAGGATGTACCTGACCGAATGTGCGTAGACTTCCGTGCACTTAATCGAATCACCGTGAAGGATAGGTACCCTTTGCCCTTAATTGACGATCACATAGATCGTATGGGCAAGTGCAGGTACTACACCACGATAGATATGGCAACTGGTTTCCATCAGATTTTGCTGGATGATAGCTCAGTCCCACTAACCGGATTCGTAACGGCCGGGGGACATTACGAATATATCAAAATGCATAAGGCATTTTCTTCTAGGTCTTGCTAACGCACCGATAGTATACCAGAGAATTATAAGCACCACACTTCGTGAATTTATCGACGCCGGTAAAGTCCTCGTATACATTGATGACTGCCTTATACTTCATTCTTCTATATCAGAAGGATTGGTGACCTTGGATGAAGTACTTGCAACTTTGACTAAGGCTGGCTTTTCGATAAACTTGCGAAAGTGTTCATTTTTATGTACTGAAATCGAATATTTGGGTCGGACTATAAGTAATAATGGAGTACGACCATCCAAAACCAAGGTTCAGGCCCTTGTGACTTCACCCGTGCCTCAGACCGTTCGGCAAGTTAGGCAGTTTTTAGGTTTAGCTGGGTATTTTCGAAAGTATATCGCTGCTTACTCAACTAAAACGGCATGCATAGCCCGGCTTACTCGAAAGGGGGTTGGCTTCAATTGGGGCCCAGAACAAGAAAAAACGCGTCAAGAACTCATTGTGCACCTTACTAGTGAGCCTGTCTTGGCAATTTTTGACCCTGAACTCAATACCGAGGTGCACACAGACGCGAGCAGCTTAGGTTACGGCGCGGTATTATTACAGATTCACGGGAATGGTAACAAGCGGGTAGTTGCTTATTACAGTCAAGTAACTCAAGGGGCAGAAGCTCGTTATCATTCCTATGAGCTTGAGACCCTCGCGGTTGTTAAGGCCCTAAAGCGCTTCAGGCATTACTTAATCGGTATAACGTTTGTACTTGTAATTGACTGTAATGCACTGAAGGCAACCCAAACCAAGAAAGACCTGTTACCACGTGTAGCTAGGTGGTGGGTGTATTTACAGGACTATAATTTCACTATTCAGTACAGGAAAGGAGTTTCATTACCACATGCTGATTATTTGAGTCGCAACCAAACTAACGTAGTAAATAACATAGAAAGACCACATAACTGGGCACAAATTGCTCATATGGGTGATGAAGAAACTCAACAGATCATCCGTTTATTAGAAGAGGGTAATCTAGACTCCACGCGTTATATTAAACATAAAGATGTCCTATATTACCGATATGTACCGATAGGCAGGGAGCCACTCCTTCTGTGAGAGCGTCATGCTCCAGAAGGAGACCGCAGAGCGGGATCGGGAGAGGGCCGATCCCGCTCGAAGAAGAAGGAGACGGCGCCGGGGTAACAACCGCCCTGGCGCCTAATTCCGATACGCCTGAAAACCCCTGCCGTTGCTATAAGGTGGGGGACCTCTGGGTTCGCGGGTGCGTAGATTGGGGAATCTGCGTGCCCACACCAAGCGACCCAAGAGAAGACGGTAGCACGCATGTGGTCACGCGCTGCCGTGAGACGCTTTGGGGGATCCTTTACAATCCCCCTGGGGGGGTGACCGCTTTACAGTCACCCTCTCCGAGATGTGCCAATAGGCGTGGCACCAGTGGGTGGCTCTAGTGTGATCATACGAGGACCTGGAGCCTCCCTTAGGTGCCGAAGATGACCGCTCCAGTGGTTTTAGCCGGTAGGAGTCCGGCATACCCCTTCGTCCTTCCCCGGGGCGAAGGAAGTTCATGATGAATTTCCACTGGGCATCAATAAAAAAAAAAAAAGGCAGGGAGCCAAGATTGCTTTACTTTATACCAAAAGGGTATCGGTTAAGTTTACTCAGAATTTTTCATGATGAACACAGTCACATAAATGGTGATAAAACGATTGATCTTATACTTAGGCACTTGTGGTTCCCGGGACTACGGGCATTTGTCTCGAAAAACATAGCTCATTGTTTGACATGTGTGGCCCATAAGCGGGTACCACGTGCTCCTTTACAACCTATTACTTCTTGGGATAAACCAGATCTCCCTTTCGACACTTTACATATTGACGCCTTAGGACCGTTACCAGCGTCTCGAGGTTTTAAACATGTAATGATAGTTGTTCAACCATGAACATCTGTGCCATGGCACAAATAAACAACCACGACCCAAAATCACAATTACAACTAACCTACTAGAATACTTGCTGCAACGGCATATAATATATTTATAAAATATTAGGTTTTCCGTGGTTCTGTGTCAGCATACCAACTGTGATTCTGCAACACCGCAGCGTCGGCACAATACATGGACGGCACACTAGTAAATAAGCATAGATGTGTACATAGTTTAAGATTAATATATAAGATGTTATTAATGTTAAATAAATGAGTCATTACGTTGAATCCGACTTTGACTCATTACCCGTCCAACCACCTCTCACTGCGGCCAAGACACCTTTAGCCGTCAGTACGATCGGTCTTGTGAGCCTGCTTGACCGGCAGTGAGAAAACCATTTCCACACACCCAGATCCCGCCCACCTTCCGCCTGTTATCTTAGGTCTCCTGGTAACAGGTTTCCCTGCCTTCAAGCTACAAGATAGTAGGGCTAGGGACTTAGGGACTGTAGGGTAAAACTAGGGACTTAGGGTGTGGTAGCAAGTCAGATAGGGAGTATTAGGTTTAATTACGTACGGGACGTTGGTTGAAATACGTTGGCCCTCGCCCGTACAATAGTAGTAGATTCTTTTAGTAAGTATTGTGTATTGAGTCCCATATCACGTCAAGATTATAACGAGTTAAAACGTGTTTTAAAAAATGATATTTCCTTGTTTGGTACTCCTAAATCTGTAATATGTGATAGGGGTAGAATGTTTGAGTCTGTAGAATTTATTACTTGGATGTGTAATATGGGGTGTCAGGTACATCACATTACACCCGAAATGCACCTTGCAAATGGGCAAGTGGAGCGTTACGTCCGTACCGTCCTTAACATGCTGAGGGTCGAAACCAACCACAACAGGTCTGAATGGGCTGATGAATTGTGGAGACTACAGTTGGTCTTGAATATCACCAAGCAGAAGACCACACATATGTCGGCATTGAATGTTCTCATCGGTTCAGAAAATGCGACGCCAGTGATTAACGCCTTGATCCGCGATGTTGCTGTCCAAGGTTCGGCTGAGAATCGCGAATCTGTGAGGGAAGTAACCAGACAGAGGACGGCCGAACGGTTGGCTCGTAATCAAGCGGAGCAAGATAAGAGGGTCAATGAGGGCCGAAATCCTCCACGGCAGTACAAGGTGGATGAACGAGTTTTTGTCATCAAATACAGCCAGTCCAAAGGGAAGCTTGACCCAGGTATGCGAGGGCCATACCGGATCACGGAAGTCTTGGACAATGGTCGATATGTCCTGAAGCTGTTAACTGGAGCACATGGGAAGACCACGTATGCTGCAGCGCAGTATATGGTACCCTGGAGAGGCGAATGGACTCCAGAGACCTGTGCAGCTTTCTTTGAAGGTGAACTGTAGTCCGTATAGTAGACTTCCGATAGGCGAACTTTGGGCCTATGCTAATATGCCAATAGTGCACGTGTATCTAGTATGCAAACTTTGGGCCTATGCTAGTATGCTAATAGTCGACATGTAGTATGCAAACTTTGGGCCTATGCTAATATCTAGTATGCAAACTTTGGGCCTATGCTAGTATCTAGTATGCAAACTTTGGGCCTATGCTAGTATGCTAATAGTCGACATGTAGTATGCAAACTTTGGGCCTATGCTAATATCTAGTATGCAAACTTTGGGCCTATGCTAGTATGCTAATAGTCGACATGTAGTATGCAAACTTTGGGCCTATGCTAATATCTAGTATGCAAACTTTGGGCCTATGCTAATATCTAGTATGCAAACTTTGGGCCTATGCTAGTATGCTAATAGTCGACATGTAGTATGCAAACTTTGGGCCTATGCTAATATCTAGTATGCAAACTTTGGGCCTATGCTAGTATGCTAATAGTCGACATGTAGTATGCAAACTTTGGGCCTATGCTAATATCTAGTATGCAAACTTTGGGCCTATGCTAGTATGCTAACAGTCAACATGCAGTACGCGAACTTTGGGCCTATGCTGATAATCAATATGCGGTACGCAAACTTTGGGCCTATGCCGTTGAGTTATAACGATGCACAGGAGATATATTAACTAGCTAGTTAATTATGTGAGCCATTTGTTTGTTACTTGTAAAAAGTTATAAATAAATGGTGCATGGGGAATATCTTAGTAGCTGCGTTATGTTGAATTTGTTGTACTTAACGTTTGCAGGAAACTAATATTCATTTGTTTTTAGGAGAGACTAATGAAGATGATGACAATGAGGTCACTCGAGATGCAACCATAAGTCCCGATGGGAACGGTGCTGAGGGTGCTGTGCAGATTACCCCGGATCCTTCCACGAGACCTGACGAGGACGTCAGTATGCCAGGAGAGGCCGTATTAGATGCTGAGAACCCGACCTAAAGACTGTGACGTTACAAGCTTCGGGCCTATATAACCAGATGCAGCAGCCCATTCGGGTCTTTGCCCGGTTAAGCAGATATATCCCCCTTGGGATTACTGCGAGAAGCCCTACATAAAAAAAAACCCACTCGGGCCTCTTTTCGTTTGAGTCGGCGATCGAGGCGGACGTTCCACTTCAATCGGAATTATTTTGTTTAAATGTTTAATATTTAATATAGTTTTCTTAATCATTTCTTTATTTCTGATAGTTTGATTTATTGTGTTGTTGAATTATATTTTTTTTAAATATATTTTAAAATTATAAAATAAATATATTTGAGACCATTGCAACAATCCCTTCCATTTTATATGTTACACGGTACAGTTTGCAAAATTTTATTTTTTTATTTTCTCTATTTCCCCCCAAAAGTGACCCCATATTCAAAGTTTAATTGCGTTACACGTACGTAATTTTAAGTTAATCAATCGGTCCATTAGATTCGGAGCAAACTGGCTGTGACAGACAGACACACGAGTGAACCTATAAGGTCTTCGCCGTTTTTCCTTCGGACGTTCGGAACCCTAATAAAGCTGAATCTAAGATGTGGTCTCCAGGTCCTGGTCCACGTGTCGACCGCGTACAGCAACGCGGAGCTGACCGACGTGGGGGAGCGCGTGTACAGCGCGCCGGCGCGCCTGGCGCACGTGCTGGCGCTGGCGGACGCGCTGCCCGAGGACGTGCTCGCGGAGGTCACGCCGAAGTTAGTGTCATATACGTAGCATAATTATTAGATTTGTGGTGACTGGTTGTCTGGAGTTAGAATCTCAAGCCGTCGACCGACGATAGGCAAATAAAAGCATCATTGTATACACTATATTTCTGATGTGTGTATTGCAATTGTGTCTAGATTAAAAATACCACATTAAGAAAATAATAACCTGGCAAGTAAACCGCGGTCGCGTCATCATTCCCAAAATTAAGAAAAATGTAAATACTGAAACATTAATGTGCTTCTACAGAGGTATAATTTTTTCTTTTAATTTACATGTATTGGCTGAATAATATAAAATATTGCTAGGCGATTTTATGGGTTTCAACTGTTGTCATGGGGACATCAGTTCGAAGCCATGATCTCACACGACTGATAGTTTAGAAGAAAATTATTTTAACTATTTGAAGAATCTATATGTCGAGCCAGGCGATTCTGGCGGTTGCATGTTGCCCTTAGGTGAGCTTGCAATGGCCGAAGCTCTTGAAGTATATTATATCTTGAAAAAAAAATATGACCTGAAGGCCAATTCTCGTAATTTAAAAATGTTCAAAATATAGTTCCGATCTAGTCTCAGTGTCATAAACGTCACAAACGGTATTCTCCTAAACTAACAAACAACGTCAAACGTGAACTTACACTGTGATGAGTTTGAAAATGGATCGAAAGTTGATCGAAGTCAAAACGGTATTCTGCTAACATTACGAACTGTCACATGTACTGAATTGTCATTAGAAAAACGTCAAAATTGAGATCGAAATGAGACTATACCGAGATTATACCGAAATCCGACTGAACTTTAAGAGTAGCAGAATACCATTATTTCGGTCAATTCATAATTTAATCTCAGTTCGGTCAAGTTTCAGTCATAGTGTCAATTAATTACGAGAATTGACCCTCTGGTGCTTTTAGTCCCAAACTATTGCAATAGCCTAATTTATTAGTCTGATCTTTACTCTGATGACGGATTGGTTCCGTGGCCGGCTTCTGAGAAAAGGCTATACAAATTATAAATTTCGTTTTGTTTTTGTAGTGGCAATCTTTAATCTACATAATTACATTTTTTTTACTTATATTTAATGTTGTTTATTGTACCTTTATTGTATTGTCTATATTTAAATAACGGTAGTAAGTGGGGACGGACTGAACACCAGCGTTGGGCAGTGTTACTGCTATGCTGCTCACTATTCAACATTTTGCTAAGACCGCTACTTTTGCCACACCATACAAACAAGTTTCTTGTAATTTTTTTGTGTTCAATAAGTGTGGTAATAAAAGCTTTCTTTCTTTCTTTCAATATTTGAAAAGGTCGTTTTTGATTTATAGTCAGAACGTGAGCGCTAAATCTGGTAAACATATCATCCTATCCGCCACAGGACGTCCACTGCTGATCAAAGGCCTCCCCCATAGATTCCCACAACGAGCGGTCACATACCGATGTCCTCATCCCCAAAGAAAAATCTAAAAGCGAAATCTGCTAAACTTAATGATAATAATAATGTCTTAGGTTTTCGCGAGTATTACACATTATAATAAAACACTTTTAAACGGATTCTATCGCGTATATTTTAGATTTTTGTTTTTCCTGACGTTTCGAACATTTTGTCAGTGTCTTGATGTTTTTTACACTAAACAACACACCGCACTAAAAAACATCAAGACACTGTGAGTGATTACTGCGTGCATCGAAACTAATTTTTTGATTAAAATTGTACGGTAGATAAAATAAAATAACTTTTTAAAATCTGTAACGACGCCTGTCACCTTAGTCATCCTGCGACCACGAATGCTGCAAAGCATTCGAACGTCAGGAAAAACAAAAATCTAAAATATACGCGATAGAATCCGTTTAAAAGTGTTTTATCTTAATGATAATGTTTATGTTAACACATATTTTATGTATTGTCAGTAGCGTATTCGATAATAATGTGCTATGAATCACTACATAAATGGGCTATTTCCGAACATTACAATTAAAAACGTCAGTATCTAATGATTTAATTAAGATCAACATAATATTGCCTTCACCGATTTCGTAAGTATGGTTGCTGTCTTCCTCCACAATTTTAATCAATGTTTTGACACTGTATGTGGGAGTTTTACACAAAGAACTTAGCTAGTCTAATAATACCTAATTTACCCTGTCCCCCAACGTGGGGCCAGAGTAACGTAGCTTTAATATTATCATCATAGATAAAAAAAACCCGGACAAGTGCGAGTAGAACTCGCGTGAAGAGCGTTCCGAAATTGTTGAATATATTGTCTATTGTTGAATTCTGTCTTGTACTAATGATTTATCCCAAGAACAAACTTAACATCGTAGTTGTAAAACATGTTTTCCCATACATTCCAACCGCAAAAGTAAGTTTGTACGCACAATATTGTAAGATTTACCACGTTATTTTAATATCATAGACTTCTTATAGATTTTCTTGTAATCTATAGGTAAAGAGCTACTACCTACATTTTTTTTCTGATTTTCGGCTCAGTTGTTTTTGAAATAAGGAATGGTCAATTTTCGCACATTTTCTTAAATAACTTTAAAACTATATATTTTTTAAACTATAACATAAACACATTTGAGACCCCCACAACAAGCCCTTCCATTTCATATGTTACACGGTACAGTTTGCAAAACTTTATTCTGAAATTTTCCATATTACCCCCCAAAAGTGACCCCCATATTCAAAATTTATTTATTTACACACGTCACACGTCCGTGTTTGGGTTGCAAAAATCCATGTGTACCGAATTTAAACTTAATCGGTCCAGTAGATCGGAGCAAATAGGCTGTGACAGATGGACAGACAGACACACGAGTGATCCTGGATCCTGTAAGGGTGTCGCCGTTTTTTTCTTCGGACGTTCGGAACGCTAATAAATAAAAAAAAATTGAAAAGCAATAATTCGATTATATTATTATGACGGCCCGGCTGACTACGCCGAGATGGTCACAGTAGCACGCGGGGCGCTGAATATTTCCGGGGATGTTCAAACGCGGCTTCAGCGCTGGAAGCTGGCAATCCAGGTCACAGCTAGTGCCATGCGTCACACAATGTCAATTCTGTTTTCATAGTTAACTAGCTCGGACCCGCGGTTTCACCCACGTTTAATTTTAAAGAAATTTAGAGTACTTCGACATAGACACTTAGCATAGAATATATATATTGGATTTCAAGGGTTTAATTTTTTATCGCGGACCCCTTATTATTTTTCTAAAATAAATTAGTTATTCCTTATAACATCAGCTATCTGCCAGTGAAAATCGGTCCGGTCGTTCCTTCTAAATCGGTCCAGCCGTTGCGGAGATTACCCGGAACAAACATACAGACAAAAAAATTAAAATTTGTTTTTGTTATAGGTACCGTATATACCTTAATATGCATTTAGTAAAAAGCTGTTATTTTGACATTACACACAGACATTTCAATTTTATTTATTTCTATAGATAAATAATAAAAAAAAAGAACATGCTTTTGTAAATAACCGTACTAAAAAATAGAAAATAATTTTCAATAAGTTTAAAATAAGAATAGAGTGATTAACAAAAAATATTTTTTTATTGTAAAAAAGCGTGGGGTGCTCAGATCAGGTCAGAAATTTTAACGATGGCGCTACTTTAACAAATATTTACTCTACTGTTATATAAAACTTATTGAAAATATTTTCTACTTTTTTTTGGTTATTTACAGAAGCATGTATTTTTTTGTTTTTTTACACAATATTTATTTTCTATTTTCAGTGCGGCTAACTATAAAAATGTGCTTTTGTTTTGTTTTGCGCATAGCTGAATGTCCATGTTGCCTGTCCATAGTCTCAATAACTCCGGGTGGTAATTATTTACCCAAGCATCTTCCTTTCGACATTTAAGCAAACAAATACTTACATTACAGATAAAATCATCTGAAGAATGAGACACTATTCGAGTGTCATCGCAGTCTTGCCGCCGAAAATTGAATCGACATCTTATGAAGATATTAATTTTCATTTGAATTTGTGACATAATTTATAATATAACATTGAAATTTTATTGCCGACCAAAGACATATTGAATTACGACATAGAATATTATTTACTATTATTATTGTACTATTTCGAATTATATTATGCTACTACATAAATCGTATTAAATTGTTGTGCCCGACAGGGTCCATGTGAACTTATAATTATTATTAAGATCTTTTAAAACACATGTGATATGCAATAAAGAAAAAAAAAAAAAAGAAAAAAAAAATTGATGATCCTAGCAAGGATAATGGGACAAACTATTAAAATTATTGCATTTTCATAAGTTCTTGATAAGTGTGCGATGTTTCAAATCAATCCGACGTTTTGAAGGGGATGAAAATCAAGTTCAAAAATTCTGTTACATAGATACATACCAAGCTAATAAAAGCATGTTAAAAAGCGCAATTTTAAGCGTGCAAAACTGCAGATTGCTTAAACTACAGACTGCTGTTTGGGAAGAACTCTTGGCCGCATAACAATGCAGGTGGGACACATCTATTAAGGGCCGTCACCTATACCAGTTCTTTCCATCCGTTGGTGAGCGGCTGGCAAGTGCATGGTGTGAAGTTGATCATTGCGTGGCTCAGTTTCTCACCGGTCATGGTAACTTTAAGAGTAAATTATTTAGCTTGAAGCTTGTTGCCTCACCATTCTGCAAATGTTCAACACCGGACTGTGAATATGAACAGTCTGCACATCATGTTCTGTGGGAGTGTGTTCTTTGGCAAGATGAACGCAATATTATGTTTGACAGCTTGCAAGTTACATCCTGAGTCGTTTACTATACAGACCTTGTTGCAACTAGGACGAATTTCCGTTAGTTCAGGCGTTTCTGTCATGCCTGCTATTGGAATTAGTCACAATAGCTCACAACATAGGCCCCGCAATTAAATGTTGATTAGCATTTTTGTACCCGTGGTGCTGGGCAACTAGGCTTATCCTAGTTGTACACTCCCAACTATTGTGCCTATGGCCTATCGTTTTTCTCTGTCTCCTGCTTGCTACGGAGGGAAGTGGAACGTATATTCTTAACTACTACTCCTTTTTCTTTTCTGATAAATTTAGTTGCGGGTTCCAAGACAGTTATTTCGTGTCATTTCTCTGGGACACACTGAGCTTCATTGGTCGGTGTTCTTTTCGGTGGTCGCCATTGTAGATCCTGGCTTACAGGAGTTGTTGGGAATGTGTGGTGGGCTTATCCCAATACCAAAACGGTCATCGTCGTATAAGTCAGTCAAGTAAAATGTTTACTACAATCTTTAGATGTCGTAATACTTGTCTAATAATTTTATGAAACAGGTGAATAAAGCGGTGATGAACATAATATATATCATTGATAAAAAAATGTGGAAACACACAAAAATTTGTAAAATTACATCACTTTTAAAAGTGGGCTAAGCTCAGAAAGCTCTGCATTGAGCAGTCTGTTAAAAATGACACAGGCAAGCTACTGGAAAACATAATAAAATATTTGTAAAACTTCATGGCAAGCAGGAACAACCTTATTATTCTCTTTAATTCAGCACGGGAATGTTACTTTATCAAATCTAGTGAACAGTGCAGCAGGGTTTAACAATTACTGGATAAACCTCACTAATAAAGCAAATGATAAGAACACACATGCAATAGAAATATATGCAATAGTATATTTTTAAGACCATTTAATCATGATGAAATCGGAAGAATGATTCATTCCTTTAATAACTTATCGACTACTGGTATTAACAGCACAAAAATATTTCACTAAAAATAAATAATGAGATTATTATATATATAAAAGACTATAAAAAATGTTTAATTAATTTTTGCCACAGTAGGTGAAACAAAAATGTAACCGATAACACTGGACGTCCAGTAATTAACTCATCAATATACCTACGCCCAGTAGACCAAAAAGAAATGTTTAATATAATTAAATTTAATGAAATGTTACCAGTGATGATATATGGAACAGAGATGTGGTCACTCATTGTGTGCCTCATAGTAAAGCTGAATGTCACTCAGCGAGCTATGGAGAGAGCTATGCTTGGTATTTCGCTACGTGATCAAATCAGAAATGAGGAGATCCGTAGAAGAACTGAAGTGGCAATGGGTGGGGCACATAGCTAATAGAACTGATGGCCATTTGGGCAAAAAGGTTATCGATTGGAGACGCGCGACGACCTCCAACGGGGTGATGGTAGAGAGCGGCATGTAACCGCTCGTCGTGGAGATCTAAGGGGGAGGTCTTTGTTCAGCAGTGGACGTCCTGTGGCTGGTATGATGAAATTCGGTTTTATTTACAGTGAAATTCGGTTTTATTTACAATGAAATTCGGTTTTATTTACAATGAAATTCGGTTTATTTACAATGAAATTCGATTTTATTTACAATGAAATTCGGTTTTATTTACAATGAAATTCGATTTTATTTACAATGGGTAAGAAGAAGCTTCGCTTCTGTCGCGTATCCCACGACCTCTCCAGTTTATTTCTTTTCATTGGTTTTTTGTTGATTAATATAACTGTAACATTGTCTTTCCAGGCTAATATCACCTAAGCCAAACACCTACACGTTCACGAAGGCGGTGGCAGAGAGTGTGGTTGCTGATCGTGCTGCTACCGCCAAGTACGCCACCGCTATATTCAGGCCTACCATAGGTAAGCTATCTTCATTATATCAAGTCTGTAGTCTTTACGCGTGCTGATTATAATATCATCCATAGACAAGTGATGTATAGCGGTGTTTCTTTTTTTTAAACCTTGCCACACACTAGGTTTTCTCCTGTGTTAGGCTCTAAAGCAGGGGTTCCCAACCTTTTTTTGTCTACTGCCCACTTTAAGAATAAATTATTTTTTAACGCCCCCCTTTTTAAACATACTTAAAAACCGCTAAGTACTTATAACTGATTATTGAAACGCAAATTTATAGTATTCGGACAGAGTATCTTTTATTGAAAATAAAACAAACATAATCAATTCTTATATAAAAACTAATGTGAAGGTTGAATCTGATGCTGTTCAATAAGTTTGTTGATATCAGGTTCCAATTTACTCAAAAACAGCCGCAAGTCGCCACGTTCGGTAACACGCAAACGATTTCTCTTTTTAGTAAGCAGCGTTGCCACAGCACTAAATCCACGTTCACACAAATATGACGATGGGAATGCTATCAAAAATCGTTGAACAATTGACCACAATCCAGGGTACAATTGCGGGATCGGTTTTTGTAGCCAAAATTCTTGATATCCATTTTTGAACTTGATTTTTATTTCTTCGTTTGTTGTCAATTCTATAAGTTCTTCTTCCAGCTGAGGTGACATTGCTGTGTTGACATTTGAAAACGGATCCAACACCCAGTCTGCTATTTCTAACTTTAAAATGTCCTGGTATCGTTCGGTGAAGTCAATGTGGAGGTTTTCCAAATGTTGGCAGTAGGCAAACAAGTTGTCGTTACTGCAGTATACGGATAAATTCGGAAAATTGTGAAACTCACGTCTGCCCATATTCTTTTTGTGCAGAAGCAGTTTGGCTGCGAAAGCAGCAACGACATTTTTTGTTTTAATTAAATTTAGTTCATCGCCTTGCAGTTGGAGGTTCATGTCGTTGAACATTTTATACGGGTCTGTCATGTAAGCTATATCATTCTTTGATGTTATGAGCTTGTTGCGCAGTTCTGTATCTTTAGTTTCCAAGAACTCTATCATAGAGTCAAACAGGTTGTAAAATCGAATCAGACAATTGCCTCTTGACAGCCAACGAACTTCAGTATGAAGCAACAAACGGTTGAAATCTTCGTCATTAGTAACACAAAGCTGATGAAATAATCTATTATTCAAAGAGCTGCTACGGATTTTATTGACTGCTTTGATGACATATTGCAGTGATTGAAATAGTTGTTCACTTAAGTTTCTAGCAACCAAATGTTGTCTATGAATAACGCAATGTATAGCAAGGACATCTGGAATTTTATTCTTTAAGTATGCTATGAAGCCTTTATGGCGCCCTGTCATAGCCGGAGCGCCATCCGTAGCAACTGATATAATATTTTTCAAAGGAATCTCTTTCTCTTCACAAAACTTTTCCAATGTATTGAATATGGTTTCGCCTTTTGTATCTGTCTCCAAATTTCTGGCAAACAATAGTTCTTCACGTATTTTCTCATCTTTAATAAACCTCACGTAAGATAGCAACAACGCTTCATTAGTTGGTAAAGTGGACTCATCGAGCTGAATTGAGAATTGACTAGTCCTCAGATGATTGCACAATGATTCTTCAATGTTTTCAGCCATTTCATCAATTCGTCTTTGCACAGAATTATTACTCAAAGGAATTTTTCGGATAATATCTGCGGCCGGTTTATGAAGCACAGTAGTTATTACTTCCTTTATTGCTGGCAAAATTAACTCTTCTCCGATGTTGTGCGGTTTGCCTTTTTGAGCAATTAACAAAGAGATATTGTACGAAGCTCGAAGTCCGTCGTCATCTTGCTTAGCAGCCGCCGAAAATAGTTTTGATACACTTGGCTGAGTATTATGCTTCTTCTCTAGGTCTTGAAAATATGCTACATTCTTTTCTGTCTTATCTGGATGCATTTTATTCAAATGATCTTGCAGTCTTGAAGGCTTCATTGCTTCGTTCGAAAATGTTTTTAGACATAGAAGACACAAAGGCGACGACGGGTTTGTGGGATTTTCAATAAATCCGAATTTAATATATTCCGCAGAGTATTGCCGTCTCTTCTTTTTTACTTCCGACATTGTTTTGTTTTAAGAAATACGTAAGTGTTGAAATCAGGTACTGCTTATCTATTATGCGCGAAACCGCAAATGAAAATAAAATAAATTTACGTCGTTTATATAGGATTGCATAAGCAGCACGCACCAACAGGAATAAGACAAACGTGCATAAACTCGTTTATCTCATTCGACGCCCAATCGTACTCGACAAGCAAGAACAAGTATTATAGAACCAGCCGATTGGTATAGGAATGTACAATTCGGATTATTTAACAAAAACTTGTTAAAACATGATTGCCCGCGGTCTTTTATATCGAACCGAGTTTGAGCTATATCTTAATTAATATTAGTTGATGTTCACAAGATGTAGTCGAGAGTCGAGAGCTCAGTCGGTGTCTAAGAGTCTTCCTAGCTAGGTAGATGAAATTATAAATCGACCCCAAAGCCCTACACAATGCCCCCTTATTTTTCTGGGTCTCTTACCGCCCCCCTTTAGGCCTGCAGCGCCCACAAGGGGGCGTTATCGCCCACGTTGGGAAAGACTGCTCTAAAGGACTAGTATCCAGGGCCGTTAAAATATTACAAAAAAAAAAAAAAATCTCCTGTGTCGTGGGTGCGTTGACAGACATGAATTTCACACACAATGCACCCAGACCCGGAACAACCACCTGCAGATCATACAAATATTTGTTCCGTGCGGGAATCGAACCCACGACCCGGAGCGCAGCAGCCGACTGTATCAGCCACTGCACCAACCGTGCCGTCGAATTTTTGAAAGTTCTTGCGCGAATACGCGCTGTAATGATGATACGCCATAAAATGTATTCACATTTTTTTATTTGTTTATAATACTGCCATCTAGTATCAAATAGCGATAATAAGTAATACTTTTGCTATACGATGCTAGGTGCTACTTTATTGAAATATCTGTTGTAATCCCAACAAAAACCGAGATTCATTATGTGAATATATGTCCCAACTACAAGCAAAATAATCGCGCACCCTCTTGTTTTAGTAATTTCATCTTTCCGCCACCCATTTCCCGGATGGATAGAAAACTTAAACGGTCCTAGCGGCGTGATGGTTGGCGTTGGGAAGGGGATGCTGCATGTCCTGAGCGGCTCCGCCCGCAGCAGAGCTGACATGATCCCCGTGGATATGTGTATAGATACAATGATAGCTGTGGCCTGGGAGACTGCGGTTGACGAGTAAGTATTCTGCTTTTAAGGGTTCCGTTTAGAATGATTCCGTTTATCCTTGTCTTAATTTCTGCTGGGATAAAACAAACCGGCCATGTGCGAGTTTATCTCGCGTGGAGAGGGTTCCGAAACTGCTGAATATATTGTCTATTGTTGAATTTGGTATTCTACTAATAACTTCCCTAGAACAAACTTAACATCGTAGTAGAAAATCATGTTTTCCCATACATTCCAACTGCAAACGTAAGTTTGTACGCACAATATTGAAAGATATACGGTTTTATTTTAAGACCATAGACTTTTTGCAAGATTTCCTGTTATCTATAGGTAAAGAGCTATAGCCTATTTTTTTTAATTTTAGGCTCAGTAGTTTCGGAGTTGAGGGGGTAATGGTCAATTTTCATTTATTTTCTTAAATAACTTTAAAACAATACATTTTAAAATTATAAAATAAATAAATTAGAGACCCTCACAACAAGCCCTTCCATTTGATATGTTACACGGTACAGTTTGCAAAATGTTATTCTTTAATTTTGCTACATTGCCCCACAAAAAGGATTATTTTCGCCCGTATTCAAAATTCATTTATTTACGTTACACATACGTGTTTGCACCGAATTTCCACTTAATCAGTACCAAAGGTCGGAGCAAATTGGCTGTGACAGACAGACAGACACGCGAGTGATCCTATAAGGGTTTCGCCGTTTTTTCCTTCGGACTCTCGGAACCCTAAAAAACGAAGTGTCTAACACAGTTTCTAAGAAAAAATAAATTATTTTAGTAAAGAAACAATAGTTACTAATGAAACTATATTTTTTTAATATTGTTATTCTTTATAAGGCAAGCCAGTGACGTTGCGTCCTATTAAATTCTACAATCTTTGAATCCAATTAGCGTACGGAAATATATCGTGTTTATTTCATTCATTTAATATACGTGCTGCAACCATATTGTGATATATTGTGAATAGTGGGTATTTAGATATAAGTTTATTAACTGTACGGTGTGCTTAATGTGTCAGTCTGCGAATATACGTGGAGTCCAAAGGTTGTCGTTTGATTGCTCATTACGGTGTCCAGACTACTCCCGGAATACCATACCAGCTATATACACTTCAGTGGCGACGAGGATGGGATAATTCCTACGCGTGATCCTTGACCGTTATCCATTACCAAGGGTGGAAGAGCTGCTACTTAGTTTGAGGGGTGGTAAACGTTTTAGTAAAATAGATTTATCACAGGCATATGCACAGTTTGAACTAGATGACACAAAAAAATATGCAGTAATAAATACCCGCAAAGGGTTATTTATGTATAACAGGTTGGTCTATGGACTTTCATCGAGTCCCGGTATTTTTCAAAGGCGTCTGGAGCAGCTATTTACAGATTTGCCTTACGTGGGGGTTTTTCTGGATGATGTAATTATCACGGGACCCACGAACGAGGCTCATATGCATAATTTAAGTAAAGTGTTCGACCGTCTAAACGAGTACGGGCTCAAAGTAAAATAATTCTAAAATTAGTTTAAAAAAACTAAAAAAACACGCTAGGTTGTGCTGCACTGAGTGCCCGAAATAGCAAGTCTGGAACTGCACGCATGCGTAGTTCGCGCACTAGCTCTGTCTCTCTTACTCGCATGCAAAGGATGCGGAAAGAAATTAATTAATCCTGGCGAATCTAATTAGGATAATCGGATATTTTGATCGGATTATTGCATTGTCATCGACCTTTGACAGGTGTGCAAAGTTTGAATCAAATCTGATCGTTCAAAGTAGGGCAAAATCGAGCTCAAAGGAGTCGGTTACAAACAAACATACATACAGGTGAAGCTAATAAAAGCGTGTTAAAAAGATAAGTGTGTATGTTTCGCGGAGTCAGTTAGTTATCTAGGTCACACCATTAGTAAAGACGGAGTTCACACTTGTCCAGACAAGATCGAGGCTATAATAAAGACGCCAGCTCCTACAAACGTTTCCGAGTTAAGGGCATTTATCGGTATGGTCATGTACTATGGAAAGTTTGTAAAGAATATTAGTATGATTTTAGCGCCATTATATAATTTACTTAAGGCAAGTGTTCAGTACAGTTGGAGTAAAGAGTGTCAAGAGGCATTCGATACAAACATTAACTAATCATCATTTTTTTGTCATCATTTCGGCCAAATGAAGTCCACTGCTGGACAAAGGCCTCCCCCAAAGATCACCACAACCACCGATATGGATGTGTTGTGGGCTCATTGGGGGGTTTTGCCATAATCGCCACGCTTGGCAGGCGGGTTGGCGATCGCAGTTGAGTTGTTAATGTACTCGAAGGACGCTGCTGCCCATCCTCCGGCTAATCCCTTAGTCGACTTTTACGACACCCATGGGAGGAGATGGGGTGGTGGCATTCTGAGCCGGCACCACACGGCAAATTAATAGTAAGGGTAATTAATATTAACTAATAGTAAGGTGTTAATGCACTATACACCTGAGTTGCCTATAATACTGACGACTGATGCAAGTAGTGTAGGCGTAGGCGCAGTGATATAGCACATGACTCCGAAAGGCAAGCGACCGGTAGCATATGCGTCGCGCTCCCTTACACCGGCTGAGCGTGGTTACTCACAGATAGACAAGGAGGCTTTGGCTATTGCTTTCGGAGTTCGTAAATTTCACCAGTATCTGTATGGACGCAGGTTTATATTAAGAACTGATCATAAGCCTTGACCTATATCTTGGGTAATAAAGTAGGCATTCCAGTGATGGCCGCATCAAGGTTACAGCGTTGGGCGGTGTTGTTATCGGGGTATAGTTACGACATAGAGTATGTTTCATCGAGCAAGAACTGTGCGGATGCATTGTCACGGCTACCGTCTAAAGAATGTAATGCGAAGATATCAAAGGAAAGTACATATGTTAATTTCGTTGAAAATTTCTTGCCAATTACGAGTAAGGACGTTAAGAATGCAACCGCACGGGATACAACCCTTGCTAGAATTTTAACATAATATATTCAACCCGGTTGGCCTCCGACTTACGATGACGATCAAATTCAACCCTATTTCGTAAGGCGCAACGAGCTATACACGGAATGTGTATAATGTGGGGTTATCGTATGGTTATACCGGTTACATTGCGGAATAATATATTTAAACAATTACACAGTAGTCACATGGGTATAGTAAAGACAAAGAGTCTAGCCCGTAGCTATGTATGGTGGCCTAACATAGACACGGATGTGGAGATGATTTGTAAGCAATGTGAGACTTGTGCGGCTGAGGCGGATGCACCCCGCCGGGCTCCGATACAGCCATGGCGGTATTACGATCGCCCTTGGACCAGGGTTCACAGTGATTTCCTAGGCCCGTACAAAGGTGTAACTTTTCTTGTACTAATCGATTCTACTTCCAAATGGGTAGAAATTTTTGAAATGACTCGTACTAATGCGGCAAACGTCATAAAGATATTAAGATCTACCTTTGCAAGATTCGGTTTACCGGAAGAGTTAGTATCGGACTAAGGCCCACCATTTACCAGTTCAGAATTTAAAAATTTCCTAATGAATAATGGCATCCAACAATTTTTCTCGCCGGCTTATAACCCATCCTCGAACGGTGCAGCGGAGTACGCGGTAAAATTGTGCAAGCGAGCGATTAAGAAGGCGCATAGGGATCAGATAGATGTAGACGCAGCATTGCAAACCTTTCTGCTGGCGTACCGAAATACAGTCCATTGTACTACCGGTGCATCACCAGCCATGCTATTGCAGAAGCGGACGTTACGATCGAGACTGGACTTGTTGCGTACTGAGCGGGTCACTGAACACAGGGTGCGTGAAGCCCAGAGGCGGCAGGTTGAATATGCAGGTGGGGCTCCACGTAGCTTTCGTGAGGGCGATTCGGTCTGGGCTCGGGAGTATGGCGTTCGGGATAAATGGGTGAAAGGTACCGTAGGAGGAATAGATAGTTTACGTAGGTACTCTGTGGTAAGGGATGACGGTCAATTACTAAAAAGGCATGTAGATTAAATTCGTCGGAGATCCCGGTTATCTGATGTTGCTTGTTGCGAAGACGACATTGAGGAGCGGAGCGGTGAAGGGAATGTTGTCGCGCCATTTGGCGAGGGTGTAGAGCGGGTAACACCACTCGAAACTTCGGTGATAAACGAGGGCAAAGGGGAGAGTAATACCGGGGATACTGAAAATATTTGTGAGACTAGTCAGAGTAATGTACCTTCAGAATATTCATTGGTTCAGTTACCATTGCCATCTAGCGTACCGGTGAACCTAGACCCAAAGCGAACGCGAAGACCCGTAGATAGATTTAAGATTATGTAGTTAAGCTTTATAATGTTGTATGTTAAGTAATTCGATTTTAATTAGTTGTGTAAATTGAAATATACTAAGATGTATTATTGTATAGTAGTGGAGGTGTGATATATTGTGAATAGTGGGTATTTAGATATAAGTTTATTAACTGTACGGTGTGCTTAATGTGTCAGTCTGCGAATATACGTGAAGTCCAAAGGTTGTCTTTTGATTGCTCATTACGGTGTCCAGACTACTCCCGGAATTCCATACCAGCTATATACACATCACATACATGCCGCATACATACGTGCAACCGCAACATATACTGTTACGCAACCACCACGAATTGGGTGGGCTGCCGAGCGGCGGATCCTGGTCGATCACATCGGGCAAGATCCCTCTGTGCCAGCGGTAGTGGCTATGCTGGCAGAGCATGAAAGTTGGTGTGCTGTGGGTGACTACGCTCTAGAAGGAGACTCTCAGAGAAGAAGGACACGGAACCGGGGTAATAACCGCCACGGTGCCCGTATCCAAAATGCCTAAGCCCCCTGTCGTATTAATGTGACGGGGGCCTTGGGGGTCGATAGCGCACCTATTTGGGATTCTGCGTGCTCATACCGAGTAACCCCTGGGAAGACGGCGGTGTGCATGTGGTCATGTACCGCTGTGTGCGCAGCACAGCGCATAGTGAGGCCTCGGAGAGAATCTTTTACAACCCCCCCGAGAGTTGCGTGGGGGATGGCCGTCCCTTTCCTACACTAGACTGGGTGACCCTTTATAGTCATCCCCTCCGAGATGTGCCTAAAGGCGTGGCACCAATGGGTGGCTCTAGATGGAGGCTATTCGAGTTCCCGAGCCTCCCTTAGGTGCCGAAGATGACCACTTCGGTGATTTGATTTTAGCCGGTAGAAGTGCGGTATGCCCCTTCGCCCTTTCCCGGAGCGAAGAAAGTTTCTGGAGTCGTTTGAATCGGCTACAAACACTACACCTCCCACTGGCAGCGGTATCTGTTCCTTGTTCTATTTTATTCGAGGTAACGGGTCAGGTAACACCTCCCTCACCCATCTGTTTTAAATCATGTCTGCTAGGCGCTGCAATGGTCATCATTGTTTTCTTAGACATAAATCAGAATCTGTGGCGAATTGAAAGATGTTCCAACCAAAAAGTGGTTAGACGTTGGAATTTCCCTGCTACCAGGCTTAACGGAGACCTGAGTCAACGGCCGGCTATTGACAATATTCTCAATCTCCGCCAGCAGCGTATTGAAGACCTCTTCATGCGGAGGCCCCTCTCTCTCTGTTTGATTTTTTTTTAAATTTTTTTTTATTGTTGGGCTTCTCGCATACATTTCTGGGAAATGTGGTTGCTTAACCGGTTATTTTCTGGCGAAGCCAAAAGAGGCCTCCAGCCAGGCTTAAAATTAATATTAAAATCTAAGCAACTTTCGCTAAGGGCGCCCCCTGCGGGACACGGACCTCGGCTTAGGGCGTTGCTGGGGATAACAAGCTATTGTTTTGGGGACAGCTGGATCGGTATTATTTAAGTTGTTTTAAGGGACATTTAAAGCTACAGGCTCGGCACGGGCCGGCGCGAGCAAGAGACGGGAGGGAGAAGTGCTAACTTGAACGGGAAGGTGACGCGGCGATAGGCCTCCGCGACGTCGGTGAGGCGGGCATCTCTCGGCGGCGAGGGCGGTACAACGGTCGGGTGTTTAGTGAACGAGACAACGCGAGTCTCTTCATGTGATCTAACGTGATTTTATCGTCTGGATCGACCAGAACGTGCCTCGGGCGGCGTACTCTACTGATACGGGAGGGTTCGTAGTCGGCGGCTGATACCACAAGGGGATTTGGGTGGGACAGGGCAGAATCGAGATAGCGTTTCGACGCTTGTTTCATAAATTGCCTGATGGTCGGCAAGTTAAGGTCGAAATGGAGTTGGTCGTTTCGCATGTACAGAGGCGCTCCGGTGGCCTTGCGCATGAAACGGGTTTGGAGGGTTTCGAATCTACGGAGTGGGTATGATTCGGCGTGTGCGAACACTGGGCTGGCATAGGTCATGATGGGTCGAATGCATGTGGTGTAAATTCTCACCTTATTTCTAAGGGATAATTTACTACGAGCGTTCAGGATATAGTGGAGGCGACCGAGCACAAAGGCAGCGCGGGCACGCACCATCTTTGTGTGGGGAATGAAGGTCAGTTTTTTGTCTAGGGTGACTCCAAGATACTTGGCGTGCGGTTCCCAAGGAACCGGTTGGCCCAGCATCGAGATCTCCCTGAAGCGTGGGTGGTCGTCGCCTAATTTGCAAAATAGGACGGCTTTACTTTTGATAGGCTTAACTTCGATCCGCCATTTCCTAAACCCCTCTGTTTGAGCACAATCTGTAGTTTTTATACTGCGGATTATCCTCTCCCAAGCCCCACCCCAATGTGTGCTCACGGGCGAGTATAAAGGTCCATTTAGTACAGTGATTCACAGCCTCATTTCTCATATTTCTAGGTATAACCATTGATTATAAACTACAATGGGGTGCTCATATAAAGGCTCTATCAAATAAGTTAAGTTCTGCTGCATTTCCACAAAAAAAAGGCAACTCACTTGATGTAAATGATACGCAGATTTGACCAAGACTATCTTTTATTAATCGCAGGTATTACAATATAATTAGTTTTACACAAATACCGACACCACACACAATATCTTTTCCCTTCTTTTTTTTTACATTTTTTATTATTTATTTTTTATATTCGCAGCAAGAACATTTTATCCATAAATCAAAATACTGATTCTATTTTAAAGTTGTAAATAAGCATCACTACATTGTTTACCTAAACTAAGAATCAAAATAAGTATGTGCAAAATGATGCTGGATCATAATAAATAGGTGCATGCCATTAAATTTTAATTAGGTATAGAGGTATTTTAACATTTTGCTAATCTGTTATGTTACTAACACCTTCGAATAATATACTTAAACAGTAAATAATCATGTAACCATGTATACAATCAATATTAGGCATACCATCCATGAAGGTTTACACTTACATTCTTAAATCATATCACTAGGCTGAAATATTTTTAATTTGTATTAATTAAATTAATAGCAGCCCTACTCATAGTATATATTTTATGATATAATTTTAAGTAATTGCCCTAATTTTTGTCCGTGCTATGACAGCCGCCGGTCTGTGCGTGCGCTGCGTATTTGCAGTTTCACTCGGTTGGCTCAACAAGTCATTGTCTGGGACAACATCAGCGTGCTGCGAGATACTCGGAGATGCTATTTTAACTAAATGACGCCTATTGCGTGAGACAAAGTAAGATCTTGGTTGAGGTGCCGGAGATTGTACCCTTGCATTTTTACGTTTATTATCATCAAGCATGATTACTGCGTCACCGGGTTTCAGCGACGGTGAGGCTCTTGCATGCTTGTCGTAGTACTGTTTGCTAACTTCCCGTTTACGCACAATATTCCTGTAGTCGGCAGTATTGTCGCGGCTGGGCACTAGTTTTGTGACGTGAGAAGGCAGTCTACTGCTAAGTCTACGTCCCATTAGTAACTGTGCAGGTGAACTATTACCATCACGCGGTGTGTTTCTAAAATTTAACAATCCTAAATAAAAGTCTGACCCTGATTGAATAGATTTGATTAAAATATTTTTTATTGTTTGTACACTTCGCTCACTACGACCGTTAGATTGCGGATAGTTAGGAGAACTAGTAGAGTGATCAAAACCCCATTTATTTTTAAAATTAATAAATTCCTTCGATGTGTACGCTGGACCATTATCGGTCAGTAGCTCGCTTGGAACACCATGTCGCGCAAATTGCTCCTTCATTGCCGTAGTTACGCCTTCCTTCCAATACTAGTTAACGGGTTAACCTCTATATAATTTGAGAAATAATCTACCAAAATTAGAAAGTATTTTTTTCCATACTCAAATATGTCGGAGCCTACTTTAGCCCAAGGCATATTCGGTATTTTATGCGGATGCAGGGGCTCGCGGGCGGGTCGCGGTTTCCGCTCTGCAAATGTTTTACATCGTTTTACGGTATTTTCAATGTCACACGACATTCCCGGCCAAAACATCACCTCACGTCCATTACGCTTGCACCTGTCTATCCCCATATGCCCGTCATGTAAACGCTGTAACATTTCTGCTCGTAATGAATGCGGTATATACACCAAATTATCCTTGAATATGATGCCATCCACAAATTCAAAACTTTGGTTGTACGACCATTGTGCCCGCACACATTCATCAACTTCATATTTGTTTGTCGGCCAACCGCTGTAAATGTACTTTATTAATAACCGACACTCATTGTCATTGGCAGTTTCTGTTCTAATTAAACGCATTTTACTATCACTAAATCTCACATTTTCTAATAAGAAACACGACTGTTCGGTAATTTCTTCCGAAATGCTTTCCCGAACATTATCCTTCAATGCAGCCCGTGATAACGCATCGGCTACGAACATGTATTTACCCGGTTTATAAACTACAGTGAAGTCATAACCCTGTGTGCGTCATACGCTGTAAACGCGCGGGATTCGAATCTAGCGATTTTTTAAACAATGCCTCCAGTGGCTTATGATCGGTTTCCACCGTAATGTTCCTTCGCCCAAAAACATACTGATGGAAACGTTCGAGAGCATATACGATCGCTAAAAGCTCTTTTTCTATTTGTGCATAACGACACTGTGTGTCTGCGAGGGTCGCCGAGGCAAACTCGCCTGGCCGTCCGCTCTGTGACGACAGCGCACCTAACGCACTCGAACTCGCTACTGGTAAGAGAACCGGTGCGCGCGCGCAATAAAGTGCTAATACAGGGGCATCGCACACCGAGTCTTTTAACCGCTGTACAGTTAATTCATGCACTTCATCCCACAACCATTCAGAATCTTTCTTCAATAAAGAACGTAGTGGTGAAGCCACTTCAGAATAATTAGGTATGAATTTCGACAGATAATTGATCATGCCTGAGAAACGCTCTAAAGACTGTCTGTCACTAGGAATAGCATCTGCTGTATCGCCTTAAATTTGTTTTTATCTATACGCATACCTTCAGCGCTAAACGTATGCCCTAAATAGGTTACTTCTTCCACACAAAATTCACACTTTTCTTTATTAAATCGAATGCCTAACTGTCGCGCTCGATCAAGTAATAGCTTAAGTCGTGCATCATGCTCAGACTTGCTCGAAGCCCACACAATAATATCGTCAACGAATGAATCTACCCCTGGCAGATCTTCCAGAATTTGACGAATTTTAGAATGAAATACCTCAGATGCGCAATGAATACCGTAAGGTAGCCGCAAAACTGGTATCTTCCGATTCCGATTTGATCTCATCATCAATTTGGACCATCCAAAATCCTAACCTAGCAACTTGCTGAAATATCGTGCTCCTTCTAGCTTGGTAGCAATTTCGGTGAGAGTCGGCAACGGGTAGTGCGCACGCTGTACGGCGCGATTTAGCGGACGCGGATCGAGACATACACGTATAGTGCCGTCCTTTTTGGCTGCTACTACAATCGCGTTAACCCACGGCGTTGGGTGTGACACCTTCCTAATGACTCCCATACGCTCCATCCGATTCAGCTCAACCAGTAATTTGTCACGCACACCCATAGGTATCTTACGAACCGGACAGATTGACGGCTGAACATCGCGACAAGTTACAATCCTATACTTATCTGGCAACTTTCCTGAGCCCCGGAACAGATCATCATACCTCTGCATATTTATAGAAAATATTCGCTTGATTATACCTAAATCATCACATGCATGTTTACCCAGTAAACTATAACAATCCTGCTCAGAAATAGTAAAACGAAGATTATAAACTTGTCCTTTATAAATCCAATCTATGTTGTACGAACCAATTATTGGTATAAAATTGCCACAGAATGATTGAGCCTTTGTATTATCACAAATTATGTTTTCCACTCGGAATCCTAATCTTTTAAAGGTATTTAAAGATAGAACATTTAAGTCGGATCCCGTATCTAATTTAAATAGCTCTTTTCTACCATTTACATGGCATAACAAAGTTTCATACCACTTAGAGTCCTTGGCCTTGTCAAAGCCATCAATAACAGAGATATAGTACATTTCCTCTTCACTTACATCGTCCTCTTCTATTGGTAAACACGTCTCTTTAAGCTCGGACACACTTTTTTATAATGACCGCGTTGATTACACATAAAACACATTACATTTGTAGCCGGACACTGATAACCATCACAAGAGGTACTCGCACACGAAGCACACGCTGGCCTCGGTGCGCCCGCACGGTGTCGGCGCGTGCCCGGCGGCCCATACACCGCATCTACGACCACCGCCGTACCCTCATTGCTACATCCAGCCTTAGTCTCCTCAATCTGCCGTTTTTCCTCGTGTGACATCTCATTCGCTTGGCATAATTTGACTGCCATAGCCAAGGTGAGGTCTTCTGACCTAAGGAGACGGTCGCGTAGCCTGCCATCAACAACACCACAAACTATGCGGTCTCTTATCAACCCATCTTCAAGATGTTCAAATTCACAATGATAAGTGAGAAGCTTGAGAGCTGTGACGTATTCATCTATAGACTCACCAGCCACCTGATTTCTCGTAAAAAACTTGAATCTAGCCATTGTTGTATTATGTTTCGTTTTAAAATGTTCATTATACTTATTTACAAGAGTTTCAAATTTTTCTTTGTTTTCGTCCTTTGTGAACTTGAATGTAGTGTAGACGTCATAGCCCTCCGAACCAATTAAATTTATCAGCAAACTTGATTGTACATCGGATGCTTCTTTGTAAACACCAGATGCCTTTAAAACCACCATAAACTGCTGGAGCCATTTACGGCATGCCTCCGACCGATTGGCCGGTCCACCTTCCAAACATAATTCTGACGGCGGACGCGCATGCTCCATGTTTATCTAATTACCCTATGGACACTTGAGTAACTGTACTCGCGTGAACTCTATTATTTATAAGGCACCGCTGTCACCATGATGTAAATGATACGCAGATTTGACCAAGACTATCTTTTATTAATCGCAGGTATTACAATATAATTAGTTTTACACAAATACCGACACCACACACAATATCACTGACGTAGCTACGGCCAGACTTGTATATTTTGCGTATTTCCACAGTATAATGTCATATGGCATTATGCTGTGGGGAGCAGCAGCTGGTGTAGATTCAATATTCATATTACAGAAGAGAGCCATCCGCGCAATATACAATGTCAAGTGTAAAATGTTTAATGTAAAAAGCGACAAAAAAGTAGTGTAAGGAGTCATAATCTCGAAGGATAAGAAAGAAAAATACATATCTAATTTTTTTTTATCTGCCGTTTCCCCGAGATTTCGGTCCAATTGCGTTTTGCAAAATTATTTATTATCCTTTTTGGTTAGTCCGCCTCAGCTGTCGGTGCATTATAATGAACATGTACTTTGTCACAGCACTCGAGAAGCTCGCGTGTACAACTGCAGCTCGTACGAGCACCCCACCACTTGGGGGGACTTCAAGAGCATCATCATCAATGGCTTGCGGCGCGATCCTTTCGACAACGTGCTCTGGTACCCCTTTATGGTCCTCAGTGAGAACAGGTGAGTAAAGTATTAATATTGGGACTCAGATGGTAGGGTAGAATAGACGAGCAAAGCTGGAAGACACTAAACAGAGTGATACACTGAGCAAATGATATCCTCCGGCTAATCCCTTAGTTGAATTTTACGACACCGACGGGAGGAGATGGCACCACGCGGCTACTAAGAACTGAAAACTATTTTAAATTGCAGCGTGATACAGAAGGTTTTGGAGACATCACTGCAGACCGGGCCACTTTATCTGATACACTACGTGTCAAGAATGTGTGGATTGAAGTCAAGGTACTTAACAAATATTTTAATACAAAACAAACATCTGTAAATTGTTAACGGCGTAATTTTATATTTTTCTTTATAAAACATTGTATGTATTCAAATGTATTTAAGCAGTGTTTGTTACCAGTGATGACATATAACACAGAGACGTGGTTACTCACTATGGGTCTCATAAGAAAGCTCAAGGTCACTCAGCGAGCTATGCTTGGTATTTCTCTACGAGATCGAATCAGAAATGAGGAGATCGGAGAACTAAAGTTGCCGACAAAGCTAAAGGATAAGTAAACCAAAGTGGCAATGGGCGGGGCGGGCACATAGCTAGTAAAACTGATGGCCGTTGCGGCAAAAACTCCTCGAGTGGAGGCCGTGCACCGGAAACTGCAGCGTGGGACGACCTCCAACGTGGTGGACAGATGATCTGGTGACGGTCGCTGGGAGTCATTGTATGGGGGTGGAATGTAACTGGTCAGTGTGGAAATCTACGGCGGAGCCTTTGTTCAGCAGTGGACATCCTTTGGTTGTTATGATGATGACGAGTATGAAATAGTATTCATGGTAGGTGTGGACAAAATTGTCCCCCGGGTCGAGATGATGGTGGGTAACTTTTGCACCGGCTACTGCCCAATCTCGGGGGATCGAGAGAAGTTCGCCGCTTTCACTGGGTAGTCGTGCGGTCTGTGGCTCTCTACGAGGCACCTGTTTGGTTATTTCGATTCTCGGGCGTCGAGCGCTGCAGACTGCAGCGAAGAGTGGCTATATAGATCGCACGAGTATGCCGAACGGTGTCCTTTGAGGTGGCAACTCTGCTGGTGCGCCTGCCGCCTTTTGATATCCTGACGAAGATGGATGTGTGGGTGTATCACCAAACACGCTCCCTCCGCCAGAGCGCTGAAGGCACGCGTCCAGGGAAGCTCGGAAGTTTGATGCGGCAGACTCTAGCTGCGGTGGAAGCGACTCATGCTGCTGCAGTGCTGCGTCATTGAGGCCGTCTTGCCGCTCTCTGGAGCCTGGCTTCAAAGGAACGAACGCGTCCCATTTCACACAGGTGTTCACTGGGCACGGTGGTTTCGGTGCTCACCTGCACAGGATAGGACATGAGGTCACGGCACAGTGCCGCTACTGTGACACGAACAGGATACCACACAGCACACGATCGGAGAATCCTTCGTGTGGGCTACCGAGCGGTGGAGCCTGGTCGATCAGATTGGGTAAGATTTCTCTCTACCAGCAGTAGTCTTGGCTATGCTGGCCGAGCATAGGAATTAAAATGCTTTGGTCTCCTTTTGTGAGTTTCATGTACTAGAAGGAGACCGCAGAGTGGAATCGGGTGAGGGTCGATCGTGCTTGGAGAAGATGCACACGGTGCAGGGCGAGCATCCTGGCACCCATGTCCAACACTATCATCATTTCATGGTGGCCTCAGTGTTCGCGAGCGCACAGATTGGGGAATCTGCATGCTCACACCGAGCGAGCCCCGTGAAGATGGCAATGCGCACGTGGTCACGTGCCACCGGGTGCGCAGCACAGAGCACAGCGAAGCTTCTTTACAATGTTCCTGGGTTGCCTTTTTACACCTCATCTTCCCTCTGTTAGGGGCGGTGGCCACATTACAGTCATCTCCTGCGAGATGTGCCTATATGTGGCACGGCACCAATGGGCGCCTCTCGATGATGATTTTTCGAGTTCCTGGACCCTCGCTTCGATGCCGAAGATGACCATCCCAGTGGATTTAGCTGGTAGAAGACCAGCATACTTCTCAGGGTGGCATGCTCCTACCCAGGGGGGAGAGAGTACAAGGCTTATTTCCACCGAATAAAATATAAAAATAACAAAATGGTTTGGACAGCATAGCCTAAGACTACTCGTATAATATATTATTATTACTAACGTAATAGCAACTTCTTTCCGTAGATATTAGAAGAAAATATTACCTTAGAATAGGTATTACCATAAGCCAACATTATCACCGCGCTTTTGATAGCTGACCTAGTCAATTGCCAATGGCTCTTCAATACAACGCGCTGCCTGTGCGAAATATATGCGCTGTCAGCAGTAAATCAACGTACTAACGGGGCTTTTCAGTACACAAAAACTTGTTAGACGATAGACAACTTTCTTTTTCGCTCTGGTAATAAGGACGTGCCTTCTTCTGATTGCACGCGCGGTATTAATACTATGTCGGATATAAATTCGATTGAAATTCAGGAATTGGAAGTATATAAATTACTAAGGGGAGTTCATATCGGCCATTTATACGTCCACTGCTGAACAAAGACCTCCCCCATAGATTTTCACAACTGTGTCATCATTTTGGGGGGTATTTGCCAATACTCACCACGCTTGGCAGGCGGGTTGGTGAGCGCAGTATGGCTACCGTTTCACAGAAGGGACGCTGCTGCCCATCCCTCTGGTTTAGATTCCCTTAGTCGCCTTTTACGACATCCACGGGAGGAGATGGAGTGGTGCTATATTCTTAATCCGGACACTAGTTGATCTAACCAAATCTGCAGGACCAGACAATATCCCACCTGTTTTTTTTATTTATTTTATTTTTTATTTTATTTATTTGGTTCACCAACAATTGTTTACACTAGTGACAAACTAAATTTTACATGTAAAAAAAGGATCTATAAGTGTAACAATTACTTATAGGTAAACTCCGCATGCATAATGAAGTTGTACAAAAATAATCTAATCTACGTTAAAATTAAAATGGAGTAAATAACTTAAAATACGTTAGACTACATGCGAGATAATAAAATGTTAATTTAATTTAAGTCGGGGATATACTTGTGAATATTGGCTTTTAATTTGCTCAAAGTGTTAAAGTGCAGATCGATTTGATCGCTGCAACTATTCATGACCTTGCATAATCTCGCATAAGGGGAATTAGCGCCTAGAACCGTTCTTCTTTGCGGTGGGCAGAGTGGAGTTATTGGACTGCGAGGAATTCTTGAGGGGGCACGTAAACTAAAGGTGTACAGTATTTGTGGGCAGTCAATTTTATGGGTAAAAACTTTACTCACAAAAATTGCGTCGTTTAAGCGTCGGCGCTTCTCCAGCGAAACCATTTTGAAGTGTCTCAGTCTGTTATTATAAGAACGTATCTTTTTCGCTATTCCACTAGAAAACGCCAGGTGCCATAGAAAACGCTTCTGAACACGTTCTAGACGCAGCGAATGTGTGGCATAATGTGGTCGCCAGATCACACTACAATATTCCAATACGCTTCGAATTAAGAAATTGTAGAGCAAAAGTTTAGTCTTATAACACCTAAACTGTTTGGAGTTTCTAATGACAAATCCCAGCATTTTAGAAGATTTTTTTATTATACTGTCTATGTGTGGAACGAATGTTAATTTTCTATCAAACGTTACACCAAGGTCTCTAATTGTGTCCAGTTCCACAATTTTAACTCCATCGATATAATAATCTTGCTCTATTAGATGATGCTTTCTCGTGAATTTCACGTGGTAACATTTGCTTGAATTAAGATGCATCGCATTATTTTGACACCATTGCACAAGCCTATCTAGATCGTACTGTAAGTCAAAGGCATCATCTTTTGATTCAATTATTTTGACAAATTTTAAATCGTCGGCATACATAAAGATATTAGAGTTATGAAAACAGATAGGAATATCATTAATAAAGAAATTAAATAAAATAGGCCCCAAATGCGATCCTTGTGGTACGCCAGAAGAGATATATCGTAGAGATGATTGAAACCCGTTGATCACTACAAAGAAAGATCTATCCACAAGGTACGATCTCAACCATGAAAGCAACGCTCCGGTGATACCGTATGCTCGTAATTTACTAATCAGTATTTCATGTGAGACCTTATCGAAAGCTTTACTAAAATCTGTAAATATGACATTGGCTTGATAACCGGAGTCTATTGCCTTCGTTAATAATTCAGTAAACAGTAACAAGTTAGTGCTTGTGGATCTAGACTTAACAAAGCCATGTTGCTCTTCACTTAGGTACAGCTGTAGATGATTTTGAATGTGTGGACAGATTAACGACTCAAAAATTTTAGCAAAGGTCGGTAAAATCGAAATAGGTCTATAGTTAGAAACTATGTCATCATTGTTTGATTTGTAGATGGGAACAACCTTGGCTACTTTCCACTTTGACGGAAAAACTCCAGATGCCAAAGATTTGTTGAAAATAAAAGATAGTGGTCTAGCCAACTCGGCCGCACACTCGTAGATAAAAATAGGTGGTATTCCATCTGGCCCAGCACCCTTATTGCAATCAAGGGTTTTCAACTTTTTATATGAGATCTCACAATCAATAACTGGACCAGATAAATCCAAACTATAGTTTTGAAGCTTATGCAAGAACGTATTATTGTGCATACTGCAACCACCTTGAGCAGGGCTATAAACAGAATAAAAGTAAGAGGCAAAATATTCACAGATCTCTGTTCCATCAGATGACGTATTCATTCCATCTGTCATAGACATGGGATATGTGCTAGATCCGCCCCGTTTAGTTTTAACATAAGTCCAAAATAATTTGGGGTTATTAGCGAGTTCATCTTCTAAGTGTTTTATATAATTGTTGTAACAAACAGTTGCCAGATTATCACATCGTTTACTTATTATTTTTAATTCAATTTTGTCTAATGGGTAATATTAAATTAATATTCAATTGTGCTAAGAGTCTGACTACGCCTCTTTCACTTCTGTTCAAACGGTCACTGGCTGTGGGCGTAGTACCTACACTTTGGAAGTTAGCATTTATTACTCCCATCCACAAAAAAGGCCCCAGAGACTTTGTAGAGAATTATAGACCTATATCGAAACTCTGTCTTTTTGCAAAAATTTTAGAGAAAATTATTTACGAGCAGCTATACAATACTCTAAAATTAAGCGTTAGTGACCGGCAACATGGTTTCCTAAGAGGGCGGTCTACAACAACCAATCTCATTCTCTGCAGTGACTACCTGACCGAACGTATGTCTCAACGTTCACAAGTTGATGTTATATATACAGATTATAGCAAAGCTTTTGATCGCTTGGATCATGTTATACTTTTACGCAAGCTTTTGGCTATAGGTATTAGCGGTAATCTTTTTAGGTGGTTCTCATCTTACGTGGATAACAGATGTCAAACTGTTGTTCTAAATGGTTATACATCTAGAACTAGATATATCCCTTCAGGATTACCGCAGGGATCATTGCTAGGACCTATTTTATTTAATATCTTTATTAATGACATTTCCTCATGTTTTTCTAATTCTGAAGTTCTTTTGTTTGCCGATGACATGAAAATTTTAAGTCAAATAAGAACCGACGACGACGCTGTTCACCTCCAACAGGATCTAGACCACTTTCAAAATTATTGTTTTACCAACCACTTAGATTATGTGTCTAAATGCTATATATGTACCTTTACTCGCAAACCCAACCCTATTCATTTTGAGTATAAACTTGCGAATACTGCTATAGCCAGGGTTAATACTATCAGAGATTTAGGCGTCACTTTTGACTCAAAACTTCTTTTTGACACACACATTGACAATATTATCAAAAAAGCTTCTAAAGCACTAGGCTTTGTTTTAAGGATATCAGCTGATTTTAGGAACATCAAAACACTTAAAATACTTAACTGCGCTTTTGTACGCAGTCATCTCGAATATTGTTCGCCCGTTTGGAATCCTAATTATAACACTTACGTTAATCGCATTGAAAATATTCAGAAGAAATTTTTAAGGTGCATTCAATATAGGTCTCAAACTTATTTACCTAACTATTCCAGCCGCTGCAAGAAATTTCATATTCTTCCCTTATTTGAGCGGAGGAAAATGGCTGATATGGTCTTTTTGTTTGGTTTAGCTAATGGTTCAACTGATTGTCCTGAGCTGACGAGTAAAATTGGGCTACGTGTACCATCCGCTTTGTTAAGGAAACATCAACGTTTGCATGTTACTTCTGTACGCTGTACTTATCGACAAAACTCTTATATGATAAGAGCTAGCAGAACTTACAACTCGGTGTGTCAGAGTGTTGATATTGATTTATTTTCCACTAGTGTACCTAAACTGAAAAAGTTATTGTGTAACATTTTCTTCACTGCATACTGAAACCTGTCCAAATTATTCCTAAGTGCTTTTATCTATCTTTTGTCTGTCTACCGATACCGTCTACTTGTTTTAATCACTTGCTTATCGGTGAAAACTTGTAATTGGCCTTTTTGCGCTAATGCCTTCTCTACATGTATCTTAGCTGTTAGTTTTCTGAAGAAATAAAATAAAATAAAATATCTGACTATACAAAATACATTGACTCTTCCAGACCAAGTCTTTCCACCGTCTGTAAGCGTCTACACGCAATGAACGAGGTGCTAAAGTTCTTTACGCTACGAGAGTGGCACTTTAGTACGGATAACGTTCAACGCTTGCGACACAGACTGTCACCACTTGATGCTGCTGTGTACAACTTGGATCCTGGTACTATAAAGTAAGTTTTTTTTCTATTTAAAACAAAACGTTGCCTCCAAAACTGCCGCTTGCCGCCAAACTTTTTTTTGTTAACGTGGGGATTTCCTCTGCGACTTCAGTTTCGGCTAAAACCCCACGGTGTCCTTCTTCTTACCTTTAGCCGGGGTGCGGTGTACACTTTGTCTGCATTAGACCGCGCCCCCGGCAGGCATCGCCCCTTCTTTGGCGAGGGACACCGCCACCATCACCTTACCCACGGACACTGCTTCCTCCGACAGAGCCCTCACGCGCATGATTGCGTCGACGGTGGAGCGCCCGCGGCGGAAACCGTACTGGTGAACCGCCAGATCCGGCCCAACCACGTTCAGGTGCCGGACGAGACGGTCTGCAATTACTCTTTCGAAGAGCTTGCCCACCTCGTCCACAAGCACGATGGGGCGGTATGCTGACGGAGACTCCGCCGGATGCCCCGGCTTCCTCAGCAGGACAAGCTTGCCAGTCTTCCACTGCAGTGGAAACTGAGCTCGAAGCATGCGTTATAAGTATCATCTTGGGGGTCGATGCTTTTGTAGGATTGCGTATAGCCTTCCCAGATTTAAACCGGGATTGATATGAGATAAGATATGATATATTGATATGAAGCGTGAGCGCAAGTTTACTGTATGTGTATATACAAAAGGATGCATTTATTGTGCGATAATTTAAATACCAAAACCGAAACAAGATAGATTTAATTTATTTACACTATACAAAGTTACTACAAACAAAGGAATACGAGTAGATAGATATTAGAAGTTAATATAATTAATGAAGTGAGAACTACAGCGAGGGAGCGTGAATATAAAGCAAAGAGCGTGATCGCGGTGGTAGCTGTCGGTCGACTGATGTAGGCCCTGCTTTGCGGCCCGCGAGCTGATTATCTAAGTCGCAGACGCTCTGCAATAGGCGTAAATTGCTCCAACGCCGCTGTCAAACGTCAATTTGGTATTACCTATTTGCCGATAGCGACTAAACAGCCAAAGATCTCTGACGCGCCTCTGTCGGACAATTAATGAACTAAAAACGTTCATTCTTTTTAGTTCCACTGGTGGCTACTGACGCTAGTAACTATGCATCTTTCACAATAGCGACAGGCGAGCGATGCCTTACGTAATACCAATTTTTTCGACGCTTTACCGTCGGTGGATCCTTGGCCGCGCGATAGCTGCTATCGCGTCTGCTGTTGCTGTTTTTAGCTAATCAGCTCGCGGGTGCTCCGGTGGAGGGGCACGACGTCTTGAGAATATATAGGGATCTTCAGCAGTGACCGCGCGCGTCGTCTACGGCTAGTTAGCCAATATCAGAAACTGTAATGTATTGTGTGCGCTCTGAAATTAAATAGTAGTTATTTATGTAGGTCAAATATGATGCCGCCACACATCTATATTAAAGTAAGTAAAGTAAATGTTATTTATTTTCACAGCTGGGAGGATCACTCTATGGACTTCATGAAGGGCGCTCGGAAGTACCTGCTGCGTGAGAAGGACAAGGACATCGAGAAGGCGCGGAGACGCATGCACGTGTTAGTATTATTAGCAATTATCTATACAAATATACAAATTGCCGTGTGGTGCCGGCTCAGAATGCCACCACCCCATTTCCTCCCATGGGTGTCGTAAAAGTCGACTAAGGGATTAGCTGGAGGATGGGCAGCAGCGTCCTTCGAGTACATTAACAGCTCAACTGCGATCGCCAACCCGCCTGCCAAGCGTGGCGATTATGGCAAAACCCCCCAATGTGCTCACAACACATCCATATCGGTGGTTGTGGTGATCTTTGGGGGAGGCCTGTGTCCAGCAGTGGACTTCATTCGGCCGAAATGATGATACAAATAAATAAAATTGAAGTGTCTGTTTGTAATGTCAAAATAACAGCTTTTTACTAAATGCATATGAAAGTATATCATATATAAGTATAGATACAGTCAATCGAATACCTCTGTATGTAAATTGTTAACCAAATTAACCACCCAAAAATAAACATACGTAGCGTAACTAAAGATTAGGTTTCTGCAATGAGGTGCCGTGAGGTACCGGCTAAGCGAGCACCACCCCATCTCATCCTGTGGGTGTCGTAAAAGGTGACTTTAGTATTAGCCGGAGAATGGGCAGCAGGGTCCTTCGAGTACATTCATTACAATTCAACTGCGATCAATTTCTTCAAAAAGGGTGATAACACCCTATTGAAAAATTATAGACCCATCTCATTTCTGAGCCATGTTTATAAGCTGTTTTCAAGGGTCATCACGAATCGTGTCGAGCGCAGGTTTGATGACTTCCAGCCTCCCGAACAAGCCGGTTTCCGAAAAGGTTTCAGTACCATAGACCACATCCATACGCTGCGGCAGGTTATGCAGAAGACCGAGGAGTATAATCTGCCACTATGCTTGGCGTTTGTGGACTATGAGAAAGCCTTCGATTCGATCGAAACCTGGGCAGTGCTGCAGTCTCTGCAGCGGTGCCAGATTGACTATCGGTACATTGAATATTAAACACAAAATTATTATACAGAAACGCCGCCATGTCGGTCCGAGTACATGAACAGAGCACGGGGGCGATTCCATTGCAGAGAGGTGTGAGACAGGGGGACGTCATTTCCCCGAAATTGTTCACCGCTGCAATGGAGGATGCCTTCAAGCTACTGGAGTGGAAAGGATTCGGCATTAACATCTATGGCGAGTATATCACTCACCTTCGATTTGCCGATGACATCGTAGTCATGGCAGAATCGCTGCAAGAGCTCAGCATAATGCTCGATGATCTCAACAGAGCTTCCCAACAGGTGGGCCTTAAAATGAATATGGGCAAGACAAAAGTCATGTCAAATGCCCATGTCGTGCCCATCCTCCAGCTCTGTTCTCGAAGTTGTTGACGAGTACAAACTGTCTACCTCCCTGGGACAAACTGTCCAGTTAGGTAGGTCCAACTTCGAGAAAGAGATCAATCGTCGAATCCGACTCGGCTGGGCAGCGTTTGGAAAACTTCACAACATCTTTTCATCAACAATACCGCAATGCCTCAAGACGCAAGTCTTTAACCAGTGTGTGTTACCAGTGATGACATATGGAACAGAGACGTGGTCACTCACAACAGGCCTCATAAGAAAGCTCAAGGTCACTCAGCGAGCTATGGAGAGAGCTATGCTTGGTATTTCTCTACGAGATCGAATCAGAAATGAGGAGATCCGTTGAAGAACTAAAGTTGTCGACATAGCTGAAAGGATTAGTAAACTGAAGTGGCAATGGGCAGGGCACATTGCTCGTAGAACTGATGGCCGCTGGGGCACAAAGGTTCTAGAATGGAGACCGCGCACCGGAAAACGCAGTGTGGGACGACCTCCAACGAGGTGGACAGACGACCTGGTGAAGGTCGCTGGGAGTCGTTGGATGAGGGCGGCATGCGGCTCGTTGTGGAAATCTAAGGGGGAGGCCTTTGTTCAGCAGTGGACGTCCTGTGGCTGATATGATGATGATGATGATGATATTAAAGTATGTACGTTACATATAACAAAAAAAACTATTTTAACTTTTTTTGTCTGTCTGTCTGTCTGTCCTTCTGTCTGTCTGTCTGTCTGTTTGTTCCGGGTAATCTCCGAAACGGCTGAACCAATTTTGACGGGACCTTCACTAGCAGATAGCTGATGTTATAAGGAATAACTTAGGCTACTTTTATTTTAGAAAAATAATTAGGGTTCCGCGTAAAAAATAAAACCCTTGGAATCCAATATATTTGTTCTATGTCGAAGTACTGTAAATTTCTTTTAAATTAAACGCGGGTGAAACTGCGCGTCCCAGCTAGTTTTAAATTATGTATCGAGTAATCCATGGTCTGTCTACTATATCAAAGTTCTTATTCGACAATCACCCCAATAGTCTGTTTGTTTTTGTAAAGTCATGTCTCGTCATGTCTGAAGACGATATTGGTGGTAGGTACGGTAACAATGAAAACATAAAAATCCTGAATACACCTACGGTGTGTGGTGCCGGCTACGAATACCACCACCCCATCCCATCCCGTGGGTGTCGTAAAATGCGATTATTATTGGACGGCACGGTTGGTGCAGTGGCTGATAGAGTCGGCTGCTGCGCTCCGGGTCATGGGTTCGATTCCCGAACGGAACAAATATTTGTATGATCTGTATGTAGTTGTTCCGGGTCTGGGTGTATTGCGTGTGGAATTCATGTCTGTAAACGCGTCCACGACACAGGAGAAATCAGAGAGTGAGCAACGTTTTTTCAAAAAAAAGAAAGAAAAGAAAAGGACTGTGGGATTAGCCGGCAGATGGGCAACAGCATCGTTCGAGTACATTTATAACCTAACTGCGATAGCAATCTCCTGGCACTCCTCTCATCACTCATTTACATCTCAACCCCATACTACTCACACACCGCGCTGTCTCCTTGTACTTTAATTGTACATCACCTTTCTCTATTGCCTCTCTGACAAAGTGATATCGCACATCTACGTGCTTCATACGTTGGTGGTGCACTGGGTTTTTAGCTATCACCATAGCCGACTGACTATCAGTAAAGATAGTAATTGATGGTAGCGTAATTGATTCTAGCCCCATCTCCGCTATAAACTTGCGAAGGAAACCCGCTTCTTTCTCAGATAGTGAAACATATTCTGTCTCCGCAGTTGATAAAGCAATTGTTCTTTGTTTCTTACTCTCCCAAGAAATCGCTCCAGAACAACCATCCTGGATTAGATTTGCGATCATAGTCTCCAGCATGATTTGCATCTGCATATTCTACATCAAGTTCTTGTCGATTACCTCTCGTATATTAATGAACAATTAATGGTTCCTTTTAGATAGCGTAGTATACTCTCTTTGTAGCTATCCAATGTTTTTCTTCATAACAGTTGCTAATCTGGCTTAGCTGATTTAATGTGTGAGAAATGTCAGGCCTCGTGCACACTGTCAGATACATCAGTGATCCAATTAATGCTCGATATGGAATAGCTTAATTCAATTTATGATTAGGTAAGGTTGCGGCTTCTCTAGACGCTGTCCTGAACCTGATACAGCTGGAGTGACGACTGGCTCACAGACCTCCATTCCAAAATATCGTAGGATTATTTTCTAAATACCGCTCTTGGTCCAACTTAATCCCTTTACTATCTTGAGTTACACGTATCCCCAACATAAGCTCTGCTTTACCTAGGTCTTTCATCTCAAATGTTTTGGCAAGATCTAACTTGACCTTCCGTTAATCTTCAGCATCATTCCAGAATAATAAAATATCATCAACATATTCCGTGTGGTGTCCGGATTAAGAATATAGCACCACTCCATCTCCCGTGGATGTCGTAAAAGGTGACTAAGGGAATCTACACCAGAAGGATGGGCAGCAGCGTCCCTTCTGTGAAACGGTAGCCATAATGCGCTCACCAACCCGCCTGCTAAGCGTGGTGAGTATTGGCAAATACCCCCAGAATGATGACACAGTTGTGAAAATCTATAGGGGAGGCCTTTGTTCAGCAGTGGACGTATAAATGGACAAATGATGGTCAAATATATAACGAGAATAATGTAGGTTAATGTGCACTTCTTACTACAATCTTCTATATTTACTATAATAAAATCGTAGAGAGACAAAAACTGTACAATGAATATTTTTTGAAAAAAATCGCTGCCCCGTGCTCCAGGATCGAGACTGATGCCAAAACTGCAATTTTTAGAATTTCTGTCTGTTTGTCTGTTTCTATGTTGGATGTTACCGCTAAAACTATACTATAGAATTCGTTGAAATTTGGCAAAAATGTCCGTTACTGTCCAAGAATGGATCTAGAATACAAATCATCACGCTTTTGTACATGGGAGGTGAGTAGTATAACAATAAGTCTACAAAGTTTTGTTTAGAGCGAATATTATGAAACAATCACACAAGTGTAGTGTACCCAAAGAGTTGTTATTGGTACTTCTCCATCACAAGATAGTACTGAAGGACATGAAGGACGTCTCGCAACCGATCGGAAGCTCCATGCTGCATCACGTGCCTCATAGACTTACACCCAGTGTGAATCGCAATCAAGCTCGCGGAGTATCTACACTGCGACGTCTCTATACATGATCAACATCCAACGGTCATGCATATGGACGTCCATGTAGAGAATGGCTAGCGAATTTATTTAAATTCTGAAAATGTCGTAGAGCGCTTGGAAATTCAGCGTCAAACTACGCGTTTCGTATTTTTTCAACTGTGCGAAGAGGATCTGTTCGCCAAATCGCGAACGAATGGCAAGATGCTGTCATACTATATGTATGAGAAGAAAGCAAAGACATGTGTTTGATCGACATCAACGTGGGCGTGTAGAATATGGTTTCTCGGGAGTTATGAAAGACGCCGCATTGGGTAAGGCACTTTGCATCCAAATAATGGCAAGTGCTATTTTTTGCGCATTTTACTACACACGGTGCTTTTGATGCCGTTAAGTTTCCCAAATATTTCCCAGACTACGGAGCGCTCCATCTACTTGACGGTGATAAACACTGGGACGAAACTCTGCAGAAGGTCAGCGACAGTCCCAGTCGTCTGCGACATTTGTTCGCCATCATGTTTGTCTTCTAAGCGCCGACAGTCAGGGTTTGACTTATTGCTGTTCACTCAGTGCACATTATAGTGAGTCATCTCAAACGTGTGTCTGTATAATGAGCGGCAGTGGTGGGGTCGGCATCAGATTCCTCGCAATCGGCACGCTGTATGCTCGCTTGAAGTGCACGATTTGCTCACTCGGTCTATACGCTGTATGTGAGATGGGAGCATGGCAGTTGCGAGCGCACTCGCGAAATGTATCTTGATATTATAAAAGTATTGTACACACTACTTAAAGCCCTAATTTATATGACAAAATGAGCGGTGTGGCTATAATGAGTAATTGGACTGTTAATACTGGGAGGAAGAGGGCAAGCTACATTTTATGAAAGTTATTGATGACGACACCCAGTGCCATGTGGGAAGCGTTTTCAAACAAAAGACAAAAGCTCATGGTTTGGCAGTCGGCTGGCTGGGCTGGATGCAATATGCGGCAGGCCTATGAGTCGTGTCATTCGGAAATATATCATGATCCCTCTACACCTATGACAAGTTCAAGTTTTGCATGTTTTCAATAGCCTGATTTACATTTCTAAATGCCACGCGTGCGAAGCAGCGGGCAAAAGCTAGTAATGTAATAATTTATTTACCATGTCAGTTACCAGTCCCAACAGACGGCACCCGTTCACGAGCATGACGAGCAGCCAGGCAAAAGACAATCAAAATTAAGTACTAAATATATATCATCAATGCCTATTGATCGAATAGTCGCCGCTATGTAACGTTACTTTCAAATAAACTCAAGAAACATTTTTAAACTATTAAAGCAAAGAGGTTTTAATAATCACATATTGTTTTTCTTTGGGACTTCTTCATTGTCGTCTTTTGTCTTTTCTGATGTGTGTCACAAAATAAATTTCTATTCATGTTATAATGTTTTGTATTTCATTTAAACATTATATGTGAACGAGAATACCAATCCCGTTCAGGTTATGGGCCCAGCACGAGTCTATTCAATGTTTAATGAAAAAAGTTGTTACCTATTATGGCGACTGAAGGTAAAGTTGTAAGTACAACTTCAAGTGGTGAGCGACTGGAGAGATTGCAACCACATGATACAGGTATGAGCTTAACGTCTATAGAGAAACTTGACGGAAACTCTAATTATAACACATGGAAGTTTATGGTAGAGCTGTACTTAATCCATGACGACCTTTGGGAGTACACTCAGACGACACCCGAGAGTTCAGATGTATTAGGCTTAAAAAGAGACCAAAAAGCTAGAGCCAGGATATGCTTGATGATAAAACCGCATTGCCTGATCCACGTAAGACATGCAAAAACGGCAAAGGAGGCGTGGGAGTCTTTAAGGTCAGCTTTTGAGGATAAAGGATTAAATAACAGATGCCGACTTTTATCAAAGCTTGTAAGCCTAAAGCTTGAACAGTTTACATCAATTAGGAGTTATGTCACCGAGCTGATGTCAGTAGCGCAGCAATTGAGTGACATCGGTAAGGAGGTTGACGATGAGTTATTAGCAACGTTGATGTTACAAGGTTTGACTGAAACTTTTCAACCGATGAGGCTTGCGATTGAAAACTCAAGAGTAGAGTTGACCACAGACTATGTGAAGACCAAGCTGTTACAGATGGAAGCTTCATACAGTTCAGGTCTAAGTACCAGCACCAATGATACTGCACTTCTAACCGATAAACATCGTAAAGCAAAGAAACCTGTGCCAAGAAAGGCACATATGATAAAATGTTTTATCTGTAATGGACCACATAAAGCAAAAGTTTGCCCTGAAAATCCAAAAATCAAGAAGAATGCTTCAGTAGCACTTGGACTTGCAACGGCAGGAGAGTACCAAGAATGGATTCTTGATTCAGGAGCAACTAACCACATGACCAATAATAGAGAGTGGCTGAGAGATTTCAGGATGTGTGGCCGAAAGATAGAGATTGGGTGTGCAAATGGAGGTAAGGTGTTTGGTATAGGAGTAGGGTCTGTGATATGCGAGAAAGAAAATGCGAGCGTAAGTAATGTGATATATGTACCCGATTTAAAAACCAACCTATTAAGTGTGAGCACTATTGTAAAGAGAGGCTTTGTGGTAGTGTTTTCAAGGAAAGGTTTTCAGTTGTTGCGAGAAGATGGATGTAAGGTTACAGGTGATGTTGCACATACAGGTGTTGAGGAGAATGGTGTTTATAAACTAAAACTCTGTTCACAGGAAATCGCACTAGCTTCGAAAATCATACCGGCCTATAACTTTACTACCATCTTTAGGGAAACTTCTCGAGCGCCTTATAGTTCCACGTTTGCTGCCAGATGGACCGAAATTTCATAATAACCAATTCGGCTTCACAATAGGAAAATCTACTATTGACGCGGCAATCTCTGTCAGGAAAGTAGTAAATTCATCTGAACATAAGTACGTGATAGGCATCTTCCTTGATATCTCTGGTGCCTTCGACAACGCGTGGTGGCCAATGCTACTACTTAAAATGAAAGTCCGCGGTTGCTTCAGAAACATCTACACTCTCGTTTACTCATATTTTGCACACGGATCTGCAAAACTTAAACTTGGTCATCACGCTGTGTCGAAGGAACTCACGATGGGATGTCCTCAAGGATCCGTTATTAGTCCTTATCTATGGAACATGGGTTTCGATGATTTTCTAGCGATTCCATTACCATCCGGCTGTTCATTGACTGGTTACGCAGACGACGGCCTTCTGCTTATTCAGTCAAGTACAAGGGCGAGCCTTGAAAAATTGGCGGATACTTGTTTACGTTTAATCTCTAGTTGGGGCGAACGAAACCGCTTAATGTTTGCACCACAAAAAACCTTTCAACTAATTTTAAAAGGCAATCTTAAGACATCACCGAGCATTAAATTCAATAATGTTACCGTAAAAAGAAAGGAGTCCGTGTGCTACCTTGGTCTTGTATTGGAGAGAAATTTTTCATTCGTTGAACACATAAAATCTGTAGGTGAAAAAGCTAAAAGGAACTTTTATGCCCTGACAAGGATATCAACAGCTACATGGGGTCTTTCATTTTATACTTTGAAAACTATTTACGGCGCTACCTACTTAGGTTGTATTTGCTATGGTTCACCTGTATGGGCCGATAGGGCTACTATCGGCGCGGCAAGACGTAAACTGCTCCAAAGCCAGCGCTTAGCGTTGATATTCTTGTGCAAGGCATATAGGACAGTAAGTACTGAAGCTCTGCCTGTGCTAGCAGGTGTTTTGCCAGTCGATCTTGAGATACAGCGACGTGCTGCAATGTACTACTCAACTAGAGAAAACATGGACGCGGAATTTCTGCTACAACGCGATCGTGTTAGGATCTGCAGATTGTTTAGACCACAGACTGGTGTTTGGGAGGAACTCTTGGCCGAATGGCAATGCAGGTGGGACACGTCTATTAAGGGCCGTCACCTATACCAGTACTTTCCATCCATTCGTGAGCGGTTGGCAAGTGCATGGTTGGAAGTTGATCATTGCGTGGCTCAATTTCTCACCGGCCATGGTAACTTTAAGAGTAAATTGTTTAGCTTCAAGCTTGTCACCTCACCATTCTGCAAATGTTCAACACCGGACTGTGAATATGAACAGTCTGCACATCATATCCTGTGGGAGTGTATTCTTTGGCAAGATGAACGCAATATTATGTTTGACAGCATGCAAGTTACATCCGGGGTTGTTTACTATACAGATCTTGTTGCGACTAGGACGAATTTCCGTGCGTTCAAGTGTTTTTGCCATACCTACTATTGGAATCAGTCACAATAGCTCACAACATAGGACCCGTAAATAAAAAAATTGTACCCGTGGTGCTTGGCAACTGGGCTTAACCCTGTTGTAAACTCCCATTTATTGTGCCTATGGCCTATCGTTTTTCTCTGTCTCCTGCTTGCAACGGAGGGAAGTGGAACGTATATTCTTTCATACTCCTCCTTTATCCTTTCTGATTAATTTCGGTGCGGGTTCCAAGACAGTTATTCATTTCTCTGGGACACACCGAGCTTCATTGATCGGTGTTCTTTTCGGTGGTCGCCATTGTAGATCCTGGCTTACAGGAGTTGCAGTGGTTGGGAATGTGTGGCGGGCTTGTCCCATAAAAAAAAAAAATAGCTTCGACTATCAGTGAAGATATGGAGTTGTGGCATAGGCGTATGGGGCACCTTGGCATACGTAACCTTACATTGTTGAGAGACAAATTAGCCACAGGAGTAAGTTTTCCTAACACTTCAACTAACTTAGAGTGTACAGCGTGTTTAATGGGGAAACAAACGAAACAACCGTTTCAGAGAGGTCGTGCGAATAGGGCTAAAGAAGTTCTCGGATTAGTTCATTCTGATGTTTGTGGACCAATGGGTGAAAATTCACTCAGTGGATACAAATACTTCTTGACTTTCATTGATGATTTCACGCGTAAAACTTTCGTGTATTTCCTCAAGAATAAGAGTGAAGTATTTGAAAAGTTTCACGAGTTCAAGACTTTTGTAGAAAAACAATCTGGGAAGACTCTGAAGATTCTTCGGTCGGATAATGGCAAAGAGTATGTCAACCGACAGATGAACAAGTTGATGAAGGATTGTGGAATCCTACACCAACTTACAGTAGAGTATACGCCCGAGCAGAATGGTGTTGCAGAACGTGCAAACCGAACGATTGTAGAAAAAGCTAGGAGTATGCTTCAAGAGGCAGGATTGGAAACAACTTTCTGGGCCGAGGCCGTAAATTATGCCGTTTATTTAAAGAATAGGTCTCCGACAGTCGCAGTCAAAGGGAAAACGCCAGAGGAAGCGTGGACGGGGAAGAAGCAAGATCTGAGTATGATCAAAGTTTTTGGATGTAAAGCATTTGCACATATCCCCGACGCTAAAAGGAGGAAATGGGATCCAAAATCGAAAGAGCTTATTCACGTCGGTATCTGCGGAGAGTCAAAGGCTTACCGACTAATCGATCCGGCAAGCGGACAACTTAGTAAGGCGAGGGACGTTGTATTTTTCGAAAATAAAAAATTCAACAGTGTGAAGCCTATAGAGAATAAGAATGAAGGGCATGTGATAGTCAGTCTTGAAGAAAATTTGACTAAGAATGTAGACGAAGGTCTGCACCTGAGAAAAGCTCAAGAAGATTTTCAAGGAGATACTGAAAATAAAGAAGAGAAGATTGAGCAACCGCCAGTGCAGGAGTGCATTGAAGCAGAGAATCAAGTTGTTAGTGATGAAGAGTGGATGACATCTGATGAAAAGGAAGATGATGATCATCATGTGGAAAGGAGATATCCTATTAGAGAAAGGAAGAAAAGAGACTTTCCAGGTTATATCACTTACCAAACAACCGCTGGTGAAGATGATCCACAGAGTGTCGAAGAGGCAATGTCTAGAAGAGACAAAGAAATGTGGAGAGCTGCTATTAAGGAGGAGCTGGAAGCGCTGAAGAGAAATAAAACTTGGACTTTGGTGGAGCTACCACAATCTTGCAACGTTGTGGATTCTAAATGGATATTTAGAATAAAAGAAGAGACGGGGAGAAAGAAGCGATATAAAGCTCGTCTTGTTGCAAGAGGTTTTAGTCAAAGGCGGGGCATTGACTATTTTGAAACTTTCTCGCCAGTAGTGAGGCATAGCTCACTGAGGACGTTGATGGCATTAGCAGTCCATATGAATCTAAAAGTAGACCAAATGGACGTGAAAACAGCTTTTCTTAATGGAAATCTAGACGAAGTTGTCTATATGAGGCAACCTGAAGGTTTTGAAGAGAAAGGTAAAGAAAATCACGTTTGTTTGTTGCAGAGGTCGCTGTACGGACTTAAACAAGCTCCGAGAGCATGGAACAAAAGACTTCATGACGAACTGATAAAACTTCAGTTCAAGAGATCTGAAAATGAACCTTGTGTTTATACCAGATTTAATGAAGGAAAAATCATCATCATTGCAGTATATGTTGATGATATGTTATTATTCTGGAACGATGCTGAAGACTTGCGGAAGGTCAAGATAGATCTCGCCAACAAATTTGAGATGAAAGACCTAGGCAAAGCAGAGCTTATGTTGGGAATACGTATAACTCAGGATAGTGAAGGGATTAAGTTAGACCAAGAGCGGTACATAGAAAAGATCCTACGATCTTTCGGAATGGAGGACTGTAAGCCAGTCGCCACTCCAGCTGTATCAGGTTCAGGACAGCGTCTAGAGAAGCCGCAACCTGATCATAAATTGAATGAAGCTATTCCATATCGAGCATTAATTGGATCACTGATGTATCTGGCAGTGTGCACGAGGCCCGACATTGCTCACACAGTAAATCAGCTAAGCCAGTTTAACAACTGTTATGATGAAAAACATTGGATAGCTGCAAAGAGAGTACTACGCTATCTAAAAGGAACCATGCATTATTCATTGAGATACACGAGAGGTAATCGACAAGAACTTGTTGTAGGATATGCAGATGCAGATCATGCTGGAGACTATGATCGTAAATCTAATTCAGGGTGGTTGTTCTTGTCTCAAGGAGGAGCGATTTCTTGGGAGAGCAAGAAACAAAGAACAATTGCTTTATCAACTGCGGAGGCAGAATATATTTCACTATCTGAGGCTGCAAAGGAAGCGGTATTCCTTCGCAGGTTTATAGCAGAGATGGGGCGAGAATCAATTACGCTACCATCAATTACTATATTCACTGATAGTCAGTCGGCTATGGCGATAGCTAAAAACCCAGTGCACCACCAACGTACGAAGCACGTGGATGTGCGATATCACTTTGTCAGAGAGGCAATAGAGAAAGGTGATCTACAATTAAGGTACAAGGAGACAGCGCGGATGGTAGCGGATGTTCTGACCAAGGCGTTGTTAAGACAGAAGTATGAGTGGTGTGTGAGTAGTATGGGGTTGAGATGATGATGAGTGATGAGAGGAGTGCCAGGAGATATGAGATTAAGGAGGAGTATTAAAGCAAAGAGGTTTTAATAATCACATATTGTTTTTCTTTGGGACTTCTTCATTGTCGTCTTTTGTCTTTTCTGATGTGTGTCACAAAATAAATTTCTATTCATGTTATAATGTTTTGTATTTCATTTAAACATTATATGTGAACGAGAATACCAATCCCGTTCATAAACATCAATGATTACGTTATTAATGTATTAATAAATAAATATTCCTTTCCTCTCAGGTTACATATGATCCACAACACTACAAAGTTATTGCTATTATTACTGTTATGTCGACTGGCGACGCGAACCGCACCCGCCATCTTGCGGACAATAGCGGCCATACTACGATTAAGAAGACAAGTTACCGAGCTCCACGCCTGAATTCAATGAACAAAATAGTTTTTATTATTTATTTTTATGAGTAATTGTTACATAATGTCCTTAAGTTATAAATGATATGAGGAAAGTAATATTTTTTTTAACTGACAAATGGATTTAATATAAAATAAATTAATACTAGTAACTGGTTTTATTAATTAATACTTTATTAATAAAAGTTGGAGAATACCTTCTAGCTACTGGAATGGAAAGGTTTTGGCATTAACATCAATGGGAGAGTATATCACATACCTACAATTTGCCGAATATATCTGTAATGTAGGTAACTGTATAAATATGTTTCTGGTGGTGGGTAACCTTAAGATAGTTGAACTAACTATGTGAAGTGTAAGGCAGTCCGGAATAAATGCTCGTGGCGAACTGTTGTTTTACTTAGCTCCAGTGGAATCTTCTCGAACACTACATTGGCGAACGAGGATAATTATTTACGCGTGTATATCGTACTCAGATCGTGTTCTCTTTTTTTTTTTTCTCTCTTTTTAGAAAAAACGTTGCCCCACACTAGGGTTTCTCCCGTGTCGTGGACGCGTTTACATACATGAATTCCACATACAATACACCCAGACCCGGAACAACTACCTGCAGATCATACAAATATTTGTTCTGTGCGGGAATCGAACCCACGACCCGGAGCGCAGCAGCCGACTGTATCAGCCACTGCACCAACCGTGCCGTCAAGTAAGTCATTCACAATGACGATTGGGAAAGTGAAGGAATTCGATGTAGGTGCGGGTGTATGGTCATCGAAAGATTGAATATGTATTTTACGGCAAATGGAGTCACCGACAATATCAAGCTACCTACCTTGATAGCCGTGATGGGGGACGCAGCCTACGAGCTATTGGTTGATTTGACGAGTCCCAAGAAGCCGTCGGAACTGAGCTATGAAGAGGCGGGGGTCATCCTGCAAAACCACCTACAACCTGTGCCATCGGCTTTGGCGGATTGGTTTCGCTTCAGACAAAGGCGGCAGGCGGCCGAGGAAAGCATTGCTAGTAACGTAGCAGAGCTGAAGCAAATGACTCGTTATTGCAAGCTGGGCAACAATCTCGGCGAAAAATTGCGGGATCAATTTGTTTGTGGACTGAGGAGTGACAAGATCAGGCAGAGATTGTTCGCTGAGGAGGACTCATTGACTTTCGCTAACGCGGTTAAGCTGGCAACCTCGTTAGAAGTGGCAGAACTGCTGCGTCCCAGCAGCGGTTGAGGCGCCGACTGCAACTAGTGGTGAGGGTGCGAGCGGCGATCGACAACTAGCAACCGGCCGAGGTGGCCGTGGAGAGTGGGGATACCGCCCAGTACGGCACGAGGCGGTGGTGCGTGGAAAAGGCGCGGGAAAAAGCGCAAATGGTAGCTGCAGCGGATGCGGTTCGACAAGCCATAGTTACGATGCCTGCCGGTTTCGTGATTATGTATGCAGCAGGTGCAAGAAAACCGGCCATTTGGTACGGGTGTTCCCGGGGCAGGGCATAGTTGGTCAGCGAGGCAGGAACGCAACCCTGTACCATGGGGTGGCAGCGGACGACTCGCAGTCAGGAATGTTACCGAGAACGCTTTCATCACCTCTGCTTGAACGATTATAAGACGGTGAGTTTACCCCTTTCTATTGATGGTAGAATCATTAATATGGAAGTCTATACTGGTACGGTAGTGTCGTGTATCAGCAGTGAAACGTTCGACCAATGTTTTAGTGGCAGTGAGGTGGAGCCTACTAATGTGAGACTGAACTTCTTCGACGTATCGGTGCTCGAGCCGTTAGGTATATTTAAGCCGAACATTTGTTATAGCAAAGCTAAAAAGCGCTTAGAATTATTTGTCATAGATGAGGGTTACTACCTCCCTGTTAAATAGACAGTGCTTAACAGAGTTAAAAATAGAAATACCTAGATTTAGTAATTGTCACAGTATGAACGGAGAAATCTTATTAGATAGTGAACTAAGAAAATTGTTTAACGGGTATAAGGAGCTATTTAGTGGGGGATTGGGCCGGTACACGGGGGGCAGGGCATCGCTGAAGATACGCGAGGGAGCAGCGCTGCTATTCCACCGTGCGAGGCCAATGCCGTATGCGCTGCGCGAGCGCATCGACGCCGAGCTGGATGCGATGCTGCGCGATGGCGTCATCGAGCCCGTTGACTGCTCCGACTGGGCCTCACCGTTAGTACCGGTAAACAAAGCAGACGGCTCATTGTGAATTTGTACAGATTATAAAGCAACGGTAAATCCTGTATTAATAGTCGACTGTTACCCTTTACCCAGGATCGATGATTTAATTTTTCAAAAATCGATTTGTCCCAGGCCTATATCCAGGTTGAACTAGATAGTACTAAGAAATACACGGTGATTTACACCCATCGTAGCTTATATCAATATAATAGATTAGTCTATGGCAGTTATGGGCAACAACCGGCCCGCGGGCCGGATCCGGCCCGCTGTAAGTTATGATCTGGCCCGCGAGACATTAAAAACCCAACTAAAAAATATTACATTAAGTACTTATACTCACGGGAGTGACAGTGACTCACTCTTTGATAATCGCTGCCACTCGGCTTGCTAGATCAAATTCTTTGAGGTTTTCCGCCTCACGGGCAACACATCAAAAGATTTAATGCTTCTTAATTATTCTAAACCAGTTTATTCCAGATTATTCCTTCATTTTGCCTATGTAAGCGGGTGGATGGCCCGAACGTTAGTTCAGTTCTATTTGAGCTACCGAGGTGATAACTTAGAAAAGCGATATCCTAGCGAACTGCTCGAGCCGTCAACTTGCTTTGTGACTTTGTGTGCATCTTGAGTGGTTACTAACTATAGTTTGTTATTAAGTTTATTGAACGAAAAGTAAACAAAAATGATGTCTGGTGGAAAGAAACGAAAAGTTGATACAGAGGGTCGGCATTATCAAGAAAAATGGACTGAAGAATTCTTTTTTATCTTGCACAATGGTAAGCCTATTTGTTTGCTGTGTAATGAATCCATTTCAGTAATGAAAGAATTCAATATAAAGAGGCATTACTCAACTAAGCATGCTACGCTGCACTCACTGACAGGACAATTAAGAACAGACAAAATCCAGAAGCTAACCGCAAATTTGGAAAAACAGCAACAAATGTTTCATAAACAAAGAATACAACTTGAGAATGTTTTGAAAGCTAGTTTTATAGTTAGCTTAAAATTGGCAAAGGCATTAAAACCCTTTGCCGAAGGAGAATTTATCAAGGAGTGTATGTTAAAAGTTTGCGGTATTTTGTGTCCTGAAAAGAAACATAAATTTGGTTGTCAATTTTTTTTTATATATATGATTATTTATTCACTTTAAATAGAACGGCCAAAGCCAATAACACTCCTTAAAGACAATTATCAATAAATTATAAATAAAATTATCACAATAAAGTATAAGGTAAAAAGACAAAATCTAGAATTATAAATAAGACGCAATTATTAAATAAAAATAGGAACAAATAAACACACAACACATTCATGCATTATTTTCACAAAACTTTAAACATTTCGACAGAATAGTCTTCCAGGCATCCTCAAACAAATCAAAGTCGGGGTTAGAATCCAAGAGAGCGTTAAGCGCAATCATTGTGCGGGGTATGGGAGATTTGGAGTGTGCAACAGTACGGCATGCAGGGACTCCTAAAAACTGATGGCTCCTACTGCGACGGTAATTGTTAGGAACAAATAACTGGCACACTTTGTTGTGAAGATCAGTGGCATCGATCCTCCCTTTAAGGATTTTACAGCTTACAATCATCTGGTCACAAGTCCGTCTCACCTCCAAGGAATTAAAACCGAGGCAATCTAAAAGGAATTTCGTGGGATATAAGTAACGGTAGTAACCATTTATTTGTTTATTTGGGTTTCTAAGGAATGTTTTTTGCACTTTTTTAAGTTCTAATTTATATATTTTTTCAAATGGATTCCATACACATGCACTTGCCTCAAGCTTACTGCGGACGAGTGCAGTAAATACTAGCTTGATTGCATGAGTACTACGAAAGTCACGACAATTCCTAAGCATGAAGCCCAAGCGTTTAAAAGAGTCTTTAGCTATTGATGTTATATGGCTGTGAAAAATTGGCTTATGATCAAACGTGACACCCAAGTCTTTCATAGAGTCAGTTCTAGAAACAACATGATTGGTTAGTTGATAGTTGAATTTTATAGGGTGCCGTAAACGATTGAAAGTCATCACATAGCACTTTGAAGTGTTAAACGCCATCTTGTTGTCCACACTCCATTGATGTACTGAATTCACATCAGACTGTAATGCTAAACAATCGGCCGCGGACTTTAATTCGCCGTAAAGATTTATTCATCAGCGTATAAAAGACAATTAGAATATTTGACTACTGTAGGGAGATCATTGATCATTATTCTAAAAAGAAGTGGTCCCAGTACTGAGCCCTGACAAACGCCTGAACGTGTGTGATAGGTTTGTGACTCGTAGAGTCCTAGCCTAACAAATTGCTGGCGATCCCGCAAGTAATCTGCAAGAAACCGTAGAAGACCTGGAGCAACACCGATTGTGCTAAGCTTTGACAGTAGAATGTCATTGTTGACTTTATCAAATGCCTTCTGAAAATCAAAGTAAAGTACATCTATCTGATTGCTCCGCTCAAGACAAGTGGATATAAAATCAACAAGAGTCAGCAAGTTAGTATTGACCGATCGTTTGGTCCTAAAGCCATGCTGCTCATTACACAGGTATTTTTTAACCTGTCTGTGGATTTCTTCGTGTAAAACATTCTCAAAGGTCTTAGCAAATGATGTTGAAGAATGTTAAAGAATGTTTTGTAAAAGTGTTAAAACTAGTTTATGTAACAAAATAAAATGTACTCTTTTCAGAGCAACTCAATTTTGGTTATAGTTTTACTGTTCACCATAATATCCAAGGATAATTATAAATTAGCACATAATAAATAACATTTCTACAGCTGGTTACCAAGAATAATGGAAAAATTAAAATTCGAGTTTATGGTCAAAGCCAGTGAACATCCATCGCAATTCCTTAAATCTCTTGGCATTGGCAAAGCATCCCATTCTTTTACCCTCGGTATGGGCATTAACGCCATTGATGTTCATTTTTCCAAATCCCCTATTATCTATTCTATATATATTTACTATAGATAATAAAATCGTGGAGAGACAAAAACTGTACAATGAATATTTTTTGAAAAAAATCACTGCCCCGTGCTCCAGGAACGAGACTGATGCCAAAACTGCAATTTTTAGAATTTCTGTTTATCTGTTTGTCTGTTTCTATGTTGGATGTTACCGCTAAAACTACACCATAGAATTCGTTGAAATTTGGCAAAAATGTCCGTTACTGTTCAAGGATGAATCTAGAATACAAATCATCACGCTTTTGTACATGGGAGGTGAGTTGTATAATAATATTTCAACAAAGTTTTGTCATTACAGCGATATTATGAAACAATCACACAAGTGAATACATTCGTTATCAGTACGTAGTAAGATTTTTTTTTAAAAACATTCTCATCACGCTATCTCAAAAGGGAGCTAAGCGACAGATTTTGAAAATGAGAAAGCTTATTTCGTAACCAGTCGCAACTGGTTACGTAGCCTGCTAAACTAATACGCGGGTTGCCCATTGCTTTATTCTCGGGATCAAAACCTACCTCTAAAATCTTACTTTTTGGGTTTTGTTTTGCATTAATTTTATTCTCTTGAAAAGCAATTTCTGTATTGAATATTCTGTCTGGTCTGTAGTTGATATTTTATTACATGTTATTGTGTAAACTATAAATCACGGGTTCAAGACAAGAGATGTCGCTAGACTACTATGGCCTCCGCTGAGACGCATACGCGTGCACCAGCGGCGCAGCTTTAACAAAAAGGGAAAAGTGGGGTCCCGGTGCAGCGACGGGGGATGGGAAGCCTGAACGTTAAGCAACAGCTGCCGAAGCTGCAGTGACTGCTACACCTGTATAAGCCCAGCTGTCAGCTACCGTGCCCGAGGCGAACCAGGCTTCACAGTCCGCAATGGGGATCACAGAGGGGTGGTCCATTGTGGGCAAGCAAAAGTGGGAGCCCTGGCCTCCTAGGGGACGGTCAATCTCCCCAAGGTAGCCTCATTACCGACAATCGTGAGTGCTGCATCCGATTTGTGGTCAACTACGAACGGACTCGTCTATCCAGAGCGTCTAATTCAGTCTGAGGCCACTTGAGTATGCCGAAAGAGTACATTATGACTGGCATGACCCAACCGTTATAGGCTCACACCTTGTTACCGCCTGACAAAAGACTTTTCATTACTTTTTTCAGGCAGCCAAAGAAGCGCCTCCTGTAACGATTGTTTCATGTCAGCTCCGTTGATGCCTAACGCCTCCGACATACCCAAGTTTTCGTAGGTCTCAGATGAGGATAGGGATCTGATGTGTATAAAATACGAAAGTTGTAATCCTCCGGATTCCATAATCTTCCCTCGTTTTACATGCATGACTGCACATTTTGCAATTTGCTAGGAGCAAACAGTTTCAGGTCATCCATGTGAAACAGGTGGGATATTACCTGACCTCCTCTCCACAGTGGGATACCTAGCCCTGATCCCTCTAGCAATATGCTGAGAGGGTTCAAGGCCAAACAAAACAACAGGGGGCTCAGACTGTCGCCCTGGAATATTCCCCGCTCAATATTGATTGTTTCATCGTTCCCTTGAATCCGTCGACATCCTGAATAGCGAAGTACCGTCATCCATTGCCCGATACATGACAACAAGAAAGTGCGTAAAGTTGTATTTATTTTATACAACTCCAGCACTCTCATGAGCCATGTATGCGGCACCGAGTCACAGGCCTTCTTATAATCTATCCAACATGTCGATTCTTTCGGGAGCGACAAACCTGTTGGTTAATGGTCATATCAATGAGGAGCAGCTCCTTAGTGCCCCGAGACCCACTCTTACACCCATTTTGAGAGGCGGAAATGATGGCGTTCTTGTCGATATGATCACTAATTTTTTCACTCAAAATAGATTTATGAAGTTTATAGACCGTCGGTAAACATGGGATCGGCCTATAGTTTCTGGGCTCCGCTGCACTACCTGATTTGTGGAGCAGGTGGGTAGCTCCTGTCGTAAAGAACCCTGGCAGCGACCCAGCCTCTAAGGCTGACTGAAACTGGAAAACCAAACGAGCATGAGAACTATGTATCCATTTAAACCAAAAGTTATGCAGTCCGTCCGGTCTTGTGGATTTCCAGTTGGACATCGGACGGGCTGTACTGGCCACGTCTTGGGGAGAAATGAAAATTTCCCCCATCTCTCGTTTGGGTTCACACGCTCGCTCGACCTCCCGCACCCTGTCGCCCTCAGTGTGATGGACAGGCATCGACCAGATGCTGCGCCAGAATGCACCCACGGCGACATCATCCGGGGGATGCACGTCATCCACACTTTGTCTAGGTCGTTCCCAAGATCTGTCCACCCACCTTTGAGCGCTTAGGAACATGTGATTCTGGGAAAATCGTTCCACTCACCTCTTATATCGGCGAATACGACTCGCCCATGCATAAACCTTTTGCTTCAGGAAGTCGATGTGCTCTGTGACATATATTCTTGAGGGCTGATCCCAGTCCCCAAAAATGCCCGCCTCACAAAGCGCCTTACTCTAGGTCGAGTATTACCGTCCCTGAAGCAGGTTAATTTACCGATGAGTACCCTGGCCCCGTCAATACGGCGCTCAATTCTGCACAGCCAAGCTGGTACGGTGGATTTTGGTCGTGTAGCTGTGTCACCAACTGGAAATTTGACGTGAGCTACATGACATGCTGCTACAGCTGCACAGTACAAGATTGAGCGAGTATAGGCGAGATCTTCGCTGCATTCAAAATAATCAGAAAGCAGTGAATCCAGGGCACACACCAATTATCATCATCATATCGGCCATTTATACGTCCACTGCTGAACAAAGGCCTCCCCCATATATTCCACAACTGTGTCATCATTTTGGCAGGCGGGTTCGTGAGCGCAGTATGGATACCGCTTCACAGGAGGAACGCTGCTGCCCGTCCCTCTGGTTTAGATTCCCTTAGTAGCCTTTTACGACGGGAGGAAATAGAGTGGTGCTATATTCTTAATCCGGATACCACACACCAATGCCCTATTTTTATTTTGCATGGGCAAGCGTGGTATTCGTGGCTTAATTTCGGTTGGAGTGGTTCGATAGTCCCGAATCGCTTCCTTCAGCGCACTCCTCAATTGTTCATTGCACTGGCTACTTACATTTATAGTCCTGTCATTCTCTTCCCTATAGATGTTGCTGGACCGCGACGGAACTTCATGAAACACTTGAGGTTGTATTGCAGTCTGAGGAGGTGGAAGAGAAATGACACGACTGATCTGCACTTCGGAGCCTAGCCGATCAAGTACGGCGTCATCCAACTTATGATTAAACTCAAACTCAAAGTATTTATTGTTTTCATGTGTACATAGAAGGTGTTACATAGTAGAAGTTTACAGACAATGTGAAACCCTGTTAAGGCGAAGCAGTTTTAGTAAAAGGCTTTATGTAGATATATTGTTAAAAAAATTAATATAAAATTACAAAACATCAAGACATTGTGAGTGATTACTGCGTGCATCGAAACAATTTTTGATTATAATTGTACGGTAGATAAAATAAAACAACTTTTTAAATCTGTAACGACGCCTGTCACCTTAGTCATCCTGCGACCACGAACCCTGCAAAGTGTTAGAAACGTCAGGAAAAACAAAAATCAAAAATATACGCGATAGAATCCGTTTAAAAGTGTTTTATTATAATACCATGTTTACTAAAATGTGGTCTATAACTTTCCATGCCTCCTATATTTGTCAGGATTCGTATGCATTTCCTCTGTAGTCTAAATATTTTTTCCGCGTCTACGCTATTTCCCCATAGCATTATACCGTAAGGTAGCCAAGAGTGGGCGTACGCATAGTATGCTGCCTTAGCTGATTTGAAATCTGTAGTTTTCTTTAATTCCGTTAAAGCGTATGTGAATCTAGACAATTTATTTGTAATATTTTGTATATGGGTTTTTTTTTTTTTTTAGTAACATAGACCATTTATTTGCTAGAAACATGGTTTGAGAGATGTTACATCAATTGGTATAGTGCAGCACGTCTCACCGTACAATCGGCATGCAAAAATCGTTATTGTGTTATCGTTAAAGTGTTATTATTTCTGTACCTAGTAATGAATTTAAACATATGCAACAAAACATAAATTGAATTTGAAGACACCATAGTCAGTAATATTATTAATTAAATTATATTGAATTAGTGCAGTATGAATATATATATGTAAGCGTGTAGACAACATTTACCATGAAACGTACCTATGTAAAAAAAAATTATAATATTGCTAAGAGTTAAGTTAGAATGTCATTTCACAAATATAACTGAAAATTACAATATAAAAAATGTCAAATTAAGATTATTATATCTTATTCCAGAATTTCGCAAAAGAGAACATCATTATCATTCGCTTTACAAATCCTTACATGTCATAAACTCAGTAATAGTGTAAAAACATTTATCTACAAGCCATTTCTTAAGCGCAGGTTTGAAGCGATTAAGTGGTAGTTCCCTCAGACCTTTCGGTATTTTATTAAAAACTTGGATAGTCATGCAACTACTATTTCTTTTAAACAAAGCGGTTGACATCATAGGAAGTACTAGTTTACTCGGGTCTCTTGATATAAGTCTTCGGTTGTCACTTGTTCTTTCAAATAAATCAGAATGCTTTTTGACAAATACACCGATTTCAAAAATATAGAGAGACGTTAAGGTAAGCAACTTTAGTTTTATAAAGAGGGGCTTACAAGAATCAACAGGACCGGCACCACATATTGCTCTGACACATTTTTTCTGTGATACAATCACTTTACTTATTTCCGTCGAATTACCCCACAGTAATATATAATATATATAATATATGTGGTGCCGGCTCAGAATGCCACCACCCCATCTCCTCCCGTGGGTGTCGTAAAAGTCGACTAAGGGATTGGCCGGAGGATGGGCAGCAGCGTCCTTCGAGTACATTAACAACTCAACTGCGATCGCCAACCCGCCTGCCAAGCGTGGCGATTATGGCAAAACCCCCCAATGAGCCCACATCACATCCATATCGGTTGTTGTGGTGATCTTTGGGGGAGGCCTGTGTCCAGCAGTGGACTTCATTCGGCCGTTAGATAGATAATATAATAAACCCCTCTGGGCAAACTTTATCTCACCATGGGATAAGGTAATCCTGGAGGGCAGATTAAAGTAGCTGCTTGATTTCTTCATACCTTATGATTAAAAAAAAAGTATATCATAAGAAAAAAAAAAGTATATTAAGTAGCTTACAGAACGCAGGGCAGTTTGTGGCGAGCTGAATGTGAGTGGCGCCACTGCGTACCCGAATGCTCCAGAGAGTCGGTCAGGGCCTCGTCTCCGCTTGCCTTTATTGGTTGGTTGGAGTGGAACCCCATGAGTGCCAGCAGGATTTTCAACTCTGGCTTGCCTTAGTTGGCCGATCAGAGGGGGGCCGCCAGAGCTATATGCTCGGGGGTGAAAGTGTCTAATGGCGTAATAACGGGGAAACCCGCTCCGAGTCTTCGAGACGCGCGATGGTGAAACCGGTGCCGCACCTCTCTACACCCCTAGCCGCTCCCACCGGTGTTGCTCCTTGTCGCCTGTAGTGGTGGCAATTTAGGGGGCCCATCTTGTGAGTGGCGAGTCACCGTCTGCCACAGAATTTCACGATCAAAGTTGAAAGGCAGACGCCGTTGTTCCCGTATTTATTAGTCTTTTTATTCCATGTAACACCCATTGCAATAGACCTTATCGTTATAGTTTCCATCTCATACAATAGCCTTACACCACCGGGGACAATCCATGACTTCATTTTATAGTGCAGCCATGGAGAGTCCCCGGTTAGTGTCCCATTACATTTTAGATTAAAATTCTCTAAAGGGCCTCTGCGTGTTGGACCTATGTCCCCGCGTAAGCCTGTCAAAAGGCCGGGTTCCCCCTTACAGGGGATATAAACCCGTGAAAAGAGAGACATGATAATATAATAATATAATATAATAATATAATATAATAATATAATGTTTATTTTCAGAAAAAAGGTTACATTGTTACAAACTTATTTTACAGCTTAAAATGAACATTTCAGAAAAAGAGGTAACGTTGGTACCTGTACTAATGAATAACATTGTATCACAAGCACCAGCGCCTTCCAAATGATATACAAGTAAAACAGTTTCGAACGAAAAACCACGATCATAAATTAATAAAATAAATTGAGAGAGAAATAATAATTAAAATTTATATATATGTATAAAGTTCTAATAAAAAGAAGAAAGCTACACTATTTATTATGTCATACGTTTGTGTATATGCAGGTGTTTAAGTGTGTGTAGGGGAAGTTTATGTGTGGGGGATGTGTATGAGCGGGGGAAGTATATGTGCGGGGGAAGTGTATGTGTGGGGGACGTGTAGATAGATGTGGGTGCAGAGTTTAGTATGATATGTAGTGTGTATCCATTTATACGTGTTTGTTACAGTCTTCTAATTGAGTAATGGTGTGAGAAAATCTTCTGTCTCCTGGTAATTTAACTTCTGTATACGGTTCAGTACTTCTTTTTTGCATTTATTTTTAGTAAGATTATGAATATATTTTATTTTATTAAAACGGTTGTAAAGACGTGAACTATTAATATAAAAACTTCTGCTGGCGAGAGCAGTTCTATGTGGCTGAATTTCACAAACTCGGTCCTTCCTGCGCCTGTCATTTGGCTTGTAGGGGATAGTAGCATGCTTACGTAAGATAGTTTGAAGCATATAGAGCTGTCTAACTGTAAGTACAGAACTTTGTTGGTATAACGTTATGGTCGGATATCTTATAGGTTTCTTAAGAAGCACTTTTAGGACAGCCCTCTGCGCTCTCTCCACCCGCATCATGCTCACAGCAAACGTACCTCCCCACACTGGTATGCAGTACATCAGTATTGATTGTACTAAAGAGAAATACATAAGCTTTAATGTCTCAAGGTCAGCTGAAGATCTCAGTTTCTTAATTATTATATTAAAAATACATAGATAAGTTTCCTTGTGCGGGAAACTAGATTGCCTATATGTTTGTCCCAACTAAGACGGGAGTCGATTTGCACTCCCAAATACCTGATATCAGTAGTTCGTGTGAGAGGTAGACATACACAATCAGGTTTGGAAAAACAGCAGATGTGATCTTTTATTTGTAAAATGTTTGATGGTTGGGACGCAGAAGAAGCGGAAAAAGTAATGTACTTCGTTTTGTCCGTATTCAGCGTGAGCAGGTTGGCATTCAGCCAGGATTTAACAATAGTGAGAGCATTTTCTGCTCTATTAAAGGCTAGATGCCAGTCTCTGGCATGTACAATCAAAGCCGTGTCATCTGCATATGAAATTATTCTGCAGTTATTTATTAACAACTGACACAGGTCATTGATATATACCAAGAACAAGGTCGGGCCAAGCACACTGCCTTGTGGAACTCCATTTGTAAGGAATTCTTCATTACTGATGAATTTCCCTACCCGCACACACTGACTACGGTCAACAAGGTAACTCTGAAACATTTCCAGCACAGTACCTCTCACACCTAATGCCTCCAGCTTGTTCAAAAGGATGGGAATAGAAACTGTGTCGAAAGCTTTTGACAGGTCCAAAAATATGGCTATGCTTTTAACAGGCCATATCTGAGTACTGACCCCACGTACCCATGATATGCTATTTGGGCAGTCCTCTCGCAAGCTAGCCTTTTAATGTTTCTGAGTGCATATACGAATCTGTTGATACGAGTACAAACGTTTTTTACATGGGCTTTCCAGTTACAGTGGTTATCGAGCACTATGCCTAAAAACTTCGTTTCATTAATTTCTGCTATTTCTTGACCATTATAATTTATTTTTAAGTCACTGACAGTGCTATTGTAATTTCTAAATTGTATGACTTTCGTTTTAGATATGTTAACAGTCAGGTTATTTTCATCTAGCCATTTGGATATGGATTGTATACAGTTTTTTAACGTGTGTTCATAATCAAGATTAACGTTACTCTGAGGGATAACTACGGAGATGTCGTCCGCAAAAAGCGTGCATTTATGATTTATGACCTTTGGAATATCATTTATGTAGAGTAGAAATAGGAGAGGCCCCAGAACGCTCCCCTGATGAACTCCAAATCTATTGGCCTTGTAGGCAGATCTATATGAGGTAGAGACTAGTTTCGAGTCTACGCGAATTATCTCTACACACTGTTTGCGGTTATTCAAGTAACTGTCTATCCACTGTAGTGCTTTGCCTCTAATCCCATAGAGGTCACATTTTTGCAAAAGAATACGATGATCGACGAGGTCAAAAGCGCTCGACATGTCGAAGAATATTGCTGAAACACGCTTTCTCTTATCCAAAAACTCAGTCACGCTTTTTACTAGAGAAAAGGCCGCTAGCGTGGTTGACTTGTTTCTCTGAAACCCATTTTGTTCCTTCGTGAGAATGTTGTGTTTGTTTAAAAATCTAGTAATTCGGGAATGCATCAGTTTTTCAAAGATTTTTGAAAAGATGGAAATCAGCGTAATCGGTCTGTAATTATTTATTTCTTCTTTATTATCTTTTTTATGTAATGGCTTGATAATTGAAATTTTTAGTTTGTCGGGAAATCTGCCTTCGCAAAAGGAAAGGTTTATAAGATGACACAGAATTGACGCAAGTTCATTACAACATCGTTTTATGATTTTTGTTGATATTGTATCATAGCCTACAGCGCTGGTATCTTTTAATGAACTAATAGATTTGAGGACCTCACTTTCGGAACAAGGTATCAAGAAGATAGTAGAATTGACAGAATTAATAAATTTATAATTTGGCATGTATTTTTTCAGTGTATGTGTTTTTGAAATATAAAAATCATTGAATATATTTGCAATGTTTGTTGGATCTAGTTCAAGATTTTTGTCATAGTTTATCTGCTTTATATCTTGGTTATTCTTCACACTGTCCAATTTATCTCCGATTATATCCCATACCGCTTTACACTTATTTGTTGCATTAGTAACGTATCATCATTTCGGCCGAATGAAGTCCACTGCTGGACACAGGCCTCCCACAAAGGTCACCACAACCACCAATATGGTGTATGTATTGTGTATTGTGGGCTCATTGGGGGGTTTTGCCATAATCGCCTCGCTTGGCAGGCGGGTTGGCGATCGCAGTTGAGTTGTTAATGTACTCGAACCACCACACGACAATGTCAATCTTGCCTTATTATATTTTTCATATTTTAATGGTTTTATTGATTATCAATGTTATTTAGGACGGAGATCTGCACTTAATTGTAAATATTTAATTCTTAGCCGGTCTATTAGTAATTGATATTTATTATAAAATATTTTCTTTACGAGGAGGAGGTTATTATTATTATTATCTACATGTTTCTCTATTCACGGGCTTGTATGGTGTAAGGGGGAACCCGGTCTTTTGATAGGCTTACGCGGGGACATGGGTCCAACACGCAGAGGCCCTTTAGAGAATTTTAATCTAAAATGTAATGGGACACTAACTGGGCCTCTCCATGGCTACACTATAAAATGCAGTCTTGGATTGTCCCCGGCGGTGTAAAACTATTGTACGAGATTGTAACTACAGTTATAAGGTCTATTGTCATGGTTGCTAAATGGATTAAATACTTCTAAAAACGGAAAAATCGGCGTCTGGCTTTCAGATAAGATAAGATAATTAAACTATGGTGGCAGAGCATTAGAATTGGAGAGCTGTGGTCTCCTTCTGTGAGAGTGTTATACTCTAGAAGGAGACTGCAGAGCGGGATCGGGACAGGGCCGAGGGCAGAATTAGTACCTACTGGTCCAAAAAAAAGAGATTGCTGATCTATGGGTGTAAGTTACCATACAACTACGCCGTTTTTTTTTTCCTTTTTTATTGATGTCCATTGGAAATTCTACATGGAAGTTCCTTCACCCCGGGGAAGGGTGTACGGACTCCTACCGGCTAAAACCACTGGAGCGGTCATCTTCGGCACCGAAGGGGGGCTCCAGGTCCTCGTAAGATCACACTAGAGCCGCCCATTGGTGCCACGCCTTTAGGCACATCTTGGAAGGGATGACTGTAAAGCGGTCACCCCCTCTAGAAGACAACTACACCTTGTCGCGGAGTGCCTCCCTCCGTGTTTCCTTCTCGGTTAGCTCAACTATGAGGCTCTCCACGGCAGCAAGTAACGGAGTTCAGTTATTGTGATTCAATGAAACGTAACATATGTATTGTTATAATGGTATACTGATATTCACAACTTCAACACTTCATCTTCATGGTGACGTTCATATATTTCAAATATAGCTTACTATCACAATTTAAGCTGGTTAAAAATAAGTAATTGTAATATTGCAGGAGGCTATTTGTCAGAGCGACAGCTGTGTGTTGAACCACTAGCGTTGAGGATCCAATGTGTAATGCTCAAAATATGAAGAGCGACTCTACGTCACACAAATTCGAATTTTGAATTGAATAAAGAATGATTCGTGAGGTGGACAGTGACGGAAATAAAAAGGTATGAAGTCATGAAAGAGGTGGATTGAAATGAAGATGAAGGATGACTTCGTCACAACCTAAAGTCCGCAGCTTGGGAAGCGATGGTGACGACGGTCTGGCATCCACTCGACCATTGATGCGGAAATGATTACTACGAGTATTTATGTAATAGATACCTGCGTGTCCTGCTCTCAGTACATAGTCCGGAGTCGCGGAGTGCCGGCGTGTGCGCCAACTTACTGTATAAACAGTGTAGTTATTGGTGACTCTATATCGTAGTTTGTTTTGCGCTTTATTGTTTAGGGTGAGTTTTTTAACCATACTTACTGTTTTATTTATTAATAAAAGGCTAAAATATCTGGCGGTTAGAAGTTGGTGTATGTTTTTCATGTTAATTAGTTATCTTTAAATTCATCATTTCGGCCGAATGAAATCCACTGCTGGACATAGGCCTCCCCCAAAGATCACCGCAACGACCGATGTTGGGGGGTCTTGCCATAATCGCCACGCTTGGCAGACGGGTTGGCGATCGCAGTTGAGTTGTTAATGTACTCTAAGGAAGCTGCTGCCCTTCCTCCGGTTAATCCCTTAGTCGACTTTTACGACACCCACGGGATGAAATGGGGTGGTGGCATTCTGAGCCGGCACCACACGGCATATTTAAATTCATCATCTTTAAATTGATATGCTTTTAATTTTACTTTGGTTGACTATGTTTCCACTCACATGGAAAGGGGGTACCAAGTCCTATACTTTGACTTCCCCAAAGCTTTCGAAATAATGAATAATGACACATTGTTACGAAAGTGAAGCGCCATAGGATTTGCACATAGTTTCCTTCTCATATTCTCGGACTATTCCCATGACCCTGTTGACGGTCGTGCGTCTTGGTACAATCTACTCTCAGCGATACCACACACGCTCTGAGGACCAATTCTCGTAATTAATTTATACTATGACTGAAACTTGACCGAACTGAGCTTAAATTATGAATTGACCGAAAAATGGTATTCTGCTACTCTTAAAGTTCAGTCGCATTTCAGTATAATCTCGATCTAGTGTCAGTTTAATCTCAATTTTGGCGTTTATTTACTGACAATTCAGTACATTTGACAGTTCGAAATGTTAGCAGAATACCGTTTTGACTTCGATCAACATTCGATCCATTTTCGATCTCATCACAGTGTAAGTTCACGTTTGACGTTGTTTGTTAGTTTACGAGAATACCATTTGTGACATTTATGACACTGAGACTAGATCGGAACTATATTTTGAACATTTTTAAATTACGAGAATTGGCCCTCAGGTTTATACATTGGTCTCCTTTGTTCATAATTATGGTAAACAATTTGCCTAAGTAATAAAACATGCAATGTCTATACAAAACGTCTTAATTGTGCTGACTTTTTATATATTCATTCTAGCGTCAACTTTCGGACGACTAATGGCCGGTTTCTGAGGTACTTTTGTCGGCGGTTTATCTATTCATTAGCGGTTTTTTATTTAGCTATTGGTTCGATAACTTAATTAGCGTAGTAGGCATTTAGCGCTACCTCTTTCCCCGCGCAGCGAGTCGTGCGTACGCGCTGTTCAAATGAACTCGCTGACCCCAGTGTGTAAAAACTTTGCGTCACAGTATAAATTGTAACAGTAGTTACAATACAATTTAAATTATTTTACGAAATTCATGTTAATGTTTTGCGCGTTTTTTTTGGGTAAGTTTATTCAGGTATAACGTTATAACTAAATCAATTTGTAAAGTAACACAATTTATTTTCAAATTCAAATTCAATTTTTTTATTTGTGAACATAGGTTATTACAGGGTAGTATAAAGATACGTTTTAAGAGCGGCTATGTCCTACCATTGATATGGTGTACAAATAAAAAATGATGTGGTAAACATGTCTGGAAATTAATATTATATTATATATAATTACAATGAAATAATTATCGCTTTATAAATTTCAATTGAAAATTGTATCAGTAAGATAATTTTCTACAGAATAGTAAGTCTTTTCATTTAGAAATAAAAGTAACCTTTTCTTAAACAAATCAATATCTTCTGTTAATCTAATATGTTTCGGTAATTTATTATAAATCTTTGGACACATTGCAAATACGCGTTTCTGAAACAAAGTGGTTTTTCCTGTTACTAGCAATAGTTTGTCACATCTTCGTGCACTCGTTACTTGAGAAAATTTTGATAAGTTGCGTTTAACAAACACGGTAGTTTCATATATATACATAGATGGCATTGTCAATAAATTCATACTTTTAAAATGAGGTTTGCAACTCTCCGTGCGGTCTATATTACAAATTGCTCGAATGCACCGTTTTTGAGCCTTAAACACAATCTCCTTTCCGGTAGCATTACCCCAAAAAATTATACCATATCTTAATGTTGAGGCAACTAATCCGTGGTATGCTGTAAGGACCGCTGATTTGTTTATTTTTTTATTAAGCAAATACAGAGGAGAGGCATATTGGTTTACTTTTTTGCATACTTTTTCGATTTGTGTATTCCACGTGAGAGTATTTTCTATATCTAGTCCAAGAAATTTTGTCACTGGAATCTCTGCAAGTTGCTTGTTATTAAAATTTATGTTAAGTGTCAATTGTCTGTTGATTCTTTGTCCAAATGTCATAATTACTGTTTTTCTAAGTTAATTTTTTAATTATCTATTTCCAACCATTTAACTACTGGTTTAATATTATACATACATACATTATACAGGGCTCAATTTTGGGCCCCTTTCTGTTCTTAGCCTATATTAATGATCTGCCTTATATGATGTCAGCATTATGTAATACAATTTTATTTGCTGATGACACTTCGCTTATTTTTAACATAAACAGGAAAGACAATGAAGTTGTTCATGTCAATGAGAGTTTAATCTCTCTGTCTAAATGGTTTACTGCAAATAATCTCTTATTAAATGCAAATAAAACAAAATGTTTAAAATTTTCGTTGCCAAATGTACCTCAAGTCGGATTGGAAATAATTTTCGAAGGCAACAATCTTGAGATTGTACATGAAACCGTATTTCTAGGTATAACCATTGATTATAAACTACAATGGGGTGCTCATATAAAGGCTTTATCAAGTAAGTTAAGTTCTGCTGCATTTGCAGTTAGGAAAATTAGGCATCTAACTGACGTAGCTACGGCCAGACTTGTATATTTTGCGTATTTCCACAGTATAATGTCATATGGCATTATGCTGTGGGGAGCAGCAGCTGGTGTAGATTCAATATTTATATTACAGAAGAGAGCCATCCGCGCAATATATAATATGAGCCCTCGCGAATCACTTAGAGACCTCTTTAAAGATATCAATGTACTAACAATGCCTTCTCTTTACATTTTTGAAAATATTATGTTTGTCCGTAAAAACTTGCTAATGTTTAAAGTAAAAAGTGACATTCATTGTATAAATACCAGAAATAGACATAAAATAGTAGTACCTAAATTTAGATTGTCCAAAACCAACAAATCGTTCTTAGGTAACTGCGTTCGGTTTTATAATAAGATACCAAAAGAAATTACTGACCTGACAATCGGGAAGTTTAAATCGCACGTCAAATCAATTCTTATAAAAAAAGCATATTATAGGATTAAAGACTATGTTGACGATAGGGACATATGGCGTTAGCCCTTTTCTGCACATGTGGCTTCCCTGGAAACCTAATATATCTGAAGTGATATTTGCATTGTATAACTGCCATATTTATCTTTTATATATAGATGACTAATTTAAATACTTTGTAACGAACAGATTTGTAAAAGACGTAAAAAAAAATGACAAAAAAGACCTAACCCTGAGTTTCTTTCAGCATTTCTTCTCAGAGGTTGTCATGTAGCGAAATGCCCTCCGTTGTTTCAATATGACGTGTAAAAGTGTCTGTTAGGACCTATTTACTGAATAAATGATTCTATTCTATTCTATTCTATTCTATTCTATTTATATCTGATTCGAATGAGTCTGATTTTTTTTGTATCAAAAATTACTGTACTGTCATCAGCAAACATTATCATCGGATATGTCGTTGCAGTAGGCAAGTATTTTGTTACTTATCTACGTTTTAGTTCAACGAATCTCTTTTCTTTTACGATTGTTACCGCGTTTCCGCACTGCGCTTACGATCCGACACCGAATTGTATCAAAAACTATCAAAACTCGAAAAATCTGATTTAACACTTAATAGTAATACACATTGCTCGTAGAACTGATGGTCGTTGGGGCACAAAGGTTCTCGAATGGAGACCGCGCACCGGAAAACGCAGCGTGAGACGACCTCCAACGAGGTGGACAGACGACCTGCTGAAGGTCGCTGGGAGTCGTTGGATGAGAGCGGCATGTGACCGCTTGTTGTAAAAATCGAAGGGGGAGGCCTTTGTTCAGCAGTGGACGTCCTGTGGATGATATGATCAGTAATAGTAACATAAACTGTTTTGTCTTAGATTTTCGAGATTATTACACATTTGCAGTTGCATTTTACATTACAAAGTATTCAAAACGTCAGGAAAATCTAAATCAAAAATATACGCAATAGAATCCGTTTAAAAGTGTTTTGTAAACTGTTTTGTAAAAAAAATGGACTCTTTAGATTTTTTCTCTACTTCAATGAAGAAGAACAAGAAAGAGGTGTTATTCATTTAATGATGTATTGGCATGTTATTTGATGCTTCTTCCTGGCATGATTCTTTACGTTCCAATATAAATTTTGAAATTTACAAAAGAAAAATATTGATTATTGAGGATTTTTGTAAAATTGCTTTACTAATGGCGCGAATTGCTGAAACAATTTTTTTACTGATAAGGATAACTAAAATTTTAAAACATTTTGTATTATATGATATTTTCTGCAACTTAAACAATTTAATCTTTCTTTTTACATTAAATACCACTTTTTAATATGAGTGATAAAGCGATAAGGGCCGGTAAAATTATAGCCCTACTTGAAGAAGGTTGTTCGCAAACTTACGTGTCTCAGCGGCTAAATGTGAGTCGTTCAACTGTCCAGAGGACTTGGCAACGGTATCAAGAGACCGGTTCCGTCAAAAGAAGACCCGGTTCGGAAAGAAAACGATGCACAGAACCAAGAGATGACCGCTTTTTGGTGAGTCAGGCGTTGCGGAATCGTAAGACGTCAAGTGTGGACCTGAAGAAGAGCCTTGAAGAAGTAAGAGTAGTAGAAGTTAGCTTGTGGATGATCAGGAGGAGGCTTTTGGCTTCCAATATCAGCAGTTATCGTCCGGCTCGGGGCCCTAAATTACTCCGTGAGCACCGTGTTGCTCGACTTCAGTTTGCTCGAAACTGTGCTTCATGGACTCTGGAGGACTGGAAAAAAGTAATGTTTTCTGATGAAGCTAGAATCTCTTTGTGTGAAGAGGACCGACGCCGGCGAGTGCTGCGAAGACCACGAGAACGCTATGCGGAAGTGTGTTTCGAAGAAATCACTCCTTATGGCGGAGGCTCCATTATGTTTGGGCGACGGAGCGTACAGAGCTAGTTTTCATAGAAAATGGTACATTAAATGCACACCGGTACATAATGGAAGTCCTAATTCCATATGCACAACCCGCATTGACTGCACTTGGGGAAGATTCCATTTTTATGGATGACATGCAAGAAGTTGGGATCCGTCGTTTAGTCGTTGGCCAGCTCGAAGTCCTGACCTCAATCCAATAGAGCATGTCTTGGAATTTCTAAAGAGACTGGTAAGATCAGTGCAACCTGCTCCACAAAATATCACGGAGCTAAAAAAGAGTCATTGCAAAAGAGTGGGAACGTATTCCTCAAAACATCGTGGAAAGCATGCCCAGAACGATTCAAGCTGTGATTTTGGCAGGAGGAGGTCATACTCGTTATTAGGTTTTTACATTTGTAACTTTATTTAATTTAAAATAGTCTTCTTGTCGTTATTGCCGATCACTTCTTATTGTTTGGCCGTGAACATCGGTTTTAAATTCATTTTTATCGATTTTTTTTTTAGTTTGCCAGAATTCACTTAACTCTTATTAATTTATACGATTATAAGTATACAGACTACGTCAAACAATTAAACTTAATTTAATGAACTCAAATTGACCTTAGAATGTAAATTTCCTTAGGTGCCGGTTTTTTTTTGCAAAAGAGTTTATATACATCAATGGACACTTAGGATAAAATAAAATATACTCTATATATATATATAACTAACTATAACTATAAACAAAACGTACTGATTTTTTAGACAGTAATTATATTAGAAAAGGAATAGAAACATTATACATATTTATTTTCTCACAGCATTTATAGGCTACCGCTATTACATGAATAATCAATAATCACTAACATACTTGGCATAACATACACGCGCGTACTTGGACCTGGTAGCTGCAAATCTGCTTGTGGCAAAGAGTGTGTACTGAGACATACATGTACTGCGTCATACTCCTAGTATGACGCAGTCCATGTATGTCTCTCACGTAGTATTGCGCCTGAGCTAGAAGCAAATACCATCATTCTAAATCCTATTCTCTAAAAATCGAGTTGTAGGTTTAGGTACTTCAGACACGCTCCCTCCGCCAGAGCGGCGAAGGCGCGCCTCCAGGGGCGTTGGATAGGCTGCGGCAGCTAGCTCGGCGGCGCGCACTTGTAAAGTGGCGTCATCGCCTGCGGATGCAGTTTGCAACCAAGCGCGTCGTCGAGGCCGTCCTGCCGCTCGGTTGTTTCGCGGCATGCTCTGCGTGGGCCGCCGAACGGCGGATCCTGGTCGATCGGATCGGGCAAGATCTCTCTCTGCCAGCAGTAGTGTCGGCTATGTTGGCAGACCATGAAAACTGGAATGTAGTAGTCTCCTTCTGTGAGAGCGTCATGCTCCAGAAGGAGACCGCAGAGCGAATATTTTCGTAATATTTTAATATCGAGTGAAATTGTAAATTTCGTATTTTGAACCATAGAATAATCAAGAATGTCTATGGCTCTATAACATACATTTTTATCCGATCAAAGAAAGAATATTCAATTGTTTACCGTTGAATCAAAAAAAGGTTATTTCGAATATCCTGGCCTCAATGTAGTGTAAGATTAACTCCGTTTAAGCTTAGCTTTACTTAACTGACCAATGTGCGCCGTTTACCTGTTCGATAACTTTATAGGACGTTACGTTTTCTAGCAAACTACATCAAATTTTAGGCCAAGTATTACAATAATTCAAAGGATATATTCAATAATCACAATGAGTTACAATGACTTATAAGCAGCTCATGAGTCGTATTTGGAAATACTTGAGTTTACTTTCAATAAATCCGTACACAGAAACTTAGACGTAGGAGATATCGTTTCAAAATGTTTACAGATGCAGAATTCAAATTGAGATATCGCTTTGATAAGTAGGTACACTGTGGTGCACCTAAGTGATATCATCAGCCCTATTCTGGCTCCCGTTATGCATCAAAAGTATACATTGCTACTTCGATAAGAAGCATCTTCTCTCTTTCAATAAATGATTTAGTTCGCTTTCCAGATTCCGTCATTGCTATTTTACTAAAGCATGAACTAAGCACCGATAGCGAATACCACTAAACTAAAATCAAACTGTAAGTAAAGCACAATAGCAATAAATAAATAATACCACGACGCACGAAATGACGAACCAGCAAAAAAACGTTTGAGGACTGCTTAAAAAAAAGACGAGCGCGACATCTAGTCGTTCATAGACCCGCTGATAAATAACGAATTATCTAATTATGAACTAAAAGATTACTAGGCTAGTTATATATTCTCGATAAAAATTATTGTAAAGAAAACTAGTATTTAGTGATGAAATGTAATAATAAAATCAATTTTGAACTCGATATCTTAAACAGGCGTTGATAATTTTTTTATATTTTCCAGATTTAATAAATTTACAACTTTTGTAAAGTCGTCAGTATTATCATAAGGTTCTAGAACTGGATTTCTGCTTAAGCAGTCTGCTTTTTGGTTTAATTTCCCTGAGTTATATTTTATTTTAAAATTTTATTGGGATAAATAATATGTCAAATCCCCTAATTCCTCATCAGTTCTAGCTTTGATCTTCATATTTTCTAATGGTTTATGATCTGAGTATACCACAAATTATTTTCCTATAAGCCAGTGCTGCCAATATTTTACTGCTTCTTTTATTGCTTTTATTGCTTCTTTTATTCTAGATATATTGCCTTCTTCTTTTTTTGAACTTCAGTTAACTTTTTTGAAATATAACTTACTGTCCCCGTTTTTATCTTTTTGTTTCAATACCGCTCCCACTCCTTTGGTACTAGCATCCGTATAAATGTTTATTGGTAGTTCAGGGTCAAAAATATTCAGAATTGGTTCTGAACATAGCAATGTTTTTATTCTATCAAATGATTCCTGACGTCCTGCGGACCATATGAATTTCACATCTTTCCGTAATAAATTGTGTAACGGGTCCAGGATAATTACACTGTGTGGTACAAATGTATGATGAAAATTAATTTTTCCTAGGAATTGACGTATATATTTTTTTGTTTCTGGCACTGGAAAATTTCTGACAGCTGTTAAATAATCTTTTAGAGTTCTAATAGAATTGTTTTCTATTATGTGACTTACATATTTGGCGTATTTATTTGAAAAACTACATTTCGAAAATGTTTGTCTAAAGCCTTCTGTTAGTATTGCTTCCAGTAGTCTTGATAGATGTAGTAAATGCTCGTTAAAAGTTTTCAAAAAAATTAAAATGTCATCTACAAAATCTACTGCAAAACTAGAAAGTTAGTATTTTCTTATGATGTTGCTTAGTATTCTCTGGAAAATGGCCGGACCAGTCTTTAATCCAAATGGGAGACATGTCCATTGTAAATGGTCTTCTTGTGTAACAAATGCAATTTGTATTTATCTTCAATCTTTAAAGGAATAGACCAAAATGCAGAATTTATGTAAAATTTATGAAAAATATTTGCAGTTTACAGTTTTTACCATTAAATCCTCAATCAAGGGAAAAGGTTGTGATTGAGGGACGTTTTTTTTCAATTCTCTGAAATCTATACATAATCTTATTTTTTGTCATTTTCTTTTTTACATGCCAGAGTTACAGGAGCAGCAAATGGGCTATAATATTCCTCAATCAAATCCCTCTTTAATAGTTTAGATATTTGTTTTCTATTTCTTTTCTATCTTCAGCTGTGCATCTGTATGGACGTTTGTAACAGTATTTATCCACCATCAAATCAATATGAGCTTCATAATCTCGTACAGTACCGACGTCATATATATCCTTAGCGAAGACTGGTTTGTATTTTTCTATCAACTTTTCAATTTCTGATTGTTGATATAAATTTAGATGGTTTACTAACATTTCAAATCCATTCGAGTTTATATGTTCATTAAAATTTATTTTATATTTGTTTATGTGTTTAGTTTCTTGTTTTAATACTTCAGAGTGTAAAATAAATTCTTCTTCGTTTTTGTCATCTAGTACATCAGAAATGTTTGTTTTTGATATCCTCTTCATTTGAGGTTACCTTCTTTTCATTTGGATTGTGACATTGTATGATCTGCAATTCTTCATTTTGCAATAACTTAAAAATTTTGATACAATCCAAACCAGTTCAAAATACGTATTTAAAATTACCAGTGATGACATATGGAACAGAGACGTGGTCACTCACAATAGGCCTCATAAGAAAGCTCAAGGTCACTCAGTGAGCTATGGAGAGAGCTATGCTTGGTATTTCTCTACGAGATCGAATCAGAAATGAGGAGATCCGTAGAAGAACTAAAGTTGTCGACACAGCTGAAAGGATTAGTAAACTGAAGTGGCAATGGGCAGGGCACATTGCTCGTAGAACTGATGGCCGCTGGGGCACAAAGGTTGTAGAATAGAGACCGCGCACCGTGAAACGCAGCATGGGACGACCTCCAACGAGGTGGACTAACGACCTGGTGAAGGTCGCTGGGAGTCGTTGGATGAGGGCGGCATGTAACCGCTCGTTGTGGAAATTTAAGGGGGAGGCCTTTGTTCAACAGTGGAAGTTCTGTAGCTGATATGAAAAAAGTAATTAAAAAAGGTAATCTAAATGTTTAACATTTCTTCATCATATAAGCCAAAAGACATCCGCTGCTGAACAAATGCCTCCTCCATAGATGTCCACAAAAGTCCGGTCACATGCCACATGCATCCAACGACTCCTAGTGACCTTCATTAGGTCATCCATCTCCTTGGAGGTCATCCTACGCTGCGTTTTCAGGTGCGCGGTCTCCACTCGAGAAACTTTTTGCCCCAACGAACATTCGATCTCGTAGAGAAATACCAAGCATAGCTCTCTCCATAGCTCGCTGAGTGACCTTTTGACTATTACATAGGTGCCTACTAATTATATACCTATATTATATTTTAGCATTATTTTTACTCACATTATAATACGCATATTTAATGATATCAATTACATATATCCTCCTAATTTCGAGCGTATGGCACTCGTGAGTTGCAGCTGAAAATCAGTGTCAGATAGAAAAAAAAAAAAAAAAAAAAAAAAAGTACCTTGTACTGCCATCTGACATTATGCTGAGCTGATGGCCCTTCTGACATAATATGACTGAAATAATAATTAAAATTTATATATATGTATAAAGTTCTAATAAAAAGAAGAAAGCTACACTATTTATTATGTCATACGTTTGTGTATATGCAGGTGTTTAAGTGTGTGTAGGGGAAGTTTATGTGTGGGGGATGTGTATGAGCGGGGGAAGTATATGTGCGGGGGAAGTGTATGTGTGGGGGACGTGTAGATAGATGTGGGTGCAGAGTTTAGTATGATATGTAGTGTGTATCCATTTATACGTGTTTGTTACAGTCTTCTAATTGAGTAATGGTGTGAGAAAATCTTCTGTCTCCTGGTAATTTAACTTCTGTATACGGTTCAGTACTTCTTTTTTGCATTTATTTTTAGTAAGATTATGAATATATTTTATTTTATTAAAACGGTTGTAAAGACGTGAACTATTAATATAAAAACTTCTGCTGGCGAGAGCAGTTCTATGTGGCTGAATTTCACAAACTCGGTCCTTCCTGCGCCTGTCATTTGGCTTGTAGGGGATAGTAGCATGCTTACGTAAGATAGTTTGAAGCATATAGAGCTGTCTAACTGTAAGTACAGAACTTTGTTGGTATAACGTTATGGTCGGATATCTTATAGGTTTCTTAAGAAGCACTTTTAGGACAGCCCTCTGCGCTCTCTCCACCCGCATCATGCTCACAGCAAACGTACCTCCCCACACTGGTATGCAGTACATCAGTATTGATTGTACTAAAGAGAAATACATAAGCTTTAATGTCTCAAGGTCAGCTGAAGATCTCAGTTTCTTAATTATTATATTAAAAATACATAGATAAGTTTCCTTGTGCGGGAAACTAGATTGCCTATATGTTTGTCCCAACTAAGACGGGAGTCGATTTGCACTCCCAAATACCTGATATCAGTAGTTCGTGTGAGAGGTAGACATACACAATCAGGTTTGGAAAAACAGCAGATGTGATCTTTTATTTGTAAAATGTTTGATGGTTGGGACGCAGAAGAAGCGGAAAAAGTAATGTACTTCGTTTTGTCCGTATTCAGCGTGAGCAGGTTGGCATTCAGCCAGGATTTAACAATAGTGAGAGCATTTTCTGCTCTATTAAAGGCTAGATGCCAGTCTCTGGCATGTACAATCAAAGCCGTGTCATCTGCATATGAAATTATTCTGCAGTTATTTATTAACAACTGACACAGGTCATTGATATATACCAAGAACAAGGTCGGGCCAAGCACACTGCCTTGTGGAACTCCATTTGTAAGGAATTCTTCATTACTGATGAATTTCCCTACCCGCACACACTGACTACGGTCAACAAGGTAACTCTGAAACATTTCCAGCACAGTACCTCTCACACCTAATGCCTCCAGCTTGTTCAAAAGGATGGGAATAGAAACTGTGTCGAAAGCTTTTGACAGGTCCAAAAATATGGCTATGCTTTTAACAGGCCATATCTGAGTACTGACCCCACGTACCCATGATATGCTATTTGGGCAGTCCTCTCGCAAGCTAGCCTTTTAATGTTTCTGAGTGCATATACGAATCTGTTGATACGAGTACAAACGTTTTTTACATGGGCTTTCCAGTTACAGTGGTTATCGAGCACTATGCCTAAAAACTTCGTTTCATTAATTTCTGCTATTTCTTGACCATTATAATTTATTTTTAAGTCACTGACAGTGCTATTGTAATTTCTAAATTGTATGACTTTCGTTTTAGATATGTTAACAGTCAGGTTATTTTCATCTAGCCATTTGGATATGGATTGTATACAGTTTTTTAACGTGTGTTCATAATCAAGATTAACGTTACTCTGAGGGATAACTACGGAGATGTCGTCCGCAAAAAGCGTGCATTTATGATTTATGACCTTTGGAATATCATTTATGTAGAGTAGAAATAGGAGAGGCCCCAGAACGCTCCCCTGATGAACTCCAAATCTATTGGCCTTGTAGGCAGATCTATATGAGGTAGAGACTAGTTTCGAGTCTACGCGAATTATCTCTACACACTGTTTGCGGTTATTCAAGTAACTGTCTATCCACTGTAGTGCTTTGCCTCTAATCCCATAGAGGTCACATTTTTGCAAAAGAATACGATGATCGACGAGGTCAAAAGCGCTCGACATGTCGAAGAATATTGCTGAAACACGCTTTCTCTTATCCAAAAACTCAGTCACGCTTTTTACTAGAGAAAAGGCCGCTAGCGTGGTTGACTTGTTTCTCTGAAACCCATTTTGTTCCTTCGTGAGAATGTTGTGTTTGTTTAAAAATCTAGTAATTCGGGAATGCATCAGTTTTTCAAAGATTTTTGAAAAGATGGAAATCAGCGTAATCGGTCTGTAATTATTTATTTCTTCTTTATTATCTTTTTTATGTAATGGCTTGATAATTGAAATTTTTAGTTTGTCGGGAAATCTGCCTTCGCAAAAGGAAAGGTTTATAAGATGACACAGAATTGACGCAAGTTCATTACAACATCGTTTTATGATTTTTGTTGATATTGTATCATAGCCTACAGCGCTGGTATCTTTTAATGAACTAATAGATTTGAGGACCTCACTTTCGGAACAAGGTATCAAGAAGATAGTAGAATTGACAGAATTAATAAATTTATAATTTGGCATGTATTTTTTCAGTGTATGTGTTTTTGAAATATAAAAATCATTGAATATATTTGCAATGTTTGTTGGATCTAGTTCAAGATTTTTGTCATAGTTTATCTGCTTTATATCTTGGTTATTCTTCACACTGTCCAATTTATCTCCGATTATATCCCATACCGCTTTACACTTATTTGTTGCATTAGTAACGTATCATCATTTCGGCCGAATGAAGTCCACTGCTGGACACAGGCCTCCCACAAAGGTCACCACAACCACCAATATGGTGTATGTATTGTGTATTGTGGGCTCATTGGGGGGTTTTGCCATAATCGCCTCGCTTGGCAGGCGGGTTGGCGATCGCAGTTGAGTTGTTAATGTACTCGAACCACCACACGACAATGTCAATCTTGCCTTATTATATTTTTCATATTTTAATGGTTTTATTGATTATCAATGTTATTTAGGACGGAGATCTGCACTTAATTGTAAATATTTAATTCTTAGCCGGTCTATTAGTAATTGATATTTATTATAAAATATTTTCTTTACGAGGAGGAGGTTATTATTATTATTATCTACATGTTTCTCTATTCACGGGCTTGTATGGTGTAAGGGGGAACCCGGTCTTTTGATAGGCTTACGCGGGGACATGGGTCCAACACGCAGAGGCCCTTTAGAGAATTTTAATCTAAAATGTAATGGGACACTAACTGGGCCTCTCCATGGCTACACTATAAAATGCAGTCTTGGATTGTCCCCGGCGGTGTAAAACTATTGTACGAGATTGTAACTACAGTTATAAGGTCTATTGTCATGGTTGCTAAATGGATTAAATACTTCTAAAAACGGAAAAATCGGCGTCTGGCTTTCAGATAAGATAAGATAATTAAACTATGGTGGCAGAGCATTAGAATTGGAGAGCTGTGGTCTCCTTCTGTGAGAGTGTTATACTCTAGAAGGAGACTGCAGAGCGGGATCGGGACAGGGCCGAGGGCAGAATTAGTACCTACTGGTCCAAAAAAAAGAGATTGCTGATCTATGGGTGTAAGTTACCATACAACTACGCCGTTTTTTTTTTCCTTTTTTATTGATGTCCATTGGAAATTCTACATGGAAGTTCCTTCACCCCGGGGAAGGGTGTACGGACTCCTACCGGCTAAAACCACTGGAGCGGTCATCTTCGGCACCGAAGGGGGGCTCCAGGTCCTCGTAAGATCACACTAGAGCCGCCCATTGGTGCCACGCCTTTAGGCACATCTTGGAAGGGATGACTGTAAAGCGGTCACCCCCTCTAGAAGACAACTACACCTTGTCGCGGAGTGCCTCCCTCCGTGTTTCCTTCTCGGTTAGCTCAACTATGAGGCTCTCCACGGCAGCAAGTAACGGAGTTCAGTTATTGTGATTCAATGAAACGTAACATATGTATTGTTATAATGGTATACTGATATTCACAACTTCAACACTTCATCTTCATGGTGACGTTCATATATTTCAAATATAGCTTACTATCACAATTTAAGCTGGTTAAAAATAAGTAATTGTAATATTGCAGGAGGCTATTTGTCAGAGCGACAGCTGTGTGTTGAACCACTAGCGTTGAGGATCCAATGTGTAATGCTCAAAATATGAAGAGCGACTCTACGTCACACAAATTCGAATTTTGAATTGAATAAAGAATGATTCGTGAGGTGGACAGTGACGGAAATAAAAAGGTATGAAGTCATGAAAGAGGTGGATTGAAATGAAGATGAAGGATGACTTCGTCACAACCTAAAGTCCGCAGCTTGGGAAGCGATGGTGACGACGGTCTGGCATCCACTCGACCATTGATGCGGAAATGATTACTACGAGTATTTATGTAATAGATACCTGCGTGTCCTGCTCTCAGTACATAGTCCGGAGTCGCGGAGTGCCGGCGTGTGCGCCAACTTACTGTATAAACAGTGTAGTTATTGGTGACTCTATATCGTAGTTTGTTTTGCGCTTTATTGTTTAGGGTGAGTTTTTTAACCATACTTACTGTTTTATTTATTAATAAAAGGCTAAAATATCTGGCGGTTAGAAGTTGGTGTATGTTTTTCATGTTAATTAGTTATCTTTAAATTCATCATTTCGGCCGAATGAAATCCACTGCTGGACATAGGCCTCCCCCAAAGATCACCGCAACGACCGATGTTGGGGGGTCTTGCCATAATCGCCACGCTTGGCAGACGGGTTGGCAATCGCAGTTGAGTTGTTAATGTACTCTAAGGAAGCTGCTGCCCTTCCTCCGGTTAATCCCTTAGTCGACTTTTACGACACCCACGGGATGAAATGGGGTGGTGGCATTCTGAGCCGGCACCACACGGCATATTTAAATTCATCATCTTTAAATTGATATGCTTTTAATTTTACTTTGGTTGACTATGTTTCCACTCACATGGAAAGGGGGTACCAAGTCCTATACTTTGACTTCCCCAAAGCTTTCGAAATAATGAATAATGACACATTGTTACGAAAGTGAAGCGCCATAGGATTTGCACATAGTTTCCTTCTCATATTCTCGGACTATTCCCATGACCCTGTTGACGGTCGTGCGTCTTGGTACAATCTACTCTCAGCGATACCACACACGCTCTGAGGACCAATTCTCGTAATTAATTTATACTATGACTGAAACTTGACCGAACTGAGCTTAAATTATGAATTGACCGAAAAATGGTATTCTGCTACTCTTAAAGTTCAGTCGCATTTCAGTATAATCTCGATCTAGTGTCAGTTTAATCTCAATTTTGGCGTTTATTTACTGACAATTCAGTACATTTGACAGTTCGAAATGTTAGCAGAATACCGTTTTGACTTCGATCAACATTCGATCCATTTTCGATCTCATCACAGTGTAAGTTCACGTTTGACGTTGTTTGTTAGTTTACGAGAATACCATTTGTGACATTTATGACACTGAGACTAGATCGGAACTATATTTTGAACATTTTTAAATTACGAGAATTGGCCCTCAGGTTTATACATTGGTCTCCTTTGTTCATAATTATGGTAAACAATTTGCCTAAGTAATAAAACATGCAATGTCTATACAAAACGTCTTAATTGTGCTGACTTTTTATATATTCATTCTAGCGTCAACTTTCGGACGACTAATGGCCGGTTTCTGAGGTACTTTTGTCGGCGGTTTATCTATTCATTAGCGGTTTTTTATTTAGCTATTGGTTCGATAACTTAATTAGCGTAGTAGGCATTTAGCGCTACCTCTTTCCCCGCGCAGCGAGTCGTGCGTACGCGCTGTTCAAATGAACTCGCTGACCCCAGTGTGTAAAAACTTTGCGTCACAGTATAAATTGTAACAGTAGTTACAATACAATTTAAATTATTTTACGAAATTCATGTTAATGTTTTGCGCGTTTTTTTTGGGTAAGTTTATTCAGGTATAACGTTATAACTAAATCAATTTGTAAAGTAACACAATTTATTTTCAAATTCAAATTCAATTTTTTTATTTGTGAACATAGGTTATTACAGGGTAGTATAAAGATACGTTTTAAGAGCGGCTATGTCCTACCATTGATATGGTGTACAAATAAAAAATGATGTGGTAAACATGTCTGGAAATTAATATTATATTATATATAATTACAATGAAATAATTATCGCTTTATAAATTTCAATTGAAAATTGTATCAGTAAGATAATTTTCTACAGAATAGTAAGTCTTTTCATTTAGAAATAAAAGTAACCTTTTCTTAAACAAATCAATATCTTCTGTTAATCTAATATGTTTCGGTAATTTATTATAAATCTTTGGACACATTGCAAATACGCGTTTCTGAAACAAAGTGGTTTTTCCTGTTACTAGCAATAGTTTGTCACATCTTCGTGCACTCGTTACTTGAGAAAATTTTGATAAGTTGCGTTTAACAAACACGGTAGTTTCATATATATACATAGATGGCATTGTCAATAAATTCATACTTTTAAAATGAGGTTTGCAACTCTCCGTGCGGTCTATATTACAAATTGCTCGAATGCACCGTTTTTGAGCCTTAAACACAATCTCCTTTCCGGTAGCATTACCCCAAAAAATTATACCATATCTTAATGTTGAGGCAACTAATCCGTGGTATGCTGTAAGGACCGCTGATTTGTTTATTTTTTTATTAAGCAAATACAGAGGAGAGGCATATTGGTTTACTTTTTTGCATACTTTTTCGATTTGTGTATTCCACGTGAGAGTATTTTCTATATCTAGTCCAAGAAATTTTGTCACTGGAATCTCTGCAAGTTGCTTGTTATTAAAATTTATGTTAAGTGTCAATTGTCTGTTGATTCTTTGTCCAAATGTCATAATTACTGTTTTTCTAAGTTAATTTTTTAATTATCTATTTCCAACCATTTAACTACTGGTTTAATATTATACATACATACATTATACAGGGCTCAATTTTGGGCCCCTTTCTGTTCTTAGCCTATATTAATGATCTGCCTTATATGATGTCAGCATTATGTAATACAATTTTATTTGCTGATGACACTTCGCTTATTTTTAACATAAACAGGAAAGACAATGAAGTTGTTCATGTCAATGAGAGTTTAATCTCTCTGTCTAAATGGTTTACTGCAAATAATCTCTTATTAAATGCAAATAAAACAAAATGTTTAAAATTTTCGTTGCCAAATGTACCTCAAGTCGGATTGGAAATAATTTTCGAAGGCAACAATCTTGAGATTGTACATGAAACCGTATTTCTAGGTATAACCATTGATTATAAACTACAATGGGGTGCTCATATAAAGGCTTTATCAAGTAAGTTAAGTTCTGCTGCATTTGCAGTTAGGAAAATTAGGCATCTAACTGACGTAGCTACGGCCAGACTTGTATATTTTGCGTATTTCCACAGTATAATGTCATATGGCATTATGCTGTGGGGAGCAGCAGCTGGTGTAGATTCAATATTTATATTACAGAAGAGAGCCATCCGCGCAATATATAATATGAGCCCTCGCGAATCACTTAGAGACCTCTTTAAAGATATCAATGTACTAACAATGCCTTCTCTTTACATTTTTGAAAATATTATGTTTGTCCGTAAAAACTTGCTAATGTTTAAAGTAAAAAGTGACATTCATTGTATAAATACCAGAAATAGACATAAAATAGTAGTACCTAAATTTAGATTGTCCAAAACCAACAAATCGTTCTTAGGTAACTGCGTTCGGTTTTATAATAAGATACCAAAAGAAATTACTGACCTGACAATCGGGAAGTTTAAATCGCACGTCAAATCAATTCTTATAAAAAAAGCATATTTTAGGATTAAAGACTATGTTGACGATAGGGACATATGGCGTTAGCCCTTTTCTGCACATGTGGCTTCCCTGGAAACCTAATATATCTGAAGTGATATTTGCATTGTATAACTGCCATATTTATCTTTTATATATAGATGACTAATTTAAATACTTTGTAACGAACAGATTTGTAAAAGACGTAAAAAAAAATGACAAAAAAGACCTAACCCTGAGTTTCTTTCAGCATTTCTTCTCAGAGGTTGTCATGTAGCGAAATGCCCTCCGTTGTTTCAATATGACGTGTAAAAGTGTCTGTTAGGACCTATTTACTGAATAAATGATTCTATTCTATTCTATTCTATTCTATTCTATTTATATCTGATTCGAATGAGTCTGATTTTTTTTGTATCAAAAATTACTGTACTGTCATCAGCAAACATTATCATCGGATATGTCGTTGCAGTAGGCAAGTATTTTGTTACTTATCTACGTTTTAGTTCAACGAATCTCTTTTCTTTTACGATTGTTACCGCGTTTCCGCACTGCGCTTACGATCCGACACCGAATTGTATCAAAAACTATCAAAACTCGAAAAATCTGATTTAACACTTAATAGTAATACACATTGCTCGTAGAACTGATGGTCGTTGGGGCACAAAGGTTCTCGAATGGAGACCGCGCACCGGAAAACGCAGCGTGAGACGACCTCCAACGAGGTGGACAGACGACCTGCTGAAGGTCGCTGGGAGTCGTTGGATGAGAGCGGCATGTGACCGCTTGTTGTAAAAATCGAAGGGGGAGGCCTTTGTTCAGCAGTGGACGTCCTGTGGATGATATGATCAGTAATAGTAACATAAACTGTTTTGTCTTAGATTTTCGAGATTATTACACATTTGCAGTTGCATTTTACATTACAAAGTATTCAAAACGTCAGGAAAATCTAAATCAAAAATATACGCAATAGAATCCGTTTAAAAGTGTTTTGTAAACTGTTTTGTAAAAAAAATGGACTCTTTAGATTTTTTCTCTACTTCAATGAAGAAGAACAAGAAAGAGGTGTTATTCATTTAATGATGTATTGGCATGTTATTTGATGCTTCTTCCTGGCATGATTCTTTACGTTCCAATATAAATTTTGAAATTTACAAAAGAAAAATATTGATTATTGAGGATTTTTGTAAAATTGCTTTACTAATGGCGCGAATTGCTGAAACAATTTTTTTACTGATAAGGATAACTAAAATTTTAAAACATTTTGTATTATATGATATTTTCTGCAACTTAAACAATTTAATCTTTCTTTTTACATTAAATACCACTTTTTAATATGAGTGATAAAGCGATAAGGGCCGGTAAAATTATAGCCCTACTTGAAGAAGGTTGTTCGCAAACTTACGTGTCTCAGCGGCTAAATGTGAGTCGTTCAACTGTCCAGAGGACTTGGCAACGGTATCAAGAGACCGGTTCCGTCAAAAGAAGACCCGGTTCGGAAAGAAAACGATGCACAGAACCAAGAGATGACCGCTTTTTGGTGAGTCAGGCGTTGCGGAATCGTAAGACGTCAAGTGTGGACCTGAAGAAGAGCCTTGAAGAAGTAAGAGTAGTAGAAGTTAGCTTGTGGATGATCAGGAGGAGGCTTTTGGCTTCCAATATCAGCAGTTATCGTCCGGCTCGGGGCCCTAAATTACTCCGTGAGCACCGTGTTGCTCGACTTCAGTTTGCTCGAAACTGTGCTTCATGGACTCTGGAGGACTGGAAAAAAGTAATGTTTTCTGATGAAGCTAGAATCTCTTTGTGTGAAGAGGACCGACGCCGGCGAGTGCTGCGAAGACCACGAGAACGCTATGCGGAAGTGTGTTTCGAAGAAATCACTCCTTATGGCGGAGGCTCCATTATGTTTGGGCGACGGAGCGTACAGAGCTAGTTTTCATAGAAAATGGTACATTAAATGCACACCGGTACATAATGGAAGTCCTAATTCCATATGCACAACCCGCATTGACTGCACTTGGGGAAGATTCCATTTTTATGGATGACATGCAAGAAGTTGGGATCCGTCGTTTAGTCGTTGGCCAGCTCGAAGTCCTGACCTCAATCCAATAGAGCATGTCTTGGAATTTCTAAAGAGACGTAAGATCAGTGCAACCTGCTCCACAAAATATCACGGAGCTAAAAAAGAGTCATTGCAAAAGAGTGGGAACGTATTCCTCAAAACATCGTGGAAAGCATGCCCAGAACGATTCAAGCTGTGATTTTGGCAGGAGGAGGTCATACTCGTTATTAGGTTTTTACATTTGTAACTTTATTTAATTTAAAATAGTCTTCTTGTCGTTATTGCCGATCACTTCTTATTGTTTGGCCGTGAACATCGGTTTTAAATTCATTTTTATCGATTTTTTTTTTAGTTTGCCAGAATTCACTTAACTCTTATTAATTTATACGATTATAAGTATACAGACTACGTCAAACAATTAAACTTAATTTAATGAACTCAAATTGACCTTAGAATGTAAATTTCCTTAGGTGCCGGTTTTTTTTTGCAAAAGAGTTTATATACATCAATGGACACTTAGGATAAAATAAAATATACTCTATATATATATATAACTAACTATAACTATAAACAAAACGTACTGATTTTTTAGACAGTAATTATATTAGAAAAGGAATAGAAACATTATACATATTTATTTTCTCACAGCATTTATAGGCTACCGCTATTACATGAATAATCAATAATCACTAACATACTTGGCATAACATACACGCGCGTACTTGGACCTGGTAGCTGCAAATCTGCTTGTGGCAAAGAGTGTGTACTGAGACATACATGTACTGCGTCATACTCCTAGTATGACGCAGTCCATGTATGTCTCTCACGTAGTATTGCGCCTGAGCTAGAAGCAAATACCATCATTCTAAATCCTATTCTCTAAAAATCGAGTTGTAGGTTTAGGTACTTCAGACACGCTCCCTCCGCCAGAGCGGCGAAGGCGCGCCTCCAGGGGCGTTGGATAGGCTGCGGCAGCTAGCTCGGCGGCGCGCACTTGTAAAGTGGCGTCATCGCCTGCGGATGCAGTTTGCAACCAAGCGCGTCGTCGAGGCCGTCCTGCCGCTCGGTTGTTTCGCGGCATGCTCTGCGTGGGCCGCCGAACGGCGGATCCTGGTCGATCGGATCGGGCAAGATCTCTCTCTGCCAGCAGTAGTGTCGGCTATGTTGGCAGACCATGAAAACTGGAATGTAGTAGTCTCCTTCTGTGAGAGCGTCATGCTCCAGAAGGAGACCGCAGAGCGAATATTTTCGTAATATTTTAATATCGAGTGAAATTGTAAATTTCGTATTTTGAACCATAGAATAATCAAGAATGTCTATGGCTCTATAACATACATTTTTATCCGATCAAAGAAAGAATATTCAATTGTTTACCGTTGAATCAAAAAAAGGTTATTTCGAATATCCTGGCCTCAATGTAGTGTAAGATTAACTCCGTTTAAGCTTAGCTTTACTTAACTGACCAATGTGCGCCGTTTACCTGTTCGATAACTTTATAGGACGTTACGTTTTCTAGCAAACTACATCAAATTTTAGGCCAAGTATTACAATAATTCAAAGGATATATTCAATAATCACAATGAGTTACAATGACTTATAAGCAGCTCATGAGTCGTATTTGGAAATACTTGAGTTTACTTTCAATAAATCCGTACACAGAAACTTAGACGTAGGAGATATCGTTTCAAAATGTTTACAGATGCAGAATTCAAATTGAGATATCGCTTTGATAAGTAGGTACACTGTGGTGCACCTAAGTGATATCATCAGCCCTATTCTGGCTCCCGTTATGCATCAAAAGTATACATTGCTACTTCGATAAGAAGCATCTTCTCTCTTTCAATAAATGATTTAGTTCGCTTTCCAGATTCCGTCATTGCTATTTTACTAAAGCATGAACTAAGCACCGATAGCGAATACCACTAAACTAAAATCAAACTGTAAGTAAAGCACAATAGCAATAAATAAATAATACCACGACGCACGAAATGACGAACCAGCAAAAAAACGTTTGAGGACTGCTTAAAAAAAAGACGAGCGCGACATCTAGTCGTTCATAGACCCGCTGATAAATAACGAATTATCTAATTATGAACTAAAAGATTACTAGGCTAGTTATATATTCTCGATAAAAATTATTGTAAAGAAAACTAGTATTTAGTGATGAAATGTAATAATAAAATCAATTTTGAACTCGATATCTTAAACAGGCGTTGATAATTTTTTTATATTTTCCAGATTTAATAAATTTACAACTTTTGTAAAGTCGTCAGTATTATCATAAGGTTCTAGAACTGGATTTCTGCTTAAGCAGTCTGCTTTTTGGTTTAATTTCCCTGAGTTATATTTTATTTTAAAATTTTATTGGGATAAATAATATGTCAAATCCCCTAATTCCTCATCAGTTCTAGCTTTGATCTTCATATTTTCTAATGGTTTATGATCTGAGTATACCACAAATTATTTTCCTATAAGCCAGTGCTGCCAATATTTTACTGCTTCTTTTATTGCTTTTATTGCTTCTTTTATTCTAGATATATTGCCTTCTTCTTTTTTTGAACTTCAGTTAACTTTTTTGAAATATAACTTACTGTCCCCGTTTTTATCTTTTTGTTTCAATACCGCTCCCACTCCTTTGGTACTAGCATCCGTATAAATGTTTATTGGTAGTTCAGGGTCAAAAATATTCAGAATTGGTTCTGAACATAGCAATGTTTTTATTCTATCAAATGATTCCTGACGTCCTGCGGACCATATGAATTTCACATCTTTCCGTAATAAATTGTGTAACGGGTCCAGGATAATTACACTGTGTGGTACAAATGTATGATGAAAATTAATTTTTCCTAGGAATTGACGTATATATTTTTTTGTTTCTGGCACTGGAAAATTTCTGACAGCTGTTAAATAATCTTTTAGAGTTCTAATAGAATTGTTTTCTATTATGTGACTTACATATTTGGCGTATTTATTTGAAAAACTACATTTCGAAAATGTTTGTCTAAAGCCTTCTGTTAGTATTGCTTCCAGTAGTCTTGATAGATGTAGTAAATGCTCGTTAAAAGTTTTCAAAAAAATTAAAATGTCATCTACAAAATCTACTGCAAAACTAGAAAGTTAGTATTTTCTTATGATGTTGCTTAGTATTCTCTGGAAAATGGCCGGACCAGTCTTTAATCCAAATGGGAGACATGTCCATTGTAAATGGTCTTCTTGTGTAACAAATGCAATTTGTATTTATCTTCAATCTTTAAAGGAATAGACCAAAATGCAGAATTTATGTAAAATTTATGAAAAATATTTGCAGTTTACAGTTTTTACCATTAAATCCTCAATCAAGGGAAAAGGTTGTGATTGAGGGACGTTTTTTTTCAATTCTCTGAAATCTATACATAATCTTATTTTTTGTCATTTTCTTTTTTACATGCCAGAGTTACAGGAGCAGCAAATGGGCTATAATATTCCTCAATCAAATCCCTCTTTAATAGTTTAGATATTTGTTTTCTATTTCTTTTCTATCTTCAGCTGTGCATCTGTATGGACGTTTGTAACAGTATTTATCCACCATCAAATCAATATGAGCTTCATAATCTCGTACAGTACCGACGTCATATATATCCTTAGCGAAGACTGGTTTGTATTTTTCTATCAACTTTTCAATTTCTGATTGTTGATATAAATTTAGATGGTTTACTAACATTTCAAATCCATTCGAGTTTATATGTTCATTAAAATTTATTTTATATTTGTTTATGTGTTTAGTTTCTTGTTTTAATACTTCAGAGTGTAAAATAAATTCTTCTTCGTTTTTGTCATCTAGTACATCAGAAATGTTTGTTTTTGATATCCTCTTCATTTGAGGTTACCTTCTTTTCATTTGGATTGTGACATTGTATGATCTGCAATTCTTCATTTTGCAATAACTTAAAAATTTTGATACAATCCAAACCAGTTCAAAATACGTATTTAAAATTACCAGTGATGACATATGGAACAGAGACGTGGTCACTCACAATAGGCCTCATAAGAAAGCTCAAGGTCACTCAGTGAGCTATGGAGAGAGCTATGCTTGGTATTTCTCTACGAGATCGAATCAGAAATGAGGAGATCCGTAGAAGAACTAAAGTTGTCGACACAGCTGAAAGGATTAGTAAACTGAAGTGGCAATGGGCAGGGCACATTGCTCGTAGAACTGATGGCCGCTGGGGCACAAAGGTTGTAGAATAGAGACCGCGCACCGTGAAACGCAGCATGGGACGACCTCCAACGAGGTGGACTAACGACCTGGTGAAGGTCGCTGGGAGTCGTTGGATGAGGGCGGCATGTAACCGCTCGTTGTGGAAATTTAAGGGGGAGGCCTTTGTTCAACAGTGGAAGTTCTGTAGCTGATATGAAAAAAGTAATTAAAAAAGGTAATCTAAATGTTTAACATTTCTTCATCATATAAGCCAAAAGACATCCGCTGCTGAACAAATGCCTCCTCCATAGATGTCCACAAAAGTCCGGTCACATGCCACATGCATCCAACGACTCCTAGTGACCTTCATTAGGTCATCCATCTCCTTGGAGGTCATCCTACGCTGCGTTTTCAGGTGCGCGGTCTCCACTCGAGAAACTTTTTGCCCCAACGAACATTCGATCTCGTAGAGAAATACCAAGCATAGCTCTCTCCATAGCTCGCTGAGTGACCTTTTGACTATTACATAGGTGCCTACTAATTATATACCTATATTATATTTTAGCATTATTTTTACTCACATTATAATACGCATATTTAATGATATCAATTACATATATCCTCCTAATTTCGAGCGTATGGCACTCGTGAGTTGCAGCTGAAAATCAGTGTCAGATAGAAAAAAAAAAAAAAAAAAAAAAAAAGTACCTTGTACTGCCATCTGACATTATGCTGAGCTGATGGCCCTTCTGACACTTCTGTTCAATCATTGTATTTTTGTTTGCCTACGTAAGTGTTTGTGCCAATAAATACGTTTCGGTCTTTCTTTCTTTTTAAAAATCTCGGAGTAATAGGTGAACTCAAATAAAATAAAAACTACGGATCGAATTGAAAACCTCATCCTTTTAGTCAGTTAAATATGGCGATTTAGATTTTTTCCGTATTGTTCTACTGTGACTGTGTGTGTAATGAATAAGCGTGAATGGTTTGAGTGTGTGGGAACTTGGTGGGCGATTTTGACTTGTGACTGCCCATTACTAGGATTATTATGAAGTTTCATATTGAATACATACATTATTTACGAAGCACCTACCTAATTATGATGACTGATTTATTTATTTTATTAATGTATTTATATAGTAGTTAATAGTAAAAGATGGTGTAGGTAGTATTCATATGTTACGTAGTGCATTCAATTCCCGCACGGAACATATATTTGTATGATCTGCAGGTAGTTGTCCCGGGTGTATTATGTGTGAAATTTGTGTCTGTAAACCCACGACACAGGAGAAATCCTAGTGCGGGCAACGTTTAGTAAAGAAATATAGACATATATAATATATTCTATCACAGGGTAGCATATTGGGCTGTTTGTTATTTTTATAAATGCTTTTGTAAACTTTTTTTTTCAGATCTCACGGTTTTTTCCTAATACGGTAACTTCTGTCAAGCAATCAAAATGGTCTCCCACCCCACCCCAGGTTCACCGACGCCTCCGCTCATTCCGGAGTACTTTGCGGGAAGAGAGGTGTTTGTCACTGGAGCCACTGGTTTTATGGGCAAGGTACGTTGCTAGTTTTATGTAAGTAATCGAGAAAGAAAAATCTGTCATGGAAAACACACGTTGATCGTATATGCAAACGCCTAAACCAATATTCATATGCTCTGTATAATTTGTGTCAGGTGGCTAATCTGCCTACGCTGATCACCGCGTATCATGCATATGTAACTTCGACGTTGCAGTACGGAGTTATTTTTTGGGGAAACTCCACAAATAAGGAAGCGGCTTTCAAAGCCCAAAAGAAATGCATAAGAGCAATGTGTGGTATACAAAGTACTGATAGTTGTAAATCATTTTTCCAAGAACTTCAACTTAAAACACTCGCCTCCATATATATTTTAGAAGTTGCAATGTTCGTCAAAAATAATCCTCACTTATTTAACTCACTAACTAACTGTTAGTGTGATGGTGTGTGATTACATGTGATGACCTGTTGCTGACATTTTAATTTAAGTTTAATAATTATGTATTAATATCATTTGCATGGAATGTATTTAAATTCATTTTTTTTTTAAACTGTCTACAGATTTGCATGCCTCCAGGGTAGATCATAGAAGACTACTATACACCTGACATCCATAATTGTAATTAAAATTTATAACATGTGATGAGCAAATAAATAAACTGAATTGAATTAAAAATAAAATTGACTCTATGATAGAAAGAGTGCTGTTTGTTGCTACTGGTCAGCCAAATGCTGTCGTGACGATTTAATCATGAACTTTGTGAAATATTACAATCAAGCTTGCTTAGTATAATACTTTCTGTGTAAATTTCCGTTGTTCAGTGTTAATAGGCGGCACGGTTGGTGCAGTGGTTGATACAGTCGACTGCTGCGCTCCGGGTCGTGGGTTCGATTCCCGCACGGAACAAATATTTGTATGATCTGCAGGTAGTTGTTCTGGGTGTATTGTATGTGGAATTCATGTTCGTGTGTGGGGCAACGTTTAAAAAAAAAAAAAAAAAAAAAACCACCAGGTACAACACAATCTTGCTGTACATTGTACTCGTCTCCACAGAGCGAGGAACTCGTTCATGGGTCAGTGTATACGTTTTTACAATAAACTTCCCATTGAAGTCAGAAATGTATCCCTTAAGAAATTTAAATATTTTATTAATCTAAACTCTGCAATAAAGAATATTATAAAATTCCTGATTGTCTTGACGCTAAAAATGCTTAGGACTGAGCTGATCTTGACATTTACATTTATTATCATTTTTGTGTACTACCGCGCGTAGTAATAAAGGAAGATCTATTCCAGCCAGCGAAGCCCCTCGCAAGCCTCCATCGCCGCAGCCGTGTCGTCGGTACACCCGCCTGTGCGCCCACGCATCCACACAGTCTCAAAATAAGCACCAGACGAGTAATGCGCGTGCGTGGTAGTGCGCCGATTAGGTCCCGATCGTACACTCTCATTGTTAGATTAACGTAATAGTAATAATTAATTGATAAGTGATCGAATATACGGATTTGTACGACATCGTGGTTTTCCTTGATAATCCTGTAGTACATGTATTTAAAAACATTGTATATGATAGACTAATGTGCTTCTGGGGAGTTGGTTGCACCGTTTCTTTTCCCCAGCTTAAACACTAAGAAGCGGTGAAGGGTAGGCTTATATAGGTGCTGTCTAATGTTGACGTTCAAAAAGAACAATTTTTTTTAGTCTACTTTGAATAAGTGATCGTTTAATTTCACTTTTTAAGAAGTTTAAATCTGTTCTCCTACATTGTCTTCACATGACCTCTGTGGCACAAGATTGGCCACTAGCCAAATCAGATGGAAAAAAGACGAAGGGTGCACTTTAGGTAGCAAATATTTAATCTCTACGTTATGTACTGTATTTTCCTTGTTTTCCACACTTTGTAGGTTTTAGTAGAGCGTCTGTTATGGACATGCCGTGACATCTCCCGCCTGCATTTGCTGATGCGGTGCAAGAAGGACGTCGCTCCGGAGAAGCGGCTGGAGAATCTTAAGGAGTCTCAGGTCTGTACACGGTGTAAGTACCGGGTAATTTATGGAAGTAGACTATACGTATATTTCAGTTACGTTTAAAAGAAATCAAATCTTTTTGATTACATTATAATAATAAAACACAACTGTTTATCATTCAAAAAAATACAGGATAAATAGATAATGATATAGCATTCGTAAACCAAAAAGGTTTGTAATTAATGCTACAAGTGGTCTAATATCTAATAAAATAAATAAAATAGTAAACTAAAGTAAATTGAAAGTTGGTGAGTGCATTTCCAAGCAATTAGCATTTCATGTGCTCCAAGAAGTAAGACTTAAGTTTAAATTTAATATTAGTTGGCGTGAAGTCACTACGCAGTTACTCAATTACTCAGTGGCTTGGTAACAATAATTTCAAAGTTAATATTTATAAAACAAATGTAATTCATTTTCCCAAAGGCATAACATTTTATCCGACATATATATATTTAAATGAAATAACACCAAAGCAGAAAAAATTCTAGGACTAATAATTGACCAAAAACATAACTGGCAACCACAAAATTTTTGACCTTACAAAAGATTATGGAGCTCTGCCTATGAACTTCATTAACTAGCTCCTGTTCTTAAAGCTGATGCCCTTGTTACCGCATACCATTGCATCGGTGATAAGATACGGATCAGGCTAGATATATGGCCTTGGGGGTCGTGAGCGTGCTTATTGGGAAATATGCGTGCTCATACCGACGAATCCCGGGAAGACAGCGATGTCGTGCATGTGCACCACTGTGTGCGCAGCACAGCGCATAGTGAGGCTTCGGGGGAATCTTATGCAATCCCCTCGAGAGAAGCCCGGGGGGCCTCTTTACAGTCATCCCCTCCGAGATGTGCCTAAAGGCGTGACACCAACGAGTGGCTCTAGATGGAGATAATTCGAATTCCTGGAGCCTCCCTTCGGTGCCGACGATGATCACTCCAGTGGTTTTAGCCGGTAGGAGTCCGGCATGCCCCTTCACCCTTTCCCGGGGCGAAGGAAGTACATGAGGTACTTCCACCGGATCAATAAAAAAATCAGGCTAATTCACCCAACTTTTAATAACCCTTCAAAGCACAGAAACGATGCCAATGATCTATGTTGCTACTGCAAATTGTTTTGTGCCGTCAATTGTTTGTATTTCTTTATATTTCCTCTAGGTGTTCGATGTGATCCGCGAGCATTGTCCGCAGCAGCTGGACAAGCTGAGCGTGGTCACCGGTGACGTTATCAAACACAATTTTGGTTTGGAGAGCCATATCATCAGCCAGCTAAATCAGGTGACGTGTTTATTCGTAATATAGAGGGAATGGTTTTTTTAAGACAGAATCTGGACTACAGTTAACTGCAGAAATCTGTTTTTGAAGTGAAAACTGCTTTTAGCGCGGTACGCATATTTTTAGATGAGATAAAATCTCTGGACTCGCAACACCGTTACGAGACGCTTGAAGTGAAAACTTATTTTAGAGCGGTACGCATATTTTTTATATAGACAAATAATAAGTTTTCACTCCTGTCGGCACTCCCGGAGTGCAACCCGTATTTTTTTAACTCTGCTTTATATCACCTCTTTATTTCAGCAGGTACTAACTCGGTAGCTGTAGATTATCAGTGATTAGACCAGGTTATTTCATTTCATCATTCAGCGGCTTTGGTCACTCAGGGCCCTAATCAACTTTTTTTTTATCGGTGCCCAGTGGAAATTCTTCATGAACTTCTTTCGCCCCGGGGAAGGGCGGAGGGGTATGCTGGACTCCTACTGGCTAAAACCGCTGGAACGGTCATCTTCGGCACCTAAGGGACGCCTATAGGCACATCTCGGAGAGGGTGACTGTAAAGTGGTCACCCCCCCGGGGGGATTGTAAAGGATCCCCCAAAGCGTCCCACAGCAGCGCGTGACCACATGCGTGCTATCGTCTTCTCTTGGGTCACTCGGTGTGGGCACGCAGATTCTCCAATCTACGCACCCGCGAACGCGTTTCAGGCGTATGGGATTAGGCGCCAGGCACTCGACGGCCCACGCAGGGCACGCCTCGAGCGTCTGCTGTGCGGTATCCTGGTCGCTATCACAATGGTGGCATTGTGCCGTGGCCTCGCGTCCTATCCTGTGCAGGTACGCACCGAAACAACCGTGCCCGGTGAGCACCTGCGTCAGGCGGTAGGTAACGCGCTCGCGCCAGGCTCCAAAGAGCGGCAGGATGGCCTCCACGACGCGCTTGGTCGCGTACTGCATCCGCAGGCGGTGACGCCACTTGCCAAGTGCGCGCCGCCGAGCCAGCCGCCTCAGCCTGTCCAACGCCCCTGGAGGCGCGCTTTCGCTGCTCTGGCGGAGGGAGCGTGTCTGATCGTAGACCCACGCATCCATCTCCGCCAGGATGTCGAAAGGCGAAAAATGCGCCAGGAGAGTTGCCGCCTCGTAGGACACTGTTCGGTATCCTCGTGCGATCCGGATAGCCACTCTGCGCTGCAGACCATGAATTTTGGTTTTGCAGTGCTGGGCGCCGGAAAGTCGAGCTGACCATACAGGCGCTCCGGAGAGGGCCTCGGATCGCACGACCCCCCCGGAGAGACGGCGAACTTCCTCACATGGTCCCCCGATATAGGGCAGCAGCCGGTGTAGTGCACCCACTACCCTCTCGACTCTTGGGATGAGGCGCTGGAAGTGCTCTTCGAAGCCTCAACGACTGTCCCTGGCTCACCCTGCCCCAGGTATTTCATGTACCGTTGCACCCCAATTCGCGCGTCACCAACGCGTATCCACGAACTGGGTGGTTCTCTGCCCCTCGGCAGTTTGTGGAACCATAGCGCCTCGGTTTTTTGAGGCGCTAACCGCAGACCCATGGTTCCCTCGAAGGACTCCCATACCAGAGTGTCGTCAGCGTAGCAGGCTAAGCTGACGTCAGCTGGGAGAGCGACATGCAGGACCGCGTCATAGGCGAGGTTCCATAAGAGGGGGCCGAGAACTGACCCCTGTGGAACCCCGCACGTAATCCCCCTCCGCTTTACGCTACCGTCCTGCCCACGTAGCGAATGTGCCTATCGCGCAGATAGGCCCCTATGATGCCCTGCAGGTAGGGCAGCCACTGATGATAGACTAGTGCCGCCCTAATAGCGCCCCACAGGATGGAGTTGAAGGCGTTGACGATGTCTAGACTGACCGCCAACGCCACCCCACCCCGCCGGGACACTGCCTGATCCGACAGCGAGCGGACGCGAAGAATCGCGTCGATTGTGGACCGCCGCTGCCGGAAACCATATTGACTTTCAGCCAGGTCGGGGCCAACACGCGACGGGTGCTCAACGAGTCTTCGGGTAATCGAGCAGGCAAATGGGACGGTATGCAGAGGGAGATTCTGCAGCCCTTCTTTCCTTCTTCAAGAGAACCAATCCAGCTTCCTTCCAGCCGGACGGGAACACGCTACTACGGAGGCAACTGGTGAACAGCCTCCTCAAGCAGTTCCCAAGAGTCTGCAACGCATACACCCATGCACGGCCCGGAATGCCGTCCGGACCCGGTGCAGTGTTGCGACTCTTCAGGCGGCTAATGGCTGGGCCCAGCTCCCCTTCCAAAACCCTCAACTCCTCGGCCCAGTCCGAGGCAATCGGGGGTGGAGAGGGACCAGCATGATCCCGGACCGCCGGAATGAGCGTTGAAAGTACTCTCTCCAGCAAATCCGGGAGCATGGTTTCGCTCACCCCGCCCAACGGCGTACCCGTACGCAGCAGTGACGCAACCGCACGCTGCGCACGCACACTGGCGCGCAAGTTACGCGCACTACGCGTCCAAATACCTGAACCGGACACGGAGCCGACATCAGACTCCATGTCCATCTGGACGTTGCCGTACTCTGGCAGCGAACCGACCCTCTCACCTCCCACCATCTCTGTCTCCACCTTCTTCACTTCTTTTGTTTGTCTTTTATTTAATGTATCCATATTTAGACCCACGAGTATGGGGGAAATAAATGATTGACCCGGGCAGTGCCTCCTGTACCCGGGCAAGCGTATCCCATCTTCAGGTTCCGCCAGTCCTGGGGTTGGCGTGCTCGCGACTGCACTTCCCATCAGCCATGCTCCCCTCGCCGCACGCAAAGTTTGGTTTCGGGGAATTTTTATAGAGGCCTTCTTCTTTGCAATCCGGGTGGTTAAGCCAAGATCCTCGGTCCCGGTCGAAGCCGTGAGACGTAACCACGATGTTGAGAGTATGGACGCCTGCGCTTAGTTTAATGGCAATGTGTGATGCGCATGTCTGTTTTTAGGTTGACTGATTTAAGGCGCTCTCTCGTCCATGTTCTTGTACACTGTCACATACGTTATTAAATCACTTGTTTATATTAAATAGTTCTATCTTCCAAATTCTCTTTGTTATTATTTCATCAGGTTATGGGCCGTCCCAAGCCTGCCGTTTAAAGTTATCTTTGCATTTTGAACAGTATTTAAATAGTAAAAGAAAAACCACGAGTATAACCTCACTTTTAGTTACCGCGTTCGCGAGTGTCTTCTTTTTTTTTTTCCTCTTTTCAGCTATTTACTGATTGAATATTGACTACATAAATATGGCTGGAAGTAATTCAATGATGTCAATTGAAAAGCTAACGGGTCGTAAGAATTGGGCTAGTTGGAGTTTTGCAGTCAAGGCATACCTACAACATGAAGATATGTATCACTGCGTTTTAAAAGAACCAGAAGCCACTGATCCTGTCTCTGTTAAACAAGACACTAAAGCCAAGTCAAAGTTAATACTATTAGTTAACCCGATTTTATACGTACATATTCAAGAAGCCCAAAATACAAAACAGGTATGGGAAAATTTGGCAAGGGCATTTGAAGACAATTAATTAACTCGTAAGGTAGGCTTATTAAGAGAACTCATTAATACCAATTTGGAAAACAGTTCATCAGTCGAAGACTATATAAACAAAGTAATGACAGCCGCGCACAAGCTAAGGAATATAAAATTCAATGTGGACGATGAGTGGTTGGGCACACTAATGCTGGCAGGGTTGCCAAAAATGTACAAGCCCATGATCATGGGCTTAGAAAGTTCCGGTATGAAGATTAGTGCTGATTTAGTGAAAAATAAATTACTACAGGAAGTAAACACATCAGACACTACCGCACTTTATACAAACACAAAAAACCAGCCCAAAAGTGATCTATTTAAAAATAAGAAAGGCCCTAGGTGCTTTCATTGTAATAAGTACGGACATCTCAGTAAAAATTGTTGGCATAAGAAAACAAACAATAATAAAAAAACAGATAAAGAAACAGGATATGTTGCAGCTTTTTCAGCATCCGCATCAAATTACTCCAATTTTTGGTATGTCGACTCAGGGGCATCTATGCATATGACACAACACAGGGACTGGCTCACTGATATTACTCCTTCATCTGTACCGAGCATAAAAATTGCTAACAACAAAATATTAAAAGTTGAATGCTGCGGTAATGTATGTATCAAGGTACTTGCAAAAGATGGCAGCACTGATTCAATACAGGTGAGGAATGTTTTATATGTGCCAGAAATAAAAACAAATTTGTTGTCAGTCAGCAAAATAATTAAAGGTGGATGTAATGTAATATTTAATGAACATGGTTGTCAAATTTACAATCCCAGCAACAAGTTAGTTGCAAGGGCTGACTTAATCAATGAGACATATCTGTTAAATACTTGTAAAAATCAAGACATGCAAGTCATGACTGCTACAACTGATGATGCTACTTATCTGTGGCATCAAAGGATGGGTCACTTAAATTTCACTAATCTTAATAAAATACCTAACTGTACAGAAGGCGTAAAGCTGTCACCAAGAAAAGAAAATTCTATTTGTGTAACATGTCTTGAAGGTAAGCAAACAAGAAAACCATTTCCCACTAAAGGCTCCCGTGCAACCAGTTTGCTAGACCTTATCCACAGTGATGTATGTGGACCGATGAAGCATACATCTATAGGAGGGGCAAGGTATTTTGTAACTTTCACTGATGACTTTTCTCGACGAGTACATGTATATTTTATAAGAAATAAAAGTGAAGTATTTCAAAAATTTGTAGAATTTAAGAATCAAGTAGAAAATGAGTTAAATACAAAAATAAAAATTCTGAGAAGCGATAATGGAACCGAATATAAAAATAATAATTTTGGGACCTTCTTGAAGACACATGGAATATTACACCAGACAACTAATTCATACACTCCTGAGCAGAACGGTCTCAGCGAGAGAATGAATAGAACTTTGATAGAGCGTGCTAAATGTATGATGTTAAATGCTGAATTGCAGGTCACATTCTGGGCAGAAGCGGTTGCTACAGCGGCATACATTGTGAACCGATCTCCCACCTGCACCTTATCTGATGCAACGCCTCATGAAGTATGGACTGGAAAGAAGCCAAATCTAAGTCACCTGAGAATTTTCGGATGTCCTGCAATGGTGCTTATTCCTAAAGAAAACAGAACTAAGCTTGATGTGAAGTCACGTAAGTTAATATTTGTTGGCTATAGTGACAGTACAAAAGGCTACCGATTTATAGATCCAGAAACAAAAAAAGGAGTCATAAGTAGGGATGTTGTATTTCTAGAAGCTTCAATTAAAAGAAATAAAGTGGATGATGTACCTAAAAAACAAAAGGAAATTAATAAGAATTACATAGAGATAGAGAAAAATGAAAATGAAAACACAAAGGAAAGTTGTAATGAAGTAAAAGAAAAGAAAACTGTTGACTAACCTGATGATGAACCTGAAGAATCTGTGGAAAGAAGCATTGATGAAGAGATTCATGAAAGAAGAGAAACACATGATGAATCTCAAAGTATTTCTATTTCAGATGATTCTGATCAATTTGAAGATGTTAATGATGAGACATACTTACCTGATAGGACACTTGATTCTCCATCGGAGTCTAACATAACTCTAAGACCACTGCAGCGGAGAATGAGAAGTCACAATAATGATGTTCATCAAAGTCCCTCATCACTAATGTGTCTTAATGTTGAATCAACAATGAATTTATTAAGCAGTAATCCACAAAGTATTCAAGAAGCTCTAAACAGTGAAAAAGCTGATGAATGGAAGAGGGCTATGGATGAAGAATATCAGTCATTGATTAAGAATAATACGTGGACACCAGTTAACTTACCAGAAGGAAAATCAGTAATTCCCAGCCGATGGGTTTATAAGACTAAGATGGATGGCGATGGATCTGTTACCCGCTATAAAGCTAGACTAGTAATTAAAGGTTATAAACAAGTCAAGGGCATTGATTACAATGAGGTATACGCTCCGGTGGTCCGTTATACATCCATAAGATACCTCGTTGGTCTTGCTGCTAAATATGGACTTAAAATACACCAAATGGATGCAGTGACAGCATTCTTACAGGGTGAAATTGATAAAGAAATTTACATGTCCTTACCACCTGGCTATGAAGATGAAAATAAAGTATGTAGACTAAACAAGTCAATATACGGACTAAAACAAGCCAGCAGACAGTGGAACAAAAAATTAAATACTGCTTTATTAGAGATTGGAATGACTCGTTCAAACATAGATCCATGCGTTTACTACCGAATTTTAAATGAAAATGATATGCTTTTCATAGCAGTATATGTAGACGATATACTTTATTTCTTTAATAATGAAGAAACCTCACAATTAATAAAAGGGAAATTAAAACAAAAATTCTATATGAAGGATTTAGGAACAGCCAAACATTGTATCGGTTTTAGAATTTCACAAGATGAAAATTTAAATGAGATTTCTATCGATCAATCTATTTACATAAAAATGATACTTACTCGTTATGGAATGTGCAATTGTAAGCCAATATTGACACCTGCTGATGCTAATGTCAAACTGAAGAAGGCTGAAGATCAACAAGAAATTTTAAAGAACATTCCATATCAAGAAATCATTGGCTGCTTATTGTACTTATCACACGGGACTCGACCAGACATAACTTATGTAGTAAGTTCTCTGAGTAGGTACAATGGTCAACCTACTAATGAACATTGGGTGGCTCTGAAACGAGTCTTGAGGTATCTGAAAGCTACAATGCATATGAAACTGGTTTATAAAAAGAATGTTCATGAAAAAATTTCAGGCTATTGTGATTCAGACTGGGCAAATGATATTGAGGATAGAAGATCTTGCACAGGCTACATATTTTTGTTCCAGGGTGCAGCAATAAGCTGGAATTCTAAGAAACAGCTGACCATAGCTCTTTCTACAACTGAGGCTGAATATATGGCTCTAGCGTCCGCCATTCAGGAAGCTCTTTGGTTGAAACAGCTAGCAGACGAGTTTCAACCAGAACATAAAGGTACTCCTATAACCCTTTACTGCGATAATCAGAGTGCGATTAGTCTTTCAGGAAATGCTGCCTACCACGCACGCAGTAAACACATAGACGTCCGCTACCACTTCGTACGAGAGAAGATTGCTACCAAACAAGTCACGGTTCAATATAGATGCACTAGAGACATGGTCGCTGATATTTTGACAAAGGGACTCCATCGACCGTTGCATGAAAACTTCACCTCGTCAATGGGTTTAATTTTAAAGCGTCTGCGTCCAGGAGAGGATGTTGAGAGTATGGACGCCTGCGCTTAGTTTAATGGCAATGTGTGATGCGCATGTCTGTTTTTAGGTTGACTGATTTAAGGCGCTCTCTCGTCCATGTTCTTGTACACTGTCACATACGTTATTAAATCACTTGTTTATATTAAATAGTTCTATCTTCCAAATTCTCTTTGTTATTATTTCATCACACGACCCCAACCGAGGTTACGATATCGACGGTGGCAGGGAAGGGGAGTCCTCCCGCTACCTGCTCGGGGCAGGGTGAGTGCACACCGAGCCCGCCCATGCTCCTCCGAAAACGGGAGGAATACCCTACGGCCTACCTACAGCCCACAAACTGTCCCTGTCAGAATATTAGCCACCGGGCAACAAGATCCTCCAAAAAGTGGAGTAGTTATTGCCCGGTGCCCAGGGTGCACCAGCCCGTAAAACTGCTCTTCCCCCCGGACGTATCAAGAGGGAGGGCCCTAATCACCTAGCAGCCATAATCACTACGGCTTTAGTCACTACGTAGACTTATTGGCGTTAGTCACTCAACTCCCTTGGTCACTATTTGGTCGTGGTCCCTAAGCGAAATTACAGTCGTAGACACTCATGGGGCGTAGTTAGTGCTCACTCTCGCTCACCTACAGAAGAACCCTCGAAAATACCACAATAACAATTATGGCTTCCTTTATAGGTGTCAGTGGTATTCCACACGGCTGCAACGCCGAATTTTATCGAGCCGCTAGCAGTGGCAGTAGAGCAGAAAGTTTACGCCGTCATCCAACTCATGGATGTATGTGATCAGCTGCCAAATATGCAGGTTTGAGTTCGAAACTTTACTTCTACTTCAATTCATAGAGCTTATAATCAGTTGCACTAAAACATCGGGGATGTTAAGCAACGCTCGGCACGGTCATTCTATGGATGGGTGACTGCATATTGGTGTATGTCTCCGTGCTTCGGAGGTCACGTAAAATCATCGGCACTGGTTTTTGCCAGTAGACAGCAGTCGTTAAACAAGTCAGAGGCCTTTGATCGGCTTGAACAACTCTGACACAAGGTTTGTCACAAATGAAACGAAACACAAAGAAAGAAAGTAATATATATGTATATGTCATTGTTCATTTTAAGTTGACTAATTGTTATTTTTGTTAAACAATCACTTTTTTGCATACAAATTTGTTTGTTTTGTTGGTTGTGGTATAGTTATATGTTTAATAGCTCCATAATGTCATGAGGAACCCAATTCCTCCACCATTTTAAACATGTTGTTAGTATTAAAGTTTGTAAATGTCAAGCCTAAACAATATTTAGCAGTTGATAAATTAGTAACCCTACAAAGGCAATTTATTAAGAGATCTACAGCCGGTTTCTGAAACGAAAATGTATCAAAGTCAAAGGTTTTTATTTCAAGTAAACCAAATATTGGTACTTATGAAACGTCAGAATCTAAGTTGCACGGTTCCAAATAGTTGATTTCTTATGATAATTTACTTTCTAACGATCACTTCGAACTTGAGACCGACTTAACTACACAATTTTAACTAAATTAGTATCTACCGTTTGGTGTTGTGGATTAAGGTCCAACTGCCATTATAGAGACTGTACGTTCGAGTCTCGAAAACCGCAAAGCTTTTTGTGATTTTGTTGTGTCTTTGTACGGTTGACAATGAATTGCTATGAAAATATTACGCTACGGCGTAATAGGACATACTCAGATTCCATAAACCCTTGGACCTAGATGGAACCACAAGTAACAGCTTACCAAACATATCAGATGAAGAGGAATGTGATGAAATTACCGATCTAAAAAGGCAATTACATCAATTGACTTCTGAGCTAGACACAGCCCATCCAGAAGTTGAAACCCTAAACCTTGAAAATTTAAATTGAGGACCTAACCAAAAAGAAAAATGTCTACAAAAAATTTACCACTGACATTGTGAGCGAAAAAAGGAACACACCTAAGCAAAAAGAGACTCCAAAAACACCAAGAATAAAAGAGCCTAGTAACTCTTCCCAAAGTTTCTTACACTTAGCAGACTTGGACACAATAACAACACCTAAGGATTCTCAAGCGATGACTGATAAGACAACTGCGACAACCATTATCTGTAAAAAGAATAGTTATAAAAAAAGTAAAATTTGCATACTGAGTAACAACTCTTTGAATAAGATGCTCAACATTATGACACTTTTACTTCTACTTACGAATGCTGCCATTATCTATACTCAAAAGGCAGCATTCAAGAGTTAATGAATTGTATACCAAATTAATTAAAACAGTTAAATGAAAACGACTACTGTATTTTTATGTTGGGAGAAAAAGATTTCGGAAGGACGAACATCATTTCGGCCCAATGAAGTCCACTGCTGGACACAGGCCTCCCCAATGATCACCACAACGACCGATATGGGTGTGTTGTGGGCTCATTGGAGGGTTTTGCCATAATCGCCACGCTTGGCAGACGGGTTGGCGATCGCAGTTTACTTGTTAATGTACTCGAAGGACGCTGCTTCCCGTCCTCCGGCCAATCCCTTAGTCGACTTTTACGACACCCACGGGAGGAGATGGGCTGGTGGCATTCTGAGCCGGCACCACACGGAAGGACGAACGATTACCATGAATTAATTTTTCTCATCAGAAATTCCTTAAAGAAGTTTGACCATACAAATATTATCTCTTAGTAAATATAACATATTAGGTTTGCCCACTTATAAATACAGCACAACTAAGACCCTATACAACACAAGAATAGAGCTTTTTAATAATCTTATTTACTTGGATAATCTAACTCACGAATACGCTTACATTCTTGATTCTAATCTCACACTGACCTTTGATATGTTCGGAGAACGCGAAGGTCGCCTGAATGACATAGGTATGAAAGACATTTTTAGTAATCTGAAATGGACCATTTCCCAATTGGAAGATGAACACGTGCAATTCAAAAAGCCTGACAGCTCCGTACATGCAAACGGAGATATGTTTTTTCTATAACTATCTTACTATTATGCATCAGAATATCGCGGGGCCCATCAATAAGCCCATTAATAACAATTACATATTCAGGAACTGTGCGAGGATAAAAATGAAGTGGATGTAATATGCATTACTGAACATTTTATTGAAAATGGCCAGGAAGACCTCGTCTTTATACATAACTACAAAATGGCAGCTTGTTGTTCCAGAAACACTAAAAAAGGAGGATCTTGCATATTAATGAAGACTGGACTTCAATATAAAGAACTTGTTGAGGTGAAAAAATGCTCAATTCAAGGCACTATAGAATGTTGCGCAATTGAACTTCTTATACAGAATGCTATTATTGTATGCGTGGGTTCCTAAATCAAACTTAGATAACTTTTATACACAATCAAGTTTTATTTTACAAAAGATCTGTCATAAATCATGCAGAGGTGTCATTATATGTGAAGACTTTAATATAGATTTACTTAAAAGGGACATATTATCTGTAGAATTCAATAACTTCATGCTCAATTATAACCTAAAACTAGAAATTACTGATCCTACTAGACTACAAAGCAATACATGCATTGACAATTTCACACATAATATTCCGCGCAACTATAATCACAAAATCCTCGACCTTAATATGTCCGACCATACCGCTCAAATATTTAGGTTCTCAGTTGGGAGGACGTGCGTAGTTGACAATTGGCGTAAACAAGTTCGCGATTACAGCAAAGACAATTTAGAAAAATTTTAAACACGCCTTTTTTCTATTTCGTTTAACGATGTCTCATCATATTTTATTTTATTTTATTTTTATCTATTCGGAAAACTTACAGCTAGTAACTAACAATATTCATAAAAAATACAAAATTGAAGGCCATTTACAAGTTTTCACTTATAAACACTAACTAATAGAAATCTACAAAAGTCGGTAAATAAGTAAACCTTAACACAACTATAAAATTAAATTATGCAAAGCCAAACAGTTAATTATCAGTAAAGAAATTTTTCGCCATTAAATGCTTTAGCCGAGAAACACTGGTATTGAATATATCCAAATCTTGTTCACAAGAGAGTTTATTAAAACATCTACAGGCGCGTATTGAAAATGTATTTTGCCTATATGTAGACTTAGCAGGGGGGACAAACAGTAAGCTAGGCTTGCGCAACACTCTGGAATGTGTTACAAATCCTAAACCGGCTAGCATCTCGGGGCAGTCAATAGTACCATTTGCGACTTTAAAAAGAAATGTTATATCTGCAATACGTCTGCGCTCATACAAAGGTAATAAATGAAACTTCCTACACCGCACTATGTAATTTGAGGTATATTTTCGCGTTTTATATTGCAAAAAGCGTAAAAAACGCTTTTGAACGCGCTCAATTCTGTCTATATAAATATTATAGTTTGGGTTCCACACTTGTGAGGCGTATTCCAAATGGCTGCGGACAAAAGCACAATAAAGGATCTTAAATGTTTTCACTTTTTTTAAATCAGCTGAGAACCTAAGAATAAACCCAAGTGAAGTGCCTTGGATGCCTTACTTACAATGTTATCGATATGCACATCAAAGAGCAGTTTGGAATCAAAAGTAACACCCAGGTCCATGACAGCGCTCATCCTATTTAAAACAGTATTCTGCAGCTTGTACTGAAAGGTAACCGGGTTTGGTTTACGAGTATAGGTGCTGACAAAACACTTGGATACATTTAGCTCCAGTTTGTTAGCAAGGCAATAATTTTCCAGTCTTTCTAGATCTTGTTGGAGTCCAATATAGTCACGAGACTCTGATATTGGACATAAAACTTTCATGTCATCCGCGTACAGAATAATTTTAGAATGAGTAAAACAAGAGCCAATATCATTAATGAATATAATAAAGAGCAATGGGCCCAAAAGGGACCCTTGTGGGACTCCTGAAGGTATCTGAACAGCTACAGAACTATATCCATTCAATACTACTGTTTGACAGCGATTCTCAATATAGGAAGTGAACCACCTGAACAAGTCACCACTGATACCCACCCCGAGTAATTTCTGTAAAAGGCAAATATGGTCTATTCTATCGAATGCCTTACTGTAGTCTGTATAGACTACATCGACTTGAGAGGGTTCAGACATAATGTGGGTCAAATAGTCAGAACAGACCAGCAAGTTAGATACTATAGATCTATTTTTCAGGAAGCCATGTTGATAATTATTGAGCGAATGTTTGATAGCATGGTAAACCGAAGAATAAACAATTTTTTCCAAAACCTTAGCGAATAAGCATAGTTTGGATATTGGCCTGTAATTTTCAACCTGGTCTTTTGGACCTTTTTTATGAATGGGGGTAACAAAGGCTGTCTTCCAGAGCTGTGGGATCACTCCTTCACCGAGAGAACGCCGGTATAATAAGGTAAGAGGTAGAAACAAACTTTCTGCGCATCGAATTATAAACACTGCAGGAATACCATCCGGACCAGCGGATTTTTGTGGATCCATAGCTCTAAGGAGTTTGAGCACCTCAGTCTCGCGGACTTCAATTGAGCTTATATCCGAGCCAGTGGTTTCATAAAGACAATGCATTTTGCTATCCAACTCAGTAATATCGGAACTCGAATACTGGAGGAAATTAAATTTAAAAAAATCACTAAACATATTGCATATATCATTTCCTTGGCCTGATGATCCATTTCCGTATTTCATAATCGCGGGATAAGAGTTTGAAGATTGTTGCTTGCTTTTTACGAACGACCAGAAGGCTTTCGGTGATTGTTTTATACTATTTTCGACTAGATTTATATAAACATCATACATTTCCTTTTCTAATAATTTTGCACGATTTCTTAAAGATAAAAATGATTCATGATCCGATAAATTACCATATTTCTTAAATATGGAGTGATATTTATATTTTTCTTTTAAAATTTTAATTAGAGGTGTTTTATACCAAGGGGGGTATTTAGACATCGATTTTACAATTTTAGTGGGTATGTAGTTTTTGCATAAATTATCCAGTCTGACATAAAACAATGATAAAGCATCCTCCACCGTTCCTTTACCAAAATCACCGTGCCAGTCAAAACCATCGAGTTCCTTCGCTATTGACAAAAAATCCGCTGATTGATAGATGTACTTTTTTCTTTGCTGAACTGATAGAGCATGATACTCAACAAAATCTGCAAATATGCTAAGAGCTACGTGATGCGGGTCTTCGAAGACTAAGGGGTCTAAACATTTGTTGACGGTTAAGTGATTATTACAAAAGATTAGATCCAAGATACGGTCATTAGACGAGTTCCTATGACCGTTGAACTGGAGTAAGTTGCAAGAATTTAAAATATCAAAAAAGTCAGTTTGATTTGTACCATGAATATTTCCAGGATAAAAAGAACACCCGTCATCAGTCGGATTCCAGATTAAATTCGGTAAATTAAAATCTCCTAAGATAATAAAAGTATCAGTTACGTTATTTAATACGATATCATTTAATTTAGTATAAAAACATTCGAACTGTGTAGATAATGAGTGCCCTAAGTTTTGTTTGCAAAGATAAATCGTACAAATGTGCAATTTGTATGATATTTTAGGTCTGAAACGCTTCAGAGTTAGAGTAACCCATAAGTCTTCAGCAGATGAGCGCCATTCCGTGCGCTCCTCTGCAATGAGCTCACGTCTAATAGCGATAAGAACGCCCTCACCAAGTGTCTGATTTGTATCCAGATAGTTTCTGTCGCGTCTCCATACAATATAACGATCATTGAAAAATTCATTATTGTTAAAGTCTTCTTTTAGCCACGTCTCAGTTAAACATATAACATCATAGTTATTCATGCACACGTTTCTAAAGAAACTCGTTGTTTTTGTCCGCAAGCCACGTACATTTTGATGGTAAATATTAAGCATTTAAATAAGATAGAACAATTAGACTTAAGAGTGACACACTAAAAAACAATATAGGGTTACAGATAACATTAACATAATGCGGTGTTGTGTATAAAATGCTATGGAATGTTATGCACAAACCTATACGTACTATTATAATTAAATGAACTTCCCTTCGTTCAAGTACGATTAGCGTTATAAACATGTGAAAATAATAGCAGTACCATACATAAACTGTATAAAACAGCCAAATAGAAAGCCAATCAATGCAATTATCAACAAAATAAATGTTTATATTAAAGTACGGTGGTACGAAAAAAATAGCTTCGGAACGAAACGAGCAAAAAGCAACTTTAAAGTATATATGATAAGATATACAAAGACCAGCGCAGGTCCGAAAACATGTCCCGAGCAGTAGAACAAAAGCGACGCTCATTAACACAGCTAATGAGTAGAAAAAAGTGTACATACCAGTGCTTCCCAAACTTGTTAACGTGATTTTATAAAAATATGATAAAAATAATAATAAACTTAAGATATTTTCTTCAGATCTGTTTCTGATTTGATTACGTGCGTAGGGGAAGTAGTATTCTTTTTGACAAGTATTTTGCAGTTTTTCACCCAAACATAAGAAAAATCCTTCTCCTTGGCAAGTATCTTCACTTTATTAAGCAGTTGCTTGTTTTCCAATGTTAGGTGATCGTTCACAAATATCTTATTAACGCCATTAAGGCCCAGTTCAATTGCTGTTAATGAATTATGTTTTTTAGCTGCGGCAATGAAGTCGTCCCTTAAGTAACGATTGTGCATGCAAATTATAATGTTTTTGGCGTCTTTATTGTTACGTTGAGGAACTCTAGCAATGTAATTAATTTGATCCTTCGTAATATCGCAATTGATTTTTCCGCCAATTTTTGCTACAATTGAGAAGAGGTTTTCCGTATCAGATACTGGGACTCCTTTTATTTCTATATTATTTAAACGCGACCTCTGTTCATTTTCACGCATAGTTGTTTCTAAACGTTCAAAACGCAGTTCAAAACGTGAAATATCCTCCTGGGTTTTTTGTAGGGAGTCGATTTCTTTATCAATTTCCACCAATTTACTCGTGAGCTCCTCAACAGTCGCATGGACATAATTTAGAGAATTTTTCACCTCAAACATCTCGTCTTTTATGGCCTTGAGGTCAGAAATATCCGCTTGAATCGTCCTTACATTTTCTATTAACAGAGGTAGTGATGCTAACTGTTCCGTAAGTTTCCGGAGCTCCTGGTGAATGTTCTCCAAGTCACTTTGTGATGCTTTTCCTAACTTTCCAGAAGGTGGGTTAGAAGGACTAGCCAACCCAGCCTTGCAAGAACTACATTTCCATGTAGCTTTTCTATCCCCAAGTTTGCGATACCCTGCTTCGGTTATTCCAGCACAAGGGAAGTCAAATGTGTTGAGGCACAATGTACATTGAACACCATCTCTGGTCTCCGTCTCGCAACGATGACAAACGAACATGTCAAATAGTTAAGAGAAAAGTTTGAGAAAGATTTGACAAATTTGCAATGACACAGATAAGCACGCGTGTGTTCGGGTTGCCGATTACCGACCGAATGAATATCAGCCATTTATACGTCCACTGCTGAACAAAGGCCTCCCCCACAGATTTTCACAACTGTGTCATCATTTCGGGGGGTATTTGCCAATACTCACCACGTTTGGTAGACGGGTTCGTGAGCGCAGTATGGCTACCGTTTCTCAGAAAGGACGCTGCTGCCCATTCCTCTGGTCTAGATTCCCTTAGTCGCCTTTACCACATCCACGGGAGGAGATGGAGTGGTGCTATATTCTTAATCCGGACACCTATCAGTTATATAGACATATATATCGATATATATATGTCTATATAACTGAAAACCCAAACACAGCAACAGCAACAACTTTTTAGAAACATTTATGTTGTTTTATAATCTTTGTTTTCCAATAATATTAAAAACTGTAAAATCAGTTAGAGACCCAAATTGGATTACACCTGGCATAAAACGCTGCAGTAAAAAGAAAAGACAACTGTTGTGGCAGTATAGACTAAAACCAAATACGAAAAACCTAAAAAAACCTAAAAAAAATACTCACAGATACTTAAAAGGATCATGAAATTGACACAGATGGCCAAAAATACTTACAAAATATCATCATCGATGAACAAATGTAAAACAACATGGAAAGTAATCAATGACAATAGAAATAATGTGCATAATGAATTTATATCGGAAATAGCACATGGTGATATTATATTAACAGACCCTAAACATATAGCAAATGCATTTAATGAATATTATATTAACCAAGCCAAGGCACTATCAAAAGCACCAAATCGATTTATGAACTATCCTAATGGCATTAATTCTTATAGCCATTCAATGTTTTTGCCCCTGCAGTCCCCGATCAAATTGATGAAATTATAATAGATTTAAAAAATGAAAGCAGTGTAGGTTAAGATAAAAAAGATAAAAAATATTTTTTAAGATAAAAAATATTTTTATTCGTGTAAACCATATACAGGCACTTATGAATCGTCGAGACTTTAATTGCGGTTATGATGACATTTCAACTAAAGCATTAAAGTATGTCTCTAAGACGGTGTCATTCCCGATTAGCTACATTATTAATTTATGCATTTGTTGTGGAAATTATCCTGAGAAACTACAACTAAGTGTAGTGAAGCCTCTATATAAAAAAGACAATAAGAGAGATATGAAAAATTATAGACCAATTGCGCTCATACCTATCATATCTAAAGTATTTGAAAAGTTACTCAACCGATCTATTTATAATTTTCTTGAAAAACACAACATTTTAGTAAATGAACAGAAAGGTTTTAGAACGGACCGATCAATCAACTTAGCAATATATGACTTTCTTGACAAAATAATGATAAATATGAATAAGAGAACTCCGATTTGTGCTTTATTTATGGACGCCGTGTGGTGCCGGCTCAGAATGCCACCACCCCATCTCCTCCCATGGGTGTCGTAAAAGTCGACTAAGGGTTTGGCCGGAGGATTGGCAGCAGCGTCTTTCGAGTACATTAACAACTCAACTGCGATCGCCAACCCGCCCGCCAAGCGTGGCGATTATGGCAAAACCCCCCAATGAGCCCACAACACATCCATATCGGTGGTTGTGGTGATCTTTGGGGGAGGCCTGTGTCCAGCAGTGGATTTCATTCGGCCGAAATGATGATATGGATATGACAAAAGCATTTGACTTAGTTAATCATAAACTTCTATTACTAAAGCTACACGCTTGTGGAATCAGAGGCAATGTTCTTGCAATGCTAGAATCATATCTTAGTGGTAGAAGACAATATATAGAAATAAGATTAATTTGTAGAACTACCAAAAGAGAAATAAAATATCTTTCTTCAGAACGTACGGTATCACATGGTATACCACAGGGCAGTGTTTTAGGCCCTCTGCTATTCCTAGTTTTCATTAACGATTTTCCAAAGCATGTAATATATCCAATGGTCTTATTCGCAGATGATAGCACTATAATCATCAAGTATGACCCTAACAAAAAATTTGAGACTGAAATAAACACTATGTTAAAACAATCTATTGAATGGTTAGAACTAAATAATTTAACAATTAATTTAGACAAAACGAAAATGATGAACTTTTGTCAAAGGCAACCAAAATATCGTAACCTTAATAAATTTCAATCAAGTAAGAATTGAAGAAGTATCGCACACTAAATTTCTTGGTTTGACAATTGATAAACAATTAACATGGAAACAGCATATAGATATATTAAGTAAAAAACTATCCAAATTTGGTTTTGCTCTTTACAAACTTGGCAAAATAGTTAACCGTGAGCCGGTTATAACTGATCATGATGATGTTATCATGGATGTGTGGATTCAATACTACGCTATGGTGTAATGTTTTGGGGCAATTCGTACGAAAATAATGTTATGTTTAGGCACAAAAAAGGTGCATATGGTCCATATGCCACCTAAAAACAAGTGGCAGTTGCAAGACATTTTATATTCAATTAAAAATCCTAACATTGACACGTATTTATATATTTGAAATAGCACTATTCGTTAAGAAAAATGCTGAACTTTCTGAGAAAGCTTCCGAATATCGAACTAGGCCGGTTCGACAAAGTTACACACATAAAATATGCCTACGTGAATCAAAAACTGCATTTATGCACAAGTGCATTTTGCATGGCCCCTAAATTATTTAATAAACTGCCTAATTATATAAAAGACATAAATATAATGGAATTTAAAAGTAACTTACGAACCCTATTAATCCAAACTTTATTATTATTTAACTATATATTTTTATTATTCAACATTATTTAAGTAAACGAAATGTAACATTTGGTCCCAAGGTCTTGGTCCACGTCTCAACCGCATACAGAAACGCGGAGCTTACCAATATAGAGGAGCGCGTGTACGATGCGCCGGCGCACCTGCCACATGTGCTGGCGCTGGTAGACGCACTGCCCGAGGACTTGCTCGTGGAGGTCACTCCGAAGTTAGTATGTTTTATGCAGAATACTTATTGGACTTATGTAAGGTGACAAGAGCGGAGCGGTCAAGCCGAGAAAAGTGCAAGTACCATTTCTCACCCCGCATTACGTAGACACCAACTTTTATAGGTTACATTTACATTTGCTTTGCCAAACCTGGAATTAGTACTCACTTCCCACTCAGCTGGCATACGGAAAAGTATTTTTCAAGGGTCAAGATTATATGACATGCATTATATTTCACACATACAAATTAGCCCATAAACGTCTACTTCTGACCAAATGCCTTACAAGTATTACTACAATGTGTAGTTATAGGGAATTTTACCATATTAACCGCTTGGCAGATGGATTGGTGTTCGCAGTATCATTAGCACTCAAGTCGGCACTGCCGCCCATCCTCATGATATCAATCTTAGTGTATTTTGCGAAACCCATGGGTGGAAAAGGGAGTCTATTCTTTACTGGAAACCACACGAAACTAACAATAGACATTTTTATTCTTCCCTTTTATCTTTCTTTAGAAATGGTAACTGAATGGCTTAAGACTAAAAGCTACCATGATATAGAATCTTTGGTATCAACCCTTCAATGATACTGAATATAATCTGGTTGTTGTGATTTATTGTTAGTGGAAGATGTTTAAAACTTTTTCCGATCGAGTCAATGTCGTAGGGTTAACAACAACTAAAACTATACTGACCCTAATTTTGCTATTAGGCTATTAGGCTTGGTTAGCCTTATAACTTTATTATTAACCTAACATTCTAAAATAAATCATAAGCAACGCTGCACTCCCACCCACCCTCACTCACACTCTCAAACCCTCACACATTACCACACACACTTGCACATTTACACACAATTATGCGCCTATTCGCCGCTTGCATCTATAATTTTGTTTGTTAACTTTTTATTGTTTTTGTACACTTTTTCTCCAACTAATACCCTTCTTCGAAGTCCAATCTAACCTTAGTCTTTAAAATCCCACAGTCAATTGCATACTGTAGATAACTTTAAGTGGAAGAGCGGAATCCCCTAACACAAGCAATTACTTGCTTAAAAGGAGACTCCAGATCATGTAATGTAAAAACTTATGTAATTGAAATAAATTTTATTATTTATTATTTCTTTCTTAATATTGTTATCTCTCCTTATTCTACAAACGACATCGTCATTATATTTGTTAACATTATCTTTTCAGGCTAATATATCCTTGGCCTAACACATACACATTCACAAAGGCGTTGGCAGAGAGTTTGATTGCCGAGCGCGCGTCCACTACTAAGTACGCCACCGCTATATTCAGGCCTACCATAGGTGAGCAAGCTATCACCATTAAGTTTTTGTTGTTCCTAATTCCAAGTATACCAAAAGCAAAGGACAAACGGTAAGAATACAGTAGTAAAAAAATCAACTATTTGTTCACTTTGGATTCAAGCGTTCCTAAATCTCAGTCTTCTTTGATGAGGTTCTAATACAGGCTGGGCCATAAGGGTGTTGGCGGTTTCAATATTCAATTAAAAAAGAACTACGAAACATAACAAAAATATATTTGTATTTTTAAAAAGTAGAAACAGAGGAATTTTTAAGACCTAAAAATAATGTTGTCCAAATGACTTCCCTCGGCTGCTTGGCACTCTTGGAACCGAAGTCGCAAATTTTGGAAAACTCGTTGAAAAGCTGTTCTCGGTATTTTGTTACTTTCCTGAATAATATTCCACTTCAGATGCTCTAAATTGGTCGGATTATTCTCGTAGACTACCGATTTGAGGTAGCTCCATAGAAAATAATCGCATGGAGAGAGATCGGGGCTACGTGGTGGCCATTCAATATCCCCCCCTTTTTGAAATGAGTTTTCCGGGAAAAACATTTTTCAGCAGCTCTATGGATACCCTAGCCGTATGACATGTGGCCCCATCCTCTTGAAACCACAACCTCGAGGTATTGCCCTTGAAGGTCTTGCAAAGCTGGCACCAAAAAGTCTGTTATCATGTTGCAATAATTGTTAGCTCTAACCATCATCGCTTCCCCTCTTTCGTCCTCAAAAAAGTATGGCCCAATAATACTGGTTGACGTTATCCCAGCCCACACGACAAGCTTAGAGCTTTGAAGTGGACGTTCATGCAAGCGTCGGGGATTAGTCTCGGACCAGAACCGACAATTTTGCTTGTTCACATGGCCATAAGGTGAAAATTGGCCTCATCACAAAAAATTTGCGACTTCGGTTCCAAGAGTGCCAAGCAGCCGAGGGAAGTCATTTGGACAACATTAAAAATGTTAAAAATTCCTCTGTTTCTACTTTTAAAAAATACAAATATATTTTTGTTATGTTTCGTAGTTCTTTTTTAATTGAATATTGAAACTGCCCACACCCTTATGGCCCAACCTGTATAATCTGAATATGAATGCCTACCAGGTGCATTATAAAATTAAGAAGATCATACTGCAATCTTTATTTTACTATAATAAAATCGCATAGAGACAAAAACTGTACATAGAATATTTTTTTGAACGGGGAACGAGACTGATGCCAATTTATTTATTTAAATTAATTAACACGGCTACACCAATTACATTAATTAAACACGGACGACAGTAAATAGGTAAAAAAAAAGTATGTAATCATGCGTTTCGCTCACAATACTGCAAGCATATTGAAAAAATGTCAGTACATGTATCTGCAAACAAATCGCATGCAGGATAAGCGTCCAGGAGAGCGTTGCGCTTCGGCGAGAATTGCGTTTTTAGAATTTTTATTTGTTTGTCTATATCTATGTATGATGAGAACGTTTAAACTACGGTATAGGATTAGTTGAAATTTAGCCACAATATCCGTTATAGTCCAAGACATCTAGAATGTAAATCATCGCGTTTTTATACATGGAGGCGAGTAGTATAACAATCTACAACAATACATGTTTATAAACAAGATTATTACAGTTTAGCACTTGTTACCTTTCTACTTGTTCATAGCGTTGATCGCTGACATTCACTATGTGAATGACTTGGTAAATAGTTGATAATAAAACTATGGTGGGTAAAATAGATTTTATTGCACAAAGTGACTTGTCACTGCATTTAAAAGTTGTTACGTTATTTTAGTTAAATATTGGTCACTTGCACTGTTTATGTATTAAATTTGTAAAGGCACATTCAACACAACAACATATATTTGCTGTGGTGCGCTTACGGTGTAAAGGAAAATCAAGTTAAAAACACGTAGACCAAATGTATCAGGAACTCACAAAAACAACAACCGAACAAAAGATTAATTTTAAAGGTCAATACAGATAGTCAACTTTAATAGAAGATATTATCTTAATACCGAAGTAAGTGTTTACCAGATTGATGGCTCGCTGTCACCCTTTTCACCGTCGATCGTGTTCAAAAGCAGCTTGCGCTGCTTGCTTTTCCCGTCACGTGACTGGTCGTTGACGGAATATTTCAATAGATGGCGATGTCTACTCCACTATAGCACCCTCAAGTTTTCATATTCAATGCAAGATGGAGCTTTATATTATCCGTAATTTGTGTGAACATACAATTTTATTACATATTACTGCTGTCTATCTGGTAAAATCCCGTTATCGTGTCACGTAACTTCCTACGACTATCGAAGCTTATTCTGGCCCTAATTACAGGTAAAAACAATTTTATTTTTCAGTTATTTCATCTCTCCGCCACCCATACCCCGGGTGGATAGAAAACCTAAACGGTCCCAGTGGCGCTATTGTCGGCGCCGGAAAAGGGCTGCTGCATGCCTTTATCGGCTCCACCAGCAGCAGAGCTGACATGATACCCGTAGATATGTGTATAGATACAATGATAGCTGTAGCCTGGGAGACTGCGGTTGATAAGTAAGTAAAAAGTAAAAGGTAAATATTTTGGAATATAAACCAATTGGCACAATTGCAACAGAAATGATGATGACTGCAAATGTTAATAACTGTGTCGCAGCTACCAATGTCCTAAAACAAGGACACATTGTTTCAGACTTAACTATTAAGTACACTATAATAAACTTGTAGTAGACGTTAGATAAATAAAATCTAATCGAATTGACTTTAATTATTATTAGGATGGCAATAATAAGTCACTATTTAGTTTTTTGAGTATGACAACACGTCTGTCTCATGTCTGCCATCTTGTCTCTTGTGTGCTACGGAATGCTGAGGCGTAAATTAATTATTAAATGAGACGATATTTTGGTTTAAACAGAGTTTTCTTTCGCCCCACTGCAAGTTTAACAATTATTATTATTTTGGGTTTGTGTGGGTGTGTCTTGTGCTTCTGCTAGACAAGTTACTACAACTTTTTCTATTGCGTCATTTGGCAAAGATTTTAACCACTTGATCGAGCTCCTTCTCAAGATACTACGATGTAAATTTTATGTTTCATAGTTCTTATTTTTTTATAAACCTTGGAGCTGATGAACCTGATGTGTATTCTTACCACCGCTGCTCTACGTAGTCCAAGATTTGTTAAGTAATTCGTACAGTGGAAAGTCAACTTTTAAGATTGATCTATGACTAATGTGGTAAGAAGCCGATCGTGGGGTAAAATGATGGGATGCATCATCTCAATGCTTACATGGATATTGCTCAATCTCCCACCCACACGTAAAATCCTAAATTCATCCATGATCTTGCTTTTAGAGTGCATTTTCCCTATTTATTTAAATAATCCAAGTCAATTGCAAATTCAGTCTGTTGAATGTTTTTGGTTATCAGTCGTTTTGCTCGTCGCAACTCGTGTAATTCGAGCTAGGGTTGGTGAACTTGTACTTGGAAGTAGGCAATCGTAATATCCATGCCATTCGAGTTATTATTGTTATCGAGCTGATCTGGTTTAATGTTTTTCCTTTCCTTTGCTCGTTTGTAGGTACTGCATTCGTTTGTCATAAAATTGATGGTTATACTTCAATATTTTTTCATAATTAGTATGGTACTTTTCTTGGTTTGTGTATCAATCTCGATCTATCAGATTCGGCAATACCGGCTCACGGAAGAGCCAATGTTGAATCCAGAAGATACACTCCATCACAGTGGTGGGGACTACACACGATTTAATGAGGTAAGGGCTAATAAAGGGGAGGGCATTAAAACCACTAATGCATACATAGTGGTTTGCATACTCCTGGTCACTGTTCACTTGAAGCACGCGTCAGACTTAGGAGTTCAGCTTTTTTTGGAGCCTTAAAGAGAATTTTAAACTGAAGAGGAGCTCCACGATATATGTACAGTGACAATGGAACTTTGCAGAAGCAGAGCTGCCAGTAATAAAATTAGGGCTCAGCCTAAGGTGGTAACTTTCGGCGGGTCGGTTGAAAACAGCATATGTCTACTACTTTACTTGATCCCCGTCTGTCCCACACTCGCAGGTACATTTTTCTATCTTGCTGATTTTTACTAGTACAATCAAACAGCAGCCGAGTTCATTAATAAGTTAATGCGATTTGAAGTGAAGACCGATTGCCAGTCCGCCTCAGCCTGCTTAGTCAATTGTAATGAACATTATACTCTGTCCTAGTGGCCGAGAAGTTCGCGTGTACAACTGCAGCTCGTACGAGAACCCCACCACGTGGGGGGCCTTCAAGAATAACATAACCAGCATCGTGAGGCGTAACCCCTTTGACAACGTGCTCTGGTACCCTTTTGGAATATTAAGCGAGAACAGGTGGGTAAAGTTATCATTGGATTTACGAACTACAGTACCTTTATTGAATAGTTAGGTTATTAGGTCTGTAAGCATTATTTTTATTCAATTCTAGTCAAAACCTATTATAATTAATTATCTACACATGTCTTGTGTATAAAAATAACTTACAATTTAATTTGCTTAAATTTTGATCTGATGATTCTGGTGATAACGCCTGGTTATAGTAATTTGAAATGATTGTAGTGTTATTGATTATACTACGCAAAAATGTCACTGGTTTCACAGTAAGTAATTGTGAATGGGCAAGACAAAAGTCATGTCAAATGCCCATGTCGTGCCCATCCCAATATCCGTCGCACTGTTCTCGAAGTTGTTGACGAGTATGTCTACCTGGGACAAACTGTCCAGTTAGGTAGGTCTAACTTCGAGAAGAGGTCAATCGTCGAATCCGACTCGGCTGGGCAGCGTTCGGGAAACTTCGCAACGTCTTTTCGTCAACAATACCGCAATGCCTCAAGACGAAAGACTTTAACCAGTGTGTGTTACCAGTGATGACATATGGAACAGAGACGTGGTCACTCACAATAGGCCTCATAAGAAAGCTCAAGGTCACTCAGCGAGCCATGGAGAGAGTTATGCTTGGTATTTCTCTACGAGATCGAATCAGAAATGAGGAGATCCGTAGAAGAACTAAAGTTGTCGACATAGCTGAAAGGATTAGTAAACTGAAGTGGCAATGGGCAGGGCACATTGCTCGTAGAACTGATGGCCGTTGGGGCACAAAGGTTCTCGAATGGAGACCATGCACCGGAAAACGCAGCGTGGGACGACCTCCAACGAGGAGGACGCGACCTGGTAAAGGACGCTGGGAGTCGTTGGATGAGAGCGGCATGTGACCGCTCGTTGTGGAAATCTAAGGGGGAGGCCTTTGTTCAGCAGTGGACGTCCTGTGGCTGATATGATGAATTGTGATTAACCATATTTGAAATATATAAATAAAATTGTTACATCACGTCAAGTAAAGTAGTGAAAAACGCATTTATTGATTTTATTTGATAATCTTTTTTTTAAATTATTGTCTTTCCTCTTACAATCAGTAATGGCGGTACTTTACTGGCTCCCATCTACCATGATAACGCTTCTCATACTCTGCAATTTCTAAATGAAATCTTGCAACGTGTTCATCACTTACTAAAATTACTGGGGTGCATGAAAGAAGTCTCCCCGAACGACGTCATTTAATCGATGCCCAGTTCGATCACGTCCGACGCACTCTGGACAGCTTTTTTTTCATTGATCCGATGGAAATACCTCATGAAATACTTCGTTCGCCCCGGGAAAGGGCGAAGGGGCATGCCGGACTCCTACCGGCTAAAACCACCGGAGTGATCATCGTCGGCACCGAAGGGAGGCTCCAGGAACTCGAATAATCTCCATATAGGGCCACCCGTTGGTGCCACGCCTTTAGGCACATCTCGAAGAGGATGACGGTAAAGCGGTCATCCCCTCAAGCGGAGGGAAGGCGACTGTAAAGAGGCCAGGCCCCCCAGGCACCTCTCGAGGGAATTGTAAAGGTGACGCGCAAATCAGGGTGGGCCGGTACATGAAGTACCTGGGGCTCACCCTGGACAGTTGTTGGGGCTTTGAGGAGCACTTCGAGCATCTTGTCCCCCGGGTCGAAAGGATAGTGGGTGCCTTGCAACGGCTGCTACCCAATCTCGGGGGACCGGGGGAAGAAGTTCGCCGCCTCTACGGGGGAGTCGTGCGGTCCGTGGCCCTCTACGGGGCACATGTTTGGTAATCTCGACTCTCGGGCGTCCAGCGCTGCAGAACCAAGATTCACGGTCTGCAGCGTAGAGCGGCTATACGGATCGCACCAGGATATCGAACGGTGTCCTTTGAGGCGGCAACTCTGTTTACGCGCTTTCCACCTTTTGATATCTTGGCGATGGATGCGTGGGTGTATCACCAAACACGCTCCCTCCGCCAGAGCGGTGAAGGCGTGCTTTCAGGGGCACTCGAACGTTTGAGGCGTCAGGCTCGGTGACGTGCACTCAGTATTTTCATTCCTTACTGCTGTCTGGGCAGCATCGTGGCAAAAAATTCCAAGAGATTGTCGCATACGGTATATTCCTGGCTTAGACCCTGAAACATCTCAGCTCATTGAAGCCTACGAGTCACTTCAGTCAGGCAAATGACGCTTTTTCAGAGGAAGCAATCGTAGTTGGTGAGACGCTAATGTCGAAGGTCAGTGAAAATCGCAAAGAAAGGTGGCTGAATATGTTGAGTAACATTGATATGACAAGAAATAGCAACGAAAGCGTGGTAGACTCTGAGAAAGCTAACCGGAAAACCTCCGAGCCGACAAATCTAGGTAAAGTCACAGTTTATTAGGTGCCCCACCAACTGCTGATGAATGGAAAAACATTACATAGGCTATCAAAAATGCCTTAACATACTAAGAGTGTGACGTCCTCAACCGAAATCAGCAAGCCGACCGATTTACACTCAGAGATAACACCAGCTATAAAAGCGATGAAAACCGGAAAGGCGGCTGGCCTGGATGACATTACCATTGAACAACTCAAACACATTGGCCCAACTGGTCACTGGCTCCTGACTCTCACTAATTCCTGCTTTGAGCATTGTGAAATTCCCAAAATATGGAGGAAAGCTAAAATCACGGCACTTCTCAAACCAGACAAGTCCCCAGTAAGCCAAAAAGCTGTCGTCCAATATCTCCCTGCCACACATTTAGGCTGTTTGAATGTCTTTTACTGAACCGCTTTTTGCGCGTGATTGAGCCCGAACTTATCCCAGAACAGGCCCGGTAAGTCCTCCAGCCAAATCCTTCGACACGCGATGGAGTGGATGGATTTGAAAAAGAAAATAACTGGCACTGTTCTTTTTGACCTATCAGCAGCAAATGACACTAATAACATTAAGAGACTGTTGGCAAATTTGTCAGTCATGATCGACGATAGTGGATTCATCGAAGTACTGGGCGAGATGCTGTGCAGCCGACATTTCCAGGTCCTACTAAACTCTGATAAAAGCCGACGGAGATCACAGAAGAACAGACTGCCCTCAAGGTAGTGTCTTGGTGGTTTCCTATTTAACATTTAAACCAACGACAACCTCACCTTGTCAACACTAAAAAGTTTCTTGACGCAGACGACATTGCCCTGACTTCCCGAACTAAGAGCTTTGAGGATGCTGAAAATCATTTAGAGCAAACCCTCAAAGTCCTCGGCAAATACTACTAATACTATATGATGACAATGCTCTTCAACCTAATCTATCAAAATCACAATCCTGCGTTTTACACCTTCGCAAATAAAATATTTGACTGGTCGAAAATTAAACATCACTTGGCAAGGAATCGCGATTAATTACAGTAACAACCCTACTTATCTAAGTCACCCTTGACAGAGTGTTAACTTTTAAGATCCATTGCCTGAATACAAAACTAAAAGTTGGTAGTCTAGTTCAGAGAACAGGAACACAAATCAATTCTCTCAGCAACGTCATTTAGTGTGTGCAAGGCGCGCGTCATAGGCGCTTTGCCGAGTATTAGTTCGCCCGCGTGGAACTGCGATTAATCGCGGTCTCCGCCGCCGTACAACGTAATTGTCAGGTACATACAAACACATCTCCTTCAATACACCTGGATTACAAGTCTGACCTCTGAATACATTAAAAATCTACGTGATAAGAGTCAAGTCCCTTGTTTCCAACTGGTTGTACCCAACCATGCCTAGAACGACCGAGGTTGGATACATCAACGGATAGAAAGGATAGACCCCGTATATTTTGAAATACAAATATCGAGTGAATTTGTTTTGTATGCGCTCCAACATGAGACTATACTTAGTGTCATGTGGAGCCCATACTACAGCATTGAACTCCAACTGACTTCTTATGAGCGCATTGTACGGTGCTATTATAGCTTTTATGCTAGTGGAACCCTCAGCGCGACGAAGTATAAAACCTAAACTTCTATCGGACTTTTTACAGACATTGATAATGTGCACGAAATGTCCACTCAGTGTTAAGGCGTACCCCAAGATCGTGTACTACTTCAGTTCGATCCACCAGCTCTCGACCGCCGACTCGGCAATAAACTAAGGCCTATCAATAAGCTATCATTTTTTAAACAAATATAATTAAACTGAAAAGCTCTCGTTTTCATTTAAAACAGAAATGTCTTGAAAGTGATCTCTTGTGCTTTAAGTATTTTCTGCTTCATCATCGTCATTTCAGCCGAAATACATCCACTGCTGGACTGTAGCCTCCCCAAACATTACCACAAAGACCGGTATTGGGTTTGTCTTGTGTGTTAAATGGGGTGACTTGCCATAATCGCCACGCTTGGCAGACGGGTTGGCAATCGCAATTGAGTTATAAATGTACTTGAAGGACGCTGCTTCCCATCCTCCGGCTAATCCCATAGTCACCTTCACGACACTCACGGGATGAGATGGGGTTGTGGTATTCTTCGCCGGCACCACACGGCTAACTTCTGCTTACCTAGATCCAAATGACCGCTCAAAACAAAATATGCAGAACTAGGAACTTATGCTTCTCGTCATAAGCCACAGTAGATTTTTCATGAGAATAGTTTCGTGCATACGGCTGGTTTCTAGTTTTGTGTATCAGAATTATATTGATATTGTAAAGACAGCGCCAGTACCTGACCTATTTTCTTCTTTTACATCGCAGCGTGATTCATAATATTCTGGAGACATCACTGCAGACAGTGCCGCTTTATCTGGTGCACTACGTGTCAAGAATGTGTGGATTTAAGCCAAGGTACCTTTTTTTTTATTTTTTTTTATTGATGTCCAGTGGAAATTCTACATGGAACTTCCTTCACCCCGGGGAAGGGCGAAGGGGTATGCCGGACTCCTACCGGCTAAAACCACTGGAGCGGTCATCTTCGGCACCTAAGGGAGGCTCCAGGTCCTCGTAAGATCACACTAGAGCCGCCCATTGGTGCCACGCCTTTAGGCACATCACGGAAGGGATGACTGTAAAGCGGTCACCCCCTCTAGCGGAGGGAAGGCGACTGTAAAAAGGTCGCCCCCTCAGGCACTTCTCGGGGAGGATTGTAAAGGATCCCCCCAAGCCTCGCTTTGCGCTGTGCTGCGCACACGGCGGCACGTGACCACGTGCGCGCCACCGTCTTCCCGGGGGTCGCTCGGTGTGAGCACACAGACTCCCCAATCTGCACACCCGCGACCCCCGTGGCCCCCCACCATGAATTGACGGCAGGGGGCTCAGGCGTGTTGGACTTGGGAGCCGGGACGGTTGTTGCCCCGGCGCCGTCTCGTCCTTCTCCGTGCGGGATCGGCCCTCTCCCGATCCCGCTCTGCAGTCTCCTTCTGCAACATGACGCTCTCGCAGAAGGAGACCACTGCACTCCAATTTTCATGCTCTGCCAACATAGCCGACACTACTGCCGGCAGAGAGAGATCTTGCCCGATCCGGTCAACCAGGATCCGCCGCTCGGCCGCCCACGCAGGGCACTCCTCGAGCGTGTGCTGTGCGGTGTCCTGGTCGCTTCCACAATGGAATGGTCAATGGTTCCACAATGGTGGCACTGTGCCGTAACCTCGCGTCCTATTCTGTGCAGGTATGCCCCGAAACAACCGTGACCGGTGAACACCTGCGTCAGACGGTAGGTGACGCGCTCGCTCCTTTGGAGCCAGGCTCCGAAGAGCGGCAGGATGGCCTCAACGACGCGCTTGGTCGCGAACTGCAACCGTAGGCGATGACGCCACATCTCGAGTGCGCGCCGTCGAGCCAGCCGCCTCAGTCTGTCGAACGCCCCTGAAGGCACGCCTTCCCCGCTTTGGCGGAGAGAGCGTGTCTGGTCGTAGACCCACGCATCCATCTCCGCCTGGATGTCGAAAGGCGGAAAGCGTGCCAGGAGAGTTGCCGCCTCGTAGGACACTGTCCTGTATCCCCGTGCGATCCGTATAGCCACTCTGCGCTGCAGACTGTGAAGTTTGTTTCTGCAGCGCTGGACGCCTGACAGCCGGGATGACCATACAGGCGCCCCGTAGAGGGCCACAGACCGCACGACGCCCCCGTAGAGACGGCGGACTTCCTCGCTCGGTCCCCCGAGATTGGGCAGCACCCAGTGTAATGCACCCACTACCCTCTCGACTCGGGGAACGAGGCGCGCGAAGTGCTCTTCGAAGCCCCAACGACTGTCCAGGGTGAGCCCCAGGTACTTCATGTACTGGCCCACCCTGATTTGCGCGTCACCAACGCGTATCCACGAACTGGGTGGTTCTCTACTCCGCGGCAGTTTGTGGAACCATAGCGCCTCGGTTTTGTGAGGCGCTATCTGCAGACCCAGAGCGTGGATTTTGGCCACGACAATTGCCAACGCTTGCTCGGCAAGCCGGATGGTTCCCTCGAAGGACTCCCCGCTGGCCAACACAAGAGTGTCATCAGCGTAACACACCAAGCTGACGCCAGCGGGGAGAGCGACACGTAGGAAAGCCAAGGTACCTAATGACGATATTTGAAACGTATGTGACCTTTTATAGGGTTCCGAACGTCCGAAGGAAAAAACGGAGGAGACCTTATAGGATCCCTCGTGTGTCTGTCTGTCTGTCCGTCTGACACAATCAATTTGCTCTGAATCTACTGGACCGATTAAGTTGAAATTTGGCACTGAAATCCATATGATTATAGTAATAGTAATTATAGTAGTAATAGTAATAGTAATTCTTTATTGGCATAAAAATTGATTACAAAGTAGTGAGGCCCTGACTCCCGTGCTAGGTACAATAACTGTGTTACAGGAGTCAGTGTCATTTCCCAATAGTTGTGTGAGCAAATTATTATGCAATAAGTTTTTAATTAAATTAACAAAGCTTATCATGAAATATTGAAATATAATATAAAATATGAATATTGTGAAGAAAATATGTGTGATGATTTATGACTGTGGTTAAGTGTATATGAGGGTGTTTGTGCTTGTGTATAATGCTTGTGGTTTTTTGTAATATCTATATTAGTAAGTATTCGGTTTCATAGTAGTCCTGCGTCAGAAGCCATGATTTAACCTTAGTTTTTATTTCTTGGATTGAAAGAGGATTTATTTTAAGTGTTATGTTAATTTTATTATATAAATAGATGAACAAGTACTTGTGTTGCCTTCTAGCAGATGCAGTGTGACATTTAAAAAATGGGTAAACATTTCGTGTGGTTCGTTTACTTATTATATCTTTATTGTATGGTGAAATAAGGTGCTGCTTGGTGACAGTATGTAAAATGTATATCTGTCTTACTGTTAGTACTTTACACTCCTCGTTTAATTTTTTGGGTGGGATTACCCAAATACGTACGTATAAGGATCCATTGGTTGACCTCTGACCACGCCATGACCAACAGCTGCGGCGAGCATCTGTCGGTCGAGCGATGTGAGGGCCCATCATCACGAGGGTGGGCTAGGATCTAGGCGAATACATCGAATACTATGTGGTGATGGTTTGACAACGTGATCACCTCCTCGGCCGCCCGCCAGCGCGATACCATGCGGGCCACAGAAGGAGTCACCCATGTAAGATCCACGATCGACAGTGGCATGACAGGGGCTCGCTTCCTCCTCTTGCCTTTCTGGGCCGCACAGGTTTTGCCGCCCAGTCTAGGCCCAGCAGGCAGACCAAAGACCGCGCACAGTGGACAGCTGAGCCTGTGCCGTAAACTGCCTCACCTTGTGGCCCTAGCTGCCATAAGCGAAGCAATTGTCACATCACTCAATCCCCCCATGAATGGCGCACTGGAGGCGAACGTGTCCGAACTTGAGGCATCGGTAACACTACGATATAAAGGCCATGTCATCAATACCTTTACTCTAGCCGACGCCCACCTCACGCAAACACGCGAAGCAGATGCCACCTTTCTAGCCGCTTCCAGCAGGCAGCGCGCCCAGACGGTGTCCAAGAACACGGGTGAGCGTCGAATGTCACTCACCTTCATTTCTTCAGGCTTACAGCCACCAGCCGCTGCGATTGCATAGCCACCTCTTCCGGCGTGACAACGTCGTCCAGGTCACGCCCCCACATCTCCACCGTCTTTATCGGCCGCGCGATCTGCACGGTAAAGACGGGGGATATATGCATATATTCCGCATACGGCACGCCAGGCTATCAGCCTTGGCACAGCAGTCCTCACCAGCGACGGACAGCACCATTCCGCCGCTGACTGCCCTCTTGTGTCACCGTGTCGGGACCAATGCTGAGGTCAGCGAGCTTAATGCTCTTCCAAGCCTCGGCCATAACTTCACCCAACCGACTGTCAAGGACCTTGGGAAGGTTGACCTTTCTCCCTCCATTTCTGGAACCCGACCTCCGACTCATTGGGTGGTGTAGCGGGCTTACTAGGCCCCACTACAAGATCGCCATGCCAACGGAGGAGGATGATCTCCTCCGTCAGTTTTCCCATCTGTGATGAGAGACCTGAGCCGCGAGACATGCGTACGTAGCTACGTAACTCAGCATACCTCAGGCTTACGACGTGGAGATGTTGGTATTGCTGCCAGTCTGTCAATCATGTCCATGACTGATGAAACCCGTTTCGGTTTCACAGTCTCAGTATCCCCTGCTAAACAGAGTAATACGAGGAGCGAAATTTGGGCACAATGCAAAAAATCGGGAAACCCGTCCATATCCCTTCATCTTAGTCTAGTCTCTCCCTTTGGGCCTGTCCGGCATGGGTGACTCTACCGGCTTATTCCCAAAGATCATCGAAACACGCAAGCCCCACCACGACCACAACATGGGAATCTCGGTGGGGGGATAGATGACTTGGTGAAAGTCGCTGACAGCCCGGTGACCATGTGGAAATCTTCAGGGGAGGCTTGTGTTATCGTTTTGCTGATATAATGATGGTGGTGATGATGATGTGATCGAATGGTAAGTGTAAACGACATAGCTAGAGATTTGTAATCTATGTTTACATAAACGTAAGTACTTACCCCCCTGACAAGCGTGGCGATTATGGCAAAAAGCAAAAACCCCGCAATGAGCACACAACACACCCATATCGGTCATTGTAGTGATCTTTGGCGGAGGCCTGTGTCCAGCAGTGGACTTTATTCGGTTGAAATGATGATGATGAACTTATCGTGAATAATAGAAGAAAATATAATAGAATAATTTCTATTCCATTTTATAGAGAAAAAGAAAGAAGAAAATATAACCGGTGAATAGCCCTGATCATAAGCCAACATTAATAAATGAAGTCGAAAAATAAAATTAGTTTATCACCGCACTTTTAAAAACTGACCTAGTGCCAATGGCTCTTCACTTTCCCCCAATACATCATATTAAAGACATTTAGCTGCCTTCAAGCGATTCCGCGCACTAACGAAAGTTTAAAGTTTATCAAGCACTTTAAACACGATATCTGACAATACAAAATACTTTGCTTCTTCCAGACCGAGTCTTTCCACCGTCTGTAAGCGCCTCCATGCAATGAACGACGCGCTAAAGTTCTTTACGCTACGAGAGTGGCACTTTAGTACGGATAATGTTCAGCGCTTGCGACACAGACTGTCACCACTTGATGCTGCTGTGTACAACTTGGATCCTGGTACTATAAAGTGAGTACTGTAACTTTATGATGCTAAAATTTGCCACTACACCAATGATATTATACCATAGATATGTGACGTTCATATTAAATGGCGCGCAAAACTCAGTCTCGCTATATGTAGGTATAAAGCTTTAAAACTACACACCTATGCTGTAAGAAAGAAGATACAAAAACTACGAGAGTAAAAGAGATAGCTATCTAAAATGACAAGATTCGATGTCTTTGTCGCACCTGTGATAAAATATGTGTTGTCTCTTTTTTTTGGCTTGGCCTGTGTTTTGTTCGAGAATCTTATTCTATAGATAATTTTAATAATATTTTTATTAAAATATTTTATATTAGTCGTTATTCCCGTGTGGTATAACATCCCTTGTTCTTTATTTATTTTTGCTTGATAATTTGTGCATTTTCTATACGACTGACGGCATTGTTATTACTTAATTAATAATATATATATAGATTAATAATATAATAGTCTGTGATCGTTGTCTTGTCTTGACCGAACTGATTGCGAGGTGCTACAATTGAGGGAGTTTTGAATCTTACTTTTGGCGCGCATGTAACAAATCTACTTCTTATAATATCATTGCACTGCACCTTATTTATTGGGGTTTAAGAATCTTTATTTCTCAAAAGAATTACAATATTCACTTATATGATAAACTTATGGTTTACTGACGTAAATATATTAAAGTACTGAGGAGCGTTTTTGAGTTAAACAATAAACAAAACCACACATTAACGGTCGGTATTATACGTATTATATAACTGCTAACAAAATTTTAAGCAAAGTATTTATACTCTTTACAGACAAAAATAGCTTATACCTGTACTACCTGTGTGTAACCAGTTTTAATTAACAACACTTTCTGTTTTATTTTTTTATTCTCGTTTGATTTAGAGGCTTTTACCTTACAAAGTTATGTCAGCCTCATCGTACCCTAAACTATTGCTAGTTACACCAATTACCCGGTGACTTTATAAGTTATTGTGACGGAGAGGGAGATAGTGTTACATCAACCATCTCATATACCAATTTGGCCGCTTCAGAGTTAGGTTTAGTCAATATGCTCTAGTGTGATCTTACGAGGACCTGGAGCCCCCCGCCCCGTTCGGTGCCGAAGATATATAGCACAAAAAAGGCATACCCCTTCGCCCTTCCCCGGGGTGAAGGAAGTTCCATGTAGAATTATCCTGGATCGATAAAAAAAAAATGTTTATTCAATATGGTTATAAAAGCTCCGACATCATATCGGTTAATTTTTAATTTTTGTATCACCATCTCTCTCTCCCTCTGGTTCTTTTCACATTCCATTGGCAAGTGTTGGACATCATCTAACTTGCCACATACTTCAACACTTTCGGCGGGCTGATTAGCTAAAAACAGCAACAGCAGACGCGATAGCAGCTATCGCGCAGCAAAGGATCCACGGGTGGCAAAGCGACAAAAAAAATGGTATTACGTAGGCCATGTCGGCTTGTCGCTACTTGTGGAAGATGCATAGTTAGCAGTAGCCACTAGTGGAACTGAAAAGAATGAACGTTTTTAGTTCATTGATTGTCCGACAGAGGCGCGACAGAGATCTTCGCCTGTTTAGTCGCTATCGGCAAATAGGTAATACCAAATTGACGTTTGACAGCGGCGTTGGAGCAATTTACGCCTGTCGCAAAGCGTCTGCGACTTAGGTAATCAGCCCGCCGTTGGAATTTATTATCTTCATTTTTTTATACAAAGTAACTAGCGGGTAACTTGAAAATTTGCATTATGATAGTAAACGTAAATACAAAGACTTAAGTTTAACTAGATGCGACTTAACGTAATAAAGTGGGAACTTTTTTGATATAACATTTTAAGTTTTTTTTAAACGATTTGGCTTCTTTAATATCTATTGGTAATTTATTGTATGTCTGCGCACCTTCATACGTAAGGTTATGTTTTCCATAATTGGTTCGAAGGTGGTGTAAGTGTACGTGGTTGGCATTCCGGAGCATCCGTTTGTGTATTTGTGATTTTTTTGTGAAAGTTATATTATGTGTGTGTATGTCTTTGTGTAGTATTTTTCTTATTAAGATGCATGTTTTGTAAATGTAGGTTTGTTTTATATTCATTAATTTGGTTTCTTTATATAAAGTAGTAGTTGGCGTTAAAAAGTCATAACAAAACAGAGTCTTCAGAAAGCCTTCGATTCGATCAAAACCTGGGCAGTGCTGCAATCTCTGCAGCGGTGCCAGATTGACTATCGGTACATTGAAGTGTTGAAGTGCTTATACAGAAACGCCACCATGTCGGTCCGAGTACATGACCATTGCCCCCGTGCTCGGGCAATTCTATTGCAGAGAGGTGTGACACAGGGGGACGTCATTTCCCCGAAACTGTTCACCGCTGCAATGGAGGATGCCTTCAAGCTACTGGAGTGGAAAGGATTCGGCATTAACATCAATGGCGAGTATATCACTTACCTTCGATTTGCCGATGACATCGTAGTCATGGCAGAATCGCTGCAAGAGCTCAGCACAATGCTCAGCAAAGAGGTCAATCGTAGAATCCGACTCGGCTGGGCAGCGTTCGGGAAACTTCGCAACGTCTTTTCGTCAACAATACCGCAATGCCTCAAGACGCAAGTCTTTAACCAGTGTGTGTTGACCAGTGATGACATATGGAACAGAGACGTGGTCACTCACAATGGGCCTCATAAGAAAGCTCAAGGTCACTCAGCGAGCTATGGAGAGAGCTATGCTTGGTATTTCTCTACGAGATCGAATCAGAAATGAGGAGATCCGTAGAAGAACTAAAGTTGTCGACATAGCTGAAAGGATTAGTAAACTGAAGTGGCAATGGGCAGGGCACATTGCTCGTAGAACTGATGGCCGTTGGGGCACAAAGGTTCTCGAATGGAGACCGCGCACCGGAAAACGCAGCGTGGGACGACCTCCAACGAGGTGGACAGACGACCTGGTGAAGGTCGCTGGGAGTCGTTGGATGAGAGCGGCATGTGACCGCTCGTTGTGGTAATCTAAGGGACATTATGCAAAATAGCAGGTCCTGAGTGCGTCAAATTGTAGGTACCCAAAATAGGGATGGCTGGAATGATATTAAATTTAAAAAGAAGTAGATATGTTACATGCGCGCCAAAAGTAAGAACCAAAGCTCCCCCAATTGTAGCACCTCGCAATCAGTCGCCCAAGTCAGTTTATGGATGGGTAACCGCGTAATCGTATTTAACCTGAGCATCTCCGTGATTCAGAGAGCACGTAAAGTCGTCGATCCTGGTTGTTGTGATTAGATGGCAGTCATTTTCGTCGTTCATCGGCAACTCGGACACAAGGTTGGCCACTTACCGAAGACAAAGAGTTCTATACAAAACCGGACAAGTGCGAGTTAAACTCGCGTCGAGAGGGTTTCGAAATTGCTGAATATATTGTATATTGTTGAATTCTGTCGTGTACTAATAATTTATCCCAAGAACAAACTTAACATGTAGTTGAAAAACATGTTCTTCAATAAATTCAGACGGCAAACGTAACTTTGTACGCACAATATTGAAAGATATACCATGTTATTTTAAGACTATAGACTTCTTATAGTTTTTCCTGTAATCTATAGGTAAAGAGCTCTTATCTATATTTTTTCATAATTTTAGGCTCAGTAGTTTCGTAGACAAGGGGCGGGGGGGGGGGGAATGATAAATTTTCGCCTATTTCTTTAAATAACTTTACAACTGCTTATTTTAAAATTATTAATTAAATATATTTAAGACCTTCACAATAAGCACTTTCGTTACAAGGTACAGTTTGCACAACTTTATTCTTATATTTTCTACATAGCCCCCCCATATTACACGTACGTCCGTGTTTGGATCTTAGAAATCCATATGTGCACCAAATTTCAACTTAATCAGTTCAGTAGATTCGGGAAAAATCGGCTGTGACACACAGACAGACACACGAGTGATCCTCTAAGGGTTCCGCCGTTTTGTCCTTCGGACGTTCGGAACTCTAAAAAACAATGGTTGTTTTATATCTGTGAATTACATTGTTAAGCTAGACTAACAGAGCCTTTAAATAATAATAGTAAATGTATTTGTGTGGTGTCCGGATTTAAAATATAGCACCACTCCATCTCCTCCCGTGGATGTCGTAAAAAGCGACTGAGGTAATCTAAACCAGAGGGATGGGCAGCAGCGTCCCTTCTGGGAAACGATAGCCATACTGCGCTCACCAACCCGCCTGCCAAGCGTGGTGAGTATTGGCAAATACCCCCCAAAATGATGACACAGTTGTGGAATCTATGGGGGAGGCCTTTGTTCTGCAGTAGACGTATAAATGGCCGATTTGAAATATTTTGCCAAGAGATTTCGGGCGCCAGAGGTTACCTTGTGACGAAGTCATCCTTCATCTTCATTTCAATCAACCTCTTTCATGACTTCATACCTTTTATTTCCATCACTGTCCACCTCACGATTCATTCTTTATTCAAATCAAAATTCGAATTTATGTGACGTAGAGTCGCTCTTCATATTTTGATCATTAACATTACACATCGGATTCTGAACGCTAGTGGTTCAACACACAGCTTTCGCTCTGACAAATAGTCTCCTGCAATATTACAATTACTTATTTTTAACTAGCTTAATATTGTGATAATAAGCTACATTTGAAATATATAAACATCACCATGAAGATGAAGTGTTGCAAGTTGTGAATATCAATATACCATTATAACAATATATGTTACGTTTCATTGAATCACAATAACAGAACTCCGTTACTTGCTGCCGTGGAGAGAGCCTCCCAGTTGAGCTAACCGGGAAGGAAACACGGAGGGAGGCACTCCGCGACAACCTGAAATATAGTCGAGGCCTCGGAATACTCTGCCGACGATTGGAGGTTTTACTCTTCAGGGGGATGATCAAAAGAACAGTTTTTAATCTGACTTTTTATTCGATTGAGTGGAAAACCACAGCACCTTGCACCAACAATACATGAGAAATCCATTTGTGGGGAAAAGAAAAAATATCTATGTAGGTATAATCATCGCTATTTGTATTTACAGCTGGGAGGATCACTGCGTGGACTTTGTGAAGGGCATTCGGAAGTACCTGCTGCGGGAGAAGGACAAGGACATCGAGAAGGCGAAGAGACGAATGCACTTGTTAGTATTATTAATCGTTATTTTAAATCATATCTCCAATCCTATGGTATACTCTTGCCACTATTTGATAGTTAGGTTGCCCTGGAGGACTCTTTGTTGGCCTCTATCGCCTCTGGTGAGTCGGACCGAGCGACCGGTGTTGCCGACGCAGACATCGTCGGCCCCTCGACCGAAGCAAGGGGGGCTGGTTTTCCCCTCCTGCTCTTTTGGGCCGCACAAGAATTGTAGCCCAGCCTGTATTCGGCCGGTAGGCCGAAGTCCAAGCACATCGGACAGTTTTTTGTCCGCAACGTGCATTCGCGTATTTTGTGACCCTGGCTGCCACAACCGAAGCACCGATCGCTCCGGTCAACCCCCCCGTGTATGGTGCACCGGAGGCGCACATGCCCGAGTTCAAGGCATTGGAAGCACTGTAGTGGCCGTGCCGCCAACACCTCGACCCTGGCCGACGTCCAACCCACGCAAATGCGGCAGGTAGACGCCAGCTTCTTAGCCGCCTCCAGTGAGATTCGGACCCAGACCGTACCCAAGGACATCGGTGAGCAGCGAATTTCACTCACCCTGACATCTTCGGGCAAACACGCCGTCGCAACCACTAAGGCTTCTGCAATTTCCGCTTTAGTGACGACGTCGTCCAGGTCGAATACCCTCAACTCCACCATTTTAATCGGACGTGCAATATGCACGTCAAACATGGGGGTGAGCAACCCCCGCATTTTGCGCGCCGGGCTATCGGCCTTGGCGCTGCCATCCTCGCCAGCGACGGAAGTACCATTCCGCCGCTGGCTGACCTCTTGATGGTCACGGTGTCCGGACCGATGCCGTGGTCGGCGAGCTTAATTCTCCGCCGAGTCGCGGACACGACTTCACGCAAACTTGTGTCGGGTGATTCCTCGGGTAACGTGACAGTTATGGCGGCCGATGCGGGAACCTTGGGGAGGTTGACCTTCCCCTTCCTTCTTCTCTTTCCGCCCCGTTTTTCACGTTGTCTCCCCCCACTCAGGGGAGAAGACTGCGCAGGCTTCGCAGCTGCGGGTTGCCGTAGCCCCGGCAGCTATCACCGGCCGGTCTGACCCTCCAGCCCCCTTGGCTGCACCGCGACCGCCGCTCTTCCCTTTTGATAGCGGCTCAAGGGCTGGTGTGCGACTTTGCGCCTTGTCGAGGGCCACAGACTTCACCGCGCTCTTCATTGTCCCGGCAAGGTTTCCTGACCGTATTTTTTTTTTGATCCGTTGGAAATTCCTCATGTACTTCCTTATCCTACCCCGGGAAGGGGCGAAGGGACATGCCGGACTCCTACCGGCTAAAACCACCGGAGTGATCATCTTCGGCACCGAAGGGAGGCTCCAGGAACTCGAAAGATTTCCATCTAGAGCCACGCCCTTAGGCACATCTCGGAGGGGATGACTGTAAAGCGGTCATCCCCTCTAGTGGAGGGAAGGCGACTGTAAAGAGGCCACCCCCCAGGCATCTTTCGAGGGGATTGTAAAAGATTCCCCCGAAGCCTCACTATGCGCTGTGCTGCGCACACAACGGTACGTGACCACATGCGCACCGCTGTCTTCCCGGGGATCGCTCGGTGTGAGCATGCAAATTTCCCAGTAAGCGCGCTCGCGACCCAACGTTTCCTGACCTAGCGTCCCAATTTTCTGATACCTAATAAATCCCCAAATATTTTTAAAATAAGAGATAAATTGTCCGTCTCCCAGGTTACACATGATCCACAACGCTACAAAGTTATTACTGTCATTGCTGATTTGTCGACTGGCGATGCGGACCGCACCAACCATCTTGCGGGCAATAGCGGTAATACTACGATTAAGAAGAAAAGGCATGCTACACGCGTGAATAAAATGAACCAATAATTGAATATTTATTTATATTTATAGGATAATAATGTGTAAGGTTTAAATAATTTACTCAAGTTATAAATAACACGGTAAATAATAGATAATTCTATCGGAAATAGGGGCGGAGCCTTCAGCTTCGGCAGCAGCAACAATTAATTTCTTATATAACGGACATATGTATTTCTTATATAACGGACAAATGTATTTAAAATAAAAGAATACAAACTAGTTAGACAAGTAGTTTCATTCGTCATCAATTAATCCATTTAAGTGGTAGAGGTTTTGCTTACGAGCTTATTAATTATCGGCACTGCTTATCGCCCTCCTTGGCTTAATGCACACTTTTTTAGGGTCTTAATGGATTCCATTGCCTCTTTTTCTGAATGCGATTACGTTATTTCAATTGGGGATTTTAATTTAAATGAGCTTAATATCATGGATGCCAAAACTAAACTCAGCTCTTGTACACCTTTTTACATTGCACGGGTTTAAGACAGGTGATTTCGGTCCCAACTCACTTCACTGCGATAGTAAGACACCAATAGACGTCGTTTGTGCAATACTTTCGTGGATTCCATGGGTATATTAAACGGTCATGCATTTATAGAATGCGAGTTCTTTTTTCGTAAAAAAACAATAATCTACAGGCTCTTATTGGATATTGATGTCAACATATTTAATGATGATGTAAACAATATCTGCTGGGATAGTATGGTATCTTTGAAGGATGTTGACGATATTGTATCAGACTACACAAAAGGTTGTACCAATACGGTACATACGTAATACCAAAATGACGTTTGACAGCGGCATCTGCGCGATCTACGCCTGTCGCAAACCGTTCGCGTCATACGTAATCAGACTACGGGATGTGTCCCGGGTAGTCCAACTTACGCCTTATGTCGCCAACGTATCGGTAGGTAATCAGTAGGCTACTTCCCAACAGGTCGAATAAATAAAAAACTCTTCAAATATACGGACTTCCCAACCGAAATACGGAGCTTGAGAATCTCTCGTCGCTCGTGAAGACGCCGTGGCGTCCACTCGATCATTGAAGCGGAATCGATCACTATCTATGTAATAGATATCTGAGTGTCCTGCTCTCAGTACATAGTACGGAGTCGCGGAGTGCAGGCGGATGCGCTGACATATTGTATAAACAGTGTAGTTATTGGTGACTGTTTATTAAACTTTCTTTTGCGTGTTATTGTTTAGGGTGAGTTTCATTCAAAACTTTTTTAATTTTTTTAGTCATGATTTCTTTTTATTGTTTAAAAAAGGAACACGTGTTTGGCAGTTTGAAGATTATATTTTTTATGTTAATTTAATATAAAATATTTTATTTCATACATAATTAGTTTTTTTTTTTTTTTCAATTTATTTATTTGCACAAAGAAAAATATTACATCGATGTAAGCCAATCCTTTACAAAGTTAACATTATATTAATCGATAAACACTAACGTCTAAATTAGGCCGAGCCTGTATCTTAAACGTTAGTTTCTTCCTGTGTTACAGTTCAGTATATACGAGTAACTAACAACAAACGTAATATGAAGTTAATATAAAAGCATAAAAACAATTTCACACTCATAAAAAAATACTTTAGCGGGTGGGTATATACAATGTGTTATTGTGACTCCAATCGTATTTAGTTTTGTAAATACCGTCAATAGTAATAATTATCCGTCGCACCGAGTCTCTGAGTACATTCAACAAGTACAGAAAGTGTGAACTTCGGCATATTTGTTAGTATATGATTAAAAACAAAGTTGTAATTTTTCCCTATAATCAGGATGAGTATGTATTGTCAAGCGTGAACTATAGTTTTAAGTGAAATTGATTATTGTTAGTTTTTTGTTGATTCGTTGATTTTTATTATTAATAATAGCATAGTTCTTGATCAAATTTTAATGGAAGTAAAGTAGTGTAGTGCGTGTGAGCAGTGTTAGTGGTGTGTAGGTATGTGTATGCATTGTGTGTGGGTGTGTACGTGAGTGTGTGCGTGTGTGTATATGTGAGAATGGGCATGTGTGCTGTGTGATGTGGTTGTGTGGAATTTAAGTAATGTAAGTAAGTAATAGTTTTATTTTTACTTTATTTACTGATCGTTTTTAATTGGTTTGGTGGTTTAAATGTGATTTTATTTTTATTTTATTAATTGACTGTATTATGACCTGAAATTATTATTTATTTTATAATTTGGAATAAGTTTTCTATATCTTCATAGTTTTGTGATTTTAACCATGTTACAATTTTTTCCTTACAGTGATCATTATTAAGCGGGTACATTTCAAGAATTTTGTTTAGTTTATTATACAGCATGGGGCCAAGATAGCATTGAAATTTATTAGTAAAAAATGTTCTATACTTAGTGGTAGGACAAACATTATGCTTTCGCCTTTTCCTTGTGTTTTGGGAGTCGAAGACAATTTTCTTATGTTGGGATAGTATGGTATCTTTGATAAATAATTTTCTAATAGTTAAGACCTCACAGTCTGAATAAAGGTCAGCCGTGGGATAACTAAACGGTTTAAATGTCATTACTTTAAGTAATGCTCGCTGAGCTCGTTCTAATTTAATTAAATGGGTTTTCCGCGCTCCGCCCCATGTTGTAATGCAATATGTTAAGACAGCTTGGGCTAAGGCTAAATAAACAGTTTTTAGAAGAGCATAATCCGCAACATGTCTCAGATTTTTAAATATATATATAAGCCGTCTCGTTCTATCAGATAATTGGTTAATATGTGCGCACCACGTCATTTTCTCATCTAACAGAACGCCTAAATATTTAATAACTTTATTTCTGTCCAAGCAGATGCAATTACAGGTAATCTGATTAATGTTTTTACATGTATGTAGTTTTAATTCAAAATTTTCTTTTGGGAGTGAGCGCTCCGTTTTTCCAAAAAGTATGTATTTAGTTTTTGAAGTATTAAGCGTTAGTAAATTGTGATTTAGCCAGCATGCTGTGGTTTTGAGCCCTGCTTTGGCGTGAGTATTGGCCTCTTTCCAGGACTTACCATGAAAAATAAGTGCAGTATCATCCGCAAAAGTAAATATTTTACAGTTTTGCATTTTAAGATTACAAAGATTATTAATATATATTAAAAATAGAGTCGGCGCAAGTACGCTGCCTTGCGGCACGCCATAGGTAATAGCGGCTTCTTTACTAAGATGACCACATATTGAAACTCTCTGCATTCTATTGGTTAAATAATCTGTAAATAACTCTAATGTTTTTCCTCTTATACCAATAGTTTCCATTTTTCCAAGTAAGGTTGGAACACAGACTGTGTCAAATGCCTTGGCCAGATCTAGAAATATTCCAACGCACTTATTATTGGAGTCAACTTGAGTAGCAACAAAGTCAGTAAGATCAGATACAGCTTGCGCAGTCGATCTACCCTTTCTAAATCCATACTGATTTCCAGCCAAGAAGTTTTCTTTAACTAAATATAACAGTAGCCGTTTGTTCATAATTTTTTCTACGATTTTAGAAAGAACAGGTAATACAGAGATTGGTCGATAATTGCTGACACAGTCTCTGTTCCCCGCCTTGAAAATAGGATGAATTATGGATATTTTGAATACCCGAGGAAAAACGCCAGTTTGTATGCAGAGGTTTACAATATGAGTCATGGGGGGAACAATAATGTCTTTGGCCATTTTTATTAGTTTAGTTGGTATTTTATCCCAACCAGCTGCACTATCAGACTTGAGATTTATAATTAAAGACTCCACTTCATGCTTTGTCGTTTCTAGGAGTACCATAGAATTAACTGGTGTGTTAGAATCTACTTTGTAATTTTTGGTTAAAATACTTGAAGATACGATTTTTTTAGCAAGTTCTTCCGCAACATTAACAAAATAGTTATTTATAAGGTCTAAAGCTTTTTCTGCTGTATTCTCTAATTTCAGTAGATGGTTGGGGGGAGTTTTTAAAATATGTCTATTTGTGACTGAATCTATTATTTTCCATTTCTTTTTAGGATTATTAGCGTATTTGATTAATTCGCCCTTTTCGAAATTCCTTTTTAGACGTTTTAGTAAATCATTACAGTAGTTTTTGTACCTATTGTATGTCAGCTTGAGTACTTCATTTTTAGGTTGCTTTTTGCATTTTAGATGCATAAGATCGCGATTTTTTATACAGCGGATTAAGCCTGGAGTAATCCATGGTTTTATACAGCGTAAACTTCTTGGAGTTACAACTTCATGTGTGTTATTGATGATTAATTTGTGAAGAATATTTACCAGTTTTTCAGCAGACCAATTTACGTCTTAAGATTGTGTAATGTCATCAAAATCAGTCTTTTTAAGTTCGGACATAATTGAATCGTAATTTACTTTGTGGATGGCTGCTCTTTTCAATGTCTTCATTTTATGCTCCATAGTAACACATGTAAGGACCATTGAATGATCAGTTAGTGGAGCCTGTACAACAATAGTAATGGTTGAAGATTTTGCTTTAATCATTGCATGGTCTATGCAGTTACTATCTCTAGTTGGAAACAGGTGTCCAGCTAAGAGACCGTGACTGGCCAACAGGTTCATATACTCACATGAGTTGTTATCTTTGCTAGTGGATTTGATATCTATGTTTAGATCTCCTATGATAATGATGTTGGTATATATTTTTAAATGTGTTAAGAGCTTATCCAAGGAATGTATGAAACGATCTATATTTTTGTAGGAAGGTGATCTGTAGATGCCTAAAACTACGGTGTATTGGTCGATTTTTATTAGAAGAGCGGTAGCATCTGAAATGTCAATTTCTTCCACGGAACAGCCTAGACCTTGCTTTGTGTATGCCACTATTCCATCGTTTTGGTTGGAGTTATTTTTAGTATAGTGGGTATCGTATAGTTCTAGAGAAGGAAAATTAATAGCTTTTAAATTCCAGGTTTCAGTAAGAATATAAATATCACATGTTATATCCAACCTAGCTAGCAGAACTTCAAATTCGGAAAAGTTTTTGGTGATACTCCTAATGTTTTGTGTGAGGATTTTTAGGTTTTTATTTGCCGTCAATGTTGATGATAGAAGCGACTTGCAAGATTCTGGGTTACATGAAAAGGATGAACCAGCCGTTATTTGGTCAATGTTATTAGTTAAAATTTTGTAATTAATAGAATCGAATTTGAATATAGTAATTTGGTGACTTAGATATATTGTAACTGTTTTCTAATTTGATCAGTAAGTTATGATGATCGGTTAAAAGTAGGTTGGGTTGAGTATGGCTTACATAACTAGTGGTATTTGTAAGAAGGGTGTATATTTGAAGAGATTTGTGTATTAACGTCGTAACTGTTAGTAAAATAGAACAAAAACTTAAAGTATGAATTGAGAAATAAAAGTAAGAATAAAGAGAATACAAAGCCAAGACCAGTCACATTTGGTCCCTGAGAGTGACAAGCCTTGCTTCATCCTTGACTTCGATGTGTGGTGTGTCGGTGGTTTTTCGAAGATATATTCTTCCATAACTCGTCCAGCAAAACTTATATTCCTGAGTTTTTGCAAGGTCCCTGGCAAGGAAAAACAGTCTTCGTCCCTTGTTGGTAAGCGCTTCGGAAACATAAATTGGGGTGACAGGTCCTGAGATTCCAATATCAGTCGAAGTGAGATGTTGTTCAGGATGTTGCTTCTTGTACAACTTCATTCCATGTATTACGTCATTTTTTTGTAGTACTGACGTCAACTCGGCAACTATTGTACCTTTTCCGGTTTTGGCATTAATTCGATATACGTCTCTAATTGCAGCTTGCTGAAAGTTTATGTTGAGTGCTTTGCAGGTATTTTGGACAATATTGCACAAATCAACTTTAGTTTCCGGTTCCGCAGCAATAGGAACATTCCTTATTTCAATGGTAGACGATTTTGAGCTTCTTTCCATATCTTCTATCTTTGATTCCAGTGATGATATATGTAGTAGGTGTTGCTTGCGTTCCTTGTTTAGACCTTCAACTTTTACTCTCATGTCCTCATACTGGCTGTTTAGGAAAGTAATATTTCTCTGGATTTCATCATTTGTTTTCTTAATTTCAGTATTTTGAGATTTTATCTCTGCAACTTCCGAGATCAGCTTGTTTAAAAGAGAGTTTTGGGTTTCTTTCCACTCATCCAGCATAATTTTGATATCATCTTTAAAGGAGGAAAACTTTTCCTCGCTTGATGCCCGGTGTCGCTTTTGTCTCTGTGATATGAACACTGGTGTGACACTAGGAGTAATATTTGTGACGTCAGAGTCCGACAAAGTATGCTGTAGACATCCACTGGAGGGTGATCGAGTAAGTTGCGACATGGTTCCCAAACGCGACAGCAAAATTTGTCTCAAGTTCTAACACAATGTGGTCGCTTTTAGCGGTGGGTACGTAATAATACCAGCCAGTAGATCTTGGTCTCACGACACGAGACTCCAGTTATAGAGTAGGGTTTAGCTTAAAATGGCTTATTGGCTGTTCACAGTATGTTGTCCTACTCTCGCAGAGTTGTCACTTTCGCACGCGCACTACCACTTCGTACTACACTATTCTGAACTCCTAGTACTTGGTGTTATTTTATTTTATTTAATATAATAACGGAACTAGTTTAAAAATACTAATTTATTAATTTGTGTATACGTCCAACTCTTACGGGGTCCGAGGTGGAAGGCCATATTAGTTAGTTAGTTATTAGTTATATTAAATTAAAGATTGATTTAATTTAATAGAAAATACTTATTAAATTGGTTGTATGTTTGCCAACTTAGTGGTGTAAAAAACCAAGATTATATACAAAATGAATATATTTACATAAAATAAAATACAAGCGATGAATACTCATTATAATAAAACACGCCGTGAGATGCCGGCTAAGAATATCACCACCCCATCTCATCACGTGGGTGTCGTAAAAGGCGACAATAGGATTAGCCGGACGATGGGCAGTAGCGTCCTTCGAGTACATGTATAACTCAACTGCGATCGCCAACCTGTCTGCTAAGCGTGGTGATTATGACAAAAACCTCCCAATGAGTACAAACCGTATGGGTTTGTGTTGTGTACTCATTGGGAGGTTTCGGTCATTGTAGCAATCTTTGGTTGAGGCTTTTGTCCAGCAGTGGTCGTTTTTTCGGTTGAAGTGATGATAGTAAAACACTTCTTAACTGATTACGTCGGGTATATTATTATACATTTCTGTTTTTGCTAACGTTTCGAACACTTTCGAGCGTTTATTTACTTTTTTGTTTTTAATTGACTATAACGTAGCCCTTCACATTTTTTTAAACTTTCGATTATTTAAATAAGTACAAAAAAAACACAGTTTATGGACGGAAGAAAGTAATTTTTATATTTATTTAGTCAAAATAATGGCTAAAGGGTCAACCAAAGTATTTCCATATTCTGTACAGCCGTCATATGGTCTACCTGGTCTAGGAGCCAAACGCAGTTCCTGCCAGCTCAGCCCCGGGAACGCAGAAAAAAACGCGTGTTGGATTTAACCCCTCCAAAGGGCGAACCTCCAAAGGGTGGTGGTAGTATTATAATTGCGAGAGGCCGGCTAGCTAGTACCACCCCAGTGGGGACCTCTGGGTTCACGGGTGCGTAGATTGGGGAATCTGCGTGCTCACACACACACAAGACGGTAGCACGCATGTGATCACGCGCTGCCGTGGGACGCTTTGGGGGATCCTTTACAATCCCACCGGAGGGGTGACCGCTTTAGAGTCACCCTCTCCGAGATGTGCCTATAGGCGTGGCACCAGTGGGCGGCTCCAGTGTCCATACGAGGACCTGGAGCCTCCCTTAGGTGCCGAAGATGACCGCTCCAGTGGTTTTAGCCGGTAGGAGTCCGGCATACCCATTCGCCCTTCCCCGGGGTGAAGGAAGTTCCATGTAGAATTTCCACTGGACATCGATAAAAATAAAAAAGGTACCACCCCAGTGCCAGCGTGTTTAAACTTTAGTCATCACTGTGCTAATGTAGCTAGTGACATTACTGGGCATAAGAGAAATAAATAACACTAAATAACTAATGTCTCGAGGTGACGAGCGCAGTGTGGTGCAGCAGGATTAGTCCTGGGTAGCATACTAATTGTAATGGGCAGGCATGTCGCTTACCACAGGGTGAATGACTTCTTTGCCCCACACTAGGATTTCTCGTCATCGTCTCAGTGTCGTGGGTGCGTTTACAATATACCCAGACCCGGAACAACTACCTGCAGATCGTGCAAATATTTGTTCCGTGCGGGAATCGAACCCGCGACCCGGAGCGCAGCAGTCGACTGTATCAGCCACTGCACCAACCGTGCCGTCAAACGACTTGCTAGTCTAGTCAGGAAGTTGGATAAAAATAAATTTCCTATATAAGGTCTTACTTTATAAATGGAAAATATTTTACGAGGTGAATGTATAGGTGGCAATGATGCGTTTTAAGAAAAAATTAAAAACATAACTTCAACTGAAATTAATTCTATACCATTCATAGACTTTAGGCTTAAAATATTTTCCATTATTAAAGTGAGACCCTATATAATAAAACAATTTTAAACGGATTACATAGCGTGTGTTAGATTTTTTGTTTTTCATGACGTTTCGAATACTTCACAGCATTCGTGGTCGCAGAATGACTAAGGTGACAGGCGTCCTTACAGATTTTAAAAACTTATTTTATTATTTATGTTAAGACCGTATATATAAAAAGTTATAAATTGCTAACAAGAATCTCTCAGCTGCTGTGCTGTTCCGCGTTATTATCGGTAAGTATGGCGCTCATAGCCAGTTGCACTCACTGATCGGTAAACGGCGAGGTTAAGCAACACTTGACGCGGTCAGTCTATGGATGGGTGACGGCATAATGGCATTTCAAGTGAGCGTCTCCGTGCTTTGGAGGGCACGTTAAATCGTCGGTCCCGGTTGTTGTCATTAGACAGTAGTCCTATAGCCAAGTTGAAGGTCTTTGGGTGGCTTGAACAACTCTGACACAAGGCTGGCCACTCACAACACAAAATAATAATAGTAACGGTGTTGCTCCCTGTCGCCTGCAGTGCAGCCCCACCTTATAATTGTAAAGAAGAAATAAAGAAAAATGTTTTTATTATCACAAACAGTACACACAATAAAAAACTTACAACTACTAAACTTAACAAGTATAAACTAAATACATCAGATAAGTACAAATCGTGCAGTAGTAAAATTATAGTGCCAAAGGGCTTACAGCTCAGCATAATGTTAGGCGGCAGTAAACTTCATTTTTAATTAACGTCAAGTGTCAATGTGCAACAAAAATATGAAAAATAGAGAAGAAATTTTGGGATATCGTCAATAATGTATCAAAGCCATAATATACACATTTTATTAAAACAGCGAGTTTATTGTTATATCAAGATGTTGTCTAAACGAAATAAATAAATAAACCGACCACCTAACGCTGGTTTTCAGCTGTAACCCAATTGTGTCATACGCTCGAAACTAAATAAATAAATATAAATGCACAAAATCTGTTCTTGTTCTTCAATGTTTACACACAATTTGCGTATTATTGAAGTGCGTATATGTTGTAGTTTCCATCTCATACAATAGTTTTACACCTCCGGGGACAAGACTGCATTTTTGTAGTGCAGCCAGGGAGAGTCCCCGGTTAGTACCCACTACATTTTAGATTTCAATTCTCTAAAGGGCTTCTGCGTATTGGACCCATGTCCCCGCATAACCCTATCAAAAGACCGGGTTCCCCCTTATAACGGATATAAACCCGCGAAGAGAGAGACATGTAGACAACCCCGGCTCTGACGGTATCACCAACAAGGTGATTAAACTCTTCCCCGACCATCTTAATACCTTAATGACCCTCATCTTCAATGCGGCATTAAACAACAACCTCTTTCCACATATGTGGAAACAGGCCACAGTTATCGGTATCCATAAACCCGGTAAGCCCAAGCGCGAGCCCTCTAGCTATCGCCCCATAAGCCTTCTCAATTCCCTTGCGAAGATTTATAAGCGGATCATTTATTCCCGACTTAAGGATTTTGCCAAATCCAAAAAACTCATTTCCGTCTAACAATTTGGTTTTAGAACCAACCACTCGTGCGTTCAACAAGTCCACAGACTAGTTGAACACATCACGTTCAGATTCTCACGCGGCATGATGATGGGAGTCCTCTTTTTCGATGCTGCGAAAGCATTTGACAAAGTCTGGCACAACGGCTTATTATATAAGTTGTATTAACTCGGAGTGCCTGACCGTCTCGTTCTCATCATACGAGACTTCTTGTCAAATCGCAGTTTCCGATATCGAATCACGGGCGCTCTCTCTTCCCCCCACCCATTAGAGCCGGAGTCCCACAAGGATCCGTGCTAGCCCCACTATTGTTCACACTGTACACCAGTGACCTCCCCAAACGACCTGCTAATACGACCCATTTAGCACTCTTCGCCGATGACACGGCCATTTTCTACTCTGGTTACGTTCCTTTCCATTCTGGAGGTCCTTGTTCAGCAGTGGACGCTTACGGGCTGTTGTATGTACTGCTAAGCAAGTTTATGGTAAAGAGTATTCCCAGGTCCGGCACAATGATTTTTTTTCTCTATCAGTATCTATCAGTATATTGCGATTGTTTTATTGACAGTTATTTACCATGTACCGGTACTACACAATCGCAATAACTTTTTAAGTAGTATTGTTCCTTTGACATTATAATGTTCTGCACCATTGGGAGTACCTACTAATTAAATTAAATCTTCATCATCATTTCAGTCAAAAGCAAAGAAAAATCCGTGAGTTTAATTGGCTTATGCCACAATGTCACCGAAAATACACCGCCCGATGGCGCCCTTAGTGCTGACCTCTTAATATCGATAAAGTCGACTTTATACTATGAAGGTCATAATATTTTATACCTTAGTATACAGTCGATGAAAAAATGATAAATATGAATGAATATGAATGTCAAATTTAGGTACCTATACATTATTGGATATTATTATTAGACACTATAAAGATTACTATTTTTGATGTAATATTAAACAAGAGTGTATTATGTAACCACAAACTAATAAATTTTATTACATTAAAGCTAAGTCTATGATAATAACTCCAGACGTTTTTAAAATTAGATCGGCTTGCGTCAATCTCATCTGTGGCCAGCACCTTTTTCCCAGGAACGGGCAGAGGTATCAAGTTATCAGTAGAAATTAATATCAGGTCTACGGTCTCTTGGAGGTGTACAAAAATCAAGCTGTTAAGTCAACACAATCAAAAGTTTCGGGCATTTACTGGGTGTATTGTGTGTGGAATTTATGTATGTAAACACACCCACGACACAGGAGAAATCCTAGTGTGGAGCAACGTTTTTTTAAAGGATTTATAGATATTCACGTACTTGAAAACACACTCATCAAAACTATAGGGCATACCCCGTTGACTTACAATTAAAAAAATTGCCAAGGAGCCAGTCAAGCACAAGTAAACGTCAAATCCGAAGATTGTTAATTATTAGTTAGATCACATAAAAAAATATTAGTTTGCGGTTATAAAGATACATTTGCAGGTGGAGCATCGACCATGATATAAGACCGATATATGGGAAAACTGTTTCTACTGCAAAGTTAAGTTTGTCCTTCAATCTGACTTACCTTTTCGTTAGAGCAATGGTTGGTGAACCCGTTTGGTGCCGGCTACGAATAGCACCAACCCATCTCATCCCGTGGGTGTCGTAAAAGGCGATTAAGGGATTAGCCGGAGGATGGGCAGCAGCGTCCTTTGAGTACATTAACTACTGAACTGCGATCGCCAACCCGTCTGCCAAGCGTGGCGATTATGGCAAAACCGCCCAATGAGCACACAACTATCGGCCGTTGTGGTGATCTTTGGGGGAGGCCTGTGTCCAGAGTGGACTTTATTCGGCCGAAATGATGAATAGTTGGTACTTCATCATCATCATATCAGTCAAAAGACGTCCACTGCTGAACAAAGGCCTCCCCCATAGATTTCCACGAGTGGTTACATGCTGCCAGTATTCAATTGGTGCCGAATGGCCGTCAATGGTTTAACTCGATATTATCTTAGAATAATGACTATATAATTAAGTATCCCGCTAGAAGAAGGAGGAGACGGCGCCGGGGTAACAACCGCCCTGGCGATTTGGGGGATCCTTTACAATCCCCCGGGGGGTGACCACTTTACAGTCACCCTCTCCGAGATGTGCCTATAGGCGTGGCACCAGTGGGCGGCTCTAGTGTGATCATACGAGGACCTGGAGCCTCCCTTAGGTGCCGAAGATGACCGCCCCAGTGGTTTTAGCCGGTAGGAGTCCGGCATACCCCTTCACCCTTCCCCGGGGCGAAGGAAGTTCATGAAGAATTTCCACTGGGCACCAATAATAAAAAAAAAGAGGGTGCACCCTTAGCGAAAGTTGCTTAGTTTTTAATTTTAAATTTAAGCCTGGCTGGAGGCCTCTTTTGGCTTAGCCAGAAATTACCGGTTAAGCAACCACATTTCCCTGAAATGTATGCGAAAAGCCCAATAAAAAAAAGAGGTTGAATGTTTCATTTTCAGACATTGCGGAATACGAGGGCGGCACTGAAAATTTCGGGAATCAAGGAAGTGACACAACATTACTATTTAAAAATGTATTTATTGCTTTTCGAAGTATTCTCCGCGAAATTTGACACATTTTTTCATACGATGGAACCAATCATTGAAGCAACCATTCCATTCGGAAGTTGGGGTCTCCAAAATGGCCGTTTTGTAGGCGTCCACAGCTTCTTTAGGTGATGAAAATCTCTGTCCACGCAATTTATTCTTTATTTTAGGGAAAGTATAGAAATCATTAGGGCTTAGGTCGGGGCTGTACGGCGGATGGTCTAATAATTCTATGTTTTCTTGCTCTAAAAACTCTTTTGTTCTGTGCGCGGTGTGAGAACTCGCATTGTCGTGATGGAGGATGATGCGGCGGTTGCAGTTCTCTCTACGGAGTTCAGAAACGACCTGTGGCAAACAAATGCTAGCATACCATTCTGCATTAACCGTTCTTTGTCCCTCAAGAGGAATAGTCGTAACATGGCCGGTTTTGGAGACAAACGTGGCCACCATTTTTTTTGCAACACTCCGCGAACGAACAATTTTTGTTGGCTTTAACTCATTTTCGAACACCCAAACTCGTGACTGGTTTTTTGTTTCGGGTTCGTACGCATATATCCAGGATTCGTCACCTGATACGATGTTGTATACAGCATTTGAGGATCCTGCGTGGAATCTTTCGAGAGTTCTGACGCACCAAGTAACGCGAGCCGCTTTTTGCTCTTCACATAGCAAATGCGGTATCCATCGGGAAACAACTTTTTTACACCTAATTGTTCATGCAAGATTATTTGTATTTGACTCATGCCAATGTCTAAAGTTGCCTGAATTTCGCGGTATGTCACATGTCGATCTTCCTCAATCAGCTTACGCACAGCATCAACGTTTTCTTGGGTGACTGCAGTTTTTGGACGACCTTGAGGAGGGTCATCACTGAGCTTGACACGTCCACGTTGAAATTCAGCAATCCAGCGATAAATTGTGGTTTTGGATGGGGCTTCATCACCAAATGCAGAAATCATCCGGTCAACACACTGTTTTTGTGTTAAACCACTTCGAAAGTCATAATAAATCATCGGTCTTGAATTTTCTCGAGTCAATTCCATTTTCTCAACGACTAAACAAGTTTGACAAAACCTTGTGACATGACCGTGAATCTTTTTTAAAATAAATAAATGGTATTCGATTTGTAAAACCAAGGAGTTTTTAATTAAAACGATTTTAATATGACAGGAACAGTGGAAATATTCCATTCCCGATATTTTTAGTGCAGCCTATGTACAAGACGACGAGAATATCTGACAAATTAAAATTCATTAAGTGTCTTGTGATTATCGGATTTATATTTCGGAGTGTAACGAACTAATAATTCGTATTAATTTATTGACTTGAATTTGAATTATATTATTAGATTTATATTTCGGAGTGAAACGAATAAATAAGTAATAATTGATTTAAGTAGTTTGTAACAATTAGATTTATATTCCGGAGTGCAACGAACAAATACGTCATAACTTATTGTGTGTTCTGTAATTGTCCGATTTCTATTCTGTTACAAACGATTAAATACATGCAATATTTTGATCACGTAGTTTTCTTATATTTACCATATTGATGGAACAAACATGGCCAAGAAATAGCATTTACCTTCGGCGGATAGGTAATATACGTCAAGAAATATGTTAAAGCAATGCAATGATATTATACCATAGGTATGTTACATCTGTTGTTTTAATTATTCTTAACCACATAATATTGTTTTCTTTCTGTTTGTATACTTGATTCTGTCCTCTTCTCGTTTCTATCTTCTATCACTCAAAGGTTTGCTGGTAGAAAACTCGATGTTGAGTTAAGCTCGCCTTTGTACCTTTATTTTATTTTATATTCTATGTATCGTTTTATGTTGTTTGTACAATAAAGAATAAGAAAAAAATACATACATATAAAATGGCGCGCAAAATCCAGTCTCGCTGTATGTAGGTATACAACTATAAAACTGCACACCTTTGCTGTAAGAAAGAAGATACAACAACTACGAGAGTAATAGAGATAGCTATCTAAAATGACAACACGTGTACTCGATGTCTTTGTCGAACCTGTAATAGAATATATGTGTTGTCTTTTTTCTTTGCTTGGCCTATGTTTTCTTTGAGAATATTATTCTATAGACTAGCTGGGATCCGCGATTTCACCCGCCGTTTAATTTAAAAGAAAGTGGATTATTTGAATATAATTTGGAGTACTTAGACTTAGACATTTGACATAGAGTATGTATATATATTAGATTTCATGGGTTTTATTTTTTTGCACGGAACCCTAATTATTTTTCTAAAATAAAAGTAGCCTAAGTTATTCCTTATAACATCAGCTATCTTCCATTTTTTTTTTTTTTATGATGGGCTTCTCGCAGTCATCCCAAGGGGGATATATCTGCTTAACCGGGCAAAAGCTATCTTTCAGTGAAAGTCCCGTAGAAATTGGTCCAGCCGTTTCGGGGATTAGCGGAAACAAACAGGCAGACAGACCGACAGACACAGACAAAAAAAAATGAATAGGTTTTTTTGTTGTAGGTACCGTATATACTTTCATATGCATTTAGTAAAAAGCTGTTATTTTTACATTACAAACAGACACTTCAATTTTATTTATTTTTATGTATGTATTATAATTGTAATTTGAATAGTATTTTTATTCAAATATTTTATATAGTTTGTTACTCACGTGTGGTATGAGATCCCTTGTTCTTTATTTATTTTTGCTTGATAGTTTGTGTATGTTATATATACGCACGACCGCACTGTTATTACATAATTAATAAAACAATACAGATCGTGACAGTGTGTGCTCGTTGTCCTGTCTTGGGCGAACTGATTGCGAGGTGCTACAATTGCGGGAGTTTTGGCTCTTACTTTTGGCGCGCAGGTAACATATCTACTTCTTTTAGTATATAATATCATTGGATAAAGGATAATTGATGATTTTTTTAAAATAAAATACATATTTCTTAATTTAAATTTACGCCCAGTGAAGTAGGCAAGTAGAATAGAATAGAATAGAATACAATATTCTATATTGTACACCATTTTAAAAACAACTACTAGGAATAATATAATGAACAGTAATTGTACAATGGGCGGTCTTATCGCTATTAGCGATTTCTTACAGACAACCTTTGGATGGATAAGAAAAAGATGGACAAAGACAAAGGGGTATTCCGTGGTGTACTTATTATATTAATATAATCAAATAGTGAATCTATTAAATATAATACAAATAGGTATTTATTCCATAAATTACATAAATAATATGCACACATACAACAATATATAATACTTTATACAATACATTATAAATAATCCATATATACATATGTACAACCATATACTATACTTTATCCAATACAATATAAATAATCCATAAGAATATTGGATACATACATAAACATAATAAATAAATGGTAAATACACAATCAGAAGAAAGTAGTATATTGGTAAATACAACAAAGTAATATTCTATTACTAGTTTTTTTAAAGTAACCAACGACTGGGCACGTTTGATTGACACAGGCAGTGCATTCCATAATCTGACAGCCTGAACGGTGAAGGATTTATCACAAAATTTGATAGAATGCATTGGCATCTCAAGTCTCAGATTCTCTGACGATCTCAAGTATCTCGAATGTGCGCCATTAAGGAACTTAAAACGTTCTTTAAGGTAAAAAGGGGATTTAGGATTAAACAGAATACTATAAAGCAAGGAAAGTATATGAGAATTCCGGCGAAGACATATTGGAAGCCACTTGAGTTTTGTTCGAAATTCTGAAACATGATTATATTTGCGTAAACCAAATATGAATCGAATACAAAAGTTTTGGAGTCGCTCAAGTGTATCTAATTGTGCCTCAGTAAGATCGAGATAACTAGCAGCAGCATAATCAAGTATAGGAAGGAGAAGTGATTGAGCGAGCGCAGTTTTAGTAGCAGTTGGGAGACAGTTGCGTATTCTCCTCAGGGAGCTTGCTGATGCAAATCATTTTCGACTTACTTCTTGTAACTGTGGACCCCAAGAAAGATTTCTATCGATATATATCCCCAGGTTCTTAACCGTATCACTTATGGGTACCATTGTGCCGTCGAAAATTACCTGTGCAAGCTGCGACCAAGTAGTGTCTGCTTTAAGATTTGACATAATTATATAAATTCCCTTCACTACATTAGTTGGCGGCACGGTTAGTGCAGTGGCTGGTACAGCCGGCCGCTACGCTCCGGCACCCCGATTAGCTTAACACAGCGACAGCAGCTATCATTCAGCCAAATATCCTCCGGTCACAAATCAGGTGTTTTTTTTAAGTGAAAACTTTTCGCGCGGTACGCATATTTTTAGATGATATAAAATCTCTGGACTCTCGACACCGTTACGAGACGCTTGAAGTGAAAACTTCTTTTAGCGCGGTACGCATATTTTTAGATGAGATTAAATCTCTGGATTCGCGACACCGTTACGAGACGCTTAAAGTGAAAACTTCTTTTAGCGCGGTACGCATATTTATAGATGAGATAAAATCTCCTAACACGCCAAAATAAGTTTTCACTTCTGTCGGCACTCCCGGAGTGCAATTTTTTTAACTTTGCCCCACACTAGGATTTCTCCTGTGTCGTGGGTGCGTTTACAGACATGAATTCCACACACAATACAATTGAAAGACGAGGATACAATATTTATTTAATTGATCGTCCGACAGAGTGTGCGTCAGAGATCTTCGCCTGTTTGATCGCTATCGGCAAATACGTAATACCAAATTGACGTTTGACAAACAATTTTTGACAGTAAGTAAACTTTAAACATTACATTGCTCCGGTTAGAAGAGCACTGTAGCTAGTGACATTACTGGCCATATGAGACTAAATTAGGTACTGTGTCGAGGTGACAAGCGCTGTGTCGTGCCACGCAGGGCTTGTCCAGGGTACCACCACTATTGTTATGGACAGGCGTGAAGCTTGCCACCAAGCGAATGGCTTCCTCGTCTCATCACAAGGTTGTAAATTGTTTTTTACATAATATTGTTTCGGAAAAAAATGCAATTCTATTGTACATGGATTTTAAATTGACACCTATTAAACCGATAAATACGTGATCTTCGTAATCTTGAACGCAGCAAAATGGAGACCTTGTATTTTGCAAACTGTAAATTACTTGTAATTTTATAAATGTAAGCAAAAAATGCAAAACAGTCATTATTAGTCGATTATGATTACATAGAATGCGCACACGCAGTTTAAAAATAAAAATTGGCTCAGAATACCACCACACCATCTCCTCCCCTGGGTGTCGTAAAAGTCGACTAAGGGATTAGCCGGAGGAAGGGCAGCAGTGTCCTTCGAGTATATTAACAAATCAACTGCGATCGCCAACCCGTCTGCCAAGCGTGGCGATCATAGCAAAACTCCCCAATAAGCCCACAACACACCGATATCGGTCGTTATGGAGATCTTTGAGGGAGGCCTGTGTCCAGCAGTGGACTTTATTCGGCCGAAATGATGATGTTAATGTACTCGAAGGACGCTGCTGTCCATCCTCCGGCTAATCCCTTAGTCGCCTTTTACGACACCCACGGGATGAGATGGGTTGGTGTTATTCGTAGCCGGCACCACACGGTGGACTTTATTCGGCCGAAATGATGAATCAATCCTTTTAGCTAGGCCATTCTTACTCCGTGTCCACTTTTATAACACACCCTTCTATATCGAGCCCCGCGCGTGTCGGAATGCGCGCCAGCGGCTCTGCGTATCGAGACGAAGTCCGACGACGCCGGGACGTGCGCGTGCGCAGTGGATCTAGCACGAACATTTTGACGTAAAGTAACGCAAATGTGAGTGACGCGCTCTTCCTCTCTCCAACGAAACTGTGCTGGGGTCGGGGCACAGACTGAGGCTGAGATGGACAGGGTCCACAATTGATCCCATAGTCTGGAGCCTTTTTTTTTTTATTGGTGCCCAGTGGAAATTCTTCATGAACTTCCTTCGCCTCGGGGAAGGGTGAAGGGGTATGCCGGACTCCTACCGGCTAAAACCACTGGAGCGGTCATCTTCGGCACCTAAGGGAGGCTCCAGGTCCTCGTATGATCACACTAGAGTCTGGAGCCTACCATCTGTTTTAATATTACATTATGGAAAGCAATTAAGAATGGCACGGTTGGTGCAGTGGCTGATACAGTCGGCTGCTGCGCACCGGGTCGTGGGCTCGATTCCCGCACGGAACAAATATTTGTACGATCTGCAGGTAGTTGTTCCGGGTCTGGGTGTATTGTGTGTGAAATGTATGTCTGTAAACGCACCCACGACACAGGAGAAATCCTAGTGTGGGGCAACGGTCCATTTAATAAAAAAATAAATAAAAAAAAAATTGGCAACTTAACATACTCGCACGTAGTCTTTCATCATCATTTCGGCCGAATGAAGTCCACTGCTGGACACAGGCCTCCCCCAAAGATCACCACAACGACCGATATGGGTGTGTTGTGGGCTCATTGGGGGGTTTTGCCAGACGCTTGGCAGACGGGTTGGCGATCGCAGTTGATTTGTTAATGTAATCGAAGGAAGCTGCTGCCCATCCTTCGGCTAATCCCTTAGTCGACTTTTACGACACCCACGGGAGGAAATGGGGTGGTGGTATTCTGAACCGGCACCACACGGCTAATCTTAAAGGCTAGTCTTTATTTAAATTGAAAACATTATTTACATATACTAGCTGTCACCCGTGATTTCACAGGAAAAATTAAAAGAAATTGGATTATTTATATATAATTTAGAGTACTTCGGCATAGACACGACATAGAGTACGTATATATATTGGATTTCGTGGGTTTTAATTTTTTTGCGCGGAACTCTAATCGTTTTTCTAAAATAAAAGTAGCCTAAGTTATTCCTTATAACATCAGCTATCTGCCATAGAAAGTCCCGTAGAAATCGGTCCTGCTGTTTCGGAGATTAGCGGGAACAAACAGACAGACAAAAAAACGTTTTTTTTGTCTAGGTACCGTATATACTTTCATATGCATTTAGTAAAAAGCTGTTATTTTGACATTACAAACACTTCAATTTCATTTATTTGTATAGATATGATTAAATATTTTTTTACCACAAAGTTGGTGAATAAGCATACAGTCCCCCTGATGGTGAGCGGTTATCGTAACCTATGAGTGCTTGCGACATCAGAGGTCTCACTCGCGAACTACCGCGCGAATAGAATTTTACAAGTGGCAACACTGTAAAATTCTTTTCACGCCGTTTTTGAAGAGCCTCATGCCCCATTTTGCAAGAGTCTCTTGGGAAAATCACGGTAGGGAGCTGAGTCCACAAACTGAGCGTGCAGGGGAGGAAATTCCTCTGACACCGTATGGTACGTGTCCATTTTGGCTCTAGGGGATGTGGATGAACTCCCCGCCGATGGGGACAGCTGCGATGGTAGAAAGTAGCCGTTGGCTCACGGTATATTTTCTCGTTTAACGTACCGATTTTAAACAAGAAACAATATTTTACAGTCTTAATGTTTTGTTTCATTGCTAAGTGAAGTCATAGTTACTGAATGTAATGTCAATACCAAAGTAACAGGTAACAGTTTAGTGTCTTTTGTCCAAAAAATTATGAAGCATACCATGCTCACATGCAGTAATTACATGCAATTGAATCGTTAAGCAAAAACTTTTTGAAAGATAAACTGTTTTTAGTTGTAAAATGTGCTGTAAAATTTGCATTATCATCTTATGTTTTTTCCCCGATGAGTGCGACATATTGTCAGCATCACTTCGACCTACTGTGATTGCTACTGTGACGGTTATAAACTTATAGTTTATATTATTTGTAATTTTTTTTTTAATCCTTATCCCAGGCTAGGTTTTCTCCTGTGTCGTGGGTGCGTTTACGTGACACACACAATACACCCAGACCCGGAACAACTACCTGCAGATCATACAAATATTCGTTCCGTGCGGGAATCGGGAGTCGGAGCACAGCAGCCGACTGTATCAGCCACTGCACCAACCGTGACCACTCATGACTACACTAGGACTTCCTCTGTCGCCCCCTGCTTTATCGCAGGGGGTCTCGAGGGTTGCGGGTGCGCAGATTGGGAACTCTGCGCGTTCATAGCAAGCAACCCCAAGGAAGCCCGTAGCGCGGACGTGGTACCGGTCTGGGTGTACCCACGACACAGGAGAAATCCTAGTGTGGGGCAATGTTTTAAAAATCTGAAGAAATACACTACTACTCTAAACAGATTCCTACTAATGGGGATGAAAATGCATCAGTAAACTAACCCACGTATTCAACAATGAGTTGTTAGACTGCACAGGATATAGATCAATCATTCTGCCGCTAAGGATCGTTAATCACTGCGCCCTGGTTTGAAGGGCACTGTAGCTAGGACTTTTTTTTTGTTGTTGTCTAGTGGAAATTCTTCATGAACTTCCTTCGCCCCGGGGAAGGGCGAAGGGGTATGCCGGACTCCTACCGGCTAAAACCACTGGGGCGGTCATCTTCGGCACCTAAGGGAGGCTCCAGGTCCTCGTATGATCACACTAGAGCCAGCTAGGACATTACTGGGGATAAGAGAAGAATAACTATGTCTCGAGGTGTCGAGCGCAATGTGGCGTAGTCCTGGGTATTACAATTGTTATGGGCAGTTGTAACTCTTACTACGACGGGTTTAAGAGACTATTAAATCTTACAAAACTCATTTAAGGCACTATAAGGCACCAAGGAGCACCTACATAGGATGAAGCTTAGCACAACGGATACATGCAGATTCTGTATGGACAATCAAGAGTCAATGCTGCACAAGACGTAGGGCAAAACATCTAGTAATAGCTTATCCATTGCCTGATAATTTTGCGCGGCTCCAGGCAGGCATGATTGCGAAGTACCTACAGGGACTTCTTGATTTGCCAGCGGAGGAGTAGTGCAGGGCTTTGGGCAGCACAATGGACCCAATAGGGTCGAAGTGCGTTCAGCTGATGCTGAGCCCGTGGGCAATAGAATAGACAAAACAATAGAATATAATAGAATAACACTTACCACCAGGCGACTCGCTTGTCTCGGCAGAATATTGCCGTATGGTGCTAAGAATAGCACCAACCCATCTCATCCTGTGGGTGTCGTAAAATTCGACTAAGGGATTAGCCGGAGGATGGGCAGCAGCGTCCTTCGAGTACATTAACAACTCAACTGCGATCGCCAACCCGCCCGCCAAGCGTGGCGATCATGGCAAAACCCCGCGAGCATACAAAACAGACCTAGACGGGTCGTTGTTTGTTCTTTGGAGAAGGATTATGTCCAGCAGTGGACTTTATGCGGCTGAAAAAGAATAAACCGGTGACATAGTAGGGACTCTTTTCATCATCATCATCATCAAATCAGCCAAATAAGGTACACTGCTCTGAACAAAGGCCTCCCCATAGATTTACACATTTGTATCATCATTTTTGGGGAATTTTCCAATCCTCACCTCACTTGGCAAGCAGCTCGGTGGGCGCAGTATGGCTACTGTTCCACAGAAGGGACGCTGCTGCCCATCCCTCTGGTATGAAAGACCCTTATTCCTCTTTTACGGCATCCATATATTCCTAATCCGGACATCACCCGGATAATCACTACAAAAAGTGAATACATTTTTGCCGACCTTGTGACCGATCCAAACATCTCGCGGGGCAAGACCAAAGTCATTCAATTTATTTCGTAAATACTTCGACGAGCTCAGATAATCGCGACAATTAGCGCCTTACGTCATGTGACGACAAACATGTGGCGGCTCACATGGAAATATGCAGGGCAGTCACCGTCGGCAGTTCGAATTTTAAAAGTAAGTGACTTATTTTATTTTCTTGTCCATGGATACAATGTCCTTCAGTCGTATACATAAATAATTAAAATTCACTTATGGATGGTACATACACAAAATATCTACTAAACATTAGTACCATTGACGGCACGTTTGGTGCAGTGGCTGATACAGTCGGCTGCTGCATTCCGGAGCGGGTTCAATTCCCGCACGAAACAAATATTTGTATGATCTGCAGGTATTTGTTCCGGGTCTGGGTATATTGTGTGTGGAATTTATGTCTGTTACCTCACCCACGATACAGAAGAAATCCTATCCTATCCAATGTTTAAAAAAAAATACAATCAAATAAAAATAGAGAATAAGTATGTAACTTACAATATTTGGGGATACCAATTATCAAAAAACTGCTTTTAAAGGTGCATTTTTAGTTTCATAGTGTGTTTTTATCCGTATTGTCAATGTAGCTTAGAATTAAGTGCATTTGTTTGGTTTGTCTTTGCTGATGAATAAAGATACTTAAAAGTTAGTGAATGAATCAAGAAAAAATGGGGTTAGAATTTTTTCATGATAGAAATGCACTACATATGTCACTGTGTGGTTTTAACTTGATATTTAAAAAATGCAAATATGCGATATATATTTTTTTAGTAATTGCCAGTCGCGTAACTAAATGTTAAGAGGAAGTCGCTCAAAAATTGTCCTCGCTACTGAACTTACGCGATGTATTTGTTTGAAACACAAAAATCAAATTGATTCTTAAACATCATCACGTTATCAGAAAAGCAGGATTTCTAAAATATCTACTAAACTAGCTGGGAACCGCGGTTTCACCTGCGGTTTAATTTAAAATAAATTGGATCATTTATAAATATGGATTTCAGTATTTTTGCACGGAACCCTAATTATTTTTAAAAGTAGTCAAGTTGTTCCTTATAATATCAGTACCGTGTAACATATAAAATGGAAGGGCTTCTTGTGCCCTCATAATTTTAAAATATATAGTTTTGATGTTATTTAAGAAAATATACGAAAATTGACCATTGAGCCATTGATCATGAAATAAAGATTTTTGATGATTTTAGCCAGTAGGAGTCCGGCATACCCCTTCGCCCTTCCCCGGGACGAAGGAAGTTTATGAAGAATTTCCACAGGGCACCAATAAAAAAAAAAACAGGGTGCTTTCAGCAACAAAACCAGCTGAATTAAAACATTAAATTAATCGAAAAACTAATTGGTATACAATCATTACCATCATAATGAGCCTATATCGGTCCACTGCTGGACATAGGCCTCGTCCAGCGTAAAGCACAATATAAGCTTTAGAATATTCTAAAATAATCAAATTAAATATAATAAAATAATTTCGGCCGAGTGAAGTCCACTGCTGGACACAGGCCTCCCCCAAAGATCACCACAACCACCGATATGGATGTGTTGTGGGCTCATTGGGGGGGTATTGCCATAATCGCCACGCTTGGCAGGCGGGTTGGCGATCGCAGTTGAGTTGTTAATGTACTCAAAGGACGCTGCTGCCCATCCTCCGGCCAATACCTTAGTCGACTTTTACGACACCCACGGGAGGAGATGGGGTGGTGGCATTCTGAGCCGGCACCACACGGCGATCAAATTAAATAAAATAATCAAATTGCACTTCCTAGGACATTTAAAGATTTTGTTGCTACATTTAAAAATGAAAATGTTCAGCTATTTTTGTGGCCGACCATACCGATGCTATTAATAATTGGTTGCAAAATAACATTTACATAACAAAATACAAACAGGTAGGTACGCGGGAATCGCCGGGGGTCGCGGGCGCGCAGATTGGGGAATCTGCGTGCTCATACCGAGCGCCCCGGGGAAGACGGCGGTGCGCACGTGGTCACGTGCCGCCGTGTGCGCAGCGCAGCGCAATGCGAGGCGCGGGGGGATCTTTTACAATCCTCCCCGAGAAGTGCCTGGGGGCGACCTTTTTACAGTCGCCTTCCCTCCGCTTTACAGTCATCCCTTCCGAGATGTGCCTAAAGGCGTGGCACCAATGGGCGGCTCTAGTGTGATCTTACGAGGACCTGGAGCCCCCCCCCTTCGGTGCTGTGGATGACCGCTCCAGTGGTTTTAGCCGGTAGGAGTCCGGCACACCCCTTCGTCCTTCCCCGGGGTGAGAAGGAAGTTCATGAAGAATTTCCACTAGACATCAATAAAAAAAAAAAAAAAGGTACGCGGGAATCGCAAACATGCTTTTTTTTTTATACGTTGCCCCACACTAGGATTTCTCCTGTGACGCACCCAGTTTACAGACATGAATTCCACACACAATACACCCAGACTCGGAACAACTAAATGCAGATCAAACAAATATTTGTTCCGTGCGGGAATCGAACCCACGACCCGGAGCGCAGCAGCCGACTGTACCAACCGTGTCGTCAAATTGCATTGCATTTTAAACCAGACTAAGGCACTAAACCAGAGGGAAGGGCAGCAGCGTTACTTCTGTGGCACGGTAGGTATTTGTTCCGGGTCTGGGTGTATTGTATGTGGAATTCATTTCTGTAAACGCACCCACGACACAGGAGAAATCCTAATATGGAGCAACGTTTAAAAAAAAAATGTGTATGAAAGCCATATTTAATAATTAATCGACCAAAGTCTATTTAGAATACAAGGCACAGAGATAATAAAAACAAAAAAATGCGTTTAAAATGGAATATGACACTTTGCATCACATCTTGGACAAATATATTGGAATAGTGTAAAAAGGCGCAGTCGTCAAAAGAAATTGATCAAATCTTGGACAAAGATATCTATTGGATAATTGGCATAAACTCTTATGCAAAAACCCTTATGTATTAGAAATATTTTGTGATATAAACGTTAATAGCTTTTTTATTGCACTGGTAACCCAAATTCATTAAAGTTCCCCAAAGGACCTAGACTCCAGGCGAAAATAATAAAAAAATAAAGTTCCCTTTCTTTCTATAAATATCAAACTTATTTATAGTCTAAACAACAATCTTTTTGTAGGTATTTTACGTATTTTCATTGACGCTTGAGCGATCCTATTACTATGTATTGTAAACAGCTTTATTATGAAGTTAATTCTTGTATAATATTAATAGTCGCGAGGCATGAAGGTGCAAAACAGTAATAAAATATTCAGCGGTGCAAGTTCAAATTCGGGTCAAATTACCCGTCCTATGTTGCTAGTATTGAAAAATATGTTTGATGATTGAATAATAAAAGTGGGCAAAGATCAGCCTTACTTTGCCGAAGATAATCGTAAAAGTAAAACTATATTTGGCAAAAACTAATAAACACACACTTTTGATTAAATAAGAAGTTAAATCACAAAGAGAAACAGAGAGAGTTATAATAAAACACTTTTAAACGGATTAGATTCGACCCATCATGACCTATGCCAGCCCAGTGTTCGCACACGCTGAATCACGCCCACTCCGCAGATTCGAAACCCTCCAAACCCGTTTCATGCGCAAGGCCACCGGAGCGCCTTGGTACATGCGAAATGATCAACTCCATTTCGATATTAACTTGCCGACCATCAGGCAATTTATGAAACAAGCGTTCAAACGCTATCTCGATTCTGCCCTGTCCCACCCAAATCCCCTTGTGGCCGTCGATTACCAACCCTCTCGTATAAGTAGTGTTCGCCGCCCGAGGCACGTTCTGGTCGATCCAGACGATAAAATCACGTTAGATCACATGAAGAGACTCGCGTTGTCTCGTTCACTAAACACCCGACCGTTGTGCCGCCCTCGCCGCCGAGGATGCCCGCCTCACCGACGTCGCGGAGGCCTATCGCCGCGTCACCTTCCCGTTCAAGTTAGCACTTCTCCGTCCCGTCTCTTGCTCGCGCCGGCCCGTGCCGAGCCTGTAGCTTTAAATGTCCCTTAATACAATTTAAATAATACCGACCCAGCTGTCCCCAAAACAATAGCTTGTTATCCCCAGCAACGCCCTAAGCCGAGGTCCGTGTTCCGCCCTTAGCGAAAGTTGCTTAGTTATATATTTAATTTAAGCCTGGATGGAGGCCTCTTTTGGCTTCGCCAGCAAATAACCGGTTAAGCAACCACATTTCCCTGAAATGTATGCGAGAAGTCCAACAAAAAAAAACCGTTTAGATCGCGTATATCATAGATTTTTTGGTTTTCTTGACGTTTCGAATACTTTGCAGCATTTGTGGTCGCAGGATGACTAAGGTGACAGGCGTCGTTACAGATTTTATTTTTTTATTTATTATTTTATTTTATCTACCGTACAATTGTAATCAAAAAATTAGTTTCGATGCCCGCAGTTTCAGTATTAAGTGTGTAGTCTATGGCACGCAGTAATCACTCACAGTGTCTTGATGTTTTTTAGTGCGGTATGTTGTTTATTAACGGATTCCAAACAGGTGGAACCTGCCAACCATCTTCTCTATTAAAAATAGGATGTCTTTTAATTTCAATAGCGTCACGAAACATTCTAGGTACATATCGGTTCTCTTTCGCGAGGACTTGAGGTTGATCAAAACGAAGATGGTTGGGTTTGCCTAAGGCATGTTCACACACTGCAGACTTTGTGGAGCGTCTATGCTTGACGTCAGCTATATGTTCTTTTATTCGGATGGCTATGCTACGCTTTGTTTGCCCTATGTATGACAAGCCACAATCACAGTCAATCTTGTAGACCCCTGCATCTTGTAAAGGTATGTGACATTTCACCGGTTTTAAAAGTTGGCTGATCTTCTTATGCGGCTTGAAGTAGGTTTTTATAGAAGCACGCTTCAAGATATGACCAATTCTGTCCGTGACTCCCTTAATAAATGGTAAAACAGCGGGCCGTCGATCAACCGTGGTGGGTTTCGGGCGGCTTCTGCGACGGGGATGTGGAGCTTTCAAATTGTTATTTTGAAGAACTTGCTTCACATGGTTAAGCTCCTCTAAAAGATGGTCGGAACGTCAGGAAAAACAAAAATCTATAATATACGCGATCTAATCCGTTTAAAATTGTTTTATTATAATGTGTAATAATCCGTGTGATGTCCAGATTAAGAATATAGCACCACTCCATCTCCTCCCGTGGATGTCGTAAAAGGCGACTAAGGGAATCTGAACCAGAGCGATGGGCAGCAGCGTCCCTTCTGTGAAACGGTAGCCATACTGCGCTCACCAACCCGCCTGCCAAGCGTGGTGAGTATTGGCAAATACCCCCCAACATGATGACACAGTTGTGAAAATCTATGGGGGAGGCCTTTGTTCAGTAGTGGACGTATAAATGGTCGATATGATGAATGTGTAATAATCGCGAAAACCTAAGACAGAGAGAGAATTCTTTCATTCATTACTTGTAGATTACAATTCATTACACCTGTCTAGTCTATATTTAATCCTGTTTTGATTTGTTTAAAGCATGAGCTGTTGATGCCGGTGACAGCACCAGGTCATCGTCATCATCATTACAGCCGAATAAAGTCAACTGCCGAACACAGGCTTCCCCCAAAGATCGCCACAACGACTGGTCTGAGTGTGTTGTTCGCTCATTGGGGGGTTTGGCCATCGCAGTTGAGTTGTTAATGTACTCGAAGGACGCTGACGCTATTCGTAGCCAGCACCACAAGGCAAGCCAGATCATAGTCATGTCAAATTATTGTATGTAGTGTCATTGATACTTGATGCGGCAAAACTTCAAGTAATGCGGACTTCTTGGAATAGGTTGAAGTATAATTAGAAGAATCCATTACATTAATATGTAGTTAAGTTCATAGTTTATACATACAGTACAGTTTGTAATATATGGGACTCGTCAAAACAAATCAAATTAGCCCAAATTCGAAGGGTATGTACATGAAAATATTAAGCTTTTTGCAAAAAACAGTGATATCCATAGTATTAACACCAGGAACAACCACAATCTGGTTGTTCCTTCCACTAGGCTCTAGAAGATAAGCAAATCATTTAAATGTCAATGTATGGCAAAACCCCCCAATGAGCCCACAACTCACCCATATCGGACGTTGTGGTGATCTTTGGGGAGCACCGTGTCCAGCAGTGGACTTCATTCGGCCGAAATGATGATGTACGTTTGTGCACGTGTGGCGTTGTGTATCGGGTCGTTCGGTTCCCTACAATATGGTTGAGCTAAGCGATGCTGATGCATGCGTCATGCTCGTGAACGAGTGCCGTCTGTTGGGACTGGTCAGCCGTTAACTGACACGGCAAATAAATAATTATTATATTATTGTGGTATGTTCCATATTTACACATTAACCTACATTTTTCTTGGTATATGTTTTCCAATCATTTGTACCTACCAATCAACATTGTAATCTCAATTATTTTAAAAGAGTATCCATGGAGTTTTGCCGGCTCTTCTCCACGATATCAACTATTTGGAACCGTGCAACTTAGATTCTGACGTTTCATATATGCCAATACTTGGTTTATTTGAAATGAAATCTTTGACTTAGACTTTGATCAGTACGATGGCACCAAATTATTGTCTTGTCATCTTAATTACATATACTTGCAAAGTTTCAATACGATATAACAATAACTTAGAACGTAGAAGTAAGTTAAAATCACCTACCAATATTTGTTTGCATATTTAGTTAGTTTATAACTGTGGAGTGGAGTGAAGTTAATAAAAGCGGGATAATTAAATTAATTAAAAATCAGACACCTTACAGATGTAGCTACTGCAAGACTGGTTTACTTTAGCCACTTTCATAGCATAATGTCCTATGGTATTTTACTTTGGGGTCGGGCTGCCGATGTAGAATCAATTTTTATATTGCAGAAGAGAGCTATCAAGGCTATTTACAACCTTGGTAGTCGTGATTCCTTGAGAGAACTGTTTAAAAACATTAACATAATGACAGTGCCTTGTCAGTATATTTATGAAAATATAATGTACGTTAGGAAAAATGTCTTTTTACAAAAAAATGTGATCGGCATAACTATAATACAAGATATAAATCTAAACTAGTATAGCCAAAATTTCGCTTAGCTAAAGTCCATACTTCTTTTATGGGTTATAGTATACAATTTTATAATAAAATACCGGAGACCGTGCTGCAATTACTGCAAAATAAATGTGGTCGAGTGAATTCCACTGCTGGACACAGGCCTCCCCCAAACATCACCACAACGACCGTTATGGATGTGTTGTGGGCTCATTGGGGGTTTTGCCATAATCGCCACGCTTGGCAGACGGGTTGGCGCTCGCAGTTGAGCTGTTAATGTACTCGAAGGACGCTGCTGCCCATCCTCCAGCTAATCCCTAAGTCGACTTTTACGACACCCACGGGAGGAGATGGGGTGGTGGTATTCTGAGCCGGCACCACACGCATACTATAGATAATGTTAATTGATTTCATAATAAATCACAAATTCTGTGAAACAGAGTCGATAAATTATATTAATAATACAAAAATACATACTATACAATTATATTACATACAATAAATAAAAAATATATGTGTGGTGTCCGGATTAAGAATATAGCACTACTCCATCTCATCTCGTGGATGTCGTAAAAGGCGATTGAGGGAATCTAAACCTGAAGGCCTTTGTTCAGCAGTGGACGTATAAATGGCCGATATGATGAAAATACATTAAACATATACATATGATATAAATATTAACACTAATGACGAAGACAGTTCTGTATGATTAGGTTTGCAGCGATTTTAAATAGTGTTTACTCATTTTGCGTTTGAACGTGAATTTACTCGGAGCAGTCTTAATATCCAGGGGAAGCTCGTTCCAGAGCTTTATTGTTGAGATTGAAGGAACTGGACATAAACCCTGAATGGTGGAAAGGTATGTTAGGGATTAAATTTTCAGAAGCACGAGGGTTATGACTGTGAGATCCACCCAAAAGTTGAAATTTTTTTTGAGATAACTAGGAGCACAAGGAGGATTAAAAATATTTTTAACAAAAAATTACCGACTTCAGAATTCTATAGGATATTAAAACTACTAAAAAGAAAAAAAATACTTGCATGAAGTCGTGCGGGGCTAGGTATGCCCCACATGTTTAATGCAGGCCAACGAGCTATATTTATGCGCCCCGCCCGACTTCATAAATAAAGTTATGTTTTTCTTTTTAGTAGTTTTAATATCCTATAGAATTTTGAAGTCGGTAATTTTTTGTTAAAATTTTTATTTGTTTCTTTTTAGTGTAAATAAATGTAAGAACTTTTTCCAATTTGGTATCCGTATGTAACACTAAAAATAATTCTGAGAATCGAAACTATTCAGACATCATCTAGGTAAGCGCAGTCAAATTAAATCTATTTATTGAAGCTGGTTAAAAAACTACTCAAACAAATGTAATGAAATTTATATGGGACCAATTCGAAAGCATTCTGCATCTATTAGAAAAAGAAACGCTCATATTGGTGTACAAATCTCGGAGCAATCAGTGTACATATCTATAAAAAAAAATACGCGTCGAATTGAGAACCTCATCCTTTTAGAGGTCGGTAAAAATAGAAAAGAGCAAATAGATTCCACTAGATACACTTCAAACCAAAGCACAGTAAGATCTAAAGTGAAACACTTCTGCTTGGCGGCAGAATATCTGGCACTGCGATGGTACCTTTTTTTTTTTTTTTATTGATAACCAGTGGAAATTCTCCATGGAACTTCCTTCACCCCGGGGAAGGGTGAAGGGGTATGCCGGACTCCTACCGGCTAAAACCACTGGAGCGGTCATCTTCGGCACCGAAGGGGGGCTCCAGGTACTCGTAAGATCACACTAGAGCCGCCCATTGGTGCCACGCCTTTAGGCACATCTCCGAAGGGATGACTGTAAAGCGGTCACCCCCTCTAGCGGAGGGAAGGCGACTGTAAAAAGGTCGCCCTCCCAGGCACTTCTCGGGGAGGATTGTAAAGGATCCCCCCAAGCCTCGCTTTGCGCTATGTTGCGCACACGGCGGCACGTGACCACGTGCGCCACCGTCTTCCCGGGAGTCGCTCGGTGTGAGCACGCAGACTCCCCAATCTACGCACCCGCGACCCCCGAGGCCCCCCACCATGAAGTGACGGCAGGGGGCTCAGGCGTGTTGGACTTGGGAGCCGGGACGGTTGTTGCCCCGGCGCCGTCTCGTCCTTCTCCGTGCGGGATCGGCCCTCTCCCGATACTGCGATGGTACCTAGCCAACCAGTCTCTAGACCTACCACAAGTTATTGTATATTACTCCTTTGAAATTGCAAACGCAATTCACCATCACTATCATAATCACCATATCATCCAAAGGACGTACACCGCTGAAGAAAGTGCTCCCTCATAGATTTCCACAACAAGCGGCTACATGCCGCCCTCATCCAACAACTCCCAGCGACCTTCACCAGGTCGTCTGTCCACCTCGTTGGAGGTCGTCCCACGCTGCGTTTTCCGGTGAGTGGTCTCCACTTGAGAACCTTTTTACCCCTACGGCCATCAGTTCTACGAGCAATGTGCCCTGCCCGTTGCCACTTCAGTTTACTAATCCTTGCAGCTATGTCGGCAACTTTAGTTCTTCTACGGATTTCCTCATTTCTGATTCGATCTCGTAGAGAAATACTAAGCATGGTTCTCTGCATAGCTGCTGAGTAAACTTTAAAAAAAAAAATTATCGGTGCGCAGTGGAAATTCTTCTTGAACTTCCTTCGCCCCGGGGAAGGGCGAAGGATACCCCTTCGGACCCGGACTCCTACCGGCTAAAACCACTAGAGCGGTCATCTTCGGCACCTAAAAGTGGCTCCAGGTCCTCGTATGATCACACTAGAGCCGCCCACTGGTGCCACGCCTATAGGCACACCTCGGAGAGGGTGACTGTAAAGCGGTCACCCCCCCGGGGGGATTGTAAAGGGTCCTCCAAAGCGCGACGCGGCGCGTGACCACATGCGTGCTACCGTCTTCTCTTAGGTCGCTCGTGGAATTCGGCGCTAGGGCGGTTGTTACCCCGGCGCCGTCGCCTCCTTCTTCCAGCGGGGTTGGCCCACTCCCGATCCCGCTCTTCAGTCTCCTTCTGGAGTATGACGCTCTCACAGAAGGAGACCACAGCATTCCAGTTTTCGTGCTCTGCCAACATTGCTGGCAGAGAGAGATCTTGCCCGATCCGATCGACCAGGATCCGCCGCTGCTGAGTGACCTTGTGCTTTCTTATGAGGCCCATGGTGAGTGACCACGTCTCTGTCACATATGTTATTACTAGTAACACACACTGGCTAAAGACTTTAAGCCTGCGACCTTCAACAGAGTGTAGTGTTTTTTTTACAAAAAGTCATTCGATTTCAAATAAATATTTGTCTAGTTAAAAATGATTTAATGATCTTCAGATGTCATATGAACAAAGACACGTTCGATCAGCAAATATGCATACATTATCGAGGTACAGTCGTCCACAAAAGGATGAATACACAGATAAATTTAAAAGCGACTTGAAGAAGTACTTATTGAATTCTCAAAGTATTGTTAACACAACACTCGTGATCTGCGGACATGTACGATTAAGTACTTGTTTTTTTAATGATTGTTCAATATCACTTGAATAAAGATGAGAGGCGCTGATGCCCAGTTGCGCTCACCGATCGGCGAGGTTAAGCAACGCTTGGCGCGGTCGGCCTATGGATGGGTGACCGCTTAGTGGTATTTGAACTTAGCGTCTCCATGTTTAGGGGCAGTGATAGTGTGGTCTCGGCTCAGAATACTACCACCCCATCTCCTTCCGTGGGTGTCGTAAAAGTCGACTAAGGGATTGGCCGGAGGATGAGAATTTTTTTTTCACTTAACTTGACACTGGCAAAACTTAATCACAATCGCCATATAAAAAAAAATTCAACTAAATACATTCATGCACGTATATGAATGCTGATGGATTAGTCACCATAATATTTACTAGTCCATCATATTATTCGAAGAAACAAAGGTATTGGAAACTCAAATAAATTTACCAGATAATGACCTATTCTTTTGTTTCCCTTGTTGACAAGGTCAGGTGGCCTGAAGGTCTTACTTATTTGTAGTTTCTTAGTTAACCTACCGCTGCGTGGAGCCGGCTAAGAATAGCGTCACCCCATCTCATCTTGTGGGTATGCGTAGTTCCGGATCGGAATAGTTCCAGGAACTTAGATGTTCTCAAGATGTCCTATGCTGGAACGATAACGGTCCAATCCAAAATGTTAACTCAAACAGGTTTGACTGTTTGAAATGTTCGGACAGCGTATGGAATGAAATCTGGACCGAACCTACTCCTCCCAAACCGAACCGACCCCAGCTACCGTGAAATTTTATACCGTGTATACGAATGCGTGTGCAAGTGAACGGCTGAATGGGTGCCATGTGCCATCTCTTACGATGCTGTTACACTGATTATTGTGACTTTTTCACTGCAAGTGTACAATTTTTTTTTTTGATTTTTTTTTCAAACTTTGCCCCACACTAGGATTTCTCCGGTGTCGTGGGTGCGTTTACAGACATGAATTCCACACACAATACACCCAGACTCGGAACAACTACCTGCAGGTCGTACAAATATTTGTTCCGTGCGGGAATCGAACCCACAACCTGGTGCGCAGCAGCCGACTGTATCAGCCACTGCACCAACCGCGCCGTCAATTATTTCAATCATTAATTTAATCTGTGTTTCGTTATCAATCGTGACCCAAAGAACCGAGGAACTAGATAGTTCTGCAAACATGTTTCCTGAACATAGTACCCTTAAAAAAAAGGAACTTTCGATGTTTAATCCACTCGAGGACATGATTTGCGCAAAAAGGCAACTGTGGGATTAGCCCGAGGAAGGATTGCAGCGTTCTTCGAGTATATTTAGAACTCAGCTGCCATAAACCCACATGCTAAGCGTGGCGATCAGGGTCACGACAAAAACCCCAATAAGCACACAATGACACAACACCAACCCAGACGAAAGATGGAATGGAACTTAATTGGAACATTGGTTAAAAGCGATTAATAATAATAATACAAAAATGTTTAACCTATTTGAAAAGTAATTTGGGAGCCACTCCTTTTCGCCCCTTTAAATCCGGCCCTGACGGAAAGTAATGTCAAAAAGTTTAAAAAGAGAATTCATTCCAAAACATTAAAAAAAAAAAACAGAAATGGCGGACATGGCTGTTTCCTCACCGTGGCTTACTAGACGTACAAAACGTCTGTCACATGTAGTCTTCAACAAGCTTCGCTATTTGTTTAGGTCTATTGACATTACATAGAACATGCTAATTTTGCTGCATTTGCTTAGTGATATACAAATACTGTGGAATTATACCTACGTGACGGATTATGGCTATACTTTTTTTTTTTTTGGCCTTTGAATGGCAATACTCGGAAAGCGACATCATCATCGACTCATTAGCTTTTTTAGTCCAAAAATTTTTTTTTGTTTATCTACAACATTCAGCCTTAGCACAATATGTAGGCTATGGGGGTAACAAAATGTATAAAGTAATATTGCAGCCTAGTACATCATTGACGGCACGGTTAGTGCAGTGGCTGATACAGTCGGCTGCTGCGAACCGGGTCGTGGGTTCGATTCCCGCACGGAACAAATATTTGTACGATCTGCAGGTAGTTGTTCCGGCACCCGTATTAACTAAAAACAGCGACAGCAGATGCAACAGTAGCTATCGCGCATCTAAGGGATCCCAGTGGAAAAGAGCCTGAAATAAAAAGCCGAGGATGCAATTTTTAGTTCATTGATCATCCAACACACTGAAAGTCAGAAACCTGCGCCTGCTTAATCGCTATCGGCAAATACGTAATACCAAAATGACGTTTAAGAACGGTGTCTGCGCGATTTACGCCTGTCGCAACGCGTCTAAGACTTACGTTATCAAGCCGCGGGTCTGGGTGTATTGTGTGGAATTTGTGTTTGTAAAACGCACCCACGACAGGAGAAAGGGTATTGGGGGGAAACGTTTAAAAAAAAAAGCAACAAGATCATCACCGCAAATCTTTTTATATAGGTAAACATCAAAAACTAGCCAATGGATTGACTTGAAATTAGTTCACAACTTAGCTTCTGATCAGGAGAATGAGAGATATTATATACTTTTTTATTACGAAGTTCCAACTAAAACAGAAAATTCTACGCATTTTCGAGTGACTTATAATTTGTCATAATCATTGCTATGGTAGCGGTTGTCATGACATCATTCCGGCCGAATGAAGTCCACTGCTGGACACAGGCCTCCCCCAAAGATCACCACAACCACCGATACGGATGTGTTGTGGGCTCATTAGGGGTTTTGCCATAATCGCCACGCTTGGCAGGCGGGTTGGCGATCGCAGTTGAGTTGTTAATGTACTCGAAGGACGCTGCTGCCCATCCTCCGGCTAATCCCTTACTGGACTTTTACGACACCCATGGGAGGAGATGGCACCACACGGCGCATACGTCACGTCCTTGCAAAAGCAAACGACTGCATGCCACGCGCTCTCACTCCAGACGATCGACAGCACGACGTCCGGAAGCGAGAGGTCATCATCTTCGACTTCAATATGACAGACGCATTGTTAGGAGCCTGTTGCGCCGCCTCTTCTTCCCAGCTTAAACACAGGAATCGGAGAATGGTGGGCGTTTTGGTGCTGTCTTGTATTATGTTGACATTCAAAAAGCATAATTTTAGGTCTATATTGAATGAAATGATGATGATTTTGCGGAGGATGGAGTGTTTGAGTACGATCTCTGCTCGCACCTCTGACTTTTCGGATTCATGTGCATTTGCGTTATCGGTGAAGGAAGACATCGTGAGGAAACCTGTACACCTGAGAGTTCTCCAAAATGTTCTCAATGGTGTGTGTAGTAACCCGCACGAGGCCGGCGTGGTGGGCTAAGGCCTAACTTTTCTCATCGTGAGACAAAGACCCGTGCCCAGCAGTGGGACAGTAATGGGCTTATGATAATGATTCGGCATTAATAGTGAAGCAACAAAGATTTTTGGTTTCCAGTTTTTTTTTTGTAAAACATGTTCCAATCATCATTTCGGCCGAATAAAGTTCATTGCTGGACACAGGCCTCCCCCAAAGATCACCACAACGACCGATATGGGTGTGTTGTGGGCTCATTGGGGGGTTTTCCCATAATCGCCACGCTTGGCAGATGGAGTGGCGATCACAGTTGAGTTGTTAATGTACTCGAAAGACGCTGCTGCCTATCCTCCGGCTAATCCCTTAGTCGACTTTTACGACACCCACAGAAGGAGTCGGGGTGGTGGTATTCTGAGCCGGCACCACACGGCTACATGTTCCAATGTACACCCAGAACTCAAAGCGCTGAATAAAAAAAAAAACAATAATTATTTTCCTAACCTTCGAATTGAACCATAAATATAATAACTAGCTTTACTCTAGTCTATGTTTATGAATAAATCCATATGTGACATATCCTGCGAACTCACAACGTAATAATTCGCTTCTAAGTAAACATTCTGTCAAAGCCATATAAGTTGAGAACGTGATCAAAGTTACACAAGATGCGGAAGAATCAAGTTTAAATCGTACAAATATTTGAAGAACACATTAGCACCTTAAGTACGGCAGTTACAGATATTAATAGTACGCACGCACCTACGCAGTCCCTGGTTCGACACCCGTGTACGTTACTAATTATCACCATAGAAGCCTATTGGCTTGTATCGTGTTAATTGCTTGGTAAATATTGTTTATATTGTTTTTGGGGAAAACTTAGTTTTGAACTTTGTTTAGCGAGGCTACATATGGGTGACCGTTAGATCCGCTATCAACACGGATTTTTTTTTTTTTCTTTTGTCTTTTTTTTTTTTTATTAAAACATTGCCCCCCTCTAGGATTTCTCCTGTGTCGTGGGTGAGTTTACAGACACGAATTCCACATACAATACACCCAGACCCGGAACAACTACCTGCAGATCATGCAAATATTTGTTCCGTGCGGGAATCGAACCCACGACGCGGAGCGCAGCAGCCGACTGTATCAGCCACTGCACCAACCGTGCCGTCACGTGCCGTGGGTCTTGGATGCCCTTTATTGGGCACCGGGCTCTCAAAAGATTGATCAACAAGTCTTCTGCTTTCCTTACGCAGCCTGCTCGTCCACTCTCTACCACACATACTTTTTTTGGTTACCATAAACAAGTTAGCCGTGTGGTGCCGGTTCAGAATACCACCACCCCATTTCCTCCCGTGGGTGTCGTAAAAGTCGACTATGGGATTAGCCGGAGGATGGGCAGCAGCTTCCTTCGATTACATTAACAAATCAACTGCGATCGCCAACCCGTCTGCCAAGCGTGGCGATTATGGCAAAACCCCCCGATGAGCCCACAACACACCCATATCGGTCGTTGTGGTGATCTTTGGGGGAGGCCTGTGTCCAGCAGTGGACTTTATTCGGCCGAAATGATGAAACAAGTTTGGGTCAAGTTTAAAAAACATAGTAAATAACATATGTATCGAAAGGAACACTCTCCGCGCGAGTTCATGTCGCAGTTGCCCAGTTTTTTTTATCTGGACTTGAGGGTTCAATGCTATCATCATCATATTAACCAAAGGACGTCCACTGTAGAACAAAGACCTCCCCCACAGATTTCCACAACGAGCGATTAGGTACATGATGCCCGCATCCAAGACTCCCAGTGACCTTCACCAGGTCGTCTGTCCACCTCGTTGGAGGTCGTCCCACGCTGCGTTTTCCGGTGCTCGATCATCACTCGAGAACCTTTTTACCTCAACGACCATCAGTTCTACGAGCAATGCGCCCCACCCATTGCCACTTCAGTTTACTAATCCTTTCAGCTATGTCGACAACTTTAGTTCTTCTACGGATCTCATCATTTCTGATTCGATCTCGTAGAGAAATACCAAGCATAGCTCTCTCCATAGCTCGCTGAGTGACCTTGAGCTTTCTTATGAGGCCCATTGTGAGTGACCGCGTCTCTATTCCATATGTCATGGCATGTCTTCTCAGAAGCTATCATTTAGAGAAATACCCTCGTCATTTCAATCGACGTGTAAAAGTGTCTATTGCGACAATAACTGAATAAATAATTAGTTTGGATTCGGTACGCGAGAGTCACTACTGGTTGAACGTTTGCCTTCCATACGGGAGGGTCCGAGTTCTTCCCCGGTGTGTGCACCTCTGACTTCGGGTTCATATGTGGATCAGAATTTGATTATCACTTGCGTCAGCGGTAAAGGAAAACATCGTGAGGAAACGGGCATAAACTTGAGAGCTCCAAAAAAAAAACCAAACTAGGCCAGTGTGGTAACCGATTTACAGTCATCCCCTCCGAGATGTGCCTAAAGGCGTGGCACCAATGGGTGGCTCCAGATGGAGATCACTCGAGTTCCTGGAGCCTCCTTTCGGTGATGACCACTCCGGTGGTTTCAGCCGGTAGGAGTCCGGCATACCTTTCCACCTTTTCCGGGGGTGGTGGAGATACATGATATATTTCCACCGGATCTATAAAAAAAAGGCCAGCGTGGTGGACTAAGGCCTAACCTGTCTCATGGTGAGCCGCCCGTGCCCAGCAGTGGGACAGTAATGGGCTGATAATGTTATACGAGCGAACAAAACAATGGAATCGCCTACACACACACTAATAAACATGAAAACAAATTTACATATACTTGTTAACAATATGTAATTATGACAATACTATTTGGAAGTTACAGTTATATGTTACATGCTAATTGACGGGCTTGATGCTTGAGTTTTATAAAGGTAGTACTAAATATATCTAGATAATCACCATTCATAATTTCAGCTGAAGGAAGTCCTCAACCCATCTCATCCCGTGGGTGTCTTAAAAGGTGACTATGGGAGCAGCGTTCTTTGTGTACATTAATAACTCGACTGTGATCGTTAACCAGTCCGTGTGAGGATTAAGAATTAAGATCCGGATTAAGAATATAGCACCACTCCATCTCCTCTCGTGGATGTCGTAAAAGGCGACTAAGGGAATCGAAACCAGAGGGATGGGCAGTGTCTTTTGTATGAAACAGCAACAATTTTGCGCTCATCAACCCGCCTGCCGAGCATGGTGAGTATAGCAAATTCCCCCCAAAATGAAATAAACGCAGATATATTTTCAGAAAAATTGGTACCTCAAGGTCTTACGCTATAACAATTTAATCAACCTGAATAATACTTTAAAGAAAAAGAGTATAAATCAAACATCGAAAGAACCCGATGGCTTAAATTACAAGTATATTAGTATCTATAATGCCGTTCAAAATCGAAAACAACAGCGGTCTCAGTCTAAAACATGTCTAATATAATTAAAACTAAAGCAAGATTAAGAGTTCGTAGCGGATTAATAAATTAAAATAAAACACTTAAATTGATTACATCGCGTATTTTAAAGGTTTATGTTTATCCTGACGTTTCGAACACTTGCACAGCACAGCATCTAGCGACCACGAATGCATGCATGCAAGCAATGAATTATAATTAGTACCTAATAATCCTCCAACGAGGTGGACAGACGACCTGGTGAAGGTCGCTGGGAGTCGTTGGATGAGAGCGGCATGTGACCGCTCGTTGTGGAAATCTAAGGGCCTCCCCCTTTGTTCAGCAGTGGACGTCCTGTGGCTGATATGGTGATGATGATGATGATGAATCGCGAAAACCTAAGACATTACTGGATAAATCAATTATAATAAAACACTTTTAAACGGATTATATCGCGTATATTTTACATTTTTGTTTTTCCTGACGTTTCGGATAAATCGATCTTTGAATTTAACCAAAGTTGTAGCGGTCAAGTCTAGGTGACCGGTAGGACGGCAAATTACCGCTTGGCTGCAACATATTTTTAAGGTTACTTTATCTGTTCAAATGCCTAAATGACTGACCATTTATTTAACTTTGATTTCTTAACCTGCTGATTTTTGACATCAAGATTAACGTGTCAATTGCCGGCAGCCGTGTAGAATAGATTTTTAATTGTGTCTCGTTTAACGACAAATAATATCAGTAGTAGTAACTTAATTATAAATATCAGAAGTGTTACATAAGGTTTGTTCAGCGCAACGGTTATTGATATGACAAAATGATTTGATAATGTCGAACACATCATCGATCAGTTAACTCTTTGCCTTATAAAACCGTAACAATTCATAAAATCCTTAAAAAAGCTGATATTTAAAAGTGTGTAGGTTTTCCACTAGAATAAGGTAAGGCCTACCACAGGGCAGTATATCGTGCCCTTTATTATTTTTTCAATACATTTTTAAACAAGTAATTTATTTTTTCAGAACTGGAAACTTCTCTCCTTAAATCAAAATGGTCCCCCGCCCCGTCCCGGAGTCACCAACGCACCCCCTCATCCCGGAGTACTTCGCGGGAAGAGAAGTGTTTATCACTGGGGCCACTGGATTTATGGGCAAGGTACGTCACCAGCTGTGTCTAAGTATCTGATAAGACCATCGAATTATCGACAATCGGATAGCAGTTAGGATTGCCGACTATCCCAAGCTCACAAGCGACCTAGAACCCCTAAGTCTGATGAGAGACTTTGTCTCCCTGGGTGTGTTCTACCGCTTGTACAACGGACAGTGTTCTGAGGAATTGTTCGATATGTTGCCAACGGCTACTTTCTACCATCGCACCTGCCGCCATTGGCGGGGAGTTCATCCACATACCCTAGAGCCAAAATGATCTCGTACCGTACAGTTTTAGAGGAACTTCCTCCCGCGCACGCTCAGGTTATGGAATCAGCTCCCTACCGAGGTTTTCCCAAAAGACTACAGCATGGGGCTCTTCAAAAAGGGCGTGAAAAGATTTTTACGGGGTCGGCAACGTGCGAGTGATACCTCTGATGTTTCAAGCGTCATAGGTTGGTAACCGCTTACCGTCAGGTGGGCTGTATGCTTGTTTCCCTTAGTGGTATAAAAAAAAACTCTTTTCAGTAGATTTTGATTGTTTGATATTGTAGCTTTCGTGAGTGGAGAAGACTGTACTCTTTTACTCACGTGTCTGTTTAGATGGCTACATTTCTGCGTAAACAGCAAGTGAGTAAGAGTTCCGATATAATCCGAAGGTATATATTGCACGTTTACATACAGAACGCTACTGCTGTCAATAAACCTGATGTTGGGGAGAAAAGAAAAGGATATTCTATTTTGATCTTTAAGAAAAAAACGGTTAATTTAAAAAAAAACTTCACTAATAATAATCGTCCAACTCAGCGTATTGCATTTCACATACCTTTTTTTATCGTACTTGAGGAAATCGTCATGGACCTCCTCCGTCTTGGGAACGGATAAAAAGAAAGAAAGAACTGATTACATTAAATTATAAACCATGTTTTATTTTATCTGAAACATTATAATTTAAAAATGCAAATAGTGCACGCATGCATTCCTGGACACCCAATATTAGCTGCATTATTTGTATTGTATAGCTGCAAAATGTTTTTCAATGTGAAAAGAGTTGTCTTAAATCATTTCAAAAAAACTATGTCCAAAAAAATAATCATGAAAGATCAAGATTCATAGAGGTTATCATGTAGTGAAATGCCCTCTGTCGTTTCAATATGTTGTGTAAAAGTGACCCTTATGACCTCGTTACAGAATAAATGATTGAACTGAATTGAATCAGCTGACCTAGGCAGCGACATCGAATCGGTGGATTATGCACGTTACTTCTTCGCACTGCACTTTCGAATCTTTGGTCCCACTGACGGCTGACGAAGGGCAACCACCGAAATAGTTTGAATAACTCCAACACAATGCTGGCGTAGTACTCGCTTTAAGCAGCTGTGGTTGCGAAAATACAAACGCCAGCTTTTTTAATAACAACTCTAGTTGCAAACTGACACTGGATCGTTCAAATGATTTTAATCTGTATTACAGCCGTAAAAAGCCCTATACAGTGTGGGAAACTTACATTAATACATTCTTAACGACATAAATGTTCTAGTGCCAATCTCACGGAACAATTTTTTCGTTAGCCAGCCTTATGTCGGAGTTGTTCAAACCATTTTGGTTAGTACCGAAGAAGGAAGGTGTGCTTTCATAAAAAACTTTGATCGCTACGATTACTATTGTATTTTCCCCGTTTTACATTTCGTAGGTGTTGGTGGAGCGTCTGCTATGGACATGCCGCGACATCTCCCGCCTGCATCTGCTGATGCGGTGCAAGAAGGACGTTGCTCCGGAGAAGCGGCTGGCGCAGCTTAGGCAATCCCAGGTCTGTAGACAGTGGCAGTCATCATATCAGCCATGCAACGTCCACTGCTGAACAAAGGCCTCCCCCATCGATTTCCACAACTGTGTCATCATACGGCACGGTTGGTGCAGTGGCTGATACAGTCGGCTGCTGCGCTCCGGGTCGTGGGTTCGATTCACGGAACAAATATTTGTATGATCTGCAGGTAGTTGTTCCGGGTCTGGGTGTATTGTATGTGGAACTCATGTTTGCAAACGCACCCACGACACAGGAGCAATCCTAGTGTGGGGCAACGTTTTTAAAACAGAAGAAAATTTTTATATCTTGTCCAGGTATTCGACGTGATCCGCGAGCATTGTCCGCAGCAGTTGGACAAGCTGAGCGCGGTCGCCGGTGACGTCACCAAACACAATTTCGGCTTGGACAGCCATATCACCAGCCAGCTTAATCAGGTAATTTGTTTACTGCTAATGGAGAGATTGGTGTTTTTATGACAGAATCTGTAATACAGCTAACCGGAGCTATTCTGTTTTCTCTCTCTCTCTCTCTCTCTCTCTCTTTTACTTGTGAGCTATAGTCACTCAATGGCTGTGGTCACTCATGGGTCATAGTAAGTCAACGTACTGAAGACCTTTCGAAGCTTACATAACATCAATAATCCTTTACAGGTGTCAGTGGTATTCCACTCAGCTGCAACACTGAAGTTCGATGAGCCGCTAGCAGTGGCAGTGGAACAGAATGTCCGCTCCGTCGTCCGACTCATGGATATATGTGACCAGCTGCCGAATATGCAGGTTTAAACTCATTCATTTTAACTTTAATGTACGGTACACAAGGCGGACTTAATGCCATAAAGGCATTCTTTACCGGTCAACCTTTCAGTTAAAAAAACACTTCGATGAAGGTAAAAACGTAAGCTTTAGATAATGTTGAAATGGGCACGTAATTACGACAAATTGTATAAAAAATAGGAATATACACATACTAATATAATAATAGATACTATATTAAATATTAGCCGAATTATATAATCTAATAGTTACCTAGAGAAACCTATAATTGGCCATACTTAGCAGTTATATATGACTTTTGTGCACATTATTGTATCGCTGTTGGTTTTCTGTTTTTTTTTTTACATAATTATATATAATTAATAGAATACATAAAAAAAAACTCATCCGATATCAATAATGACAAAGACCGTTTTGATTGATCAGGATTGCAACGATTTCAAGAAGTGTCTATGCACTTTACGTTTAAACGTGAATTTGCTCCGAGCATTATCCATATCAAGGAGAAGCGCATTCCAGAGTTTTATTGTTAAAACAGCGAACGAATTGGACATAAACCCTGTATGGTGGGATATAAAATCATTGATTGGTAAACGTTTGGCGAGGTTAAGCAACGCTCGGCGTGGTCTATGGATGGGTGACTGCTGGTGGTATTTGAACTGAGCATCTCTGTGCTTCGGATGACACGTACAAACGTCGGTCCCGTTAGTCATCATGAGACGGTCGTTTAACAAAGTCGGAGGCTCTGACACAAGACTGGCCACAAAACAACAAAACATTAAGATACGGCATTGACGGCACGGTTGGTGCAGTGGCTGATACAGTCGGCTGCTGCGCTCAGGGTCGTGGGTTCGATTCCCACACGGAACAAATATTTGTATGATCTGCAGGTAGTTGTTCCGGGTCTGAGTGTATTGTATTTGGAATTCATGTCTGTAAACGCACCCACGACACAGGAGAAATAGTAGCGTGGGGCAATGTTTAAAAAAAATGGTTGAATTAAATACGCAATTATACTACAAAGCTTTGCCTGATAATCATATCAATGATACAAGTAAATCTAAGATTTGGTCTCCAGGTCCTGGTCCACGTGTCGACCGCATACAGCAACGCGGAGCTGACCGACATAGAGGAGCGAGTGTACAGCGCGCCGGCGCAGCTGCTGCATGTGCTGGCGCTGGTGGATGCACTGCCTGAGGACATGCTCGCGGAGGTCACTCCAAAGTTAGTATGCTATACGTAGAATACTTATTCGACTTGTCAAGAGCGGCTGTCCTGGGATCGATATCAGGTCGGGAAATGTGCTAGTGTTGTTTCTCATCACCTACTGCGTATTGTCCGTGTGGTGTCCGCATTAAGAATATATAATATTAGCACCACTCCATCCGTCCATCCATCACGTGGATGTCGTAAAAGGTAAAAGCAGCGTCCCTTCTGTGAAACGGTAGCCATACTGCGCTCACCAGCCCGCCTGCCTGCCGCCAAGCGTGGTGAGTATCTGCAGATACCCCCCCCCCCCCCCCTACCTACAATGATGACACAGTTGTGGGAATCTATGGGGGAGGCCTTTGTTCAGCAGTGGACATTTATAATGGCCGATATGATGATGATGATTTGCAGGCAATTAGAAATAGTCAGAATTTAAATAGTTTCCCGGAGCGATGTGGTTGGTCATACCGTGTAGCGTCGGTAATGAATAGAGCTACCACATATCATTCACACCGTTAATGTCATAGAAGGAGATTAAGGGAGTTCGGAACCCGCTGCCTACCATTAAGCACTGGTCATCCGTAGGTGGCGGGTAAGCCACCAACATTAGGATACCCAAGGAGAGTTGGTGTCAGGCAGGCGGCCGACTGTGCTCTAGATGGAGATCTTTCGAGTTCCTGGAGCCTCCCTTCGGTGCCGACGATGATCACTCCGGTGGTTTTAGCCGGTAGGAGTCCGGCATGCCCCTTCGCCCTTTCCCGGGGCGAAGGAAGTACATGAGGTATTTCCAACGGATCAATAAAAATAAAAATAAAAGGCGGCCGACTGTAAACGCTTTTACCAAAACCTTTGCAATATGACTAACATAATGCGTCAACCCCAAGTAACGTGGGACAACAGCAGGAAGAAGAAGAAAAATACAATACAATACAATACAAATAATCTTTATTTTCTCCACCACATAATAACAAGATAACAATATAAGTTGTATAAATATAGCTAACTACAGGTTTATGTTGTGGAGACTGGAGCCTGCACTAGGAATACCTGTGTTACAAGTCTCCAGGCCTCCACCTAGCCGGACTTATTTTTAGAAAAGTTATCATATATTGCAATTTACTGACAATCTAATGATGTACATGTTAACTATTATTATAATTTATTCTTATGACGGTTATGATATCTAATGAGGAAAGGTTCCAAGTAGTTGATCCCACAGAGAAGAGCCGAGAAGAAACTCCATGAATACTCTTTTTAAAATATCTGAAATATTATATAATAGAAAAGAGGTAACTGAGGGTCAACCTGCCTGCATTACCCTGTGTGAGTGTGTCTGAGATAACAGAGAGTTCCATTTGGTTACCGGCAAATAATAGATTACCAGTGATGACATGGAACAGAGACGTGGTCACTCACAATGGGCCTCATAAGAAAGCTCAAGGTCACTCAACGAGCTATGGAGAGAGCTATGCTTGGTATTTCTCTACGAGATCGAATCAGAAATGAGGAGATCCGTAGAAGAACTAAAGTTGTCGACATAGCTGAAAGGATTAGTAAACTGAAGTGGCAATGGGCAGGGCACATTGTTCGTAGAACTGATGGCCGTTGGGGCACAAAGGTTCTAGAATGGAGACCGCGCACCGGAAAACGCAGCGTGGGACGACATCCAACGAGGTGGACAGACGACCTGCTGAAGGTCGCTGGGAGTCGTTGGATGAGAGCGGCATGTGACCGCTCGTTGTGGAGATCTAAGGGGGAGGCCTTTGTTCAGCAGTGGACGACCTGTGGCCGATATAATGATGATGATGAAATAATAGATCACCTCTCTCCACGTATATCGTCGAGTGTCGTAAAAGGCAACTAAGGGTTGAATTAAGAGGATGGGGAGCAATATTATCCCGTGTGTAAATAACAACACACTGCGATCACCAATCCGCCTGCCAAGCATGGTGATTATAGCAATATCCTCTATGATCGCTCATTGTAGTGATCATTAGGAGGTCCATGTTCAGCAGTGGCCTTTTACGGGCTGATGCGCGAATTAGTGTGAGTGTGCGTGTGTGAGATAAATGCATATAACGTACAACGATAGAGTTTGACAAAACTAGAACTACTACTGCATAGGAATAATGGCGAAACTTAAACAGTAACTATCAAAACCTAAGGCTTAAGGAGTTAACTGACTGGATTTAGTACTCATCTCACTTACCTAGAGTAAGAAAATATTGTGTTTAATTTATGTATAAGGGCAGGATTATACGGCACCGCACTTGGAAAATGGCGTCACCGCCTGCGGATGCAGTTTGCAACCAAGCGCGTCCTCGAGGCTGTCCTGCCGCTCGCAGAATTTCCACTGGACTCAATAATAAACAAAGAACTATACGACACAGAAAGTCTCGCATACACACTTCTGCCTTCAAATGTCCACTGCTGAACATCAACCCCCAATAGTCATAACAATGAAAGGTCATTAAGAGTTTTGTCATAATCACGACACTTGGCACTGACAAGTCTCCTTATTCAAAAACCAAATCGTGAATATATATGGTAACATGATCTTTCCAGGTTAATATCACCTAAGCCAAACACCTACACGTTCACGAAGGCGTTGGCAGAGAGTGTGGTCGCTGAGCGTGCTGCTACCGCCAAGTACGCCACCGCTATATTCAGGCCAACTATAGGTAAGCTATCATCAGTGTATTATCGCTTCGGGGGATCCTTTACAATCCCCCCTCCCGGGGGGGACCCTATCCGCGGAGTGCCTATAAGCGTGGCACTAGCGGGCGGGTCTAGTGTGATTATACGAGGACCTGGAGCCCCCCTTAGGTGCCGAAGATGACCGCCCCAGTGGTTTTAGCTGGTAGCAGTCCGCCATGCCTCTCCGCCCTTCCCCGGAACGACGGAATTTGTCATTGTTCTTTAGAGTTTGTCATTAGTAGTAGTTTGGTTTATTGTTAACTATGTATCAATTTAATTAGCTAAAATAGCAAATGAAGACGAAGTTAAAACCTCGCTGAATGTTATGGTAAGATATTTAAGACCAGAAAATGTTCACTAAAATCAATAATTGTCTGGAGAATTATTCGATGGTACATCCGATATCATCAATCAAGTTGACAATTATCATCAATAATCTCTCTATGGATATTTTTTTAAGTTCACGCCGCAGACATCTGGCGATTGACTATTTCCAGACTATCAACAGAATTACAATTTCAAATACATATCCCTCCCTCACGACCAAAAAAAGGATTATAAACAAAGTAAAAATGTTTGGTCATATTTATCTGAATGGTGCTTACCATCAAGTACCGGGAAAAGATGTGTATACCGCTTTCGAAGTCATTGGGAAGTTCTACTAATTTACAAAAACACTCTTTAGAGTAACCGATGGTGTAGCGGTGTACAAATATTCATACTTTTTATTTTGTTTAAAATACTGCCATCTAGTGTCAACTAGCGATAGTAATAGATTTGTTATTTGATGCAAGGTGGCGTGTTATTAAATTATCTGTCATTAAACAAAGCTATGTGAGCACACAATCAAGATCCCGTACCTTGTGTCCCATACCATAACCGAGACGTTTTTGTATTTTTTATTTTGTGGTAAAATAACCACGCGATATTTTGTGTTTTCAGTAATTTCATCTCTCCGCCACCCATTCCCCGGATGGATAGAAAACCTAAACGGCCCCAGCGGCGCGATAGTCGGCGCCGGGAAAGGAATGCTGCATGTCCTGAGCGGCTCCGCCAGCAGCAGAGCCGACATGATGCCCGTGGATTTGTGTATAGATACACTTATAGCTGTGGCCTGGGAGACTGCTGTTGACGAGTAAGTATCGTGCTTTTAGGGTTCCGGGTGAGATAATTCCGTTTATCCATGTCTAATTCCGTTTATCCATGTCTTAATTTTTAATCATAATATTTTCATATTCGGCCGAATAAAGTCCACTGCTGGATCACCACAACGATCGATATCGGTGTGTTGTGTGCTCATTGGGGTTTTGCCATAATCGCCACGCTTGGCAGGCGGGTTGGCGATCGCAGTTAAGTATTACTATTATTGTATGTATGGTATTCGAACGACGCTTTTACGTCAGTCGTTTTACGTCTGTTACGACAACCACGGGATGAGATGGGTTAGTGCTATTCGTAGCCGGCACAATTTTTTTATAGTAGAGATTTAAGGAAATATTACTGGGAAAATGAAGAGCTGACCTAACACAGCAACAAAAAAAAAATACGATTTACGTTATAAAATCGACTTTATTGTGTGCTGATATATTATTATAATTTTTAAGGCGATTCCTGTTCACTATTCCAATTCCATTTTAGAAGGAAAACGTTTTTATTTTTTGAAGTACATTAACGGTTTGTTTGCAGAAGCAGCTATAATAGCAATAGTTATTATAAAAAAAGGTGTGTGAACGTTCGCACGTTAGAAATTATACTTGTTAGGGGTAACTAAAGATGATTTTAATACGCATATCAATAATTTACGTAACTAGGAAAAACAATATGATATCAAAGCAGATATTAAATACAATTATCAAAGGATTGATAAAAAAGAATTAATTTAAATTGATATTTATTTTTACACAATTAAATAAAAAATTAAAATAATACAAACGAGTCAAATTTATTTAAAGTCAGTAAAATAAACATGCACTTGCAGCCAACTTCATAATGTCATATTTTGGTGACGGTTTGCGCGCGCAGCTCCTAATTTCCATCATTTCGGCCGAGTGAAGTCCACAGTCAACCACGGATATGGATTTGTTCTCGCTCATTGGGGGGTTTTGCCATAATCGCCACGCTTGGCAGGCGGGTTGGCGATCGCAGTTGAGTTGTTAATGTACTCGAAGGACGCTGCTGCCCATCCTCCGGCTAATCCCTTAGTCGACTTTTACGACACCCATGGGAGGAGATGGGGTGGTGGCATTCCTAATTTTACTTTCATCAAAAGCGTAAAAGGTACATTATAACTTTTAAAAAATTACACCGCGTGTGTCTCAGTACACGATAGAAGTGAAATTTGTTGTTGTGTTAATGTTTCAGGACACTTATTATATATGGTCTAACTTTAATAATGGAAAATGTTTTAAGGCTAGACTCTATGAATGGTATAGAATTCATTTCAAGTATCAAGTATCGCTTTACTGATAGTAAATTAATTCATATTTCAATACTCGACCAGCGAAAGATTTACTGACTCTGTTTTGTTTTATAAAATAAGGTTGAAGTTTTCTTTTTTTTTGCTAATACGCATCATTGCATCCATAGATTTACTGCCTAAATTTACATTATTAAAGTAAGACCCTATATAGTGTCCTACATAAATAGTGAATACACCCATTACTGCTTGAGAGAGAAAAAAAAATACAATTTGTTTTTAAAAAAATGCAATAAATATAGCCCTTTAAATTAAGTTTATTATTTTAAGAGCTTATATACAACATGGGAACAAACGCTTATGCACATGTGCCAATATCACACATAAACGATCTTAAAAAAGGCTACACTTTTTCACCTGTTGATTGATGAATTTGTCAGATGCAGTTTCTTTTTTATTGTCATGTATTTTATATTATTATGTTCCAGTAATAATGTGTATGATATTTTGTACACTTGACAGCCTAATATCTCTCTCCTTTCTTTCGGTCCATCCAAAGGTCGTCTCTAAGAGATAGCCTTGTGCGATAAGACCGCCCATTTTACCCTTATCTTTTTTAAGTGTTATGTGGTGTACAATAAAGAGTATATAAATAAAAAAATCAAGTATATGTACATGTACAAGGAATGAAATCCTTCCCTCCATTGTAATGAATATAATTATCCTCTGTCATAGCGCTCGAGAAGCGCGCGTGTACAACTGCAGCTCCTACGAGAACCCCACCACGTGGGGGGACTTCAAGTGCCATATGCTGCACAGCGTGCGGCGTGATCCGTTCGACAACGTGCTCTGGTACCCCTTTGGGATCCTCAGCGAGAACAGGTGGGTAAAGTGATCATTGGCCTTGCGTGTGACGGTACATCGAATAGGCTGGATGTGAAAGTAGAGCTGGCGGATCAAGTGTTGTGAACCACGGTTCATCACGAAACAATGGTAAACTGAGTGAATGATGTAGATGAAATGATGAAACAAGTGAAAGCTGGAAATCATGGATCATAGTATAGCAAGGTATCAGACTATCAGTTACTATACCAAAAAAAAAACTCGTCAAGCAGAAAGGAATCAACGCACAATTTTGTAAAAAATGACACAACAACAAGTAGCCTTAAACGTTCTTTCATTCGAAAAACGACTCAACAATTAACAAATAATTCTTGAATGAGGAATACCGAAGACTAATATAACTGATGAATACTCAATTTAACTTTTAACTTTGAAATTTTGAAAGGCATTTACAGTGGTTTGAGTACCTTCTGCATAACTAAGTCCAAATGACTGCTGGATACAAGATAAGCTGATCCAGTAACTTACCCGTCTTATCTTACTTACTTACAGGTCTACTTTTGTGGATCAGAATTATGTAATGCCAACACCTAACATATCTTCAAAGTCTTTTGTCCGTTGCAGTGTGATGCAGAAAGTTCTGGAGACATCACTGCAGACCATGCCGCTTTATCTGATACACTACGTGTTCAAAATGTGTGGATTTAAGCCAAGGTAAACTAGCAACTAAATAAAACAACTTCTTTGTCAAAAGTTTTAAGAATTTGTATATTTTCAAAAATGTACATTCATTTTCTTCATTTAAATGGTAGATATAAGCAACATGGCCAGAGATCGGTTACCTATGCTTATCTACCATAATATGATTGACAAATGATTTATACAATTCTTTTACATTGTATTTATATACTTTTGTATTTTTGCCATCTAATTATCATATTTTTTTTGACATTTACTTTTAATCGTTGCTATCATTTTTGTGTTTTATGTACAATGTGTTTAAAAACATTGTATATGACAAACTAACGTGTTACTTCGGAGTCGTTGCGCTGTTTCTTCTCCCCAGCTTAATCACTAGGAAGCGGTCAAGGGTGGGCTTATGTGGGCGTTGTCTAATGTAGACGTTCACAAATAACAATTATTTGTCTACTTTTAATTATTTATTTAAGGCACACCAACGACATATTTACAGACAATTGGTTTAACAATAACATTTTTCTTAAAAGCTGTGCAAATACGTCACTCAAAGGTGTACACAACATTCAAAGTATTAATTACATCATAATTAATATAATAATGATATCACTATCTATTGACTAACTTAAATTGAAATTGAATTACTTCATTATAGTTACACATTTACATTTACACAAATACATTAGATCACATTAAGTAGATTAAATTCAAATTGCATCACTTAAATTAAAATTCAAATGAGAATAAGATCAATTACAGATTGAAATACATTGCATTGTTATACATTGGTCATTAGATAAGTAATAGTAATTTATTTTATAAGTTTTTTTTTTTATAACTTTGAATAAATTATAACCGGATAATAGCTCTTACCCCACGATTAATAAAACCGGGCAAATTAATAGGTTATGTGTGGTGTCCTGATTAAGAATATAGCACCACTCCATCTCCTCCCGTGGATGTCGTCTAAAAGGCGAATAAGGGACTCTAAACCAGATAATTGGGCAGCAGCGTTTCTTTTGTGGAAAATTCTTCATACTGCGCTCACAAATCCGCCTGCCAAGCGTGACAATAACGGGCATATTCCTCAAAAAATATAACACTATTGTGGTTATCTATGGGGAGGTCTTTGTTCAGCAGTGGACGGCCATTGGCTGATATGATATAATATAATATAATATAAATTATTTGCCGAGCCCGTGTGCCGCACCAACGCGCGAGCCAATTCACCCATCCCTCGCACACTGTCTGCGCTCAACGCTCTCTTGGAAGCTAAACCTTCCTGTGACGTGTTTGCGGACGAATGGAAGATGTTACTGTCTGTATGTCTGGAGTACTGTGAGATGAGTGTATGAATGTTGCATCCTTTAAAATGTCTTTAATTATTGTAATTGGCTTGCAGCCGTTTTAATTAAAGTAAAATAAATAAATAAAAATAAATAAATAAATAATGATGATTATGAAAATAATTAGAATTAGTATACTATTGCAAGTTTCCAAGCTAAACTAGTGGCAATCGCTCTTCAATACAATGTGTGATGTCTTTTCCTCCTTCCTTTTGCTGCCCGCAAACGATTCAACGCACTACCGAGGTGGTAAAGTTCACAAAGCACTTGCTTTACGATTTCCAAGTATACAAAATACATTACCTCTTTCAGACCGAGTCTTTCTACTGCCTGCAAGCGTCTCCATGCAATGAACCAGGCGTTAAGGTTCTTCTCTACACGAGAGTGGCACTTTAGTACGGATAACGTTCAACGCTTGCGACACAGACTGTCACCACCTGATGCTGCTGTGTACAACTTGGATCCTGGTACTATCGAGTGAGTATTGTAATATGATGTTAAAACACGCCACTGCTGATAGCGGCGGCTTACGGTCTGATGTAGTTGAAACCAGCAAGCTCAGGGCCCCTGGGCCTCAGGGCCTCTGCGCCTCAGGGCCCCAGAGTCTCAGGGCCTCAGGGCCTCAGGGCCTCAGGGCCTCAGGGTCTCAGGGCCTCAGAGCCTTATGGGCTTAGGGCTTCAGGGCTGCGTCAGTCTTTAATCATTATTCCGGGGATTGATTACGTATCTTGCAAATGGTTTGGCTAAGCGTTTCTTCACTAAATTCCATTGGATATGACATGGACGGCCATTCCTGCCAGAACAAATATTTGCATGGTCTGGTTGTTCTTTCGGGTCTGAGTGTCCTCCATGTGAGATTTATATCTATAAATCATGGGTACAGTGCACAAGACTTTTTTTAAAGAAAAATACAACTTTATGCCAAACACAGATTTCGGCCGTGTGGTGCCGGCTACGAATTGCACATCTCTTCCCGTGGGTGTCGTAAAAGGTGAATATGGAATTATCCGGAGAATGGACAGTAGCTCCCTTCGAGTACATTAACATTCAACTGCGACCGCAAACCCGTCTGCCAAGCTTGGCGATTACGGCAAATCCCCAGCAGTGGACGTTTTTCGGCTGGAATGATGATGATGAGCCAAGCAGATTCTAAATAATCCCACTCCATATTAATAATACCGATTTGGATATCGATAATGCAGAGACGTTAATGGCACATCACTAAAACTCACTGACACAATCATCGATTTCGCAAACATACGGATTTATGTTTTGGTGACGCGTTAAATGAGGTGAATGTTAGTCTATTATATATAGTATATTAAGATTATAAATAAAACAGATTCCAAAAATGGGAAAATCTAGTTTTATTTCCACTTTCTGCTGTTTTACTGATAATGGCGCTGGCTGACAGTTATTATGACAAAGACAGATGTGTCGGCACGGTTGGTGCAGTGGCTGATACAGTCGGCTGCTGCGCTCCGGCTTCGATTCCCGCACGGAACAAATATTTATATGATCTGTAGGTAGTAGTTGTTCCGGGTCTGGGTGTATTATATGTGTAATTCATGTCTGTAAACGCACCCACGACATATGAGAAATACCAGTGTGGAGCATCGTTTAAAAAAATATATCGAATGCCACACGATACAGAGTCGTTTGACGTTTCGCGACCTATCGCGCGACTACTGCTATGGATTTGGTGTCGCTGTGTGCACACCTCAGTATGTGGGGTTGGCCACCTCATGTTAAGTATATTATACTGACTTATGAGGTACTCATTTATTTTTATTTATTTAAGCAACAATGGCGGTGTTAACGCCGTAGGCATTTTGTACCAAACGGCCTTTCGGTGATGCAGAGACAAGGTAGACGCACCAACAAAATATGAAAGATAGGTACAGATGTGAAAACATATAAACACAAGTATACAAATATATAAAATAACTTAAAATATATAAAACTATATATAGGGTCTTACTTTTATAATGGAAAATATTTTAAGCCATCGATTTTACTTCTAATAAATTAATTAACATTTAAATACTCGACTAGCAAAAGATTTACTGACTCTGTATTGTTTTGTAAAAAAAGATTGATGTTATGTTTTATTTTCGCTAAAACGCATCATTGCTGCCTATAGATTTACCTCCTAAAATATTTTCCATTATTAAAGTAAGATCCTATATAGGTAAACAAATTTGTATATACTAAATAAACACATACATATATTTATAATAAATAAATACAAATGAGACGAGAATCTATATTTATATATCAGAGCCGAGATAAATCTGCCGACGTCTTGTCAAGAAGGAATTTTAGCACCTTAATTTTAAAACAAGGCTGATTTTCAGCTATCCTGATATCAAGGTTAGAATCTATAGAAATAAGTAAAATAATGATTGTTTATCTTCACAGCTGGGAGGATCACTGCGTGGACTTTGTGAAGGGAACTCGGAAGTACCTGCTGCGGGAGAAAGACAAGGACATCGAGAAGGCACAAAGACGAATGCACTTGTTAGTATAACTGTGAATTTAAAATAATTATATCTAATATCATGATGTTATTATTCAGTCTCCCCAACAGTTCGGATTCTTCTTGTCTCGTAATGTCTGAATACAATATTGGTTGTAGGTACGGTTACAATGAAAACATAAAAGTTTGTCATTATCATTTCAGCCGTAAAAACGTCCACTGCTGGACAGAAGCCTCACCAATAGATCGCCACAACGACCGGTATAGGTGTGTTGTGTGGCAGAGGGGTTGGCGATCGCAGGTTGTTTTAAAAAAAAAACGTTGCCCCACACTAGGATTTCTCCTGCGTCGTGGGTGCGTTTACAGACACAAATTCCACACACAATAAGTTGAGTTGTTAATGTATTCGAAGGACGCTGCTTTCCATCCTCCGGCTAATCCCATAGTCACCTTTTACGACACCCACGGGAAGAGATGGGGTAGTGGTATTGCTAGCCGGCACCACACGGCATAAAATAAAATAAAAGTTCCTAAGATATACTTAATCCGTTCCATGTTCCCCGTAAAGTATAGACTATCACCCTTCTGGACCTAAGACTGGTAAAGGCGACTAAGGGTTGATATCAAGAAGATGGGCAGCAGAATCCTCGCATGAGGCTAAATCACTGCGATCACCAATCCGCCTGCCAAGCTTGGTGATTATGGCAATATCCCTTGCGACCGCTCGTTATAGTGGTCATTGCGAGGCCCACATTCAGAAGGACAGGTCATTTACGGGCTGATGTGTGTGTATGATGATACTTAATCCGGGGAAGATATATTAATTTTTAATTTAACAATTATTAGTAATTAATATAATTAATTAAATAGGTAATATAATTATATTATTAGTAATAATTTAATTAACCCTCCCCCCCTCCTCCCGCCCGGTGCTCTCCAATCTGACCACCCTACAGGCCTATGCTACAGGCAGTCTAGTTTTGATAGGTAGACTGACTCAACTATACTTTGTTTTAAGTACACATCGGCAGTGAAATATTAAAAACGAATGTTGCTGGTTTTATTGCAAAGCTTTAATTTTGTGAAACGATAGATGGCGTTATTTTCAAATAGTATACTGAAATGGTTTAAACAACTATAACTGCGATATTACTTCAATAATAAACATTTATTATTTTTTCATCTCCTAGGTTACACATGATCCACAGCGCGACAAAGTTATTACTATCATTTGTGTTATGTCGACTGGCGATGCGGACCGCGCCCGCCATCTTGCGGATAATAGCGGTAATACTACGACTAAAAAGAAAAGGCACCGAGCTCCACGCGTGAAGACAATAAACTAATACCTAGTTCTATTATTTATTTATATTTATGTGATAATAATGTGTAAGGGGTACACACTTGCTCAAGTCACGCGGGATAATAATAGATATATTATAAATTAGTGCAATGGAATAATTCCTGTAAGCAAAGCTGTAAGTGCAATTTAAAAACGTAAGTTCAATTATTGTCTAATTCAATTTAATTCAAATTGAATTGAATCAGACAATAATCAATAAAACACTAATAGGTAATAAGGGACAATTGCATTATAAGTTTTTATATTATATATTTATATGTATATTATAGATTAATATTGAAATGAACACCTTTAAATTAATAAAAAAAAAAACGCTATTCAACGGGTTAATTGTTAAGTAACAGTTTAAAATGGTGCTACCTTTAGCAATCATTTTAAAAAGTGATAAAATTAATAAAAGAATTATGATTGTTTACTATTTTGTGCGGTTTGCCAATTACCGGTATAAAGTCAGAAGTGTGTGAGCAGTACTTAGGGTTGCCAAATAAGAAAAGTAGAATTTCTTGACGATATTTCGAAATGGCGCAATTATGGCGCTGTTGCCTAACATATTATAGGTTTTTATCGACTTTAATATTTACGTGCTTAAGAATTAGTGTTATAATATACTCTATCAAAATTATCAACTTTGAGATCAGTTATACTTGTATAATGTACTCAATGAACTTAATTTTTAAATTGCCACTACTATTATACTATATAGCATTAATTGTTTTCATAGAGAAACAAAAATAAAGTCATAGGTTAATTGTGAATAAAGTGTTTGCCGAGATTTTTTATATTTTCAAGTTTGGACAGCATATTAAATGTCGGGAGAATCCAGATGAAACTGGACTATCTGGCATTTCTAAATACGCCTCAAACCTACGTCTCGAGGACTGCAGGCGAGATTTCTAGGATTAAGTAATAAAAGTATTTGCTCAAAAAGTATTATTTAGTGATATATATTTTTTACTGATGTATTTAATATTTGGTTTATTGAATAAAAGAAATTGGTTGGTATATTTTTATTTGATATTCGAGTGGAGAACAAGCACCTGAAAACAACGTGGGACGGCTTCCAACGAGATGACCATTTTTTTATTGGCCCCTATTGAAAATTCATCATGAACTTCCTTCACCCCGAGTAAGGGCGAAGAGGCATGCCGGACTCCTACTGGCTAAAACAGCTGGAGCGGTCATCTTCTGCACCGAAGGTGGGCTCCAGGTCCTCGTAGGATCACGCTCGAACCACCCATGATGTGACGCCTTTAGGCAGGTCTTGCAGGGGATGACTGTACAGCGGTCATCCTCTAGCGTAGGGGAAGCGACTGTAAAATGGTCGCCCCCAGGCACTTCTCGGGGAGGATTGTGAAGGATATAATTGGCTTGGGGCCCCGCTATTATTATTTCCTTTATTTACATAAACATATTACATTATATTTTTAAATACATACAAAACAATATATATATTTAAAAATATAAAAAAATTGTAGCTCACCGGCGTCGGGAAAAGGGTCCAAGCCACCGGTGGTTAGGGCTCCAGAGAGGGGAACCTCCTAACAAAACGAGCCGTGTCCAGGAGTACCGTTTTCTGTCAAGCCCTTGACCCAGCTGCCTAACGAGAGCCTCTTAAGTGTTGGTCGAGGCTCTTGGCCATAAGGCCATTGGCCGTAACAACTATCGGCACAATAATTGCAGAGTCTACCTCCCACATGTCGACAACCTCGTCAGCCAAGTCAAGAAACTTAAGTTGTTTATCTTTCTCGGCTTTCACGAGATTCTCGTCATGCGGGATAGTTATATCCACAATCATTGAGCGGCGCTCTACTCCATCTATCACCACTATGTCGGACTTATCGGCTACAAAAGTCCTATCAGTGATGATAGATCGATCCTAATACAACGTGACATGGTCATTCTCGAGAACCGGGTCGGGAACAGGCCGGAGGGTGGGAACCAGCGTCTCTCGAGTACATTTATAATCTAACTGTGATCGCCAACCCATCTGCCGTGCGTGGCGATTATGGCTAAACCCCCCAATAAGCACCCAACACAAACCCATGCCGGTCGTTGTAGCAATCTTTGGGGGAGGCGTCTTTCCAGTAGTGGACGTTTTTCGGCTGAAAATGGGAGTATTGGACGTTTTTCGGCTGAAAATGGGTCTCAAAAAAATGGGTAATATGTTTTATATTGAAGCGAAACCTCTTTAGCAACGTTGTGATTTGAAAATTCGGTGAAACGAAAAAGCGACATCAAAAAGAGACAAACATATCATAAATAGGATTTAGTCTGCGAATACAAGTTTTCTATAATCTTCGTCTCCTCTTTGTTCGGGCTTTCGTAGTAGCCCCACAAACTAGACTGAACCGGACTGAACTAGACTGAACTATACTGTACTAGACTGGACTAAACTAGACTGAACTGGACTGAACAAGACTGAATTCGATTGAACTCGACTGAACTAGACATAACTCGACTGAACTCGACTGAAGTAGACTGACCACGACTTAACTCGACTTAACAAGACTGAACTCGAGCTATCTGGACTGAACTCGACTTAACTGGACTGAACAAAACTAAACTAGACTGAACTCGACTGAATTAGATTGAACTCGACTGAACTAGACTGAACTGCTCTGTTTACCATCTCCATAGTGTATTCATCTCATTCTCTTACAAATTAAAATTCACTTCTACTGCGTGTGAACTCACACACGATTTTTTTTTGTTCTTTATAAATGTAAAATATCATTTAAGCCTGTCACTGTCCCAGAGCTAACTAAAGGCCTCTTTTCACACAGTGAAAGCAAAATTCAATCTACAGAAATAATATTTCCATTTTTATCTTATATTTGATGAAGGTATTACTCGTACTACTATATGTAATATTAGGTACTGTTAACATAAAAAAATGTGGGACTATTTCATTCCATCTGGTATACCTCATATCATGCACACATGTTTGATACCGTGCTTCACTTTCGTAATGAGTGGCGCGGAGTCCTTCTTTTCTTCTTGTCCGTGAATATACTACATGGTTTTGTTTATAGTAACTCTGAAATCATCTACAAATGAGATATACTGACCTGTGGCTCCCTGCACCGCAGCAGTCAGTATTCCCTAGTCGGAGCCACCATGCCGATGTTCGCTCCGCTGCTCTCCAAGCTGTACGACGTAAGTATACGCTGGGATATGTAAAGGATGTGCAGCAAGCATCTGCATTTCGCAAACGTAAAGCTCGCACGCGGTACACACTTGTTATTGGGACTGACGTCACAGACAGGTAACCAAGCATTGTAACAATATTTATAATATTGGTGCCATATTATATTTATATATAATATTGGTGAAGACATCGTGTCGCGCCTTCGTCAGAAACTCTGAGATAGTAATGCCTGTACCCTTTAATTTAGATTTTTCGAACCAAATTTTGTTCCGTACCTCAGAATCTCTCAACTTAAAAAGTATTGGCCGCGCTTGCTTGGGGGCTGCACATCGTCCCATCCTGTGACACCGCTTCAAGTCACTTACTGTGAAGACATTGTTCGCGAAGCGGTTTCTCACGACATCAGCCACCACCTGAGCCGTTTCCTCATCTTTGTTCTCGGCAACACCATGCAACAGCAGAATTTTTCGTCGCCCGCGCATCTCTATGTTGTCCAGGGAGCGGGAAAGCATCTGGATCTGTAGCTGCAGGCTACTCAGGGCCTGAGTTATAAACAATCGAAATGCAGCAAAGTCAGTGGCTAAATCTGAAGAACTAGACGGAGGAGGTCCAGCCTTCTGTAACTGCGCCTCAAATTCCGACATCCTGTTGTTAAAGAGTACTGTCATTTCTGTGAGAGTGTTTTCTAGTGGATCCATGATTGAAGTGATGAAAATATAGTGATATAATTGAAGCAATCAGTGATAATAACACTTATCCGGCAAGTAGAACAAGTTAATTGATTATATTGAACATGAAAAGTATGAATTAATGTTTTTAAAATATATTAATTATTAATTTTAATTGGGAGCAAAAATTATTTGTGTTCACTTTGCCACTACCCTCCAAGAAAAAATGTAAACAATAAAACAAACGCTTCTGTAGTAAAATTGAAAGAAAATAATTCTAACTTCGATTACTATGCTTTTGGTACAGTTAAGGCATAATAAAATAATTGCAATATCGATTTTAATAGCATTGTAACTCGATTCATAATTTCGGCTGAATAAAGTCCACTGCTGGACACAGGCCTCCCTCAAAGATCACCACAACGACCAATATCGGTGTGTTGTGTGCTCATTGAGGAGGTTTGCCATAATCGCCACGCTTGGCACGCGGGTTGGCGATCGCAGTTGAGTTATTAATGTATTCGAAGGACGCCGCTGCCCATCCACCGGCTAATCCCTTAGACGCCTTTTACGACACCCACGGGATGAAATGGGGTGGTGCTTTTCGTAGCCGGCACCACACGGCATTGTAACTCGATTGTACGATGTTATTAGCCATTCGACCTTTTATTTTAATAATAACATTTAGTATATTGACGTAATTGGTTAGATCTTTAGTATATGTGGTCACCATGGGGTGCCACAAGGTTCAATATGAGGTCCATTTTTGTTCCCATTTATAGCTTAGCTTAAAGTAAAAGGCTCAATAGCGAATGCCGCCGCATTCGCATCAAATTTCACTTAATACATTTTGGAAACAAACTAAAACAATGGAAATCATGATATGATATTATATGCTACTGATAATTATTAAATGCTAGGTATAGTCGTCATAACTCCTCAAATACAAGACTATACTCGTGGACTCGAAGCTTGCACTACAGAAATACTCATGGATTTCACTCGGGAGTGAAGACCTTATTATATGCGATAGAAACAACTTTGCCCCCTGTAAGATTTATCCTGTGTCGTGGGTGCGTTTATAGAGACACCAATTCCACACACAATACACCCAGACTTGGAACTACCTGCAGATCATACAAATATTTGTTCCGCGCGGAAATTGAACTCGCGATCCGGAGCGCAGTAGTCAACTGTATCAACATCTGCACCAACCGACATCAATAAAGAATTTTTGTGTTTTTTTAAAACGATAAGACCCACACTGCACTTGGGCTTCTCCTCTGACGTCGGCACAGCTTCACAACATAATATATCACATCTCACGCGCACAAACACCCAGACCCGTAACAACTATCTGTAGATCATAAAATATTAGTTCCGTGCGGGGATCGAACCCGTGATACATAGCGCAAAAAGCCAATTGCTTAGCCAGTAAGCTAAGGGTACCGTAAGTATATTGCAATGGGTGTTTTATGGAATAGAAACCATTCAAACATCGCCCATTCCCCCATATAGTCTTTACTCACTTATATTACTTTTAATAAGAACTATTAAAGTATAATAATACCTAATTTTGTTAGGCTATATTCAAATTGCTAAACTATTTTATGTCTTGTACAATTTTCTGATTAGAATTGTCTGCTGTGCTGTTGCTGTGTGTTACAGGAGTGGTTGCAGAAAGTGGGTCTCACGAGGAACTAATAAAGCGCCGTGGTCTGTACTGGACACTGTTGCAGCAACAAGCACCCAGCAACGCGCAGGCTACGTGATATGCAACGCAACGTGTGACTTGAGGAGGAACACGCATCGTGGCACTACAACACTCGTGTTACTATCCGTTTTTGTTGAATATATGCCATTGCGATAGATATTTCGATCGACTAATGAGTGCGACATAACGTAGGTATATTATTTTTATGTCTTACTCTCCGGAGAGCACACGCATATTTGATTCAGACTAGTAAAGTACATAGTGCCACTCGCGGCTAACACAGACGCACAGAACAAGGTAATGGGCTGCCATAGCCTCGCTAGTTAAGAGTTAAGTCGTCGGGGCGTCTGCAAAGGACGCGGCAGAGAAAACGCGGTCTGTGTAAAGATGGCTTGCTTGTGAGATTCTGGCTAAAGTCATATTTGATAAGTTTCCTGCCACAGCTGTGAAAATAAAAATAGGTATTTTAAATGTTAATGTTACAATCAGTAATAACTCTTACACCTCGTAGAGTAGTAGTATTTAATGTTCAGCAGATAGTTTCATTTAAGTAAAAACAAAAACGCATTTGATTTGATGAATTGATAAACAGGCGAATTTGATTTGTGTAAGTTAAGATTGATTCAATACGGTACTAACAGTGTAGTGCAAATTTGTAATAAGTGGTCAGATAAAGAGTTTTATTTAGCTGTAGCAGTAGGCGGTGATAGCGTGAGATGATCAATTGATAAGGTAACGTAAAATCCGTGTGGGATACACACAAACATTCTTTCAGTATACACTCACATACTCAACGACACAATCGAGTTTCTTACGGCCGAAGTGATTAATCAATCTAATTTAGATTGTTTTAGATTTAAGTTCCTTATTTAACTTGATCTGTTTTTATGATAAGATCACACTCAACACAAAAACAGACAAGTTCTCCGTCAATCCAAAATCGATTATGATTAATTTCGGCTGTAAGAGGTTGTCATGTAGAGAAATGCCCTCACTTTGTTACATTATGACTTGTAATGTATCTGACACACACTCTCTCTCGCACACACATCTCTTACACACGCATGCATAGTCTCTTACACACATACACATAGTTTTTTACACAAACATATTAGTGTTTGTACGATAATTTATTGTGTGACAACGCTGACCTGTCTCCATTTCTTACATTATAATATTTAAGGACATGTCTCGATCTTCTACATACAAAACAATATTGCTGGAATATTGGTTGTTGCCTGTTGTTATTACAAGCAAAAACGTAGTTACTATATAATGAGATTCCGAATTGACCAAATGAAAGGAGACTGGCAGTCGCCCATATAACGCTAGGCCCCAAATTCTGTAGGTTGTTAGATTTAAGAAAAAGAAAGAAGGAGAATTGACAAAGGTTGATATGGTGTGATAGGGTATTTCATGAGTATTTAATTATCACGGACTTTAACTGTTTGGGTCACTATTTATCTTTAATAATCAGTGATATTTCTCATTGAACGAAAAGAAACAGTATCGACACAGCACGTAGTTTCGGGACTACAAAATGGCGCGGAATTAAAACGTCGTGACATTAACAAACAAACATTATTTATTATATAACAACTATTCTAATATTTACAACAATAACCTATTATATGATATAATACGCTTCACAAGCGGTAACGGTCGCAAAGTATGAGCAATCAGATATTATTATGTATATCTAAATGTACATGATGTAGGTACATCCAAGTTTTGCGTCCAGATAGGCACGGACCGGGCAAACGGAGCGGCCGACTATCATGTTCTATAAACTGTCCAGGTTGAACTACGAAGGCTGGCATGCTTCCCTCCTCCAGGGACTTGGTTATACAAATGAAATAATATGGATTTTATGTAGTAGTTAACAAATGGAGTGCAAATATACGCATGCACATTTCTGCGACACTACAACGCGACGCGCCAGTATATCGGCATAATCATCACGCGTTGGGAACAGTTTGGTGACCGAAGTGTGTTATCATTAGCATGCCGGAGGATGCTGCTACCATCTTCTTGCAGATCATACAAATATTTATTGCGTGCGGGAATCTGACCCGAGATCCAGAGCGCAGCAGCCGGCTGTATCTGCCACTGCACTAACCGTGCCGTCAAGGTTTACAAGTACTTTTATGACAGCAGGCATGCATGTACATACACACCTACCTACAGATACGTAATATGTATGTACACGCATGCAAATAAAACGAATCCACTACGAACTACGTTTTTACACACTGCTCACGGAATTAATTCTATATAACGGAATATTTTTAAACGCTCGCGTAGTACCTCAATAACTGAGTAAGTTTGCATTTAGAAGCAAATATGCGCGTTTACACTCCATTTGTTAACTACTCAACTTTTTTCTTAAGTTCTTTTTACACTGGTCGATACTTTAGGGCACATTTCTATAGTTTAAACTTCATTGCCAATTATAACGCTTAAAATTAATTCTTAGAGCAAACTTTTAATACTCTACACAGTACTGAACTAATTTAGTATTTTCACTTTATTTTCGGGCCGCTCCCAAAAACTCAGCGGGCCGCATGATGTCCGCAGGCCATATAGAGTAAGGTAGATCTAAGCTGTTGCATATATTAAACTAATGGTTTGTTGAACACGTCCTGGTAGTGCAGCTTGTTCTGCAGAACTTGGTCCTCGCTCATGTACGCGATGACGGTGGGCGGCAGCAGCGCCCCCGCCACCGACCTGGAACACTTGTGTTGACGAAAATAGGATAGGAAAAGGATTTGATGGGAATGTAGCTTTGATAGTGTAGTTTTGGTAAAAGTGTAGTTTTGATAAAAGTGTAGTTTTGATAAAAGTGTAGTTTTGATAAAAGTGTAGTTTTTATAAAAGTGTAGTTGTGATAAAAGTGTAGTTTTTATAAAAGTTTAGTTTTTATAAAAGTGTAGTTTTGATAAAAGTGTAGTTTTGATAAAAGTGTAGCTTTGATAAAGTGTAGTTCTAGCCGCATGTTTTTGAAGATCCCACGTTTAGACAAGATAGTAAATAGAATAGCTATCATCATCATTTTAGCCGAAAAACGACCACTGCTGAACTGCTGACAGAAGTCTCCTCCAAAGATTGCCACAGCGACTGGTATGGGTTTGTGATGTGTGCGTGGGTTTTGCCATAATCGCCGCGCTCAGCAAACGGTTTGGCGATCGCAGTTGTGTTATAACTGTACTCGAAGAACGCTGCTGCCCATCCTCCGGCTAATCCTATAATCGCCTTTTACGACACCCACGGGATGAGACGGGGTGGTGGTATTCTTAGTCGCCATATATATCACTATAATACTACCCGGTACTATTGCACTTCATTTATAAATATCAAATTTTGCAAAGGTATTATAATAAGATGAATCCAAGAGAGATGTTCATTGCGACATGGAGCTAGTTGGATGCGTCTCACTGACCTGCCCTCGGAGTTGAGGAAGTTGAAGGTAGAGCAGGCGTGCTCCGTGGGCAGGATCTCCGCGTTGATGCCGAGCGCTCGCGTCATGCGGAACACCGCGTCCGAAGCCCCGCGCGAGTTCGCCTCCAGCCCCACTACCTGCGGGGCACAAGCCAATGACTCTCCACTGTCATTTCAATTATGAATCAATTGACATTACTATAAGGCTTTGTTGTTGCCTGGCTGTGTATACTAAATGAATAATGATAAAATTGAAGAAAGTCAAATCGAAGAAACCGTGTGGTGCCGGCTACGAATAGCAACAACCCACCTCATAACTGCGATCGCCAACCCGCCAAAGCCGCCAAGCGTGGCGATTATATCGAAACCCCCCAATGCACACAACATGCCGATATCGGTCGTAGTGGTGATCTTTGAGGGAGAACTGTGTCCAACAGTGGACTTTATTCGGCCGAAATGATGATGATGATGATGAAATCGAAGAAACGTCTTATCATCATATAGTCTCGTATAGCTAATCATCATTACGGCCGAATAAAGTCCACTACTGGACACAGACCACCCCCAAAGACCACCACAACGACCGATATCAGTGTGTTGTGTGCTCATTTGTGGGGTTTTGCCATAATTGCCACGCTTGGCAGACGGGTTGGCGATCGATCGATCGGTGTAGCTAATACTGCATAGGAATCGTGCAACGTTTGAGATGAACGTCAAAAATAAAAGAGAAATTGCAATCACTGATCTACCACGAGAGTGTAGTGATGTGTGCTATGGGGACCCCTGAATGTATGACTGCGTGTAATTGGGCACTCACAAGCAAATCGATCTTGGGTTCGAGTAGTTTGAAAAGCCGCAGCGACTCCTCCGTGATCTCCTCGGTGCAGCTGACTTGCCAGGACAACACCGTCCTGGTAATGGCAATCGCATCCATTTAATAAAATTTGGATCAATCAACATAGTAATCTCAGTTATTTTAAAACAGTATCCATGGAGTATCTTGCCGGCTCTTCTCCATAGATCAACTATTTGGAACCGTGCAACTTAGATTCGGACGTTTCATAAGTTTGGTTTATTTGAAATAAAAAACTGAGACTTTGACTTTGAAAAAAACATAAAAGTAGATTAGTTAGCGAATTTAGTTTTGTTTAATTCATATGACAGCCTGGTTTCACAAAGGCTCGTCCCAGAACCAGACGTGGGTGTTCTAAGAGAATTCGACTGCGTCCATCACATAATGCACTCATTACACCATATTTCTCTTATTTGAGCAGTAGCATTCAGACGGCAAATGTAAATGAAAAGAGATCTCCAGATTCTGTGGACGTCCACAGGGTCCAAATCAAGGACCATTTCTGTACAGCAGGCCGCCTCCGGGGGTCATGGGTGCGCAGATTAGGGAGTCTGTATTCTCATACCGAACGACCGCCGAGAAGACGGTGGCGCGGACTTGGTCACGTGGGACCATGTGCACAGCACACAGCGATCTTATACAATCCCTCCAAGCCGGGGCGGCCTTTTTACAGTAACCTCCCCTTTGCTCGAGAGGGTGACCGCTTTACAGTCATCCTCACCGACATGTGCCTAAGGGCGAGGCACCAATGAGCGGAGCCCCCTTCGGTGCCGAAGATGACCACTCCGGTGGTTTTAGCCAGCTGGAGTCGAGCCTTCGACTCTAGTCTGATCATTCGAGGCCTGGAGTGATTTAAGCAAAGCGACTATGATTCTAAATATTTACAATTAAACATATGACGGAAAAATAGCTTAGATTTGTTTTATTTATTAAATAAGTCTTTTTTTACTAGAAACATGTATTTAATGTAGACTGTTGTTTTCTGCCCAGCAATTGGGCATTAATTTGGGTGTAAATTAGTTTTTGCCCCGTTTATGCCCATTTTTGCCTTTTGGGTGTAAACCCTCGACCCATCACTAGTCACGTATGATCAACTAGTCAGTCCTGACCAACACCTTATGAAATTAAAGAGATTACAATAAATTTGTATTTTACATGCGCACTCCATTCGCTAACTAATCTGTGGTTTTATTTTTATTATTTTAGTGTCATTAACCTTTTCTGCCGTGTGGTGCCGGCTCAGAATACCACCACCCCATCTCCTCCCGTGGCTGTCGGAAAAGTCGACTAAAGGTTTAGTCGAAGGATGGGCAGCAGCGTCCTTCGAGTACATTAACAACTCAACTGTGATCGCCAACATGTCTGCCAAGCGTGGCGATTATGGCAAAACCCCCCAATAAGCCCACAACACACCCATATCGGTCGTTGTGGTGATCTTTGGAGGAGGCCTGTGTCCAGCAGTGGACTTCATTCGGCCGAAATGATGGTAATGATGATTAACCTTTAACATGATCATGCTGTCCCTTCATCATTTCGGCCGAATAAGTCCACTGCTGGACAGGCCTCCCCCAAAGATCACCACAACAACCGATATGGGTGTGTAGTGTGCTCAGTGGGGGGTCTTGCCATAATCGCCACGCTTGGCAAACGGGTTGGCGATCGCAGTTGAGTTGTTGTGTGCTCGAAGGACGCTGCTGCCCATCCTCCGGTTTATCCCTTAGTCGACTTTTACGACACCCACGGGAGGAGATGGGGTGGTGGTATTCTGAGCCGACACCACACGGCAAGCTGTCCCTTACCTGGGGAATATGGCCATAGGTCCGAGTACAGTGAGGCCGTTGTTAAGCTTGAATCCATACTGAAACAAACAAAACCCCAGTTCAGGTATTTCTAGTTCTCTAGTGTAATCATACGAGGACCTGGAGCCTCCCTTAGGTGCCGAAGATGACCGCTCCAGTGGTTTTAGCCGGTAGGAGTCCGGCATACCCCTTCGCCCTTCCCCGGGGTGAAGGAAGTTCATTAAGAACTTCCTCTGGGCACCAATAAAAAACAAAAAAGGTATTTCTAGTTGTGGCATCCCGATCTTTAGTACCAATAATATCAATGTTGAGCATAATTTTCGATAATGTTATATTTATTTTTTATGTTGCCCTGGACTAGGATTTCTCCTGTGTCGTGAGTGTCTTCACACACATATTCCACACACAATACACCCAGACCCGCAACGACTACCTGCAGATCATTCAAATATTTGAATCGTGCGGGAACCCACGACCCGGAGCGGAGCAGCCGACTGTATCAGCCACTGCACCAATCGTGCCGTCAAAGTTGACAAGTACTTTTATGACAATACGCTAATACGTATCTGAGGTGCGTATTGTGCTGTGTGGTGCCGGCTACGAATAGCACCAACCCGTCTCATCACGTGGGTGTCGTAAAAGGCGACTATGGAATTAGCCGGAGGATGGGCAGTAGCGTCCTTCGAGTACATTAACAACTCAACTGCGATCGCCAACCCGCTTGCCATGAGCACACAACACACCGATGTAGGTCACTGTGGTATCTTTGAGGGGGACCTGTGTCCAGCAGTGGACTTTATTCGGCCGAAATGATATCTGCGGTAGGTAGGTATGTATGTACATGCATGCAAATAAAGCGTATCTCTCCACCACTGAGGGCGCGTTTACCTTACTACTATTATAAGTTTATAAGACCAGACCAAGATCCAAATACAATAAAAATGCTACTTTTTCCAAAACAACATTATGTCCTTTTTTTTACAATCTATCAAAGTGATGACGGCACGGTTAGTGCAGTGGCTGATACAGCCGGCTGCTGCGCACCGGGTCGTGGGTTCGATTCCCGCACGGAACGAATATTTGTCCGATCTGCAGGTAGTTGTTCCCGGTCTGGGTGTATTGTATGCGGAATTCATGTCTGTAAACGCACCCACGACACAGGAGAAATCCTAGTGTGGGGCAACGTTTTATAAAAAAGAGAAAAAAAAAGTTTTTGGCTCCATCATGCTTACATTCGAATGCAATATGGATAGAGGTAGATGTGATGGATCAACAATATCAAAGTAACCAGCCGAATAAAGTCCACTGCTGGACACAAGCCTCCCACAAAGATCACCAGAATGACCGATATGGGTGTGTTGTGGGCTCATTGCTTTGTGGGCTGTGGGGGGTGTTGCCATAATCGCCACGCTTGGCAGACGGGTTGGCGATCGCAGTTGAGTTGTTAATGTACTCGAAGGACGCTGCTGTCCATCCTCCGGCTAATCTCTTAGTCGCCTTTTACGACACCCACGGGATGAAATCGGTTGGTGCTATTCATAGCACCACACTGCATAGCCGCACCACACGGCGGTAATTGGTCTAGTTTATTTTATATTCAAGATTAAATTTCACAACACACCCATATCGGTCATTCTGGTGATCTTTGGGGGAGGCTTGTGTCCAGCAGTGGACCTCATTCAGCGGAAATGATGAAAATGATGACTTTTTTGATAAGAAATTTTGTCAGGTCAGGTCTCTATTGCCCGAGTCCAGCCAGTTAGGTTCCACTGCAGTGCCAGATATTCTGCCAGCAAGCAGGTTAAACTTTACTCATTACTATGTTCTGGCGTAAAGAGCACTGTAGCTAGCGAAACTACTTGGCATAAGATACTGGTCATTCCATTGCAATGAACGGCCATAAGGGAAATTTCCATAATCACCATGCTTGGCAGGCGGACTGGTGATAACAGTATGCTGTTATCACCACAGGGCAGGATGCTGTTATCACCACAGGGCAGGATGCTGCTGCCCATCATCTTGATATGAACCCTTAGTTACCTTGTATGACACCCATAGGTCTATTTCTTGCTATCTCTCTCTGCCAGCTGTAGTGTCCGCTATGTTGGCAGAGCACGAAAACTGGAATGAAGTGGTCTCCTTCTGTGAGAGCGTCATGCTCCAGAAGGACACCGCAGAGCGGGATCGGGAGAGGGCCGATCCCGCTCGAAGGAAGAAGGAGAAGACGGCGCCGGGGTAACAAACGCCCTGATGCCTAATTCCCATACGCCTAAGCCCCCTGCCGTTGCTATAAGGCGGGGGAACTCTGGGTTCGCGGGTGCATAGATTGGGGAATCTGCGTGCCCGCACCGAGCGACCCAAGAGAAGATGGTAGCATGCATGTGGTCACGCACTGCCTTGAGACGCTTTGGAGGATCCTTTACAATCCCCCCCAGGATACCCCTTCGCCCTTCCCCGGGGCGAAGGAAGTTCAGGAAAAATTTCCACTCAGCAACAATAAAAAAAAATTGTCTCTTTCTTGCCAGGGATCACACAGTACTGTATGGATAAACAGACACTCTAATTACTGTAGCATATGTGTTGATCATGAGTCCAGCCTCCATATCTTGGTTGATGACGCGCACCGTGGTCTTCCCCTCTCCCTCATATGCTGCCTTGCCACGCACCACACTGTAAACATAGTGCATGATTTATTATCAACTAGCGACCCACCCTGATTTCACACAGATAGCAATAATTATCGATAGCCTGGTGACTTATAGCAACTTCATAGGATCACCCTCTGGCCTAATCTAAAGATTGCCTGAATATTTCACCAAAATCAGTCCTGCCGTTTTGGAGTCCATATGGAAAATACATGCACACATTGATTTTTATATATAATATAGAATGGAATACTGGAACTAGAATAATTTTGATGAGTAATTTTTTATTAGCTAGTTAGCACTGGCACATTTCTTTCTGACTGACTACCCTTCAGAAGAAAGGGCAAAATAAACTCATAGCCAAGGTCTTGGACTCTCATTGGAGGCCATCCCATGCTACATACAAATATAATGAAAATAATTGGTGTTTTGAAAAAATACATTCTTACACAAAATGGTAATAATATTTGTAGATTCCCCTAAAATAATTCTGTATGGCATATGGAATTCTAGAAAATAAACACAGACATACAAGTTGCAAGCTTATCCGTTTATTATCAGATACATTTTGGTGACTATGCATTGAAATTACATAATTTAATGCCCCTAAGCCAATGGGCTTGAGTGATGGAATGCCATCGCTGGACAACCAGACAAATGGCATTGTGCTATCATTATATGGTGGATATTCCACCCATATGCAGTGTTTCACTTCCACGTTTTTAATTCATACCGCCAAGAAGTAGTACACTGCACCCGAGTCTGTGTTTCCTGGCCATTATAACCTGGGGACTTTAAGTTGTGAGTGAGAAGGGTTCTTCCAGGCAAGTGTGCATCATTATTGGCTACATTGTAGCATAAAATCAGTTGAGATAGTGGTCAAACAGAGGCCTATTCCATATTGAAAAAAGAAACAGTATATAGTCATATTCTTAATAATCGTTTTTTACAGCATAGGCGGCATACCTTAATCTGTCATTCAATTTGATGATTTGACAGTCTCATTTTAATTTGGTAATAAGGGCTATTTGTGGTAGAGCAATTCACCATCTGTGCAAAGGAATACAGGGAATAAGGGGTACTAGAAGCCCAATAGTTACAATTCAACCATAATTCATGTTTACTTATACATAAATTTTGAAACTTTCTGCACTCCTCCTCTGTATGGATTTTAACTATGCCAAATCAAAAAACTCCTCCGTGTGCGCAATGTGAAGTTTTTTTTCATATATTACTTTTCAAGCTCATCCCTTAGTCGACTTTTAGCCGGAGGATGGGCTGCAGCATCCTTCGAGTACATTAACAACTCAACTGCGATCGCCAACCCGTCAATAGATCATCTGTCTCAAATAAGAATAATTGCTCTAATTTGATGGCCAAGCAGCTAGGATTTTTTTGGTCAATCGCCTGATCGTCATGACTGCCAATAACACTGCACTCGTCAGCTTGATACATAATTTATTTCGTATTTAATGACCAGTAATTTCACAAGATAACCCTTCTAAGATTTAGTCACATTAGTTAGTGATTTAAAAACAAAATTTGTATGCTGACATCTCTGAACTTACGCATATAATGCTTATAATATGGTGCAAAGGTGCAAAATAGTAAAAAACTAACCTCAAACTTGGAGCTATATTTTTAATAACATTCACCCGTCTCATCGTATTCGACAACATTTTAAATCGGTATTTAATTAAAATAATAATCTGTTTTCAGTACGTAAACTATATGCAGTCGTTTTAATTCGTTTCACTTGGTTCGGGTTCGTGATTTTTTTGTTATTATTTAGGCCTGGACTGGAGTATAGGCTTGGGTAAAATAAATCGAAATATCGATATTTTTTATAAAGTAATCTATATTTAATAGTGATATTTTTAATCTCGTCTCGATACATATAGGTTATCCATTAAATAGCACCACATACTGCAGGAGGTGAGAGCTTGGGTCAATACCTACCAAAAAAAGACAATATACGTTCAGCAAAACCTTTACGGATTTACAATAGTACAAATTTTTCCGAAATAGCGAAAAATCTCTACCTTGACACAGATTTTTAAGCATCTCTTAATGAAATATTCTTTTCTAGTTTTTTTTTACCTCTAATTATTTGTGAATGCTTACTTTACTCATTGATAAGTCTTTATTCTATTAAAAACTAAAATGTTTTTAAGAAATACAATTTTTATTTAAATTTTCACAGTACAATTTTCTTCTCGGAAAATTTTGTACTACTGTAAATCCGTAAGATTTTGCTGAACTTATATTGTGTTTTTTTTGGGAGGTATTAACCCAAGCTCTCACCCCCTGCAGTATGTCGTGCTATTTACTTGACAACCTGTATAATTGATATTATATATTTGCGAGTATTGATACTCTCTATTTTTTGGACGCTGGTCAGTATCCGTATCAGTAGCTTCGTGCGTTGCATTTATTAGATGGACATATAGAAGCTGCTGCTGCTGAAGCTGAAGCTGGAGTTCTGAACGTGTCTTAGAAATGTGAATTTCTTTATACCCTGTATTAATTTTGTTTAGGTATGTGTAATAGCGGTTTCTCTGAGGTTATGAGGTTGCCAAATTTGTTTATTCTGTAATCAGTTTACAAAGCGTCAAGTCATGTCTTTTGTGTTGAATTTCTTAAAAAATCATGGATTCAATGTTAACCTATTGTTTGCAATTTATGTTACACATTAGCCGAAGGAACTTCGTTCCTACCTGGTGTCCCACGACACCACATAATTTCTCTATATATCTCGATACTGTTTTCAAAAATCGATTCGATATATATTTTTCATTGGCGCATCCCTAGTTAAGTGTATCACACGTTGACAGATAGGGTGAGATTCAGAAACGAGTAAGCGTGAACTTACGCTTCCATCTGTCAAAATGCACTATTATTGCTATCGCTCATAATTTTGACAGATGGAAGCGTAAGTTCACGCTTAAACTCGTTTCTGAATCTCAGTCATAGAATACTCTGTTTACGGTATCACAGACAGGGTTGCCAATGCCAATTTATGAAATTCCCCAATAATCCAAGTCAATTCCCCAAATTTTGGACAAAATCTGCTGATTCCCCACAAATTCCCAACAAATTGTATGGAGATACATAATGTTTTAAAAAAATGGTGGTAGTTTATCGACTGTATAATTTAAATATTTTTAATCACTTGGGGTACTAATATTTTTCCAATAAGAAGATTACATGAATAAACCAGTGACATTTCAATGAAACGCATATTGTTTAAAATGTTCTCTCGGATGGATTTGTCTGGAATATTGCGAACATTTTCTTAATTACATGTATTGATACGTATAGGAATTATATATTTGATAAAAATAAACGATAGTAGGTATTGGATCATACCGCCATACTTAATCTCACTGTCACAAGAACGAGGATTATACTTAAACGAAATAAAGAATTAAAAAAATGTTAATGAGTATTTAACTTATGAAATAACCTATCCATTGGTCCAACTTCAAGAAAGAGATCAATCGTCGAATCCGACTCGGCTGGGCAGCGTTTGGGAAACTTCCCAACATTTTTTCGTCAACAATACCGCAATGCCTCAAGACGCAAGTCTATAACCAGTGTGTATTACCAGTGATGACATATGCGTCACTCAGCGAGCTATGGAGAGAGCTATGCTTGGTATTTCTCTACGAGATCGAATCAGAAATGAGGAGATCCGTAGAAGAACTAAAGTTGTCGACATAGCTGAAAGGATTAGTAAACTGAAGTGGCAATGGGCAGGGCACATTGCTCGTAGAACTGATGGCCGCTGGGGCACAAAGGCTCTAGAATGGAGATCGTGCACCGGAAAACACAGCGTGGGACGACCTCCAACGTGGTGGACAGACGACCTGGTGAAGGACGCTGGGAGTCGTTGGATGAGGGCGGCATGTAACTGCTCATTGTGGAAATCTAAGGGGGAGGCCTTTGTTCAGCAGTGGACGTCCTGTGGCTGATATGATGATGATGAACCTATCAAACCATACCAATTTCTTAAATTTTAATTCGTTTAATTAAAGAATCGTGAAGATATAGTTAAGGTGCTTTATTTTGAAATCTTATGCGAAAACGGTAGAAAAAAATCATTTTGTATATTTAACGTTTGTGCACTGTGGCATCGATATAGCCAATATTGATCAAAGTCGATATCGATATTCTCATTGGATTTCACCCATATCACTAGTAAGTAGGTGTAATGCCAAAAATACTGGGTAGCTTTTAGGCGTGTTCATGTTCATAACGGCAATTTATATTAATAACGCGTTATAACGACGTTTGCCGTGTGGTGCCGGCTCAGAATGCCACCACCCCTTCTCCTCCCATGGGTGTCGTAAAAGTCGACTAAGGGATTAGCCGGAGAATGGGCAGCAGCGTCCTTCGAGTACATTAACAACTCAACTGCGATCGCCAACCCGCCTGCCAAGCGTGGCGATTATGGCAAAACCCCCCAATGAGCGAGAACAAATCCATATCGGTGGTTGTGGTGATCTTTGGGGAGGCCTGTGTCCAGCAGTGGACTTCACTCGGCCGAAATGATGATAACGACACGTGATTTAAAAATCACCTATTACTTTCTACGTTATAATATATTAGTTTGATATTTATTACTTCGTCTAGCGCCGCGGTTTTGTTAACGTTGCGGCCCACAACAGAGAAATAGTTCCACATTTGTCCTCTTCGAGACGTTTTGATTAAATATAACTCTTATTTACGTAAATAACAACCTAAACATGTAAATTTTTATTAACACTAAACTAAAATACTTATTTTTAAAGTTTCACAATACAAACTTGATAACTTCAAAGTTCATAATGAAATAATATAAACATTTCAAAACTATCACGCAATCGCTCGCAATCTCCCGTAAAATACAACTTATGACGTCAAGCGAGTCATCCGCACTGATTTTGTTCAAATATAATCGTAGATCAAAACGACTGTCAAATTAAAACAATTATATTAGGTCCTTCTATTACTTATTAGTTTCGATTTAATATTGATCAGAATCTAGCTCTTATAACTGTGCTGTGAAAGCATAATTTTGCATGTGGCATTTAATAACGTCTGAGATATATTCGTTTCATGTTGATAGGAATCTAGCTCTTATGGCTATAATCTGAAAGCACAATTTTGCATGGGGCACCTTATGAAATATGTGACGTCGGGGAAGCTGTGGTCTATATGTGGCTATAGTAATAAAAATAATAAGGCAACATAAATAACCGTTACCTGGTTTAATAAATAATAGGTGATATGATTATTTTAAAATAATCGATTATATATTCAGCTAACTAATATATCGAACACCCCTTGTAGCTTTTGCGTTTTGTTATTAAATTAGAATTGAACCGTACGACGTTGCCGACATATTTTTTAGATATTTTTCATTTTTGTGAAATATTTAACACAGTTTATTTTTCAATTTAATATTTTATGGATATGTAAAGAAATTAGTAGTAAAGTAAATTGTGGAGGTTACTCTACAGAAGCCATAATCAAAGAGAGGAGGAGGTAGTTAATAGATTATACAAACAGTAGAATACGTGTAAAATAAACGTGAAAATATGTGTTTGAAGTGACAAGGATGGATTTTTTCGTAAGTAATGAAACAGATACGTTTCGTAAAGCATATTATCATGAGTTCGGCTTACCGATGGAAAGATATAACTACATTATTCTCCGTCAAAACGCCGATTTGACTTGAGCAAAAAGAAACGGTACATGTCATTTTTTATACATAAGATGTGTAAATGAACATAATCCAAATATTTTTATAAGACCAACTCACTTTCGGTTAAAAATGTTAGTGACGTGTGTTAACCAGATGGAGTGAGGCGGGCAACACTTCAATACGTGCGCGAACGTTTAGTGATTTCTCTTTTCATCGCACGTAATTCTCGCATTAGGATGACAAGTCATTATTACTGAAAATTTGTTGAACTTAATAGGCTCTATGTACGTTGGTAATTCTATATCTTTGGCCGGGGTATTAAATTGACATCCTTTCACTTAGGCCATGTCAATGATTGGCAGCAATATTCGGGCCGGAGATCACAGAGTACCTTTTATAAATCTGAGACCGGAGATGACTGTGCTGTGCGACAGTCCGAGAGGATACTGCGCTACCGCGTAACTACCAGTGTCAAATCCAATGTATTTAAAACGACTTTTACACAATAGCAAAATAAAATACGTATCTTATAATAAGAGCTTAACTGTAAATTGGCAGTCCAACAAAGCCAAAAACGACATCAGTTGTTACCGCGCCTGTGTTCTGTTCCTACCATCTATCGGCAAACGGGAGTAAAACCACGGAGGTAAACTGAAGTTGAAACTAAAACCGTGCAGCCAATCAGCGCCTCAGCCAACGTCATGGGAACACCTTCAAGTCCATGGAAACCACCTTTGTTAGCGCCAACTCGTTACTCACTACGAATTTGTTCTATACGCTTATCATATCAGCCGTAGCCCGTAGGACATCCACTGACGAACAAAGGCCTCCCCATGGATTTGCACAACGACCGGCTATACTGCGGGCCGGATTTTTGTTTGTGTCGCCATTGGGAGGAATTTGCCAGTAATCTCCACGCTTGGCAGGCGGATCGGTGATGTATGGCTATGTTCCACAGAAGGGACGCTGATGCCATCCCTCTGGTTCAGAGTTCCTTTATCGCCTTTTACGACATCCTCGAATGGCGATGGAGTGGTGCTATATTCTTAGTCCGGACACCACACGCTTATACTATTTAATCATTTTGTCTACGCCTCTTTCGACTTAATTTGCACATTGAGAACCCACAGCCATCACGCAGATGCCGCCACATAAGTAATAAAATATTGTTTTTTTCTCTTATGTAGATGGCGCCACTACCTAGGTACGTGGAATTGGACATAGTTATTCGGTAGGTAAGTATTTCCGAGGATAATATAATTAGTTTGAATACATTTTCAATGTTTCGGATTAAACAAAATGCAATATTTTGGACAGTTTCCCATTTATTATGTAGTCAATTTGTAAGCCAGGATCTACAATGACGTTCACCGGAAATATACCAATCAGTGAAGCTCGGTATTTCCGAGGATAATGTAATTAGTTTGAATACATTTTCAATGTTTTGGATTTAGAATCATATAAAATACAAAATGCAATATTTTGGACAGATTCCCATTTATTATGTAGTCAATTTGTAAGCCAGAATCTACAATGACGTTCACCGGAAATATACCAATCAGTGAAGCTCGGTATTTCCGAGGATAATGTAATTAGTTTGAATACATTTTCAATGTTTCGGATTAAACAAAATGCAATATTTTGGACAGTTTCCCATTTATTATGTAGTCAATTTGTAAGCCAGGATCTACAATGACGTTCACCGGAAATATACCAATCAGTGAAGCTCGGTATTTCCGAGGATAATGTAATTAGTTTGAATACATTTTCAATGTTTTGGATTTAGAATCATATAAAATACAAAATGCAGTATTTTGGACAGATTCCCATTTATTATGTAGTCAATTTGTAAGCCAGAATCTACAATGACGTTCACCGGAAATATACCAATCAGTGAAGCTCGGTCCAGGGAAATGTTTTGGAACCTAGGGGGTTTAATCACAAAAAAGAAAGGAGTAGTAGAAAGAAAAGATAAAATTGAATATCACCCAGTATTTTCTGATACAACCTCTGTCAAAGGGAACTCTCATCAAATAAACCTAACATAATAAAACGCAAGTCAAGTGTACCTAACAATATTTAATAGAATAGCATTCACAATAGTCTTCAGAAGTCTTACCTTAAAATAAGTTAAAAATAAAAATAAGAGATTCAAGATCACAGTCACAATGACGTCATCATTACGCTATCTAAGTAAGTATATATGCAATGATATTATATCATAGATATGTTACGTCCATGTTAAATGGCGCGCAAAATTCAGTCTCTCTGTAGGTATGTATAAACCTTTAAAATTGCACACCTATGTTGCAAGAAAGAAGATACAAAAACTAGGAGAGTAAAAGAGATAACTACTCTCCTAGTTTTTGTATCTTCTTTCTTGCAACATAGGTGTTTATTTAAATGATTAGTATTATTATAAAAAAAAAGAGATAACTATCTAAAATGACAACACGTGTACTCGATGTCTTTGTCACACCTGTGGTAGAATTTAAGTGTTGTCTCTTTTCTATGCTTGGCCTGTTTTCTTCGAGAATATTGTTCTATAAATAATTTGAATAGTATTTTATTCAAATATTTTATTTTATTTGTTACTCGCGTGTGGTATGAGATCCCTTGTTCTTTATTTATTTTTGCTTGACAGTTTGAGCATTTTCTATTACCACACGACGGCGACCGTATATTTATTACTTATATTTAATAAAACAATACAGATTGTGACAGTGTGTGCTCGTTGTCCTGTCTTGGGCGAACTGATTGCGAGGTGCTACAATTGGGGGAGTTTTGGTCCTTACTTTTGGCGCGCAGGTAACATATCTACTTCTTTTAATACATAATATCATTGTATATATATGTATAAATGTTATCACTATTTGGTTTTACAACATGACTAAACCAGTGACATTTCAATGAAACGCATACAATATTGTCTATGACCTTATATGTAAAAAAGTTCGATAAAGTTGGGTAACGATTTGTCTGGAATATTGCGAACAATACCTAAATTACATGTATCGACACGTATAGGTATTATTTATGTGATAAGAAAGAAAGAAAAGAAAGAAAAGCTATTTATTACCACAACAAAACGCGCATCGGTACATTCATACTAATTAAACCTATGTCTACACCAAACTTGCAATAAAAAACCACATAACAAAAAGATTTATCGTAGAATATAAGTAAAAATAATAATAAATAAAATGAGATACAAAATAATCATAACAAAAATAACAGTTTTCCGATGCACGTCCCAACAGTGGCAAAGAGGTCAACACTCAGCATAACACCGCGTTGCAACGCTAGCCGCAACACAGAGCTGGTTTTCAGTGCTAACCCTATGTGACGGACGGATATTAAGCCAACATACATCATTTAAATAATACAGCTATAAAAAACATAAAACAATATAAGGTAAGCGGAAAACTATCATTATACATACACATATACTAATAGTTATCAAACACTAAGCATCAAACGTATTCGCAGGCCTCAAGCCATGTCTTGCTTTGCATAAATGATAGTAGCTATCGGACCATATCGCCAACGCCATACTTAATCTTACTGTCACAAAGACGAGGAATTTACATAAACGGAATTGAGAATAAAAAAAAATTAATACTCATGAAATATCCTATCACACGTTGACAGAGCAAACAACTATCACACCATACCAACCTTTGTCAATTCTTTTTCTTTTTTTTTCTTAAATGTACAAAGAACCTACAGAATTTGGGGCCTAGCGTATGGGTGATTCATCATTTCGGCCGAATGAAGCCCACTGCTGGACACAGGCCTCCCCCAAAGATCACCACAATGACCGATATGGGTGTGTTGTGGGAGTTGGGATTGGGAGTTTTTGCCATAATCGCCACGCTTGGCAGACGGGTTGGCGATCGCAGTTGAGTTGTTAATATACTCGAAGGACGCTGCTGCCCATCCTCCGGCTAATCCCTTCGTCGACTTTTACGACACCCACGGGAGGAGATAGGGTGGTGGTATTCTCAGCCGGCACCACACGATTGCCAGTCTCCTTTCACTGGGTCAATTCGGAATCTCATTATATAGTAACTACGTGTTTGCTTGTAATAACAACAGGCAACAACCAATATTCCAGCAAAATTGTTTTGTATGTAGAAGATCGAGACATGTCCTTAAATATTGTAATGTAATAAATGGAGACAGCGCTGAACATCACAATACTTTATCGTACAAACTCTTACATGTGTTTGTATAAAAAGCTATGTGTATGTGTGTAAGAGACTATGCATGGGTGTGTAAAAGATGTGTGTGCGAGAGACAGTGTATGTCAGATACATTACAAGTCATAATGTAACAAAGTGAGGGCATTTCTCTACATGACAACCTCTTACAGCCGAAATTAATCATAATCGATTTTGGATTGACGGAGGACTTGTCTGTTTTTGTGTCTAGTGTGATCTTGTCACAAAAACAGATCAAGTTAAGAATCTTAATTCTAAAACAATTCGTCTAAAATAATTCATCTAAAGTAAGTAATCTAAATTAGATTGATTAATCACTTCGGCCGTTAGAAGAAATGCCGAATGAAACTCGATTGCGTCGAAGAGAGCGTTGAGTATGTGAGTGTATATCTGAGAGACTGTTTGTATGTGTGTATCCCACACGGATTTTACGTTACCCTATCAATTGAATTCAGTTATTAAATTAAAAAAATCCCAAACAACACACCGCACTAAAAACATCAAGACACTGTGAGTGATTAACTGATTACTGCGTGCATCGAAACAATTTGTGATTAGTTTTGTACGGTAGATAAAATAACTTTTTAAATCTGTAACGACGCACCACCTATCTTTCTTATCACCTTAGTCATCCTGCGGCAACGAACCCTGCAAAGTGTTCGAAACATCAGGAAAAGTCAATAAGTCGATTTAATCCGTTTAAAAGTGTTTTATTATAATGTGTAATAATCGCGAAAACCTAAGACTAGACAAACCTCTCTATCTGACCACCTATTACAAATTTGCACTACACTACTGTTAGTACCGTCCTGAATCAATTAATCTTAACTTACACAAATCAAATTCGCTTGTTTATCAATTCATAAAATCAAATGCCTGTTTTTGTTTTTACTTAAATGAAACTATCTACTGAACACATTAAAGACTTCTACGAGATGTAAAACTTATTACTAATTTTAAAATTAATATTTAAAATACCTATTTTCATATTCACAGCTGTGGCAGGAAACTTATCAAATATGACTTAATCGATGTGCCTTAGCCAGTAGAATCACACAAGCAACCCATCTTCACACAGACCGCGTTTTCTCTATCGCGTCCTTTGCAGACGCCCCGACGACTTAACTCTAGACTAGCGAGGCTATGGCAGCCCATTACCTTGTTCTGTGCGTCTGTGTTAGCCGCGAGTGGCACTATGTACTTTACAGTCTGAATCAAATATGCGTGTGCTCTCCGGAGAGTAAGGCATAAATATAATATACCTACGTTATGTCGCACTCATTAATCGATCGAAAAATCTAATCTCGCAATGGCATACATTCAACAAAAACGGATAGTAACAGTGTTGTAGTGCCACGATGCGTGTTCCTCCTCAAGTCACACGTTGCGTTGCATATCACGTAGCCTGCGCGTTGCTGGGTGCTTGTTGCTGCAACAGTGTCCAGTATAGACCACGGCGCTTTATTAGTTCCTCGTGAGACCCACTTTCTGCAACCACTCCTGTAATACACAGCTGTATTAGATAGAGGCATAGAATTGACAATTTGAATCAGAAAATTTTATAAGACATATACTAGTTGAGCGATTTGAATATAGCCTAACTAACTTACGTTGTTTAAGTTGTTTCTGTTAATTGATGTAATGATAAATGTCAATGTCAACTACTGTCAGTTGGCAATCAATCTAATTCAATTAAATTTTTCAATATGGAATTGAATTAGATTGATTGCCAACTGACAGTAGTTAATCTAATTGAAGCCGGCATTCATCGTACTGGCTGCCTCCAAGAAGAAATGCCGACAAAAATGAACCGTACGACGTTGCCGACATATTTTTTAGAATTTTTTCATTTTTGTTAAATATTTTATTGAATATGTAAAGATTAATTCATCTAAACACCGTACAACGTTGCCTTATACTTGATATTGGCGAAATTGTGGAAGATTCTCTACAAAAGCCACAATCTAAGAGAAGAAAAAGAAAGAAGAAATGCCAATGAAAAATTCGTTTCTATTCTATAAAACACCCATTGCAATATACTTGGCTAAGCAATTGGCTTTTTGCGCTGTGTATTACGAGTATATCCTTATATTTGAGGAGTCATGACGACTATCGGAAATCGCCGTATGCGATAAGACCGCCCTTTGTACATGTCTTTTTCTACATTGGATCTTATTTTTGTTATTTTTGATGTACAATAATGAGTATTGTATTGTATTGTACTATACCCAGCATTTTTATCATTATCAATAGTGTCCTTTCAAGTACCTTTTGGTTTCCAGTGTTACTTCATCCGGCTTATTGGTGTTTTAACCCAGCCGTGTCGGTCTAGCAACTGAAATCACGGGCCTAGTCCCCCCATCTACCCGCTTGCACATTGCCCTCAAACATTGCCGAACCGATTTTTGGATGGGCCAGGTAAGAGGAAAGTCTATCCTGACTTTTGATGGTGACGACACAGGATATTTTTTACCTTTGTCGATGACGCAGATGATGTCAGCGTGCCTTACAGTGGCGAGTCTGTGTGCGATGATGATGGTGGTGCGGTCTGCAGCAGCGGCTTCTAATGCTGCCTGCACCGTCTGACCAGCAAACAATACATTGTTATTTTACCATATCGAACGACAGCATAAATTTCTCGAATCTATTAAATTATTATTATTTGATACAGATACATGATTTCTATTATTTTTGTTGGTTTCCATAATTGATTAAGTGAAAATTTATGCGAATGCAGCGGCATTCGCTAGTGAGCCTTTTCATCATTTCGGCCTAATGAAGTCCACTGTTGGACACAGGCCTCCCCCAAAGATCATCACAACCACCGATATGGATGTGTTTTGAGCTCATTGGGGGGTTTTGCCATAATCGCCACGCTTGGCAGGCGGGTTGGCGATCGCAGTTGAGTTGTTAATGTACTCGAAGGACGCTGCTGTCCATCCTCCGACTAATCCTTTAGTCGACTTTTACGACACCCATGGGAGGAGATGGGGTGGTGGCATTCTGAGCCGGCACCACACGGCAAGCCTTGTGAGCCTTTTACTTTAAGCTAAACTATAAATAGGAATAAAAATGGACCTCTTATAGAACCCTGTGGCACCCCATGGTGACCACATATCCTAAAGATCTAACCAATTACGTCAATATACAAAATGTTATTATTAAAATAAAAGGCCGAATGGTTGGTGGCCGAAAAGAGCCTTCGAGTCCTTCTTAGATTCTTTGTGCAAATTTTTTTTTCCGACAAGTATCTGTTAGCGAATGTATTGGCTTGAGATAAATAGAATGACCACAAAACTCCTAACAGACGTTATTGCTTATCAGTTTGCGCATTTCTAGTGATTTTTCATCATATCAGCCAAAGGACGTGCTGCTGAACAAAGGCCTGCCCAACAAAATTTTTAACGCTTATACATAAATAAATAAATTGCATGAAGGAAATTTTACCTTCTCGCTCGTAGCATCGAGTGCGGAAGTAGGCTCATCAAGTAAAAGCAGGGCGGGACGACGAACCAGTGCTCGGGCAATTCCCACGCGCTGCTTCTGTCCACCCGACAGAGATGCGCCGCTACCACCGCCTAGCACAGTCTCGTAACCCTGCAAATAATAAATATAAAATAATAAATATATTACACGACGTCAAGGCAGCAGGAGAGGGCTACTACTAGAAAAAATACGCTTACACAGAACATAATTATTTTTGATTAGCCCACAGCCTTACTATTCTGCCTATTGATAAAATAACAATTTTAAGAATAGCGCATAACTGAGCAATATCATAGTCACAAAAACATTCGTTTTACCAATGAATAAGACAACAATACATACCATTGGCAATCCTGAGATAAAGCCGTGCACATTGGCCTGTTTGGCAGCGTCAATGATCTCGTCCATGGGCACCTGCCTCGAGTTATCCCCGTATGCGATGTTCTCCCGTATAGTGCGTGAGAACAACGATGGCTCTTGTTGTACTAGTCCTAGCTGAGACCTTAGCTGGGATAGGGTTAGATCGCGCTTTATGTCCTTTTCGTCTAGGTTCTGGAAATAAAACGTTCAAGGATTGTTATGTAAGCAATACATTTTTACAAAAAGGGTAAACGCGGGGTTCAACAAAAACATTGCTTCCGATTTATCTACCCTTTTTCTTCGTTATATACCTATGTATAATAACAGCGTTATGGCATTCTGGTCACTTTGAAAACTGCCACATCTGGATACCACTGTCGGACTGATGATTTTTGCTTAAACTTATGTCGCGCCCTACTACTTTTCTTTTATAGTGGGTCAGTTTACCGACAACTACCAACCCGGAAAAGCTACTGTAAGTAGTTATTCTGCTATAGATAGCGCAGAAAGCCAATGGCTTAACCACTGCCCTCACGGTGTAAGTTAAACTTGTAGAGATAGCATGGATGAAGAAACTGTTCAGGTTTTTCTAATTGTCCGCAAACAGCTTTTTAAATTAAGACAAAGATGGTTCAATTTCATATCATTAAAACATACTCACTAGAGTGCCACTATCCGGGTCATAGCTCCTGAGTAACAGATTGAGTAGCGTAGACTTTCCACAGCCGCTGGGCCCGACTAGCGCTACGGTGGCACGGGATGGTACCCGCAGCGACAGACCACGCAGTACTGACACGTTGGGCCGTGTTGGATAGCTGAACTTTATGTTTGAAAAGTTCACTTCGCCGACAGCTGACTGTAGAAGAAGCTGGGTTAGTAGACTTACAGAGAAAAGGAAAACTTGAAAAAAGAAAATTTTTACCCATAATCGAACCTTGCGAAACGTCCATTTTGACTACATGGCCTGAAATCTCTTATCAATTACATTTTAAATCGATCCTGTGATTTTAATTGTTTCATAAGAAGTATTAATGTGTGTCTTGTGAACGCCTTAGACAAATCACGAAGCATATACCATATGGGATTTGGTAGCCTGACCTAGATGATAGACTTGGAAGTATCCAATATCAATGGTGAATACTCCGAAATCCCCAAACAAGTTCAGAAATTTTCTTAGCATATCTTGGAAACAAATAACAAAAGCCTTTACATATTCCTTACCCAATCAGGCAGTTCCTTGGCCGTACCCTCAGTGACGACCTTAGGTTTTCTGTCTAACGCGTTGATTATTCTAGCACCAGATCGCCTTGCTGCCGCGAAGCTCGGTGCGAACGACAGTGCTGCAGCCAACATCCAGGCTCCGTAGATTAGCGCCTCTGATACACTTAGGATACAAAGGTTTGATTTAGGATTTTTTGGCTGACCCCTGATTAAAAATATTGTAAGATGTTTTCTGGGGAAGTGTGAGTTCCCTGGTTTCCATTTCACTACTTCTTTTGGCGTCATCATCATCATCGACAGCCCATAGCAGTCCACTGCTGGACGTAGGCCTCTCCAAAGTCACGCCACTGAGCACGATCCTCGGCTTTTCTCATTCTGTTCATGCCAGCCACCTTGTGAAGATCGTCACTCCAACGAGCCTGAGGGCGCTACACTACGTTTGCCGAGTCGCAGTCTCCACCCAAGAACACGTTTGCCCCAACGGCCATCAGTTCTACGGCTAATATGGCCAGCCCATTGCCACTTCAGCTTGCTAATCCGATGGGCTATGTCGGTGACTTTGGTTCTCTGTCGGATCACCTCGTTTCGGATTCGATCCTTCAGAGAAACGCCAAGCATAGCCCTCTCCATTGCTCGCTGAGCAATGTGAACTAACCGAACCGTTAGTGTCCACGCTTCGGCACCGTATGTCGCCAAGGTCAGTTGGTTTTGGCGGCTATCCGTAACCCGGGGATTCTTTGCACTCCCTACCCTGCCGTTACCATGACCGCCGCCGTGATCAGGAATAGCAGAGCGGCCGGGAACTAGGGGCCGTGGGTCATTCTTGCTATTTATTGGAGGTTGTGCCCATAATCGCCACGCTGGGCAAGCGGGTTGGCGATCGCAGGGTATAGCAATTGGGTACAGTGACGCTGCTGCCCATCACCACCCATACATATTTGGTAAGCTACATCATCTTGTGATGGTTATCCCGCCATCAGTCGGCTCGACGTGGTCACATGGTAAAGTGGGAATGTATGCACGTCTAGTACTCCTCTGTCGCCTTTTACGACACCTCGGAAGGAAAGAGGTAGGGACTATTCTAGTCGCTTCTTTTGGCGTGCAAATTTCAGTTGAATTTTGTAACACGATCCAAATTTAATAGGCAGAGGCTGATCCAAAACTGTTCAGTAGTTCATGCTGTACACCAGATCGATCGTGAAAAGAAACTCGTACTAGTGGTGCAGGCTAGGGTAACAATACTCACAGTATCGCATACTCGTAGGGTAGATCCTCCCTCGCTATTAAATAACCGGCGTATGCTAGCGACACAGCATACCCGACTGTAGGCGAGCACACGCAGATGCCGTACACGGGACCGCGCACGCGTCGGGACGGAGCCGAACGGGCGTTGGCTTCCACGAGAGCGGCAGAGTAGCGAGACAAGATGGCTTCTTCTACACCTGTGACGAAGTGAGTGGTCAACATGCGTCGCAATTTGAATTTGATAATGTCCTGAGAAGAGTCAATACTCTCTAGGAGTCTACAGTTTTTATCGACTAATTGTGTCCATATCTATGTTAACAATATTTTTGGGACTCAAACCGTACTTACATATAAAAATTCAATAAAAAAAATGTGCCATCGGGGTCCCAATAACCAATAATAAGTTTAAATAATATTTACACGTGTTTAGAATTGAGATTATACAGCTGACCGCGCACAATGCTTGCTGCACATCATATCGGCCATACGACGTCGACTACTAAACACTTTGTTTAGTTAGTTAGTAAGTTACTTCCACAATTGTGTCATTATATTGGGGTGAAATTGTCAGTGCTCACCACGCTTGGCAGGCGGGTTGGTAAGCGCAGAATGGCTGCTGTTCCACAGAAGGGACGCTGCTGCCCATCCCTTTGGTTTAAAGGCCCATATTCGTCTTTTACGACATCCACGGTAGGAGATGAAGCGGTGCTATATTCTTAATCCGCACAACATACGGCTGCTCGAACCTCGATAATCGCACGCACACATACAATCGCATATAATAAAAAGAGAAAGAGAGGGATATGTCGCTATCCGTACATAATAGAAAGAGACAGAGAGAAAGAGAGGGAAAGGGAAAGGCATGACGCTTTTTCCTTACTTGACGATTTCTGCCAGTTCTCTCTACTGTAAGCCGCTTAAAAGAACTTCGGGCGGGAGACAACAGGGAACTTACTGGATCTAATGACGCGAGTAGTTCCAGCGATTAATGCCGGTTTCCAAATAGTTGCCTACCTGGATTTCAGGAAGGCGTTCGATACATTCGACAACGATGTTTTTCTTTCAAAATTGGCTGATATGGGTTGTACAATGCACACGCTGAAATTCTTTGCCAGGTATTTCCGGGATAGACACCAGTACGTTGACTGTGGTGGAAGTGTTTTTGAGCCTTACTACACGAGATCAGGTGTCAGTCAAGGCAGTAATTTAGGACCTCTCCTCTTTATCTTATTGATAAACAACTTACCGGATGTAGTCAACGAGTCAACATGCCTACTTTTTGCTAATAATCTTAAACTGGTCCTGTTTGTAAAAGAAATCGCGGATTGTTGACGTGCTGCAGCAGGATATAGATAGGGTTATTAAGTGGAGCCAGGACAATAAACTTTATTTTAACGTGGGCAAATGCACGGTGTTTCCATACACACGCGCGCGAGCCCCTTACCACTACCAGTATCACATGGAAGGGGAGCCACTGCAGTGCATCATGGAGGTCAGGAATCTAGGTATTCGCTTTACTGCTGACTTGAATTTCCGGAAACACATAGGGGACGTTTGTAAAAAGGCATACCGTAATTCGGGGTTTGTTTAACGTGAGGCGAATACATTGATGAATATAAGTGCTTTAAAGGGTCTTGTATGAAGTCCTCGTCAGAAGTCACTTGGAGTGTAACGCGGCTATTTGGAGTCCAAATGAAGCCAAGTATAAAACAATGTTGGAACGTATTTAGAATGAATTTGTAAGATTTATGTATTTAAAGTTGTATGGCGTGTATCCAGGATATATCCAACCTTATTTATGCTCGGAATGGTGGGATATCACAAATTGGAAGCGAGGCGGGAGGTAGCACTAGCCACATATTTGTGAAATAAAATAAAGGGTCAAACACATAACCCAGCCATTCTGCTGGTGGTGCCGAGCGCACCAATTGACTACAGCCTAATGGTGTCTCCATCCACGCGAGCGTTACGCACGCTCAACGTCATGGCTGACTGTACTGATTTCTTTTCTTGCTCACTGAACGAGTTCACACGGACCACTTGTTATTATATATGTTATAGTTTGTTATACCGTTATAAATATGTTTTTTGTCCCTTCGCCAGTCGCCATCCACCGAGCGGATAAAATTAAAGACCGCACATCCGTCATTTTCCGCCCGCTGGACGAATGTTTTTCTCAATGTTTAAAGCCCGATACTGGCAGAACTGCTACAGATAGGTCGTATTTTTTAGTCTGAACATTTAAAGAAAGAAAAAAAACACTTATATAGTCTATATTCACAGCAAGAAAAAGGTTAGGTTTTTGTGTCAGAATTTTTAAAAGTCAGTCGTTGGTGAAATTTTCGAACAATGTATTGTGCGTTTTCATTGTGTTGTTGTTTTATTGTTATAACAACTAGAATGATAATGAATTATTGAGTTTAAGTGGAATATTGTGTAGATTGTGGTATAGTGTTGACATTGTAAAACAGTTGAATAGTTTCAAGTGTATAGGTATATTTGGACGACGCGTGTTTCGGATCGTGAGTACTTCCAAGACCTATTTTTTATAATTTTTACATCATTTTAGACGCTATGAAAATTAGGTAATCAGATAGGGAGTATCTTTACGATTATTTATCAGTAACCACTTCATATAGGTTCCACAGTAATTTATCTACTTACTTAGGTCAACGGCAGTAGGTAAACAGTATGTAATACGACGCCCCGCCGCGAGTCTTATTTATGTTATTTATGTAAAATATTAATTACTTATATACATGTATTTTAATGATTTAATCTTGTAAATAATATAACGAATATTGTATATACTATTTTTTATTGTGTCTTGATGCGTTACATAATGAGATATAACGATTTTTCTTCGAAATATAGTGAAAAAGTTCCTAAAGTATGGGCAATCGCAATTTTTAGCAATTTTGTTTTTCAGCCGATTGAAATAAAAGTTATATAATCGGATAGATAATGTCCTTGCGATCATTTTAAGGTAATCTCTTCATATATGTTCCATATTAAAATGTTGAGAGATCTCAGGTTAAACGCAAGTAGGTAATACGACACCACCACCGCGGGGCTGATTTAAATTATTTATATAAAATTATACTACATACATTAATGTATTTTAATGATTTATTCTTGTAAATAATATAACAAATATTGTATATAACATTTTTTATAGTGTGCTTATGCAATACATAACGAGCTGTAACGATTTTTCTTCAAAATAAAGTGAAAAAGTTCCTAAAGTATGGGCAATCGCAATTTTTAGCAATTTTGTTTTTCAGCCGATTGAAATAAAAGTTATATAATCGGATAGATAATGTCCTTGCGGTCATTTTAAGGTAATCTCTTCATATATGTTCCATATTAAAATGTTGAGAGATCTCAGGTTAAACGCAAGTAGGTAATACGACACCACCACCGCGGGGCTGATTTAAATTATTTATATAAAATTATACTACATACATTAATGTATTTTAATGATTTATTCTTGTAAATAATATAACAAATATTGTATATAACATTTTTTATAGTGTGCTTATGCAATACATAACGAGCTGTAACGATTTTTCTTCAAAATAAAGTGAAAAAGTTCCTAAAGTATGGGCAATCGCAATTTTTAGCAATTTTGTTTTTCAGCCGATTGAAATAAAAGTTATATAATCGGATAGATAATGTCCTTGCGGTCATTTTAAGGTAACCTCTTCATATATGTTCCATATTAAAATATTGTGAAATCTTAGTTCAAACGCACGGCGATAAAATGCTCGCGTGTCTGTGCGTTTACCTTGACATTTATGACGGCCGACGGTATTCCGTTTTTGACGTTTGACGGCCGAACGGATGAAAAACTTCACTATCGAATTAGGTAATACCCTGTAATGATAGATTTAAGGGAAGATAAATAAAAAAATAAAAAGACAATAATAATCGGAGTGTATTTTCAACCCATTTCAACATTTGTAACTACATAGTAGGTACCTACGTGCCTATTCACATGTCCTCTACAGACTCAAATCGTATACCCACCAGCATAAATAGGTGCTTAAGCGCAGTAACTTACCTAAACTGTGGACAGTGCGAACATTGAGCACTGCTTCAGTAGCTATTCGGGAAGCATGTTCCAGCGCCGTCCGCTCGCGTTGTTCCGCGCGCTTGTTCACGTATCCTTCTAGGTAGATGCCGCCCATCACCTGTGAACAACGAACAGTAATGAAAACACTGCTGACAACTTAACAGATGTGTTTATCTATGAAGAGACAGAAGAAGTGGGAGTGGATTTTATTAATAGAGTCAATCAAGAAAAAGTATCAAGTGTAAAAAAAGAAAACTAGTTTATTCTTTATATGTTTAAAGATTAAAGCAAATGATTTAGCATTATTATAATGGCCATATCCAAATCACAAGTTTAATAGAAAACGCAAAACAACAATTTCCAGTACTCAGAAACTTACATATATTAGCTCTTTCATGGACGAATAGATAAGATAAGATAAAAGATAAAAAATATTTTTATTCATGTAAACCATATACAGGCACTTATGAATCGTCGAGACTTTAATTGCCGCGTTCCAAGATGTAGATTTCCTATGGAGAAGAACGGGCAAGAAACTCCATGATATAGTTTTTTAAACAACCCTTTGACGAAATGTGCAAGTCATTGGCATTGTAGTAACCTCGCCTGCCCTTAAAAATTCTCGTCACCTCGAGACATTAGTCAATAACTAAGTCTATATCAGTAATCTCTCTATACAGAGCCCTTCTGACCGGAACACAGTAATGTTTAAAGTTTACTGCTTGGTGCCAGAATATTTAGCAGTCGGTTATGTTAAATCAGATTTGTGTACTGAATGAAAAATATAATTAACTAAGCATGCCTACTGAACTTGTCAAGTCTGGAAGATTACGCATGAGGACATTATGTACTTATATAAATTATACACATGACACAGGAGAAATCTTACTGAAAATATTCATGTAATCCTACAAAAAAAATTGTATATATAATAATGTAGCCATAGACTGCACCTGATAGGCCACGTTGACTAAAGACGTTAACATATCTATGCTGCGTATCACTAATACAAATGAAGTTTATTTATTTATTTAAGTACAGGCACATCACTTACACTACAGTTCGCTACTCAATATAAAACAGTATTTTGTCTGATGTAAATGACAATAACGGCGTACATAACACTTAATAATTAATTGGCTATGTTAGTAGCAAAACAAAAAACATTGAGAATGCAAAAACAACAAAATAATAATAATGAAAACTTGGAAAGTTGTCAGTTGAAATAGATTCCAACTCAGACCAAACTAAGACAATATAATTAATTAATAAAGGAAAGGAAAACAATAATCAAGACGAACCTTCAAGATGCAAATATTTGATCTTTTTTTGAAACTATAGAGTTTATCATGGAATACGTCCAAAAAGTTTTGAGGCTACTAGTCATACTTTTATGATATGCATTGATTATTCTATGAAATGGTGACTGTAGACCTAAATTTGTTTTCACAGTTGGGGAGTAAAAAGGTTTTTTGATTCTGCTTCGTGGATAATTGACCGGATTTTAATTGAAAAATTCTCCAAGAAGTAGCTGCATTGATTTTGACCACTCAGGAATAAGTGAAAAAAACATAGATCCAGCAGAATTCACCGATCGCGGAGATTGCCATTTGTATACTCCATACTCGTTCGTACGTGTTTAAAGACTCTGGTGTAACGTTTTAAAAATCCTAACATCTGTGCCGCTTTTGTTACAGTTTTATTTACATGTGAGGAAAATTTTAGTTTATTGTCATTAATCACACCCAGATCTCGGATTCCCCGAGCTTCTTTAAGTTTTACGCCACCAAGCTCGTATCCCGTAACAAATGGCATTTTTCTGGTGAATTTGATATGAAAGCATTTACTAGTATTAAGAACCATGCTATTACATCGACACCAATATGAGATAGCGTCCAAGTCTTTTTGTAAGAAGTAGGAATCATCACGAGACTTTACGGTTTTGTATACTTTTAGATCATCGGCAATCAATGAGACCTTAGCGTATTTTATGTGGTCAGTAACATCATTTATGAAGATAAGGAAAAGAAGTGGCCCCAGATGCGATCCCTGGGGTACACCTGATTTCGCGAAATAGGTATTCGAAGTGAAGCCATCGATTACTAATGATTGCGGTCTCTGTTTTAAATATGATTCAAACCATTTTAGAACTGTGCCACCTATCCCAAACGAAAACAGTTGTATATAATTTTTAATATAATTTCGGCCGAATAAAGTCCACTACTGGACACAGGCCTCCCTCAAAAACCACCACAACGACCGATATCGGTGTTGTGTGCTCATTGGGGGGTTTTGCCATAAAGTTGTATGCTTCATATAAAATAATAAATAAATATAGCGATATACTTACACAAGGTACAGATAGTAGGCTAACGAGTGTCATTTTCCAAGAGTACACCATTGCTAAGCCAACGCCCAATGTCATCGTACTGATGCCTTGAAGTACTGTACCGAGACGAGTACCTGTATCCGGAAAAATCGGATATTATTAGATGTATGCAAAGAACAACTAAGTACTGTGGTTTTAATAAATGCTAAATTTGTTTCAATCGTTACATAAAATATTAAAACGTTACGAGCCAGAATTGCCAAGCGTGAATTTGAAATTAGGAATGATTGTTTTTTATTAATAAACAATCTCTATGTCACATCATCTACCTGTATGCAAAATTGAATTAGAACGTGTTCACTAATTTGGACGTGATGGAGCCTCGAAAAGATTAAACATACAAACTTTCAGTAAGATGTGAATAAAATAAAAAACGGCCTTTGTTTGACATTTCACATATTATGTTGAAAGGGCCCAAAATACTTCCTTGAATAACAACTATAGACTATAGACAACTATAGACTCGTCAAAATAAAATAAAACATGAACGTTTGTCGAGGGAATTTATTATATTCGTTTTAGAAAGGCCTAGAAATATATTTTTACAGCCAAGCTTTACATATTTAAGATACTTGAAATCATCATAAATATTATATGTTCATGTATTTTTCCGAAAATATGTTATATAGTAACATTTGATAAACTTTTCAAATTTTAACAATTCAGTTACAAAAAACACAGGTTACAAAGGTGCTTACTTGAACAAATCTTCACGTCATAATTTCAGTAGCCCATTCGGTAAGAAACCGGTTCAGAAGCTACGTTTATTACATAACAAAATTAATAAATCATATAATATATGGTTTTATTTATAGTAAGTCTAAAATCGTCTACAAATGAGATATACTGACCTGTGGCTCCCTGCACCGCAGCGCAGTCAGTAGCGAGGCGAGCACACAACGCACCCACTGAGTTCTGAGACATGTCAAACCAACCTTGCTCCTGTACGAATAAAACACATACAGCAAAATCAATTCGTATTGCTTCCTTTTGGCGCGGGAGTCTGTTCACTTTACATAGCGTGATAAGGTTCTTAGCTATTCGTAGATAGTGTGGATTTTAATACAACATTTTTTTTAGATCTTTTTATGGCACCTTCTAGCAAGGATTGAAGGATATTAATTTTCGCCAAATTTGACGGCGCCTAATTAACCATACAAACACGAGATTATAAAATAACACTATGAATTCAGTTAGCAACCTTCAGTTGACATTTGTGTCAACCAAAACACAGGTACCAGCTTGACAAATATAAACTTTTTTCTTCATGAACTTCCTCCGCCTTGGGGAACTTTGTCCTTCCCCATCCCCCAGGTATTCAAGACCTCGTATGATCCCACTAGAGCCACCCACTGGTACCACGCCTATGGGCATCCCTCGGAGAGGGTGACCGTAAAGCGGTCATCCCCTCGGGGAGATTGTAAAGTATCTCCCCGAAGCCTCGCTATGCTACGTTGTGCACACGTGAAAAATATAATCTATGCAATACAAATTCTACACATACCTGTACCAGATAATTTCTAAACGTAATCTGTCTCAGTCGGTCGGTGAGCCTGGAGCCGGCTAAGTTGAACAGCCACGTTTGTAAGAAGGTGACGAGGCCGCAAATCGCTGCCACCACTGCGAACATGGTCGCGTACAGCTGAGACTGGGCGAGGATTACCTCCTTGTCTGACCCGGCGAACATCTGGAAACATGTGTATGTGAGGGTCATTCTTAAAATATCTACACACGAAAGCAACAACATTGTATTCACAGATGCAATGAAATCTAACTATGATGCAGGCGTAGTATTTAGGAGTAGCTCTTTCTCTCTGTCTGGGAATCATACTCTTATGGCCAATAAAACTTGTTTTATGAAGAAAATTATTTTACGGTAACTCGAAATTTTAGGTCATCATCATCTTATCATCCCATTTTAACGTGTGAGTCTGTTGATGTGATGTTTTCAATTTCTACTCTTTGAGCCCGATTTGACAAATATGAGCTTACTAAATCAATAGGTCTACCTTGAATTCCGTAGCACTTAAGTTTCAGAGTGAGTGTGCGGTGGTCCACGCAGTCGAATGCTTTAGACAGATCGCAGAACACGCCTTAAGTATCATGTGTATCCTCACAGGTCTCTAAAACGGTTTTAATGAGAGTGGACCCAGCATCCTCTTTAAATCGTCCCCACGTAAATCCAAACTGATTGTCATGAAATATCCTATTTCTGTTAAAATATACTTACTGCCATTTGATTTCAAACAAGATTTTCAAAAATTTTGCTTAATATTGGTTTAAAAATGGGTAAAATTTTGCTGGATTTCATGAGATCGGGAAAAGGCCCTCTGCGATGCAGGCATTAAATATTATATTGGCGCGATATTAGTTATAACAGATTCGACGGCTTTCGTTGATAATCCTGATGTCCTCAGGTTTTTTAACTACTATTGTTTTAAATGTTGTCTGTCACAAAACTAAATTCAAAGAGAGTGTAGGGGATCAGTTTAAATGAAACCACACTTTTCACTATAGAAGTATTGCGAGGAGCTTAGTAAACAGAGAAATCACTATGTAGAAGTAACTATGTAAAAACCAATATCATCCTACGGTTGACGCTCGCTTAGCTACTCGCAATCTGTACCGTGGCGACAGCCTTTATTTTAGATTCAAAACTTTACAAATTGTTTGACAATTTTCATTATGATAACAACACATAACTGATCATATATAATGTTAGAAATATTACAATTTACACAAGAACTTACTTTTTATATGCTTTAATACACAAGCTATATGTTGAATTTAGGTACATGTTGATTATATTTAACTGAACTACGATTTTACTTAATAAACTATCACGAAACATAGGGTTTCGTAAAACAACATTACAAACATGGCGATAGCTATCAATGTATATAATATATGGCTTTAAAAGTTGTTCTCTACGATGGGCCTAATCATTGTTTATATAATTCAAATAGTCTTAGCGATCAAAGATACAAGATAATAACAAGAAATCAACATAAATACGATTAAGATAAATCAGTTAGATTTTCGTTGTTTTAAGCACTTTCACAATAACTATAGTTAGTGTTTTTATTCACAATCACTTAAATGTCCATTGTTTATGTTTTAATTACACATTCACTTATATTCGTCGCCAACAGTCTCCCCCTCGGTGTTCTACACCTTTCTCAGGTAGGCGACGGTGTAGCAGCTGATCTCGGCACGATAATCACTAATCGTGACGTAGGTCGTCGCAGCTCTCCGACTGAAGTTCTCACATCGACGACTCGTATTCTTCCGTCGGGACCGGGATATGTTTTGACAACTTCTCCGCGGGGCCAGGAACATCGTGGGAGTGTATGATCAACAATGAGCACAATGTCACCAAGCGTGGGATCTATGTATCGCGGACCCATGTGATAACGAGGTGAAAGGGTGGGGAGGTACTCTCGTACCCACCTTGACCAAAAGTGATCGGCCAAACGTTGCGATGTCTTCCAATTTGGTGTGCCGACCAGCTCACTGTCGTCGAAGGCACCAAACAGAACAGCGCCACATGACTTCCCAATGAGGAAATGGTTGGGAGTTAAGGCTTCTTCTTCATCTGGATCTAAGTTGATATCTAATAGCGGTCTAGAGTTTACTATGTGCTCAGCTTCGAGCAGCACTGTGTGTAGAATTTCTTCGCGAGGATGTCGTTCATGCAGAATGGCTGCTAAGGCAACTTTCACAGATCGCACCATACGTTCCCATGAACCTCCCATGTTCGGGGCTCCAGGGGGAATGAATTTCCAGGTGATGCCGAGTGCTGTGACTGCTTCTTCCATATTTTGCATTTCTGCCTTGATTTCTTTGTTTGCACCAATGAAGTTGGTGCCATTATCACTGTACATTACGCGTGGAGTTCCTCTTCGTGCAATCATTCTGCGAAATGCGAGGATCATAGAATCGGTGCTCAATGATGAGGCGAGCTCGAGATGTATAGCTCGTGTCGTAAGGCAGGTGAACAAAGCGCCCCATCTTTTCTCGTTGCGGCGCCCAATGGTGACAATCATAGGACCAAAGTAGTCTACTGCTGTACAGGTGAAAGGCGAGCATCCTTTGGTCAGTCTCTCTGGAGGTAGATCTCCTTGCGGCACTGCTTGTGGCGCTGTCTTACGCAATTTGCACCATCTGCAATTCCGGGATACGTCGCGTATTAAGCTTCGGAGTGAAGTTACCCAATATCTCTGTCTGATTTCATTGAGCACGGTATGGTGATTCCCATGACCGAAGGCTGTGTGTAGGTGCTCCACTAAGAGTTTCGTAACGAGATGTTTCCCGTCCAATATTATAGGGGTTTTGTATGATGATGGCAAGAAGCTCGCTGCTCCAATTCTGGTTGAGAGTTTCATGATGCCATCTTCTATAATCAGCGTATAGTTTTTTAGGCGTGAGTTTCTTTTTAATTCTGTTTTGTTTTGTGTTGCGAATATTTCTTCTTGGAAACTATCGTGTTGGATCTTCCGTATTATCATCAGTTCCGCTTTTCTTATATAACTTATGGTCAACGGCATATATAATGTTTTGTTTTCGGTTTGTTTCGTTTTAGATATGGATTTTCCTAGATTAGTCTTTTTTTTTATTCTTTTCCAAGCAGGATCTTGTGTAGTTGTATTGCTGGCATTGATTGTCTTCTTTTTGGCTTTAAAAACGTCTACAGCTTGTAATAAACGAGCGGTTGAGCGCAGCAGGCGTGTCCAATTTGAAAAACGTGAAGGGTCTGGTACCACTATTATTTTCCGAACTCCAGTATTCACCGCGACAGTTTTTGTTCTTTCTTCTCCCGTATTTTCTAATTTTACTGCGCTAGTATCTGTAGGCCAATATTTGGGGTCTTCATAAAGAAACTGAGGGCCTGTAAACCACCGATGTTCAATGTTGAAGTTCGCTGGGGCTCCTCTTGTAGCGTCGTCTGCTACGTTTTGTTTCGTGGGCACCCAGCGCCATTCTTTTTGCCTAGTCAAGTCTTCGATCTCCGCTATTCTATGAGCGACGAACGGTTTGAACCTTCTAGGGTCTGCTTTGATCCAAGCCAGAGTTGTTCTCGAATCGGTCCAATATTGACAGTGCGTAATTTCTAGTTCTATTTCTTGTTGAACGGTTGCGGCTAGTCGACTGCCTAGCAAGCAAGCTTGTAGTTCCAGGCGTGGTATAGACACTGGTTTTAATGGAGACACTCTAGCTTTTGCCGCCAACAGTTTCACTTCTACGTGACCGTCAGGGTGTCGAGTCCTCCAGTACACTGCACAAGCGTAGGCTCCTTCGCTAGCGTCGCAAAATGTGTGTAACTCCCCCTCGGTGACGTCATGTGTTAGGCACCGAGGTATATGTAAATCCTCTAGTTTCTTCAAATTTTGTAACCATTTTCGCCATTCTTGCTCTCTTTCGGGCGGTAGCCTCTCATCCCATTCAATACCAGATCTCCAGAGGTTTTGCAGCATCACTTTTCCTTGAATGGTAAGGGGTGTAGCCAGTCCCATTGGGTCAAAAATTGACATTACAGCGCTCGTCGCTTCTCTTTTTGTAGGCGGCCTATCACCCTGGATAGCTTCTATAGGCGTATTGCGTAGATTCAATGTGAAATGCAGGCTATCGTTTTTCACGTTCCAGTTTAGGCCTAGGGTCTTCTCTATTTGATTCTGTTGTTCTCCTAAGCGGATCGATTCATTTTGTTCGTTATCTGTAAACTCTTCAATTGCTGTGGGTTCGTTACTCGCCCAGCATCGTAGATGGAATCCTCCGCTTTTATGGATTTGGTCGACTTCCCGGGATACCTTGGCTGCTGTCGGTGCGTCTGGATAACTTGCCAGATAATCATCCATGTAATGATTATGCTGGATGGCCTTTGCTGCTTCAGGGTATTTTTCAGTGAAGTCCACAGCATTTTTGTTCTTAACGTACATGGCAACACACGGTGAACAAGCGGCTCCGAAAATGAGTGATGTCATTCTGTATTCTTTGTTTTTCCACAAGAATCTTAAGCTGTCGCGGTCTTCTTGGTTAACTTGCACGCGCAAAAACATCTCTTTGATGTCGGCAACCACTGCTACAGTTCTTTGACGAAAACGCATCAGGACTCCGAACAATGATAATAATAAGTCAGGACCTGTAAGAAGTGCGTCGTTCAAAGATCTTCCGTTAGATTTCGCCGCGGCGTCAAATACTAGTCTCATTTTGTTTTTTTGTGGATGTACAACGGCGAAGTGCGGTAAGTACCATGCTCGTGGTGACGCAGATTCTTCATTTACCTCTTCGGCATATTGGTTTCTGATGAGGTTCTCAACTTGTCCTTCATAATTTATTTTGAATTCTTCATCTCTTAGGAATCTTTTTTCTATCGCCAGTAGGCGTCTATAAGCAGCAGGTCGGCTCTCTGGTAATTTTTCGTTGTCAGTCTTCCATAAAAGGCCTGAACTGAATCTGCCATCAGGCAATCTCATGGTTGTAGAGTCAAGAACATCTAGAGCACGCTGGTCGATGTCGCTAGTAGGTTTCTTAGGTGCAATTCCTAGCGCGTCTATTTCGAAGTGGTCTTTGATTATCTTCTCTAACCGATCGTCCTTCTTTGGTTGCACTACGAGGTGGTTAACGATTCGCACTGGAGTACAGTTACCCAAACGGACGCCATGTAGCACCCATCCTAATTGGGTTCTTGATGCGACGGGTCGGTTGCGATCTCCTTTCTTAATCTCTTGTGACACTATCAAATTCCAATTGTCTTGTCCTATAAGAATTGTTGGTCGTGAATACGGATATTTTAATTGATCAGCTATTTCTTCCAGATGTGAGCAGTCGACTAAGTCCTTTTCGGTTATTTCTTGAGGTGTTAAGTGCAAGTTCTTCACTGTGTACCCTTTCATTTGTTCAAAGCTCCTGCTGAATAGTCCTCTAATCTTAATGTTGATTTTCTTAGAGACCTGGTCTATTCGGTTGCCTCCCACGCCCTCTATTCTTAAGTCTTCTGAGGGACCTCTCGCTCCAATTATTTCGGCAACACTGTCTTCCACCAATGTCACGGTTGAACCCTCATCGAGAAGCGCGTAGGCGTTTGTCTTCCCGCTTGGTCCGATCAGTTCCACAGGCACTATTTTTAAGTATGCTTTGGACGTGGTTTGAGCGGCGTTCACTGTCGAAATGACTTTGGGTTCAAGGCTCGCTGTCTCTTCAACATGTAGGAGCTGGTGATGTCCTCGACGACATTTAGGACAAGGCTTCGCACGACAATTTATTCCCCTGTGTTTCCTTTTCAAACATTTAAAACAAGTGCGCGTTTTCTTTGCTATGTCCCAGCGCTCAGTTGTTGTAGACTCGGTGAACCTTTTACATTGTAATAATGGGTGTTCCCCTTCACAGAGAGGGCACATGATTTTTTCTTGTTCTTTAGTTTCAATCTTCTTAATTTGGCTATCGCAAGTACAAGTGGTAGCAACGGTTTTCTTTGGGTCTAGCTCTTCTTCCGACTCTGCGTAAGATGTATACGAATCTTCGTCATCGTCAGACTCGATGGCTGCTGTCACATGAACTGCCTTGGGCCTGGGATAACGTACTCGAACTTGTGAACCTTCACGCTTGATTCGTATACTGCTGGCGTCGTGCATCTCGAATCGGTCGACCATTTGATTGAAAAAGTTCGTGAGGGATATCAGGATTGGTTCATCTTCATCTTCTTTATCAGCTTTGTATTCGTACCACTTGAATTTCACTAACGTACACATTTTTTCGATTATTCTTCCTGATATGTCGCTCGAATGTAGATAGCTGGACTTTTTAATTTGTTTAATTACACTCACGGTGTTAGAGATAACTCCGGCATACCTAACTAGCTCCTTGGCATCTTCAGACATCAGGGGTAGACGATCAATATTTTCTATTTCACTCTTGATCAAATAAGTAGGTCTCCCGAAACGTCTTTCTAAAGCAATAATAATAGCCTCGGGATCCGTAAGAGTATACAGCATTGATTTTACTGCTTCTTTTGCCTTTCCCTTGATCGCACGTCGGAGTCTTCCCATATTTTCAATTGAACTAAAGAGCGCCTTCGTATCTTCGAACGTTGCCTTGAATGCCATCCAGTCTCTTGCATCGCCTTCGAATGGGTGTAGTTCACTCAAATATTTAGGCGCGCGTTGCTGAACTGGCACTGGTTTCCCCGAAGACACTGTTTTCATAGCTTCAATTAGGGCTTCGGCCAGTTGATTGGTTTGGTTTGTGGCCGATGGTGTCGGAGGTGGCAGGCGGCGATTTCCTTCGTCGCATTCTGTTTCCCGTTGTTTTTCAGTCATCTTGTTTTTGGAGACCCAATCTTCAACTACAGTAGCACGTGCGGTAATTTCGTCGTGATCACTCAAATCTGTGTCTTCGTCATCAGCTTTGGCCAACTCAAGTCGTGTTTCAGCCATTTGAGTTTCAATCTTCAGTTGCTCCAGTTTGAGGCGTTCGACTTCAAGGCGAGCCTCTAACTCACGGCGATGTTTACCAGTTTTCATGGATTTTGTTGAACGTGGTGACTTCCCAACAACGGTGTGCTCAGAGTGTTCTTCTTGAGCTTTCTGAGATGCTTTCTCTGTTGTGTGTGAACTGCTTTCTGTGGTACCCGTGGTACCGGTTGAATCTGTGTTCGTTGTACCGGAGCTCGTTTCTTCCTCCGTGGTAGATTTAGTACTGCTGTCACCCTTGCGGCTTCGAGTCATCATTACGCGTTGTCTTCCAGGCTTCAGGTAATATTCTGCACACGATAGGTTTCGAATTATAGGGGTTTATCGAGTGACCCTATAATTAAACTCAATTATTCAAACAAGTAGTGCAGACTTAACCCCGCAGTAACAAACGCGAGTTCTTAACTCAGCTATCGTAACACTCGTAACGAAGATGCTTGATGACGTCACACTTCACAGTATCAAAGTTCGCAGCTCGCACCAACTCGCTTTCAGTATAACTTGTTCGATGGTTGTTTTCTTAAGATCCGGCTCGAAGGACCATTTTGTAGGGGATCAGTTTAAATGAAACCACACTTTTCACTATAGAAGTATTGCGAGGAGCTTAGTAAACAGAGAAATCACTATGTAGAAGTAACTATGTAAAAACCAATATCATCCTACGGTTGACGCTCGCTTAGCTACTCGCAATCTGTACCGTGGCGACAGCCTTTATTTTAGATTCAAAACTTTACAAATTGTTTGACAATTTTCATTATGATAACAACACATAACTGATCATATATAATGTTAGAAATATTACAATTTACACAAGAACTTACTTTTTATATGCTTTAATACACAAGCTATATGTTGAATTTAGGTACATGTTGATTATATTTAACTGAACTACGATTTTACTTAATAAACTATCACGAAACATAGGGTTTCGTAAAACAACATTACAAACATGGCGATAGCTATCAATGTATATAATATATGGCTTTAAAAGTTGTTCTCTACGATGGGCCTAATCATTGTTTATATAATTCAAATAGTCTTAGCGATCAAAGATACAAGATAATAACAAGAAATCAACATAAATACGATTAAGATAAATCAGTTAGATTTTCGTTGTTTTAAGCACTTTCACAATAACTATAGTTAGTGTTTTTATTCACAATCACTTAAATGTCCATTGTTTATGTTTTAATTACACATTCACTTATATTCGTCGCCAACAGAGAGGTACATGTAAATCGGCATTTTTCTTGGACGATGGAAGGTGTTTAGTAGTCTCTATTGGAATATTAGTGAAATATATATCGATATTAAAATTAATTGCACTGTCACTAAATCTACCATCACTTGTTTCAGCATTAAACCGTCACTTGTTTCAGCATTAATTCGGCACGGTTGGTGCAGTGGCTGATACAGTCGGCTGCTGTGCACTGGGTCGCGGGTTCGATTCCCGCACGGAACAAATATTTGTATGATCTGCAGGTAGTTGTTCCGGGTCTGGGTGTATTGTATGTGGAATTCATGTCTGTAAACGCACCCACGACACAGGACAAATCCTAGTGTGGGGCAATGTTCAAAAAAAAAATATATTGTCCATGTCGTTTTTTTTTTATTATTCGGCTTTTTAATTTGGTCACTAATATAAGCAGCTTTAGCTTGGATACGAACCTTTTTAAATATTTTAGAATATTTTCTAACGTAGTTATGAAAATCAATATTAGGTATATAATTCGTATAGGTCATTTATACTACACCCTTTGTTGACCAGACACTGAACGTTAATTTTGGTTTTACATGTATTTTATTTACTTTGCAAGCTTTCTGAAACTTATTACATAGTGTATTAAATAAGGTACGGTACACTTAATTGGGATTGGCATATATGGCATTTTGGCTTTATAGTATGAAGTTGAGAAGCTAGTTTTTTTACAAAAAAATTCAAGACTGCATTTTGTTAAATTTCTACAATGTATTATTTTGTGCTCTTTAACTGCATTATAGTTTATTTTAACAATCTGATACTTATGATCCGATAGAATGCCACTAATCAGTCCCTTATCTCATATTTTGAAGTTTGTTATGCTGTCAGTCTCAATAACAAGTGTGTACCGCATGCAGAACTGCTATAAGTTTGCGAAAGGCAGATGTCTGCTGCACATCGTTTACACACCCCAGCGTATACTTACGCCGTACAGCTTGGAGAGCAGCAAAGCGAACATCGGCATGGTGGCCCCGACCAGTAGGGAAGCCACCGCCCCGCCGGCCAGCAGGGGCCACTCCGCGCCGTTTAACTTCAGTAGTGACCAGCTCGATACCGACGGCTCCTCCTTTTCTTCCGGTTCTTCGTCGTCATGTTCCTGAAGAGAATGCAGAGTAAGTTCTATTCATAGTATTCATTCCCACTCGGGTGATTATATATATGGACTAGCTGGGACCCGCGGTTTCCCCGCGTTTATTTTAAAGGAAATTTAGAGTACTTCGACATAGATACTTGACATAGAATATGTATATTGAATTTCAAGGGTTTCTTTTTTTACGCGGAACCCCAATTATTTTTCTAAAATAAAAGTAGCGTACATTATTGCTTTATAACAAAATCGGTCCAGCCGTTTCGGAGATTACCCGGAGCAAACAAACAGACAGACAGCCAAAAAAATAAAAAAATGTTTTTTTTGTAAATGTACCGTCTATCTTTCATATGCATTGAGTAAAAAGCTGTTATTTTGACATTACAAACAGACACTTCAATTTAATTTATTTGTATAGATGGGTGGATGGTGGGTTATATAAGGTCTTATTTTAATAATCCACGATATTTTGCATGGTGCCTCAGTAAATGCTTAAGATGGTGTACCGAACACAAAAAAAAACTCATGGTAAAAATCCACTTCTTTCTTTTGTGTGATGTCGCTACCGTGCGCCGTCTGTTTTGTTTAACGTTACAGACTATCTAAATCAGTCAACCAGCCCCGACCGCCATTGTCTTACTAGATGCATGTGAATATTATCACAACTAAGAGAACTAGGAAGTAATGAAATAAATGATTTTTTTAAACAGCAGATTTACAAGTTTTTTTTATACCTACATTATCTTCATCGTTCACTATAGCGCCATGCAAAATATCGTGGACTATTAAATTAAGACCTTGTATATATGGTTAAATAAAAATAAGTAAAAGAGCTGTGGTGGGCGAAGAATGGCTGCTGCCCCACAAAATGAGCCTCAAAATGACACCGTTTTCGTTATATAGGGGGAGGCGTTTGTCTAGCAGTGGACATCTTTTGACGGATATGATGACTTACAATATGGGTCAACGCCTCTGCAGCGCTGTACGGAACATGTGCTGATGACGCGATGCTCATCCGAATACTGCTGCGCACGAACCGGGACACCGACTCTAGAACAAGAGGCACTTGCGGTCAGCTCTAGTGCTACAATAAAAGTTATTTTTACACTTTGGTAAGTACCACTTGTCATGGTTAAAGAGTGGTTAAACATCAAGAATAGAAAATAATATATGTTAATAAACAGTTCCTGTATTGCTGACATTCCTGCATGGTCCTGGTGTTCGCCTCAAAGTACCATGTTCATGCGCACAAAGATAGGGGCTAGAATGTTGGCCACAGTCAGGAATGGGAAGCTAGCTGGTTACCTCTGGTGGACTGCCGACTCGTAGCTCTGGTGAAGTGCTGTACATCATCCATTTCGGTGACGTCGTCGTCGAGTTCCGCGTCAGAAGATAACGTAGTGGCGATACTCCTAGAGGTAACAAACAATACTTTTGAATTATAATATAAAGTAAAATTCATTTATTTGCCAAGAAACAACATTACAAAATAAGAAATTATCCAGTGGCCCCACACTAGGCAAGCCTGTCCTGTGGGTGCCAGGTACAATATAAGTTTAACAAGTTGAAATTTCATTGTTTACTTGGTCGACATTATTCAAGTAAGTACCTATACCTATATTGAATTTATATATGAAGCCGTGTGGTGCCGGCTCAGAATGCCACCACCCCATTTCATCCCGTGGGTGTCGTAAAAGTCGACTAAGGGATTAGCCGGAAGATGGGCAGCAGCGTCCTTCGAGCACATATCAACTCAACTGCGATCGCCAACCCGTTTGCCAAGCGTGGCGATTATGGCAAGACCCCCCACTGAGCACACTACACACCCATATCGGTTGTTGTGGTGATCTTTGGGGGAGGCCTGTCCAGCAGTGGACTTTATTCGGCCGAAATGATGAACCAAGATCGACTTGCTCAAAATTGGACTAGTTCAACTTGGACAATAAAACGTTCAGAAAATACCGGCGTGAAATACTTATTTGAACTGTGTTACTTAGATTCACGCGCGACGGACGAGGACCCACAGTGCAGCTCTATCTCCCTCTGCACTAGCCCTTCAATCCCTCATGGCAAAGCCTCAGCGCTTACTCACTTATTAGTCAGGTCTTCCTGCTGCAGCCTCCAGTACAGGCCCCTGGCGTCCATCAGCTCTTGGTGTGTCCCCTGCTCCAGTGCGGCTCCTTGCTCCATGTACACGATGCGGGTCGCGTTGACGATGGTGGACAGACGGTGGGACACTACGAGGGTGGTGCGGCCTTGACTAGCGGTGTCGAGGGCGGCTTGCACCTGCAAAACGGAACAGTAAGAATGATATTTCATTTCTTTCCTCCCCAAAGATCACCACAACGACCGATATGGGGGTTTTGCCATAATCGCCACGCTTGGCAGACGGGTTGGCGATCGCAGTTGACTTGTTAATGTACTCGAAGGACGCTGCTGCCCATCCTCCGGCTAATCCCTTAGTCGCCTTTTAACACTTTTTAAGCTGAAGGTTGGAACTGCCTCGTATGCGGCGCATCAGAGACACAACTCTCTTGCGAATAATCGCCGCAAATCCATCTATATTTGCGTCCGTAAACATACCGGAGCTTCATCAGCGCCCTAAAGGCATTATTGTAGAGAACACGCAGGTTGTCGTATGATTTTTTCGTATGCTTGACCCATAGGCTGCACTTATGTGCATGCAGCAGAGCGTACCTGTCTCTCAGCGGCCGGATCGAGCGCGGAGGTCGGCTCGTCCAGAAGCAGGACTGCAGGACGTCGCAGTACTGCGCGCGCTATTGCTATCCGTTGCTTTTGTCCGCCAGAGAGCTGAGAGCCGCCTGAACCTAGCATTGTGTTGTAGCCCTGGGAATTTATACAATAATTAGTTATTTGTAGTGGTGAGGACATATTCTTTGGTCGAGAATAACACGGCTACCAGTAAGAGGAAAGAAACTATATAGGTGAGAAGCATGACGGCCCATCATCACCATCATATCAGCCAAAGGAAGTCCACCGCTGGACAAAGGTTCCCCTATAAATATCCACAATTCACAGTCACATGCCGCTCACATCATCCATAGAGGCTCTGTGACCTTGTTATTTTTTAAAGTTCCCACTTCACACACTACGATTTCTCATATGTCGTGGGTGCGTAAACGCACGATTCAAAATTCCACACAATACACACAAACGCCGAACAACTACCTGCAGATCATACAAATATTTGTTCCGTGCTGGGATCGAACCTGCGACCCAGAGTGCAGTAGCCGAATGTATCAATGTAACAAAAAAAATAATGAAATAGGTTTTATGCTTGTGGTATGGTATTTTTCACCGCGTCGACCTGTTCTGTCAACATTGCCAGAAACAAAAGCGATTTTAGAAATAATGTCAGTTAGGCCGTTAGACTTCCTAAAAATTGGTTGCCTGTAAAGTCGGTATACGGGCGAAAGTTTTACGTGACAACGACTTTGAGTGGTAAAATAATTTTAATGTGAATATTCATTCGTATAGTAGGAAGAAGGATGAAATTAGGCGGGCTAACTGTGCTCGAGTGGAAGGGACGCGTGCCTTTCACTTTTTATGTCTGTCTCTCTCGCTCTTAGGCGGGCTAACCATGCCCGAGTGGAAGGGACGCGTGCCTCTCACTCGCTCTCATTGTGAGCGCATAACGTGAGCGGAGCGTAACGCAGTTTCTTGAAGTGTCACCCGGCAAACCAATTTATAAGACGTTGTCACGTCAAAACACTTCTAAACAGATTACATTGCGTGTATTATAGATTGTTGTTTTTCCTGACGTTTCGAACACTTTGCAAGGTTTGTGGTCGCAGGATGACTAAGGCATGGCGTCTCAACTCGAACAAAATATAAACAGTCTTTATAAAAAATCATAGATGCCACCACAGGTAGCAATTATAAAATGATCAATCACTAAAGCATTATACGGCAGATATTAGCTGAAGTAAGATTCGTAAACATAAAATATTATTCACAAATTTTCATTTAACAGAAAATATAAATAAATAAATAAATCTTTACTGTCGCAAAAAAATACATTCACAATTAATGGTGTTAGAGGTTACACTCAAGAATAGATTGATGTATTACGCTAAGAGACTAGTCTAGAGACGCTAGAGTACTGATACTGACTCCCAAGCTAAGCTAATGCCTATGTTTTGGGAGACAGCGGTTCAGTCGTGGAAAAAGGGTATGATATTACGGTAGTAGTGAATGCAACTGATATGCGGTTTGTTTATTATCATGGCTTTACGGGTCAGTTTGTTGTTTATAATCTATATTCTATCTTTATCTTAGTGTAGTAGTAGTATAAGTGTAGCTTGTTCCGTTAGTGTATACGGTATGGGTGTGTGGGTTGTAAAAGTGATTGTGTGGATATGAGTGTTTGTGTGACACACGTGTGTGTTTGTGCATGTGTGAGTGTGTGTGTGTGTGGCTGTAGGATTACGCGATATGTGCGAGTAAGTCTTCAGTCTGTTGATAGTCAAGTTGCTGGAGCCATTCAGCAACTTTATTTTTAACCACAAGTCGGCTGAAACCTGCAATATTTAGTTTTATATGAATGTTATTATATAGTTTGCAGCTTAGACAGTTAAATTGCCTTCTAGCAAAAGAAGTCCTGCAGGGCACAATAGAGTAAACAGACATCTTACTGCGCCTATTTGGGTCGGGAAGTGAAACATTGCGGTGTTTTCTCAGAGTAGATTTGAGCACAAAGAGCTGGCGAACTGTAAGAACCGTACACTCTGAGTATAGTTGTGTAGTTGGGTACCTGTAAGGCTTTTTGATCATCACCTTTAGCACAGCTCTTTGCGCTCTCTCCAAGCCAAGTAGATGTGTTTTAGCAGCTCCTCCCCACACTATTATGCACTAATGGATCATAGACTGACACAAGGCAAGGTAGACTAGTGTAAGTTTATCAAGTGCAGCAGAGTCTCTTAGTGCTTTAAATATACATATAGGCCGCCTCGTTCCGGTGGCCACTACATCTATCTGCTTGTCCCATTTCAGCCCACTGTCCAACTGCACGCCTAGATATTTTACGTATTTTGCACGGGGAAGTTCTTGGCAAGTACAGCCATCCAGAGCATGGCAAGTGTGTGCCTTTATAGAGTAGTTACAAGGTGGGTCATTAGTTTTGTTTATGGAAAAAGGGATATAATTGGTTTTAGTTAAATTTTGCGTTAACAGGTTATTTGAGAGCCACTGCATAATTTTAGTTAGGGAGTACTCGGCTCTCTCTTTGGCCCAGTCTGGTCCCCAGACGAGGGTGGCAGTGTCATCTGCATAGGTAAAGATGTTGGTACTTGGAAGAGGCTGCGTGCAGAGATCATTTATATAAAGCTGAAAGAGAGTGGGGCCCAATATACTCCCTTGTGGAACTCCGTAAGAAACTATATCCAAGTCACTCAAGTAGTCCTCTATTTTTACCCGTTGTTTCCTGTTAGTGAGATAGTCTTTGAAAATGCTATGTGCCATATCACGCACCCCCAGCCTCTCCAACTTAGCAAGGATAATAGGGATAGAGACTGTGTCAAACGCTTTTGAAAGGTCAAGAAATATGCATAGGCATCTGTTTTTGGCATCAAATTTTTTTACAATAGTGTTTGATAAGTCCGTCACAGCATCTTCAGTTGAGATGCCCGAGCGGAATCCATATTGATTTTTTGCTAAAATGTCGAATGCATCTAAGAATTTCTTGGGTGCCTGGTTAAGAATGTTTTCTAGGACCTTTGATAGAGCAGATAATATGGCAATAGGTCGATAGTTGTTAACACAGTCCCTATCCCCAGCCTTGAAAACCGGGTGGATTATTGCAGTTTTAAAGGCTTCAGGGAAAACTCCGGTAAGTATAGCGCGATTGCAAATATGTGTAATGGAAGGGATTAATGCTTGACGACATTGTCTTAGTATGCGTGACGATATACCATCCCAGCCAATGGCACAGTCAGGGCGTAGTTGTAGGATAATGGTTTCAACTTCAGATTCAGTTAGTTCCAGGATGGCTAGCGAGTTTATCGGGCTGTTTAGAGAGATGAGAGCGACTGGTGACAGAGAAGAATAATGTCCAGTATTTGAGGTAGCGCAGATAATGTTTTCGGCCAAGTCTTTAGTTTTTTTTATTTTTTTTTTATTATTGCCCAGTGGAAATTCTTCATGTACTTCCTTCGCCCCGGGGAAGGACGAAGGGGTATGCCGGACTCCTACTGGCTAAAACCACTGGAGCGGTCATCTTCGGCACCTAATGGAGGCTCCAGGTCCTCGTATGATCACACTAGAGCCGCCCACTGGTGCCACGCTTATTGGCACATCTCGGAGAGGGTGACTGTAAAGCGGTCACCCCCCCAGGGGGATTGTAAAGGATCCCCCAAAGCGTCCCACGGCTTGTACGGTTTGTAAAAAAGTTGCAAACTAGATTTACGGAAGCTTCTGGACTGTCCGATATTTGTAAAAGCTCCAGGGGACTGACTTTTACGTTGAAAGTATTTTTTTAGCTAGAGTTAGGGAGGTACCATTTCTTTGTATGGGTATCTGTACTAGTGTAATTATTAATTAATAATTTAAGTAATTAAGTCACAAATATTTAAATTTATTCTTAAATACGAAAGTAGCATAGCCAATGCGACAACTTACATTAGCTAACTTGGTGATGAACTGGTGCGCATGCGCGGTTTTGGCTGCGGCGATGATGTCATCGTCACTGACATTATTGATGCCAAACGCGATGTTTTCGCGGATGGTGCCAGTGAAGAGCACCGGCTCCTGACCCACCACGCCTGGAAAATGAAACAAATTACTATTAATTTGGTGCTGTTGAAGGTCGAGCTGGCACAGAGAAACTTGTAGAGACATTGCCTGCGATGAAAAGACTAAATGAATATTGACATCCCTGACGCCAATATTTTCAATTCGTCGCTTTAACTGTTTTAACCAAGATCCTGAGGCAATACATTGCCATAAAAACCACGTTATTATAGGCATCAGCATACAGAATGTAGACCACAATGTCAGTGACGGTGTCCAGACTTAAAATAGAAACCTTTGATTTGTTTCGGCATTTCTTCTCAGAGGCAGTCGATAGGCAATACCGGCTTCATTTATGTTCACGACTGTAACTGTTTCTCTGAACCTACTTGATAAGTATGGATCATTTCCTTACCGTTTATGATGCCCACGGGAAGAGGAAGTGTCGTTGCCGCAAGCTTACAAACGAAGACTTCATATTATTCTTACCAATGCTAGTCCTAAAGTTATGCAGGTCCAGCTCCTTCAGCGGATGTCCATCAACAGTGATGTTGCCACTGTCCGGTTCGTACATCCGCTGCAGCAGCTGCAGGAGCGTTGACTTCCCGCAGCCGGAGCCGCCGACCAGCGCGACGGTCTCGCCGGCTCGCACGCGCAGCGTCAGGCCACGGAGCACCTGGTTCCACGAGATTCGTAGTTGAATTGTGTCTGTTTGATCGGTGACAACTTACACACGCACGGTAATGAGAGCAGAGCACATGATCTTTTAGTTTTCTTTATAGGTTTATAGAATGTTACAGAAGCATCTAAATTTTCTTAGAGCTAGAGTCTATGAATAGAGCAATAGTTGGCCGTCAGATCATTTGACAATTACTGGGCTTCGAGTACTAAAACTAGATAAACTTCGACTGTTCTTGATTAACTCATTTCACTAGAATCAGTGTACAATATATGTACAACGACCTATCGTTTTATATACATATAAAGGCGTGCTCTCTTGTATTACAAGCAAAGATTGGTTCAGTAGATTTGAGGATGGAAATTATTCTCCGTCTGATGAACCTTCCCCAAGACGACAATAACTGTGAAAGAATTAAAAGGGGTCGTAGAAATAGATCCCATATTCACTTCAGGCAGTCTCAGAGCAGTTTCATACTCTCATACTGCAATAGAAAACAACTCCGCGCTTAAAGAAAGTCACAACACAATTTTATGTACATATCTGGGGGGTTTTTTAGTTGCCATAAAAGTTACAAACCTTGACATCAGGTCTAGAAGGATAGTTGAAGTACAGGTTCTCAAAGGTAATATCTCCCTTGAAGGCCTTCGGCTTGATCCCCTTCCTGTCCAAAGCATTGATGTTTGATTTTCTTTCCAAGAGCTGGTATAGAGAGCGGGCGGCGCCGCGCGACATGCTGAACATTTCCAGGTGCGGGTGACACATGGCCACGTTCTGAGCTGCCATGAACGTGAAGCACAGGACCTGAAGAAGATAATTCATTTTACAATGATTGTATAGCATACATTGTATGGCACATTCCATTAAGAAGGTTTGAGCATCAGATGCAAAGTTTGAATTAATTCACCAAATTGTGAAATTTGTAGGTAGTATTGTAGATTATGTTCAAAGCTTACCGATGGAATGTGTCAAGAATCAAAATAGAAGAAAGGATATTATGGAGCAGTTTAAAGTCAACCGTTTGGATGTCGGTACAATTCAAAGTATTTCGGCTCTACCAACTTCGAAACAGCTATGAGTCTTTATGACTTAGCATACTGTAATAATGATTGTTAAAGGGTCATGTAATAGATAATAATTGTTAATGTTGTATGTATATGTAAGTTAAGGTCAGGTGGAGTTGACATAAACTTATAGGGTAAAAGTCCTTTATAAAAAATAAAAACGAGCGAGCCTTACAGTAGTAGCATATGATGTGTATCATCTGACATCTCACCTTGGTAATAAGCAACATTAATAAAATATCGAAATTTAGTACAAAGAAATGTATGAATGGCGCCCAATGATATTATATATTAAAAGAAGTAGATATGTTACATGCGCGCCAAAAGTAAGAACCAAATCTCCCTCAATTGTAGCACCTCGCAATCAGTTCGCCCAAGACAGGACAACGAGCACACACTCACAATCAATACAGAGTATTATCGATTGAGTAATAACAATGCCGTCGCGCGTATTGAAAATGCACAAACTATCAAGCAAAATAAATAAAAAACAAGGGATCTCATACCATACGTGAGTAACAAACTATATAAAATATTTTATTAAAAATACTATTCAAATTATCTGTAGAATAAAATTCTCGAACAAAACACAGGCCAAGCAAAGAAAAGAGACAACACATATATTCTATCACAGGTGCGAAAAAGACATCGAGTACACGTGTATACGTGTTGTTATTTTAGATAGCTATTTCTTTTATTCTCGTAGTTTTTGTATCTTCTCTCTTAAAGCATAGGTGTGTAGTTTTATAGCTTTATACTTACATACAGCGAGATTGAGTTTTGCACGCCATTTAAATATGGACGTAACGTATCTATGGTATAACATTAATGGCGTCAAAACTCGCCACATCACCGCGCATGCGCTAGAGTGGGCGCTGTCACAGATAAGTAATAATTGAAATCAAAACTTTTTGTTATGCTACAAAATTGGCGCGCACCGCACATCATAAGATTAACCTTAGAAAAAAAAAATTGATGCAATCTCCTTGGTGATATGGACTTCTTGGATCGTAATGAAAAAAATTGTATTATTATGTTTAAGAGTGTTGTCATTTGATTCTATTTTTAAATCTTCCCCGGGTACACACACTTTCGTTCCTTTTCACGAATCACTTCCACAGATTGCAGAAAAGCGAGAGGAAAGATGTTAAACTTAAAAGAAAATAATCGGACACGGTGATACTCACTGTGACCATGATGCCGGGGTGGTAGTCCTGCTGGTCGGGCGGCAGGTCCATGTCGCGCACGCACAGCACGGCGCCGTACGCGAACACCACGGCGTTGAGCGCGTACGTCAGCAGCCAGCCCAGCCCCGCGCCCGCGCCCGCACACCGCCCCCGCGCCCGCGCGTGCCGCCCCGCGCCGCCCAGCGCCGCGCGGTACCTGGGTACGTGTAGCGGTAAGCCCAAGTGCGAGCCCTCCAGCTATCGCCCCATAAGCCTTCTCAATTCCCTTGCGAAATTTATGAGCGGATTATTTATTCCCGACTAAAGGATTTTGCCGAATCCAATAAACTCATTCCCAACGAACAGTTTCGTTTTGGAACCAAACACTCGTGTGTACAACAAGTCCACCGACTAGTTGAACACATCACGTTCGGATTCGCACGCGGCATGATGACGGGAGTCCACTTTTTCGATGTTGTGAAAGCATTTGACAAAGTCTGGCATAACGGCTTATTATATAAGTTGTATCAACTCGGAGTTCCCGATCGGCTCGTTCTCATCATACGAGACTTCTTGTTAAATCGCAGTTTCCGATATCTGATCACGGGCGCTCTCTCGTCCCCCCACCCCATTAGAGCCGGAGTCCCACAAGGATCCGTGCTAGCCCCATTACTGTTCACACTGTACACCAGTGACATCCGACTAACGACCTGCTAATGCGACCCAATTAGCACTCTTCGTCGATGACACGGCCATTTTCTACTCCGATTACGTTCCCGATAGCATAACTAAGATCCTCCAAGTCACAGCCAACGCCTACGGAAAACGGTTCAGGAAATGGCAGATTAAAGTTAACCCCATCACAATTAAAGCCCTCATTTTTTGCAAATTAGGCAACGACCATCCACGTTTCAAGATCTCGATGCTAGATCATCTCGATACTAGGTCGGTTCCTTGGGAACCGCACGCCAAGCACACAAGTCACCCTAGACACAAAACTGACCTTCATTCCCCACACAAACACGGTGCGTGCCCGCGCCGCCTTAGTGCTCGGTCGCCTCCACTATATCCTGAACGCTCGTAGTAAATTATCCCTTAGAAATAAGGTGAGAATTTACACCATATGCATTCGACCCATCATGACCTATGCCAGCTCAGCATTCGCACACGCTGAATCCGGCTCACTCCGTAAATTCCAAATCCTCCAAACCCGTTTCATGCGCAAGGCCACCGGAGCGCCTTGCTACATGCGAAATGATCAACTCCATTTCGATCTTAACTTGCCGAACATCAGGCAATTTATTTATTACATTGCAGCTCACCTTTGTACTTCCAGCTCTTCTCCAGCATAGGCTCTGACGGTACGTATAGCGGAAAGCGCCTCTTCCACCACGCGACCCGCCTTGCCGTACGCTGACACTTCTTTAGCTGAAAACTTGGTCTGGTACTGCGGAAGAAAAGGGACTATGTAACGTTCGTATATAAACATTACATAAAAAAACATCGTGTGAGTTCACACGCGGTAGAAGTGTTAGAAGTTTTATATTATTTCATTTAATATACATGTTGATATTTAATATAATTATATATGTATATAATAATTATACCAAATATCAATATTTACATATATATATAGATAAATATTGATATTTATATATATATATATATAAATATCAATATTATATATATATATATATAAATATTGATATTTAATATAATTAATTATTTAAGTGGAGTGGTTAGATAAATAATTTAAAAAAGATAAATATGGAAAAATCTAGTTTAAGTGACGGTGGAAGAAAATCCGAAGAACACGTGGATGCAGTTACTAGGCAGGTTATAATTCATTTTTATATACGATATATGTATATCGAACATATAAACATCCATACTTTTTATTTGTCATACATCTAATTAGTGTTATTTATCTTTAATTGTACGCTTTACTTTATAAGCCGGAAATATTTTATTCTTTATAATATTATTATGTACAATTTATATATATACATGTGTATAAGTACCTACACAAGAACGAGTAAACTCCAGTCGTGCGTCGGAGCTGATATACACACACACACACTTTTATGCACCCCCATGATATGGGTATCAAATGAAAGGAATTGCTGAGAAAAATACGAAAATAATAAATGAAAGAGAAACAAAACAAAAAGATTTTTAAAAGTGTATTAAATTATTTAATATCTTATTGTTGGGGAAATTGAAACTCGAGTCCATAACAAAGTACGCGGCAAGCACTGAATTAGTGAGCGTTCAGTTACTTAGCATGAACCGATGCTTTCGTTCTTGCCAACTTCTTTTTTACATTGAATCAGTGAGTTTGACTGGTGGTAGGTCTTTTTTTGCGCAGGCTGAGGCAGCTATCTCGGCGGCGTTCACTTGGAAAGTGGCGTCACCGCCTGCAGATGCATTTTGAGACCAAGCGCGTCGTCGAGGCCGTCCTGCCGCTCTTCGGAGCCTGGCTCAGAAGGAGCGAGCGCGTCACCTGCCGCCTGACGCAGGTGTTCACTAGGCACGGTTGTTTCGGTGCGTACCTGCACAGGATAGGACGCGAGGCCACGGCACAATGCCGCCATTGTGATAGCGACCAGGACACCGCACATCGCACGGTCCAGGCGCGCCTTGCGTGGGCGGCTGAATGGTGGATCCTAGTCGATCGGATCGGCAAGATCTCTCTCTTACGGCTATATTGGCAGAGCATGAAAACTGGAATGCAGTGGTCTCATTCTGTGAGAGCTTCAGGATCCAGAAGGAGACCGCAAAGTGGGATGGCGAGAGGGCGGATCCTGCTTGAAGAAGAAGGAGGTAGCGCCAGGGTAACAACCGCCCTGGCGCCTAATCCCTATACGCCTGAAACCCCCTGCTGATGTTATTTGCCAGGGGGCCTCTGGGTTCACGGGTCACACCGAGCCACCCACGAGAGACAGTGGCGCGCATGTGGTCACGTGCCACCGTGTGCGCAGCACAGAACAGCGCTCAGGGATGCTTCAGGGAATTTTTATAATCCCCGCTTTTTTTAACGTGGTGAAATCCTCTTTGACTTCCTCCGCCTTGGGAAGGGCGGAGGGGCATGTCGGGCTCAAACCGGCTTAAACCCCATGGTGTCTTTCTTCTTACTTCTAGCCGGGGGTGAGGTGCACGCTTTATCTACATTAGACCGCGCCCCCGGCAAGTTTACAATCCCCCCGTGGGTGACCGCTTTCCATTCACCCTCTCCGAGATGTGCCTTAAGGCGTGACCCCTCCTTAGGTGCCGAAGAGGACAGCTCCAGTGTTTTTAACCGGTAGGAGTCCGGCATGTCCCTTTGTCCTTCCCCGGGGCGGAGGAAGATCATATAGCAAGAGTCTGGGCATGTAAGTACCACTGCAGTGGATATTCACCACCCAACAGTCGTGTGAAACTTTAAATTTTACGGTGTTCTGAGAAGGGCACTACAGCTAGTGAAGATGAAGATGCTCAACTAAATACCTCTCAAGGTGACGAGCGCGGTGTGGTGCAGCAGGACCAGTCCTGTGTAGCAGTACAATTGTTATGGACAGCCGTGCCGCTTACCACCAGGCGAAAGAGTTATTAGTCCCGTCAGTAGAATAAATAAATGCTTGCCTGCCTCCAAGATTTTACAAAGAATACAATATAACTTTGTTAGCAATTAGTTTATAGTAGACATCCAGTTTGCCGTGCGGTGCCGGCTCAGAATACCACCACCCCATCTCCTCCCGTGGGTGTCGTTAAAGTCGACTTAAGGGATTAGCCGCAGGATGGGCAGCGTCCTTCAAGTATATTAACAACTCAACTGCGATCGCCAACCCGCTTGCCAAGCGTGGCGATTAAGGCAAAACCCTCCAGTGTGCCCACAACACACCTATATCGGTTGTTGTGGTGTTATTTGGGGGAGGTCTGTGTCCAGCAGTGGACTTCATTCGGCCGAAATGATGAGACATCCAGTGCGAACTCCAAACTTTCTACTAAAAAAAATTGGACCATAAAGTGTCCGATATTCCTAAATGGTGTCTAAATTGCTTACCTTAGCGACTAGCCATGCCACTAATATAGAGACAGGCACAACAGCCAGTCCAGAGAATGTCAGCTCCCATCCATATTGAAAAGATATAGCTGCTCCAAATATGACGGTGCCAACTAAGTTGGCTGTCATGGCCACATGCTCACTGACTCCACCGCGGAACTTCTCCATGTCCCTAGAAGAGGACATGGTGCGAACAAACAAGTTAAACTTTTGTAGGTAAACAATAGAATATAATATATTTGTTGCCATAGTAACACATTCTGATCAACATAATAGATAGCACTAAAATATGGTTCTACAACGTTTAATTCAACACTACCAGTCTACTCAATGTCAGATTTAATTTGTACTTTGAGTACCAGAGCTCTCACATTTAGTTGTCTTAGAATAACAAAAGGCAGGTATGGAAGTTGATCGGTGAATGCCATTGATTCTGTTCAAAAGCTCTTAAGATAAATACCGCTGCTATGTGCCTTGACGTTCCTGAACTCTTTATCGATTATAATTATATCTCTCTATTCACGGATTTATATCCCTTGTAAAAGGGAACCTGGTCTTGCTTACGCGGGGACATGGGTCCAACACGCAGACATCCTTTAGATTCTTTTATCTATACAAATAAATAAAATTGAAGTGTCTGTTTGTAATGTCAAAATAACAGCTTTTTACTAAATGCATATGAAAGTATATACGGTATCTATAACAAAAAAACAATTTTACATTTTTTGACTGTCTGTCTATCTGTCTGTCTGTCTGTTTGTTCCGGGTAATCTCCGAAACGGCTAGACCGATTTTGACGGGACTGGCAGGTAGCTGACGTTATAAGGAATAACTTAGGCTACTTTTATTTTAGAAAAATATTTAGGGTTCCGCGCGTAAACAATAAAACCCTTGAAATCCAACATATATATTCTATGTCAAGTGTCTATGTCGAAGTACTCTAAATTTCTTTTAAATTAAACGCGGGTGAAACCGCGGGTCCCAGCTAGTGCAAAATATAATGGGTATACACAAACAAGGACTCCATGGCTGCATTATAAATCTCAGATTGTCTCCGTGTTAAACTATTGTATGAGATAGAAAATACAATTATAAAGTCTATTGAAATGGGTGCTAAATGGCTTGTATAAAACAGCGTCTGTGTTTTCACCTTTAAATGAAATTTTGTGACATACGGTGGCTCATTATTAGTAGGATTCCGAACGTTCGAAGGGAAAAACAGCGGAACCCTTATATGATAATTGGTGTGTCTGTCTGTCTGTATCTCCGTCTGTCACAGCCTATTTTTTCCGAATCTACTGAAACCATTACGTTCAAATTTGCTACTCATATGAATTTCTGCGACCTAAACACGGACGTACAACGTAAATACATGAATTTTGAATGTGGGTGTCACTCTTGGGCAACATAGAAAATTAAAGAGTAAACTTTGAAAACGTCTTGTTGTTAGGGTCTCAAATATATTTATTATTTAAGTCTATAGTCTTAAAATAGCATGGTATTTTTCAATATTGTGCGTACAAACTTACGTTTGCAATTGGAATGTATGGGAGAACATGTTTTTCAACTACGATGTTAAGTTTGTTCTTGGGATAAGTTATTGGTGCAAGACCAAATTTAACTATAGACATATATTCAGCAATTTCGGAACCCTGCCCACGCGAGTTCAACTCGCCCTTGTCCAATTTTTATTATTATATTCTTTAGTGTACACCAATTAGTAAATAATACAAAAACAATAGCATTTATAAGTATACCTGGTCTATGTTTCTGTTAGGATAACTTGACATTAAGAATGTCTTAGACTTATGAGCAGTCTACCATTGGGAATAAATTGATTGTTTAATGAGGTGAGGGATTAACTCATTCATTGATTTAATAATATAATATTGCTGTAGGTTGGCCGCAAAGTACATACTCAGTAAGCGTAGACGCGAAGTTCAGGGTGGTGTTGGTATCAAAGAACGCGATCTCCTGACTGATCACAGAATGCAGCAGACGAAGGCGGAGTCGAGTTATCTGCATGCAAAGAAGATACTTTAAATAATACACATCTAGTCTTTCTGAAAGCCAATTGACTGCCAATATCTGACTTTTCACAGGAATATAAATAAAACTGGACCAACAACTGGGCCCTGTGGAACACCCGTTAGTCATTTCTATTTTACTTACAATCTGTAAATTTACTTTAAATTGCTTATGTTCCATGTCAGCAAAAGAACGTCCACTGCTGAACAAAGGGCTCCCTCATCGATTCCCACATTGCCCGGTTACATGCCGTGTGTCGTAATTTTGGGGGGAATATGGCAGCACTCACCAAGCTTGGCAGGCGGGTTGGTGAGCGTATAATGACTGCTGTTGCACCAAAGTGACACTGCTGCCTGTCCCTCTGGCTTAGAGTCCCTTAGTCGCTTTTTACGGTATCCACGGGAGGAGATGGAGTGGTATTCTATTCTTAATATGAACACCACACGTTAGAAATGTACAAATTAAGAGAATTGGTTGTGTGTAACAGTGACACAACTTACTTATTAATTAATTGGTCATGACAATACTAACCAAAAGCCTTGGACGGATCATAATAAATGTCTGATTTGGAAATTAAAATTTTGGAGAACGCCTTTGTATTGGGAGGCCTTGATTCAGCAGTGGACGTCCTTTGACTGATAAAATGATGGTTGCAAATTAAAAGGGAACTATTGATTGTATACAGTCTGTAGATATTTATTAGAACACAAGGAATCTATAGAATCGCGTGTATAAAACCAAATTTATGAGCCTCTTCCGACCACAATAATTGGCCTTTCACTAAAATTAAGCATATTTCCTAATATTTGAGTACAATACAAACCATTCTAGCAGCCGCCCACTGAACCACCGCCACTGCAACAGCAGCAGTTACAATGTGCAGCACGACGATCGCAGCACTAGCTGCCGCGAACGCAGTGCTGTCTTCTAGTAATGCTTCCATGTGTAGTGTTCTGTTGCCTGCTGGCCTGCAACCCGGGAAACATTGTGTTAGTTAAGGGGTTTTATTTTACAGATTTTGTGACACGAGTTTTTATTTTAGTCTTTGCCCTAAGTTTGCCTGGAGATGGTATATAATTATTGTATATGAGTCGATATCAACGCAAACACTTATTCATCATCAGTAGTACACCACACTACGCTTTGCTGAGTTTTATCTAGACTATTTGTCCCTGATATCAGATTTTTCTTTAAACACGTTCCCCCGCACTAGAATTTCTCCTGTGTCGTAGGTGCGTTTACAGACATAAATTCCACATACAATACACCCAGACCCAGCACAACTACCTGCAGATCATACAAATATTTGTTCCGTGCGGGAATCGAACCATGACCCGGAGCGCAGCAGCCGACTGTGACAGCCACTGCACCAACCGTGCCGTCTGGCTTTATTATATTGGTATATATAACATTGCATTTTTTTCACCTGATGCCAAAAGCTAGTCACGTACTTCATATCCCGGTCTCTTACCAGCTAACATCACTTGAGTAGAGATCTTTGGCATCTTTGGGATCTCAAGAATCTCGAGAACAATCGCACCGCAGCCACTCGTCGGTGCTACGCCTTTAGACACAATTTTGACGGCACGGTTGGTGCAGTGGCTGATGCAGGCGGCTGCTACGCTCCGGATCGGGGGTTCGATTCCCACACGGAACAAATATTTGTATGATCTGCAGGTAGTTGTTTCGGGTCTGGGTGTATTGTATGTGGAATTCATGTCTGTAAACGCACCCACGACACAGGAGAAACCCGAGACTGGGGTAACGTTTTTAAAAAAAAATAAAAAAATCGTAGGGTATGACTGTAAAGCAGCCACCCTCTCTAGCGGTGGGGAGATGACTGTTTAGTGTAACAGTGGTTGTACACTATAATTGACTTCAATGATTCGATGAGTGGTAATAAGTAAATAAAACTAGTTCTTCAAGTACTTACGGTTGTAATATTCGTTCACCGAATTCTCATTTACATCAAGATCAGAAGGTATCAAAATACAGAAAGAATTTATATTAAGCACATCACTGCAGAGTCAGTTTATAAACGAAATACTAGCACAGATAGTGTTTTTATAATTAACAGAGTAATTACATTTAGTAACAAGGGTTATGTCTTTGTTTCCATGAAAATTCTTTATGTCAGAAAAGAACTTCGAAAATTATTTTTTCTTTTTAATGGCTAGGAACCAAAAAGTATAAATACGTAAATATTTGTATAATGTGTAAAGTGTTAGAAAAAGAGGTTGGTGGTAAAGCTTTAAGGATTGCCACATCACTCCCCCCCAGAGACCGTCCTACGGGCGATAAAAATCGGGGAATCGAACCCTTCGGCCAGACCTGGTCGTTTTGACCATGGTGTCCATAGGCCGTGACTGATCTTGGTCAGCTTGGTCAGGAGTTGGGGCGTTAAACAATATGTTCCCCTGAACTGCTTGGTCAGGTGGTGGATTGTTATCCATCATGTAGGCCGGTTTTAACCGATCTACGGAGACTGTGACCACTTTCCCCTTAACCAAAATTTTGAAGATTTTGTCGCTTCTTTCAACCACTTCGTAGGGCCCGGTGTACGCTGGTTGCAATGAACCACGCAGCGCATCGTCCCGAAGAAATATGTGGCTGCAGGTCGCGAGATCTTTATAGACAAATATTTTGTCCTTAGAATGGCGTGAAGCTGGAGCTGGTTTTATTTTTGCGGCAAATGAATGTAAGCGGGCGATGAATTCCGTGACATCGGTGGTGCCACTTACATTGGTGTTGAAAAATTCACCTGGGAGACGTAAAGGCTCACCGTATAGGAGTTCCGCAGAGGAAGTCTTAAGATCCTCTTTAATAGCGCTCCGGACGCCCAGTAAAACCAAGGGCAAGGATTCTGTCCAGTTATTATCGGCGTGGCACATTATGGCCGTTTTCAGTTGTCGGTGGAATCGTTCCACCAGGCCGTTACATGCTGGGTGGTAGGCAGTGGTCTTTCGGTGTTTGAATCCGATTATTTTGGCGAGATATTGGAATAGCGCGGACTCAAATTGTCGTCCACGGTCTGTAACAATATCGGTTGGACAACCAAAGCGGGAAATCCAGCCGGTCAATAATGCTTTGCCTACTGTTTCAGCAGTAATATCTACTATTGGCACTACTTCCGGCCACCTGGTGAAACGATCCACGGCCGTTAGGCAGTACCGGTAACCCTGTGATGGAGGTAGTGGACCTATTAGGTCAATGTGCACAAAGGAAAACCTGGCGCGGGGTAAATTGAATGTGCCCAATGGTGATGATACATGTCGATTTACCTTTGAGCGTTGACAGCTCAGACATGTTCGTGACCAATCTCGACAGTCCTTGCGGACCCCGGGCCAAACAAATCGTTGAGCAACCAATTTAGCAGATGCGTTTGTCCCCGGGTGACTAAGGCTGTGAAGGCTGTCAAATACCTGTTTTCTGAATGATTTAGTCACGAAAGGTCTCGGATTGTCTGTACTCACATCACAGAGCAACTCGACGGGATTATCGTCGATTTTAAACCACTTTAGTCGAAGCGACGACTCAGTCTTTAGCAGCTGCAGTAATTCGGGGTCTGAAGCTTGAGATTTGGCGAGAACTTTGAAGTCGACTGGAGTCTGCAGTTCACTGACACGGGACAAGGTATCAGCGACGATATTGTCCTTGCCGGAAATATGCTGTATGTCGGTTGTAAACTGAGATATCAAGTCGAGGTGTCTATACTGACGTGGAGAGCAGTTGTTCTTTCTCTCATGGAAAGCGTGTAACAGTGGTTTGTGGTCAGTATAGACAGTGAAGTGCCTCGCCTCAAGCATGTGGCGGAAGTATTTTATGCCTTCGTATATCGCTAGAAGTTCACGATCGTATGGCGAATACTTCTGCTGAGTTGGCGTCAACTTGCGGGAGAAGAAAGCAAGTGGTTGCCATACTCCATTCTTGAGTTGCTGCAAAACTGCGCCCATTGCCAGATCAGATGCATCTGTAACGAGAGCGAGCTTAGCCTGATAGTCGGGATGTGCAAGCAATACGGCATTGCAGAGGCTGTTTTTACACTGATTAAAGGCAGAGAGTGTCTCGCCCGACATTTCCACGGGATGTGAACCTTTAACAGAGCCAGACAGTAGAACGTTTAAGGGACCTTGAAATTTTGCGGCTTGTGGTATAAACCGTCTGTAAAAATTCAACATCCCTAGGAAACGCCTTAGCTCCTTTACGGTTTTAGGTGCTGGGAAATTCTTGATGACCTCCACCTTGGACTCCAAAGGCCTGGTTCCAGCTGATGAGATGCGATACCCTAAAAATGTGACCTCATCAGCGCCAAACACACACTTCGAAGTGTTGATGACAATGCCATATTTTTGCATCCTGGTGAAGAGCTGGTGCAGGTGGGACTCGTGCTGCTCCTGGTCGCGCGAGAAGACCAAAAAATCGTTAATGTAACAGTAGCAGAAGTCTAGCCCACGAGTCATTTCATCGACGAATCTTTGGAACGTTTGACCTGCATTCCTAAGACCAAAGGTCATGTATGGGAATTCATACAGGCCAAACGGGGTGGTAATTGCAGTCTTCTGTATGTCTTCTTCACTGACAGGTATCTGATTATAGGCCTTAACCAGGTCAATGGTTGTGAAGACCTTGCAGCCAGCAATGCTATGGGTAAGATCATGCACATGTTTAATAGGGTACCTGTCAGGAATTGTCCGCGCGTTGAGCAACCTGTAATCACCGCAGGGTCTCCAGCTGTTATCTTTCTTTGGAACTAAATGAAGGGGAGAAGACCAAGGGCTCTCAGATGGTCGAGCCGTGCCATTGTTGAGCATGATTTCAAACTCCTGCTTGGCGATATGCAGCTTGTCAGGAGCTAATCTGCGAGGGCCACATGAAATAGGTGGGCCGGGTGTTGTACGGATATGGTGTAAAGTGTGATGTGTAGGTTTGTGTGGCGTGCCAGCGGGTCGCGTGATCTCGGGGAATTTGTTTAAAATTAAATGATATTTTGAGTCCCCAGTCGAGACCTTTACCGAGCAAGTAGATGAAGCATTTGCTATTGAAGCTATTGTAGACAATGATGTAGTCTTATCTACTAATCGTTTGTTGCGTATGTCAACGAGCAAGTTATAAAAGCTTAAAAAATCAGCACCTATTATAGGTTTTGTGACATCCGCAACTACGAATCGCCATGGAAAAATACGGCGTAAACCTAAATCTAAATTGAAATGTAAATATCCGTAAGTATCAATAACAGTGCCGTTCGCGGCAGAAAGCTGGTAATTAGATTTAGCACGGTGTTCACGTACAACATTACGCGGAAAAACACACAAATCACTACCCGTGTCCACTAAAAACTGGATCTTTGACGTTCGGTCAGTGATAAAGAGGCGACCCGAAGAAATAAGGCAGTCATCAGTCGCCGTTATCGACTGCCTTCGGAGTTTTCCGACTGCTGGAAGTCACACGGCTTAATGCACTTGCGAGCATTGGCCCTAAACTTGGAATGGTAAAAGCAGAGAGGGAATTTCCGGTGGCTAGACGCAGATCTCTGCCTGGATTGACGACGCTGATGCTCACTGGAGCGTGATTGCGAGCGAGAGCTCCTGTTCAGCTGCACAGTGAGATCTCTGACGGCCTTCTTCAGCTCGGCAATCTCGCTAGCCATCTTCTGCATGCTGGTACCGGGCGCTGATGATGCAGCGACTTGGCCTGGGGTAACAATGTCCTGGACCCTATCTGCCAGGTCGGCAAGTGACTCGGGGGAACCGTGAGGCTGTGATGCTAGAAGTGTCTGGATGTTGTTCGGAAGACGGCTACTCCAGATCGTTCGGAGAAAGTCTTCTGGGACACTCGGGCCTGCTAAGCTCTGCAGATGACGCAAGAACTGCGACGGCTTGCGGTCTCCGAGTTCCTCATGCATGAGAAGCTGCTTTACCTTCTTCTCATGTGACGCTGAAAGCCGTTTGATGAGCTCGTATTTGAGCTTCTCATATTTATTTTGAGCCGGTGGAGAAAGAAAAATGTCCCTCACTTGTCGAGCGTACTGGTGCTCTATGTTGCCGATGACGTAATTGAATTTGGTTGCATCATTGGTGATGTTCGCGTTTGAGAACTGAGCTTCCACTTGCGCAAACCAAACTTCGGGGTCATCCGGCCAAAACGGTGGTATCCGAACACCGACACGGCAAATGTCGGATGCGTCGTCAATGGAGACGCACTTCGCGATCCGTTGTTGCCGTTGACGTGAACGGGTACTAATGCACGATTTCGCTGAATTACTGCTGTCACTCATTGTGCTTTGTGTGCTAAGGCTATTCTTAAAAATAACGGGCGTCCTTTTTAGGGTTCTGGCCACGTCTAAGCCTTTCTGGCGTTTTTCTAGTCGGGGTCACCAGTTTAGTGTAACAGTGGTTGTACACTATAATTGACTTCAATGATTCGATGAGTGGTAATAAGTAAATAAAACTAGTTCTTCAAGTACTTACGGTTGTAATATTCGTTCACCGAATTCTCATTTACATCAAGATCAGAAGGTATCAAAATACAGAAAGAATTTATATTAAGCACATCACTGCAGAGTCAGTTTATAAACGAAATACTAGCACAGATAGTGTTTTTATAATTAACAGAGTAATTACATTTAGTAACAAGGGTTATGTCTTTGTTTCCATGAAAATTCTTTATGTCAGAAAAGAACTTCGAAAATTATTTTTTCTTTTTAATGGCTAGGAACCAAAAAGTATAAATACGTAAATATTTGTATAATGTGTAAAGTGTTAGAAAAAGAGGTTGGTGGTAAAGCTTTAAGGATTGCCACAACTGTAAAGAGGCCGAGACACATCTCGCGGGGGATTGTCCAGAATCCTCCCAAAGTCTCATTGCGGGCGTGTCTCGTTTCCAAGGGTCAAAAATAAAATGTATACTCACAAGTGCCTCCCTCCCCCGAAGGCCCGCAACACGTGGACGTCGGGCGGGATCTCCTCGGCGCCGTGTCTCTTGATGAACAGCGCGGTGAGCTCTCCGTAGATTAGGATGCCGGCGATGGCGCCCAACGAGCTCAGCATCCCCAGGAGCACGCCGAGGAAGGTGACCAGGCGCTCCGCAAGCGTCGCGTACCGCCACTGCAAACAAACAAATTGTGCTCTTATTGTAACACATCCACTTAAGGAATAGTTCATCTTTTAGATGTATTTAGATACCAATGTTAAAATACGTTGCAGCGTATAGATTTAATTTACGAATTGGAAAGGATTCGTTCGTATGAATTTTCTCAAATACCAATCTTCGAAGCGTGAAGACGTCCGCAGAAGAAGCGTGCATTCGGAAAGGTGCACAGAGTTAATTTTTGACTCTTAGTCGATTTTTACTTAATAAAACTAACACTGACTGAGTGAAGCATGACATTTTGCTCAGCAGTTCCTTACACCGGGATAGTAGTCGGAAAGGGTGCACTAAGTCCAAAGAGATGACGACTAACATACTATGGGTGGTAATTATTAAGTGTTATGTACGCCGTTATTGTCATTTACATCAGACAAAATACTGTTTTAAATTGAGTGGCGATAACTGTAATGTAAGTGATGTGGCTGTACTTGAATAAATAAATAAATAAATTAGCAACTTTTGTTCTACGACTTTCCACAAAAAGTCGATAGTTACAGTTATAGCTGTTCAAACTTCACGAAAAATACGCTGACACAACCCTACCATCCGTCATATTGTCGTGTGGTGCAGGCTCAGAATACGACCACCCCATCTCCTCCCGTGGGTGTCGTAAAAGTCGACTAAGGGATAACCCGAAGAATGCGCAGCAGCGTCCTTCGAATACATTAACAAGTCAACTGCAATCGCCAACCCGTGTGCCAAGCGTGGCGATTATGGCAAAACCCCTCATTGAGTCCACAGCACAGCGATATCGGTCATTGTGGTGATCTTTGGGGGAGGCATGTGTCCAGCAGTGGACTTCATACGGCCGAAATGATGAAAAAAAAATGATTATCTACTTTCCGACAAAGGCTTAAAATATTTCGGAATGAAAATAAGAAATCAAGGCCTGACCTTTAACTTTACAATTAGATGAATTTGAAATTGAATTTAAAAAAACTAAAAAAACACGCTAGGTTGTGCTGAACTGAGTGCCCGAAAGAGCAAGTCTGGAACTGCACGCATGCGTAGTTCGCGCACTAGCTCTGTCTCTCTTACTCGCATGCAAAGGATGCGGAAAGAAATTAATTAATCCTGGCGAATCTAATTAGGATAATCGGATATTTTGATCGGATTATTGCATTGTCATCGACCTTTGACAGGTGTGCAAAGTTTGAATCAAATCTGATCGTTCAAAGTAGGGCAAAACCGAGCTCAAAGGAGTCGGTTACAAACAAACATACATACAGGTGAAGCTAATAAAAGCGTGTTAAAAAAGAAATTAGTTTTATAATATGAGGCATTAACTGTGAAATAGTGACCCGTGTGGATTGGCCGCGGCTTAGCACACCCTTTCTGACTAACCTGGTATAACGTAAACGTAAAGGATTTACGAAAATAAATTCCTAAGGGGATATTTTTTTTTTTTAAACTGGTTTTCTCCTGTGTCGTGGGTGCGTTTACAGACATGAATTTCACACACAATACACCCAGACCCGGAACAACTACCTGCAGGTCATACCCAGCATCGAGATCTCCCTGAAGCGTGGCTTTGCTTTTGATGACGATGTTTTCGACTAGGAATGCAGTGATTTCAAATAATACTCTCGAACTTTTCGTTTGAATGAAAATTTACTAAATCTTTATTTAAGTTATTAGTTAAATTGATTAAAAAGAACAATATAAAGCTTTAATCTACATATTTTTATTTTACGTTATTTAATTTTTTGTTTCTTTGCTTATTTACCTACTTATTTTCTTCATAAATCGGAAGAAACATTTACCTTCTCCAAAAACTGATTATGAACTTGTCTAGGCTATTGGACAATCAGAATAGAAAAAAAATGTATCTCACTTTGACCTTTAAGTAACTCAACCAGGATCGGTAGATAATCAGGAGCTAATAATATTAGTGTTATTTTATTACATTTTGTTTTGTCCAACCTTGACATTCGCAAAATCATCGACAAAGATGGACCCATTAAGTTAAATTTGGAACTGTAACTGGAAAACCGGATCTTTTTCTTGAAAGTTTTATTTTTATAGTTACGATGCATTCATTGCCGTCTGTCGCATAATGTTTATTAAAAATAAATTAATAAAACACAATTTATATTTTTATTCATATTAAGCGAGATCTCGTGTTCCAACAATAAAAAAAATAAATAAATAAAATAAATGTTGCAATAAATAAAAAAATATGGCGTAATTATTTAATTAATAATGCCTTTAAGATCGTCGATAAGGCATCCTTTGTGGAAATATTTTATATTTTATTGTGTCTCGACGAGGAAGTCCGCGTCTGCCAAATGCGTCACTTTATAGATCTTGTTGTTCAAATATGTATTTGTCACAGAAGTGAGTATTGTAACTTAGAATAACAAAACAAGACTTAACATCGTATCGACTAAAGGACGCCCACTGCTGAGCAAAGGCGTCCATCGATTTCCACCACTGTCTCGTCGTTTTGGGGGAGAACTTGTCAGTACCAACCACGCTTGGCAGGCGGGTCGGTGAGCGCAGAATGGCTATAACTGATCGTGTGGTGTCCGGATTAGGAATAAAATAATGTCTTTTATTTAGAATAGCACCACTCCATCTCCTCCCGTGGATGTTGTAAAGGGTGCCTAAGTGACTCTAAACCAGAGGGATGGGCAGCGGCGTCCCTTCTGTGGAACAGTGTAATAAGATCGCAGTGGATTGAATTAATTACTTGATGGCACGGTTGGTGCAATGGCTGATACAGTCGGCTGCTGCGCACCGGGTCGTGGGTTCGATTCCCGCACGGAACAAATATTTGTACGATCTGCAGGAAGTTGTTCCGGGTCTGGGTGTATTGTGTGTGGAATTTGTGTTTGTAAACGCACCCACGACACAGGAGAAATGCTAGTGTGGGGCAACGTTATTAAAAAAAAAACTAATCTTCTATTTATTGCGTGTCACGAACAATAACGTACATTTTCAGTTCAGCGAAGAGACAGAGAGAACGAACCAAGTGAGCATAATTAATATTCAACTATGTTTTTATTGTAACTAGTACGTTCTCCTTTTGCAAGTCCTAACAACTTCAGAGTCCCTCCAGGAGCCCGAGCACGAACCACTTGCGAGAAAGTATTCGTATCGTGACGTCAATGTGAGTCCATTTTGAATCGGAAATACAATTATCCATAGCATTTTTGTTTAAATTTATACGACAAACACAATTCGTATCATCTATACAAATGAATTAAATTGAAGTGTCTGTTTGTAATATCAAAATAACATCTTTTTACTAAATGCATATGAAAGTATATACGGTACCTATAACAAATCTAATCAATCAAAATCTCCGAAACGGCTGGACCGATTTTGACGGGACTTTCACTGGCAGATAGCGTTATAAGGAATAACTTAGGCTACTTTGATTTTAGAAAAATAATTAGGTTTCCGCGCGAAAACAATAAAACCCTTGAAATCCAACATATATATTCTATGTCAAGTGTCTATGTCGAAGTACTCTAAATTTTCGCGGGTCCCAGCTAGTATATAAATATGAATAAAGTCTTGATATAAAATATATGCGAATCAAGTATTTTCAATTGATAATAATAATTATTATCTACATGTCTCTCTTTTCACGGGTTTATATCCCCTGTAAGGGGGAACCCGGTCTTTTGACAGGCTTACGCGGGGACATAGGTCCAACACGCAGAGGCCCTTTAGAGAATTTTAATCTAAAATGTAATGGGACACCAACCGGGGACTCTCCATAGCTGCACTATAAAATGAAGTCATGGATTGTCCCCGTGGTGTAAGGCTATTGTATGAGATGGCAACTATAACGATAAGGTCTATTGCAATTGGTGTTACATGGAATAAAAAGACTAATAAATACGGGAACAACGGCGTCTGCCTTTCAACTTTGATCGTGAAATTCTGTGGCAGACGGTGACTTGCCACTCACAAGATGGGCCCCCTAAATGGCCACCACTACAGGCGACAAGGAGCAACACCGGTGTGAGCGGCTAGGGCTGTAGAGAGGTGCGGCACCGGTTTCACCATCGCGCGTCTCGAAGACTCGGAGCGGGTTTCCCCGTTATTAGGCCATTAGACACTTCCACCCCCGAGCATATAGCTCTGGCGGCCCCCCTCTGATCGGCCTTAATTATTATTATTATTAACCATAATAATTAACCCCTCTGGGCAGTCGTTATCCAACCATGGGATAAGGTAATCCTGGAGGGCAGATTAAAGTAGCTGCTTGATTTCTTCCTACCTTCTGATATAAAAAAAAAGTATATCATAAGAAAAAAAAGTATATTAAGTAGCTTACAGACCGCAGGGCAGTTTGTGGCGAGCTGAATGTGAGTGGCGACACTGCGTACGCGAATGCTCCAGAGAGTCGGTCAGGGCCTCGTCTCCGGCTTGCCTTTATTGGTTGGTTGGAGTGGTACCCCATGAGTACCCGTAGGATTTTGAACTCTGGCTTGCCTTAGTTAGCCGATCAGAGAGGGGCCACCAGAGCTATATGCTCGGGGGTGGAAGTGTCTAATGGCGTAATAACGGGGAAACCCGCTCCGAGTCCTCGAGACGCGCGATGGTGAAACCGGTGCCGCACCTCTCTACACTCCTAGCCGCTCACACCGGTGTTGTTCCTTGTCGCCTGGAGTAGAGGCCATTTTGGAAGCCTATCTTGTGAGTGGCGAGTCACCCTCTGCCACAGAATTCCAGTTTAAAGGTTAAAAGGCAGACGCCGTTTTTCCGTTGTTCTTAGTTTTTCTTAGTATTAAATCCATTTAGTACCCATTGCAATAGACCTTATACTTGTAGTTTCCATTTCATACAATAGTTTTATACCTCCGGGGACAATCCGAGACTACATTTTATAGTGCAGCCATGGAGAGTCCCCGGTTAGTGTCCCATTACATTTTAGATTAAAATTCTCTAAAGGGCCTCTGCGTGTTGGACCTGTGTCCCCGCGTAAGCCTGTCAAAAGACCGGGTTCCCCCTTACAGGGGATATAAACCCGTTTAATAGAGAAACATGTAGATAATAATAATAAAATCCATTTATTTTATCTTCACAATAGGTCTTACACTGTTAGTGCTAGGTAGCTATCGTGCCACAAATATAAAAACCTAACTTGGTGCCTGAAGTAGGTTTATATTTAACCCTGTAACACAGGTCGCCAGGGCCCCTCCGCAGCTAGTATTGTTACAATGCTTTGGCCTTGTGTGCAAATAATTTTGTTCTACAAATAAACTAATTCTAATTCTATATAATCCAAATATATTTTTCTTGTTTTGTGCGTATGTGAAACTCTTCTTCGTTAATAAATTTCTTTCATTATTCGGTTACACTTACAATGCTTTATTTCATTGTTATATTTTTATTCAAAAGTCATTCACATTAACGTTCCGATACGAATACTTTCTCGCAAGCTGTTCGTGCTCGGCCCCAGCTATGTCGACAACTTTAGTTCTACTACGGAATTCCTCATTTCTGATTCGATCTCGTAGAAAAATACCGAGCAACTATATTCTACATTATTCTATATTTCGGAAACAATAAAAGTGTTTATTTTACGTAATATAAACATAAATCGGCCGAGAAGCACGATAGTAATGACCTCTCACACCGGCCTCGTCCCGTGTCAGGGTCGTGCGATCGCGTGCCGTGAGCGAATACCGCACGTTATTGTGCGTGTGGAAACCCCTTCACATTAATGACGCTCGGTAACTTGTGTTTACGATAGGAATTTATTTGTTTTATTTTAATTAAAACGGTAAAAACCTATTTCAAATATTTCATTTCAATATTTGATTGGGACACAATAATAAGTTAGTTTGAATTTTTCAAGGCTTACCTTTCTTTATTTTTGTGGAAATTCTACATGAACTTCCTCTGCCCCGGGGAAGGAGATGCCGACCTCCTACCGGCTAAAACTACTGGGGCGGTCTTATTCGGCACTTAAGGGGGGCTCCAGGTCCTCGTTTGATCACACTGGAGCCGCCCACTGGTGCCACGCCTATAGGCACATCTCGGAGAGGGTGACTGTAAGGCGGTCACTTGTAAAGGATCCCCCAAAGCGTCCCTGTGTGCTGTGCTGCGCACACGGCAGAGCGTGACCACATGTGCGCCACCGTCTTCTCGTGGGTCACTCGGTGTGGGCATCAAGGGCTTACCGAGGGTTTTATTTTAGAGAAACTGGATCCCAATTGACCGCCTCAATGGTTCTAGCCGGTAGGAGTCCGGGTATCCCTTCGTCCTTCCCCGGGGCGGAGGAAGTTCATGTAGAATACTCACTGGGTCCAATAAAATAAATAAAAAACCGGTCAAGTGCGAGTTAATCTCGTGTGGAGAGAGTTCCGATATTGCTGAATATATTGTCTATTGTAGGATTTGGTCCTGTACCAATAACTTATCCCAAGAACAAACTTAACATCGTAGTTGAAAAACATGTTTTCCCATACATTATTCCAACCGCAAACGTCAGTTTGTATGCACAATATTGAAAGATTTACCATATTATTTTATGACCATAGACTTCTTATACGTTTTCCTGTAATCTATAGGTAAGGAACTATTACCTATATTTTTTCAGAATTTTAGGCTCAACAGTTTCGGAGATAAGGGGGAATGGTCAATTTTCGTCTATTTTCTTAAATAACTTTGAAACTATATATTTTAAAATGATAAAATAAATACATTTGCGACCCTTACAACAAAAAAAATGGCTGTGACAGACGGACAGACAGGCAGACAAACGAGTGATCCTATAAGTGTTTCGCCGTTTTTTCCTTCGGACGTTCGGAACCCTAAAAAAGACTTATCATGGTCACATTTCATTTTTTGTTACAATTTATTTATTTGCAACATATTTAAATATTCATGAGAAAAGAACATGCTATCAAAAACACAAAAATAGGGTGAAGTCTTTGCTCCCCAATATAGAGCGGTGTGATGGGTAGACACGACGAAATAAAACACAGTGATAGCCCAGTGGTTGGATGTTTGCCTTCCATACAAGAGGGTTTGAGTTCGGTCCCGGCTCGAACCTCTGAATTTTCGGATTCATGTCGGATCAGAATTTGTTTATCACTTGCGTTAACGGTGAAGGAAAACATCGTGAGGAAACCTGCACACCTGAGAGGGCTCCAAAATGTTCTCCATGGTATGTGTAGTCCGCCAAGCCGCACTAGGCCAGCGTGGTGGACCAAGGCCTAACCTTCCTCATTGTGAGAAAAGGCCCGTGCCCAGCAGTGGGACAGTAGTGGGCTGATTATGTATGACGTTTCCCACCAGGCAAATGACTTGATCATAACGTCACAAAGTAGTAAAAATAAATATACTTTCCTAAAGATAATATTCCTCCTCCGCTAGAGGGGGCGACCGCATTACAGGCATCCCCTCCGCGATGTGGCTACAGGCATGGCATCAATAGCGGGCTCTAGTGTGATCGTACATGGACCTGGAACCCCCGCTTCGGTGCCGAGGATGACCGCTCCAATGGTTTTAAACGGTAGGAGATCTTTTCTTTCTTTTCTTTTAAAAAAAAATCGTTGCCCCACACTAGGATTTCTCCTGTATCGTGGGTGCGTTTATAAATTCCACACACTATACACCCAGACCCGGAACAAATACCTGCAGATCATACAAATATTTGTTCCGTGCGGGAATCGAACCCGTGACCCGGAGCGCAGCAGCCGACTGTATCAGCCACTATACCAACCGTGCCGTCAAGATGATTCTCCCCGGGGCGAAGGAAGTTCATGTAGAATTTCCACTGGAGAAAATAAAAAACGGTATAGAGGAGTTGTATTTTATTTGCCGCCGACCAGAGACAATGAAACTTGCTCAGTTTAGTGAACTCCGATAAACAAATATTCGATAGAATATAATTTCAGCTCTAATGCTTATCTAAGTCACCTAAATATCCAATTTGCATTTAATTTTGCAAATTAAATACAAAACAAGGACATTCCGTTGTCAAAAGATACACTCAATTAAGTGGTGTCGCAACAAATGCGCACGCGACTGACAGCACAATGTGTGTGAAAACACCTCAATCTAACAGCATTCGTGGGACAGGAAGGTCGTGGGTTCGGAGAACGACTGCGTTCACATCGGGGCACTTTTGAATTGAAACATCTTTTGGGACGGTGTGAATTGGTTTTTACGAAACGAAAACGTGTAACGAAAGGGAGACAACTATAAATGTATTTATAGGGTTTAGGCTGTGAGAGAATGAGATGTATGTATGTAGTTTCCCTATTCCCTAATCTCTCTCTTTCTCTCTCACACCTCAAAATACAAAGTTTCACTTCTACCGCGTATGAACTCACACGATGTTAATTTTACGATATTCCCTATTTTTGAGAGTACTTTTCGTGTACTGAAATATTATTTATGAGTAAGCTATTATTTGGAACGGCTTACCTTCAGAAAATATTCACAATTCGCCACTTAAAAATAATTGAAGGCATTAAATTATAATACTTGTGGCGAATATTGTCTGACTAGTCCCCCAACACAGTCGGCGTGAGAAACAGTTTTATAAATTACATTTAATTGGTCATTGTCCGTGTGGTGTCCAGATTTACAATGTAGCACCACTCCATCTCTCCCGTGGATGTCGTTCAAGACGAATAAGGGACTAAGCCAGATGGATGGCCAGGAGCGACACTTGTGTGGAGCCCGGTGTACCCACCCCCCTGTTAAACATGATGAGTACTGGCAAATTCCCAAAGGGGAAGCCTTTGTGGATGTCTTCAGGCTGATATGATGATGGTGACGACCTATCATACCGGCTCGTCTAATGCAATGCACACAGTGATAGAGGAATGATTTAGGCTGTAAGCTCGCTTTGTACCGCAATACAGCGCAAAACGAGACTTGGGGGATCCTTTACAATCCTCCCCGAGAAGTACCTGGGGGCGACCTTTTTACAGACATCCCCTCCGAGATGTGCCTAAAGGCGTGGCACCAATGGACGGCTCTAGTGTGATCTTACGAGGACGTGGAGCTTCTCTTCGGTGTCGAAGATGATCGCCCCAGTGGTTTTAGCTGGTAGGAGCCCGGCGGGCTGATTGCCTAAGTCGTAGACGCTTTGCAACAGGCGTAAATTGCTCCAACGCCGCTGTCAAACGTCAATTTGGTATTACCTATTTGCAGATAGCGACTAAACAGGCGAAGATCTCTGACGCGCCTCTGTCGAACAATCAATGAACTAAAAACGTTCATTATTTTTAGTTCCACTGGTGGCTACTGGCGCTAGTAACTATGCATCTTCCACAATAGCGACTGGCGAACATGCCTTATGTAAAACCAATTGTTTAGCCGCTTTGCCACCGGTGGATCGTTGGCTGCGCGATAGCTGCTATCGCGTCTGCTGATGCTCTTTTAGCTAATCAGCCCGTGGGTATCCCTTCGTCCTTCCTCGGGGCGAAGGAAGTTCATGTAGAATTTTTACTGGACACCAATAGTGTAGATAAAAATAGAGCCAGATATATTTTGCCGCAGCGCGACATGCAATTTTTTTGCACGTTTATACGACTATATGCCTGAATAAAACTAATGTCAACAATAATCAAAATGAAATATTTAATGTCAAACTTACAAATATACGGTAAAATAGCCAATACATAAATAGGCGAAAGGCTTGGTATTTAACTACACATATATAAATTATTATTATTAAAGTTTACGACCTCTTGAACAAACCTCAAACCAGGTAAATCATTTTCTACCCATACCTTCTGATATAGAATAGATGGACGTTTCTATCAGCCAGCTTCAATTTTCTAGGAAATTTACAAACATGTTCAAAGTTTCTGTCTTTTAAAACTAAAATAACTCTTGCCCAGTCTTTACTTTTACCTCTTCTAGATTATGCAGATGTCTGATTCCTTGGCGCAACTGAGGAACTCCTCAATAAATTCGAACGTTTGCAGAATTTGTCAAGCCGCTTTATTTTCGGCCTGCCGAAATATGACCATGTGTCGGAATTCCGAGCGAAACTAGGGTCGTTGCCTATTCGGCAACGTCGAAACTCTCACATTCTTTCTCTTCTCTATTTTATTCTTCGTGTCGCTCTTTACATTAAACAGCAAATTTTTAATGTCTAGATTTTTACGGACAAACATAATATTTAAAAATGTAAAAATGTAAAGGGAGGACACTGTCAGTATATTAATATATGTAAAGATCTCTTTAAGTGATTCACAAGGACCCATGTCATAGATGGCGCGGATGGCCCTCTTCTGTAAAATAAATATTGAATCTACATTAGCCGCCGCTTTCCACAACTGAATGCCGTATGCCATTAAGCTGTGGAAATACGCAAAATATACAAGTCTGGCCGTAGCTACGTCAGTTAGTCGCCTGATTTTACGGACTGCAAATGCAGCAGAACTTAACCCATTGGATAGAGCCCTTATATGAGCACCGCACTGTAATTTCGAATCAATGGTTATACCTAAAAATACAGTACATTTGGCAATGAAAACTTCAAACAATTAGTTTTATTACTATTTAATAAAAGGTTATTTGCAGCAAACTATCTAGACAGAGAGACATTCATTGACTCTACTCTTGATTTAAAAAATAAGTGATGTGTCATCAGCGAATAATATTATATTAGATAATGCCAACAGCTGTCGCTACCAATCGCTTCGAAAATTATACGATTTAATACAAATGTACATACATACGTGTGGAGCCGGCTTAGAATACCTTCACCCCATCTCGTCCCGTGGGTGTCGTAGAAATCGACTAAGGGATTAGCTGGAGGATGGGCAGCAGCGTCCTTCGAGTACATTAACAAGTAAACTGCGATCGCCAACCCGTCTGCCAAGCGTGGCGATTATGGCAATACCCCCCAATGAGCCCATAACACATCCATATCGGTCGTTGGGGCGATATGATGAAAATGATGACATAAATTATTATGCACGTCAGTCTTAGTATATGTCGGCAGTCGTTTACCGGTGGAAGTCCCGCGGCCCTAATGTCCCGCATCTCGCGGCATTAGGTAAAACCTGACGCACTAGCGTCGACTTCTATTTTCCCTGTAGCATTCTGTCACATGTAGTACTAATTAAATACGACGTACCTACATAGTGTAATGTTTTGCGCACATTACATTCGTCAATCAAGACTCCACGTATCGGGGAAATACTCGAACCGAACTTAGTCAGCAAGGAAAAGGTAGCGACATCTAATGTTAGACTGTCCTGTGACCGTCCCACACTCGTGTGGTGTCCGGATTAAGAATATAGCACCACTTCATCTCCTTCCGTGGAGGTCGTAAAAGGCGACTAAGAGGGTGACTAAACCAGAGGGATGGGCGGCAGCGTCCCTGTGAACCAGTGGCTATACTGCGCTCGCCAACCCGCCTGCCGAGCGTGGTGAGTGCTGGCAAATTCCCCCCAAAATGACAACACGCGGAATGTAAGCGGTCGTTTGTGTAGGGGGCCTCTTTGTCCAGCGGTGGACGTCTATCGTCTGATATAATGATCATTAAGGAAACTCAACTGTAATTCTAGACACACGCACGGATCACAGACATTTTTCGCATTTCCTTCCTTATCACGGGACTTAACACGACGTCAACACGTTATAGAGACTCTGCCACTCAGGCGCCGGCGGGGACTGCGAGGCCGCGGGCGGCGGGGCGCTCCGAGGGACGCTTCGCCAGCGGTCGGACTACTTCGGCCATCGGCACATGCTGCTGGTAGGTGTTATTGTAAGAGGCCGGCTAGATAGGTACCATCCCAGTCATCAAAGAGTGCCTTGCTGGGCTGCCGAGCCTGAGCCCCCTGACGTAGCTACATGGTGGCCTCGAGGAGTAGACTGGGGAGTCCGCGTGCTCACACCGAGCGACCTCCGGGAAGTCGGTGGCGCGCACGTGGTTACGTGCCGCCGTGTGCGCAGCGCAGCGCACAGCCAGGCGCGGGGGGATCCTTGACAATCCTCCCCGAGAAGTGCCTGGGAGGCGGCATTTTTACAGTCGCCTTCCCTCCGCTAGAAAAGGTGACCGCTTCATAGTCATCCCTCCCGCGATGTGTCTAAAGATGTGACACCAATGCGACTCTAATGTGATCTTACGAGAACCTGGAGCCTCCTCATCGATGCCGTTCCAGTGATTGTAGCCGGTAGGAGTCCGGCATACCCCTTCGCCCTTCCCCGGGGCGAAGGAAGTTCATGATGAATTTCCACTGGGCACCAATAAAAAAAAAATAAAAAAAAAGGTACCTCCGCTGTACCAGATATTCGCTACCAAGCAGTAATGTTTAAACTTCAGACATTACTGTGGTCCGGTTAGAAGGGCACCGTAGCTAGTGACATTACTGGGCGTGAGAGACTAGCTGATGTGTGGGGGTGCCGAGCGCAGTGTGGAGCCGCAGGCCTAGTCCTGTCATCATCATCATTTCGGCCGAATGAAGTCCACTGCTGGACACAGGCCTCCCCCAAACATCACCACAACCACCGATATGAGTGTGCTGTATGCTCATTGGGGGGTTTTGCCATAATCGCCACGCTTGGCAGACGGGTTGGCGATCGCAGTTGAGTTGTTAATGTACTCGAAGGACGCTGCTGCCCATCCTCCGGCTAATCCCTTAGTCGACTTTTACGACACCCACGGGAGGAGATAGGGTGGTGGTATTCTGAGCCGGCACCACACGGCAAGTCCTAGTCCTGTGTAGCAGTACAATTGTCATGGGCTAGCATGACGCTCACCACCAGGCGAGTGCCGTGCTGGCCTCGTCACGCAGGTGTAGAAGAAAACACAAACATTCTTTAGTAGAAACATCAGGCTTAAAAAGACAACTGCGCCTCGCACACTGCGCGCGCACGTGATTATCACAACGTTTACAAAGATGTTGTGAAATCCCATTGATTTCGGTTCTGATATTTTCTTTTCGATTCAATACAATGCACGCCTGGTTATGTTTACACAACGGATTAGAAGTGGGGTGCCAGACAAAGTCACGAGGCAGAAATTAGCTGATGATATGATTGGTACTGCCTCGCTGCATTCGTGGACATATTTCCCGTGTGAGGTTAAAAACGGCACGGTTGGTGCAGTGGCTGATACAGTCGGCTGCTGCGCTCCGGGTCGTGGATTCGATTCCCGCACGGAACAAATATTTGTGCGATCTGCGGGTAGTTGTTCCGGGTCTGGGTATATTGTGTGTGGAATTTGTGATTGTAAACGCACCCACGACACAGGAGAAATCCTAGTGTGGGGCAACGTTTAAAAAAAACTATAAGCTCCTTTAAATATATTTACAAACTTAATTTCCATATTTATTTAACGAAATTGTTATATCTGTATTATTTACAATAAGCTTTAATTCATAATCACTCAAAGCTGTTCATGTCATTTACAAGATGGGCTTCCAAAATGGCCTCTACTACAGGCGACAAGGAGCAACACCGGTGTGAGCGGCTAGGGCTGTAGAGAGGTGCGGCACCGGTTTCACCATCGCGCGTCTCGAGGACTCGGAGCGGGTTTCCCCGTTATTACGCCATTAGACACTTCCACCCCCGAGCATATAGCTCTGGCGGCCCCCCTCTGATCGGCCAACTAAGGCAAGCCAGAGTTGAAAGTCCTGCGGGCATTCATGGGATTCCACTCCAGCCGACCAATAAAGGTAAACCGGAGACAAAGCCCTGATCGACTCCCTGGAGCAATACGTGCCCCCCCCCCCCCCCTCTTATTTTGTGTTAGTTTAGTTACATAAACAAAATGATGCTGGTATTAAATGTATAATTTTAGTTTTAATTGTGTATAAAATGTTATTAAGTAAGTTTTGCAAGAAATTGTATTTTTAAATAATTAAAGGATGCCTTTGAATATTAACGTGTGCTTCCCGACTACGGAACCCTCCGCTGCGAGTGGGCCGACACGACATAGCCGATAAGAGAAGTAGAACTAAGCATTCCTATCACTCGTTCTAACTCGTTTTTATCAAATGAATTAGAAAACAACTTTAGCATAGTTTAATCATTATTTTAACATAATTAATGGCATTACATTCCTTAATTACCTTGATGGTTAGGTCTCTGTACTAGTATTTGTTACTTTACAAAACACAAAACGAATTGTTGGTGACATGGCTGATACAGTCGGCTGCTGCGCTCCGGGTCGTGGGTTCGATTCCCGCACGGAACAAATATTTGTATGATCTGCAGGTAGTTGTTCCGGGTCTGGGTGTATTGTGTGTGGAATTCATGTCTGTAAACGCACCCACGACACAGGAGAAATCCTAGTGTGGGGCAACGTTTAAAAAAAAACTATAAGCTCCTTTAAATATATTTACAAACTTAATTTCCATATTTATTTAACGTAATTGTTATATCTGTACTATTTACAACAGGCTTTAATTCATAATCATTCAAAGCTGTTCAAGTCACTTGTAAAAAGTAACGCACGTACAGCTTTTTTATGTAAAACTCATGCATTGGGCCGATATACAGAGAAATTTAGTTAAAAACTGCCTATTTCATCATTTCGGCCGAATAAAGTCCACTGCTGGACAGACCTCCCCCAAAGATAACCACAACGAGCGATATGGGTGTGTAGTGTGCTCAGTGGGGGGTCTTGCCATAATCGCCACGCTTGGCAAACGGGTTGGCGATCGCAGTTGAGTTGGTGTGTGCTCGAAGGACGCTGCTGCCCATCCTCCGGCTAATCCCTTAGTCGACTTTTACGACACCCACGGGAGGAGATGGGGTGGTGGTATTCTGAGCCGGCACCACACGGCACTATTTACTTTAGTTTTTTCCAACATTTGGAATAATTTATTTATAATTTTAAAGAATACAATTTTCCTGTGACGTCCTTATAAGTATCACATATATTTTTTACATAGCCAGTGTACGTACAAAAGGAATAGTTAACTAAATCCTTTAAACTTTTTGCTGATCGCAAGAAAGTTTTGCAATAGGAAATGGGCAAGACGGAAGGGTAAACACCCGTGTCATACCCATCCCGATATCCGTCGGGAACTCTGTTCTCGAAGTAGTCGAATATGTCCACCTGGGACAAACCATCCAGTTGAAACAAGAAAGAAAGAAAATAAATTTATTTGGATAGATAGGGCACACACATCACCTACAGAAAGCACACATTGAGTAGATAAAGCAAAATAATATACAAACAAACATATTGAGATATCAATATACAACAAACATGCAATATGAAGATAGCTGGAAGAATACATTTATCTATACTCTATACAAATAAATAAAATTGAAGTGTCTGTTTGTAATGTCAAAATAACAGCTTTTTACTAATTGCATATGAAAGTATGTACGTTACATATAACAAAAACACTATTTTTAAATTTTTTGTCTGTCTGTCTGGCCGTCTGTCTGTCTGTTTGTTCCGGGTAATCTTCGAAACGGCTTGACCGATTTTGACGGGACCTTCACTGGCAGACAGTTGATGTTATAAGGAATAACTTAGGCTACTTTTATTTTTGAAAAATAATTAGGGATCCGCGTAAAAAAATAAAACCCTTGAAATCAAATATATATATTCTATGTCAAGTGTCTATGTCGAAGTACTCTAAATTTCTTTTAAATTAAATGCGGGTGAAACCGGGGGTCCCAGCTAGTTATTTATAAATAAAGTTAATGGGCTAGTGGTGTGCGTCGCAATACCGATCAAAAAGAGACACCGCTCAGCCTAAAGCCACATCGCAGTTAGCGGTGCGGCGCTGATTTTCAGCAATACCTCGTAGTGTGCATCATATGTATATTATAATTAAATAATGTTACTACTCTATTGTGCTGTGTGCGTCACACAAAGCTGCAACCACAAAAATGAATAAAACTATCCACAATGCCGCAGCCGAACGTATATTAAAGTACATATTTAGACTCAAGTAGATGTATATTTATGCATAAATACACTATCCATTATATGTAAATTAAGCATATTATATATATTAAATTTTTACATAAACCGTGTTGTGGATTACCATATTTATTTATTTGTATAGATTCGGGCACCACACGGATAACTGTTCTCTGATGTCCTGGAATACTTTGAGAGCCTGTTCAGTAAGAATCATAATTTTATATTTTTCTAACCTTAGCGTGATTTAGGTATATTCAGAATTAATTAAATAATTTGATATCTATATCATTTGAGTATCAATTTTATAATTACACTAGCTGGGACCTTTCACTGGGGTTTCACCCACGTTTAATTTAAAAGAAATTTAGAGTACTTCCACATAGACATTTGACTTAGAATATATACATTGGATTTCAAAGGTTTTATTTTTTGACCCCCGTGGCCCCCTACCATGTAACGACGGCAGGGGGTGCGGTGGCACCTACCTAGCCGAACTTGTAATGATAGATTTACCACCAGATTTTTTGATTATTATTATTTTTTATAAATAAAACATTGCCCCACACTAGGATTTCTCCTCTGTCGTGGGTACGTTTACAGACACGAATTCCACACACAATACACCCAGACCCGGAACAACTATCTGCAGATTATACAAATATTTGTTCCGTGCGGGAATCGCACCCACGACCCGGTGTGCAGCAGCCGACTGTATCAGCCACTGCACCAACCGTGCAAGTCGAAGCAGTTCGCGTATGTGATGATAGCAGGGCGTATCGTTCGGTATCCTGGTCACATACCATCCTTGTGTGATGGTTCAGAGACTGACAGCTGTGGATCAAACAGGCATTAACATGCGATAAGTCGAACGCCACGGCGTCCACATTGAATGCTGATGACACCGCGGATGATGGAATTTATAAATGTTGGTCTATAATAATAATAATTCATTTATTTCAGACCATTTGATCCATAAATATGTTAGTTTACAGAGATAACTTCTTCCTGGTCTTTAACTTTGGGTTTTGAGAAATCCACAAAACGCCTAAACAATACGCCCTCAGACCAAATGTTTTCATCTAGAAATATGTCCAATTTGTGTCTAGGTACAAACACTTTGTATGGGTCACATAACCTTTATCACTTTTCATAGCTAGTTTATTTATTGTAACATGCATTTGAGACTTATTGAACGCATGCGCACTCATATCATCATGGGTTACTTATTTACTTTTATTTTAGAAAAATAATTATGACTCTGACTGAACAGGCTCTAAAAAGAGTCCTGGAATCCTTCAGTCATCAATCAGAGAACAGTTACCCGTGTGGTGCCCGAATCTATACAAATAAATAAAACTGAAGTGCCTATTTCTAATGTCAAAATAACAGCTTTTTACTAAATGCATATGAAAGTATATACGGTACCTACAACAAAAAAACAATTTTTAATGTTATTTGTCTGTCTGTTTGTTCCGGGTAATCTCCGAAACAGCGGGATCGATTTTGACGGGACTTTCACTGGCAGATAGCTGATGTTATAAGGAATAACTTAGGCTACTTTTATTTTAGAAAAGTAATTAGGGTTTCGTGCAAAAACAATAAAACCCTTGAAATCCAACATATATATTCTATGTCAAGTGTCTATGTCGAAGTATTCTAAATTTCTTTTAAATTAAACGCGGGTGAAACCGCGGCTAATTAAGAATATAACACGGATGTGATAAAGACGACTTAGAAGATTTAAACTAAAATAAAAGACGTCAGTTTATGTATAAAATAATAATTAAAACAATAATGTTCACTGTACGTAGCGAGCAGCTCAGTCCTAACATTTTGTATATAATTTTACATAATTAAAAATCTATTGTCTCGGTGCTTGCGGTTATTGACATTTTATACTGGACAAAAATAAAACGTATATGCCAAGGCTTTTTAAATCCACTTTAGATATGAACGATGAAGGAAAATACACAGTTAGACAGACAATTACTTAGCACGGATTTGTTACTGATGATTTGAGAGGCTAACATGCCAAACTGACAAAAGAAACTGCCGATGTTCTTCAGTTTATTGATTCGATACCAAAAGTTGAAAGCTATATATGGGCACAGAACACTCGCCAGAACACTCGCCAATATATAAAGATCAGTAAGACCTTAACCCAAATCTGCGAAGATTATAAAATGTGAAACGAACTCGTAGACAGTTACGAATTACAAGCTGTTCTTGCAGCTCCAAGAGAAGTTTGAGTATTTTATTATATTTACAAGTAATTTGACTGTGTTTCTGTATTAGTGACGCGTTTAACTACATACTTGTTCGGGTGGCATGAAAGACAAGGCGACAGAAGAGTTACAAAGATAGGTTCTAGCACTTTGAAATTCATTGAAAATAAGACGGAGAAGGTAAATTTGAAGGAATTCGGCAGACAAGTGCTATGGACTAAAATAACTAATGCATACTAAATTGTCATTAGATAAACGTCAAAATTGAGATCGAAATGAGACTAGACCGAGATTATACCGAAATCCGTTCGTCCGCCCGACAATTTAGTTTATGTGACAGTTCGAAATGTTAGCAGAATGCCGTTTTAACTTCGATCAACTTTCAATACATTTCGATTTCGATCTCATCACAGTGTAAGTTCACGTTTATCGATGTTTGTAAGTTTAGGAGAATACCATTTGTGACATTTATGACACTGAGACTAGATCGGAACCATATTTTGAACATTTTTAAATTACGAGAATTGGCCTTCTGGTCCTATTTACAGCCTACAAGAATATGCCAGTAATATAAAAACCATCAAACAAAGAATCTTCTATAGTACTTACGCAATAAGAGCTAATATAATCATAATCAAGTCGATTATGATTATAAATAATTATGAGACTGATGAGATGCCATTGATTATAATATTAATTATCTATATTCAGCTAAGATAATGAATTGAACTAGTTTTAATATTCAAGATTGTTAAAAAAACTGCGTACGATTTTTTAAATTTATTATTATGATAATTTTATTACTGTTTATAGTTATTTATATTAGATTTAGAAATAATTATGAAGCATGATAATTTTGCATGATTATTGAGAAAATGACAATGACTATATTTATGAGTTCCTGTTTTGCTGTGATAATTATTTAAATATTTAGTTGAGCTAGGTATTAACGACCGATTCTTTTTACTGTTCAGCTAATTATAATTAATGTTTGATTAAGAATTCAATCCATATTGGTCTTAAATTTTGCATTTTGTGTTACTATACTATTTATGCTGTATTACATTATTGGGGTAATATGTTTAACCTTGGTTTAATTAAACTGTTTATGTTTTAAGTTTTGGTTAGTAGTGACCGCTTGTCGATTACGTTCTGGACACATTCCGAGTAGGAAGTTTGCCTTTTTAATGAAAAAAGTAAATTCACCCAATTGTGAACAATGTGGTAAACTGGACGATGTTCATCATCGACTTGTGGAATGCGAGTACAAGGTCGAGCGAAGAAATAAATTGTCAACAAATTTAATATAAATTTAAATAATATAGGTGCTTTTCATAGCATTCTAGCTGAACCTAATTCTGAAGCAGCCATAATGTTATTCTCTTTTAAAATTTAAGGTGTTTAAGGTTAATGTAGATTTAGTTAGAATAAGGTACGATGGGATTGGCATCGTCATTTTATGTACAAAAATCCCTTATAATAAATAAAGATTATAAAAAAAAAAAAAAAAGTTTTGGTTGCTGTTGATACTTAGTTATTCAAACTCAAAGTTTTTATTTCATATAGGCCCTAATAGGCACTTAAGAGAAGTTAAAATGTGCGCGGTTCGGACAAGTTGATCTTACGGAGAAGAGCCGGCAAGAAACTCCATAGACACTAAGTTGTGTATTTATATTCTAATATGTACAGCGGGTAACGCTTTTATTGTTGTATAATGTTATAATATAATTCAATATTAAACTTCTTGTCAATGACTGCATTCGCTTCATTTTTGGACATCGGAAGTATGGCCACATCCCTTTATACCGTCTTATCCCAGTCCCAGCTTATCCGTCAGAGATCACTGAGATCTCTTTGTCTCCTGCAGTGCTATTCTGTAAGAACTCATTAGCAAACTCACTTCAGAATCCGCAGTGAAATTTCTTATATCGTATTGTTTTTGCTACTTTTTATCGTGGATTAATAAGTGAGTCTGCTTCAGTAGTACACTTATTTCTATATACGTAGTGAACACACCAATTTCGTATTGTTTTTACTTCTTTTAACTGCAGACTCAGAAGTGAGTTTGCTAGTGAATACGCAGTGAAAAGTATTAAAAAAAAATTATGTGGTGTCGTGGGACACCAGGTAGGAACGAAGTTCCTTCGGCTAATGTAGGATCGACACTTATACACTACTCGCTTGTGTATGCGACTGTCGCGCCTGCGCACGTCTCATTTAACGGTTTTATTCCACGCACTTTTTTCCACGGATTTTTTCTTACGGTTTTACTATCACATTTTTTTCAGTTCGGTCGCGCAGCAAAACCCCCATCCCCTCCAAGCCTGCCGTAAGGAACTTCGTTCCAACAATACGAAATTAGAGATTTGACTTCGGATTCAGGAGGGAGCTTGTTAGTGAAGCAAACTCATATAAGAATCCGAAGTTAGAAGTAGCAAAAACAAGACGATATTAGAGATTTCACTGCGGATTTAGAAGTGAGTTTGCTGGTGAGTTCTTACAGAATAGCCATGCTGTTCTCCATTATTAACGACCCTTGTGCTCCTCATTATCTCAAAAGATTTGTCTAGTGTTGGGTGGCTCTCATAGCCGTACCCTGCGTGCTGCCGAGAATTTTATTCTTCAACTAGCTGGGTCCCGCTGTTTCACTCGCGTTTAATTTAAAAGAAATTTAGAGTACTTCGACATAGACACTTGACATAGAATATATATATTGGATTTCAAGGGTTTTACATTTTTTGCGCGGAACCCTAATTATTTTTCTATAATAAAAGTAGCCTAAGTTATTCCTTATAACATTAGCTATCTGACAGTGAAAGTCCCGTTAAAATCGGTCCAGCCGTTTCGGAGATTACCCTGAACAAACAGACAGACAGACAGACAGACCGACAGACATACAGACAAAAAATTTAAAAATTGTTTTTTTTGTTATATGTATCGTATATACTTTCACATGCATTCAGTCATCATTTCGGCCTAATGAAGTCCACTGTTGGACACAGGCCTCCCCCAAAGATCATCACAACCACCAATATGGGTGTGTTGTGTGCTCATTGGGGGGTCTTGCCATAATCGCCACGCTTGGCAGACGGGTTGGCGATCGCAGTTGAGTTGTTAATGTACTCGAAGGACGCTGCTGCCCATCCTCCGGCTAATCCCTTAGTCGACTTTTACGACATTCGCGGGAGGAGATGGGGTGGTGGTAGCTGGTCTGAGCCGGCACCACACGGCCTGTGTTTAAAAGTGTTTTATTATAATGCATAATAATCGCAAAAACCGAAGACATTACTATAATAATTGTGTTTATTTGAAGTCAGTTTATTTTTTTCTTAAAACGTATTATTGTTATGTGCTATACATTTTTTATCGTAGCTTTGCTTTGGGAGTAGCGTTCGCAAGAAAATGCCTGGTGGCTACCGAATGGTGTCATATCTGTCACCGTTCATGTACCGGACGGGCGAACCTCGTTGATGAGTAGCTGACGTCCTGCACCTATAGGTTCCGGAAGTACTTTTAAACTTGCCAAACAATCGAACGTGTTGATTCCGTATGTGCGCTTATACTTGTAGCGGAGATAACGTAAAATAAAAACACAACTTTCACTGTAACTTATGGCAGAGAGCAATTTCAGACTGTACCGCACCACTTATTTACTATCAAGAACTAACTACTAATTAAAAACTTGGATCTATTTTTGTTCTTGTTCCTGAAGGGACGGGCGCGCTTAGCTACCTCCGATCCGTACATGCACGAGAGCCGTGAAATTGCTTCCCCTTTTCATTTTTTATTTTTGCTATTGTCATACAGGTATTGTCTACGGTTTTTCTTGTATCTAATAAAAAATAAGCTCTATTGTGTGTGTCTGTTATTCCTTAAAGTGTGTCCTTTTCAGGTATACAAAGGGAAAGGGTTAAATAATATGTGTTAGCTGTGTATTTACAGTTTTATCCTTAGTTGTAAGGGTGTTGAAGCTGAGTGACTTAATAAATTTCGTTTATTGTCGTAATTATATAACTATACTTATGACTCTAAGTTTAAGGGTGTAGGCAGTGGTCTTGGCCAACTGTTGTTGATATTTTCTTATAAATTATGTTTATGCAGTTAATACAGAGCGTAGTTTAGGCCCAGTGGCTAAAAACAGTAGTGGTGCTAGTTTTCTACGATTATACATTATCTGTGGGCTGAGGGCGTGGTTAACTAAGGGGAATCCCCTTTTTCTGGCTTACATTAGTCTAAATCTAGTACATAGGGTTAGTTTTGACAAAATCTAAGTACTAATCATTGTTGTATGGGGTGTCTAGGACTAGTAGGCAAAAGTTACTTTTTTACAAATTTTCGAAAATGTACATGTTTTGACTTATCTAAATATCTTATATGTATATTCTAATAATATTATTCTAAAACTACGTATGTACATCGTGAGTTATGTCGCGAGCGCTGTTGCTATGTGTGTAAACATCATGTCGTGGGTTTTGTGGTTGCGTCGCGAACATATCTCCCGCCGTGCAGTCTCGCTGGCATCGTTGTCAGTGCAGCTGCACCAATCTCTCGGTGAGCGGCGTTGCTACTTGGGTAGCGGTATCACCTTTTTCGTAGGCCGTTTGAGTACGCCGCCTGCTGTGCGCACCTCTACAGTGCGTATTTGCCCGTCTGCTCCCGGGAATACAGCGGTGATGACGCCGCGTGGCCATGTATTGCGAGGCAAGTGGCCATCGGCGATGAATACCGGGTCGCCTACTTGTAAGGTGGGACCACGGTTATGCGGAGTCCGCCGATATTGGAGGTCGGGGAGGTATTCCCTCACCCAACGTTGCCAGAACATGTCAGCGAGTATTTGTGCTCGCCGCCAATGTTGTTTGTTGTGTAAGTCATTTTCGTCGAATGTGCCTGGGGTAGGCAGTCGTCTTGATCCGCCCAACAAAAAATGGTTGGGCGTTATTGCTTCATCGTCGTCTGGCTCGACCGACACATGTGTCAGCGGTCGGCTGTTGACAGTGTACTCGACCTCGCACAATAGGGTTGCGAGTACTTCTTCTGTTGGATGACGTTCGTGTAGTACGGTGGTGAGTGTGTTTTTCACACATCGTACAAGTCGCTCCCACGCCCCTCCCATGAAGGGCGCAGAAGGTGTGATGAACCGCCACGCTATGCCGCGGCGGCTGGCTTCGTTGCGCAGGGCGTCTCGGAGCTCTCGGTCGGCGCCGTGCAGGTTGGTGCCGTTGTCTGAGTACATCTCAGTAGGGCACCCTCTGCGCGCGGCAAATCGCCGCAGCGCCAGGATAGCGGAGTCTGCGCTAAGGCTGCCGGCGACCTCCAGGTGAACTGCCCTAGAGGTCAGACAGGTGAACAGCGCCACATAGCGCTTGTGGTGTTGACGCCCGATTGTCACGGACAACGGGCCGAAATAATCTATACCTGTAAAAGTAAACGGATGTTTATGATGACCCAGACGGGCCTTAGGGTGATCGCCGGTTGCCGGCTCGGGTGGATGACTTTTCCTTATTCGACATTGTAAGCATCGACTTATTACGGCCTTGGTTGTAGGTCGTAGCCTCAGGATCCAGAAGTGTTGCCTCACTTCGTTTATTACGGTCTCAGTGCCGCTGTGATGTAGACTTCGATGTGTCCAATCTATATACAACCGCGTTATGTCATGATCGCCATCTAATATAGCGGGTGTTTTTGAGTTGCTTTGGACTCCCTCCACTGCAGCTATTCGGCTTCTGAGAAAGATTATGTCATTTTTGTATTCTATTTGCAAGTGTTTTAATCGGCTATCATTGTCTATATTTTTATTGTTCCGCAGGTTACTTAATTCCTGGTTAAATGAATTTTGCTGTATTAATTGAATTATCAAATGTTCGGCTTTCCCTAATATATCGGCGTTTAGGGGTTTAAAGATTTTAGCTTCCTTTTCAGTTGTTTTCTTTTTAATTTTCATTGGCTGTATCTTTTTCGTTCGCCAATCCGGATCGTTGCTAATATTTTTCTTATTTCTTTTGTAATTTACTTTGTCCGTTTTTTCGCGACATATTGTTATAAACTGTAATACCCGTCCTATCGAGCGTATTAATCGTTCCCATTTCGAGAACCTTTTGGGGTCAGGTAGAGACTCTGATATATCGAATTTTTGTTTTGTGCTTATGTTATAAGTCTTTTCCTCCCCCGTGTTGTCGTTAACTTTAAATTTCTCTACTGGCCATTTTGAGGGATCTTCGTACAGAAATGTGGGACCAAAATACCACTCATGTTGCGAATTGAAGTTCGCCGGTACATCGCGTGTGGCCGCGTCCGCTATGTTCTGTTTTGTCGGTATCCAATGCCATTCCTCGGCCTTACTATTTTCTTGTATCGCGGCTATTCTATGAGCTACGAACGGCTTGTAGCTGCGAGCTCCTTTTGTGACCCAAGTGAGTACCGTTTTGCTATCTGTCCAATAGAATGTTTCATGTGGTTTAATCTGGTGTTCCTCCGCAACCGCTGTCGCTAAACGGCTTCCTAATACGGCGGCTTGCAGTTCGAGACGAGGGATAGAAGTTATTTTTAAAGGTGCCACTCTGGCTTTGGCCATTACTATTGAAACATTTACTTTACTATCTGAGTTTGTTGTTCTCCAGTATACTACCGCGGCGTATGCGGATTCGCTTGCGTCTGTAAATACGTGCATTTGTATTGTCGTAGCTGAGCCATATCCTAAATAGCTTCTAGGTATTTTTATATCTTTTAGATGGCGCAAGTGTGTCAGCCACGCTATCCACTGTTGGGCTAGATCCCCATCTAGGTTTTGATCCCAGTCTATAGTTCGTCTCCACGTTTCCTGTAGTATTTGTTTAGCTCGTATTGTAACCGGCGATGCTAATCCTAATGGATCGTAGAGCGACATTACTATTCTGAGTGCCTCTCGTTTAGTCGGAATTTCTTTCGTAATTAAATCTGCAGGCAATCGTGCCAGTTCTAAGTTGAAACTTAAGTGGTCGGTACTGGGGACCCAAATCAGTCCGAGTATTTTTTCTTCTTGGCCTTTACTACCTATATTGACCCTATCGTTAATATTCTTATTGGAATCTAGTTGTGCCAACAATTCGTCTGAGTTCGATACCCATTTGGTTAAATTAAAACGCGCGCTTTTATGTATGTTTTTTACTTGGGTTGCTACCCTGGCCGCGTTTTGTATGTCTATGAAGCTATCTAAATAATCGTCCATGTAATGATTTTCAACTATAGCCCTAATGGCTTCCGGTTTGTCAACGTGTTTTTTCGCGTTCCAATTTTTTGCGTATATAGCTGTACACGGTGAACTCGCTGCACCGAATATTATTGACGTCATTCTATATTCCTGGGGTGCGCCCTCCCGCCGGTCGCCACGCCACAGATACCTAAGTGCATCTCTATCTTCTTTACGAATTTTTACTTGTAAAAACATTTCAGCTATATCAGCTGAAACTGCTATAGGGTACCGCCTAAACCTCATCATCACTCCCGGTAGTGATTGTAATAAGTCCGGTCCTGTTAACAACTGATCGTTTAGTGATACACCCTTCGTTTTCGCGGCCGCGTCGTGTACTATGCGAATCTTATCCGGCTTCATTGGGTTATATACGTTAAAATGTGGTAAGTACCAAACTTTTCCTTTAATGCATTCCTTAGGCGCAGTCTCTGCATACCCTTTATCTATTAATGCGGTCATTTGTTCGTTATATCGTGTTTTTAGTTCGGGGTTACGATCTAATCTATTTTCTATTGAGATAAGTCTCGTTAACGCGTTCTGATATGCGTCCGGCATTTCTATATTTTTGTCTTTCCATAATAACGCTGTTTCTATGTGACCCGTATCTAACTGACGTGTATGTTTGTCTAATATATCTTCCGCGCGTTTCTCTGGATCTGAACTAGGCCGTCTCGGATTTATCATTAAAGATTCAACAGCGAAGAAATCATTCAACTGACGGTTTATTTTTTCATCTATGGTAGTTAAATTATGAATAAATTGCACACTGTGACCGAGGGTTCTTTCGAAGACGCCGTGTAGTACCCATCCTAATGCGGTAAGTGAAGCTACTGGCTGATTTTTAGGGCCGATACGATTTTCAGTTGATAATAATAAATTCCAATTGTCTTGTCCTATTAGAATTTTGGGTGTGACTGCCCCATATACAAGATCGTCTCTTAAGTCGGTCAAGTGTTCACATTCTAATATATCTTGTTGACTTATAAGTTGCGGTGACAAATTTAAGTTAGGTATAGTACGTGCGTATATTTTTCTCTGCCCCCTACGCTTAGTGCATAGCGTGATAGTAACGCGTCGGGAATTCGGAGTTTTTAATTTTATGTCTCCGATAGCTTCCATATTTAATGGCTCTATTCTGCCTTGTGCCCCTATTTGGGTCGCTATGTTTTCGTCTATCAAAGTTACTGTTGAGCCATCGTCTAATAACGCGTGAGCGTCTATCTCTCCCGCCGGTCCAATTACTGTTACCGGCAATATCTTTAAAAAGGCGCGAGTTCTATTCGGGGTCCAAGCGTTAGCGACTGTTTCTTTCGGTTCTATGTCACTCTTGTCTTTTTTAATATAATGTAACATAGAGTGATGTGTGGCGGTGCAATTTTCTATGCCACATTTCTTTGGTTTACACGTGTGTTGCTGATGTCTATATTTTAAGCAACGATAACACATACCGTGTGTTTTAGCTAATTCCCAACGTTTGTTGGTATCGACTTCTTTAAATTTTCTACAATCTGATGAATAGTGACCCTCGTTATCACATATTCTACACTTTGGCACATATCTATTTGTCACATTATTAGTTTTATGTATAAAGCGTCTACTTACGTGATTTTCTGTTACCATTTCCGGCGGCGCGAATGCACTACAGTATTGGGCCTGTTCCGACACAAACTCACTGAATCGATTTAGATCCGGCACACCGTTATATTTTTCCGTGAATGCTTTATACCACTGTACGCGTAACGAATTTGGTAATTTTTCTGTTAAGTTTCTAACTAGTTCCGCGTTAAGTAAATAATATTCCCTTTTTAACGCTTTTAATGTTACTACACTGCTTCTAACACGACTGGCGAACATACATATATCTTTTGGTGATTCGCTGCATCGCGGTAACGTTTTTAACTTATCTGTTTCGGCTTGCGCTATCGAGTCGGGGCGTCCAAACTGTAACTCTAGTTCCTTCATTATTTCGTCCGGTTTCGCGTGTCCGATAAGTTCCGAACTGACGGTGTCTAACGCCCTTCCCCTTAGACTTCTTCTGAGTCTCGCGGTATTTTCTATGTCGTTGAAATACGTTTTCGTTGTTTCGTATATTGCACGGAACGATAGCCACTCTGTATGGGCTCCACTATAATTTGGTAAATGCATTATTACCTTGGACGCGGATTGTATTTGCGAGTTTATATTTTTTCCTATTGGCGTCCTATTATCGGCCAGGGCCGCGATCGCGGAGGTTAGCTGTGTTACGAACGGTCGGAGCGCGTCACTTTGTTCACTATTTTCGCGTTTTAAAACTGTATTACTATCGCCTAACTTTGTTGGCACGTTTATCGAATTTTTTACCGTTTTGTCTATTATATTGCCTATCGTATTTTCTATTGTATTTCCTATCGTATTTTCTATCGGCTTTATGCACTGTGTTGGTAGCTCACTGGTTTCAGGTTCCGGCGGTATGTTGGTTGTTTCTTCTAGCCATGATCGTACGAACTCAGCCTTTGATTGGCCTTCTTCGTCGTATTCGGTTTCGGAATCTTCATTTTCGGCTTTCTTTAACGCTAAACGGGCGAGCTCCAATTTTATTTTCAATATGTCTTCACGGGCCTTCACTATTTTTCTATGGGATCGATCAGTGCGGTGACTGCTATTTTCTGTACGTCCCTTCCTTGGCTTGGCCGTGATGTTTTCCTTTTGGGTATTTTCTATCGTCGCCTTTTGGACGCTCTTAACCTTCGGCCGTAATGTTCTGTCCGAGTCGCCTTTTAATTGTCGAATATCCTTGGAGCCAGTCGGATTGTCTATATTTTCTATGGTGTTTGATCTAGCTCGCGGACGGGGCTTCCCGGTATTTTCTGTCGATGCCGATGGTGATCGTGGTGGATGTTCATGATATATTACTCTTGCTGCCCTCGGTGTGTCGCTTTCAGCATGGTTTTTATTTTCTTCTGCCTGCTTACCCTGCGACCGCGTCATTAACGGCATGTTTGCTATTTTTTTATTTTTATCGAATGTATACGCGCACTACACGAAATGTACTATTTGTTTATTGTAGATCCGGCTCGAAGGACCATTGAATGTACCGGACGGGCGAACCTCGTTGATGAGTAGCTGACGTCCTGCACCTATAGGTTCCGGAAGTACTTTTAAACTTGCCAAACAATCGAACGTGTTGATTCCGTATGTGCGCTTATACTTGTAGCGGAGATAACGTAAAATAAAAACACAACTTTCACTGTAACTTATGGCAGAGAGCAATTTCAGACTGTACCGCACCACTTATTTACTATCAAGAACTAACTACTAATTAAAAACTTGGATCTATTTTTGTTCTTGTTCCTGAAGGGACGGGCGCGCTTAGCTACCTCCGATCCGTACATGCACGAGAGCCGTGAAATTGCTTCCCCTTTTCATTTTTTATTTTTGCTATTGTCATACAGGTATTGTCTACGGTTTTTCTTGTATCTAATAAAAAATAAGCTCTATTGTGTGTGTCTGTTATTCCTTAAAGTGTGTCCTTTTCAGGTATACAAAGGGAAAGGGTTAAATAATATGTGTTAGCTGTGTATTTACAGTTTTATCCTTAGTTGTAAGGGTGTTGAAGCTGAGTGACTTAATAAATTTCGTTTATTGTCGTAATTATATAACTATACTTATGACTCTAAGTTTAAGGGTGTAGGCAGTGGTCTTGGCCAACTGTTGTTGATATTTTCTTATAAATTATGTTTATGCAGTTAATACAGAGCGTAGTTTAGGCCCAGTGGCTAAAAACAGTAGTGGTGCTAGTTTTCTACGATTATACATTATCTGTGGGCTGAGGGCGTGGTTAACTAAGGGGAATCCCCTTTTTCTGGCTTACATTAGTCTAAATCTAGTACATAGGGTTAGTTTTGACAAAATCTAAGTACTAATCATTGTTGTATGGGGTGTCTAGGACTAGTAGGCAAAAGTTACTTTTTTACAAATTTTCGAAAATGTACATGTTTTGACTTATCTAAATATCTTATATGTATATTCTAATAATATTATTCTAAAACTACGTATGTACATCGTGAGTTATGTCGCGAGCGCTGTTGCTATGTGTGTAAACATCATGTCGTGGGTTTTGTGGTTGCGTCGCGAACAGTTCAAATGATTACGCATTGCGTGTACCGCATCCTTCGATAGTTATTAATCTGAGCGCCACACTGGCTCTTTTGAGGTCACACGATAAATGTGATATTACAATAGCGTAACTTACAGCCATATCATAACACGGTCTCCAGTAAATACCAAAATATAAATCGTCATTTCCTGCATACTTAAGTTGTTGTTGAACTCGTAATGGCCGGTGGGCAGCTGTGAACATCGCTTTGAAAACTGATGATAATTTAAACGCGAATCTCTTGTACATATTAGCGCTGATATAGACATCTGCGCTACTTTATCTAAGTCCAAGAATAAGTTAAAACAGATTATGCAATTAATTTAAATTTCATATCATTCGACTTTATATTCAACTAGCTGAGACGGGTTTCACCCGCGTTTAATTTAAAAGAAATTTAGAGTACTTCGACATAGAATATATATTGGATTTCAAGGGTTATTTTGCGCGAAACCATAATGATTTTTCTAAAAATAAAAGTAGCCTAAGTTATTCCATAAAACATCAGCTATCTGTCAGTAAAAGTCCCGTCGAAATCGCATCGGATCTGTGTCGGAGATTACCCGGAACAAACAAACAGATAAAAAATATAAAAAGTGTTTTTTGTAATATGTACCGTATATACTTTCATATGCATTTAGTAAAAAGCTGTTATTTTGACATTACAAACAAACACTTCAATTTTATTTATTTGTATAGATGTATAAATTATAAGCAAAACACTGTATCTATCTGGAATTTTCCATTCTGTGTTTTAACTTGTGTCATTAGACGTAATATTTTATATTATACCGTATTGTTTAATTCATAACTGTTTTTGTGCAAGCTGTGGCCTCCTTTAATTGGGAGTACACTTGTCTAAAATGATGTAGTTATGATATGTGATTTCTTGTGGATATCCTTTGTTGGAGGTCCAATAAATAAATAAATACTAACTGCAGTAAATAAAGAAAGAAGAAAGAAAGAAAATAAATTTTGTAAACACAGCTACATCTCAAGCTATACATTCTCAATATAAGCTGATCTCGCATTGTATGAGCTTTCCGTACAGTGAGAGGTTAGAGGTAAATAAAATTGATATGTAGCCAAATGTCCATAGACAAATCTAGACCATATCATTTAAGCCGAAAAACGTTCACCGCTGAATCAAAATCGGTCCAGCCGTTAAGGACGAGTTACAAAGATAAAGACAAAACAAGCCTGATTTTAATATTTACTAGAGTTTTTGATTCAATTTTCATGACAGCATTAAGATGACCAAGCACGACGCATGCATCAGCGTCGCCCAGCTCAACCATATTGTAGGGAAACTTGCGGCGGCGGCGGGCTGATAACCTAAGTCGCAGACGCTTTGTAACAGGCGTAAATTGGTCCAACGCCGCTGTCAAATGTCAATTTGGTATCTCTGTCGCGCCTCTGTCGGACAATCAATGAACTAAAAACGTTAATTATTTTTAGTTCCACTGGTGGCTACTGGCGCTAGTAACTATGCATCTTCCATAGTAGCGACAGGCGGGCGATGCCTTACGTAATACCAATATTTACTTCGCCACGGGTGGATCCTTGGCTGCTCGATAGCTGCTATCGCGTCTGCTGTTGCTGTCTTTAACTAAACAGCCCGCCGACACACAACGCCACAGGCCATAGGTATTTTTGTGTCTCTAGTGTGATCTTACGAGGACCTGGAGCCCCCCTTCGGTGCCGAAGATGACCGCTCCAGTGGTTTTAGCCGGTAGGAGTCCGGCATACCCCTTCGCCCTTCCCCGGGGTGAAGGAAGTTCCATCTAGAATTTCCACTGGACATCCATCAATAAAAAATAAAAAAAAGGTATCTTTAAGTGTGTACATAAGAATAGTACCTTCATAGGTTATGTACTAGAACCTTCCCTAAAGTAAGTACCAGTAGTATCACTAATCCGGCACGTCAGTAGTCCGATACGTCCACAGAAATAGGAAATAGAAGTGGTACGGGGGCGTAACCGCGCCACCGCGACATGCACAATCCGGGCCATTCGGAAATAATGGCCGTGTTATAACATCAGTTGAGATTCGATTGCTTAAGTGAAACTTAAACTTGCCGTGTGGTGCCGGCTCAGAATGCCACCACCCCATCTCCTCCCATGGGTGTCGTAGAAGTCGACTAAGGGATTATCTGGAGGATGGGCAGCAGCGTCCTTCGAGTACATTAACAACTCAACTGCGATCGCCAACCCGCCTGCCAAGCGTGGCGATTATGGCAAAACCCCCCAATGAGCCCACAACACACCCATATCGGTCGTAGTGGTGATCTTTGGGGGAGGCCTGTGTCCAGCAGTGGACTTCATTCGGCCGAAATGATGATGATGAAGTGAAACTTTGTTATAGTGTCGTGTTGGTCGGGGATAATATGCAAATACCAAAGCGAAAATAATAACTTTATCAAGGAAGGAATCATATACCATATGCATGTGAAAGAAGTTTCTTGTATTTGTCTATAAAAATAAAAAAGACTTGTTTTCAATCTGACACTCTCCTCTCACGCCTCCCTTATCCCTCCCTACCCTCGTTTCGCGCTTGCGATCAGTATAACCTCAAAACATGTCACAATAGCACGTACATATTTATCTGTTGTTTTCCAATTGAAAACGTTGAATTTATCTAAATTAATATTAGCAAATAAATAATCTGATCCTGATTTCTGAACGAATGGTTGCCACCCGCAACATATATATTGTTTCCTCTCCAGTAAACTGTGATGCGAACTGATAGTATAAAAGCTTGTACCTAACTTCCTAGTGATTACTATTGTTCACACTGTACACCAGTGACCTCCCCAAAAGACCTGCTAATACAACCCAATTAGCACTCTTCGCCGATGACACGGCCATTTTCTACTCTGGTCGCAGTCCCGATAATATAACTAAGATCCTCCAAGCCACAGCCAACGCCTACGGGAAATGGTTTAGGAAATGGTGGATCGAAGTTAACCCTATCAAAAGTAAAGCCGTCCTATTTTGCAAATTAGGCGACGACCACCCACGCTTCAGGGAGATCTCGATGCTGGGCCAACCGGTTCCTTGGGAGCCGCACGCCAAGTGTCTTGGAGTCACCCTAGACACTAAACTGACCTTCGTTCCCCACACAAACACGGTGCGTGCCCGCGCTGCCTTTGTGCTCGGTCGCCTTCACTATATTCTGAACGCTCGTAGTAAATTATCCCTTAGAAATAAGGTGAGAATTTACACCACATGCATTCGACCCAACATGACCTATGCCAGCCCAGTGTTCGCACACGCTGAATCATACCCACTCCGTAGATTAGAAACTCTCCAAACCCGGTTCATGCGCAAGGCCACCGGAGCGCCTCTGTACATGCGAAACGACCAACTCCATTTCGACCTTAACTTGCCGACCATCAGGCAATTTATGAAACAAGCGTCGAAACGCTATCTCGATTCTGCCCTGTCCCACCCAAATCCCCTTGTGGTATCAGCCGCCGACTACGAACCCTCCCGTATCAGTAGAGTACGCCGCCCGAGGCACGTTCTGGTCGATCCAGACGATAAAATCACGTTAGATCACATAAAGAGACTCGCGTTGTCTCGTTCACTAAACACCCGACCGTTGTGCCGCCCTCGCCGGCGAGGATGCCCGCCTCACCGACGTCGCGGAGGCCTATCGCCGCGTCACCTTCCCGTTCAAGTTAGCACTTCTCCCTCCCGTCTCTTGCTCGCGCCGGCCCGTGCCGAGCCTGTAGCTTTAAATGTCCCTTAAAACAACTTAAATAATACCGATCCAGCTGTCCCCAAAACAATAGCTTGTTGTCCCCAGCAACGCCCTAAGCCGAGGTCCGTGTCCCGCAGGGGGCGCCCTTAGCGCAAGTTGCTTAGTTTTTAATATTTAATTTAAGCCTGGCTGGAGGCCTCTTTTGGCCTCGCCAGAAAATGACCGGTTAAGCAACCACATTTCCCAGAAATGTATGCGAGAAGCCCAACAATTTAAAAAAAATGCTAGTGATTATTATAAAAATAATTTTCAAAGAGATAAGTGGTGATTTCATTTTCGTCATCACCTAATTTCCTACAGAAAATAGTGTCACTGTTATCTAATACATCTATACAAATAAATAAAATTGAAGTGTCTGTTTGTAATGTCAAAATAACAGCTTTTTACTGAATGCATATGAAAGTATATACGGTACCAACAACAATATTTTTTTGTCTGTCAGTCTGTCTGTCTGTCTGTTTGTTCCCGCTAATCTCCAAAACAGCTGGATCGATTTCAACAGGGCTTTCACTGGCAGATAGCTGATGTTATAAGGAATAACGAAGGCTACTTTTATTTGAGAAAAATAATTAGGGTTCCACGCAAAAACATTTTAACCCATGAAATCCAATATACTCTATGTCAAGTGTCTGTGCCGAAGTACTCTAAATTATTTATAAATAATCTTATCTCTTTTACATTAAACGGCGGGTGAAACCGCGGGTCCAAGCTAGTCTTTTTATAAAATGCTTTATTTTATTATGATTTTTTCTAAACAATCCAATAAACCCTTTTAGTTTTTAATAGTGCCGGGTTAGTGAGAATCTAAACTGCACGAACGTTTTTATTGTTATCTCACTATATACAATAGTGAGATAACAATAAAAAGGTTCGTGCAGTTTCTGAAAATAGCGCGCACATACAAACATACTGGAGAAACAGAGAACCTACCTTTTGTAAAGTATGTTGAAAATAAATAACACACCGGAATAGAATGAGTCGTATTATCGCTAGAGAAACCTGTTAGGTTAATTAAAGTAATTAGCAAGTAATACGGAAACGTGAGTCGTCGAATAAATTATTTGTTTTGAATGATTTATGTTTATGCGATAAAAAAATTGACACTTTGCCCCCACTAGGGTTTCTCCTGTGTCGTGGGTGCGTTTACAGACAGAAATTCCACACACCCAGACCCGGAACAACTACCTGCAGATCGTACAAATATTTGTTCCGTGCGGGAATTGAATCCACGACCCGGAGCGCAGCAGCCGACTGTATCAGCCACTGCACCAACCGTGCCGTCAAATATTATAATCTGGATGTGGCTTAGAGTTCAAAACATTTTTAATTCAAAATATAGACTAAAAGAATAAGTTTCATACTGACTGCTGGAAAGTCATTCGCCTAGTGGGCACAGCGTCACACCTTTTTTATGAGGCTGTGTGCTCACAGCGAGCGACCCCGGGAACACGGTGGAGTACCAAGAGGCTGGGGGGGATCCTTTACACTCCTCCCCGAGAAGTGCCTGGAGGGTGATCTTTTTACAGTCACCTGCCCTCCGCTAGAGGGGGAGACCGTTTCAAAGTCATCCCTTCCGTGATGTGCCTAAAGGCGTGGCTCAAATTATAGGTGGCTCTAGTGTGATCTTACGAGGACCTGGAACCCCTTCTTCGGCGCCGAAGATGACCGCTCCAGTGGTTTATTTATTTCCAGTGGTTTTAGCCGGTAAGTCTGGCATACCCCTTCACCCCTCCCCGGGGGAAGGAAGTTCATGTTGAATTTCCACTAGACAAAAAAATAAAAAAGGTCTTTGATGGTGTATATTTGCGAACATAATAAGTATGAACATACATACAAGTATAAATATGGTGTATTTAGACCGTTTGAACTTTCGGCGATTTTTGCTCAAGATGTTTGTCGGTTTATATAAACACCTTTTTATTTATTTTTTATTGATGTGCAGTGGAAATTCTACACGGAACTTCCTTCACCCCGGGGAAGGGCTAAGGGGTATGCTGGACTTCTACCGGCTAAAACCACTGGAGCGGTCATCTTCAGCACCTAAGGGGGGCTCCAGGTCCTCGTAAGATCACACTAGAGCACACCTAACAGACTCTTGCTCGAGATCTACCACCAGTTTAATACACGGCACCCATATAGAAAGAAAAGAAAGGAAAAGCATTGGGGTGGTCAAGGGACCCCCGTCAATTTACTTGCAATAATGACACAATATACATCCCGTGTGACTTAAAACAACAACAAAAATAAAAAAAATAAGTTCAAATAATATTTACACGTGTTTATAAATACAGCTGACCGCTCACAACGCTTGCTGCTCGAATCTCCATAATCTCACGCACGCACACGCATATAATAGAAAGAGACAGAGAGAAAGAGAAAGGGAGGGGAAATGTCGCCTGGAGCGGCCATAGCGCCTTTTCCTTACATGACTGTTTCTCCCAGTTCACTCTACTGGAGCAGCGTGAAAGGACATCTTTACATTTTTTATTTCATGCTGCATACCTAATTAAATGCTTAATATCTACATACTAAAACTTTATTAATTATAATAACTAAATCATATATTTAAATCTTTTACAGTTTAATACACGTGCTGGCAACACTGACAATTTTACATCATCATTTCGGCCGAATGAAGTCCACAGCTGGACACAGGCCTCCTCCAAAGATCACCATAACAACCGATATAGGTTTGTTGTGGCTGTAGGCTCATTGGGGGGTTTTGCCATAATCGCCACGCTTGCCAGACGGGTTGGCGATCGCAGTTGAGTTGTTAAATTACTCGAAGGACGCTGCTGCCCATCCTCCGGCTAATCCCTTAGTCGACTTTTACGACACCCACGGGAGGAGATGAAGTGGTGGTATTCTGAGCCGGCACCACACGGCTCTGAGCCGGCACCACAACACACAATTTGACATACCAACATATAAAAAATATTATAACGTCTAGCCAACGATTACCTCCGCTATAGTACGTCATTCTGTCTTGTCATTGTTATGACTACACTTAGGCTGTATGGCTCTGACCTTTGCCTGCCCTTTGGCAAATTTATTACACACTAGCTGGGACCTGCGGTTTCACCCGCGTTTAATTTTAAAATAAATTATTTAGAGTACTTCGACATAGACACTTGACATAGAATCGGAACCCTAATTATTTTTCTAAAATAAAAGTAGCCTATATATATATATAGTAGTAGTTATTCCTTATAACATCAGCAATCTGCCAGTGAAGGTCCCGTCAAAATCAGTCCAGCCGTTTCGGAGATTACCCGGAACAAACAGACAGACAGACAGACAGACAGACAGACAGACAGACAAAAAGTTTAAAAATAGTGTTTTTGTTATTTGTAACGTACATACTTTCATATGCATTTAGTAAAAAGCTGTTATTTTGACATTACAAACAGACACTTCAATTTTATTTATTTGTATCGATGACTGGAGAAGTAGTAATTATTGTGCATCGCATCTGAGCAAACAGCTTGTCATTGCTCCTGTGGCATCAGCACGAGCCAACAGCGCTGATTTTCAGCAGCAACCTAACATAAGCTCAAATTTGACCTCTTTCTGGTGTACAGTTGAGAAAATGCAACGGCATATATCCCCAGCAACACGACGTGCTTTCTGCCATAGTGAAATATTTTTATTTTATTTATTTTTTATTTATTTCACAAATTACAATTGTCATTACAGGTTTCAACCCAATTCAACAATGTAGTTACACAAAAGACAGATAACTAATCGTAATATATTTTCATCATCATAATATCAGTCAAAAGACTCCTGTACAAAGGCCTCCCCCATAGATTTAAACAACGAGCGGTCACATGCTGCTCTCATCCAACAACTCCCAGCGACCTTCACCAGGTCGTCTGTCCACCTCGTTGGAGGTCGTCCCACGCTGCGTTTTCCGGTGCGCGGTCTCCATTCGAGAACCTTTGTGCCCCAACGGCCATCAGTTCTACGAGCTATGTGCCTCGCCCATCGCCACTTCAGTTTACTAATCCTTTCCTTTAATTATCGTATTTCCTCGAAATTGATATTGGACGAAGGCAACCGTTTTAATACAAATCACGACATTAAAACAATAGCGGGCGGAACCTTCACCCTAATGAAGCTATCTACTGTGATGTTGCTGATTGCGTGTTTAATTAGTGCATGCAATATCTGAGTTCTTGTAAAGCAGGCGAGCGGCGTTGAACATGGTGAATTAGTCGTATTGTTGAGTGTCAAGCATTGGAAGTTTCCATCTTCCTTACACAAATGATTTTAATTGACTATAGAATATGCATATTTTACAGGAAAAAAGATAAGGCCGCAAATATTTTTCTCTATTTACATAATATTATATGATCGCATAAAAACCATTATAAGGAGAGAGAAGACCGCTAAACACAGTGAAAGTTAAACATATACCTATTTATTTTAATTTGGAATATATCGAAACGGAAAGAAATCGGAATTAGCAATGAATGCCTGATTAATTCAACATTCAACAATGACGTAACTTCAGTCACATCTTTTTATCATCCTGAATACAAATACCTTTTTAATTTGGTTCACATGGAAATTCATCACGACCTCCCTCTGCCCAGGAAAAGGGCGAAGGGTCATCTTCGGCACTGAAGGGCCCCCCTCCAGGTCCTCGTAAGATCACACTAGGGCCGCCCATTGATATCTACTCCTTTAGGCACATCTCAGAGGGGATGACTGTAAAGCGATCACCCCCACAAACGGAGGGAAGGTGACTGTAAAAAAGGTCGCCCCCTGCCTAGGTAGGATTGTAAAGGATCTCCCCAAACCTCGCGATGAATACAACCTGAACTGAACCAGATTTAGATCATTATCTTTTGAAAATTATCTATACAAATAAAAGTGACGTGTCTGTTTGTAATGTCAAAATAAGAGCTTTTTACTAAATGCATATATAAGTATATACATATATAGACTTTCACTGGCAGATAGCTGCTGTATAAGGAGTAATATATGCTACTTTTATACTAGAAAAATAAAAAGAATGAAATCCAATAATTTAACAGCTTAAATTAAACAGCTGGTGAAACCGCGGGGCACACCTAGTAATAAAATAAAACTAATAAAAACACGGTTATGAACTATATACTTCTGTATGACTCAACTTCATTTGAAGATATAATAATATACTTACTCTAATTAATCTTGCTTATACTTGTACTGTTATGTTGTTTTATAACTTTGTATTTATTTTGGTGTGCAATAAAGTATACTCTACTCTACTCTTGATTTTACGTGCGTGTAGGGATTCCCAATGATATGGTCATTTTAATTGATTTGTGGTTGTAACTGATTGCATTTTAATACTTTCAATAAACGCACGTGTTACATCTATATGTGATTATTGATTCTCATAAGGTAATTTACATTTACGAATATTTACCTAATATTATGATCGAAGAAGATAAACAGCGGAAAGGTTATCTTTCTGCACTACTTTTGGTCAACTTGTACATGTTAAAAGGATTTACCAAAGGGAAATAAAGACGTAACTTGAAAGTGCTCATTGTACAGGAGAGACAGAATATCGTTTAGGTAGTACTGTGATAAAGGAGCTTTTTAAGCGAGAAGGTTTTAAGAAACGCTTTGAGTCGTCAATGAATTTGACGACGTTGGTAGGTATTTCCTATAGACAGCTCGTTGAATAAAGACAAAGATAAGATAAAAGACATTTATTTGACCACAGATACATGTGACACTATTATGTCAGTTATACATTTTAACATTTACATTTTAATGTAACTTGCCTTACAATTTAAATGTGTATACCTTAAATCTACATATTTTCATGGTGTCCCATGTCCGTATCAAATAGGTATCCAACTCAGCATAATATCGGGCAGTGATGCCGGGCGCTGATTTTCAGCTGGAGCCCATAGTAACACACGGATGCCAATCACTAAGAACTAATAAGAAGAAGCTAAATAAATTGATATAATAAAATTACATAAATATTGAGTTGTTTTTCTGCTGATGAAGATTATACAGATAACAAAAGAATACAAAGGTATTTAAAGTACAGACATATTTACGATACAATATGATGGGTGAAAAATGTACCATTGAGAACATTTTGGTGCCCTCTCAGGTGTGCAGATTTCCTTACGATGTTTTCCTTCACCGTTAACGCAAGTGATAATCAAGTTCTGATCGGCATCCGAAAATTCAGAGGTTCGGGCCGGGATCGAACTCAGACCCTCTTGTATGGAAATCAAGCGATCAACCACTAGGCTATCACTCGCTTGACAGATCCATGTTTCGTGTCCTGACAGACATAGTTAGTCCATTACTGGCCTACTGCAAAAATATTATTCTGTCATCGCGTAGCTCAATCCATCGTGTGTGAGAAAATTTTACACAAAGATATGGTCGCTCATATTTCTTGTATATATATTTTTTAATTTTTTAAATGTAATATGTTTAAGCGGAAGCAATCGGGATGAGTAATTAATGCAATTTTAATTGAACATTAAAAAATGATGTAACTTCAGCTTTTTTAACATCCTGAATACAACCACTTCATTATCCTTAGTCGCTATGCTTTTATAACTTACGTGAAGTCAATGTCCTACCTTTTCACGGCCGAAATTAATAACCAGTCTAAAGCAAAAAATTTAGATTTAAAATGTTGCGCTTGATCTGTTTTTGTATTAAGATCACATTTAACACAAAAACACACTAATTCTCAAACCCAAATTCAAAGATTTTGTATTCGATTTATTACTAATTTCGGCCGTATGTACACACGGCTACGCATCAACCTCAACTGTTTGGACTTTGATTCTATATAAAAAGATTCTATAACAAAATTCCTTGTAGTATTACCGACTTACCAGAAATAAGATTCAAATCGTTGATTAAGCGCATTTTAATTTCGAAAGCCTACTATAATATAAATCATTACATCGCCGATAGCGATGTCTGGCAAACGTTTCCCTCCTGCACACTGCGACCCTCTGGAGCTTTATAATATATTGTATAATTTTCGCATGATTGACGTGTTGTTATTCCCAATCAATGCTTTACCGTCTACACAGAAATTGTAGAATTTTTTTTGTTGATATCCTGACATTTACTTTACTTATTTTTTATCTTTTCATTGACATCTTGACATTTAATTTGACTTATTTAAAATTGAATTCTATATTTATGATATAAATTATTTTCCTATGTTTAATTTAATGACTGCAATTTACATTCTAATAATATTTTGACATTATTAATTAATCATAAAATTGTAAATGTGCGAGCATCATGTAGCCGTTAATGTTATATATTTAGTACCCTTTGCCTTTGGCCTGGTAGTATTGGTCTGTCATGCTCACTAAAATGTCTTGCTGGCGGTGGCGTTGTGTATCGGGTCGTTCGGTTCCCTACAATATGGTTGAGCTAAGCGATGCTGATGCATGCGTCATGCTCGTGAACGGGTGCCGTCTGTTGGGACTGGTCAGCCATTAACTGCCATGGCGAATAATGATTATATTACATTAGTATGTCTTTTTTTTATACATTGGCCTACATAATGCTCTTTATATGGTTTACCTTAATTTGTATTAATCAACATTGTAATCTCAATTATTTTAAAAGAGTATCTATGGAGTTTCTTGCCGGCTCTTCTCCATAGATCAACTATTTGGAACCGTGCAACTTAGATTCTGACGTTTCATAAGTGCCAATATTTGGTTTATTTGAAATAAAAATATTTGACTTTGACTTTGACTTTGAACTATTAGAAATTGAACGCTGCGAATCGTGCGAGAGGGTGTAGTACTTTTTTGTCATTTCGTCGCACTCTTTTACATACTCGAATATTCGGCGACACATCAAGCTAAACAAAACTTGTTTAGTTCGAGCACATGCCTTCCCCAAAGATCGTCACAACGACCGGTTCAGCGCTACTCACATCCAGCGGATTCCCGCAACCTTCAACGGGTCATCGGTCCATCTCGCGGGGGTCTGCCCACGCGTCTTCCGGGACGCGGTCGCCACTCGACAACTTGTCGGCCCCATCGGCCATCCGTCCTACGAGCCACGCGTTCCGCCTACTGCCACTTAAAGTTAGCAATTCTTTGGGCTATTACCTTGCTGCGTCTTTTTGCGGATCTCGCCAATTATTATTCGATCTCGCAGGGAAATTCTCTCCCCATTGCCCTTCCAAGGTCCCCCACCTTGAGCCTTCTTATGAGGCCCGTGGTGAGCGACCACGTCTCGGTGCCGGAGGTCGTCAAGTCGTCACCGGCACACACACTGGTCAAAGCGCTTCTTTTTGAGACATTGTGGTATTTTGAAGAGAAGAGAGAAGAATTTCGAGAAGATGTTGCGCAGTTTCCCGAACGCTGCCCAGCCGAGCTGGATTAGACGGTTGACCTCTTTCTCGTAGTTGGATTTACCTAACTGGACAGTTTGTCCCACGTACCTATACACCGCACAGGTATACTGCGGAAGTTTAGGGCCAGTGGTTACTTACCGCCAGGTGACCGCTCGTTTGCTCTCATAGAGATAATTGAGGTTTTGAATAAATAATTATCAGGTAGCCAATGTATACACTAATTTAATATTTCATATCTGTCCTTCCGAGAACATTACGCGAAGGAAATCCCCCAGTGCGGTCGGTAACAGAAAAAAGGGGTATACCTGTTCAAATCATTAGGTTTTCTACTTTCGAATTTCGAACAAGTCCAAGTTCTGATTTTAAAACGAGTTTGTATGTTATAGGTTTCGATTCCTTGCCGAGGAGTTTGGCTTAATTATCTATTAAAAATAAAATTTTACATATTAAAAACATACTAAGTTTTTTTTACACAAATTAATGAGAGGACAAGCCATGAGACTGGTGCGGAGGTGTCATCTAAAAAAAAAAACTTGCTTATCGTTACCAAAAGATTTGTATCTATGTAAATTATAAAATTACTAATAGATATGTGCTTCTCTAGGCGATAGGTTCTTCTAACAGTCAGAATTTAGTCGCTATGGTTTAAGAGTACATTTCTTGTGGACAAGAACGGGCAAGAAACTGCATGTTCACTCTTTTAATGTCAGAATATGTCTTTTATACATGAAAATGTTCTCGAAATTAAGGTTATGTGAGGACAATGTAGGAGTAAATAATCTAAAAGTCTAAGCTCAAACAAGCCTGATTGCTTTGATTATTTACTGTCAATAATTAAGGCCTGATTGTAATGTTCATATTTAGATTTTTGGTTATGTTTTCTTGAGCTAGTGATTTTTATTTGTTTATCTAACGGCCGAAAGGATTAGTAAACTGAAGTAGCAATTGGCGGGGCACATTGCTCGTAGAACTGATGGCCGTTGGGGCAAAAAGGTTCCAAACGGAGACCGCGCACCGGAAAACGCAGCGTGGGACGACCTCCAACGAGGTGGACAGACGACCTGGTAAGGTCGCTGGGAGTTGTTGGATGAGAGTGGCATGTGACCTCTCGATATAGAAATCTATGGGGGTTCAGCAGTGGACGTCCTTTGGCTGATATGGTGTTGATGATGATGAACGGCCGAAATTAATAATCTGGTTAATCCAAAATCTATGGATTTCGGTTTCAGATGTGTCTGTTTTTGTGTTAAATGTGATGGTAACACAACATCGAATAAATAAAAAAATCTTAAATCTGTAGATTTTGGATTAGACCGATTATTAATTTCGGCCGTAAGTGACGATACGAGCAAGTCGTGCGCTTGGTAAGCGCCACGCCTGCCCGTAACAATTGTCATGCTACCCAGGACCTGTCCTGCGCAGCACCACACCGCGGTCGTCACTCGACACATCGGCTACTTATTTAGTATGTTATGGCCAGTACTTCACGGAACTAACCCGTCACCTGACATATCCCAAACCACTACCATCTAGAACGGGTTTCCATCAGCCCAACAATTAGTTAGAAAGAGACACTGCTACACAGTTAGGTCGACCACACGTCGCTGTCTCGCTCGCACGGCGATCGCCTGCAGAATCCCGTCAAGTGCACATAATAATATAACACGCGAACGAGGAACGCAAAATATAATAAGTACAACAATGTACAGTCAGCGACAAAAGTCGCTGAACAATTTTAATGTTTCAAATCCGTAATATATATGTGTCTAAAAATCGATGTGTGTATATATGTTCCCTATAGACTCCAAAACGGCATGACCGATTTTGATGAAATTTTTTGATAACCCTGCTAGGGTGATAGGTGATTCTTTGAAGCTTGCTAGCGCTCTGAGGGCCAATTCTCGTAATTTAAAAATGTTCAAAATATCGATCTAGTCTCAGTGTCATAAATGTCACAAATGGTATTCTCCTAAACTAACAAACAACGTCAAACGTGAACTTACACTGCGATGAGATCCAAAATGGATCGAAAGTTGATCGACGTCAAAACGGTATTCTGCTAACATTTCCAACTGTCACATGTACTAAATTGTCATTAAATAAACGTCAAAACTGAGATTGAAATGAGACTAGATCGAGATTATACTGAAATCCGACTAAACTTTAAGAGTAGCAGAATACCATTTTTTCCGTCAATTCATAATTTGATCTCAGTTCGGTCAAGTTTCAGTCACAGTGTCAATTAATTACGAGAGTTGGCCCTCAGATCAATAGTTAGTTATTTTATAGATAATTAATGCTACCCGTGCGAGGCCGGGGCGGGTCGCTAGTACTCTTTTATTTTAGAACATTCGTGAACAGTGTCAAAACCAGATAATAGCAATATATTTATATACTAGCTGTGACCCCGGGTTCACCCGCTGTTTAAATTAAAAGTAATCGGATTACTTCGGCATAGACAGTTGACATAATTATATTAGAGTATATATATTGAATTTTATAGGTGTCAATTTTTATTGAGCAAAACTATTTTTTTTTCCAAATTAAAAGTAGCATATGTTACTCCTTATAAAATCAGCTATCTGCCAACGAAATTCCCGTGAAAATTGGTCTAGCCTATTCAGAGATTAGCTGGGATAAACAGACAGACAAACATTTGAAAAAAAATTCATAACAAAAAGATAAAAGTTTTTTTTGTTATGTGTATCGTATATACTTTCATATACATTTAGTAAAAAGCTGTTATTTAGACATTAGAAACAGACACTTCAATTTTATTTATTTGTATAGATTGTTTTGATTAAGAAAAATAATGGATTTGATGTAAAACAAGACTGAGAGCATATCTTCGTGAACGCTTCGAGTATCTAGTCCCCAGGGGCGAACATGTCGCACGGCTTCTTCTCTTCTCCTTCGAACTCCGCGTCACTCCTCAAGCCGTTATGACGGATCCTTTACAATTCGCGCAGTGCGCCTTTGGAATTCTCTTCCACATCCTCTTCGCGATAGCCCTTCTCTGGACGTTTTCAAGAGCAGAATTAAGAAGCATCTTCTTTCTAAATAACGTATGGTTGGATATTGTATATGTATATACCTACATATATATTAATATGTATTTTAATATATATCTATAAATTGCAATTTGGTTATATTTGTATAAGTTATACATTTAATGTTCATTGTATTTCTGCTTCTATAAATAGTGTACACTCTACTTAACCTCTAAGCTTTTTGCCATATCTCTCTCTCACTCAAAGGTTTGCTGGTAGAAAACTCAATTTTGAGTTAAGCTCGCCTTTGTACATGTAATTTCCAATTGTGTTTTCACTGTATTTTGTGTTTGTGTACAATAAAGAATTTAGAATTTAGAAGACTGTGCAAGCGACTTGAAAAATTGAAAATGTTTGGTGACTTACGTCGCCGACCGTACTTTAGGGTCACATGACCACTCCACTCATCCAACGTCTTTAACCAATGTGTATTGGATCAAAGAAACGAGACGAATATTTTATTTTTATCAAAGATTTAGACATTCAATATTTTCAACAACTTAATGTGTATAAAAGCAATATTTAATGCGTATGAAAGCAACCAATGTCTTTATAATACACGCCACAGAGGCTACAAAATAAAAAAATTGTCTGCGTCAGCTCCGACGCACGACTGGAGTTTACTCATTATGGTGTGCCCCATGTCTGCGTCAAATTGGTATCCAGCTCAGCATAATGCCGGGCGCCGATATTCAGCTGGAGCCCATAGTAACACTCACACAGTAAGAAACAATGAAGCCAAATAAATTGATATATGTAATCATTTTACATTAATATTGGCAATGTAATTTTATTTTTTATATTGGTTTATAATACGGATAATAATCGTTCTGTAATACGGACCTAAGCGTGAACTTACGCTTCCATCTGTCAAAACGCACTACTTACGCTCATAATTTTGACAGATGGAAGCGTAAGTTCACGCTTAGGTCCGTATTACAGAACGGTCCTCAAGTCCAGTTTGATCTTTAATCACCTGATCACTGTTTAAGCATAGAATCTGTATTTGAGTATCGGTCATATTCCAGAACGGTAATCAATCTAAACTCAGCTGAGACGAGATTCAAATCACGCCTCAAGCACATATTACTCATTGTCTATGCATCAGCCTGTTTTCGATAACGATTTATTTCCATTACCAACTTTGTTCCGATCTGCGCAGAATTAGAAGTAATGAAATGTACCTCAATAACCCTATTAATTAAGAAATGATATTCACAAAGTAGTTCCTCTTCACATACAAGGTTCATTTTAAAAGTTCATACTAGGTACCTACGTAACGCACGTGGTCACGTGCCGCCGTGTGCGCAACATAGCGCAAAGCGAGGCTTGGGGGGATCCTTTACAATCCTCCCCGAGAAGTGCCTGGGGGGGCGACCTTTTTACAGTCGTGTTCCCTCCGCTAGAGGGGGTGACCGCTTTACAGTCATCCCTTCTGAGATGTGCCTAAAGGCGTGGCACCAATGGGCGGCTCTAGTGTGATCTTACGAGGACCTGGAGCCCCCCTTCGGTGCCGAAGATGACCGCTCCAGTGGTTTTAGCCGGTAGGAGTCCGGCATACCCCTTCACCCTTCCCCGGGGTGAAGGAAGTTCCATGTAGAATTTCCACTGGACATCAATAAAAAAAAAAAAAAAAAAAAAAGGTACCTACGTAAAAGATATTTTAACGAGATGTATGTCCTTGAAGTATAAACTATAAAGGAACGTGTGTTGGCGCCTATTGTCATTGAACACTTGAACAGATGTTATGTTGATACGTACGACGTTGCCGACATCTTTTTTAGAATTATTTTCATTTTTGATAAATATTTTGTGAATATGTAAAGATTTATTTATATAAACACCCTACGATGTTGCCTTATACTTGACATTGGCGAAATTGTGGAAGATACTCTACAGAAGCCATAATCTAAGAGAAGAAGAAGTATGTTGATAAATAAATATCACTAGATGTTTGACCGAGCTTTGCTCGGTATTTTTATATTTTTAAATTGTGTTTTCTGGAAATTATATTTAAGTACGAATTACTAATAAAATAATGAAATATGAATAATATTTTTCGATCTTACCGATAGAATAATAAAAAATATGAACTGGTTATTTAAAGAAAAAAATCATGAGTGCAATTAGTTTAATCTTATATTAGAAACAAATACTTAATTTTTTACAGTTTATCAATCAATTACGTAAGTATATATATATAGTATTATTATTCGCCAATAGATGTCAGGAAGAGTCATATTTTTCAGTTGAGACTACTCAAATTTAAAGATATAAGATTAAGAAAACTGGAACTTCAATATTTTGAGTTTAGCTCCATCTATGCGGCAGTAGTGGTACCACTAAGCACTCCATTGTCTCAAAATTAGACTACATAGCTAACCTCATAAAAATTTTCTTAGAGTATGTAACAGATGCTACTTCTCCAAATTAATTTTTTTGGACAAAGTATTTAATATTGAATGTCAGTGGTACCTAAACAAAATTATAATACTTCCATTATAATTAACTTTTATACTATAATGTGAAATAATACTTGACATTATAGTATAAAAAAAACATGGTGTTATGCTCGATTATTAATATACCTGGATGACCGAGCTTTGCTCGGTATTTTCGTGTTACTTAACAACGCCATCTGCTGTTGTGTCGTTAAAGCAATTAGTTGCTCACAAAAAATAGTATTATTATTCGCCAATAGATGTCAGGAAGAGTCATATTTTTCAGTTGAGACTACTCAAACGCCTATAAAATGACATATAAAATGACATTTTAGATCGATTTATCGCCCCCGAAACCGCCTATATACAAAATTTTATGAAAATCGTTGGAGCCGATTCCGAGATTCTAATTACAAGAATTGCTCATTTAAAGAGATAAGATTTAATTAATTTGATGTACATATTAACATATTATTAACCTGTAGCGAAATCGTGTTGGCTCCTCCAGAAAAGAAAGTATGACGTTTTTCATCACATAGTGGGGAAAAAGAAACTACCTCATTAAAAAAAATACAATTATATAAGTCCTGTACATCTCATATAGGTACATCTGAGAGGAACACTAAAGACTAAACTTATTTTCGAATGATCGTTAAATACTTCATAGTCAACTTCTCCAAAAATATCCATTTTGTGATAAATATATATTTCCATTCAATGACATTTTACATATACATTAATAAACACTCTAAACCTCATAGACGGAGATGTAGACATATTCATTTGTGCTCTGAGTGAATTCACAAGGATAGCGGTCTGTAAAATTTTATGTTATTGTTTATAATTACATTAAGTATTAGTACTGATAATATTGTTACTAATGTTACAATATAGCATTGGGTTTAGCCTGTAAAGATATTTGCATGTATGAAATAAATAAATAAATAGTATCATTGCAGAGACAGTTATTAAAACATCTTAGCTTGTATTCAACAACAATATAACCAAAAATCAATGCGCAAGAAACAACTATAATTAAAAACGGTGCTCAAGCGCTATCCGGACCACACTCACATGATCACAGTTCAAATCTCTGCTCAAGTACAGACCTACGAGTCACGACTCAGTTAAACTACGTTCAATAAATCTATGCTTGAGGGACGTTTTAAAATTAATGCTCAACTCAAAACTAGTTTTAAACTGAACTCAATGCTTGAGTTTCGTTCCGTAATACGGACCTTAGACTCGTTTCTGAATCTCACCCTAATGACGACATCCGTTACCGACGATGTTGCATTAGTTATACGTACACTTATGTTAACATAATTATTGTTTAAATTTAAAAATCGCACGACTGTAATGTCGAATATAGTGAAAAAATACATAATTTTTACATTATGTCATATTTACCTATATTCCGACAAATAAATAATTCATTCGTGCTCTACATAGTTACCTATCCATAGAATGACTGCGCCAAGAGTTGCTTAACCTCACCCATCGTTTACCAATCAGTGAGTGCAACTAGCTCTAACATAGTTGTGGAAAGGCTAGGACGATAAACCCCTTACCCCGCTCCCGATCCCCTCCCCCCTGAGATGATGTTCGATCATGAAATCTAGATCAGTCACGGTGTCTGGTAGCTTTAATCCTTTAGTTAAATATGAACTAGAAGACTTACTGACAGTTCATTGACTTAGCGGACCGATTTAGCGGAAAATTAATGAATTACTAATCACCGATTAGTCGCTGTGGTGTGGTGCCGGGAGTATAGCACCACTCCATCTACTCCCGTGGATGTCTGAAAAGGGGACTAAAGGACTCTATGCCAGAGGGATGGGCGGCGTCCCTTCTGTGGGACAGTAGCCATTCTACGCTCACCAGTCCGCCTGGCCAGCGTGGTGAGTGCTGGCAAATTCCCCCCAAAATGACAACACGCGGCATGTAACCGGTGGTCTTTATCCAGCGGTGGACGTCTTTTGGCTGACACGATGATTACTCGAAATGAGATTTCTATACTTGGTTCAAATTCATATAGAAAAGTCAAAAGTTAAGGTGGGCCGAATAGGTCAATAACTACATTTGCCTGGCTCGTCAACGTTGTAATTAGATTGACTCGATATAGCTTAATCATTTCGGCCGAATGAAGTCCACTGCTGGACACAGGCCTCCCCCAAAGATCGCCACAACGACCGATATGGGTGTGTTGTGGGCTCATTGGGGGGTTTAGCCATCAGCTTACGGAAATGTAAATATATCATGTTTATTGCATTAATTCTATATGTAATTCTACGTGCAGCGTCCATCATCATTTCGGCCGAATGAAGTCGACTGCTGGACACAGGCCTCCCCCAAAGATCACCACAACCACCGATATGGATGTGTTGTGGGCTCATTGGGGGGTTTTGCCATAATCGCCACGCTTGGCAGGCGGGTTGGCGATCGCAGTTGAGTGGTTAGTGGACTCGAAGGACGCTGCTGCCCATCCTCCGGCTAATCCCTTAGTCGACTTTCACGACACCCATGGGAGGAGATGGGGTGGTGGCATTCTGAGCCGGCACCACACGGCAATCAGCGTCCATGCGTGCAGTATGCACAGGTCCGTACAACATGCAACCCTAGCACTGACAATTATTATATTATTATTAAACAAATATATAAAATTTAAAATAAAATAATATTTATTATTGGAACTAAAAACGGGATATTTACCATGTTTTTTATTACTTTTGAGTTCCCGATATAAAAAAAAAAAAAAAATTATATCCTTTTAAAACATTTATGTGTACAAATGAATTAAATTGAAGTGTCTGTTTGTAATGTTAAAATAACAGCTTTTTACTAAATGCATAAGAAAGTATATACCGTACTTATGACAAAATAACATATTTTTTTAGTTTTTATCTGTCTGTCTGTCTGCTAACAGCTGATGTAACAAGGAGTGATTTAGGCTTCTTTTATTTTAGAAAAATAATTACGACCCATGAAATCCAATAAACCAATTGTATAATAAAGAACACAGCTAGTTATTAATAATTATCTGAAACATCATGCGTGCACGGTTGGTGCAGTGGCTGATACAGTCGGCTGCTGCGCTCCGGGTGGCAGGTTCGATTGCCGCACAGAACAAATATTTGTGTGATTTGCAGGTAGTTGTTCCGGGTCTGGGTGTATTGTGTGTGGAATTCATGTCTGTAAACGCACCCACGACACAGGAGATATCCTAGTGTGGGGCAACGTTTTTTTAAAGAAGAGAAAAGAAAAAACACAATCAAGCACACATTTGTATAGAGCAACATCAACGCATGCACGTAAATATATATCATAAAATACTACTCTTAATTCGCAGCACGTAGCCACCTATGTGTTATAAATGAAACAAACGCGATATATTATTTCCGTAAGCTATTTCAATTCAATCGATGCTATTATAAGTATTTTTATTGTTTCTGTATTTATTTAAGGATTTTTATACATATTACATGTTACACGAGGGCCATAAAATGCGTAGTGTATTTTTTTGGCTCGAATTATCTATAACCTCTGTATACATTATTATTCCATTTATTAGATTTTTATACATATATGTAGATTATGAACATTTTTAAATATATACTAATATATTAATTTATATAACATAATAAAGCTGAAGAACTTGTTTGTTAGGGTTCCGAACGTCCGAAGGAAAAAACGGCGGTACCCTTATTATAGGATCACTCGTGTGTCTGTTTGTCTGTCCGTCTGTCACAGCCAATTTGCTCTGACTCTACTGGACCGATTAACTTGAAATTTGGTACACATAGGTATTTCTGCAAACCGAACACGGACGAGTAACGTAAATAAATACATTTTGAATATGGGGGTCACTTTTGGGGGGCAATATAGAAAATTAAAGAATTAAGTTTTGCTAACTGTATCTTGTAGCATAGGAAATGGAAGGGCTTGTTGTAAGGGGTCTCAAATTTATTAATTTTATCATTTTAAAATGTATTGTTTTAAAGTTATTTAAGAAAATATAAGAAAATTTACCATTCCCCCTACCCCCTTAACTCCAAAAAAATATAGGTAATAGCTCTTTACATACAGATTACAGGAAAAGCTATAAGAAGTCTATGATCTTAAAATAACATATTAAATCTTACAATATTGTGCGTACAAACTTACGTTTGCGGTTGGAATGTATGGGAAAAACTACGATATTAAGTTTGCTCTTGGGATAAGTTATTGGTACAGGACCGAATCTAATAATAGACAATATATTCAGCAAGGAACACTCTCAAAGTCAAAGTCAAATAATTTTTATTTCAAATAAACCAATTATGGCGCTTACGAAACGTCATGGTTCAAGTTGCACCTGTCCGCGCGAGTTCACCTCGCACTTGACCGGTTTATTTTTTTATTTTAACGCGCTAATCTCTACTCTAGGAATTAACAGTGGGATGAGAATATATTTTTTGCATTTGATAGCCCATTTTCGAATAAGATTATAGGCTATTTAACATATCTTCAACCTTCAACCTTCAACCCTTAGGAGCACAGCAAAAAAGTCAGAATGAAAGCTAAGTAAAAACTAAGTATCGGGCGGGCGATGCGACGCGGTGGGGCGGCCCGACCACAGCCGAGCATTGCCGAGAGGACCCGAACTGCACCCGTGCCCACTGGCTATGTCGTAAGTAGAAGTACTCCAAATTATTTGTAAATAATACGACGGGTGTAACTGCGGGCTCAGCTAGTATGATAGCATTTCGGCCGAATGAAGTCCGTTGCTCGACACAGGCCTCCCTCAAAGATCATCGCAACGATCGATGTGGGTGTGTTGTGGGCGCATTGGGGGGTTTTGCCATAATCGCCACGCTTGGCAGGCGGGTTGGCGATCGCAGTTGAGTTGTTAATGTACTCGAAGGACGCTGCTGCTCATCCTCCGTCCAATCCCATGGTCGGCTTTTACGACACCCACGGGATGAGATGGGTTGGTACTATACGTAGCCGGCACCACACGGCATATTATTACTATAAGTATACATTATTATTAGTCACTATACCTAAACCGGTGGACCAGCCCACACTTCTCCCGCAGAAGTCCTACGAAACTTAACACAGTCATGTACATGACTCACTAAACCGGTTGCGCGGGCGCCTTGAACTTGTCCGAGAGCACCCGAGCGCGGCCGGACGTGCCCGAGCGCGGCCGAACGCAACTACTGGTGTTACCGTAATACAGTAGGCTGTAAGGTGAGCGGGCGTTCGAGTGAGACCAATGATGCATGAAATCTTTGATCTTGTGTATATCAAAGTCAAAAAATTATTTACGAATAGTCAGAATTTTAATAGTTGAACGGTTCCAATTAAACTTGAAGCATGGGCAGCAGCGTCGCTTCTTTGGAACAGGAGTTTCTGCCTTTTTTAAACCGGCTTTTTTTATTGGTGTGCAGTGGAAATTCTACATGAACTTCCTTCGCTCCGGGGAAGGGCGAAGGGGTATGCCGGTCTCCCACCAGCTAAACCACCCAATTCAGCATCTTCGGCACCAAAGGGAGGCTCCAGGAACTCAAATAATCTCTATATAGAGCCACCCGTTGGTGGCACACTTTTAGGCACATCTCGGAGAAGATGATTAGAGATTAAGGGCTTCACCAACCCACCTGCCAAGCGTAGTGAGTACTGACAAATTAATATGAATAGGTACATACTAAGGTAGGTCTGTCAACTCTCGAAACTAGGGGCCTTTATAAGGTACAATTTACAATCAAAACAAGTGCGAGTTGAACTCGCGCGGAGAGGGTTTCGTCCGGTGAATATGTTAACCACCATGTTTTTTTTGTAATCTTACCCAAAGGAAATGGGTGGTTTTGGGTCTGATCTGTTACAGAAATGAAGGCTTTACTAAAAATAAAGTGATTATTTTTCTAATTGTAAATCTCAAAGATATTTATCTAAAATTAAAAGTGCAAGAAATAAGATGACAACATGAATAAACCAGTGACATTTCAATGAAACGCATACTATTGTCTATAGCCTTGTGCCAAATATGTAAAAAAAGTTATCTTGGATACCGATTTGTCTCAAATATTGCGAACAATTCCTTAATTACATGTATCGATAGGTAAAGGTATTATTTATGTGATAAAATAAACGACAGTAGCTGTCGGATCATACCGCCATACTTAACCTCAGTCACAGAAACGAGGATTTACTTAAACGCAATTGAGAATAAATAAATATATAGTTGTACTTAAATACTCATGAAATACCAGACTAATTTCTTAAATGTAACGACCAGCACTATTCGAAGTCATGTATTGTATGGGCGATTGCCAGTGTCCTTTGTTTGTCGTAACTAAAACATATTGCCTATTGTTGAATTTGATAAAATATTGGAATTGATTATATTATTAATGTAAAATAAGTTGACATGGCTCATTTAAAATTGCATTTACTTAAATATTTACACCTTGACATTTGACTTGACTCAGTTGAAATTTTTTTTTTTTATGTTATTAATTTTTTTTTTTTCAATAACTTGGCATTATCTTGGCGCATTCATTTAAAATTTAATTTCTCTTAATAATGTTCTTGTAACATTATATTATTATATTCATACGAAACTGTAAATGTGTGAGAATCATGTAGCCATTGATGTTATTTTTAGTACTAATATTGATTGTCTTTTGCCTGGCTGTATTGGTCTGTCATGCTCACTAAAACGTTTTGCTGGCGGTGGCGTTGTGTATCGGGTCGTTCGGTTGCCTACAATATGGTTGAGCTAAGCGATGCTGATGCATGCGTCATGCTCGTGAACGGGTGCCGTCTGTTGGGCCTGGTCAGCCGTTAACTGCCACGGCAAATATATTATTATTATAATAGTATTGTGGTATGTTCCATCTTTACACATTGTCGTACATTTTTCTCAGTATATGTTTTACAATCATTTGTACCAATCAACATTAAATAAATAAATAAATAATAACTTTATTTGTTCAAACATGGGTGTACATACAATTATGATTATGCATGCAAGATGTTACAGTATTCAAGTTCCTGGTCATGTTTGTCACATGCTGTGGCGTACAAATATTGTTTGACTCGAATTCTAATATTCAATAAAAATACAATGTTAATATTATTTTGATAACATTAAACTAATGCCAATTTATAATTAAAAATAATGTTAATAAATTTAATAAAACTTTGTCAATATTATTTTCTACATATAAAACGAATCTCAATCAATAGTTAAAATAAAGTATAGAACACCTCTATCAAAAAATCTGTAATAGTGTAATAGACTTTGTCTGCTAGAAATTTTTTAACTTTTCTTTTAAACGTTTCCATATTATTTCCTTCCAATTAACAGGAAGTTTGTTATATATGATAGGTGCCATGCAAAATACGCTTTTTCGCATGAGTGTGGTTCTAGCAGTATGTAAACAGAGCCTGCTATTATTGCGTCTGTTTCGCGGAACTCTGTCTGCCAAACGAGGAAAAAGGTTCGGTTTAGCCTTTACAAACATTGCTGTCTCTAATATATATAATGAGGGCAACGTTAGTATTTTGTACTTTAAAAAATAAGGCTTACAGCTATTTGTGGTTTTCAGTTTAAACATGGACCGAATGCATCTCTTTTGTGATTTAAATATACTTTCTTTATCGGTCGAGTTTCCCCAGAAGATGATGCCATATCGTAGAATGGATTCAACAAGACCGTAATATGCAGTTAATAGCGCATCTATGTTAACCACTGGTGATAGTGTGTATAAAGCATAGGCAGAGTTACTAATTCTTTTGCAGATAGTCTCAATATGTACCTTCCAGTTTAGTTTACTGTCAAGTATTAATCCTAAAAACTTTGTGGTGTCGCAAAAAAAAAAGCTCAACCATATTGTAGGGAACCGAACGACCCGATACCAACGCCACCGCCAGCAAGACATTTTAGTGAGCATGACAGACCAATACAGCCAGGCAAAAGACAATCAATATTAGTACTAAAAATATTATTATTATTATAGTTTATGTCAATTTTTTTATTAAACGTAGTTACTCGTTGGCTAAAATGCATAATTTTCGTCTTATTTACATTAATTTTTAAATTATTGTTATTTAACCATCGAATGATTTTATTTAATGAGTTATTTATGTCATGTTCATGTAAGTCTTTATTTTTGCAAGCTATTGTCACTGTACTGTCATCGGCAAAAAGCGCCATAGGTTGTTCTAGTGATCTAGGCAAGTCGTTAATATGTATAGTAAATAGAAGAGGTCCCAGTACACTTCCTTGAGGAACACCACATGTCCTTTTGCGTTCATCTGATAGATATACCTCTTCTTGTTTTGCACCTAAATTTATTCTTCTAATTTCCGTAATTTGTTTTCTGGGATGCAGGTACGATTGAATAAGTTTAAGTACATTACCTCTAATCCCATACGCTTCTAATTTTCTTAATTATATATTATGTTGGACATAATCAAATGCCTGCGTCATGTCGCAGTAGATGGCGCAAACTGGTATATTTTTGTCTATGTTTGACATGACAACGTGCAGGAAATCGTAAATTGCCATATTAGTTGTCCTTTTTCTCTGAACCCTTTTTGCTCATTACAGAGCAATTTATGTTTTTCTAAATATGAATATAGGGATCTATATATATACTTTTCAAAAAATTTCGATACAATTGGGATTAATGATATTGGCCTATAGCATTCCATACGCTCTTTATCGTTCTTTTTAAATAGTGGCTTTAATATTGAAGTTTTTAGTGCGTGTGGGAATGTACCAGCGCTAATGCTTGAATTAATAATATAGCTCAATGGCGTACAAATTTCTCTAGCTACAGACTTAAGTATTTTCGTCGTGATACCGTCATATCCCACGCTGTTTGTAGATTTAAGCGATGTTATAATATTTCATATGTCGCATGGTATGCTCGGTGCCATGAACATAGATTCTTTTCTATTTAATATGTGTTGAGTGACCTGGTTTCCAGAACTTTGTATTGGAACTAATTTATCGATAAAGTAATTGTTAAATAGATTAGCTATTCCTTTAGGATCTGTAATTATTTGGTTATTAATCCTTACTTTGGTTATCTGATTTTGTTGTGTATTCAATTTATTTTGGTTTATTATTTGCTAAATAGTCTTTGGTTTATTCTTCGAAATTTTAACTTTATAATTATTTTGTGCCCGTTGTGTCAGTTTTATAATTTTATTAAATAATTTGGAGTAGTTCATAAGTTTATTTCTATTCTGTTGATTGGGTTTTATTCTATATTGCCATAACAATTGTCGTTTCTTTTTACTACATGTTTTAATTCCTTTTGATAACCACTTTGTTTTTTTGTGAACATAAACTGAAACATATTTATGGGGGAAACATTGTTCGTATAATAGAGTAAATAATTCTAAAAAGGCATCATAGGCAATGTTTGGATCACTCGTTTTATAAACCTCAGAAAAGCACAAGTTGCTCAGATATTTTTTAAACTTTTTTATATTTTCGTCAGTGTAATCCCGGATTTTTTTGCGGCATCGGTCAATGGTGCAAGATATGTCGATTGGACATTCAAGTAGCTGTGCTGTGTGGTCAGATAATGCAAACTCTATTACTTTTGTTTTACATGACCTACCGAAGTTATGGGCAAAATTATCGATGCATGTTTGGCTCTTAATTCGAGTTGGTTGTTTAAGAGCAAGTTTTAAGTTAAAATTTAATAGCAGACTTTCTAATTCTAATGAGAATTTATTTCTTTTTAACATATCTATGTTAAAATCCCCAGCTAACACTATGTTTTTATAGCCTCTTTTCATCAATTCTTGCAAAAGTGTTTCTAATTTATCAAGACATTCATTAAAATTTTTGTTGTTAGGCACTCTATATAAACATATAATAACAGTCCTGTAATTAATTAGCTCAATGGCACAGCATTGTAATCTCAATTATTTTAAAAGAGTATCCATGGAGTTTTGCCGGCTCTTCTCCATAGATCAACTATTTGGAACCGTGCAACTTAGATTCTGACGTTTCATAAGTGCTAATGTTTGGTTTATTTGAAATAAAAAACTTTGACTTTGACTTTGAATTCACATCTGCCCAATATAATGAAATGAAGTGCTTAAAGGTAAAATCTAGGTAATCTTAATCTATTTTGCGTTATAGCGTTTGTTACAAATATTGTTCTAATGCGACGTATGTGTGATAAATCGTGTTCTATGTCTAATATTATAACCTCAAAATCCGAAAATTATTTGTATACCAAACAATTCTTAGGAGTGTCCGTTACTTTAATTTAATTTCAGTCGTATGTTGTCGTCATTTAGAACACAGAAATTAATTTTACGTGCCTGTTGGTTCTTAGGCTAACAATGTGTGACCGCAGAACAATGTCATTTGAAGCTCAGTAGCGTCGGAGATAAGGCGGGACGGATGCTTCATTTTCATCTATTTTCTTAAATAAACTCAAACTCAAATCTTTATTGCATTCATATGTTCATAAGTTAACAGAAAATTAGATGCGTATCAATATGAAACCCTGTTAGGGCGCAGCAATTTTACTATACAATAACAATAGTATTTTTGTTTGCTTAAAATATTAAAAGTGTAATATATGTTGTAGGTAGTTTTATATATGTTTACCCGCTTGATCTGGAAGTTTGTGTCGGAACAATAAACGTTCAGTTCGTTGTATACCGCAAACTAAGACGTTTCATTTTGATTCCCTGATCCCGTATGTTCCCGAAAACTACACGGACACACTATTTGGCGACGAGTTGGACCCAGAAATATACGATTGTGCACGTGGACAAAGTTAAAAATGCCTGTAGGAAAATTAGAAGTGTTCGACGTGGAGACCGATAATTGGACTTTGTACGTGGAACGCGTGGAACAATATTTTATTGTGAACGACATAAAAGTGGAATTAAAGGTGCCAACTTTGATTACTGTCATGGGAAGTGCAAGTTACGAGTTATTAGTCACATTGTGTACTCCAAAAAAACCAGCATCGCTATCTTTCGAGGAAATAGTGAAAATTATGCAATGTCACCTGCAACCTAAACCAAATGTACTAGGTGAAAGGTACAAGTTTAGGCTAAGGAAACAGTTGAAAGGAGAAAAGATTGCAATCTATGTGGCAGAATTAAAGAAGTTAACAAAATTTTGCGACTTCGAGAAACAGTTGGACAACAATCTCAGGGATCAATTTGTCTGCGGTCTAGAGAGTGACGTCATACGGCAGCGGCTGTTCGAGGGAGAGGTACCAACGTTCGTTAAGGCACTCCAGTTGGCAGTGGCGATGGAAGCGGCGGAAGCGGATGCGGCGATGGTAGAATCTCGAGGCCGAGAGCGCGGCATAGACGGCGATAGCAACAAGGACTCAGCGCATACACCGGCAATACACCATGTAGCAGCAGCGAGACGAGGCAACAGCGCGGCAGGAACGCGCGCCGTTCGGCCTTGGACGCAGTACCGTGACGCGCCAATCAGAGGGAAAGGTAGCAGTAAACCGGAGAGGCGTGAGTCACAACAAGCGGGACAAAGCCACTCAGGACTTACAGCGAGCCGATGCAGCGCATGTGGGGCGTCACATGAGGCCCGTTTATGTCGTTTTCGATTGTACACTTGCCGAGTTTGTAACAAGGAAGGCCATTTGAAGAAAATGTGTCCGAGGATGAGTGCAAATACAGATACGATGTGGGCTCAAGCTAGTGACAAGTGGAAAGAGGAGACAAGTAGTGAAGAGTATTGTGACGATAGTTTAGAGCAGGTAAATTTAAACGTATTTCAGTTAAATTGTTCAGACAGATATAAGCCGTACTTCGTGAGTGTTTTGATAGACGGTCAAAACATCAAGATGGAAATAGATACAGGTAGCAGGATATCGTGCGTAAGTTACGAATTTTACAAAAGAATGTTCTACAAGATACCTTTAATTAATTGTAATTTGGTAATGAATTATTACACCGGAGAAAAAGTTTACCCAAGAGGCAAAATTAAACCGTATGTACAGTATGCACAGACACGTAAACAATTAAATTTGTATGTTATTGATAGCGGCAAGGAGCCTTTGTTAGGTAGAGAATGGATATGTGACTTGAAGATTAGATTGCAGGATATTGATAACTTAAATGTCAGTGATTGTAATAAAATGTGTGGTACTAAAGGATTTAATGAGAATGATTTATATTCCAGATACTCTAATGTGCTGTCGGATGGGCTCGGCTGTTTTACGGGTGGCGAAGTGAGTTTGCATGTACGGCCGGGCGCGAAGCCGGTGTTTATGCGAGCACGACCGCTTGCCTACGCGCTGAGGGAGCGGGTGGAGCGGGCGCTCGACCAGCTAAAGCGGGACGGCGTTATCACACCCGTGGAAACTTCGGACTGGGCTACTCCGATAGTGCCGGTGGTTAAGAAGGATGGCTCGTTGCGATTGTGCGGTGACTATAAATTAACGTTAAATAAATGTTTAGAGGTAGACCGTTTTCCTTTGCCTAGAATAGAGGATTTACTTGCTAAGTTACATTCAGGACAGAAGTATAGTAAAATTGATTTGTCTCAGGCGTACGCCCAATTTTGTTTAGATGAACGCTCGAAATCTTACACGGTTATCAATACACACCGCGGATTGTATCGGTATAATCGATTGATTTATGGTTTATCGTCAAGTCCGGGGATTTTTCAAAGAAAAATAGAACAAATATTTTCAGACATGCCGAGAGTGGGGGTGTTTTTGGATGACGTCATTTTGACAGGTAGAGATGACGCGGAACACATGGAGACACTGTATAAAGTTTTTGACAAATTGCAACGGCATGGTTTAAAGGTCAAAAGGGAAAAATGTACCTTTTTTGCGGATGAAGTAACTTACTTAGGATTTATTATTAGTAAGGACGGAGTTAAAACATGCTCGGACAAAGTAGAAGCGATACAGAAAGTACCCATACCGTCAAATGTTTCCGAACTCAGATCTTTCTTAGGAATGGTCATGTATTACGCTAAGTTCGTTAAAAATATCAGTATGACCTTGACACCGTTGTATGAGTTGCTAAAGAAAGATAATAAGTTTATTTGGACGGAAAATTGTACCCAGGTTTTTAATAAAATAAAACGTTTGTTATCTTCAAGTGTGGTCCTTGCACATTATGATCCCCACATGCCGGTTACTTTGACAACGGACGCTAGTGCCAAGGGAATAGGAGCGGTCATTGCCCATGTGTTGCCCGACGGGGCGGAGAGACCTATCGCATACGCTTCCAGGGTACTGAATCCAGCTGAAGTTAACTACTCGCAAATACAGAGAGAGGCATTGGCTATCATATTTGGAGTTAAAAAATTTCATCAATACTTGTACGGACGTTCGTTTATTCTAAAAACTGACCATAAACCGCTAGTTTCCATTTTTGGTGATAAAGCTGGTATTCCTACCATGGCCGCAAGCAGACTTCAAAGGTGGGCGGTTATACTCTCTGGCTATCAATATAATATTCAGTACATACCAACAGATAAAAATAGTGCGGATATTTTTTCTAGATTACCTGTAGGACGACGAATTAAAGATCACCAAGAAGTGACTTATGTTAATTTTGTACAAGAGTTCTTACCAGTTACGAGCGACGAAATTAGTAAACAGGGTGATAAAGATAATGTGTTAAGAAAGGTTATGATATTTCTCAGATCGGGCTGGCCGGAATCGTGTTCCGACCCCGAATTACAAGCTTATTTTGTTAGAAAAAACGAACTTTATGTAGATTCAGGTTGTGTGATGTGGGGTTATAGAATGGTGATACCGTCGGAATTACGTATTCGCATCTTAAAAGAATTACATGTCAGTCACATGGGAATTGTGAAGATGAAATCGTTGGCTCGGAGTTACGTTTGGTGGCCAGGCATCGATGCAGATATTGAAAGTGTATGTCACGAATGTAAGACTTGCAGGTTAGAAGCTCCAGCTCCAACAAAAGCACCACCACAACCCTGGCCGTATATTTCTGAGCCATGGAGTAGACTGCACATGGATTTTCTAGGCCCTTTTAATGGAAAAATGTTTTTTGTTATGGTCGACTCATCTACTAAATGGATTGAAGCCTATGAGATGAAAAGGACGACGGGAAAAGAACTACTTAAGGTCTTAAGGGATGTACTAGCTCGTTTTGGTTTACCAAAAGAGATCGTATCCGACAACGGACCACCATTTACTGGAACAGAAGTGGCACACTTTATGCGTGTTAATGGTATTAAGCATATTTTCACTCCGGTTTATCATCCAGCTTCGAATGGTGCAGCAGAGAATGCCGTTAAACTCTGTAAGAGAGCACTGAAAAAAGCATTGAGGGACGGATCTGATTTAGATACGGCACTGAAATCTTATCTCTTTATATACAGAAATACTGTTCATAGCACTACTGGTGAGTCGCCGGCAAGGTTATTACAACATAGGACATTGAGATCCCGTTTAGATTTGCTTAACCCGGTTGATAATGATCACAATGTGAAGCAGAGAGTTGAAAAGGCTCAAAATAAACAGGTGGAGGATGCGGGAGGTAAAATGCGATTTTTAGAGGTAGGTGATACTGTGTGGGCCAGGGGTTTTGGAGGAGAGGAAAAGTGGCTCACTGGTAAAGTAGAAAGTCGTTTAGGGTCTAGGTATTATTTAGTTGCTCGGGAAAACGGTCCACTTATAAAGAGGCATATTGATCAGCTTTGGAAAATGTCACCACGGTCGATGATAGCCTGCCCGCTTCCTGAGCAGGAGTTCAGTAGCTCTGTAATTAGTAGTAGTCAGCAACATATATCTCCGCCATTATCAGCCGCCGAGCCCAGAAGTCAGCGTGTGAGGAGACCAGTAGTTAGGTACCCTTCGTAACGTATTTGTGGGTTTTTCTTAAGTTAAGTGGTAGAGTGTAATATATGTTGTAGGTAGTTTTATATATGTTTACCCGCTTGATCTGGAAGTTTGTGTCGGAACAATAAACGTTCAGTTCGTTGTATACCGCAAACTAAGACGTTTCATTTTGATTCCCTGATCCCGTATGTTCCCGAAAACTACACGGACACACTAAAAAGGAAGAGATTAATACATACTTATTAAAGGTTAAGGCGATTATTAAGCGGTTATTTATATTAATTATACATTTTTGATACATCTTGTAGATTTTAATATTATATTATTAATAAAGCGGAATCTGATCATTCTTATGATATTATATAAATATTATTTAGTTGTAATAACTTTAATAAAGCTACACATTTTTAAATTACATAGTAAATAAGTATTTGAGACCCTCTCAACAAGCCCTTCCAGTTCATATATCACACGGTACGCTTTGCAAAACGTTTTCTTTAATTTTCTATATTGCCACCAAAAGTCCGTCTTTGAGTCGCAAAAATCCATATGTGTACTAAATATCAACTTAATCGGTTCAGTAGATTCGGATCAATTGGCTGTGACAGACGGACAGACCGAAAGACTCCTAAGTGGTCCTATAAGGGTTCCGCCGTTTTTTTATCGGACATTCGGAACCCTAATAAACCAAAAAACAATTTTCGAAAGCTTATATCGATCAATTATTATCACTCATTATATGTCGGCTCCATATATTGCCGTGTGGTGCCGGCTCAGAATACCACCACCCTATTTCCTCCCGTGGGTGTCGTAAAAGTCGATTAAGGGATTAGCCGGAGGATGGGCAGCAGCGCCCTTCGAATATATTAACAACTCAACTGCGATCGCCAACCCGTCTGCCAAGCGTGGCGATTATGGCAAAACCCCCCACTGAGCCCACAACATACCCATATCGATCTTTGGGGGCGGTCTGTGTCCAGCAGTGGACTTCATTCGGCCGAAATGATGATACGTCAGCGGAGAAAATTCCTTACTCCTACCACGTCGCCCGAGAAGATTGCCTGGCTATGTTGGGCTTGTATTCACTCAAAACTCCGTCATGTGACCTGCTTCCAGCTTCTGATGGGCCGCGAGAACTGCCTGCGTTAGTTTCACGGCCCATCAGCCGTTGGGCCGCACCGCTGGCTGGCACGTACGGCGATGCAACCAGGGCGTCGCCGCAACACCAAATTCAAATTAAAAATGCTTTTGTTGTGAATCATAGGTACAGAAGGTGTTTAAAAAATAAATATGATCAGCTATGTCCCGCCTCTCGAGCATACAACCTTAATGGATAATGATGTAGTTAATAAATTGATTACATCATATCAGCCACAGGTCGTCCACTGCTGAACAAAGGTCTCCCCCTTAGATCTCCACAACGAGCGGTCACATGCCGCTCTCATTCAACGACTCCCAGCGACCCTCACCAGGTCGTCTGTCCACCTCGTTGGAGGTCGTCCCACGCTGTGTTTTCCGGTGCGCGGTCTCCATTCGAGACCCTTTGTCCCCCTACGGCCATCAGTTCAACAAGCAATTTGCCCCGCCCATTGCCACTTCAGTTTACTAATCCTTGCAGCTATGTCGACAACTTTAGTTCTTTTACGGATCTCCTCATTACGATCTCGTAGAGAAATACCAAGCATAGCTCTCTCCATAGCTCGCTGAGGGACCTTGAGCTTTCTTATGAGGCTCATTGTGAGTGACCACGTCTCTGTTCCATATGTCATCCCTGGTAACACACACTGGTTAAAGACTTTCGTCTTGAGGCATTGCGGTATTGTTGACGAAAAGACGTTGCGAAGTTTCCCGAACGCTGCCCAGCCGAGTCGGGTTCGACGATTGACCTCTTCTCGAAGTTGGACCTACCTAACTGGACAGTTTGTCCTAGGTAGACATAATCGTCAACAATATCGAGAGCACAGCTCCCAACGGATATTGGGATGGGCACGATATGGCCATTTGACATGACTTTCGTTTTGCCCATGTTCGTTTTAAGGTTCACCTGATGGGAAGCTGTTGAGATCATCGAGCATTGTGCTGAGCTCTTGCAGCGATTCTGCCATGACTACGATGTCATCGGCAAATCAAAGGTGAGTGATATACTCGCCATTGATGTTAATGCCGAATCCTTTCCACTCCAGCAGCTTGAAGGCATCCTCCATTGCAGCGGTGAACAGTTTCGGGGAAATGACGTCCCCCTGTCTCACACCTCTCTGCAATGGAATTGCCCCCGTGCTCTGTTCATGTACTCGGACCGACATGGTGGCGTTTCTGTATAAGCACTTCAACACTTCAATGTACCGATAGTCGATCTGGCACCGCTGCAGAGATTGCAGCACTGCCCAGGTTTCGACAAATTGGTTAATTAATTATTACTATTGAATATATCTATAAATAGGATACATACAATATTAAATTATATACAATAAAGAACAATACATGGTCAGAATATATAATCAATCAGCGTGGCGCATACAATCCAATTCATATTATCGTATATATGATGGAGATCATTAATTATTCTTATTTAGTGTATTATCATTTAGAAAATTGATCACAGTGTAGTAACATTTGTCAACAAGCAATACATAAAGGTTATTTTTGAATAAATTAATATATTTAAGCTTTCTTATAGCCAGCGGAAAGTTTTTGAATATCCGCGGAGCTATGCAAGAAATGCTATCGTGTAGTAAATTAGTTTTGCTGACCACCGGTGCCAATTTATCTTGATGGCGGATCCTCGTACGATATTCAAATAGCTCTCTATGTTTCCCCTAACAAATATACTTACTAGTTTCATAAATATATAAACAAGGTAGGGTTAATCTACTCAAATTTACAAAGTGGGGCATGACTCTGTTTATTCTAGACCACATATAGATCTCATGGTTTGCTTTTGAGCTCTAAATGCAGTCTCTTTTTCTGTAGAACTACCCAAAATATTACGCCGACTGTAAAGTTGAGCCGTGCAATGCGGACAGCAGACTCCCCGCTCTAACTCCCGCTAGCTCTTGCTAGAGTGGCGTCAGGTGGACACTCAGCTGCCTGCGCCGAGCTGTTCACCTGCGACGTCCAGAGTGTCTTCCTCCTAATACGCCAGCTCGCGTGCCCGAACACGGGCCTACCAATGAGCGCACATATTGCCGTAATCACCACGCTTGGCAGGCGGATTGGTGATCATAGTATGTTGTTATAAGCATACGGGAGCATGTCCATATTCTTGATATCAACCCTGATTCAGGTTTTACGACACCCACAACAGGAAAGGGGTTGTCTATTCGTTGCAGGCAATCACGGCTACTACCACGACCATATTTAGCTAAGTTGGAGGATTTAACAACAGTTCTAGAAACGTGTTACAGTGAAGCTGGAGATTCGGCCGATGAGCCCCGTCCGATCATGTTATTCTTTCGATATTAAACGAGATAAACAAGTTATGCTATAGAAAAATAAGGCCGAGCGACTGAATGACACCAATTTACATTAATGTTAAACACTACCTCTTGCAGCGATTCCTCTCATAATGACCATCATAACATGATCTTTGGTTTGTACGGGTGTGGTGCCACGGTATGGGTGTGTGTTGTGTGCTAGTTAGCGGATATTGCCGTAATCGCCACGCTTGGCATGCGGGTTGGCGATCGCAGTTGAGTTATAAATATACTCGAAGAACGCTGCTGCCCATCCTCCAGCTGATCCCATAGTCACCTTTTACGACACCCACGGGACGAGATGGGGTGGTGGAATTATAATATGTTATAGACTAAATAATTTGAATGTTTTTTTTATTAAGAAATTTATATTTGCGTCCAGCGACGCGATTGTCTATCGACTAGTAATGCTGATGAATTATAGACGTTATATTTTTACAAAACCATCGGGTTTTGGATAACTTGAAAAACCAGTTATGATCCCACTTAGTTATTTTAATTTTGTTTGCCGGTGGCAGGCGACTCGTGCTGTTGGTATAGCGCGCTAGTATTATTGGAATTGAAATTAAATTGATCACCGTGGTGGCTCAGACGATTACGGACTCGCTTCTTATGCATAGGTTTTTTTTTTTAAACGTTGCCCCACACTAGTATTTCTCCTGTGTCGTGGGTGCGTTTACAGACATGATTTCCACATACAATACACCCAGACCCGGAACAACTACCTGCAGGTCATACAAATATTTGTTCCGTGTGGGAATGGAACCCACGACCCGGAGCGCAGCAGCCGACTTTATCAGCCACTGCACCAACCGTGCCGTCAAGTCAAGGTTGTAGGTTCAACATTTGAAAAGACTTTGAAACGACTCTTTCTCTTTCTCGTGTTTCTTCGCGATGTTATTAGACAGCTTCCGGTTATAGCAGACTGCAGATCCGCTCGAAGTGGCATGCGGCGAGCGGCCGGCCGGTTTGCCCGCGGTGTATTTTATTAGGTACTTTATTTTATTTCTATGATGCGCAGGCAAACCACTCCGCAAACAATAGATATAGCCGAGTAAAGTCCACTGCTGGACACAGGCCTCCCTAAAAGATCACCACAACGACCGATACCGGTATGTTGTGTGCTCAGTGGGGCGTTTTGCCATAATCGCCACGCTTGGCAGGCGGGTTGGCGATCGCAGTTGAGTTGTTAATGTACTCGAAGGACGCTGCTGCCCATCCTCCGGCTAATCCCTTAGTCGGCTTTTACGACACCCACGGGATGAGATGGGTTGGTGCTATTCGTAGCCGGCACCACACGGCCTACCTATGTATGTATTTATTCTGTGAAAGTTATGCTTTGATTTTACATTCGTAAGTTTCTTTGTATTTAATTTTTTTGTAGAAACCGCAGTCTTGTTGTTTATTATTCGTAATAAACGGGACGGACTGAAAACCAGCGTTGACAAATATTTATATGATCTGCAGGTAGTTATTCTGGGTCTGGGTGTATTGTGTGTTTCCAATATATTGATAATATTAACCCTCTGGGCAAACGTTATCTCACCATGGGATAAGGTAATCCTGGGGGGCAGATTAAAGTAGCTGCTTGATTTCTTCCTACCTTCTGATATAAAAAAAAAGTATATTAAGTAGCTTACAGAACGCAGGGCAGTTTGTGGCGAGCTGAATGTGAGTGGCGACACTACGTACCCGAATGCTCCAGAGAGTCGGTCAGGGCCTCGTCTCCGGCTTGCCTTTATTGGTTGGTTGGAGTGGAACCCCATGAGTGCCCATAGGATTTTCAACTCTGGCTTGCCTTAGTTGGCCGATCAGAGGGGGGCCGCCAGAGCTATATGCTCGGGGGTGGAAGTGTCTAATGGCGTAATAACGGGGAAACCCGCTCCGAGTCCTCGAGACGCGCGATGGTGAAACCGGTGCCGCACCTCTCTACAGCCCTAGCCGCTCACACCGGTGTTGCTCCTTTTCGCCTGTAGTGGTGGCCACTTAGGGGGCCCATCTTGTGAGTGGCGAGTCACCGTCTGCCACAGAATTTCACTTTCAAGGTTGAAAGGCAGACGCCGTTGTTTCCGTTTTTAGAAGTATATAATCCATTTAGCACCCATTACAATAGACCTTATACTTGTAGTTTCCATCTTATACAATAGTTTTACACCTCCGGGGACAATCCGAGACTGCATTTCATAGTGCAGCCATGGAGAGTTCCCGGTTAGTGTCCCATTACATTTTAGATTAAAATTCTCTAAAGGGCCTCTGCGTGTTGGACCCATGTCCCCGCGTAAGCCTATCAAAGGACCGACAGGGGATATAAACCCGTGTAATAGAGAGACATATTAATAATGCATTTATACAACATATTATATTTAAAGTCATTAAATAGAAATCAAAGTTACAAATATACAAACGTAACAGAAGAAAGAATGTCATATCTGACTATAAATAATATTATGAATGTACAAATCGATTAACTAGTCGTTTTAGTACTTCACTAATTAGGTGGCTCAACTGAATTTGTCTTATGACAAAAACAAAGAAAAAAACAAAATACTTATCACTAACTATATTTATCAATTTATTATTGTAAAAAATAATTAGCATTCCTGTGAATTGTGTGCCTTATAATTATTTATTTGATTTATATTCATTTGAATTGATTTGTACATAAAAAATTAAACGTGTATATATGTATTTATGTGCGTTGTGTAAATACGGAATGTCGGAATTACGCTTGTAACAATGCAAATTGTAAACTGCCATTACATGCTGGACACAGGCCCTCTGCTGGACGTTTTTCCTTCCATTGGGCCAGAGAGATCGCCACATTGACTAGTCTGGGCTTGTGTTGTGTGCTCATTGGGGGTTTTGCCATAATCATCTCGCTTGGCAGGTGAAGATGGAACTGGCCTAGGGACGAGATCGGGTGCAGTGTGGTGCAGCGTCGCGTGTGCCGAATCTCCTCTAAGTTGTTACTTTGTAAGTGTAAAACCACATAATAACATCGCGACAAATTTAGACAAAAAACTTACAAAACGTCTCTTAAACCACTGCATCGATTTCGATAAAATAAATCTTAAAATATAGCTTATTTATTCTACTATTTACATACAAATTTCCTTTTTAATCGGATTAGTGGATTTTGTTAAATGAGTTGGAATGTAGAGCAACTAACAGATAGAGATTCGCAAGGCCCACGTGGTACAAGGCCTTATATGTGATCTTTTTGACCTTGTTGTATTGACAAAAGCCAGTTTTATTCGTGCACAAAATGGTCGCAATAATATTATTGTTTGTTTAGAATTATGTGTGATAGTGTATGCTATGAAAAAAGTGGCTTCAGGATCCAATATACTATATCGGTTTAATAGACAATAAATTATTGTGTACTGACTATTCTGAGGTGTCGCAGATCTTGTCGAAGGGGGTGACCTCTCGTTTCCGGCTGTGGTTCAGTCCATGCCGTGTACAATAATGTGTATTTAAATAAATAAATAAATAATTGATTTAGTTATAGGGTATCTGCAACCCGTCTGATTGTCGCGACGGTTTGCGCGCGTAGCTCCCAATTTTCGTCTCTCAAACGCGACAGAAAATACAGTTTTCGTGGGCTGCTCCGAATGCTCTCCTAGTGGAGAATGCATCTTGTCACCTGACGAGCGACTCTGTGTGCGAAGCCCTCGGCGTGGAAGCACACTATACTTTTAGCTTCAGCGACAGGCGATTGGATCGCTTTTCGGAAGCTCGATGCAGCGATAGAATAGCTACTTGCGACTGTACATGCCATGCTGGCACAATCGCAGGACAAGAACTCTTCGATGTGCCAGCACCGGAGTACAGGGCCCGGGTCAGCGCAAAAGATACACGAGTGTTAGCAACCCAGTATTTCGGCTGACCACACTGTCGGCGTGGGATACTCGAGTGACAGCGAGCGAGGGAGCCAGCGGTAGCGGCCGGCGCCAATTCATTCGAAGAAGACAAGTGTACGATTATTACAGAGTGTTGATGGGTCAGAGGTGACTTTAAGGGGAGGTCGGAGGTCACCGGGGCGTGTGCCCCAATATAATTACGGTTGTACATTTGATTGTCCGTTTCGAAGGGCGACATGTTTCACTCCGCATGGAAACGGAACGTAACACACGCGTGTCAATAACGGTCTTCGTTCAAGTCGGCGCGAGCGAGCTACTGCCTCCACCGATGGTCCCTCGCGTCAGCTGTGCAATTCCCTAAGCTCAAACATCCAATCATCCCTAAATACAGTGACAACTCAATGTCGGCACAGTTGGTGCAGTGGCTGATACAGTCGGCTGCTGCGCTCCGGGTCGCGAGTTCGATTCCCGCACGGAATAAATATTTGTATGATCTGCAGGTAGTTGTTCCGGGTCTGGGTGAGTGTAATTTATGTCTGTAAACGCACCCACGACACAGGAGAAACAATAGTGTGGGGCAAGGTTCTAAAAAAAAAAATGCAGAGTAGAGCAAATGGCTAAATCGCTGATCGCTGATTCTAATAGTATTGTGCCTGCATTAGCCGTTATTGGAGCACACTGTTTGTTTTGAAGCGCGTCTAGATCGTAAGTACATACGTAATGTTGGGCTTGTCATCTCACATGCATATATAACGCACACCGAGCACTTAGGCAGGCCATTCAGTTACATCAATAAACGAAGCAGTGACATTGTTGGCGTTAATTCACACTACATTATGTATTTTATGTTTTCCCGCGTTCGAACGAGGAAACCATGAGCATGCACGTCCTACGTGAGCGACACGGTGCGATGCGAAGCTATCAAACTAGCGCACCAGAGTTCGAGCAGAGCTTATTTTATTTGTGTATTAGACTTATTTATTTGTTTATGTACACACAGAAATATTTTTTACATAATTAAATAGGAAAGCAGAGTACAAATGCACACTAGCTGAGCAGTTTCAACCGCCGTTTAATTTAAAAGAAGGAATATTTATAAACAATTTAGAGTAGGTACTTAGTACTAGATAGGTACTAGATAGTTGACATGAGTATATATATTCGATTCCAAGGGTTTTTATGGTCTATGAGAGGCTTCCAAAGAGTCACGGTATTTTTTTATTTAACTATGTTCTTTTATCTAATCTTTATTCTTCTTAAACTTACCGTGGTCTTACTCACAAAATATCTTACTTTTGTGATCCGCATAACACTGTTTATTTTTTTTATAATATAATAAAATTAATCATTAAGTTTCTGGACTTGGCTCACGAGACTGTCGACATGTGGGATGAGGACTCTACCATCATCGTGCCGATAGTTGTGGCAGCCACTGGCCTCAGCGCCAACAGCCTCGACCAACATCTAATGAGGCTCTCGTTAGGTGGCTGGATCAAGGGCTGGATGCAGAAAGCAGTTCTCCTCGACACGGCACGCATTGTGAGGAGGTTCCTCTCTCTGGAGCCCTGACCACCGGCAGCTTGGACCCTGTGCCCTAGGCGTTGGTCACTGTGTTTTATTTTTTAAAATGTAATTTATATTTTATATGTATAAAAAGGTATTCAAGTATTGGCTGTATCAATAATAATAATCTACATTATAATATTTTCCTCCATTATCACAGCAAGTATTGTAATTGCGTACGTAATTAACGAATAAAACCGAAGTAGTTAGCCATGGAGGCTGATAAGATGTTATTTCTTTAATCAAGAACGACGACACGTGTTCCTACTTAAGCATAGGTAATAAATATTGACTAACTAACGAATAGCACCACCCCATCTCTTCCCGTGGGTGTCGTAAAAGGCGGCAATGGGATTAGCTGGAGGATGGGCAGCAGCGTCCTTCGAGTACATTAACAACTCTACTACGATCGCCAACCGCCAACCGAACCGCCTGCCGAGCGTGGCGCCCCCCCAATGGCATGCAAAATGATGTATCATCATATCAGCCAAAGGTCGTCCACTGCTAAACAAAGGCCTCCCCCTCAGATTTCCACAACGAGCGGTTACATGCTGCTCTCATCCAACGACTCCCAGCGACCTTCACCAGGTCGTCTGTCCACCTCGTTGGAGGTCGTCCCACGCTGCGTTTTCCGGTGCGCGGTCTCCATTCGAGAACCTTTTTTCCCGCACGGAACAAACATTTGTGTGATCTGCAGGTATTGGTTCCGGGTCTGGGTGTATTGTGTGGCAAATTTATGTCTGTAAACGCACCCACGACACAGGAGAAACCCTAGTGTGGGGCAACGTTATCTTAAAAGAATAAAAAAGAATTATTCATTAGATACATAAGAAATTAACTTTAACTCTAGAGCAAGAGCGACGGCCAATTAGCTAAAACAACTAAAGCTGGCGAATAGTAAATTAACCAATAAAAAACAGTGTAATGAATTTTAGCTATAGCAGATCTCGACCGTGACGAGAGCCTTTCCTTTGAAAATAACTATTTTTGATACGGCTTCCTCGGTTTCCTCGATTTAATTTTATGTAATCTGTAATGTATGACTTTTTATTCCAATAATATTAACATACTGCGAAATTAAATGTTGTAATTAAAAGTGGTTTTATTTGAATACCTAAATAAAGACCATCCGAATGTGCCAACAAAATTACTTTAGTGGCAGTTTACACGTTAAAACATATAAATGGCGAATAAATTGGGGCCCCTGAATATGTAAATAACTAAATATGCAAAATATATAAAATAAGATAACGTTAAGGACCGTTGGGTACGCAATGTTCCAGCTCACAATGCTTGCGTGTGTGTTTGTAACCAAACAGGTTTCCTAACTGTAGGAACTCGTCGCAGACAGCGTCGTAATAGAAGTATCATGAATATAATGATACACGCATACGGGTCAATTATTTTTATATTATTAATAATTGAACAGCCGAACCACCAAAGGAATTGTAAAATACCATGTATATGTTAAATAATAAATTATCCGTCTGTTGTCCGGATTAGGAATATACTCGTAGCACCACTCCATCTCCTCCCGTGGATGTCGTAAAAGGCGACTGAGGGAATCTAAACTAGAGGAATTGGCAGTAGCGTCCCTTCTGTGAAGCGGTAGCCATACTGCGCTCACCAACCCGCCTGCCAAGCGTGGTGAGTATTGGCAAATACCCCCCAAAATGATGACACAGTCGTGGCATCTGTGGGGAGGCCTTTATTCAGTAGTGGATGTATAAATGGCCGATATGAATGTAACATTATGATGTCGTAGCTGCGACCCTGACGGCAAGGACGGCTGGCGCATTTAAAAAAACCCAACGTGAATTAGTTAGGATACAATGTCCCATATGGTGCCCGCTAAGAATAGCACCAACCCATCTCATCCCGGGGGTGTCGTAATAGGCGACTATGCGATTAGCCGGAAGATGGGCTGCAGCGTCCTTCGAGAACATAACAACTCAACTACGATCGCCAACCCGCCTGCCAAGCGTGGCGATTATGGGAAAACCCTCCACCTACCACACAACGCACCCAGACCGGTCGTTGTGTCCACCTTTGTCCAGCAGTGGACTTTATTCGGCTGAAATGATGAAGAATGAGGACAATATGTAATTACTCTTGATTACAAAGCTACTCATCATTTCGGCCGAATGAAGTCCACTGGTGGACACAAGCCTCTCCCAAAGATCACCACAACGACCGATAAGGGTTTGTTGTGGGCTCATTGGGGGGTTTTACAAAGCTATTGCTTATTTCAAAAAGAAATTTCTGCCAGCAGACCTGCGATAGGAGAAGAGAGTTATAAAAGCGTTGACAACAGAGTATTAAGGTAGAAGACGAGAAATAACAATATTTTGTGTTAATGTTAAACTTAAGCATTATACTTATATAGATAAACAGCGATACGATAAATAAAATAGTACAATGTACATAGATATATACACATAAATATATAATTATACATAGAGCGTATATTACAACAGAAACATATTCAAAATTACAACAAAACTGGTTTATAACGCGTCTTTTAAAGACAGACATGGTTTTCTAATCGCGAATAGTTCGCGGAGTTTAACTTATTTTTGCCCGGTACCTTTACATTAAGAAACTTCCCAAGTTCCGGGTGCGCTCATTCCATCGTAGACCTCATCCATCATCATCATCATGTCAGGCGAAGAACGCGCTGCCGAACAACGGCTTCCCCCATCAACGGTTACGTGCCGCGTGTTGCGTTTTGGGGGAATTTTCCAGCACTCACCACGCTGGCCAGGCGGGCTGGTGAGCGTAGAGCGGCGGCTGTTGTGCAGAAGAGACGCTGCTGCCCAGCACTCTGATGTAGAGTCCCTGAGTCACCTTTACGACGTCCGCGGCAGGAGAGATGGAGTGGTGCTGTATTCTTATTCCGGGCACCACGCGGTCAGTAGGTAAGTAATCGGCCGGGGTCGCGGGCGCGCACGTTGGGAAGTCTGCTGGCTCACACCGCGCACGTGGGCACGTGCCGCCGTGTGCGCAGCGCAGCGCACTGCCAGGCGCGGGGGGATCCTTTACAATCCTCCCCGAGAAGTGCCTGGGCGGCGGCCTTTTTACAGCCGCCTTCCATCCGCTAGAATGGGTGACCGCTTTAAAGTCGTCCTCTCCGAGATGTGCCTAAAGGCGTGGCACCAATGGGCGGCTCTAGTGTGATCTTACTAGGACCTAAAGTCCCCCTTCGGTGCCGAAGCTAACCGCTCCAGTGGTTTTAGCCGGTAGGAGTCCGGCATGCCCCTTCGCCTTCCCCGGGGCTGAGGAAGTTCATAGAGAATTTCCACTGGGACCAATAAAAAATGGTTAGTAATCTGTAATGAGTAATTCATTGATTTTACGCTTAATCGGTTAATAAATTTTGAAAGACAATGAACTGTCATTAAATAGTTTTTTATATGTAATCCGACACCACACCGATCTAATCCATCTCTTTACAACGGGCGCGATCAAGGTCAAGAACAGATCCAGACATGATATGATAAACAAATAATAAAATCAACGATTCCTAATAAAAAAATATGAGTTGAATCAATCCGGCTCAAAATCTGTTTTTGTCTTAATCGTGAACCTACCAAAAAACTGGTCATTTTCAAAATATTAAATCTAAAGGTTTCGTATAACACTGATTATGAATTTCGGCCGTATGTGATGGCCGTTTCTTCAAAAATGACACTTTATAAAATATCCTCCAACTCTCGATATGAGCGCAACCTTGGCTGCAGTCAAAATATATATCATTAGATATATTCTTTGCATTGATAGAATATAAAAGAAACACAATTTGACATTAGCAAAGGTCGCAGTTCACTTCCCAGATATAACAAAACGTCACGTACGTACTTAGTGAAAGGCGAACGAACACACAAAACGATTATATATAGATACGACAGAACTGTCCCAATGCTAAGAATTAGACGGAATAATGGAAAAAATATTACCTAGTTAAATAAGTGTTTACAGAATGCAAACTTGGCTGATTTAACATTGGATTTTATCGGTTGCCAATTGCGTGATGTAATTAAATATGATTAAAGCAATTATAAGCTTCTCATGGTCAGGTTCAAGGCCTCCAATAGCTATATAGAGGTAGAATTATGGCGAGAACTCTTAACATGGCGGTCGTTACCTTTTTTCACCCGGAGAAATACGTGACGTACTTCCTCCGCCCCCGCGCAGGGCGAAGGATACCCTTCCTGAGAACCGAGCATTACCGAGAGGAGCCGAACGTCTATGCTGGAGGGCTCGAAATTATTTAAAAAAACCTTCAGTTTCTTTCAAGTAAACGGCGGGTGAACCGCCGGGCATAGCTAGTATTCAATATATTTCATCAAAATTTTCCTTTCGCCAATTACATAATTATTGGCATACAAAACAAAAAATGGCAGTATATACCAGTGACGACATATGGAACAGAGACGTGGTCACTCACAATGGGCCTCATAAGAAAGCGCAAGGTCACTCAGCGAGCTATGAAGAGAGCTATGCTTGGTATTTCTCTACGAGATCGAATCAGAAATGAGGAGATCCGTAGAAGAACTAAAGTTGTCGACATAGCTGAAAGGATTAGTAAACTGAAGTGGCGATGGGTGAGGCACATTGCTCGTAGAACTGATGGCCGTTGGGGCACAAAGGTTCTCGAATGGAGACCGCGCACCGGAAAACGCAGCGTGGGACGACCTCCAACGAGGTGGACAGACGACCTGGTGAAGGTCGCTGGGAGTCGTTGGATGAGAGCGGCATGTGACCGCTCGTTGTGGAAATCTAAGTGGGAGGCCTTTGTTCAGCAGTGGACGTCCTGTGGCTGATATGATGATGATGAAAACAAAAAACATTGGTATTCCAAATAATTCAAACATCGAACGAATGATCGTCGCGCTGAGCAGTCAGCATGTCGGATGTCATGTAGACGACGTGTGTATCGACAATTTAAGCTATGCAGATGACATGGTTCTGCTGAGCGCATCGATTTGTGGCCTGAGGAGGTTGATGGCGACATGTGAGGATTACGCTGTTAAACACGGACTTGTTTATAATGTTAAAAAAAGTCAGTACATGGTCTTTGAGGCCGGTGGGGCTATATGCCCCGACCATGTACCACCTATACGTCTAAATAGTGTACCCTGAGACAGGGTGTATCAGTTTAAATACCTAGGACATGTAGTCACGGCTGACCTCAGGGACCATGCTGACATGGATCGGGAGCGGAGGGCGTTATCTAAAAGAGCTAATATGCTGGCCCGCAGGTTCGCACGTTGCTCGGATGGCGTGAAAATAACTGTCTTCCGAGCATATTGCACGTCCATGCACACCTGCAGCCTGTGGGCTAATTACACGCAGAAAAGCTATAGCACCCTCCGCATTCAATTTAACAACGCTTTCAGAGCGATTTTGGGTCTGCCTCACTACTGTAGCGCTTCGGGTACGTTCGCGTGGGCGCGCACGGACTGGTGTCATGCGAGCATGCGCAAGCGCTGCGCGTCTCTTGTGCGCAGAGTGCGGGACAGCTCCGATACCGTTCTGAGTATGACAGCAAACAGATTGGCCTGTCCGTATGTGCGACACTGCTGTGACAGACGAGTTAAATACAGTGTCGCAATCGTCGTGTTCCTTTGTATTTATTTATGTGTGATTAATGATTATGTATTTATTATTGAATAATTTAAAGATGTTTTCTAATATGGGTTATGTGGTACCTGAAATAAATGAATAAAAGTTTGAAATTTGAAAAGCACTAAGATATTTTTATATGTATAGATGCGTTACCCGCGCTCTACGATGCTCACATAGTAGCAAGGCAATTGCCTGGAGTTCACTTAGTCGCGCACCGACCAGTGTCGTGGGTCGACGTGAATCATTCTGCTCGAACTTATAATTGCTATGCGTCAATACACTTTAGGTATCTCGGCTCGCGTTCACCGCCGCCCGGACTTCCCGCAGCATGCGAGTGCGTCACTCGCATCTCGGGCAAACGTTCCAACTAACACCGTTACTTGACATACTGGACAGACTATAGTTATAGCTTACAAATTAACAAGATTAGAAATGTGAGGTTAGAAGTTTAATATAGTATAGGTATAATAGATATCTATATATCTATTTCTGTAGCATATTATACCACTTCTGTCTTTCCGTGGATGTCGTAGAAGGCCACTGAGGGACTCTAAACTAGAGGGATGGGCAGCAGCGTCCTTTCTGTGGAACAGTAGCCATTCTGCACTCACCAACCCGCCTGCCGAGCGTGATGAGTGCTGGAAAATTCCCCCCAAAATGCATACCCCACACGGCATGTAACCGGTGGTCTATGGGGGAGGCCTTTATACAATAGTGAATGTCTTTCGGACGGTCGATGTGTCACATATAACTCAGGGATTGCGTCAGGAGTTGGGAACACCTAGGAGGATGCTCTATTGCAGAGCGCTGTCGTCAACGTGTAACTCGCAACTTGCTCACAGCACTATTAATGGCTGCGTAAGCAGCGTGTGTTTACTTGCACTGTCACACACACAAGGGCATAGATAATGTCATAGTCAGCCATTTTCGTTACATCATAATTGTCATAACTAATTAGCAATAATTAATTCATCATTTTTAGGAGGAGCTGCTAGCCTACCGTCACTGATCGGCGAGGCTAAGCAGTGTTTGGCGCGGTCTGTCTTTGGATGGGTGACCGCGTACTGGTATTTGAACTCCAGTCCAGTCTCCGTGCTTCGGAGGGCACGTAAATTCGTCGATGCAGGCTGTTGTCATTAAACGGCAGTCGGGGGGGGCCTCTGAGTAGCTTCAACGACTCCGACACAAGGTTGGCCACTGACTACATGAAAAGAAAGACGGAAAAGAAAGAAAGATTTTCAGGAGCGTCCACAAGGCAATTATGGCCAACGTTCCGCCCAGTGAATGGTGTCATTATGCGGCACCGTCCAAGTGGTCACGCACTGCGTGTGTCGACTTAAGTCGGCTAGATTTTTAAGTGGTATAATTTTTTATGTAAAATAATAATTGCCGTGTGATACCGGTTAAGAATAGCACCACCCCAACTCATCCCGTGGGTTTCTCAAAAGGCCACTAAGGGATTAGTTAGTAGTTGTATTAGAAATCCCCCAATAAACACACAACACAAATCTATACCGGTCGTTGGTCGATCATTGACCTATGCCCAGCAGTGGACATATTTCGGCTGAAATGATGATGATGAATATAATAATAAATGTATTCATAAAACAAATATGGAATGAGGGCCATTAGCGATTTCTAGAGAGTACTTATACATTTCATCATTTCGGCCGAATGAAGTCCACTGCTGGACACAGGCCTCCCCCAAAGATCACCACAACCACCGATATGGATGTGTTGTGGGCTCATTGGGGGGTTTTGCCATAATCGCCACGCTTGCCAGACGGGTTGGCGATCGCAGTTGAGTTGTTAATGTACTCGAAGGACGCTGCTGCCCATCCTCCGGCTAATCCCTTAGTCGACTTTTACGACACCCATGGGAGGACATGGGGTGGTGGCATTCTGAGCCGGCAATTATACATTTATCTTCAATCAATAGGGTGTGTGTTACCAGTGATGATATATGGAACAGAGACGTGGTTATGGTCGTGGTCGTGCTCATAAGAAAGCTCCAGGTCACTCGGCGAGCTATGGAGAGAGCTATGCTTGGTATTTCTCTACAAGATCTAATCAGAAATGAAATGAGGTCCGTAGAAGAACTAAAGTTGTCGACATAGCTGAAAGGATTAGTAAAATGAAGTGGCGATGGGTGAGGCACATTGCTCGTAGAACTGATGGCCGTTGGGGCACAAAGGTTCTCGAGTGGAGACCGCGCACCGGAAAACGCAGCGTGGGACGACGACAACGAGGTGGACAGACGACCTGGTGAAGGTCTCTGGGAGACGTTGGATGAGAGCGGCATGTGACCGCTCGTTGTGGAAATCTAAGGGGGAGGCCTTTGTTCAGCAGTGGACGTCCTGTGGCTGATATGGTGATGAATAGGGTGAACTGCTGTTCTCCTAGCTAAGTTTTACCTGTATTAAAGATTACTCTGTACTTTAAGATCAAAAGGATGGGAACGATTCTCCAAACTGCTCAAGACGCAGCGATTACCAGTCCGCTTTTAATTAACAGACTTTAAAAAAGGTAGAGGCTCTACGTTCGTCGCCTGTTTTGTATACAACTCCAACATAGGTACAGGTGTTCACAGAAATGGCCGATTATTATTTGTTTGAAAGAGTTTTACAAGATGGATGTTAGTTATTTTTTACTTTAATTTTGTATATTTTTGTCATTTGTGTTTATAATGTATATGTATTTAAGTTAATTATAAAATAAGTATTCTCTATTACCTTTGTCATGAAACTGAGTATTTGTAAAAAAAAAATAGGTTGATGGTACGACCAATGCCCGTAATAAATGAAAAAAAAACTATAAATTTAAAAGCCGAATATTTACAAAAAAAAAAAAAGTAATTTGTGAGAAATAGTTCAGCAAGTCAGTGACATTTTTTTCTTAAATCAAACCAAATCAAAAGCTCCTACTTCCTGAACTGGTTCTCACAAATTATTTTATGCATATTGAAGGCAGCGGAGTAAGTTGGATACGAAGAGCGAAGATCTATGACGTGATAGATTTATGGCTAGCCTGCTAGCCATAAATCTATCGACCGAAATGTTGGGTTGATATGTTTTAAAACATTCATATTTTTTTTGTATATAATTTTCAGGTATAGAATAATTGCAGAAATATTTAACTAAATGTTTCTTTGACAGAATACAAATTACTCAAAAAAAAATCTTTTCAGGAAACTTTGAGACCGTTCGTTCGTGCTTTTTTCGTTCTCATAACCCTTCGCTTTCATATTGAATGAACAGTTCGAACACGTTTACACATTAATCTTACATTTCCTATAACATTTGGGTACACAAATTATCCCACACGTATAAGTACGTATATAAGGATAAACTCCAAAACTAATAGAACTACTTACGTAGAATAGCAGTAAAACAAGTTTTCTCTGAAGTATCAGTTTTTGAAACATACAGTATCGATAAAACCGGAGTGAGTTGGTAGTTTTATAAAATAGATTTTATTTTTAAAGCACACCTAACGTAATATTGGCGCTTAAGCCAATTGACATTCATAAAATACAGCATTATAATTATAAAACATGATATTAACAATGCTCCTGTAAAAGTGAGTTACAAAAATTATGATAAACGTAACCACATAATAATTTGGCTTCCCTCCTGACATTTCATCTTTTTAAAATTTATAATTCATCTTCTCTGGTAAACATGAATCTAAATATTTAAAACGCAGTAATAAAATTCATACTTTTTAACATATGATTTATATTATAGTATAAAAATTTCTCTTAAATAACTTACCAGATCAAAAAATCCAATGCTTTCATCTTCCTTTTTTCTGACATGAGTTTCATAAGCTTTTCCTTTATGGCTCACAAACCTTTTACATTGGCCCTTCATCACTACAATTTTAAAAAAAAAACCGTCACTGGACGAATTCGCGCGCCTTATCGAGTAGGTTTATAATGGCGCACCTGCGGGTCGACCGCGGCCTGTCGCGACACTGGCTATACTGAGGTTACCATTAAACGCGTCAACTCTATAAAACCTCAGTTAATTTGCTCGCGTTTCTTTGTATTTGGGGAAATACTGGTTGTATCTAATATTGATTGGTATTATATTTTTATTGTTTGCAACCGTTGACGTAGGTACTCGGCCTGCGAAAAGTGAACGGAAAGCTTCTTAGAATTTTGTAAGATATGTTTGTAAGGTTCTGTTTACTTGCCTGCATAGTTTTACATGGAAAATAAATGTATTTTAGAGCCAGATAAAAACCCAATAATATTATTCTATTTAGATGTACAAACGGCAAGGTGCGCGCTGCCGCTGTTAAATTTGTTGCAAAATAAACAACCTAATTTCCTGACATCATCATATCAGCCAAGGGACGTCCACTACCGAATAAAGGGCTGCCTCATGGATTACCGGTTACATGCCGTGTGTCCTTTTGGGAGGAATTTTCAAGCACTCACCACGCTTGGCAGGCGGGTTGGTGAGTTCAGTATGGCTACTGTTTCACAGAAGGGACGCTGCTGCCCATTCCTCCGATTTAGTCGCCTTTTACTACGTACAGGGGAAGAGATGGAGTGGTGCTATATTTTTTATTCGGACACAAGTTTCCTGTGCGTGACAGAAATAATGAGATACAATCCGATACTGAAGACAACTTTGATAGTTCTTTATTTAAATTAATTCTGCTCTATATATCTATGCCATCATCATCATATCGGCCAAAGGACGTCCACTGCTGAACAAACGCCTCCCCCGTAGATTTCCACATCGAGCGGTCAAATGCCGCCCGCATCTAACAACTCCCAGGGACCCTCACTAGCTCATCTGTCACCCCCCCTACGGTGCGTTTTCCAGTGTGCGGTAAAAACAGAAAGAACATACTTTGACCCCAACGACCATCATCATCATCAGTTCTGCGCGCAATGCGCCCCGCCCATTGCCACTTCAGTTTACTAATCCTGTCAGCTATGTCGACAACTATAGTTCTACGGATCTCCTCATTTCTGATTCGATCTCGTAGAGAAATACCAAGCATAGCTCTCTCCTTAGCCCGCTGAGTGACCTTAAGCTTTCTTATGAGGCCCACGGTGAGTGACCAGTTAACATGTATAAAGGATTTAATTTATTATTTTATTCAACATTTCTTAATTTCTTGCGTAATATTTATGAACATGCTTTAAAATAAGGGCCGATGTAAGCGTTATGACGTTGGAACTCATTGCAATTATGCAAGCCTTGTCCTATGCAATGGCGAAGAATTTTGGTAAGGTAGTTATTTTTACAGATAGTAAAAGTGCATTGCAACACGTGGCTCGATGTGCCTCTGGTTTTAGAGGTGCAACGATAGCCTACGACATTTTAAAAATATTTTTTGTATTTATCAAAAACGGCACAGCGCTGAAGTTGCAATAGGTTCCAGCGCATGTTGGTTTACGAGGGAACGAGGAAGCGGATCGTTTATCTAAATTGGCAGCGAAGGAAGGAGTCGAGTCACATTTTTTGCCAGATTACGTAGATCATATTTATAAATTTAAAATGAAATGCTTTAATAATTGAAAACACCATTTTAATATTAATTCCAGAGAAAAAGGAATTTGGTGCAGGACAATTCAAGGCGAACTTCATCCTATACCCTGGTTTGACAGTAGCAGGTTGAGCAGAAGATTTGTAAAGTTAGCTTTAAGATTGCGTTCCGGACACTACGAGTATCCATCGGCCAAGTTTGCATTGTTGATGAAGAAAACAAATTCACCTAACTGTAATACTTGCAATGTGGTTGAGGATGTACATCATTTGCTGATGGACTGTGTTAGGAACCAAAATGAAAGGCAAATTTTAACAAATGATTTTAAATTAAATATGTTAGACGTAGGGTTAGTTCAAACCATTTTAGCACAACCAAAATCTGATGTTGCAAAAAGATTATGTCAGTTGGTATATTTCATTGTCCTTTCCTTAAATAGTACTAGACCTAATATTTGTTAAATATATATCGTATAAGGCATGATGGGGTTGACGTATCCATGTGGATAAAAACCCCGAAATAAATAAAGATTAAAAAAATTAAAAATAAAATATACACAAATAATGATAAATATGAAATTTGCAAATTTAATTTATTCGCATGGGTGGGCTCAATATTGTAATCAATTCTGATGAATAATATATAGCTAATGATAAATAATTATTACATATACTAATACGACTTGCTGTCGTAGTTGTTAGAATTCTGTACTAAAACAAGAAACCTTTATAATTACCTACGTCATGTCCGTATATGCTCCGAGTCTTCGACACGCGCGATGCTGAAACCGGTGCCGCACCTCTCGATACCCCGAGCTGCTAACATCGGTGTCGCCTGTAGACCACTATACCAGTCTTTAATTTTTTTGTCTGTCTGTCTGTTTGTTCCCGCTAATCTCCGAAACGGCTGAACTGATTTCAACGGGACTTCATTCAGCTGATGTTATAAGGAATAACTTAGGGTACTTTATTTTGGAAAAATAATTAGGGTTCTGCGCAAATAAAAATAAAACCCATGAAACCCAATATATATATATATATATTATGTTAAGTGTCTATGCCGTGTGGTGCCGGTTCAGAATACCACCACCCCATTTCCTCCCATGGGTGTCGTAAAAGTCGACTATGGGATTAGCAGGAGGATGGGCAGCAGCTTCCTTCGATTACATTAACAAATCAACTGCGATCGCCAACCCGTCTGCCAAGCGTGGCGATTATGGCAAAACCCCCCAATGAGCCTACAACACACCCATATCGGTCGTTGTGGTGATCTTTGGGAGAGGCCTGTGTCCAGCAGTGGACTTCATTCGGCCGAAATGATGAAGTGTCTATGCCGAAGTTCTCTAAAATATTTATAAATAATCCAATTTCTTTTAAAACTAACGGAGGGTGAAACCGCGGGTCCCAACTAGTATTAAATATTATGCAAAATTAGTAATTGTCAAGATAGTTACATGAATTTGTCACATATTATAAGGTAGGCTATGGAAGGTTGCGTGTGCGTGTAAGGGTGTGGTTATGGGGGTGTAGATGTGTGTTTATGTCAAAGTGGGAAGTGTTCGCTTTTAAATATTTGTTGTTGTTATTTTTTTAATACAGTTGCAATACATTAAAATTTTCTGCGTACGTTCGTTTTTGGAGCCATGCTCTCACTGTAGCTTTAGGGTAAATATTTAAGATTTTATGAGGCTTATTATAAAGTAGATTGTTTATGACAACATAGTGTCGCGTGGCTAATGTAGGTCTGTGTCAGATAGATGGGCACACTATCTGATCGACGCTTTGACCTAAAAATTGTGGGGTCAAATTTGAGAGTGGAGTGTTTTCTTAGTACCACCTGTTGCACAAACAGCTGTCTCACGGTAAGGACGGAGGTATCACTATATAGGTTGTTTCTCGGGCACCGGTAAGGTTTATTAGTCATTGCCTTGGGAACTGCTCTCTAATATACTTACCCTTACCTCTTCTTATACTTACCAGAACTTGAGAGCGGGGGATTAGAGATTCACAATTGCTTTTATTTCAAAACTATCTTACAAACCGCATGTAGAGTGTAAGGGTTGGTGAGACTGAGCGCTGGTAGTTCCGTTGACTTTGGAGTCCCCCGAGGTAGAACTCTGGGCCCACCTCTGTTCCTGTGTTAAATCAACAACCCTTTCCAACTGAAACTACACAGTTGCAAAATCGTTGCATACGCTGATGACACTACCCTGTCATTGTATGGAGACGTCTGGGATGATGTTTTTAAATACAGCCAGAAGGTTTTAATAAGGTGTGCCAGCATTAAATTTCTTAACTTAAATGCAACTGAAACTCATTTTTTTGCAATAAATGTGGGAAGAAAGTCTCATATGAGTTCTAACAGTTATCGAATCAGCAGTGCGATTCTGTAAGAACTCATTAGCAAACTCACTCGTGAATCCGCAGTGAAAAGTAGTAAAAACAATACGAGATTAGAGATTTTACTTCGGATTCAGAAAGGAGCTTGCTAGTGAAGCAAACTCATATAAGAATCCGAAGTTAGAAGTAGCAAAAACAAGACGATATTAGAGATTTCACTGCGGATTTAGAAGTGAGTTCTTGCAGAATGGTCATGCAGGCCAGAAAATCTCTTAAACTGACACAGACAGACACACACCCGCACACACACAACTCGAAATGTTACGTCTCTAAAACGTGCCATCATATGTGTCGTCGTTTTGGGGGAATTTACCAGTACTCACGCCGCTTGGCACCGCCTGCCTTGGTGAGCACCTATTGTTCCACAGAAGGGACGCTGCTGCCCATTCCTCTGGTTCAGAGCCCCTCAGTCGCCTTTTGCGACATCCACGGGAGCAGATGGAGTGATGCTATATTCTTAATCAATCTTAATCTATCTATATATTTTTCATAAAAGAAAAATCATTATAATACTAATAGTAATAACTTTCGCGTTTCCCGTTTCTTTATAGATTATGCAACGCGAAAGTTTAAAAGTTAGTGATAGCAATAACTGTTTTATAATACATTGACTTTAACTATATTGTATAGTTAAAAATAGAATTTCAATGGACATAAGCGTGACTCTGTTCGCTTGCGTTACGCTAACTTCATCCAAAGCATAATAGGTTTAACTTTAAAGAAGAACCTATCTGAAATTTTGGTGGGAGAACGGGAATATCCTCACTAGTTTGTCCTTTAAAATATATTGAAAACAACCGAGTATTACGACATCGACTCCATAAAAAGCGTCATTACTCACCCACACAGTCAACTTTATAATCTGTCTTCTACTTCGGGTTATTATCGGTGACATTATTTTGAGGATTTGCACATCAGTTGAGACATATCCATATTCGGTAGTTTTATAGGGGTATCTGTGTTGCACACTTTAGGTGTTTTGCAGATGCAGGCCTGACACTTCCATATTTCTTGTGCACTGGTGTCATGATTTTACAAAACATATCATTGGATACATTAGCAAATTCTAGATCGTACGTGCTTGTACATAGGGCATAAGTTAGATTTTCCCTTTTGATATAGGTTGATAACATCTGGCGCATGTAAAATCCTAACAAGAAGACATGGAAGATGAATGAGGATTTTTTAACTCGTAGTGGCTTCTAGTTATTTAATATTAGTAGATGTATGATATGATGATGTAACTGGCATGCAGGTTAAAATGGAGATGGGCAGGCCATGTAGCAAGAGACACAGATGGACGCTGGAGTGAAAGGATCTTGCACTGGTGCCCTCGCGATACACCGCGCCCCCGAGGCAGACCCAGACGCCGGTGGTGCGATGATATCGTAGCCACGGCTAGCCACACGTGGACGAGACTTGCGCAGGACAGAGAGAAATGGCGAGTGATGGAGGAGGCCTTCACCCGTAAATGGGTACGCAATACTACACTAGAGCATGAATTATGATGATTTAAAATTAAATTATGTAATTTTTATTACTTTTATACTAGATATAAGATAAGTTATTCATCATTTCGGCCTAATGAAGTCCACTGTTGGACACAGGCCTCCCCCAAAGATCATCACAACCACCGATATGGATGTGTTTTGAGCTCATTGGGGGGTTTTGCCATAATCGCCACGCTTGGCAGGCGGGTTGGCGATCGCAGTTGAGTTGTTAATGTACTCGAAGGACGCTGCTGCCCATCCTCCGACTAATCCCTTAGTCGACTTTTACGACACCCATGGGAGGAGATGGGGTGGTGGCATTCTGAGCCGGCACCACACGGCAAAGTTATTAAAAATATTTAATTATGATTATGTATGTACCTATGGAAATGAAATCTTATTATATTTTTAAATTTTACGACTGTTTATTAAATTAATTATGAATGTTTGTAAATTATGCTTTATCTTTATCAAGTTTTAAATGTTGCATGTTATTTTTTGGGAAATGAAGGCTATATTATTATAAATGTTTCGGACTGTTGGACCTAGTTTTTTCTAATATCGATAGATGGAGTTGTTCACAGAAATGTGCCTAGTAAAGAATGATTTGTTATTTTTATGTATTTTAATGACATTGTTTCTGACTTGCCTTTCTTGTGGATCAATAGCTTTTTTCCACTTCTAACACCTTTTCGGCCCTTTATATGACGATAATATGATGATTATTCTTAGTATTCAATTATATAATGTTAGATTTATATTTGAGATGGTCTTAACCGTTTTTCACTTGTCTTTGCTTTTCTTTTGATTTGTTGGATAATAATTAGTGAGTACTGCAATTTGAATCAGTGTAGGCCTTGAAGGACTTTTATGAACTTATTTAGCGGTTTGGACACAATGACTATTTTTTGAAAATTAAATACTCGTATGCGATGTTATTTATGCACAATAGCGCCACCACCACCTACTTACCTACGGCGCGTGCGTAAGTTAGTTTTTTAGAATAGAATATAATCATTTATTCAGTAAATAGGTCCTGACAGACACTTTTACACGTCATATTGAAACAACGGAGGTCATTTCGCTACATGACAACCTCTGAGAAGAAATGCTGAAAGAAACTCAGGGTTAGGTCATTTTTGTCGTTTTTTTTACGTCTTTTACAAATCTGTTCGTTACAAATTATTTAAATTAGTCATCTATATATAAAAGATAAATATGGCAGCTATACAATGCAAATATCACTTCAGATATATTGGGTTTCCAGAGAAGCCACATTTGCAGAAAAGGGCTAACGCCATATGTCCCTATCGTCAACATAGTCTTTAATCCTATAATATGCTTTTTTTATAAGAATTGATTTGACGTGCGATTTAAACTTCCAGACTGTCAGATCAGTAATTTCTTTTGGTATCTTATTATAAAACCGAACGCAGTTACCTAAGAACGATTTGTTGGTTTTGGACAATCTAAATTTAGGTACTACTATTTTATGTCGATTTCTGGTATTTATACAATGAATGTCACTTTTTACTTTAAACATTAGCAAGTTTTTACGGACAAACATAATATTTTCAAAAATGTAAAGAGAAGGCATTGTTAGTACATAGATATCTTTAAAGAGGTCTCTAAGTGATTCGCGAGGGCTCATATTGTACATTGCGCGGATGGCTCTCTTCTGAAATATAAATATTGAATCTACACCATTTTATTTATTGAATTTTTGGCACTATTGACCTATGCTACCGACTAGGATTTAGATATGCGTTGCGACTTTTGCTTGTTTATGGAATTTTGATAATTAAACATTACTTTGACATAAAAGTACGATTTGGTTTGGTTGCTGAAATGGACTCCGAAAGTTGGGATGTTTTTCACAGTAAGTACCTACTTAGAAACCTATATTTATAATTATTTTCGTGTGAAGTTAGTTAGTGAAGTGGTACGTATGAAGCTATAATTTTCCAGTGTAAGCTAATCGCGCATTGTATAGGTTTTCCGTATAATGAGAGGTCAGCTTATTTATAAGTTTAGTATAATAACGCACTCAGGGTGCTGCTGGGGTTGCCATGGCGGTGCAGTGCGTCAGGGATGTTTGCGGAGGCACATATGACGGGTTCGCTGCCATAATGAGAAAAAGGTGCGCCTCCCTGATGGCGCGTGTCCGTGGCAGCACTAACACTATCCGCAGTGGGTTCGCAGATCGATGGGAGTCCCCGATGTTGCGGAAATTGATGCAGCGCCATACTGTGTTTGAAGCATAATGATAAGTAAATTGTGACTAACACACGATGGATTTGATCTGAATTTAACATATTTATTATTTCTTTTATTTACACGTTAAATGATAAAACACTTTTAAACGGATTCTATCGCGTATATTTTGATTTTTGATTTTCCTGACGTTTCGAATACTTTGCAGTATTCTTGGTCGCAGGATGACTGCTGCAAAGTATTCGAAACGTCAGGAAAATCAAAAATCAAAATATACGCGATAGAATCCGTTTAAAAGTGTTTTATTATAATGTGTAATAATCGCGAAAATCTAAGACATTACTACGTTAAATGATGTTATTAACATTTTTTTTATATGTCAAAATGCATAATATTAAAATATAAAAAATAGTGACAAACTAGCAGCGGGCACAGGGTCCAAGCTACCTGTGGTTAGGGCTCCAGGGACAGAAACCTCCTCCCTATGCGTGCCGAGTCAAGGAGTACGGCTTTCTGTAACAGGCCCTTAATCCAGCCACCTAACGGGACCTCTTCAGTTGTTGGCCGAGGCTGTTGGCTATAATGCCATTGGCAGTTAAACTATCGGCACAATTATTGCAGAGTCCACATCCCATATATCAACATCTCGTGTGCCAAGTCAAGATACTTGATTTGTTTTTCTTTCTCGGCTTTCACGAGATTCTCATCATGTGGGATGGTAACATCAACAATCATCATGCGGTGCTGTAAGCGATCTATCACCACAACGTCAGACTTATTGGCCACAACAGTCCTATCAGTGATGATAGATCCATCCCAGTACAACGTGACATGACCCTTTTCGAGAACTGGGTCGGGCACATACCTGTAATACGGAACCTCAGATTCCACAAGGTTGTACTTTAGAGCAAGTATTGTCTGTGCAAGTATTCGCCGTTAGCAAGCTGAGGACAATCAGAAATTATATGTCTAAGGGATTCACCAGAGCAGTAGCATGCCCGACAGATGTCAACGGTGCCATCCTTAACAATATATTTTCGGTAGTTATTCGTCATGATAACTTCGTGCATAATTGCACAAGCAAAACCTTCGGTTTCCTCGAATAGGTCACCGAGTGTAGTCAGGACACGGACGCTAACAAGTCCACATCGAGTTCATGAAGTCCATGCAGCTCCTTGCTCTGCCATATCTCCCTGCGGTCGTTGGTAGTAAGTACGGCAGGTTTGCGCCAGTTATCTTTAGCCAAACCGAACGGGGTTAGTCCTTTGTCCATTGCGACCACATCTCTGTGCATCCCCTCACCAGTATGGAGAGAATACTCTCTGAAACTGCACACCTCACGGTTGTGGAGAGTCAACCCATTAACTGTCAGAGAGCCAGACATCATCAAAAATCGATTGTGTCTCGCGGCTGCCGGCTATAAACTGGTTACAGGTTAATATTCAAAAAGCCTCGACCTCCATACCTCCGTGGGATGTACTTTCCTATCCAGGGCATCCAGTTCTGTCTGAGTCCACTTGAGTATGCCAAAGGCGTACATCAAAACTGGCATGACGCACCCGCCACAGGCGCGGACCTTATAAAAGACTGTGAAGTACTTTTTCAGGCGACCAAAGAAACGCTCCCTCGACGATGGCTTCATGTCAGCCTCGCTGGTGCCCAACGCCTCTGACCTACCCAAGTATTTGTATGATTCTGTTGCAGAGACCGGTCTAAGGATATACTGCAAATAAAGCTTGATGTGTAGCCGTGTGTACAATGCGTCTGTGATTCCATGCTTCTTGAGCTTCATTGATCTATGCCTACCTACTTATCTACCTTACTAATGATATTGTTATATATATATTTATATGTTTTGATGCTACTTACTGCTAAGTAAATTGGTTTCTTATATCTGCAACTGTTTACCTAATTGTTTACGGAGCCACTACGATCGAATACAAAACGATTATGGCCGTCGGTTCCCAGAAATACGAAAAACGGCAAAATACATAAGGAAAATATTCGTCCTGAGGTGACCATAGACACACAGTCACACACACACACAGGTCCGGCGGTCTGCATGCTATCTACCTACTTTATATTCTGACGGTGTGAAGCTTTCCCGCTTGGTCTTCTTTGCCCATTGCTCGGAGACTCGCAGCGTCTCGCTGCCTCTCGGAACCGGAAGTGATACCTGCACAACGGGGGTCAGGGTTGATGGGCTGTCTATAACCGCGGATGCTGTTGACCTCCTTACGCAGTGTCTCAAGCTCTAGTGACACTTTCCTTAGCTGAGCCAATTATGCGACGTTTATCTGGTCCGCAGCGATTTTTGAAGCTACCGAGGGCCTAGGGGTGGATGTCGTGTCCACGGCGGACAGCTCTCCATTTCGCGGGTTATCCATAATCTTGTCGGCCATCTTCGCTAGGTCATTCAACTTGGTGTCTGATTTGTTGGTAGCTAGCTAGCGACTCCGGAGTACTTTGCCAGCTCGCTCATTTTAGCGAGCAGTTGCGACGGCCGTTGTTGCCCTAAATCCATTTCCGATACTAGCTTATTAAACTGGGCTTCCGCGCTGGCCTGAAATGTCTGCAATAGCCTATTTTTCAGTGCTGTATATAGCTGCTGTTCTGGTGGGCTGCTGATGAGGTCGCCAACTTGGCTTAATTCCTGCTTGCCTAGCTTGCTCAAAACCATGTCGTACTTTACTTGCTCTCCCTGATGTTGCGGTCTCATCACGGCCTCGAACTGTAAGAACCACATTTTCGGCATATCTGTCCAACACTGTGGAATGCGCGCTGACAGGCCTGTGGCTGCTATATCGCTCGCCTGGGCCGAGGGCGTGGACGGTATGGGAGGGGACATCTTGCTTTGTGCTGTCTTGTTCAAATACATGTTCGCTTCCAACGCATTACCAAAACTGAGTCGGGGTCGGGGTCGCCAATGTTGGGGTGGTAACTGTCTCTTGTAGGCGGCGTGTCTGTGGTATTGTGTGTAGAAGGACATAAAGTTCGCACAACGTTACACTAGATATTTATTTGCACGATATTGGGTCTAACACATGATGTCCGTGCGCTCGACTCTCTAGTCTTGACACCTATACTTTATCTTGCTTACTTGCGTAGAACATATCGGATATGTGTGCATCCCCGCAGTTCTTTTTGAACACCAACATAATATGACACATTATAGTCATATTGATCACGCGTACAACTGTCGCGCAAGACGAGAATCTCGTAAGAGCAGAGAAAGATAAACAAATTGAGTATCTGGACTTGGCATATCATATCAGCCACAGGATGTCCACTGCTGAACAAAGGCCTCCCCCTTAGATTTCCACAACGAGCGGTCACATGCCGCTCTCATCCAACGACTCCCAGCGACCTTTATGCCCCAACGGCCATCAATTATACGAGCTATGTGCCCCGCCCATTGCCACTTCAGTTTACTAATCTTTGCAGCTATGTCGGCAACTTTAGTTCTTCTACGGATCTCCTCATTTCTGATTCGATCTCGTAGAGAAATACCAAGCATAGCTCTCTCCATAGCTCGCTGAGTGACCTTGAGCTTTCTTATGAGGCTCATTGTGAGTGACCACGTCTCTGTTCCATATGTCATCACTGGTAACACACACTGGTTTAAATACTTTCGTCTTGAGGCATTGCGATATTGTTGACGAAAAGACATTGCGAAAATTCCCAAACGCTGCCCGGCCGAACGATTGACCTCTTCCTCGAAGTTGGACGTAACCTACCTGGACAGTTTGTCTGTACTGTTTGTGTGTACAGATGATCAAGCAGTTATAATGTTCATAATATAAACTTAATAAAAATTATGTATAAAATAAATTGATCCGTATATTCATAATTTATCAATTAAATTAAGTGATGTCAGGCAACCATCTACTCTACACCAATATAATATTAGTGCAGAGAATTTGTCATTCATTACTACATTACAATAATTTTAAATAAAATGTAAAAATATAGTATTAATATTATGCAACAGACTCAATTTATACTCCAGACACTACACATTCTACATTATTATAAAACGTATGTGTAACTAACAATTTAAACAATTAGCCTTGAATATAGATAAAGTCGTTGACTCCTTGATGTCTGTTATAATTTTATTAAACAAATTTATGCCCATTTTATTCCGCCGTGTGGTGCCGGCTCAGAATGCCGCCACCCCATCTCCTCCCATGGGTGTCGTAAAAGTCGACTGAGGGATCAGCCGGAGGATGGGCAGCAGCGTCCTTCGAGTACATTAACAACTCAACTGCGATCGCCAACCCGCCTGCCAAGCGTGGCGATTATGGCAAAACCCCCCAATGAGCCCACAACACATCCATATCGGTCATTGTGGACATCTTTGGAGGAGGCCTGTGTCCAGCAGTGGACTTCATTCGGCCGAAATGATGATGCCCATTTGCTAGACAACTCCTTTGTACATGGAGTTTCGAACCCAACGTTGATAGATCTAATTTGCAGTTAAAAAAATGGTGCATGTAATGTCTCCCAAGAAAAGATTTCAAAAATATGTAAACTAGGAAAAGTGAGTTTATTTAGTTGGTAGAAGATTGGATTGTGTCTTTCACATGAACGAATAATCATAACAATAATTTTATTTCCGATAAAAATCCATACAATTCAAATTAATTTCTATACGAATAAATTATATTATTAGAATTTTATATGTATAAATAAAAACAAATTAATTACAGCATCAAATTAAATGAATTTAACATTTGAATTATCGCTATCTATAAATAATTATCTAACATCATAAAATATATTTAAATTCAAATCGCATGTTACAGTAAATAAATCCTTTTTTTAAAATTATATATTGGGTGGCGCTAGCATGTCGCTGCATCCACTTCAGCAATAATGGGGGGACTCGCCAACTCGGACCACACGCTTGGGACACAGTCCGTGCTGCCACGTAGACCCTCACAACAAGCCCTTCCATTTCATATGTTACACGGTACAGTTCGCAAAACTTTATTCTTAAATTTTATATATTTTATCCTTATTTTAAAAAGGACCTCTGTATTCAACATTTATTTATTTACCTACGTACGTGTTTGGGTTGCAGAAATCCATATGTGTACCAAATTTCAACTTACTCGGTCCAGTAGACTCGGAGCAAATTAGCCGTGACAGACGGACAGACAAACACACACACACCGGTGATCGTGATCGGACGTTCGGAACCCTAAAAAGACAAATCCTTAATCCCAAATCCAAAGATTTTCGATTACATTGATTATTAATTTTGGCCGTCAGTAGCGAGGCGCTCCGCTTTCTAATGATCGCGTAGAGATTGTCCACGCCTCAGCAGACAGTACAAGCGCTACAAACCGCGGCACTCCTATCATACGCGTTGGACGTGTACAATGACTGCTACCAGCTCCCAACAGAGTTACCTTTACGTTGCGGTCCGTGAGCGCAGTATGGCCACTGTTCCACAAGAGGGACGCCGCTGCCCATCCCTCATTTAGAGCCCCTTAGTCGCCTTTTACGACATCCGCGGCAGGAGCTGGAGTGGTGCTTAATCCGGACACCGCCCGGAAAGTAAGGCAATCAATAAAATATTGTAATCCATAAAGAGCGACATGACAGACGGAGCAGCGGGTATGCGTCAGTATTAGGAATCAATTGGTTTCCCTGTCGGCACTCCGTCGCGGTCGCAGAGCTGGGTGACACACGCCTTCCATTCTCCGCGGAACATTCTACGCTTTACTTTGGGAAATTTGATCTCGTATTTATTACTCATAAAAACATATTACCATTACTCACTCATGTTTGTTTATATGAAAATCTATACAAATAAATAAAATTGAAGTGTCTGTTTGTAATGTTTCAGCTATTTACTAAACACATATGAAAGTATATACGGGTGTAAAAACTATTTTAAATTTTTTTGTCTGTCTGGATGTCTGTTTGTTCCGGGTAATCTCTGAAACGGCTAGACAGATTTTGACGGGACTTTCACTGGCAGATAGCTGATGTTCTAATGAATAACTTAACTTAATTAGTGATCTGCACAAAAACAATTAGCCCTTGAAAACCAATATATAAATATTGTGTCTATGTCGAAGTACTCTCGATTTCTTTTAAATTAAACGCGGGTGAAATCGCGGGTACCAGCTAGTGTACAATAAATTGCACGGCGCTAGTGCTGCGCTTTACTACCTGTTATATTGTTTGTTGTGTTTTATTGTTTTATATATTAGGGAAAACAAGTGTTGCACAGTATGTACCTATGTATGTACACATATACCTACATTAAATGGTTAAGAGTTTGACATCTTATATATTATTATTAGTGCAAAATTTTGTTCAATATTATTCAAATTACAATTTCGTAAGGAAATTATTATTATACATGTTTCTTTATTCACGGGTTAGATCCCCTGTGAGGGGGAACCTGGTCTTTTGATAGGCTTACGCAGATGTCCCCGCGGGTCCAACACACAGAGGCCCTTTAGAGAATTTTAATATAAAATGTATTGGGACACCAACCGGGGACTCTCCACGGCTACACTATAAAGTGCAGTCTCGGATTGTTCACGGAGGTGTAAAACTATTGTATGTAAACTACACTTATAAGGTCTATTGTAATGGGCGTCATCGCCTGCGGACGCAGTATGCAACCAAGCGCGTCGTCGAGGCCGTCCTGCCGCTCTTTGGAGCCTGGCTCAGACGGAGCGAGCGCGTCACCTACCGCCTGCCGCAGGTGCTCACCGGGCACGGTTGTTTCGGTGCGTACCTGCACAGGATAGGACGCGAGGCCACGGCACAGTGCCACCATTGTGATAGCGACCAGGACACCACACAGCACACGCTCGAGGACTGCCCTGCGGATCCTGGTCGATCGGATCGGGCAAGATCTCTCTCTGCCAGCAGTAGTGTCGGCTATGTTGGCAGAGCACGAAAATTGGAATGCAGTGATCTCCTTCTGTGAGAGCATCATGCTCCAGAAGGAGACCGCAGAGCGGGATCGGGAGAGGGCCGATCCCGCTCGAAGAAGGAGGAGACGGCGCCGGGGTAACAACCGCCCTGGCGCCTGATTCCCATACGCCTGGAACCCCCTGCCGTTGCTATAAGGCGGGGGACCTCTGGGTTCGCGGGTGCGTAGATTGGGTATACCAAAATATTGTTAAGTATTAACAACCAAATAATACTATATAACAAGAGCAATGATGGCATAGTGGTAGAACGTTTCACTTCCATACTGGAGAGCCTGAGTTCGATTCCCGGCCGCACTTCTAACTATTCGGATTCATGTGCGGATCAGCATTATCACTTGCGTTAACGGTGAAGGAGAACATCGTGAGGAAACCTGCACACATGAGGCCAACCCACACTAGGCCAGCGCGGTGGACTAAGGCCTAACCTTTCTCATTGTGAGAAAAAGCTCGTGCCCAGCAGTGGGACAGTAATGGGCTGATTATGTATACTATAACAGACTATCAAAATGAACATAACCTATGTGTGTTACCTCGGGGTTCAAAAATAGTAACAGAGCTGAAAATAGACAATACAAATAAAATAAAAATTGTTTAGCAATTAGATCAATAAAATTATGACTTCGGGCGAGATTCACAAACCGCACTCTAGGCTACTATGCTAAGCAAAGCAAGCGTTTATATGAATATGAACATTATCTGCATGTAAACAATGTTCATATTCGAACGTTTATGTTGGGATCCCAATGGCGAGCAAAAAAGTGCATCTGTAAGCGCAAAAATACAAATGCTGTGATTGGCTGATGTCACAATACGCAGTCCGTTTCCTACGATTTTCTGCATGACATATAGCACAGTTATGGTTATATAGGGTATCGAGCTTGCGGTGTAGCCGCCACATCGCTGAACTACATCAGTGTTTAATTTTAATTATAAGTATTAAACGTTTATTTATATTACTTTTCAACCAAATTCTCATCAGAGTTAAAGTGTTATTAGAACTGGAAACGGGATATTTACCATGTTTTTTATTTATTTTGCGTTACCGTTATTTTGGCGCTAAAAGTGCCGTAAAAAGGTCGCGAGCGGACACAGTGAGCTTCGTGTGTCGGGAACAAAGTCGAGGTGTGAATAGAATAGAATAGAATCATTTATTCAGTAAATAGGTCCTGACAGACACTTTTACACGTCATATTGAAACAACGGAGGGCATTTCGCTACATGACAACCTCTGAGACAAATGCTGAAAAAAAACTTAGGGTTAGGTCTTATTTGTCGTTTTTTTTTACGTCTTTTACAAATCTGTTCGTTACAAATTATTTAAATTAGTCATCTATATATAAAAGATAAATATAGCAGCTATACAATGCAAATATCACTTCAGATATATTGGGTTTCCAGAGAAGCCACATTTGCAGAAAAGGGCTAACGCCATATGTCCCTATCGTCAACATAGTCTTTAATCCTATAATATGCTTTTTTTATAAGAATTGATTTGACGTGCGATTTAAACTTCCAGACTGTCAGATCAGTAATTTCTTTTGGTATCTTATTATAAAACCGAACGCAGTTACCTAAGAACGATTTGTTGGTTTTGGACAATCTAAATTTAGGTACTACTATTTTATGTCGATTTCTGGTATTTATACAATGAATGTCACTTTTTACTTTAAATATTAGCAAGTTTTTACGGACAAACATAATATTTTCAAAAATGTAAAGAGAAGGCATTGTTAGTACATAGATATCTTTAAAGAGGTCTCTAAGTCTCGGTCACTACGCTGCTGTGCCTAGACTCTGTAGGCAACACAATACCTTGAAAGCCCACGATATTGACATCTATGAATCTCTGTCGAAATATAAAAAGATTTTTAAAACAACTCTTTTAAAATAACTTTTCGTTTTTATTTGAACTTATACATGTACAAGCAGTTCTTACATTATTTTTACCTTAATATATTTATTTTTAATTTAACTTAAGTTAGTTGTGCATAAGCTTACTCGAAATTTTTTGGATGCTTTGGCCTCCTATAACTGAAGGAGTACACCGTTAGAGGACCCATTTTAATTTGTATTTCTTTATGATGTTATGTGTATGTCCTTTGTTGGAAACCCTTAATAAATAAATAAATAAGTGATTCGCGAGGGCTCATATTATATATTGCGCGGATGATTCTCTTCTGTAATATAAATATTGAATCTACACCAGCTGCTGCTCCCCACAGCATAATGCCATATGACATTCTACTGTGGAAATTCGCAAAATATACAAGTGTGGCCGTAGCTACGTCAGTTAGATGCCTAATTTTCCTAACTGCAAATGCAGCAGAACTTAACTTACTTGATAAAGCCTTTATATGAGCACCCCATTGTAGTTTATAATCAATGGTTATACCTAGAAATACGGTTTCATGTACAATCTTAAGATTGTTGCCTTCGAAAATTATTTCTAATCTGACCTGAGGTATATTTGGCAACGAAAATTTTAAACATTTTGTTTTATTTGCATATAATAAGAGATTATTTGCAGTAAACCATTTAGACAGAGTGATTAAACTCTCATTGACATAAACAACTTCATTGTCTTTCCTGTTTATATTAAAAACTAGCTGGGACCCGCGATTTCACCCGCGTTAAATTTAAAAGAAATTTAGAGTACTTCGGCATTGACACTTGACATAGAATAGAAATATTGGATTTCAAGGGGTTTTTTTTTACGCGGAACCCGAATTATTTATCTATAAGAAAAGTAGCCTAAGTTATTCCTTATAACATCAGCTATCTGCCAGCGAAGTCCCGTCACAATCGGTCTAGCCGTTTCGGAGATTACCCGGAACAAACAGACAGACAGACAGACAGACATACAGACAGACAGACGGACAGACAGACAGACAAAAAAATAAAAAAATTGTTTTGTTACATTTACCGTATATAACTTCATATGCATTCAGTAAAAAGCTGTTATTTTGACATTACAAACAGACACTTCAATTTTATTTATTTAGAAGATAGATAAGCGAAGTATCATCAGCAAATAAATTGTATTACATAATGCTGATATCATATAAGGCAGATCATTAATATAGGCTAACAACAGAAAGGGGCCCAAAATTGAACCCTGTGGCACGCCCATTTTTATTAGAGACCCTGATGATGTTATACCATTTATACCTACTTTTAGTTGTCGTTTGGAAAGGTATGATAATACAAGGTCGAGAGCTGGTCCACGAATTCCGTAATGACCCAATTTACAAACGAGCGTATTGTGATCAACGCAATCAAAAGCCTTGGAAAGATCACAGAAGATACCAAGGGCATCCTGTGAGCCCTCCCAGGCTTCTAGTATATGAGTGATTAGTTTCGCGCCCGCGTCCGTAGTCGATCGACCCTTCGTGAAGCCAAACTGCCGATCATGCAAATTCTCGTTTTTATTAAAATGAACCATCATCTGATCAAGCATAACTTTTTCAAAAACTTTACTCTATGTTGGAAGCACAGAAACAGGTCTATAGTTAGAGGGATTATGCTTACATCCTGATTTAAAAATTGGGATAACTTTACTGTGTTTCATTAAACCAGGGAATTTTCCACTATCGATACAGGTATTGAAAAGTTTTGTAAGAAATGGGGCGAAGTTATCGATGACCCTACCACCTACCTACCTACCACTTTAACGGATATACCCCATAAGTCTTCAGTACTTTTCATATTTAAACTCTTAAAAGATTTAATAACTGTCGGAATTTAAAAGTTGGAATATCTGTAGTAAAATATTGTTTAAGCAATGACTCTGCTAATGAAGGGGACGAATCAAGTGAACTAGTTACTTCGATCGGGATATTGTTGAAAAAATGTTTAAATTCGTTGGCTACTTCTACTTTGCCCGATATGGTTTTATCTTTGATTTTTAAAGATAATTCGGGATCCCGTCGATTTATTTCCCCAGTTTCATTATTTATAACCTTCCATACTGCTTTTATTTTATTCTCAGATTTACTTATTGTGCTACTGATTAATTTTGATTTAACAAACGCGCATACCCTTTTAAATATTTTCGAGTAATTTCTAACATAAGCATTAAAAGATTCATACGACGTAAAATATTTTTCAGAATACAAACAGCACTGCACACTAAAGCACATCTCTATCTTTTCTAATGCCTTTAGCAGCCCATTCATTAAAATTATATTTATTGTTTAGTTTAAAATTATTTATGGGGCACGATTTATTGAATTCTTGGCATATTACATGAAATAACTTATTATAATCTGTGTTGGGATCAGTTGAAATTATTTACATTAAATTGCATTTTGTTTGGTTTTAACCATGTTTCACAAAAGCATAAGATGTTAATGCAATATTTATCCACTAAAAGTTCTATATCTAAGATTTTGCCAGAGAAGCGATTAATATTCTGGTTAAAAAGTACAATGTCATCATATTGCTTCTCTTTTGTCGGCTCTAGGAGTTTAAAGAATTAATCACAGTATTATTAGAACATAATACTGATTCGTCACTTATCCTAATCTTTGGTATATTTGCTGTAATGGAGTTTATATTATATGCTATCAATGTAGCAATCTAATGTTTGAATTTCTTGGGAAAAAAACATAGCTTCCTGAGTAAATTTAAAACCCCTAACAAATTTGTTAGTGTCAAAAAATAATAATTTGTCATTATGACGACATGTCAACAAATAAATTAAACTGTTCAACATATGAACATAGTAATTATCTTCATCTGATAACAAGTCAGAGAAGGGCAAAGCGCATAACATAATTTTACCTATATTTAATTCTAGTAAGTTGTTAATACCATTAACAATGTCCCTTTTTCTTACTGCAACAACTGTGAGTGACATAGGTGATAGTGGTAGTGGCACCCAGCGCACACAACGTTTAAGGAAGACGGTAGATCGTTTTGTCTGCTCGTCAAACTTTACCCGTGAACATAATATCGGGTACCTACTCAAAATAAATAAAAAACAGTTATAATAATAGTGTCAGTGACCATGTCCGTGTTAAATTGGTAAGAGAAGTACAAGACGACCCCAACACAAGTATTTTTATTACCCGCTGATGCTGGCACAGTTTTTGTTTAAACGTCAATGGATGAGATTAAATAAAGGAATACTAAAAATAAAATAAAATTGTTTATGGTAGATTATTTTTAAATTCGTGTAGTTTTTAATCGTTTTATATGTATGGATATTTATTCACCTGAATTAAATATATAAAAAATAACCCTTACTTAAATAAGATAAAATAATAAACCGGATAAAATACTGAAGTATCGAATGAAATTAATAAAATTCGCAGTTTCTTAAGTCGATGCGAAGCTCATAAACGACATCTTTGCAATTTCGATTCTTCATTACAGTATACTGGACACCGACTTCATAAACTGCGAATAGTATTAATTTAGTTCGATAGTCTGTGGTCTTTTATATTTCCAAGTATATCTTATGTCCGTACCGGTGTCGATGGTGCCTATAAGAAGTTGGCTCCTACGCCGAACTGAAAGCCAGAGACGTGCAGATCGCCTTGCTGCGCACGCAGCGGCAGCACGCAGTTGAGCTCCAGCCGCGCGCCGCGCCCGAGCCGCACGCACGCGCCCGCGCCGCAGGCCACGCGCGCGGAGCGGAGCGCCTGCAGCCCCGGCGCCGAGCGGCGCTCTGGGCACGCGAGGCATACAAGACGTCTCGTAAACAAGCAGTACAAAAAAAGGGGTGAACTGTACGAGGTGAATTGTGTGATGAACCTTTGACGATCTCATGCAAACAGCGAACCTTTTAAGAGAGGAGAAGCATCGTCACCAGTGCCAAATGTTAGACAATCGCTTTTTCTTATTGATCCCAGTGGAAATTCGTCATGAACTGCCTCCACCTCGTAGAAGGACGATGGGGCATGCGGGACTCCTACCGGCTAAAACCACTGAGGCGGTCATCTTCGGCACCTAAGGGTCCAGGTCCTCGTATGGTCACACTAGAGCTAGGCAGTCGCCTACCCTCATGTACCCTCTGGCGCTGAGTCACAGGCCTTTCCATTTTCGCAGAGGCCAATATGCAGCAGTTGACAGTATACACGGCAAATGTGCCCCCAGGCGGGATGATGAGTAACTAAATTCGGTTATTGTAGTGGTATCTCGGGAGGGAGCTACCAAGGCCAGAACAAAAGCTCAGTGAACAGTAAAACAGGGAGCGTGGAGTACCTAGTCGAAGAGTGGGGTTCTGACCTGGCATGGCGAGGCACCCGGCGTTCATGAACAAATGCGATCGAAACAGTGAGCCGAGTCCGCTGCGAGAGCCCGCCAGCGGCAGCGGGCCGTACAAGTGCACGCCGCCAGCCCAGTACACCTGCAGGATACCAATGTTTCAGTTTAAGGCTTCCTATGACTAGAAGCAGTATACTTAGCGCTTTCTAGGACGCCTGGATTTTGTGACCTTAATCCTTGTCAGCACTGGATTCGTCGAAACTTTACTATCTTACCCGTCCGCCAAGGGCCTGGCCGTCGTTGTGCGGCCCGACGCCGCGCTGCTGGAAGCCGCGCATCGTGGTGGGCCCGCCCAGGAAGAAGTGATCGTGGAGTTGCGTGCCAAACACATCGTGCAGCACGCCCAGCGCGCCGGTCGCCTGCAACACCTACGCACATGCACTCGTGTCAGCCAGTCGCAGTTCCCTACTCATCATATCAGCCAAAAGACGTCCACTGCAGAATAAAGGCGGGAGGCCTTAGATTTCCACAATGAGCGGTCACATGCTGCCCTCATCCAACGACTCCCAGCAACCAGGTCATCTATCCACCTCGTTGAAGATCGTCCTACGCTGCGTTTCTGGTGCGCGGTCTCCGTTCAAGAACCTTTTTGCCCAAACGGTTATCAGTTCTACGAGCAATGCGCCCCGCCCGTTGCCACTTCAGTTTACTAATTCTTTCAGCTATGTCGGCAAGTTTAGTTCTACTACGGATCTCCTCATGTCTGTTACGTACTGAACAAAGAATATTCGTAGCTGTTCCGTATATCGAAGTACTCACGACGCCGATGTCTTCTGAAAGCGTATGATTGGCTTGCAAGTGGAGCTCGGATTTGAGGTTGGCGACGCTGCCGCCAAGTCCGGCCACTTCGTTCCTGATCTGCATCCAAGTGCCTCGCGTCGGGTATATCTTATCATCACGGAGGTCCATGCTGATTGTGTGACGCAGGATCGACTTCAGCTGTGGGCCTGCGTACACAACTCTGACAAATATTGGGAACTAAAGGTGCTTCTACTGGGGACTCCTAATCATCACAATAGTCTTCTCACATTTTCTTAAGTAGTTTAGTGTTGACATAATTATGGGGTGGTTGTTCAGGCTGTCGGAGGGTAAAAGAGTCTGGGCTGTATAAGTTACACACAGCATAAACATTTTAATTGTTTTACAGGCTGGGTCGACGTGTTCGTCGCGGCTACGCTGTTAGTAGTAGTGTTGAGTTAGTTACTAGTCACGCGAAAACGATCTTTGTGACCCAGGAGCAGTTTACTCACGTGCCACGGTCTAGGAAATAATATTGGTACTCACCACTGCTTTCTCTAATTTTAAAGGTGGTTTTGTTGGCCACGAACATCTCGCGCACGAGCCCCTCCCATTGCAGGTTGTGCTGCATCTGTGATAAACACATCAAGTATGTTGAGGCGCACATAGCCAGTAGCACTCACTGATCGGTAAGCGGTCGGACGATCGGTGAGGTTAAGCAACACTCGGCGTGGTCAGTCTGTAGATGGGTGACTGCATAGTGGTATTTTTGCGGAGCATCTCCGTGCTTTGGAGGGCACGCAAAATTGTTGGTCCCGTTTCATGTTATTAGACTGCGGTTGTTAAGTCAAGTCGGAGGCTTTCGGCTTGCACTACTCTGCCACTAAGTACACGAAAGAAGAAGGAGAACATCAAGTATGTTAATTTGAGCCTCTAAAGTCTATCGTAGTCCTTTCCGGTGTATAATGTATATGAGCATGAGGCTCTAGCTAGCTAGCTTTCGCATTAGAAAGGATACCTACTATTATAATTGATCTTGTTTTATTTTTATTGATCCGGTGGAAATACATAATGTACTGTCTTCGCCCGGGGAAAGGGCGAAGGGGCATGCCGGCCGGAGTCCTTTTTTTTTATTTTTTTTTATTGGTGCCCAGTGGAAATTCATCATGAACTTCCTTCGCCCCGGGGAAGGACGAAGGGGTATGCCGGACTCCTACCGGCTAAAACCACTGGAGCGGTCATCTTCGGCACCTAAAAGTGGCTCCAGGTCCTCGTATGATCACACTAGAGCCACCCACTGGTGCCACGCCTATTGGCACATCTCGGAGAGGGTGACTGTAAAGCGGTCACCCCTCCAGGGGGATTGTAAAGGATCCCCCAAAGCGTCCGACGGCAGCGCGTGACCACATGCATGCTACCGTCTTCTCTTGGATCGCTCGGTGTGGGCACGCATATTCCCTTATCTACGCACCCGCAAACCCTGAGGTCCCCCACCTCACAGCAACGGCAGGGGGTTTCAGGCGTGTGGGAATTAGGCGCCAAGGCGGTTGTTACCCCGGCGCCGTCTTCTCCTTCTTCGAGCCGTCGGCCGGTCGGCCCTCTCCCGATCCCGCTCTGCGGTCTCCTTCTGGAGCATGACGCTCTCACAGAAGGAGACCACTGCATTCCAGTTTTCGTGTTCTGCCAACATAGCCGACACTATTGTTGGCAGAGAGAGATCTTGCCCGATCCGATCGCCCAGGATCCGCCGCTCGGCGGCCCACGCGGGGCACGCCTCGAGCGTGTGCTGTGCGGTGTCCTGGTCGCTTTCACAATGGTGGCATTGTGCCGTGGCCTCGCGTCCTATCCTGTGCAGGTACGCACCGAAACAACCGTGCCCGGTGAGCACCTGATGTTTGTTTGTATTTCGACTACCTAATGTTTGTAGGTGATAACGTTTTAGTCTGTATAACTAGTGACTTGATTAGCCAATTGATCTCCATAGCACACATGATAGAGGAATCGCCTTTGAACACTCTCTAAACGTTTAGTGTAAACATCGTAGTGTGGGCTCCATATAACTGCCAGGATCGGACAAACTAGGGTGTTAAATAGCTTTACCTTTTTTAGTTGACTTTTTGAATTCCTTACTATTCCGTAAAATGAATCCAAGCATTTGAGCACCTCCTGCAGAATAGTTTTTAAAATATGTACATCAAACTCGAGCGCGCTATCGAATTAAACTCCCAAATCGCGAAAAACACTGATTTTGTTCAATTCGACTCCTTTTATGTAGTATTTATTAGTAATGTCCTAGGTTTTCGCGATTATTACTCATAATAAAACACTTTTAAACGGATTACATCGCGTATATTATAGATTTTTGTTTTTCCTGACGTTTCGAACACTTTGCAGGGTTCGTGGTCGCAGGATGACTAAGGTGACAGGCGTCGTTACAGATTTTAAAAAGTTTTTTTTTGTAACTACCGTATCTACCGTACCGTACGTACGTAGTATTTATTAATTGGCGGGTGTTCATTGCGAGTGAATTGGATGTAGTGTCATTTACTTATATTTAAACACGTATAATTTTCTTTGCACCAGTTGATAAGCCTATTTATGTCATCTTGTTAATATAACTGAGCAACTTGGTTACTTTGAATTGACATCATGATTTTTAAATTGTCGGTGAATAAATAGAAACTTGAATGTCTAAAGCAGTGGATTATATCATTAATCAAGACGTTAAAAATAATTGGTCGTAATGCGATCCCTGTGGAATTCCAGAAGTGGCTATGTACGCATCAGAAAAATTACTATTCATGACTACTCTTGAAGACCTATGAACTAAGTAAGATTTGAACCAGCTAGTTAATGTTACGTCTATACCAAGTTGAGCCAGTTTATTTACAAGGAAGCAGTGAACTACTTTATCAAATGCTTTACTGAAATCAGTATATATATGGTGTCTACAGGAATACGTTTATCAATGTAGTCAGATAATGCATGTGTGAAACATAAAAGATAGTAGATCTAGATTTTATGAAACCATGTTGCTGTTCAGTGATATATATATCTAGAGCCAGCCGTTGGTGCCACGCCTTTAGGCACATCTCGGAGGGGATGATTGTAAAGCGGTCACTCCCTAGCGGAGGGAAGGTAACTGTAACGAGGCCACCTCTCTAGGCACCTCTCGGGGGATTGCAAAAGATTCCCTCGAAGCCCCGCTATGCGCTGTGCTGCGCAAACAGCGGCACGTAACCACATGCACACCGCTATCTTCCCAGGGGTCACTCGGTAAGAGCAAGCAGATTCCTCAATAGGCGTGTTCGCAACCCCCAAAGCCTCCCGCGTCACATAAATACGACAGGAGGCTCAGGCGCGTTAGACACGGGCACCACGGTGGTTATTACCCCAGCTCCGTGTCCTCCTTTTCCGAGCGGGATCAGGCCTCTCCCGATCCCAGTCTGTCACGTCCTTCTGGAGCAAGACATTCTCACAGAAGGAGACCATAGCACTCCAATTTTCATGCTCTGCAGCATAACCGACACTACTGCTGGCAGAGCAAGATCTTGCCCAATCCGATCGACCAGGATCCACCGCTCGGCAGCCCACGCAGGGCACTCTTCGAGTGTGTGCAGTGCGGCATCCTGATCGTCTCCACAGTGGCGGCACTGTGCCGTAACCTCGCATCCTATTCTGTGCAAGTACGCACCGAAACAACCGTGTCCGGTGAATACCTGCGTCAGGCGGAATGTGACACGCTCGCTCGTTTGGAGCCAGACTCCGAAGAGACTCGAGGGCTGAGAACGCAGGTCTGCGTTCTCTCTCTCCAGCCTCTCCATATTAATCCCAGTGGCGGTGCACTGGGCCACTTCATCAAACGCAGCTTGCACTATCCACGCGGCTACTCGGAGGCTGCGGGCAAATGACTCTTTCAGGTTGCGGGACCTGACCGAAACGTTTTCTACCACCTCCAGCTGCTGCTTGATGCAGGCACTAATATTGACCGTTGGCCGCGCCTACATCTCTTTCGCGAGGTCCTCCAGCTTGGGCTAACTCTGTTTAGCCTGACGGCTGGATGGGGGCCCAGAAAGCTCCAAGACTTCCTCCTCCCCTACGCCGAAGGCCCGCTCTGGACAGTCATTCTGTTCAGTCCAGGCAATTCCCAATTACCAGTCGGCCTCGTCCGCTTTCGCACGTGGGACATAACCGACATCGTTGACGTTGGGTGGTGAGCGATATTTGCGAGCTATCCGAGTCACCGACATTACTCACCATCCCACCACGAATCAGTGTAGCCGGGCGCGGGAGCACACGCTTCCCGCGCTTCTTGGTCGCAACCGTAGCCGGCACCGAAAATGCCTCTCCGGCGGGACGCTCTGCGCCTCTGACCTATTCTCCGATATGGAGTCGGTTGTCGACTCCATACCAACATTTTATTTTTAGTGTTCATATTACTCCCACGAGTGTGGGGGAAATAAACGGTCCACCCGAGCAGTGCCCCCTGTAACCGGGAAAGCGTATTTACTAACAGGGTTGAGTTGTGTACTAGAGACTGAACTACCCATCAGCCATCCTCGCAGTCCGGGCGATTAAACGAAGACCCTCGGTCCTTATGCTGCGCCGCAAGAAATGGCCACGATACTCAGCATACCTCAGGATTACGACGTGGAGACGTGGGCATTGATTTTTTGATTGATTGATTGATTGTCCACGACTGACGAAATCCATCTTGGTTCAGCATACTCAGTATCCCCTGCCTAACAGAGTATTAAGAGAAGAGCAATTCAGGCACCATCCGAAAAATCATGCGGCCTGTCCACACGGCAGTCCACAATGGACTCCACTGCTCATCCCTCTTAGTCTAGTTTCTCCTTTTGGGCCTATCCAGCATGAGTGAATCTACCGGCTCAGCCCCAAAGATAATCAAGACACGTAAGGCCCACCACGACGAGAACGTGGGTATCATCATTGACCTAGGTTATTTCGACTGGCTAGTTCATACTAGACCCCATGGTCTACGGGCCTCATCTGTTACTTGATGCCGATTGAGCCATTCCTTGTCTTCAGTGACGTTTTGGCAGTTGATTAACTCAGGCATCTGCCACAATAACTAGTTCAATACTGAACTACTTTGCATGGCCTTCAAACATCCTACATATGCTGTAATTCACGACACGACAATATTGTGTCCATTAATCTCACCCTATGCGATGTCTTAAAGCCGAGGTTGAGCAGCACTCCCCGGTCCAGCAGCCGGTATCCCGACCACGGGTAGCTTTGGTTCTGCTGGTACATCGACGCCGATAGCCTGCAAATGTGTTCAGAGAAATTTATATTATTAACCTTGAAAGCTCACAAGTTCTACTAACGCTTATGTTATTTGGGGGTCATGGATCATGTAACCGTATGCGCAGCACAGCGCACAACTAGTCTTAGGTGGGATCTTTTAAAATCCTGCCCGAGATGTGCCTCCGCTAGAGGGAGTGATCCCTTTACAGTCATCCACACTCCGGAGCGTTTCTTCTCGAGATCCCGAAACCTGTACCGAAGTGCTGCGCTCAGGTGGATTTATCTGGTAAGAGGCCCGTTTTCTTTTCCGCTGCAGTGGCGTTGGGACGAGACGCGTTATATGTTAAATACTCACACAGGGAAGTACCGCTTGAGTGGCAGGGGCTTGGTAACTGTGACATTGAAGTTAGAAGTATTTCTGTACCCCAAGCTGTAGGCAGCCTGTGCGCTCTCACCGCGCCCAAATACGTTCGGTAGCTTCATTCCTGCACACGATTGACGTGAAACGTGAGGAGTTCCTCAAGAGCAAGTACATAGTGCACCCCGAAACTCACAGATGCTTTATCGACAACAATACGACTAGATAGCTTATAACCAAAGTCACTGGTGGGTAGCAGCGTCTCGAGGAGATGATGATTTCATTGGTGAATGAATCCTAGATAACAGGAGGTGATGTTGAGAATGCGTGCTGTTTGTCTTTACAAAGTAGAATGTGTACAATACGTGCCGAATACCAGGCTGCCCTCGTCCTCTCCAACGGTGGTGTGGACGCCGCTCGCCACGCGCGACAGCTCACGAACCTGGAACGTTACCTAAACACGACATGAATATTTCTGTCTTAGTATTTAAATAATGCAAGCAGAGCAGGACAGAGGAGGAGCAAACAGAGAGAAGATAAGAACTGTTCCTTCATGTGCTGTATTAATGCGCGTCTCAACCCTATAGTTTACAATTTCTGCGCTATTAACGTATGTCATAGCGCTGATGTGTCTCTCAGTGAGTGTGTGTGCGAACCTCGAGTCCGTCCGGCGTGGCGTCGGGTCCGGAGGACACGTCGATGTACACGCACACGTCGCCGAAACAGCCCAAGTTGTCCAGCGCTTGACGAATCTGCACACACACAAAAATGTTATCGTATTGCGGGGACATACTACTTAACTGGAGATGATAGGTGAAGTAAATATCGAGTGTAAGTGACATCGTAACGAAAACTGATACCATGAATTCAATACATGATGGTGGAACCCTCAGCATTAGAACATTGAGTCGATCGTTTCGTGAATTTTCAGATTTTCCAGTTTTATTTAACTAATTTCAGTATAAAATAATTGTTTTCGTTCTTGCAACGAAAGCTTTATATTGAAGGGACATTTTATAGGACGTAGACAACCTTTAAGTCAACAACGGCTGCTGCAGAGAGACATGGCATAGAACCCACACTAATAAAATGGACAAACACTAAGATACAGGGCAGAATTATTCAAACCAATCTACTAGGAGACAGGGTAGCTGTAAAACTAACAAACTAGCTGTAAAACTACTAAACAAACTAGGAAAACACACCAACGTTAAGCTTATCTGGGTTCCTGGACACGTAGGTGTTGAGGGTAATGAGAAGGCAGATCAACTAGCAAGGGCTGGCTCGAATATGCAGCTCATTGGCCCAAAGGCATTCTTAGGAATACCTCATGGTACCTACCAACTTGCATTACGTGCATTTGCTGGAAAAGAACATGTTAGAGAATGGAGGCAAGTGAGAGGCCTAAACCATTCCAAGACTTTCTGTAGCTCGAGGGTAGACGGTTTTAAAGGACTTTGAAGTCTAACCAAAACACATTTAAGGTCCTACATATATAGGCGCAATGACAGGCCACTTAAGCACCAAGGAGTACCCCCATAGGAAGAAGCTTAGTGCGACGGATACATGCAGATTCTGTATGGATTGGTGCTGTGTGTGCGTAAGCGTATGGATGTGTATGTAGGGGCGTACCTTGTGCGAGCGCACTATCACGTCCTCGAAGTCGTTGGCTTCGAACAGATCTTCCACGGTGCCACGAATGATGTCATCCTTGGTGCGCTTGAGACCGTCCACGTGCACGCGGTCCACGCGAGCCTGCGGAGCACACGACACGCTCAGCCTCACGCGCAGGCGCCACCCATTATAGAATGCGGCGAGGTATACAGCACCTGCTGTTGGTGGCATCACACCGGTAAAGGAAACGTATGTTGGCCGAAGTAAGGAGGTCTCTCTTTAATGACCTTTTGTTCACAAGCAAACCGTGTCCGGACACTGTCATGCCGGTCGCTGTCGTAAATGCGCAATCTTAATACTATTCATGTATACGTAAGCTGCATATGTTTACTGTTAATACATATATTCATAATATAATGTAGCCCATTTGCGTAACACCGCAAATCTTCAGAATTAATTTTATTTTGTGCGTAGCGTTCACAGCGAACGAACGTTCATTACGTAAGGACCGAACACTAACGAGCCGCCCCGCGAATGGTGTCATATTTTTCACCGTTAAAATGGTCCTGCATTGCGTGTGTGGTCGCCATATTGAGTACTTAATGGCTGGAAGTGCCTGTTGATGACCAGGATGCTTAAGTATTGAATGTTAGCACCACCTCGAGGTGACAGAAGTCCAGTAGCTACTGAGTTAGATAATGTAAGAAACAATGTGGAATACCTTGACGCCGTTGAGGTTGATGTTAGCCTTCGGCGGCGGCTCTTCCTCCACCTCTAACTGATCATCAAGATCGAACATCCATAAATCATCATCCACACCGTAACCGTATCGGCTCGCCATCTGATAGAATGTATAGATATTAGACATCAAGTTGTTCACCCGAAGGACGTCCACTGCTGAACAAAGCCCCCGCCCCCAACGACTCCCAACGTCGTCTGTCCATCTGGCTGTCCACCCCACGCTGCATGTTTCGATACGCGGTCTCTACTCGAGAACCCTTCTGCCCCAACGGCCACCAGATCTTCGAGCCATATGCCCCGCCCATTGCCACTTCAGCTTACTAATACCTTCCGCTATGTCCATAACTTTAGTTCTTCCACGGAACTCTTCATTGCTGAATCGATCTCTTGGAGAAATACCGAGTGGGACTCTTTCCATAGCTCACTGAGTCACCTCGAGCTTTCTTGTGAGGTCCATAGTGAGTGACCTTGTCTCTGTGCCGTATCGTCATCATGGGTATCAAGCAAAACGGTGTGTAACACAACACGTCAGGCCACGGCTTAGTGCAGAGACAAAACTGTTGTGTGTGGGTGTTCCCAGTGGAGCTATTCTAATCGTGTGAATACTTTTCGTGTCGAGAACGTGTCTACGAACATCAATATTAAAAACCTAGCGATTATGATTGAGGATACGACAGTGTTATTTTTATAATCAACGTGGAAAACTATTACTCGTACATGTACAAATTTCTCTCTCAATATATTGAAACGTTTTATTAATGTTTAAATTTTGAACGGATATCTGTAAACCATATTTTCTCTAGTAGGAAAGTTTTCAAACGTTTAGAATAGCTCTACGATTCGTGCTCTGCTTTGCCTAACTGAACAATATGCCAGGGTATCCAGCCAGTACCGACACTGGTCTGAGGGGCACGTTGTGGATACCTGCCACTCAGCACTGGATCCTGAGCCCTGTCCCGTATACAAATGTTACGAGGTACGATTATAAATGTGACAGTTAGTATGTTTGAGGCTCCAGCACGCTGAAGCGGCTGAACGGTTCTAAAACATTTGGCATAGGGAGGTTATGTCGCGGACTCGCGGTACCTAGAGGAAACGTTTCAATGCATTAGGGCTCACATTAGGTCCCTCGTGGACAGTCGCGGGGGACAGCTAGCGCTAAAATACATTTATTATAAAACAGATTACCCTTGCGTGCACTGTGCGCATTGTAATTGATATCTATCTTGGGAATAACAAGCATAAAAATAAAAATATATCTAAAATATTTTTCAGTGACTTATTTTGATAATGTACATAAACAATAAATTTTATGACAGTGATACGTCGATGAGTGAAGTTCTATGTGACAGAATTCTTGATGGCAAAGGAGGTTCGTTACTGGCTGTCACGTGAGGTGATGTCGTGGAGCCCTGGCCGAGGCTGGGCTGTGCCAGCGGACACGGCGGATCGTCATCAAACATTGAAAGATTCTTTAATAATAAAGAAATATTTTGTTTCATTATTCCTTACCTCATCAGCCCGTATACGTTGATTGATCGATTGCTTGATTGATTTATTTGCGTAATATGGGTACATCAGTCATATTAATTAATAATGTATAGTTTGTCCTTATCCACATCCAACCATTTGTGGTATGCAAATAGTACGGTATATAAAAAATATGATGTTAGAAATGCTACATTAAAATTACTAGTACATAAACCCAAATTCATTTAAATAACATTTCAATCATTATTATAGCAATGTTAAAAGTAATAAATGTTACATACATATTGTGTCGATTAGGAAACATATGTTCACAACACTAATTACACTAATTTTATATTACAACAGATATAGCTACAAAGATGTTTTTTTAGTTTTTTTTTTTTAAACTTTGCCCCACCCTGGAATTTCTCCTGTGCCGTGGGTGCGTTTACAGACAAAAATTTCACACACAATACACCCAGACCCGGAACCACTATCTGCAAATCATACAAACATTTGTTTGTGTGTTTTAAGAGGTTTACTTTTTTCTGCTACATTGTCCTCACATTATTTAATTTGAGAACAATGTTATCAAAAATACTGTAACAATTATTATGATTCAAAAAAAGTAACCATAGAGTTTCTTGCCCGTTCTTCTCCATAGGAAATGAGCATCTTGGAACGCGGCAACTAAAGTCTTGACTATTCATAAGTGCCTGCATATGGTTTTCCATGAATAAAAAAGATTTTTATCTTTTATCCGTGCGGGAATCGAACTCGCGACCGGGAGAGCATCAGCCAACTGTATCAGCCACTGCACCAACTGTGCCAAACGTGCGAGCTGGTGGTCGCAGCATAATGTTATTAGCACACGGGAAAATGCTGCAGGCATCATCCATAACCTCTCATTGTTTTAATGGCTTAATATTCTTTTTGTACATATAACTTATTGCTATTTATTTACTACATCTATATCATATCTGTAGGTAATATATATGACAAATATATATACCACATAAGTTAACTATTTATTTCTATTACTTTGCTTATTATCTTTGTACAGTAATTTATAAATTCTTTGCGCATATCTTTATTAATCAGTAATTCCTTCGCATGTTCACGATCTAATTTTATATTAAGCATTTGCTCCGCACCGAATCTTTCGAGATTAAACACGGGACACACAAACAGAACGTGCTCGACGGTTTCATTTACTCCGGGCTCACAGATGCACGATGGGTCCTCCTTACACTTGAACCTGTTCAGGTATTGTGAGAACCCACCATGCCCCGTCATTATCTGGGTCATAAGGCTGGTAGGTTCCATCTTCCTTACGGTCTTGTACGCTACCACGGCGTCCGGGAAAAACATTTTCGTCGTTGCAGCCGTCGTGCCTGACCTGTACCTCCGGTTCCATTCGTCGAGCGTTTCCTGACGGATCGGTCGCTTCACGAATGAAACCGGGCAAGGGTCATAGTTTGGTTTCTTTTTGGTGTTCAGGGCAGCTTCCTTGGCCAACTGGTCTGCTCGCTCGTTACCCTCTAGTCCTGCATGGGCTTTAATCCAGAACAAGGAGACTTCCTTATTTTGGACCCCTATTTCCCTTAGGTGTTCGCGGGTTTGCATCGCTAGTGGATGGGGGGAACTTTGATTTGTGACCGTTTCCAAGGCAGCCCGTGAGTCACTGTAGATTCCGAAGCTTTGCTCAGTGCGTGTTACGATTTCCTTCGTGGCTTCGCATATAGCCAGGTGTTCAGCCTGATACACCGTGCAGTAAGATGACAGCTTTAGACTCGGCTTCATCATGCCATATGGATAATGCAGCTCCAACTTTGCCCTCAATCCTGCTGCCATCGGTGTATATTCGTACTGCCTGGTTGCTGTGGTTATCCACGTCCTGTTGGTCTCTCAAGCTCATAAACTCCAAGCGTATATGTTCTGCCGGGTGCGGAGTCTTCGCATACGCAACCATTTTCTCTACCTCTCTGTCCCTTAGTTCCAGCCGGGGAACTCCCCTCTTTGCCTCGTACAGAGCGGCTGCTTCCTGTATTCTAAGGTCGAGGGGAAGTATCCCGGACAGTACCAATGCAGAGTTCAGGGAGACGGTGCGATATGCTCTGCACAGCTTCTGAGCAAAACCTCGCTGGACGGCGTTGAGGTGTTAGTTAGTAGTTAATGCTATAATAATAATACATTTTACTGTACAGAAAATAGGAATACTGTATACATAAAATAGATAAAATATAAATGTAGTTGCATCCATTCACCAATAGCATAAAGCATTCATTTCCGGTCGATGCGACGTGAAACGTTCTCATTAATTTTATGTCATTAGTGATTTGACCACAGGCTTGTCTAGTAAATTTTTACATAAATACTGTCGTCAAGTGTTCAGGGATTCAACAGATTACATACTTAACTAGCTGGGACCCGCGGCTTCACCCGCGTTTAATTTAAAAGGCATTTAGAGTACTTCGACATAGACACTTGACATAGAATATATAGTGGATTTCAAGCGTTTTATATTTTTTGCGCGGAACCCTAATTATTTTTCTAAAATAAAAGTAGCCTAAGTTATTCCTTATAACATCAGATATCTGACAGTGAAAGTTCCGTCAAAATCGGTCCAGCCGTTTCGGAGATTACCCGGAACAAACAGACAGACAGACAGACAGACAAAAAATTTAAGAATTGTGTTTTTGTTATAAGTACCATATATACTTTCATATGCATTTAGTAAAAAGCTGTTATTTTGACATTACAAACAGACACTTCAATTTTATTTATTTGTATAGATATATAAAATATTTACAATGCATGGGGTTATTCGCTCCCTCGAGGATCTCGCGAGATCACCTGTCTGCAGATATCGGCTGTGAGGCCGTCGGGTCCTGGGGCTTATTTAGGGTTAAAGCTCGCCACAGTGACTCGCAGTTCTTCCAGCGTGAACAGCGGATCATGTTGTTCATCATGACTACTGTTAACTTTATCGGCTGCTTCTCTGGTACGTTTGTGGTGAGCATTGTCCTCTTTTGTCGAGTCCTCAGGGTAAAAGGTCTCGGCCAGCAGTTCTGCAGATTCTTTCGAGTCCATCACCTTCCCGGCCTTGGTCAAGGGGATATCCTCCTGTCTCTTGGCAGTCTTTCCTATGACCCTATAGATTCCCTCCCATAGCCCTTCCTTGTTTTGCTTTCCACAGATGTAGTATGCTGTTGTAGTCCGAGCTCGTTATTCCTTCGTCTACCGTCCAATCCTCCACCCGGTTTAGCATGTCCACAGAACAGGCGGTCACGTCTACACAGCTTGTGTACAG